>AP027109.1:44398152-47170011 GCA_028142955.1 Pinctada fucata
AAAAGATGTGTATTAGTGATATACACCTTCTGCAAAAGTGGCGTTCTGTAGCTGAGGGGGGAACAATGTTTAAAAAACTTTTCCATTTTCCATTGGTTTCTATAGAAAAAAGACATATTTTGCCCCAAAATTGAGAAAAAACTATGCATGATAAATCTTATGCAACTGCTGATTATGATGAAACCAAGAACTGGCATCAATTTTGTGAAAGAATTTTTTTGGAGTTCCCATTTTGAAAATTCCACTTTTTCAGGGCAGATTTTACGGCCTTATCTTATCAGCTCCTTTAGAAGATTGAGACAATGGACTTGTTAAAAATAAATTTTGAAATTAGGAAATTTTTTGTATTTTAGACGTTTAGTAAACAGGTACAATGTAAATATATAATGTGGAACACTAAGTGTATTTATGTTATTGTGTAAGATACAGCTATACTGAAAATGACTATTTTATAGGCAGACATAGCTAAGAAGCATTTCACTATGTAAAAGAGTGTAATTTTGAATTACATTTGGAGTATGCATTACTTCCTCCCTGTAACGCGCAACCCCCCCCCCCCCCCCCCCCCCCCCCCCCACCCCGCGAACTCGAAACCTCACAACGCCTTCTTTTTCCCAGATCTTTTTTCGTCCGGGATCTATTATGTAAATTACAGGCAAATAATATTTCGCTTCATATATTTTATTTCAACGCTTTGATTTTTGGGCTACCATTCGATCACCCCCCCCCCCCCCCCCCCCCCCCCCCCCCCCGAACCCCAAACCCTCTTGATCTGTCCAAATTTTGAAACATTGAGTTCCCTACATGCATATGCATTGTGATAAGTTTGTGATCATGTTATCTTTGTAAATAATCATTTGTTATTTACTACATTTCATGATTATTTTACTTGTAGCAAATCTCCCCCCCCCCCCCCCCCCCCCCCCCCCCCCCCCCCCGCCAAACTTTTTCAATCTGTACCTTAATTTTGATTTTTAAACATAGTATTTGTATATATCATAATGCATACCGCCATAATTTCTTTTGGAGGTGCTGTATATGTGAAACATGTACCGGAACCCCCCCCCCCCCCAACTCCCGTCCCCCGAGTTCCCCTCGCTCTATCACGTACCCGGGGCAGATCTCATTCATTATAACTATATATGAGAAAATAATTTTATTCTTATTTGAAAATTATATATTTTAATGTATGATTTTCTATGCAATTTACTAATTTCTTAACTCATCTTTACAGGTAGACGACATCTCATACAAATGACAATGTCCACACGTCCAGGCTTCTTTATATACCGCTCGAGTACTCGAGGTAGTGGATTTTGGGTCACGATACATTAGTATGCAAAACGTCATCAGGGGGAAAGTTCAAATCAACACATGACCAAGTGTATTTTTAGCTAGGGGACGGAGATTGTTAGTTTCACTTCTAACAATTTCCGTTCCCTAAAAAAAATTTACTACGTCATGGGGGTTTTTAAAGACTTAGTTCAGCTTTAAGGCATGACAGCTTCCATATTTAAACACCATCCCCCCTCTTTACCCCCTCATTATCTTAAGTTTCAACAGGATTTCAGCATTAAGCTATATATCATTATTTTCTACAGATATTTTTCTTCACGATATCGTAACCTACTTGTCATTGATTATACTTGCAGTTAGCCGCAATTAATCCAATAACATGAAATGGAGTCGAAACCTACACTTTACGTTATTCTTAGTATGCGCAGTATGTTAGTTGGAGTTGTCATCCTTGCCACTAAAGGTAAAGGGTATGTTTCGTCTCGATTTAAAACATGGGAGCTGTCATGCCTTGTAATAGGATAAAGAGAAGAGAAAGGGCGTTTTAGATGGGTTATAGTTTTCTCTCTAGGAATCTGGTGCCTGTGGTAACATGTGGTACTGTGCATTTATGATACACAATCTGAATCAAATTGTACCATAGCAGTCTATGAGGAACTGAGCCCTCCCATGCATATACAATGTGCATGTACTGGGAAATAAGAGAATAGAAACAAACAAACAGACTGAAGCTAATAGCGCTAATTGTAGTCAGGTAGTAGCCACTGGTGCCTTGGCATCAGTTTGACTTTAGCAACAGTAGTCGATAAAAGAAATAGTGATCTTGACCCTTGACCTAAAATTAGGGGATACCAAAGGTGCAAGGCATGTATGATGTCAGCAGAGCTGAGCTAACCTATTCCTCCATGGATTTCTCTCTCCCTATCTTTTCATTTCTACATAATATTTTTTTTCTTCTTCTTTCTTTCACTATGACTTCTTTTATACACCATACAACATTGATTTTTCATCTCAGTAAAGTACTCATGATGGTATGAAAGTGGTATAAATGATGTGTGAATGTATTGCATAAAAAAAAAAAACTTTCTCTCAAAATTGCTATATAGTATTATAAGATTACATATAATTTGCTGTAGAATGACTTGAGAGATTGACAAAAAAAAAAAAAAAAAAAAAAAAAAAAACCTATTCCTCCAAGCGTTCCCACTCCTCTGGCAAGAAACTTGAACCACCAAGCCACCTGACCTCCTCCTTGTTGTTGCTGTGAAGGGTTCTGCATGTTTCAGTTTGTCTCTTCTTTAATTTTTAATATATTTTTATCAATCATGACAGAAAAGACATGTATTTCTGTAATTATCGTTTTCTGACGTGTGCACCTGCTTTCACTTTGATTACCTATGGAAATTTTTCGAGTACACCGAGCCCGTATAACCATGCGCGCACGGATGGGTTTTGTCAGGTATTCGGGATACCTCCCCTCAATTAAACAAAGAAAAAACATATATAGGAAGAAAAAGAAGATGTCGACACGCACTAATTTTAATGACTACACATAGCTAGATCACTCAAAGTCAATAAAACCGTGCAAATAGGGTCTGAAAAATGAGGTGACATGAGTGTCCTCATAAAATTTAAATCTCTTGGGGAAATAAAGCTATATAGCCGAGGGTTTAATTCCCAAAATATTTTCAACATTATTTTTTCCGTTTTTCTAAAATATGAATTTAAAAGATGACCGTATTTTTAAAATTTACCTCAATGTAACATGTGTTACCTACATATTGCGTCACTATAATTCGTAAAAAATGTTTCCTACTCTGTTATTTCTCCATTATTATAACTGATTCTTCAAAATATAGTTTTATTCTGCAAAATTAATGAATTTGTTTTCATCTATCTTCATTTTTGCCCTTTTCTGACGAAGAAGAGCTACAGGTACAAAAACCCGACCAAATCAATGAAATGTGCAAACATAATGACCAGGTTTCACTATCAATATCTTTAATTTGTGATAATTTAATATCCGGAAAGCCATTCATATATCTGTTTCATATATATATGTATGCAAATACACTTGATTTAAGAAATTTTAACAGCTCTCTTTAATTTTTGAAGCATATTATTGAAGCTAATCAGAAGTAACGTATGTTTCAAATTATCAATTACTGATGAATTTAGTACTCTAGAGTTGCTTGAAGTTAGAATATTTTTTGACATTTTATCAGCTTTTTCTTAAGATTTTATCCTTTTCAATATACAAGCACCATATTTTCAACTAAGTCTTTATTTTAAGAACTTTTCATCAGGGTGAATTAAACATTAGTAAATACAAATTTAATTTATGAAAGATATTCATTCTAACTTTAATCCAGTAAAAACATATGGGACCAAAACCCCAATTTTCCTCGTTTATTAACGAACTTGGATAAGTCTTATCAGTTTTACTGAACTGGAAGTTGGTGATGGACCAAAGAAGTCTCCAAATTAATGAGAAAAACATAGTAACGTATGTTTCCCAAAAGAAGAATCATAATTTTACGTTTACTGTACAGTGCAATCATGGATGTATCATAAATTATCAAAGAATTTGAATTCACTTTAACATAACAGTTCAAACTGTAATGATAGAAAAGTCACTAAAAGTTAATTTAGAGTGAAATTTCTTACATGTTAGATGTATTCTTTCACATTTTACTTCATTCTTTGAAGCAAAATGCTCATATTTTGCCAAATTTTGCATAGAATGAAATTTTCTTACATGCTTATGATCTAATTGTATGGTTCTAAGTGATTTCTAATAGAATACAGGACTTACAACCGACGGTTCTTCGCTCTGATTCGTAAAACGGAAAGAATTGCACATGGTAACATTTGTTACCAATTGTAACGTATGTTACGAACTTAAAATACACAATAATATGTACAACAGAGGAAATTTGAGCTTATCATGCACAGTTATGTGTTTTGAAAATAGCATTGAACTATTTTATTCGTGTGATACTTAATTTCTGAAAATTTTAAATAAAATATCCGACACTATTTAAAATTGGGTAAAATCTGGGATAAAAGTCATTTCACATTTGTTTCTCCTACGTAGCAGTATTATTTTTGCTTATTATGAAGGAATAACATCTCTTCAAACCATGTGACCTACCATGTGATCACTGATCATCAGAAAAACGATTTAATACCAATGAATTGTAGTGGCAGACAACGTATGTTACATCACGTATGTTAAAAATCAACTTTCATCTCCAGTTTATTTCATAATTTATGATACTTTTCTCGTTGCACTGGATTGAATTTCTTCTTACGTTAGCAAAGAAGGATAAAAAGAGTGTAGGCACCATCTTTAATGTTCATGAGAAATATTATGATAGGTATCGTATGTTACATTCTTAAATGACCAATCAATTTTTGTGTCGCCTGCGAAGCATAGCGACACTTAGGGATCACTTTGTCCGTCTGTCCGTCCGTCTGTCCGTCTGTCTGTCTGTCACACTTTGGGTGTCACAGCCCATAACTTTTGATTGGTAAGTGATAGGGCTTTGATATTTCACATGTGTATTCCTTGTGACAAGACCTTCTTACACATACCATAATTTTTGACATAGTGACCTTGACCTAGAAATTTGACCTACTTTTCAAAAAAAATTAAGAATGGATATATCTTTTGATTGGTAAGTGTTAGGACTTTGATATTTCACATGTGTAGTCCTTGTGGCAAGACCTTTCTACACATACCATAATTTTTGACCCTGTGACCTTGACCTAGATTTTTGACCTACTTTTGAAAAAAGGATAAGATTCGCTATATCTTTTGATTGGTAAGTGATAGGGCTTTGATATTTCACATGTGTATTCCTTGTGACAAGACCTTCCTACACATACCATGGTTTTTGACCTATTGACCTTGACCTACATATTTGACCTACTTTTCACAAAAAATAAGAATGGATATATCTTATGATTGGTAAGTGATAGGGCTTTGGTATTTCACATGTGTATTCCTTGTGACAAACCTTCTTACACAGACCATAATTTTTGACCTAGTAACCTTGACCTAGATATTTGACCTACTTTTCAAAAAAATTAAGAATGATTATATCTTTTGATTGGTAAGTGTTAGGACTTTGATATTTCACTTGTGCAATCCTTGTGGCAAGACCTTTCTATACATACCATAATTTTTTACCTTGTGACCTTGCCCTAGATATTTGACCTACTTTTGAAAAAAAGATAAGATTCGCTATATCTTTTGATTTGTAAGTGATAGGGCTTTGATATTTCACATGTGTATTCCTTGTGACAAGACCTTCCTACACATACCAAGGTTTTTGACCTATTGACCTTGACCTACATATTTGACCTACTTTTCACAAAAAATTAAAAATGGATATATCTTATGATTGGTATGTGATAGGGCTTTGGTATTTCACATGAGTATTCCTTGTGACAAGACCTTTCTACACAGACCATAATATTTGACCTTTTGAACTTGACCTAGATATTTGATCTCTTGAAAAGTAATATTGGCTTTATCTTTTGATTGGTAGGTGATAGGGCTTTGATATTTCACATGTATTTTCCTTTTAGCAATGCCATTCTACACATATCATAATTTTTTACCTTTTGACCTTGACCTAGATATTTGACCTACTTTTCTAAGGTTGTATATATCTTTTAATTGGTACAGTAGGTGATAGGTCTTTAATATTTCTTATGATGAGACCTTTTTGTCACCAATTTTTACGACCTTGACCTAGATGATTGACACTCTTTTCTGAAAATTTGATAATCACCACATCTTTTAATTTGTAATTAAGTGGTCTGATATTTCAAATGAATTTCATTTGAAAAGACTTTTCTACTGATACCAATAATTTTGATTCACTTTCTAGAATAATAATCAAATCGCTTCGCAGGCGACACAAGCATTCCTTGGATTGCTATTTTTTGATGAAAAACATGACTTTTTTCAAACATACTTCTGTTTACTCAAAAAAATGTTCAATGCATGTTAAATTAGACCTTTTCTCTTTATCATAAAGTCGTTTAATCATTTATAACCATCTTTTTAGCCAACATAGTATAACTTTATACATTCATTATGTTGAAAAATCGAAAATTGGCGACATTTTTCAATGTGATGGAAATCAAACTAATAAGGTTTAAATAGAAAATTCATTAATCTGAAAAGATGTAAAACACGTCACCCTAAAATGAGAAAATAAAGTTTTTCTGGGTTGAAAGTGTTTTACTTTGTTTTCAGTGACTTGAATGTAAAATTCTTAAAAGGCGACAGTCACGTATGTTACAAAAATGGGGGTTTGAGCTGGTCTGCAGACAGGATGATAGTGACAAATATATTTTTTCTTATATGGCCAATGAGGTCCTATGTACTCCTAAGTCACGACATATAGAAATGCCTTGTATCTGTTGTCTATGAAAAATGAACGGCCGGGGACACCATTTGCACGGTTTTATTGACTTTGAGTGAGATAGGCGTCGAAAAATTATAGTCCGCGGCGCAAAACTCACAAGTTTAGAAATCATTGGAAAACCTTTAAAGACTGATTTTGATTCTGTTGATAGATCTTGATTTTTTGTTACTTATTTTACCAGTTAAAAACAACTTCTTAATAACGACTATTAGTGCTAAAATTTACCCAAACCCAAAATCAACTTTGATAGGGTGTTCAGACGGACTACGTGGCTACGCACTGACAAAAGTTACGATAAATATTATACAAAATGTACTAAAACTCCATGCAGCAAGTATACATGTATTACAGTAAAATAAATAATCCAGTCTCTCCACTGTCTTTTAGCGGCAGTGGAAAGACTGGATTATTTAGTCTAGTATTACAGTAAGTCACCCCGTTCAGTCTAAGACCTGGTTTAGGCACGGTCCATTTGATATTCGGGGGGGGGGGGGCGCTTGGGGTTTTATTTTCGAAAAAAATAATTAAATTTGCTTATGGTGTGTCAGAAAAAAAATAATCTTACTCTTACAAGTAATCTGAATTTGATGATTTACCATAACATTTCGCTTAAAATTCCTGAAAATTTTCCAGTTCGCTACGCTCGCCATGGTTTTCGGTCAAAACCTTATTTCTTTAATGGCAAAGTTCCTATTTGAAAATATCAAAAGAATGCATATCATCAATACATGTATAATGTATTACAATTGATTTTTAATGGACATGATATATGAATATCACCATAGAGCCTAATTTTATATAAAAACTTTGAAGGAGAACTTCAATTTTTCACCAATTTATATATAATACAAATCTAAATTTGAGCATTTGTCTAGAAGACCCTCCCCTCCGACCCTCTAACTTAATTGTATCTTATATAAATTTTGCTTACTGAGGATTATATTGTCAAATTCTTTTATATCTCTGTTCCTTAGAAGTGAATTGAAATTTTGCATATTTAATAATATTTCAGAGTTTTAGTAAAAATAAAGAATTTCTATTGATAAAAAACAAGCATTCTTAAGATATTGCACATCACTAATGTTTGAAGAAAAAATTTCTTGCTCCAACTTTGCACGAAAAAAAATTTTTTTTGCTCCGGCCCAGGGCGAAAAAAATAATCATGTTCCAACAAAAACACCCTACCCCCTGAATATCAAATGGACCGTGTCTTAATCGAAAGTATTCTTACTGGAGAATAACATCTTGTAGTTCTATATATTTGTAAGGCATCTTGTATCTATAGCCCTTCCAACTTGAGTAATTAGGATTAGGTCCACTTTTCAAACGACGATCAGTTTTGCCCAACAGAACAAGAACCAACTTGTATAATACGATTTGGAACTGAATGACATTGTGACAAGTCTGTCTGGCTTACGATATTTCAAGGGTCTATAGTACTTCTTGAATAATTTACTCCAAGTTTTATTTAAAGCGGTCTCAGAGGGGAAGTCGAAAATGGAAAGGGGGTTAGAAAGTCCTCCTACTTCTAGAGAGTTCTCCTAACATCAAATATAACTTGCTTCTAAAAACAAAACAAAACGAAACACTGAGAGCAGCCGTCTACATATATGCAAGTCCGATGCAGAAATATTCACATTCACCCGAACCAAACACAATGTGTGGGCACAAAATATATGTAGTCATGTAAGTGCATAAGGGATACTTTATCATGATGTCATGATTTCCGATATACAAGTATAACATGTTGATCAAAAACACTTAAGGATATTCTTATCTTGCGAGATGATGCATTTCGTCATGTGAGTACTTTTTTTTAAACTATAAATATAAGGGTTGAAACTGTTTTAAAAATGCTTCTTGTAACCATGCTTTTTTCCCTCCGAAATCTACATGTAAACAATCCTTCGAATAGTTAAATTTAGAAATGAAAATTTCTCCGATATCATAGCTACAAATCGACTAGACTCTTGGTTTGAAGAAACGACCAACCGAAATTGATCGAACTTGGCTACATGTGCCATCGGAGACTCCTGGTCCTCCAGCAGTGACACTCACCAAGTGGTACAAATTTTCAACGTTTTCAAATTCATTAGTATCATTCTAGAGCAGATAAATCTACATCATGGACCAGACATGCACGTTTCGGATATTAAACCCTCGTCAGTGGTCCTCAATCTTTAACGATGTAATATTGCCAAAATCAGTGAAAATTACGTCCTAAATATACCGAAAGTAAACCTATATAGTGTTATTCAGTATCATAATTTCTTGAAATGTCTAAAACGTGGGTCCTGTAGCATCATATCCCACTCATCCTGCTATATGTCTTTCGGTAAATTTTTGGACATAATAACTCAAACACTCTATGGCCATATTACATTGTTTAGACTGAGGATCACTGACGAGGGTTTAGTACCCGGAACGTGCATGACTGGTCCATGCTGCAATCTGTTCTTAAATGATGCTATTGAATTTGAAGACGTTTAACATTGAAATTGTATATTAGTATGTTCTGTTGTAAAAAAAAATCAGTCCTCTTTTTTGTGCATTTCAACAATGTCTCATCAGTGATGCTCTAAGCCGAAGGAGAGGATTATAAGACGAGCGAAATTCTAAGTACAAATACAGAGCAATGCTTTTAGGTACAAAACTATTGTAAGACTTATTTTTCATGAAGGGCTTGACCACATGTCAAAATACTTGTGGATGAATATTTGTATACCTTATGAGACAATAAGTTAAAATTCTCAAAGAAAAAGGTTGGAGAATCGTCATGTGGCATTCTATATTCCTATATGTTTCTTTTTTCAGCTTGCCTTTTCTGCTGTTTTTTACGAGGATATATACTTCATATGCATGTCAAACTATTCACTGCTCAAACAACCCAAATTGTACATGCGTGAGATATAATTCTACTGACATATTGGCCAAGTGTTCTCGGTTAAACCTACAACACTTTCCTGTTTTCGGCAACTTTGTGACACACATAGACTTGAGTCATAATGTAATAAGGGGAATTGATGCATTACAGAAGAAAGCTGTTCCTCCTATCGTCAGATATTTGGATATTTCATATAACGATCTGCAATACATTGCCAAGGGATTTGTAGGTAGTATGACAGCGTTACAGTATCTAGACGTGTCTTACAACAGAGAGTTAAATTTCGATGTCCTTCTTAACATTTCTGATGAACTGCCTGTAACATCAATTAGAACATTGCATTTGAGTGGAATTCATTGTCTATACGGACACGGAACTCGGTTTTTGAAGCGATATACGTCATCTTGGAATTTTACATCCTTGACTGAGATCAGTCTTGCTGACAACAGAATAAAAAACGTAGATTCTGGCGTCATTCGTAGTTTTCCAAAAACTGTCAAAATACTGAATTTGAGCAACAATCGTTTAATTTTCAACACATTTGTATATGAAATGACGTTCATGTCCAATATACAGCTTATTAACATTTCTAACCAGAATAAAGTACCCTCATTGTATGACCCAATTTCAAGTCTCTTACAAAACTGCACTGACAAGAAAAACAGCTTGCAATGTCAACCGTCTCAGATTCTTCAGTGTACTGATTTTCAATACTCCATACCCAGACTTGAAGTTAGCAATATCAACATCTCCATTTATTTTCCCGATACTTTACAGGTCGTGGACATAAGTAACTCACTGATTAACTTTGTACATTTCCAAGTTCCCGTTCATATTGTGCTGATTATTCGCAACATGAGAGAAATTTACATGCAAGGCAACATCATACGACGGCTCGATATAAGCGGCATCATTCCAGTTTCTACACAACATGTCGATTTGTCTGACAACTTTTGCTCTTACATCGAAAAATCATATTTTCCACCTGGAAGCAAGATGAGAACTCTCAACCTCCAAGGGAACCTTTTAGGAGATTTTCTGGATAGTGAGGCATCGTCAGATATTTTTCAGAATATACGATCCTTGGTAACGCTTTTGTTGTCCGGCAACAGAATACGTGGTATGAACATGGATATACTCACACCCCTATCTGATCTCCGTCATCTTGATCTCTCCGTGAATGAAATTGATCAACTATTGATATCATTGAGGTATTTCAGTAACCTCACAATGCTAAACTTATCACGGAACAGGTTAATGTACCTTAACAAAGAGAACATTAAGGATTTAGAACACATATACACATCCCGACGCCCTGTACGTAAACTGAATATCAATCTGCGGTATAACCAGCTCCAATGCTCGTGTGAAACATTGTTCTTTTTGAAATGGATGTTACGGTATCAGAATGGTACATCAATAGAATTTCATAATCTAACACAATATACTTGCTCATCTCCCAACCTGACAACTCTGCATTTTGAAAATCTTGATAAAATAGTTGATCATTTTGAACGAATATGCAGTTCAGAAGAGCCCATTATCGTTCTTGGTACGATTTTTATAATAACGTTTTTCTTTATCATCATTTTTGGAATAGGCTACAGGTATCGTTGGAAGATTCGCTTTTTCTATTATTCTACAAAGAGAGTTTTTCGAACACTTGACACTGTCTCTGAAAGGCACTTTGAGTACGATGTATTCCTATCGTACGCTGACGAGGACAGACATTTCGTTCATAACATAATACTTCACGAATTAGAGAACGACGAAAGAGGCTTCAAGGTTTGTTGTCATTTTAGGGACTTTACAGCGGGGCGGCCAATTGCGGACAACATTGCAGAGGCGATACACATCAGTCGGTACACGCTGTGTGTGATTTCCGCTCACTACCTTAATTCTTATTGGTGTATGTACGAGCATAACTTGGCAATGATGGAGATGGAACTGGCCCGAGGAGGTGAGGATACCGTGATTCTACTGCTTACCTCAACATTTAGAGCGGACGAAGCCCCATTGTCTTTTCTCAGGTTCATTCAGAAGAACAGCTATCTAGAAGTTCCATCAGAAAATGAAGATGAATCCAAGCTCCTGTTTGTTGAAAGGCTTAAGAACACATTTGTGCGTAATCCTTAGATAGAACTTGTTTATAATTTTTCGGGTTTTCTTTGTTATTCTTCTTATGTTTCCATAAGAAAGGTGAATGCAATATTTAAAGACTGCCCCAGATTCTATTATTTAGAACAAGGAGTGATCTAATTAGCTCACTTTGCGTTACATTCAGATTTATAGATAAGTCAAGCAAATTCAACATATCTGAAGCGAAATAGATTTTATTTTCTGCAATGGAATATAGCTGATATAAATCATGAATAAAAATTATGAAATAAAGACTATTTAAAGTCATGGCTTTATATAATATATCTGGAATACCTCACAATGATACGAATCGTTGTCATAGCTGCAAATGGTAATGTTAGTAATCTTCCTAGCTTTTGGGTATATTTCCAAATTGGCGACACTTTCTTCATGCATATCGTTGGAGTTCCCATGGGCACAAACTGTGTGATTCTTGTTTTCTGCAGAGATATTTCTTGAAATGTAAAATAAAATCTATAGAGCGTTTAGGTCCAGGATTTCGTGATGAAATTTTAGGGAATGTTTTGCATCAAATTTTTATCAAACAGTTGAAAACTTGTCAAAATGTCATGGAGAGTTGATGAATAAAATAATGAAAAGAATCAATGATACATTTTAAATCGAATTTGCAAGAAGACGATAAAACACCAAACGGACAAATGTGGACATTGACCATATCCCAGTACACAGTACAAAATCGATAATTCTGGAAATCACAAAGCGAAGGCATCCAAAATCAGGATAAAACAGGAACCAAAGCAAACAAACAAAAACCTCCACCACATGAAAAGAAGCCCAGAGAGACCAGGTGCCCAGGAAAAGTCAGCATCTCCTGCTTGCATGTAACAACCGTCGCTTCAATTCGACAGAAATATCACTTCCGGTTACTTCCATTTCGGATGATACAAGTAAAGTCTGTGGTTGGATGCTTCAAATGGTCTAAGACAGAATACCATCCACCATTCTGGACAATGGGACATCATAGTGTATGACGAGTTTCCCGTATCGACCGTAGAATTTCCTCAGTGACGATGTTGGTCGATCACAAACGTATCCCTGACTGAGAAGCTTATCTGAAAGAGGCCGAGCTCTCAGAACAAAATCTGTATATTTGCTACTTGCTCTCGCATAAGATAAGTTGAAGTCAGAGGCTAAGTATCTTTTCCCTTCAAATACCAAAGTTTGAATGAATTCAGTTTCGTACGAGTACAGGAAAATGTCGGCAAGGAGTGGGGCACAATTAGTCCCCATTGGAATTCCGACAATTTGCTGGAAGACCTTTCCTCCAAACACCACAAAAATGTTGTCGATCAGAAAGTTTAACATCTGAATAATATCTGTTTCAGTGTATGTACTTATTTTCAGAATCAGACTTTTCTTTTACAAAGTAGGTTTTGTCATAGTTAACAACAATAAATTTGTAAATGTATTTGCGATATCCGTTCTTACTTGTAAACGCATTACTTACGATTTTTGCGAGTCTTTCTTTCAATTTAGAAAGTGGAATTGTAGTGTAAAGTGTCGAAAAATCAAAGGCATTGATCGAATGGACTCTACTATAATGAGTGGATTTCAGATGTTCTAAAAGTTCCTTCGAATTCTTTAAAATTCACATCTGGTTGATACCACTGCGAGAATATACTGTCGAACAATATTTTTGAAGCACAGATTTGATTTCAGATAAAACTTTGGTGAATAAGATCGATACAGATTTTGTAGAATATTTTGAGGAACCAGCGATGAAACGTTATTTGTACGGATTCTTATGCATTTTAGGTATGCAGTATAAGTATGGTAAATCTAAATCTAAATAGTTAGTGTCGAAGCCAAAGAAAGCAAGAACTGATTTGTGGTTATCTATTATTTCAGAGGCAGAAAGGTTTATTGGTGTGTAAGTGGGATTTCCAGGTGTCGAATTTAAACCCAACCCTTTAACTAGACTGTCGAAACAGTACTTTTTCATCAATTAGATTGAGGATAACTGACGAGGTTAAGTACTCGAAACGTGCATGTCTGGTCCATGCTGCAAATGTCTTAAATGATGCAACTGAAATTGAAATTGAAGACGTTTAAAAATTGTACTACTTGGCGAGTGTCAGTGCTGGTGGACCAGGAGTCCTCGAGGGCACATGTAGCCAAGTTCGATCAACTTAGGTTGATCGTTTCATCGACGTATTCGAAAATTTATGTTATCAAAATTTCTTGAACTTTCTAAAACGTGGGTCCTATAGCATCATATTTCACCTACCCTGCAACGTCTTTCGGCACATTTTTGGACATAGTAACTTTCACTCTTTGGCCATATTACTTTGTTAAGATTAAGGATCACTGACGAGGGTTAAGTATCCGAAACGTGCATTTTCTGGTCATGCTGGTCTGTTCTTAAATGATGCTATTGATTTTTAAGACGTTTAATATCTATAGGCGTCCAAAAGAAAGGAGATCTCTAATGGGACCCAAAGTCTAAAATTTCTGCCAAAGAAACAGCTAATGAGAGAGCTATATCATCAATGAGATACACATTTGTTTTAGAAAAACATAGTGTAATCAAAGATTACGAAGCTCACCTCGCAGCAGCAAAGTTCAATTTAAACATATCTCTAAGTACATGTATATTAAGAAAATCACTCTAGTGAAAAAGGTAGGTCAAGGTCATTTTATAAAATGACAAATATGGATAATGACCATATCCCTGTATACAGCACAAAATCGATAATTCAAAAATCAGAAACCGAAGGCATACAAAATCAGGACAAAACAGGAACCAAAGTTTGATCAAAGATACATCCAATATGCAAGTTTGGTACATGTAGCACTTATACTTTGCTCAATATTGGCCTTTAAAGGCAAAATCACTCCATCGGAAAACGTAGGTCAAGGTCATTTTATGAAAGTTTGATCAAAGATACATCCAATATGCAAGTTTGGTACATGTAGCACTTATACTTTGCTCAATATTGGCCTTTAAAGGCAAAATCACTCCATCGGAAAAAGTAGGTCAAGATCATTTTATGAAAATTTGATCAAAGATACATCCAATATGCAAGTTTGGTACATGTGGCACGTATACTTTGCTCAACATTGGCCTTTAAATGCAAAATCACTCAAGCGGAAAAAAAGTAGGTCAAGGTCATTTTATGAAAGTTAGATCAAAGATACATTCAATATGCAAGTTTGGTGCATGTAGCTCTTATACTTTGCTCAATATTGGCCATTAAAAGCAAAATCACCCAAGCGAAAAAAGTAGGTCAAATGCTGCATCCGATACATGGGTTCATCTCAGCATCCCAAGGTGCAAGTTTGGTTACTATAGCATCAGTACTTTGTCATATACTGAGCTACCCCAAAAACTTTAACCAGACATTGACAAAGTCATTCAACCGGGAAATGTAGGTCAGATGCAGCATCCGATGCATGGGTTCACCGCAGCATCCAAAGATGAATCACTGGTGCAAGTTTGGTAGCTTTAGCATCAGTACTTTGTCAGATACTGAGTTACCCCCAAAAACTTTAACCAGACATTGACAAAATCATTCAACCGGAAAATGTAGCTCAGATGAAGCATCCGATGCATGGGTTCACCTCAGCATCCAAAGATGAATCACTTGTGCAAGTTTGGTTACTGTATCAGTACTTTGTCAGATACAGAGTATCCCCAAAAACTTCAATCGGACGCGGACGCGGACACCGGGGTTATAGCATAAGCTCATCTCAACTTCGTCGAGGTGAGCTAAAAATCATAAATGTATGACAAGTCAAGTGCCGAAACACTGTGAAACTAGACTAACGATATCGGCGGGGACTAAACAATCCACTAGTAGATATACCAACCTCATCTTTGAAATCTGAATATTGAAGTACCGGTATATGTTCTATTATAAAAACTCAGTGCACCATATGCATATTTCAACAAGTCATGTCTAATCAGTGACGATTAAGGCCGAAATAAGGGAAATCCCCAAAAAAGAGGAGACGTCTTGACCTAAAATTTCTGCCAAGAAGAACCAGTCAGGAGAGAGCAATGCCATCAGGGTGACACCCAATTGCAAAAAAAAAAACCAACAACAAATCAGACGAGATAAAGAGACACAATGGTGACAAGGAAGAGTAAACAAAAAGACATCAGATAAACATGCTTTTGTGTCCTTTTGTTAATAACTCCCCTCCCCCTTTATGTGCTCATGCGAGTGTAACTGAGTGTATTTGGTCGTGTTATTGTTTTGCATTGTTGTTTTTTTAATTGAAATTCCATGTTTTTGTGAATGTGTGGCTTGCTATGGACACTGCATCAAGTGAATATGTGATGTTGTTTTTCTTCCTCCTCTAAAGAATCCAAAATAATAATAAATTCTGCCTTACATCCTAGATGTATCATAGTATGTTAATGAAGTTCGTCCATACACTGTAACAGTAAAATTGATCCAGACATTTTTTAAAAGTTGAAAGATCCTTATTGCGATAAGGACATTTTTCCTTAACCAATTTCAATCTCATTTGGACAAAACTTCAAAATAATCTCTTGCTCTCTTGAAACGTGTCTTAGTCGATTTGACAGCCTTATATAACATGTGGCCGACCTAGAAATGTCCTTTCCTATGAACTTTTTTTGATGATTCTTATCTATGGGATAGTACTTAACGATTCTAGCTTGGTTGCCACCCTGGCAACCTTGGGCAACTCTTTTGATCGCCGAAAATTCAAAATGACCGCCAAATGCCTTCCACCAATAGATGAAATTAAATTCTTTATTTGAATATTAAGTGTGGCACATTAAATCAGGGGATTTGAGGGTCAACAAACCCATTTCCGATGTCATTTGTACAATTTGAGTTTATTCGGGACTAAAAATTCAAGATGGCCCCCAAATATCAATCTCAATATGGTACAATGAGAATATTTCAATAAAACGTTTGTGTAACACATCTTATTTGTAGTTGCAATGGTCCTAGAATACATTTATTTTGCTGTTTTGGTTGTTTTCAGCTGTTTCTGGGACAACTCTGTTTATCGGAGGAAATTCAAAATGGCCGCCAAATGCCTTCCACCATTAGGTGAAATTTAGTTTTTTCTTTAAATATTAAGTGTGGCACATCAAATCAGGGGTTTTGAAGGTCAACAAACTCATTTCCAATGTCATCTAGACATTTTGGGCTTATTCAACTCTAGAAATTCAAGATGGCCGCCAAATTTCAACCTCATTATGGTACAATGTGTATATTTCAATATTTCAATAAAAAAGTCGTGTAACACATCTTATTTGTAGTTACAATGATCCTTGAATACATTTATTTTGCTGTTTTTGTAGTTTCCAGTTCACACATACTTGTAGGACAACTTTTTTTCATGGGGGGAAATTCAAAATAGCCGCAAAATAGTCTTCTACCACTGAGTAAAATGTAAAAAGAAATAGCACAATTTCGTAAGACTTACTATGTACATGTACTGAAAAATGAATAAGAGTGACATATAAGATTGGATGGTTTCAGCTTTAACAGACTAGGATTCGTCAAAATGTTATGCAAAGATAAACATGTTATTTGCTTCATTAAAATGGTACTCAAAAGACAAAAATAAAGTTTCCCTATTGATCATGTTGATATAAGACCAGTTTGTTTGACGCAGGGGATTCTAGAGTAACCAAGTAAACTCGCGGTAACTTGGCTATCTTGGCTCTTTGACCATCATGGCAATTTCCTTGCTTGGCCTGTATAGCTTTTTTTCCAATCGGCAAGAATGCAATAGAAAGTGTTTGATGTTTTCTTTACAACAGTCCCTCGGTGTAATTTAAGTTGAGTTGAGCTATCTACTATATTTATGTATAACGTTAATGATGACATGTACCATTTTGCAATGAAATTCTGAACCTTGCATCTCTATCCTAGCTATTTATACTTAAAATGGAACTTTGTAAGAATAGAATGTCTTCAAATTTGGCAAAACAACATTAATTATATATACTTCTTTGAATCATTTTTGCTGGAAGTACCACTAATGAGCATTCATTGTCCGAATGCATGTCTGGTGCATATAAATGTATTCTTCTAAGTAAAGAAGGCTGCCCAATAGTAACAGGGTTAGCACGCTCCTTTTTCTTCATAAGGCCGGTTAAGTTTGTAAATGAACAGGCCTTTCAAAATTTCATCTGCTATTATTACATCTTAGGATAATTTTAACTTCTGGTTGGAGATTCCCTCTGTTTTTTTTCCACAGTGATTCGAATTGAATCTGAGGAATCATCAACTGTCACCGTGACAGTGGTAAGATGAAATGGTACTCCGTATGTTTTGGCATGTAAAACTGAAGTGGGTGAAATCTATCTTGAAAGCAATTGTCTTGGATATCAGTGTTCCGTACAGTTTGAAGGTTGTTTCTATAATAATCATATATCTTAAACAGCTTTTCATTCCAGATGTTTTCTTATAACACAGAGATTATTTGGTTGAAGAGGAAGACGTATTCAATGTGACAAGCTGGAAATGAATCTAGAACAGAACAGGAGCATAAGTCAAAAGAACAGTGACAGGGAAAATGATCTACATTTTATGTCAAGAATACAGATCATGCAGAAATCCTGGAAGAACTTTGCTCCTTTGAATTCCTTTCGCAGACCTTCAAATAGGACAATCATTTAAGTATTTGACATGATGTTTTGACAATCCATAGCCCTATGATGTAGATTCTTGCTTCGGGTCGACTCTTATCCCCCTTTCTTAAAATATACAATATTTGCAGTTTATTTTTATATCTTTATGATAAAAAAAGATTCTTCTCTTTACGGTTTGAGAATGTGCAATCTATGTAAAAAGTGCATGTGTAAGCTCATATCGACAAAAGGAAATTACACGTGAATTATACCACCTTTTGGGATCACAAATAATGTTTAACGTCTTCAAATTCATTAGCATCATTTTAGAGCAAATAAATTTACAGCATGGACCAGACATGCACGTTTCGGGTAATAAACACTCTCGTCAGCGGTAAGATGCACCACAGTTATTCTTCACGAAATGGGAATATTAAAGTGATGAGTCATTTTATGTTTAGCCTTAAATTAACTAATAAGCAAAATGACACCAGATATGGATTTGGCCCTTTAAAGCCCTGATTAGATGTGCTACACTTGATAGATCAAGTAGTTATTACATTTTACACAGTAGAAGGAGACTATTTGGTGGCCATTTTGAATTTCCCACGATAAGCAGAGTTGTCCCAAAAGCATGTGTTAACTGAAAACAACCAAAACAGCAAAATAAATGTATTCTAGGACCATTGCAACTCTAAATAAGATGTGTTACACGAACGTTTTATTGAAATATTCACATAATGAAGTTGAAATTTGGCGGCCATCTTGAATTTTAGTCCTGAATGAACTCAAATTGTAAAAATGACATCGGAAATGGGTTTGTTGACCCTCAAAACTCCTGATTTGATGTGCCACACTTAATATTTAAAGAAAGAATTTAATTTCATCTATTGGCGGCCATTTTGGATTTCGGGCGATAAAAAGAGTTGCCAAAGATTGCCAGAGTGGCAACCAAGCTAGAATCGTTCAGTACTATCCATAGATAAGAATCATCAAAAAAAGTTCACAGGAAAGGAAATTTCTAGGTTCTGAAATTTTCAAGTCGACTATCTAAAGGTTCTCTATAACGGAATCATGCCAATACCTCTATCTTTGTTCTTTTCTTCTTTGGTGCAATCTGCTTCCTTATCCGTGTGAGAAATTTCAAATATGTCTAAAAATCACTTTGGATGGAAGAATCACTTATTTAATTTCCGAAACACGTGTCTGGTACATAATAAATGGTTTGAAATTTTCGTCGGAATAGATTTGGAACACTTCCATATTTGGAAATATGTGGAAGAAGCAAAGAATAAATTTCAACCAGAAGTATTTGGAATCCATGCTTTAGGAATATTGAACATGGAAGTAATTTGGAAGTGAGAAATAACTAACTTATTTATGAAGGCGTCGAAGACCCTCTGTTTAAAGTTTCGGTGTTATTATCTTGCATAATTTCGTGTTTATTGCATATCGTGTGTTTTTACGGATGCATTTTCTGTGATTTGTGTGTGACCTTGTTGGTATCACCGTTTGCTTGTTTTTTTGTTGGAATTTCAAACGTTTAAAAATTCTCGACACATCTCGCTTCCAGCTGTTATCAATTCAATTTAGATTCAATTCATTTTTGACAATGAGCGAGTGTCTTGGACGAATCTTATCGGATAAACTCTCTATCCAGATATGGCGGGGTACATATGCATACGTGGGCGTTACAATTTGATGTAATAAAAGAAATCATTCGAACTAGTATGCGGTCTTATTTTCCAACGTCATCCTCTATTCCCATCTGTGAAAAAATACAATGACTGTTGTGCAAGTCCAGATGTTCAAGTACCAGTATCCACTATCCAGTTAAGTGAAAGGGCTCTGTACATGTATTCCAGATAACCACATCATTTGTCATTGATGTAATGAATGACTGTCCTAAGTCGGTCCCCATTGTATTTGTTCTCTCCGCCCTGTATGTATAATGATCCCTGTTTCTACGGTGAAGTCTCATTCTGCTTTAGGCGTGAGTCAGTGATACCTTTTCCACCATGGTGAACATTTGGTTGAGAAGGGAACATATGGCGTTGTTGTTCGAGGCAAGGGAAGAACGTGATAGTAAAATGTGTAGTCTTCTGCTCAGCATGTTTATTTTTTTTCTAGATAAACTCTAGACAATAAAGTATGGTTTTAATGATAAATAAGTCAATGATATGTCGACGTTAACAATTTATTTTAAAAACAAAATGTCACAGAGACTAACCGTGATGAAAAGAGACAAGCTTACAAATATTTTCACGTAAGTTTGTGTATTTTTGAAGCCATGTTTATGCACAAGCGGAAGTGAATATGTAAATGAAATCACCGGTCTCCAACGTCCAAACTGTAAAACTTGATTGCATTATCTCTGAAAAGTTTCTTCCTGTCCATGGCAGACAGTGACGACGTAAGCCGACTCAACAAATCAAAAACGTCCTTATACTGTGCTTTGGCTAGTTTACAAACTGGCCAATCAGAACCATACATACATCTGTCTATTCCAAATATGGAGATGACATGCTGAAGTGAAAAGAAAGTATCACCTATTAGATTATTGTTTAACAGAAATGACTTACTATTCCCCACTAGGTAATCAGTTATGTAATGAATGGTTAAATAATTTTACATTCATTTCAAATTGTACATGTACTCGATTGAGATTTATAAATATAATAGGAATTACGTATAACCTCTATATAAGGCACAAAATCTTCTGTTTTCCACGTTTCCCAGTCTGCCTCTGTAACAAGTCCCGATCTGATGTTAAAAAAAACAAAAAGAAGACTTACAAATAGATGTGTTAATAACTTACTATAAAAAGAGTTTTTTACATTCAAAATTTGAACAGTGATTGGTAAGTTTGTTTGTTTTTTTTGCAAACGGGCCATCTTCCATGATTTTCTATCACTAGTATGTCAAGGGATCATCAAGTAGATTTATAGAAGGAGACAATCTTTGACATTCCTGTCCTTCCCATCAATGAATTTGAAAAAAATACTTACAATTTACAGTGGACATTTGGGAACTTGGCGATTTCAGCCATCTCTTCTTTCCAGCCGTCGATCTCTCCACTTTTTACGTAAGGTTTGGCTATATGGTCAATGACGAATTTCAACCTGTATAATTTTCCATCAAACTAAATTTATAACAGAAGAAATCATACATACGTGTTTGGAATTATGGAAACAATGAAACTTAAAAAAATATACCAGAATTGAAGATAAACAAATGTTACCTTGGAAACTTGGAAATAACTTGTGGACAGTACTTCAGAAGATGGGGCCTGAAGAAAAAAGTTTCTTATGCTGTACTAAATCATATATGTTAACAAAGATACAATAAAGCATATTATGCCATTTGACTGCATTGTTAAACACGGTGTAAATGCAAATATTGTAGAAATCTATGTATAGGAACTTCTTGCAACATTTTTTTTTTTACTAGTGATGAAGCTACATTTCCCCCACTGACCTTAGTAACAAGTCGTAAGTCAGTCCTCTGTCCTCAAGAATCCTCAAACCTTTGTGCACGTCCTCCCTTGTCAGCCATTTGTCGTCCTCAAAGTCAAGAATATGCCGACATCCTTTGAATAGTGAATTCTTTTGAAGTTCGTCCAAAGTTTGTGGTAACTGTAATAATTTTTTTTATTAAAATGTGAGAATGGAGAATTTCTATATGACATTGACTTAGGTTAACATTTTAGGGTTACATTTTTCAGTTTCCAGGGAAAATTAAGTTAAATTCTGCATCTTATACAACAGAAATTTTTGTTCACCTTTTCGGCTGTCAGGTCAACTCCTGCTACAATGCCTTTAATAATGGGATTTTTCTGCGCTTCTTCCATCACCCATTCTAAACAACAATTGAGTACATAATATTTGTCTTTTGAAATTTGGATATTCGAATTACTTTCATAATTAAGATAGCTAAAACGTACCTTTATCTTGCAATGAGAGAGAAAAAAAAACTACATGTACATGAACATAATCGCTTCAGTAAACGATTATCAATTTTTCCATTTCTTAAATATTACATACTGGCCTCGTCCGTATTCTTGTTCTGACACTGCACAAACACAGCATGTCTGACTGGGGTGGACTGGACGCTGTCGGCAAGGTCACTCACGGAAAAATCCCGGAAAATCGGCGCCTCAGCCTCGGTGGGCCATGCGTAGTTGAACCTCTTTAATTCCCAAATATCTACATACAGTATTAGTTAATATTCACTTATACATGTGATAACAATAAAATCAAAGCTCTGAAAGCACTGAAGGCACTGAATGAGAATTTCGTTTCATATTTATCTTTGTCATGGGAAATACATGTAAAGAATCATTATTGTGAGGCCTTCTGTAATTCTTTTTGTTACGAGCGTCAGAGTATCTAAAACAAATCCAGTTACATCTAACCCTTGAACCCACTTACATCTAAACCTCGAATCCAGTTACACCTAAACCTTAGTTACATCTAAACCTCGAATCCAGTTACATCTTAACCTTGAATCCAGTTACATCTAAACCTTGGTTACATCTAAACCTCGAATTCCAGAACATCTAAAACTTAGTTACATCTAAACCTCGAATCCAAGTAAATCTAAACCTTAGTTACATCTTAACTTTGGTTACATCTAAACCTTAGTTACATCTAAACTTTGAATCCAGTTACATCTAAACCTCAGTTACATCTAAACCTCGAATCCTGGTTCATCTAAACCTTGAATCCAGTTACATCTAAACCTTAAATCAAGTTACATCTAAAGCTTGACTTTTGCTATGTCGGCGAATAATGAGGTCATGAATAAGTAAAACTTGGTACATGTAAATAGGAAAGGAAATTTGAATGAGCTTAAACTGCATCAAAGATGCAAAGTGCCGGGTTGCAAAACTTGAATGTAAGTATGAATAATTATGCAGACTTAAAATTTACATGAATTGTATAACTATATGGTCTCGACAGATTAGAAACATTACTAGCACGTTTCAGGTTGATACTCATTCATATATAATGTAGAAACCATTTTCAATTATCTGACCTTTGATCTTTTGATTCCAAAATCAATAGGGGTCATCCTTGATTCATGGGAAACATTTCTGGCATGTTTCATGATTATAGGTGCAATACATGCTCAAATGTGGTCCCGAAACCATTTTCATTCATTAGAGTCCTATGACATTGACTTATGACCTTTTGACCTCAAATCAATAGGGATCATCCTAGTTTCATGGGAAATATTTCTGGCAAGTTTCATGGTAATAGGTGCTCTACAGGCTCTAATATGGTCCGGGAACCATTTCCAATCATCAGAGTTCTGGGACCTTGACTTTTTGACCCCATAGATACAATACGGGTTCTGATATGGTCCGGAAACCGTTTCAATCATCTGAGTCCTATGACCTTGACCTTTTTACCTCAATACCATTAGGGGTCATCCTTTATTCATGTGAAACATTTCTGGCAAGTTTCATGATCATAGGTGTAATACAAGCTCTAATATGGTCCGGAAACCGATAACAATAATCAGAGTCCTTTGACCTTGACCTCAAAATCAAAAGGGTCATCCTTGATTCAATGGAAACATTTCTGGCAAGTTTCATGATTATAGGTGCAATACAGGCTCTTATATGGTCCGGAAACCGTTTTCATTAATCAGAGTTATGTGACCTTAACCTTTGACCTTTTGGTCCCAAAATCAATAGGGGTTATCCTTGACTCATGGTGAGTAAAAGTGCATGAAGTTTCATTACACTAGCATATATCATACTTGACTTGTAGTACGGAAACCAATTGTTGAAGCCCGTCCGCCCGCAACTCGGCTAACAATCTTTTTCCAAAGGCAAATTAAATACACAAAACAATAGTTCCAAGGTCTCGGGAACTGCTTTGCTAAGACAAAGAGATGTGGATGATGGAATTCACCAACATTTTGGGGGCATAAGCATGTCACACATCTCTTGTCACGTGATGCATGCGATTGCTAAGGCTTCGCGAAACTCTCGTAAATGTTAAACGTCTTCAAATTCAATAGCATCATTTTAGAACTGATAAATTTGCAGCATGGACCAGACATGCAAGTTTCGGGTACTTAACCCTCGGCAGTGATCATCAATCTAAACAATGTAATATGACCAACATGAAAGTTACTATGTCCAAAAATGTACAAAAAGACGTAGCAAGATGGGTGGGATATGATGCTTCAGGACCCACTTTTTAGAAATTTCAAGAAATTTTGATAACATAAATTTTTGAATGCGTTGAAGAAACGATCAACCGAAGTTGATCGAACTTGGCTACATGTGCCCTCGGGGATTCCTGGTCATTTTGCAGCATCCTTTCGGGTACTAAACAGATAGATTCTATTAAATGTCATGAAGCACTAAAGGAAGCCTTAGATAACTATACCAAACGATGGCGTAAATCGGAAGGAGTCGAATCGCATTCTCTGAATGACTGGAAAAACCTCATTTTGGATATTACTGGCATTCGAATAGATAACTTCCACAAAAATCCTCATCTTTTTGAAAATTCAAGTTCTAAATCTGAAACATATTTCAAATCCAAATTACGTAATTGACATGAAAAATTTGTCTTCGCTCCTGCAGATACAACAGCCAACAACACCAAAATCATTTGTAAACGTTACTATATATCAACTTTAGTTTCGGAACTTTTGTCTGCAAATACTTATATCAAAAGCAATGAAAGTGTCCCCAACATTTTGAGCAAACATAACAGAGAAATTTCTTCATTCAACATCCCTGTTTCACCTATTTATCCCTTTATCCTTATTTGTACCACTTGGTGAGTGTCACTGCTGGTGGACCAGGAATCCCCGAGGGCACATGTAGCCAAGTTCGATCAACTTCGGTTGATCGTTTCTTCAACGTATTCGAAAATTTCCGTTATCACTGAAATTATTGAAATTTCTAAAAGATGGGTCCTGTAGCATCATATCCACACTGGTAAAGGGTTGAGTCCCCGTTAATAGTGTTGGGGCGGTTAAAAGAAACTAACAGTCCCGGTTAATAACAAAAATGGCTGAAATATACAACTGGGATGCTGTACATTTGATTTTTTCCACTAAATATGATAATTACGAAGAATCTAAAGCCGTCATGGAACCCGTAATAAATTCACATATTGATACAAAAAGCCCCAAGCACCCAAAATTGCTGCATCATCGAGCAAAGTCGTGCACAGTGTAGCTGGTCAAGCAACTTTCGATCTTCGACAACACATATTACCATTAATATCGATATTACAATTATATACTCTATTGCAAATGATGTGTATTTATTGTAAAAGGTATTCCTTATCAAAAAATAAGTCCAGTTTAAATGAACAAACAGCATATATGACTCGAAACATGTCATTAAGTTTTCTTACAGGGGAGGTTAACATCCAATATTATGAGGGAAGGTTAAAATTGACTTTCATTTTGTGATATCCCAGCCATCCTCCTACGTCTTTCGATACATTTTTGATATAATAATTTTCACACTCTTTGGCCATATTACATTGTTTAGATTGAGGATAACTGACGAGGGTTAGTATCCGAAACGTCTAGTCCATGCTGAAAATTTATCTGTTCTTAAATGATGCTATTGAATTTGAAGACGTTTAACAATTGGATGGGATTCTATGCTTAGGTTCTTTTTTAAGAACACCGCGGAGCTGTCTGTCCTGGATAATTGAAAAGTCACCTGTAACAATATGACCAGCTGGTTTATATAGGTAATCAGACGTTCAACATTCTCAAGAAGCAGGACTTGATTCAAGTATTTTTGGATCTGATGTTACTTTATAATAGTTAAATACGAAATTTCCAATCGGTTTCTTATACTTGTAACAAATAAGAGGTTCTAAATTCTCGAAATATTGAGGAATAGTACTTCGACGGCGGGTGCGCGCGGCTAGCCAACAGGGGATGCTTACTCCTCCCGGGCACCTGGTCCCACCTCTAGCTTGCTAGGGGTCCGTCGATGCTTAATTTTGTGCTTTATTGTGAGTGCTGTTGAGATTATCGTCAGGATCTTCTTTAACTCTTTTGTGTCACACTTATGCCCTTTGCAGTGTAGAGCTCGTAAAAAAGTTCCCCGCGAGGGGTTTGACAGTAAGTGTTTTCAATATATTTCCCTGACGTTGTCGACATAGCACTTTCTATATAGACATAACGTCAGACAGTGCATGCATGTCATATCTTGTTTTCATTTTCGTGCTTAAACATCGACGGCGGGTGCGGCTAGCCAACAGGGGATACTTACTCCTCCCGGGCACCCGGTCCCACCTCTAGCTTGCTAGGGGTCCGTCGATGCTTAATTTTGTGCTCTATTGTGAGTGCTGTTGAGATTATCGTCAGGATCTTCTTTAACTCATTTGTACGTGATGGTCCCGAAAAATATTAGAGATGTTCAAAATGTTAAATGTCTTCAAATTCATTAGCATTATTTAAAAGCAGATAAATTTACAGCATGGACCAGGCATGTAAAAATAAAAAGATCGAAATTGTTGCTAATAAATGGATTTTTTATTAATCGTCTTTTAGGGGGGGGGGGTGTATTTAACAACCGGATAAAGTTTATTCTGTGCGAATGTCACAATGATATTTAGTCTGAATCAATCAGTATTTCTTAAGTATACAAGTATATTCTGTGATTGGATGATTCAAATGGTCTAAGGCGGAATATCATCCACCATTCTAGACAATGGCACATCATAGTGTATGACGACCGTAGACGATGTAAGTCGGTCACAAACGTATCCCTGACTGAGAAGCTTATCTGAAAGACACCTAGCTCTCAGAACAAAATCTGTATATTTGGTACTTGCTCTGTCATAACGTATCAATTGAGATATGAACACGCCATAAGCAGGCGATGAAGGGATGTTGTACTCAGAAAATGAAAGTTTGATACTGAAACTGAAATCGTCATGTTTGTCACGTTTGTCAAAAGTGTCGTCTGTTCAAAAATCAAAAACTTGCTAAGGGACTGTGAACAAGTTTGCTTCCTGTAAGGTTTCGTGAAATTCGGTACAACAATTGCTGCTGTGAGTAAGCCAGAGCTCACCGAGGTCATGTTTTTATGCTCCCGGAATCAAAGATTCGGGGGCATATAGTTTTTGGCCTGTCCGTCTGTTTGTCTGTTTATCTGTTTGTCTGTTTGTCTGTTTATCTGTTTGTCTGTTTGTCCGAAAAACTTTAACATTGGACATAACTTTTGAATGGGAAGTGATAGGGCTTTCATATTTCACACGTGTATTCCTTGTGACAAGACCTTTCCATTGATACCAAAATTTTTGACCTCGTGACCTTGACCTTGACCTTTGACCTACTTTTCAAAAACTTTAACATTGAGCATAACTTTTGAATGGGAAGTGATAGGGCTTTCATATTTCACACGTGTATTCCTTGTGACAAGACCTTTCCATTGATACCAAAATTTTTGACCTCGTGACCTTGACCTTGACCTTTGACCTACTTTTCAAAAACTTTAACATTGAGCATAACTTTTGAATGGGAAGTGATAGGGCTTTCATATTTCACATGTGTATTCCTTGTGACAAGACCTTTCCATTGATATCAAAATTTTTGACCTCATGACCTTGACCTTGACCTTTGACCTACTTTTCAAAAACTTTAACATTTGGCATAACTTTTAAAATAGTAAGTGATAGGGCTTTCATATTTCACATGTGTATTCCTTGTGACAAGACCTTTCCATTGATACCAAAATTTTTGACCTCGTGACCTTGACCTTTGACCTTTTAACCCAGTGACCTCACATACATGTACTTAACAGAAAATAGTGTTCATACTATAAAAGATGCCACTGGGGGCATTCGTGTTTCACAAACACAGGCTTTATTTTTTTAACAATCGGCTCAAAAGCACATTCATATTGGTCATTTGAGATCCCTGTTTGGATTTTTACATTAGGACTACTCATCTATAACGTCAAATTAGTGGCCCGACAAGCATATACAAACATCCTCAATTGTTAGCACTGGGTCCCTGACTGTGTTCCACTCTTGATTGTTGTATGGAACGCCATCGCTGTCTTATGATGAGATATTTCAATATATGGTATGGTTTAATCAATATATGCGGTGGTAAGTACATTATATGCGGTGGTAAGTACATTATATGCGGTGGTAAGTACATTATATGCGGTGGTAAGTACATTATATGCGGTGGTAAGTACAATGTATGTGGTGGTTAGTACATTATATGCGGTGCTAGGTACATTATATGAGGTGCTAAGAACATCATATGCGGTGGTGAGTACATTATATGGAGTGGTAAATACATTATATGCGGTGCTAAGTACATTATATGAGGTGCTAAGAACATTATATGCGGTGGTAAGTACATAATATGGAGTGGTTATTACATTATATGCGGTGCTAAGTACATTATATGCGGTGTTAGATACATTATATGGGGTGGTTTGTTCATTACATGGGGTGGTTAGTACATTATATTCGGTGCTAAGTACATTATATGGGGTGGTATGTTCATTACATGGGGTGGTTAGTACATTATATGCGGTGCTAAGAACATTATATGGGGTGGTGAGTACATTATATGCGGTGCTAAGTTCGTTATGTGGTGATTTCGTTATGATAAACATTCTTATGACCAAGATTAAACATTTCGGAGACTCGGATCGCAGCTACGTTAAGGCAACCGTTTTTACGTTTTTGTGGCCTTTAACACAAATATTTATCTAAGAAGATAAAAATAAATACTATATTGTTTAATTGAGGTATATTTCATTGTATTTTAATAAAAAAAGTGAACAGATTAAATCTTTGGCAATCAGTGAAATGTATTCTACAATTTCATCCTTCTCATGCAACAGTTCGGTGGCATAGTGGTGAAGACGCATGACTACTGCTGCCAACGTCGTGAGTTCGATCCTGGTCGGTGGTTCAATTTATTTATTTTTCAAATTTTTTTACAAAGTTCTTGCTTCTTTTAAAGTGAGAGGCACCATGATATCAATAGGCATTGTTTCCATATATTTTTGGACACTTTTATACATGTAATGCATGTGTATGCCTTTAACTGGGCCCAAATTGGTAATAAAGTATCTTGTATTGTATATGCTTGTACTTATTAGAAGAGCTTTGTATAGTACAGAAAAATTATGTGATATTAGTAAAGAGTAGATTAATTCTGTAACACTACGTTAGTAGTATATAAATTATAATTTTTATTTTAGCTTGTGATATTCAATTTACGTGGTCTAAGAGAGAGAGAGAGAGAAAAAAAACAGGGTGACGTGAAAATTCTATATCATTATTTTTTTTATTCTAATGATTAGAATAAAAAAAATCATGATATAGAATTGGTGACGTGAAAATTCTATATCATTTTTTTCTTTTTATTCTAATAATAAGAATAAAAAAATAATGATATAGAATTTTCACGTCACCCTGTTTTAAGAATATCAATGTAATCGGCAATCTCTGAAATCCAGAAACCCGTTGTATTTCTTTCTTCTCGGCCACTTATGTAGCTTTCTGGCGCGAAATACACACGGTGTAGATATAGACAAATTTATTTCCTTCCAAACGGTTAAATATTTGATCGGAACAAGCTATGCATAGATTGTTCCATGATATAAAAAGAAAAAGATGGCAATTATAACCTACTTTTAATATCGCTCTAGAGATAAATTTTAAAATAGTTATCCATCCCCCCTTTTTTTCGTTTTTGCCTGTGGACATTGTTTCCCCCCTCGCTTCAGAACCCCGCTTGTCCAGAAAATGTGTTTTATTGATATACACCTTTGGTGAATGTGGCATTGTAAAGTTGTCTACAAAAGCGTTTCCGTTTTCCAATGTTTTCTGTGTAAAAATGCTTATTTTGATCCAAATACCGGTCTTTTCTTCCACCCCCCCCCCCCCCCCCCCCATGATAGAGCTGGGAAACATGTTGAATCCTTTTGTGTTTATGTGTCCTTTTGGGTTAATGATAAACCGATCGCGAGTCTCAAAAATGTTTAATCTTGGTCATCAGAATGTTTATCATAACGAAATCACCACATAACGATCTAAGCACCGCATATAATGTACTCACCACCCCATATAATGTTCTAAGCACCGCATATAATGTACTAAGCACTGCATATAATGTACTTAGCACCGCATATAATGTACTAACCACCTCATGTAATGGACATACCACCCCATATAATGTACTAAGCACCGCATATAATGTACTTAGCACCCCATATAATGTACGTACCACCCCATATAATGTTTTTAACACCGCATATAATGTACTAAGCACTCCATATAATGTACTTAGCACTCCATATAATGTACTTACCACCGCATATAATGTTCTAAGCACAGCATATAATGTACTTACCACCGCATATAATGTTCTTAGCACCGCAAGTAATGTACTTATCACCGCATATAATGTTCTAAGCACCGCATATAATGTACGTACCACCCCATATAATGTTCTTAACACCGCGTATAATGTACTAAGCACTCCATATAACATACTTAGCACCGCATATAATGTACTTACCACCGCATATAATGCACTTACCACCGCATATATTGATTAAACCATCCAATATATTGAAATATCTCATCATAAGACAGCGATGGCGTTCCATATTGTTGGGTAAAATTGGATAGAGGGTGAGTAAACTATATGATTATTGAAAACTGCAGCAGTTCTATATGCATGCATATCTTCCAGGATAGGATTATATTTATCACAACAATATCTATGTTCAAAGAGCTAGTGACTATCACAAATTGAAATGAATTATTCCTTATGGAGCCTCTATCTTGCACTTTACCTTGTTTATTTATAAAGCGTCAAATTAACCGTTTTATATTCTTTGGTTAAACTCTAACAATAACATTAACTTACGGAAATGAGTATCTACATAGCAAGTCTCCTCCATCGTTCACAAAGCTAGATTGTCGTTTATTTATCAAATGCCGCTAAGTTGTTGATAAACTGAAAGTAGGTCATCGTTTATGATCTTTTCGAGGGGAACAAACGGGGAATAGCTCTAATGTAGATAACGAACTAAAGGACTATTTAAAACTAATGAAAATGTATTAACGGAAAAGAGAAACTTTTAAAGTAGTTAGGTAAAAGTATGCAAAAAATAATAAAGAACACATTGTTCTAAAACCATTACTGAGTATATTAAAGGTGTATTTCAAATTTTCAATATATCTTGACTTAGTACTCTTGAATTGCATGGACACGCTTTTCATACTATCGAGCCTACGTAGATTTTTTGCCATTTATCTGGAGTTGTCAGGGTGCCTAAATTGATAAAATGCTGTAGCTAGGAATGTTTGAGAATTTAACATTTATTCTGTTAAGTTTTATTTAGAACTTTATATCTTTCAAGAACATAGAAACACAAAATCATATTATAATATTATTTTTGATTTATGATATATTATTCATGATGATTATACGCTGACGATAGTGCTATATTCTTTGTGCACAAAGACTCAGATGTAATACCAGAGAAGCTTGGAGCAGTTTTGAAACAATGTTCTTAATGGCTTGTTGATAACAAACTTTCCTTACATCTTGGTAAGACTGAATACATATTATTTGGTCCAAAACAAAACCTCAAAAAGGTTTTAGATTTTAAGATCAATTGCAATGGTCATAGCATACAATCATCTGACCGTGTAAAATATTTTAAATAGTTGTTATTATTGACAAACATCTCAATGGTGAATATATTGTGGATTCTGTTTTAAACAAGGTCAACAACAGATTAAGATTTTTATATGGACAAGCTAGATTTCTGGATATTTTAAAAAGTAAAATGTAATTATGTTCTGCACTCATAATATATCACATGGATTATGCCTGTAGTGCAGTGCCTGGTACTCTGGTCTAAATAAAAGGTTACAACAAAAACTACAAGTATGTCAAAATAAGGTTGTTCGATTTATTTTAGGTTTACCACCCATGCTACTGTGTATCAATGTTTTGGTGTTTCAATGTAGTGTTAGTCCTGTTTTGCCATTAAATGTAAATTAACTCAGGGAAACTGAAAAAAAAAAAACATCGTATAAAGATATTCGAATGAAAACCAATAGATGTATTTCTCCAAGAACTAACTTACTATTCTATTCTCACTTTAACTTGCCCTTTTCAAAAGGATAAGTAAACTTAAATTATATTTGTTGAGTCAATATTACCGTGGTTTAAATTTTAGATTGAAGTTAAAAGTAAATAGAAATCTAAATATCATGAAATTCAGTAGAAAATCTGACATACATGTTTGTGAAACACGTATCGAAGAACCAGTGCGATTACACTTTGGAGAATGTTAACATTTATATAAAAACAAACTTCTGTGTACTTGATCTTCATATTTTTTCAAAAAATGTTGATTCATTTAGATTTCTGTTCAAGATTTATTTTTATTTTTCATAACTTTGGAGGTGGTGGACTATGAACCCATAGGTCGTTTTTATCTTGTGATCCTGATCTTTGATTTGACCTACTTTACAGATCATTTTTCGGGACATATTAGTGTTTCATAACTATATAGCCTTTTTCTTGGCAATAACCTGGTTGACGTCACGAAAACTGCTCAATGACAAACGTCCTGCCATCTTTGAGAGGATCTAGAAAAAATTCTCAGAGGGTCCAGTCATTAGGGGATGGTGGGGGTTCCGTATGATTAAAAGAAAACATTTAAAAACGACCAAATATTTTTTAGCAAATTCTAAGAAAGGCGTAGGGGTGTTGTCAAACTCCTTATCCCCTAGATCCGACCCTGACATCCTTCTCATTTGTATTCTACATGTATATGCCTTCTTCAGTTATTGATTTATCCTTTGATCTAACATTTTGAGTAAAGCAGAGCTCTAAAAGTCTGGGAAAGAGTCTTTTATTTTACGCCATGAGGGACTTCCTCATAATACATAGCGACGTTGACTATTTCTTTCTCAACCTTTTTTTATATATATATAGACGACAAAAAATGTTAACACTTATATCCGTTTACTTAGAAAAACAGAAAACATAACAGCTGTGAAAATTTACATCACATAAAATAGGTAAATCTTGTATCAAAATATCTATATATCTGACATATATACGAAAGGAAAAGATAAAATGCTGACGTAAGAAATAATAACATAAATACAAGTAAAGTACAGCACATCTATATCACAAATCCCTTCAAATCTCAAAACAAAAACGAATTTTCTTTTTAAATAAAGCTAAAGAGTAAAATAACTAAGTTTCATTCAGAAAAAAAGAAAGAGAAGAATAAGTTATATCTTAGTATCACAAAAGAACTGTATCACAGTGACGCTTTATATAATAAACAGTATACAGATAAAACATTTAATTGACTAGGTACTTCGTTACACATTAATAATGATTAAATACTTTTAAATAAAAATTTAATTATGCATCTTTTACAAGTTTGATATTGCATATTGTGGCGAATCCGACTTCATGATGGCACTTTGAGATATAACGTTATCCTCTTTTTGTCATATGAAATAATCTCCAACGTAACTGATGAAGAAATGAATTTCCCTGATACGTAGTAATGAAACGAAGTCACGAAAACAAGTACATGTAAAAAAAAAAATAATGAAATACTCTGTATAAATTTCATGTGAAATATCGGAAGACTAGATCAAAACATATGGACGTCATACTCAGTAATTTCTACCTCTTGGTCTTCGTACTTGAACATCCTGGAAATGGAAGAAAACGGAAACCAGTGTTTACATCTTCATTATACGTTAGTGCGGGACCGCTATTAGAACCGGAACCATCCTCTACGTTGATATCTGCGCCTGCGCGTTTTAAAGTTTTGACAGCAAGTGTATTGTGAGCACGAATTGCATAAAATACAGGAGTTTTACCCAAACTGTTCCTTTCGTTAACATATGCACTATTTGATAATAAAACGTCTATGATGCTAACGTCACCACGATGTGCCGCTAAATGGAGCGCGGTACATTCTCCGGGTATTCCGTCAGGTTCACCCATTTTGAGATTCACATCGACTCCCGATTTCAAGGCGAGTTTGACCACTTTGCGACAGCCCCGGAGTGCGGCAGCGTGGAATAATGTCCAGCCATGAATTGGCTCACTGAAAACTCGCCTAGCATTGGATCGGTCTGTCTTTAACAATTTCTTCGAATCGTCTATTAATTTTTCTTCGTCAGTCTTTAATAACGCAAGCATAATAACTGCTTTTTTCTCCACTTCATTCTGAGTCATCTGTAAGTTTTGTTGCTTGGACACCAAACTGGGAAAGATCAAGCTGAACATTGACTCCGTCCTTTTGAGGACCTGAAATTAGATGGTAAATTGCTCAGATTGAGTACTGTAAAGTCCTTCATCTATTTAAAAATGGTGATTTCAATGAAAGAGAAGTAGAATATATAACGCTCATAATGTTTATTAAAAACGTCAAGAAATAGCACAAACCGTCTTTTGATAGGGCACATAATTGATTGGCATAATAAGAAATTTCGCAATTTTAATGTATTCATGACATCACTTAAACGATTTTATGATGTTTAATCAAAGTGGCCAATCGCTAACACAGGTTCTTTACACATACAAACAAAAGAACAAACAAATTAAAATAGATCGGACGATGGATCGATTCACCCTATAGATGCTCTAATGCGTGCTTGGACTCTCAAAGATCTGTTTACATTGGCGCGAAGACTGTCATTTTAATTCAAAGACAAATACTGGTGGATAGATAAGAGGTCAAACAAATGATTCTAATGTTTTCTGTACATATTGAAATCGTGTAGAGACGGTAGAAATAGCAATAAGCAAACATGGCCCCTTTTTTGACCTGCTGACTTATGCGTAGAAGTCAGCTGGCTACAGTAGAGAAGGGTTTGTTTCATAGGATCCTATCCTGATGGTCAGTCAGTAGACTCAGTACTACACACACGAAAGAGTCCACGTTCACCTCTTTTATAAACTGTGTACTAAAATACATTTATATTCTTCAATATCCAAACTTATTTTCTCACTTCTTGCAAATTTTGTTAAATTTTACAATGTATAATGACTGGATGCATAATTTAAACGTTATAAAATTGTTTACTGATCTTTTCGGTAAATATTTTGATAAAAGCGTAAACTTTTGATTGCTTTAAAGTGCTGACGCTGACGATAGTCTACTGCTATAAAAAGGTATAAATCGATGGCGTCTACTTTGTCGGTAAGCTTTTACGTGTACTTTTACTATCTTTGCAAGTTATGCCTTTCCCTTTTATAGATCGTTTTAACTTTCCTTTACCTAACTTTGCGTCTATAGATAAGGCAAGTGTCATTTGTTCTGTTATACTATCTGGTGACGTGACTGTCTTTGCTATTATTCAATCTGACTAGCAGTAATTTGACTATTTTCCGAGAAGCAATGGAATTTATAGTTATACTTATACCGGGGTCGCCTTAACTGTTATACGGTCTAATAATTTCAGGGCCGCCTTCACTGTTAGAGTTGCATGTATGCTATCTCGTGCTCTGGGCCGCATTTACAGTTATACAGTCTGATTTCGAGGCCTCCTTTACTGTTATGCAGATTGATGTCAGGTCCGCCTTTACAGCTTTATAACTTACAACTAAGTTATGCAGTATGATTTCGGAGCCGCCTTTACTGGTCGTGTTATGCAGTCTACTTTTGGGGCCGCATTTACAGTTTATGCGGTCTCATACCAAGGGCCGCATTTACAGTTTGGCAGTTTGATATCATAACCATCTTTTAAATGCTATGCTGTTTTGTCGCCGACATGCCGTAACCTTTGAAGCCTGATGTCATTTATAAACGTCTTTGAAGTTATAGAGTCTGATGTCGGAAAGTTATTAAACGTCTTTACTATGTCTGTCATGAAGTTCAGTACCATGAACGTCTATAATATTAAGTAACATTTATACATTATGATGCCATGAGCATATTGACTGTATTGCAGTCCAATGGATTGTCTTATGCCATCTGATGCCCAGCTTTAAAGCGTGAAATTTGGACTTTTAACAAAAAAAAAAAAAAAAAAAAAAAGCCAAAAAAAAAAAAGCCAAAAAAAAAAAAAAAAAAAAAAAAGAATTCTATTAAAATGCAATGCTGTCTTAAGTTTTCAAGATCTCGTTATCCCCCTTATCACTTACACTAACCCTAAAACTACATTTTGTACATACTTATTTCACATAGCATTCCATACCAGAGTTTCCTATATTAGGTATGATTATACGATTTCAAGTAAAACTATTCTTTTTCAAATTTACATAACACCTTTGGCAATTAAAGCTACATTGGATTATGTTCCATTTTTTAACATTTCGGTGTTAGTGTCCAATCGATTTAATGGTATTCTGAATAGTAATTGGAATTAAAGGGCAACATGTGACATAACAGGATCATGTCTGGTCCTAAATCCATGGTTTTAAAATGCTTTGAGAATATGTATGCAAACTAAACAATGTAAATTTCGATTATTTCCTCTGTCTTGCAGGACTAGAATTATCACACTTTTGACTACGCAGAGGTACAAACGCTCTCTTTGAGGTGGCACGTGTAGGTATAAACACGTAACCTTGGACCCATGATCACGATTTTTAATTTTTTTTAATCAAGTTTGGCTAATACGTTATGAGAATCGATTGGGATATACATTTGACTTGATTTCAAAGAAAATTCTGCTCCGCTCCATTTATTTTTCGATAGTCATATTGATAAAAAGGAATTGGTTTTGCAGTAATCAATGAAGCGAAGTTCGTTTAAAGGCCATCATCAATGATATAATGCCTAAAAAGGACAAAATGTGGCACGACTTGGGATAAGTTTTAAACTTCAAGAACTATAATAAATGGAAGATGGCATTTAAAGAAGGTGTACATATACCATTCAATCATCCATCCCCGTCGAAAATGCTGAAATCAACGTATTACACATTTTTTTTTACCTTGAACTACTATTAAATTTGATGTCATCTGCATGTATGTATGAATAAGATAAATACATGATGAACATATTTATTACTAACCCCCCCCCCCCCCCAAAAAAAAAAAACAAAAACAAACAAATCGTAAATAATGAAATACTTAAGACGACCCCCCCCCCCCCCCCCAATGAACAAAGAGATTCAAAATCTCATAAATGTCATGCTTTTTCGGTTGAGTTTTTGGTTGTATTCAATTTTGAAAAAGTAGCTCTTTTTTATGTCTAAAAAAACAGGCGACATTACACGAGGAAGCAAATTCAGTTTTAAAATGATATAGAAATGAAGATGACACATATTCGATTTAATGATATACGAAGAATTTAAACAATACTTACTGAGGACACTTTCATCGTATATCAAGATCCTTCCCGTTTTCCCATGTTAAACACAACTACAGCAATAAAAATGACTTGTGTATATCTTATCGAATTACAAATCTTTCAGATATTTAGAGGTGATTTAATAAGGTCGTCTACCATTATAATCCTTAAAGAGTCATTTGAACGAGGATCACCTCACGTGACGTCACATAGCACGACACGGTCACCCTATCCGACCGTTGTCGTCTGCTTAGTCCAAATGCAGAATGTACCTTCGTCAGATGTTGGCTGGGAAACAAGACAGAACGCCAAACTTGCCACACACAATCGGCCTATTTACCTGAGAGAAACTGGGTATTTCTATCGATTTGTTTACTTCTATGAAACTACGATATTGAGGGAAAAGTCCGACCTGCTATTGCGAAATGAGCGTGTCGAATCGTGTTTTGCAAACAGACCATTTGGTTTTTAAAAACATCTGACCTTGTGTCGATTGAGTGTTAAAAAATTGAAGTACGTATTTCGAAATCCGTCACCATGTGGATATTTGTATTACAATCTGTTATACTTATACCTTTATATTTAAATATTATAAATAGCGTTATTTACTTATTATATAATTATGTACTAGATCTAGTACCTCATTTTCCCGTCAGTACGACTTCTATATATATTGAATTAAATGAAAAACAATGACCTGAAATTGACTTTCAATTAAAGAAAACAGCACAAATCTGGCGGAGGAAAAAAAGTTCCTTTTGTCACATTTTTAAAGATAAATTATATAAATAAATGAAATAAATAAAATACATGTAAAAGATTAAATAACATAATAAAAATGTATCTTATACCTTTACCTCTAAAATCAGATAGAGATAAACCTTGTCACCTTTGCAATATAGAGACACGATACTTACATATTGGCGTTGTAAGTTAAAAAAATTGCCCCCCCCCCAAACAAAAAAATCAAAAAAATATGATAATAAATGAAAAGAACAGAAGTGCATGACTTACAGATAGTCGTATTTATAAAAAAATGCCATTTTGGCAGATCTTATAATAATTAGAATTATCTAGAGAGACAGTGACTTAATTTCCTTGATACTCTATAAATGCTCTCTTTGTCTTTGTTTAATCGATATGAAAGTGGGATAAAATTAGTAAATGGTTTGAAACTTAGTTTTAATGCCAAGAAGAAGTCTTTTGATAAACTTATTATCTCACGTTGAAGATAATAATGTGGAATAAGTCTATGTATTTCCATTAGTGGGCTTAAATCGATTATGGGTAACAAATCCGTTTATTTTGAAACACCATGTCTTGCTATATAATATGAGAACCACTTTAGTATCAATATCATTATAATAAGGCAAACGACGTACATGGAGATAAAAAGTGCTTTTAGAAGAACTTAATGGCGAGAGTATTTAACACGAAAAGCCAATACAAATCTTCGATTTATCAACAATTACTGTTTACAGCTCATTCAAGACAAATATATATTAATGTAGCTCAAAGAAAGATTGACTTTCAAGAGGTTTCCATATAATCAAAGAGATATGAGAAGTTTTCCTATGCCTCCATATAGTGCAAACGGAAGCTTAAGGTACATCGCGGCGTTACGGCACGGAAAATTTTACGAGAAGACATAGCCTGAAAATTTGTCTACATGAAATATAAGATTTGATCAATCTTTGATATAATTTTCATGTAACTATTTCACGAAGTTTTTTCGAGATTTTAAGCCTCAAAGACGGCATTGACGTTCTTATTCGAAAATATGCATTTTCTGAACTAAAATAATTTTAATCTAGAAAATTGACCAAGGAGGGTGAAAAGGGAGATCAAAAATATTGTTGCCATGTTGAGTATTGTATTTCTACGGATTATTGTGTCTCTAAGGGGAAATTTGAAATTTTTATCGCCATTTTGCAACTTATTATTCAAAAATCCGCACTCATTCAAAAGGCAAAACACGGCTTGCTTCATTATCATTTTCTTCATTAAGTTGTGGAGGTCCTTAAAGCCCTTCTTACACGTAAAAGTAGAGAATGAGCTGAATTCGAATATATAAAAACATGGATAGGTCTTCTCGGCAGATTTTTTGCAAATTAAGATTGAAAATTTGTTTTGCGTGGCTTCGGCGTCAATTTTACTCGCAACGTCAAAGTCACAGCGTGTTCAGATCGCATATGTCAACATGACGTCAAGGAGTATGCGGAATATTTGATTCTCTGTAACGGTCTTCTTTAAAACATCCAGATACCCCTTTTTTTTTTTAAAGATAATTAATCAACAATTACATGGGCTGTATTCGAACTAGACCTTATATCTTAATGTAAAAATAAAATTCTCCGTACATGACATTTTTTTCTTCAAATATTTGAAAACATCATACGGAACAGACGGACGGACATGCTCATTACTATTTAATCCGATATCTACTGGCGGGGTATACAAAAAATTCCCTCTTGTTTATATGTACATATATTTAAGAAATAAAAAATGACAAGCCGGGCTCTATCGTCTCATAATGCCCGAGCGTCCTCGGCCAATCACATTTATTACCGAGCCGCGTCAGCGGCGAGGTGATAAATGTGATTGGCTGAGGACGCGAGGGCATTATGAGACAATAGAGCCCGGCTTGTCATTTTTTTTCTATTCTAATGATGACCAAACATAGATCAATGAAACACAGACGACAAAATCGATTCTTGGTAAAAACCAGTTCCTGCCGGTTTATCTGCTTTCAGAAAATGGATAGGCGTGGCTTATCGCTACAGGGCCTATATTGGAGAATAGAGCCCGGCTTGCGTCTGTTGTCTTAATAGGGAAAAAGAATCAAGTCATATTAGAATATCCTTTATAATATCGGAAAAGGGTTGGGGAGGGGCGGTCCATATAAGATATACATTGTGATTTTCATTTCATGCTCGTTTTCTATCATTACGTTCAGCCGCCTCGATTGTCGTTATATATATTATTAAAATGAAATTTCCATTTCTCCGTGTTCAGGAATTCCTCAAGAAGGCAGTACGGTATCTTTTTTTCCGATAACAAAAATATAAATAAATAATTAAATGAATAAATAAATAAAATGAAAATCCAAACAAACAAACAACTTGCACATGCATATGTAGTCTCTTGAGCAAATTTTTAACACTGACCTTGACTCCTAAGTATGACCTTTTTTTTGGGGGGGGGGCCTTGTCAGGATTGTTACAGGTTAAAAATAAATATTCTGATCTTTAGTTACTGGAAAATGAATTTCCTGGCCGGCCCTGCGTTGAAAATAAATAATCTGACCCGAAAAAAATTTGCCAGCCTCTCCCCCCTCAGGATCAAATTGGTCGTACCCTTACAAAACAATTCCGGTTCGCTCTGCTTTCTGATATATATACAAATCTTTGTCCTACGTCATAATCGAACTTTCAGACACTATGTATTCCTAAATTCTTAAAGTAAATCACCGCTTTGCATATAATTTAAAAAGTATTGAGAAGATTAATTCTATTTTATAAGGCAGCCCCTCCTTTTCTGTCGAACAACCCCCCCCCCCTACCCCGCTTTCCCCGATTGTGCACACTTAGAAACAAGCAAGAAGGAGAGCGAGAAAAAGACTGATCAAAAGTAAAGCCTACATCAGATCCTATAGAAATTTGGAATTATATTCATTGTACCTTATGTTAGAACAAAAGAGTAAACGAATTAAAAGCAGATGGGAAAGTTTAAATTTGATTTTTGAAAACTAATCACGACAGCTTTTGAATTTCAATAATTTATAATCACGATAGAAATATGAAGGATAATTATACTCTTGTATAATCCTGAGATGAAACCAAATTATATACAATACCGTTTAACCTTGTATATTTCATGCAATGTCTTACATGTATATGCAATATTATGTTATCATTATCTATAGAAGATATGTGCAATTTTATGTCAGCATACAAGTTGTGGTGAATAAAAACAATAAAAAAGTAAAGCCTTCTCCGTCCGTCTATATGGTACAATAAAGAAATTAGATAAAGATGGAGGAGGATGGATGAAAGAACATTAATTTCCAACGTAATATTTGAAGAAAAAATTGCATTCATATATCATTCCGTAGAAATAGTCAAAATATAACCAAACATCCCTCAAAGTTTCCGGTTCTCAGTGCAAGCGTGTCTAAATACATTGACTGAATTTAGACACAATGTAAAGTTTATGTTTAAAAATTTCGGCTCGCTACGCTTACTAGAAAATATAAGTATTTTTAAAAAAAAAAGCCATTATTGCGCCCTAACGATATATGTCGCGCAACATAACGTGACGTTACGATCAAGTAAGGTTTATGACGTCATAGCGTAGATGTGCACATAAAAAAAATCGAGGGTGAAACCTGCGTACACATTTGATTGTGATGAAAGCTTCCCCGCGAGCTACGTTAATTGCCTCCTTGTAACATCTAGTAATCGGATTCGACCAAATGAAAAAAGTAACACCCTGTAACCCCCCACCCTCTAAAAAATAAACTTAAAGTAAGCAAAGGGGGTGTTTGGATATCATAGACATTCGTGGTGGTGTTCAGTCCATATCACTCTTCTGAGACTCTATTGAGCTAGTAATGTACAGGCTATCTGATAGGTATCTTATCATTAAAACAAATGCCACAAAACGAACATAATGGAAGTTTATTCATGACCGACATTTCTTTCTGTTCGTTTCCGCTTCCCTATTTACTTAGGAATTTTTATTGATTATATGCTTTGTTAACTTTCACATATTATGTGCTGAAAAGGTGTTTGATTATAATAAAATATTTACTGTACTCTAGCTATGATGGTATGCATACCACGTATTGATTTGCTTACTTCTACCATGATTGTAGAACTCTTTGTACATATACCTTTTAAATTGTCATCGCCTTGAGTACAAGAAATTGAAGAAATTATTATTTCTTTTTATGAAAAGCTATTGATACATTGGTATATCCCTATTTCACTTCAGAAAATATTTTTGAAATTTTACAATGGCCTATTTCCCTTCAGAAATTTACAATAGAACTTATATTTCAATATTGACAATTTCAGAAATAAGGTTAGTATCTCCGCCGGTGGATTATTTAGTTACCGAGGATATGGTTCGCCTATAGTTTCACAGTGTTTAAGCACTTATGTATATTCTTCGCCACTAAAAATGAAAATTTTTTCTAAAACTAAAGGGTTATCTCCCTGACTGCACAGCTCTGTCCTTAGCAGGTTCATTGGCAGAAAGTTGAGATAAAGTTTAGACTTTTGATTTTGGTAATTTCACATTTGGATATCCTCTTTGTCAGCCTCGAGCATCACTGATGAGACATAACTTGGTGAAATGCGCATATGGTGTACTGAAATTTTACAATAGAAAATGTTTCATTATTGACAATTTCTTTGTAATATTTTGCAAATATTTACCCCTGTCCACCTCCATATCTGGATTTTTTTTTCTGTATTTGTACTCGGCTAAACATGTGCTGAAGGTATTGTATATATGGAGTTTTACATTAGTTAATTACTATTTCAAACTAAAGTAAAACAGCGGATATATATATGCATATATATATTTAAAAAAAAACAACCTCAATACTGTAGCAAATTGACAGACAAATATAATTGGGACCTTTGATACATACAAAGCAAAATTAGCATTAAATGTTCCGATTCTATTTGATTGTTAATTTGCTATCACGGTAATAATGTTATATCCATTGCTTCAATTTCTTGCGAACTTTTGATGAAATGAACCGACAAGCTGTGGAATTGAATACATATCTGCATTAAAATCGACGTCACAAGTGGAGTTAAACTCGATGTGTAAATCAGAGATCATACCTAAGTGTAAAATTATAAATCAATATATTCATGATTTTGAATTAAAAAAGAAATTCTAATTGCAGAAATTTCAACATACCTTTTTCGTAAATGCACCCAACTGGGGCACGTTCGAACGACCATTATAGCAAATCGATCGGTTTTATTAATATGAAGGCAAAACTACTTCAAAGGCTTTTAGGGAGAACTCTTATGTTACCCAAATACAGAATTTGAGCTGGATTATCTACAGGAGTCATCAAATATATGTAAAAAAAGTCACGGTTAGTAACGGTAGGCCATTATTCGGATCACTAATGTATCGACAATGACAATGATATCATATGTCTAGTGGGGTCACATACTTATGATAACTCTATAAAATCATCGATTGAAAAAAAATATATATGTCGAATCCGTGCAAATTTTGACAAAAGAATTGGAAGGAGAAAAAATTAAACCGACTCTGAAAGAAATTACGTTCAACTTGACGTACACACATAGCTCAGACATGTATATACCCCTATTGGTAAGTAAAAGGATATGTGCAAAACTTTGCAAGCGCGGACCCAGAGGGGAATTTAATCCGCAAAAAAAAAAAAATAAAATAAAATAAATAAATAAATAAAATAAATAAGAAATACAGAATTGTATAATCATAAACCTCAACCATAGGCTTGAACCCCCTTGTTAAAATTCTAGATTTGCCAATTAGTTTCGGTTAGAGTCATCGGAGGTTATCACATCCTTAACGAAAGAAGTATTTGTAAAGTATTAGACTGTTCAATCACTTTAAAACATTATATATAATTATCTGAAATAATATCTTTCTTGGGAGTCGAGGAATGTACATGCGATAGTTTAAAAGATAAAAAACAAAACAAAACAAAAAACATTGCGAAATACTTAGAAAAGAGTGAAGACATGTTCAAACATATTACAGTGCAGAAAGGGTATCCACCAGCAAGCAATAACTTCCCTACATTTCAAAGATAAGTAATGGGAAAACAGAAAATTTCACTTTTGTTCAGCGGCCATATACAGGCACTTGTTTAGTACCCCCTCCCCTACCCTCGACTGCATCACAAACATTAAGTTTCCGTGTCGGCAGGAGATTATTACTCTCCCTATGGAATCCCGTTATATTTGTTCTAAAGAAGTTCTATAGAGGGCGATATTTTATATTGCTCTATCAAATTGTTATTTTCCTAATTTTGTATACAGTTTAGTTACGTTATGATTGGAATGGTAATTTCTGCGTATGTATTAACTTTAATCGACTATCACTACTTCATGGGCTACGTACATATTTTTTTAATTAATTGTGATAAACACCTTGATGCAAGGCTTAACCTATTTTCCATTATACAGAAAGAAGTTCCGTTATTCACAAATCTAAATAATAAAGATAAGATGTTATATTAGCTAAATTCTGAATCAAAAAGTATTCTGGATAGTGTTGGAAAATTTGTGTATGATAATATGAGAGTAACTTTAACGTCATTTTGTGCATGTACAAATTACAGATTAGTTCTCTGTCCTGCTCTAGTCACACAGAAGACTTATTTTATCTTATGAAATATTTCTTATTTCAAATGAAAATTTTCAGGAAACATGAAATGCATGTATATGCCTTGAACTGGGCCCAAATTGGTAATAAAGTATCTTGTATCTTGTATGTTTCGCAAAATATTATAACGATAGGATCAACAAACAGATGTACACCAATTGGATCATTGCAAGCTTGTCTGACGACCAGGGATGAAACCTCATCAGTTGCCTTTAACACCAAACACCAAAAGACTATGTATGAAAGAAAACCAAAAGGCATTCTGAGCTGACATAAGAGGCAATTGACCAGCCGTATGGCAAATTCCAGAGTTATCCTGATCAATGTGCTCCTATTCTACACCTGACGTAGTTGAAAAATAAAAGAAGAATGTCATTTTGAAATATTTGTCGAAGATAACGTCGTTGCCTCACTCTACAGAACAAACTGGTGAGAAGATGAGGGTATAAACAGAAAAAATACTTTAATGTACTGGAAATCTACTTTCACTACTGTAGAAAGCTAATGTTCAAGACATAGGTGTCTACCATACCAAAAACCAAGAACTCCAGAAAATTCAGACTTGATTATGTGGATGTCTTGTATGAATACACTAGGGACGGGAGTTTACCTGAAGCTTACGTTATCCATAGGTAATCAAATGAATATCTAACAGCAGACGTTGTCCGGGTGATATAAAATATTTACTTCTGTCAAATTAATAAGGAACACTCACACTGATTGCCTTTTGATTTGTGCTATATCACTACAGACTTTACTGCAGTAGATGTTCAGCGTCATATACGATGTTCAGATTTATTCGATCTACGGTCCCTTACGTATTCCGACCAAACAATATTATTTTTTCCAGCCAAAGGCATTGCATCGTTTAAAAGAAGAGTAAAAGACCGGGGGTATCCGACGATGTGGCATTTATTGTTATCCATAATGGGATCTTCGATAATTTAGTTCTTGAAACCATATTCTACAAAACACTGCATTTCAAACATTTGAATTAGACCGCAGATTTGAGTTAAAATAAAACGAATCTTATGGAAATAAGATATTTATCAAGCTTTCATAATTTGATTCATTTTATGCATTGAAGATCGTCCGTAAACTACATTGCGAAATCCTGCACATCCATTTATGATTTCAGATAGATTTGTGTCAAGCAGTATACAGTTGGCTGGATATCAATCGACCCCGGTATGAGTAACTGCACATGATTTAATGTGATACTATTAGCTTGCGATTTATGCAATAAGCTCTAGACTAATTCTTTAAGTATATTTTGTGAATTAGTCCTCGAGGTTATCGTTTGCGCAGCCCGTGCGTATGTACTGACTTAAAATACTTGTTTTTTTTTATAAAAAAACTTTGTAATAATACTAGAACTAAAACTTGTCCCTCATGCATTCCAACATTCGCGTGTCAACATATTTCATGTGGTGATTCTAGGTAATATTTAAAATTTTCAACTTCAAGTATGCCTACTTTATTTGGATCACTGACGAGGATTAAGTTCCCGAAACGTGCATATCTGGTTCATGTTGAAAATTTATTTGTTTTTAAATGATGCTACGAATTTGAAGACGTGTAATATTTGAACAAATTGGTGAGTGTCAATGCTGGCGGACCAGGAGTCCCCGAGGCCAACTCCGGTTTATCGTTTCTTCAACGCTCTCAAATCGTTCCCCGTGACCTGATGTTTGTCAGGTGTATTAATTACTTCTTTCTTGCTCTGTCGGAAAGAAGCTTCGTGTTGTCCCTTTATCAATGTGACATCATATCTATATTTTTTTGCTATTTCGGAAACTTGCCATTTCATCGAAAAATATCATCGAAATTCAAAGAGGTTAACATCTTAGAACCATCCCTCGAATGCTTATTTTGAACATAGATTTTAGCCGCGCACTCTCTGTAAAGTAAATGCAGAAATTTAAATAACGCAAGAGGGCGCTAGTGAATTTAATTTGGACTGCTTATGAAAAGCACTTTGGCTGGAAGCATCACTGATGAGAATATAATATTCGAAATTCGTCTCTGGTGCATGAAAATTGATTTGAAATTTTCTTCAAGAAGGTATAGAGTTGGAACCCTTCCGCATTATTCAAACGCATTCGAAAAAATTCTGTTCACAAAATTTTCTCGAAACTTCTGAAAAGTGGGTCCAGTAGCATCATATCCCACCCATCATGCTGCGTCTTTCGGTATTTGTTTTTGGACAACACTTTCAGTCTTTGACCATGTTTCATCGATTTGATTGAGAATCACCGACGAGGATTAAGTACCCAAAACGTGCAAGTCTGGTCTATGCTGCAAATTTATCTGTTCTTAAATGGTGCTATGAATTTGAAGACGTGTAAAGTTCTTTTTTCTGCGTAAAGCAGCACAGGTGAGACACAATGTGTTGAAAAATAGTGTTCTTAAAATTTGAATGATACATTAATTATTTATTGATTCGTGGTAACATATTTGTAATTTGATATTTCTTCCAGGAGACTTTTGTGTCTGTTAAGGTAAAGTTCATATTGCTAGATTATCAGCGAGTGCTTCTCCCTGAATTCTAAATCTGTAAGTCATACTGAAAAAAGCAGCTGACACAACGAAAAATACCCACGCCGTCGAGACTCACACCAAAATGACCCCCCCCCCCAAAAGAGAAACAAAAACAACAAGCAAAGACACAATACAAAGGCCATTGGTGTTCCTGGAGCCTACTTTGATGGCCATCTGGTTAGTCGTAACAAATAGTTTGGTTATCCGGATGACGTGTGCACAACTCATTCACTAGATAGTACTCAGAAACAAGATGCATAGTTGTTTTTAGATAGGACAGGGAACCATCAACCAGTTTTCTCTTGCAAGATCTGGGTAGTGCAAACGAAGTACAATTATTAAGGATTTCAATTTGGAATACAAAAAAAAAAAACAATACATGGGTCAAATACCAGGCATATATTATCTTTTAATGTATTATATCCTCGGTACATAAGACCTTACATTACATGTTAACGGTTTCGATAAAAGCTCATTTCACCATTGATCCTTCACATTCTTTTATACTCTGCTGCTGAAAATTTGTAGAATCTTAAAGGAGTTTTTCAAATAGAATTCGAGATTATGTTTCAAGAGATACATAACCTTACAGATTTTCGAGAAATTTGTTCAGCTTTACTATGAAAAAGGTTAAATCTGATCGTAGAAACATGCTTTAGCATATCTGATGAATCGAGATATGTGAATATTGCATGATGGTAGTCTTGGTACATTACAAAAGCAAGCATCTCGGCCCAAGTACATAATAAATGGCCTTACATGACCTTAAATCTTCATTATGAAAAAATAGTCCATGATAGGGAAAATATGAGTCGAGAAATGAAAGAAATGATTGACGATTCTTCTATATTTCATTAAGAATATATCTTAGATGACACAGTTTTCAATTTCTTTTCATATATTTAAATGGATTCTACACACCTTTGCCACATGAATAATTTTCATATAAATCATAATCATTCTCGCTATAGGAGAGCACGGTTTATGTAAAATTTTAAAAATTCAAAATAAGTCACAATCGGTAGGTACGCCCACACGATTAATCGGGCATCCTGGTAGATGATCAGTTGCATTAATTCTTTTTTAAACAGAGATCCAAATTGGTCTGTATTGCCCGGAATCAGACTCCAAAAATCACAATTTCAAAAATGCTTTCAAAATCTTGAAAAATATAACACAGAACTTTCTCACGAGAATAGATAAATCGGACAGACAGACGGAGACAGTATGTTCACATGAATGCACATTAAATCTAATTCGCATTGCATTCACACGAATAATAATGCGCATTAGATTTTGGTACATTGCACTTATAGCCGTATATTTTCAAATCAGAAAAGGTTGGAATTTATACAAAATTAAAGGACTCCTATTTTTCTTCTTCTCATTGTAAACTAAGACTAAAGCTTAACATAGAATGATGTCATTGCCAGAAAAATTGACGTCATATATGTAGTATTTGTAATATTAATTTTAGAAAATGCAATGCAACCTACTTCTAGTACAGTTACACCGGCAAATCAGAGCTCCAGCGCATTACATCTTATTTTTGTGGAAGCTCAAACAGTCTTCAAAGTGGCTTATTCAAACATCTTATTCTAATCTAATTGGAAATATACACACATCTTTCAGTTTCCATGGACTCGTTTTTCTCTAAAATCTAAATTTGGAAGCACCTCATTCATGAAAAAAAGATAAACATGCAGAAACTGACATATCGGAAAAAATCACACTGCATCCAAATAAACAAGACCAGTCCCTTCTTGATGTGTTACTTTGTTTTAGGTTTATTGTACTGAATCAAATAAATTTAGAATAATGCACATCTTCAAATTCATAGCATCATTTAAGTATTAAACGTCTTCAAATTGAATATCATCATTTAATATCAGATAAATTTGCCACATGGACCAGACATGCACGTTTTGGGTACTTAATCTCGTCAGTGATCAGTCTAAACAATATGATATGATTAAAACATTCTATGTATAAATATTATATGACATTGTAATGTTTTTGTATTCATGAGTGTGAAACTTATTATGTCCAAAACTGTACCGAAAGAAGAAGCAGGATGGTTGGGATATGATGCTACAGGACCCACTATTTAGAAATTTCAAGAAATTTTGATAACAGAAATTATCGAATGCGTTGAAGAAACCGAAGTTGATCAAACTTGGCTACATGTGCCGTCGGGGACTCCTGGTCCTCCAGCAGTAACACTTACTAAGTGGTACAAATGTTAAATGTCTTCAAATTGAATAGCATCATTTATGAACAGATAAATTTGCAGCGGAAACCAGACATGCACTTTTCGGGCACATAACCATCATCAGTGATCTTCAATCTAAATCATCTGATATGATCAAAGAGTGTGAAGTTATTCTGTCAAAAGAACATATCAATTTGCAGCATTGACTAGACATGTACGTTTCGTTCTTAACCCCCGTCAGTGATCCTCAATCCAATCAATGAGATGGCCACAGACATGAAAAATATCTCCCAAAAAATACAACAAAACGAATCAGAACAAAAAAATATTAATAAAAAAACATCTTCTATGATAAATATTCTATGTAATGTATTATATTCATAACTTATTCATTTCTTATACACATATGTGATCGATCGACTTCAAAAATTCTCAATAGTAACATATTCTTATCAGCCTTTCCCAAATGATAAAGTACATTCCGTTTATATCCAATTCCCAGACAGAGAACGATAATATAATCGCACAATTATCGATATATGATAATTTGTCAAAATGCATAAAATCGAGGGAAACAATGCCCTCTTTGTGCTTGTATGTCATAGAGATTTAATATCGGACGAAAAATAAAGAAACCCTTGTTACGACCCAAATTATTCATTATTCCCCGATTTGATTCAAATTATATTTAATTTTTTCACCTACCTTTATGACTTTTAACTGTTGTTCAACGTTTGCAATTTTATCTGTACGACACTGAATAAATACCCATTCCACCGTAACGCCATGGTGACTATTCTATTGCGCAATTTTGAAATGTCTCGATTTTCGCAATATAAATTACAAGCAGCTAGAATTACATAAGACATTAAGAAATGTTTGAAACAATGTTGCATGCAATGTAATGCTTTCTGAATTGTCCTTTTTTATTCTGTCTAATCATTTTCAATCAACATCGCGAGTAATTATCAGACTGTCTCCAACTTTTTCTAGCAGACGGCGACGATTACAATTATTAAAAGTCGCTGTTCATTAAGAAATGGGTAAAAACATACATTTTTGGTGAATTAACACTAACGAAGATGCAGATGGGATAATGACGTTTTATTTTGTTCTGATAGATGTGGTTATTCGGAAATATACTGTAGTGGTATAATAATAGTCATATTGGGATGAGATTTAGGAAGTAATTATGTTCCATAAGAACATTAACAAATTTATCAAAAGTTTCATAGTATTGTCAACATTGAAGTACATCTATATGATCTATATGTTCTATTATAAAATCTCAGTGCACCATATGCGCATTTCAATTATGTCGCACTAGTAGCCGAAAAAGAGAAAATCAAGATAAAACGAGATTATGCAATTTGAAAGATGAATAATGCCAATGTAAATGTTAAACGTCTTCAAATTCATTAGCATTATTTAATGACATTAAAGATAAATGTGCTGCATGGATCAGACATGCACGTTTCGGGTATTCGTCATTGATCCTCAATTCAAACAATGAAAAGTGTCCAAAGACCGAATATTATGTCCAAAATGTACCGAATGACGTAGCAGGATGGATGGGATTCATGATGCTACAGGACCAATTTTACAGAACTTCGAGAAAATTTTGTGAACAGAAATTCTCGAATGCATTTGAAGAAACGATCAATCGAAGATCAAGTGATACAAATGTTAAACTTCTTCAAATTTATAGCATCATTTATGAACAGATAAATTTGTGGCATAGACCAGACACGCACGTTTCGCATACCGATCCTTCATTTAAACATTGAAATTGGACCAAAGAGTGTGAAAATTATGTCAAAACATACCGAATGACGTAGCAGGATGGGTAATATATGATGCTACAGGACCTATTTTTGAGTTCACACAACTTACACAATACCTTTACAACATACCTGGATATTCCAGGTTGGTGTCAATATCAGTTCCTGGTATTACGTTTCTCTATTTGCTTTATTTTAGGACGGCGCATGAAATTGTAACAGGATGTTTGAAAAGCAAACCAATTTTCAAAGTGTGACGTACGTAAAACTTTTAAACGATAACCGCAAAATGTGTATGTCTCTGTCATGATCGAACGATTATTAACGGGAACGAGGTATTTCTATATAATCTAAACTGAAAAATATTGAAATAGGAAGGTCATGATTTAAAAACTTAAAAAAAATTCAAATAAACATAGCGGGATATAATTCCCTATTTAGAATTTGTCTAGTTTTTTGTAACTTAAACGATAATCTTATGCACAGCCTAGACTTGAAGTAGTTAAGAAATTATCATAAATAATGATATATGTGAAGTTTAAAGTTAAATGATCTAGAAATTTCATTTCTTGAGTATTTGTTCACATTCCTCATTAAATCGTTAATCTAGAGCTAAATGTATTATATCTTGATGCAACTTTGGCAGTCTTGAACTAAGGCAACCCTATTCAATATTTTTATAAACGTAAATTCAATTCTATCAGTCAAAATTTAATGATGATAACAAAGCGGATTCAAATATCTCAGTAAGATTGAGGTACCCCTCAAGATGAAGAAGTTCCATTTGGGTAAACATTGGTTTGATTTTAGGTTTTTGAATTAGTAAGTCATAAGCAATATTTCCTGCCTAACTTTTAAAATCAGTCAAACACAAAGTCAAATTCAGAATCTAAAATAATCATTGTCAATAGGCATTCAAAATCTTGCAACCCCCAATCATCGATAGTGAGATCATCCCAAACAGTGGTAACAGCGGAATATACTCTCATTAGACGAGAAAAAGAGGACAGACAGACGGAGATAACACCATCTCACTAAAACAACATTTCTGTTTACAAAATTTTCTCAAATTTCTGAAACCTGGGTCCTGCAGCATCATATCACATCCATCATGCTACATTTTTCGGTATAGTTAGGACATAATTTTCACAGATTTTGGAGTTATTCCATTGTTTAGATTGAGGATCACTGAAGAGGGTTAAGTACCCAAAACGTGCATGTCTGGTTCGCGCTGTAAATTCATCTGCTATAAATTGATGCTAATGAATTTGAAGACGTTAAACATTGTCGATATGAACAATCTCCAAAGAGTGATCAAACGCAATTATCAAAGGAATGCAGCGCCGTACAAATATCAAAGTGTTAAAATAAATATTCAATAAAATTCTGTCATTGTTTTTTAGAAAACGTCTTGAAAATCTGACTACATGAATGTACTCCAGAGGATGTATTGCGTAAGAAATGGAATTGTCCACTCTTTGTGGTGAAACAAAATTGACATATGCATTGCTTTCAAATTTAAAGTAGCGCGTCAGGCTATGGGCTAGACAGAATAAAACTCTGTCAAATTTCACGGCATTCCAGTAGTATCCAATAATGCCAAACATTAAAACATAACCATCACTTGTAAAGACAAAATTCGTTTTAGTTGGCGCAACAATAATGAATTAGCGAAGCGACGCAAAAACTCACAGTATCATATTGAAACAGTGATAACTTCTCTACGATCCATCAGAAGTGATGGAAATTTCTATTTAGGTCTATATTTTAATTGTTTAATGGTTTATTTGCCTTGAGTCTTTAGACTTTATAATGGTGTATGCTATGATGCAATTCTAGTTATTTCAAAGCCTATACATAACATAATTATTTCTGGCGGAACCTGTTATTTTAAAACAGAAGCTGAGCGCAGTAAAGACTCATTTTCAAAGCAAGAAACAATGCATATACAGTTACCCCACCTCTGACAAGTTAGCTGGGGAATCCCGAATCGCGATTAGCTAACAACAGTCACATGAAGACGTGGAATACCTTACACCGGGTGCCTAGACTTTTATATCAGGCTCTCAATGACGTCACAGTGTTATCTTTCGCTTTGACGTTGCAGCGTAAACAAAAAACGACGTCCACGAATATTACCAAAAATATAATCGGTGGGGTAAATTCGATTCCTAGACATCTAGTGACCTGGTACGGGACAATACCAGGTCACTACGGTTTATACCGGACTCGGCTAAACTAATGGCCTAGTATCATCCGGTACCAGTGACAAATATGGATAATGACCATATCCCCGTACGCAGCACAAAATCGATAATTCAGAAAATCAGAAACCGAAGGCATACAAAACCAGGACAAAACAGGAACCAAAGCAAACAAACAAAAACCTCCAACATATGAAAGGAAGCGAACTCCCGATATGGAAGTGAGACCAGGTGCTCAGGAAGAGTAAGCATCTCCTGCTTGCATGCAACACCCGCCGCTTCAATTCGGTGGAACTGTCACATCCGGTAACTTCCATTTCGGAAGACATAGAGTACAATCTTGGGTTGGATGGTTCAAATGATCTATGACAGAATATCACCCACCATTCTGGAGAGTGGGACATCATAGTGTATGACGAGTTCCCCGTATCGACCGTAGAACTTCCTCAGTGACGATGTTAGTCGGTCACAAACATATCCACTAGATGACCAGATAACTAATAATAACACTTCAATACAATAGAGTGAAATTTATAGGACACTTGCCGAAATTCATAATGGCTGAAAAATGACGAACAATGCCCGAGGTAGGCAATTTAAGCGCACTTTTTCATTCTTACGTCACTATGGAATTGCGTCTTTTAACTATGACGTCATAATGAAAAACAAAGATCTTGACTCGGACATTTTGTGCTCCCTAACAAGATCGGAAAATGGTCTATTAAAACAGTCTGCAAAGATGCAAAATGAATCCCTAATGGGGCTCGGGACTACGCTAATTCTGCTTGGCAGTGCTTGCTAGTCATTGGTCTTGTCCACTCTGTGATTTCGCATATTGGTGTTTTGGTAGTTTACTGTGAGCGTTGCAACCGAGTATTGTTGGGATCCCCTTCCTTCATAAGGCTGTGCAGAAAATGTCAAAACCGGTAAATTCGGACTTTTGTATGGTTCTACCATAAATATCTTTCAACATTGAGGTCAAGGCGATGTTAAAATGTGTTTAGCCAAAACAGTTTACAGTGACAAAGTCAGGCGCTCTCAAATACACCTTGTTTAAGTAGTTGTTCATGGCGTAAATTTCAGTACGTTCCTCATACACTCATGTTTTTTTAAAAGTAAAATTCTTTAAAAAGGTGTAGGATGCTGAATCATTGCAGATGTGATACAGTGTCTCCTTACATATGTTATTGAGACTATCCGCAATAATTCAAATTAGGTGTATGGTTTTTTAAACATGCTGCAAAAAAGATTTGGGGTATATAGGGACCTTTCTGTCTGTCCGTCCATCAGTTCAGCTGTATTATAAATTTTTTTTGCGTGAAACAAAAAATGTTTTGTATTTTTTCAATAATTCGTAAGTCTTTCTATTTTATGCGAACTCATTGGATGTGCACAAGTAGATCTATTCAGGTTGAAGACGTTTAACATTTGTACCACTTGGTGAGTGTCACTGCTGGTGGACCAGGAGTCCCCGAGGGCACATATAGCCAGGTTCGATCAATTTCGGTAAATCGTTTCTTAAACGCATTAAAAAATTTCTGTTATCAAAATTTCTTGGAATTTCTAAAAAGTAGGTCCTGCAGCATCATGTCCCACCCATCCTGCTACGTCTTTCGGTACGCTTTTTCGACATAGTAACTTTCATACTTTTTGACATATTACATTGCTTAGAATTGAGGATCACTGACGAGGGTTGAGTACCCGAAACGTGCATGTCTCGTCCATGCTGTCAATTTATCTGTTCTTAATGATGCTATTCAGGTTGAAGGCGTTTAACATTAATACGAGTTTTCTTTACTTTCATATTTGTCAAGAAATAAATCCAACAAATACTAGTATTATGAATGAGTTTTTTTTAAAATGATAAATGATATTGGTGAGTACAGACAGCATAACGTAGGGATCCAAGAAACACACGGATGAATTTGTAAATGGATATAAAAAATAAGGCATACGAAATACAGTCTGTACTATGCCGGCTGTGGCGAGCTATTACATGTGATCACCTGAGGAGAGGAGTTCGACTGACATTTAGAGAGGACAGGTGGTCGGGGTGCTGTCTTCTCTAAAGAGGTTTGGCCAGGGCCCGTCATGGAGTCCTGTCTTCACAGTAAGAGTGCAATTCTTTTAAGGAATGCGCTGCTACAAGGCTGTAGATTGGTCCAGTACCAAGCAAAGTGTCCGTTTGGTGAAAGATGGATCATATCCACGGTATAATCCTAATACATTTCGATGGTAATTCTGTCTACCTTTGATTCTTCTTAATTTGTTAATTATGTCATCATAAAATGCAGGTTGTTAAATATCAAAAGTAATATACTCTGTTGCTTGTATGGGTCAGAATTTCAAAAGAAGTTGACAATAATTTTTGTAAAATTTTCAGAAAGTCTTTACCAATTTGTGAAAGCGAAAACATTGACCTAAAAGTTTCTCGTACATGTATAATTTGTAAATGACAAATATGGATAATGACCATATCCCTGTATACAGCACAAAATCGATAATTCAGAAAATCAGAAACCGAAGGCATACAAAATCAGATAAAACAGGAACCAAAGCAAACAAACAAAAACCTCCACCTTATGTAAGAAGCGAACTCCCGATATTTCAACCATGAAAATCCAAAACATCAGTACGTGCATACTGTATGAGCCGTGAAATGTAGATACCGAAGAAAAAGAAAAAAGAAAGAAATTTCACACACGCAACATAAAGCATCAAATAAACCACAACAAAAACATTTCTCTATATGATGCGTCAATTTAGTCGTATTTGAGTTGATAAAACGTAACTTGGTATGACTAACATTCTTTGTTTTTGTCTTGCTGGTTTTCATTTTATCTATTTGCATATTAATGTACCGTTTTACCACCAAAAGGCGTTTATATAAATATTTTTGAAACTTTATATGTGATTGATATTATTTTAATAGATTGAAATATACCGTTCAAAAATACCCGAAACGTGCATGTCTGGTCCAAGCTGTAAATCTGCTTTTAAATGGTGCTAATGAACTTGTAGATTACTTGATGAGTGTCACTGCTGGTGGACCAGGAGTCCCAAAGGGCACATGTAGCCAAGTTCGATCAATTTCGGTTGGTCGTTTCTTCAAACGCATTCGAAAATTTCTATTTACAAAATTTTCACAAATTTTTGAAACCTGAGTCCTGTAGCATCATTTCCCAGCCATCTTACTACGTCTTTCAGTATATTTTGGACATTATTATCACACATTCTGGCCATATTTCATTTTTTAGGATTGATGATCACTGACGCGGGTTAAATACCCGAAACGTGCATGTTTGGTCCACGCTGTTAATTAATCTGCTTTTAAATGATGCTAATGAATTTGAAGACGTCTAACATAAGAATCACTATGGTATTTCTCTATACCTTCCAATCAAATTCCATCATTTCAGTAGAATATATAAGATAATCGATTAATTAAGAATTCTACGAATCTGACCAGGTAGGCAAAAGATACCCCTATCTGAATCTGTCTGTCATTTGTTAAAAATGTAACCTCCAGGAAATTTTCCCCAATTTTGCATCTGAACGATTTCTTGTTGACTACTAACACAGGGAACACTTTATATCTCAAATTACAGGGCAAAAAATCTTGCATAAAAATAACTGGCTTGGTTCCGAACCTTTGTAAAAATTGCTGAAATTTTAAAAACTGACACATTTTTCAAAATTCTAGCAGTTTCCCCTAGGGACAATTACATTTATGTCTTGACTTTATACTGTGAGATGTTTCAATGATAACATTAACATCAAGTACATGTTGGCTAAAAGTATCATGAAATGTAAGTGTAATTCTATACTTTTTTTGAGTAGTATATTTTTTCACGAGGGAAGGGATGATACAAATAATAACACAAACACTCGAATACACAATTTTTCGGTGCTTTGGCCTTTATCAAGAGTAACATTTACATTTTAGTCGTTTTTTACATTTGAAAAAGGCCATGGGGCCGAAAATTGGTGTATTCGAGTGTATGTGTGTGTGTGTGTGAGGGTGTGTGTGTGTGTGTGTGTTTTAATCAAATTTTAGATTATATCGATAATAACATTTTCTGATATATTAATATCCCATTTCTTAAATCTTACCTCTTACAGCATAAACTAGTGAATGAAAGTCAAACACAAAAAATATATGTACCTGCTATCAGCTCATTAAGGAGGCCAATTATTCCCCTACTTTTTAAAAATCGATTTTGATTTTTTCACCTACCTGAATGTCCTTTAACTGCTGTTTGCCTTTTGCAGGTTCATCTGTACTACGCTGTATAAATACCCATGACACCCTAACACCATGGTGACATTTGATTGCGCAATTTTAGAATTTCTCAATTTTCACAATATCAAATGGAAACAGCTTGAATTACATGAGGACATTAAGAATTTTTGTTACAATGCTGCTTGACATGCGATGCCTTTTGAATATCCTATTTCCTTTTTGTCCAATTATTGTCTATCCCTGTTTCAACGAATTGCCAGCATGTCTTTAAAGATGGTCTCTTTGATGACAAACATTATTTAAAAAAAACCTTGATGTTCATTAAGCAAAGAGATACTAGTAACAAAAGTAAACTTAGGAAAAAATGTAGATGTACACATTAACATCTGTGCATGATTAAGTAGGTGAAACCCAATTTCATTACTTTTTCATCTGCCTTAAAAATGACTTAAACTAGTATTCAAAATTATACCGGTATGCTATTATCAATATAAGGACGATTTTAAATGAGAAATGAATATGATGCTTTTAAAAGAAGATGCGAATTAATGTAACGATGTAAATTGTAACAATTTTTTCTAAAGTTTTCTTCAACATCACTTCGTTCATGACGATTTAATTAGCTTGAAAACCTTTCAGCTTTTATTTTACTAGGGTGCAAAATGGTGCAACAGGATGTTGTTGATAGATACCATGATATGTATTGAATTGTGAATTTGTATTGTCTCTTTGTCAGATCTTGAGCATACACAGCCAATTGTGCCTCATATGAAATTCATGTGAAATTTACATGAACTTTGCATGAAAGTTCACATGAAATCTATGTGAAATGAGCACGAACATGAAATTTACATGAAATGTACATGTTTCACATGAAATTCATGTTAAGATTTTTACATGGATGTTATGTGAATTCAGTTTCCTGTGAAGGTCACTTAGAAAAAACATGTGAAATTCATGTGAAGGAAAGGAGCTGTTAAGATAAGGCGTAAAATCTGCCCTGAAAAGTCGAAATTTCAAAATGCAAAATTTGAGAATTTTTTTCGGTAGAAATTTTAAGTAACTCGGTCCACATATGAATCTGCTTTTAGATGGGATAATTCATGCAAAATAAGACCGATATTTGGGTCAAAATAAACGTTTTTCACACAGAAATCAATGGAAAACGGAAAACACCGTCCCCCCCCCCCCCCCTCGCTTTACAATGCCACTTTAACCAAAGGTGTGTATCAATAAAACACATTTTCTGGCCAAATGGGGTTCTGGAGCGAGGGGGGGGGGGAAACAATGTCCCACATACGAAAAACGAAAAAAGGGGGGATGGATGACTATTTTTTTTAATTTGCCTTTAGAGCGATAATGTGGGTTATATTGCCATCTTTTTCATTTCATATCACGGAACAATCTATTCAGAGTGTGTTCCGATCAAATATTTAACCGTTTAGAAGGAAATAAACGAGAAAGTTGTCTATTTCTACACCGTGTGTATTTCGCGCCAGAAAGCTACATAAGTGGCTGGGAAGAACGAAATAAAACCGTTTTTCAGTTTCCGGATTGCAGAGTTTGCCGATTTTATTGATATTATAAACTCAAAGTTAATTTCGCTTATCCAATTTTGAAATTAAAAGGTAACAGAAGCATAATCAACGTAAAAATGTGTAAAATAATGCATTTTTTGTGCATTTTCGTTCGATATTCGATGTTTTTCGTTATCTGTACCCCTACCTCTTCAACCCGTAATCATAACATCTTTCACAATTAAAAAAATTAAATACCTACTATGAATCTTATAATACTTCATATTTTATATCCTGACCAACTTTTATCTAAATTGGAAGAACAGCGCACGAGAGATAATCGAGTGATTTCAGGGCTAAATTCGGCCCTTATCTTAACAGCTCCTTTATGTGAAATTCATGTGAAATATTTTTCACATAAATTTTATGTGAAATTTATATGAATTTTACATGAAATTTCATGTGAAATTTACATGATGCTCATTTCATATGAATTTCATGTGAGGCACAATTGGCTGTGTAATAACCGAGGGGAAGGCATACACCCAACTCCTTTCACACACACTCATACCTTCCACTTGATTTTATCGTTACTCCTGGTCCCAACCCTTGCTTGCTAGGGGTCCGTCAATGTTGAATTCGCTGCTCTATTGTGAGTGCTGTTGAGATTGTCGTCAGGATCTTCTTCATCTCGTGTTATTCTTGTCTCCATTTGTTTGCTCCATTTTCCAGTGTGTGTTACGCTGTTATCACTGTAACGTTGTCATATTTGGTATCTTCTCCTGGACTTGATATCTTTATACTGACAAATAGGAAGTAAGAATATTGAAGTCTATATTTTACACGTCAAAATTGAAAAGGTAAGATGCTTTCAAGTCTTAAGAGTCTTAAAGTCAGATGTATACATCTTGCCTGAATTAATTTTTCATAAAATTCTTTACTTTATTATTTCACGGTTGCTTTAAACGAATATAGACAGATAATATTCCTATGTTCTGAAAATTTTGTAAAAAGTTATATTTTCATTATGCATTGACTTATCGACTCGCTGCTTCTTTGGTCAAGGGGATATCTTACCGCAAATTTTATGTGAGTGAAAGTGTTTTAGTTCATATGGAATAGATCTACAATGAGACTACCCTGAACTGACAGCAGCGGTACTTTTGAATAAAAGGACTCCTTGGTACATAAATATATAAGCAACAATTTCAGTTGAAAAATGTGGATATTTGCCCTTCAAACAAAGCTTTTTCGTATATCTGGGTTCTTTGACAGAAACCTTAGGTCAAGTTAGACGTTTGCTCTTCATGATTTCATATTGTTTTGATTTAATCTTTTTCGGCCTCGATCGTCACTGATGAGATATACATTGTTGAAGTGCGCATATGGTGCACTAAAATTTTCTGATAGAACATATATTTCAATATATATTAAACAAAGGGTTTGAATAAACCTTAAAATGTCCTTAGGCTTGTTTTCGGTGTAAGATAAGTGGAGCAGCTCTCATAATAATCCAGAACCGTCTGAGTTCATAAAAGAGGAACATCTAGTATAGAAGCGCTATGTCGCATGTTTAAACTTGCAACAAAGTAAAATAGAAATCGTATAACGTGACAATTTACTTAATATAGTGTAGTTTTTTATTTAACCAATTCATATCAATTCTAAAGAAAAAAAAAACTATTCCAATTCTAATTAAGTCAAAATATAGACCTTCCATAACTCAAAAATTAATTTCCTCTTTAATGTCATTTCCTTTCACTGAGAAACCAATTCAATCTCAAACAAAGTTCATAATATTTGAGGAGATACTTTGAAAGGTTGACTATTCAAAGGCAAATAGAAAATTATGAATTTTGTGGCCTATTTATTTAAAATACAACGCTATCTATCAAAATCCGACCCTGAACGAGTTAATGAGGGTTGTAAATTTGTAAATGGCATGAACTACATAGTAACTGAGTGTTATTAGACGGGTTGCTATGTAAATAAGGAAAGTTGAAATCGCACCTTCTTCATACGTCATTAATTTCGGTTTCCGCCATTTGTAATTTTGATTTTCAATTTTACTTTTTTGGATATTCATTTATACAACATTTCAGTGTTTAGGTTGCCTGGGAAAGAAATAATGCCAGAGACAATACACACCAAAACAGGTAAACAACAACAATATGATATTCATCATTTATGAATAGCAAATATTGGAGAAACTGATAAAAATACACTGTAAAATATGTGACAAGCTGACAGATGTATATGGTAATAACCTTGACTCTACATGAGTTATTGTCGATTAACAAAATTTTAATTTGAACATAACTTCATTTGTGAAAAACCATATGATAAGTAAGGGATGATATAACTTATCAATCTTGAACTTCTGATCTTTCTGAAACTTGAACAGCTAAACTTGATTCTATACAGGGCTCTGCATTTTATATGTGTGTTTTGGAACAATTGTAAATTTCAAGTATCCTTCTGATGTTTCGGAGCAGAGTATAACAGTGTTTTCCATGTACCAATATTTCGCTTACAATAAATTTGTATTGCAACACAATTTTCATAAATAGAGCATCGTTGTAAGTCTTACCTTACCTTACCTTATGTTGATTCTGCCCACAGTACCTCTTGGTCTTCTATAGGCTGCTCTAGTTCTTAGATTCAGCCTGCTCCCTAGTGGCATTATTATTTTACATACTTGCTCATACAAGATATATTTTATATCCATGTTACGTCTTCATATTCATAGCATCATTTTAAAAGAATACACGTTTAGGGTACCTAACCCTCGTCAGTGCCAGTGAATGAGTGATCCTCAATCCAAACAATGAAAATGGGCCAAAGACTGAGAAAGATATTCCAAAAAATACCAAAAGACGAAACAGGATTGGTGGGATATATAAATAGAATAACAATAGGAGGGAAATGATATCTTACAAGACCCACTTGCAAAAACAACAGCAAATTACCAAAAATGTTAAACACTGAACATAAAATACCAAGACCAATCAGGAACAATACAGGAAAGTCAATGCGAGTGTCTTAATGTTGTAGTCACCCGGATTTCCTTCAGATGAGGATTCAGGTAGGGATGTCTAAGGTGTGTACAAAACCGACATCATAAGCATGAAGTTATAATAGAAATTGGAACATCTAACTTATATTCTATATTATCATATTGTCAGTGTGATAGTTGATCTTGGTCAAACCATGTTTTAGTTAATTCATGAATAGACAAAACCAAAAGTCTTTGTCAGAGTATAACTCTTGTAAGAAATGTTGATGGATGTATATTTGTACAGATACATAACTTACCTCAGTTCTGTTTTTGTTTTTTTTTATTCATACCCATATACTTTGTATACTAATTGGTCAAAGGAAAAAAACAAGAGAAAGATCTCCACCGCCCTGTCAGAACTCAGAACATATTAAAAAGGAGATTTTCTAATTGACATATTTTTTCTTCAAATTACAAAATTGACACCACTGTGATTTGACATAATGGACGTTTAAGTGTTGCATTAATCGACGAGAGAGAGAGAGAGAGAGAGAGAGAGAGAGAGAGAGAGAGAGAGAGAGAGAGAGAGAGAGAGAGACTGAAAAGAGGAAATGCAGCTTTTGCTTAAATTCGAGTCCAGACCGCACAATGTAATAAATAAAATTTCGAAAATTGCATTGAAATGGTGCTCTGTTGAACTGTCACCGTATTCTTTTAAATGTAATAGATATACAGGGTTGAAATTAAAGTATCCTTGAATTTGAAATTTAGATAGATAATCAGAACAAAGAAGTGTTCGATTAAAGTCATGAAGTCTATTGTGTAATTTTAATGTCTCATTGCAGATGTTCCAAAAGAATTCAAATCTGTCAGCGTTGATGAGAAATCGAAGCTTTATAAGCCAAAAACTTACACTAACAACAATACTGAGCCTTACAAATATAAACCACCACCCAAGGTGTCGTCGGAACCCTACAAAGTAAGGAATTACAAACCAAATGACTACGACCATAACAAAGTCAGAAACATTGGAAAACCACATGAATACGACCATATCTATGACGTATTTCCGCCCAAAACAAAAAAGAAAAAGGAAGAACCTCTACCGGTAAAAACTCCAACTCCGGAACCGGTTCAAGAAAAACCTCCTCAGGTAAGGAAACATTTCAGGGAATATATTTAAAAATTCACATTTTATGTTACGATTTTTTTACGCACAAACACGGAAATAAGAGAAGAAATTGTCAGGAGGGTAAAAGATAACCTTTGGTCCCAAGACAAGAGAACACAAAACTTTGGCTAGATTTTGAATATACGAGGAATTCCTAGTTAAGTTTTCAGCTTGTAGATCATGCAACAAAAGCTGAAAAATAGACTAGGTATAGATTTGTTGTTTCAAAGACAAATATTAAAGGATCTCCAACAAGACTAGTCTGCACTGATCACAACGACACAAACAGATAAAACAAAAACATAATAGATTATGTAAGAATGCTGTACTGAGGAAAAGTCGATTGTAGACACATCGGTGGATACAGTGTTTGATGGATTCATTCCTTGATAAGGTTTGTTAAAACTCGATGTAGTAGTAACAAATAATAGAAATAGAAGATCTTTTGGCTTTCGTCTTGCTTCCAGGGACTGGCTTAATTTTCTTTTTTGTTTGAATATTTTGGTAGACCGACAATATGGATATACTCTCTACTTCTCTTTAATTGAAAAGATAATACGAAAATGCACTAGCCAGGCAGATCCTGCTCGGAAAGGGAACATAATTTTGGTAGAGGATCTTTAGCGCTATCTTCCAGTAAGCTTGAATAAATTGTACCGTGGTTGATAGAGGACAATTGTTAACAAACGATAGAGGATTGGTTGATGTAAGACACAATTTTGAAAAAGGGTCTTGAGAATTTGCTTCCATTACGAATTATGAAATCTTGTACAGCTGTATCAGATGAGTAAGTAGAGTATGCAAATTTATTTTTTAAAAGAAAGGTCGAAAACACAAATTTATTTGTCAAAGTGTATAAGATATATCATAAAGTTTTCGCAAGCAACTTGAGAGACGTCCAGAATGTATGAGAAATTCAGATAAATTCATTAATTAATTCCTTAAAATCTTATTTGGTGGATCGTTCTCAATCACACAAACGTCCTTAGTGCAGACGTACCAGGCACCCTGTTTAGTCTTGGATAGAGAGTAAATGTTACAATAGTTTTTGGTCAATCAAAGATCTTGACGGACATATTTTACGGATGCATCCAAAAGCAAACTTGGACTTTGGTAAATGACATTTCGAAGGTATTTGGTAATATTCTATACAGCAGTTTATGAAAAGTTGAAAATGGGCCGACGAATCAATATCATTTGCAAAATGGAAGCCGAAGAGTTTAATGGAATAATGGAAAATGTCAGACGGCAGACGATGGACAGTAGCTTACTCACTCTTCGCCTTCATAATGGTTTCACGGAGATATTTTCAAATAAAGAAAATAATAATAAGAAAATCTATAAACGATTTGCTTACGTTGTTGTTTTGAGGATAATGTTATCGCAATAATGGTAGAATGTTTCGATTCCTTTGTCATATTTTCCATTTTAGTCTGTTCTTAAATGATGCTACTGAATTTGAAAACGTTTAACCTTTGTATGTTTTTCGATTTCAACACCCAATATCCATGCGACAATTTCAAGTTCCGTTTTAATTTATCATTCATTCTGAAATATTGCAAGCATGCGTTATTTATATTCTTGATAGCAAGTAGCTTTATTAATGACATTTTCGTTATTACTGACTATTGGTTTATCCATATTTAGCAATGATATTTATCAAACCTCTTCTTACTTCTTTTTTTTTTAGTCGCCCTCTCCGATACCTTACAACCCATTGCCTTCCATACTGAGAACGCTGGACACCCTCTTCATTCAGAATAAGATCAAACAACAAGACATGATCACCGATTCCTTTGGTTGAAAGTCAGAAAGACATAACTTTCAAAAGAGACCAGATAACACCTCCCTGGAGATCGCTCGATTCTCGAAATCCGGAGACAGTCTGCATATTTACGATCCAAACAGGGACTGATGACAATGTTGACGGACTGAAGCCTCCATTCCATGTTTAGATAACTTCTCCAGTCTTCATTTTTGTATCCAGCATTTGAATGTTGAAAAAGTGTCAGAATCTGATTTTGTGATGAACTTTTAAATTTCATTTCACATCAATAGCTCTAATTTGTTTTGACTTGATTTTGTTTTGTTTGTTTTTTTTTAGGGAAGAGGCTCATTGTTAATATTGCACTGTTATGTGAATGCGACATTTTTACTGAAAGAACAATTCACTTTATGAATATCATACAAATGTAAACTCTGAAAGTTTATTAAATCCTGTCACAGAGAAATTTAAAATGTAAAATTCATACGGCATGTATGCACCATCGACTTATAAAAACATCGCAAAGATCATTCAGAAATGGACATTACCAACAGTAAAATCATTCTTGAGTAAAAAGAATATTATAATAAACTGCCTTTTTATACCGTTGATATAATCCTGAAATAACCAGAAGGACACTCTGTATTATACTTGGCCAATCTACAGTCTTGCACAGCGCATTCTTAAAATTGAAGGAAGGGATCTCCAAGAAGACTCGGTAGCAGCATCCAAACAAAGCATTCCAAGTGAACACACAGAGAGAAAATACAAAGCAAGAGACGCAAAAAGGACAAGGAACACCAAATACGACATCAAAACACTAAACACAAAAAGACTACACATAAACCAACGAGACCCTAGGGCAACAAGTGCCGACTAAGGACGGCCATCTGCCAGGTTAGTACCAAATGGTGTGGTTATCCGGATTACGTGCGCGCAACCCTCCCACTTTTCTGGCTACACAATCAACCTCGAAGAACGCATAATTGTAGGGTAAAAGAACCTCACTGTAAGATGATCTCACAAACAAGACAGCAAAACGCAGGGCCCAAGGAACACAGATGAACATGTTAAATTCACCCGAGGAGTCCGACCGCGACATTCAGAAAGGACAGGTGGTCAGGACCCTGTCTTGTCTAAAGAGGTTTGGACATGAACCGTCATGGAGTCCCATCGTCACAGTAAGTCAGAGTGTAAGTCCTAAGAATGCGTTCGTACAAGTTCCATGCGGAGTATCCGTTTATTGACAATAGGATCGTATCCACGGTATAAACGGCGTTTGACGATATGTGATTATGCTGTCTACCTTTGGTCCTTCTAATTTTGTTTATTATGGCACCATTAATGGCAGATTGTGAAATACCCAAAGTAATATACGATACTTTGTTGCTTGTACAGGTCCGAATTTTAAAAGAAGCTGTCAGTAATGTTTAAGAATCGCACTCTGACTGACTGTGAGGACAGAGCTCTATAAAAGGCCCTTTCCAAAACTAGTTAGACAAGACATGTTCCCGAGCCTACATTCACAAAGAAATTATACATTCATGTCCTGATTTTCATCGTAAAATGAATCTGTAAAAAGAGATCTGTGATAACATCTTTTCAAGAAATACATACCTGTTCTCACTTCGGAATGTTGTTCATTCCGGGGTTCGCAACCGTTCCGATGGAATTCTCACGATTTTGCTTTGCCTTCTCGAATTTGAGACTGAATAAAGGCTAGGTACTTCTTTGATGTTTATACTGACCGATCGTGATAGCCGGACTCCATAACGGGCAATGTCAAAATCTAGTGAAACAATACAGGTTCCTTTATGATTTGTCCTATATAAAGTGGATCCCGCTTCTCGGGATGTTAAATGTGATCTAACATTAGCCAGTAGAGTTCGGACCACTTGTCGTATGTATCATTGTTGTTTATAAACTTAGAGGTTTCTTTTGTTCAATATGTTCCTATGTTGTTTGTTTGTAATTGCAATTGCAATTTCTTTTAGAATGTATTGTTTATAGAACAACTGGGTGTTCCGTGAGATTTCTGTATAGCACCTAGATGAGGAGAGTTTTATGCACGTCATCCTTTAAAATAACAACACCAACTGCTACCATTGTTGCAGGTGGACGGCCTAATCGACTCCGGGGAGGTTTTTTAAAAAAATATTTTGTCCTATTATGTGATATCACTTTCTCGTGTCAGTCAGTGTTGTATGTTTGTTGTTAATTAAGAGATGACTGTCTTACTTTTGGTGTTCATGAGTGTATAATTCTGGTTGGTCACGTGCAAATTCCGTGAATCGCGAAGCGATTCTCGGGAAAATTTGCACGTGTCCAACCATAATTATACACTCATGAACACCAAAAGTAAGACAGTCATTACCTATATTTACATTTATTCGAAATATCAGTCATTCTTATTTGCATGCACTTCGCACATTTTGCCTGTTATAGCGTCAAATGTATTTGAACGTTGGTAAACTCTCCCTACATGCAAAACTTGAAAGTGACATCACAATAGCAACTCAAGTTATTGGAATATAATTCTAGTTGCCTAATGGGCGTTCAACATGGGGAATATACTAGTAATGTAAACATTATGCATACGCTGTGGGTTTGGTATGGAAACATATTTTAATTAGTTAAAGAAGCTGTAGATCCCCCGACCCTTTTAAGAGTAAAAAAAATTAATAATTTGGACTCACCAGTTCGTATATTTTCATACTGTCAGAGGGTTGGGATCAAGCACTTCATCTGGTTATAGTTCGTGACCACAACGCATTGACAGTGTGAAGATTCAAATTGTATAGTTTTTAAATATATTTTCTAAACCTTGAATCTGGCTTGATGATACCGTCCCTAGTCCACGTCTGAATATTTTATTCTTTCGGAGTCAATTTCTAGTTTTTGCAGTGTGTGTTTACTTCTCTCAATTCTCGACACTCCGGTGTTGTTATCTACAATATTGATTATAATATTTTTCTAATATGCTGTAATGTTCTCTCCATTATTTGTTTGTCTGTGTCGTTGTTGTTTGTTTGTTAGTTTTTTTTGTATGTGTTTCACTGAGAACATTGCAATAAATGTTGTCCTGTAGGAGGTTATCATTATACCTTTCTTCCATAAACATTTTTCGCCTTGCTTTTTAGCTCTAGACCTTCATAAGAATTAAGGAAAACTTTCTTAACTTCACGTATTACCAACTTGACATTTATATATACATGTATATCATCAATACCCTATATTACATAACCCCGAGCCTTATTTTAAATGTACACGAAGAGGGACTGCGTGTGTGTTTAGCATGTACTGGTATCAAAATCAAAGATCTCTCTTTAAAGACAATGACAGCCATTGATGGTGTTAAATCTTTAAATGAATATAAGTATACAATGATCCTTTAAACGTACCATTTTGTACCACCATGTCTAATATGTGAGGGTCTATGTCGCTGATGTTTGTAGGGAATGACTTCCACTATCAAGACACTAGATCACGGTAAGATACAGCTTCAAAATTTACTACCCAATCGAACATTCATCTTCGTGTAAACTTATTACCCAACTGAAATAAAGCATGTTTTCATTCATGTTTAATCGTTGATAATTAACATTATTTACACATGGTCTTCGCAACGAATAAACAAAAGATGTTTGTAAAACACCCATGTTCTCCTCCCTGTCCAACTGATGTTTACAGCAGCAACAACCCAACATGTGCAACGATTGTATGAATACTGAAACTATTAAATACTGATATTTCACCAAGTCCAAAGGAATAACTCTGCAAAAAATATCTTCTACCGGACCCAAGCATTCACCTTGAGTTAGATGTCCATATATGATTTACTAACTTTATCTGAATACCAAAATTAATTTCCATAAACGGGAAGTGTATGGCGGAGAAATCGCCTAACCGATAGCTGCATCCTCTTCTTCGAAAGGGGAGGGGGGGGGGTGTTAAACATTTCCAAATTCGGTGGTAACATGAGCAATTTTCACATCTTTGACCTTGTGCAATTTGACTTCAGATCATCGGAAATTATACTAGTGACTGGGGGCTTACTATGAAAAATGTTTACAATTCCTATATTTCATCAGTAATAAATATCAGTAAAAAATTAAAATAGTCATCGTTTTTCTAATATGCCATGTTTCAGGTATCTTCAACAAAGATATTAAAGGTTTTGGAACCAAATCTGGACTTTACGAACCGTCATATTCCCTTTCAAAGAAGAAACCATCTTCTAAAGTAAGAGACTACGGTAAAGTCAGATCATACTCGAAAGTCAAGGAATACAAATTGAAAGAGGATGACAATGAAGTCCAAGAGTATGACCAAGTGCGGGACTACAATCATTTCTATGACGTTTTTCCGAGTGATCCGGATGAGGTCGAACGGAGAAGAAAGGAAAGAGAGGAATTCCAAAGCAAACAAAAGAAGCTGAAAGCTGAAAAGGTAACTTTGTATATGTTCTTTACTCGATTTAATTTTACATGACGAATTAAATGACATAATAATTCATCAAGTCATGAGATTTTGAGGGGAGAAGACAATGCGTCTCATGTTTAGACAGTAAATTGACCATGATTGGGGTCTATTAGAGAATGAACCATGCAGCAACACTGCATCATATTTTCAACCAATGAAATCACGTGTCTTAGAGAATTGTGCCGGTTACGAAATAGTAATAATATACCAAATTGGTCACTTTTTTAACCAATTTTGTATCATGTCGAATTTACACCTACATGTACCAATATCTAGCTATAAATTATGAGCCATGCATGCACGTTTAGGGCATAATACAACTTTATATGCTGCATTATTACATGTAACCAGATTCAAAAAGTAAGAAAGAAATGTCTTCTATTTCAGGAACCGTTCTTCCGTCCATATAAATCCTTACCTAGCATCAGACGAATGATTGACATGGTGGACTCGCCCCCATCACCACAGAAACATAAACATTCAAAGAACACTGTGTCAAATCCGGACTTCAGTCGAATTGATAATGAGGACGAATTCTGATAGTGCTAATAAATTGTGCATATAAGAATTACATTACATCACTATTACATGACTTTTCATGTGGTCAGGTTTGAAAGTTTTAGGAGGAACGAAAAAACAATTTGCTCCATAAGTTATAGGTCTCAGAGAGTCAGGTGTTACATACAGTTAATGTAAATACCATTCTGTGTTTAAACCATCAGTCGTATGTGTTTACATACTATATTACCATCATTCAATCATGATTTGCATACCGGGTATTCATTTATATTGTCAAATGGCAATTTTTACAGTTCCTGATCACAAATGTGTGCGCTATGATGTTTTCAAAATTATTTTCAATGTCAGCTACGATATCACATTAAATAATAGAAAAAAAATCATAGCATGCTGACCATGCCCAAAACAAGACATCAAATAAACCTGTACGTATAAAACTTGCTTGGGAAAACAATGTTCAGCTTACCATCAACTTTCTTGTAATGTTTTAAAATTCAGTTAGAAGGTAGAACGGACAATTGTGTAAGAATGAAAACAAAACAGGAAAAATCTGTTCGGAATGTTTTATTAAAGATTTCTAATTTTCACAAAGGCAAGACAATTATATATAAGGCAAGAATTGACATTTCTAACAAAATTTGTTTCTACATTACATGCATTAGGTTTTGACCATGTTGACAAGATAGTTCACTAGCCTAGAAAAAAATAGAACGAAGGACAACTCTGGGAACGGAACTGCAAAATGAAAAAAGTCAGGAACGACAACCCATACAATCATGAACAATCATGATCGCGAATTTATGAAAAAAAAAAAAAAGAAAAAAAAAAAAAAAAAAAGAATTCTCGTTTTCAATAAGAGACTTGCACTATTTGTATGTTCAACTAGAACTGACATTCCGCTTTAAGATTATGATATGTACATTGTTGATTGTCACAACTCTAATTGTATACCCTCATAACCTGTAACTACGATAAAAATGATGAAATGTTGATACATAACTCATATTTCAGTTATACTGATAAAGTATTATCTTCAAAATGTTATAGATATCAATCACGTACGGATCAAGAAGAAAAAAAAAAGAGGGGGGGGGGGGGGGTCGAAAGGGTGCCAGAATCTATTGAATTTGTAAAAAATACGTATTTCATTTGCACAAAAATAGACTGGAACCCATTTGGCCTTCCTCCTTCACACGATCCTCACACACTTATTTTTTTTTTTGAGTCATATAAATTTTAATTTCGTTTCATCGAATGAAGTAGTCTATATTTGTACTGTTTTACCGATTTCATCATATGTCAAAAAGCACTTCCATTTATACACCATTATAAATTTGGTATTTATGCAGTTACTGAAATGCAGAATGTAATTCTTTTTTTGCATTTTGCAAAGTAAATATTTCTAGGAAAAAAAACCAAAATGACACTTGAATAATAATAATAAAAAACCAATTAGATTTATCTATTCAAAATGAAATAAATATTAACTCGATTCATTGAAGAAAAAAGAAATACTATAAGTGGGAAAATATTTCTAAGTTACGTTTTTTCTAACTTTCATTTTGTTAATGGTTACGAACTGAAAGTAAGAAAAAACATCGCTGACAAATTCATTTTCAGTAAAATCACGGATATCACAAAATGGCAAAGTTGTGATTGTCATTGTAGTTCATTGTTTCAAGTAGTGACATATAATCGATAAATATATGAACATGTTAGTGAATAAAATTTGATTCTATATACAAATGACGATGAAAAAAATATATATATGGACTAGTATACTATGTATATAAATGAGGTTTACCCTACAATACAATGCAAGAGCATTAAAATATACATAATTCTTTATATCTTACAGATATCATTAACGCTTTAAAGCACGCCCGTGTCCTATGATTATGCCAATTGAAATTTTTAAGTTTATATTATAGTATGATGCGTAAGAGAATCATGATTTAAAGAAAGGCTCTTATTTAACATTTACTTCAATTCTTCACTTCTCTAAGAAAAATCTGGACTTCAAAAAGAAAAATTCTAAATACCAATCCCTCTCTAAAAATAAAATAGAATTCGTTTTAACCTAATGATTAAAATGCCGACAAAGTGACAATGCTTACGGTTCTAGATCATGGGTATTCCAATGTCTGTCTATATCGAAATGTCATTCCTAGAATCTCAGAATGCTATTTATTAAAATCATTGAAATTTCGTCATTTGACCCAAAATATATATCAAAATTTCTCAACAGTTGAAGAAAGTATATTATCTAGAGTCAATAATACATGCTGATATCTATATTTCACTCCTTCTTTGCCACATCTAAAATGAAATAAATGATTAAGTTTCGGGCACTTATTAGAAGGACGGACATTGATGCGAGGGATACCCAAGATTTATTGATTTGTACTAGAATTTGTAAGTAAATATTCTATATTTACACCTCGCAAATCTTTTTAAATGGTAATGTTCGTCTGAGTTGATTAAATCAAAAAGGCTTTCGTCACTCTGTCTTCAATGCTGCGGCGGCTTGTAACTGCACAATATCATTTTGCGGGGAGTCCTCATTACACTGTCCTATTTCCGCTTCCTGTTTGAGGTGTAAATCGGAGTCTACCGTTACCGGAATGGCTTTTGGAGGTGAAGGCTCAAATATAGTAGGTTCCTGTTTCAAATCGAGGCCATTTTCAAATGTCATGGATCTATCAATAGTGTCCATCATGGTTTGAGTGGTGAGATGGGATGTCACGTGATGTATAGAGGGAAGCATTCCTGATGAAGGGTGACCTATCTGTAATAGCGCCGGGGGTGGGGAATTAAGGGCGGCCACCACTGAACTGTGAGCTTGGTACAGCGGATATGACGAATTCATTGATTTGTACTCTGAAAGTAAAAAAATATTTTCTTAACTATAGTTGTCTTGAATGTTTGTTGTATTTACATGAATATAAGAATTCGGTCAGATACCGACCTCATTTTTCATTTCGAGTTCTCTGAAATTCAAAGAAAGAAATTCCTACAGACGTTCTTATTATAAAGTAAATCATTTTCCAACAAAGTCTAACGATGATAGTTTATACAGCTCAATCCTGACTTAACATACCATTAATACATTTTACATTATGAAGTCTACCTATCCAGAACTTAAAACAATGTTTTACGAGCCTATTACCTGTATTAGGGACGTTGTTGTTGTCGGAGCGAGTTACAGTCAAGTCGAGTAGTCCTGTCTGCTGTTGTGGGTTATGACGATGATGATGTGACGGTGCTGCCATCTGGGGAGTGTAGAGTGGGGATACTGAGGAGGAAGTTTGATCCGTGTGGACAGAATGAACAGGGGCGGATTCCTTGGTGGCAGGGGATTTGGATTTAGATGGTGTTTTTGGTTTTCGCTTCCTGGTCTGAATTCCATCCTTCTTCATAGAGAGTGGTCGGTTTACCTGCATAAATTGTATACATGTAGTTGTTAGAACTATTGTTCTATGCCGAGAATATGTAGATCGACATATGGTTTTAAAATTCATAAAAATAGTAATGCCACGAAAACTCAATATTATTATATTGTCACACGGTGAAATGCTGCACTATTGGAAGCTGTTTAAATTATCAATGTAACAGTAAAAATAAAAAATAAAATCAAAATTGTAAAAAAAAAAGAAAATGTTTTAAAAACGACTAACGACTTTAAAAAATCCCACGCATATGATTCCATAACATAGATTGCAGCACTAACCATGCTAACGTTAGAACACATAAGTACAAAACCGAAACAAACAGCACACACCACAGAAAACAACCACAATATCAAAGAGTCCAAACAAACAACGTACACCACAAAAAGCAACCACAATATCAAACAGCCCAATTAAAGTATACCACAAAAAAAAAAACCACAACCACAATATCAAACAAACAACTTACACCACAGAATACAACCAGAATATCAAACAGCCCAAACAAACAATGTACACCACAGAAAACAACCACCATATCAAACAGCCCAAACAAACAATGTACACAACAGAAAACAACCACCATATCAAACAGCCCAATCAAACAACGTACACTACAAAACAACAACCACAATATCAAACAGCCCAAAACAAACAATGTACACCACATAAAACAACCACAATATCAAACAGCCTAAACAAACAACGTACACCACAAAATACAACCACAATATCAAACAGCCCAAACAAACAATGTACACCACAGAATACAACCACAATATCAATTATCAAACAGCCCAAACAAACAATGTACAACACAGAAAACAACCACAATATCAAACAGCCCAAACAAACAAAGTACAACACAGAAAACAACCACAATATCAAACAGCCCCAACAAACAATGTACACCACAGAAAACAACCACAATATCAAACAGCCCAAACAAACAATGTACACCACAGAAAACAACCACAATATCAAACAGCCCAAACAAACAACGGCCACCACAGAAAGCAACCAAAATATCAAACAGCCCAAACAAACAACGGCCACCACAGAAAGCAACCAAAATATCAAACAGCCCAAACAAACAAAGTACAACACAGAAAACAACCACAATATCAAACAGCCCAAACAAACAATGTACACCACAGAAAACAACCACAATATCAAACAGCCCAAACAAACAACGGCCACCACAGAAAGCAACCAAAATATCAAACAGCCCAAACAAACAAAGTACAACACAGAAAACAACCACAATATCAAACAGCCCAAACAAACAACGTACACCACAGATAACAACCACAATATCAAACAGCCCACACAAAGTACACCACAAAAAAACCAACCACAATATCAAACGAACAACGTATACCACAGAATACAACCACAATATCAAACAACCCAAACAAACAATGTACATCACAGATAACAACCACAATATCAAACAGCCCAAACAAACAAAGTACAACACAGAAAACCCACAATATCAAACAGCCTAAACAAACAACGTACACCACAGATAACAACCACAATATCAAACAGCCCACACAAAGTACACCACAAAAAAACCAACCACAATATCAAACAAACAACGTATACCACAGAATACAACCACAATATCAAACAACCCAAACAAACAATGTACATCACAGATAACAACCACCATATCAAACAGCCCAAACAAACAATATACACCACAGAATACAACCACAATATCAAACAGCCCAAAACAAACAACGTACACTACAAAACAACAACAACAATATCAAACAGCCCAAAACAAACATCGTTAACCATAGAAAACAACCACAATATCAAACAGCCCAAACAAACAACGTTAACCTAAGAAACAACTAAAATATAAAAATCCCGATACAAACAACGTAAACCACAGAAAACATCCACATTACAAAACAGCCCAAAGAAACAACGTTTACCAAAGAAAACAACCACAATATCAAACAGTCCCCCCCAAAAAAACCCACACAATATCAAACAGCCCAAACAAACAATGTACACCACAGAAAACAACCACAACATAAAACAGCCCAAAACAAACAACGTACACCACAGAAAACAACCTTAATATCAAACAGCCCCCCTCCCCCCCCCCCAAAAAAAAACAATCAACGTACACCATAGAGAAACAACCACAATATCAAACAGCTCGAAAAGCAAAGTACACCACACACACAAAAAACCAAACTACAATATCAAACAGCTCAAATAAACACAAAGTACACCACAAAAAATAAAACAACTACAATATCAAACAGCTCGAAAAGCAAAGTACACCACACACACACACACACACACACAAACCAAACTACAATATCAAACAGCTCAAATAAACACAAAGTACACCACAAAAAATAAAACAACTACAATATCAAACAGCCCTAACAAACAAAGTACACCACAGAAAACAACCACAATATCAAACAAAGTAATTATACACAACTGAAAAACAAAATTTAATCTTCAAAATGAAATTAAGGATACTGATCAGTTTAAAAAGTTTAAAACAAGTATAAATCCGAGAACAAGTCCTCCCTCTTCTTATTTAAGTGTGGGCAAACGAAGTCTAAACATAATTCATACGCAGTTGCGACATAATTGTAGCAGATTTAATGATGATTTATATAGAGTTAATTTAAGCAGTGTACGCAATTGTATTTGTGGGAATGGACGTGAGAATGCCGAACACTTTTTCTTACAATGTCCATTATATACCAATTTAAGAATTGACCTAAATAATGTATTCACACGATTTCACATTCAGCCTAATATAAACGATATTCTCTTAGGTAACCTGAACCTCACTAATGATCAAAATCTTTACCTTGCAAAATCAGTTCAGACGTTTATCAGCAAGAGTAAAAGATTTACATGTTAAACATATATAAGTTTAAATAGCATCTCTCTCTCTCTCTCTCTCTCTCTCTCTCTCTCTCTCTCTCTCTCTCACACACACACACACACAAATAATTATGTAAAAGTTCATATTATATATTTCTATTTATCTTAGCTAAATATTTTGTGTATATAACTTAGATAATTATTGATACCTTGCATGCGCATTTTTTGTTTTGTCAATGTTTAACGGAGAGGGCTATCTAAGTTGGACAACTTGTGCCCAATCCGATGCAATGTTATATTTGATTGCAATAAATATGTTTAATCTAATCTAAAAACAACCACAATATCAAACAGCCCAAAACAAAGAGACAAAAAGAATGCTCACATCAAGAATAACCCAAAAACAAACCAGCCACGTAAAGACACCATTGAAACTCGAACAAACACAAAAATAGTGAAACCAATTAGAATCCAGGATTGACCTTGTACGTCCATCATCTGTAGCACTAACTTAATGATCCGAACCATTCCACTGATTCGGACAGAGATATACCAATACTCATAGTTATTGTATTAAAGAAGTGCCCCAATAGTGCACGTTGATATTTCAAACGAGACAAAAACTAAAAAAAAAAAAATGTTAAAAGTATTGACTACATGTAACAGTCCGTGTTTTTCTGGCAGCAGCAATCTCATGACCAGAAGAGAAAATAGATCAACTTTTATATAGGACAAGGGATCTAGGCCCAGAATTGGAACAGTATCTGTAATGGAGTCCAATCGTCACGGTTGATCACTGAGCAATGTTGGAGTTTTAAGATGTAACTGACGGAGATAACCACCCCACCTAGTCCCTCTTGTTTTCTATAGAATGATTCGTCTCTTTTTGTAAGATGAAATTTACCTGATGAAGTTTGTAGTAAAGTCCGCATGCGTTACATACGGGTTCTCCCTCGCCGTTTCGTCGCCATAACGTCGTGGTTGTGGTACCGCAGTTAGCGCAGCATAACCCCATACGGCTTCTGTTGTTACCATTATTACCCTGTAAAGTTATAAAACGAGAATAAGTTAATTTTAAGAATTCCGAAATTGATACTAATTCATCAAAGAGCAGAACTTTTTCCTGAGAGTTCTTACACGGAAAATGAGGGAGGGAGGGGGGGGGGGTGTTGCTCACGAGTTTATTATCCAAACCCTAACAATACATAAAAATGGCCACGCCACTATAAGTTTATACCGCCGGGGGTTGCTTGAAAAAAATTATACTAAGATTGTATCAATTGCGAAGCACCCTAGCTAAGTAAAGCCAAGAATATGTAAATAATACAAAGGCCCAAGAAATGCGTATAAACTTCAAAATAATATTATCAGCATCATAGAAAGTATAGATATGTTGAACAATCGATAGATCTATGTGATTTTTTGTATGATTATGATAAGGTATTTGTGGTATACGCTACAGTCATACTCATAAAAAACGATGTGAATGATTCATATAGGCGCGGATACCAGCTCAATATCATGGGGATTGTGGCATCATCCCCCTCGATCTCAAACTCGTGAAAAGGATTTCATGTAAATTCCTTCATAAAATTGTGTGTCTGAATATTTTTGGAATCGTATTAAAAGATAAAATCGCGTTTATGTTACCATGGTAACGCCTTCATTAAATAAAATGTTCATTTTGCATGTGATCTTTTGATTCCAGTAACAGGGCGCATCTATATCATCAAAATGTAATTTACAGAAATTCTCATTTAAAAGTTGAATATATCTTTGATTTCACTGCAGTGAAAGTTATTACAAAATAAAAACAAAGTATATGTTGCTTGGATACGGGGAGCTGTAATGTCACGTGATCCCGCCCAGTTCCACCATTTTTCTGACCAGTAATTAACTTCTTAGCGTTACAAATGTTTTGATTAGGAGTGAAAACAAACCGATGTTTGTAAGGGCGAGTCGGTTTGTCAGATTTGTGTATGTTTAGCTTGCCACTTACAATTATAAGATTCATGGGGAAACCAGGGGGTTTTGTTGAAAATTTGCGGCAACACGATCTAGTCTGTTTGCATGAATAAAACATAAGCAAACAGCCCAACCTTCTAGATGTATTTGAAATATATCCTGTTCATACGGACATGAATCTATGTACAAGGAAAAAAAACATAGCAAATAAATAAGACAAAAGGTATCCTTTAAAGACACGAACCCCAAAATTAAAGTGGCGGGCCCAGATTATACGTATTTTTATTTGTACAAGTGATTGCAAATATAATTGTATCCCCCTCCCTCCTCTTTCGCTATTTACTATCCAAAATTCTTATACAAAACTGACATTTCAGAGAATGTTCATGTATCGATATGATTTCACAGATTAAATTATTACTAAATCGGGTTCCCATATTGATTATGCAACAAACATATCACATATTATTCACATACTATGTAGATAAGGAATATATTACGGTCAATGAAACAAGTGAATACAAATCGAAAAATAACTTTATCTGATAATTTTGGGAATTATGTAAAAATACGCTGTATGAAAATCAGTAGCTCAGTCTCCAGAATAGAATAGAACACATGGAATTTTCCGTTTGTAGACAGACTTCTTGCCATTTACAGGATTGATAATATATCTTTCTCAAACCTTTGTGAAAATAAATACAAAAGGTTTATAACTCACCAAGCCGCTGACTTTGTCTGGATATTTGTTGTTGTTTTCTGTGAACACCTTGGTCTTATCCTCATCTGGGGGTTGTATGGGAGAGTCCTGTAAGTAAGAGATGTGCATCAGTTTTCTGTCCTCAAAATCCATGTGATAGGGCAGGGGCTGGCTCAAGAAAAACTTCAATGCTTCCTCCATAGCGACAAAAAATATACAAAAAAATTGTTTCTAAGAAAGCGTTGTGTGTAGACGTGTGAAGCCTGAGGGATGTAGTGCAGTAAACGCGAGGAAATTCTGAAGCACGTTTGAAATTCAAGCTGAAATCTCCCCTCGGTAATGAAATTCAATCCCTCTTTCGTATGTGGACTCGCATCCCTAAATCAGGGAGGCCTGGTAGGGGGTCTACGTTATGCTATTTGGCGGATAAACATGACGGTGTCAGTCAAATCCACGTCTCACTTCAGTTTATTTGCCTGTTGGATTTACCAGCGGCTTCCATGTCAAATCAGAGAATCTATCTGACGGGTTTTATCCTTTTGATAAGCAACTGAAATGTTTCTGTCTGTATTCGGACGGCGTTTGTGGGGTTTTTTTTGTAATTGATAATTCAAGAAAAAAAGGAAAATTGAAAAATTAAAAAATGAATTGTTGATTATAGGAAATTCACCAGTGAATGGTAATTCCAGTAAATTGAGTATTGAATTGGCACGTGAATTACGTAATAGACAAGTATACACTCCGAAATAAAAACGGTAACAATTGACACGCGGTCAAGCAGATTCATAATTTACTTCAAATAAACAATAAATAAAGAACAAATGTCATGTAAGCACATTTCCGATGATAAAAAAGTTCGTATTAGATTAGATTATTGTCTCATAGAAAAAAACCCAAACAAACCAAAAAACAAAAAACAAAAACAAAAAAAAAAAAAAAAAAAAAAAAAAAAAACAAAAAAAAAAAAAAGAAAGAAAAAAAAAAGAAAGGAAAATTAATGATAACAAACAAACAACAAAAATAAAATAGATAAATTGATCAATAATAACATAAATCATGAATAAATGAAAATATAAAAATAGAGGAATAGATAAAAAGGTCACAAATTTCCATTTATGATTATAAATCTTTCTGTCTGCATGCGGACTGCATTTAAGAATTTTTTTAGTAACTGATAATTCCAGAAAAATAGGAAAAATAGAAAAAAAAGTTGTTTGACAATAATCACGTACCACATATAGGATCGAGCAATTAATAATATTCTGAAGGAGTTATTTTAAAAAGGAATCTATAACGGTGTCTAACTTATGCCTGATCCCATTTAGATTTAAGTAACGAAGTCGCATTATTTCGTCTAGAGCCCCCCCCCCCCCCCCCCCCAAGGTTTCGCTCCGAGTTATCTTTCTTTGCTCACGATATCTTACCTGCCGTTGACTTGGTTTGGCGGGAGATCTGTTCAGCCCGTTGGTTTTGTGATACAGTCCACAAGCGTTACAGAGGTAATGTCCAGTCCCGTCCTTACGCCACAGGGGTGTAGATATAGCACCACAATTTACACACTCCCTACCCTCGCTGTTCAAATAGTCCGGATCATCTGAAATTATGAAAAAAAATCAACTGAATTCAAATAGAAATATACTAACTAGTATATACTAGAGAAAAAAAGAGGTAAAAGAATAAATAAGTAAGAAAATGAGTACATGAATGAATGAATGAATGAATGAATGAATGAATGAATGAATGAATGAATGAATGAATGAATGAATGAATGAATGGATAATGAATAAAATAATATGAACAGAAATTCGACATGTAACATAATTGTATTTCTGTTCCTCTACGATATTCTCTAGATAATAGAGTAAATGTGAGTTATAACAAGCGGAATTTGATAAGATTTTAAAGAAATCAATCTCCTGTTCATTAAAAATAATCAATATGACCTACGACAAAACAAATAAACGTACATGTGTACAATGTACATCTCGTTTTTAAGGCTGTGCCACTAAATACAGTTTTAACAAATAATCATCACAATGGAGGGTATTCATAGAAATAATGTTATTTCAATATAAACAAAAAACAAAAACAAACCGTTGAGGGAGAAGTTAGTGTGCACGCAACAAGAGATATTTACATAAAAACGCGTTTTGATAAAATAAGCATATACAGATAAAAGATCAAAATAGAGATTGTATTTGTGTTTACAAACTGAACAGATAATCTATTTATCAAAAAGAGGAAGAATGCTACAATTTATCTAATCTTTAATTCAATAACACATTCGTCTTTGCATCATATGACAATGAGCGATATATAGTCTAACATGATAAAAAGTTCCGAATTTTCTCAAGTGTTATCATTCGTATATCTTCTCGAGACAAGTGTATGTAATATATTACGCACACTTGTTTACAGAAGATGTTATTCGGATATTTTCAATTCAAGTTACCTACACACCATATGGAAAATAAACATCAATAACGGACAAGGAAAAAAGGGAAACAATAAATTAAGGACATATTCCAAATTTAAAACAAACCTTGTATTAGAAAAATATATATTAGAAACACCATTTTCGTTGCGAGCCAATTTCTCGCGCTTCCGCGTAAGTGCTCATAATTTGGCGATTGAAACCGGGAGACATACAAGACCGGTAACTCCTGTAGATCAAACAATTTGCAAAGAATGTACTCTAAATGAAGTAGAAGACGAAATACATGTACTAATTAGATGTAGGAAATATACTGATAAAAGAAAAGTAGTTTTTAAAAACATAAATGAATCTTGTCGTAATTTCGATGGCCTTACAGACAGTGAGAAATTTGTATATCTGCTTAACAGTGAAGACGAAGTATTAGGGTTTTGTCTAGATCTGACTGATCATATATTCCAGACAAGGTCCAGAAAATCCTCTTGAGCAATACACATGTGTTATGTCTTTATTTATGTTGTAACATGTGTATAATATGAACTATGGCAAAGCCATGAAGGGGACGTAGCACTGATAGAAAAGTTAAACGAAAGGAGGGGATCTCAAACAACACAACAGTAGGTTGCAGCACCCATCGACCCTTTCACATTATCTGCGGTACTGAATTTGAAGGCCAGTTCCGGGGGACAAACAATAGATTGCGCATGCACTTGTGACATAATTCGATTGTTCCAAAATGTTTTCCGCGGAACAAACGAAACATGACCCCAAAACACCCAATGCAAAAAAAAAAAAAAAAACACACACACACAGAACAGACACCCACAGAAAGAGACGCAAAAGGGACACCAACTAACACCATAGAAGACCACACATAAACCAACGAGACCAATGGGTAACTGGTGCAGACTTAGGACGCCGGCCATCTGCCGTGCCGCGTACGTAGCATACGATGTGGTTATCCTGGATTACGTGTGCACAACCCTCCCTCTATTACGATTTCCCAGAGGTCTCGAAGAACGCACAATTATGGTGTAAAACAACCTCTTCACTGTTAGATGACCACACACAAACAAGACCATAATGCGCAGTCCTGAGTCCAAGCAACACAGATGAATATAAAAATGGATAAGAGGACATGCCGCGTCATGCGTAATACAGTCCGTGCTCTGCCGGCTATAGCGCCGTAGCTCATATATGTTATCACCCGAGGAGTCCGACTGACATTTAGAAAGGACATGTGGTCAGGGCCCTGTCTTCTCTAAAGAGGTTAAAGTTCTGTTATCCTCCTAGTTGTGACAATCACAGTGATTTCTACGTGTACCTCAGCAGCATAATGACATTTAGCTCGTAGTGCTACATGTAGCCTCTTGCATATTTTTCTCACCATTGAAACTATTTATCAGTAAAATTCACACACAATGGCAGATTCAAGGGGTGCGCAGGGGGCGTCCCCCTCCCAGGCACTGACCCCAAAATTTCCAAAAACAGGTATATTTTGGCCCATTTTCAGTAAAAATCGGCGAAATTCGCTCCTTGGCAAAGGGGGCGCTGGATCCACGACTGACACAGGTGATTTAGCCAGAGCGAAATATTATAATTTCTACCACATGGACAAAACAGCATGATGACATGAAGCTCTTACTAGCCTCCTGAAAAGCGATATTGTCTCTTTTTTAATTTACTTATTCTATTGATCGTTATATTATTCATGTCATAACCTCATATATTGAGAAAGTGAATGAATGAATGAATGAATGAATGAATGAATGAATGAATGAATGAATGAATGAATGAATGAATGAATGAATGAAAAGCTTGAGGACGGCTACACATGTACTTTAAGCTCTGACCTTGAAAACCAAAACGTGCTGTCCTATCAATTCATGGACAACACAAAGTTTCATGAAAATCTTATGTTACGGTACATATATATGTATCTTTTGCTTTTCCGTGAGTGTCTGTCTGCAATATCTGTTGGTATTCCAAGCTCAGTATGGTCTTTGTATTAAATTATTGTGGGGAAACATTATTACATGTAGCAGAGGGAAAGTGGGGGTGTTCTAGGTAAATAAAATGACTGGCTTGAGATTTCTCATCAAATCATAGCAAGACCCCCCCTCCCCCCCCCCCCCAAAAAAAAACCAAAAACAAAAACAAAAACAGATTAAAGGGCTGACGAAATACTTTGCCGAATCGTGCTTATGAATTAATTACCCCCCCCCCCCCTTAAAAGGGAAAATGAAATAATAGTTATTAGTAGATCCAGCATGAAATAAATTACGATTTGACATGTCGATCATCCCGAAAAAAATGTTTTTAAGTTTTTAAACAATATTTGAAGATAAAGAGATGTAGCTATAGATAAATAAATAATACTAGTAGACAAATAAATAAAAATGATAGATAAAAAACTAACTAAACACCCCCCCCCCTTTCAAGAAAAATGAGAATGACAATACATCCAGCTTGAAATAAATGACGACTTACGTGTCATTTCTAGAAAAAAAAAATGTTTGCAATCAATATTTTGAGATAATTTAAGAGATGTACAACAATATAATAGAAACCACAGGTTGCCGATGTTTATATATCTATAAAAAAAAACAAAAATCAACCCGTCGTTGTTATTTATAATACGTACAGGGAAAAAAAAAGATCCATCAAGGAATTTAAATTGTCAATTTGATCATCGATGTACTATATCTTTGGCGATTCCCCATTGTTCCTTGTAGTTGCATGACATAATTATGAGTGCACGTGTACACTACATGTGAGTGACCTAAATGTAAATGTGACGTAGTCAATGACGCTCCATGCCAGACGAACTTCAAGGACTGGCTGTGCATGCACCGGCACTGAGTAAAATGTGTACAGCACTTGTGGGTACCCATGCCATGGGTTCCATTAGTTTTTAGGATGTATACTGTGCAAATTCGGGTATTAGTGGATCAGACTTATTCAAAATTTAGGTTGAATGTTTGATCTACTTTTGTCATTCATCTTCGCCAGTGGCAGTGAAATGTTACATATGTCGAGGTAGGTTGTGATTATCACACGTTTCTATAACAGAAGTTTCGACTGAAATCGATCTGTTACATGTTGCTTGCGGTTCGGCAGTATGATCTTACGATGAAATATTTCATTTCGTGTTTAAATCTCTGTTAAAAAGCGTCTTCCCTCTATATTTTTTTACTTGTTAATGTATGCGGTACACAAAACTTCACGCGCATTTACGTTTCAAAGAACGACGTCATAATGAACATCACAAGCTGCCGATGTTTATCTATTTAAAAAATAAATAAAAAATAAAAAATGACCGTTTGTTGTTCTTCTTTCCCTGTATGTACGATGAAAAACAACAAAAGGTTGGTTTTTATTTTTTGATAGATAAATATCGGCAGCCTGTGATGTGCATTTCCATTCGTAACCTTTCTGTCTTCTCTAACGTTCGCCGTTTCCGCATGAACCGTGCACACAAATTTTGAATCGAAGGTAATGGTAAAAAAAACCGGGAAAATGCATGCTTTTTTGCTTATTCGTGTACACACGTCTATCTTGATGGCGACTTCGTCGGCGCTTCGCGCCGACTACGTCCCCTATAAATGCTCTGTAAAACTGCATAATGACTCTTTGAGTTGACTGCAATAAATAATTTGAATTTGAATTTGAATTTATGTCCGGCATCGCACCTGCTTGAGGGCTGTAATTATGACGTCATAATCAAAAGCGCGTGTATGTTCAGGGTAGTAGCCGCTCAAAGAGAACTAAGTTTGGCTGAATGTTTGCTAACTTTAAGTTTTTTAAAGATTAAATTTCTCCCAGAAAGAATAAATCAATGAAAGTCAGAATAAATGAAAATGACGGTAAAAATTGTATCAAAATATGGAATATAAAAAATCATCAAATTCATTTTATATTCAATGGAGGAAAGAACTCACAGCGTTTAAACAAAATGCATAGTTTTTCTATGTATACAAACAAAATTGAACAATAACAATAAAAAAAAAAAAACAATTTCCCCCCCCCCCCCAAATAACATTACCCCCCCCCCCCCCCCCGAAAAGCTGGAACTCCAAGCAGTCAAAATGAATTTTATTGACATGCAAACTTGTGAACTAATCAATCAAACAAAAGCAAAACGAATTCGAAACAAGTGATATGCTCAGCTACGTAGTACTTCGTAACGTTACGTACAGTTTTTTCTATGAAATATAGATTTTAAAGGTATTGTGACATCCTCTTTAAAGATTTACTTGCATTTGCATCATTTATGTTTCATTGTTATCTAATCTATATTCATGAATATTTTAATATTCATTTTTATAGTTCGTGCGATTTCGAATATTTACGACACAGAAATTAAAAAAAAAAAAAAAAAAAAAAAAAAAAAAAAGAGCGACATGTTGACAGCTTTCGTACATTATGAATTATCCATGAATGCATGCAAATAAGTGTATAGAAGTACCAAAAGGGGTTTATATTTCGAGAATTTTTGATTGGCCGTTCAATAAAATTGTGGAAATCCTACCCTATTTCCTCAAAAGGTCTAACGAAATGGCCATCTTCACAAAATTATTTCTTAATTGCACATGCATTTGTGAAACTGAAAAAATAACCTTGTTTCATTTTTCAAGACATAGACATTCTTAGAAACGTAGTTACTAAACAAGTTAAAGTAAGACGAAAATCTAGAGGTGCTCATATATAACATGCATGTCTAAAAAAATCAGGAAATATTCATACTTGGAGTTTTTCGGGTTTCTAAGTATCTTACAATTTACCAGTCTGCATACTGCATAATCAATTTTTGTAAGTCTTAATTAAAACAGCTTTCTCACATTGGAAATGGAGGTTTGAAGGTTTCTAGGTCTGAAATCGAATAGGTTAAAATTTTTATTTTCATGGAACACTTCTTTTCCTTAAAGTTGTCACTGTAAACATGTTATTTGAAGAAAATAATGGTTGTCGGAAATGTTCTGTTCATCACAACTTTAAAAAGAGACGATGATCAAACTACGACCAATAGACAATAAAACGAAGAAAAAAAAAGAGAGAAAACAAAGAAAAATAAAATGAGATCTTGGAAGGAGAGGGACAGAATGGCTAGAGAAAGGAGGGGGGGGGGGGGGTTTGTTCGCTCAAACTGAAATTTCTTAAGAACGTCGTGTAAGCTACATTTGAACTTGAATAAAGACACGGGCACGAAAACTCTTCATATGGCCCTCAAAGTTAACCACAAAAATCAATAAAAATTGATCGCTACAGCTTTGTTCACCCTAGTATCAACACTAAAATCTCATAAATCTCTCGGAGTATAAAATCGTAACTGGTACGTCTGTAAACGTGGGGTTCAAACTATGTTCTGACACAATGTCGCTTTTCATAAATTAAATAATCGATAATATGTGTTTTCGAAGGAAAATAAATTCAAAGAAATATTTTCTAAATAGTTGCAATATTTGAATAAAAAAAAAACAAAAAACAAAAAACAACAAAAAACCAAAAAAAAAAAAAAAAAAAAAAAAAAAAACCAAACACGCGAAATGGAGAAACTCGCAAATTTGTACAAAATATTCAAAGAAAAATGGTTTCCTGTAACTTCAACAATCCATTAAAATCTACAAATTATGGAATGAAAAAGTGAAAACATTTGTTGTTGGAAAAATCAAGCAACAAAAAACTGGCAAAAACTTCAAAAAAAAAAAAAAAAAAAAAAAAAGAGTCTGGAATAATTTGAAACTAATTTTTAATTAGGTATGACGCTTGGTTCAATGCTATTCCGAAAAGAACAAAAGGAAGAGTAAATTCAGTGATCTGCGTATGCACTTTCTGACACATACGAAATAATTTCTATGAATAAGGGCCAGCAGTGTCCAAATTTTAACCAATTTGGATCACGTGATAGTGTTTCAAATGATACGTGTAAACATTTTGTATATTAATAATAATTAATACTATTTCAATTTTACTTATGAAGTGAAGATGAAGAATGAATTCAAGTTTATATATCGAATGTGTTCGTGGGTCAAAGTTAGTATCTTGGTCTGAAACGACCGTGCAAACTAATTGTGAACCTTCGAAACAAGGGAGAAAACACTATATATTCATAATAACGAGAAGCACAATGTGGTTATGGACAAAATGAGAGAACATTTATTTATATTTTTGGGCAAATCGACAGAAAATACTATTTTCAAAAACGAATCGAAAGAAAATTGTAAGTGTAGACGAATTGAGAACACATGATCATTATGGACAAATCAAATCAACGCGCAATGAATAAAACTGACAGAACACTCTATAGTTAGGGATAAATCCATGCCTCTTTCGTTTGTCATACGCAACTTCTTTGTATCGTAAATACAACAATTTGTAGTTTATAAAAATATGTATTTCTATTCAAATATTGACTTTGAAATTGCTCCTTGCACTACTTCAGTGAAGTATAATATAAACACACACAGACTTTAATCCCCTCACGACACTCGGCGAGTTTACCATATCTCTGTACAGCACCCAGAAGTTAGATTACAACATTGTCTTTCTCACACGTGTTATCTTATATGGATAATACAATCAACTAGACAAAAGTATGAAACAGATAAATTGGCATTGTGTAAGTCTCGCTGGTCGTGCAGGTCTTAAACATGTCTACTATAGGATGTGACTGGAGATCACGATCAAGCAACAAACGAGGAAGAACAAAGAAACAGTTCGGGGTTTCCCTGTATAGACAACTTTAAAGCCATGGATATGAAATAGAACTCCGGCAAGACCAATTTGAACCAGTCTGACCACAGCGGAACACACACGGAGGATTGTAACAAATAACAAACATCAGACAAAACAAGCTAAAAAAAAACAACAGGAGACAACGACACGCATCATCACCTACATGAAATGTACCAACAAACAATTAACAACCAAGATAAAAACACCAGGACATAATGACAAAACAAATGACAAAACTGAGGGAAAACAAGAAGAAACTGGCGCCAACTTTAATTGGACTGCAATTCTTTCTATATAGAGTGGTGTGTTTATCCACATTTCCAATCAGTTTTATTAATCTCCATCCAATGGAATGATTTAACTGCTGTCTTCAACACCCAAGTTATGGCATGTGGAAAAGACTTGATTGTTCTACGCAGTTTTTGATATTCTAGCCATCACAGGAACAAAATAACACATCTAGACTCTGAAAGAGGAATTGTCCTAGCGGAGAGAGGTTTAAAATAATGTAGAATAAAAAGAGAAAACAATTTGTATAGAAAATGGAGCTATGGACCGTTGAAAAAATCATTTAGCTTTTATACAAGTTACAAAACACCGAGTTTGTTAGCATGGTTAGGGAAGTGACAAATTCCTATGTGACCATGGTATCTCCCCTTCATTACTAGCAGTTCTAATGTGTCCACAAAACACGTCCGTATCGATCGTGCGTACCGAGTTTGACGTCGGTACCAGATACAAGCTTGTTGTCTTTTGATCCGACATGAAAACTGATTTACAAGTTTGGTCTCTATAAAGTCCATATTGGTTTGTTCACAAACAGACCCTGATGTCTCCAGGTAGAGTATAATGAGTGTCAGGGCTTTCCCGTCTTTATATATGTCTTTTTTTCAAATGTATTTTGAAATTTAACAGATGACACTGATAATGTTGCTGCTTTTACAAAGTCTGATGAACATTTGAAAGATCTTCACCATTTTCACCTCTGTTTCACTTTCTTGTTGTGTCTCTTTTATTTACCTATTTATTATTTTCATAATTTTGTAAAAAAAAAATTGCCTGTGTTTTCTTTCATTCCTTCGTACTTATAATATAACAATTCTATTAATAAAGGTTATAATTAAGGATTAAATCAGTATAATTTTTATACGGTGCCATTACATCTATACCAATAAAATTAAAGAAAAAAAAAAAAAAACCACCACGCAGCAATGACAAAGAATATCTGATAAATACGTATGTGGTCAATGTGTGCTTTTCCCTCCTCTTTTATACTCTTTTTAATTATCACTGTGAATTCCTAAAGAGATTCCGGATTTGATCGGTTACGGTTTGAATATTACGATTTGGGTTCCGAGCCTCAGAGCGTTGGGCTGTCAAGTCGAAGGTACGTTGTTCGAATCCTAGTTAGGTACTCTTGGATTTTTTTTACGATCTCGCACCCACCTCGGGGAGGGGAATACCATATCTTACCGATATTTATTCTGACATCTGAGATAATTATGAAACATTGAGGACAATTAAGATAACATGCAGATATTTTACTCGACACGCTAAATATGACATATGAAAGATTGTGCATGTTGACATCATTTTCTTGCATGTAACGTTGCTCTAGCGTCCAGTTGTTGTAACTGTTTTGCATGCTATCGAAATAACATGATCTGCATTTTGACATATAGTTGTCTTGGATCTTGAAAAAATTATCGACTACGTGAGAGTATTGAACATGTGCGCATAATAAGAACTGTTCCATGCAAACTTAAAAAAAAACCCAAATAAATCTGCTACTAATGCAGTTTAAACTTATCAGCGTCGAACTGAGTGCACGAGTGGCTATTTTAAACAATTTCATTTTACCGAACAAAACCTCCTCAAACTCGACTATTTTTTTTTTCATAGAATTTTTCATTCAGCACCCAACCCTACTCATGGGTGAAAATAAAATTTACAAAGTTGCTAAACTTTGTGCTATCTTGTGTCCGAAACGTACCCCAGACGCAAAATATAGATAACCAAAATGACGTCACCCAAGCACCCGATTTGATCTTGAAATCATTTACATATAGTTCCATCGGGTAAAATAAGCGGAAGGGACCGTATTTTGCAAGAATGAGGGGATGCCGGTTTCGGGACTGTACATCTAATAGGCTTAACTTAAAAAATGAGGCATATGTTCGACAAGTACCCTGTGTGTCAGACTGTTTTCTGACACCGCTTGTCTTTGGGATAGGGAAGAATGTCAAAGCGATTTACTTTAAGTAATAGCATGATAGGGTGCATAAACTTCCTGAACTTTATTGGCGAACAATACCCTCAGACACATATGTTTGTGTGTAAAATGTATTTTGTCTCGAGTAAAAAGTAAGCAGACCCCCCCCCCCGAAAACAGGAGTTAATTGTAACATTGAAAGAAAATACCTTGGATTTCAAACTTCAATATTCAAAACTTGAAAATTGTTTAAAACAGAAAAAAACATCTTGCAAATTACTTTCTGAACTGAAACATACACATACTACTGCTGCCTCAGGATAACGGACAATATCTTTCTACCCGTAAACATTTGAAAATAATTAAATACAGTCCCCTACACTTTCCCAAACATGGATAGATAAAAGATAAATATATAATTAAAAATGGGGAATAAATAAATAAATAAATAAATAAATAAATAAATAAATAAATAAATAAATAAATAAATAAATAAATAAATAAACAGCACCACCTCCCTAGAAAAAAAAACCCCACACAAACCTAATTAAAGAACAACAACAACAACAAATTTGGAATAAAAATAAAGAAGTGGAATATTGTTAATGAACAATATTTTTATTTTTCCCTGAATGATTACATGCATTTCATATATGTCATAATGAAAATGGACGAGGTAGTGCTTTGATTTGTTCTTTTTAGTTAGTTTAATTAAAAAAAAAACTAAATAAAACATTTGACATCAATAAATGTTGATGAATTAGTTTTAGTAAGTAGATGAATAAGTAAATTTATAAGATTTATATTAAGATAAATGAAAAGGAGTAATAAATGATAAATACTAGAAAATAATACATCGAATAATAAATTGATTATTTCAATTTTGAAAATGGTTTTTATAATTTGTTAAAATTGCTGATTTATCGAAAATAATAAATAAGAAAGTAAACAATAAAATGAATGAATTAATATTAATAAAATTAATTAATAAATAGATAAACAAACAAATATATAAATAAATAAATAAATAAATAAATAAATAAATAAATAAATACATAAATAAATAAATAAATAAATAAATAAATAAGTAAATAAGTAAATAAATAAATAAATAAATAAATAAATAAATCAATCAATCAATCAATCAATCAATCAATCAATCAATCAATCAATCAATAAATAAAAGGGAAGCAGAATCAGTAAGAATTAGATAAAAGGAATAGTATGAAAGAGGTGTAAGTTTTACAATTACTAGTTCCTACCTTGAGATATATAGTTTGGGTATCCGGGAAAATCTTGAGTTAAAAATCCAGTATAAGATGGTAGTTGGTTAGAACGGTTAGAATGCACACCGACAGAATTGTCTGTCCGTCCGTCTGGCACGGAAATGTTCGTAAAGTTAGAGTATTTTTGCTCTGCGGGGCTCCTAGGATTGGAGTACATGGATTCCCCACTTGAATTAGACGACGTGACGGGATAATTCAATAATCCCGCGGGTCGGGCTGGATTAGTATATAGAGAGGTCATGGTTGTCAGGTAGGACGGTCCGTCCGCGTAAGGTGATGTAGCGTGCGGCATCGTTGATCCGTTGTGCAGTCCAAAAAAGTTCTGATACTGTGCCGCTGGGTGTGTTAGTGAAATAGGGGCGTTAGTCAGGGTTGTTAGTTGGTTCCCTTCTGATTCTGTGTACGGACTGCCAAGTGTCACCGTGGTGGCGGTGGGTCGATCCATCGTACTAAAAAATTCCTCAACGGCTTCTTTAGGAAGGAGATTTCCCCCGAACTGTCCCGCGCTGTCAAAACCTGTATGTTGTATATGTGTCACCACAGTGGCAGGCTGTAGGGTGTGAATGTCCGACTCGTAAACTACCCGGGCCTCACCCTCTGTGATATGGTGTATGGCTTCTTGTTGTTCCTCTAGTCCAGGTGGAGGGGGAGTAACGTCTTCGTCATGTAGATCAGACACTTCTTGACTTATACTTTCCACTGCCTGGATCGTCTCCACAGCTTGTAGAGTTTCTGCCGCTGATTCCTGAGTCTGATCGTAATCAGGGGGTGTATCTCCGTTCACTAGTCTTATTTCAGTACTAACTACTTCATCCCTGAACTCTGTACCCAGATTTTCACAAGGTACACTTGGACTTCTGGACTCGTTGTCCGCCGCCATGTTTTCCGAAGTGGGCGACAATGTCGTTAAATTTTCAGGTTCCAGACTTTCCTGTAATGAAGACTCGGTACTCCAATGACAAGTTCCATCTGACATTGTTTATGTTATTTTCCCAGAATCATTCAGGTCTCGTGTCGTCAGATGGTCATTCACAATATTGTTTCTCCAAAAATAACGCCCATCTACTTTACCACAGTGATGAGATAATTCACACCTGTTCAAACGAAACGAAATAGAAAATTAACGGAATTCTTTTTATTTTTTTTTTCTTCAAAGGTCCAAACTGTTCTAAAACAAAAACTTTTGAACTGAAAATGACGCTAAATAAAAATGTCACAAAAATTTAAACAGTAGCTAGTAGCATATTGACCTTTAAAACATGGACCTTACTCCTTCGCGTTAGAGAGCTACCTGTGGACGCCATATTTATTTTACCGACGAGAAAGAGGTAGTCGTCTGTGACTCGGCCTTGGCTTAGCGCGGGAAATGGCATTCCACAGTCACGCGCTACGAAGCAAGTCCTGCGCTGTAGACTTTTACAAATTTACAATAAAGAGTTTGAAAAGATTTATATTTTTAAATCTAAGAGGTCAATCCTTACCTATGAAATAAACTCTTGTCCATGATGAAGGTATAACTTATATTTGAACTTTAAAATTTAATGATTTCGACTAAAATTCCTTTTTTGGTATATATGTTCACAATTCACCGTCCCAAGTCTGAGTGAATCTAGATACCTGATAGAAATCAACAAAACCATAATGATAAAACTTTTATCGCCGATAGTAGCGAAGGGACAAGAGCTTGATAGCGACCAAGTTTACAACTCGGGCCGTCTATCGGTAAAGCAAGCAGTAAAACGCGATAAATCAGGAATATTTCACTGCCTTAACCCGAACTGATAACCAACCTTTCTAGATATCAGAGTCCCTCTTCCTTACCAACACTATAACGACGGTACAGATAGCAGAAACTCTTGTAAAAATTATGACGGGAAATCATTGATTTGGCCTTTGACCCTACCTCATTTGCATAATGATCATTGAAATATGGCTTCTTTTTCGTTACAATAATTGCAACCGTGCACGGGTAGTAGGCTTTAAGAGGTAAACTTCGCCACCCTGCCATAAAGTTATATGACCGCTTCAGAATTACAGCATACATGATTTGCATAACCCAATACTTCAAAAAGGTAAATAAAATTGTCACAAATATCTGAATGGGACCAAAGTCACTCTATATCCTGCACTACAGAGGATCGCGATCGGCAAATATCATAAAGGAAGCCATTTTACCTGTTCTACGTAGATAAGGAGCCCAAGATAAACTGGCTGATAGGCTGGTACAAAATGGACGACGCAGCTACGCGCTCCTATCTCTGGTCCAACTGGCCAATCCTATAAACGTGTGAGTTCCTCAGTCTTCTGATCAACTCTTCTCAAATTTGGACCTGGGGACTAAAAATGCAGACAATAACCTGAAGTCGGGCATGAGAAACCAGCGGCTGCCAATACTGTCATTGCACCGAAATGTCCCGGTAGAAAGTCCCAGGCTACAGCAAGGAAAAAGCCGGCAACGAAGGAACGCGCTTTACACGTATAGGAAATATTACTCTGAAAAGATTAGGTTTTGAACAATATCGTTTTGTTCGATAAAAGAGTTGTTTTATTCAGTTTGCCTTTGAAGGTCATTATATTCTAAAAATTCTGAAGAGGTAGGGATGTACCGATTTTCTTCACTTCATTTAAATATGAAAACGAAACTACGAACACTGCAGTTTACATTTACTTTTTGACCAATCAGTGGCGGATCCAGCGCCCCTTTGCCGGCCCCCTTTGCCGGGGGGTCAAGGGGCGAATTTTGCCGATTTTTACTGAAAATGGGCCAAAATATATTTTTTTTTAAATTTTGGGTCAGTGCCGGGGGAGGGGGGGGGGGGGGGGGCGGACGCCCCCTCCGCACCCCCTAAATCCGCCAATGCCAATATTTAGGATACACATCATTACGTGGGAAGGCTGTTGATTCAAAAGACTTAACAAATGATATATGATTATGTCAATAATAATTTAAAATCGAACATTTTAATCTGCTAAAAACATTTCTTTACATCATTTATATCTACACCTAAAAAAATACGATGTTCCATTGTAAAACACTAATGTTAACATCAGAAAGTCCAAAAAGTAGTTAACAGAGCCATTCTCGTTCTTGTGCAAACAATATAGAATTATTTTGGCAGGCAAATTTATCCTAGGTATGTCTTTTACTTAAGAAATAACAACTAGCTAACCGTGGTTTATTGTCCAGTAATTCCACGAGTCGCATGAACCAATCAAATTATCACCGAGCCGCGAAGTGGAATTACTGGACAATGAATCACGGCTAGGTAGTTGTTATTTCTATTCTAATATAGCACGTGAATGGGCGGAGCTTAGCGCACTGGAAGTTTGTTGGAGAATTTACACCAGGCGAGTTCTATGGTACATTTAGGGAGAAAATTTCAAGTCATATTAAAATAAAGTGTAATGCTGTATACGACTTCATTATTATAATCATTTGACCGATCTTTCCCCTCTTCAATGTATATCATCTACTGATCGAGTTCTTATCTTTATCGGGTTATTGATAGAAGTACTCGTATATGCAATATATATGCACATTATGATTTGTTCATATCAAACTTTTTGAACGTCCCTTTTTGCTACCGGTGGTGTGTTTGTTCTGGCTATACTGAGTGCACTGCTGTCTTTGACAATATTGCCAAGTTAGTATAATTACATTAATATAGTCAAAAATACATACGCACAAATGCATTTAATTTTGATTTGTCCTTAAAAAACAAATTGAATGTATCATACCGTTATAAGTGTCTGCATGTGATTTCAGTCATGTCTTAATCACTTTAGCATTCAACAAATGATTTTAATCTTGGTTGAAATGAATTATACAATATCAAAGAATACATATTGAGATATGCCTCTAGGAAAATTATGTCTAGATAAAAAATTGGAAGGATAGACTATTAACTTTACTCAAAAGTAAAAGAACATTTTTTGAGGTAAGAGCATTTATTTCGACAAGTGCACGCCCCCTCCCATTAGAATAAAAGGATCGCTCCTTTATAACAATATGAAGAAGATCCCCAACATAACAACGCTACAGTGATCACAGCCAATCTCCTACGCATGCGTCCGATTTCAGTTCCGCTTTTCTTCACTTTGAAATCTACCTCTGCCGTCATCGCCTATTGTTTGTCTGCAAGATTCTTGCAGACTGGAACTGGGGCTTCATATTTGTAAATTAAGTATTGCAAGTCTGAGGTATACAGTGTACATGCAATGCTTCTTTCGATTCAATACGATGCAGTATCAGAGATTCTTTCTTTATTCGTACTTTGCCAACACGATCAGCTGAGCGAGAAGTCCCCAGTAAAAAATAAATCGAAACCTGCCATTTTTAGACACGAGTAAATTTTCCTACATCAAGATAAGAATCGTTTCCTTCATTGCCCATTTACTCGCCCCTAAACACTCAAAGATGTGTCTCTGCCTTTGAATCTTTCGCAATGTTTACGTCAGAAGTCCGAATGACGTCACTGTGACGCCATGCCGTACCTGCGATGCCTCTCGGGTTTTATCCTTGCGTGAAAAGGCGTAAGAAAATAGCGATGACGGCAAGGTTATATTGCAAGCCTGTGCCGCCTATGACCTTGTTGCAAGTTGGATCACAGCGGGACACACATGGACAAAACTAGAAACGTGGGGACAGCACGTAAAAGTACTACTTCAATAAACAAAAGGACATAACGAGAACACATCAAAGCGACCAGCTAACTTAATTAGCTACAGTTCTGCTGTCTTCATACAAATAATACCAACACTTTCATTTAGGAGTATACATTCCGAAAATAGAATTAATTGTAGATGGCGCCACCGAAATACAAAAATCGTACTCCGTCGATTACTAAGACACAATCACGCACCCAAACACGAAAAAAAGAAAAAAAAAAAACAGAAGGAAAAAAGAAAAGAAAAAAGATCACAGCATCAAATGAAAAGCTAGATTAAGGATCCCGCACCCTAATAGAGTACTTCCGGTTAAAATTTATGCACATTTTCACAATTTCCCGACAAATGCCGATGATTTCATAATGGGGAATCTTCGGGGTAACAAAGTAGATCATTGTATGAGAAGTGTAATTCCTAATTTTAGCAAGAAAAGAATGTATAGCATTCTTTTTGAAGAGATTGAAAATTCTGATTTCTGGTATATATTATTGAAAATGCATTAGGGGTTGAATAACTTTAGTGAACACCGAGGACTTTTTTTAAAAGTATTAACTCATATACAGAACAGCAAACGAATGATATGCAACAACAACAACATCAACTTACAATATGAAAATACTGAGCCAAGACTCGGGGATATAAAACACAAAACTTGTTTCATAATACAACGTATGACATGAAAAATTCATTTGAGATTCTATATGTATCATCAGAAATGGGTAGGTTGAAAACAGACCATACTCTGCTGGATGAGGCGAGCTCATATGGAGTCACATCGGCACTGTTGGTCGATATGCAATGTTGGAACAAAAAAATCAGGTACAAAACTGCAGAAGGATGATTTACCTTGCGTGCTATTTGGATTTTCACTCTTTCGGCCTCGATTATCACTGATTATGTATTGTTGTTGAAATGCTCATATGGCGCTTTCTTAAAATAGAACATATATTTCAATATGATCATTGCAAAAATTTGCTTTTTGGTGACTTCGAACATAACAATTTTTATTTCTACATCATTTTCATTGCGTTGTTATGAACAATATTAAATCATAATTTTGCATATATGCAAAATTCGTGTTCATGTCAGAGCAGACTGCAAGAACTGTAATTTCCTAACGAGAAAGCAACATCATACATTATATATGACACTAGCACAAAATCCTTTCTTCATGAAATTAATATTCAACTTATTTTCAAACACGTCTCTTGTCCTTTCTTTTAGACAATATTTTTGTACAATTTGTGAACACTCTCTACAGGCACGTTGTTTGAATTCCAATAGGTACTGATTGCCCGCCTCTACTAGCGGATCTGTTTTATACAACTATAGATAGATGTAAGGAATTTGACGATTAAAATGTTACGACGGCGCCTTTTTTCGATATTGATAACCCCCATTTCTACTATTACATACATTTACATGTACGCAAGCATCGGAGCGCATTTGGTACCCATGTAATGTTTGTATATTGTCTTTCTGGATATTTTTATTTATTGTAAAAATCTATCATTATGACCAAGATTTTTATAATAAATGAAAAATATCCAGAAAGACAATATGTAATGTTTGTATATAAGATATATATTTTCTCCTCTTCTTAACTTTTTGCAGTGAAGAACTGATTTAAAACTTTTCCAATATTTAAATTAGTAGCAGTGAATTCACTATTTACATTGTCGAATTGTTAACAAAGGTTTTGATCTTCTCAATATCTCTAATAATGTATATTTTGAGATCACCGTGTACAAAGAACCATTCCTCAATATTTTTGGAATCTGGAACCTCCTCGTATCTGTTATAAGTATAAGTAACCCATTCTAAAGTTTGTTTTTAACTTTAATAAAGTAACATCAGATCCTAAAGTACTTGAATCATGTCATGCTTCTTGAGAATGCGCAACTTCTGAATATCTGTACAAAACAGCTGGTTATATTGTTACAAGTGACTTTTCAATTATCAAAGACAGGCAGTTCCGTGGCTTTCTTGAAAAAAGGACATAAGCTAAGATATATCTTATTAAATGCCGCAAAGTGCTTATTCAAAGTGGAATCATTAGATAACTATACCAAAAGATGGTGTAAATCAAAAGGAGTCGAATCGCATGCTCTGAATGACTGGGAAAAACCTCATTTTGGATATTACTGATATTCGAATAGATAACTTTCATAAAACCTTCATCTCCTTCAGTCCACGTTCCAAATCTGAAAGATACAATTCTAAATCAAAGTTACGTAGTTTACATGAAAAATATGTCTTTGCACCAGCAGATTAAGCAGTCAACACCACAATAATCGTTTGAAAACCTCACTACATATCAACTTTAGTCTCGGAACTTTCGTCTTCCAATACTTATATCAAAAGCAAACAATATAGTGAACTGTCTTCATTGAACATCTCTATTTCTAAATTGGATCTCCCTACCATATATTGCATGCCAAAAACTGCACTAGTCTCCTTATAAATTTCTATACATTGCTTATTCTAGAAACTGCTCCACAATAATTTTGTCTAGAAATCTGACTTCAACACTAACGGCGATAAAAGAACAGTCATGTGGAAAGATGTTGTGAAATTGTTCTAAATAGGAATGATGTTGATTTCTTTTGGTCTATTAAAATCAGGGCATGTGATTGGCAAAATGATTTTTAGAAATTTCCAAGCCAAATCGAATTCTTCATACTACTTCTCTAATATGTACACCAAGCTTCCTCACGACAAAATAAATGATCCATTGTCTAAACTCATTAACTGGTGTTTTGATCGAGAAGGGAAAACATATATTTGTACATTTGAATCCAAGGGTTTCTTATCTTCAATAGACCACAAATAATACAAATTAATGAAATCATGGACATATAGTGACCTGTGTAATGCTTTGTCCTTCCTCTTGGACAAAATTTATGTTAGATTTGGTGAAGATCTCTACAAGCAAGTAGTAGGGATTCCTATGGGTACTAACTGTGCGCCTCTTTTTGCAGATTTATTTTTAACCCTTATGAAAAAGAATTTATCCAAAATCTTCAAATTTGATGATTTGAAATGTTTCAGTAGTACTTCTAGATACCTGGGTGATATTCTGACTATTGACAATCCTGCGGTACGCTAGAGCATGTACCAACATTTTGGATTTTCATAGTACAAATTTACAAACACCAAGAAACTTTTATGTCAAGGTCTTCGTTTGCATAAGCTAGTTAAGACCTTCTTGACATTTTATAAAAATCACTGACAGCTTCTTTTTAAATTTAGACCTGTTAAAGCAACAGAGTATATTACTTTGGGTATTTCACACCTTTTATGGTGACATAATAAACAAAATTAGAAGTGTTATATTTGAGTTTAATGTATTGAAATATTATTATCCAAGAGTTACTCCTCTTTGTCTACAAACTGTATTGCACTGAATATAATAATAAGAGCCTCGTTTTGAGAGTGAATAAATGGTAGCCCGACATCTCACACGTGCTTCTACGTCTCGGGTACCTAGCCCTCGTCAGCGATCCTCAATTTATACAATGTAATATGGCCAAAGAGTGTAAAAATATTATGTCCAAAAATGTACAGAAAGACGTAGCATGAACAGCGGGATATGATGCTACAGGACCAACGTTTTAGAAATTTCAAGAAATTTCGATAACAGAAATTTTCGAATGCGTTGAAGAAACGATCAACCGAAGTTGATCGAACTTGGTTACATGTGCCATCGGGGGGCTCCTGGTCCAGCAGCAGTGATTCTCACCAAGTGGTACAAATGCTAAACGTCTTCAAATTTAATAGCATCATTTAAGTACAGATTAATTTGCAGCATGGACTAGACATGTACGTTTCGCGTACTTAACCCTCGTCAATGATCCTCAATCTAAACAATGTAATATGGCCAAAGAGTGTAAATGTTATTATGTCCAAAAATGTACCGAAAGACGTAGCCAAAGAGTGTAAAAGTTATTTTGTCCAAAATGTACAGAAAGACGTATCAGGAAAATTGGGATATGATGCCACAGAACGCACATGTTAAAAATTCCAAGAAAGGGGTAGGTTCACTAACTGCCAAAATCGGCCCTAAATTTTTGCGAAAAATAATTTTATGAAAGTTATGATTCAGTATCTCTTATATCTATCTCAAATACCTGCCGATATAGAAAGTAAATATTTTTCATTGTCAAAACGTCACGTGCGTTAGTTATGACGTCACATTTTGACGTCATTTGCTCTACAGGACGGAAAATGAAGGAAAATTGCCATATTTTTTGCATAAATCTTTAAAATTAGTATAGGCGCCAACCTTCACCCAACATAAACTTTATGTTGATCGAAAGATAGATTGCAAATCTAACTTTTTATTTAAAAATTATTTTGGGTGAGGGCTGGCGCCCTACTTGTTTTCATAAATTTTGACCAGAATTATGCCAATTTCTTACGATTTTCCAGAATTTTACGACTTTAAGCCGATTTTTAAGCCATATCTTTCTGTGTATTGCACATAAATTAAAATATTTATTTGGTATTTCAAACAACCACACATTTAACTTCCTTGATACGAAATACAATCGAAATCTAAAACATTCTAAAATTAGGGCCGATTTTCCATGTTCCCGAACCTGCTCCTTTTGATAACAGAAATTTTCGAATGCGTTGAATACGTTGAAAAACGATCGACCGAAGTTAATCGAAGTTGGCTGGCACCATATCATAACAGATAAATTTTCAGCATGGACCACACATGTACAGTTGGTTTATTCCCCATACGCCTACTCGCTTAAAATCTCATTTTGATAATTAGGTGTGAATGGGGTCCTCAAAAGGGTACATGTGTACTAATTAGTTACCTGATTTACCTGTACAAGTAGAAATCATATACACTGTAGTCATATTCATTATTTCTATCTCTATCAATTTCGAGCTTTTTCGACATAGTAGCTTTCATACTTTTTTGGCATATTACATTGTTTAGATTTGAGGATCACTGAAGAGGGTTAAGTACCCGAAACGTGCATGTCTGGTCCATGTTGCCAATTTATCTGTTCTTAAATGATGCTATTCAATTTGAAGACGTTTACATTTTGACTACTTGGTGAGTGTCACTGCTGGTGGACCAGGAGTCCCCGAGGGCACATGTAGCCAAGTTCGATCAATTTCGGTTGATTTCAGATGTAATATGACCAATGAGTGTAAAAGTTATTATGTCCAAAAAGGTACCGAAAGACGTATCAGGATGGGTGGGACATAATGCTACTGGACGCACGTTTTAGAAATTTCAAGACATTTTGATAACAGAAATTTTCGAATGCGTTGAAGAAATGATCAACCGAAGTTGAGATCAACCGTTGTTGATCGAACTTGGCTACATGTGCCCTTGGGGACTGTGGTCCACCAGCAGTTACACTCACCAAGTTATACAAATGTTCAACGTCTTCAAATTGAATAGCATCATTCATTTAAGAAAGGATAAATTTGCAGCATGGAACAGACATGTGCAGTTCGGGAACTTAACCCTCGTCAGTGATCTAAACAATGTGATAAGGCCAAAGAGTATAAATGTTATTATGTCCAAAAACGTATCGAAAGACGTAGCAGGAAAAATTGGATATGATGCTACAGAAACCACATATTAAAAATTCGCGTACTTAACCCTCGTCAGTGATCCTTAATCTAAACAATGTAATATGGCAAAAGAGTTCAAAAGTTATTTTGTCCAAAAACGTAGAGAAAGACGTAGCAGGAAAATTGGGATATGATGCTACAGAACACACATATTAGAAATTCCAAGAAATTTTGATCACATAAATTTTCGAATGCGTTGAAGAAACGATCGACCGAAGTTGATCGAAGTTGGCTACAAGTGCCCTTGGGACTCCTGGTCCACCACTAGTGACACTCACCAAGTGGTACAAGTGCTAACAAGGCAAACGTTACAAATACAGAAACACCATTTTTGGACCTAAATATCAAAATTGTAACAGGAAAGATTCATACAAGTGTATATGACAAAAGGGATGATTTTGGATTCAACATAGTAAATTTCCCCTGGCTTGACGATGATGTTCCAAGATTACCGTCATACGGCATTTACATATCACAGCTCATCCGGTTCGCTAGAGCATTTACTGATCTTTTGGATTTTCACAGTAGAAATTTACAAATTACCAAAAAACTTTCAGGTCAAGGTTTCCGCTTTCATAAACTAGTTGAGACTTTCGCGAAATTTTACAAAATTTACAGTCAACTTCTTTTAAATTTCGGATCTATACGCACAACAGAGCTCATTTCTTTGGGTATTATACAACCTGTCTTATATGGTGATATGATAAACAAAATTAGAAGGATCAAAGATAGGCAGCATAACCATCGAAAATGCGTCAGTCACCAAACGCCTTTTATACCGTGGATATGATCCTAATGTCACCAGACGGACACTAGGCTTGGTATTTGACCAATCTACACTCTGCCTGACTGTGACGACGGGACTCCATGACGGGCCCTGTCCAAACCTCTTTAGAGAAGACAGGGCCCGACACCTGTCCTCTCTTAATGTCAGTCGGACTTCTCGGGTGATTACATACATGAGCACGCTGCAGCCGGCAGAGCACGGACTGTGTGACGCACGCCCTCTTTTTATATCCATTTACATATTCATCTGTGTTGCTGGGGCCTCTACGTTTTGCGGTCTTGTTTGTGTGTGGTCATCTAACAGTGAGGAAGTTGTTTTACACCACAATTGTCATTCTTCGAGACCTCTGGGTAATGGGAGAAGTGAGAGGGTTGTGCGCACGTAATCCAGGATAACCACACCATTTGCTACTTGCGTGGCAAATGGCCGTCCAAAGTCGGTACCGATTGCCCATTGGTCTCGTCGGTTTATGTGTAGTCTTTTGTGTTTGATGTTTACATGTCGTATGTCTCTTTCTCGTCTCATACTGTGCTCGTTAGGAATGATGTAAATTTCCGCTTTCATAAACTAGTTAAGACTTTCTGGAAATTTCACAAAAATTACAGTCAACTTCTTTTAAAATTCGGATCTATACATGCAACAGAGTACATTACTATGGGTATTACACAACCTGTCTTTTATGGTGATATGATAAACAAAATAAAAAGGATCAAAGGTAGGCAGCATAACCATCGAAAATGCGTCAGTATCATCAAACGCCTTTTATACCGTGGATATGATCCTAATGTCACCAGACGGACACTAGGCTTGGTACTTGACCAATCTACAGTCTTGTACAAGCGCATCCTTGAGACTTGCACTCTGACTGACTGTGACGACGGGACTCCATGACGGGCCCTGTCCTAACCTCTTTAGAGAAGACAGGGTCCCGACCACCTGTCCTCTCTGAATGTCAGTCGGACTCCTCGGGTGATTACATACATGAGCTCGCTACAGCCGGCAGAGCACGGACTGTATTACGCATGCCCTCTTTTTATATCCATTTACATATTCATCTGTGTCTCTGGGGCCTCTGCGTTTCGCGGTCTTGTTTGTGTGATGTCATCTTACAGTGAGGAGGTTGTTTTACACCACGATTGTACGTTCTTCGAGACCTCTGGGTAATTGGAGAAGTGAGAGGGTTGTGCGCACGTAATCCAGGATAACCACACCATTTGCTACTTGCGTGACAGATGGCCGTCCAAAGTCGGCACCGGTTGCCCATTGGTCTCGTCGGTTTATGTGTAGTCTTTTGTGTTTGATGTTTACATGTCGTGTGTCTCTTTTCCGTCTCGTGCTGTACTCGTCTTTTGTGTTTTTGCATTGGGTGTTTTGGTGTTTTACTGTTGATGCTGCAGCGGGGTCTTGTTGGAGATCACCTCCCTTCGTCTTTTGTGTTTTTGCATTGGGTGTTTTGGTGTTTTGCTGTTGGTGCTGCAACAATGTCTTGTTGGAGATCCCTTCCCTTCTTCCCTTCTTTTACTATTAACGATAATACTGACAGTTCTACCCCTAATGTTGAGGCATATGTCATATAGTTAACCAAAAAAGGATTATTGATATGTAGTTAATTTCTCTATTTCATCATTAACAATATCGAATTCTATTGATTTATTCACAATTGACATTTCATAATATTATGCTACAGAATTTATTTGTATTTGAAATAATCATTTTTAGTTTCAATAATGTGTTCAAAATTCAATTACATTTTCATTCTAATCACTTGATAGATCTGAAAAAGGGAGATGTTAATTTGAGTTTGAAATATTATTTGCCGGAGATTTCATACGCATCTGATTTCTTTTGATTCATTTAAGGTATCGCCACTTATGTACAATTTATTTTGGTAATTTTCTTATCCTAATTCTGATTTCGGGGCCAATATGCGATCCCCCTTGTTTTATACTGCGAGAGAAATTTGGGTAAGCTTAAACTTTTAAAGCTTCTTTTTCAATACTACTTTCAAAATTAGATACGATAATTTGCATGGTATATAAGTTCACATCAAAGAAGTACCTATCAGTTATTCGGCCTCAAAGACGAGAAGGCAAGTCAAAATCTTTAGAATTTCCATTGGAAGGGTTGTGAACATGGTACAGTAAATGTGCATGTAAAATGATTCATGTGATATTTGAATATTTTCAAATTTTACTCATTAATTCAGAGCTTTATCTTAACAGCGCCACCCACAATAAATTCCGTTCTCGGACTAGACCCTGGGGATTGCCAATCAGATGTGTTGTCCTTCCTGTTGCTATGAGATGTTAATTTGAGTTTGAAATATTATTTGCCGGAGAACTCATACGCTTTTGTGTCTCTCATTGTATTCGGCCCTTCTTAGTGCCTATGGCCGAACGGTTCGGCACCACCAAACACCTTATATTACAAGAAGGATCAAAGTTAGACATCATAACTACCGAAAATGCATCAGAATCATCAAAATTTTTCAAGAAGGTATGGAGTTGGAACATTTCCGTATTATTTATACCATGGAGACACTCAGCATGCTGCTTGACCAATCTACAGTCGTGTACATGTACCAGCGCACTCCTAAGACTCTGACTGACTGTGACGACGGGACTCCATGACGGGCCCTGTCCAAACCTCTTTAGACAAGACAGGGCCCCGACCACCTGTCCTCTCTGAATGTCGGTCGCACTCCTCCGGTGATTACACGTATGAGCTCGCTACAGCCAACAGAACACAGACTTTTTTTGTATGCCTTCTGTTTTTTATCCATTTACATATTAATTCATCTGTGTTCCTTTGGCCCCTGAGTTTTGCTGTCTCATTTGTGCTTTCTTACAATGAGGAGGTTATTAAACACTACAATTCTTCGAGATCTCTGTGTAACCGGAAAAGTGGAAGGATTGTGCGCGCATAATCCGGATAACTACACCATTTGCTACTAACCTGACAGGTGGCCATCCTTAGTCGACACCGGTTGCCCATTGGCCCCGTTGGTTTATGTGTGGTATTTTTGAGTGGTGTTTGATGTCGTATTTGGAGTTCATGGTTCCTTTTGCGTCTCTTGCTGTGTATGTCTTCTCTGTATTTTCACTAGGGGTGTTTGGTGTTTTGCTGTGGATACTGCCACCGAGTTTTGTTGGAGATCCCTTCCGTTCATTTTGTGATCTCCAGAGCACATAACTTGACAAAACAAGAGCCCCAGGGGGCACAACGCTCATCTGATACCCATGCACGCTCTAATTGACATACTGACATTGAATACTGATAGTGCCAGTACCAGGATTTTAGCCCACAACCTTTCTAAAAAGATTTTTGCCGGATGCAGAGGTTTTTTTTTTCAGACAACCTTTAAAAGTACAAAAAAGAAAAAAATAGTCACATTTCAAAACAATAACTTTTTTACTGATTTGAAAAGACGGATAAAGTGGTCCAACGTCATATGCCCAGCTAGTATAGTTCAATTATGCAACATCAAAAATAAAATCATATTGTAAAATTCCACATTAATGTAAAGCAGAAAAAGAATAAAACAATGAAATGATTTCATAAATTAAGTTTATTTAAAATTGAACACAAAACCTTTCATTATTGATAGCTAGCATGCCAGAAATTATAAAGCCTGTGTTTGTGAAACGAGAATGCCCCCGGCGGCATCTTTGTTAGTATAAACGCCATTTTCTGTTAAGTATGTGAGAGGTCAGGGTCAGCATAAATTTGGTATCAATGGAAAGATCTTGTCACAAGGAATACACATGTACAATATGAAAGCCCTATCACTAACCATTCAAAAGTTATGCCCAATGTTAAAGTTTTTGAGAAGTACGTCAAAGGTCAAGGTTATGGTCATGAGGTCAAAACTTTTGGTATCAATGGAAAGGTATTGTCACAAGGAATACACATGTAAAATATGAAACCTCTATCACCAGCTTCGGAGCCTTCCATTCAAAAGTTATGCCCAATATTAAAGTTTTTTGGAAAACAGACAAACAGACAGACGGACAGGCTAAAAACTATATGCTCCCGAATCTTTTATTCCAGGGGCATAAAAAACAAAGATTTTTCGGTTTTGCCTTTATTCACTGAAATCTATGAATGCTTTTGAATAGTATTGACTTCATCTCAAATACATGAAACGTACAGTTAAAATCGTTTTGATCTAATATTTATCAATTCAAGTGAGTTGTGCAGAAATTGGGCCAGTTTGTTTTCCAAAAAAGCAGTGTATGTTGTATCAAACATCATGACCCAGTGAAGCCACTTAAACAAATTATTTTCAGTAAATATGCTGAAATGCGGCGCTTCTTGTCTATGCATTATTCAACAGGCGAGAAGGAGCGTCGCATTTCAGCATACGCTGTTCAACAACTCAAGTAGTTTCTCTAGGTTTCGCAGTTTGAAACAAATTAAAAGGCCCATGAAATTGTTAAGCTTGTCCAACTAGCAGACCTACGACATCGTTATTTACTGTTAACTAATTGTTTTACCTCATCATAGGTCTGTTACACGGACAAGTTGTTAGCGGAGAGAGTTCATGAAATGTATCGGTTGCATCGGATTTATCGACAAAAAGTTATTTGGTCCGATAAAAACTCATCATGTATCTATTATTTGAACAGATGAAAATTCCCAAATGTCTTACCACAGGAACCTGTCGTTTTATGAGAGAAAATGTTTTATTATTCACAACCTCAGGCCTCTGTGTTTCTCTTAGAAATATTATACATACAAGATGTCGAACACAGTGGCTTAAGGTTGTGAATAATAATTTATTTTCTCTATCAAAACAACAGCTTTCTGTGGTCCAACATTTCATTGGAAGATTTCAGGAACTCTGAACTGAATTATTTATTTTCAAGAATTTCAGATATTAAATGTCCTATGCATTCTCAAAATCCAGAGGAAGAGATTACTCATTAGACGTTTCTTCAAGAAATCAGTCCGTAAATTACTTCATCTAAGAGAGTCTAAGACAGAGGAAATTCGAGCAAACTTTATACATGATAACAAGTATATGCAAGTGTTCCAAGTACATGAATGATAACCATTATGAAAGTGTTCCAAGTATAAAAATCTATACCGTTTGCACTGTATCTCCTGAAATGTATCGCAGTACCAAAGGTATCACATTACTACATGGGAAATCCCCTTCGGGTACACGCAAAACATGGCCGCTTTTGAAATCTTGTTCCCGACTTTAAAAATAAAATTCTAAATAAGTATAAAGAATTTAAATAATTGAATCATATCACATAATAGGTCAATCAATAAGACATTGCAGCATGTGTCACGTGTTGAATTATCAGCTGTAACTATATGGATGAAAGGTCGATCTAAAAATGATTAATCATACAAAGAAGGTTTTTTCCTGTAGTTGCACCTGTAACATTGGGCATGGAAAACATACATATTATACCTATGTACAATCTTAAAAAATATTCCTTAAAAATCCCAAAGTGGATATCTTGACAAAATTCTTTCACTTGTAGGGTACCATGCATGAGTACCTCATACAGGTCTACAAATTGTCATGGCAATCTGAAGAGTGGTTATAGAAAAGAAGCAGAAAATGTATGAAAATCACCCTCCCCCCTTCCTTTTTACATAAGAAAAAAATTCATAAAAAACAAAAAAATAAATTTGAGTTATTTAAAGAAATAGTGCAAAAATGTGCATTTCTGACTAAGTCCGAAAAGACGTCAAAAACGCGTCAAAAATTTGACTTCAAAGTGGAACCAAAAATAACAACACTTCTTAAGACATCTCTCAGATCATCCTGATGCTTTCGGTTTGTCGATACATGCTTCGGTTCTGAAGAAGAAGTTTGTCAAAGGAGGGTACCCCCGTAACCTACTTTTGGCTGTGGTGGCGCCACCTGTTGACAGATTCGGACGAAAAACAACAAAACTTGTAGGGGACCATGAGTACTTCATACCTACCAAGTTTCATCAAAATCCCTTCAGCCGTTCTTGAGAAGAAGTCGAAAATGTGAAAAGTTTACGACGGACGGACGACGGACGGACGCCGGACGCCACACTATGACAATAGCTCACTTGAGCTTTGTTCAGGTGAGCTAAAAACTGAAAAAGGGAAAAAAATTGTTGGGGTCCCGCCGGGGTTTGAAGCCACTCCCCATGGGTCCATTGGGCATGGAAAACATACATTATACCTATGTACAATCTTAAAAAATATTCCTTAAAAATCCCAAAGTGGATATCTTGACAAAATTTTTTCACTTGTAGGGTACCATGCATGAGTACCTCATACCTACAAATTGTCATGACAATTTGAAGAGTGGTTATAGAAAAGAAGCAGAAAATGTATGAAAATCACCCCCCTTCCTTTTTACATAAGAAAAAAATTCATAAAAAATCAAAAAAATAAAATTTGAGCATAAAATACATATCAAAGCATTAAGTAAGTTAAATATGATTAATATGTAGTAAATGAGTGTGTAAAATCATACACTTATTGAGTTATTTAAAGAAATAGTGCAAAAATGTGCATTTCTGACTAAGTCCGAAAAGACGTCAAAAACGCGTCAAAAATTTGACTTCGAAGTGGAACCAAAAATAACAACACTTCTTAAGACATCTCTCTGGATCATCCTGATGCTTTCGGTTTGTCGATACATGCTTTGGTTCTGAAGAAGAAGTTTGTCAAAGGAGGGTACCCCCCGTGACCTACTTTTGGCTGTGGTGGCGCCATCTGTTGACAGATCCGGACGAAAAACAACAACACTTGTAGGGGACCATGAGTACTTCATACCTACCATTGGAAGGGTTGTGAACATGGTACAGTATATGTAGCATGATTCATGTGATATTTGAATATTTTCAAACTTTACTCATTAATTCAGAGCTTTATTTTAACAACGCCACCTACAATAAATTCCCTTCTTGTACTAAGATATGGGATATGGAGATTGGCAATCAGATAGTGTTGTCCTTCCTGTTACTATGGTGCTGTGTTATTGTCCCAATTTTCTTTTCTCGTGTGAAAAATATGTTTTATTTTTTTTTACAAGATTTGTCATTTTGATTTGATTTTTTATTCTGATTTCGGGTTTTGTGTTTGACTTTCATTCACGGATTCTAATCAAATTGGATAAATTACGCTTAAGTACTCCTTAAATACAGGATAATTTAAATGAAAAAAGCAACGCATCGATGTATTCCAATGTTGAAGGCACATTGGCAAATTTCTCTTTTCCTGAAAAACCAAAAGCCTTGTCATTTCAACGCAATTTAAATTTATACAATCATGTGCATGTAAACCCATTGATGACGTGCTCTCAATGAATTACCAAATATTGGCATGAACTGAAGGTGAAAGAAAATACTGAAAGTAATAAGTCGCTTCATATTTAAATATCATATTATCTCTTGGCGAAAATGGTCTTCCACATACTTCATTACATAACAAACTTAAACACCATTTTCCAACCTCAATAAAATTCATCAAAATATCATAAAATTCAAACGGAATATCATAAAATTCAAAAATATAAAATTGTAAACGGAAAGATTCATACAAGTGCGTATGACTAAAGAGACGATTTTGGATTCATATTAAAGAAAATTTGCCCTGGCGATGTTCCCAGACTACCGTTATACGGCATTAACATATTACAGCTCATCCAGTACGCTAGAGCATGTACTAATATTTTGGATTTTCATAATTACCAAGAAAGTTTTAGGTTTAGGTCAAGGTTTCTGCTTTTATTTATCAGTTAATTAAGACTTTCTTAAAAAAATAATGTCGGCTTGTTTTAAAATTCGCACCTATACGAGCAACATTGTATATTACTTTGGGTATTTCACAACCCGACTTTTATTGTGACATAATAAACAAAATAAGAAGGATCAAAGGTCGACAGCATCACGATCGGAACATCACACGCCTTTTATACCGTGGATATGATCCTAACGTCACCAGACGGACACTCGGAATGGTACATGATCAATCTACAGCCTTGAACAAGCGCATTCTAAATAATACGGAAGTGTTCCAACTCTATACCTTCTTGAAGAAAATTTCCAACTAATTTTCATGCACCAGACACGTGTTTCGAATATTAAAGCTTCCTGGCAAAGTGTTTTTCATACGCCACCCAAATTCATTTCACTAGTGCACTCTGGTTTTATTTTTAGAATTAAAATTTGTACATTTACTTTACAGAGAGTACGCGGTTTCAAAATTCCTGTAGGGTCGATTCAGTAGCATATCCAAATAAAATCTATGTTCAAAATAAGACATGAACTCCGACTGATTGTGACGACGGGACTCCATGACGGACACTGTCCAAACCTAATTCGAGAAGACAGGGCCCCGACTACATGTCCTCATTGAACGTCGGTGATAATATGCATGAGCTAGCTACAGACGGCAGAGTACGGACCTTATTTCGTGCACCCCTTTAATATTCATTTACATATCATCTGTGTTCCCTGTGCCCTTTGCGTTTTACTGTCTTCTTTGTGTGGTCATCTTACAGTGAGGAGGTTATTTTACAATTGTGCTTCTTTGAGTCCTTTGGGTCACTGGAAAAGTGGAAATGTTATGCGCACGTGATACCGATAACTACATCATTTTCTACTTGCATGGTAGATGGCTGTCCTAAGTCGGTGTCCCATTTGTCTCGCTGGATTCTGTGTAGTCTTTTATGTTTCATGATTCTATATCGTGTGTCTCATTTACGTCTCTTGCTGTGTATGTCTACTCTGTGTTTTCGCATTATGTGTTTTTGGTGCTTTGTTGTAGGTACTGCAACCGAATCTGGTTGTATATTTCAAATTCAACATTACACATTTTCCATACCTCGGTAGTAATAACTTCGTATTTTTGTGTCGCCTGCGAAGCACAGCGACACTTAGGGATCACTTTGTCCGATGTCCGTCTGTCCGTCCGTCCGTCCGTCCGTCTGTCTGTCTGTCTGTCCGTCTGTCTGTCACACTTTGGTGTCACACCCCATAACTTTTGATTGGTAAGTGATAGGGCTTTGATATTTCACATGTGTATTTCTTGTGACAAGACCTTTCTACACATAATTTTTGACCTCATGACCTTGACCTAGATATTTGACCTACTATTCAAAAAATCTAAAATTGGCTATATCTTTTGATTGGTAAGTGATCATGGTGATAGAGCTTTGATATTTCACATGTGTATTCCTTGTAACAAGACCTTCTACACATACCATAATTTTTTACCTCTTGACCATGACCTAGATATTTGACCTACTTTTCAAAAAATCTAAGATTGGCTATATCTTTTGACTGGTAAGTGTTAGGGCTTTGATATTTCCCATGTGTATTCCTTGTGACAAGACCTTTCTACACATACCATAATTTTTGACCTCATGACCTTGACCTAGATATTTGACCTACTTTTCAAAAAATCTAAGATTGGCTATATCTTTCGATTGGTAAGTGTTAGGGCTTTGATATTTCCCATGTGTATTCCTTGTGACAAGACCTTTCTACACATACCATAATTTTTGACCTCATGACCTTGACCTAGATATTTGACCTACTTTTCAAAAAATCTAAGATTGGCTATATCTTTCGATTGGTAAGTGGTAGGGCTTTGATATTTCACATGTGTATTCCTTGTGACAAGACCTTTCTCCACATACCATAATTTTTGACCTCGTGACCTTGACCTAGATATTGGACCTACTTTTCAAAAAATCTAAGATTGGCTATATCTTTTGATTGGTAAGTGATAGAGCTTTGATATTTCACATGTGTATTCCTTGTGACAAGACCTTTCTACACATACCATTAATTTTTGACCTCGTGACCTTGACCTAGATATTTGACCTACTTTTCAAAAAATCTAAGATTGGCTATATCTTTTGATTGGTAAGTGGTAGGGCTTTGATATTTCACATGTGTATTCCTTGTGACAAGACCTTTCTACACATACCATAATTTTTGACCTCATGACCTTGACCTAGATATTTGACCTACTTTTCAAAAAATCTAAGATTGGCTATATCTTTTGACTGGTAAGTGATAGGGTTTTCATATTTCCCATGTGTATTCCTTGGGACAAGACCTTTCTACACATACCATAATTTTTGACCTCGTGACGTTGACCTAGATATTTCACCTACTTTTCAAAAAATCTAAGATTGGCTAGATCTTTTGATTGGTAAGTGATAGGGCTTTGATATTTCACATGTGTATTCCTTGCGACAAGACCTTCTACACATACCATAATTTTTGACCTCATGACCTTGACCTAGATATTTGACCTACTTTTCAAAAAATCTAAGATTGGTTATATCTTTTGACTGGTAAGTGATAGGGTTTTCATATTTCCCATGTATATTTCTTGTGACAAGACCTTTCTACACATACCATAATTTTTGACCTCGTGACCTTGACCTAGATATTTCACCTACTTTTCAAAAAATCTAAGATTGGCTAGATCTTTTGATTGGTAGGTGATAGGGCTTTGATATTTCACATGTGTATTCCTTGCGACAAGACCTTTCTACACATACCATAATTTTTGACCTCATGACCTTGACCTAGATATTTGACCTACTTTTCAAAAAATCCAAGATTGGCTATATCTTTCGATTGGTAAGTGGTAGGGCTTTGATATTTCACATGTGTATTCCTTGTGACAAGACCTTTCTCCACATACATAATTTTTGACCTCGTGACCTTGACCTAGATATTTGACCTACTATTCAAAAAATCTAAGATTGGCTATATCTTTTGATTGGTAAGTGGTAGGGCTTTGATATTTCACATGTGTATTCCTTGTGACAAGACCTTTCTACACATACCATAATTTTTGACCTCATGACCTTGACCTAGATATTTGACCTACTTTTCAAGAAATCTGAGATTGGCTATATCTTTTGACTGGTAAGTGATAGGGTTTTCATATTTCCCATGTGTATTCCTTGTGACAAGACCTTTCTACACATACCATAATTTTTGACTTCGTGACCTTGACCTAGATATTTCACCTACTTTTCAAAAAATCTAAGATTGGCTAGATCTTTTGATTGGTAAGTGATAGGGCTTTGATATTTCACATGTGTATTCCTTGCGACAAGACCTTTCTACACATACCATAATTTTTGACCTCATGACCTTGACCTAGATATTTGACCTACTATTCAAAAAATCTAAGATTGGCTATATCTTTTGATTGGTAAGTGATCATGGTGATAGAGCTTTGATATTTCACATGTGTATTCCTTGTAACAAGACCTTCTACACATACCATAATTTTTTACCTCTTGACCATGACCTAGATATTTGACCTACTTTTCAAAAAATCTAAGATTGGCTATATCTTTTGACTGGTAAGTGTTAGGGCTTTGATATTGCCCATGTGTATTTCTTGTGACAAGACCTTTCTACACATACCATAATTTTTGACCTCATGACCTTGACCTAGATATTTGACCTACTTTTCAAAAAATCTAAGATTGGCTATATCTTTCGATTGGTAAGTGGTAGGGCTTTGATATTTCACATGTGTATTCCTTGTGACAAGACCTTTCTACACATACCATTAATTTTTGACCTCGTGACCTTGACCTAGATATTTGACCTACTTTTAAAAAAATCTAAGATTGGCTATATCTTTTGATTGGTAAGTGGTAGGGCTTTGATATTTCACATGTGTATTCCTTGTGACAAGACCTTTCTACACATACCATAATTTTTGACCTCATGACCTTGAACTAGATATTTGACCTACTTTTCAAAAAATCTAAGATTGGCTATATCTTTTGACTGGTAAGTGATAGGGTTTTCATATTTCCCATGTGTATTCCTTGTGACAAGACCTTTCTACACATACCATAATTTTTGACCTCGTGACCTTGACCTAGATATTTGACCTACTTTTCAAAAAATCTAAGATTGGCTAGATCTTTTGATTGGTAAGTGATAGGGCTTTGATATTTCACATGTGTATTCCTTGCGACAAGACCTTTCTACACATACCATAATTTTTGACCTCATGACCTTGATCTAGATATTTGACCTACTATTCAAAAAATCTAAGATTGGCTATATCTTTTGATTGGTAAGTGATCATGGTGATAGAGCTTTGATATTTCACATGTGTATTCTTTGTAACAAGACCTTCTACACATACCATAATTTTTCACCTCTTGACCATGACCTAGATATTTGACCTACTTTTCAAAAAATCTAAGATTCGCTATATCTTTTGACTGGTGAGTGTTAGGGCTTTGATATTGCCCATGTGTATTCCTTGTGACAAGACCTTTCTACACATACCATAATTTTTGACCTCATGACCTTGACCTAGATATTTGACCTACTTTTCAAAAAATCTAAGATTGGCTATATCTTTTGACTGGTAAGTGATAGGGTTTTCATATTTCCCATGTGTATTCCTTGTGACAAGACCTTTCTACACATTTCATAATTTTTGACCTCGTGACCTTGACCTAGATATTTCACCTACTTTTCAAAAAAATCTAAGATTGGCTAGATCTTTTGATTGGTAAGTGATAGGGCTTTGATATTTCACATGTGTATTCCTTGCGACAAGACCTTTCTACACATACCATAATTTTTGACCTCATGACCTTGACCTAGATATTTGACCTACTATTCAAAAAATCTAAGATTGGCTATATCTTTTGATTGGTAAGTGATCATGGTGATAGAGCTTTGATATTTCACATGTGTATTCCTTGTAACAAGACCTTCTACACATACCATAATTTTTGACCTCATGACCTTGACCTAGATATTTGACCTACTTTTCAAAAAATCTAAGATTGCCTATATCTTTTGACTGGTAAGTGATAGGGTTTTCATATTTCCCATGTGTATTTCTTGTGACAAGACCTTTCTACACATACCATAATTTTTGACCTCGTGACCTTGACCTAGATATTTCACCTACTTTTCAAAAAATCTAAGATTGGCTAGATCTTTTGATTGGTAAGTGATAGGGCTTTGATATTTCACATGTGTATTCCTTGCGACAAGACCTTTCTACACATACCATAATTTTTGACCTCATGACCTTGACCTAGATATTTGACCTACTTTTCAAAAAATCTAAGATTGGCTATATCTTTCGATTGGTAAGTGGTAGGGCTTTGATATTTCACATGTGTATTCCTTGTGACAAGACCTTTCTCCACATACCATAATTTTTGACCTCGTGACCTTGACCTAGATATTTGACCTACTATTCAAAAAATCTAAGATTGGCTATATCTTTTGATTGGTAAGTGGTAGGGCTTTGATATTTCACATGTGTATTCCTTGTGACAAGACCTTTCTACACATACCATAATTTTTGACCTCATGACCTTGACCTAGATATTTGACCTACTTTGAAAATAATCCCTTTTCTACACATACCATAATTTCTGACCTCGTGACCTTTACCTAGATATTTGACCTACTTCTAAAAAAATCTTAGATTGGCTATATCTATATTTCACATGTGTATTCCTTGTGACCAGACCTTTCTACACATACCATAATTTTTGACCTCGTGACCTTGACCTAGATATTTCACCTACTTTTCAAAAAATCTAAGATTGGCTAGATCTTTTGATTGGTAAGTGATAGGGCTTTGATATTTCACATGTGTATTCCTTGCGACAAGACCTTTCTACACATACCATAATTTTTGACCTCATGACCTTGACCTAGATATTTGACCTACTTTTCAAAAAATCTAAGATTGGCTATATCTTTTGATTGGTAAGTGATCATGGTGATAGAGCTTTGATATTTCACATGTGTATTCTTTGTAACAAGACCTTCTACACATACCATAATTTTTTACCTCTTGACCATGACCTAGATATTTGACCTACTTTTCAAAAAATCTAAGATTGGCTAGATCTTCTGATTGGTAAGTGTTAGGGCTTTGATATTGCCCATGTGTATTTCTTGTGACAAGACCTTTCTACACATACCATAATTTTTGACCTCATGACCTTGACCTAGATATTTGACCTACTTTTCAAAAAATCTAAGATTGGCTATATCTTTCGATTGGTAAGTGGTAGGGCTTTGATATTTCACATGTGTATTCCTTGTGACAAGACCTTTCTCCACATACCATAATTTTTGACCTCGTGACCTTGACCTAGATATTGGACCTACTTTTCAAAAAATCTAAGATTGGCTATATCTTTTGATTGGTAAGTGATAGAGCTTTGATATTTCACATGTGTATTCCTTGTGACAAGACCTTTCTACACATACCATAATTTTTGACCTCTGGACCATGACCTAGATATTGGACCTACTTTTCAAAAAATCTAAGATTGGCTATATCTTTTGATTGGTAAGTGATAGAGCTTTGATATTTCACATGTGTATTCCTTGTGACAAGACCTTTCTACACATACCATAATTTTTGACCTCTGGACCATGACCTAGATATTGGACCTACTTTTCAAAAAATCTAAGATTGGCTATATCTTTTGATTGGTAAGTGATCATGGTGATAGAGCTTTGATATTTCACATGTGTATTCTTTGTAACAAGACCTTCTACACATACCATAATTTTTTACCTCTTGACCATGACCTAGATATTTGACCTACTTTTCAAAAAATCTAAGATTGGCTAGATCTTCTGATTGGTAAGTGTTAGGGCTTTGATATTGCCCATGTGTATTTCTTGTGACAAGACCTTTCTACACATACCATAATTTTTGACCTCATGACCTTGACCTAGATATTTGACCTACTTTTCAAAAAATCTAAGATTGGCTATATCTTTCGATTGGTAAGTGGTAGGGCTTTGATATTTCACATGTGTATTCCTTGTGACAAGACCTTTCTCCACATACCATAATTTTTGACCTCGTGACCTTGACCTAGATATTGGACCTACTTTTCAAAAAATCTAAGATTGGCTATATCTTTTGATTGGTAAGTGATAGAGCTTTGATATTTCACATGTGTATTCCTTGTGACAAGACCTTTCTACACATACCATAATTTTTGACCTCTGGACCATGACCTAGATATTGGACCTACTTTTCAAAAAATCTAAGATTGGCTATATCTTTTGATTGGTAAGTGATAGAGCTTTGATATTTCACATGTGTATTCCTTGTGACAAGACCTTTCTACACATACCATAATTTTTGACCTCATGACCTTGACCTAGATATTTGACCTACTATTCAAAAAATCTAAGATTGGCTATATCTTTTGATTGGTAAGTGATCATGGTGATAGAGCTTTGATATTTCACATGTGTATTCTTTGTAACAAGACCTTCTACACATACCATAATTTTTTACCTCTTGACCATGACCTAGATATTTTACCTACTTTTCAAAAAATCTAAGATTGGCTATATCTTTTGACTGGTAACTGTTAGGGCTTTGATATTGCCCATGTGTATTCCTTGTGACAAGACCTTTCTACACATACCATAATTTTTTACCTCTGGACCATGACCTAGAAATTGGACCTACTTTTCAAAAAATCTAAGATTGGCTATATCTTTTGATTGGTAAGTGATAGAGCTTTGATATTTCACATGTGTATTCCTTGTGACAAGACCTTTCTACACATACCATAATTTTTTACCTCGTGACCTTGACCTAGATATTTGACCTACTTTAAAAATAATCCCTTTTCTACACATACCATAATTGCTGACCTCGTGACCTTTACCTAGATATTTGACCTACTTCTAAAAAAATCTTAGATTGGCTATATCTATATTTCACATGTGTATTCCTTGTGACCAGACCTTTCTACACATACCATTATTTTTGACCTCGTGACCTTGACCTAGATATTAGACCTACTTTTCACAAAATTTAAGATTGGCTCTATCTTCTGATTGGTAAGTGATAGGGCTTTGATATTTCACATTTGTATTCCTTTTGAAAAGACCTTTCTAAACATTCCATAATGTTGACCCAGTGACCTTGCCCTTGATATTTGACCTACTTTCAATAAAAAAAATCAGCTTCGCAGGCGACACAAGCATTCCTTGGATTGCTATTTTTAGTATTCCTTCGTCCCCTTCCTATTGTTTATTCGTAATAGAATTGAAATGTAATTCAAGAGCAAACTCAAACTACAAAGTAAAACAACTTTGTTCTGAGAAAGCAACTAGGGGGATACAGTTGTGGGCGGCTGACGTTGTCACTGCAGAATTTGTTGGACGATACAATGAAAATAACAACATCTCGTCATCCACTATGTTGAAAGGAACCATCCAATGCACTGAGTTTCATACTTTCACCATTTGTGACCTTTTTACATTCGTAGGTGTTGAGTAGAGATGCTTACTTTTATTCTCTTTTGACATCTGATCCCATTTAAATTTCGAATTAACTTTTGCTACTTTTCAGAGTGATCTGATTGATTTGTTTGGTTTTTGCGTTTCCTTGGTTACGTATATGTTCATTGATTATGATTTTTGAATTCTAATTTGGGTTCTGTGTTTGACGTCTTCTCACTCATTGAATGAAATACATTGGCAGGAAACGGGCCAAGGTACCGATTTGAATGCTGGCCATATATTGGGGAAAACATCATAAAAAGAATTATAGATTAGAAACCTTAGTGACATATGTCTCAATGTATTTTAGATATTCTCATTGCCAAACAAAAAAAAATCAATTTTTGTTCAAATGTTAGAAGTGATATAAGCAACACACTCAAAAGTAAAATAGCGTTATGTAATCGAATAAGGCAAAGGGCAGAGTATGACAAAAAAATTATATTGGATAAAATTACGGAATTGGTATGAGACACTTTAAAAATATGCTAAAAATAAAGTATTTCGAAAGCTATCTAGATTTTTGACCTTAGTACACGGACTTTAAAGTCTGTTATGGTCTACGATCGATGATTATACACACGAGTGATCTCATGTACAATGTATTTGTCTTGAATTCTTTAAATAGCCATTTCATACTGGTATACAATGTTGTTTAAGAACATGTGAGTACAAGATTTCAAATGCACATTGACGAGATCCAGGCATGCATTCACGTACACGTTTGGCCAAGGTAAGCGAAAGATGTCATTAATTATTAATTTAATTGCAATGGAAATATACGTTATAACGAAGATGTCCTCTTATATTCATGTGTCTATGGTATACATGTATAAGTCAATTGTAGCAGATATGGTTATTATTAACGACAGGCGCGTAGCTAGGCGCACGCAACTTTCGCAAGTATACGCAGTTGCTTCCACGATGTTTGACATTACATGTGCTCTCTCTCTCTCTCATCTCTGTTTGACATTACTCTCTCTCTCTCTCCCTCGTTCAAAAAAAAAATACGAGAGAGAGAGAGAGAGAGAGAGAGAGAGAGAGAGAGAGAGAGAGAGAGAGAGAGTAATCTCAAATATGTTCAAATACTAGCTATCCTATGTATGTACTGATTATAGACGAAACGTGTATGAAACGGGTCATTTCTAACACAGAAAACTGCCTTATAAATGTATGTAGAATCAATTTGATTTCAGGGGCTCCCTTGGTCCCCCACCAAGACTTCGCCGCCCTGGACCAATTTTGGGCCTCAAGGCGGTCCTCCAAACCCATGCCTGAAAGTGTTTCCATTTGATAGTACTCTAGCTACGCGCCTGTGATAATTTCCCATGAATCGCTACGAGGGCTGATTGATATGTTGTGAGCCTCTATTTGAATTTTATCAGACACTTTGCATTATTTTTCTACATAATCCCCTTCAGTATCTATACACTTTTGCCACCGGTGTTTAATGTCCTCAATACCACTTTTAAAGAACTCCCGATCTTGACTGGTCAGAGAGCCATCCACTGCAAGTATGACGTCATCATCGGACTGAAAGTGAGTGCCAAAAATAGCTGCTTTCAGTTTTGGGAATAGATGAAAGTCTGATGGAGCAAGATCAGGTGAATAAGGTGGATGCTCAATCAAATTAAAGCCACAATTATGAATGACAGCCATGGTAGTTTAGTTTAAACATATTTTATTTCCAATGTAAGAAATGGGATTGGGTTGTAAGTTTTGGCAGTGACAGGTTTGCGGACAGGAGCATTGTCCCGATGGAACAACACACAGCATAGAATGTGCCATTGGTTGTTTGTCCTTTTTGGAGATAACCTATCAGCAGAATACCTTCTGCAACCCAGAAAACCAAGGCTCACAACGTATCAATCAGCCCTCGTAGCTATAATACTCGTAGCTATAATACAGAAGGGTCTCAATAATCATATTTTGAGAGACCAATCTAACTTTTTAATCAAGTTCCTATGATTGATGCATGCATAAAAATCGCCAATGTGAATCTATAATCGGATAGTACTAGTACATCATGTACATACAAGTATAGAGACAGAACAGTAGAGGTGTGGAGAAATATTCCTCTGTCAATGAGAAATGGTTTTCTTTGGATATAGTTGAATAACAAGAAACAGAGGTTCGATTCAGTTTTAATAGTAATCGAATATGAAAATCAAAATAAAGCACACTACGACCGTAGCAGTCATTTTCCATGTTCGGGATCCTTCTCTAGACTCAATCTCCAAAAACAGAGTATAATCGTCCCTTCCTCTCACGGTAATGTCCGTTGGAATAGATTGCCACATACTATCAACTGCATGTCGACATGACTCCATGACGGACTATGTCCAAACCTCATTATAAAAGACAAGGTTCCCTTGTGTTTTCTCAGAATTTCATCCTACAGAGGATGGAATGTTTAATATGTATAAATTTGCTCTTTGTAAATGTATGTAGTATGCTTTGGAATAATTTCCCCCATTTACTAGCACATATATATACTAGTATATATTGTTCGTAATCTACCTCCTTGTATTTTATCGCCATCTAAATGATGTTTATACAACAAATACCATAGTCAAAGGAATGTGTGCTGGTACTCCGGATAACTACATTGTTCGCAATTTTTAGCTCACCTCGACGAAGTTGAGTGAGCTTATGCTATAACCCTACGCGTCCGCGTCCGCGTCCGCGTCCGTGTCCGCGTCCGTGTCCGCGTCCGCGTCCGGTTAAGAAGTTTGGGGTAGCTCAGTATCTGACAAAGTACTAATGCTACAGTAACCAAACTTGCACAAGTGATTCATCTTTGGATGCTGAGGTGAACCCATGCATCGAATGCAGCATCTGACCTACATTTTCCGCTTGAGTGACTTGGTTAAGAAGTTTGGGGTAGCTCAGTATCTGACAAAGTACTAATGCTACAGTAACCAAACTGGCACAAGTGATTCATCTTTGGATGCTGAGGTGAACCCATGCATCGTATGCAGCATCTGACCTATATTTTCCGCTTGAGTGACTTGGTTAAGAAGTTTGGGGTAGCTCAGTATCTGACAAAGTACTGATGCTACAGTAACCAAACTTGCACAAGTGATTCATCTTTGGATGCTGAGGTGAACCCATGCATCGGATGCAGCATCTGACCTACATTTTCCACTTGAGTGACTTGGTTAAGAAGTTTGGGGTAGCTCAGTATCTGACAAAGTACTAATGCTACAGTAACCAAACTGGCACAAGTGATTCATCTTTGGATGCTGAGGTGAACCCATGCATTGGATGCAGCGTCTGACCTACATTTTCCGCTTGCGTGATTTGGATAAGAAGTTTGGGGTAGCTCAGTATCGGACAAAGTACTAATGCTACAGTAACCAAACTTGCACAAGTGATTCATCTTTGGATGCCGAGATGGACCCATGCATCGGATGCAGCATCTGACCTACTTTTTCCACTTGAGTGATTTCGCTTTTAAAAGCCAATATTGAGCAAAGTATAAGTGATACATGTACCAAACTTGCATATTGGATGTATCTTTGATCAAACTTTCATAAAATGACCTTGACCTACTTTTTCCGCTTGAGTGATTTTGCCTTTAAAAGCCAATATTGAGCAAAGTATAAGTGCTAGATGTTCCAAACTTGCATATTGGATGTATCTTTGATCAATCTTTCATAAAATGACCTTGACCTACTTTTTCCGCTTGAGTGGTTTTGCTCTATAAAGCCAATATTGAGCAAAGTATAACTGCTACATGTACCAAACTTGCATATTGGATGTATCTTTGATCAATCTTTCATAAAATGACCTTGACCTACTTTTTCCGCTTGAGTGATTTTGCTCTATAAAGCCAATATTGAGCAAAGTATAAGTGCTAGATGTTCCAAACTTGCATATTAGATGTATCTTTGATCAAACTTTCATAAAATGACCTCGACCTACTTTTTCGGCTTGAGTGATTTTGCCTTTAAAAGCCAATATTGAGCAAAGTATAAGTGATACATGTACCAAATTTGCATATTGGATGTATCTTTGATCAATCTTTCATAAAATGACCTTGACCTACTTTTTCCGCTTGAGTGGTTTTGCTCTATAAAGCCAATATTGAGCAAAGTATAACTGCTACATGTACCAAACTTGCATATTGGATGTATCTTTGATCAAACTTTCATAAAATGACCTTGACCTACTTTTTCTGCTTGAGTGGTTTTGCCTTTAAAAGCCAATATACATGTACTAAGAAATATGTTTGAATTGAATTTTGCTGTCACGAGGTGAGCTTCGTAATCTGTGATTACCTATGTTTGTATCAGCTATCCATTGTCGAAGCTCTCAGTGTTTCTCCCTGTTTGTAAAAAGAAATTTAAATGCTATTTTCGATAAAACGTCAAAGCTGTCATAAATCTTTTTTTTTTTCATTTCCAGGGAAACCCGTGGTTTTTTATAATACTGGTCTCCGTGATTTGCCTAGTGCTTTATGTGGGTATACTTCGGAAGGAAAGAGATTATCTAGCGCAGCAATGCTCATTGGAGCACTCAGTAGATGTAGAAACCGGGAACGGTCAAAACAGGATAGTCCGGACCATCGACAGGGACAGCGTAATGAAGAATGCGCCGAAAGCTCCCGTAGGAATGGAGAGTCAGAAAGAGGGTGCTGATGTCAAAGTGGACGATGTAGTAAGCAGTGACACATATATTGTATATAGATGTAAAAAGATGGGATGTGGGGGAATGGCCGATAGATTACGAGGAATGATTAATGTATACTTATTATCTTTGCTGACTGGAAGGAAATTTGGCATTATCCATTCCACTCCTTGTAAATTGACTGAGTATTTACAGCCAAACACTTTAGATTGGACCATTGACGAAAAATCACTTGAGGGGAAATCTTCTGAAAACCATAACTTCCTTGAGAAAAAGAAACTTCCAAGTAACGATATGGCAACATATTTCAAGAAGGAAGTTGTTTATATCGTTTCAAATGCTGACATGACCAATTATATTCGCCGTGATAAAGGTGTGCCCAAAATTCTGCCATGGTTGAACCAGCTCACTACGGCAGATATCTATAAATTTGTGTTAGATCGTTTGTTCAAGCCATCAGATATGATGAAACAGGAAATCGATAAATTTCAAGCGGAAGTTGGAAATCGAAAGTTGATTTGTGCACACTATCGTATGGGGAAGAACCCATCTATGCCTTATGACTTGGTGAGAAATCCAAGTAGCCAAAAAGATTTATTAAACTTTTTATCAAATTATGACGATGATGAGCACGCCTTCTTCGTCGCCTCTGATTCCGACGACGCCAGAATAACCGCAAAAGACAAGTTTCCTTCTAGGATGTTGAATACTCCCGGGAAAACTATACATGTAGATAGAATTAAAGATGATTCATCTTGTAGTGGGTTTCGAAAAGCTATGTTAGAACATTTGATTCTGTCACGATGTGACACTTTGTTGATAACTGAGAGTGGATATGGCCGCACGGCTGCTTTTATTAGAGGGACTTCTGAAAACCTTTTCTGCTTACAAAGCACTGGAGTTTTTCCGTGTAGCAGGCACATTCTTCCAGAGATATTTCCTGGTGCAAACAATAAAGATGCTTGGGTGCCTATACTTAAGTATTAGGATTGTCTACAGGAGCATACCTACAACAGAACAGATCAAATCTATATGTACTCATGTTTCAACAATTATCTGCTAATGAAACCCTTTGAAATAGGAAATTCAATAGACTTATTACTAAGAATGGATATATCTATGAATGTTTTACTCATTTTCTACTTAATGTGCAATAAATACGATGACAATCATTATTTTCTATGTAACAATCGATTTTCGCAAGATATTACTACAGTGTTAATGCAAATTCTCTCAAGCTTACAAGATTTTCTTACGTTACATCTATATATATGTGGTACATATGGTATTATATTTAAAAGGGAATAATGTACTGGACGAGTAAGGGTAAGTATGCATTTCAGAGAGGATAATGTATGATGATCTTAATATATGATAATCTTATTGGAAATCTCTTAATTTACATGATTATTTGCTTTGTATTTTGTTGTGTCGCCTGCGAAGCATAGCGACACTTAGGGATCACTTTGTCCGTTGTCCGTCTGTCCGTCTGTCCGTCCGTCCGTCCGTCCGTCTGTCTGTCTGTCACACTTTGGGTGTCACAGCCCATAACTTTTGATTGGTAAGTGATAGGGCTTTGATATTTCACATGTGTATTCCTTGTGACAAGACCTTCTTACACATACCATAATTTTTGACCTAGTGACCTTGACCTAGAAATTTGACCTACTTTTCAAAAAAATTAAGAATGGATATATCTTTTGATTGGTAAGTGTTAGGACTTTGATATTTCAGATGTGCAATCCTTGTGGCAAGACCTTTCTACACATACCATAATTTTTGACCTTGTGACCTTGACCTAGATATTTGACCTACTTTTGAAAAAAAGATAAGATTTGCTATATCTTTTGATTGGTAAGTGATAGGGCTTTGATATTTCACATGTGTATTCCTTGTGACAAGACCTTCCTACACATACCATGATTTTTGACCTATTGACCTTGACCTACATATTTGACCTACTTTTCACAAAAAAATAAGAATGGATATATCTTATGATTGGTAAGTGATAGGGCTTTGGTATTTCACATGTGTATTCCTTGTGACAAGACCTTCTAACACATACCATGATTTTTGACCTAGTGACCTTGACCTAGAAATTTGACCTACTTTTCAAAAAAATTAAGAATGATTATATCTTTTGATTGGTTAGTGTTAGGACTTTGATATTTCAGATGTGCAATCCTTGTGGCAAGACCTTTCTACACATACCATATTTTTTTACTTTGTGACCTTGACCTAGATATTTGAACTACTTTTGAAAAAATGATAAGATTCGCTATATCTTTTGATTGGTAAGTGATAGGGCTTTGATATTTCGCATGTGTATTCCTTGTGACAAGACCTTCCTACACATACCATGGTTTCTGACCTATTGACATTGACCTACATATTTGACCTACTTTTCACAAAAAATTAAGAATGGATATATCTTATGATTGGTAAGTGATAGGGCTTTGGTATTTCACATGAGTATTCCTTGTGACAAGACCTTTCTACACAGACCATAATATTTGACCTTTTGAACTTCACATAGATATTTGATCTACTTTTCAAGAAAAGTAATATTGGCTATATCTTTTGATTGGTAGGTGATAGGGCTTTGATATTTCACATGTATTTTCCTTTTAACAATACCATTCTACACATACCATAATTTTTTACCTTTTGACCTTGACCTAGATATTTGACCTACTTTTCTAAGGTTGTATATATCTTTTAATTGGTACAGTAGGTGATAGGTCTTTAATATTTCTTATGATGAGACCTTTTTGTTACCAATTTTTACGTATTGACCTTGACCTAGATGATTGACACTCTTTTCTGAAAATTTGAGAATCACCACATCTTTTAATTTGTAATTAAGTGGTCTGATATTTCAAATGAATTTCATTTGAAAATACTCTTCTACTGATACCAATAATTTTGATCCACTTTCTAGAATAATAATCAAACCGCTTCGCAGGCGACACAAGCATTCCTTGGATTGCTATTTTTTACTTTTTATGTAGGTATGTTTTGTACTGGTCTATTCTTTAATATTTGTTAAATTTTAATAAAGGTGTTGAAGAATTGATAAACCATTTCCTATGTTTCATCATTTACTTTACCCATTATTCGCTTGTCTGAAAAAAAAATCAATACGGTTATTGTCATAGTACGTCGTCCGTCCGTCCTCTTTGTCGTAAGGAGGTACATGTAGCTTTTCATATTTTGACTACTCTATTGATTGCAATTTTACGAGGGCTGATTGATATGTTGTGAGCCTCGGTTTTCTGGGATGCAGAAGTTATTCTGTTGATAGATTATCTCCAAAATGGACAAACGCTCTTAAAAAACAAAATCAAGTACGTGTACACTGACATCCCGGTAGGAAGATTTGGTCGTTCAAGTTCTCTAGTACCAGTCAATTGGCTATATTACTTGAAACATTAGAAAAGTTTGGGCCCTGCATTGTCACTTCGGTATCTACTCGAGTAAAATGAGTCGGCATCTACTCGAGTAAAGTGAGTCTTTGAAAGACAAACCCAAAGTCAGAATCCAAGAACACACAAAACCACGAAAAAAGAAAAAAACATGCAAAACTGCTACTAGCATAAAAACACTCCTCAAAGCAGGAAAAGTGAATTCTTGAAGGATATGGTGCATTCTCCACTAAAGTGATACATTACTATTTGATAAAAGTGAAAAATAAAGTTTCGCATTTGATAAATATTTATATTTTAGCTCACCTGAGCGAAGATTGGCTGACACATTTTCGACATCTCCTCTGCAACCGCTGCACAGAATTTCATGAAACTTTACAGGAAGGAAGTACTCAAGGTCCTCTACCAAGTTTGTATTTTTCGTGCCGATCGGTCAACAAATATGGCCGCCGAGGGCTCTGATTGGCTGGCACATTTTCGACATCTCCTCTGCAACCGCTGCACAGAATTTCATGAAACTTTACAGGAAGGAAGTACTCAAGGTCTACTACCAAGTTTGTGTTTTTTTTGGCGATCGGTCAACAAATATGGCCGCCGAGGGCTCTGATTGGCTGACAAATTTTCGACATCTCCTCTGCAACCGCTGCACGGAATTTCATGAAACTTTACAGGAAGGAAGTACTCAAGGTCCTCTAATAAGTTTGTGTTTTTCGTGCCGATCGGTCAACAAATATGGCTGCAGAGGGCTCTGATTGGTTGATACATTTTCGACATCTCCTCTGCAACCGCTGCACAGAATTTCATGAAACTTTACAGGAAGGAAGTACTCAAGGTCCTCTACCAAGTTTGTGTTTTTCGTGCCGATCGTTCAACAAATATGGCCACCAAGGGTTCTGATTGGCTGACACATTTTCGACATCTCCTCTGCAACCACTGCACAGAATTTCATGAAACTTTACAGGAAGGAAGTACTCAAGGTCCTCCAACAAGTTTGTGTTTTTCGTGCCGATCGGTCAACAAATATGACCGCAGAGGGCTCTGATTGGCTAACACATTTTCAACATCTTCTCTGCAAAAAAAAAAAGAAAAAACACTGCACAGAATTTCATGAAACTTTACAAGAAGAAAGTACTCAAGATCCTCTACCAAGATTGTGTATTTTGTTCTGATCGGTCAACAAATATGGCCGCCGAGGACTCTGATTGGCTGACACATTTTCGAAATCTCCTCTGCAATCATTGCACAGAATTTCACGAAACCTTGCAGCAAGCAAGTACTCAAGGTCCTCTGCCAAGTTTGTGTTTTTCTTGTCGATAGCAAATATGGATGTCAAGGGCTTTGATCTGTAGAAGTATTTTTGTGACTTTTAACCCTTTGTCTGCAACTCAGGTGAGCGATGTGGCCCCCTTGGGCCTCTTGTTATTGAATGATACATGTTTTAGGTATTTGAAATGGAACAGGGGAGATCTCTACTTAATCTACTTCTAGTGATATGCTTTATTCAATGGAGGGGCCTTGATTGCAATTTAACAGCTACGTTACAAGGGGTAGCCTTTTGTTCATTCCATCACTGAAGAAATGTAGTTAGAGTATAAACTTTTGTCTTGGGACGTTTTACTATGCATAGAAAATCTTGTGAAGTAAAATAAACCTTTTTGTTTGGTACATTATTTGAAAAGAAGACATAGATATTTCTGTCTTAAAACTTTTCGCTCTCTGTACATCCATCTACAATTATACAAAGCACGCATCCCTGATCAACTTAATATGTATTGCTCGTCTTGCCAGAGGGTATCATAAGTGATCCTGCGCACTATGATTTTAAGCAAATTGCTTAGAAAATCGTTTACAGCATTTTTACGTTGGTGTACCAGTGGCAGAGCATTTGTTATAAAAGTGCCAATCATCAAAGTATATGGTCAAAAATATCTCTAATTGATGAAATAAGTAAGCAGTGTATATGAGTAACCCATTATTTTTATGATATTCCCGTTAGTTTCTCTAAAATACTACAAATTTTATCCAAACAGATACGTTACCATTTGAAACAGATACGTTACTTTCAGTTCTAAAGACGTGTTTGAGTGCAGTGCAAAGGGTTTCCCCTATGAATCTCAATATTTGGACCCCTATGAATCTCAATATTTGGACAAATGAGTAATGTAGCAATATTTTTTGTTTTATATAAATTATGCCTCTGTATTACATGTAAGACAATTATTGCTTTTCCGAGGGAAAAGGCTGTTTTTCAGGATTTTCCCTTAAAACACAAAATATGCTCAATAAGCAATGGTTTTGCTTTAATTTCAACTATTTTATGTTTCTTCTGACAAAAACTAAGATATCGGCATCAAACCAGTAATATATAGCCTCTATGTGGACCAAAATTAGAATCTAGGTAACGTATCTTCAGTAACGTATTTGTTTTTTAACCGCATTTTCCGGATTATTTTGTATGTTTCTTCATTCTAATATAACAGCCGTCGTTTTGAACGAACATTCACTCAATCTAATCAATTAGATTGGGTCAAATCGGTTCCCACTGTAGAGCTAGATAGTTAGTAACGTATCTCTTGCTGTCTAAACGTCCAAAGGCCGATTTTAAATACTCCCAAATGAAACAGATAAATTATCGTTTGATAGATTGGTTGAAGGACTTTGATTGCTGATAGTACCCATGCATACGATTTCTTTTCTACTCGAAGATTTAGAATATGTCAATATTTCTCATACGGGAAAAGTTTTAGTCCTTATGTAAAAGTAATACTTTGGGTATTCAATTGGGAGTAAAAAGGACACAAATGATACATTTCTTACATCTTTCCTACATCAAAAATGTAGCCCTGTGCGCCGGACAAGTCAAATTCACTCAAAATTGACCTTTGCGAGTCCAGGAAAAAGATTCTAATAACTATTGTGGTAAATTGGAACAATGTGAAAGGCAAACAAACACGATATTTTTGCTTAGTTTACCACTAAAATATTTCTTTACAGGCCGCGGACGCGCAAATTTAGTAATTTTTAAATACTTTAACGGAGACTGTACCATATGAGGTCAAGTGCCCGGAAAGAGTGAGCATCACCTGCGTGTTAGTAACACCTGTCACTTCAGTAGCTCATGGTACCGCGTGGATTCACCAAGAGTATATAGTTAAAAGATCTAACTCTAGTCGATAGATCTTAAATTTCATTCAGTTTTCTACAGAGAGAATAAGTTTTGATACTTCTACACATAAGAACGAGGAAAATACCGAATTTGTCTACTTAATGTTTTATTAATTATATATAAATTTATTTCCTGAATATATTATAATGCCACAGCGTAGAATGTGATATATATAGGATCTCAAATGAATTTTCATTTCATACGATGTATTATGAAACGAGTTGTGTGTTTTATATCACCGAGCCTTGGCGAGGGGATATAAAACGCACAACGAGTTTCATAATACATCGTATGAAATGAAAATTCATTTGAGATTCTTTTTATCACATGATATTGCCTAAAAATGTGTATTTCTAATGTGAAATCAACGTTTCCGAGAACTATAGAGGCGAACCACGCCGTGATTTAGAAGTCGTCTGCTACGCCATGAGAAGTAGTGTCCCCATCGTATTCGATATTCTGTGCGTAAGAGAAAAGTATTTCAAATTTGAATAGTATTTTAATGTAAGAATTATTTAACAACAACAATTTTAATCATTGATATTGACTCTGGGTCTGAATTTAACAGTTGACCGATATTTGAAAGGTCACATTTGTCAAGGTTTATGTGATTAGGTTCCAACCTTGACCAATCGCGTTCAAGCAGAGCGATATGTAACGTGTTATCATATCATATATTTATGAAATGGCTTTATGAAACTGCATAACGGGTGTATCATGTGATAAATTAACTTTATCAGGGTATGAACTCTACTTAAAATTTAACTAGCCTTGTGGGCTCGTAAGATTTCAATTTTAGAAGCTCACACAACTTTTTACAAGCCCACACAGAAAACCAAAGCCTTTTGGGGGAAATATTCCCTTTCAAGAAATACTCCCCTTAAAAACTGACCAACTGTGCCTGCTGGCGATACCTTTCATGTACGAAACACGCATTTTAAACTGTACGTAATCAAAATGCCGTATCAACGAAACTTTTGAAGAAGTCATACAAATACAAACTCAAGGAATGCAAGCATCAGAAGATCTAGATGTCTGACAGAATTAATTTGATTTATTATACCTCTACTGATTTTTCCCATATAAAAAGAGATTCATTGAATTCAACTAAATCCCTGAAAAATCGCTTGATAAGACTATTTCCCTGCAAAGAGGTGCGTTAGTTGAGAAGACTATTTCCACAGGGAGTTAGTTTCAAAATGGGGCGGAGCTTCTTTGGGTGTGTGTCAGTATCAGCCAATCAGTGCCGTTGAATGTTGATCGGATGACGCTATTAATACGCGAGCAGAGTAATCCGCCTCCTATCCGCTTAGCACATAAATAAATCCGCAATAAAATAAAACAATCAAAAATTAAACATGTATGAGTATGCTATATGAAGTTTCTGTTTATCTTATCATCAAAAATTAATATTTTCCGTCACTCAGTCATTCAGTCGAGAAGGCAAGGCAAAATCATTAGAATTTCCATTGGAACCATGTGGAGTCACCTAAGAGTCTAAGAGATATGTTTGTTTCAGTATAATGTTTGTTTCGGTATACCTAAGAGATATGTTTGTTTCAGTATAATGTTTGTTTCGGTATACCTAAGAGATATGTTTGTTTCAGTATAATGTTTGTTTCGGTATACCTAAGAGATATGTTTGTTTCAGTATAATGTTTGTTTCGGTATACCTAAGAGATATGTTTGTTTCAGTATAATGTTTGTTTCGGTATAATAAAACAGTTAAAGTATACCTAATAATCTAAACAATGTAATGTGGCCAAAATCTGTGAAAATGTTGTCCTAAGTATACCGAAAGACGTAGCAAGATGACTGGGATATGATGCTATAAGACTCAGGTTTGAGAAATTTGAGAAAATTTTGTAAACAGAAAATTTTCAAATGCGTTTGAAGAAACGACCAACCGAAATTGATCGACCTTGGCTACATGTGCCCTCGGGGACTCCTGGTCCACCAGCAGTGACACTCACCAAATGGTACAAATGTTTATCGTCTTCAAATTCATTAGCATAATTTTCAAGTAGAGCAGATAAATTTACAGCATTGACCAGACATGCTTGTTTCGGGTATTTATTGTTATTATCATTAAGAAGTAAACGAAAAAGTTCCTCAATTCCACGTACATGTTCTCACAATTCCTTTTAAATTACCCGGTAAAACTATATCAATTGATAGAATAGTACCGCTAGTTTTTTCCTCACGGCGAATACACGTGACCACTGAAGCATTACATATAACGGGTATTCAAACCGTACCTGGCCTGGTGGTAGCTCTGGTTAGATTTAATTGATAAATTAAAGAATCTTAGTTTTGATTACCATGGTGATTATCCAAGGACATGTTGTAAGGAATTTGGAGCGGGGAAATGGGTGGTGGTGGTGGTGGGGGGGGGGGGGGGGGGTTCAGACTTGTAAATCGGAGGGGGGATGTACCCCCCTCTATCTATGGGAACGTCATAGGGACTATCAAATGTGAATGAATATTCTCTATTTTCAGACAACATTTCTTTTATATGTATATATTTTTTCAGTTAAACACGGACCCTCTTTCCATGTACGAAATCAATAGCACACGTACATTCAATAATGAATAAAGTATGGACACAGGAAAATATGGATATTTGGATTCTTCTGCAGACCTCCCAGTACCTGTTTCTTACCAAAAAGTGTAAAATTTTGTTTAAGAAAGTGTAATTAAGGAAACTTAAAGGGACGGTGTCCCTGAAAATTAATTAATTTTACAAAATTTTGGAATGCAATATATGAAATATACATTCTCATTTGTATAAATTCAAATTTCAGGAGAATCTAACGCATACATTCGCAGTTACAGACCTTTTAATAACGTAATTTTTTTTTAACTTGGGGTGCGCAGCTCTAATTCATTTCACTGGCGCTACCTACAATGTATTGAATTTTTACAATAGAGGTACATGTATATGAAGATTTAATTATTAAAAATTCGACAATAGTAGGGTCGTTACTGCATATTTTAAATAAAACTTTTTATGGCTCTTTTTTTTCCTCTTTCTAGATCCTTTGGAAAAAAATTTGCGTTTTCAATAAATGTATTGTCAGGGACACTGTATCTTAAAGTGTAGTAAAAGCAATTGATTGAAATGCTGAGATAAAAAAACATCGTCTTTTCCCTACTTTGACATTTTTTTTAAATACAATGTACGCAATTCACGTAACAACGAATATTATATACTATTTTTTTTTTTTTTTAATATTTCTATATTTCTTAAAGTAATACTTATTGGAAATATGTTTTAGGTATAAAAATGAGCAGCAAAAGCGTAGAGCGTATTTGTAGGTCAAAAATTGTAAAAATAGACAGGTATGCATCTCAACACCCCCCTCCCCCGGAAAAAAAATAGGGGTTGCTGTTTTCAATGTTTCAGAATGTTCTTTATGATTTTTTATTCAACTAAAGTCATCTCTGTGTTTTAATTCATATATGTTGAACATGTTGAAGTAATTATTCCAAAACAACCATTTATTTTTCTTTAAATATGAAAATAACATGAAAGAATACTACTCAGTGAAATCTTAAAACGCTTCAGTGGTCACGTGTAATCGCCGTGAGGAAAAGCTAGCGGTACTATTCTATCAATTGATATAGAATTACCAGGTAATTTAAAAGGAATTGTGAGAACATGTACGTGGAATTGAGGAACTTTTTCGTTTACTTCTTAATGATAATAACAATAACCCTCGTCAGTGATCCTCAATCTAAACAATGTAATGTGGCAAAAATCTGTGAAAATTATGTCCTAAACATGCCGAAAGACGTAGCAAGATGGTGGGATATGATGCTACAGGACCCAGTTTTTAGAAATTTGAGAAAATTTTGTAAACAGAAAATTTTCAAATGCGTTTGAAGACACGACCAACCGAAATTGATCGAACTTGGCTACATGTGCCCTCATGGACTCCTGGTCCACCAGCAGTAACACTCACCAAATGATACAAATGTTTAATGTCTTCAAATTCATAAGCATAATTTTTCAGTGCAGATAAATTAGCAGCATATGAATTCACGTTTCGGGTATTTAACCCTCGTCAGTGATCCTCAATCTAAACAATGTAATGTGGCAAAAATCTGTGAAAATTATGTCCTAAATATAGCGAAAGACGTAGCAGGATGACTGGGATATGGTACAAGACCCAGGTTTTAGAAATTTGAGAAAATTTTGTAAACAGAAAATTTTCAAATGCGTTTGAAGAAACGACCAACCGAAATTGATCGACCTTGGCTACATACATGTGCCCTCGGGGACTCCTGGTCCACCAGCAGTGACACTCACTAAATGGTACAAATGTTTAACGTCTTCAAATTCATTAGCATAATTTTCAAGTAGAGCAGATAAATTAGCAGCATGGACCAGACATGCACGTTTCGGTTATTTAACCCTCGTCAGTGATCCTCAATCTAAACAATGTAATGTGGCAAAAATCTGTGAAAATTATGTCCTAAATATAGCGAAAGACGTAGCAGGATGACTGGGATATGGTACAAGACCCAGGTTTTAGAAATTTGAGAAAATTTTGTAAGGCACGGTCCATTTGATATTCGGGGAGGGGGCTTGGGTTTTTTGTCAGAGCAAGATTATTTTTTTTTTCGAAGGGGACCGGGGCAAAATTATTTTTTTCTTGCAAAGTTGGAGCAAGGAAATTTTTTTATGACAAGTGATGTGAGTATTAAGAATGTTTATGCTCTTTCAATAGAAATTCTTTATTTTTACTTAAATTACTCCAAACATTATTTTTATGTAAAACTTGTATTCACTTCTAAACTGTCAGAGAGATGAAAGATTTTTACAATATATGCGATATATGATTTTTAGTAAACAAAATGTATATAAGGTCATGTAACATGTAAGAGGGCCTGATGCAAGTTTTTACATGTAGAAATGAAAACTAGTGAACAACTTATTTGATTTCTCCTCAGTTTCAAGCTTGTATATAAAATAAGACTTTATGATGATACATGTATCTATTAATAGTAATAAATTATATTGATAATGTATTTAAGCATTTTAATTGTTTCAGTCACATGCATTCTTTTGATATTTTCAAATATGAACTTGCCATTACAGAAAAAAACTATGTCGAGCGAAGCGAGCCAAAACTTTTTTATAGAAAGTAAAAGATGTGGCGAGCGAAGCGAGCTGAAAATTTGTTAGGAATTTTAAGCGAATTTTATGGTTATTCTTCAAATTTAGATTACTTGTAAGAGCAAAATTATTTTTTTCTGTCACACCATAAGCATATTAATTTTTTTCATCAAAATTCAGAGCAAAATTATTTTTTTCGGAAAAAAACCAAGCCCCCCCCCCCGAATTTCAAATGGACCGTGCCTAAACAGAAATTTTCAAATGCGTTTGAAGAAACGACCAACCGAAATTGATCGATCTTGGCTAAATACATGTGCCCTCGGGGACTCCTGGTCCACCAGCAGTGACACTCACCAAATGGTACAAATGTTTAACGCGTCTTCAAATTCATTAGCATCATTTTCAAGTAGAGCAGATAAATGTACAGCATGGACCAGACATGCACGTTTCGGGTATTTAACCCTCGTCAGTGATCCTCAATCTAAACAATGTAATGTGGCAAAAATCTGTGAAAATTATGTCCTAAACATACCGAAAGACGTAGCAAGATGGGTGGGATATAATGCTACAGGACCCAGGTTTTAGAAATTTGAGAAAATTTTGTACACAGAAATTTTCAAATGCGTTTGAAGAAACGACCAACCGAAATTGATCGAACTTGGCTACGTGTGCCCTCGTGGACTCCTGGTCCACCAGCGGTGACATTCCTTACCTAACCATTCAAAAATTTTGACATTAAATATTAGGTAAGACTCCAAGGTCAGTGGCGGATCCAGCGCCCCCTTTGCCCGTGGTTAAGGGGCGAATTTTGCCGATTTTACTGAGAATAGGCCAAAATATAGGGTTTTTTGGTAAATTTTGGGTCAGTGCGGGGGGGGGGGGGGGGGGGCGGGGGGCGGACGCCCCCTCCGCACCCCCTCCCCCTGAATCCGCCACTGAAGGTCAAGGTCACAAGGTCTACTTTAGGTAACCATAGAAAGGACAGACAGACAGACAAACAGACAGACTATATGCCCTCTTCTGTATACCGTGAGCATAAAATGAAGATGGATAATGAAAAATAAAGTGAAAAAACCCAAAACAACGGTTACAACGAAACGCTGCTTTTGCGAAAATGCGAAAGACGAATTGACCTATATTTGTCATATGATAAGTTGACAACCAAAACATTTTCCAGCTTTTTAACCTTTTCCAGTGAGAAAATGACAAATTTAGGGAACATAGGGAGTGTAATTGGGAACATTGAAGATATTGATCAAGGTATTACGGCTATTATTCAATACGCTTCCGATTTTCTCTGGCGAAAGTCGTACTCCTTTGCGAATTTCCTCTGTCGAGAAATCGTAAAGATGTGTGTTCCTTCCCGTTGCCCCCGGAATTTCTTGAAATTAAGACACAAAATGGTATGCAAGTATGTCTCACCATACTGCTCTACCTAGTCTTTTGTCTCTAGGGCTGTCACGATTCACAGTGGTTCTCGATTCACCGCGGTTTTTGACGACAGTTCGATACACGATACGAGAAAAGGCTGCATTGTTGACTTACGGTTCATTTTTGGCATTTAGTTCTATCTTTAAAGAAATCAACATGGCGATTAGGGCTGGGACGATACTTCACCCAGCCGATCCGATACGTATCACGATACCTGATATCCGATACGATACATATCGCGATACTAAGTTTATTAATAAAACCTTCTCAAAAAGCTATTTGATAGTATTTATGTACGTCATATAAGTAGCTTTTTTTCATTCAACATGATTAATTTATTCAACACTAGCTTTCCATCTAGAATAAATATGAAAAAGTAAATAAACGGTTTGTTATTTGACTAGAAGAATTGAAAAACAACATAATTTAAAAGAACACAGTAAACAGTAAGAAGTCATTGGAAAAACCATATTAAAAATCAATGGTTCTTATAATTTTGTCATGTCTATGGTGATCTTTCTCAATGAGACTATGACCCCTTCCACTTGGAATTCAAAGTGCCATTCTCAAAATTAATGGGCCATCTTTTTTAACGAATTGGCTATTCCAAAATGATCAATTTTCGAAAAGCTTTGCATACAATGTATTTATAATACATCAGATGTGAAACTCCCAACTTTACCATTTCCAATGAATAATTTACAGTGCATATACCACAGAACAGCTAAGATCAAACTTTCAGTCACCTATCCTGTATTTTTCTTGTCCAAGTATGGGCAGCTTGTTGAAATTAGGGAAGGGGGGAGGGTTGAATGCAATTGACCTTTCTGTACAAATATTACTTCAATCTGAACCCATTGACTGACCACTTAAAATGACATGATAATTTTATGGACGAACGCATGTACAATTACCTTTACGTCGATAAGATACGTAAGTGTACGTTAGAGATTTAAATCTCAGGCGCAGAACGAGAATAAAAAAGAATGTCGGAGAAAAATCAATATTGTATCATTATAGTAAAGAATCTTTCAGGTGAGTTGAGCAATAATGTCAGTGAACAGAAGAATTTTGTGCTTCTGAATGGCCATGTACAGTAAGCTGTGATCCACACGTTACTGCTACTGGTATACGTAGACATACGTTACAACGTAAATACGAATACATGTACAGAACTTTTAGATAGATTTGAAAACCAAACATGGACAACGTAGAATAATGCGCACCAAGGCGCAGCGAGTTGCCGATTTTATGGTCCATTTTTGATCGGAATGGAACTATGTCGCAGGGTGCGTGGCCTTCCCAATCACTGTACAGTTTATATCTATATGTTACCGGTAACTGAAGAAAGTTGGATTTAAACTTGAGTAGTTGAAAATCCAGAAAATTCAAACACATATTTTCATGTTGATTTTATCTAGGTATCGTCGGGGTGTATCGATACTTGGATCGCGAAATAAAATATCGCGATGCATCGATGAATCGGAGTATCCAGGGATTTTTTTCAGTAATTTGGTAATGGGGTCGGGGCCCGTGCAATTGGGAAAATTAACGACATTTGGGAATATTTTGGGAAGTACTAATATATAAGTAAAAAGACAGTTTATACAATCAAAAGATGAGAGTTGAACATGTTGAATGTTTAATCAAATAATTTTCTTTTAGATATGATTTAATTTCTTGTGCTTACAATAAAATGGCAAATAATTTGTAAATGTTCTACTTTTGAACCAGTAAATTTCACTATTTTAGGTGATAATTCCATCTATATGTGATTGGGAAATTTTAGAGCCACAATTGGGAAAAAAAGATACTATTTTTCATTGGGAATTTGGCCGAATAACGGCCCCAAAAAGGGGCATCGTATCGTCCCAGCCCTAATGGCGATGCTGAATGCCAAGTCGTCAAAGATAACTTCTGAGTTATGTACTTTGTTTCTACTGTCCGCGCAGCTCACTTTGGAAACTAGATTAAAGAAATGCCTCCGTATCTACATGTACATTAAAAATGTTGTATGGTGATACGAATCGTATCGTGAGTAAATATCACGATACATATCATATCGTGAGCTAAGCGTATCGTGACAGCCCTAGCTGTCACTTTTCACTGTCCTTATTTCGAGCTCGAGTACATTGCCATTGTAATACGTCTCGTTATACGCAATATGTAGATTTGCATTAGGGAATGACGAGTCGTACTAAATGCCATTGGTGATATGATGAATCTTCAGGTTCCCAAGCCGAGATTCAATTAGTGGCAGTTGGATTAAATTGCTAGTTCAGAGTGCAGTGTTACCAAGTGAAGTGAGCTTAGGGGTCAACCAAATAGCTTAGTCATTTAACATACTGAACTGTCGTACTGCCATAACCACTGCACTATGTGTACACCCTTCCCTTGATCCCGTTTCTTGTAGTGCCCTGGTGTATCCCCGCTGTGTGGCTTATCTGCTCTGACCTGCGTATCTCCTGAGCATATCAAGTTGGTCCATACACACACCATTGTTCACCTCGTTGCCAATGAAAATGAATGATGAATATTTGGCACCAAATCCGTGATTTGATGCTTGGTCGTCTGTATACTACTCGAGAGTGTTATCGAGTGAGCTAAACACACTTAACTATCATACCGCCTTAATCACTATATATGTTTTTTAAAATGCCCACAGGCCCTAATTAGCTGTCTACTTGTCAAGCACATATTATCTCCGTTTTTTATGTTTTTGGCTCTAAAATCTACATTTTTTTTGAGAAAGCTTCTTGACATTAGACGTGATAACTCTATATACAAATGTATGAACTGCATTAAACTTGCATAAGTATATATATATTATGACAATCAGTTTTTGCTTATTGTTGGTTCATTAGCATACAAATGTACAGATTCACCACTATTTGGAAGATGGAAGGGTATAAATTGGTGTCGGTTTAGTCCTTGGATATGGTTTTCATGCCATGTAACTAAGTAAAAGCGTCTGTCAAGATAGTAGAAGGTCTTGGGTTTTTCAAATTCATGGCTGGCCACATTTTCATACCTTGGGCAGTATGCATTTGATTGTTTGAGAGTGAACCTCATGTGTTCCTCATGGTGATGACATTTACTGAATCTACTTGACAAATCTAATCTGATTATGACTTTACCTTTACACTATGTCTGACAGATCTGTTTGTAAGATACCTCCTGACATAAAGTTATTGAGAAGGGATTTTTGAGTATGGACCCTTTTCCATGATTATCTATAATTTCAATGGGCCATTTTTAGGAAATTACATGTACACAGACTTCAGTGAGCCATTTTTCAATTGAAAAAAGACTATGGTGCATGGCCCCTGTCGCTCCCAATTACTGGACAGATCTTATGTACCGGTATGTAGGACTCCCTCTGACTGTCAGAAAAATATCATCAGGGTATGACATCCTCTGATCATGTCTGAAGATTCTGATGTAGTTTTGATTTCACCTGATACAAAAAAAATGTACTTTGACGCATCATCTGCAACTGTCAGAGAGGTACCATTAAGCCATGACTTAAAGTGATACCTTGTAAGATCTAATCTAAGAATGACATGCATTGCCTGGTATTGGACAGAATACATGTACACTACTCACTTGCTCTCTGTACATAGCGGTTGATCCAAATTAGAAATAAATCTATCTCATTACTTAGTACTATTATGTACATGTACACAAAATGTACAATGTATAAACTTGTAGTATCAGCTCTATAGTATAAAGTTTCATGTGTCTCTCCCTTCGTATGATACTGTAATAGTGTGTAAGGTCTATGTACCTTGTAGATGTATATATACATGTACCCAGGGTTGTTAATGATCTATGTGAAGTAACAGGACATTGGTACAGGGTGTATATACCCTCGGGCTATGATACATTTAGGGAAGTCTTATAGCTGTAAACATTTCATACTACCTAGTCTTTACATTTGATACTACCTAGTCTTTACATTTGATACTACCTAGTCTTTACCAAGCTACTATATATAACTTTATATGGACTTAACTTTCTTGGTGAATAGTTTCCATTAACTAGTGATCTGGTCAATTTCTGTGAAATATTGAATTCACACTTGTGACATGTGGAATACATCTATGATTATCATTGTTCCAAAACACCTTTTGTACTAGCTAACTATGAAAGAAGAAACATTATATATTAGATTGGATGTTTTAACTTAAAAGATCAGAATTTGATATTTGTTATTGAGGAATAGAATATGAAGAAAACCTACACGTACGTTGTGAATGATAAGTCACCGGTCAGTGAAGATCCAGATGGGGAGTCTGACACTGTGTCAGAACTCACTCTTAAGAAATATAAGGTCCATAGACCCAAGAATTATGGTCGTAGCAACTCTGTGCCGGCTAATCTAGAATATGCCGTAGAGCATAGAGATGCTAGTACTGTATTACAAACTGAGAATGAAATGACTCAACAGTTCTTAGAAATCAAAGGTCTGCAGCTTTCCTTTTTTAAAAACTTCATTTCTTTCTGCCAAGATTGTAAATGGTACCTCAATTCTTCATAACAATATTTCTCATACTCTTTTTTCAGGAGGACATTATTATATTGAAAGACTTTTGTATCGGTTCATATCTTTTTTTTCAGGAGCCCAGGTAGCTACAAGCTTACTACAGCAGAGGGCCAATGATGTACGGGCTAACAGAGTTAATTGGCAGTCCTATCTACAGTAAGTATCACCTGTATGTACTGTACCGGCATGTGTACTCAATGATGTACGGGCTAACAGAGTTAATTGGCAGTCCTATCTACAGTAAGTATCACCTGTATGTACTGTACTGGCATGTGTACTCAATGATGTACGGGCTAACAGAGTTAATTGGCAGTCCTATCTACAGTAAGTATCACCTGTATGTACTGTACTGGCATGTGTACTCAATGATGTACGGGCTAACAGAGTTAATTGGCAGTCCTTTCTACAGTAAGTATCACCTGTATGTACTGTACCGGCATGTGTACTCAATGATGTACGGGCTAACAGAGTTAATTGGCAGTCCTACATGTATCTACAGTAAGTATCACCTGTATGTAAAGTACATTGTGTGTACTTAATTTAGCACCAATCATATTTTAGCAGAGTTAGCACTGTTGAGAGTGCTCTAATTCAAGACCTTGCTAAATTGTCCATCTCTAATAAATTACAAAGGAAAAGAAGTCATGTGTGCTAAGTTTTAATTACGCTTATAAGTCAATTCACCCATTATCTTTCTTTTTCTTCAAAATTCCTTTTTCTGCTAAAATTTGGTTGTACTAAGATGAGAAACGTACATTAAGTATATGATACATGTCATCAATAATACCGGTACCTGAAGTAAAGTGAGAATGATACTGTTATCATACATTATCTAATGATTCTCTTGTGTGTTATATTCCAAATTAAAAGCATGTGCCAATTTCCTGCTGAACTGTACCATTTTTGTTAATTTTGTATGAAACCTTTTAAAGGAGTCTGTTTTTTTTCCTTCCTGTACCATGAACATATTGTCTATTTTACTGTGATTTCAATTTTAAGATAAGTTCTCTTAAGCTCGGTTCCCATGTGTAGTCATCCTTCCTTGATTTCTTACATTGTACCTGTTATTATACTTTTACAGAGGACAGATGATATCCCAGGAGGATTTTAATTTCATATCCCGTTTTGACGCAGCAACAAGTGATCAGAGAGCCTCTATTCTCCAACAACATTCAAATCAGGTCTAAACTTATATACATGTATTACTTTAATAGCAAAACCTTAACCGAGATTTCGATTAAACAAAAATATGGCAATCTTGAAAATTCTGAAGCTGGATAACACATAAGTTGTCTATGATATTACATGTGTACAACATTTTCTATTTTAGTATGATTATGATGAGTGAATTATTATGGTAATGTTACATTTTCAGTTTGCCAAGACGTTTATTAATCTCATGAACCATATAGCCAAGGATCAAACCTTACAGTACATACTGACTATGTTAGATGATGTACTACAGGTATGTGTAGATTTCATTTATTCACTACTTCTGTCATTGTTAAAATCAATTCTTTATTTAATACTTAATATAAATGAAATATTGCGGATATCTTAATATAGTGTAATACTGTAGTTCATGTTTTGTAAAATATAATAGTACACACATGTATCAACACACATGTATCTACACACATGTATCATGTGTATTAGTAAATATGACTTTAAAAAAACAGATGAATCAGATTAAGACTTACGCCCATTATAAAGTAAACTCTCTCAGTTTGCTTATATTTTATTGCACAATTTTCTGAGTACATTTGTTTCTTTCATTTCATATCCAGGAGGATAAAAGCAGAGTAGAAATTTTCAAAGATTATGCTCGACGATCAAAGGAATCCGTGTGGACACCATTTATTCATTTACTAAACAGGAATGATAGATTCATAGTAAATCAGGTAACTCATATACATTACAATTTACAACCTCAAACCTCTGGTAGCCTAATATAGTTAGAGGTAACAGATCACTTGCCGTAATTCATAATGGCTGACAAAATGACGAAAGATGTCCGAGGTGGACAATTTTTGCGCTCTTTTTCATAGTTACTTCTCAATTGAATTACGTCTTTTATTAGTGACGTCATAGTGAAAAACAACGTCAAAATATGTTGGCTCGGACATTTTGAGCTTTATAACAAGATCGGAAATTGGTTTATTACTTCATCATTTTATGACTTGTATCACATATACAGTGTTACAAATAAATTTCAGACAAGCAGAATAATAGCGAAGATAGCATGTTGGAGTAAAGATGGCATGGGCTTAGATGACCTCAGATTTTACTTGGACTTCCTTAAAAATCAGCTTACATTACATGTGAGTAGAGACAAAAATGAATGTTTATGCATACTATGTTTGTTTGAAAAGTGTAAACAGACAGGCTTTCTTTAAGAAATATAAGGCTATCCGTAACATAACACAAAAAATTAATCTAAATCGTTTGTCAAAGAAGGACAAGTACATGATACTTTTTTTGTTGAAGAAGTACATGATACTTTAACAAGATTTATAAGAACATATGGGTATTATTTTACTATCATTTAGCCTTAAGTGACAATCTTAAGCTTCTGACTTCGTTGTTTCAGGGTAATGAGTACATACAGACAGCAGCTAGATGTTTACAGATGATGTTAAGAATAGATCGCTATCGGCAGGTCTTCATGGATGTAGAGGGTGTAGCTACGTAAGTTACCTACAGTACAGTACCGTTTTATTGACTACATTGTAGATAGTGATGTCTGTCAGTACATCAGTCTGTCTGATTAAATCATCAATAAGGAGTGTAGAAAGAATACTTAATCTGATTAGGTTACCATAGCAAGACTCCTATAATTTCATACTATAACTTTAGACATAGTGACCTTGACCTTGGACTTTATAATATTGGTTGAACTTTAACGTACTAATAAAAAAATCCAAGTTTTGATTATATATTTGGACATGTATGAAGTTATGCTGAGTTGACTACATGCACTTTTATGATGCTCATTTGCTTCATATGAATAATTTCTTTTCTACGTAAAATTCACCAGGATTGTGATGGTATTGTCCGGTAGTAAGGTGGGCTTCCAGATTCAGTATCAGCTGATATTCTGTCTATGGTGTCTGACATTTAACCCATATCTGGCAGAGAGAATGAGCAAGTATGTAATTTGTCATAACTGTCTATTTTATCTTTGAAATCCCCTACATAGCATGATTGATTATCTACATTCATTTGCTATTGTTCTTTGAATCTTTCTAAAATAATCGTTTCAACGATGTGAAAAAGGAACCAAAACATATAGATGATTAGAAAATTAAATGAAATAGAAAACTGCTGAAAATTGCTTCGTTTGCCTTCAAAACTCTTTTAAAGAATAAAGTAAAGTCCTTGCAGGGAAAATAATATAATGAATAACAATACACAATAAAATGGATAACAAACTCAATGTCCACAAAGGATTTTCTGCCTCATGGACTTTATCAAGTGGAAAACACAAAAATGAAATATCTCTTAATTACATCCGTAACTGCTAGTCAACAAAGCCCAGCATTTTCCACTTGATAAAGGCAAAGAGGTCGAAAACTTGTGGACATTGAGTGTTTATTGTTACATGTATTTATCAAAACTATTTCAATACTCAGTAGATGGTAAGAAGTAGATATTTCATCAGTAAAAAGACATATTATTAATACATGATACACAAAATTATAACTGATAGCATAAAGAACAGGAAATGTCATGTCATGGTTCATGCACAGTGAATGTTCCGTTATTACAGAGATAAGATCATTCCAGCCTTAGCTGATATTCTCAGTGATGCGGTTAAGGAGAAGGTGTCCAGGATTATTCTAGCAACATTCAGAGTGAGTACATGTTCCTACATGCTGTATTAGACTATTCATTAGGCGACAGATTTTGACTCCCTACCTTGATCACAGTAGCGTATCACGTGACAGGCGAATAATCTCTAGCCTGGGAATCCCCTTCAATCAAACAAGGTTAATACTGTCTAAATCTACTTTGTAAGAATTTATTTTAGGCCTATCATACGAGTAGCATTATCATTTATATGATGGTAATCCATTCTGGTCAAGTACAGAGTTATATTCAGAGAACACTTCAACAGAAAATTTGTTTATTTATGTGCACCATATCATAACATGTAAACAAAATAAAAAGAATTTGTTGAAGTGTTCTCTGAATACACCTCTATTCTTGACCAGAAAAGATTTCCATCATATAAATGATATTGATGCTCATATGATAGACCTGAAATAGTTTCATATAAGATAGATTCAGACAGTATTTACCTTGTTAAATCGAAGGGAATTCCCGGGCTAGAGATTATTTGCATATCACGTGATATGCTACAGTGTTGATATTGTTGTAAAAAACTAGTACCACCTATTGCCATTAAAGAAAAACTCTGCTGTATTTGGAAATCAGAACCTCACATACTTAACATGTAGTAAAGTGAAAAGAAAATTATTGCATCATACATGTACATGTAATATGCCTGTAGCTAAGAGTTGTCTTTCCTTCACCTTACAGAATCTTTTAGAGAAGCCGGAGGAGAAGGAGTTAGTCCAGGAGTATGCCCTGTCCATGGTACAGTGTAAGGTACTGAAACAGCTGGAACTGTTAGAAGCCAGGAAATTTGATGATCCTGATATTGTAGATGATCTGGAGTTCCTCACGGAAAAACTACAGTCATCAGTGCAGGACTTAAGGTAAGACTTGTCTACAGGACTTTACTTACATGTAGGTAGGATTAAAAGCATCACAGGAAATGCATAAGATGACCAGCATTTGAAAGGACTAAATTAAGGTAAGACTATAGGCTATAGTCTAAAGGCCTAAGGTAAGATTACAATGTTATTTATCTGTACACAGATTAAATAATACTGCAGGCTTCTTTTCATGAATCTAGGTGAGATTACAGTACATTTTACAGGAAAAATTATACATGTCTGTGTGAAGACAAACACTTTATGGTAGGTTGCTGTCTGTCTGTCATTATGTTCTCATCGAAAAAAGTGATAGTCTAAATATCTAGTTTAGCAATCTTTGTACTTGCCACAAAGGATCAGAATTAATAGAGAAAAGAACCCTATTGAGTTTCACCATGTTCAAGGTCAAAGTGTCTGCCATTGGTACATGTATTCGAGTAAAATAATGTGTGTGGTATACAGCCATAAACCCTAGTATATTTGTACTTGCTGTATAGATTTAACATGTTTATTTCAGTTCGTTTGATGAGTATTCATCTGAAGTAAGGTCCGGAAGGTTAGAGTGGAGCCCTGTACACAAGTCAGAAAGATTCTGGAGGGAAAATGCCATCAGGCTTAATGAAAATAATTACTCACTGCTCAAGTAAGTTCTACGTCTAGGTTTTATTTATGAGGTTAATATATCAGTACTATCTTAATCTGTACCAGAACCTCTTGAGAATTCCTATTGTGTTATTGACCTAATGGCAAGTTTTTTTGGTCTATTTCTCTTTTTTTGAATTATGAACATGAATAATATTGTTTTTTGTTTTGTCTGTGTTGTATGTTCATCTAGGTTTGTCTAGGAATCAAGGAGCTAGTTAATCCATTCAATATATAGTCTTATTGTTTTTTTTTCAAATTTAAGAATAAGAAAAATATATATTCAGTGAGAGATGTGCTATTACTTACATGTATATGTAGTTATCAGAAAAAAACAACAACTTTATTTCAGAATCCTGGTGAGGCTTTTAGAAGGCAGCAAAGACCCGCTAATTCTTTCAGTAGCAGCTCATGACTTGGGGGAGTATGTCAGGCATTATCCACGAGGAAAAGTGTAAGTGACTCAAAAAGCTAGATGTTCTTTCAATTGGTTAATCAAGCAAATTGTATGATGACCTTTTCTTGAGATTGATGAGTATGAAAGTGATGAAAGGACAAGGTGTGCTAACCCCTCAATTCTGCCCTAAAATTTCATTGACAATTTCTTATGTTCATCAGATAATTAATCATCACTTATTGTAAAGTACAATATGTGAGGAAATACTACGCCATAGTTTTGAGCCCTCATAACGTCACATGCGTGATGTATGACATCATATTCTTATGTCATTCCTCCTGCATAACGGAAAACAAAAGAAACTAAACATCGAATTTTACATACAAATCTTTAAAATTCGATTGCATGCCAGGCCTCGCCCACAAAACTTTTTATGCAAATTGAAAAGTCGATCAGACATCTATCAATTTGTACAAAAATTATAATGGGCGAGAGCTGGCACACTACTTAATTGCATAATTTTGTATAAAAATTTTTTCTGTTTCTTGATATTTTCAATGATTTCACCATTTTTGTATTCAGTATAGGGCTGTGAAATCAAACCAATCTTTCCTCTTTTCGATTCACCATACACTTGAGCTTTTGTAAACCAGAGCATTATGAATATCTGAATGTCTTTTAAAATAGGGCTGATATTGCAGGTTACTGTACCTACTCCTTTTTTAGAATGACACTTATGCATGTTCGAAAAAAAATTGTTTATCTGATACTATTGCATTATGATGATTCTGCTTTACCTGTTATGCAATTATAGCTGTTAAATGCAATTTGGATGAAAATTTTTGTGCACAAGATAATGTAATTTGAGGACAAAGCAAAATAAAAAGACCTTAAAAAAGGTAATGAAATAAAGGAAAAAATGATAAATCTTAATTTGAATGTTTATAAAGTACTTTTGTAATTTGAATGAAGTAAACATGTATTTTCCAGTGTAATAGAGCAGCTAGGAGGAAAACAGTTAGTGATGCAGTATTTATCACATGAAGATCCTAATGTCAGATTTGAAGCACTTATAGCAGTACAGAAACTAATGGTTCATAACTGGTAAGCTATAACACTAATCTTCCTTTCTACATGCATTTAAACAATTTAGTGTTTCCAAATTTTTCCTAGCAGATTTAGTGTATATTTGATCAGCAAAGATGAAAAATTGAACTCATAAAAGATGAAATTTGCATTATGGACTTTTTGTAACATGAAACATTACAAATGACCAAACTTAATACAAGGATCCAATTTTGACCTTTTCTGTATAGCTACATGTATAGTGATGGCTCTTGCTAGCAAGTATCTCAAGTTTACTCTCTTCGGGTACATAATTTTATCTCCTTTTGGAATTAGTTTTTGCTCATTTGCAGAGCGTTTTTTTGTGTTACATTTTTTTTCGATTCCCTCGTTGCATGGACCCAATGATTGGGGTTTGATTCTCATTTAGCTTTTGTGTTGGACTTTCACTCTCCCAATATAGAAAATTCGCTTATTGATCTTTATTGACTTTTTCCTTTTTGAGGACAAAAAATAACACATTGTTAAGATACATTATTGCATATTCATACTGACTAATCATGTACATGTACCCTTTTATCAAATATTTCATTAATAAGCTAGCTTTACAACTTTCTATCAGAATGAATGAATGAACGATTTATCACTTTATACTTACAGGGAATATTTAGGTCGACAGTTACAGAGTGACACTCCCAGTGATACCCCTGGAATGGTTCCGGCTAAAGCTTAGTGATCACTGTATGACTTATATATAAGACATTCCATTTTATGTGTATTTATTACTAGATAATGTAATCTAGAGAGACATAATAGTGCTCTTTGTCTCAGAACTAAAGGGGTAAAAGCCAATTCATTTACTTCGTATGTTACATTTTCATAATAAATGCTACGCATTTCTGGTATAAATTGGCTAAGATATCTGAGATACTGCTGGTCAATAATTCATTATCAGGATGAAATCCATCTTCATCTATTTTGTACGTCTGGCATTTACAGATTTCATCATTATAAGATTTTTCTGGGTAAGAAAGGGAACATGTGATAGCATCTTCACCTGCTCATACATGTACATCAAATAGATCAAATTATCATAATTATTGATTTAGTTTCTATCAGTTATAAAAGATTCCATTTTTATTAAAATAAATAGTAAGTGGACTTGTTCATACTCAAGTGTGGTGAACATTCTAAAGGTTTTATTACGATGGCACATATGGATTAACATCATAATAATGTAACAAGATTTTCCCCCGTAGCTAAGAAACTGAACAAAAAATAGCTTCTTCATGTACACATAATTTATGCTATGACTATAAGTGAAATGTACAATTTCTTCCATAAGTTATATATAGCAAGTTGATTTGTACATTCTGACTCGTAATAATGAATGCTCCAAAGGACTTGTAATGATGATACGTTTGGATTTACATGATACACGCATTTTCACGTATACATGTACGTTCTAAGTTGTAATTTAAGATGACTTGTTATAGAATTTAGTCTTTTCAAGTTAATTTTCCATCGGAGACCTTACCTACATGTAAAATAATGTTTTTTCAAGCAGTGTGATGTTTTTCAGCTCGTATTGAATCTTTGCGGAAAACTAGAGTCATTTCCCATTTGAGATGACTATTATGACGCCATAAAAATGGCATGGTAAAGTTATGTTATACCGTCATTTCCCAGAGTTTTAGGACCGTTTCCATAGAATTTGATGACGTCAGAGATACAGTCCTAAAGGGGGAGATAACTCTGGTTTTTGAAAATACCGAATAGAAATGATGTATTTGTTACCTGAATGTTACATGGTTTCAGAAGATATTGAAAATGTCACTGATGGAAGGTAACTCTTTATATTGTGAAGACTGAATACATCATTTGACATACTAAGGTAATATTGCAGTTATCATCAATGTTATATGAATTATCATCAATGTTATATTAATTATCATCATATTATATGAATTATCTAGTCATAATTGTTGATCATACATGTACATGAATTATGTTGTTATTACTAGCTGATATGTAATCAGGATTTGATTCATCTTTATTGTCGTATACATGTACATGAGCAATTTTGTTTACGACTTGTGCAGTAGCCATATTCGTGTTTTCACACTTGTAATGAAACATTGAATGTTACAGAGTTTAAGATTTTAGGAAAATTGGATACTTGCTCCAAATGTAACTCATTGTGATTATGTAAACATAAGTCAATATTTATAAGATAAACATGTAATGCAAAAACATATTCAAACTTCTTGTTGAGTATTTCATGCATAGAGATGATTTCAGAATGTGTAGTGTTTGCTAGAGAAAGTGACTAATATGTTTGTATGAGAACCCAACTCTATTATTTCTTTTTAAGAATAATACATGTATCTGATGGACTTTGTGGATTTATGTCACTTCACAGAGAGGTCATATGTGGATTTATGTCACTTCACAGAGAGGTCATATGTGGATTTATGTCACTTCACAGATAGGTCATATGTGGATTTATGTCACTTCACAGAGAGGCCATATGTGAGTTTATGTCATTTCACAGAGAGGTCATATGTGGAATTTCATATTTCTTATTAGCTTCTTACAAGGTTATTGTGTGTACTTCAAAAACATACAAATTAAAATGTTCATTCTGAAAGATTAGAAAATGATTATACTGTAGAAGTATCATTTATCAAAAGAAGTAAAGGATAAAAAGATTATTCAACTGGAAAGCTGCAACTTTGACTATCCTGATGAAAACATCTGATGCAGACAAAAATGGGGTACTGCTTTATCATTATTCAAACTTGATTATGTACTTATATGACAAACTGCAAATGATGTATCCTTTATGTACCAGGTCAAGGAAAGGGAAATACACTTTGCATAGTGCGAGTATGAAGGTCACAGTATACTAAGGTGCTTTAATTTACATTATAACTGATTATTTATGAATAGAACGTGAATGGACATCTTGTATAATAGCCGACATTTTAGCAAGCCATAATAAATTTGGTGTCGGTGTAGGTGTCAGCTTTGGTTTTGTGGACAAAACTTTAACCTTGGCTATATCTTTTGAGCTTTAAGGGTTAGGTCTCTGATATCCTCACGACCAGATCGTTCATATGAGATGTCACTGTGTTTAATGTCAAGATCCCTAGTGAAACATTAAGGTTTGACGTTTCTTTCAAAATATTAAACCTGAGCCATCATTTTTCAACCATAAGGATGAAGCTTGTATATTTCTCAAATAGGTACCTCTTTACCATACCTTTGTCTTTTACTTTTGACCATGTGACCTTAACTTACCCTGGACTTTGTCTTACATTTCAAAAACAGTAACCTAGACCATGATTTTAGCGAGCTATGACGGGGAGCTAATGTCATACCACAATGATATGCGTCGGCATCGGTTGTATGGCCGAAACTTTAACCTTGACTATATCTGATTGAGGTGTAGGGTTTTAATGTTTTTTTACATGTAGATTCCTCATGACTAAACCTTTCATTTTTGACAATTTCTGAGAAGTCTTATTGTACATCGTACTGGTTGATTAAATTCAGTTATGTTTATTATATACTGGAATCACCCGATACCATATCTACTGTCTGCCAGTCTGTATGTAGACAAATTCATCTTCTGTAAACAGCTCAAAAAACTTATTATTAATTTATACAAAGCTTGGCCGATCAATTTTCCAGCCCAGACAATGGTGTACTTTAACATTTTATTTTAAATGTTGACATTTTAATATTGACGTTATCCTTGATCGTTTTAAATTTCTGTCAATGTATACAATAAGGTCATACATATTTTCGTGTTTCGCTCCATTTGTCAGTTTTGATACTTACATGTAAACATGGTAAATACTATTTACATAGTATCTAATTTTATTGATTTTATCTATGTTTTTTTTTCGGCCATTTAGGCTTATCATATGCGGTCAAGGACAAAAAAGTGCCTCTGTATACTGCGAGGGAATAAAGAAAAAAATCTACTTTCGTCTCTGTTGCATACAATGTACATGTTATGTCTTGCGTACATGTGCTTTGGATGATAACTGAATACAGCTAAAAAGTTCTCTTACTAGTAGAAATCTCCTGCGTGCACTGCACTCAAATCAATGCTTTTCGATTAATTGTAAGTTTGTTATTTGCAGAAATTTGTGCGACTTCACTCGGAGAAAATTGTGTTTTTTCATTTATTTGCCTTTTTTTTTTTTTACTGAAATGTGTAACGCTTGAGACAAGACATATTTTTTCGTGAAAATGTAGAAAAACAGCAAAAAAAAAAAAAAAAAAAAAGAAGTAAATTTAAGGCATAACAAAATTATATATATGTAAATGTTCAGAACGTTGTTCTGCATTTTGTTTAGAATAATTTACATTTTGATAAAAGCTTGTAAATTTACAAATCTTTGTCGTTCACCTAACCTGATTTATCTGTACATGCATACCCAAAAATAAGACTTGTCAATTATTTGGTTCGCTTTAATGTCCAGATAAAATCTTGTCTTTATAGTTGTATTGCCACTAACAAATAGATATATTGTACATTTATTTGATTCACACGTTTTATCGCTCATATATAACTGATATGATCCAGCCGATACGTCACTCTGATGTTCTGCGACACGAACAACATTGTCATTTTAAAGTTTGCATATTTTCCCAGCGATATGACTTTAGAAAATATGTTGAACACCAGCAGCGCGTCCATATTCAACGACTCAAGTTTTGAAACAAAACGTTCCACCAACTATCCATACCAACTTTCTCAAAAGTCCAAAAATATGCGTAAAAATCGTTGTACAATTTGATGTAAAAGAAAAAGAAATATCCTAATGAAAGACTTCCTCTACGGTCAACGCTTTGTTAACGGCACTGGGACACCTCAAGTAGCCACAGTTTTCTAGTTCAGAAATGAATTTGTCTGCAGCCGCATTGCTCTGCTGTCGTTTGCGCTCCTCATTTTCTATTTGCTCCTCGATGAGCTCCTCCGCTGACGTCATACTATTTTGCCTTAACTGACGAATGCTCTTGGGGACACGTGCATGGAGGTCTATTTGCATTCGGCGTAAGTGGGTAGTTATATTTTCTGACACGCGAAAGTCTATGTTTGTGCTTTCTCTTGTCAAAGGTCTTTGTTTTGTTGCAGAGGGCGATTCTATTGCGGGAGCATTTGAATAAGGTGGACTGAATGACATGGGTAGGGACATTCTGCGCCCTCCCCCGTACCGAGTGGCCTTGATAACATCGGAAATGTTCGTGTTTGCTCGCGGACGCATGCTGAAAGAAACGTTCGTAACCTTTCTGCTTGGGCTGGGGTCACGTGATGAACTGTTACTGACATCAGAACTTTTTCCAACAGACGACACAGATTCTTGTGAGTTTGAGCTGACAGATCCTATTTTCCCGCGTGGTTTACTACCGTGACTAGCTGATCTGTTTCTGTGAGGACTAGGATCCCTTGAGTGTTTGGCACTGAACTCCATGAGGTGTTCCATTGATGGACGTCTCCTGAGATAGTATGGTTGGAAGTCATCCGGGTTATATTCTTTGTGAATTCTCTTCACTTTGTTATTTATAGATGATATGGAACTTGTGAGCTCTGTGTCTATTTTTGTCAACTCTCTAGATAATTTGTTTATCGTATGCTTCTTCTTCTTCACCGTTTCCTTCGAGTCTGCATTTCCTTTATGAACGTTCAACATCCTGTAAACCACGATAATGCGAAAATGAAGATGTGTTTAACAGCAAACAAAAATCATGATGAACCGAAAAGAGGGGAAAAATCTAACAAAAACAGTTTTGATTGCTTTTAAGATTCATATTAATCAATTTTTTTCTTGTAGTGACTTACGAAAGGTGCACTTTAAAAAAAGAATTAAAACAATGTCTTTGTAGCATTTTCCTTCATTTTTTTGAAATTATCAAGAAAAAAAAAATAAATAAAATAGATAAACAAATTAATAAAGAATACTAAAATATGCAATTCACTGTACCTGACTAGCAATTAGATATTCCTTTTATTTCATTCACGGATAAACAAATTTTGATACTAATCATGTCAATAATTAGATGCCGTTTCAAAGCTTCTGACTTTCCAGTTCCGTGTCTTTAAGCTAGATGCTGTTTGCCAGGCCTATGAGGTATGTTTATATGTTTTTTTCCATGCTCATAATCAATTAAAGGTTTGTGGTTTATCGACCTTGTTTAAAAACGCATTGTGATCCTCGTGTCCGATTACATTCTGCATTGTAAGTACAACTTTAATCATTAATTAGACACAGTGTGACATAATGAATTAAACAGCTCATGTGAAAAAATGTAGCACAATACTCCATCCGTGTATGGCGCGGAAAATTTAATTAGAGATTTCTTTTACTTGTGCAAGGCACTACAATGAAATTACATAAATAAATGTGTCAGTTATCGATGATCGAGTTTATTTTTAGTGGAATATTTTCCTATTTTAGGAGCTATAAATTTGTCAAATTTCGAAAATTATGGTATTTTTTATGTTTTGCCTTGTATTTTTGTTTTTCCTGTATTCAATTTTGTTGTTGGATATGATGAATAGATTCTTTCAGAATATGAATTTATTCTTTTAGACTAGTAAGTTTAAAAAAAAAAGTTTGAATTTCAATGATGTTATTTTTCGTTACTTTACGTGTTTTCAATATTCGTTTGAAAGTCACCGAATTATCTGTAGTATTTTTATATTTGCGTCATTGAATGTTATATCTTCATACCTTTGGTATAGCGCAGATCCATACTTTTTGACTGATTTTTTTTTATTTTTTATTTTGTTGTTTGAAAATTCCAATACTTACTTATAATTCTTTCAGTTGCTCTTTTATCACTGTTTTTTTTTAAATTTAATTTAAATTAAATTTTTTTTCAAATTAGGATTTTCATCAATGAGAACATAAAAATTTCAGTCCATTTCAACAAATCATCATAAATAATAAAACTCACAGTTTTAAGATTTTTTGAAATAAAAAAACCTAATTTAATTCAATTTTTACCTTCTCAGTTTGTTGAAATTACTAAGATCACAAATGTTTTCCTCATAGCCCATATTTGCTATATCATAAATTATTCTGACCAATCTTCGTAGACAGTGGAACTGTATCATTGTCCAGTAGTCACTTTCGGAGCTCAATATATACCTTTTATTTTGAATAAAAATTCCTACGCTCCCATACAGGAAATTATGAATGAACCTACCAGAAGAAAATTGTTAAGAAATTTGGAAATTTGTACTCAATAAACGTTGTTTACATGTACGTGTATAGTGAAATAATTATCAATTTGTGAATTTATTCAAAAGACCGTGTCCGTTATTAAACCGAGGCAAGCATCAGATATTTAAATGGGGCTATTTCGGTTTCAGCTATCAATACCGTTTAATGATTTATTGGGCAGTTGTTATTTACTCTGAAACTTTTACCTACTATTAATATCAATATTCAAAACAATATGTTAAAAAGCTTGTGTATTTTGAATTTTAAAAGTTTGTTGACGCTGTTGTAGGTTTTTTTGTCAAGTTTAATGTGTATAACATTATTCATCCCACTGATTTTCATTTGAAAATATTCATGCTAGCAATGTGCAATTACAAAGGTGACCAGTGGGTGTCAAATTATACGTAATCGGAAGTTTTGCATTAAAAAAAATGAGAGAGAGAATTTCACTTGAGCCATTTTGATCAAAACTAAGCCCTAAACTGAAAATCAAATCAAATTCTGAAAAAAAACTTTCTTATGAGAAAAGATGAAGCAGACAAATAGACGCAACGTAGAAACTCTAAGGGCAACACTACCCAAGAGTCATGTACAAGAACGGAATTTATTGTAGATGGCGCCATTAAGTGAACGTTCTGTCTATTGATTTGTTCAAGTTGATACAGGAAACGTTCTCTCTTCAAAATTCTCCATTATTTGAATCTCAAAGTCTAGCTAAATAACAAGTCCTTTCAGAAGGGAGCAGAACCGGGGAGTTTGCTTGAATCTTTGTACATATAGACGTACATATGCAGATGGACGAACGGACATGCAAGATATCTTTAGAGTCCAAATCGAAAAATGTGAAATACCCTGTAAGAACAATTACATCAGAAAAGAAAGTTCTTTTGTCATTTTCAAGAATATTTGTTTTGCGTCAAGTATATGTAATATTTAACTAATGTCGCACCAGGGGCTCCGATCTACATAGTTGGTTGTCATGAACCCGAGAAAAAAAATTAAAACTGTCAAAAGTCTTTAAGATGAATTTATTTGCTAACAACTGGTACATTTACAGGATCAATAAGAATAGGATCCTTTGGTTTAAGAAGACAGATGGCTTCATGGCTGAAAGAAAAGCTAGTTTGACACTGGCATAGAGAACCGTCAGCAGTTGTGTGCTTCTCTCCCTTTTTGATGATGGTTCCATCTGGAGCTCTGCAGTTAGGTCCTATAATAAATATATGGATGTATAATTGTGAGGTTTTGTATTTAACTATATAGCGACGGGTATTGATATCAAGCAGCAATACTAACTTTCCTCGGGCACCTAATCTCATCTGAAGTGCGGATTCAATTTGATCCTTCGCCGAAAGTTTCAGCTCTTTTATTTGGTTTTGCATATTTCCTTTTAATTTGCCAATTGATTGGGATTTATGAATAAATTGATTTTGGATTTCTTCGTTTGACTATCATTTTAACTCATATAAGCTTGTGCTGAACGTTTGTTTGCAATAGAATATATGAATTCATATACATGTTTATATACATGTTTATTTAACTTACCATTAGGGCAGACAGGACAGCATTTGGTTGGGTCGTGTATAGAGTCCACACATGGCGTGATGAAACAGTCAGCTATGGCGCAATACGCCCGTCCAGTTGACGTACATTGGCAATGCTCACATGGACTGGGTTGGAAGCTACCCACTTGGTAAGTCTTACCATTGTGTAGGCATCCAGATACACTGAGATGTGGCAGTGTTGTTCTGGCATAGCATGTAGCCAGTAAGACGGCAAATATGACAAAAATACACCGCATGGTCATTATGTTCTCTAAGATCAGAAAGAGAGTGACCCAAGATAGTTCCACAATATAGTACAATGTCAATGTTCGTTATCTTTGTATTATTAGAGTGTCAGTCAGAACGTGTTTATCGCGAATTTCTAGAGACATCGACCATTATGCCAAAGGATTAATATATTATATAGTCTATACCATGCTATATATGAAAATTCATTTTACTGAAAAAGATTATGTTCAACATCGTTGCAATAAAACAGAATGCAACAAATAATTGAACACATGAAACTTTTAATGTTCATGTTAATGATAAGAAGGATCAAAGGTAGACAGCATAACCATAGAAAATGCGTCAGAATCATCAAACACCTTTTATACCGTGGATATGATCCTCGTGTCACCAGACGGACACTAGGTTTGGTACTTGACCAATCTACAGTCTTGTACCAGCCCATTCTTGAGACTTGCACTCTGACTGACTGTGACGACGAAACTCCATGTCGGGCCCTGTCCAAACCTCTTTAGAGAAGACAGAGCCCCGACCACCTGTCCTTGCTGAATATCAGTCGGACTCCTCGGATGATAACATACGCGAGCTCGTTACAGCCGACAGAGGACGGACTGTATTACGCACGCCCTCTTTTTATATCCATTTACATATTCATCTGTGTTGCTTGGGCCCCTGCGTTTTGCGGTCTTGTTTATGTGTGGTCATTTAACAGTGAGGAAGAAGTTGTTTTACACCACAATTGTACGTTCTTTGAGACCTCTGGGTAATCGGAACAGTGGGAGGGTTGTGCGCACGTAATCCAGGATAACCACAACGACTGCTACTGACTGCAGATGGCCGTGCTAAGTCGACACTGATTGCCCATTGGTCTCGTTGGTTTATGTTTAGTCATTTATATTTGATGTTCCTATGTGATTTGGCGTTCATTGTACCATTTCCGTCTCATTCTGTGCGTGTCTGCTGTGTGTTTTTGCAGTGGGTGTTTTTGGGTTTTGCTGTTGGTGCTGCAACCGAGTGTTGTTGGAGATCCCCTCCTTTAATTGATAGTGCATTTTATGGGACAGATCTCAAGGTAGACAACATCAAACGGCCACATGTAACAATGGAAATCAGACAAGACACCTAGGGGACAACAAAACATAAAAGCGAAAATGAGAGCAGAACACTTTTTATTCAATTGAATTAGACTAAGATAGGAAACCAAGCAGTATTTGTCAACATGTTTTGAAAGATTTCCGTCTAAGTACATTTGTAACATACGGTTGATGTTGGATTTTTTAAAAGATGATTCCTACCGCAAAAAGCACAAACATAACATGTCGATGTTGAATGGTGGATGATGAGTATATCTCTAGCAAGACAATATTGCACGACCATTGCGGAAACACGCGCAAGATAACAACATACCATGAATTTCAGACAAAATGACTACAAGAAACATCAGGGGACAACAAAACACATAACCAACAGTCAAAGCAAAACACTGAAGCATGTGACATGTCAGAGTATAGGTAGACCAATCTACACTTGGTGGTGACTTTGGACGGCAATCCGATATGTAATGGCGAAGAGAGGCGATTCATGTAATTGTCCCGATCATCGGTACATAACAAATAAGTTTTATGATATATAAAGAATCGTCGAATTGCTTTGCCGACTTAGGAACCTTGCTTGTGTCACCATTCGTTGCGGTTATATTGTCAGCTGCGATATTAAGGTTATGTCCTCTATTTTGATGTTTTGCACATATACACACTATATCATGTAACCATCTCCATTGTCAATTGAGATGATATTATAAATGAACAGCAAGAGGTTATGAGTCCTGTATGGTTCGAATTCATCCTCTGTCGAAAAGTTCAGACGCATTTTTAATAAGGAAGGCAACGAATCGTTACGAAAACCAATAAACATGTATAGTTTGACCATATCAACCATTATCAGATTCTTTTATCAAGATAGTCCTTCTACAAACTAACATATAGGACAGTGTCAACTATGTTGTGAATGAGGTTCAATACAGGATAGAGTTTTCATGTGCTTTTGGACTCCACTTTAATATACATAGACTTAATCTCTGCATGTCAAAAAGGGGCATACAATCTCGAATCCCAGATATCCCGTCATATTGCATAAAAATAGAGGATGGCAAAGGTAAGCACGATCTCGATTACCATATTTTGTATGTAGAAAAAATCAAGTACATTGTATTTCTACTTGAAACAAAATACTCGCGCTTAATTTGATTGAATGCAACATATGAAAATCAATGTATTTGATTGTAGTATGAAAAGTTTTGGTTGGAGGGTATCATACCTGCAGTATTTACACCATTTGATCAACATGGGTGAGGAACTTAACACATTATTGTTCTTCACTATTTGGTAATAATTGTCTTGTAATGATTTTCAACTACATTTTAAAATTAGTAAAGAACACTGTGCAATCTCGAAATTTTGTAATTGTGTGCATATAAACTGTGCATATAACTTAATTGGAATTACTAGAAATATGCTTTACAATGATATTTATTTATATTGCCAATAAGTGGACTCTTATATATACTTTCATGAATATTCTTGAAAGAGTAATAAATTGTTTGTAATGATGTATAAACGTTAATATGCTTTGAATTGTAATTTAGGGAGCTGGAGTTATCAATGATAGATCCCTATTGTACATACCTCCTTAACAACGACATAAAGGCAATATATGGTAAAAGCATACGAATCAAATTATAACTTGTGATGAAAAATCGAATATAAATTATAATTTTATGATGCGAAAGATTTGAATTGCAGAAATTGTTAAAAATATATCACCTATATAAGTTACTATATAAGTAACTGATATATCAAAATTGAAAAATTCTAGTATCAGAAACCGAAACAGATGACTTCTTCAACATATCAATGCTACATGGTGGTCTACATGAATTCAATCTTAACAAAAAGAAGACAATTATGATATTTCTTTTTCAAGTGAACGGGACTACAAGTGAGGGGAAATCATTGACATTAAATGAAAGAAAGGAAATCGTTGAAAAATGGAAAGCCGTTTCTAAAGGAAGGTGAGCAAAGTTTTTACAACTTTAAAGACATTAATTCTGCTAATTGAAAAAGGCATAATACCGAATTACTGATTGTTGATTTAATTTAGATAGAACAGTTTGTAGTTGTTACATAGACAAAGAGTATTACATTTTTATGCAACATTTGACACTATGTATGTTTAAGAAGTTTTCATATTTTGTTGCTGTTCATAATTTATCAGGCTATACTACTAATAGTTGCGTTGCTTTATTACATGTTAAACGTCTTTAAATTCAATAGCATCATTTAAAACCTGATAAATTAACAGCATGGACCAGACATGCACGTTTCGAGTACTAAACCCTCGTCAGTGATCCTCAGTCTAAACAATGTAATATGGCCAAAAAGTATGAAAATTATTACGTCCAAAAATGTACCAAAAGACGTAGCAGAATGAATGGGATATGATGCTACAGGACTCACGTTTTAGAAATTTCAAGACATTTTGTAACAGAAAATTTCAAAAGCGTTGAAGAGACAGACGATCAACCAAAGTTGATCGAACATGGCTACATGTGCCCTCGGGGACTCTTGGTCCACCAGCAGTGACACTCACCAAGTAGTTCAAATGTTAAACGTCTTTAAATTCAATAGCATCATTTGAAACCTGATAAATTAACAGCATGGACCAGACATGCACGTTTCGGGTACTAAATCCTCGTCAGTGATCCTCAGTCTAAACAATGTAATATGGCCAAAAAGTATGAAAATTATTATGTCCAAAAATGTACCAAAAGACGTAACAGAATGGGTGGGATATGATGCTACAGGACCCACGCTTTAGATATTTCAAGAAATTTTGTAACAGAAAATTTCAAAAGCGTTGAAACGATCAACACCCCAGTATTGAAATAGAGTTATGTTCCTTTACACATTTGAGATTCAATGAATACTAGTACTTAAAAGAATATATGCATGATCCAATCAATCCCAAGTTCTATTTATTCATTATGCCGAGTTAAAGTTTTCTATCTCTAAGAGTAAAGCTGTTCAACTTTAAATGATATCTACTTCTTAATCATTGTGCCACTAAGGATAGTTGTTGTCCTTCTATTGATAATTTATCATTTAAGATTGAAGATTGTCGTTCATGTCGGAGCAATGAATCTTAAGGAAAGCAAGGAATTGGTGAGACTATATATTCGACCTCCAAGTATATTATATTAAGTTGTATATTTAAGTGTATTGAGTGTCTTTTTGTTTCCCCTGCTCTTTTCAAGTCTCTCTTTTATATCAACATTATCAATGGAAAAAATATAGATCAAAGAAATATGTTTTTATCTAAATAAAGATAATTCGAGTCAGTTTTAACTTAATTCTTCAACTAAATCCTTCTCAGAAAACAAATTCAGTGATTTGTGAATAAAAAATCATAGATCATTATGTTAAATCATTTTCTGATATAGACAAGTCATGCTGCCAAAGTTGGAGCCGATGCTATAGCGACGTTACCAACACTCTTCTTTAAACCTCAGAATTTAGGTATGGCATGATCAAAATTATCTTAGACAAAGTCTTTAGAAAAAAATAAAAAAGATATAAAAGATATTCAAAGGAAAGGAAGAAATGAATTAATCAACAAGTTAAATCTTAATTATGAAACGAGTTTTATAAGTAAGGCAATGTAAGAATTTAATAATTACAGATGCCTTGATATCTTACTGTAAGTCCCTAGCGAGTTTGGCTCCAGACTTACCGTTTTACTATTATCACCTTCCCGTTATGACAGGAGTAGAATGTAAGTATGTATAAGTATAGTTTTTATTACGATTAATCATTATCACTACTAAAACACTGGAAGGATATTCTTTCCCTTTATAATATTTTGTGCAAAAATCAATTTTGAGATGAAGATTATTATTTCTAAGAACAGTCTGTTTTAGAGGCTTTTCAACATAGAGACATGCTGGTCCCACCTCTGGTTTGCTAGAAGTCAGTCGATGCTCATTTTGTTGCTCTATTGTGAGTGCTTCTGAGATTATCGTCATGATCATCTTTAACTCATTTATGTCTTGCCATATTTTCTGTCTGTAATTTTCGATAAGCGAATATTTTCTTTTGTAATCCGGATATTCACACCATATCGTTTATGTCAAGCTCTATGGCTTGGTTTCATTGTTAAAATAATATTCTTCCAGTCTTTCAAAGTACCAAAGGGATTTTAGGTATTGTTGTGTTTGTACTTGTAAATCCCTGCTGTTTTCTTTTATATAAGCACTACACAATTGTTTATATTGAAACCGCTGGTATTTTTGCGTATATCTCATGGACAAATGTACATCGGTTTTTGGTCCATTTCGTTCTAGACATATGCGTCGTCTTTTCTCAATTAAGTTGCAGTTTTAGAAATAATTAATTTGAGATTCATTCAGATTTGGAAAATAAACGTATAATGCTTTTTTGGAAAAGTGAACATGGAGGACTTCATGAAAGAAGCGAAAAAGGAAATACCGAATCTAGTAGGAATAAAGTTCTCCTCCAAGGATCTGGTAGATATGATTGGTGTACGGTATGCGGGGAAATTTAACATCGTTTATGGATGTGACGAGGTACATCTTTCAGATTATTCTGTAAAATAAAAAAAAATTGTAGGTAATTAAAGACGGAAAATGATTTGATATTTACATGTATCCGTAATTATTTTCGTAATATGTCTGGAAAAAAATATATCAATTCTGTATCGATTTATCTCTGGTTTCATCAACTTGTTGACGAATTGTATTTGTTTATATTTTGAGGAAACAAGTTAAAACGTAATCGCAATAAAAGAATTTGCATGAAAATTGAAAACATAACAAGGTTATTTTCACTCATGTGAATTAAGTTTTTGTCTTCTTATGTTTGAAAACAAATCAACGAAATCAAAACACAACTTGTTTTCCAATGCATTTAAGATTGGCATATGTGCATACATATGTTGCATATTGCAGCAACTACTGGGAGGTCTTACAATGGGAGCACAGGGGGCTGTAGGAAGTCTACATAACTTCATGCCAGCTGTTTACCAAAGGATGATTGGTGATATTGAAAAGGGTGACCTTGAAGGTGCTAGGAAAGAGCAAATCAAAGGACAGCAACTGTGCAGACTCATGTACAGATATGGTAAGTTAAAAATGTAGGCTCTTAGAAAATATGAAAGTTTAAACGTGTAGTTGTGTGTTTTTCCCCTGTTGTTTTTTAAAGTTATATTTGTTTGTACCCACTATTTGTTAAATTCCTTCGAGTTTGTCAATACATGTTGGTCTTGCTGGGTATATTTTTATATACTTCTTCATACATAATAAAATGAGTATCAAATAACATAAAATGTAGTGGGTTATAATTTTATTTATCCTGTCTTATTTGTCACTTTTCGATGAATTAATTCATCATATATTTAATCTTTATTTTAGTTAAATATATCTTCAATATCAATGATTTCTTAAAAGCTATAGAAGTCAAGATCTATTAAACTTACATGTGTATTATATATATATGTAAAACTAGGTATCTTTTCTTTAAAGGAAATCTTCTTGGAGGAAACGTAGCAGCTTTAAAAAGTTTTATGCCATTAGTCGGCCTTGACCTTGGACCTCCACGGGAACCAATGCGACCACTGACAGAAACTGAAAGAAAACAGTTCACGAAAGAAATGAATGATCTCGGCTTTTACGACTGGAAACCGGCAAAATTTTAACTTTTGTATTTTTTTGGCCTTTCATTATATGAAGAAAAAAAGAAAGAAAACAAAGAAATATTTATTTTACTTTGTGTACCTAAAAACTTCTTTATATAAATATTTTCTTATTCTTGAGTTTACTTTTTTGTTCATTTGAAAGAGATTATGGAGACACATTCCAATGTACAGTCTGTCCAAACCTTGTAAAATAAGACATGGGCTTGACGACATAGAAGGGTGGATTGTGGGCATGTTATACACATAAAGACTGAATTTGCTATTTATACAGCAGGTGGCCGTCCCGAAAAAAAAAAAAAAAAAAAAAAAAAAAAAAAAGACGGCAATAAGTGCACATTGGCCTCCTACTTTTTATGTATTATGTATATTCTTGCTCGTCCTATTTCGTATTTTGGTTCTGCTGTGTGGGTGTTCTTTTTTCTTCATTGTCTCCGTTTGTATTGTTTGTTATAAAATGTTATGACTTTTATCTACAACACGTGTGTGTGTGTAATTCGAAAATTCTGCATTAATAGTACAGGGACAGTATTTGCACCAAAATCCAATTTGTTTTCACTGCTTTCGTATAGGAGGATATCCAAACATAGGAAATCCAATCAAAATATATCGAAATGTTTTATTTTAATTCTGACCTTATTATTTCTTATTGAATGGTTCCTTTCTATACATTTTTACATTTGAAATGACAAATATGAAAAAAAACCATATCCCTATCAAAAAGTATAAAATCGCTAATCGAAAAATCATCTAACCAAGGGTACACAAAACCAGGATAAAACCAGAACTAAGGCAAAGGAACAGAAATAAAAATAAATCTACCATATGAAGAGAAGTGAACTACCTGCGAAGGAGTGAGATCAGTTACACTGGAAGTGTGAGCATCTCCTGCTTGCATGCAACAACCCACAACTTCAATTCCATAGAAAGGTCACAATCGGTGAATCCCAAAAAGGAAGACAAACGTATAAATTGGTATGTCATGACATAAAAGATCTACGTAAGAATATCATTTATGACTTTGGACAAGGGGACGTCATAGTGTGCAACCATTTCCCCATATCGACCACTGAACTTCCTCAGTGACGATGTTTGTCGGTCACAAATGTTTCCTTGACTGGGAAGCTTAACTGAAAGCCGTCTAGCCCTAGAACCCTAGCCCTAGTCTAGAACAAAATCTGAGTACTTGGAGCTTGCCCGAGCATAACGTATTAACTGAGAAATGAAAATGCCATATGCTGGTGAAGACGGAATGTTGCTACTCAGAAAAGGAAAATTTGTGATATTGAAATTGAAGTCGTCACGTTTGTCATAGAGTGAGGTGTTCATATTACCTTGGGCGTAGAAAAACATGATATCCAAATTGTACGCTGAATTATTGGTCTTTGTCTTTTCTTTAACTTCAAGTTAAACGGGATAGATTGCACCAAGGTAATTTGCAAAATTTGGATTATTGATGGACAGTAGAAGATAAATGTATCTTTACGTGAAGTTGTAGTTAAGAGCTAACTGGTTTTTTTTACCTCAGAGATCAAGGATGGAATAAATTCAGCTTCTTATGAGTTTAAAAATATGTCAGCAAGAAGCGGGGCATAATTGGTTCCCATTGGAATGCTAACAACCTGATGGAAGGCCTTATCTCCAAAGACCACAAATGTTATGAAAGTTTGGATGCAATGCAATCATTTGAGAAGTAATCTCGTTCTTAGTTTATCTAGAAAATAAACCCTTTTGCCCCGAGTGTTCTTGTAGATAGATAGATAGATATTTATTCGGTAAAAACAATGTCAATAACATATACAAATAAAATATGTGTTGAAAAACAATGCAAAAAAACTTTTACATATTTGGCATCCCTATCAGTAATATTATTCAATTTTCAATTTTTAGTGAATATATCCATATGACTAGTTAAAACAACAAATATCACAGTTTACAAGACATTGCTTACCAGGATAGCCCATAAAAGCCCATAAGGGCTTATTTCCAATGTAGTATCAGAATTGATACGATCAGAAAATTCCAAGCTGTAACAATTAACCAAAATTAAAAAAAAAGTCCTTGTATCTCGTTCTCAATTTAGTAAGATTAAAAAGTCTGACTTCGTAAATAGTTTATTCCGGGGTTCGCAACTGTTCCAATGGAAATTCTAATGATTTGCCTTACCTTCTCGAATTTGACACTGAATAATAGATGGATATCTCTTCGATGTTTATACTATTCTGAAATGTTTTCATTTGGAGTAGGTCTGCTTTGGATTATTAATGGAATAGTATGGAGACATGACAGTTCTTTGTCTGTATTGCATTTGTACCTTTTCTCCTCAAGGTAAAGTATGCCGTAATCAAATTATCCAAGATGCGTTGGAATGGTTTCAGTATACTAATACACTTTTGAAACAACAAGTAAAAAGTTATTTGTGTACATGTCGTGCATGGAACCTAAGGGCATATGGCACTTAGTTCTTGTAAATGTATTTTGTCTTTAACGAGAAGATCCATGAGATTAACGTTATGTACCATTACAATCACCGGGGCAAATTATATAACGTGATCCCCACAGGGTAAAAGACTATATACAAACATTAACATTATTATGAAGGATATTTGAAGATCCAACATAATGTGTTTGCATTAAAATCGTTCTAAAAAACCAAACAAAAATCATATTTCAACCTTAAATCACAGAGTGGATTTAATAGTAAATACGGTAACGATTCTGGATGGTTTCAAAGTGTGCTTTAAGGTAGAATAAGCATAGCTTATCTAGGAAATTATAAGAGTTCTTGTTGCAGGACATTCTTACAACGCCAGGATTGTTCCATAGTGTGGAAGTAAGAATGTTAGCAAACCCCCAAAATTATGAAAATAATTTGTTTAAAAAATATAGACTAGAGGAATGAAAAGACAAAAATCGCATGACATTTGACATAGAGCAAAATACTCAGCTGCTTGTTTCTTTTACCGTTGGTTGATTGCCAAGCGAGTATCATCCCTACTAGTCTATACTTACTGATCTATCTTTTAAAAAAATTAAACAACAGCGGACGTGCGAGTGACACCTATCCAGATGACGATCTAAAGAATATTATCATTGTCTTTGTGAGATATTGTGATCTTCTCGTCTGGAACTGGTATAAGAATGTGCACAAAATAATAAAGAATAAAACATGGCGTCCATATATGTTTTTTGTATCATTTCTATTTTATGCACACTTATTTTTATGGGGTCTTAATCAATTGTCAAATAATAAGAGCATTCATAAAAATAAACATGTTTTACCAGAAAAGTTATATAACACTGCTCCATTGGTACTGTTATGATGAGTAAAAATCCGAAACTGGCTAGTTTGGAATACCGGAGTTCACATTGTTTTGTCCAGTGAACTGCTCTATGACAGAGGAGTTTCAACACTTCTTTTTCTGTAATCGTTTGGCTTAAAAAGAGGCTCAGGAGCAGAAATACAGGCACGGTATATCTAGATAAAAATCTTTAAGTAACCATCAAGTATTTCAAAACAAATTCTATTTTTTGGAAGAAAGAAGGGGATCTCCAGCAACACTCAGTTGCAGCACCCACAGCAAAACTCCAAAACACAAATGCAAAAACACAGAGAAGACACCCACAGAAAGAGACGCAAAAGGGACAAGGACCATCAACTCACACCATAGAAACATGAAACACAAAAGACCACACATAAACCAACGAGACCAATGGGCAATCGATGCCGACTTAGGACGGCTATGTGCCACGCAAGTAGAAGACGGTTTGGTTATTCGGATTACGTGCGCTCAACCCTCCCACTTTCCCGATTACCCAGAAGTATCGAAAAACGCACAATTGTGGTACAAAATAACCTCCTCACTGTTAGATGAACATTCAAACAGCATGACGCAGGGGCCCAAGAAACACACAGATGAATATGTAAATGGAAGCACAACACCCCTGAACCGTTTATCCTATTATATATTTAAGAAATAAAAAATGACAAGCCGGGCTATATTGTCTCATAATGCCCGAGCGTCCTCAGCCGAAACTTAGATCAATGAAACACAGACGACAAAATCGATTCTTGGTAAAAACCAGTTCCTGCCAGTTTATCTGCTTTCAGAAAATGGGTAGGCGTGGCTTATCGCTATAGGGCCTATATTGGAAAATAGAGCCCGGCTCGCGTCTGTTGTCTTAATAGGGAAAAAGAATCAAGTCATATTAGAATTCATCATGTTTATATGTTTATATACCGAACCTCGTTTATATCAAGGAAACAGCCACGACTAGCTCGAAAATCAATGCATAATTTTGACATGGCTATTCCAGCATTGGTATGCGTCAAATGCGAAATTTCTTTGCAATGATAAACAAAATAATTGGAAAATGAGGTAAAAGTCGATTCAAACTATAAGATTGTCAATATTGAAATATATGTTCTATAGTACCAATTTTGTTGTACTAGACACGTGTTTCGGATATTTAAATCCTCGTCAGTAGTACTTCATGCCAAATAGTTTGAATAAAGCCAAAGTCAATTTTCCTAGCGCCATATACAATACATAGATTTAATTTCCTCTTGCCAAAATGAGCGGCTCCAAATTTTGTGTAGGGTTTATTCAGAAGCGTATTTAAGTGAAAAATATGGCCAAAAATCGTTGGAGGGTAGGGCAAAGGAGCTTGATTATAAACATGACCGAAAAAATTATGCCGAAACCCAGCTAAGGACAGAGCTATGCAATGAGGGAGATACCCCTTAGTTTTAGAAATTTAAGTCTAATTGTCGGAATTCCAATGGGGACCAATGGGGACTAAATTGTCGGAATTCCAATGGGGACCATTTGTGCGCCACTCCTTGCCGACATTTTCCTTTGCTTATACTTGCTTAAGCTGAATTCATTCAATCTTTGGTCTCTGAAGGGAAAAGATACTTAGCGTCTGACTTCATCTTCACTTACAGACTTATAGACGATGTGTTGTCCATCAATAATCCAAAATTCGCGGATTACCTGAGCAGTATCTAGCTTGAAGTCAAAGAAACTACAGAGACAAATGATTCAGCATGCTATTTGGACATAATGTTGTTCTACGACACTGATGGTCACATGAACACCTCACTCTATGACAAACGTGATGACTTCAATTTCAGCATTACAAACTTTCCTTTTCTGAGAAGCAGCATCCCTTCATCGCCTTCTTATGGCATGTCCATATCTCAGTTGATACGCTATGCCAGAGCAAGTACCAAATATACGGATTTTGTTCTGAAAGCTAGGCGTCTTTCAGATACATGTAAACTTCTCATGTGTTATGTTTGTGACCGACTAACATCGTCACTGAGTAAGTTCTACGGTCGATATGGGGAACTCGTCATACACTATGATGTTCCACTCTCCAGAATGTGGATGCTTTTCTGTCATCGACCATTTGAACCATCCAACCAAAGATTGTACTCTATGTCTGTCGAAATGGAAGTAACCGGATGTGACAGTTCTACCGAATTGAAGCGGCGGGTGTTGCATGCTTACTCTTCCTGGGCACCTGGTCCCACTCCCATATCGGGAGTTGTTGTGGGTCATGTATTATTTTAGTTTTACTTTATGTGTAGGTACACATGTACTTAGTCATTTTATTTAATGATTTCATAATAATTCTTTCTAGATTTTACTATGTCATGTTTATCTCATTAGAGAATATTCCAGTATGTTCTTTGTTACATCATTATCATCACATGACTGTGATTTCTAGAATTTACTCTATTGTTAATCATTTGTAATGAGTCATTGTTCTAGAAGCTTCTGGTAAATTTATTTGTATTAAGTATATATACCTCTGAGGAACTGTGTTGAGGGGGCTTTCGTACACATTCGTAGACACGAATCATTCATCTATTCTGATATACTGGGACACTTTATTTGTTGAGACTTTAATCCATTTAACAACGTTTGGACACCGATCTTTCGAGAACGTTTGTGATTACCGGAAACCATACATTCGATAGACTTTGTGGACCGTAACGGACACTTTGATCCGGACATTGTATTGTAAGTTGTAATCATTTCAAATATATATATTTTGTACATAATTAAACTTGTAAATTTATATTCTGTCTTTGTCTGATTTTTGCTGGCGTTTTGGGGTATTCTGACCCATAACAGAATTGGGGGCTCGTCCGGGATAGTAATCTCTGCATATTTGCACTTTACGTAAAGTTCGTTTAAAAAGAAAAAAAGAAAGAAATAATTTCTTTGCCAGCAGAAATCAATCATGGTATTTTCGGTCACTGAATTTTTTAAATCGCCGACTGTACAAGAGTTCGAATCATTGAAAAAAGATGATTTGATTGGTTTAGGTCTTCACTTGAAGTTAGATGTAAAATCTTCTATGAGAAAACAAGAAATTAGAAATATTGTGGCTAAAGAGCTTTTAGCTAAGGAAATCTTTTCGTCATACGATTTTCCTGTTGAACCTGTTTCAAGCGAAACCAAAATGTCAAAATATGAGTTTGAATTAGAGAAAATGAAAATACAATTACAATTTGAAAAAGAAGAAAAAGAAAGACAATTTCAAATTGAAAAAGAAGAAAAAGAAAGACAATTTGAAAGAGAAGAAAAAGAAAGACAATTTGAAAGAGAGAAACAGGAACGTATGCACGAGAGAGAACTCCAGTTTGAGTTAGAAAAGTTAAAATTAGAGAAAAGCGCTAAGGAAAATCCTGTTCCTTCGCCTGTTAAGTCTGAATTCGACGCCGCCAAAAACATCAGATTAGTACCAAAATTTCAAGAAAAGTCCGTGGACAAATATTTTCCACATTTTGAGAAAATCGCGGCCAATCTGAAGTGGCCACGTGATTTTTGGCCAACTTTGTTACAAAGCGTACTTATTGGCAAAGCGGCTGAAGTGTACTCGGCGCTCAGTATTGCTGAGAGTTCAGACTATGACAAGGTCAAGGACACGATTTTGAGAGCATATCAGTTAGTACCTGAGGCGTACAGACAAAAGTTTAGAAAGTACAAAAAGTTTGAAAATCAAACATATGTTGAATTTGCTCGAGAAAAAGAAGATTTATTTGACCAGTGGTTTCGATCTAAGAAAATTCCCAATTCATTTGACAATTTGCGTCAAATAATTCTGATAGAAGAGTTCAAAGAGTGTGTACATCAAGATTTAAGAACTCATTTGGAAGACAAAAATGTTAAAACTCTTGAAGAAGCCGCTGTTTTGTCTGATACGTATGCTCTCACTCATAAGAAAAATTTTGTGTCAAAAACTCAATCTAGCGATAGCGCAAAAACGTCAGATGTTCCAAAGAAAAATGTACAAGAGTCTCAGTCGTCCATTAGTTCCCAGTCACCATCTCAAGGTGGTTCTACGTCCGGACCTAGGTCCGAACGTTCTGAGGCATCCCCAGGGGTGGGGTCGCTTCCTACATGCAATTATTGTAAGAAAAAAGGTCACGTTATTGGTGAGTGTTTGAAGCTTAAGAAGAAAAAAGAACTTAAGTCACAGGCCTGTGCGTCTGTTAGAAATGATAGGAAAGCCTTAGATTCGATTTGTTCTGACACTCCTGAGATTCAGGGTTCTAAGTCCAGTTCTGATGATTTTGTGGAGGATCATTATAAGCCCTTTTTGTCACAGGGATTTGTTTCACTCAGTGATTCTAGCGAAGCATTGCCTGTTCAGATTTTGAGAGATACTGGTGCTGCCCAGACTTTATTGTTAGAGGGTTCATTGCCTTTGTCTGAGCACACTTTTACTGGTAGGTCAGTTTTATTACAGGGTGTGGAGCTAGGCGTCATTGATGTTCCCCTTCATAAAATTTATTTGAAGTCAGACTTAATTACTGGACCTGTTATCGTAGGTGTTCGACCTACTCTTCCCGTTCAAGGCGTTTCCTTGTTGCTTGGCAACGATTTAGCTGGCGGCAAAGTTGTAGCCGATCCGATTGTTTGTGAGAAAATCACGTCCGATGTCGTGTCCGATGATGAAGACGACGACTTGTATCCAGCCTGCGCTGTTACCAGGGCGATGGCCAGGAACAGACTGAAAGAGGCTGAGAGTACTTCTGCACTTAAAGAGGACCATCCCTCCGAAAATATAGACCTTTCTGACACATTCATGTCTACCATTGATGACAGCGTACCTGAGACGTCAGTACCACTTCATGTTGACAAGTCTCCGACAGTACCCGGTGATGATTCCCATCCGCCATTAGACAAAGATACAGATGCCTTAAGCCGTGAGCAGCTCCTCTCCGAGCAAACTAAAGATCCGGAGATCATCCGACTAAGCAAGAGGGCCCTTCCCCGAGAAGAAGCGGACAAAGTCGGAGAGTGCTTCTACATACAAGATGGCATCCTTATGCGGAAATGGAGACCACCCGATGCACCCCCTAATGACGTGTGGCGGGTCGTTCACCAGATAGTGGTTCCAGTAGCGTATCGCGGGGACATCATGAGTTTAGCTCACGACACACCCATGGCAGGTCATTTAGGTGTCAATAAGACTTATAATAGGATTTTAAGTCACTTTTACTGGCCTAAGTTGAGAAAAGATGTGTCTGAGTTTTGTAAGTCTTGTCATAATTGTCAGATGGTAGGTAAACCCAATCAAGTTATACCACCTGCTCCCCTCCAACCCATTCCAGCCTTTGCGGAACCTTTTAGTAGGGTGTTAGTTGATTGTGTAGGTCCTTTGCCTAGGACTAGGTCAGGGAATCAGTACTTACTGACAATTATGTGTACTTCGACTAGGTTTCCTGAAGCCATACCTCTTAGGAATATTAAGGCAAAGACCATAGTTAAGGCCCTTACAAAGTTTTTCAGTTTCGTAGGTGCTCCCAAGGCTATTCAGTCAGATCAGGGTTCGAATTTTATGTCAGGATTGTTTCAACAGGTTATGCATGAGCTAGGTATCAGGCAGTATAAGTCTTCTGCGTACCATCCTGAGTCCCAGGGGGCACTTGAACGCTTTCATCAAACCCTTAAAACTATGATGAAAACATATTGTCACCAGTATGGAAAAGACTGGGATGAAGGGGTTCACCTCGTGTTGTTTGCGGCACGAGAAGCGGTTCAGGAGTCCCTGGGGTTCAGTCCCTTTGAGCTAGTTTTTGGGCATACAGTCAGGGGGCCATTGAAGTTATTGAAGGAAAAATGGTTGACTGAGACGAGCGATTTGAATCTCTTAGACTACGTGTCTAATTTCAAAGAGAAATTATATAATGCTTGCAAATTAGCTCAAGAAAATCTCAAAACCTCACAAATGAAAATGAAATCATGGTATGACAAAGATGCTAGAAACAGAGTTTTTAAACCAGGCGATAAAGTTCTTGTATTTTTGCCTATCCCTGGTCATCCTTTGCAAGCTAGATATTTCGGTCCTTATGAGATTGAGAGTAAAATTAGTGATGTTAACTATGTGGTTAAGACACCAGGTCGGCGAAAAGAAAAAAGAGTGTGTCATGTTAACATGTTGAAAGAGTATTTTGATAGAAGTGACCGAAATTTTGTTAAACCAGTTTCCACTTTGGCCAATGTAAATACATTAGAAAATTGTGTTGAACTTGAATGTAATGAAGAAACTGTCGAAAAAGACTTCGCTCAAAGTGTCCGTTTGAAGAATTCTGAAATTCTGACAAATCCGGAAGTGAAACTCGGACATCTGACCGTGCATCAAAAAGAGGAAGTGCATCAATTAATGCGGGAATATACGACCATCTTTCCGGACGTTCCAAAAAAGACGAAAGCATCTCATCATGACGTCATTGTGGGTGATGCGTCACCAATCAAACAGCATCCCTATCGGTTAAACCCGATAAAACTTCAATACATGCGGAAAGAAATTCAATACATGCTCGAAAATGACATAATTGAACCCAGCAATAGTGATTGGAGTTCCCCATGTATTCTGGTTCCGAAGCCAGACGGAACTTACCGATTGTGTACGGACTTTAGAAAAGTCAATTCAGTCACCAAAACTGACTCTTATCCGATCCCACGAATCGATGACTGTATAGATAAAATTGGCAGTGCAAAATTTGTCAGTAAATTTGACTTGCTTAAAGGCTATTGGCAGGTCCCGCTTACTGAGAGAGCCAGAGAAATATCGGCATTTGCGACTCCAGATGGGCTATACCAATATAAAGTAATGCCCTTTGGTATGAAAAACGCACCAGCCACATTCCAGAGGATGATTCATTCGCTCCTAAATCATCTCGAAGGATGCGAGGCGTACATCGATGACGTCATCATCTACAGCGACACCTGGGATGATCATCTCCGAATCATGCGTACCTTCTTCGACATACTGGCGAAAGCAAACCTCACAGTGAACCTTGCGAAAAGTGAATTTTGTCATGCGACTGTAGAATATTTGGGTCACAAAGTAGGTAAAGGTTTTGTTACTCCTATCATGGCCAAGGTGGAAGCTATTTCAAAGTTCCCGATTCCTACCAATAAGAAAGAGATAATGAGATTCTTGGAAATGGCAGGATTTTACAGAAAATTTTGTCCAAATTTCTCGTCAGTTGTTGGTCCACTTACCAATCTGTTACAAAAGAGAGTGAATTTTGCATGGACCAATGACTGTGACGAATCTTTTAAGAAAATCAAATGTGTTCTTATGAAAAGTCCTGTCCTGTCAGCTCCAAATTTTGATAAGCAATTTAAGCTTACTGTTGATGCCAGTGACGTAGGAATCGGGGCTGCTTTGTTTCAAGAAAATGATGATGGTGTAGATAGAGTTGTTTGTTATTTTTCAAAGAAATTGACAAAATGTCAAAAGAATTACTCTACTATTGAAAAAGAGTGTCTTGCATTATTGTTAGCTTTACAACATTTTGATGTTTATTTAAATGTTACTTTACATCCCATTCTTGTGTATACTGACCACAACCCTCTCACATTTTTGCACAAAATGTCAAACAAGAATCAAAGGCTTACAAGGTGGAGTTTATTGTTGCAAGAGTACGATATCATTATTAACCATATCAAGGGCAAAGACAATGTGATTGCAGATGCACTATCGAGAGTTTCATGAGTGATTTTTGCAGAATTTACCACCTAAGTTTTCATTGACATTCAAACTTTTTTTAAGGGGGGAGGTGTTGTGGGTCATGTATTATTTTAGTTTTACTTTATGTGTAGGTACACATGTACTTAGTCATTTTATTTAATGATTTCATAATAATTCTTTCTAGATTTTACTATGTCATGTTTATCTCATTAGAGAATATTCCAGTATGTTCTTTGTTACATCATTATCATCACATGACTGTGATTTCTAGAATTTACTCTATTGTTAATCATTTGTAATGAGTCATTGTTCTAGAAGCTTCTGGTAAATTTATTTGTATTAAGTATATATACCTCTGAGGAACTGTGTTGAGGGGGCTTTCGTACACATTCGTAGACACGAATCATTCATCTATTCTGATATACTGGGACACTTTATTTGTTGAGACTTTAATCCATTTAACAACGTTTGGACACCGATCTTTCGAGAACGTTTGTGATTACCGGAAACCATACATTCGATAGACTTTGTGGACCGTAACGGACACTTTGATCCGGACATTGTATTGTAAGTTGTAATCATTTCAAATATATATATTTTGTACATAATTAAACTTGTAAATTTATATTCTGTCTTTGTCTGATTTTTGCTGGCGTTTTGGGGTATTCTGACCCATAACAGTTCGCTTCTTTTCATATGGTGGAGGTTTTGTTTGTTTGCTTTGGTTCCTGCTTTATCCTGATTTTGTATGCCTTCGGTTTCTGATTTTCTGAATTATCGATTTTGTGTTGTATACAGGGATATGGTCATTATCCATATTTGTCATTGATGACAGGAAATTTAGAATATATTTCAATGCAGTGCGTAAACACTAAAACTAGGTAAGCGATATCCCCAGGGACTTACAGTCCACCAGCAGCGATGCCAACCTAGTGGTTAAAATTGTCAATATTGAAATATATGTTCTATAGTACCAATTTTGTTGAAAGCTAGACAATTTAGGAATATAAGGCTAGAATATAAGAAGCCTAACCCTTACCGGTATACCCTAACCAATCTTTATTGAGTTGAATGAATCGGCCTTGGATTTCAATAGAAAATTTGTTAAGCCAAATTAGAGGACAAAATAACCAAGTCTCGAAATCTGTGATGAACCAAAAGCTCTCTCTCTCTCTCTCAGAAAAAGAAGAAAACGGTGAAAATTACTGAAATTACTAAGTAATTGGTTAATATTACATCGTGACAAATCGTATGAATTAGCCTAAAACAAAAGGTAAACAAAGATGACTGCATCTTTTACTCCATCCTTTTCCCCGTAAAAGGGAACATTGTAGTGAAAGAAATTCAAATACAAAACCGAAAATTAGAATCAAAATATCACAACCAATAGGCTTACAATTTCTTGAATTCTTGAAAAATATATAAAACAGAACTTTCTAATGAGAAAAGAAAAAGCAGACAAACATATACGAATACAACACCCCCCCCCCCCCCAAAAAAAAAAACCCCACAGCACCATATACAGTAAGGACAACACTATCTAATGAACGAAGTCCGGAGCAAGAACATAATTAATTGTAGTAGTCACTGTTAAAAGACGCGCTGTATAAATTAGTAATGTTAAAACATATTCAAATATCACATCGATAATTGTCAATATTGAAATATATGTTCTATTATAAAATTTCAGTGTACTATATGTATATTCTCCATGCATAATGAAAGCAAGAGTATCATACCAAGTAGCTTCAAGCTTATCTAAATTTGTCTTGCTGTATTATGATTTGACATGAGTTTTATCATATGACCGAGTTCAGAGAAAGGATTCAAGTCTCTGTGGTGTGAAAGGACGTATTATCTACACAGGTAATTAAGGTTTCATGTAAAATTATCAGCATAGTTTGTCATAAGATCTGTTTGAAATGGCCAAGGTAAGTGTTGAACTATGGTATAACGTTATCTACATAAAATCAAACTTCAAGTTGCCTGAAAAGAAAGGAATCGCCCGAGTGGCATTATTTCGTTGCATTGTCTTCTAGGTTATGAGTAAACTATACAGAAAAAAAAACTTTTTCTGGAAAAATTGTTTGATTGTAGTATGAAATGTTCTGGTTGGAGGGGATCATTCCTGCTGTTTTTACACCATTTGACAAAAACAGGTAAAGTATACGTACATCAAGACTGTCAGAATGAAGGTGAAGGTGAACGGTGATATTTTGGTGTAAATCAAAGAAATTAGTACGATTCAAATCATCTTTAAAAATAAATTAAAGTAAAGTACATGTATGATGATAATGGAATAATGTGAGAAGTATATATTAATCAATGAAGTATTAAAATAACTCAATGATGATGAAGAAAAAAAGTTTATGAAAGGGATACTGGAATAAATCAAATATATTTCAGGGAGTTGGACCTCGATAAGATAGAACCGTACTGTGAATTCCTTCTGAACAACGGCATAAAGGCAATATACGGTAAAACTAATATTACATAATTTGACTTACTTATCTTGTCAATCAAAGGTCAATCCCTACCTTTGTTCCATTCATTTATTGTAGATGACCGTAGATGACTCAATTTAATACTCAACTGTTTAGGAAAACATGTTTAATCTATTCTGTTTGCTTTTCTGTCCAAAGCCATAGTGTAGGAAAAACAGAACTTCAGTAATTATTGTAAATAGATTAAGTTGAAGTTTTAAGAATGTTTTTGATTCTGATGACTTTTTGTTGAAAAATGGAAGTAAATGGAGGTACTGGTGAAGGACCGTCACTGACTTTAAAAGAGAGGAAAGATATTGTAGAGAAATGGATAGAAGTATCCAAAGGAAGGTGAGAACCCTCCTCGTTGAAAATATCTTAAAACCTTTGCTGCAAAGGAAGCAATGTTTTATTTCTTTATTGAAATCAAGTTTAAGTTTATAAATAAGTTTTTTCTTTCTGTCATGCTCTCTGTCTCTTTCGTTCTTGGGCGAATTTATCCCTATACCAAATTAAACAAGCATTAATGATGTAAGAAAGGAGGGGATCTCCAACAAGACTCGGTTGCAGCACCAGCAGCAACACAACAAACACCCCAAGTGAAAACACAGAGAAGACACATACAGTAAGAGACAAGGAACAGCAAACGAGACATTAAACATCGAACATAAAAGACAACACATAAACCAACGAGACCCATGGGCAATCGGTGCCGACTTAGGACGGCCATCAGCCACGTTAGTAACAGATGGTGCGGTTATCCTGGATTACGTGCGCACAACCCTACCACTTTTCCGGTCGCCCAAAGGTCTCGAAGAACGCACAATTGTTGTGTAAAATAACCCCCTCAGTGTAAGATGACCATACAAACAAGACAGCGCAACGCAGAGGCCCAAGGAACACAGATGGATATGTATCTATATATAAAAATAGGGTAGGGGTAAACATAATTTGATTCCAGAACTGTTACATTATCGTATGCGTTGTCATGAAATTACTCAAAATCTAATCATATAAATAAATGTTTTCAGATTTTATTATTTTGTACTTTTTAAAGTAATTTGTTCTATTTAAAATCATAGAACGTTATCAAGATTTCTTGTGTCAAACACTAAAAAATTACTTTGTATAGTATGCTTATCTTTTGTAACAGTGAACAAAATTATGATATTCAAAATGTTTTAAAGTGAAATGACACCAGTTTCTTCTAAATGTTAGACTGAAGATTGTCGTGCATGTGGGGGGAACAACGCCTAAGGAAAGTCAGGAGCTGGTAAGATGAAAAATAACTTGAATCATTTTCAGTGAATTGTTGTTAAAACAGATATTAGATGAATACTATAGTACGTACCAATTTTCATAACTTTCATATTTTCTGCTCAGACAATTCAAGCTGCGAAGGCTGGGGCTGATGCTATTGCAACGTTACCAACACTTTTCTTCAAGCCACAGAATATAGGTATGTACGATTACGATTTATAAGAAAAAATGTTAAAGCGCAGATACCAATGATTAATAAGCACTTTAGCCTCTGCAGTTTTGCTTATATGCATTTCAAATGAAAATATAAAAAGCGTTGAAAGAAAAAATACTTTCTCCAATCATTCTCATATGCATAAAGAGTATTACTCCTTAAGTAAGGTATATTATAATTATAGAATCCTTGATCTCCTACTGCAAGTCCTTAGCGAGTTTGGCTCCAGATCTACCTTTCTACTACTACCATATACCTATCCTTACAGCAGTAGAATGTGAGGCTATTTTTATGCTTAATGTTTTTAGATTTGTATTGAAAAAATGTAACAAGGCATACATGTATAATAGATATAGACATTTTGAAAAAGAGGCCAATGACATTCAAAAATAATCATCTGTTATCTAACCACACAACAATAATGCTGTATATGTCTGTCCTCAAAAAGAAAGGACTGAAATGCTTCAAAAACTTAAAAGTCATCTGTTCAATAAATCATAACTCTGTTTTTCAGAACGTTGCCCATTCTTGAAAAGGCAAAATGTAATTAACCAAAATTTATCCTAAACAATGCATGATGCTTACGAAGTTCTCTTCATGCATTGTTGATAGTTATGACAAATATGGACAAGAACCATATCCAAATATAGAGAAAAAAGGGCATACAAAATCATGATAAAACAGGAACCAAAGCAAACAGAAAAGGTTCCATTATATAAACAAAAGCGAACTCCCAATAAGGGAGTGAAACCTGGTGCCCAGGAAGAGTCAGCATGAATGCAACATCCGCCGCGCCAATTCGGCAAACATGTCACATCCGGTCACTTCCACTAAAGAAGGTACAAGTAGTTCTGTGGGTCAACTGGTCTAAAAGAAAGGAGGGGATCTCCAACAACATTCGGTTGCAGCACCAACACCTAAAACACCCACTGCAAAAACACAGAGCAGATACGCACAGAATGAGACCGAAATGGTACAATGAACGCCAATCACATAGAAACATCAAACATAAATGACTACACATAAACCAACGATACCAATGGGCAAACTCTGCAAGGAGTCAGTTTTAGGCAAAGATACCGATAGAGTCATACTACGTTTTTCTTTCATTATTTGATCATATGAAGCATAATAACAAATCATTTGAAATGAAGATAACTTAAATGAGATATTTACATTCAAGGTTATATTGATCCTCTTACTCATCAAAGTTCAAGATAGTTCATTCTATTAATATTTATAGAAATTGTTTTATTATGATTTTGAAAAGTAATATAAGTTTGAGACTGTATCCAACGTCAGAAAATTTCAATTGTGTGAAAAACATTAAAAACCAAAATATTTTATAGTGAACATGGAGGACTTTATGAAGGAAGCAAAGAAGGAGATACCTAATCTAGTAGGAATAAAGTTCTCTTCCAAAGATCTTATTGATATGATTGGTGTGAGGTATGCCGGGAAATTCAACATACTCTATGGATATGATCAGGTGAATTTTATTGTTTAATGTTCTCTTGTTTTCACAACATAGCGGAAATGAAACATACAGAATTGTGTTTCCTGCAAATTGAATACTAGTGCTGATAACAAACGACAAGATTAAGGTTTGCTTTTGTCTTTCTATAACAAAAAGTCAGATATGTTTTTGTTCAGCTTTCAGAGAGTAGCATTCTTGACAAAGAGACACTTTATATTCAGTACACCAGACATGCATGTATCGGAAAATGAATCCTCATCAGTGTTTTACTTGAAGCAAAAAATATTCAGAGAAGCGAAAATACTTTTATGTCCTTTATACAGCAAATGGCGTGACATAGATTGATATAGTTTGAACCTACATTTCTTTCAATGACAAATGACAAAGACACAAGTTTATTCTCATTAAATGCATTTACATTGCTGAGAAATTTCAATACAGTGTAAGGAATAGGTCGATGCTATAAGCATGTGTTTATGCAATTGTAGAATATCTTTATTTTTCTTTTAACATAAAATGATTTTATTAATAAGCAGTAGAGTTCTCACATGTTATGTGACATTAATCATTTCAGCAACTAATGGGAGGCCTCATTATGGGAGCACATGGGTCTATAGGTACTCTACATAATTTTATGCCAGGAGTGTATCATAGATTGATTGGACATTTTGAAAAAGGTGACAATGAAAGTGCAAGGAATGAGCAAATCAAAGGACAACAACTCTGTAGACTCGTGGAAAAATACGGTAGACACAAGCAAAATTATGCGTTTTAGGACCTACTATTTTTAATGCAATTTTTTAGCCTATTATTTCTAATCATAGGGCTGTATTGTGTAAATCAATTTTGCATTTATGGCTTCCCTTCTTCATTTTCGAAAAGAAAAGAAAAAAGTTGCAATGAACTACTACATTTAACAATCTTTTTACATATTCACTATCTATTAATCTATTAAGCATTACATTTACTTATAATGGATATTAGAAATATCAAATTTCGTGTGTTAAAGATTGTTCTTCATTAAACCATGAATATTTGTTTCTGGTAGATATTTCTCTTTTACAGGAAAAATACTGGGCGGAAACTTAGCAGCTTTTAAGATTTTCATGCCATTGGTCGGCCTTGACCTTGGGCCGTGCCGTGAACCAATGCGAACACTGACAGAAATCGAAAGTAAAGAGTTCGTCAAAGACATAAACAATCTTCGTTTTTTAGAGTGGAAACCAGCAAAATTCTAACGTTTTCAACTGTTCATGTACATTCTATCAAACTGAAAATTAATTCGTCGTACTTCATCAATCTTATTTATCTCTTGATTTTACAGACGATCTTTGTGGTATAATGGTATCTTCTTTTAGCTACATAGCTCCCATTTGTTGGTTCTTTCCTTGATAAGCAGCCTGCTTTGTACTGCATAACAAATTTCTATCTTAAACATTAAGCCTTCTTCAATTTACTGTAGAAACTCTCTATTTATATCTAATATAAATCATGTCTCGTGACACAATCTATTACTGTAAATTATGTTCATACTTCTAGAAACTGCAGTAATATAGCACTTAGCTTAGTAATCAAATTCTTCAAAACGAAAACAACCATAAAATCAACGTTATGTAGCATTAAAAGCCTTAAAGTGTATTATATATTACGTAATTTTCATGGGAAAGAACGACCTTTTACCAGCAATTTCTCTGGTTACCTAATGATAATGCAAATATTAATTGCAGCTGAAACTAAAATTACCAATAAAGATCCACATGTTCAAATAATGTCTAATTGCACAAAAACTTTAAAATATCTATCACATTTCTCGATTGTGTGCATACATGCAAGTACCTTCTTCAAAAGCATAACTTCTCTCTCATCATCTTCATGAGACCACCAAAAGAGATGACTAAAATGCTTCAAAAACTTAAAAGTCTTCTTTTCAATAAATCATAACTCTGTTTTTCATAACGTTGCCCATTCTTGAAAAGACAAAATATAATAAACCAAATATGCAAAGAATGAAGTAGTGTCCTCCGCAGGGAAGTTTAATATAATAAATAACAATGAACACTTTACTTTGCGCTTTACGCATTGTTGATTGTTATGTGTGACGTCATACCTTGTTCATTTTACGCTGGGCTTTGTTTACGAGCAGTTATGGATATTACGTAGAATTCTTTTGTATTCGTGCTTTTCCACTTGATAAAGGCCGAGTGGCCGAAAATTTGTGGATATAGAGTGTTCATTGTCAAATATGCAAAACTTGAAAATGTTTCCCAAACAATTCAAACCAAATTACATGATGCTCACGGTCTCCTCACGCACTGTTGCTAGAAATGACAAATATGGACAAGAACCATATCCCAATATAGAAAACAGAATGGAAAATTCGAAAATCATTTACCAAAGGGCTGACAAAATCATGATAAAACAGGAACCAAAGCAAACAAACAAAAAATTCCTCCAGATGAACAGAAGCGAACTCTCAAAAAGGGATTGAGACCAGCTGACCAGGAAGAGTCAGCATCCCCTGCTTGCATGCAACTACCACCGTCGCTTCAATTCGACAAACATGTCGCATCCAGTTACTCCCACTAAGGAAGATACAAATATGTTCTGTGGTTGGATGGTTCTAATGATCTAAGGCAGAATATCATTGGATAATGGGTCGTCATAGTGTATGAAGTGTCCCCCTTATCGACCGCAGAACTTCTCAGTGACGATATTAGTCGGTCACAAACGTATCCCTGGCTGAGAAGCTCATCCGCGAGACGCCTAGCCGTCAGAACAAAATCTGTACTTGCTTTGGCTTAACGTTTCAAATGAGATATATACACGCCATATGCAGCCGATGAATGGATATGCTACTAAGAAAAGGAAAGTTGTGATGCAAAAAATGAAGTCGCCATGTTTGTCATAGAGTGAGATGTTCATGTGATCATCAGTGTTGTAGGCCAGCATTCTGTCCACATAGAATGCTTAATTATTTGTCTCTGTGGTTCCTTTGACTTCAAGATCCGAAGGATATACTCTACTGAGGTAATCCGTGAAGGTATTGAATGCATATTCTGCTGGACAACCCTGTACTGACCACGACAGTATACACACATGGTGGTATACAAACGCCGGTTGCTAAAAACAAAGATCTTCAAACAAAACAACTTTAACAAACATAAGAGAACAGCGAGACACAAAGCAAAACCATATCGACCTATCAGGCAAACAATAAAAACCCATATCGGCCCGTCAGACAAACAATAAAACCAAAATCGGCCCGTCAGACAAACAATAAAACCAATATCGGCCCGTCAGACAAACAATAAAACCAAAATCGGCCCGTCAGACAAACAATAAAACCAAAATCGGCCCGTCAGACAAACAATAAAACCAATGTCGGCCCGTCAGACAAACAATCAAAGCAAACATACAACAAAATGAAGCACGGATGTTAATTCAATGACTTCTGAGTAACGCATGTACGTGAAATGCAGTCCTCTTCACATACATTTGAATATATTTGGACCGAATTTCTGGCCCATATATTTCTTGCCCATATATTTTATAAATAATTGTTGAATCGCTAATTTCTTAGTATGAAATTATAGACAAAATTTCAAGATATGAAATAAATTTCGAGTCAGACTACCTACAATGACCAACACCATCAGACAAATCAACTTCAAACACAACAGAGGACAACAAGGCACACAACAACACCTACGCCGAACGCTTCCACAGACACCAACACTCAAATACACAAATTATCGACCCCTTGACCTTTATCCAGTGTAAAAAAACGACCATGTATTTTACAGCCGAGTAAAATCAATCATTTCCTCTTCTTCTAGCATTCATGAATAAAGATACAAACGCTCAAATACACAAATTATCGGCCCCTTGACCTTGCAACCCCCCAAACAACGACAATGTCTTTAGCAGCTAGGTAAAATCGCTCATTCCTTCCCTCTTGAAGAAATGTTTCAATTAACTGCTTACACAGACAATTTAAGCAAATACACAAAAATGAAACACAAATGACAACGCATAAACCGAGGACGAAAATTGTTCATCCGACTCCGACTTAGGAAAAAAAAGTAAAAGTGAGTAAGATCAGGCACCCGGGAGTAGGAAGTATCTCCTGCTTGCTAACAACACCTGCTTTTATGCTCAAAGACGATGGTATTCAGGTGCTTTAAAAATGTAAACGTTGGATCCTTATTACATAGTTGAGAATAACTTATGTACTAGCTAGCATTTACAATAATAGTCTTTGTGTTCGTGGATTGAGGAAAATTTCGATCATTTGCATTGTTTAGGTTATCACGTCCAACATCAATACAAAATTAGCCATTGTAGTTTTAAAACGTTTTTGTATAGTACTCTCATACTTCTATCAAATTTAAGTCTCAGCCATTTTGGCAAACATTTAAAAATTGAGATGCAAGATTCCTTGTAACTTGCACTTTATATCACGGTGTATTACCCAAAAAATGTATTTTCTGCATTCATCCTTGGTCTGTTTCGAATGCATACATAGGTCACTCTTTGATTGCATTGTTTGTCTTTCAGCCAGACTCCAGGTAGCAAAATTTTATATTCTGGGAAAGTACAGAGCTTTCGCCTCCTAGAAAATGTAAAGACAACTCTGTCTCATGATTGACTCTTTACGTGAATGTACCTTTTTGTTTTGCAATCACTTGTTTATGAGATCATTATCAGATTTTAATGATGAACAGGGTTTTAATTTGGCTGTTCTTGTGTCTCTAGCGATGAGCTTTGTATTGCGTCGATGATAAAATGACAATTCTATACTTGTTTTTGAATAAACATATTCTAATATTATTTGTTTGTGTCGTTGTTTTTTTTAAACATTTAAGCTAAATGATACCTGCAGAAAAATCAATGAATATTTAACCTTGCGTGTTGTATTACTGACAATGGACACATTTGAATAGTCAACCTCTCTGAAATGAAACTGAACCATGGAAATCAGACTGTTCATGAAATTGTTCACATATCATATACCTAATAAATAAATGAAAGTGAAAAGAAAAAAAAACAGATGTGCATGATTTGACCTGACATCATAGATCTTTCCTCCATTTATCACACATTCCTGTAAACATCAAGGAAGAAAATAAGACAGTAATTTAATTTGAAATAGTGTATTATTCATTCTAATGAGTATGGAGGCAAAATGCCATGAATTTGAAACAGAAGATCAAGGTCGAACGAGAAATAGGGCGGTAAAGTGCAACAAAGGCATCTCCACTCGCCGCCCATTCTATTGATTTAGCTGCAATGTCACTTATTTCAATTATTCTATTTATTTCTAATACTTTATAAATTGCACATAGTAATTTGAAATAAATTCAATTACTACGAAGGCTGTGTAATACTATTTGAAATATGTATACGATGCAACAGAGTCTTGATCTTTAGTTTAACTAATTGAAACGTATTTAGCATGTTAGTGAGTATCCCAAAAGAAAGGAGGGGATCTCCAACAACACCTAGTTGCAGCATCAACAGCAACCTCCCAAAACACCCACTGTAAAACACAAAAATGACACGCACAGAAAGAGACGCAGTAGTACAATGAACGTCAAATCACAGAAAAACATAAAACACAAATGACTACACATAAACCAACGAGACCAAACACTATTGAGCAAAGTATTGTAATCTCTGTACATTGAATTCATGCATGGTCATATATTCTAGGGGAGGCGGTATCAACGATCAATTCAGAATGCATTTTGTAATGTAACAAAATTACTGCAGATACTTTTATGGTAATATAAAATGCACATGTGCTACTGGGTAAGTTGACGATTTATGTGCATGAAATCCCTGCGACCAAAACATTCAATTTCATGCTTATATCAAATGACCGTCCATTGTTGTTTTCTTAGTTTGTCGATGATCTCCTACATAATTATATAATAGAACAAAGCGATAGTGTTCGTGAGGCAATTCTGTGTGTCACTTCATCTATTGTTCTGTTGGTTTTCGAGAATAACGTATGAATATGTAAGGACCTGTCTTCATTTGGATGGCTTCAAAGAGGAACTATAGAAATAGACTTCCACGCATATCAATCGTAGAAAATATTTTATCTAAGTAGTAAAATAGATTAGAAATTAAACAAATCTCTTTGAAAAGCATACTTTTATCATAACCAGGGAGATACTGATTGTCACCAAAACCCATAAACATTAAACACACGAATCAAGGTTCAAACATTTTCTAATTTTATTGTATTGAAGATGAATTGATGTCATTCAGTTTTACAGAATGGAGAAAATATGGAAATATAAGGAGAATAAGAGTTTATCTCTAGAGATGTCCTCTCTATGATTTAATCTGTTGACGTGATGAAGCAAATAGCTTGAAGTGAACACATTTTTATGATTTACTTTGTTATTTAAAATATTCTAATACGTCTTTCGGTATATTTTTGACATAATAAATTTCACTCTCTTTGGTCATATTACATTGTTTAGACTGAGGATCACTGATGAGGGTTTAGTACCCAAAACGTGCATGTCTGGTCCATGCTATAAATTTATCCGTTCTTAAATGATGCTATTGAACTTGAAGACGTTTAAAATAGACGTCAAATTTGTTGTAGAAGTCATTAAGATTAAATGATTGAAAATCAATGGTCTTGTCTGCTTCAATGATGATATTGTAGTTTAAACAAATAAAGATATTCTTAATCATTATATCTGTTTCCTTTATCATAATTAATGGAATTTTTTGGATAAAAAGCAAAATATAATTATTTTTAAGATTAACTGTCTGTTTAATAAACTTCTATGTTGATAGATGAAGAATAGATATTAGGTAAACTAAACTCAAAGAAGCAATGTAAAAAGAAGTCGTACGGTTAATGAACCAAGAAACCTTTTCTGACATAAGCTATTAAATCTGCTCCTGAATGAGGAAATGGAGATACTCATTTATTGCTGTAGGTATCCTTCTTATTGTGGTTTATGACATATGTTGCTAGATAGAAGTAAAGTTATGAATAATGAACAATAATACCTTTACAAAAACACAAAATTAACTTTCAATGATTCAAGAATTCTGAAGTGCAAGTTTGTTTTCTAGTGGCCAATCCTTCAATGCTTTGATGTATTCTTCTTTCTTTACTGGACAGCTGCTGATAACTACATTTTACATAAGAACAAAGCATATTGTATAAAAAATGAATCATCCTCAAATTCTCCATTGCTTGCATTCTTTCATTTGATTGCTTTTCCGATACTCTCGAGAATGTTTTTGAAGAAAGGGTCTTATCTTGCCACATTAATAGTTATCAGAATCTTCATTATGTTTGATTTCTTGCTTCTTTTTGTTTTAAAATGAGTATTGCTGAACGAAAATATATTGGTGAACAACGAAGCGTATGAATATAGAATTAAGTTCATGAGTGGACTTGTGGGTGATGCAATGAAAGCTCGATTCAATCAGGAGACAACCAAATGTATTGACAGCAACAATTATTCAAATAATGTTATATGTTTCCCGAAAAAAGACAACAAATAAGCATATTGTTTTTTTCTTCGATTAATGTACGTACCTTTATGATTTACATTATTTTTCTCTTCTTTGTGTTTTCCTTTGTATCTGAGAACTATCTATGTTTTTCACATTGTACGGGCTTACTGAACACGAAAACATAAGTTTAATTATAGTAGATGATGCAACCTAAAAAGGTCCAGGTATACAGATTTTAACAAATAATAAATATTAACATCCCAGCTTAAAAAGGAAAGTAAACTTAAAATGTCATGACGGCGCGAAACCAGTCTGAAAGAGGTATCCTCTGTGAAAGTAAGTGTGCTCATACACAAATTCATGAAATTTGAGTTGCTGCTTTGATGATTCCATTGATTGTTCTTAGAATCTTTTCGTTGTTTCTTTTTTATCAATACAAAGTAAATGAACATCAAAATAACTTCACAAATGATTTAACCTAAAACATCTTCATCTAAAAAAAAAACAACAAAGACACATAAAACACATCAAGGCGATAAAAATCTAAAGGAGGTTATAGGCTTCGTTTATTTTCAATGATGTGGAATTAGTAGTACATTAACACCGTTCTTATCTTAACATAAAGATAATTTTATAATATTATATCGTGTTTTGAAGTAATGTATTCTCTAAAATGAAAAATAGGAATACGCATTTTGAAATAACCACACCTCCTACGATAACCTTCGTCTAGTTGCAATAAAAGAACAGAAACAATGAATCGAAGTTAAAGATATTTATAACTAAAATGATTATTTATTTGGAGAAAAATGCAAATATGACTCCAGGACAAGGACAAGAGCGTTTACTCTACGGAAATAAAAACGTAACGTTTCACACATTAATCAAACTTTCTATGATCTGCATACATTTGACAAGATTGTGGTTGGTATCGTATGTATGATGGTGTCGCATGCAATCAGGAGACGCTGACTCTCCCCGGGCACCTGGTCTAACTTCGGAATTTTATTCATTCCGAGGTTCGCAACCGTTCCTATGGTAAATCTAATGGTTTTGCCTTGCCTTCTTGACTTTCAGACTGAATAACTGATCGGTAATTCTTTAATGCTTATTATGACAAAGTTTTGTCCTGTATTTTGTCCAATTTGTAAGCATTTTGATTTTTGGAATCTGATGTCGGCTTTTTTTAATATGACTCTCATACACTGATCTAGATATGTCATGATGATTTACTTTCGATTTTGTAGATCTCTTTGTCTGAATTTTGTATTGTTGATTTGCTTGATTGGTTTATTTTTTATGTTTTCGTACTCTTGAGCTACCTAATACGTCTGCATCTGTTTTTGGCTTTTGTTGTCAATAGTTGTTGAGATTGTTGTCAGGGTCTTCTTTATCTCTTTTGTTTTCCTTTTATCTGTATTCAGTTTCGTTTTTTTTTATCTATATCTGTTGATTTGTCTGATTATTTCTGCATGCTCTTTTGGCTGTCTTTTGATTGAGAGGGGAATATCTTAATCAAAGGGTTTCATTTCTGCAAGAGACTACAAAAAGTACAAATCATGAACATGTAAGTGTCCTTTCTCCTGGACAACATTTGTGGTGAGAATCTCTACAAGCGGGTTGTAAATTGGTTCTTACTATACGCCTTTTGTTTCAAATTTTTAAAACTATATTTATGGAATAGAATTTATCCAAATTCTTCAAAAGCAAAGTATAATGTTCAAATGTTGCATCTTGGTACCTGGATGATATTCCGACTATTGACAAACCTTGTTGTGAAAAATATAAGAATCAAATTTACACGCATGAATTGACAAACTGATAATCAATAACGCAAACACATAGACACAATTCTTAGACCTAAATATCAAAATTGTTAACGGAGAGATTATCGCCAGCTACCAATTCTTTTTAATCAAATTTATAATGATAAATTAAGCCATTATTTTCTATAGATAAATTTCCTTTGATTTTAAAAACAGTGTCTTATCTACTGAGGAAAACTATGTGCAAGATATTACGGACGTTTACACCTGAAACAATTAATGATATTTGTGTTTTGGTAAACCCTTACACAATGCAAATTCGAAGTTAGAAATGTTTTGATTTTGTATAAAAGTTGTTTTAGCTTTTCATCGATAACTGATCATTGAAGTTATTTCACGATAGAGATCGGGTAATGATATTCACTACAGGATGATCAATTCATTACTTACCGATTCACATAGTACATATCGGTATCATGTTTGACAACAAGTGCTTACTCACTTTATAGGTAATAAAGTCATTGTTATTATATGTTATTGTTCATCTATGTTAACTAATGACAGATGTTATACATCATAAATTTCAAAGGTAACAATCCTTTCTTATGTGTTTCGCTCTGTTTACTCTACATGAAACACATTGTAAAATATTTGGCTGAGTAGCTATAGAATATATTCGGCTTTCATAATATTCATTTAAGTTAATGATCTCTTGAGATTTGATCGTGTGGGGGCACTGCGAACAGAAAGTAGATGTATTGCTATTCAGGCGAGGTAGTGAAAATCAGACACAAACTCTAAATCAATAGGAAATTGCGAACCATAAGAAAAAACTGAATCGTTATACAAAGGAGCAAAGTGAATGAAGATAACATCAGAGTTTGAAGAATATATCAAAATATTATATGTCAATATTCAGGGTTGGGCAAGATAAACTAAGAATTGACTTAAGTCTATATTTCAAAAGAAGGGAGGAGATCTCCAACAAGACCCCGTTGCAGCATCAACAGCAAAACACCAAAACACCCGATGCAAAAACACAAAAGACGAGTACAGCACGAGACGGAATAGAGACACACGACACGTAAACATCAAACACAAAAGACTACACATAAACCGACGAGACCAATGGGCAACCGGTGCCGACTTTCGAAGGCCATTTGTCAAGCAAGTAGCAAATGGTGTGGTTATCCTGGATTACGTGCGCTCAACCCTCTCACTTCTCCAGTTACCCAGAGGTCTCGAAGAACGTACAATTGTGGTGTAAAACAACCTCCTCACTGTAAGATGACATCACACAAACGAGTCCGACTGACATTCAGAGAGGACAGGTGGTCGGGGCCCTGTCTTCTCTAAAGAGGTTTGGACAGGGCCTGTCATGGAGACCCGTCGTCACAGTCAGTCAGAGTGCAAGTCTCAAGGATGCGCTTGTAAAAGACTGTAGATTGGTCTAGTACCAAGCCTAGTGTCCGTCTGGTGACATTAGGATCATATCCACGGTATAAAAGGCGTTTGATGATTCTGACGCATTTTCGATGGTTATGCTGCCTACCTTTGATCCTTGTTATTTTGTTTTCATATCACCATAAAAGACAGGTTGTGTAATACCAAAAGTAATGTACTCTGTTGCGTGTATAGATCCGAATTTTAAAAGAAGTTGACGGTAATTTTTGTAAATTTTCCAGAAAGTCTTAACTAGTTTATGAAAGAAGAAACCTTGACCTAAAAGTTTTTTGGTAATTTGTAAATTTCTACTGTGAAAATCCAAAATATCAGTACATGCTCTAGCGTAACGGAAGAGCTGTGATATGTAAATGCCGTATGACGGTAATCTTAGAACATCACCGTCAAGCCAGGGGAAATTTACTATGTTGAATCCAAAATCATCCCTTTTGTCATATACACTTGTATGAATCTTTCCGTTCACAATTTTGATATTTAGGTCCAAAAACGGCGTTTCTGTATTTGAAAGGTTTGCCATGTTCAGTGTTAATTCTTGTGGATAAATTTCATTCTTATATAATTCAAAAGCAGGATTGTCAATGGTAAGAATATCATCCAGATACCTAGAATTGAAACATTTCAGATCATCAAATTTTCTTTGCTTTTGAAGATTTTGGATAAATTCTTTTTCATAAGTGTATAAAAATAAATCTGCAACAAGAGGCGCACAGTTAGTACCCATAGGAATTCCTACAACCTGCTTGTATAGATCCTCACCAAATCTAACATAAATATTGTCCAAGAGGAAGGACAAGGTATTACACAGTTCACTACATGTCCATTATTTGTATGATTTGTAGTCTGTCGAGGAAAAGAAACCCTTCGATTCAGATGTACAAATGTATGTTTTTCGCTCTCGATCAAAACACCATTTAATGAGATTAGATAATCGATCATTAATTTTGTCATGAGGAAGTGTGGTGAAAATATTAGAGAAGTCGTATGAAGAAATCGTATTGGCTTGGAAGTTTCCAGATTTCATCTTGTCAATCACATCCCCTGAATTCTTAATAGACCAAAATAAATTTACATCGTTCCTGTTTAGAACCGTTTCACAATATCTAGTTATGTGTTCTTTAATAGCAGTAAGTGCTGACGTCAGATTCTAGACATAATTGTAGTGGAGCAGTTACTAGAATTAGCAATAAATCGAAATTTGTAAGGAGACTTGTGTAGTTTCGGCATGAAATATAGTGTTGGGAGATCCAATTTAGAAATAGAGATATTGATTGAAGACAGTTCACTGTTATGCTTGCTTAAAATGTTAGATGCACTTTCATTGCTTTTGATATATGAATTAGTAGACGAAAGTTCCGAAACCAAAGTTGATATGTAGTAACGTTTTCAAATGATAATGGTGTTGTTGGCTGCTTTATCAGCTGGTGCAAAGACATATTTTTCATCTAATTTACTTAGTTTGGATTTGAAATATCTTTCTGATTTAGACGTGGATTCTGAAAAAGATGAGGGTTTTTGGAAGTTATCTATTCGAATATCCGTTATATCTATAATGAGGTTTTTCCAGTCATTCAGAGCATGCGGTTCGACTCCTTCTGATTTACACCATCTTTTCGTATAATTATCTAAGGCTTCCGTAAGCACCTCACGGCATTTGACAAAATCTATCTTGGATGGGATTCTATACTTAGGTCCTTTTTTAAGAAGACCACGTAGCTGTCTGTCTTAGATAATTGAAAAGTCACCTGTAACAACATGACCAGCTGGTTTGTAGAGATATTTAGAAGTTGCACATTCTCAAGAAGCAGGACACGATTCAAGTATGTCAGGACCCGATGTAACTTTAATATAGCTAACAACAAAGTTTCGAATAGGTTTCTTGTACTTATAACAAATAAGAGGTGGCTCTAAATTTTCAAAATATTGAGGAATGGTACTTTGTACCCGATGATCCCGAAAAATATTAGAGATGTTTAGAATATCAAAACCCTTGTTAATAAATGGGATTTTTATGAATCGTCTTTTAGGTGAGGTGTTTTTCACAATAGGATAAAGTTTATACTGTGCGAATGAGACAATGATATTAAGTCTGAATCAGTCAATTAAAAATATGATATCATTAATATCCTGCAATTGTTCAAAGTATTTGCTTTTATTACTGAGGGGAGTTTAACTTCCAAATCAACGCACCTTTGTCAAATACGATTTTTAGATATTTTTAGGTAAGGATGCCGATCGAAGAACGCTAAATTGCATCTTATGAAACCAAGATACGTCATCTAGGAAGAGTGAAACACTCTATCTGGATATAATTTGTCATGCCTTATTTGCAATCAAATATCTTCTGTGATGACTTTCATTATCCAATTAAACATATTGTTTATGTGTACATGTATGTTGGTTTCTCTTACTGTGAGTATTTCAATTATCTCCGGATGTTTGTTGTTACTTTCCTAAATTGTATTAGACTTTGTGTGTCTCACAAAATACCATGATCATGAAGGTAATTCGTTTTCTGAGGTAACTTTTTGTCTGATTTCATGTACGTTCTGTTGTAAAAGTCTTCAGAGGATTTTAAGAAAATGATATAAGGCGTTCTTTGTATCTAAAAGAAGAGAGGGGGTCTCCAACGCGACCCTGTTGCAGCGCCAACAGCAAAACACCAAAACACCCGATGCAAAAACACAAAAGACGAGCATACTATGAAACCGTAAAGAGACATACGACATATAAACATCAAACACAAAAGACTACACATAAACCGACGAGACCAATGGGCAACCGGTGCCAACTTTGGACGGCCATTTGCCACGCAAGTAGCAAATGGTGTGGTAATCATTATAAGTCATGCATCATAATCAGATGTGCATTGTACAAATTAACATCAAATTCAATGAGATAATATCAAACAGCTGAAGTACCTTCTTTAATTCATTATGGTGTTTGGAAAGTACTTATGAATTGAATTCTTTGTCTTCCTCAACAAACTTATCTGAAAAAGCGTTCCTAATGTGTGGTTCAAAGAAAATCAATGTTTTGTAAAACGGTTGAATTTCAAATTGGGTACCAGTTTAGTACAAGTACATTAGACGATGATTCAGGTTTCGCATAATGCATAGGATGGAGTTCATCAATCTTACTTTCCGTCTAAGAAATAAATTCAAAGTCATGCAACATGTGCAATGTGTAATTTGAACTAAAACTAATCTTTTTCCTGTACATGTATACCTAGTATTGTGAAGCCAATAAGTAAATCATTAACATATTGCATAATTATCTGAAATAAAAGGAACATACATAACAAAATCTGAGCTTTCTTTTCAGATACAATGCACATTACAATGCTAATGGTCACTTTACGATTTATCAGACCATTTAAACTTCGTCGTTAGTTCTTTCCATTTCTGGGTAGCATCATTCAATCACCATCTGTCTATAATGTATTCATATCTCAGTAATGCGCTTTATCAGAGCAATCACAAATTATGGTGACCTTGCTCTGATGAAAATTTATATATTTGATAAGCTTCTGTGTTGGTAATAAGCCTGCGATGTAGATGATCGATTAAGGTACTTTTATATACAATCAAAAAACGACATGTGCAAGTTAATCACCCAATTTACACATTGTAAATCAATTGAATGATATACTTGGCAATTTACCCAAACTGTTTTGACATGAGTTGAATGCAAGCAGGAGATGATGACTCTTTCCCATGATACCTGCTCTAAATACCTACTTTCATATTTCCGTTGGTTCATAGAACAAAGCAGCAATCTACTTTTTATCACGCATGCATTTCCCCCTTCTTTAGTAAAATACTTCCTTAATTGAGTCTCACAACTGTGGATTTTTTTTCATTGAAATTTGGTATTCTAAATCAAGGAACATTCCTTGAGAGGTCAGATGGCATTACTTGAGGAGGTCAGTAAGGTATACGTGTTGGGTCCCTATGTATGACATCTTTCGAAATTCATAATTACAGAATCCTTCTGTTTATTGGGAATTGTGAAGTGAGCAAGAATTATCCAGCCTCAAATTTTGCATGCATTCATGTATGATACAATAAGTTTTTTTTCAAGCTTTCAAGATAGTGTCAAGATTTTTTCCCACCATTCTTTACATCATTTATACGGAGAATCCAAACGTTTATCAGAGGTAAAAGCATTAACTTTGTTTTTCAGACTTAATGATTAATGGACCCCGAACATCACGGCTTATATTATGTAAGCATATTCATTTTCATACAAACATATGACACATGTTTGTAATTGTGCCTTATTTGTTTTACTACAAGTGGAATTTTCTAAATGGTTACTCGTTTTCGTTTTCGTGCGTGAATATCGACGGCGGTTGAGGCTAGCCAAATAGGGGAAGATTACTCCTCCCAGAAACCTGTTCCCACCTTTAACTTGCTAGGGGTCGATACTCAATTTGGTGCTCTATTGTGAGTGCTGTTGAGATTGTCGTCAGGACATTCTTTATTTGATAATAGAGTGCAATTTGTAATGTTGAGTTGTTTCTGCATCTTTGTTCTGAAAAGTTTTCATTTTCTCCCAATGACTGAAATTGACCAAAATCGGTCTAAAGTGATTATAATCAGACCTCTCAGGCATCAGGTGCGAGACAAGTTGTCCTTTTGGAAAACCATTGTACTGCGTGCAATTTCATACCAAAATATGCAGAAATTCATTTTGTTTAATCACATGTATTGATGGAATGCACAGTAATGTTATATGTTTCTTAAAGCGGTCAGTCGTTCACAGACAATTACAGACAATGCAATCTGACTGAAAGACAAACATATCAAACTTAAATCATATAAAGAACCAAAGGACTAAGTAAGTGTGAAAGATCAAGTTAACTTTAACAAAGAATATGTTCTTATACAATATCTATCAGTCATTGCCGTGAGTGCATCTCAAATTGCTTGCACTATCAAGTCAGAGTTATGAAAGAGATCAGACGATACGAACGTACTTTTTGCACGGTAAACGGGAGTCGTTATGCTTCAAATAACTGATGAAGTTTTTGTTGACGAAGGTATACAGAACCGATATGAAAAATCCCCTTGATGAAGCCAATATCAGACCTATATGTTGAAGAATTGATGCTTCATTAACGTGAAAATGAGTAGGAAGAATAACAAACAGATACGACAATCTTATCATTGTAAACAGTATTGCAGTCATCACTATTTCAGATTTTACCTTTGCGACGTCAAAACTCCTTTTCCGGTATTCGTGTTTATGAACAAAAATTAACGATACAGTAAGTGAAGGTCACATGGCTGTATAAGCCAATCAAATTTGTAACACACCTTAGGTCACGAAAATTGACGTCAGAGCTACCACGTGTTTACTATGAAATGTTGACAATGACAAGCATTATAAACTTGAATTTGATATAAGTATAATCTTTGAGGATAGACGAAGACATTTCAGAAAATAATAATTATGTGAAATCATTCTTTATACCAAATTTGATGCGATTCTGACCATGGGGGTCCTAAGAGGTAATCATGCACGCATGTACGTAAACAGAGGGTTGTGTACTTTATGTGTAATTATTTTTCGATTTATAAACACAAGGTATACTTTTTTTGTACTTAGAATAAAGAGTTAAGATCAGACTTCAAGACTAGATAGGTGAAAGTGTCCACAATTTTTTTATAAGAAAGAATTGTCACTTATAATTTGGTTGAAAACTGCATAAAATCTTATACAGCTGTCACACCTTAAGAGCGCATTGAAATGTATGTGTAAAATTTGTGCAGAACGACCGCTGGTGGTGTCAATATAACAAAATTCGACTCAATTATAAATGTTTGATATTGTCTGGTCAATTTCAATCATAATTCATATGTAACACACAACAAAGACTACATGGAATTAAAAAAAAGGGGGGAGGGGTGTTCTTCAACCCCCTTCCCGCCATTTTCATTCCTCTAATTAATATGGAAAGTAATGCATTTTGTCGCCATAATGATTCTATTTTTCTTGGTAACTATTCAAACATCGAATTTTGTTGAAAATCAATTACAAAATAAGGCTGTAAACTCCGTTAAACGAATATATTGGGCATATCATTAAGATAATGGACTCGTGCAGTTAAGGGGGTAGGGGTTATGTTTTGTGAATTTCGAGCTGCCATTTGATTAGATGCATTATCTTATGAGCTGTGAGTCTTGTATATATGTTTTAAAGATAAAACAAACCAAAATTTATGAAAAAAAATTAAACACTTTTTTTTCTCAATTTTTAATTGCATTTTTCTATGTTTTCTAACTTTTACTTACGGACACCTGAATCGAGCTCATATAATTTTCAAATATAAACAAAAAGTATTGATAATGATAAATCTAGTAATTAGAAAGTTAAATGAAGATCATGTGACATAGTTGATGCAAATTTGTGTTTCTAAAAACGAATAAATGAGGAAAATTAAAAGCAAGGAAAATTTTGTATTTCGCCAGTTTTTACACAATAGGGTTACCTCCGATAGCACTGTATTTCATGGAGACGGATGAACATATTTTGTTGAAACTTGGAACACGATAAAGGTAGGTATTGATGTATATAATAACATTGTGAATTTGATTCAGATGTGAAAAGGTGCGCATCTTAAGGTCACATGGCTGTATAAGCCAATCAAATTTGTAACACACCTTAGGTCACGAAAATTGACGTCAGAGCTACCACGTGTTTACTATGAAATGTTGACAATGACAAGCATTATAAACTTGAATTTGATATAAGTATAATCTTTGAGGAAAGACGAAGACATTTCAGAAAATAATAATTATGTGAAATCATTCTTTATACCAAATTTGATGCGATTCTGACCATGGGGGTCCTAAGAGATAATCATGCACGCATGTACGTAAACAGAGGGTTGTGTACTTTATGTGTAATTATTTTTCGATTTATAAATACAAGGTATACTTTTTTTGTACTTAGAATAAAGAGTTAAGATCAGACTTCAAGACTAGATAGGTGAAAGTGTCCACAATTTTTTTATAAGAAAGAATTGTCACTTATAATTTGGTTGAAAACTGCATAAAATCTTATACAGCTGTCACACCTGAAGCCGGACCAGAGACGATGAAAAATAATTTGGGAGTTTTCACGATCCATACAATAGACATGTTCGAGTGATTGATCTATCATTTCGCTTTATGGCTTAGTGAGATAGACACGATCCAAACAATCACTGGGACAATGGGAAGTCCCCAACCTACAATCAAATATGTTAGGTAACCGTTGATGCAATGAAATCCAGATCGGGATGTTATCTGTAGGAAATTTGCATCTAGGGTCAGACAGCAAATTAATGCTATTTCGGCATAGTGACTCAGTGAAGATAATAATTGGCATACTATGTCAGAGAAGTGATGCACAGATATAATTCCTTTCATTTGAAGACAAATTATCAAATGTGTAGTAAGCTTACAAATATATCCAAAGATGCAAACGAATAAACATTGTTATGTATATCCTTATGTCGAGAACATAATTTACAAATCTTGGTACGACACACTGATACAGTGACAATACAACGATCACACAAGCCAGAGATAGAGTCAACAGAGAGATACCCAGAATGTTCATTTGAATCAATGTTAAACGTCTGCAAATTCATTAGCATCATTAAAAAGCAGATAAATTTACAGCATGGACCAGACATGCACGTTTCGGGTATTAAACCCTCGTCAGTGATCCTCAATCTAAACAATAAAATATGGCCAAAATATGTGGATATTCTGTCCAAAATATACCTAGAGACGTAGCAAGATGAGTGGGATATGATGCTACAGGATCCAGGTTTCAGAAATTTGAGAAAATTTTGTAAACAGACATTTTTCGTATGCGTTTGAAGAAACAACCAACTGGCTACATGTGCCCTTGGGGACTCCTGGTCTATCAGCAGTGACACTCACCGAGTGGTACAAGTGTTAAACGTCTTCAAATCCATTAGCATCATTTAAAAACAGATAAATTTACAGCATGGACCAGACATGCACGTTTCGGGTATTTAAAGCTTTGTCTTGCATTTTCACCAAAGTGTTCGAAGGTATCCAATATAGTAATGTTATCATTACCCAGACAAACTTCGTAATTTGTCTGTTTTGATGTCAACAACGTTCCATTCAAGTCCTCCCAATTCCCAATTCCCAGCGTTCGCACATTTTCGGTATACGAAGTTTTCCGTAACAAATCTCTAATATGGTTGACCGTTTCGTGATATCGACTGACCTGCGATCGTTAGTGGCCAACATAGAAGACCATCAAATGTATTGTTACAAAATAACCGTTCAGTGTGATATCTTCGTACCCATTGTAACAGTGGTGTTCACATGAGTGATGCAGTGGCAAAACTGAAATTTGAAATGAAATAGATATTAGCAGAGCACGGAGTTTACTTCGAAAATACAGTCCGTGCTCTGCAAGCTGAAGCGAGCTCTGCATGTTATCAAATAATGATAATGTAATTATGCAAGAAAATATACATAAAAAGAACTCCTCAGTCTTACCCATGATTAAAATATCACTATTTCATCATTTATCATTGCTTTTCCAAATACTACATACTATTGTCGAACCTTTAATGAGAAAGACTGTGGTTTTCTTCTTTTAAATGGAGTCATGTCTTAGTAACATGCGTAGTAATACACTTTATCTTAGACTTACACTGTGAGTGATTCGGCTCGTTACCATTTAATTTCCCGATATCAGCTTCCCTGATGTTTGATGCGCTATAGTTAAATACTTCATGTATGATTCGGTTATTTAAGACTCCAATTCTTGTCAGATTGTTATACGATAAAACAACATAATTATTAAGATCAATTTCTTCCTACTGATATTGAAGACGTTTAATTACAGCAATAACATAAGTAGGAATATAGGTTTTAAAATTGATCTGCTGAGATTTCTGTAATTTTTGTAACGAATATGGGCAAAGGGAATGAAATACTGATTTTGTTTTTTTTATAATTTGTTTGGATGTTTTTCTTGGGTGTATTTTTTAGAGTGAGTATTGTTTTGTTTTCATTTTGTTCCATTGCCTTTTTGTCAGCTTAAAATGATTTTCATTTCCATTTGTTTTAATTCTGTGAGGCATTTTTGGAGATTAATGGGATGGTTGTTGCGTTTTAGTTTCATTTGCTTCTAGAAAGGAGTGTAAGGACGATTTTTGAATAAAATAGAATTCAAAGTATTTCAAAAATTCATCTTAACTGTAATTTTACTGTATCCTTGCTCCATCCTTAACTTCACAATACATTTCCAGGTATCATTATAGAATACTCGGGGGATAAGTTTATCTTTTGAAGGCTTTTATTTCTAGCTTAAAAATTCAATATATTATTGGTAGAGTAATCTTCAAATGGGGGATATGTCAAATTTCATTTTTTTTTTCATTTCATGCGAACATTCATTCAGGGATGTCATGATAAGTTTAAATTTGAAAATATATCTCAAGAACCGCAAAAAATCATGGTGTTACTCATTGGAGAAATATATTTTTTGAATTCTTCATGCTACATTTTCTTTAAATCATTATCGATGTCTAGACAAGTTTTGTAAAGGCAAGAAAAAGGCAAGAAAGAAGTATGTAAAAAGTAGTAAGACCCTATTCAAACTTTGTTGAAATGATTTAATGATTTATATTCCAGTATTATTTCTAAACGAACTAAGGCAACAAAGAGTCATATACTTTTGTATCACTTTTCATTATAACATTGTTTAGACGGAGAAATGAAAACATACGTTTACCTTACGTTTACGGGACATTTCAACGCATTTAAACGTAACGTTTTTGGTCCCCGTAGCCGGAGCTATATCTGTGAGGACTGAGTCTAAATAAAATGTCATTTGCTCTGATAATCCATCTACTATAACTGTGATAAGATATTAAACTTGCGTTCAGCAATAAAATAGCACAAAAGTGTAATACTTCTTATGTCTAATTTGAAGTTTTATACTCTTTTATACTCTTTCGAACGCATACAAATTTGCTGGAAATAAATGTTTTCTGATAATTCATTCATCAATCCTGATGAAAATCTTCTCCTACGCTTGTAGCACCATGTCAATATCATAAAAGATTTTGCCTTGAAAAGCTTGTAAATGTCAAGTACAATGAAAACATTCAATAGTCATCATTGATTTTAGGACTTTGTTTGGAAAATTATGTTGACCTCCAAATTAGCTCATATTTCCTGTTTTTCTTGAAGAACAAATTATCTGTATTCTGTTTATTCGATAAAAGGTTCAGAAGAAAGAATTTGATTGGAAAATGATACCATTCCTATATGAGCATAGCTACGGATATTTTTTAACAATTACATACATGGGCAAACGAGTTAAATATCATTGGAAATCTATAAAGTGAACATGTTTTCATACACCAATAAATAAAGATTTTTGTTTTGATAAGGACGATATTTTTTCTTTCACATTTGTTTTCTTGGAGGGCTCTTAACGAAAAAATATTGTTTCAATGTCTTTTTAATGTCCTAACAATGTGTTGTACTTAATTGTAAATGTCTTTATAATTCCGTCACTATACGTAATAATGATTTAATTATTTATCGGTAGTTTGAATTATTGTCATCACTGTGTTCGTTCCTCAGATTTTGAATATAAGAATAGTTCGTGTTCCTTTTTATCTTCCTACAAATTTAGTTTTTATATATCTTATCTGTAATGTTTATACGGTTAATATCTTCTGATGGCGAGTCATACACATAGGTATGGGGGTTGGAAATACACAATTCTGAAAACGAAGTCATTTGCAAACAACGTACTACAAAACCGACCCCGGCGAATCCCGAAAGTGTTTTAAGCAATAATTGTTTAATGACAATCGTTTTTCAACGTTTCACTCTTCCGATGCTCGTGTTGTCTTTTATTGTACGTTTGAAAGTGTGTGTGTTGGGGAGGGGAGTGTGATTATTTGTGTGCCTTGCTATTTTACGAAATCTCGCTGAGATAGACGTCACGTCCTTCCTTCCTTATATTGATTATATTGTACAAATTGGTTTGGCTAGAATTATGAATTGTCTACTTTGACATGTATAATAATTGTTTAACTGAATCACAAATCAATTATATCATGTGTTTTTATCAAATGCAATTTCTAGCTTTCACAGAGCTGTGTATAAGATTTCATTATCTTAAAAATCTTCTAACATTTTATGTTTTTTAAGGTTTTTCTACATTCAAAGTGTATTAATGAAAGATTGTATTTAATCAAATCTTAATGGAACTTTACCTCTTTTATTGCTGCAAGGAATTACTGGTTGTCTCGAAAAATGTACAGATATTACTTTTTTTTACCCGTCTTAATCTACCCTTATATATATATATATATCTTAAGATTTGACAGACAGAAAAAAATACAGTTTTGCTAAAATCGATCAAAGTACAAGGTAAAGAGAAATGGGCATATTTGTCTCAAGAATTGTATTTCTATAGAAAACAGCTTTATGTGTCTGCGACAAATAAATCAATTTAAGTATTCTATTTCGACAACAACACAATTATTTGAATAACAATCCGATGTATCCAGTGTGACCTGTACGACATTCCAATTACGTGACTGTCTTATAAAATCTCTTTAATATATCTATAGAAAAGATTCTAGGAATTTGTGCCGCCAGTAGGTGAAATTAAGGTACATATAGAATCTGTTTCTGTCTGAAATGTCACATGGTATCTTAATCTCTACATTTAGACAAGAAAGGAAAAATAGAAAAGAAGACTATTTCCTCATTTATCTTACATCTCTCTAACTTTGTAATTTCAACTTAAACTTATCTAGAGGTATTTCTTAAAAATAGATAATCAGTGTTACCCACAAGTTTCATGAACCTGTTTAATTTTTTTCTGGTTTCTTTTTTCTGTTCTCGTGATAACACGTTTTGTTGTGTTCAACCTTGGAGATCTTATCTCTATCAGTAAATGAAAGTCAAATACTGTTTCATATTTAAAACGGATTGCCCGTCACGTGCCCATGATGACAAATTGTCAACCAGCATGGACAGTAGTATTAACCAGAGAATGAAAGTCTTTTTGGGTTTACTGTTTGATTTCCATTCACTGAGATATAACGTAAAGAACAACAGAGTATTTGTGTATGTTGAGTCAGATGAATTCTTATTATCTTTATTCTGAAGGTTATCAACATCCACAGAAATATTTCAAGGTGGTTTACATTGTTTTGTATTTCTAAATAGGATGTCCTTGAAATCTCATGCTTCTTACGTCCATCAATTTTGACTTTCAGTCACTCTGGCAAAAGGTAAAAGATAAAGGCAACATTCCTTTGATCGTGCACTTTTACAAAGTTATTTCTGGCCGGCAGCCTTAGTTGACTTTGGATGAGCACAGGCCATTCTGAACCATGTGTACTGTGCCTGTGTTAATCCTGCATAACTTCGCGTGAGTGATTTTTGAATTTATTCTGACTGTTTTGTTAGATTCCTCTGCTTGTGTATCTTGTTATGAATTTGGCATGGCAGTTCAGATAATGATATTTTTCTTGCTTATTTTTCATGAACAAATTCTCTATATATCTGTTGTTGTTATCATTGTTGAAGTATTTTAGTGCTAGGTTAATATCTGCAGACATCTGACACCACCAATGTTTAATCTTGCATGATAATTAAATTGAATCAGTCACATTAAAAGTTCTATCGACTGCAAAATGAAACTGAAGCATGGGTAACCAGAATGAAAAGAAAATTATTTGATTATTATGTACGCTAAAAATAACAAAAACAAGTAAGCAAAACAAACAATGTGCATAGTGTGACTTAAAATTATAAAATTTGTTTGAAGTTCTCTCAGAATAGTTATTCTGTATCATATAGGCCACATTTAGATAAGATAACATTTTGAAATAAAAATTAGGCACATTTACCTGAAATAGTGTGGAATAATTGAAAAAGACAAGAAATGCTTTAATTATAGGCAACTCTGATAATTTCTTATCTATCCTGTCGCTGGTATAACCAATGATATTATCCATTATCATAGTTCTTTAACTATTTGATGTGCGTTTACAAATCAAAAATGAAAAGGCCAAATAATCTGCAAAATAAGCCGACAGCAATACTACTAGTATTTAAAACTATTTCATTCCTGTATCGTATGCTAAGTTTACACTCAGACACAATAACCAACCATGTCAACGACAGAGCAAAATCGTGCACTAGGTTTACACTTCGCTAGGATAACAACGCTGTCTACGACTCGGAAAAATCATAAAGAATGTCAGAGATCGTGGTGTCGAGTTGTAAGATAGAAGAAATTTCGATGTATTGTGATTTCTTTGGAACCAAAGAAGGCAGATCAAAGTCTAAAAGATCCTACATACCATGTTTTAAGGGATGTACATTGACTGTTCCTTTTCAATATTAAGGTATTGATTTTTTTTAAAAAAGCGTTATATATGCAGAAATAAACTGGATATCTTATAATTAAATTACTTATCTACACATTTTACATTTTCCTAAGTAATCTACTTTTGCCCGGCCAGTTTCCGGACAACTATGGCGGATTTTCGAAGAAATGTCCTTTGTTTTTTGGAAATTGATTAAATTTCTCTCAAATAATGCATTGAATAAAAAAGATATTTATGATGATTCATATTTGACCATATGGTCATCTGACGTCATTATGTTTTACAAAATGGAGAAAATATTAAAACCCAAGAGTTATCTGGGTGTGCCTCATGAACATTCATAAAAATATCTTTCTATGTGTTCGCTTATATTCTTTTACTTCTTCTGGTGTGTTTTCTTAGATCGTAGCAAATAGCGTGAGGTGAACACCTTGTAACAATTTCTATTGATAGAAACAAAAAGAAGGGAGGAGATCTCCAACAAGACCCCGTTGCAGCATCAACAGTAAAACACCAAAACACCCGATGCAAAAACACAAAAGACGAGTACAGCACGAGACGGAAGACACACGACATGTAAACATCAAACACAAAAGACTACACATAAACCGACGAGACCAATGGGTAACCGGTGCCGACTTTGGACGGCCATTTGTCACGCAAGTAGCAAATGGTGTGGTTATCCTGGATTACGTGCGCACAACCCTCTCACTTCTCCAATTACCCAGAGGTCTCGAAGAACGTACAATTGTGGTGTAAAACAACCTCCTCACTGTAAGATGACATCACACAAACAAGACCGCAAAACACAGAGGCCCCAGAGACACAGAAAATATGTAAATGGATATAAAAAGAGGGCTTGCGTAATACAGTCCGTGCTCTGCCGGCTGTAGCGAGCTCATGTATGTAATCACCCGAGGAGTCCGACTGACATTCAGAGAGGACAAATCCCAATATTGAATTCCAAAGTTTGTCCAATTCATGTACTGTAAAAACATAAAAACCTTAAAGTTATGACTTTATTAGTTGATGAAGTCCTTTTGTCTATTTCTAATTAAATGGAATAATATATTAACAGAAACAGAAAAAAGAGATGGAAAAGCAAAATTTGAAGAAAATAAGTTTGAAAGTGTTACATGAAAATTATTTTGGAATGGTTTCTTTTGTTTATTAGATTCTATGGAACGCATATTTCAATTTACATTAAACGAAATTCAAAGAACCAAGATAATGCAAAATTAAGTTGAATGAACCAGGTAACCTTCTATGACAGAAGCTATTATATCTTCTTCATAAGATACTAGTGTACTGCTGTAGATATCCCATGTTACTGTGGTTTATGACATATGTTGTTAGATAGAGATAAAGCGTTAAATAATGAACAATAATTTCTGTACAAAAGCAGATAATATAAGTCTTTAATGGTCCATCTAAGCTCAATTTTGTTTTCTAATGGCCAATCCCTCAATTCTTTCTTGTACTTTTACTTTTTAACATGGATAGCTGGTGATAGTTTACACTTTACATAAGACCAAAGAATGATCATCAGGCCATATAATTAATCCTCAAATGTGCCATTGTTTTCTATTTCTTATATCCAATTCTTCATTCTTTCATTTGGTTTTCATTTTACTCTAAGGCTGTTAAAGATTTTAGGAGAAAAGTATAAATCTGGGTCATATGAAAAACTATTGTAATTCTATATGTAAAAATACTTGTACCGAATTCCTATCTTTATCAAGGTTGCAATATAGGAGCAGAATGCAGCATATCTTTTTATTTAAAAGTTGATTTATGTTGTTGATGATGTCATAATATCTCGCTTCAGTAACTAGATTCCTGTGTGTCATTTACCCGAAGTGTTAAATTTTGTTATCAATTTATTAATGTATATATATGCTGTAGATTTGATGGTACATTAACAGTGTTCTTACGTCAACCATGAGGATAATTTTGTCATATCATAGAACAAATTCAAGTTTTGCATTCTCTTTAGATATGCCCCTCTTGAGTTCCAGAGAGAAACGACACAACGTAGAAAATTAGAAGTTTTTAAAATGTGCCCTATAAATATGTTTCAAGGGTCCTTTGTTATATAAATGTGTTTTCTGCAGAGAAATACAGGAGGCGCAAATCATATCTAAAATAATTAATTCTAGTTTTAGTTAACCTTCATATGATGAAAATCCGAAGAAATGTTTTGACGTATTTGAATGACAACTGCATAATTTATTATTCCTTATTCGGAACATGCATTTTAGTGAACGGAATTTGGACATTTCTGTCTGTTCTCAAGCCATGACTTTTCCTTGTTGATCCTTCATGAATTTCCTCATAGCGTTCACAAATTCGTATTTCACTACAGAAAAATAAATTCATTATTTACCGATTGACAGTTGTTAAACGTCTTTAAATTCGATAGCATCATTTAAAACCAGATGAATTTGCAGTATGGACCATGCAGACTACACATCGGCATTATGTTTGACAACAAGTGCTTACTCACTTTATTGGTAATAAAGTCATTGTTATTATATGTTATTGCTCATCTCTGCTAACTAATGACAGATGTTATACATCGTAAATTTCAATGGTAACAATCCGGTCTTACATGATTCGCTTTGTTTACTCTACATGAAACACATTGTAAAATATTTGGTTAAGCAGCTACATATTCATCTTTCTTTATAAGCATTTAAGTTAATGATCACTTTAGATCTGATCTTGTAGGGGTACTTAGTAAAAGGGGTTTTTATGTAGGGGAATATGATGAATACATGTAGCAAAGCCGTTTTGCACTGACCAATACGGTACATAAGGTATTTACAAAAAAATAAATTATATCAGGCAAAAGAAATATGTAATAGGAACTGAAGAATATTGAAAAATATGATCAGAATATATCACTTTCCAATATCTAGAGCGTTACCACCTTGAATGAAAGTCAAATACAAAAGCCGAAACCAGGCTCCAAAATCCAGAATCAAAAGTGGAAATAAGAACCCCCAAATTTGAGCAAAATATCCATTCAGGTAGGTCCAAAAATAATTTCAAAGAAGTATCTATCAGTTATTCGAGCAAGGGTAAAAGCATTAGAACTCCCATTGGAACAATTGCGAAAATGGGAATTAACAACAAAGTGAGACTAGGTGCTCGAGGAGAGTCAGCGTCTCCTGTTTAAAGGCAACAGCAACAGTTTCATGAAACTTGTCAAATTCGGTGATTGTTTCGATGTACATATTGTTGTACATAACAGGTTAATATGTCTTGTTGGATGATGATGACAGTCATTTAATCATAATCCAGAATATCATTCTGGAAAGAAGAATCTAATATGCCCACAGCATCAGAGGAAGTTCCTCAATGATCATTTCAGCAGTTGTGCGTTATAACCCTGAATAAGAAGCTTACTTGCAAGCCGTCTGACTCTAATATTTGGAACATGCCCTGGCGTACAGTATTAGCCGAGAAACAAAAACTCCATAAGCCTGCGGAAGCTGAAATTATCACGCTTGTCATACAATGAAGTGTTCAAATAGCCATTAGCTAAAAGGAAGCCAAAAGCCCATTTCAACTTCTGGCTTCGGGATCACCAAAAACCAACCGCTAGCAGCGCCACCCTGTATAGATTCGACTAAAAAAAAAAACCAGATGAACACTAGAATTGACAAATGCAATTCCATTTCTCCCAAAGCCTGAAAAACACGACAACTTTCACCGGAATGCGCCATCACACATTAAAATTCTGATACTTGTGTGCATTCATCTAGACAAATAAGCTTTAAGTAATGCATATTATCCATGACGGACACCTGTCATATTCAAAACGTGCTTCTGCAGAGCACGGATTGTAATACATACGCCCTCTTTTTATATCCATTTACATATTCAGCTGTGTTGCTTGGGTCCCTGCGTTTGCGGTCTTGTTGTGTGTGGTCATCTGGCAATTACACCACAATTGTACGTTCTTCGAGACCTCTTGGTAATCGGAAAAGTGGAAGGGTTGTGCGCATGTAATCCAGGATAACCACACCTTCTAATATTTCCGTGACAGATGGCCATCCTAAGTCGGCACCGGTTGCCGATTGGTCTTGTTGGTTTATGTGTAGTCATTTGTGTTTGATGTTTCTGTGTTGTGCATTGATTTCCTTGTCCCTTTTGCGCCTCTTTCTGTGCTTGTCTGGTCTGTGTTATTGCATTGGGTGTTTTGGGGTTTTGCAGCCTGGTGTAGTTGGAGATCCCCTTCTTTATTCTGTTTCATGGCTGATTGAAAATTAATCCCTTCAGATCAATGTCTGTTCTTCGTTTTAGATATTAACGTTCTTAAGTTTCTATTAGACCATGAGTCAGACCCCAAAATTCGTGGTCATAGGCACCATCCGAGATGAATAAACGAGACTCGTATATTCTGATAGATGGACATCGATCTCTAATGTTTGCAAATTCATGATAGCAACGAATAATATGTACATGTAGCTAAGACAGTTTTTTGGGGGGAAAACGTGTTTTTTCAGTCAAAAATCAATGAAAAAAGAGGGGAAAATATATAACCTTTGTATGGAGGATGATTTTAAAAATTTGAATATGTGAATATATAGTACTTTTGGTGCTCTTTCATATGTTATAAGTTCAAAATTTTTCTCTTTCTCTGTGTTTTTGGGTAATATAGTCGATTTTTTTGCTAATTTTCACAGAAATCAGAAGAAATATTTCCCTCTGTTTTCAGTTATGTAACCAAGATACTTTGGGATTCCTTTCGTTTTTAGTTCATATCTCAACTGTGTGACTAAGAGACATCAGTCTTACACGCAAAAATTATAGAAAATTTAATACGAATAAACATTTAAGATAGTGTCAAGATTTTCCAGCATTCGAATGGAAAATCTACATTTATCAGAGATAAACATGATAAAGGCAGTGCCTTTATTATTCAGGTTTGATGTCTAGAACAGATGAAGAATTTCCCCCGAAATAGTTCATGAACCATCACGACTTACATGCCGTAAGCATATTCATTTATTTTATAAACATATGGAACTCAATTATGGTTCATGTATTTATTTCAATTATGTGTTAAACTTTCTTTTTTTCTGTTACAAGTGAATGATTCCACCTATCTCCCTTTCAAGAAACAGTGTGTATAATGTAGCATTATTTGAGATTACTTCCTTTTAGTTTTCGAAACATGTTTTCTTTTATACATGACAATGAAATTTACCAACGAATATGTACAATATCACATCCATTTTGTATTTATTGCGATAACAGTTTTTCAGGAATACATATCGGTATCTAGTGTTGAGTTTAACAATAGATCAATTTTATCACAGACAATAAATTATGACTGAGAGACGAACGAGCTACGTATATATCAAGAATAAAACAACATACAAACATAATTTTTGAGTAAAGATTGTATCAGATCACTTTGTGATTAAAACAAATGCCCTCACATGTTTTTTGCAATGTCTATCAATTATCTATGACGAGTGCATCTTAAATTGCTTGCACTATCAAGTCAGAGTCATGGGAGAGATCAGACGATACGAACGTACTTTTTGCACGGTAAACGGGAGTCGTTATGCTTCAAATAACTTATGAAGTTTTTGTTGACGAACGCATACAGAACTGATATGAAAAATCCCCTTGATGAAGCCAATATAAGACCTATATGTTGTAGAATTGATGCTTCATTAACGTGAAAATGAGTAGGAAGAATAACAAACAGATACGACAAGCTTATCAGTGTAAACAGTATTGCAGTCATCACTATTTCAGATTTTACCTTTGCGACGTCAAAAATCCTTTTCCGATATTCGTTTATGTGAACACGAATAAAAGATAGAGTAAGTAAAGCCAGACCAGAGACAATGAATAATAATTTGGGAGTTTCCACGATCCATACAATAGACATGTTCGAGTGATTGATCCAGCATTTAGCTTTATGGCTTAGTGAGATAGACACGATCCAAACGATCAATGGGACAATGGGAAGTCCCCAACCTACAATCCAATATGTCAGGTACCCGGTGGTGCACAGAAATCCAGATCGGGATGTTATCTGTAGGAAATTTGCATCTAGGGTAAGCCAGCAAATTAATGCTATTTCGGCATAGTGACTCAACGAAGATAATGTTTGGCATACTATGTCAGAGAAATGATGCACAGTTATAATTCCTTTCATTTGAAGATAAATAATCAAATGTGTCGTAAGCTTACAAATTATATCCAAAGACACGCATGAGTAAATATGTTTATATATCCTGACGTGGAGAACAGAATTCACAAATCTTGGTACGGCACACTGATACAGTAACAATACAACTATCACACAAGCCAGAGAAAGAGTCAATAGAGAAATACCCAGAATGTTCATTTGAGTCAAGCTTTCTTTCACATTTTCACCGAAGTGTTCGAAAGTATCCAAGGGAGATAAATAATCATTTCTAAGACAAAACTCGTAATTTGTCTGTTTTAATGTCACCATTGTACCATTAAAATCTTCCCACTCCCCAGTCTTTCCACATTTTCGGTACGCGGAATTTTCCGTAACAAGTTCTTGGTATGGTGGACATTTTTGTGATATCAACTGACCAGCGGCCGTTGGCGGCCAGCATAGAAGTCCATCATATGAACTGTTACAAAAAGAACCATTCACTGTGACATCTTTGTATAGATTGTAACAGTGGTGCTCACTCGAGTGATGCAATGGCAAAACTGAAAAAGAAAATAATTTTTCTCTGATTTCAATGTAGTAAGCTTTAGCATCAGATTTGTCTGCAAAATTTCTTATTCGGTCAAAGAACAATCATATTCACCAATATTTGTCAAATAAGGTTCAGCAGACTTTTAAGTTTTGATAAACGCAGTTCTTTGTGTCAAAACGCACACACACACACATACATACACACAAAAATAGTAGCAAGAACTTTTATTCGTTGTATTAACTTGCAATCAAAATATTTTGTTCATAAAAGAAATGAGTGGATCTCCAGCAAGAATTCAATTTTAATGATCAATTAATAGGAACAGATAAACTAACTAAAAAATGGAACATAAAAAAGACAAATCAAAATCTTACCCATTATTGTTGTTCACTTTTTAATCCTTCCTTCTCCAAATACTACAAACGATAGAAGAACCTTTAATGAGAGAGTCGTGGTTTTCTTCTTTTAAACGGAGTCATGTTTAGTAAACATGCGTAGTAATACACTTTATCTTAGACTTACGCTGTGAGTGATTCGGCTCGTTGCCATTTAATTTTCTGATATCAGCTTCCCTGATGTTTGATGCGCTCTAGTTAAATACTGCATGTAGGATTCGGTTATTTAAGACTCCAATTCTTGTCAGAAAGTAATTCGATAAAACAACATAATCATTCAGATCAAATTCTTACTGCTGATTTTCAAGACGTTTAATTACATTAATAATGTTTTAATCGTATCTTTAAGATAGGTCGTACGTCGGAAAATAAATCGCAGATCTTCCCATACTTCTGACATATAATGCAAGTACATGTATGTTTCTTTTTTATACAATTTGTTCTTGGGGGGTATCTTTTATTTGTTGTTTTTTTTTTCGCTATATTTCTTACTTTTTGAAGAGGGATTACGTATTTTAATTGCTATTGATTTTTCTATTCACATTTGATTCTTTCAGATTGAAGTTTTAAGATTTTTAAAAGGAGTGCAGGTGGAAATGTCTTTTTTACTGTAAATTTGATATACCCTTTGGTATTACTTATTCGCACTATCATTACTCTTCGTTCAAGTATAAAAAACTTAAGGAATCTCAGTGGTATTTTTTAGAAGATTCATTATACTTTTTATCCACAAAATAAATAGAAATCATCCAACAGAGTATTTTGATAGAGTTGTCATTTCATCAGAACATTTATCAAGGGATATAAAGGTTAAAATCAATCTGGAGTGATTTTGAAATAAATATATTAAACCGCAGAAATCTATTATGTGATTCTTGGATACTTTTTGTTTTCTTTATTTCTTTTTCTTGATTCTTCAAAGAGAATATTAAAAAGCATCCTCAAATACTAAATTAAAGTTTGTGAACAAACTAATTAGGTACTGCTCAGACTTAGTTTGTAAAATGTGAAGTCTATAAAATCTAAATGTTTATATTGCTAGTATCGTGTCTAAACGAAACTCGTGTGGTTCTCATTTTTTTTATATTTTTTACATACATGTACTTTATACAATTTAAGATGATGATATCCGTTTATCTCAAACTGCATGTCACTAATACTGAATTTGTCATCGTCATATACGATAGACCCTCTCTGCCCGGACTGATATATACATTAATTAGACATTTTCCGTGGTCGCTGTCTTCGCACTTTGGACGCCGCACTTTGAAGGGACTATGACACGAAAGTAATCCAAAGTAACATAGAATAATTTGTGTGATAATTAATTTATTTACATGTTTTAATTTACATATTTAAAGCTCTTAAGTGTCATTTCATCTATTCTGTGTACAGATTTATCTTTTCTAATTGCACATGATTACTTAAATACGCCCCGTGAAGTGCGAAGTCCGGAGTGCGAAGTACATCAACTTGAAAAATGTCCAATATGACCAACAAAATCTTATTTGATATCAGCATTGTTTCCTAGCAGCATATTACTATCAAACAGTAGTTCTTTATATGCCTGATTTGGGATTTTCATACTTGTTTGAACGCATTTTATTTTGATTGGAATAAAATTTCATGACTCTTCTTTTTCAATACTGATAAAATCTTCTCCTACGCTTTAATGGTCCATATCAATATCATAAAGAGGAATACATATTGCTTTGAATTGGTCGTAAATGTCAACTACAATGGAAATATTCAAAAGTCAACTATCATTGATTTGGAAAAAATTATGATTGGAAAATTATGTTACCCACAAAATTTGCTCATATTTCCTGTTTGTCTTGAATAACAAACTATTCGGATTGTGTTTATTTGACAAGCCCTTCAGAACAAAGAAGTTTATTGGAATATAATGCCATTCCCGTACGGAGGAAGCTATGGAATATTTCTTTTCAACAATTACATGCATGGACATACGACATTAACAAAATTGGAAATCTAATATTCAGTCACCGATAAAGATATATTTTGAATTTGATAATACAGAAGTGTTCCAACTCTTTACTTCCTTGAAGAAAATTTCAAACAATTCCACTCAAAGTAACGCCCTCTGAATTTAAATTTGTACTTTGCAGAGAGTGTGCGGCTCCAAATTTCGTGTATGGTCGATTGGATAGCAAAGTTAAATGGAATCTTTGACCAAAATAGCATTGGAGAGCTGATGCTAAGATGTAAACATCCTTTAATTTCGACAATATTCTTGGGTGAAATGACAAGTTTCCGAAATATCTAAATAATATATATTATGTTAAATTGGTAAATGGCATAACAAAGCTTCTTTCATGCGACAGAGCTGAAGATAAGTAATTATTGCACCTGAAATATTCAGCCAGGAAGAACAATTTTTACTATTCCACACTGCAAAAGGAAATAAATGTTAATAATAATATTCGGAAGATTTCCAACTCTTTAGCTTCTTGAAGAAAATTTCATACCAATTTATAATGCACCAGACACGTGTTTTGGATAGTGAATCCTCATCAGTGATACTTATTGAATGTCGAAGTGATTTTCTGATACAGCTAAATGTATTTCGATAGCGCCCTCTGGTTTTATTTTTAGAATTCAAATGTGTGATTAAAAGCTTTTGCACACTAGTTATTGCAAGGTTTCATTAAGAATTACTCATTATTTTTTAGTTCATATCAATTTAAGTATATACGTAGATAGATAATTAAGAAAACCCCAGCATGATGACGTAGCAGTGATCACAGCGGAGCACACAACACACCTTTTTAGACACAACGAGAACAATTGCATTAAATCATATATTTGAATCTCCACTTTAATGCAAAATGTTTGAAGGACAACTGAATGAAGCTCGGCCTCTTTTATTTCTGCAAGATTTAACGGGTGTCCCAAAAATTTGACTACTCGCGCATTACTTTTATTTCATTCGTCTCAGTCTAGACCTACATATGTTAATCTTTGACATGTACAGACTTCCAAAGGTCCAAATGAAGATGACCCATTTTATCTGTCCCTTTGTTCAAAGTACATGGAAAAGAGTTATTGGCACATCTGTCGCTAGAATTGTATTTGAATTGTATTTCCATTATAAAAAAAGAAATGTGTGTGTCTGCGACAAATTAATCAATTTTAAGTATTGAATTCGACAACAACACAATTATCTGAGTGTCAAACTGAAGTCTCTATTTTCACTTATTTATTTCTATTATTTGCCTATTTGACAAAAGCTCTTTTCTTACTCTGAAAATAAACTCTAGGAATTGGGTCAAATGCAGGGAAATTGTATTGTATCATTTTCTCTCCGTTTCTATTTCTAAAAAAAGTTATACAGATTTGATTTCATGAGTTTTATCAGGAACTCCGCACGATAAAAGGAAAACGTTTCCATGCATCAAATCTGTAAAAGGATATAACTCACTATTCAGAATTTAGTGACTGTTCTAGCTTGAATCCGGTCTATTTGGTGTAAGAGGATTTTCTGGTTTGACAATATTTTCACATTAAGGTATTTACTGCAATCGTTCAAAATCTTACTATTAGTTAACAATTCATAATAGAAGGACCAATAAAATATCTTGTGATAGGAGACTCCATAAGTAAAGCCACCGTTCCACTGCAATCCCGCTGTACCTACGACTATTCCCGACCGAAATTTTCACAAGAGCGGGTAAAACTTTCCCGACCTTTTCATTTTTTCCTTGAAATCACGCTCTATTCCCGACCGATTCCCGATCAATTTATGACCGATTCACGTTTCATTGCGGACTTACTCACGCTTTACCCGCTCTACTCACGATCATATTGCCGACCAAGTCCCGTTCTATCCGATCAAACTCCGATCTATTCCCGACCAAAACCCAATCTATTCCCGATGCAATTCCGATCTATTACCGACTGTCCCCGACGCATTCCCGCTCAACACATAATTTCTAACTTAAACTGATCTCATTTTTCATCCAATGATCGTATCGACCGAGAAGAAGCCTATATTTCTCGTTTTCACCAAGCCTTACCCAAAAGTGTCGCGATAAAATTTTTTAAAAATTTCTTACTTAAAAAGTGGCATTGGAAAGCTAAGAATCGTCGCCGCGACATTTTGGTAATAAGTATTTTGAACGAATCAATATCAGTGCGAGAAAATGAATGAAATATGCACAGATCCTATTTGAAGCGTCGTTTGGTCGTAACTTGGTCATATAAAGCGTGAATAGGTCGCTAGATGGTCATGAAAAGGTCTTGGTAAGATCAGCAAACATTGAATCTGTAGTGAATAGATCGTGGTAAGAGCGTAGAAAAGACGGGTAAAGATCGGGAACAGGGCGTAATTAAAGCGTATCTTATGCGTGAAGAGAGCGGGGTTTAGTTAAATGTCGATCAGACCACGCTCAAGCCACGCTCTTTCCCGACCAGGACACGATTAACCTAGGCTGTACCCACGACTATCCCGACCAAGCGCCGACTATTTCACGACCACAAAGAGAGCGGGAAAGTTTCCCGTATTCTTTCAACCGGTTGAAAGAATACGGGAAACTTTTCCCGACCTCTAAAGCGTGCCCGCTATCGATTTTGGACCAACATACGCTGTACCAGACCAAGATACGACTAAGAGCTGTTCTCTCCCGACCTGGCAATTTTCGAGGTCGGGAATGAACGTAGGTACAGCGGGATTGCAGTGGAACGGGGGCTTAAGTAATATGTTAGGCAGGCTTTGGGATCAATGAAATTGCATTTTGAGTTGTGATTTACGTCTTATTGAATTTAGTGAAGGTGGCTCCGCTTACAATGATTTCTATATACTTAATTCTGGTGAGGAAACCGGAACATCAAAAAAAAAAAAAAAAAAAAAAAAAAAAAAAAACAACCTCGGACGTCAATGGTCGCAATTTCAAAAAAAGTTCCCAGTTGGACTTTTATTTTTAGTGACTATTTATCAAGAAAGATGCATATGAATTCCAACATTGGGTTGTTACTGACAAGTTATTTACAACATTACTCATTATTATTATTGAATTTGAAGACGTTTAACATCAAAGAAGGTGTAAAATTGCAAAAGTTTTAATGTAAAATAGGGCCTGTTTACTTTTAATGTAAATCTCACAACCATTAGCTTCTAAGTCTTTTCATGCCGTTACAAGTAAAGGGTAAGGGATCAGAATGGGTCTTGCTTAAATACTGGTAACATTAGGCATACACAAAAAAAGTAAGTTTGATTGTTCCATCTTTCTGGCTCAATGTCTTACAAAAGATTCAACAAGGATATGCATTACCAAAGACCTATATCACAATGCTAGTTGATAATCATTATTTACCAGCTTTCTCAGAGTGTCAAAATTTTTGTTTATGTAACAGAGACCTTAAGAAAATGTTTTCCCTGGCAGTTCCAGGTTATTCTGTTTGAAACAACATTGTAAGATATCATTCCAAGTGTTACAATTATTCTTTCTGCTCATGATTTACGGTTATTGTTAAGGGATAAGCTCTATTCTAAGCACAAGTCATAAATATCCCAGAACATTCAGACTGTATATCGACCTTGATACAACAAAGAAATGCATTTAAAGAAAGAAAACGCGCGCTTTCTCTCTCTTATGTACGCTTTAATTTGGAAAAATGAATTGTGTTTCTGTTCTGTCCTAAACGATAAAAGAGATCATTGACACGTTCTGACCCCCCCCCCACCCCCTTCATTGAATTGTGGATAAACAATGAAAATCTGTGACCGATTGTTCGAGGGGGTTTGTGTGTTGTTGTTGTTGTTTTTTTTTTTCATTTACACCAAGTGTTCAAGCTCATTTTCCTCCGTGGTGATCATTTGATTTCATGTCGTTTTACTTTCAACTTCACCTATAACTTATTCTGATGAAAAGGTGAGAGCTTGAGGTACGAGTATAACAGGTAAAATCGGTGTTATAATAATTGCAATCCTTGTGTCAACATAAAGCTCGTTCTACATATTGACGTTCAATAAACAAATATCCAACATGGGGTTTTTGAGGCAAGCTGTAGTAGTTTTGGTCGTTGCATACGTTTTAAACAAAATTCCTTCATATTTAAAACCGACATTAACACCAAGATTCGATGGCTATTTTCATCCCGAGTTCCGTAAAGTTGCAGAAGCATTCAAGTAAGTAAATCTCCGTTTTACTCGATTAATTTACATGTGATGACAAAAACTGTATACCTTGGTGATAGATAAAGTCAAAGTTTGCTTAATGTGTTTGGTCGTTATTAATTTGCAATCAAAGAAAATTTGTTTTGATATTAGAACGGAAAGAATAAGATGTTAGTTTTTTTTTTCTAAAAATGATGAAGCGTTGCAACGTGACTCTCTGAAAAAAATTCAAGGTATTAATTGAAGAGTCTTGACCTAAATTTTAACATGAAATAACCTTGGTCTAGTTATTGACTAAACTGAATTAGTTAAACTAAATTATCCAAAAAGGAAAGACTACAATACCATATATTAGATATATTGCACATTAAATGTGGGTTTTTTTCTTCGTTGAAGAAGAATTGAACAGAGCTAGTCCAAAAATAATGGTTTACAAATATCTTTCAGATCTTCATTAGGTCAGCCTAATGAAGTAGGAGGATTTAATCTTGGTCTTATTATTCAGAACATATAACAAAAGAAATTTCCTCTGTATTTTTATAAATTATATTGCAAAGAAAGCAGGACCAGATTGGAAAGATAATAGTATAGCAAAATTTCGGTAAAAAAATACAGTTTTCTGTTATACAGTTTTCTGTTAAAACTCAAGCTTTAATGTATGCTCGTAATAAATCATTTGTTTTGTGTTCTATTTCTCTCTTCTACGGTTTTTCATAATAACAAAATGCATTATCACCCAAATGATGTCTCCTAGTAGCTAGTATGATTACAAGCTTTACGTAGTAACGCTAAGCATCTGAGCATGATGAAATGTTCGAATTAAGTATGTTTTATCTTTGGAGTAAGAACAAGTTTGAGCAAATGCTACATGCACACTTCATTTTTGAGTAATTAGAAAAAAAGAGTGAGGGGATCTCCAACAACACCCTAAAACACCCACTGCAAAAACACAAAGCAGACATGCACAGCAAGAGGCGCAAATGGTACAAGGAACGCCAAATCACATGGAAAAATCAAACATAAATAACTTCATATAAACCAACGATACCAATGGGCAATCGGTACCGACTTAGAACGGCCATCTGCCACGTCAGTAGCAATGGTACCCTTGAAATTTTAAGCAAACATCAATATAATGTATCGATGGAATCCCCGGTCCTAGAATAATTTTATAACTAGCATAGGCCTCCGAAAAAAAATAATAAATTGATCAACAAAGTTTCTCAGCGAATTTAAATCTTTGATTATTAAAGATAATATTGGAATCATAATATTATAATAATTGAGGCTATGACTTTTTCAGGTTTGGTAAGGATTAAAGCGTTTATAAGAAAATTATGACTATTTCATTGAGCGATCAAACTGTTGTTCACGAGGAAGGTTTTTTTTTTCTTATTTTATATTTTTTTTCTTAGTTTTGGTCACTGATGCTAAAACATACTGGTTTTGCAGAAAATACGTTGAAAATGGTGAAGAGCGTGGTGCCAGTATGGCGTTTTATCACAAAGGAGAACTCCTCGTTGATGTTTGGGGCGGATTCGCGGATCCAGTATCAGGGAGGCATTGGAAGAACGACACACTTTGTCTTATGTACTCAGCAACTAAAGGAGTGACTGCTCTATTGGTGGCACAGTTTGTGGACAGGTCACTCATAAAACATTTTATGTTTAGGAAAAAAAGAGAAAAGGTTTTGTTGTGAAAAAATATTTTGAAGGATATACATGTAATGAAAAAATAAAATGGTATTTCCAACATTGCAAAGGGGGGATGAAATATTCTAATGTTGTTTCAGAATACAGAACTGTTCCAACTCGTTACCCTTTTGAAAAAAATCAAACCAATTTTAATACACTAGACACGTTTTTCGAATAGTCGAATAGCAAAAAAACTACCTTTTATTGACATCTGATGTATAAGAAAGATCGTATCTCTTTCAGAGGTCTACTTGACTACAAGAAAAAGGTCAGTGACTACTGGCCAAAGTTTGGACAGAATGGCAAAAAGGACATAACTCTGGAGACTCTTATAACGCATCAGGTACAACATTCAAGAAATGATGGTTTTTTTTTTCATTTGTTTTTTTTTTTTGTTTTTTTTTGTTTTTTGTTTTTTTTTTTTTTGTTGAACTACATTTTCATCGTTTTATCAAACGCAGAATAAATATAAAAGACCCTGGATCAGCTAGGGAAATGATGAGAACAATAATTTACACAGAAAGCTTTGTCGGGGAACAAAAAAAATTGTTCTGGTTGGAGGCGGGTTCTAGTTTATATTTCAGAAATTATGCAAATAAAAGAGATTTGATTTTTCTTTCACAAAATTCCAAGAGCAATGGGAAGCCGCCGTTGCCCCAATGGATCCCAATCTTTAAGGCATGTCTGGAAACTTGGTGCCATAAATTTCTCTAATTAATGAATGAGAAGTATTAATAGCCATTCTCTGTAAGGACCAAAATCGTTCGGCACGGCATGTCATGGATTTTGATGATTTTCGGTATAATGGGTATATATTAATTACTGACCATGATTATAACACTTTTAAGTCAATGTGACCTCTGGTTGCCATGGTAATGAGGTCATTCTATTTATAGCACTTTTGGGACCATGAAATAAGCCAGCTCCGGAGACTTCGTTGTCATGGATACCACTGTAACAGCTTGTTCATCTTTATATAATCTATTCTTTCTTACTTCCATTCTTACTTAGTACAAATAGATATGTGATATTTATTACAGGAAGCTTATTGTATTAAGTCAAAATGAAGCGAAAAATAGAGGTGAAAATAAGGGCCAATTTAGTGTGTTTTTGACCATTTTCAATCTTAAATATCACAAAAGGCACCAATAGGAGACTAGTGATTTTCATCAATGGAAATGTATGTTTATTGACAAATAAAATGAACGAAAAATTGGAGTGGGTATTTAAGAGTTTTACCGAAATTCTGTCGTCAAAGACCGTTGCCATGGCAACATTAGACCTTTTTGCTTGTTTCATATTATCTTTGAAATTGATTTTATTCCTCTTTAGAGTTACATATGATTGTCAAAATGTATGCATGTATAGATATGACTTATATCTTTTACATAAGAACAATTAAAATGTTCAAGGTCATTGGCTTGATGTTCAAGGACATTTATACTTTGAGACTCAAATTTTGCATAAAATATTGATTTTTTAATTTTTTTGTTACCGATTTTAGTGATTTTTTTATTTAAATATTTTCATAGGTCATATATATTATGAAAGCACATGAATATAAGAAAGACAAATCTTAGACTTTATTGAATTGTAGCAATTCAATAGGAAATATTTATCTGTCAAAAAAAAACCAAGAAAAATACAGATTTCGTCCCTTTTTTATCAAAATACTCACCAAGAATTTAGATATTCGAAGATGTGAAGAAACGTAATCAATAGTTCTAAGAAATAAGTGATACATTTATCATTTTATGGCAAATAACTGTTAAGTTCAATATTTCAAGGTTTCTAAAATATTGACACCTTCATTTTATGAAAAATCAGGATTTTTCGTCAAATCTGGTCACTTAAAGTTTAATGACATTGAAAATTCAGTGGGTGACCTTGAAAGATTTTCAAGGTCATTTTTATATTAAAACGCCTCTGATAGATGTATACATGAACCTCTGTTCCAATATCATGCGTAGATAGTTTGATAGAGGTTGTGTTTAAATTCATCGTATTCAGCCGATTGTTGCCATAGCAACTAAATTTGATGCTGCTTTGCATATAAAAGGACAAATTAGCCCAATTAATTTTTCATATTCATGTAGAGTTCAAAGATGATACTAATTAACTAGAATTTTTACTTCAGAAATTGGTGCTTTTATGAAATTTTCAACCTTGTAAAACAGTAAAAACATGCAAAAAAGGGTCTCTTAGTGCCCAAAACAAAGCCTTTTGATACCCTGTTTTGGCCCAATTTTTCGTCTTGTATACATAAGGCATCCGAGATGAATGTAAAAAACTTTACAAATATGCATAATAATAAGGATTAAAAGAAAACAATCAAAGCAATTTAAGATTTTAAATGTACCTGTTTCCATGGTAACGAAGCCTACAAATATGCCTTGTCCTATAGATTTTCCCGATTTTTGAAACTTCAGACACGGTTACCATGGCAACGACAACCTTTTTGAAAAAACTGGGGTTGATTTTCATACTAGTACTTCTTATTGAACTTCCATACCAAAAATCTCAAAAATCCATGACATGCCGTGCCAAAATGTTTTGAAATTCTTTGGTTCTTACAGAGAATTGCTGTTAAACCCTTTGAATATGATCCATACTAAAAGTTATGTTTATAAATGTTGTCAGGGTGGCTTAGCAGCGACAAACGGTACTATCCCGCTAGAATGGATGATAACTGACCCAGATAAGGCTGATGCATTTGCAGAGAGACAGAAACCTACATGGAAACCTGGTATATTTTGTTTTATTTACATTGCAGTAAATCTGAGAAATGAATGAAATTCAACGTCACTATAGAAAAAGAAAATTCCAGGATTTTGTCAACTTTGTATTAGAATTTTCTGAATGAGGTGCATAGCTTTCTCGTAACTTTTGATATTGAATTTGAAGACATTTAACATACATCCTTACGTTCACGGTGGCCAAGTTTTACTGAGACCTTTCTGTCTTAAATCTAAAAAACTCGTTAGTTATGATCTATCTATCATTTGTCAAATAATTTTGATTGAAGCGTCTGCAATTGAATCCTTAATAATCTATGGAAGTTTTAAAACAGGTACGAAATTGGGTTACCATGGCATCACTTATGGATTGTTCCTTGATCCCTTGATGAAAAAAGCAGATCCTAAACACCGAAACATCGGACAAATCCTGAGAGACGAAGTATCTGTACCTTTCGGTTAGTATCACTCTAGGATGTGTTAAAAATTCTTCAAGTGTTTTGTAAAGTTTGATTTCAGGTGAAAAGAAGGAATGAACGTTATGCTTTTTCAACACAGTTCTATAACTACAGAATACATCTCCTTGATATAATCAATGCTGTTATAATATACATCGAAAATTCTCTTTTTTCTGTTATCGAAATATCTTGAAATTTCTAAAATGTGGGTCCTGCAGCATCATATCCCACCCATCCTGCTACGTCTTTCGATAAATTTTTGGGCATTATAATTTTCAAACTCTTTGGCAATATTACATTGTTTAGATTGAGGATCACTGACGAGGGTAAAGTACCCGAAACATGCATGTCTGGTCTATACTGAAAATTCATCTGTTCTTAAATGATGCTATTGAATTTGAAGACATAGCACGACAGTTATTTTTTTGTTTATTTGAAGCATTTTGAATTTTTGCGGCGGCGCATTTATTATTTTCATTAGCACCTACAATGGATTTCATTTATTCAACAGGACCTTGGAGATTATTCATAACTAATAAAAAGATTACGTTGTACTTCGTGTTTCAATGATGTGATTATTTTAGTCTTTCCCATCTGCTTCTTCTGCCTAAATGTTCCGTCTTGATCATCGCAATGCTGTCCTTTTGGATTCCTCTTTCTTATCACCTTATCAATACTTATCGACATTCATCTTAAACATCAAATAATTTAAAAAACTGAGTTGAAATATCTTACATGAATAGAAAGAAGCTTGCATTGCAGGACGAATATCACGATAAGTAAAGACGTTGTCTATCGACAAATAAATTAGTAGAAAGCAGTTTACGTTTTCTTATTTAGCTTTATAACGTCTTTCTCATAATTTAAGTATAACAATTATACAATGTTGATTCAAACAAAGAATTATTTTATGCGGCTCTTTGCAAATTTCAGGCATTGATATTTACAATGGACTACCATATGATGAATTACATCGTGTAGCACGCCAAGTGCCTCTTGGTTTTGGTACAATGCTATGGGACTATCTAACTTCTTTCAACTTACGGTACTATAAACTCGCATACAACCTTTTTGGTCCAACTGGTACGCTTAAACTCCTCATCAACTCCGGATTTGATCAAATTCCAGCGGTAAGTTTGATGTTATTATTAATTATTTGTGATGCTCCATCTGTCGATATCACCACCCACTTTATTGGCCAAATTGAAAAAAAAAATTCGGCTCTTATGACTGGCCGGCGAATGAGTGGGCGGGTGTCAACAATTTGTTTCCGGACCACAACTTCAATATGTAAAAGGCAATTGCAATGGAACTCTTTTAACGTACATACTATGAGTCGAGGATGTTCCCTATTGATTTTGAAATCAAACTGTCAAAGGTCAAGGTCAGAGGACTTTAGTTATTAAAATTGGTTCCGGGTCATAACTAAGTAGGTATTGCCAGGAACGTTTACCGTGATTCAAGATGCCCCTATTAAATCTGGATTCCAAAGATCAAGCTTTTAAGACTTTGATAATCTTAGATGGTTTCCAATTCATATCTGAGTGTGTATTACATGTTACCTATCGACAAGATACTTGCCAGAAATGTCAAGGACCAAGGTCATATGACATTGATGATAAAAAATGATGTCGAGTTCATGACTTTGATTATTACAACTATCAACATAAAACTTGTCAGAAATGTTCCCCTTTCAGGAAGCACAGTGGTCCCTCCTTTATAAGACCACCCTTAAATGCAGTGGATCTGTGGTCTTATAATGGAGGTGGTCTTTCTTGGGGAGATTTTGAGTTTGAGCAGTCTATCTGACGAGTACAATTTGTGTACATCTATTGATTCTTTTAATTATTTACAAGAATAAATATCTACTACTATCTTGCATTTACTTATAGTTGAGTCTATTGATTGAATACCTGCCAATTCAGGATGAAGAAATTTAAAAGATGAATGTAAAATATTTAATCTATGACAATCATCTAATTACATGATAACAAATCTAAAGTACTGCTTACTGAAGAGAGAACAAATATTACAGCTTGGAGTCAAAATAAACTTAAACACCAATTAAGTGCATGTTATTGACTTGTTTGCCTGGTAGTAACTGCTTATTAGTCAATTTACCTGGGGTAATTAAAGTTGGAGGATTAAAGAGATACTAATTAAATTATGTAAACATACATGTACATGCATGGTTCCTCCTGAGAGTGAATTTCTCATATTTCTCAGATTTGGGGTTAAAAAGCGGCTTTTGATCAAGTAAGGGAGGTGGTCTCTTACAGGAGGTATTTTAACTTTGAAAAATGCTAATGCTAAAGAATTATGGTCACATAAAGGGAGTGGTCTTTGGTTGGAGTTGTCACATATAGAGAGACCACTGTACTCTATTGATTTTGGGGTAAAAGTTCAAGGTCACAGGATTTTGATGATGGGAAATGGTTTAAAGATCATAACTGAGTATGAATTGCAAATACTGAATTGCTACTTTCCAGATTTTTTTCCTCGAGTCAACGGAATACTTCATTGATTCTAGAATCAAAATGTCAAGTTCAAACGACTTTGATAATTGAAAATGGTTTCGAAGTCATTGAGTATTTAATGATCCGATTAACATAAACTAACCTGAAATGTTCCCCATGAGTCAAGGGTGTGTTCTTATTCTGGGATCAAAAGATCAAAGTTCACGGTCATAAGACTTTGGTGATTGAAAATGATTATCCATGCATTGACATTGGAGTGCGATCATCTTACCAGAGATGTTCCAAATGAGTCAAGGATGTTGGGTTTAAAGCCACGGTCATGGGACTTTGATGAATGCAAATGATTTTTAAATCATTACAGAAAATTTTGGACTAGATGCATAGTGTAACAATATATAATTTAGGTGCATTTCAACTCGGTACGTTGCATCTGTGATGCACCATGGCCTTGTAATTGATATTTTTCCCGGTGCCGCCTCATTTAAATCTCTTAACCTCAGTGGCGCTTCATACCTATAGGTTAATCTCCACGATACCTTTCTACTCAGAAATGAGTTTACAAACTTGATTTATCTTAATTATTTATGAATCAGAAAAATAAATCATCTATGATTTATTTTATATCATTGTTAAAAGTTCTCTTACTCTAATAGTTTTTTAAAGTTTTTTTTTTTTAAATGGGAGAGAAATATATACGGGAGAGGAATGCATCTATGTTGGATAACTTGTTTCTAATCCCTTGAATGTTATTATCAAATAAAATATGTTTTAGAATTAATCTAATCTAAAAATATAACAGATCTGATATTTTATCACCAGGAGTCTGCGTTTGATAATCCTGACATAATGAGGGTACCGATGTCGTCTTACATGGGATTTGGAAATGGAAGGTCATTGGGCAAGTTATTTGGAATTGTCGCCAATGGCGGAAAACATAACGGGAAGCAACTCCTGTCCCAAAAGTCAATAGATAGACTGGCAAAGCCAATTGTTAATAAACCTGGTGAATACGGATTACTACGAAACATGGGACTGGGAGTATTCTACTTCCCAACTGGAAAGGTTGGTATATCTTACCAGCTTCTGAAATTACTCCTAATTTAATTGCCAAATTTTTGCTTCTTGAGAATCCGAGGGTATATGTCAAGATACTCAAAATATGCGCTTTACTTAGAACTTGTATATCATATGTCCTTATACCTATGATCCTTAATAAGACAAAATAACCCTTGTGATGTTGTGAATTAAGGGAGGAACATGCCAAGCTTAGTATCAGCCTTATTCCTTATGCTTCATCAAAGTCATTTCTTTGAGATGCACCTGGTATTTCATATCCCTCTTTTTATCTTTTACATAAGTATAAATTAATTAGAAACAAAAATTTACGGAACAGTTTATTTAAAACAGGGTCACGAGGTAATGGGTACGATAGGAGCCGGTGGACAGATAGCTTATGCAGATTTAGAGAACCACGTGGGATTCGGTTACGTCACAAATCATGGAGGATCATTTGGATTTAATGACGATCATAAAGTAGTAGAATATCAAAAATTATTCTATGAATGTCTGGAGAACTATTTGAAATCAAAAAAATAGATTGTAGTTTTTGACGTTGGTGATGACACGTTTATTGAACGATAGTGTAGGCAACTGAACAAAGACTTGCATAATTTTAAGTGCGAATTTCATGAAGAATACTACGCGACAAAGTAATTTCACTGTTATAAGAATGAATGTAAAGGACATTATTTTAAAGGTCCTATTCAAGGATAAAAAAGCTCATTGACGGTGCGTGTTTCATTTCGTATACGCTGTAGCGAATGACCAAAAGGCTTCATCTCACATCGACAAAAGTTCATGTGAAAAAGATAATTGTCGTGTGCCATTTGATAAGAATTCGGGATTAATTTTTCAAATTACTTTTTGGACACCAGACATTTTATCACTGCATGCTCTATATCATGACCTTAAAGTTATGGCTACCTTAAGGTCAATGTCGATATTTCGCATCAAATGAAGAAATTTAATTTGAAAGTTTTCAAATATATGCTAGTATAGTAATGATCTATTACCTCCATGTATCGAAAATCGTCAGGTCAAGGTCACTTTGTAAGTAAATAGAATGGATTATGAGATTGGAACCTTTTGAAAGAAACGTGCACTTCAATAGTATTTAGTGATCAAAATATCAATGTAGTCTATGTGATTGAAACATCTAATATATGATGTTATACGTTATAGAAAGGCAAACTATTGAAGAAGGGTAATAATGCTTAGATGTTTATTTTTGTATTCTTATACATGTATAAAAAAGGAAAAAAATATTCATTAAACGAATCTACAATAGCTAGTATATTTTCATTTTGTATCGTTGAAAATTTTTTAACGGATATCATATGGTCTGTGCTATTTACTAAAGGTATTATCTGTTTATAACATAATAATGATGTAAAATTCTCTTGGAAATAACTCTCGAAAGGTAACAAACAGAGAATCCCATATCTGCTGTCACAGAGGTGCCCTCTGGATAAAAAGAAATGAGCAAGAACAGCTAAAAAGACATGCATTTTCAGGTATTTAATGATGATAAGTGGTTTTTCCACCAGACTGTACAATGTAATTTTACGGAAGTGTTCCAACTCTTTACTTTCTTGATGGATATTTCAAAACGAATTTTAATGCATCAGAAAGGTGTTCCGGATAAATCTTCAGTGATACCTCCAGCCAGAGTGATTGTAGAGATTTTCACCAAATCTTACATAAATGTTGTCCAAGAGGAAGGACAATGCAATACAAAGGTCACTATATGTCCATGATTTGTATGATTTGTATTCTGTAGCGGAAAAGAAAACCTTTGATTCAGATATGCAAGTATAAGTTTTCCCCCCCCTCGATTAAAGCACCATTTAATGAGTTTGGACCTAAATATCAAAATTGTTAATGGAGAGATCCATACAAGTGTGTATGACAAAAGAGATGATTTTGGATTTAACATAGTAAATTTCCCCTGGCTTGACGGTGATGTTCCTAGATTACCGTCCTATGGTATCTATATTTCACAGCTCATCCGGTATGCTAGAGCATGTACTGATGTTTTGGATTTTCATAGTAGAAATTTACAAATTACCAAGAAACTTTTAGGACAAGGTTTTCGCTTTCACAAACTAGTAAAGACTTTCTGGAAATTTTACAAAAATTATTGTCAACTTCTTCTGAAATTCGGACCAATACAAGCAACAGAGTATATTACTTTGGGTATTTCACAACCTGCATTTTATGGTGACATTATTAACAAGATAAGAAGGATCAAAGATAGACAACATCACTATAGAAAGTGCGTCAAAATCATCAAACGCCTTTTATACCGTGGGTATGATCCTAATGTCACCAGACGTACACTAGGCTTGGTACTTGACCAATCTACAGTCTTTTACAAGCGCATTCTTAAAACTTGCACTCTGACTGACTGTGACGACGGGACTCCATGACGGGCCCTGTCCAAACCTCTTTAGAGAAGACAGGGCCCCGACCACCTGTCCTCTCTGAATGTCAGTCGGACTCCTCGGGTGATAACATACATGAGCTCGCGGCGGCAGAGCACGGATTGTTTAACGTATGCCCTCTTTTTATATCCATTTACATATTCATCTGTGTTGCTTGGGCCCCTGCGTTTTGCGGTCTTGTTTGTGTGTGGTCATCTGACAGTGAGGAGGTTGTTTTACACCACAATTGTATAGGCCTTTCAACAAACGCTAGGTGTCGACTGAGAGTAACGACAACTCATACCCAAAGTGTCAGAATCGGAACCTTTCGCGCTTCTTCATAAAAATGTAGCGCAAAAATCACTTCAAATCATGAATTTTCATATTTATTTACCTCTTTTGGGTTGTTGGACAAAGTTGGTAGGATTGAGTATAATATTCTAATTTGTTTCATGTACTAAAGACAATAAAAGGACAGAGAAAGATAGCACAAAATTGCACATCAGATTTTTAGACCGAGCTACAAATGTTCATGTGGTAATATATCGGAAGGGAGAGAACTGTAAAATTCGAGACCCTTTTTAAAAACTATGAAACGAAGTGAAAAGTAACGAAATGAAACGAAAAACAAAATTTAAAATTTGACCATTTAATCATTCGTTTACGAGATAACTGTGGTAATTTTCCCCTTGCACACCCTATGTGCCTCGTGAACTGCGAGTCAAAGAACAGTACGCCTTATACATATTTTATAATCTACATTTCAGATCTGTAAAAGACTATCTAATAGCTGACAAGGTTTAATCTAGGCATAGATGTAACCGATTTCGTTAAACTCTGCTTATAAAAAGGGGGAAGGGGGGCATAAGTATTCACTAAAAATTGTATCCCGAACTTCTCAGTTTAAGATTAACATCAAAAATAAAAAGCAGATTTACCTGTATGTGTTAAGATAAATATCATGAGTTAGGAACAAAAATACATGTAATATGTCGATAAGTATGCATAACGAAGACAGCATCAAAAGTAGCGGGAAAATAAAGAGAATAAATGAGAGAGAGAGAGAGAGAGAGAGAGAGAGAGAGAGAGAGAGAGAGAGAGAGAGAGAGAGAGAGAGAGAGAGAGAGAGAAAGTGACGGCAATGACCCCACCCTATAAAAAAGACGCCGAAATGATATTAATACAGATTTCAGCTTTACTGCTCATACAAGAGGAACTGATGTAATCACCCCTCGTCCACAATCTGTAAAACAAATCATATCTGCATGATTCAGTTTCAATTGGAGGGCGTTGGCCGTCGGCCGCCTATGCCGTGCTTGCAAAGGGTTTAAGGCAGGAGGGGTGGACAAGGAGTTTTTAAAGAATACATGAAAAGTGAATACTGTTTGAAAATTGTTTGTGTTATGGATATACATGTATTGAAATTATTTTGTAATTCAACCATTCGCTAATTAAAGAGGTAGGGTATACCCAGCCCGCGTTCTAAATGTTAAAATCTGTGAATATGCCTAATATGCATATTGGGGGGAGGCGCCTTCTCCCTCCCCCCTTTCAATCAAAAGTTATTGATTTGGATAAGGCCAACGGGAACTTTCGCGCATCATTTAGATTCAGATTTTACAATACATTTCTGCATTCTGCTTTCTTTTCTTTTATGTTTTGATTGGATTGATCTCTGCCATATCAAAAGGGGGTAAAGGGGGATTTTGAATTTTAAATTTTGAATTTTGATTTTGAATATATATATATTATGCAATGGAGATCGTAATTGATAAATATTGACCATCTTTTTGTAATGATTGAAATAAAGCACATTCACTTACTTTCGCTTTCGCTCGCCAGTTTTTAACCACTTAAATGTATATGGTCATTTCATAACGGCTTACCGATGTATCCTTTCTCCCTAAAGAGTAATAGAGGGTAGATTTTAAAAAATTCTGACATTTTTACCCCAGACGCAGCAAAAAAATTGCTCCCTCGTATTCGCTCGCCTACATCACTTAATTTAGCATAAACATAATTCATTTGAAGGTCACATATAAAGGACTCCAGAGGGAGAAATGAGAAACATGTACGTCCCTTCCCCCTTTCTGAAATCCTGGATCCGCCACTGATCTATTTCTAAAAGTGTGAGTACAGGGCTGTGCTCTACCTTTTCTTTTTCTCAATATTTGATAAATTTATACATTGCTATATACATTTTTATTAGTTTTAATTGTATAAACTTATAATACTCAAAATATGTCACCTAAAGTCCGCTCGGCACCTGAAAGCGTGGATCAAGAGCTAGGGGGATGGGTTAGTGAGGGGGATCAGTCCGATCCCCCCCCCCCTTTGAATTTACAAAAAAGTAAGATATGTTTTTCCAGCTTATATACAAAATCATAAGTGATGATAAATCGGCAGAGCCTTCATAGTCTATGGTTTGGCCATTCAATGCGATTTTATCGATTATTTTAAAATAGGTTACGCAGATTTGTGTCATTAACTCTCAGTCAAGACAATGATGACTTCAGCACTTCATAGGTGTTAATATAATACATTTGACTACTTAATGACGAAATACCATTTTTATGATAAAAGAGTCAGGTTTTGCTTATTCTGTTTCAAATATTTATTTTTTTAGGCACAGGGTTTCAGTGCCTCTCCTTTTCTAAAAAAAAAGACAGAAAAGTTTACTTCTTTTTAAACTCAACTGAAAAGACTTGATGGGCTATACTTTTTTTGCAGTTCAGATTTGGTAACTCCTTTTACATCAGAACAACTTTGAAATAGAAGACTACCCTGTACATAGCCGTTTAGTGGTTTGTTTAATCAAGAATATGCGAGGGGCGGGACGCCTGTCATTTTACATTATTTTAGACAATTCAACTTGAAACCTTTTCATAAAGATTCGTTCTTTAAATCACGTCACTATGTAATCGATTATTATCGCAAATAATCGATTATTGGAATCAAGTATCGATCTTTTTGACAAATTTTGCTCGGCTTTAAACTAACAAAACAAAAAGAAAACCATCATAAGGTCACTGCATGATGTCGACCAGTAATTGTTCAGTGAAATATGGAATGGGACCCCCCCCCCCACTTTTTTTTCTAGTTATCCCTGCATGTAGCTGTACTATAGATAAAAGAGGTTGTTTTCAAAGTGAAGAATCATGACGATATTTCTTTTACATGTCTATAGCAAACAATCCATGTAAAAAGAAGAGGGATCTCTGAAATTAAATGAAATGTATTCATCTAGTCACTCAGATTTTTTCTGTACAACTCAGTTTAGAAATCTGAAAATCGTGAAAATTTCATCTTTTTTATTTTTGTAATTTGTTTTGTTTGCTTTTTGAACAATTTGTGTTTAAACCGTTTGATTTTGAATTTTTCGTAAATTTTGATTTAATAAGTTCATTGATAACAAGAACCTAAAATGGAAATTTACAGGGCTTTTTCTATGATGTCTGCGTCGTTTACTACTACGTTTTTTCTTAAAACAATTTTGCCGACCAAAAAAAAAAAAAAAATTCGTTCCGTTACTTTTCATTTCGTTTCTTGTGCGTTTCATATTTCAAAGAACCCGCAAAACTCGGTTACTCAAGATGAGTCCCGGGAATCAAATGTTTGTTAAATTTTATAGTTTGAATTACCTCCCTTCTTAAGCAGATTTAATTTAAAAAATGAATTATTTATCGATAATCAGCATGTCTTTCCCAATTCAAAGTTCCTTACAGCTATTTAGACACAGATTCAAAAGTCATGAAGCACTTTCAAAGGAAAATTTTTGGATATTAAAATTTAGTTGAAAGGCCTAAATTGTACGTTCTTCGAGACCTCTGGGTAATCGGATATGTGGGAGGGTTGTGCGCACGTAATCCAGCAAAACCATACTATCTGCTATTTCCGTGGCAGATGGCCGTCCTAAGTCGGCACCGGTTGCCCATTGGTCTCGTTGGTTTATGTGTAGTCCTTTGTGTTTGATGTTTCTGTGTTGTGCGTTGACGTTCCTTGTCCATTATGCGTCTCTTTCTGTGCTTGTCTGCTTTGTGTTTTTGCATTGGGTGTTTTGGGTTTTTGCTGTGGGTGCTACAACCTGGTGTTGTTGGAGATCCCCTCCTTTGTTTTGGATAATAGATCTTTAATTTTGTCTCAAGGGAGCGTGTTGTACATATTTGAAAAGTCGTATGAAGAAATCGTATTGGCTTGAAAATTTCTAGATTTCATTTTGTCAATCACATCCACTGAATTTTTAATAGACCAAAAAAGTTTACATCATTCCTTTTTTTTTCTTTATTTTATTGTTTTTTTTTTTATCTTGGATGGGATTCTATACTTAGGTCCTTTTTTAAGAAGACTGTGGAGCTGCCTGTCCTGGATAATTAAAAAGTCACCTGTACCAATATAGCCAGTTGGTTTATATAGGCATTCAGACGTTGCATGTTGCATGAAATCCTAAGACAGAGAGGGGTTCCCAAACAGTACACGCCTGTAGCACCTACAGCAAAACACCCCAATGCGAAACTAAGAGCGGAAAAGCACAACAAGATACACCAAAGAGACAAGGAAGTCTAAAAATCAAAGACATAATCGAAACGCGTAAGACTATACATGAACCAACGAGATAAATGGGCAACTATAATTATCCTTTGTTCTTGCTCTAGCGTACTTTAAAAGCTACCGATAATTTCAACTTTATTTATCAATATTATATGAAACACAAAAGAGATACAGAAGATCCTGACGACAATCCCAACAGCACTCACAATAGAGTTCCAAACTGAGTATCGACGAACCCCTTGCAAGCTAGGGGTGAGACCAGGTGCCCGGGAGGAGGAAGCATTCCCTGTTTGGCTAGCCGCACCTGCCGTCGATGTCCACGCACGAAAATGGAAATAATATCTACAAAACATACATTGCCTGAGGTTATAGCTCTATAGAAAGTGCTATAGCGATCATGTCAGGGGAAAGGCATTAGAAACACTTATTGTCAACATGTTATGTCTCATTAGTGATGTTCGAGGCAGAAAAAGAAGAAATCATAATAATACGAAATTATGAAGAGCAAAAGTCTAAACTTGACCTAAAATGTCTGCTAAAGAACCCGCTAATTAAAGAACAATGCAATCAGGGAGATACCCCTTAGTTTAAAAAAAAAATCTTTTTGTGACGGATAATTAACAAATTTTTCTCATATGATAATTTTGATTGATATTTTGATGAGCAAATTCATTCTGTTTTCTCAAGAACCCTATCTCAGTTGTTGTTTTTTGTGTTATTTTCATTCGCAACGAGATATATAAAACAAATGGTATAGTGTCAAGGTTTGAAATTTTATGTAACAAATGCAACATATGTTACAAGAAAAAAAAAGCGAATATGATTTTGACTTTGTAATTGTTGGTGATGAATTATGACTGACTTTGCCTCGTATTTCTGCTGGGGTTAGTCATTGGAGAACTGTATGTACAAAAAAAAACCCCAAAATCTTACGCTGAAATTCGCAAAAGTAAAAGCGTTTTATCCAGTATACTCGTCATACACTATGATGTCCCACTCTCCAGAATGGTGGATGATATTTTTGTAATAGACCATTTGAACCACCCAACCAAAAATTTTACTCTATGGTGACAGTTCTACCGAATTGAGGCGGCGGATGTTGCATGCAAGCAGGAGATGCTTACTCTTCCTAGACACCTAGTCTCACTCCCATATTGGGAATTCGCTTTTTTCATGTGGTGGAGGTTTTTATTTGTATGGTTCCTGTTTTATCCTGATCTGTATGCCTTCGGTTTCTGATTTTCTGAATTATCAATTTTGTGCCTTATACAGGTACATGGTCATTATCCATATTTGTCATTCTAAAGTTTTAGAATTCCTGTATAGCAACATCACAACATCTCCTGTGTATTTCTTGGTCGTAACAGAATGAATACTTTGTGCATGAATCTGCAACATGATAAATATATGCCTCCAGGATAGGTGCCATATGGATAAAGGTCGAAAACATTTTTTGTATTAAAAGACAGTAGTAAGGATTAACTTTATAGATATTTTAAGATGTCGAAAAATGTAAACAATTTCTAAGTAACCCAACTACTTAAAGATGATAAAATTGAAAACAAACATTTACTTATAAGACAGTAAATGGTTTGCATATAACTCTATTTATCGTTCAGATTAGATAGATATCTACGTACGAACAAGGCATCAAATACACGAAAACCTCCTTGTTCTTTTTAAAATATTATTTATTGGTGATACATACAATTGCATCGATTATTTGTTTTACCCTAAAAGTCATAATCATCAACATCACCTTACGATGTCTGAAAATGTCCGTCTTAAAGTTTTCTCCTTTGATAACAGTGTAGATTCCTTTAAAAAAGGGGGCGATACAAAAAGGATTCACTCTTTTTCTAACTTTCCTGTTTATACGTGAAAGTGAGTAGTCATACTTGAACTCACTTTTTGAAGAGTTGTTCGCACGTAATCAGGGTAACCACACAGTCTGCCACTGGCGTGGCTGATGACCGTCCTAATTCGGCACCGATGGCCAATTTGTCTCGTTGGTTTATGTGTAGTCATTTGTTTTTATGCTTCTATTTGTTTTTATGTTTCTTGTGTCTTTTGCGCCTCTTTCTATGCCTGTATGCTCTGTGTTTTGCATTGGCTGTTTTGAGGTTTTGCTGTGGGTATGCAACCGGGTGTTGTTGGAGATCCCCTCCTCTCTTTTGAAAATGAGGAGTCATGTACTCATTTTTAATTATGAAAAGGAAAGTTAGAAAAAGACACTTTTATTACGGTTTGTCTTTGCGAAACACTGATACCCTTTATTACTGCTAACAATTTTCCTTGTTTGAAAGAAAGTTCTTGTTTCAATCACCATAGTCGAAATGCCTGGGTAAATGTATAAAAATTATGTCATTCAGTACAATACCAAGTCTTTAACGACTACATAACTTCAATTAAGAATACTTTATTTCCACTGCATGAATCCTTACTTACATGTCTAAGGGATAAAAGATACATGCTAGCATTCAGATAGTAATTATAGATATTCCTATGTTTAGTAGGATGTGCATGTGATAAAAAGAAATAAGCATGTCATATCAAAGGAATTCGATCAAGTTCATCAGATGCAGTGATCTGGATACTTTTGATAACTTCAGTTCAGTATCATTTTATTTTAATATTATTTTATCAGATGGACACTTATGTTTTATATTATCATTTGATTTGAAATATTTTCCTGATGGGATAGAATTGATCTACACTACCATTTCTTTATTCTGAGACATTGAGATTCACCAACTGCAGCTGAACATATCTACTGCATCATAAATTTACATGTAATGTAACTTGCCTCTGAATCTAAAATTCACTTAGTGAAGCTGGGAAAGAGGGAAAGAAAGCGTTAATTTTCGTGGCATTTGTCAAAGAAGATACAAATGAAGGACATGGAAAATATCTCCAGCAAGATCACCTTATTCTGACTACAACAGAACACACCCACAGGTTTACAACAGAGAGCAACTGCCGAGAAAAAAAGCAAAACAACGAATAGGCTTCTACATTTACAACTTAGATAAACAAAAGGGAAAACGAATTTTGAAGATACATCATTGCATATATCTATGATAGATAAAAGATCACCTACAAGATCTGCATAACCAATAACAACAGAGGTATCAGGAACAATATGCTCCGTCAAAGTCAGTCAGACAGATATCTCTTAATAATTGTTTTGGGCAAAAAAATTGATTTCAATAATCCACGCCATTCAAATGACTTGTTTATGCTTTGCATTTGGTATTCCATGGTTCTACAGATTGAAGCAAAGATTGATTATATTGTCAGAAATGAATCATTTGAAATTTCTGCTAATGAGAAAATATTTCTGTAAGCGTAAGACATTCGAAAGTTTTAAAGCACTTAGAGGAATTAAAATAAGCTATTACGAATATTTATTTAAGCATTCAAAAATGTATACATGTAATTATGAAACTTTGATCTATACCATGTATACAATAAATTGAGGAGCAAACGAAACCAGATAAAGATGAAAAATAAGGGAGTAGACAAAATAAAACGATCGATTGTTTGATCAGTATTGAAGTCCAAACTAGGAGATCGATCAGGTAATCAAGAGGAGAGAGCATACACTGCCTGTATTGATGTATTGTTTTTAACTTTGAAAATCAAAATATATATGAAATATGATTTTTTTCTTTTTCATTAAGATCGCTTCTGCCAAAATGATTCTGGTATAAATGAATACTGGTAATTATTTCTTTTCTGTGCTTCATCTATCTTTTATGTATATACCGTAGACACAACTGCTATTGATGGACATCTTAATTAATACACATTCCGTCTCTCCAGTCTTATCTTTTCAAAATGGTAAAAATGTGTTTCATATACAAATCAATCTAATACGAACGGAAATGTAGTTTAATTTAACACTATCATCTAGAAGTTCCCGATTATCTTTTTCCTTAACTTCCTTCACAAAGCGACATCTGAGTCAAATGACTGAATTGAAATATTAAAAAAGTATTTGGACCAATTCACGCAAATAGACAGTGAAGGAAAATGCTAATGAATATGACAATTTTTAAAACAAATAGCAATCTGTTAGTGAAACTCAAACTCAAAGAAAACATAATCATTGGGTATACAAAACCCATAATAATTATTCTGCAAAGTAGCAAAAGTAAGTCCTAAACGGAGATGAGAGAGTATACAAGTATTCCCCGCAGGCACCAGATCCCTAAAACATCTAGATCTCCCGTTTAGAGAAACGGCGGGTAAAATTGGGTTTTACTTTTTTAGGAATCTGGTGCCGTCAAAGCTGCTAAATGTGTAAAATACGGTGATTCTGACCTGGAATATATTAGTGTAGACAACTAGATATTTTAACGTTATATATTTCAATTGTATTGTCAAAAATAAAGTCAGCATGTACTTATCAGAACAAAGTCCATTCATGCCAAGCACATAACAAAATCCATTCTTTCGTATCAAAACGAATGATTCAGACTTTCAAAATCAAATTCAAGGAATTGTGGTCTTCCGCTTTTGGGCGTTTGTCTTTAAAGAAATGCTCACACCCCCCCCCCCCCCTCCGTCTTAAGTTTTCGTAATAAATCTCATATATTATCAAAATTCTAAATATGAAAGATTAAACTCCAAGAAAAGGTCAAAGGGTCCAAACTTTTGTTTTGTTACCAAAGCAGGGCTTATGAAAGGTATGCACATGTGAAATATTTTAAAAATACAGAATTGCTTAAAAAATTGTCTTTAGTGGAAGAGTTTGATGTGGTCGCATATGCGTTATTTAGGATTAAACCTTTAGTACATAAGGCCAAAAAAAATTAAGATTTCGTTTGACGGGCACCGCCGCATTGCCTAAAAACCCGCCGCATTTCCGATTTTTATCGCGTGTTTTACCATAATTTTAAAGTAGTCAATTGAACATCGTCGTGCTAATACAAATTGTTTGTTTACATATTCTTTACATCACTAAATATATAAATTGTAAAGCTATAACTCAATACTTGTTTACATAAAATAGTATTATTTACCCGAGCTGTCGTATTCAATTGTTGTTTGTACGGTAATCGCGACCACGCGTATATTCCATATCACGGACGAGGTAACGTAACGTAAAATGATACTTGACTCTGTTGTGATAATCTGCAAGAGCATTATTCTTTATTAAATTATCTAATTTATTAGAAATTTGAAAACGTTTTTGTTTACAACTCACAGTTCAGCCGGGAACGCCGGTGACGGGATCGAGGGGAGGGGCAGAAATACTAAACGATCCTAATTTCGATTCGGATAAACTAGTCAACTAAACCCTAAGCACATCGCAGATACTTCAAAATTTCCGAGGGATAGAAATTCAAATTTGCAAACAACTTGCTCAAGTCCGACAGTGAAAAGGGATGACGAATCGATCAGGATACCCTTGTGTAATCGTTGTGAAAATTCAAACTAAATTGTCAGACATGCTGTGATCGGGAAGGCAAACTTGCTCAATGGGACGACGGTCCCTTCCACTTGGACTTTAATGGGCCATTCTCAAAAACAATGGGCCATCTTTCCTCACGAAAGGGCCATTCCAAAAATGATCAATTTTCGAAAAGCTATGCATATGCATGCATTATGCATCAGACGTTAGCACATTTTTTTTGTCGCGAGATTCCCAATTTGACCATTTCCAATGAATAATTTACAGTACATTTTTGGATTGATCACAGAACAGCCAAGACCAAACTTTCAGCCACCTTTCCTGAATTTTTTGTGTCCACGGATGGGCAGCTTCATTTTCAGCTTTGTTGATATTAGGGAAGACATTTTGTACAAATTTTATTACATCAATTTTTACCCATTGACTGACCACTTTTAAAAAATGACATGATAATTTTACGGACGAACGCATACACAAGTACCTTAACGTAGATAAGATACGTAAGTGGATGTTGGAGATTTAAATCTCAGGCACAGATGTCGGAGAAAAATCAATATTGTATCAAAATAGCAAAGGACCTTTCAATTGTCAGTGAACAGAAGAATTTTGTGCCTTAGAGTTCTGACTGGCCATGTACAGAAAGCTGTGATATCTGTATTACTTTTCCTGGTGTAGATCTACGTTACAACGTAGATACGAGAACAGAACTTTTAATAGATTTAAAAAAAAAAAAAAAAAAAAATGGACGCCGTAGAATAATGGCACCAGGGCGCAGCGAGTTGCCGATTTTATGGGCCATTTTCTATCAGAATGGGCCATCCCAATCCCTGGACATGTTTCTTTGTATTTTCCCTACTCTTTTGCCGACGACAAGGGTCAAATTTTCAGTCTAAGCACTGAGCAACAATTACGAGTTTCACTCACTTAGTTGCACCTGAAAGTAGTTCACAAAATGTTAACGTCATTTGAAGTTTTAACCTTACACAGGGCAACGGTTAGAGATTGGTGATCCTTTTTAGAATAAATAAGATGTACACCATACATGTATTTAGTCTACATCTTCATACTGGTCTGCCATAGGACATCGTCTGTCATATGATACATATAATAAGTGTGACCAAATCACAGAATTTCTAGCAAACTTCAGGTTTGGAAATGCAATAAGTATATTACAGGAACACGTTGGGTTATCTTGTTATGGGTTATCTTGTTAATCAATGTACTAAACATTACCACTTCATACTATACTTAAGTTTTAATGTATTTTCAGCATCAAAACACTTGAATTAGACATTTGGTTAAAGATAAATTACAAAAAATGTACATTCGTCATATTTCACGTTTGCAAAAAAAAAAAAAAAAAAAAAAAAAAAACCTGCCTCCCTCACTTTTTTTTCTAAAAAAGTGCCCGTCAAACTAAACATTAATTTTGTATGGCCTAATCTTTCATGTACTTTTCATGTTAGATTATGCTTGTGGCCATTGCTGAATATATACATTGTAGAAGTATATGTAGATTATGCTGCTATTTTGCAGAATACTGCCGATTCTGCAGTTTTCAGAGGGCTTAAAAACTTCTCTAAAATAATTTAATGATCCGGAAAAAAATTTTCGCCGGACCCTCGTGTCAGAATTTTTTTTCCCCTAAAACTTCATCCGGAATTTGTTTTTTGCCCCCCCCCCCCCCCCTTAAAAATCAAAAGATTGTTCCCTTACACCATCATAGTATGATGCTGATAGGTTTACTTTTTTATTACATCGTATATTCTAGCAATCAATTCAATCAAAATGATCCTTTGATTTCCTGTCATTTTTCTTTGTACGGTCGACACAAAGCTCGTTCTACATATTGACATCCCATTAAATCGTTCTACATATTCTATAAACAAACATCCAACATGGGATTTTTGAAGCAAGCTGCGGTAATTTTGGTTATTGCTTACATTTTAAACAAGATTCCTTCTTATCTTAAACCAAAATTAAAACCTAGATATGAAGGATATTTTCATCCAGAGTTCCGTAAAGTAGCTGAAGCATTCAGGTTAGTAAACTTCGATATATCTTTTGTTGTAAAATGAATGGAAATTATGAAAAGTTAACCAAACGTAAGATATGCATGCATGATTATTTAATAAGACAAACCATTTTAAAATAAGTCGTGGAAGAATCATGACACATAGTACGTCATGAATATATATAATCAGAACAGATACAATATTTCAGCATGGACCAGACATGCACGTTTCGTTTACTTAACCCTCGTCTGAGTGATCCTCATGATCAATCTAAACATGGCCAAAAGGTGTGAAAATTATTATGTTCAAAAATGTACCAAAAGACGTAGCAGGATGGGTGGGATATGATGCTAAAGGACCCATGAAATGTAACGTTATCATGGTTATGACCCTTTGTATACTTTCTTTTCTTTCTTCGCAAAAACCTGTGTACTTGTGTAGGCCTGGCTACACTGTCACATCCGGTTTTTCGATTTTTTATAATGGCCAAATTTGCTTATGTTGTAGGAAATACGTAGAAAATGGAGAGGAGCGTGGGGCCAGTATGGCGTTCTATCATAAAGGAGAACTGCTTGTAGATATGTGGGGTGGGTTTGCGGATCCAGCTTCCGAGAGGCATTGGAAGAACGATACACTCTGTCTTATGTACTCAGCAACTAAAGGAGTGACTGCTCTATTGGTGGCACAGTTTGTGGACAGGTTATTCATATACATATAAAAAGTAATGCAACGCTAGAAAATAGCGTATAGAAGAAGACAGAAAAGAAAGCTATCTGTGGATGTCTTCATTTTAATAATTGTGTCACCTCAGTCAGTCCTTATTATATTTTGAGTTATATCATGTGTATGGGAAACATAATTTATTTAAATCTTCTTTTGTTGTGTATTATCATTAAGGTATTTATAAGAACAAACGATTTAAACTCCGTGTGTTTGAGATAGATATTATATACTTTCTTTACTCTAGAGGTCTACTGGACTACAACAAAAAAGTCAGCGACTACTGGCCAAAGTTTGGACAGAATGGCAAAGAGGACATGACCCTGGAAACTCTTATATCCCATCAGGTACGACATGCAGTGATTAAATTTTTGGGAACATTGAACTTCTTTGGGGAAACCACATCTTTATTGTTACACGCCTTTTTTAATCCTCCATGTACGATTCACTTCAAATACACAAGTACAACAACCAAATATAAAAGATGGACCAGAGCGGGGGAGGAAGGGGAGGGTCCAGTGCTTCAGAATATTAAGACACAGATAATTGATCTATAATCACCTCCTAGATTCCCTAAGACACTGTTTCCATGGGGGGATGCCAAAGCCGTTAAGAGATCCAGCCACCAGCAATGGGTTTTGGAAAAAAAAAACGTAAAGATCGTAAAATCAGAAACTCCTAGTGGTTCCCCCTGTAAGTATATGATATATATAATTTATTAAAGATATGTTTAAGAAATAAAAAATGACAAGCCGGGCTCTATTGTCTCATAATGCCCGAGCGTCCTCAGCCAATCACATTTATTACCGAGCCGCGTCAGCGGCGAGGTGATAAATGTGATTGGTTGAGGACGCGAGGGCATTATGAGACAATAGAGCCCGGCTTGTCATTTTTTATTTCTATTCTAATGATGACCAAACTTAGATCAATGAAACACAGACGACAAAATCGATTCTTGGTAAAAACCAGTTCCTGCCGGTTTATCTGCTTTCAGAAACGGGTAGGCGTGGCTTATCGCTATAGGGCCTATATTGGAGAATAGAGCCCGGCTCGCGTCTGTTGTCTTAATAGGGAAAAAGAATCAAGTCATATTAGAATTTAAATTATTTTATCAGGGTGGCTTAGCGGAGACTAACGGTACAATCCCCTTGGAATGGATGATAACAGAGCCCGAGAAGGCCGAAGCGTTTGCAGAAAAACAAAAACCTACATGGAAACCTGGTAAATGTACATTGCATTTGGTATAGATATCTGTAAACCGATTGAAAAATGAAATGATGACACATCATGATATTTTTTCAAAGCTAGTTGGTTGTATTCTGTTTGATTTCAAGTTGACTTATGAATTACTTGTGATAAATTGTGGAATGTTCTTTTGATTCAATGAAATCATGACTGCAATCTTTGGATGTTTAAAACAGGTACGAAATTAGGTTACCATGGTATCACTTATGGATTGTTCATTGATATTTTGATGAAAAAAGCAGATCCTAAACATAGAAACATTGGACAAATCCTGAGAGACGAAGTATCTGTACCTTTTGGTAAGTATATCTCAGCAGCATCACTCCATTGATTTTGCCAACTTTTTCCATTTACATTCGCCTATGAATATAACCTACACAAAATCTGGACCCGCTCACTCTTTACATAATAAATATATGGAATTATGAGATTAAACTACATATAGCCATTGCTTCACTGGAGTATTTTTTTCCGTTTTGAATCGTTTTGGTTTGAAGGTACAGCTTATGAGGATTCATTATGATGATTCATGTCTCAGTTGCGCCACATTTAGACATTTCTCTAGAAGACAGAGTGAGGCACCTTGTTTTTTTATTTTTCTTTGTTTAGAATACTGTTTTGTAGGGTATACTTTACGGTATAAGGAAGATATCAAAATGGTCTGTTGTGATGTAAGATGTTTTCAAACGAAAATGTAACACATTCAATTTCAATCAATTCATGTCAGCGAGCAAATGATATTGATTTTGAATAAATGAAGACATGAAATAGAAAGATTAGATGTTTTAGAAATAAGGATTCAGAGAAAATTACAATAGTATTCACCACAACATCAGGAATGTACTAAGAACGGCTTTTGGAGGAGAAGATTGCATGGTTATACGGATTAATAACACTCGATCCCCTAACTGAGCGGATTTCTCGGAGATAAAAATACATTATGATACTTGGAACTTGATTTTACGTCAAACGGGAATATGTGAGATAATTAGATTAAAGGGATGAGATGCCCCCCCCCCCCCCCACTCTGCATTGTGATAAGCAGCGAAAATTTGGCATTCAGAACATAACCATTAAGGAGGTACATGTAGATAATTGTGGAATACAAAGAAAAGTATACGGAACTCTCAAGATAAGCAAGAAAAGCAGAAATGTAAATTACAAATATACACGTTGACCTTTTGAATGGAAATTTGAAGTAAGACGTGGAAACGTGGGTGTATTCACTGTGTTCTGAAAGATTTCGCAACATAAAGGTCGTTTTGCGATGGCTGATTGATATATTGTGAGCCTTGTATTGATGGATTTGAATTTTATCAGACATTTTGCATTATTTTTCTACACAATTCCCTACAGGTTTTGCTATGCGTGCTGCAACCGAGTGTTTTTGTAGATCCCCTCCTTTCTTTTGCCATATCGAGAATCCGTGATGGTATATGTTTGTAGAAATATTGTACAAATATTCGAAATAAAAGGCAATGATTTAAAACTGTCTCTATAACATTTTCAGAGATCGATATATACAATGGACTGCCCTATACTGAGCTTCACCGTGTAGCACGCCAAACACCCGTGGATTTCTCAGCAATGATATGGGACTATCTTACTTCTTTCAATATCCGGTATTATAAACTCCTCTACAACTTCTTTGGACCTACTGGTTTTATGAAGACGCTCGCTACTTCTGGATTTCATCCAATCTCAGGGGTAAGTTGAAATAATTTTTGAAATTCGGTATGATTGCATGCTGTCAGAGGACGCTCACTCCTGGTCCTGCCTTAATTTGGGGGTTTGCGATTGTCTTGTTAATGGAAAATTTCATAATTATGCCATATTCCCCTGACTCTTTTACTTCTGAGGTACGATTTGTACTTCTTTGGTATACTTTGAGTTTAGTGTCGATGAAGTGTTTTCTATCATCATTTCTATGAAGAGTTTTCTTTCAACATTTCCTTTTGTTTATATAACACCTCTGTTACTCTGAAAGTTTCACGCAACAGTAGAACTCTATTTTCATGACCAGACTCTGGATAATCCGGATATTATCAGAATCCCTATGTCTTCATTCTTGGGATTTGGAAATGGGAGGTCATTGGGCAAGCTGTTTGGAATAGTGGCCAATGGTGGAAAACACAAGGGGAAACAATTCCTGTCAAAACAGACAATAGATAGGCTTGCAAAGCCCGTTGTTAATAGACCAGGTGAATACGGAATACTTCCAAACGCGGGACTTGGAGTTTTCTATTTCCCGAATGGAAAGGTTGGTATTTTAAAACAAAATATGTATATTTAAGAGTACAAATAAAGTCGATAAAGCATTTGCTACATATAGAAGAATTTGACACGTGTTTGTTTTACATATGATATGTTTTACTGTGTAAAGTACATACAACCACGACTATTTCAACTTTAACTTAGTTATTTTCCTTCTTTGATGATTAGAAAGCAAACTTTTTTTTAATCCTTTGTATAAGATTGGCGGGTGTTGCATTCAATCAGGAGATGCTGATTCTCCCGGGCACCTGGTCTCACTTCGGAATGTTGTTCATTCCGAGGTTCCCAACCGTACCTATGGGAATTCTAATGATTTTGCTTTGCCTTCTGGACTTTGAGACTGAATACTGTAAACGTGGAAATTTTCGCGTGGTGATCATTTTCGCGTTTTTCGCGAATAGATGGAATTTGCGAAAATTTCCCCAACACGGAAATATCCCCGTTGCATTCTTACAATGGGAAAGACATTTCTATCGCAAATATTTCCCCCATGCGAAAAGTCTTGACGTTATAATCGCGAAATTTTCCCCCTGCGAAAATAAGCAGGTATAAAGTAACTGATAGGCACTGCTTTGATGTTTAAAATGATCAGATAGCTGCTAATTTGTTTGCACCATTAAATCATCAAGCTTTTCCCTTTCCATCGACGGACTGAGCAGAATTGAGACCAAAGTACCTCATTCACTTCTTGGGTACAATATTTAACATAATTTCTGAATTTTATATTGCGACCTTCGCATCTCTTTTTGGAAAGGGATACATTTTAAAATAATTATTCATGACACTGAATCAGTATGATCAATTACAGGGTAATGTGGTGATGGGTTCGATTGGTGCCGGTGGACAGATAGCTTACGCAGATTTAGATAACAACGTGGGATTTGGTTACGTCACTAATCATGGAGGATCCTTTCAGTTCAATGACGATCATAAAGTTTTAGAATATCAAAAACTATTCTATGAGTGTCTAGAAAAATATTTAAAAACGAAAGAGTAGATTGTAGGTCATGATGCAAGATAATATGGTATGTAGATTCATTGCTAGCAATCTAATTAAAATTCGACGTTTCTGATCCGTTTCTCTACTCTGAGTAGAGTAACGGATCAGGAACGTCGAATTTTAATTAGATTGTATCGCTAGTGTAGTAAACTGAACAAAGATGAGATCATAACACAAGTTAATATTACTACAATACTCAGTTTGAGGCCTCCTGATGTAATGATATGTGTTGGTTTTGTTGCATCTCTATCTGTCTCAGATCGTATATACTGTTATGCTGCTTATGACCCAAAAGTTCCACGTTGCATAGACCGAAGTTAACACGTGTGGCCGAAGTCAAGAGAATCATAATCACTTTGAAGTCAAGTTTACTTAATCTTTAATTTTTTTTTTTTTTTTTTTTTTTTTTGAAAATCGAAACTATTTTTCAGAATGCATCAAAGCTTTAATGTCCATGTATTAAGTAAATAGAGCTTGCTTGAGAAAGTGAAGTGTGAGTGCCTGTATGAATTGTTTGCGTTATAAATGTTTATCATTAAAATTAAATCCAATATCTAGTATATTTTCGTCTGAGCGATTACATAGAGAAATGATACGAATTGCACCATGTTCATAGTATAATCTGTGAGTACAAAGATGGAATTTTGGAACTCTGGTAGAAAAGGAGAAGAGGTCTAACTCCGCTGTCAGAGAGCAATGAGTCCCCTGGATATGAAATAACCTAATCAAATGAGCCAGTCATGCATGCTTTGGATATCAAATTCTGATCAAAATACACACAACTGATTTAAATCGAACACGCGCACTCAGAAAACTTTCATAGTTCATGTTTAACTTGAACTACTAGTATAAAATATACGACGTATGTCGGTGAAAAAAAGAAACTATTTAATGTGTAGCTGGAGAAGTTTCATAAAAACCTATTGAAACGGTAACGTCATGTTGTTCTCCTTATTCAACAATGAATGCACAATATTGCTATTAGAGAAAACTGTTTGTCTTCAATAAAATGAAAAAATTATGCTCATGAATATCTGATTTAATTTGAAATGTTAGTATTCCATATGGTCATCTTATATGAATAGATATGATATGATAAAATGTTTATATTGATGTTGATCGTCTTCAAATTCAATAACATCATTTAAGAACAGATACATTTGCAGCATGGACCAGACATTACTATTACAATTAACAAACGCATATGCTCTTTTGATTCAATTTTTCATTCACAATTTCGATCAATTTTGGTTTTTTTTTTTCCTTTCAACTTTTCTCACCTCATGAAATTTTATTTGAATATAATTATTGTTATTAGAGATACCGGTATGTACAATATCCCGCGGTGCCAATTTTTGCAATCTTATAGTACAAATGTAACATGTGCTACTGAAGACAAAAACACACAAGTTAGATCCATGACAGAGTAATGGTTGATTTTTTTTTTATGAATTATGGCTGTCTACTTCGACTGACGCAAGTTATAGGAGAACCAAGAAATCTTGTAATGAAATGACGTAAAAATGAAAGCCTTTGTATCAGCAGTTTAAATTTAGAATTCTTTAATAGCAATATCACCGCATCTCGTGCCTATAGAATATTTTTATCAAAATGAATTCTTCATGTCAGAAATTGCACTTTCAAACGCTTTTCCCTCAAGGTAGGCGTCAAATAGATTATCGGTTATAATTTCAAAAACAAGGATAACAAAAAAGTAAAAGGCGTAAGGATCAACTTGTGTGTAATACCGTATAGGATGATGAAAAATATAAACAAAACAAAGAAAGAAACAAGAAAACGATTGCAGTGACAATAATACAATGTCAATAACAAAAAAAAAAATGATGAAATTGAAACACTTTACATCAAACTACAAAACTAAGGAGGGGATCTCCAACAACACCAGGTTGCAGCACCCACAGCAAAACCCGAATGAGTTAAAGAAGATCCTCAACAGCACTCACAATAGAGCAACAAAAGAGCACCAAATTGAGCATCGACGGACCCCTAGCAAGCTAGAGGTGGGACCAGGTGCCCGGGAGGAGTTAGCATACCCTGTTAGCTAGCAGTACGTACCCGCCGTCGATGTCCACGCACGAAACTGAAAACAATATATTTAATGCTTGCAATGTCCGAGGTTCCGTCTACATAGAAAGTGCTATGGCGACAATGTCGGGGAAAATTTTCAAACCACTAACTGTCAAACTCCTCGCGGGGAACATTTTTACGAGCTCCACACGGCAAAGGGCATAAGTGTGACAAATGAGTAAAAGAAGATCCTGACGATAATCTCAACATCACTTACAAGGGAGCACCAAATTGAGCATCAACGGACCCTTAGCGAGCTAGAGTAGGGACCAGGTGCCCGGGAGGAGTAAGCATCCCCTGTTGGCTAGCCGTACCCGCCGTCGATGTCCATGCACGAAAATGAAAACAATATATTTAATACATGCACTTTCCGAGGTCCCGTTTATATAGAAAGTGCTATGGCGACAATGTCAGGGAAAATATCCAAATCACTTACTGTCAAACACCTCGCGGGGACATTTTTACGAGCTCCACACGGCAAAGGGCATAAGTGTGGCAAATGAGTTAAAGAAGATCCTGACGATAATCTCAACATCACTCACAAAAGAGCACCAAATTGAGCATCAACGGACCCTTAGCAAGCTAGAGTAGGGACCAGGTGCCCGGGAGGAGTAAGCATCCCCTGTTGGCTAGCCGTACCCGCCGTCGATGTCCATGCACGAAAATGAAAACAATATATTAAATACATGCACTGTCCGAGGTCCCGTTTATATAGAAAGTGCTATGGCGACAATGTCAGGGAAAATATCCAAATCACTTACTGTCAAACACCTCGCGGGGAACATTTTTACGAGCTCCACACGGCAAAGGGCATAAGTGTGACAAATGAGTTAAAGAAGATCCTGACGATAATCTCAACATCACTCACAAAAGAGCACCAAATTGAGCATCGACGGACAATTAGTAAGCTAGAGGTGGGACCAGGTGCCCGGGAGGAGTAAGCATCCCCAATGCAAAAACACAGAGTAGACAAGCACAGGAAGAGATGCAGAAGGGACAAGGAATTTCAAAGCACAACACAGAAACATCAAACACAAAGGACTACACATAAACCAAGGAGATCAATGGGCAACCGGTGCCGACTTAAGACGGCCATCTTCCACGGTGTGGTTATCATGGATTACGTGTGCACAGCCTCCCACTTTTCCGATTACCCAGAGGTCTTGAAGAACGTACAATTGTGGTGTAAAACAACCTCCTCATTGTCAGATGGCCACACACAAAGAAGACCGCAAAACGCAGAGCCCAAACAACACAGATGAATATGTAAATGAATATCAAAAGAGGGCGTACGTAATACAATCCGTGCTCTGCCGCTGCGAGTTCATGTTTGTTATCACCCGAGGATTCCGACTGACTTTCAGAGAGGACAGGTGGTCGTGGCCCTGTCTTCTCTAAAGAGGTTTGGACAGGGCCCGTCATGGAGTATAAGCTTTCCCATTGGCCTAAACGCGGTCACGTGCAATGCGATTAATCGTCGTATTGAACTGGTCATATTGACGTGTTTCCGGTTTTGTGTATTAAAGGAAAATGGAAGTCGGCAGCAAACTGTGTGTTTCTGACATGACTGAGTATGCTATTTGGCAGCATTTTTTATGAAAAAATAATAATATAAGATAAAGTGTAAAACATTTTACTAGAATACAAAATGTTTATCTGAAAGAAAAAATGTGAAAGCGAGCAGTGCTAGGGAAGCAAAACATTAAAGCTACCCTTTTCTTTTCCAGTTTTCGTGTATATGATAAAACAGTTATAGCACAGATGATTCGGTCGATATGATGATTTATGGAGTGATAAAACCAATATCAACCTCGGCCTTCGGCCTCGGTCGATATTGGTTTTATCACTCCATAAATCATCATATCGACCTCATCACTGTGCAATAATTGTTTAATATTGACGGAGTTTACAGTATTGCAATATGCACAAAACTAAAACTTTCAAAAGAAGGTCAAAGTCCAAGATCAAGGTCACAACGTCAAAAATTTTGATATCAGCATAACGGTCACAACCAAATGCATGGTAATAATGCGGAAGGTTTCCAACTCTATACCTTCTTGAAGAAAAGTCTAACCAAATTATTATGCACCAGACACGTTTTTCGAATATTAAATTCTCATCAGTGATGCTTCCAGCCATAGTGTTTTTTCATAAGCCGCCAAAAGTCATTTCACCAGCGCCTTCTGGTTTTATTTTTAGAATTTAAATTTGTGCAATTACTTTACAGAGAGTACGCGGTTCCAAATGTCCTGGAGGGTCGATTCAGTAGCATATCCAAATAACATCTATATTCAAAATAGCATTGAAGGGATGGTGCTATGATGCTAACCTCCTTTAATTTCGACAATATTTTTGGATTAAATGACAAGTTTCCGAAATAGCCAAATAAAATGTATGATGTCAAATCGATAAAGTGCCAAATACAAAGCTTCTTTCAAGCGACATAGCTGGAAAGGAGTAATTAATACACTTAAAAACATCTAATGTCACGGGGAACGAGTTTAACTACTTCACACTGCAAAAGGAAATAAGTGTAAATATCAATAATGCGGTAAATAACGATATAGTGGAATGCCTTATGTAAGAAAATAAGCTGCCGTGGGAATTTTATGATTAAAGCAAACCACTATGATAAAGATATTAACTATGGGCTAGTATTACAGAAAAAGTTTGATAGACCTCTATCAATGTGGCAGTTGCGATATTTTGGGGGTAAAACACCCTTTTCTATGCAAAAATCATGAAAAACTGGAAATAATTTATAACTTTTGCGTAAAAAATGTTAACAAAAATTAAAAGATGTAGATATACTTAAATTCTGTTGTTTTTCGAATAAGATGAGTTTCAAATTCAAATTTTGATATCAAATATGGTTTTCTGGGCAAAAAAAAAACCTTTTCTAGGCTAAAATCGTGAAAAATTGGAAATAATTTATAAATTTAACGCGTTAACTGATTTCAAAATTTAAAAGATGATTACATATATAATTTCTGATGTTCTTTTGAATGAAATGAGTTTTCAATTCAAATTCTTATATTAAATGTGTTTTTTGGGGGAGAAAATTCCCTTTTCTATGCCAAAATCATGAAAAATTGGAAATGAATTATAACTTTACCATAAAAATGATGACAAAAATTAAAAGATGTTAATGTACAAAATTCCGTATGTTCTTTCCATTGAAATGAGTTTCCAATTCGAATTCCTATGTCAAATGTGTTTTTAGGGACAAAAATCCATTTTCTATGTAAAAATCATGGAAAACTGGGAATAATTTATAAGTTTTGCATTAAAAATGATAACAGAAATTAAAAGATGTAAATGTACTTAGTTTCTGATGTTCTTTAATATTAAATAAGTTTCAAATTCGAATTCCTACATCAAATGTGGTTTTGGGGCGAAAAATCCCTTTTCTATGCCAAAATCATGAAAAATTGGAAATAATATATAACTTTAGCATATACATGTATACTGATTTCAAAAATTAAAAGATGTTTATATATTCAATTTCTGATGTTATTTCACATGGAATGAGTTTTCAATTCAAATTCTATGTACATGTTGAATGTGTTTTTTGGGAGAAAATGCCTTTTTCTATGCGAAAATCATGAAAAACTGGAAATGCTTATAACTTTTGCATAAAGAATAGTAACATAGTTAAAAGGTGGTTATGTACTTAATTTCTTATGTTCTTTCAAATGAAATGATTTTCCAATTTGAATTCCTATATCAGATGTATTCTAAGGGGGCAAAAATCCTTTTTCTATGTTAAAATAATGATAAAACTGGAAATAATACAAATGTATATAACGCTTGAATAAAAAATGATAACAGAAGTTAAATGATGTAAATGTTCTTAATTTTTTATGTTCTGTCGGATGAAATGAGTTTCATTTTATATGACTATATCAAATATGGGGGGGGGGGGGGGGGGGGTGGCAAAAAGCCCTTTAATAGAAAAACATATGAAAATTGGAAATAATTTACAACTTTAGCAAGTGATCTGATTTAAAAATCGAAAGATGGTTTTTACTTAATTGCTGATGTTCTTTCGAATGAAATGAGTTTTCTGGGCAAAAAAAAACCCTATGGAAAATTGGAGATGATATATGACATTCAATTAAAACCTGATTTAAAAAAAAACTGAAAAAAATGTTAAACTTTACACAGAATGTACATACATGACTTCATTGTTCTTTACAAATAAATTTTGAATCCTATTTTCTATGCTTAATAAAAAAAACATAATTTGTTTACAGTAAAATCTCATGTAGATTATTATTGGACATTGTTTTTACTCTAAAACACATGTGTATTGATGTTATACATTTTTATTTTTATATACCGATGAGACATTACTTGTTGAAATGTTCTTATGATACACTGAAATTTTAAAATAGAACAATCATATAATTTAGTATTTAAATTTCATAGTCCATATTAATGGACCAATTTTCTCAAGTGAAAACCTCTTGGAAAATAATAATAAAATCCCCTGGAGGTAAAAGTGCTATATTTCAAGTAAAAAGACATTCAAATTGATTTATGATTTTCCCGATTTTTGATTAAGTGCTGTTGTTTTTCCAAATTTCAAAGGCCTCGGCCCCAGTCTCAAAAAGGGTGTGAGAGCCCTGCTGATTAAACATAGAAATTAGAATTCAAAATTCATTTCATTCGAAAGAACACTGAAATTAAGTACATAAATACCTTTTAATTTTTGGTATTAGGTTTTATTTAAAAGTCATACATTATCTCAGGAGATTTCATAATTTTCGCCTGGAAGGAATTTCCCCAAAAACATATTTGATAGAGGAATTGGAAATAGAAACTCATTTCACTCATAAGAACCTATGACATATGGTAAATTAACACCTTATATTTTTTTATATAAGTTTTTATGCAAAAAGTATGGATTATTTCCATTAGTTTTTTGCCTAGAAATGCCCCCCCCCCCCCCAACACATTTTTAGAGTAATTTGAATTGGATTTTTTTTTTAGATTTTTTTCATAATTTTGGAATAGAAAAGAGCTATACCCCCATCTTATACAAGAATTCAAATTTGAAAGTAATTTCATCCAAAAGAAGATAAGAAATTAAGTACATTTACATCTTTTAATTTCTGTTATCATTTTTTTTATGCAAAAGGTATAAATTATTACCAGTTTTTCATGAGTTTTGCATAGAAAATGGATTTTGTCCCCCCCCCCCAACACATATGACATAGGAATTCAAATTGGAAACTCATTTAAATGGAAGGAACATAAGGAATTTAGTATATTCACATCTTTTAATTTTTGTTACTATTTTTTATGCAAAAGTTATCAATTATTTCCAGTTTTTCATAATTTTGGCCTAGAAAGGGGCATTTTCTTCCAAAAAACACATTTGATACAAGAATTTGAATCAAAAACTCATTTCATTCAAACGAACATCAGAAATTAATCATCTTTCCATTTTTGAAATCAGTAAAAATGCTTAAAGGTCACCTCTAAAGGTTTTTAAATACTAAAATACCTTTAATATATTTTACTTATTCATACTAGAGAAAAAATTTCAAAAGAATTATATTTTTCCGACCGTCCGTTTTCCTGTAAATCGACCTGAAAAGTCTAATCATGGAAGCGGCGCGACTGAATTATCTGCCCCTTTGTGTGACGTCATGTACACCCAAGCGAGTGTTAGAGGCTATCTGAAGGAAATGAGGGATGAAACTCCCCACTCTTGTTTACTTAAATGATAAATAAAAACAAATCGGTACCAAATACGTTTTATTGATTGATTTATCAAATAATATTATATTTTATTTATTTATCTTTTTTTTTTCTTGGGGGGTTTGGGGGTTGTTCTTCTAAAACGACTTTACAGCGTATTTGGAATTAACCAAGTATGACTTTTACCTATCATTGAGTGATGGCCTTAGTTAGCCGGGTATAAGTGTCAGTTCATATATATAGAGGTTGTATATTCAAATCAGAGTGATCGCAGGCGTGTCATATACAGGCAAGCCTATAGATTGCGTAATATTTGTCCCCCGTACAAGGTGTGAACAACAAATTAGACCACGACAGGCATTTGTTGGGAAATAGACGGTAGATGCTTTTACGTTTGGGCAATGTTCGTCTTGATGGAATTTTAGAAAAAAACAAAGTTACCATGCAATGCCATATTATGAAAAAAAAAATCTGCATGACGTTAAAATTCGAATGACCGCTAAAATATGCTGGAAGTTATATGATGCCCACTAGTCTAGTCGTCTTTTTGTTTGAAAAAAATCAGTTTAAAATAACAGGTTTTTCTTGAGGATCGATCTTTATAGCCCATGATGAAATAGTTTGTCTATTGTCCATTTCTTATCATGCTAGCTTATACACCCAAAAACTATTTTGAACTAAGATATAATCGAATGAAATATACAAAATCAGCAAGACTATGTGCTCTGTTTATTTCTCCGCCGACTTTTTCATAATAAACATGGTAAAAAGCTAATTAAATTTTACGAAGCTATTGACTATTTTTTTTTTACATGCGAATCGCCATGCAGAAGAAATACGGCATGAGGTTCAGTGCCAAGATCGACCCTTATCTTCAGGTAAATTGTATCTCTGGTCCAAAATCGGTGAAAATTGTGCACGGATACTCCATATTTTCTTTTCTTATTATTGCACTTTTGGTAAAGCTAACTAATACAGGTTTCAAATATTCAGACTGCACCATTTGCATATATTTTTCGCAAAATTTCCCGAGAGAGTCCCCGGACCGCCTCCCGCACTCCCCCCCCCCTCGATGCAACCCCCCCCCCCCGCCCCCGCCCCCTCTGGATCCGCCAATGAAAACCACTGATTTTTCAATATTTGATTTTACTCGATTATAATTAATCATTCAATTTTTCAGAATACTTAAGCCCGATTGTAAAAAAAAAACATCTCCCGAATTTACAACATTTTTCGATAAACAAATGAATAGATATTACAAATATTCATTCCATAGTCTGTTTATTGGCGTAAGTATTTCGTTACATTTGATATTTGGTAATGAAGTTTGTATGTTATATGTGTTAAAACAAGATAAATGTGATAACATAAATAAATTCTATGTCTTAATTTTTCGCATTTCTTCACATTTTTCAGTTTTATCTGAAGTGGTTGTTAGTAAACATAATTTTAGAACAAACAACAATAACAACTGGCCTGAAGATACTGTGTAAACTGCATGTAATCAGTAAACGTAGTTGACAGGCGCTGTATAGACGGCATGTATATATAATCAATTTTCTGATAAAGTAAACTTAAATATTTCGATACCAAAGACTATAATAATTTGCCAGAAAACGTTCTAGAAATCGAAGTAAAGATTCTTTAAAAAATGAACCAACCCTCCACTCATCATTACGCTTTTTGCCGACAACTTTTATACCGTTATTCGGCAACGATCGCCAAGCCTTTGATGTACCGACAAACTCGGCCGTAAAGATACAAATTATTTGTTTCAACATTATTTTTGCATTTCCTTATCATCTTCCTCTACAGCACTTTATTCGAATTCATTTGATACCAAACACGACCACAATACTCCAATTAAACGCATAGGAATAAATCTAAACACAATTTTTTTGGCCATCAAAGTTCTTTTTGCTAATAACTTTTTTGTTTTAAGTCCGATTTAATTTAAATCATTTTCAAAATTGCCGTCTCAGAAAGACCTTTTCAAAAATATATACATTACTAAGGGTTGCTAAAAAAAAATTCAATCCATAAAATTTCGCCCCGGTAGCAAATCTTGAAAGCAGGTGAAGCTACTTTCTATGGGAAACTTCTAACAGCACAGTCGTCGGGTTATGATATCAAAACGATTGTTAATGTGATGTACAAAATCAGCGCAAAGCTATTCGATGTTTGATGAATTAAAAAAAAAAAAAGAAATATATACTCACATATATCGTTCTTTTTAAGCTGTGTATATATACAGTGATTACAGCATAGTATATGCGGGCTTGGGTGTATCTTACGTCATCGCCACGGGAGATAATCCGGGCAGGCTTTTTTGAATTTTAATACGGGACGTATTTTCACCCGCTTTATTTGCTAACCGGGACGGAATTTGGTCAAATGAAAAATTGGGATGCGTTATTCTAGATCTACTTGATCAAGTGAACAAGAAAAAATGAGATGAGGGAGGGATCTTTGCGCGTCACCTTTAAATTATATATTATTTCCAATTTTTCAAGATTTTAGCATAGAAAAGGTCTTTTCGCCCCAAAATACAATTTGATTTAGGAATTTGAATTTGAAACTCATTTAATTCGAAAGAACATAAGAAATTAAGTACATTTACATCTTTTAATTTCTATTTTCATTTTTAATGCAAAACTAATAAATTATTTCCAGTTTTTCATGATTTTTGCATAGAAAATGAATTTCTGCCCCCCCCCCCCCCCCCAAGAATTTGATATAGAAATCCGAGTTTTGGACTCATTCTAATTGAAAGAACATAAGAAAATAAGTATACTAAGATCTTTTAATTTTTGTCATCTTTTGTTATGCAAAAGTTATGAATTATTTCCAGTTTTTCATGATTTTAGCCTAGAAAAGGGCATTTTCGCCCAAAAACACATTTGATATAGGAATTTGAATTTAAAACTCATTTAATTCGAAAGAACTCAGAAATTAAGTACATTTACATCCTTTAATTTCTATTATCATTTTTAATGCAAAACTAATAAATTATTTCCAGTTTTTCATGATTTTTGCATAGAAAATAGATTTTTGCCCCAAAAAAGACATTTGATATAAAAATTCGAGTTTTAAACTCATTCCAATTGAAAGAACATAAGAAATTAAGTAAACTAAAATCTTTCAATTTTTGTTACCTTTTGTTATTTCCAGTTTTTCATGATTTTGGCCTAGAAAAGGGCATTTTCTCCCAAAAAACACATCTAAGATAAGAATTTGAATTGAAAACTCATTTCATTGGAAAGAACATCAGAAATTGAGTATGTAATCATCTTTTAATTTGTGAAATCAGCTATTATGTTTAAGTTATGAATTATTTCCAATTTTTCATGATTTTAGCCTAGAAAAGGGCTTTTTCGCCCAAAAATACACATTTGATATAGGAATTCGAATTTGAAACTCATTTAATTCGAAAGAGCATCAGAAATTAATTAAATCTACATCTTTTTATTTCTGTCATCATTTTTAATGCAAAACTTATAAATTATTTCCAGTTTTTCATGATTTTTGCATAGAAAAGGGTTTTTTTTGCCCCCAAAATATCGCAACTGCCACATGTCTCAGAGGTCTATCAAACTTTTTCTGTAATACTAGTCCATAGTTAATAACTTTAGCATAGTGGTTTGCTTTAATCATAAAATTCCCACAGCATTACATAAGGCACTCCACTAATACCCGAAATCAGATTCCAAAATTCACAATTAAATGGCTTGTCTTCTTTGTGTTTTTACAAAGTGTGTTTGGATGCTTTGCTGTTGGTGCTGCTATCCAGTCTGGTTGGAGATTCCCTCCTTTGTTTTAGAAATTCTTTAGAAAAGAAATAAGGTTAATGTCAACAGTTCCACAATTTTGGTGTATGCAGAATGGTTTTGTGATAAGGTATACATGTGTGAGATATCAAACAAAGGAGGGGATCTTCAGCAACACCAGGTTGCAGCACCCACAGCAAAACTCAAAAACACCCAATGCAAAAACACAAAGCAGACAAGCACAGAAAGAGACGCATAAGGGACAAGGAACGTCAACGCACAACACAGAAACATAAAACACAAAGGACTTCACAAACTAACGAGACCAATGGGCAACCGGTGCAGATTTAGGACGGTCATCTGCTACGGAAATAGCAGAAGGTGTGGTTATCCTGGATTACGTGCGCACAACCCTCCCACTTTTCCGATTACCCAGAGGTCTGTCTCGAAGAACGTACATTTGTGGTGTAAAACAACCTCCTCACTGTCAGATGACCACACACAAACAAGACCGCAAAACGCAGGGGCCCAAGCAACACAGATGAATTCCCAACTTCCCATTACTTACTTCTGAAGAGTTCTGGCGGCCTGTAATTGCAAATAACTGTAACTTTCAATTGTGAAAGATATAATTGCAAGTAACAGTAATTTTCATCTGTGAAAGACTCAAGCCTTACGTAAGTTATTGTACTAATTTTAAATGGTTTGAAGAAAAATTGTGATTTAGTGTTATACCGCGTAACTGAATAATTTTAGCAAAATTAGATGCTGGGATTGTATTAATCATTCTTTTCTTCGCCCAGAGATATAAAAACCTTCCAAGCATTCAGATTGCAATTATAGATATTGCATAATTTAGAAGGATAAAAATGCGATATAAAACAATTATTTTGTCAACTCAAAAGAATTTTATCAAATTAATCAGATGTTGTAGTTACTTTTACTTCATAACTTTAAATTATGTATCATTTGATTCTGCAATAATTTTGTGTCATGGGTCAGACTTGATCTACACTAAAAGTTTATTCTTCCGAGTCATTTAGACTCATGAACTGCAGCTGGTTAGTGAAGAAAGAATAGAGCAATATGCTTTCACTTTTGTCTAAAAGCGTTGTATTTGAAGGAAACATGTCAAGCAATACCATCTTGCACCGATCACAGAGGAACACACCTGGAGGATTTCAACATTCGGGGGCATTATACAAAACAACATAAATGAAGAATAGGGGATAGACTGAAGAATTTCACCAACTATTACCGAAGAAAGAAGGAGATCGCCAACAACACTCGACTGCAGCACCCACAGCAAAACCCCAAAACACCCAATGCAAAAACACTCACAGTAAGAGACGCAATAGGGACAAGGAACACCAACTCACACTATAGAAACATGAAACACAAAAGACCACATATAAACCAACGAAACCAGAAGGTTATCACACCAAAATATTACACAAGTTGCTGTTCAATGTAGCTTATATCCGTTGATCAAAGTCGAAATCAATTGTCAATTTATGTCGTTGGTACCACGACTGTGTTTTTGTGTAATTGCCTCGTTCATGTTCTTTGAATTATTGTATTTTTGCGTCTTTGTGATATGTGATATATATATGTTGTCATTTCTGTGTGTGCTCATTTTTGGGGTGTTCAAATTTATGAACAAATGAATTAATTTCCTGTTACGAGAACTAGACTAATAGTATTCAATATGAAATTATCGTATTCAGTTAGCACATTGTATTCGATAAACATGCATATTTTAAATCACTTTGCATACCCGTATCAAAACAATTATCTAAACAGTAATTCTATACCCAACGATTATTGTCATCACCATTTAGAGACTCGCCGCTTTCCATTAAAAACTACGAAATATGTGTTTACATCATGACAGATGACACAGTATTTGAATATTTATCCAGAAGGTTAAATTACTCTAAGGCAACAACAGAGTTAGGATTTTTCATCCAATCGTTTCCTCTCAGCAGTCTAATTAGTATTGATCGAGATCCAAATTCGTAGTGAGATCAAATGCTCAGATATAATAATCACCTCTTGCCAGTACATACAGTGCACGAAATGTTTGTCTGTACTGAGGTGTTTGTTTCTATTCTTCTGCGAACATCACATCTCTTCGATTTCGTCATTCTTTATTTTTCATTTTGAATTCTTCTGCCAAATCATTCTGGCAGAAATGAATAGTTCCTCGTGTGTCATCGATTCCGAGAAAAACGATTTCTGTACTCCATCCATCTTTCAGTCGCCCTGCACTATGTATACGGATGTCTCAGACAGCCATCGTGCCACTGGCGATGGAGAAACTCATAATACAAATCAGATATCTACCTTCCGTTCAAATGTATCTTATTACTTCATTATGGTAGAAATTAGTATGTCCTAATCAAATCAATCATATATCTAGCAAAACATTTCATTCGAATCACGTTTCCGATGGTGTCGTATGTATTCTCTTCTTTCCAATGTTTTCTTTGTACTGCAACAACTAAGTCAAATAATTGAAATGATATGGAAATATATAATGAACCCATTTATCCAAATTAGACAATTAATAAATTAACTAATAGCAATATAAGGAGCAGTTTATTGTACGACAATAAGAAGGAAACTTATATCTATTGAATATAAAATTTCATATATGAATGCACAATGGATGATAGATAACTTATTCCATACATTACAAGGTAATTTCTCGGAAAGTTGTCTTATCTTCACAATAATGTTTGGACTTGCTGTGAAGCGATGTACATAAATACCCCAGGGACGAAGGGATGTTACTTCTCTGAAAATCTGTGTGTGTCTGCTTTGTGTTTTTGCAGTGGGTGTTTGGGGTTTTGCAGTTGGTACTGCAACCGGGTGTTGATGGATTTCCCCTCCTTTCTTTAAGATGAGGAGACAGTTAACGCTGACTTCACAACTCACAGTTTAAGGAAGAGTTTTAAAGCAAACAACTGTGACACCAGAAAAATGACGACAAAGAATAATATTCTACAATTTCTTTAATAACGACAATCACTTAGAAATGTTTGAACAAACATTGAAGACAGATGACAAATGAAACTGACAAAACAACAAGTTCAGTTTGTCAAAAATTTAGTGTTCCCCATACTCATTTATCAACAGATCCAGTAGATCTTTCTTTTCTTTCTCAGGGGCAAAGCAAGATCTTGCAGCATTGAAAATCTGAAATCAAAAGGAAGAAATTGGTAAGAATAAATATTACAAATAATCTATTACAAACGACTTTATATCATTAACAGCATGTTTAATAGATCGCAGTATTGAACATTTATATGAACTTACACATTTGATGATGGCATCTTCAGACATCCCCATTTTCATAACCATGTTATAGTCGACGGAAAGGTCATTATCTAAGACAACTGGATCATCTGAATTGATGGAGAAATTGACTCCATCGTCGATGAACCTGGAAAACATTTGGTAATGAATGTAGCGCTCTTATAAATATTAAAATTGACAAGGAAAAGATTTTGTTTTGTGAATATGAACGTTTGCGTTAAAAATCGACAGGGTCTGCATCCATAATTTTACCTATGGAGAGGGTGTTTATTGAGGTCCTCAGTGACCGCTCCTGTCCGGACAGATGACAATGGACACACCTCAAAGTGTACTCTGCTCTTTCTGAGCCGTTGGTAAAGATCTTCGTCGTCCATCACGTGGTAGCCGTGACCAATCCGCTCTGCGTGCATGTCGTCTACAGCCTATGTAGATACATGCGACCAAACGGTATGTGTAAGAAAACACTAGATGCAATCTTGAGGGCACTTGCAAATGTCACAATCAATTAAGTAACCAATACCAAACTCATTGTACAAGAAGTCATTAGCACATCATTGGGGCACTGAGATAGAGAATAAGAGAGGGAGAGAGTTTAGAATTTGGAAAGTTACTGTGAGAATCACGAAGGCTTTCGTGTTATAGTTGAACCATTATTTCCAAAAGATCAAATCTTGATATGTCATATATATTTGAATAAAACTGAAGGTCTCAATCAATTAAACTACATATGTTAAATATCCATGTACAGTTACCTCTCGGACGGCCTCGGCGGGTCCACTCTCGCCAGCGTGTACTGTACGATGGATTCCATAACGGTAGGCTTTCTGTATTTGCAAGATAAATTTAGTAGACAGTGTCACGTCATGAACACAGAAGGGATTTTACATCTCCTTTCAAAACATTTCGATCGACTTGGCTCAACATTGAATTGGCGTAAATAGGCCACCATTTAAATCCGCGTTAAGACTGACTTTTTGAAATGTTCAATTATAGAAACTACATCCTTGACTGAATTATATTTAAGTAGAGACACTGTTCTTAATAGGGATAGAATGACGGAAGTGCAAATACTCGATCAGTCTCTGAGTAACAAAAGGATTTCTGGTACATATTGATACTTTTAAAGCAGGAAGCTATTTAAATTGGACATTAACATTCATGTAGATAATCAGCTATATGCATTGCATGCTTACTCTAAACGTACATAACACATTATGTGAACAATTATGATTGAACTTATTCATCTGGTGAATGACGTATTATCTATGTTTTCGTCCTTTTCATTTTCGTTTTGGCTGAGCTAATTAAGTACCTGGAAAGCCTGTTTGTGTGGGTTTTCGTTCGTCTCCTTTCCCGTCATCTCTCCACAAGCCATGTCTATTCCCACTACACCATCAGATCTGTATTTCTGACAAAGTTCTGCTACCTCATCCGACCATTCTGTCAAGTGAAAACAAATATAAATCTTATTACTCTCATTTGTAACTATTCTTTTCAACTCAAACTTAGTACTTTTATCAATAATAGAAATAAATCCAATATTTTCTTTTTCATATTTTTATGCATACATATTATTTTGGGTACATGTACCTGGGTTGAACACAATACAGCACAAGATAGATTTAACATTGATGTTAAAGTCCCTAGATCCGTTCTTGAAAGCCTCATTGACAGTCTCCACCACATCTGAGGGGCTGTAGTCTCCTTTCTCCTGGGCGTAGGGTAAGGGGTCTATGGTGTTGGCCAGTAGGTGGGGCGAGTACCTAGCTTCACAGTATTTGGTGTTGTGTGAAGCACAGTCCTCGCAAAATTCATACGCCATCTGGTACACAGCATCTCTGTCACCCCTAAAAATGGTCATTACAGAAATGGAAATAGCAGAAATGACATGAAAGTGATGGAAACAGAGTGACGGAACTTTCGATATCAACATTGTATTAAGTTTCTCTTTAGCTAATCTTCAAGCTTCTATAGATAGCTCTTAAACAGCGAGCATTAATCAAGAAACCCTAATCAGAATTAAAAATTCATAATCACAAATTCTAAAATGAACATATCAAACAGCCAAAGGATCGAAGAAAACCCCCCAATGGAGATGATACCAGGTCAGTTTAGTGTTACTAACGCTATAACAGGCATAAAAACGCTGAATTTCTGTAGGAGACTTTTTAGTGACCAGGGAGGTTTAGAACAAACCACCAATTCCCTCATCTCCGCTTCTGTTCTGGCACCAACATTGATACCCCTTCGTCTGAAAAAAATAAAATTCTTGATTCATAAATAGTCAAGAAGCTTCCTTATTAGTCTTATTAATTTGAAACAAGTTAAACATTCTATGAATCAATGATATGAGTCTGATTAATGCTGACTTTATAATTATGTACATTGTCTTACAAAAGACAAAGTTTGGACAATACCTTGCTATATCCAGAATGGTCTTTGGTCTGATAGATCCATCTAGATGGACATGCAGCTCGACCTAATAAAGAAAATCGAATCGTTACATTTTAATAAAAAGAAGTCAGGGATATTTCTACATACTAAAGGCTAAAATGGAAATTATTGGATCAAAGTCTTTGTTGTTTTTTACACTACAATTCAATTCCAATCTGAATAATTGCATATGTTTTGGTCGGCGGGCTTAACTTTTTATTTCTATTTTATGTATCTATATTATTAGTTTTTTTTCCAATTAAGCCAACATTTATGCTTATGTAATTTTAAAATGTACTTAAGATTTTGGCATCTATGTAAGGTGGGACCCCCCCCCCCCCTCCTTCCCTCCAAACCGAATTTTACTTCCTAGTCACAATTCGTAAGTCTGCAAGTCTTTTTAAAATTAACGTGAGGTAAGTGTCAGCAATAAATTATAATAGCACTTCAAAATCTTAATCAACTTGGTACACAAAATTTGGTTTAAAATTTTATCTTTTTTAGATATCAGGAGTTCAGCGTTGGAACCATAATTCGACAAGTTTCTCTCGTCCTCTTTTCTGTCTTTTTAACTTTGCTCGTTCAAGATGAAAAAAAAACCAAAACTTTTAAAACTGACGACCATATATCATTATGTCATTAGAAGTATGACACAATAGGTTTTACAAGGTTGGTTAAAATCTTTAAACAAATCTTTCAAAATCATGTGAAGAGTTAAAAATATGACTGTAAATGATACTACTGTTGACATATTATTTCTTCTGTTGTGTTCGGTTCACATGCAATAATAATGTCTAACATTAAACTATAATTTCAAATATTATGTTTTGCAAAATGGTAGTTCCTTACAAGATAATCTGACACCATGTAATAAAAATAACAAACCTTCACTTTAAACCTCTCTGCCATGTGCTTCTTTCTTCTTTGTCAAATTCCCGCCAAATTGTATGGTAATAAAGTCCTCTACCTAGAATGGAAACGGAAGCGAATTGGTACTAAAATTAGTAACTATTTAGAGGCTAGAGCTTTTAAAATTTAAAGCGCCCTTTAAATATAAGTTGAGTCGGGATTCTATCATTATCTAAGTACTCAAAGTGAGTATATGTGAATGTGAGTGAGTATGTAAGTGAGTGTGTATGTAAGTATGTGTGGGTACTAGTATATAAATCAAGATTTAATAGGTGAAGAAGTTCATTCAAATTATCATATGGACAGCGAAAGCATGCAAAGTGTGAAGGACTAAATAACGGACAAAGCAAACTTCATATAATGCGTGCGCCATTACATTTTGTACATGACAGGGACATTATGAATAGTAACCTCACCTTATTAGATTGGGGCCGATTTCTCCGACAAGCTGACGACTTCAGAGGAACACACGCACAAATCAGACACCACACAAAACAACCACGGCAATAAGTATAGGCAAAGATGATGAGAAAACGAGAGTTAAAACACAGATGTAGATATTACCAACGGTCTCTCATATACTCTAGGGTTGACTGTGGAGTTAATCATCACAACGATACACCTGTGATAAAAAAGATCAACAAAGAAATAAGGCGAAGACACAATTCTAAAGCACATAAAAAGAGGGAACTAGACCAATATGCAGTAGAAAAGACTTTTCAAATAATTTTATAAAGAATATTGTTTCAATCTTTTAATTGTTTCTTTTTGACCAAGACTCTTTCAAGATTCATTACCATTACTCCAATCTACTGGTGACCTATAAACACAATTTCCGGAGTACAGCTAGACCCCAGATACGAGTGCTGACTCTCGCTACAATCTCGGACATATTTATTTATCAAATGTATTGTAGAGCATACTATATATATATATATAAATCTTAAATACCTGATCATGGTAACAAACAATTACAAACACACCTTGACTACGTATGCACTCAAATATGTATCAAAACAAGACCACGGATTTATGGGTCAGATCTACCCCGGATTGATAACGAAGGGCGTTGGATTCGTTATACATGTATAAAGTTTGTTCCTGTCATACTTCCTAATCACAGTAAGTTTGTAAAGAGGGGTTGAGGCCGAATGTCCTTCGACATTTGATGCCGTACCCCCTACAAATTTAACGGACAACCATCATGCCGAGAACAATTTTCTAACGTTTTCTATTAAATTTTTGACGTTTGAAAACTTTTTGACCTACATCGGCGTCAAAGTATGCCACCACATGACCATTGCACTGCGAAAATACATTATTTTTCTAACGATGCTAAGAACAATATACATGTAGTACTGGAAACGGAAAAAATATGTCGAACAAAGTTATTTGCTCTTTTTCATTCTGTAATTTATTTTCCAACTTCATCTTTCTTTATTGAGAAGATAACTCTTTTAGAATCTTACATATGTTTTAAATTCTCTCTTTCATAATTTTTTTCTGCAAGGTCAAAATATAGGAAAAACTGAAAGCAAACCTTTGCATACTAAGTACTATGATATTTGCACTACTAAATTACATATTTACATGTAGTTACAGGGATGCTATATGTGTCATACTTTTCTACATTCTGTTCAGTCGTTATACTCTGTCCAGCATTCGACTGTCCAAACGTCAAACATTAAACATAAACTACCAGTATGGATTCAACACCCCAAATATGGATAATCTGAGAAAAAAATATAATATCGGAATCCGCAAAACCTTGTCATAAGTAAAAAGTCATTAGCACAAAGAAACGTTATTTCTTCTAGATTATCTTGTAGCTCATTATAACCAATTTTTTTTATCGGTTTCGAATAAATTTTACATCAAATGAACGCTACGTAACTCTTGGAAATACTACGAGTACTTCCTATTTACTTGATCTAAAATCTACATGTATTTAAATTATGCACAGAATTATGTTCTACTACATAATTAATATATAGTTTCTCTGATTTTACTTCAACCAGTACTTTCACAGAAATTTTGACATACGGACAAAGACGTATATACGTCCCTGATATATACGGACGGACTGATGGATATATACACCGTCAATCTATAGACCGGAATTGCTCTGCTATCCGACAAACAAAAAAAAAAAAAAAATTGGGGAGAAACACGAAGATTAACTTAAATATTGACATGTACCTACTCACCTGGCAAACAAAATGCATCAGGATTCGCTGCAGCCCACCAGTATGTACATTACCGTACGTGGGATGTAATGACCGTTAGGTCGAAATCTGGTTACATGATCCGACATAATCATGATAACTGAATAAACATTACACACTTGCTAGCTTTCACTTTCTAACTTTTAGAGGTACTGTATGGGTTAATATGCAAGCAAAAAGCAGCTTAGCAAGCTGGTGAAATTTAACAGAACGACTTTGAAAATCCCAAAATCTGAAAAGTAGAAGAGACATCAGTTACTTTTGGATCCTTTTCATGCTACTTGATTCCGTCTTAAATTAATAGCGCAGACAATATGTCAACGAGCTGAAAGCGGTGTAATTATACCATCCGCTGGACTTTTTTTTATCACTTATACACCAAGAGAAATCTGCTTTCACATCCTCTACGTCAGAATAAGATCATAGATCAAGGTCAAGATCGTCTTGATATCAAAATGTAGTTCATATTATAGTGAACATGTGCCTTATATATGAAAGCCCTATCATTTATCATTGTATGCTTCTAGAAAAGTCTACTTTCAGAACAAAATATTACTACAAGGTCAAAATTCTTGGTATCAAAATGTATAACTTTTTATGGTGACTGCAATATGAAATCCCTATTCCTTATACTAAGTGATATATCAGCTTTTTAAAAGAATTTCTTCATCAAAATATTACTATAAGGTCAAAGTTAAAGGTCAAGAGATCAAAGGTCTTGCTTTCAAAATGTAGAACTTGTTATGGTGAATGTATGTATGACATATGAAAGCCTCATCATTTATACTCGAAGAGATATCCCTCTTTAAGAACTTCTTAACAGGACAGATGGACAGACAGAGGGAAGGATTTGCAGGGGATAAAATTACTGCTTTTTATAAGTTTCAGGTTAATGTGCGAGTGAAAAATAGGGTGCATGACATGCCAGCACGGTGATTTTGTAGAGGCAATGAATGTACACCATGCCCCAAATGATGCACATTTTATTTCATGTGTCATTGCTTAAGGGGCATATCAAAAGATATCAATTTTTCTTTAATGTTTATGTAACCATAATCCCATTTTATGGCCGGAGTTCCTCCCATGGTTCTCCACTAATCTTTGATACAACTACAAGTCACATCCTATCATATGACATCAAATTTTGTAACCCCTATAGTTATAGGTGTAACTACAGGAAATAAAAAACCTTCTTTGTATGATTAAGCATTTAGCTCGGTTTCGATGACTTCAAATGCTTCAATGCTTATTAATTTGGTCTTTATGGCTTAGGACATCTTTGGTACGCATAAAAACGGAAGAAAAAAGGGGGGTCATGAATACCTTTTTTCTGCAAAATTCACTTTTTTACATGGCCCCTCCTTCCGAATTGAAAATTTGCTAATTTCTATATATTTTCAAATCGATCTATTGATTACATAAATGGCAAAATCATGTTCAAAACTCAATTTCTCCAGACAGCAGGAAATCATACATTGATTTAATGTGCTATTTTTAAATTTTCAATAGTTTTGACCAATGAAGCGACACCTTTCATTCAGCCCTGTTCACCAGTCAAAAGGGAAGGGATTCCCTACTAAAATGATTTCCTGTAGTTACACCTATAAGGCATCTTTGCGAGCCAATGGTATAGATCAGCCATGCTCCTCAAATACTCAAAAGTATTTGAGGAGCACGCTGGATCTATACAATTGGCTTGCGAAGATGGTTATTAGGAGACACCAAAACAAGATTTTTTTAATTCTACAAATCCCCAATCCCAGGTTTCAGATCCCAATTTTGAAACCTATGTGCACAACTACCACATAACAACATCAAAAGTTGTGCGTTGTAATGCTTAATAGTTTGAAAGTCAGGACAAGACTTTCTAACCTGGTCATTTTTCCCAACCAAGGGGTCAGATCCTCATAGGGAAACCGAGGTAAACAACTAAAAGTCACACCCTAACTTATTGTTTTAAACTTTCTATGACTCCACTATGGAAAAAAATGCTTTGGGGAGCCGTAGCAATCTGTATGGAAATTATAGCAGCCTGTCGTGCATCCGTGGTGAATCTGTGGTTATCCAGGACCATTTGAAAAACCATTTAGTGAGAATAGTGTTTTTCAGTATGTCCCTCTATTCATCAAGGGGATGTGGTGAGGATTCATTATTCACACATTTCTGAACCCTGAAGAACATGTATTTGGGTACTGTAGATCTTCCACAGTACTTCTATGTATTTACAAACTCCAAATGCTCATTTTCAACCAGTAATATGCTTTTGTCACTTTCACTTCTTCTACTTCTCCATAAAGATAAAAAGATGTTTTCTGTGAAATCAGCATCTTTGTCAGTGTATTCACTGCTTTATGTAAAGTAGGTCAAATTCAAAGGTCAAGGCAACAAGGTCAAAAGTTTTGGTACAGAACTAGTACGAAATTCATGCCACAACAAGTATACATGTGAACCGTAAGGCCTTTTCATTTACCATTCAAAATTCTTGGCCAAGGTTAAAAGTTTTCAAAGGTAGACAAACAAGTGGACAGATGAAAAATTATGTGCCTCGAATCTACGATTTTGTGAGCAAAAAAAAAAAAAACAGTGACTTTTATGACATTTAATGAATTTACATTTAAAATTTTGTTCTCAATTTGATAAAGACACAGTTCAACAATTGTTATAAAAACACCCTGATATTAAACAAATAATTCTTAACATTGCACATGACTAAATTAGAAATTCAAATAGAGCAGTGACACTTTATCTAATAGATGATAAATAGGAACAGTACACTATGTAAGACACCAATTGATGCCAAATGAAATTCTATTTATTCTATTTCCAAAGATGTTATATACTCTTGGTCATATTATATCATACAATTATCATCTATAAGAATATGCAATTTTGGTTTGAAGCAACATAAAAACTATGAAGAAGTTTTGAATTATCATTGTGCAAAAAAGGTCATTTTTGTTTCTGAATTCTTGTATAACTCTTTTAAAATGCTTACAAACTCTTGTTTTTGATCAAAATTTGTGTTTAACAATATTTTCAATCATTTTGCCCTCATAGCAATAATAACACCCTTACAATGCCTAAATGCATTCACTGACAGTTTTTAAGATTCTAGCACTATAGTCCTTCAGTTACAGTATTACACCATTCTTACATAACAAAGACTGGAAACAGTTTTATGTACTGGTATAAAGATAGTCCTCTCATTTCCCTTGAGAACTATCATGCTGTCCTGCAACATAAACATTTACATTCCTTGTTTGATGAGCGAGCACTTTCTTGACCCTCGGCTCCTAGAACTGTGTTCTTGCTTTATGTGCAAATTTCACTACCCTAAAAGTGTTCTGTACAAGTCCATAGATTACATCTCTCGGAGCTGCCTACATTGTTAGTCTTTATTGTCAGGTATGCCACAGATTTCAGAGGTTTTCAAGCTGTGGAAGAAAGAAACAAATATCATAGAAACAACATCTCTATTACATGTATATTTAAGATACTCATACATGTATACATTGTATTTACAAAGTTTTGATGAACCAACATGTGTTTGTGATACAAAGACCCCCTAATAAATAGACAAAGTTAAAACACTGGTGAAACTCCAAGGTCACAAGGTCAAAGTTTTTTATTCCAATAGAAAGGCCTGAAAATAAGAAAAACATGTGAAATACAACGTATTGTAAGGAAAACCCTGTGACTATAAAGGTTTGCATACATACATGTACATGTTCATGTATAACGCTTTTCAAAGGCAACCTCGAAGGTCATGGTAACAAACTTTAAAATTTTGACTTTAAAAGGTCTTATCATAAGGAATGAACATGTGAAATATCAATATCAAAGCCCTATCACTTATCATTCAAACGTTATGGTCAAGGCTGACTTCTGGCAAACAAATAGGCCAAAACTACATGTACATACATGTACATACAATGTATGTATATGCCAAAAATCTCAAAATAACAGGGATATAAAAATCAATGCTTTAACATCTTCTTATCAATGATCCATCCCTTTCAAAACAACATAAAAGCCTCTCTACATACAGAACAGATATAGATATTTTTTTCTCTCATTAACCAATGACATACATCAGGGCTCTCACCCCACTTTTAGGGAGTGGGACAGAGACCTTTAAAATTGGGGAAGATAGTGGCATTTTCTCAAAAATTGGGAAAAAATATCAACAGATTTGAATGCCTTTACATTTGAAATTTTGCATTTTCATTTTTTCAAATTTTCCATAAGGTTTCAAATTGGGAAACATTGGTCAATTCAGAAAAAAGATACCATTTTGCATTGAGAATTGGGCCGAATATCGTACATGTACAGAGATATCAAGATAAACAAATCATAGGCTTATCAAAGTCATCAGTCATCTCTGCTTCCTCCGAATCCTTCGGGGCTGACCTCATCCTCCTTCTCCTCCTCTTGACTGAGATCCTCATTAACAACTCTATATCTCCCTTCATACAGAGCTTATCAATAAACTTACTAAGTCATCAGCATCATCAGCCTCCTCTGCCTTCTCCTCTTCCTCCTGGCTTGCTTCCTCCTCTTTATTGAAGCCCTCTGCCTCCTCCTTACCCACATCACTGTCCTCAGACTCTAGTTTACTGATCAGGCTCTGCTTCTCTATAATTTTCGAGTAGAGTAAAACAGTTAATAAGAGTTGCAAGTATATGTTTTTCTATGAATACCTGTATATAACTGATTGAGCCTATGATAAATGGGTCCTTTTGGGTTTTTTATGTTTGTGGAGGTGACGCTACAGAATCCACTGGAAACATAGGTATGATGCCATGATCAGTTCATACTGAGAAATTTAACTGAAAGTTGTATAGTGATTCCACAATATGAGCATTTTCAGATTAGGAAGGCATTCAGATTGCAAAAATACATGTACATGTCTGTATAAGAAAGTATGACAAATTTTCATAGGTGCAGTCCTATATGTTTCACTAAATATCATGTAGAGACTTATTCTCATGAAGTAACATTTTGAGAAGTATCCAACATGTGCGGATCCAGGAATTTTTTACAGGCAGTAGGGGGGGATCCTAAAGTCAGAATTTATTGAAGAGCAAAAAAAAAAAAAAAAAAAAAAAAAAAACGCAAGAAATTGAAAAATAAATTTTTTTCTGTTTCTAATTATTTACAAAACAGGTAACTAGAGAGCTATGGCAAGTACTTGATTACATGTATTGATTGTCAGTTATATTATGTAAATACAACCAATGGCGGGCAATAGCGAGTCAGTGAAATAAAAATTTTCCTAGAATTTTCAAATTGAAAGATTTCTAATACAAATTCACGATGTATTTTTCAAATATTATGACAACAAAAGGGGAATTGGGACTTAAATCTTATGAAATACGTATATTATTAAAAAGAAATAGCTATGCTTCAAAAATTTCAGGGGGGTCTGGACCCCCTGATCCCCCCCCCTCTAGATCCGCACTTGTCCAATGTTCACATAAATGTAAGTATCTACAAACTGAAGTTTATATAATAATCTTTATTCAGAATATGTCTAGTCACCAAAGTTAAATACATGTATTATCTATCAAGGATTAATAAACATACCATCTACTATTTGCTCCCAGAAACTCCTCCTCCCTTTACTGATCAGGGTGTCTTTGAAGGTCTTTATAAAGGTATTATATATCTTGGGTTCTGATTTCTGAAATGAAAAAAAAATTCTGATTATTGGCAAGTCTTTATTTTACTTTTTCCCTTTTTTCTATTCTGGAAGCAATAGATAATAAACATATGCTTTTAAAATCAAAGAAGAAAGTTCAGAAAAATGTGGTCTTAAATATATAATAGGTCAAAGGTCACAAATTCAAAACTTTTGATATGAATGGAAAGGTCTTGTCACAAGGATTAGGCATATGAAATATGAAAAGCTCTACTACCAAATATTTGAAATGTATGCCAAGGTTAATTTTTTGTGACTGACAGATTGTTGACCAGTGCTTCTGACAAACAAATAGACAAACAAACAGAAGGGTCAGTTTTAATTTCCTCTTACTTAAAAAAACATAGGTAATCACAGATTACGAAGCTCACCTCGTGACAGCAAAATTCAATTCAAACATATATCTTAGTACATGTATATTGGCTTTTAAAGGCAAAACCACTCAAGCAGAAAAAGTAGGTCAAGGTCATTTTATGAAAGTTTGATCAAAGATACATCCAATATGCAAGTTTGATACATGTAGCAGTTATACTTTGCTCAATATTGGCTTTATAGAGCAAAATCACTCCAGCGGAAAAAGTAGGTCAAGGTCATTTTATGAAAGATTGATCAAAGGTACATCCAATATGCAAGTTTGGTACATGTATCACTTATACTTTGCTCAATATTGGCTTTTAAAGGCAAAATCACTCAAGCGGAAAAAGTAGGTCAAGGTCATTTTATGAAAGTTTGATCAAAGATACATCCAATATGCAAGTTTGGTACATGTAGCAGTTATACTTTGCTCAATATTGGCTTTATAGAGCAAAATCACTCCAGCGGAAAAAGTAGGTCAAGGTCATTTTATGAAAGATTGATCAAAGATACATCCAATATGCAAGTTTGGTACATGTATCACTTATACTTTGCTCAATATTGGCTTTTAAAGGCAAAATCACTCAAGAGGAAAAAGTAGGTCGAGGTCATTTTATGAAAGTTTGATCAAAGATACATCTAATATGCAAGTTTGGAATATCTAGCACTTATACTTTGCTCAATATTGGCTTTTAAAGGCAAAATCACTCAGCGGAAAAAGTAGGTCAAGGTCATTTTATGAAAGTTTGATCAAAGATACATCCAATATGCAAGTTTGGTATATGTAGCACTTATACTTTGCTCAATATTGGCTTTTAAAAGCGAAATTACTCAAGTGGAAAAAGTAGGTCAGATGCTGCATCCGATGCATAGGTCCATCTCGGCATCCAAAGATGAATCACTTGTGCAAGTTTGGTTACTGTAGCATCAGTACTTTGTCAGATACTGAGCTACCCCAAACTTCTTTACCAAGTCACTCAAGCGGAAAATGTAGGTCAGATGCTGCATCCGATGCATGGGTTCACCTCAGCATCCAAAGATGAATCACTTGTGCAAGTTTGGTTACTGTAGCATCATTACTTTGTTAGATACTGAGCTACCCCAAACTTCTTAACCAAGTCACTCAAGTGGAAAATGTAGGTCAGATGCTGCATACCATGCATGGGTTCACCTCAGCATCCAAAGATGAATCACTTGTGCCAGTTTGGTTACTGTAGCATTAGTACTTTGTCAGATACTGAGCTACCCCAAACTTCTTAACCAAGTCACTCAAGCGGAAAATGTAGGTCAGATGCTGCATCTGATGCATGGGTTCATCTCAGCATCCAAAGAAGAATCACTTGTGCCAGTTTGGTTACTGTAGCATTAGTACTTTGTCAGATACTGAGCTACCCCAAACTTCTTAACCAAGTCACTCAAGCGGAAAATGTAGGTCAGATGCTGCATACGATGCATGGGTTCACCTCAGCATCCAAAGATAAATCACTTGTGCCAGTTTGGTTACTGTAGTATTAGTACTTTGTCAGATACTGAGCTACCCCAAACTTCTTAACCGGACGCGGACGCGGACACGGACGCGGACGCGGACGCGTGGGGTTATAGCATAAGCTCACTCAACTTCGTCGAGGTGAGCTAAAAATGAGGAACAATGAGTTGAGGTGACAAATGATGAAGTAGATCTGTACATTATAAGATATCTTACTATAAGTCTATATCTTTATAGCTTGTTCCCTAAGTGCCTTACTATAAGTTAATACCTTTATAGCTTGTTCCCTAAGTGCCTTACTATAAGTCCATACCTATATAGCTTGTTCCCTAAGTGCCTTACCATAAGTCCATACCGTTATAGCTTGTTCCCTAAGTGCCTTACTATCAGTCAATACCTTTATAGCTTGTTCCCTAAGTGCCTTACTATAAGTTCATACCTTTATAGCTTGTTCCCTAAGTGCCTTACTATAAGTTCATACCTTTATAGCTTGTTCCCTAAGTGCCTTACTATAAGTCCATACCTTTATAGCTTGTTCCCTAAGTGCCTTACTATAAGTCCACACCTTTATAGCTTGTTCCCTAAGTGCCTTGCTACATGTACAAGTCCATACCTTTATAGCTTGTTCCCTAAGTGCCTTACTATAAGTTCATACCTTTATAGCTTGTTCCCTTAGCACCTTACTATAAGTCCATACCTTTATAGCTTGTTCCCTAAGAGCCTTGCTTTAAGTCTATACCTTTATAGCTTGTTCTCTAAGTGCCTTACTATAAGTTCATACCTTTATAGCTTGTTCCCTGAGTGCCTTACTATAAGTCCATACCTTTATAGCTTGTTCCCTGAGTGCCTTACTATAAGTCTATACCTTTATAGCTTGTTCCCTAAGTGCCTTACTATAAGTCCATACCTTTATAGCTTGTTCCCTGAGTGCCTTACTATAAGTCCATACCTTTATAGCTTGTTCCCTAAGTGCCTTCAGACAATCCATGGCCTTGGCATAGAACTGGGCACCAAAGGAATCTAAAACTAACTGTTCTACTCTCTTCTCCATCTGTTTACAAGCTACAGAAATAAGGCAAAATGTGAATAATGTGTGTTACCATAAATAACTTGCCTAATATAATGTAGACAAATTCTTTTTCTATATTTTTTTCGTGTTCAGCAAGTTTGATCCTACAGCATTGCCTTGGTGTAATTACATGTATATGATAATCTTTAAAATTTCAATGTCACAAGCATAATTTGGTGGTTAATGGAGGACATCTAACGGTAAATAGGTGGGTCTTAATCTGAGAAAGTAACACAGTCTCGATTCCAGCAATGTATTTCATTTTGATTTCACAAATAATTACATTTCCTACATGCTATGTTTACATGTCATTGAAACCCATCTATAGAAGATACAAGCTTGTAACCTTTTGCATATTGCAAATAAACCTATTCTGGATTGAGGTACATGTATGTTTCATAAAGTTCAACAAAATGTAGCTAATCACCGAAAGCAAAAGTATGAACATTGAATACATGTAGATACACTGCTCAAAAAAATTAAAGGAGCGATTTTCCCATTGTGATATAATGGTACATAGCTTGTAAAATGTTTTGGGATAAGCAAGGCTACATCATCAAGTTTTATCATGTGTACATGTATATGGTTAAACTGTTCAATAAAGACATCAATAAAAAGAAATGACTATTAAATATGTCCTAATACATTTATGTTCATCATATAGAATAAGCAACTGCAAACGTGTGTGATATGAAAGTAGAAACCTTGCTCCCTTAATTTTTTAGCAGTGTACAATGTAGGACATCTGCAGATTAATTAGAGTATTTATTACCTTCAGAGAAGTTATCAACATCTTTCTGGCTGATCAGAGCTATGAAGTCTTCAACAGGTGTAACTGTGCCAACCTTTTATTGATATAAAGAGAATAAATTTACACAAACTCATTATTATTCAAAATTCTCTCCTACAATATTAATTTTACACACACCTCTTCCACTGTGTTCAAATCTCAAGTACACTTTACTTTAAAATACAGTCATATATTTTGATCCAAATCCAAATTACACATACTGCATCTATGATCATTGTAAAATATCTATATTCTCTATTTACCTCCGTGACCTTGGCCTTTGTGATATCTGCCAAACCTCCCTCAAGGTCATCATCAACCTTCAGTTTCTTTGAGGCAGGTTCTTCTTCACTGAAAATATAAGGAAGGCAGGCTGTATTGGTACATTATGATTTGTACATTATGGTTTCATCATTCTATATCAATTATTCTCAAAATGGAATAAAAATTTCTGTTAGCCTCATGATGCTGAGAATCTTTGGTTAGAAAGAATCAATTCAAATCTATAAAGTAAATGTAAATGTACATGAAGATATAAACTTTCTTTTCTTTAATCCCCAATCTTGCCCTTTTAAATCAATTCAGATACATAAGGTACATGTACATGTAAAACAAATACTTTCTTGTACTTACAGAAATTAATTCAGATCTCCAAGAATAAAGTACATGTATAAAAGACCAATGTAATATTTCTTTATCTTGTAGTTTTAAGTCACAGACATACTTTGATTTGAACATGCTCTCTCCTGTTTTGTCTTCTTTCTTTTTAACAACCTCTAGTTTAAACAGTTTCTTTACTTTCTCACATTGTTGTTCACAGTTGGCAGCGACCTCTTGTGGTGGTTTCAGGGAATTAGCTATTAAGGGAGATAACTCTGGTAATGCATCATCTGGATTAAACGCTCTGTGTTGCAAACACTGAAATACATGTAAGATAGGTCATTCCAAACTTCTTTTTGTGAATTTTCTTCATCTGGTATTTTCTTCATTTGTATAAATTACTTCAGTTAAACACCAGACTTTCGACTATTTCCTAACAGCAGAGTACAATGAAAATCCCTTCATCATGTTTCCTTACTTTTCCAGAAAATATGCTTTCCTGACCTTTGCCTGTCATGCACATGAAATTAACATTATTGAATTAGACAGTTTAAAAGTGAAAAGCAAATATACATGTACCTGATATAACCTTTGGAAATGAGGATTAAATATTAGTTTAGGTTTCAGTGATTCACTTTTTTCACCTTCTTCATCTCTGGAAAGAGAAAATCAAAACTTACTTCAAGAGGGATTACATTGTTCGTATAATAGTAACAGAAACTTGTATCACCGGTAGATAACATTGTTCATATAATAATACCCGTGTCCAGGCAACATGTACGATCACTAGTAAAATCACAATCTACATGTATATCATTTTGTTGTCTGTAGAAGCAAAGAAGCTAAATGAGAACAATTTTAAAATCCATGTATGTCCATTCTGATCTTGGCAGGGAACAGACATGCTCTTGTTTGATATAACTTTATCTAAAACATATCTTCAAATCTTAATAAAGCAGGATATCCAAGTAAGAGTCATACCCATACATGTATATACGCAAGATTGCAAATGCAGCGCATGCAGCTTGTCCGATCTGACTTTTCATTTGGTCACCTACCTAAACCATTGTTCAAAACTTGGGCACCTTTTCTGCCCAAGTAAATTGATGACGTCATAACAATGGAGAACAAACGAAGAGTGCGCGAGAACATTCGTATAGTCTTGGTTAGAAGTACTTGCGATCTTCTGTATTAATGACATGTGACACACTCTTCATGAGACAATACAACTTTAAGACTTACTCTGCCGCTGTGGACAGGTCTGTATTAGATATCAGATCATCTATGGCGTCTAACTGCTCATCTGTAATAGAGAGAAAATAAAGTCATAATAAAACACCGCTAAAGACGGTATGGCCGGATTGCAAAGTAAGTTTTTGTCATCGACTGGGTCAAGGTCAATAGGTCAAATAATACAGCATAAATTGAAAGGTTTTGTCAGAGGCAACCTACATGTATAAAATAAAGTTTCTACTGCATACAGTTCCATAGATTTTGCTTAAACCAGGAACTTTAACCAAAATCCTTAACTAGGTCAAAGGTCAAGGTCACTAGGTCAAATGTTACGGCATAAATTGAAAGGTCTTGTCATGGGCGAGTTTCATTAATAATATAAAGTTTCTACTGCATACAGTACCATAGATTTTGCTTAAACCAGGAACTTTAATAAAAATCTTTGAGTAGGTCAAAGTCGAAGGTCAAGGTCACTAGGTCAAATGTTACGGCATAAATTGAAAGGTCTTGTCATGGGCAAGCTTCATGTATAATATAAAGTTTCTACTGCATATAGTTACTTAGATTTTGCCTCAACCAGAAACTTTAACCAAAATCTTTAACTAGGTCAAAGTCGAAGGTCAAGGTCACTAGGTCAAATGTTACGGCATAAATTGAAAGGTCTTGTCATGGGCAAGCTTCATGTATAATATAAAGTTTCTACTGCATATAGTTACTTAGATTTTGCCTCAACCAGAAACTTTAACCAAAATCTTTAACTAGGTCAAAGTCGAAGGTCAAGGTCACTAGGTCAAATGTTACGGCATAAATTGAAAGGTCTTGTCATGGGCAAGCTTCATGTATAATATAAAGTTTCTACTGCATATAGTTACTTAGATTTTGCCTCAACCAGAAACTTTAACCAAAATCTTTAACTAGGTCAAAGTCCAAGGTCAAGGTCACTAGGTCAAATGTTACGGCATAAATTGAAAGGTCTTGTCATGGGCATGCTTCATGTATAATATAAAGTTTCTACTGCATATAGTTCCTTAGATTTTGCCTCAACCAGAAACCTTAACCAAAATGTTGACGGCAGACGGACGGACGGACAGACAGACGGACGGACGGACATCGTCAATCTATAGACCGGAATTGCTTTGCAATCCGGCCAAAAAAATAATCACACAAATTTCAGCTCATATTTCTAAATGAGCAGATCTACAGAACAATTTACTTTTACCCATTGTTCATAACTACAGTAGATGTAAATTTTACCTGATGGCTTAAACTTTTTGTTTGTCTGATCATCATCTTTTATAGGAAGAGAACCAAACGTAAACTGACGTACATCTTCTCTGAATGGCAGCTCTACATATACCAGACACTATGGGATGAAAAGAAGAAATGATTGAGAGTCTTAAAGAAGGCTGACAGAACGTTATAAATAATTCCTACATGTACATGTACATGTATATGTATATGTAGACAATGCTTCTGGAACATAAAGTAAGCAAACATTATAATTGCATGGCTTCTCCCCATGACATTTATTTTTAAAGTTTTATTTGGTTGTTCTAAAATCTAATGAATTCAAAGGCACACATTATTAAAACTAAGAATCTACGAGGGCTGATTGATATGTTATGAGCCTTGTATTGATGGATTTGAATTTTATCAGGCATTTTGCATTATTTTTCTACATAATCCCCATCAGTATCTATACACTTTTGCCAACGGTGTTTAAGGGCCTCAATACCACTTTTAAAGAACTCCTTTTCTTCTTCAGTTTTGCTCGTACCCTATGAGACAGCCTATGTGAGACGCAGATGCTCAATCAAGTTAAAGCCACAATCAAGAATGGCAGCCATGGCAGTGACAGACTTGTGAACAGGAGCATTGTCTTGATGGAAAAACACACCTTTAACAAGTGAGCTTTCCACGGCGCTTAAGTTTGATATTTTCCTGTAACTGTGTCTGAATTGAAGCATAGTATGTGCAATTGATTGTTTGTCTTTCTTGGAGATAATTTATCAGCAGAATAACTTCTGCATCCCAGAAAACCACGGCTCATAACATATCAATCAGCCCTTGTAAATATTTATTTTTTACAGATGAAGAAGTTTTAGCACATCTAGGTACATGCACATGTACATGTATATACCTCATAATCTGATTTGATATGAGGCATCAGACAGCCCAGCTTTGGTCCTGATGCAGCACTGTAAACTTTCCTGACTATGGCCACCATGTTTGTCTCATACAAAGCATTTATAATGGAGGAAAGAGCCACTGATGCAGACTAAAATGTACAGAATAAATAACACATAAATTCAGAGTAATGTTCTGGTTTGATTGTAGGCTAGCTGGCTGGCTGGCATGAACGTACATGTATTCACATGATATCACACGGTATTCTATTTATTGGGATACTTATCGCTATATACATTTTGGAAAATTTGCAATCAAGATTACCGTGCAACTTATAGAAAATATAGACTATAATTAAGAGACAATTTGATGTCATAATTACATGTATCAAACATGTGACATACATGTACATTTGTTGGAGCATTTTCATTAAATGTTATTTTGATATTATTCTCCACTGCAGAAATGAATGTACATGTATATTTCACGATAAAATAAAACACCGCTAAAGACGGTATGGCCGGATTGCAAAGTAAGTTTTTGTCACTAACTGGGTCAAGGTCAATAGGTCAAATAATACAGCGTAAATTGAAAGGTTTTGTCAGAGGCAACCTACATGTATAAAATAAAGTTTCTACTGCATACAGTTCCATAGACTTTGCTTAAACCAGGAACTTTAACCAAAATCCTTAACTAGGTCAAAGTCCAAGGTCAAGGTCACTAGGTCAAATGTTACGGCATAAATTGAAAGGTCTTGTCATGGGCAAGCTTCATGTATAATATAAAGTTTCTACTGCATATAGTTACTTAGATTTTGCCTCAACCAGAAACTTTAACCAAAATCTTTAACTAGGTCAAAGTCCAAGGTCAAGGTCACTAGGTCCAATGTTACGGCATAAATTGAAAGGTCTCATCATGGCCAACCTACATGTACAATATAAAGTTTCTACTGCAAACAGTTCTTTAGATTTTGCTTAAACCAGAAACTTTAACCAAAATCTTTAACTAGGTCAAAGTCCAAGGTCAAGGTCACTAGGTCCAATGTTACGGCATAAATTGAAAGGTCTGGTCATGGGCAACCTACATGTATAATATAAAGTTTCTACTGCATACAGTTCCATAGATTTTGCTTAAACCAGGAACTTTAACCAAAATCTTTAACAAGGTCCAAGTCCAAGGTCAAGGTCACTAGGTCAAATGTTACGGCATAAATTGAAAGGTTTTGTCATGGGCAACCTTCATGTATAATATAAAGTTTCTACTGCATATAGTTCCTTAGATTTTGCCTCAACCAGAAACTTTAACCAAAATGTTGACGGCAGACGGACAGACGGACATCGTCAATCCATAGACCGGAATTGCTTTGGAATCCGGCCAAAAATCTCTGATATATAAATAATTTAAGGTTTTTTATACATATGTATATCACATACAAAAAAAAACATGAAATATACCAACTTATAGCTTTGATCCTATTGTTCATGATGTTTTTCTACTTTTAAGTGTCAAAGTTATCTTGGACAAACAAATAATGTAGTGTATTTACCCATTCTGAGGGACAAACAATAGGATAAGAATATCATTTTATATTTATAAATTGCATTTGCGAATTTATGTTTTGTTTGTTCTGCAGAAAACATCTAGTAATAATAATCAAATGATGTAAATGGTGTTTAAAAATGAGCTTCAAATTCAGTACTGCAGATACTATGACAGGGTCTATCTTTTTCTTTCTCAAAAAATATCACAATCTTACAATCAGACGTTCACAACAACTACATTGTATTGTCTTTTTCAACAATCTACTGAGTTTATACCTCATCTCCTTTATCTGCTACAACAAACGAGGCCCCATCACCGAGTTGATGATGTCGTTTTATCTGAAATAACAGAAATAGCAAACTGTTGAAAAAATGAAAATTCATAGAAAACGCACAAATTAAACTACATTTTTCATATGCATCTTCAATCGATCATTGGCAGTCTTTTGTTGTTCATTTGTCTTTCCATTCTGCAAAGACTGCAGACTGTTCCAAATGAAATACTGGAATATTGTCCATTCCACTTTTAACAAGCAAGGATGCATCAAGATTTAAGAGTTTTATACATGCATTTATTACACCTCGTACTAATTTCAGCCAATGACGTTGCAGTATTACGGTCATGTGGTGTCCTACCTTGATTCCGAGGAAGGTCACTAAATTCTCAAACGTCAAAGTTACACAGAAATCGTTACCGAATAGTTCTCAGCATGATAAATTTGTTATAGGGGTCAGCCTCACCCCCCACAACTTTACACACCTACTTTGAGTAGGAAGTATGACAGGAACAACCCTAATATTGTTGATATTGACAATTAATCTTTAGCTTGTACCTTGTATGAAACCTTATAGTCTAGTTGCCAAATGGCTATTTTGGGTTGAACCCAAAAAAATGTTACGCACAAAATGTTTTTGCATGAAAGTGATGTTAATACTCTCTACTTTGATAATCCGGCTGATGCCACTCTGGCATCCTTGGGCATTTCAAAATTTTTGGGAAAAAAGGTAATTTTTCAACGAAAACCGTTGAAAATTGGAAATACACAATTACTTTGTCCACGTTGTAGCTAGAACAACAAAGTTGGTATCGAAAGAACAGCAATGCCATTGCCTTTAAGTCCCAAGCTCATTTTATCAATTAACTTGTTCATAAAATGGGGAAAACTATGGATTTTCGATGAAAAACCGTTGAAAATTGGGAAAATGTCATATCTTTTTTCATACTGTAGATAAAATAACAACTTTGGTACCAAACGCACAATAAATGTATTGCCTTTCATTTTAAATATCAGATTAGCAATTTGCAAGTACGAAAATGGGGGAAAGAATTAATTTTGAATGAAAAATCGCTGAAAAATGGGATATTGCAATGTTTTTTTCCATGCTGTAGTTAGAACAACAGCAAGAAAAATGATTTCATTGTTTTAAATTCCGAATTCCACTCAAGATAATTGAATCTTCTTGTTTTGTTTTGTTTTTGCTGAAAACAGGTTTTAAATTGTAAAAGAAATCGGTTTAAAGAAATTCTAAAACAACAATTTTCGTATCAAAATGATTGCATATTGATAGGTTTAGATTTGCACTCTCTTATTACCCTTTATTCTACTCTAGATATATCATTCCAAATAGTATAAATGTCCTAGCATCATCTTACAACATCACGCATCATTTCACGAAAAGAATGTTCCATTTTAATTGCATAATTCATACATTGCTTATTTGATGTTTGATGTCGTGTTTGCTGTTCCCTGCCCGTTTTGTTTCTCTTGCTGTGTTTGTCTTCTCTGTATTTTTACTTGATGTGTTTTGATGTGTTGATATTGGTGCTGCAACCCGGTTTTGTTGGATATCACATCCTTTCTTATTGCCTTGTTTTTTCATCAACATGCAATTATAATTTTTGTGTGCAACTACTTCTAACAACAAAGAACCCCTCTTACATGGTTGATCAAAATGCCTCCTTTGCATCGTACTATGACAATTTTCTACTCCAAAACATTTACAGAATTAAAGAAAATTGAGCACAGAATTTGTCACATCTGTTTGTTACACAGCTCAGATTTCATGTGCGACTACAACAAGTCAACAGGATAACAGATAGAGGTTCAGACGCAATTGGCAAAATATTATCACAATAGGTCTCAAAATTTATTTTAAATTTAGTTCTTTCAGCAGATCCAGGTTTGATCTTAAGAATGTTTCCTTATGCATGGCTAAAAATATTTCGTTTTTCTTGACATTTTATCGAAATTCTTCAATTAATAAAGTTGGTGGTAATGTTCATCCAAGGGTTTTGAACTCTGTGAGGAGGTTTTTTTACACCATAATTGTGCGTTCTTCGAGACCTCTGGGAAATCGTAATATTGGGAGGGTGTGGTTATCCTGGATTACGTGCGCACAAGCGCACGTAATCCAGGATAACCACACCGTCTGCTATTTACGTGGGAGATGGCCGTCCTAAGTCGGCACCCGTTATCCATTGGTCTCGTTGGTTAATGTTTAGTCTTTTATGTTTCATGTTTCTATGATCTTGTCCCTTTTGCGTCTCTTTCTGTGGGTGTCTGTTCTGTGTGTTTTTTTTTTTTGCATGGGTGCTTTGGGATTTTGCTGTGGGTGCTGCAACCTAGTGTTGTTGGAGATCCCCGCCTTTCTCTTATAGCCCATTTCATTCAATCGTACACTGGACCTGACATCAGATATACTGTCTAGATTCTTTTCAATATCTGAATTAACTTCTCTCAAATTTGACACTGAACACCACTTCAAAAGATTTCCCACAGAACAACCTTTGTCTCTCCTATACCATCATATGTTGATGGTATCCATCATCATGATCTGTTCGCAATGCCTACATCTTCAGAATGATGTGTAGAATGCGAGTTCTTAATCAATCGGATTGCTTTCTCGATCAAATGATTGCAAGTACATGTCATATCAATGAGTTGCACTTCATTTCATGAGATGTAGCTTTCTTGACTAAATCTTTTATGTCATAGTGATCGTAAGTAGGAGTCAATTGAATACCATTTAAATTTGCTCTCTGCAAAGTAATAGCAATTTCAAGTTCAGAAAATATGGCCAGGGGTGCTGCTGGAGAGGATTTTGGCTGTGTCATGAAGTCACTTTAATTGAAAGCATCACTGATGAGGATTTTTCTATCCGAAACACGTGTCTGGTGCAGTAAAATTGGTTTAAAACTGTCTTCAAGAAGGTAGATAGCTGGAACACTTATCATTGAACATCTGAAGTGTTTAGTTATTTTTAGAATTATATGACCAGAAACAATCAAGGTATTAATTCTGCCATTTAATGGTCAGTCGATACACCAGAGCCCTGCATACATCAATCGATCACCAGCGCCTAGGCATTTTTGTCGAATAGATAACCTGGAGCTTATTTTAAGAACATATTTCGAAGTTGAAAAACTGAAGTAATCTTTTTTACATTGAACAATGTCACCACTAAGCAGGTCTTTAAGATCCATTTCAATGATTGAAAACAACTTCACAACCCTGGCAGAAATCATCTATGTTAAACATCTTCAAATTCATTAGCATCATTTAAAAGCAGATTAATTAACAGCGAGGACTAGACATGCACGTTTCGGATATTTAATCCTCGTCATTGATCCTCAATCCAAACAATGAAATATGGCCAATAATGTGTGATAATTATGTCCAAAATATAAGACGTAGCAAGATGACTAGGATATGATGCTACAGGACCCAGGTTTCAGAAATTTGTGACAATTTTGCAAACAGAAAATTTCGAATACGTTTGAGACAAAGGAGGGGATCTCAAACAACAGCAGGTTGCAGCACCCTTAGCAAACCCCCTATGCAAATAACACAAAGCAGACAAGCACAAACAGAGACGCATAAGGGACAAGGAACGTCAACGCACAACACAGAAACATCAAACAGAAAGGACTACAAATAAACCAACGAGCAACCGGTGACGACTTGGAACGGCTATCTGCCACGGAAATAGCTGAAGGTGTGGTTATCCTGGATTACGATTTGAAGAAACGACCAACCGAAATGGATCAAACTTGGCTACATGTGCCCTCGGGGACTCCTGGTCCGCCAGCAGTGACACTCACCAATTGGTACAAATGTTAAACGTCTTCAAATTCATTAGCATCATCTAAAAGCAGATTAATTAACAGCGTGGACAAGACATGCACGTTATGTATCATAGACAGTAGCCGCTTCCTTTTGGACAATGTGTCTAATTTCACCCACATCTTTCAAAAGCTTGCTACAAGACTCCATGTACTAGTAAATTGTTTTTCTTAAAACTGTTGACTTGAATACACATATCTTTGTTCTAGATTTTCTCTAAACGTTTTGCATTTTTCAAAGTCCCAACTTTGTATGGAAAAAACCTTTAAAAATCTAAGTTTTCTCCCTCATTGTTCTTCTCCCATTTTATTTATGAGCAAGTTGCTTAATATGTATTCAGAATATTTAAAGACAATAACAAAAACCTTTATTTTGGTACCATAATTGCAGAACCTCATACTACAGTTTGAAAAAGTCATTGCATTTTTCAAATTTTCAGCGATTTTTCATCAAAGAGTAGTTGTTTTTCCCAATTTTTCGTACCAGCAAATTGCAAATCTGACTTCTGTATTAATTAAAATGAAAGGCAATAAATTTATCGTACGTTTGGTACCAAAATTGTTTATTTAGCTACAGAATAAAAAAAGATATGGTGTTTTCCCAATTTTCAACGATTTTTCATTGAAAATCCATAGTTTTCCCCATTTTATGGACAAGTAAATTGGTAAATTGAGCTTGAGACTTAAAGACAATAAAATTGTCGTTCTTTTGTTACCAATTTTGTTGATCTAGCTGCAGCATGGAAAAAGTAATTGAATTTTTCCTATTTTCAACGGTTTTTCGAAAAATTCCATTTTACCCCAAAATTTCGAAATGCCCAAGGATGCCAGAGTGGCATCAGCCGGATTATCAAATAAGAGGGTATTGACAACACTTTCATGCAACCAGAAGTCTCTGACGAGACTGTAGCTCTCCTGGTTGTTTTTTCTAAAACATCAATTTCCTTTTTTTTTAGCTCACCTGAGCGAAGCTCAAGTGAGCTATTGTCATAGCGCGCCGTCCGTCGTCCGTCCGTCCGTCGTCGTCGTCGTCGTCGTCGTCGTCCGTCCGGCGTAAACTTTTAACATTTTCGACATCTCCTCTGCAACCGCTGCACAGAATTTCAGGAAACTTCACAGGAGGCAAGTACTCAATGCTCTCTACCAAGTTTGTGTTTTTCGAGCCGATCTGAAATCCAAGATGGCCGCCACAGGCTCTGATTGGCTGACACATTTTCGACATCTCCTCTGCAACCGCTGCACAGAATTTCATGAAACTTTACAGGAAGGAAGTACTCAAGGTCCTCTACCAAGTTTGTGTTTTTTGTGCCGATCAGTCAACAAATATGGCCGCCGAGGGCTCTGATTGGCTGATACATTTTCGACATCTCCTCTGCAACCGCTGCACAGAATTTCATGAAACTTTACAGGAAGGAAGTACTCAAGGTCCTCTACCAAGTTTGTGTTTTTCGTGCCGATCGGTCAACAAATATGGCCGCTGAGGGCTCTGATTGGCTGACACATTTTCGACATCTCCTCTGCAACCGCTGCACAGAATTTCATGAAACTTTACAGGAAGGAAGTAATCAAGGTCCTCTACCAAGTTTGTGTTTTTCGTGCCGATTGGTCAACAAATATGGCCGCCGAGGACTCTGATTGGCTGATACATTTTCGACATCTCCTCTGCAACCGCTGCACAGAATTTCATGAAACTTTACATGAAGGAAGAACTCAAGGTCCTCTACCAAGTTTGTGTTTTTCGTGCCGATCATTCAACAAATATGGCCGCCGAGGGCTCTGATTGGCCGACACATTTTCAACATCTCCTCTGCAACCACTGCACAGAATTTCATGAAACTTTACAGGAAGGAAGTAATCAAGGTCCTCTACCAAGTTTGTGTTTTTTGTGCCGATTGTTCAACAAATATGGCTGCTGAGGGCTCTGATTGGCTGACACATTTTCGACATCTCCTCTGCAACTGCTGCACAGAAATTCATGAAACTTTACAGGAAGCAAGTACTCAAGGTCCTCTGCCAAGTTTGTGTTTTTCGTGCCGATCGGTCAACAAATATGGCTGCCGAGGGCTCTGATTGGCTGACACATTTTTTACATCTCCTCTGCAACCGCTGCACAGAATTTCATGAAACTTTACAGGAAGGAAGTACTCAAGGTCCTCTACCAAGTTTGTTTTTTGTGCCGATTGGTCAACAAACATGGCCGCCGAGGACTCTGATTGGCTGATACATTTTTTACATCTCCTCTGCAACCGCTGCACAGAATTTCATGAAACTTTACAGGAAGGAAGTACTCAAGGTCCTCTACCAAGTTTGTGTTTTTCGTGCCGATCATTCAACAAATATGGCCGCTGAGGGCTCTGATTGGCCGACACATTTTCAACATCTCCTCTGCAACCACTGCACAGAATTTCAAGAAACTTTGCAGGAAGGAAGTGCTCAAGGTCCTGTACCAAGTTTATGTTTTTCGTGCCGATTGTTCAACAAATATGGCTGCCAAGGGCTCTTATTGGCTGACACATTTTCGACATCTCCTCTGCAACCACTGCACAGAATTTCATGAAACTTTACAGGAAGGAAGTATTCAAGGTCCTCCAACAAGTTTGTGTTTTTCGTGCCGATCGGTCAACAAATATGGCCGCCGAGGGCTCTGATTGGCTAACACATTTTCAACATCTTCTCTGCAAAAAAACCACTGCACAGAATTTCATGATACTTTACAGGAAGAAAGTACTCAAGGTCCTCTACCACGATTGTGTATTTTGTGCTGATCGGTCAACAGATATGGCTGCCGAGGACTCTGATTGGCTGACACATTTTCGAAATCTCCTCTGCAACCATTGCACAGAATTTCACAAAACCTTGTAGCAAGCAAGTACTCAAGGTCCTCTGCCAAGTTTGTATTTTTCTTGTCGATAGGTCAACAAATATGGCTGTCAAGGGTTTCGATCTGTAGAAGTATTTTTGTGACTTTTAACCCTTTGTCTGCAACTCAGGTGAGCGATGTGGCCCCCTTGGGCCTCTTGTTTTTTAAACCAAGACCATAGGGAGCAGGCGCTCTAACAAATTATAAGTAGCATGACAAAACTACATATCCATTATACTGCAACTATAATAGCACTCATATAATTCATAATATCCGAGATAAAGTATTTCTAAAAAGAATGTCACACCCATTTTCCAAGATCCTAGGGGCCAAGGGCTGCTAGCTCAAATGAACTACCAATGACACATCAAGACTTGGATAAAGAATTAACTCCCCATCATAAATAGCTTTAAATGAGAAGAGAGCACAACTATATAGGAAAAATTACCACACCCATTTTCAAAGACCCTAGGGGTATAAGGCTAAAACAAAATATCAGGTGCACATCTATGCCACAGACCAATCATTGCAAAAAGAATTAATTCTGCATCATTTATAGTGTCAGAGGAGTTGCAAGCACAAGATTACATTTACTTATATAGGAAAAATGACCACACCCATTTCTGAGACCCTAAGGGTCAGGGGCTAAAACATAAAAACAGGGGCACAACTAGACCAGAGACCCATAATATTGCAATAAGAATTTAGTCAGAGGAGTTATGAGCACAAGATTACATAGAGTTATATAGGAGAAAATGACCACACCCATTTCTATGACCCTGGGGGTCAGGGGCTCAAACAAAATATCAGCACAACCAGACCATAGACCCATCACATTGCAGAAAGAATTAAGTCTCCATCATTTATAGTGTCAGAGGAGTTGCGAGCACAAGATTACATAGAGTTGTATAGGACAAAAGACCACACCCATTTCTAAGACCCTGGGGGTCAGGGGCTCAAACAAAATATCAGGTGAACAACAAGATCACAGACCCATCATACTGCAAAAAGAATTAAGTCTTCATCATTTATATTGTCAGAGGAGTTGTGAGCACAGATTATATAGAGTTATATAGGAGAAAATGACCACACCCATTTCTAAGACCCTGGGGGTCAGGGGCTCAAAAAAAATATCAGGTGCACAATGAGACTACAGACCCATCATATTGCAAAAAGAATTAAGTCTCCATCATTTATAAAGTCAGAGGAGTTGCGAACACAAGATTACATAGAGTTATATAGGAGAAAATGACCACACCCATTTCTAAGACCCTGGGGGTCAGGGGGCTCAAACAAAATATCAGGTGCACAACAAGACCACAGACCCATCATATTGCAAAAAGATTTAAGTCTCCATCATTTATAGTGTCAGATGAGTTGCGAACACAAGGTTACATAGAGTTATATAGGAGAAAATGACCACACCCATTTCTAAAACCCTGGGTGTCAGGGGCTCAAAAAAAATATCAGGTGCACAACAAGACTACAGACCCATCATATTGCAAAAAGAATAAAGTCTCCATCATTTATAGTGTCAGAGGAGTTGTCCGGACAAGATTACATAGAATTTAATGACCACGCCCATTTTATAAGACCATGGGGGTCAGGGACTGAAACTAAATGTCAGGTGCACAACTAGACCATGGACCAAGTAAAATGCAAAAAGAATTAACTTTCTATCTCTAACAGTTTCAGAGGAGTTGTCCGGACAAGATTACATAGAATTTAATGACCACACCCATTTTCTAAGACCCTGGGGGTCAGGGAGTGAAACTAAATGTCAGGTGCACAACTAGACCATGGTCCAAGTAAAATGCAAAAAGAATTAACTTTCTGTCTCTTACAGTTTCAGAGGAGTTGTCCGGACAAGAATTGTTTACGGACAGACGGACAGACAGACAGACGGACGGACGGACAGACGGACAGACGGACGGACGCCGGACAAAGGGTGATCGCATAAGCTCGACTGGTCTGAGACCAGTAGAGCTAAAAACATTTTGTAAATAACAAATTTTTGGGTTTCGTGAATGGCACCTAGACTATTATTGAGGTCTGAAAGACTAGATGCCCTATGAAAGAACAGGGTGGGGTTTGAATTTTGACATTGACACTTGGCATTGCTCTGTCCTTGTACATACAGACCTCAAATGGAATTTAATTCTATACAAATTAGTACGGTGACCAAGCCTAAAAAAGTGCTCTATTTTAGGAGTTTAATGTCCACTCCTAGTGCAAGGCTATATTTGGTATCAAATGAAAGGTTATGGTCTAAGGTTTACGATTTGACATGTCGTCAAAACTTTTACGGGTGCCTACTACGTCAAATTTGACGTTGAAATGACGTAATAAAAATGGTGGAAAATTCTCATATTTTGAATGCTAATGTAAGTCTTTTTTTCAAATTTGCTGAAATGTGACAATTTCACCTGCACAATCGAAACATCCTATCGATTCCTAATTTAGAAGTCGTTTAAAGTAATTTTCATCCACACTCGAAGACAATTTCTGAACAATACTACGAATTTAACAAGCATCTTTTGACAGCACTTTACTTCTGAATTTTGATTCCGAATACTTTATGTTCTTAAGTTGTTTTAATATTTCTTTTTAATATTGATCTGTTTCGATGGTACATTAGAGCATTTTTATCAATATACCAACAAATATTTCTTCCAATAATGACAAAACGCTTAATTGGTCCTTTCATTCCACCTGCAATAGCGACTAATAGAGATAAGTAGTGTATGCTTGTCATGCGTTCTTTCGTTGTTAATACCTCTTCATGCATGATGTCGATTTGTGCATACCTCTTGATCCTTCGAAACCTATCTTGTTTTAGCATAAATCGCCTTTCCAGACAAAAAGTCATGTTTCAAAGAAATTTCCATTGCAAAAATAAGGGTTTATTTTGTTGCATTAAACGCCTTTTGGGGTGAAAAACTTGGTTTTAAAGGAACTATCACAGAAAATAGGAATCAATGAATATAACATTTGTATTCATCGTAAAATAAAAAAAATTGAAAGACGCGATTTCAAAAAAAAAAAATAATAAAAAAATTGAATACTCTACGAATAATATAAATTTTACATTCTAAATCCTAGGTAAAAGAAGGGAGGGGATCTCCAACAAGACCCTGTTGCAGCACCAACAGCAAAACGCCAAAACACCCGATGCAAAAACACAAAAGACGAGCATAGTATGAGATGAAAAAGAGACACACGACAAGTAAACATCAAACACAAAAAGACTACACATAAACCGACGAGACTAATGGGCAACTAGTGCCGACTTTGGACGGCCATTTGCCACGCAAGTAGCAAATGGTGTGGTTATCCTGGATTACGTGCGCAAAACCCTCTTCACTTTTCCAATTACCCAGAGGTCTCGAAGAACGTACAATTGTGGTGTAAAACAACCTCCTCACTGTAAGATGACCCACACAAACAAGACCGCAAAACATAGAGACCCCAGCAACACAGATGTGTATGTAAATGGATATAAAAAGAGAGTTGTAAAGTTGCAATTTGGTCTCAAAAAGTTTGACTTATGTGAAAAATTGGCAACGCATAAATCTGTGAAAAGGACAAGAACCATGAACGGCGAAATTGGCTTATTTTGCCATAATGCTTAATATCTTTTACTTATACTTTGATAATACTAATTTCTTAACCTTAGATGACTTTACGCCGTGATAAAGCAAAATATATTCATGTGAAGTGGAGTATGGTCTATTGTTTGCGACGTCATTTTTGACTTATGACACGGAATTTTGTCGTTGCTTGTGTAAGAACAGTGCATTGATCAGTATCGATTTGCTAAAAAGAAATGAAAATATATATTGCTACATTGAGGAAGTGAGTGAAATATTTATTTGTTTGAAGAATTAAAGCATGTTTTAAAAATCTACATAGATGCAGAACTATATATGCATTCACTTATGCACAGTCAACTTGACGTCTGTTACGTTGACATGGCGGCCGGCCTGTGAACGTATGTCGTATCAGATTTGATTCAAATCAGGCTGAAAGAGCACTATAAACCACTAGCAGTTGAAAGGATAAACAAATACATAAGGCGGATCCAGGATTTTTTCAAAGGTTGAAGAGGTGTTTAAAGACTTATGATATTTCAAGAAGAGGGAACTTCAAGATTATTTCATATTACAGGCAAAATGTATCAATTTGCCTTATATCGCAATAATATTGCATATTATTTCGGAAGCATTGCATTATTTTGTAATAATATTCAGTTACTTTGCAACATAATTGCGTTATATCTTAATAATATCGCGTCATTTTGCTATAATGATGTGTCATCTCGCTAGGATTATACGTTATTTCGCAATTCTGTTACGTTATTCCTCGGAGGTATTGCATTTTATCGCTATGTCACAATAGATATGCGTTTTAGTTATTCGTTTTATGAATGATTGTCATCATCAACTACCTGATGTGTACATCAATATGTACATCGAGACAATTACCGAATTTGACAAGTTTCCAAGGAGCTGTTGCGACAAGTGTTGCATGCAATCAGGACGCTGACTCCCCCCGGGACCTGGTCGTTATTCATTCCGAATTTGCAACCGTTACTGTGGGAATTCTAATTATTTTGCCTTGCTTTCTCGACTTTGAGAATGAATATATGATAGGTACTTCCTCAATGTTTATTACAATTATATTGTGTGATATTGCAAGAATAACGCGTTATTTCGCAATATTGTTTCGATATTTTTCAGATGTATTGCATAAGATCACAATGTTTCGCAAATCTATAATATCCTTTTGCGATATCACGCAATATCATTGCTATATAACAATACTATTGTGAAATAACGCAATATTATTACTATATTACGCAATTTTATTGCGATATGACGCAATATCATTGCGATATATACAATATTATTGCAACTTTATTGCAATATGATACAATTTTGTTGTGATAAGATTGCGTTATTAGGCAGTAAAATTGCGCTCTTACGCATTTCCATCGCGTTAAATCTCAATATTTTTGCGTTACAACGCAATATTATTGCAATAAACTGCAATTTCATTGCAATAAAATTACATTATTAAGCAATAAAATTGTGCTATAATGCAATTTAATTGCTGTATAACGCATTACCATTACAATATAACGCAATTCTATTGCGATATAAAGTAATACTTTTATCATGATTACATTTTTGGTTAAGCCCCTAGGTGAATCAAAAATGTAATCATGATACTTTTGCGAAATAAAGCAACATGTTTGTGATATTACACTATATCATTTCGATTTGACTTAACACAGTTGCAAAATAACGCATAACTATTGCGAAATAGCGCAAATTATTGCAATTTTTTTGCAAAACAACGCAGTAAATAATTGTTATTTTCAATGAAGCAAACGGGCTTCGGTTAATTTAATTTGATTTTCGAAAAAATGTTATTTTTTGCATGAAACGTCAACATTTTGTGCCCCCAAGAAATTTTATTTTGTGCTTTAATGTGCCAATATGAATCAACATATGATGCCCGAATAACATAAGAAATAAGTGTGAAATTTCAACAACATTTCACTTAGATTTGGTACATCTAAGATTTTAGATAAGTAGGTCGATCATATGTAAAGGGACGGGAGGGGAGAAACAGATATGGTGGGAAGGTATTACCCGCCAAAGTAATGGCAGGAAATAACTCAATTTAACGTATAATCTATTTTCGGCTCCTTTCGCTCGCAAAAATATAAGATAAATCTCTGGTTTTCATTTCATTTTTTTTTCATCTCCTAGAGAAGGAATAAATTCTAGACACCATGTACTCCTAAATTCTTGAAAATCATCGGTTGTCTTCGCTCGCCAGCATATATACATGTATATATGTATGAAATGTAAAAAAGAAAACATACTATGATGTGTTAGCTTTTTTAATCCTCTAAATCTCATCCCCACCCATTTAAACATTCTGGATCCGCCTATGTGCACTGAGTTTTGAGCATGTGTTCATTGCTACAGGATGTCTACAGCCAACCTTTGTTTCCGGCGTAAAATTTGAAGAATAATTTCTTGCTCATTCGTTAAATTTTTTTCTTATTTCGAAAAAAATATTTCTAAATATTCTAAAAATCTCCAGCCTCGCTTTGCCCGGCGGATCACTAGTATAGCATCAAATTTTGATTACTATTGTTCTACTAGAAATGACTTAATTATACCAAATGTATTGTACAAATGTACACTTCATTTCGTCAAAATTTCCTGCTTGCTGTTCCCATCCCCAGGAAGTATTCATAAAGAAAAAATTCTAAAAGTAAGTTGAAAAATAAAATAATACAATAGCCATTTCGAACCCCCCCCCCTTTCTTAAAATATTTTTAAAGTCTTAAAATCCCTCCTTTTGAAAACTCTGTATTCGCCTACGACAACAAAATTAGGTCGGTGTTCAGAAAAGTATTGTTTCAAGGAATATTAATATGAAATATGAAAGCTCTTTCACTTAGCAATCAATACTTATGTCTAATCATAGTTTTAAAGACACTGTTTAACACATGTCTATGGCAGATACAGTGGCAAATGGACAAAATAGGTTATCAACAGACCGGTAATTTATTTGCAAAGCTTCCAGATTTGTGCATTTATGTATTTTGCGTATACAGGGGTTTGTTTTAAGTACCTTAGTAACATATATATACAAGAAAATTGTGGAATTTTAATGAAAATTCATTGTAGAAATAGGACGAGTCTAAAAATAGATTTTATGACGTCATCGATACACTGAAAGCCATCAAATATTACAAAAATTAAGATTCTTTTATTTCATGCGAATTTTGTCCAAAAGAAAGTTTGCTTGCTTATTTCATTTGAATTACACAGTTTTTAAACCCTTAAGAGGCATAAAGTAAGATAAACGCAATTTGACCCCTATGACCTTTGACCTCTAAATAAACAATGAAGGCACCCCAAAATATTTTGACGACATCTCAATTTTGAAAGTTGAAACTCTATAGTTTCATTTGGTATACAATTTAGCCTTGCACTAAGAATGGAAATTAAATCTTATTTTTTAGGCTCTTGGTCACCCGACTAAATAGGATGTCCATAAAAAAGTAATTATTAAAAACATTTATACCTACATTTTCTGATTTCGTAAAGCCTAATACTTTGAAGCATTTTTCTGATCTGTACTTCATGTTTTCTTTGTCATCAGCTGACATTGGCACCAATGTGTTTCCATACCTGTGACCTGGAATGGCAAAGAAAAATACTACTATTATGAACATACATGTAGATACAAGTGAAACCACATTTTCAAAGACTTCGTAGACAGACAAGCGACCGATTGCTATGACCATTATGTTAAGTTATGATAATGTGCAAAACTTGACAATTAAACCTACTCATCTTTAGACATTCTACATTTCGCTATGTTTTTAAACAATCATAGACGAAATTTGCAGGGAAATAAACATTGTATGGAAGCAATCACCACGTGATGGTGAAATTAAATGCCTTTTCAAAGACCAAATGCTAAACTCCATGACTTTCCGTGACTGTATCCACTTTCCATAACTTTTCAAGACCAAGACCATATTCAATGATTTTCCATGAGCAATATGAACCACGAATAAGTTACAGCCAAAATACCGTCTCAAATGGGAAATAAATCCAAAAAGCCTCCATACATGTAACCTGTGTTACCTTCTACAACATCTTCTTTGTCTAACTCTGTTTCCTCTTCGTCGTTCATGTGAAATGTCCGAGACGTAACAATCCCCTCCTCTGGATCCTTGGCGTATACTTTCTTCCAACTTTTAGTCTTGAAATCTTTCAGCTTGAAATGAAAAGTAAAAATAACTTTTATTCATACAAGTTGATATTCATTACATGTACATCAAAAATTAAGTCTAAGACGTACCATGATATCTGTTCTATTAACGAATTAAAACTTCTAATTACGTATAAAATAATTTAAAGGTAAATACATGAAATACTAGACCATACTTTTATGTAGGAACATATGGGTATGACCAAGTCAGGTGTGATCTGTAGGTTTGCTTTCCATGCTGTGGGACGGACTTGTCTCATCTGGAAATAGCTCAGAGCCGGCAAAGCCTCACTGTAATAATACAATGTAACTTAGTGTAACATTTCTTATTATCTCTGATGCTTTGGGAAATAGAGAAATCTGAAAATTATACTATGGCTTAGACTGCCTCCTTTATTGGTCTTTTAGGATAATCATCAGGCACAAGTAGTTCTTTTGTATACTGTCCTTTCATTTTAAAATTCATATTTGACATTACTGCAGCATGGAATTAGAATTAAACATATTCTAATTGTCTGTGAATAAAATATCACAGTACATGTAAGTTTATTAACATTACATGAATACATTGTATCATGTTATCAACAACAAAATAAGATTGTAGGGTTTATAATCGTTACCTGAAGCTATAACATTCCCCCTCCACCTCCTGTAGTATGTGTCTAATCATGGCCTCCCCAGCCCGCTGCTGAGACGTCTTTTCTTTACGATGACCGTTAGCTGTGCCGCTCGGCCCAGGCTTCTCACTGTCTTCGTCATCATCCTCTAAGTCAGGTCCACTAAATATAAAGAACAAAACGCATTTGTTAAACATGCCTTTGTCTTGTACCATGACTGTAGCATAGATTGGTTGAGTACCGTAGTTCATGATGTAATCCAAACTGTGATTACTGAAATACTTACTGTGTACTGCGGGGACAACTCTTAAAGACAGATTTTACATGACAAAGTAATTTCTTTTAAAGTCACATGTTCAATGAAATGAATAGATACTCCATAGTTAACCAGCCATTGAAAAAGAGATAAGGTAGATATTTTTTCTAAAGTTGCTTTAAGAGGAGTCTCATCGACAGCAAATTATAGCATGTGGTAGTGTCTAGGAAGCAAAGAGTAAATTTCACATTGCCTACCATAGTAAATATCATTCCAACATCAATCAATCATAAATCAAAATAACCTTTGACACATGTACTTACATAACATTGAGTTCTGTGCCTGTGTTTTTGATACCAGCTACGATGGTATCTATACCGTCATCTCCGAATTCACCTCCTAAATCTGACAGCAGAATTAGTCTTTTGAAACCAAAACCTTTCTTCCCTCTGTAAAAAACAATTGTTATAATATACCTGTAATAGTATATAACATACAACAATATCAAACTTTTTCACAAACATTATATGTACATGTGAAATGAATTTTTTTTTTATAATTTTAACTTTAAGTTTAAGGCATTAGGGGTATAATACTCTATTTCCGGTTGTTTTGATAACAGTAAAATTAAATACCACAAAGTTAGCCGAAGATGCACGACTTCGGCGATGTTTGGGACCATACATTTCCAAGTTTCCAAGGCAAGTTTAATGAAGCATTACAAAATATCAAATATCTAAACATAAATAAGATATGGATGTACATATTTTCTAACTTTTCGCTTTATGCATTTTCCATTTAACTCCAAAATAAATCCAGAAATGTTATTCCATTTCGATTCAGAACAGGAAAAATTACCATTTTAAGGTTATGTACAAATAAATGAATAACTGAACTATTCTTAAAAGGTCAGAACTCACTGTGTTGCATTGACAAGGTGGTCCATGGCTACAACTAAGGCATCAATAACTTAAAGAGGTAAAGAAATCTAATTATAAACTCATTCACAAGTACCTTAATAATACTGGTATTAAACGTTTTAGTTTTCAGTAGTGTTGTAACGATTATCGCCGACATCATCGCTAATACCCTTCGATTTCGATTAATCGATTATGTTTTTAAGAATCGATTATAATCGGAAATATACAACGTAGAAAAGAATGAAATAGTTTTCGGTTGAATACGCGTTTTACAAGTACGAATAAAACGAAAGTAGATCAACGATCGTTTTCACGAGTTAAAGTTACAGGCGTAGCGTAAATAATTCGAAAAGGATATGCTTTCTAAGGCATACAATAGGTGGGATCAGGATTCTCCTTGAATTTTATAGTAATGACAAGTGCTGTAATAGAAAGCTTCGACGTCAAATGCAATACGTCAATATCTACTCGTCTGGGAAAACGGCGTTTTAAACGCCGAACACCATAGGTTTAATTGTAAGAAGGACAAAGTGAGAGAACTCCACGGAGATTATAATTGCTTGATTCTTCATTGAATAAGCAAAAACTTTCAAATTCTTGGGTCGTATAGACCCCCCCCCCCCCCCCCCCCTGCATCTGTCGTATTAAGTTGCAGACTATTACAAAAACATTTTTGTTTTGGCTCTATTACTGCTGTTAATTTGACAAAATATTTTATTTACTAGAAAGGATTTTATCATTCTATGGTTGGAGTTCTTTCTAGACACTTAGCTATGTATATTAGAATATAATTTGGTGAAGTTTTATCATTACTTTTCATATTCTGTTCAGTAAAAACAAGAAAAATATATTTCCGATTAAATCTAAATAATCGATTAAAATCCTGTCCGATTATAAACCGATAATCGATTATGAAATTTGTCCGATTATACAACACTAGTTTTCAGTCAAATATTGAAATAAGGAAATAAGGATACAGTCTGCAGAGACATTGCTGGGAGTGATGTCCGTCTGTACTTGTTGTAAGAACTCAAAATCAGCAGGTGCCATTGGTCGGGCTATTGTGATATTCTCATAGCTCTGTCCATCAGCAAGGGGATTGTCTGTACCTGGGGATCCACATAGAACTAAGGCTAGTTCATCCTTAGACTCAGAAAACATCTGTAGGATAATCAGATGATATAGGACATCTAACATTACCGCATTCATGTACATGTAAATGTAAACATATGAATCATAGCAGCCTTCACAAAAACTCTATGGCCTGACTCTCAGGGATACCAGGTACTTTGCCTGGCTGGTACAAATTGTCTAACAAACTATAAATCGGCCTGTAGAACCAGTCTTCGGACTAGTCACTAGCCATTCAAAAGTTTCCGTGGTCAAAGATTGAATACAATGTAAGTTTGTTTTGATACTATAACACTGTAGTTTCATAGAAAATCATTCAAATGCAAAATATTCATTTAAGATGAAAATACGTTAGAAATAGCAATCCAAGGAATGCTTGTGTTGCCTGTGAAGCAGCTTATTTTCTTTTTTTTCTGGAAGTAGGTCAAATATCTAAGGCAAGGTCACTGGGTTAAAAATTATGAAATGTTTCGAAATTTCTTTTCATAAGAAATACACATGTGAAATATCAAAGCTCTATCAATTAACAATCAAAAGATATAGCCAATCTTAGATTTTTTGAAGTAGGTCAAATATCTAGGTCAAGGTCACTAGGTCAGAGTAGAAAGGTCTTCTCACAAGGTATACACATGTGAAATATCAAAGCCCTATCACTTCCGTGTCAAAAGTTATGGGCTGTGACACCAAAAGTGTGACCGATAGACAGACGACAACAAAGTGATTCCCAAGTGTCGCTATGCTTCACAGGCAACAGAATAAGTACATTAGTATAACAGGTACTTACTTTTCTTTGTACTATCATAGTAATGGCATCTAGAGCTGTTTGTAAAGGTGTGTCCTCCCCAGGCGGGGCATTATTCATGGATGGACCAATGTCCACTACTATGGCTATGGCTTCCTTCAATGAAAATGATGAAAAATGCTTTGTTAATTTATTCCACCAAAAACTAGAAAGTACATTTCTTAAAAAAGAACAAGAAAAATATCTGGACAACTTCTATGATCATAATAATAATTGAGAATTCTTTTATTTTTTATGAAATTTATGGCTATAAATTCATTAAATAGTTCTTCAAGAATCATTCATTCATTTACATTACCTCATGTAGCAGAAAAGTGCAACCCTTATAATTGGGCATGTGACAAACAACATCTGATTCTGAACATATTATATGTACACTCACAAAATGACAATTTGAATTGTTTGAATTACACAACCTGAATGGTACTGATAAGTAGATTATAGCTAGTTGATCACATACAGTAGGGCTCTCAATTTGCCTGATTTGAGGCCAATATTTGGCCCAATTGTCAAAGCGAAAAATAGTATCTTTTTTCCCAATTATTTGGAGTACTCGACCTCTGCCTATGCATGTATTAAAAAAACAAGAAGTTAAACATTCTCATTCAAGCACTAAAATGATTGACTTTATAAATATATCGGCAGAGAGCCATTACTCCAAGTATTGGAAGGAAAAGCTTACATTTTATACTGTGCACGGGGGTCACTATCATTTACTGATTGATGGTTGTTGAAGAGTAATTTTTCACAACTTTGCGCCTCTGTGGTGAAAACAATCAGGTGCGGAGTTAGCTCTATAGAGCTTTAGACAAACAAACATTCAAAGAACAGATGAAGAACATATCTACACTATTTACAAGGCTATATAAGGAGAAAATGTTCAGCCCACAAGCATCATTCCATACATATGGTCAATGAGAATCGAGCCTGCAACCCTCCAGTCACCAGTTTGCTCTAGGGAGCCCGTAAAAGGATATTAGGCAGCATAGCTCCCGACCGATTCGTGAAGCCAACTGGTCGTGAAGCAACCCGATAGATAGAATAGTTCATACACATTTGTAAGTTCCTACTTTACATCGACTTTTGAAAGATACTAAACTTTCAGAAACTGCCTATACTGAAAGCCAATTTTTTTCCGTATTCTTTCCATCACTTCTGCCGGCAGCCCAGCAGAAATTCATACCATGATAAATGAATAAATTTTTGTTTGAAATCAGTAAATTGATCAGTACTTATCCTAAAATTGTGCTGATTATCGCCAATGTTGGCGACATCGTTACCAGACCCTTCTAGTTACGAATACGATAATCGATTAAGATTTTGATAATCAATTATAATCAATAAATTTTACGAATGATATATTTGCTTAGAAAAAACCTAATTTTTGCTAGAGATACAGTTTAGAAGTCGTACTTATAGCTTTAGACGTGTTATATCATTAATTTGGGTCAGTATACTAAAATGAAACATTTTGCCGAGTTTCTTTGCAATTTTGCAGTCAATGTAAAGTAATTTATGGACAAATCATGTAATATTTTGCATTTTACAGTATAATATAAGAATCCAATTATAATCAATAATCAATCAAAAGGCTTATCTGATTAATCAATTTTGATTTTTCCATCCGATGCCCAGCACTAATGTAGAAAAGTATAGAAATGTATTGTTTACATGTTTGTTTACAGGTGAGATACAGCGGCCGATCCCTTTTATACGTTGTTTGTACATAATTATTTGTTAACCTTTGTTTGTATTTATTATCTTTAACATCATAACTTTCATATTTGATCGTAATAATTGCCATATTTGTACTTTTAATAGCTTTATTTATCAGTTTAATTACATCGTTGTTTCATAACCTAATTAGTATTCATAGAAATGTCGATCCCTAATTAATTATGTATGTATTGGCCGATCATTCCAACTGACCAATCAGAGGCCGCGACCTTTGTTTACATCGGGTCGATCCTTGCCTGAGGGTATAAATAGAGCCCCGATTTTTGAATATCAGATTAGTTACATTGCGATGCTAGGATGACATGCTACTTGTGCTTCTTTTGGATTTATAAGAGATAAGTTTTGTGATTCTAAGGGAGATGTTGTGATGTGATTTCTTTTCTTAAACTGGATTTTGTACATAGTGTAAATAAAATGTCAACTTTATTACTTTGTCTCACTTCAACAACACTTGGATAATTCTCGTCTGGGACGAGTGTAGATTAATACTTTGTCGTTTGGGATGGCTGGAATTATCGTCTGGGACGAGTGGCACCAATACTTTACAGTGACTTAGTCGTCTGGGACGACAAGTTTGCAGATTTGTCTAAGAAAGACACGCTACCAAAGATTTGTCTAATATAGACACGCTACCAAAAGTACTACGCATTCAAGGCTACGCTACAAGTGGTTGGCAGCTTGGCGGGATAGAATTCACAGGATTTTATTGTGCATTTATTTTTAAGTGTGTGAAAATTTTATTTGTGGATTTTGAAGGTAAAGTATTGAATTCTCAAACGGTAAAGTATAGTGCTTACATAATTTCATTATTTGCTAACGTTGACTTTTCTTTTGCAGTATTTTCAAATTTCAGGTTTTTACCTTGGGATTTATACCGTGTGTAGTGCGCGATTCATTTTGGAATTTATACCGTGTGTAGTGCGCGATTCATTGTGGAATTAATACCGTGTGTAGTGCGCATTTTGTGTATATTCCGTGTGTTAACTTTGTGACTTACGTGTGAAGTGAAAATTTTATATAAGAAGTGCGCAATTAATTTTCTGTGTTAATTTGCGATTATTCAGTGTTTATTTGTGCGCGACTTATTTTGTGTTGTGATCAGTGTCGTGTATCTTACATATTTTCCGAGTATTGTGTTCAATTTACAGTGCGTGATTTACGTGATTTATTTCTGTGTTACTCGACGATTTGTGAAAAAAAAATGGAGAGTGAAAAAATTCTAGTGCGTGTGTATGATATTACTGACAAAGGGTTCTGGCATTTTGTGAGAACAGTGCGTGCAAATACAAGAGTAGAGTGTGAAAATTGTTTTGCAGTTTTCCCGAAGTGCTTGTACAGTGACCGTACAAAGAAATGTAAAGTGTGTGGCGGAAATGTACGTGAATTTTAAAGTTCGGTGTGACGTGCAAATTCGAGCAATTTCAGTGTGTAAATATTTTCTGTAGAAAATCGTGTTTATATGTTATTTCATATTTTCTTTGCGAATTTTTGTTATCTGAGTGTATATAATTTTTAGTACCCGTCGTGAAAAAAAAAAAACAACAACAAATTGTGGAGTTGTTTGTAGTGTTTGTGTTAATTGTTCACTCTTTTGTAATTATCGATATCATGTTTACTGGGGATAAAACCTCCTATACCCCTCGCGACATGGACACGACAGAGGGAGTGTCAGATCAAATAATTAGTGACACGCCCAGGACGCCGGAACGTCCAATCAAAGAAACACCGTCAACAGTGCGACGGAATTTACTAAAAGAGTTTGAAAACGCCGATAAAGACTTGACATGTGTAAAAGGTGTAGGGAATGAGTCTAATTATAGGAGCACACCTTTACCTGGTCATTTTAGCGATCAATTAACGTACGAATACACAACAGAACCCGGTTGGTGTAAATTTTTCGCTATGTGGATTGTTACAATTTTCTTAGGAAGTGGGGTACTGTTTGCGTTATATCAGTATTTTCCCGGATATATGCTATTGTGTCTGACAAAGGAAATTTTGATTTCTGGTGGTTTGTGTATTTTATGCATTATTCTCGTGAGCATAATTGTGAAACTAGTGTCCAGAAACACTAAACGGACTCCGAACAATCCATATACTAGGAGATCGACTCCTAAACGTGAACCGAGAAGAAATGTGACGTTTCGCTCACCTGATACTTTTACAAGCGATCAGTATCAACCAAGGGACGCCACTCGTGATGACAAACGTACAGTCACCCAAATAAGTGTGAAGAGAACGTTCAAGGGCGACGGCGATGACATTTGGAGCGAATTTATTCGTTATTTTGAGAATTTAGCGGAATTAAATCTGTGGAGTGACGAGAGAAAACGTAAAGTGTTATTTACTGTGTTGCGTGGTCAGGCCGAAACATATGCGTACGGATTGTCGGATTTTCAACGTAGTGATTATGATTGTTTGAAAAGTGCTTTAGACGAACGATTTGGACATCGTGCAATGAAAGAAAGTTACGTGGCCGAAGCCAAACTGCGTAGAAAACGAGATTCTGAGTCATTCCGTGATTTTGGTCAGGCTATAGAGGATTTATACCGTCGAGCGTACCCTAATAATAGAGAATATGTGCAAGAAAGTAGTATGAAAACTTTCATGGATAATTGTAGCGTTGACGAGGATTTTAGACTCGCAGTGAAACGTATGAGGCCGAAAACTTTACAGGATGCAATAACGGCATCTATGCAGGAAGAGTGTATTCGTTTGACAGAGAACAGAAATGGACGTAACACGTACAGACAGAGACCTTTAAACATGAACGGACCGAGGCAGTAGGCCGTGCGTCGGTCAGTGCGCCAACGAGGCCTAGTACAGATGTGAAAACAAGTGTTTTATTTAAGGGAACACAAACGGACAGCCATTTAGCCAGTGATTTCCAATGTAAAACGGAGTTTATGCATTCAAAAGTGAGTGAATTTAAAGTGAAAGGAAAACGTGGAATGAGAGTAAATGGATTGGTAGAAGGAACACCATTAGAATGGAAAATAGATACCGGTGCAGTAAATACATTTATTACCGAGGATGTTTATTATAGTATCATCCCAGAGCACAGACCTGTACTAGAGAGTGCATTACGAAAATTCGAAACAGCGGACGGAAGTGAATTAAAGCTGTTAGGAACTGCAAGGATGCTACTAACATTTGGTGATGTGAACATTTATTTTCGAGTGTATGTAGGAGGCATGAAGAGTAATCTACTAGGACAAGATTTTATGACGGAGTTTAAGTGCCAGTGGGAATATCGCAGTGATTCTTTAGTATTTTGTGAAATGCCATTTGCCGAGGAAGGGCGTGGTTGTAATGTTGTGACTATTGAGATAGTGTGGTACCGCCGAAACATGAATATATATTGAGTTCGAAACTAAATCGTAAATCTGATATCAGTGAAGGAATATTATTGCCTTTGAAAAGGTTTATCCATACATATGGATTAGTGTTAGCACATGTGCTTGTGAACGCGAAAAACAATGTGTTGTATGTGCGCGTTCTTAACCCTGGTGACCGAGAAGTATGCATCAAGGGGAATACACAAATAGCGATATTGGCACCAGTTAATTTTATCAGTGATCCATTGGAACAGGAGTCCGTGTGTCGTATTCAGGAGAGTGAGAATTCGGAAGAATTGCCAGAGTTTTTAAGCGGTGTGTATTATGGATGTAGAAATCTTTCAACAGATGAAGCTGAAAAGTTTCGAAAGTGTAAAATTCTACGCGAGCGAAAACACGTGTTCGCTTACCGAGATAAACCGCCGGAGCGAGCGAATTATAAGGAACAAGTCCGGAGAGTTCCTATTTTCAAGAAAGATGGATTGGACACTGAGATGAGGCAAAGGGTGATCGAGAAATCGTCAAGCCCGTGGTCAGCGCCACTCGTATTGGTGCAAATGATAGATAAAAGATGGAAATTATGTGTAGATTACAGACGTTTCGATTCGAAAAGTGTACAGGATATATATCCGAGACCCAAAGTAGCAGAAGATTCAAGTGATTCAAATGGATCGAAGTTGTGTAGTTCAAAAGTGACATATCAAATGGATTCTAAGTCGCGATCTAATAAAAACGCGAAACGAAGAAGACCAGCGAAAGCGAAGCGAATAAAACCACTATCGGAAGTGTTGTCATTTGAGAATATACGTAAACATCAACAAAGTGACAAAGATCTGTGTGATTTTCTACGTATTATCGAGAATGGAAGTGATAGACAGCCGTGTGAATCATTATACGCAAAGGGATTTGAATATAAGTTTTATTATTCAAGGTGGAATGCGTTGTGCGTATTAAATGGCGTATTATGTATCAAGTGGATTGACGGAAACGGTGAGAGGCTGAGAATTTGTGTTCCTCAAACCTTACGTGACGTAGTTTTGTGGCGTATGCATAATTCATCTACGACAGATCATGTAGGAGTCAGAAGAACGTACGCCAAAGTGAATGCTAGCCAGTATTATTGGCCACATTTAAGAAGACATATGCATAAATACGTGTGCGCGTGTGAAAAGTGTGAAGAAAGGAGAAATATTCCAAGGGAAAAGAGAAGTTGCGTAAATCCAACTTTTGGAATTAATAAACGCGAGGAAATAAAACCGTCAAGTCGTGTGCGAAAACGTGATACAACTTCAAGGAAGCTGTGTGATTCTGTGAGATTCGAAACGGATTTAATTTGTGAGCGGAAATCGAAAATTTGTGATAAGAGTGATCGAGTATTACCGATTCAACCAACAACAACGTTAGCAGGGACCTTAGACGACAACATGACTTACAAAACAAAACCGCCGGATTTACGTACCAAGACGAACAACGGATGTAGGATGTTATCACGGACGTATCCAGGAATCCCCGTGATAAAGAAGATATCGATGTCTGGATGGAGGATAGTGTCACTGACGTATCCAGGAATCCCCGTGATACAGAAGAAAGTGATGTGTTATAAAAAAGGAGGATATTATCACGGACGTATCCAGGAATCCCCGTGATAAAGAAGATTCGATAATTAAAATGTGAAATTTGGAGATGACTACGGCACAGTCATACTTTCCCATAGTTTGGAAGTGTTAAGATGTTTTTGGCAAAGGATTCTATCACGGACGTATCGAGGAATCCCCGTGATAAAGAAGATAGACGAACGTAAGGACAGTATCACGGACGTGTCGAGGAATCCCCGTGATACAGAAGAAACTGATGAGTTGACGAGAAGGATATTATCACGGACGTAATGAGGAATCCCCGTGATAAAGAAGATGGACGTACAAACCGAGAAGATGCCTATAGATGACGAATGATGATATTTTATAGACTATGAACATTTTACGAACTTTGAACTTTTCAAATATATGATTTGATGCACTATTGACATTTATCATATTTTGACATTGCTTTTGTCTTGTTGATTGTATATTTTTCATACTTTTCTAATGATATTTTGTACTTTTGTTTGCCAGGGGTCAAACTTAAGCGGGGGGCAGTTGTAGAAAAGTATAGAAATGTATTGTTTACATGTTTGTTTACAGGCGAGATACAGCGGCCGATCCCTTTTATACGTTGTTTGTACATAATTATTTGTTAACCTTTGTTTGTATTTATTATCTTTAACATCATAACTTTCATATTTGATCGTAATAATTGCCATATTTGTACTTTTAATAGCTTTATTTATCAGTTTAATTACATCGTTGTTTCATAACCTAATTAGTATTCATAGAAATGTCGATCCCTAATTAATTATGTATGTATTGGCCGATCATTCCAACTGACCAATCAGAGGCCGCGACCTTTGTTTACATCGGGTCGATCCTTGCCTGAGGGTATAAATAGAGCCCCGATTTTTGAATATCAGATTAGTTACATTGCGATGCTAGGATGACATGCTACTTGTCACAAGTTGTGCTTCTTTTGGATTTATAAGAGATAAGTTTTGTGATTCTAAGGGAGATGTTGTGATGTGATTTCTTTTCTTAAACTGGATTTTGTACATAGTGTAAATAAAATGTCAACTTTATTACTTTGTCTCACTTCAACAACACTTGGATAATTCTCGTCTGGGACGAGTGTGGATTAATACTTTGTCGTTTGGGATGGCTGGAATTATCGTCTGGGACGAGTGGCACCAATACTTTACAGTGACTTAGTCGTCTGGGACGACAAGTTTGCAGATTTGTCTAAGAAAGACACGCTACCAAAGATTTGTCTAATATAGACACGCTACCAAAAGTACTACGCATTCAAGGCTACGCTACACTAACTTATCAAATTCTAAATTCCTTTGACTTTCTTTGTCATACATACACAGCTGAATAAAATTAACTAAACCGACGTTACTCCAGCCTTCTTGCAAAAAGTAAATAATGACGTAATGATGTCAGTGCTCAAAAGGTTACGACATCAAGTATGACGATACAGTATGCATGACTTTGCACGTAAAGCCTGATGATGTCCGTGATCAGAAGGAAATTTAGGATGATTATTTTACGCATACTAACCAATTCAAAATCAATAGAAATTTGAATAAATTTGTAGATAAATAAGTTGGCAGATGATCAGACAAACAGGTGCTTTGATTTAAAGTAAGGCAATAACTTTGAAGCATGCTATGCTCCCTCTTAGGCAATGCCTGGTTTTATAGGGAGCGTAGCTCCCGACCAGTTCGCAAAGCAAAGGGAAGATAATTAGGAAAGTCTATACACATATGTAAGTTTCTACTTAACATCGACTTTTGAAAGATTCTAAACTTTAGGAACCTGCCTATACTGAAGGCCAATTTCTTTCTGTATTAATCTTTCTGCCACCTCCGCCGGAAACCACAGTACAGGTAGCACAGCAGAAATTCATACCGGGATGAATTAATAATTTTTTGTTTCAAATCAGTAAATCAATCAGTACTAATCAAATTTTAATTGCCTTTGAGGTTCTTACCTCTATAATTTATGATCATTATTTTACGTATACATGTGAACGAAAGAATATTTCAAAATCAACATAATTTGAATATTGGTGGATATATGAACATGATGAACTGGTAGATGATCTGAGATACGGGTGCTTCAAAAGTAAGACAATAACCTTGAAATATGCTATGCTCCCTTGTAGGCAATGCCTTGATTCACATTACAAACAGGTGCTTCAAAAGTAAGGCAATAACGTTGAAACATGATATACACCCCCTTAGGCAATGCCTAGAGTCCTATGATTATTTACAGGGATCACCCTAGGCCGTGATTTTGCGATATTCTCGCATTTTTTACTCAAATATCGCATTTTTGCTGCTCTGTCGCGCTTAAACATCGCGTACCTCCTTTGCATAAATCGCACTTAGGTTGATACAATGCGACAGAATAAGAGTTTTGTCTTTAATTTTCAAAATTGTAAGCCGATTATTCGAATTCCGTGTGGGACATCACGTATGTATTTATGAAAACTCGGCAGGTATTGCAGACTCTGTATATATACATACCCAATCTTTTCCACGAAATTCCCGTTTCTCGTATTGATCGACGTTTGTATGCGGGCATTTTTTTTATCCGTAGATGCGAGCATTTAGTTTTACATTTTTCTAGCGGTTGTCAGCGGTACGTGCTCTTTTGTCATTATAATACCAAAGACTCAATAGAGTATGAAATATTACAATGCAGTCTCGGTATTGACTTTTGTTTGCATAGAAAATGACCCGAAAAGAAAATTACTATTTATAGTACATACAAACACAGTTGAAACACTTTTACAGTATAGCGCACGCGAGTAGACCGGCTATGTACTCGAAATGTGTCGGCTTGTGGCCAGTACTCAGCAATAACTACCGGAAAGTATCTTCAATGACTTGTAAACAGTTTATTAGTCCTTGAAATCGTCAATGTGAACAATAGCTATACAAATTCCTTAAAAATATTTACAATGTGTGAATTTAAAGTCTTGACGTGCACCCCCTCCCCCCGCAGATTAGACGTTTCCGTAAAATGACTTGTCAAGACGCAATGAAATCCGTTGAAACAAAAAAAAAAATAACATTCACAACACAATGTAATTTCCTTTGAATGAATAGATACCGGTACTTCATATTTAACCGGCGATTGTTAATGAGGCAAGGCCGATATTTTTTTCTCTGAAGTTGTGAAAAAAAAACTCGTCGGCGACAAATTATAGCGAGCGGAGCTCGCTGCAAAGGCCCGAAGGGCCTTTGCGAGCGAAGCTCGCCCTTATGGTAACGCGTATACACTTACCTTAGTGAGAAAATATGCTGAATCAAAGAATGAGAATGTACTACTATGCTTTCAAAAACTTTCGTCCCCTCGCAGACAGAGTTACTGCGGAGATGCTGAATATTGCCATTTAATTTTTTTCTCGACTCCGAGTATATGTATATGTTGTACTCAATTTTTGTTTACAAGTTAAATTTATTGACATAATTTTTCGTAAAGCAGATTACGAAATAGCATCGACAACTCGGCGTAACCGCGGAATCTTTTTAGGAAAGCCGACATCTTCGTTTGAGTATTTTGTTTACTGTGCTTCTATGACGTCATTGACGTCATCGCGCCAAATTCTTAATGTCACTTTGACGTTGTAAGATTTTCCTTTAATGGACGTATTTTGCTTGACGTAAACGCTTCTAAAAAGGTCAATAAACCGGCCAAAGTATTCCCATGGGCGATTTTGTGTTCAATGCGGATGGCTTCACGTTATTTCAATCCGGAACACTTCTCGGATTTTACGATAATATTTGGAGGCATCCGAACATTTCTCCAAAATTATAATTTTGATGTCCGATATTAAAGTGGTTTTCTTTATTGAAATGTTATGAAACAGGCTTTGGACGATTGTATCTGACATCGGCAAGATGGATTTTTTCATTTATTTTCATTTAACCGTTTTATAACAAAATTAAAATGGCTTGAAATAAAAAAAATCACATGTAGGAAATATAACCAGGTCTGTTTATAAATCCTTGGTCTGACCAGTTCTAGCTGAGCTCTTTAAACTAGATCGTTGATATAAAGTTTCAAAATCATACACCTTTTGTGTTTGCTCGTATTTTTCTGTAAATTTGACTGGATCCCCCCCCCCCCCCCCCCTCAACCTAATCTAATATTTGCCGGTCAAGGCCAAAACAGGAACGTACAAAGAACCATATTTTAAGCCCTCCCCTTAAAATTTTCATCTGCTGGTCTAGACCAATTTTACAAATGCCTCTGTGTTTCCTATCGCCTTATACTGCCTTAATTTTTTTTTTGGCAATCACCAAACAGAAAGTTTTGTAAGATAGGATAACCGTCATAATCTAAAATCATATTTATTTTCTCTCCGCTCGCACAAAAAGGCTTTGCCTTGATTCATATTAGCAGTGTATGGTGTATAAGAAACAAAGAATTAATCTTATTTGACCTCATTTGTCATTAAAAATGGCATTCAAACAATGGAAAAAAAATCCATGGCGATTTTCACATTCAAATAATGTGTTGCTAGATGTGGACTCTACGGAAATAAAGTGGAACGAAATTTTGATTTCTATTTCACTTTTGTTTTCATTCAAAATCTCATTGAAATCGAAAAAATCTCATTGCTTTTTAGCAAATGAGATTTTTATCTCATTACTCTGCAGGGCTAGGGTGATCCCTGATTTATGGTAGATACAATCAGTGAACAATGCTTTGGGGAGGGGAAACGAAAGTGATGAGAATAGGTCATAAGCTACGACAATGCCAGAGGTGATACAGTTTATTGGAAGACGTATTTTGATAAGACAGAGGAAATTCGAGCTATAGTATTGTGACATTTCAAACTTTTTTATTTCACGATATTAAATCATCAAAATAAATTCAAGAGATGTGTAAAGATTCAAAATAACCGATTGTCCAACTAATTATTTAACAAAAACTTTTTTGTTGATCTCGCACCTTGTTTGCCGCCATCTTTTAAAATATACACATCGAACCCGAATTATTGGGAGCTTCAACTTATCCTTCCATTTCAGTTTTTGCGTCCTCGTGCTGGAAGGTTTTACAGCGGAACTTTAACATCAAATGTACCTCTTTCATACTTGAATTGCTAAAATTTTCATATTTTAGTTTGTCAATGCAAATTATACAAAGCTCAAAGTTTAATAAATTTCAATTTATTTATCTGATCAAAATTTTGTATTAAAATCAACATGAAAAGCAAGTTTGTTTTTTGGTTGCACTCCATAGTATTGGTCATTGAAAATTGAGCGTTTTGAAGACTATAAAGATGAAATGATAAGACTCTTTCATTTAATTTTATGTCATTGAAAATTTCCAAGGTCATTGACTTGAAATTCGAGGTCATTTCATAACTTAGACTAAAAAAATTCGATATCTATATGATTTTTCAAATTTTTGTCATAAATTTGTAGTATTTTCTTTTTGAGTTTTCCAATATCTCATATATATTTTGAAAAATGATTGAATTAAAAAGAAATTCCCTGATTTTGTTGACTTTTTGTATTCAAGTATCTTGTGTTAGGAAAAACTCTGAGTGCTCCGAGTTTTTTCCATGTATGACAGGAGTACGACAAGGAGAAAACTTATCGCCTTTTTTATTTACAATCTTCCTAAATGATATAGAAGAATTTTTAACGCACCAAGGTATGACAGGTCTTGAAATTATAGAAACAAAACTGAAAGAGGAATTACATTTATACATGAAAATATTTCTTTTACTTTATGCAGATGATACAGTCATATTAGCAGATACTCCCGAGAACTTACAGCTTACATTAAAAGCGTTTGAAAGATACTGTGAGCACTGGAAATTAAAAATAAATGTAGATAAGACTAAAGTACTCATTTTTGAAAAACGCAGAAACAGAACAGTTAGAAATTTCTTTCTAAATGAAATTGAAATTGAAGTAGTAGACTCCTATTGTTATTTAGGAATCTTGTTTAATTACAATGGAAATTTCCTTAAAGCACGGAATCATCTGGTGAGGCAGGCCGAAAAGGCGCTCTATTCTCTATATACTAAATTAAGAAACATCTCCATTCCAATTGATCTACAATTAAAACTATTTGACAGTCTTATAGCACCAATACTTTTATATTCGTCAGAAATATGGGGATTTGAAAATAAAACCGTAATCGAGAAAATTCATCTTAAGTTTCTAAAATATATTCTTAAATTACGCTTATCCACGCCAAACTACATGGTATATGGTGAAACAGGAAGAGAACCGATGGAAATCAAAATTAAAATGCAGATGCTCTCTTTCTGGTCTAAGTTATTAATGAGTGGTGACAATAAATTATCAGGGATTCTATATCAACTTCTTTATAGTCTACACGAAACAGGACGTGGAAGATTCAAATGGATTGAATATATTAAAACAATATTGAATGATATCGGCTTTAACTATATTTGGACGTCACAGACCCCGTTGAGTAAAACCCAAATTAAATCGGTAATTAAACAGCGAATGAGGGATCAATTTTACCAATCTTGGTTTTCTGCTATGGAAACATCGTCAAGAGGGTCATTTTACTCACTCTTTAAAACTGAATTCAAATTAGAAAAGTATCTCATTAACTTAAGAGAAAGAAATCGACTATTAATATGCAAATTAAGATGTAGCAATATCAAATTTCCAATTGAACAAGGTAGATGGCAAAATATTGCTAGGTCGGAAAGATTGTGTAGGTTATGTAACAGTAGTTCTATTGGAAATGAATTCCATTACTTTTTTGAATGTGATAACGAAAATATTAAAAATTTGCGAAATAAGTATATTCCACATTATTATACCACAAACCCAAGTGTAGGGAAAATGATGGGTCTTCTCTCAATATGTAACGTCAAAGTATTAGACAGCGTCTCTAACTTTATATCTTACATTCAACGCTTGTTTTAAAAAAAAAGAAATAGCATATATTATTGTTCATTATTAGTCAATTTATGTTTGCATGTATGCATGTACATTTTCATGTTCAATCATCTAATTTCTTTCTTTCTTTTTTTTTCTTTCTTCTTCTTTCTTTCTTCTTTCAATAATTTCAAATGTATAGTTTACTATGATCATGTATCTGGTTATCTTATTGATTCATGTATTAATTTTGTTCTTTCGCCACTTTGTCATGTTAAACTGTATTGTTCCTCTTGTTGCACTTATCAGTGCCGGAGTGTATCAAATAAACTAAACTAAGTATAATATTTTTGTTAAGGCGAAAAAACTAAGAATTTTAAATTTCATGCTCTCTATTTTTGATACCCACACCTCAATTTCAGAAGGTCAAAGAGTTGATGGAACTCTCAAAGTTATCTCAAGAAATAATCATAATACCCATTATTTTGTTGCATATAGCCGTTTAATTTGTCTCAAAAGGCTTATTCTAATTTTGACCCTTTTTTTCTACGAAAAATCACAATTTTGGTAAAATCTGCTCAATTACAATTCAGTGACCTTGAAAACCCAACACATGACCTTGAACAAGTATCGATGTAATCTCTACATTGATTTGTCTCCAGTAGATATATTGTTTTCATATCATAAATGGACAGTTCAAAATAGACTCATAACATACCCATCATAGTAAAACGTTGTCCTAAATGTTGCCATGGTTACCATATAAAATGCAGTTTCCAGCAAAAAAAGATAGTAGATCCCAGCCAACTTTTTACATTTTCTTGTAGTTAAGGAGTGTACTATGCGTATTGAAAATATAAAAGACAATATCCAAAAACTTCTGCTTTTACGAAATTTTACACGTAAAAGTACACAAAAACAAGCAAAATAGGGGCTCGAGAAAGATCTCGTTATTACGAAATTCCTATAAATGAAATGGTTTTTTTTTCTGCATAAAATTGTTGGAATTTTTATTAGACAATTGTAAAATAAAATATAGGACTGGTGCAATCGCATCAATGTTAATATATTTTAATTCATCTTTTAATTTTTAATCTTGTTTATTAGCAAAAGAGAATAAAACAAAATACCGGCCTGACAAAAATTCCTCCTCCGACCAAAAATAAAAATAAAGGAAAAACAAGAAAAAAAAAAAAAAAAAAGAAAAAGAAAAAAAACTTCTTATATACGCTTAAGCTGCTCCCTTAAATTCCTTGGCTTATTTCCTACAAACATATATATCAGACATTACGATTATAAAATCGTGAAAATGAAAGGAGATCAATTATTGAATTCTTTTCATTGATTCACCATTAAACTGTGAAGTTTGATATCAATAGGCATATTAATGTATTCTGATGTAAAGGTAATTGAAATTCGAATGATTGGTTGGTAATGTATGAAAACATCGCCAATAGACATTGAATAGGGAGATAATAACCGTATGGTTCTTTTTGTCAACCTCTCTTTCTAATCATGGACCGTAAATTTCAAATTCTCCAATGTTTGCTTGGTTTACAACTCTAAAAACCGTACCTTTAACGAATGACGATGGGGACATGGTACACCATAAAATTACATCTAATTAACATTCAAACGGCATGGCTCATTAAAATTAGCTAATAGATTTAATGAAGTTCGAGAAAGTGGGGCTATGGATTTCTTATCTTTTTCTACGATTTCCAGTTAGTTTAGCATAATCTGTGAAATAACAGATTTTTTTAAAAAAAAGATACTCGAAACTTAAAATATTGATTTAAAGTTTTGGAATCTGTTGTCCATTACACGACGAACAATATGCATGACTAAAAATGACAATACGAGGGCTTTTCTAATATATGGTCTATAGGAAGAATGATACTACTCCTTCTTGGATTCTTCTTTGGATTCGTTTCTGCAGCTGTAAGTACCAATTAGCATATTTCTATCGTTCAGTGAACATTCAGTTTACTTTTTTTCTAGCTTTGATCTTTCTTGCTTATTTTCTATTTCAACGGAAAAAATGAGAGAAAACGTCATTTATTTATTATTTATTTATTTATTTATTTATTTATTTATTTATTTATTTATTTATTTATTTATTTATTTATTTTTTCATTAATTCATTTCTTAATTAATCAGTTTATTCAGTATTCAAAATTAATTCAAACAAAAAATTAGTTTTTTTATCATTGACTTGTATGTATTTCATTTTTCAAATATTCGTAAGAAATATACTAGTAGTATCGCACGTTATATAAATAAATATCGAAATTATTTTCATTTGAATAAGTACCACAGAAAAGGAAAGGTGAATTTTACCAGAACTCTTTTATTTTGTGGCATTATTTTTTATTTTGTTATTCATCTGTTTTTACTATGGCTGTACATAAAGAAGAAATCATTCTATTTTGAAGAAGACTTGTTTCAATTTTGCTTGCTTGCTTATAGTGCAATAAATGCTTTCTCATATAAATATTCGACAAATTCATTCAAAATACAGATGTGCGGATAAGTAATGACCGAAGAGGTACACCTCTGTAAATATTTGAACAATTCCTAATACTATACCTCACATATTGGAGTCAACAAGTAAGTATTGTGCTTTTAAACGCATTTTTTCAAATTTTGTGTAAAAACGAGAAAAATCTAAGATCAACTTTTTTCAAAAGGAGAGAAATTCCAATTTAGAACTGTATATTTATCATCTGAGTGCCATTTCGGGTCTTAATTCATTGGAACGAAAATACCCCATATTCATACCAAAAAAAAAAAAAAAATCAAATAAACGGAAAGATTTGCCGAAAATGAACATCAACAACTCCGCTAGACCAATTCCCTATCTTTCGTGAACGAGTTTTTATTGATGGAGGGCGTTTCTGGAAAAAAAGTACGAAACGTATTCATTGAGTAATTGTAAATTGTATCAGTTTGAAACTACTGGTATTGACAAACTTTATTTACCCAACTTAAAAGTCCCATCTGCCTTTGCAGACTTTACCCAGAAGAAAAATCGTAAACTCCTGTGCTCTTATAGTCCGTTGTCTAAGGGCACAAAAAGGGGTTCCGTAATTCATTAAGGAACACTACATACATCCAGAAATGAAATTAGACATGCATATTCTGTTGCACTTCATTTCGGCACACTATGTAATTAGTTTGAACATCGATTAGTCTCAACTTCATATACTTTGCTATTAGGATCGAGTATCTCGACCTTATTTTAGGGTATCAAATCGCCATATGGAGTAAGCATAGTCCTGTTTGATTACAAATTTATACCGTCAACTAAAAGGAACGGTCATATCACAATACACTGTAAAAAAATCGATAATTCAGAAAATCATTAACCGAAGGCATACAAAATTAGGATAAAACAGGAACTAAAGCAAACCAAACAAAACCTCCACCGTATGAAAAGAAGCGAACTCCCAATAAGGGAGTAAGGCCAGGTGCCCAGGAAGAGTCAGCATCTCATGCTTGCATGCAACACCCGTCGTTTCAATTCGGAAGAAATGTCACATCCGGTTACTCCATTCCAGACGATGCAAGTATATTATGCGGTTGGATGGTTCAAATGGCCTAAGACAGAATATCATCCACATCCACATCATTTCACATCTCGATAAGGACTATATATATGTGTATAATCCATGGTTCATTGATCACCATTTCCTCATAAACAAGGGATCGCAGGGTTTAGATACTCCATATTTCTTTCCTGATGTTCAAAATCAAATTACAACGACGTGTCACACATGCACATGACCAGAAACAATACAAGGTTATTTTTTCTACAGAACAGTCTTCATGCAGTCAGTTAACAAAAAATGTGATATACATGATATGAAATTACACTTGTCACTCTAATTTTTCCGTACAGCCTCCCGATCTGAGTGTCAGCTTACCAGACTCAATAAATGTACTTGAGAGTGCAGCTCCTAGTGTAGTGACATCGCTCCTGGACATAACAGTGACGGATCCAGAGGGCGATACTTACTCATGTAATGTTGCCGGGGCCAGCTCAGCTTTCAATATTCAAAACACTGCAGCTAACACAGGTTTCTACAATTGTTAATTATACCAACACTACAGAATTGTAAGGATCTCATCATTCTGTATTTTTCAAGGTTTTGTATTCCTATCGATTGCGATTTTGGATTCTGATTTTGGCTTCATATTACCGTTAGACTTGCATTTTAGACACTCCAAGACCCGACATCACTACTTTTGACGTTATTTCTGATTGTGACGTCATAATTCAGATACGACGTCACAATTAAAAGTTACGTCAAATGTTGTCATGTCGGGTCTTAGGATGTGTAAAATACAAGTCAACTGCGGTAATGTGAAAATCCTCTATTTCACTAAAAGATTGGATAATTATGTTTTTTCATCTAGCTAGTATTTGAAAAAAAAAATGTTGACTGCATAAAAATAAATGCATGTTCTTGATTTCGTCTGAAATGGAGAGGAAAATACTTTTGGTCACACTTCGCTCTATTATCTGAATGGAAATTAGTATGAATCAATTCTTCTTTTCAGAGAGCTTATACCTTATCAATAACCCTGGGTTTGAGCACGACACGACACCTTCGTATACCCTAACCGTAACATGTATAGACGCAAACTCAGAATCAGCAAGTGGTACTATAACTGCGAATATATTACAAAACACTCCCCCAACAATAACAGGCCTAACGGGTACAGTTACTATCGGAGAGAGAGAAACAACCGCTCAAAAAATAGCTGATTTCACAGTGACAGACACGGATGCCTTTTCTTGCAATATTTACTCCACGACACCGGCATCAGCGCCCTTCAATTACCAAGTCACACTATGTAAGATCGTTTCCCATTTTCAATTAATAGAGATTTTATAGAACTTTAACGCTTATGTAATATACTTATGAACGGGGTTTGAGCTGATAATATCATCTATTTATATTTGTCCCTCGTGTTAGGCATGATGTATTTTTGTTGTTCCTATGTTGTTTTAGCTAGAGCCATCTGGCTGAATGCTAACCCAGGTTTGGATGCCTCTGTGACCTCCACATACACAATAACCGTAAGATGTCTAGATAGTTATGGGTTTTCTTCGGGTACTGTAACAGTAAATGTAGTGCCAAACTCTGCTCCTGTTATAACTGGACTACCCACTACAGTACCCGTGAAGGAAAGCGTGGCTGGTGGATCAAACATTTACAGCCTTACAGTCAGCGACCCAGAGGGGGATTCTTTTACATGCAGCGATGGCATATCACCGTCTACAAGTGATATCTATCTGGATAGCGCTACAAGTTAGTTCCCTTCTAATTCGTTAATAACTAAGTTTTCAACCATTATTCAATTTAGTTAGTTAGTAAGTTTCCTTCTAATTCGTTTATAACTAAGTTTTCATTCATTATTAAATTTTTAAAAGTAAGAAGTAAGATTCTTTGAGAGATATCAATCAAAGAAATGTTGTCTAAGATGTTAAATTGCTATCTAATTTAAAAGCAAAACAAAGCTTGTATCTTGTCTTTCATGAAAACCTTAGACCAGGTGATGCTTGCTGCTGGTCACAGTCTTGAGTATGATGTCCAAAGTTCCTATGTTATGACCATTATTTGTAACGACGGGAGTAAATCCACCTCGGGTACAGTGACCATAGAAGTTCAACCAAACAACCCGCCGTCCATTTCAAACTTACCAATGACCTCTACCGTCACAGAAGGGGAGGCAGGGGGACGTAACCTTATAACACTTACTGTAACAGATGCGGAGACAGACACAGTTACTTGTTCGATTACAACTACAGGTCCTTTCAGCATTTCAGGTATTTATTTAAGTCACGACATTCAAATATCTCGCAGAGCTCATTATTAAGAAATTAATTTCTCTTGAAGGCAGATCTACGTGATACTTTGCCATCACTTTCTAAACTGAAGAGTACAGAAAAGTTTATTCTATAGATTTTTGTACATGTATACATAAGGACATGTAGAAAAGCAGTATTTGACACACTGAGGCTCTTTTACTTGTTGCCTTAGTGTACTTGGGTGTTTTTAGAGCTTTGCTATAATTTTGATTACACGACTTCATATTCAGACAAATTTCCAGCATGGACCAGACATGCACGTTACGGGTACTTTAGACCATCGTCAGTGATCCTCAATCCAAACAATGAAATAGCGGCATGGCCAAAGACTGTGAAAGTTATGTCCAAAAACTACAGAAACTCGATGCTCAAGATCCCACTTTTCAGTTTCGAGAACATTTTGTTAACAGAAATTTTCGAATGCGTTTGATGAAACGATCACTTGTATTTCTCTCGCTTGTTATACTCAAATGAAAATAACTAGACCTACTAGTATTTTGCATAATAGGATATTAAACCTTTTCATTTTTTTTTTATTTTTTTTTTCTGTGAGAATATCCAAGGCCTAATTTACTTAACTTATTGTCAGAACAATTTAAAAGTGTAAAAGGTAACATATTATGCAAAATTTGGCAGAAGTTGATCTTTTTATGCTAATTACCCAGGAGTGTTCTTAATCTAAAACGAATGAACATCATTTTATAATTTCAAAGTACCTTATATTCTTGTTTATCTAAATAGGCTTAGTAATAAGTGTGAATGCAGCACCTTCTCTGAACTTTGCCAGCACACCATCTTACTCCATCCCTGTGACATGTAGAGATGATTATGGTTCAACCACAGAGACATTCACTGTCAATGTTGTTGCGGTATATCTTTATCTGTTTATTCTTGATAAAATGTAGAAAAATTATCATGCATTACGTACTTTATAATCATTTTCTTATTATTTACAAATGTAAAAAGAAAAAAAGACTTGAATCAGCGAGAATCTAGGACTGACATCTGAAAATATGCTCAAATTCACCATTAGGACATTTGATACGTTTCCCCTTTTTCCACCAGAATACAGCCCCTGTCATCAGTGGTTTGCCCACATCGGTTTCAGTACAGGAGAGCGACGCCGGCGGCAGTAGTATTTATACACTGACTGTTTCTGACTCAAACTCCTTCTCATGTGTGATTCAGAGCACCAGTCCTGCAGCCGCACCATTCACCATCGTTTTTACAACGCGTAGGTGTTGATTCATTCCAAAGGCTATGCTTAATCCAAAGAGTCAAAGAAGTACTAGTATTTCTCAAAGATTCAAAATATGCTCCTATTGTAGTATATTTTCGTTGTTTTCTTTTATTTTGCATTTCCGAGAAATTATTCGCCCATTGAATGTGGTTTCTTTAAAAATTCTTATTTGGGTTTTGTTTTTGACTGTCGCTCATGACTCATTTATAACTTGAACCGCGTTAATCAATATTCTACTTATACAGAATACGACATCAACCTTAACAATGGACATGGTCTGGACTACGACACTACATCTTCCTATTCTATCACAATAGCCTGCAATGATGGTAGTCTGACCTCCACTGGTCAGTTAAACGTTGCAGTTATACAAAACGCACCGCCTGCCATCACAAGCTTGCCGGATCTCGTTAGCATTTCTACATCGGAGTCAGCCAAAAGGAAGCTACACGACCTAGCGGTCACTGAAACGGACCCTTACACGTGCTCCATGACAGGAGGAGGACCGTTTTCTCTGGAAAAAGAAGTATCAGGTCATCATCTTAAATATTACAAAAACTTACATCAATGTTTAAGTCCTAAATGAAAATGTGATATCCGAGTCCAAGTGTGTTGTTTTTATCGCTTCAATGACAGAGTAATGATATAATTGTAAAAATCTTCTCTTTCTTAATTTTCAGGGTACAAGATATACTTAGATGCAGGTGCTTCTTCCTCATTGAATTACCCTACTATCTCTTCGTATTCCCTATCTGTGACATGCGCAGATGCTTATGGATCTAGTTCGGCGGTTCTCAATGTTGCAGTATCTCCTAATGCTGCTCCAAGCATTGCTAACCTACCAGCAGCTGTCTCTGTAGTTGAGAGTAATGCTGGAGGAAGTAGTATTTTCACCGTAACGGTGACAGATGCCGAAGGAGATTCTTTCTCTTGTTCCATCACCAGTGTAACGCCAGCAGTAACTGCATTTCAGATATCACCGAATGCTGGAAGTAAGCTTATTTTTATATGAAACCTTTGTAATTATCAAATATTCCGTCTCAGCATTTTGACAAAAAGTGTCGACAGTGGAATAGTGATGAATATAAATATTCATTGTAGATTACGACATTAATCTTGTAAACGGCCATGCACTTGAGTATGATACTACAACTTCCCATAGCGTGGTGGTGGAATGCACTGATGGCACAGCGTCAACGGGGACGCTGACTGTGAATGTCTCTCCAAATTCTCCACCAGCTATAACTAGTCTTCCTGCTATAGTCACTGTTACCAATGGTGAGACAGCAGCGAGGACACTCCATTCACTTGTTGTGGCTGATGCTGAAACCGACCCTTTCGTCTGCACCATGACATCAAATCCGACTGGTGGACCATTTTCACTTAGCCACAGTACTGGTATGGCACAGATCAGAAAGATGCATTTTCGCAAAATTTCTTTTCCAAAAAACGCAGAAGTCTCCATGTATCCACATGTGTTTGTTTTATTTTCTTACTGTCGTACAAGGTCTATGAATAGCTTTCCTAGTCTATTTGTATTATGAACATGACGTATGTATCTATTGTGACTACAAAATATCGATTGACTCATTCGTTCTAATTCATCCAACGTATTTTGGATTTTTTTTTGATTTTCTGTATATTTCGGTCCTGATCATCAATAATGGTACTTTATTTATTGAAATACACACATGGTACATTAAAATTTTCTATGATTCCAAAATTGTACATAATACGAAAATGTCTATAAAATGATGTGTTACACAATCTATGTATTCTTTTAGCATACACAGTAGATCTAAACAGTAACCCGACATTTGGTGGGGCAACATCGTACACTCTGTCCATTAAATGTGAAGACAGCTATGGGTCTTCCTCTAAAGATTTGACGGTTAAAGTCGATCCCAATACAGACCCTGTGATCAATGCTATAACTGGTACCAATACTGTGATTGAAACAGAGACAGCCGCTAGGTGTTTCCTTACTGTTGATGTTACTGACGTAGAAAACCACGTCATCTCATGCTCAGTAGTGACCAATCCATCTGGACCGTTCGAGATGCAACAAGATGCTTCAGTTCCAGGTATCATGGATTTTGAAATTAGAAAAATGGCTTGCTGGTTTTCTATTAAGTTTGGAAGGTACATTTTTCACTTAATTTGATCAGGATCTGTAAACTTTTGTGAGACAGGCGGCTAAGACTCAATATCGGTGTTCATCTGATATAATCATATTATTTTCTTAAAGAAATAATGTGGAAGAGATATTTTTAAATAAAATTTGCCTTTTAATTCAATATTTGCAAAGAAAAGTCGACTAGATAAGTTTGTTATTGTTTGATATCATTATTATATTTTCTCTTCGCTTGGTAGAGTACAAGATTTGTTTGATGGCTAATGCAATAGCAACACTTGACGCGACCGTCGCTACTAGCCACATAATAACGGTGACATGTACTGATACTGCTGGCGGATCTACTTCCTCTGACGTCACGGTATTCGTCACAGCTAACGACCCACCCGCTATAACCGGACTTCCTGACACAGTTGAAATCAGTGAAAACCTGCAGGTTGAGACTAAAATTTGGGACCTGGCTGTTACAGATCCAGATGGAGATGTGTTTACGTGTGAGCTGATTACTTCGCCCACTGGACCTTTCGACCTGCGTAAAGATGCAGGGACAGGAGGTATGTGTCTCTTGAACTTATTTTTCACCACCTCCGCTTGATTCCACAATTTAAGTATACGTTGACATGTCGTTTGCATGCATCTAACTTGTTTTCATGCTTCTACTTTGCTTTATGCAGAAAATGAATAAAAGTTGCAATCATAATAAAAGTTTGATAACATGTGACATTTTTGTTTGTATTAGTGTACTCTGCCTATGTGCTGTCGACACCGAATTTGAACTACACTGTAGCACCATCATACGATCTTACCTTCAACTGTACGGATTATCCAAAAGGCAGATCTACTACCAACGTCCTTACTGTGGATGTGGTAGAGAACAGACCACCTCAGTTCGATAGCACTCCATGTAAGTTACATGAAAATGGTGGTAAATTCTGAAACATCAAAGAAATCAGAAAAGATTATGTATTTTACTGATTTACTGGTATATTAACCCGATATACATTAACGTAATTTATTCCTTACAGATACTGCAATACCAAATGCTATGAGCACCGTGCAAAATGATGTTATCTTTACCGTGACGGCATCTGACCTTGACCTTGACTCGGTGCTTTACAGTATGACGGTTAGTCCTTCATTGACCTCCACATTCGCTATCAATACTGTGACCGGGGAAATATCAGCTACATCAGACTTAAAGTATCAACTTACAAAGACTTTCATTGCCAATGTTACCGCAACTGATGGGAAGAAATCTGTTTGGGAACTCGTTACCATTGATCTACAAAGTAATTTGTTTTCTTTTTTATCATCTGGATAAAATTTATTCAGTTTCTTTATTCCCAATAACCACAAGAACACCATAGAGAAGATAAAACAAAGACATTGATATAATCAATCTACAGATTTCGAGTACTGTCAAAATGACAATAGTTTGTTATTACATCTACTTCTCACCTCTCTATGTATGTTACTTCAGAGATTGAGAACACATACATGTATTTTAAACTCTCTCTGACATCAGGCAACTTATTATCTTTCAGATCTCAACACTGCACCAATCATAAGTAACATGGTATTAAATGGTATAACGTCAGTATATATACCTGAGACTACCGTCACTGGATCCACCCTCTTCACAGCCACAGTATATGATCCAGACGGTGGACAAACACAGACAATATCTGTTGATGTCAGTCCGTCCGGAATGACCGGAACGTTTTCAGAAAATAATTGTACGTATTGACGTTGCCCTCGATGTAAAAAAGGAATGTAACATACTGAAAAACACGTCAAAATTCAGTCACAAGTTCGAATGATATAATATCTCTGTCTAACGTCCAATGAACATTTTGCAATTCATAAGTCAATTTAATTTCAATAAGTTACAAATCCCCAGATAATGAAAACAGTTACATTTGAAAATAGGCGTGAAATGTGAAAACAAGAAACCGCCATCATGTAATGTTTACTTTTATTCCTAATATAGATGTGATATCGCTAGCCAATGGTAAGACGTTTGACTATGAAACCTTGAGGTATTACAGACTGGCACTGTACGTGTCAGATACATTCACTCAAACAGGTCCATACTACCTGGCTGTGAATATCCTGGACGAACCGGAGGACTGTGTCTTCCCAAAAACTAATTACAGAGCCGATACATACGAGGGAGGGGTATGTCTATTTTAATATCTCTTTTAACGAGAACATCAAATTTTCACATTCCAAACAGTTTTAGTCTCTCTCTATTTTAATTGATCTCTTTTATTTGCATTGTTTTATTCTTTTCATCACTGGATATAGAAAGGATCTGTGTCAATCGACATAGGCCTTGAAGGTGGAGTAACAGACGAGGACCATCCCGACCCACGGACCTTTTCTCTGGTCACTACAGCTCATAGCAACCTATTCAACATCAGCTCTACAACAGGTGTCATATATTATGCTGTTGATTATGACATAGATGTATCTCATCCTCAAAATCTGTCTCTCATCGTTAAATGTACAGATAAATATGGTCTTACTGGTAAGCAATCGTTATACATGTATTTCTGTGTGTGTTATCATTAATCATGGTTTCATATTCTAGCATTGCACGTTTAGTCTCGTGTTAATATTGGAATTTGTTTGAAAATATCAGTGCGCATTTCTATAAATGATATCTTATCGAGACTGACATAAAGGAAACCAAAACAAAATAAATATATGAAGCGCGAATTTCTAAACATTGCAGAAGAACTCTGGTATTAAAAGATTTCAAATCAATATTCATAATTTTCTAACTTTTTCAGCAACAGCAACAGTATCACTCTACATAGCTGATATTAACGATAATGCCCCACAATGTAACAACGCGGCTTATGCTTTTGCAATAAGTCAATATTCAGAACCCGGAAATGAAGTAGGCACGGTAACCGCAACAGACCTAGACCAAAACCTGAATGCACGGTTTGATTTTTCCGGCTCATCAGCCACAGGGTCTGGGTACTTCAGTGTAGCAAAAACTGGACAAGTGTTCCTAACAAGAAGTGTCAATTATGACTATGGTATAACTCACAGATTCAGGGTACTCGTGAAGGATCATGGGGCACCACAGTTGACGGGCACCTGTTGGGTGGACATCACCTACAGGGAGGTGACCACAACAACACCGACCACTACCACTGTAGACAACACAGACTGGTGGGATAAACCGGAAAACGTGGCTATGGTGGCCATCTTATCAGCTCTAGCTTTGCTGCTTCTTGCCCTGCTACTGTACTTCTGCCTTAGAGCATGTGGAAAACCAACATGTCCAAACTTGTGAGTTTTAATTATCATTTTACTTTTGTTTATAATCTGTGAGCTTTATCAAAAACAAATCTTGAGTTATTGTTCAGTCACATACAATGAGGTATTTCTATATCATTTAGGTCACTGAATTGCTGCAAGAACTGCTGTAAAAAGGATCCATCACGGACGGTTAAGGAGTAAGTCATTTACAGGTGTTCTTTGTCCAGCGTAACTAGAATTCAAATGAGTCAGTCATCAGTCACTAGTCAGTCATCTGCTTTTTTCTTAGATCAAAATTGCCATTAATGATGATAGTACTCAAACTTTTGTCCTTTAAATAGAGATTCTTTGGGATTATTTGTCAAAGGAAGTTTTCTTTACCCATGGAAGATGGTTCATAACCAAATTATTACAAAGTCTCTATACTGAATGTATTTTATTATGTTTCTTGTTCCCTTTTAGCCCAAAGAAAACAAAACCTGAGAAATTCAAGTTGTGGGATGCTAGTGAGTTGACATAACATTCATAATATAAGCCTAAGAACTTCTTTGATTTTCTGATTTTCAGTGAAGAAACATTTTTCACTAGAAACTAAGTCGCTTTATTAATTGTTATCAGAAAAATTGTATTCGAAATTTTACTAGCATTGGGTATTTTTATACTATTTTCGATATTTCAGGTAGAATCCGTATATATCAAGCTAATAAATATTTCAATGTTTTTCAGACGATTTAAACAAAAAACGTGATCCCTATTCAACAGCGGCGCAGAAAGAAATGGACGCTATGCCAGAACCCATGGTGCTATAGATCACACGACTTTCTTACATACTCTTGATTTTTTGACGAATTCTGTAGATATGAATGATTTGAATCGATATTTATTTTCATTATGAAATATGTTCTGAATGATTTTGAATAAATATTTATTTTCTGTTAATAAATGTGTTCGTCAATTCATGTATGCTCTAAATACTGTATTATTCGTAATGTTCAGACATAATTTCTGAAGAAGTTTATCTTTCACTTCCTTTCATTGACACGATTTGATGTATACTATCATCAAAAGCATTTATGAATGGTAATGTTAAGTGGTTAAAGATCCATAAATAAAGGGTTGTACTTCATATAATATTATAGTGCGTATGCGTACATCACTTATTTGTCGAGTCACTGTATTGCAAAACGCTATTTACCCATAGTCGAATGAATTCTTTGGAAAAAATCTTAAACCTTTTCAATAACTCAGTCAATGTTTATCTATATTAAATGAAGTCAATTCAAGACAGATAATACAGGCGGAACATAAAGGACAGTAAGATTACTTTATAGATTAAGTAAAAAAAAAAGATAGTCCATTTGAGCTCTTTTAGAAATGAAACTACGTACATTAACAAAGAGATGAATTTCATAATTGAAATTAAGAATTAGAAATGTGTGACTTTGACTATAGGCGATGGAATATCTGGGATGATAATCACATCACGGATTGTGTCACTGGATGTCGCAGTACAACATACACGCGTAATAATTTTTTTGATTTATTTACCGATGACGTCACAAACTAGCATTGTCACAAGATGAATAAACAAGCAATAGCTCTAATGTGATAACATCTTTTACTGATGATGACACATTATTGATTATGACTTGATATCATGAAATCAAGAGGTAGATTTGGTGAGGTCGAGTTTGTTACTAGTAGAGTCAACATAATTTGTCACACTGCAAATAAATTTCTAGGAATCTCATTGGTTGTTAAACCGTAATTATGAGACTATGTTACCCGTGTGCAGCCGTAAATATAGAGCTTCGTGACGTCATGGGCACCTTATTGTTTCTTGACATTATAGCGCGCATTTCCCGTAAAATCGTTCAGACGTTTTGAATTTTTCTCTCGCTTCAGGTCCTTTAATTATATTTTTCTGCTAGAATGAATTTCATTGTTGTTTTATTCATTTTAAATAAACCATTTACGAGTACGATCTTTTTTATGGTGAAGAAAATTTAACAATCTATCAACAAATAAAAAATATAGAAATTTTAATGTTGACGCCATTTTAAGATGTTTATTTTTAAGTGAGTTGCAATATGACAAAAATGTTAAAACGGTTCGGGAAATTTAAATTCCAGACAAGGTATATCAGACATATTACCTGTCTGGAACCGTAATAACGTATAATATATACGGGTGTATTCGTCAAGACATACATGCCTCTAACGATAAATCCTAATGTTCAAACATAATTTCCTTAGTCATTAACACCGCGGGTACAACACAGCAATACGGGGGCTTGTTAAGCTGCGACCCGGGGGCTTGTGCTGAAGCGATAAAAAACAGACCGAGCTGTGCATCAGCTTCTGAGGAAGTTCTACGGTCGATATGATAACTCGCCATACACTATGATGTCACACTCTCCAGAATGATGGATGATATTCTGTCATAGATCATTTGAACCATCCAACCAAAGATTGTACTATATATCTTCCGAAATGGAATTAACCGGATGTGACAGTTCCACCGAATTGAAGCGGCGGATGTTGCATACAAGCAGGATATGCTTACTCTTCCTGGGCACCTGGTCTCATTCCCATATCGGGAGTTCGCTTCTTTTCATATGGTGGAGGTTTTTGTTTGTTTGCTTTGGTTCCTGTTTTATCCTGATTTTGTATGCCTTCGGTTTCTGATTTTCTGAATTATCGATTTTGAGCTGTGTATAGGGATATGGTCATTATCCATATTTGTCTTCTTTAACTCCAGAAGTGGGATACCAATTGAGGCTCCTAAAACTGATCCGTCGGAACTCAACAAATATTAAGAAATGTCCCCATGTGCTTAATTTCGTTTCACTGTCGCTTGTACTCTCAAACACTTCAACACTATTTTACGAGTTTAACGATCCAAATAGTGAAATAATTTCAATAGAACATAAATGTCTTAAATAGTATTTTACGTATACATGTATGTTCATATCTGGAGACATGGATTTCTATTTTGAATGCTTTCAGGTGGTAATACAGCGTAATAGATGAAATATTCAATCATACCTGATGTTGTGTATGGGGACTTGTTTCCATGTTGAGTATATATGGGTGTATGTTCATTGATATATGTGCAATTGTTTCAAACGTTCAAGTGTAATTTGAGACTTTTCGGAACCATTGACTCGAATTAAGATTCTGAATGATGCCATTCCAAACGAACCTTATATAACCACTGGCGAATCTAGAGTCCCTCCCGATTTTCGCTATCAATTTAGATAAAATACTTTGGATTTCTAGATGAAAGCATTTATTCTGAGAAATATGAATTGTTTTCTTTGTGTCAATATTAGCTCTGTTTTCTAATTTAATAGCGCGACTTCAGAGTCCACGTCATTTCTGATTATTATATTTTTTTTACTTTCACTCTCTTATACCATAAAGGTTGTAACGAAGTATTAAATTTGGAATTATTTTGATTTCAAGGGACTTGGATGGTAGTTTTGATTCATGCGTTACATATACAACATTTCCCTTGTCTGTGAAACTCTCACGATTAAAATGTTGGGGGTTTTTGGAAAGAGAAAAAAAAAACGTTTGAAGTAATAGGTGCATAAAGATGCTAATTGTTGGAATACAACAATATTTATTTTAATGCCGGATCATGGTCCGATTTTCAGGTCGAATTGTCAATAAACAACTGGTGACAGCTAGGATTTATGGGCATAAATAATTGTTATTTGGCAAATGACATCATATTAACCTCAAATATACATCAATTATCTGATTTTGTATGGGTAAAGAAATTGAAAAGTTATGCAATTGAGAAGATACCATACCTTTTGAAATTCGAACATAAATCATTCGTATCTGTAAATGCCAAAAGGAAATAAAAGACATATTTTGTCAATTTTAACTCCTATAACCCTAACATAACAAGGGGCACATATGCAGTTCGCATGAGCGTGTGACATCAACTTAACCCAGATTACGGGGCATTCATCCTCCAAGCAAAGGTGTGAAGGCAATAACAATCACCTCTATAAACGATTCACGAAATGTAGAGATGTCTCGTAACGAGGAAATTAAAAACACGTAAAATAATCTCGAATTTATAAAACAAAATTTAAGACATGATCAAAACAGAATGCATGTCATTACGAAAGTAAATATTTGGATTCAGTCCGCTAGGTCGCTTGGTGTCACCCGTTAACATATTTTTAAAGTCAAAATAAACGCCCAGTCTTGTATTTCGCTTTTAAGTATTTACACGTATTATATTCCTGTGCAGTCAATTCTTATGATTTAAGATGGAATGGAAATCGTATTATTATTTATAAGTAAAAAGTAGGTTAGTATATCAGTTTGTCGGAAGAAAAGATGAAAAGACCTTGCGCAAAATACGTGCATCTCCTCCCATTTTTGCTCACCGAAATTTACATAAGACACATTAGAAGAAAAGGTCTCCTAACTCTGTTGACGGAGAAATTATTCTACGAATCTGAACATTTGTGGGTGTAATTTACGAAAGCCAACTATAGAAAAAAGACTTGAAATATCTCATTGTCGCATAAAAAGATCTCGTTATAATTCGCAATAATTATCTTGAAATATAGCAAAAAACATTTCTCTTAATTTCGATAAAATAATTCGTGATTTTCCTGTAATACAGATGCGGCTTTCGTGCTTACAATGAAGCAAGAAAAAAATACTTTCGGAACTTTTAAAATATTCAATTTGTAAACCCTGATCAATTTTGAAAAAAAATGGAAATGCTCATTGATAATAATGATTTGACAAATTCTTTTTAAATGAATATCTTTAAATGAAAAAAGTGGTTAGTTTGATAAAACTGTCTTTTGTTTAAATAATGTAAAGCGTGAAATTATTTAGTTTATTTTTTCTTGGTACATTAAGAATACAATCCCATACAAATATCAAAGTACATAAAATATATGTATATTCAAATAAACATACATGCTGCCGAACTACGGTAATCGTCTCGAAACCTTGATCAGAAAACTTCCAAATATATTATGACTGCCAATTATAATAATCAATTTCCCTACATCCCTCTTGAAAAAAAAAACAATTATTTGTTAGAAGTGGTGCAATTAAAATAAATGTGTGCGTGTCACCATTTAACATTAAAACAATGATACATACCCTTTGATCTATTTGAGGTTTTAGATTTTAAATATAATTTGGCCAATAAAGTTGTAAACTCTAATTCAAAAATGTGATTCCAAAGCCTGCCTGAAAAATTATTTTCTGGTAAGAGACCTCGGGGTAACGGGAAAAGACGGGAGGGTTGTGCGCGTGTAATCCAGATAAGCTCACGAATTGCTACTGACGTGGCAGGTGGCTGTCATAGTTGGTACCGACTGCCAATTGGTCTCGTTAGTTTAATTGCAGTCTTTTGTGTTTGATGTTTCTACCTTGTACTTTGGTGTTCCTTGTCCCTTTTGCGTCTCTTGCTGCACATGTCTGCTCTGTGTTTTTACATTGGGTGTTTTGCTGTGGGTGCTGCAACTGACTGTTGTTGGAGATCCCATCCTTTCTATTACATGTATTTCTACTAACTTGTTAGGGTACAGTGGCCACAGATGAGTTGTGAATTCGTCATCAAAGCAACAGTGAACATACATGTACAATAATACGGAAGTGTTCCAACTTTATACCTTCTTAAAGGAAATTTCAAACGACTTTTCATGCACCAGGCACGTACGTGTTTCGAATATGAAATTCTCATCAGTGATGCTTCCAGCCCAAGTGCTTTTCATAAGCCGCCCAAATTCATTTCACTAGCGCCCTCTAGTTTTATTTTTAGAATTAAAATTTGTGCAATTACTTTACAGAGAGTGTGCGGCTCCAAACCTGTAAGGTCGATTCAGTAGCATATCCAAATAAAATCTATGTTCAAAGTAGTAAAGTACCTCACCAGTATACAGTTTAGAAACAGCAAAAATGCTCCCGCATAAGAAATTAAAATTAACTACTTTTTTTTTGTAAAACATTCTGCAAAGACGCAGTGGAGTTATGATTAGATCAAGGTGCCCCGGGGAGAGCGAGTATCTCCTGTCTGCTAACAACATCCGTCAATTTGGTTGTGCAGGAAAATGTCAAAACTGCTTAAATTGTCAAATTCGACGTTACTGGATGATTCTTATCTGAAACCTTATTCAACATTGAGGACAAAGAGATGTAGTAATAATTTTAAAATATTTTCATTGTATCGTGCAAAATAATTTTCCATAGACAGAGACAGTCGCTCAGAGATATAGTACCCTTTGCTGAGTAGCTTTTCTGTTGGTCGCGTTGCAGCTGCCCTCAAAGCGTATTGTTTAGATTTGACTTGTTCTGGAAAAGCGTATCAACTGCGACTTTAATACACCATCGACAAGGGACGAAAGAAAGTATACTTTTGAATCAAAGTTTATTGTTGTTTCTTGAAGAAGGTTTTTTCTCTATTTTGATGTTGATATTCTTCCTCCATTAGTTTATAAAGTAGCACGAGCAACCTGTTGAAAGGATAGTCAATATAGTGAGATGACAAAAAGTTAATGAGGAAAATTAAAATCATCAAACCATGTTACCATGTATTTCGTGCAGTATAGTGCGAGAAGGTTTCGTCACGTAACTTTCGAGAGTTAAAATGTTGATTAACTTCATCTGAAACATTCATGTATAAGCTATATAGGGAAAATTTCTATTGTTAAAGAAAGTATGGTATAATAATACGGAAGTGTTCCAACCCTTTACCTTCATGAAGAAAATTTCAAACCAATTTAAATGCACCAGATTTGTGTTTCGGTTAGCAAATCCTCATGAGGTTATGCTTCTGGCCAAAGTGATTATCAGGCACAGCCAAAATTCATTTCAGTAGCCGCTTCTGGTTTATTTTTTTCATTTAAATTTGTGCAATTACTTTGTATTATAGACTAAGTAAATGAGACAACTATCTGTGTGATAAACTGTTATATGATATTTAAGTACATTCACTATTTGATACAAAAATATGATGTTATTCATCTTTGAAGTAATACACATATTTCTGTATCTTTTGACTGCTTTCAGAGAAGTAAATGATCGTCAAAATTTGGCGACGGGTAAGACTTAATCTTTGACTGATGTAATTGTCCAATGTTGTCTCTTCATTGAAAACCAGCGACCCAATCGTCATATAGTAAACACTGGCGTGTAATAGGGATGATTCGTATATACCACGTAATTTGCCCATACTTTGACCTATTATGAAAATGGCTAAGTGAATGAATGTGCAGAAAATAAATTACATATAAATGAGAGCATCTTTTTTCATACCGCGATTAAAGCGGGTTTTTTTTTAAATAAAAATTCACATCTCCCTCGTATTACAGAATATTAGAGTTGATAGTAAATAGTTCTAGTAGCATAACTTGCATAATCACTCCATGATTTTTAAAACGCAGTGTTCCCGCTAGGCCAAAATAGAAGGGCGCCGCGCCCTAGATGCCCTTCCTCGCGCCCTTGATGCCCTCCCTTGCGCCCTTGATGCCCTTTTGTTGCGCCCTTGATGCCCTATTGTTGTGCCATTGATGCCCTCCCGTTTTCCTCTTGTTGCCCTTCTCGATCCGCCCTTCAAGTTTCGATTATGTTGTCCGTTTGCGGTAATTAATGCATTACCGTCTTAAATATGTACTTTGCTTAATTGAATTGTTTGTACAACCATTTAGCACCTTTACGATTAGCACAAACGACTGCCTAATTAAGATGTTTTTATTAAATACGCAGGTATACTTGTACAACTGGAAGATAGGTTTTATTGATCGCGCGCGAGATTTATTTCTAAAAAAAAAATTCACTTCTTATTTTGATGTTTTTTTAAAGTTGACCGCACAGTGCACAACAACTACCGGTAGCAGCATGACTTCCAGAAAACGTTAGCAAAGATTGAGAATGAAAAGACAAAAATTGCAAAGCAATCTATAACTTCATTGTTAAATTGCTCCAATATAGCCTCGAATCGTTAACAACGGCTCCGACATATATACACATGAATCCGTCTTGATGAATTTATACTGTTTAATTTCTGATGTTAATGATGACATTTTACGCGTACATTGTATCTATGCTTTCCGTCTCAAAACTTAAGTTCCCAAGCTAAGACGGACACCTATTATATACGAGTATTCGCGTGGGTCCGTTTAGAAACCGACGACAAGTCTATTTATATCGTCTATTTTTATTCACTTAATTTTTAATATCAATTCTCTGTAAGGACCAAAATATTTTGGAAACAGCATGTCATGGATTTTTATGATTTTCTCCGTAAATAGTATGTATAATGCCCTGAATACAAAAATAGCAATTTTTTGAAAATAAATATTCCGGTTGCCATGGAAACGAGGTCTGTCTATTTATAGCACTACAAAAATGGTCAAATAAGTCATCTTTGGTTATTATGTTGCCATGGAAACCATTGTAAGAGTTAATTGTTATTAACAACTTATAGTCTTTAAAACCTCTATTTTTAGAAAAATTAACAATTTTTTGAAATTTCTTTCAATTAGCTGAATCCTATCAAATCAAAATCAGTCAAAAATTGCCATAAAATAAGGTTAAAATTAAGGCCTATTTTTGTCCAATTTTTACCATTTTTAAGCAAAAATAACACAAAATGTCAGGCTGATAACACCATCATTGTTGTCAGAACAAAATAGATTTCATTTGCCAAATATAATCACTGAAAAAAATAAGTGGGACCTTGTTTAGTTTTCCTACATTTTGAGGTCAAAAATGGTTGCCATGGCAACTTTTCATTTGACACATGATGACTATATCTTTTCAAATCGATTGTTATCATGGTTTAAATAACTTGTATTGCTTAAGCTTTATGTAGGGACAACAGAAAAAATTATTTTTTATTTGAGCACTTCCAAAATTTGTCAAGGTCATTGACTCTAAGTTCAAGGTCAATTCAAAATAAAGGTTCCAATTTCAATAAAATTTGCATTTTTGTTTTTATTTATTTTTACTTATTTTAGGCTTAACTGTCATATATTTGTATCCAAAATACTTCTTTCTAATATTAGGACCAATAGGTAGAAAAACATTACAATTTTTAGTTCAGAACATTTCTCATAAAAAAATAAGCCCCAGACAAAAATCATGATAATCTCACATTTTTTTTATATGTATGCATGAAATATTAGCTACAAATCAAGGATATAATTGATTTTGAGATTTTTGCAACTTTGGTCAATAAGTAGGGGATATATCCAAAATCACAATGTATGTGTTTGTTTAACCCAATACCACACGGTATATGAGTAACTGCCTCTCATACTTTTTAAAAATCACAGAATTTTGCCAAATTTTGTGAATTGCATTCAAGATGACCTTGACATTGGGTCCTGTGACCTTGAAAACTTTTAAGGTCATTTTTAATCAATAATGCTCTTTTATATGCACTGATAAAAAATTGCTTAAAAATATATAACGGACAGCTGAAAATTTACCAGTAAATTACTCTATGTGTAATAGCACTGAACAGAATGTCACCATGGTAACCATTTTTTATACCTTTTTGAATAAAATTGTGAAGAGGTCCCACTCAAATTTTAACATTTTCTTAAAGATCGAGGATTAAACTTAAAAGATAATTGGCAGTAGAAATCAATTAGCCTGACATTTCTGATTATTTGCCCTTAAAATTGAGCAAAATCATGTTAAATTAGGAGCTTTTTCGGTCTTAAAAAGGGCCTCTTCAAAACAGGTTTTTGCCTACATTTTGGGCATACTGACAAAAAGAATAGCGGGCGGAAGCATACTTCTTCTGTAGTATTTATATAATGAAAGATATAAAGAGAAAAATTAAGGAAATTTCAGTTGACTATAATAGCTGTTACCATGGAAACGAGCCTTGTGAAAATGACGTGTAATAAGTATTCTACTGATGCGTAAAATTTCAAACATGGTTTCCATGGCAACGACAACTTAATTTGTAAAAAGGAAGTTTATTTTTGTCTCAGTACATCATATACACCTTCCATACCAAAAATCTCCAAAATTGGAGACATGCTATTTCCACGTGCTATTGAAATTATTTTGGTCCTTACAGAGAATTGCTTTTAATGCACCCAAAGTCTTTTTGACCGCGGAAATTGCTCTCAGAAAACACGTACCGACGTAATTCACGGTCTATCAGCGTCAATACTTTCAAAGATATTCAATACACAAAATAATCATGACCATAAACAGATTAGTACGCGAAAGAAATTAAGACTATACATAGACGCATATACATTGTTACGCAGATGACTACCGCAGTCTCCAAAAATCTGGTAACACAAAAGAGGAATTTTATAAAACGGAAAACCAAGGACGCTGGTTTCGTTGTACAGTGTACAGGGGATGACAGAGTCAGTTGCATCTTCTGTAAATGGTCACTATAGGAAAGTAGTCTCAGACAACAGTGCATAGCAAGTACATATATTACAGACCGAAACAATAAAACTTGTGAAATTATGATTATGTTTGTACTTTAATTTGGTTAATGAAGATGCACTGCAAAGGAAATAAAGTGCCATATTTGCAACAACAAAAAAAGAGCTTATACCTTATAAAATATACTCTCCTTTGACTTCATAATGCAAAAATGTGCCCTCCCTTGCTTACCGCACGCCTATAAATGTGCCCACCCTTGCCCCCCGCACGTGCATGATGTGCCCTCTTTGGCCCATCGCACGCAGAAGTGCCCTACCTGGCGCCCTGCCCTTTTTGTTTTCTAGCTGGAACACTGAAACGGATCCCGGACCTTCAGGATAGGGTGTTCAGGATATTCAAAATAGTTGTAATTACCTTATACATGTAAAAACTTTTATGTTCATAGCTCGATTTATTAGCATGTACTGATTTTTACCCGAGTGGCCGTGTTCACTCATATTCCCATAACTTGGAATTATGTGACAATTTAACCGACCTCTCTGATGCATATGTATTGAGAAAACAATATTTAAAGCCAGAATCAATGGTGGTTTATCCGGATATGCTGAATACCGCTTTCACAAAACAGCCATCATAGAGTTATAAGTATGAATACTTCAATACTTAATGAAACGACGTCATCATAAGAGCACTATACACATGGTACTGAAATCATTTACAATTTTAAACAAGAATCTTTTCCGGCATTGCAAATTGACATAACCTGACGAAGGTAATCCTTGACTAAAATCATTATTAATCTAAATTTCGAAAAAGATGAACTAGCCCCGATTTTCTGTGCTATCTGAAAACTGATCAAAAGTGTAGGGTGATTGATAATGAAAAATGTAAAAAAAAAAAAAAAAAAAAGCAAAGCAACAAAAGTATTCTGAAAAGGCACAAAGGTAAATCTTTATCAGATGCCCGGGAAAAGTAAGTTTCTCCTGCTTGTTTACAACATACTCACTTCCGGTAAATTTGAGTGTAATGAACTCTGGGTGTGAAAAATAGAACCAAAGGGTTCTGTTCAACAACGGTGCGTCTTTGGAAGGATTATGAATAAAGCTTTTGGACTGTCCAAAGTCGGCTGCGGGTTGGTCTCCCTCATTTTATGTTTTGTAATTTATCTTTCTATGCTCAGTTTGATTGCTTTTTGGCCTTCGTTTGATTGTCTCGGACAGTTTCTTGGTGTTACAGTAAATGTTTGGCGTCATAACATTAACTGTCATTTGTTGAAATCTTGAGACAGTGTGTCTCGCTGTGGTCGCTGTCACATGGTCTTGTTGGGGATCTCTTCCTTATATTTCATATAAACGACATAAAACAGAATGAGGGAGACCAACCCACAGTCGATTCGGGATGTTCATAGATAAAATGTAATCAATTTATACTTTTCAACGAAAATTTCATGACTTTACACTAAAATAATTCTATATCGACTTCTTAATTTTTTTTTTTTTTTTTTTTTTGGCTTGCTGTTCTTCCTTTTTCCTGAATTCCCTTTTCTCTGTTGGTTTACGACAGTGTAAAACTTTCATACAAAACTTCAAATTGATTTGGAACCTCCAATTCTATAAAATAACATTTTAAACTTTATTCAATTACATCTCAAAACAAGATATGCTGCATAAAATTGAGGTGAGTCAAGTGAGAAAACGTTCAGACGGATCAAAATTGAATATATTGAAATAATTACACGGGAAAGTTAGGAAAAGAAATCAAAAGATCAATCGATGCGTCGTGGTTTAATTTATTACTGAGATCACATGATAGTGAAAGTGTTTGTACACAATCAATTTTTCACGGTTACGTTAAAGAAAACTGAGAACGAAAATATCTATTGAATTAAAATTGAAATGATTCGATTCTCGGTCTTATTGAAAACAAAATTTGATGATGTCAAAACCATGAAAAAGTTGATCGACCTGGGATATTATGTCTGTTATATAGCTTTAATTCACCATGTTTAAACAAATCCAAAATCTAATTTCTTTCCCCTTCTCTGTATGTATGCGCATATATTATGATTTTATAATTCGGCTCTTTGCATCAAGATAGGGTATTGAAAAGAATTAAAGTTTTCCACCCAATTGAGAACTTTTTTCGCGAGTTCTAAATGAAACTCATTTCATACTTGGAACGGGTCTGAATTGGTTAAAGGGGTTCTTTTACATACCATTAATATATTGGCCTAACTGAAATATTTCAATAAAGAAAATTTAATATTAAATACTGATAATACAGGGTCTTATCAGAAACGATGCAATGTGAGATCCCTTTGTTTCTTACCATTATATGGCTTCTTACAAAGTACCATGCCAATGCCGCGGTAAGTATTGAAATATACTACTTTTTACTTTTTTCAAATTTACTTTTTTTTTCATTTTCTCGCTTTTTCTTCCTTTTTCGCCGCTTTAATTTCAATGTTTGTATAAACGCGTCTTGGAGAATCTTTGGGGAAATTAGGGGGAAGACTTCTGATTATTTCATTATTGAAATTATTTCAATTTATGAAATATAAGCATCTCTTTTACAAATCGTTTTCTTTTGTTTATTTCTTTTATTTTCTGATTTTTTGTTTTCGTTTTGGGTTTTACTTTCAATCGGCGAGTTGGATTATTTCATTCATTTTAATTTCACTTTTATACCATTTTCTTTCATAAACATGCTAAAAATGTAATATTTCGGCTTATTTGCAGTGTATATCTGTAGAAAATAAACCGATTTTCTATCTCTTTTTTATCATGTTTATATAACGATACTCTATTTTATCGAAAATCTCTCTCGCTCGCTCGCTCATCATTAAAACAATGATTCCGACGGTTGCATAACAGTAGACTGGGGTTATGATATAGTAAATAAAGAATCTGAATCTGAATCAGACTGGGGTTGTGATTGGTAAAAATGACCTATTCTGATGATGCTAAGAAAGGCACGATTCTTACGTTTAGTTTGATTTGTAAGGTGCTAACTATGTAAGAGCGTCCATGCGCGAATCAAACAGTGGACAGCGAAGATCGAAAAGTTGCTTATCTCAATGAAAAATAGGGTATTTAACTTCTTTTTTCTCTCTCTCTCTCTTCCTAAAATTCGTGCATATTTAGATCTATTCTTTAAATATGATTAGATCATTCAGCACTCGGATTTAACACAACAATAGTATAACGTATCTTTCAAATGTAGCCATGGATCATCGGAGAACATATGTATTGCCTTATTAATTGATAATAGAAATCAATTGTTTTTCGAACAAAATGCCATAATGCACCAAAAATAAAATCCCTTATAAAGTAAAGAATTTTTGTGCAGAAACATCTCCTGTGAAGTTAAGAATTTCGAAAGCGACCCTCAATGGATTATCTCCTCTTTATACCCCAGTGGTCAGTTCGATATCAGCAAGTCATGATATGTATAATTATTCTGATGATGTTAGAATAGGAAAGAATATGATTAGGAACAATACTGTTAGAAAAATGCAGTTTCATTCACCCTCCCTAAAATGATAAATCTTCAGTATAAGCTTTCCTTTTTTACATAAAAAAAATTGAGAAGAGTGAACATTCTGCAATATTGCATGTAACGAATCGTCACATATTTGGTGACGTTAAAGGAATCAAAACTTGTGAAGAGCCCCTCAATGCCTGCCTTAAACTAACCTAACATGTAACTATTCATATAATAAGAGGCAGAAGAAATATCCACTCCCTGTGAATCATGGATATCCATGGATGTAGTGAAAGGGAGGGAAGGGGTCACTGGGGCATACCGGTAACCTACATGTACGCCAACTTGATTTTTTTTTTAATAAAAAGTATGTTTCATGACTATAGTTAGAACCTCCTCTGAAGCAAAATGCTAGGTCCGCGCCTAACATCACTTTATAGACACTGTTCTTTGTGTTTAGATTTTATAAAGCGTCTGATATATAAAACTCTATATATGCCGAAAAAGTGTACTAGGGCTACCTATCTCTACCCCGATGTAATATAGATTGTCTGAAAGTTTACAAGGAAAAATTGAATAAGCCATAATCGTTTTGCTAATTGATGTTGACATGTAATTTCATTTTCCTATATCAACAAGCATATCAACAATGATAATTTGAAATGATATGCCAAAACATGCTTTTCTATCGCGAAATGTCGTCAAATATTGTCATGATATTGCACACTCATGGTTTTCCAACATTAAAATGCACGTGGGGTTCTATAAATCATTGAATCTGTCATATAATTATCTATTGTTGTAAGATAAAATAAAGTATGAATAAAAGATAAACGTCTTTGTCCTTTAATACCACTAATGTGAGTAAAAGATTATTTCAAAAGAGATAAATTTCACTAAGATATACCTTTATTATATGTACAACATAATTATATTTACAAGTCTAGTATGACGTGCGCTAGCATCGATTTCTTTTTTCAGATGGACAAGGTCATTTATAACAACTATTTCATTACAATGTAATTTGATAAACCTCACAGAAATTACGTATTATCCACTGAAGTTGTCCACCATCCCTCATCTATGCACAACAAAACAACAACACAAAACTGTGCACAAAAACTAAATATAACAAACCAAATACAACATGCATGCAGTCAACAACACTGAGTATGTAGTAGACCCCATACTTTTTCCATATACAGTATGTAGAGTTTTTGTTGGTGATACATGGGTACCCTGTGTCACACGTCAACTGACAATTTGAAGGCTATTTGATTAAAGATTTGTGTTCGTTTGGGCATGGGAGATCTCTGAATCCGGATAAATGGAAGGGTTGTGTGCACGTTATTCGAGTAACCAGACCATCAACTGTGAGGAAAGCCTATATTCCGTCCGAAGCCAGTACATTGCCCCATACTCTTTTTATGTCTTGTCGTTCGTGTTGTCTTGATATCTTTGCCTATTTTGTAGAAGAATAAAAAGTGTGTCATGTCCAGTTGTTTGTTGATGTGACTGTTCATTGCTTAATGTGATTTATGTGATGCTCAATTTGGTGCTCTATTGTGAGTGCTGTTGGGATTATCGTCAGGATCTTCTTTAACTAATTTTCAATGTTCACTGTTGCAAGTATTAATTGGCAAGCTAAGAGATCATTATCTAGTACACATGTAGCATTATAAGGTCGGAGTTTTTTTTTAATCTTGTTATTTTGTTTTTATATATCGGTGGCGCCATCTACAATTATTCCGGGTTTTTTAGCGCGGTCAGTCCGTGAAATGTGTGTCATTGATCTTCCCCGTTTAAAAATGTACTTGTCATCAATCACGTTTCAGAGGCGTTGATGTGCTTTTCTTGCTTATACATGTATCTTTTTTGTGAACGTTTATTTTGGCTGGTTTTAAAACTTTTCGGTGGCGCCATCTGCTTTCGCAAAATGTTAAACTAAGTTATTTGTCTCATTCCCTTCATCTACGCCACCACGATCAGTGAGTGTGGACAACATGATGACGGCATTGTGTAACATTCACGCTAATTTCTGAAATGACCAGTGTAGAACCACTATTTGTTAAAATTGTTCTCACAGTAGCTAATCTGTTCTCTATGTTTGATTGATTTCCCATTTTTGCTTGTTTGTTTAAATACTTAGATTTGGGCTATGATTCCTGACAAGTTTTTTTTTAATCATTTTTATCAAGAGTTTACAATATAACACGTTTGTTTCAGTCGCCGGTGTTTTCTGGACTGCCCACTTCGGTCAGCGTGGGCGAGCTGGAGGTAATTGACCGTCTTATATACACGTTAACTGTTGCTGACGCCGACGGTGACCCATACAACTGCGATGTGTCACTTACAGTACCAACAAATGCTCCGTTCAGGGTGCAAAAGGCGACGGACACCGACCGTAAGAAGTCAATTCAATCCCTACCATATTTGCTTTACGATGCTTTGGTAATTTTTATATTATGTGAGCAAAATGTTTATTCGACTTCATTTTTATATATTTGGCATATGAAAAATTAGAATTATGCCCTTTTAATGTTAATTCCATTTATACGAAGAAAACTTCGTACTATATAGAATTACATTTCACATTCAAGGATAAAGAATTCTCACTTCCCTTCCTAAATCCAAAGTTCATTGAACATTACATCCATCGCTACGGAAGCGTATTAGTGCCAGATTGACACTCTTTTTTATTCATTTCTACACTTTTTTCTGTAAATTTTACACTTTTTTCTGTAAATTTTACACTTTTTTTTCTGTAAATTTTACAATTTTTTCTTTAAATTTTACACTTTTTTCTGTAAAATTTAAAATTAACAGAAAAAAGTGTAAAATTTACAGAAAAAAGTGTAGAAAATAAATAAAAAAAGAGTGTCAATCTGGCACTAATACGTTTCCGTACATCGCAGTGTTTGGAGTATATACATTCAACCCCAGCCCGGGAAACACTATGTTTGACTACGCCACCACGACCCTATACACAGTAGAGGTGCGATGTATAGATTCTAACTCTAATGCTAGATCCGCCAACCTATCCATAGACGTACAAGACAACAATCTGCTAGAATTCACCAATCTAGCTGGTATGCCATCAAGCTTAATATCTGTTTTCGTCTATTCCGGTGACCCCATGCAAAATATGAATTTAAAAGTTTCTGTCTTCAATTTAAATTTCTCTACCATTTAAGTATTTTGATTTGAATTTCTTCACCATTAATTTTTTTAAATTCTATATCTTCGAAATTAAACATTTTAATTTCTGTAAAATCAAAAAAATTAAAGTTCTATAAAATCAAAAATTTATAAATTTCTTTAAAATAAGGTATTAAAATTTCTTTAGATTTACCTATCGCACTTTTTTTTTAATTTTTCAATTCCAATTTACTATATTCATACTTACTTTGAACATATATGACAATTTAGCCACAGTGTCTCAAAATGCTGCCACCACGGGCGACAACACAGAAATCTTCGATGTTTCGTACAGTGATGCCCTTGGCCTTACTGTTACATTTGCAATGACGTCACTTCCTGCTACAACAAGCTTCACAATCGATGCATGTAAGTATGCTTCTTATGTACCATCTAAATTTTTTTTCAGGTTTGAAAATCTATAAGAGTGTTTGTATCTATGATGGCAGTACTTCCGAAACATGCCGAAATTTAATTAATTCGTTTATTTATTTTTATTATCTAGAAAAGAATCTTTATTAGAAAGAAGAATACCAGAATCATAATTGTAGAATCAAGAAGTCGATTCAAAGATTGTTAACCACTTCTTTTTAAATTTCAGCTACTGGCAAAATAAAAACTGCCCGGGAACTGAGGTTTGAAACCTACACTACTATTGTTCTATACGTTACAGTAAAAGATGGTAAAATTTCTGTAACAGACAAGCTTACTGTGCAATTAACAAGTAAGTAATTGATCATCATTCACTACGAATACAGTGCTTAAATATGAAATTATAGATTTGAAATCCCTCTCTTTTTGAGTAAATAATCCAAAAAAATTATGTGATTGTAATGATGGAGAAGATAAAGATATACTACATGAATATATAAAATCGATCATCCATTTCAGTTACCGATGGACGAAAAAAAAAAAGAACACTTTAATTCATATAAATGATTGCAGAATAATTCTCTTAAAAACCTATATTTTACTATTAATTTCGAAAGGCTTACTTATTTTCTAGATGTGAACAATGTTCCATATTACACAAACTTGCCAGCAAGTATTTCTATCAACGAGGACACTGCAGCCGGTACGCTGCTGTATACCCTTACGGCGTACGACGGTGACGCAGGAGCTACGCTAACGTACGCTATGAATGTTGATCCAGCGGCGGATAGCGGCAAATTCACCTTCAACACAAACAGTACGTTTTGTTATTATCATTTTCACCAGATTTTCTTTTTTTTTTTTTTGTGGACATATGAAAAACAAATCCTTCCAAGTACAAGTGTTGCAAATAAAGCGTATGCACCGTTTCATTTGAATGATTTTACTTCCTTTTCAGCACTACAATTAAGTTTAACAAATGGACAAACCTTTGATTATGAAACAAGAACTTACTACAATGTGACCTTCACCGTTTACGATACCATGGCAACCGGAGGACCTTTCGTCCTTGACGTCAACATTAATAACATAAACGAACCGTGTTACTTCGACAGAAGCTACTATTATGCCTCGTTTTCAGAAGCCACAGTAAGTATAATAGAAATGAATTCAATGTATCAAATCAATGTTAAATTCTATGATGTGTCATGTACTTGTTTGATATTTTTAAAGAAGTAAAATACAGAGTATTTTCCACCAGGACAGGAGTGTGGGTAATCCGTGTGGGGAATGGTACATTATCCAAGGAATGTTTAGCCTAAGTTACAAAATTAATGCATATGACGGTTGGCTTCTTATAGCAAAATCATGTGCTTTTGTAGTGTTGCATCCGTCCTTTAAAACTCAATAACTGATACCAGACACCTCTCTTCAGATCATCGAATGATCGTTCAAATATTTTGAACACTAATGAATGCATTTATCATATCAAAGCAATTTTGTGAAGTAGATATGAACCTTAAGATGGTATCACGTCATCAAATGCCACGAGGTCTTGATTAAGATTAATGAGTTTTCTACTCGACATCAAAATCTTTGAAAAATTTACCTTATATGAAATTGACCGATTTTGAAGTTTTTAAAAATCTTTTTGAGCACTCATATCCATAATTCACACACAAAAGAAATTACATGTTTGAATATATTACATGTAATCTATCGTCAATAGATAAAAGGGGTGTTTTCAATTAATAAAATAAATCATATTCGTCTGTTACTTTCATCCTGTGAAACTTTTAAATAGATAGTACTCGTAGAATGCATGCCTTAAACATTATTATTGGTATGTTATACATCAAGTTATAGCAATAGAATGATGAAGTTGGCATTACTTTGATTTGACCATGGACCTCTTTTCTGTCAATCGAGCCCAATCACTTTCCAATCTTGCTTCAATACTAGTACTTAAAATTCAGACAGGTGATGTGACGTTCGATACATTCACAGTGAATTTGTAATATTAGCAGAGAGTGTGACCTTTGATATATTCAAAGTTAAATATACTTGTTTTATAAACAGACAGTACTTGGAAAAGAGAAGTAAATCATTGAACGTTGACAGTGTGACGTATGATAGATTCACAGTTCATGTATTTATTATATTAGCCGACAGTATGACGTATGACATACTCACAGTCCATGTACTTGTTATATAAACTTAGTGTAACATTTGATATATTCGCTGTTAATGTATTTGTTTAATAAGCAGACAGTGTGACGTATGATATATTAACAGTTCATGTACTTGTTTTATAAGCAGACAGTGTGACGTTTGATATATCCACAGTTTATCTACTTGTTTAATAAACAATGTGACGATTGATATATTCAAAGTTTATGTACTTGTTATTTTAAAAACAGACAGTGTAACGTGTGGTATATTCATAATTTATGTTCTTGTGTTGTACGCAGACAATGTGTTGATATATTCACTGTTCATGAACTCACTGGCACCTGATCCCACCTCTGGCTTGCTAGGTGTTCGTCGATGCACAATTTTGTACGCTATTGTGAGTGCCTTTGAGATTATTGTCATGATCTTCTTTAACTGTGAAAGTATCATACACTCATTTGTGTCACACTTATGTCCTTTGCCGTGTGGAACTCGTAATAAAGTTCCCGCGAGGGGTTTAACAGTAAGTGTTTGGAATATTTTTTTTGACATGGTCGCCTTAGCACTTTTTAAAAAGACATAATCTCAGACAGTGCATGTATTTTAGATAATGTCTTCCTTTTCGTGCGTGAACATCGACGGCGGGTGCGACTAACCAAACAGGAGATGCTTACTCCCCACGGGCACCTGGTCCCTTCTCTGGCTTGCTAGGGGTCCGTCGATGTTTAATTTTGTGCTCTATTGTGAGTGCTGTTTAGATTATCGTCAATGTCTTCTTAAACTTATTGTTGTAATATCAGACAATAAGTATCATAGTTCATGTACTTGTCAATAAGAAGACAATATGACGTATGATACTTTAACAGTTCATGTACATGTTTAATAAACAGACATTGTGAGATATCATATATTCACAGTTCTTGAATTTTTTAAAACGTAGGCCCTGGTCCTGTAGCATCATATCCCACCCATCCTGCTACGTCTTTCGGTACATTTTTCGACATAATAATTTTTACACTCTTTGGCCATATTACATTGCATAGATTGAGGATCACTGACGAGGGTTAAGTACGAGCAACGCGCATGTCTGGTCCATGCTGCAAATTTATCTTTTCATATATGATGTTATTGAATTCGAAGATGTTTAATACATGTATTTGTTCACTAAGCAGACAGCGTGACGTATGATATATTCACTTATGTAATTGCAATATTAGCAGAATATTTGACGTATATTCACAATTCATCTGTTTAGACAAGTGTCGAACGAAATATTCACAACTCGCATCATATCTTTATATAGAGAATCAGATAAATTGTGATATATTAACGAGTTCTGAACATAATAAATATTGTTTGTATTATTTTTCACAGGCAGGCAGTGTGACTTACAATCCAGGATTTGTTTTATCAGATTATGATGGGGCATCTACTTACACTCTCTCATTCAGAACTGGAAACAATAGTCAAAGGTCGAACATTTTATCATTTTTGTCAAAATAATAGGTTAATGAATTTTGTTGCTAGTCGGAAAAAGGTCTTGCTGGAAAAACAATAAAACCAAGGGTATTTTCCTTTATTTTATGCAATATAATTACAAACACTAAAGTCCAAAAATTTCGGCGTTTTGACAATAATCATGTGCAAAATTTTGCAATTTACGTTCAAAATGCTAAGGACACAATGTCATTTTACTTTTATAGTTAACACACATTGTCGTTTTGCACTTGATAAAAGGCCAAGGCACTAAAATGTGTACATTAGAGTGTTTGTGCTTTTATTTGTATCATCACTTTTCTCTGGGAGAAACAATTGATTTGCCTGCAACTGTACATGCATGCAATATTTGCGAAGTTTTTTTTTTGTCCTTTCGCAGATGCAAACCTCAATTCATTCTCAGTATATCAGATATAGACTGACTCTGTCTAGATTAAAATTTGCAGAAACTGCTCAAATCATGAATGTAAATTGATGAGAATTTAATATTGGAAACACGCGTCAGGTGCATGAAAATTGGTTTGAAATTTTCTTCAAGAAGGTATAGAGTTGGAACCCTTCCGCGTTATTGCTTCCATGGAATCTTTAACCACACTTTGTTAAATAACCATAACATCGTACCTTAACTTTTGTATAATGTCATTTTACAGATTTAGTATTGACTCGTCATCGGGAATCGTTACCTTTGCAGTTAATTACGATATAGACGGAAATGCTATGCCCAGCAATGTAATACTCACAGTGGAATGCTCTGATCCAAGCAGTAACACAGGAACGGCTATACTGGACATTACTATCACAGTAAGTATCAAACCAAGCAGTAACTAAATAACGGCTTTTTTGGGCATTACTGTATTAGTAAGTATCAAAATAAAAAGAAATAACGATTAAAGGTGGTAAAATAAAAAGGAGTCTTAGCCAGTGTTGTTTTGCCCCTTAAAGTTTTCCTTTTATGTCATACAACTTTTCCGACATGTTCTACCTTCACTCGTGGCAAAATAAAAGCTCCACTTATGAATTCAATCGATATAAACTGAACTATACAATCATTATGATTTGTCCACCATTAATCCTACTTCGATGACAATCTCAACATTCCAGATGCCAGATTTGTTTTTGTATACTCGTATGAAAATAATTGTATAAAAACTAAATTATATAGGCTGATGACCAGAAAGGATTAAAATCTTGATGATGTTTTCCGTAGGATCTCAAAATCTTGTGATTAGCTGACGGAGCTTATATCAAACATAACTGTACTAAAAATTATATCCATGTAGAAAGCGATTTTTGTTACATGTCCGCATGACCCTTTGTTTATACAAGAACTGTATCTTGGGAGACATCTTCTTAGATTATACAATTAGGAGGGTCGTGTGCATGTACTCTGAATAACTACATCATTTACTGAATAAAGGTGAATCAGTGAATGAAAGTCAAAGGTTATCGAGAGTCCTTTCCGATGTTTCTTTTATGTGTGTCATTCATAACAATAGTGTTTCCGCATAGTTTGTTTGTCCTCCGTAAGCGATTATTTTCTTTTCACTCATTGTTTCAGGATGTTTTTATTGGGGTTTTTTTTGTTGTTGTTTTTTTAAGCGTGGAGTCCGTTGTTTGTCACAATCATGTGCGCGTGTTTCTCTATGACCACTGTAACCCTTTACATGTTATCTTTTTTCTAAATCAATAATTTAGGATGTGAATGATAATGCACCGACGTTTGCCCAGAGCAGCTACACCCTGACTGTGGATCAGTACACCAGCGCGGGTACACTGATCGGCACTATAACACCAACGGATGCTGATTTCGGTACCAATGCTGACTTTGCATGTTCGGGATCCACATCATCGGGAACGGCTGGTACATACTATTCCATCGGTTCAGATTGCGGAGTTTACCTCCTCAGTTCACCATCAGGTATTTAGATATATTCGAAAATATTTTCCATACTTATTCGTTTTAAACGTTTCCTTAACGTAGCCACATTAACATTTCCAAACTGGTCGTAAGGTACTTTTTGTGTCGCCTGCACAGCATAGCGACACTTAGAGATAACTTTTTTTCTTAAATTTGTAATTTCTGGACATAATTCAGGTCAGTTGTCGTATGGAACCATTTCCCGCTTCACAATCACTGCCGTTGACAATGGTAGTCCTGCCATGACGGGCACCACCTATGTGGATATCATCTACCGTGAGACCACCACCACCACCGTCACCACTACAACCACAACCCAAGCGTATAACTTCTGGGATGACGCCGGGGCAGTAGCTGCTTTTGCTATTGCAATGATATTGGGTATGTGTCAATTCCAGTATTCATCATGAGGTGTTTGGCGTTTGTTGGTTGATATTGTGTTTTCATCGAATTAATATTTCTATTCTCTTTCTAAAAGTTGTATCTCATTATTTCTTTTCAGTTTAGTTTAAAATGTGTCATCTATTTTCAATCGTAATGCATCATCATAAATGTTTTTAAACTATTATGAGTAATATTCTGTTCAAACTTTGAAAACACCAGTTGCCTCAATTTGTGATATCATTTGCCTTTTTAAAAGCAAGTGTTAGACTTACTAAATTTTGATAAGGATGAATAAACTTTTCAATTATTGTCTTTTACAGCGTGTGTTGTGTTAGCTGTGCTTTTATACATGCTAATCCGTTGCTGTTATACCGGAGCCTGCTGCGGACCTGAATCGTTTGACTTTTGTAATTGCTGCAAAAGAAGACCGTAAGCCATATCTTTATTATCAAATCACGTTTATTGATGCCAATTTTATCCTATAGGGTACTTTTTATCGATTGAGTGAAACTATTGAGTCGTTCCTTATTTATCGATTGAGAGAAACTATGGAATTGTTCCTTGCCTTGTGTGAAAGCTTTCACCTATTATGAGTTTCAGAAGCTGCTTTGCATGAAGTTTGTGTGGTCATCTTACAGTGGGGAGGTCATTCTACACCTTAACTGTGCGTTCTTCGAGATCTCTTGGTAACAGGAAGAGTGGAAGTGTTGTTTGCACATAATCCCGACAATCACATTAATTGCTACTATGGCCGTTCTAAGTCGGCACTGGTTCCCCATGTATCGTTAGTTTATGTGTAGTCTTTTGTGTATGATGGTTCCATGTTGTGTTTCGGTGTTCTTTGTCCCTTTTGTGTCTCTTGATGTGCATGTGTATTTGCATTAGGTGTATTGGAGTTTTGCTGTGGGTGCTGCAACCGAATGTTGTTGGAGATCCCCTCCTTTCTTGTACTTGTATATTTCGTATGGTCATTGCAACGAAGTCATAATGTGTTAAGTGGTTCTTGCTTTATATTCATTTACATATCCGTGTGTGTGTGTTGCTTTGGTCCCTAAATGTTGCAGACTTAGTATGTGGCCATCTTACAATGAGGAGGTTATTATACTCAATAAATGTGCGTTCGTCGATACTTCTGGGCAACTGGATAAGTGGGAAGGTTGTGCGCAAGTAATCCGGATAACCACACCATTTGCTACTCACTTGGCAGATGGCCGTCCTAAGTTGACACCGATTACTAGTATCCATTGGTCTCGATCGTTTATTTGTAGTCTTTGGTGTTCCTTGTCTCTGTCTGTTGCGTCTCTTACTGTGTATGTGTACTCTGTGTTTTCCCTTTATGTGTTTTTGTGTGGGTGCTGCAACCGAGGTTTGTTGGAGATCTCCTCCTTTCTGTTATACTTATATACTTTGTTGTCGTGAATGCAACGTAGTAAAATTGTAATCTTTTTGTTAAAGAGGCTATCCATTCTTCTTTTAAAAGTTGAAAAGTTACTCCGTTAAGAATTCTCCCAGTTATTTGGGATTGTTAATGTTGAACTGATTTGGTATTCGTTCTTTATCAGTAGGTATAACCGGCCGCGAGTTGTGACACCTGAAAAGTAAGTAAAAATTAATTATATTGTCTCTTTAAATTAAACAAGAGTTTGCATTTCAAGCATAGCGTGCTAACCGTGCAATATTGAAAACGATGAAATTGTATTAACTTTTCTAGGCCTAGAGGCAGAGAAAGAGACGACTATGACTTTTGGAAAGACGGTAAGAAACATTGAAAGTAATCCTATCATAACCGTCTTATTTTGAAAATGAATATTAGAAGAGAATAGAAAATTAGATAAACATTTTTTATAAATTCTGAAAAAGATTATGGTCAGTCAATTTGAATGTGAAATAGAGTTTACCTATGAAGAACAAAAATGAAAGCATAATAAAGTACACACTTGTAATAAGTGAATCGCCAAAACCATATATACCTATAAAACTCAAAAACTGACCATTTTCTTTTTCAGAAAACGACTTCAGAGAATCAAGAGTAACGAAATATTGAAGGAAATGCGAGAGAGGAAATATATATATAAGTCAAAGAAAAACCATTTTTGAAAAAATGAAGGTTGATCACGAATCTGTTGGTTTCAAGGTGGACGTACAACGTGATGCTGTTATATTGCAAAATATAATGAACTATCGTTGTTTTTTAAAGCCGTAAAAATAAGAAGGACATGTTTCGTTGAAAACTAAGTCAAATATATCAACTTGATATTTATGTCAGAATATGTACAATTTATTTATGATATTTGTTTTCTACAGTTAGCGTAAAAATATTTATCGCCTTAGTAATCATTGCCGATTGTCATATTTAAATGTCGTATTTACTTATTTATTTATTAATTTTTGTTTCTTATAAAATTTATTTATTATCTATGTATAATGCATTATTCATTTGCTAATTTATTTATTCATTCATTCCGTTTTAGAAATTTATTCAATTATTCATTCAATTATCTATTCATTGCTTCAGTTAGCCTATCGATGTTTTATGCTCTGAATTGTTGTTACTTACATTACACTAGTCATTTCCTCATCAATTTGAATAAATTTAAGATCTTGCATCTTGGAGGTTTGAATAAACTCGCATCAGAATCCATCCCATTCATTCAGGAAACCTAAAGTCTATTCAGTCAATACACTTGACATATTATCTTTGTTTCTACATATACAACAAAACGATAAAAGAGACACCACATTCATATGGCAAACTTATTCAATGTAAAGAAAAAAGGACCTAATATTTTTGTTCCAGGAGACAACAGAGATAATTCGAGCTTGAAAGAGCCAGCAAGAAAACCCCCCTCATCGTAAGTTGGTTACTTTTTTCGATAATTCCTTTAAAAGACAAAACACGTTCTTCTATCTGAGCAAACCATCATGACAATTAATTATCAAATTAAATCTAAGATATATATTTCAAAAAAGTAAAATTTGAAACATATCGTATTACTTAGGAGAGGCCTTGGTCATCGTGAGTACAAAGACTTCCCCCAGTCGTCCAGTCCCAGACTGACTCCTACAGACATAGAAGTGGGTTATCGCCCTGTAACCCGGCTTATTCCAACACGAGGTCCGTTGGCAGTCACGTATTACTAGTTACGATAGTGACGATATCAAGCTCTTAGGAAACATACTGACCTACTTTTTCTTCTTTTTGCATTTTGTTATTTATTAATTCATTATTTTTTTAAACAATGTTATGTCCTCATCAGCAAAATGAAGTTTGTTTGCTTGCCGAGTATTTGCACATGGCTATTAATGCCCTGTGTCATGATTTCAACATGAATATCTAATGAAATGATATTTACAGTTGACAGTAAGTGTTTTGAATATATTTCTCTGACATTGTCGCCATAGCACTAACTTCAGTAAGTGCATGAATTTTATATATTGTTTTCATTTTCGTGCTTAAACATCGACGGCGGGTGCGGCTAGCCAACAGGGGATGCTTACTCCTCCCGGGCACCAGGTCCCTATCTAGCTTGCTAGGGGTCCGTCGGTGCACAATTTTGTGCTCTTTTGTGAGTGCTGTTGAGATTATCGTCAAGATACTCTTTAACTCATTACGATTTGCATGCCTTTATTTTTTAAACGCGAAGGCCTAATATAAAGGTATTTAATGACGTCATTAGAATTCCAGGTCCACTTAAATGTCAATAGGAATCTGTTCTCATGGTCTTTTAATCTTCTTTTATCAAACGATTACACAAGGAAGATGCCATTGAACTTGAATTATAATCTACAGTAAACATATTAGCAATTCATTATGCTGAAAGTTCAAGTCATTTGCGTTTTTGCCTCACTTTTTGCAAGTAGATAGTGATTTCATCGTCTTTTGTATAATTTGTTTATGTCATTACATAACGTAATATGAAAATGTTATTACACACTGAGAAAACAGCGTGTACAGACATTAATTGAAATTATGAAGAGTAAGATTTACTTTCTGCAGCGGGACACAATCGTGTGTTTTGTTTCTATAATGATAGGACAGATGGCAAAATAAACAATTCAAATATTCCTCTGATGGTGACAGCACAGTATAAATATTAACTCGATTTTCATTTTGTTTCTACGTCTCCATTTTCTCCTCGTCGTCCTCATTGCATGCCTTCTTTCTTATATATAAACAAACATTATTCAGTTAACAATTCAACGGGTGTACTCACGGACTTTGATATGATGTAAACATTTATTATGCTCTACATTCTTTATTCCCATTACAACCATTATCAAAGAATTCATTGACTGATGATATCTACAGTCGAAGGAAATTTAAACCTGATTATTTCTATGCGATTTTGAAGAAAAATATGCAACAGATCTAAGAGAATAGCTAAGGACAAAATTAGTTGTCCTCAGGGATCAGAATTACAAGATATCAATCTATATATATGGACTACGTTGTTCAATTTTTAGATTTATCGGCAGACTTTTTTTTTAGATCTGGACATACAGACCAGCATCACTCAATATTTTTACCAAAAATGTCCCGAAATGGGTCAACTCACAAATTTCAGCAAAATCTGCGGCCTTGCTACAGGAGATTAATTCATTAATTAATTGCCCATTGGTCTCGTCGGTTTATGTGAAGTCTTTTGTGTTTGATGTTTACATGTCGTATGTCTCTTTTTCGTCTCATAATATGCTCGTCTTTTGTGTTTTTGCTTCGGGTGTATCGGTGTTTCGCTGTTGATGCTGCAACAGGGTCTTGTTGGAGATCCCCTCCCTTCTTCAGCATTCTATTTTTTTATATTTTATGACAAAATGATCGAATGGTATTTTATCCTAGGTGATACGAGAAATGGAAACAGAAACTTAATGTCAAACGTCCAAAAACAATTATGATCAACTGAAATAAATCACTATATGATATGATGTGCATTTCGTTTTCGGTAGATCAGTAAAGGATTAAGGAGGTCCCTATTATATAACGTATAATTATCATGCTATAGAACATACCATTTAAACCTTTCACAGACATTGTATTCAATTGTAAAGGGTAGTTTTATTTTCTTCGGCGAAACATAATGTCTTGTTTATCTAAGGGGCCAGACGAATTGTAATTTAAACACCTTCTATTTTTTATGATTATGATAATGATGACAGCATAATTTAAATTCTAATCGATATTTATTCGATTTCGTCGTCTCAATTTGAAAATCAGTCATCCATAATCAGACAGGTCAAGGCCGTACAGAACCAGAAAATTCAGACGCACATAATTCCAACAAAGCGAAAACATCAATAGCCTATAATGGATAAATTACATGAAAAAAACATGAATTTTTCTCTTTATCATGTAAAAATCATATATTTTCAATTTGTAGATAAATTAAAACAATTTTTTTTTCACGTCGTACGAATAAAAAAAATATAGCTTTCTGAGAATGCGCACATAACAGAGAATTGTTGGATTGTTTTAAACGTCACCGAGGATAGAGTTCGTCTAGTATTACAGTCTATTGCTCTTGACATGAAATATATTTGTAAATTCTCCATAAAAATTCAATGAACATTTCCAAAAATTAAGGGGTATCTCTCTGATTGCATAGCTCTGTCCCTGTAGATTTCTAGGTAAGTTTAGACGTTTGCTCTTCATAATTTCATATCATTATGGCCACGTCACACCAAGAGCATCACTGATGAGACATAACTTGCTGAAATGCGCATATTGTGCACTGGAATTTTATAACAGAACATATACATATCAATATTGACAATTCCAACGGCTAAGTTGTTATCTCTGCTGGTGGATTGTTAAGTCCCCGAGGATATCGTTCGTCTAGTTTCCAATGTTTCCGCACTTGACTTGAAATATATTCATAAATTCTCTATCACAAGATTAAATGAACATATTCTAAAACTAGGGGCATCTCCCTGATGACATAGCTCTTTTCTATTTAGGTTCTTTGGCGGAAATTTCAGGTCAAGTTAGATTTTTGCTCTTCGTAATTTCAGATTATCAGGATTTCCACTTATTTTAGGCCTCGAGCATCACTGATGATACAAACTTACTGAAACTGAATTTTTATAATAGAACATACATGTATGTTTCGTTATTGACAATGACGATTGCATGTCCTTTTTTTAAATTAGAGGCTAACATATACCGTCTTTTAAATTGTCTAGAGAAATCCTGTTCCACTAAAATGTCAGTACATATTTGGTCGGTTTCTCGCTAAAGATTATGCAAGAAAAATGGCAATGAAATTGAATTATGAATTTAAGAACTGCAAATCATTATACAAACAACTCAATGATAATTTGGGTGTTGACCTCATTTTCAAAAATAAATTGGCATTCCATCACTTTATTGTAAAATATTCATAAGGTAGGTTAGTAAAGATGAAAATTATATTATATGGTATATTACAACGTATTATTATGATTTCAATACACATTGAAAAGAATCGTCGGATACCCCCGGTCTTGATTTAAAAGTAGAGCAAAAGACCGGGGGTATCCGACGATGATTGAAAAGTATCGTTTAAAGAACTGCATTCATTAACAATTGTAAAGAGTAGTTTTACTTTCTGCAGCGAAGTACAATGTCTTGTACATCTAAGGGGCAAGACAAATTGTAATTTAAACACATTGAAATACATGTATTTTTAATGACGACAGGACAATTTAAAATTAAATCTTTTTTCATTTAATTTCATCGTCTCTATTTGAAAATCAGTCAGCCAAAATCATACAATTCAAGGCCATACAGAACCAGCAAATCCAGATGAACATAAATCCAAGAAAAACAAAAATATCAGTAGCCAATAATCAATACAATGTGATAAACAGTTCCTAATTCCCGTCCTAGTGATGTGTCCTTGTCTCCGTCTGTTTGTCCTATTTTTCATTTTTCGCGTGAGAAAGTTCTGTGTGTTTTGTATTTCTCTAAAATTCATAAGCATTTCGATTGTTGTTTTGGAAAATGGTTTCCACTTCTGTGTTTGACTTTCACTCACTGATTACTGGGCATGCGTACATGAAATAATGTCTAACATACAAACATAAATCCAGACATAAATCACATCCAGGGATGTGATTGACGAAATGAAATCTGGAAATTTCCAAGCCAATACGATTTCTTCATACGACTTCTCTAATATGTAAACCACACTTCTTCATGACAAAATTAATGATCGATTATCTAATCTCATTAAATGGTGTTTTGATCGAGAGCGAAAAACTTACATTTGTACATCTGAATCGAAGGGTTTCTTTTCCTCGACAGACTGCAAATCATACAAATCATGGACATGTAGTGACCTGTGTAATGCCTTGTCCTTCCTCTTGGACAATATTTATGTTATATTTGGTGAGGATCTATACAAGCAGGTTGTAGGAATTCCTATGGGTACTAACTGTGCGCCTCTTGTTGCAGATTTATTTTTATACACTTATGAAAAAGAATTTATCCAAAATCTTCAAAAGCAAAGAAAATTTGATGATCTGAAATATTTCAATAATAATTCTAGGGGTTTGACAGTAAGTGTTTTGAATATTATTCCCTGACATTGTCGCCATAGCACTTTCTATCTAGACGTGGCCTCGGACAGTGCATGTATTTTATATATTCTTTTCATTTTCGTGCATGAACATCGACGGCGGGTGCGGCTAGCTAACAGGGGATGCTTACTCCTCCCGGGCACCTGATCCCACCTCTAGTTTGCTAGGGGTCCGTCGATGCTCAATTTGGTGCTCTATTGTGAGTGCTGTTGATATTATCGTCAGGATCTTCTTTAACTCATTCTGGGTATCTGGATGATATTCTAACCATTGACAATCCTGCTTTTGAATTATATAAGAATGAAATTTATCCAAAAGAATTAACACTTAACAAGGCAAACCTTTCAAATACAGAAACACCGTTTTTGGACCTAAATATCAAAATTGTAAACGGAAAGATTCATACAAGTGTATGTGACAAAAGGGATGATTTTGGATTCAACATAGTAAATTTCCCCTGGCTTGACGGTGACGTTCCAAGATTACCGTCATACGGCATTTACATATCACAGCTCATCCGGTACGCTAGAGCATGTACTGACATTTTGGATTTTCATGTCTGGAAATTTTACAAAAATTACAGCCAACTCCTTTAAAATTCGGATCTATACATGCAACAGAGTACATTACTATGGGTATTACACAAACTGTCTTTTATGGTAATATGATAAACAAAATAAAAGGATCAAAAGTAGGCAGCATAACCATCGAAAATGCGTCAGAATCATCAAACGCCTTTTGTACCGTGGATATGATCCTAATGTCACCAGACGGACACTAGGCTTGGTACTTGACCAATCTACAGTCTTGTACAAGCGCATCCTTGAGACTTGCACTCTGACTGACTGTGACGACGGGACTCCATGACGTGCCCTGTCCAAACCTCTTTAGAGAAGACAGGGCCCGACCACCTGTCCTCTCTGAATGTCAGTCGGACTCCTCGGGTGATTACATACATGAGCTCGCTACAGCCGGCAGAGCACGGACTGTATTACGCATGCCCTCTTTTTATATCCATTTACATATTCATCTGTGTCTCTGGGGCCTCTGCGTTTCGCGGTCTTGTTTGTGTGATGTCATCTTACAGTGAGGAGGTTGTTTTACACCACAACTGTACGTTCTTCGAGACCTCTGGGTAATTGGAGAAGTGAGAGGGTTGTGCGCACGTAATCCAGGATAACCACACCATTTGCTACTTGCGTGACAAATGGCCGTCCAAAGTCGGCACCGGTTGCCCATTGGTCTCGTCGGTTTATGTGTAGTCGTTTGTGTTTGATGTTTACATGTCGTGTGTCTCTTTTCCGTCTCGTGCTGTACTTGTCTTTTGTGTTTTTGCATCGGGGTGCTTTGGTGTTTTGCTGTTGATGCTGCAGCGGGGTCTTGTTGGAGATCTCCTCCCTTCTTCTATATTTGTTGTTTACATGCATTCATTTATTTCTTTACAATAAAAGGCTATAATGGGGTCTTCCAAAACAGCAATAGGAATGACAAATATGGATAATGACCATATCCCTGTATATAGCATAAAATCGATAATTTAGAAAATCAGAAACCGAAGGCATACAAAATTAGGATAAAACAGGAACCAAAGCAAATGAGTTAAAGAAACAAACAAAAATCTCCACAATATGAAAAGAAGCAAACTCCGGATATGAGAGTGAGACCAGGTGCCCGGGAAGAGTAAGCATCTCCTGCTTGCATGCAACACCCGCCGCGTCATTTCGGTAGAACTGTCACATCCGGTTACTTCCATTTTGGAAGACATAGAGTATAATATTTGGTTGGATGGTTCAAATGGTCTATGACAGAATATCATCCACCATTCTGGAGAGTGGTCGCCATAGCACTTTCTATATAGATACATCCTCAGACAGTGCAATGCATGTATTTTATATATTGTTTTTATTTTCGTGCATGAACATCGACGGCGGGTGCAGCAAGCCAACAGGGGATGCTTACATCTCCCGGACACCTGGTTCCACCTCTAGCTTGCTAGGGGTCGTCGATGCTCAATTTGGTGCTCATTGGTCTCGTTGGTTTATGTGTAGTCATTTGTGTTTTATGTTTTTCTGTAATTTGACGTTCATTGTACTACTACGTCTCATTCTGTGCGTGTCATTTTTGTGTTTTACAGTGGGTGTTTTGGGAGGTTGCTGTTGATGCTGCAACTAGGTGTTGTTGGAGATCCCCTCCTTTCTGCTATTGAGACTATCGTCAGGATCTTCTTTAACTCATAGTGTATGACGAGTTCCCCATATCGACCGTAGAACTTCCTCAGTGACGATGTTAGTCGATCACAAACATATCTGACTGAGAAGCTTATCTGAAAGACGCCTAATTCTCAGAGCAAAATCCGTTTATTTGGTGCTTGCTCTGGCACAGCGTATCAACTGAGATATGAACACGTCATAAGCAGGCGATGCAGGGATGTTGCTACTCAGAGAAGGAAAGTTTGTAATGGTGAAATTGAAGTCGTCACGTTTGTCAGAGAGTGAGGTGTTCATGTGACCATCAGTGTCGTAGGACAACATTATGTCCAAATAGGATGCTGAATTATTTGTCTCTGTTGTTTCTTTGACTTCAAGCTCCGGCCGAGGGATAGATACGCTGAGGTAATCCGCGAATTTTGGATTTTTGATGGACAACATATCGTCTATGTATCTGTAAGTGAAGTTGAAGTCAGAAGCTAAGTATCTTTTCCCTTCAGAGACCAAAGATTGAATTCAGCTTCTTACGAGTAAAGAAAAATGTCGGCAAGGAGTGGGGCACAATTGGTCCCCGAATTCTGGTCAATATGAATGTCACTATAATATATGCTCGCAATGCTCTTATGATTTTTTTTTTCAAACTTTTGCACAAGAATTATGACAGTGCACTTAAAATATGAATTTTAATAAAATATGTTAGCAAATCATTATGCCGAAAACTTATTCATTATTTGAGTATTTACCTTATTTTTAAAAATAAATTTATCGTCTTAATGTATAATATGAATATTGCATACAGGAGCTTTCTAATTGCATAGTGTTTAATCTTAATTTTATTGCACTTTGAAAAAGATCGTTCAATGTAAATACAGACATTGAATTCAATTGTAAAGAGTAGTTTTACTTTCCGCAGTTGAACACAATGGCATGTGCATCTAAGGGGGTAGGACAAATCGTAAATTAAAACATGTTCAAATATTTATTTGATGATGACAGCACAATATCAAAATTAAATAGATGTTTATTTTATTTCATATCTCTCTATGAAGCCTCCATTTAATAATATGTTCTTTCTTCCTTTGAATTCTTTTAAGAAATTCAAAAGTGGTTCATTCATAATGAACTGTTGAACAAACGTGCTCACCGACTTTGACTCGGTGTAATTATCCATTTCAAAGACTGTTCTCCACGCATATTAATATACGTAAAGAAAAATTTGCGAAGAATTCGTATACTGATGAAGCAAAAACTAAGTCAAACATTCGACCGCCACACGAAACTAGAAAACTTTAAGTTTATTAATCAATCAACAAACAGTCAAAATTCATTAATGTCATAGAAACAGCAGTCTATAAATCATAAAACCAAAAGTCATGAAAATTCAGAAGGAGATGTTAAAGATCTCCATAAATACCATCTTACACTTTATCCCACCTCTGGCAAATTTCTTGGACCCGGCACCATAAATTAAGAATTGACTTAAGTCTAAATTTCAATCTTCTTTTGTCTCCTTATACTATTAGTGAAGACTAAGAATTATTCAAAGATTTTTTTTTCATTTTCTGAGTAGAATTGAATGGATGAATTCAATATTTCAAATTTTGACGGATTTGTCGTATATCGTATTTTGAAAACTTGACTTAAGTCAATTCTTAGTTTATGGTGCTGGCCCCTGATTGGTCGAGAAGAACCGAATATTATGTTGTATTATTTTACTGACATGATATTATTTTAATATCCTGCTTCCACTAAGACGCTTTACGATATTGACGTCACCGAAATGCTTTGAAATATGTTGACTTTACATACACAAACCAAATGCCATCGGTGGTATAAATTCGTTATACAGTGTTTTATAGGCTTCGCCTCGAACAATACAACTTTTTTCATCGACCCAATATATTTCTGTATCCCCCCTGTAAAACACTGTATAACTAATATCATATAGCGGAACACACACGCGTGATTGCAACAACTTACGGACATTAGACAATGGGACTTCAGCAAAAAGAGTGAAATGAAACACACAAAGCTCACACCCGTGTCCAAAACACCATAATAGACAGAACTAGCGTTTCTGGCGAGGTGGGAATATAACTATCAACCATATGTTGTCATGTGGGATGAGAAAAGCCCACCCGAGGGGACTGGTTTCTGGTCAGGGAACGAGGCTTACCGAGTTCCCTGACCAGAAACCAGACCCCGAAAGTGGGATTTTCTCATCCTACTTGACAAACATATGCTTGATCTTTTTTTCCCATTTCTAGGGGCCTTTCATGAATTCCATGAAATCATGAAATCGTCAACTTTATCGAATACGAAAAATAAAGGAATATTCGTTTTCAGTGCCCTCAAAAATGGTTTATTCTAAAAATATAAACCGTAGTCCTTAGCCTTAATCGGTTTAATAAGAAATAGAATGCAGAAAAAAAGAGTTTTAAAACGACGTTTTTTGTTGAGAGATCGCCGCTTTAGGTGCAAAAACCATGACGTCACAATGGATAATAACGACGTAATGATATGGATACGGCCTATACGGCCGACGTCAAAAGTCACGCGAGGGCATGTGGGATACAGTGACCGTACATGACGTGTCGCTATGGGCAAACTATATCTCACATGGGAAATATGGGAGAAATGATAATACCGCATGAATAGAATGGACTCTAAGCTAAGACAATTAAATTTCTTGAAACCAAAATAATCTTATACATTTCTTTTATATACCTTTATGTAAATGTTTCTGTTTTTCACGTCGAGGTCCCATCTCTTTAATTTTGTTTTTCGAAATACATGCTATGACTTGAAATAACATCAAGATACATATTGAGGCTTTATTGAAACATTTCAAGTCGACAAAGCTCTCCTTTTATTATTTGTGCAACTTTTTTTTTCGTAAGTGTATTAAATAAATCCACAACTACACGAAATAGAATATTAGTGCAAATAGGATTTTTTACTACCATAAGTATTCTATCAACGCTCTAAGCTCAGGAAACGATAATTATTATTCAAAAAGGAACATAAAACCAGAACGATTATCAGTCTATTAATATTTTAAGTGCACAACCATAATCACTGTGTCGCATCACGTGACTTAAGTTGGTGAAACCATGAACACAAGTGAGGCATACCGCTCGTTTGAAGGAAAGAAAACAGGTACTGTGATGATTGTTTTGATTCAATTTTATCTCTTCATATCCGATGTCCTTGTACAAAATGATATTTTGATGATTCATTGTTTTACAATCAAAAAATCATTGTAGTTTTTACGAACATTCTGACAAAAGGAACGTCAAGGTCGAAATATGTTAATCACAATGTTGTTGTGGTTTCCATGCAAATATCTACAGATTTTGTCACAATGTTTGTAAAAACAACGGCGTTTTACTTACTAACGAGACCATGGTTTTAAAAGTATGAGTTTAGACAAGGATATAGGCTATGAAAAGATAAAATTTAATCAAAGCAATTATTGCAGTTCCTGTTTTCTTTCCTCCAACTGAACTTTTTATTCATTCGTGGTTTCACCAACTTAAGTCACGTGATGTTACACAGTGATAATTTGAAGACGTTAAACATAGGGCATACTCCTAAACTATGACTGGTACTTCTTCTCTCCTATACACTTAACAAATTGATTTAAGTTGTCAGTATCAGTCCAGCTCTGAACAATATGCAACCGTCTGTAGGACGAAATGTATAGACTGGTATAAATTGTATTTGAGAATTGGACACAATACAGCCGGAACGCCAGTCGGCACTTGTCTTTGAAGTTTAAAAACGAAGTCACGTGACAAATGTTTTGAATATGACGACATTGTACCACGTCATCAAAAACGCGTCATACTGACTGTGCTGCATGTGTAAACAAGAATGGCACAGGTGATTTTGATGGCAATAGAGATACCGTTTCAAGTCATAACATTTAATCAGGTAAATTTTGTGGCATTTTGAAATAAATCGGGCGTTGTCAAGGGCAGTTTTTCGCCAACGATCTGTTTACCTGCATTTTATTGCTTATTTTCTTTTAAAATCCCGGCTGGGAATGATTGGGAACAATCTGAATGTAAACTTCATTTATCACCGAAGTCACCAAAACCAAAAATAGTATGCCGATCTTTGCCTTAAGGGGTTTGTGTCACCTTTCAAACTTCGATATGCTGATTGGACGTCCATCTTCCATGTCAACGTATGGAAACTCGTTTGTAAAGAGAGAGTACACGGGTACACATGTACACATGTACCCAAGTCGGTGCTGCGAAGTGGTTAGATTTACCAAAATGAAACATGACATTGGCACAAAATCATCTACAAGGTATCACACCATCAAACAAATGTTAAAAATACCATTGCCACTTGAATTTGGTGTATTCTGAGTCCGTAATGATGAATTTTAATTAAAATCGGGTCCTCAATATAGCGTTTTTATTCCTATTTATAGAGAACTTACTGACTAAAATTCTATATAGGTATCATAATTGGGATTCTGTTGAAAAGATTATCATTGAACTTTAACCAGAAGTGCAAAGGGGAGCATTTGTGTCAGCTTTTAAAACCAACGGTGTATGCACAATTTTCGTTGGATCTTTAGCAGGGCTGAAACATATCAAAAATCCCTTTCAGAGGAATTTCAGTAATATGTAGTCAATTATACCTGAGTATTATTTGTTTTATAATGATATTTAAAATTTGAGATAAACAATTAAGGTCGTTTAGCCCAATTTATTCTTATTCCGCTACTTTGTGTGTCAAGAGTTATCCGCCCCTTTTAGAAACAATGCTTCCAACCGTCAAAGTAGGGATTGGCGTTCCGGCTGAATAACAATAAATATGCTACCTTTTCAAAATCTGTCATAAAGAAAATTAAAGCATAGGTTTATTCATATAATTTTTTTCAAGACAAAGACTAATATATAATCTGTCTCTCTGTGTAAAATGATAATACCACGAGATACTAATTGGCTTATATTTACATACATTAATGTAATTGTTCAACTAAATGCTCAATTCTACTAAATGGAATTAATCTCATGCAAATCTATTTTCATTTAATCCATGCATAATGGTTATGCATCCCATGATCACTTCCGCATTATTTTTATTCAAAAAAAAAATGTCTGGCGTTATACTCCTAGATATATCAGATATTTACTCGAGAGATCTATGCCAGATATTATATTCTTTATATTCGTCCTCACGACAGATCCAGTGTACACATTTCAATCCCTCACAACAAGCTGATGTATCTGGGCATTGTTTTCGCGCAGGCGTGCAAAAGTTGTCAACGTTTGTAGATGGCGACTCGGCTTTGCGGCAGTACTTTCCAAACAGAGAATTCACTGTTCTGCGCAGAGCACTGTTTAATATGAAATATATTTGTTTTTACAACAAAGCAAAGTTCATCAATGATAGAATAGGTCATTTAATTCTTATTGACAAAATTATAAGAATTTGCATTGGGTGTTTTGGGGTTTTGCTGTGGATGCTGCAACCTGGTGTTGTTGGAGATCCCCTCCTTTGTTTTTTTAAGCATGTATCATAGTGACGTATGAAGGGCAATAGAAATTGCATATCGAGTTCTTCATAATTGGCATCCTTTACTTTTTAAAGTGTATTTTAAAATTACTTCTTTTCAGCTCTTTCGCCTGAAAGAAGCTTTGTTTTGGCCCTTTATCAATTTGACATCATACATGTATATGACAAATATTATTTGGCTATTTCAGAAACTTGTCATTTCATCCAAAAACATCATCGAAATGAAAGAAGGTTAACATCTTGCCACCATCCCTCTAATGCTATTTTGAACATAGATTTTATTTCGATATGCTACTGAATTGACCCTACAAGAAATTTGGAGCCACGCACTCGCTGTAAGTAAATGAACAAATTTCAATTTAAAATAAACTAGAGGGCGCTACTGAAATGAATTTATGCGACTTATGAAAATCACTTTGGCTGGAAGCATTACTGATGAGGATTTAATATCCGAAACACGTGTCTGGTGCATAATGAATAGGTTCTAAAAAATTTCAAGAAGGCATAGGGTTGAAACACTCCCGTATTATTTATACAAATTGGAACACAAACATGTCTATCTGTATTTAAATCCCAAACTTTATTCTCGTTATATAAATTTTTACTCTGCTCCGTGCGATTTCCTTGCGAACAAAACTTTCTGTCTGTACTGTTGTCTGACATTGTAACTACCTTCTTTTTTGACCTTGATAGAAACACATCTTACGCACTCACAAAAGACAATTGTCAGCGGTGAAGTGTTTCTAAAGGCATATTAATTCATGATAAAATATTCAAAATTAAGTAAGAAAAATGAAGAGCAATATTCATACTGACACATAATCGGGGTCACATTCATACTGAGTCCAGTCTATTTGCATTGGTTCCACGTGGTCCCTTTTCTCCATCTCTGACAGGGCGTGCAGTCCCTCCAATAGTAACCCACGTAACTCTTTCTTTGAACCTGCGTCTCTACAGAGCAAATTGTCAGATGTGGGATGCATAAATAACCATGCCGGTACAATGAAGGAGTTTTCTCGATGGTTAAACAATATACACTTTCACTTCATCTTAATAATTTTACTTGAATACAGAAGGCAAGATCATAGTTGGAATATTTTTTAGAAATCACAAGTTTTATATTGTTTCCTCATAAGTCTTCTCTTTCTCTTTCTTTTGTCTTTCTTTCTCACAAAAATCTTTTGACATGAATGTGGAATACATACAGACTGAAGAACTTATAGGTACTATTTTTATGTTTATTTATCAATAAAAAATATTGTATGATTATGTCGAGTAGTGAAGATTGTGTTAAACACAGACCAATTCAGCTTATTATTATGACCATAATATTGTCATATAGATATTAGATGTACATATGAATCGCTTCTGAGACCACAAAACAATTAAAGTGAAGACATTTCAACTAGTGCAAGACAACTATTATTAAAATGTGACAGTACATCACCGTGGGGTATCACATGATACACAAATGATATGTTCCACGGGAATCCCTTTGATTGAACCCAGTTAATACTGTCTAAATCTACTTTATATGAATCTATTTTAGGCCTATCATATGGTCATTATTATCAATTAAATGATGGTAATTTATTCTGGTCAAGAATAGACGTGTATTCGGAGAACACTTAAACAGAAATTTTTCAATGCTCGCCACATGTTATGATATGGTGCACGGAAAGATACAAAATGTTTTGTTTAAGTGTTCTCCAAATATACGTCTATTCTTGACCAGAATAAATTACCATCATATAATTTATAATACTGACCATATGATAGGCCTAAAATAGATTCATATAAAGTAGATTTAGACAGTATTTACTTGGTTCAATCAAAGGGGATTCCCATGGAACATATCATTTGTGTATCACGTGATACCCCCACGGTGGTACATGTGGCTGGAAGCATCACTGATGAGAATTTAACATTCGAAACACGTGTCTAGTGCATAATAAATTGGTCTGAAATTTTCTTCAAGAAGTTATAGAGTCGGATTCCTTCCGCATTAGTACATGAACGGATTGTGTTCAGAGTCCATCCACACAGAAATTCACGAGTCTTTTTTATTTGTATTATTATTTTCTCTCCCTTTTTCTTTTACTTTGTTCAAATTTATCGGGGGAGAATGTATTTTCAAATTTGTTCAATATTTCATTTTAATGTCACAATGACATAGTTTATTTTAATCATTTTCATTTATGAACTCGAAATAGGGAATCTTTCCAGAAACTTACTCTCGGTATGAACTTGCTGATTTCTTTTCATGTATCTTTTTGCTGAGTTGAGTCAAAAGACTTTCTGCATCCTGACTCTCTTCCCCTCTTAACACTGAAATAAAATCAAAACATTCCAATTCTATTAATTTCAATTTATTTAATAAAAAACACCAAATTTGAGGCATAAATTAAGTTTGACCTTTAATGCACAGCTGAAACGCCTAGTGCTTGGCGCTAGCTAAACTTAACATTTTTCTCTGCAACAAAGTGCTTGAGTAAGTCGGTCTGAATTCTTAATGATTTTTCTAGGAATTTTTACATGTTCTTGGAAATTTTATGTAGATTTTCATTTGTTGGTATACGATAAAATGAGTGCAAACATAATATTTTTTTGTTTTATGGACATGGAATATATATGTCATAATATTGAAATTAATCTAAAGTCCTGTATTTATAACAGTAACTGAATGACGTTGTGCGATGTAGACGGAAAAAATTACACAGGCTGTGCAATACCTTTAATAAAAGATGCACTTGTGCAATCAAAAGCATGACGCCTTGAATAGTATGATAATTTGGATATCAGATTTTAACTTTTCGACAGTTTGTTTGCTTACTTCTTTACGTCTTACAGTAAAATGTTAACTTTGAAAAAGTAGATCTAGAATAGTGTAATGATCTCTTACATTGTTTAGATACTGTAAGACCTATCACACATGTTTGGAATTTATTTTCGTCATTCTTATTAAGGTATCGGATCATTATGTTGCTCATCGTATTACATACCTGATATCCTAGTTAATATTTTCCCCGTACTTAAAGGCTTACTGTGCGCTTATTCTGTGGTTTACTGGGAAATAATTCTTTTCAGACACGACCAACAATTATTCAATTGCGATTTTTAGTTTATTAATATTTTTGCAGAGCAATATTGATATTAATGAAATATTCTTCCACTCACCTGAAAATAGTGTCGCACAAACAAAAACAAAATACACGGCGGAGCGTGACATCTCGGACGTTGTTTGTATTGCATTTCTCTTTCTCGAGAACCTTATTTTATATGATAGTTATCACGGTGATCGTGATTACTTCATTGCTGGGGGTTATTGTTTACGTATTTGTGGCTTTATCTTTATTCTTACTTGCGTTGATTTTGATCTGAAAGCTTCCAGTAAAATACATTATATCATGATATTGTTTAAGATACATTGACAGTCCTACATATTATAAAGGTGAATGAACAGCGCTTGCATCCATAAGCGGTTATCATGCATCATAAACGTATACTAAGCCGCTATAAATCATTTCAGATGCATTTTGTCTGATCTGGCAATAGTTATTTTATTGTGTATACTTCATCTGCATCTTTTGCTAGCGGTCATGACAGATGCTTAATGTCTGGCATTTACTATGACTATCCAACCATTTCTTATTGAGCGTCTTTTTGTCATATAAATCGTATAATGACCTGTCATTGTTTCACAAAAGTTTGTTTTATATCAAGAAAATATTCAGTTTGATGACCGACACTTAACATTCCATGACTTTCGAAGCTAACACATTTGGGTAATTATTTCTACCAAACTGAGGTGAGAATATTGAATAAAAATAATAAATGCTGACTCTCCCCGTGCGTATTGATTAATCTTTTTTAAAGAAATTTGCCCCCTTTTCCTCTCTGAATCTTACAATTGCCCCGGATGATATTCTGTCATAGACCATCTGAAACATCCAACCAAAGATTGTACTCTATGTCTTCCGAAATGGAAGTAACCGGATGTGACAGTTCTACCGGATTGAAGCGGCGGGTGTAGATGCTTAATCTTCCTGGGCACCTGGTCTCACTTCCATATCGGGAGTTCGCTTCTTTTCATAAGATGGAGGTTTTTGTTTGTGTGCTTTGGTTCATGTTTTATCATGAATTTGTATGCCTTCGGTTTCTGATTTCCTTAATTATCGATTTTGTGCTGTATACAGGGATATGGTCATTATCCATATTTGTCATTTCAGCTTTTGTGCTTCATCGGTGTGTACTGGCGGATTCACTTCGTGCTTTACATATTTTGTTTCCATTTTCTACTGCCAATACACAGCGATAAAGCGCAAAAGCTAAAAACAATCCTTAATCATTGGTGATGTTTTTGAATAAATTCTAATATCAATATTTATAACCTCTGCGTCTATAAATCAAATTGATAGAGATATATAATTTTTCAATATTCAAACATGAAGTGCCATATGTTTTTTTGTTTTTTTTTTTTCGAAATTTCTGCGATTTTTAGCCAGAGATTATCAAACAAAATAACAAGAAAGCGACACATAAATGACTTCAGACAAAACTACAGCCCGCTACAGGACATAAAAATATGCACTACAATATCATACAATCGACACAGACTTACACAAACATCAAACATTAATGACAACACATAAATGGAAGGAGACTAATGTGCACCTGGCGCCGCCTTTGAACGGCCATGTTCTATAAGCAAATTGTGTTGTTATCCGGATTGCATGCGCAATAGCGAAAGCGCAGGGACATTGAATCTATTAGAGACCGGTTTTAAAACTCTTGTTGAGTCCAAATATAGACGTGTAAAGAAGGAACAACCATAAAATACATAACCTTGATATTTCAACAATATCAAATTCAGAACTCTTTTGTGAAAAACAAAGAAAATTGTTATGGTCTTGAAAAGCACATGTTTGTTTATTTGGTGGGTAAAATTTCAATAGCATCTTTATGTAATCCACAAAGTCTTTTGAGCACCTGTCCAGATTCTCTTATCCATTTGTTGCTGACTGTAGAGGAAAAATAAGAAATATCAGTTTTATTGAAAAATTCATCACATCTTAGCCAAATAAAGGGGAACATCTTTTAAGAAAAATAAGGAAAAAACAATAATTGTGTAATGAAATAGGAACAAAAGTTGTTTCCCTCTTTTGTGATTTTTGATTTCCATTTAATAAAAAAAAAACACATTTAGGATATGACAGGAATAATAATTTTCCAAATGTATCGAGGTAGATAGGCAAAGCTTCAAAACATTACAAAGAAATGTCGTTAATGCATTTGTCGTTCTTCTCAAAAAGGGCTTTTATTCTATAAAAGTCCTACCCCATTTTGATCCTAGTAAAACAGGGCATCCTGCATGTCGAGTACGATCGTCGGGATCACCGTTTAGTTTGATGTTATACCAAAATGCTGCAGCTCCCTAAAACAAGAATCAATATATACGTATCTAACTGTATTCAAATAAATATGACCAATCCTGGGGGGTCATACTTCAAAAAGTTTAACTTGTTATTTATCCACAGGAACTGACTCTAAACAAGGCGAACGTTACAAACACAGAAACACCATTTTTGGACCTGAATATCAAAATTGTTAATGGAGAGATTCATACAAGTGTGTATGACAAAAGAGATGACTTTGTGTATGACAAAAGAGATGACTTTGGATTCAACATAGTAAATTTTCCCTGGCTTGACAGTGATGTTCCTAGATTACCGTCTTATGGTATCTACATTTCGCAGCTCATCCGGTATGCTAGAGCATGTACTGATGTTTTGGATTTTCATGATAGAAATTTACAAATAACCAAGAAACTTTAAAGTCAAGGTTTTCGCTTTCACAAACTTGTAAAGACATTCTGGAAATTTTACAAAAACTATTGTCAACTACTTTTGAAATTCGGACCCATACAAGCAACAGAGTATATTACTTTGGGTATTTCGCAGCCTGTATTTTATGGTGACACGATCAACAAAATTAGAAGGATCAAAGGTAGACAGAATTACCACCGAAAATGCGTCAGAATCATCAAACGCAATTTATACCGTGGATATGATCCTAATGTTACCAAACGGACACTTGGCTTGGCACTTGACCATTCTACAGTCTTGTACCAGCGCATCATTAATACTTGCACGCTGACTGACTGTGACGACGGGACTCCATGACGGACCCTGTCCAAACCTCTTTAGAGAAGACAGGGTCCCGACCACCTGTCCTCTCTGAATGTCAGTCGGACTCCTCGGGTGATAACATACATTAGCTCGCTACAGCCGGCAGAGCACAGGTTGTATTACGCATGTCCTCTTTTATATCCATTTACAAATTCATCTGTGTTGCTTGGGCCCCTGCAATTTGTGGTCTTGTTTGTGTGTGGTCATCTGACAGTGAGGAGGTTGTTTTACACAACAATTGTACGTTCTTCGAGACCTCTGGGTAATCGGAATAGTGGGAGGGTTGTGCGCACGTAATCCAGGATAACCACACCGTCTGCTACTGACGTGGCAGATGGCCGTCCTAAGTCGGCACCGTTTACTCATTGGTCTCGTTGGTTTATGTGTAGTCATTTGTGTTTTATGTTTTTCTGTGATTTGACGTTCCTAATGTCACCAGACGGACACTAGGCTTGGTACTTGACCAATCTACAGTCTTGTACAAGCGCATCCTTGAGACTTGCACTCTGACTGACTGTGACGACGGGACTCTATGACGGGCCCTGTCCAAACCTCTTTAGAGAAGACAGGGCCCCGACCACCTGTCCTCTCTGAATGTCAGTCGGACTCCTCGGGTGATTACATACATGAGCTCGCTACAGCCGGCAGAGCACGGACTGTATTACGCATGCCCTCTTTTTATATCCATTTACATATTCATCTGTGTCTCTGGGGCCTCTGCGTTTCGCGGTCTTGTTTGTGTGATGTCATCTTACAGTGAGGAGGTTGTTTTACACCATAATTGTACGTTCTTCGAGACCTCTGGGTAATTGGAGAAGTGAGAGGGTTGTGCGCACGTAATCCAGGATAACCACACCATTTGCTACTTAAGTGACAGATGGCCGTCCAAAGTCGGCACCGGCTACCCATTGGTCTCGTCGATTTATGTGTAGTCTTTTGTGTTTGATGTTTACATGTCGTGTGTCTCTTTTCCGTATCGTGCTGTACTCGTCTTTTGTGTTTTTGCATCGGGTGTTTTGGTGTTTTACTGTTGATGCTGCAACGGGGTTTCGTTGGAGATCTCCTCCCTTCTTTTTGTGCTACTGCGTCTCTTTCTGTGCGTAGCTTTTTTGTGTTTCGGGAGGCTGCTGTTGGTGCTGCAACTAGGTGTTGTTGGAGATCCCCTCCTTTCTTTTGAAAATATGAATCTTAAAGTAAGACTGTTGATTTCAAACGTCTTCTAATAATGTTTGCCTATTCGATTCTAAGACTAAAGAATACGAAATTATTCTAAATCTTTACTTGGTTGAAGAGGGTTTCAACCAATTTGAATGCACCAGACATGTGTTTCTAATAATAGATCCTGAATAACTTCTTCTCGATGGTTTTTTTTTCAAAATCTTGGTTAAGGTTGTCATTACTTCAAAAGAAGAGAAGGGGATCTCCAACGCGACCCGGTAGCAGCACCAACAACACAACATAAAAACACCCCAAGTGAAAACACAGCGCAGAGACGCAAATAATCATTTGACATAGAAACACAAAAGACTACACATAAATCAACGAGACAAATGGGCAATCGGTGCCCACTTATCAAGTGGTGTGTTTATCCGGATAACATGCGCACAACCCTCCCACTTTTCGGGTACCAAATATAAAAGTGATAGCGTCCGTAATATGACAATTCAACACTAAATGCTTACGTTACTATCAAGACAAAGAAAATATCGAAATTATATCAGAATAAGAATAAACAGAATACGAATATACAAAAGCATTGTATATACATGTAACAGATGTCATTTATATGTATTTTCAAAATATGAACAGGACAAAATATATATATTGAAATTCTATCACAATAAAACTACAAACAGATCCATTGTATATACATGTAACAGATGTCATTTACGAGGGCTGATTGATATGTTGTGAAAATCGTATTTTCAAAGGATTTGAATTTTATTAGACATTTTGCATTATTTTTCTACATAATCCCCTTCAGTATCTATATACTTCTGCCACCGGTGTTTAAGGACCTCAGTACCGCTTTTAAATAACGCCTTTTCTCCTCCAGTTTTGCCCGTACCCTGTGAGACAGCCTATGTGAGACACAGAAGTTGTCTCAAAGGCTCCAACTGACCAATGATAAAAGAGAATACTATTGTGACGTCACAGTAACGTCGTCAGTAGACATGCTGTTAGATGGCATGAAACGTTATTTGAATTCCCTTTTTTATTATGTTTCATGGAAGACGAAATAGATTCCATCATTTCCTACTGAGTGAGACATAAAAATTTACACTCGTGACGGAAATTGTTCATCTTTTCCGTGACTCGTGTTAATTTTCATGTCTCACTCAGTAGGTCGTAATGGAACCTATTAACCTTGACTGGTCAGAAAGCCATCCACTGCAATTATAACGTCATCATCGGAACGAAAGTGGGCGCTAGAAATAGCTGCTTGCAGATTATGGGAATAGATGAAAGTCTGATGGAGTAAGATCATGTGAATAAGGCAGATGCTCACCAATCATGAATGACAGCAATGACAGTGACAAGGTTGTGAACAGGAGCATTGCCTTGATGGAACAACACACCTTTAACTTGTAAGATTTCCGCAGCGCTTAAGTTTAATGTTTCCCGTAACTGTGTCAGAAGTGAAGCATAATATGTGTCATTGATTGGTTGTCCTTTTTGGAGATAAATTTTCAGCAGAATGCCTTCTGCGACCAAGAAAAGACTCACAAGATATCAATCAGCCCTCGTATTCGGATATGCGTTCTTACATAGCAACAAAGGAGGTATTTTCATTAAAACTTTATTGTGACAACTTCAATATATTACTAAATACCGATATATGAAAGGATATCGTAGGGGCAAATAAAATGTACGAACAAAATGAAGAAATCTTCGATATCTTCAATCAAGTTTAACAAATCTGGAAACGACAAGTTTATATACATATATAAGACAGGACAGAGAAAAGCGCTAGATTCATGACATTTGATGTTCGTTTCTCATTCTTGGATTTCGAATGAAGTGTACTCAGCCACTGCGATTCTTAACAGGATCATTTTGCTGAGAATTGATCGTAAATGAGCTGTTTTCCCACTTATGGATTATGTTCTCACCTTAACAACGGGAACCCTGGCTTTCAGTTGCGGAAAAACTGTGGCCCCACCAGCTCTAACGTCACTGAGCTAAAATGAAAGATATAACTAAGATTGAACAAATATATGTACACACTTTCATCTATATTTTTATTGAAAAAAGAAACATAACACCGAGAATTAGATAGCGACAATTGCAGGTTTGCCTTGTTTTGCTTTGCAACATCTTTCTCTTGATTTTAATATTATTGCGTTTGCATTCTGCCTCATGATATTAAGATAAGGGCTTGTTTTAGCCATGACATCTCTCGATTATACCTTGTACGTTGTCCCACCTGGGGGGGAACAATGTTGTAAAAAATTATTTACTTTTTCAATTTATGTCTATGTGGAATCCGCGTATTTTGACCCAAATATTGATCTTATTTTGAATAATTTATCCAGCCTGACAGATATGTCATATTTTGACCACATAACATGTCACTACTACCAAAATATTTTCTCAAACATATGCAATATGAAAAATTCAGGGTAGATTTTTACGATTTATCCGAACAGTTCCTTACATTGAAATGTTTAGTTCAAGAACAGAGACTTACATAAAACATCCAAGTAGCAGTTCGGTCACCTGTGTGCTGAACCTCCATAGTCTCATGGGGATTACCAAACCCAAGTAAGGAATATCCCTGTAAATGATATCAAGAAGTTTAAAGTGTTCCAGCTGGTTACCGAATGCGCATCCGACACGTGTTTCGGATAGTAAATCCTCACCAGTGATACTAAATGCCAAAGTGACATAGCCACATTATTTCAGTATCCCCCTTTAATTGAAGATTACATGATAATTGAGATAAAACGTAATGAATTCGAATAGAATCAACTTAAAAATCAATATGACTTAAAAAACAGAAACGCACTTGACATCGACATTCAACAGATCAGATTTCAATGTAGGTTCAGTCAAAGCAAAAGGAAATAAAAAGTAAGATCCAATTTTGTAATATAAACATGGAAAGAGAGCGCCCCTCCAAATCCTTAGAGTGAAAGAAGGTACCCAATTATTCCTTATCAAAGGGTATTTTTAATATTAACACATTTTTCTTAACAATGAGATGCAATATTTTAGGATTACCCCCCCCCCCCCCCCCATTAAGGACTGCAGACTTTCTTCAATGACATTTTCATTTCATTCCTTAAAATATTGCGAATGTTTTGAAAACGAAGAAATCTACTTTTGTCGTCAGCTTGCTCTATGGCATCTAGGATTAAATTTCCTCCTAATATTTTTCACTATTTGGATTTCCTCTACAATGTACATCGGCAGTGAGCATCACTGATGATAAATTTCTTGTTTAAATGTGCATATGGTGTACTGAAATCAAAGCCATAGAACACTTATTTCAATATTGATAATTACAATGCACTCAACAGATAAATTATGGTTAATTCCATTGCTTAACTCTTACTAATGGCATATCCCCTATAACATTGAACTGATATTGTTTTCTTTTAAGCTGGGCTTCCACTGTCGCGAATACAGAGGCGATAGAGCTACGATTAGGTAATTTTGTGTAATCGTAGCGCATTCTCCTCTCAATCGCGGGCTTTCTTGTCTCATCGTGTCACTATCGTGTCATGTTCTCCTTCATTCTTCTCTATTCGCGGCACCGACGCGAATGCTTCAAACTGTTTAAAACATTCGCGTCTGAATTCTTATTCGCCTCACAATCGTGGCACATGCGCAGCGCATTGGCCTTGCATTCTCCTCCATTCGCAGCGCGTTCTCCTTACATTCGCGTGCATTCTTGTTCCCAAGGCGGAGGAGAATGAGCCCCGATAGAGCCCCGAAAAGAAAAGAATCTGACACGAATATGATGCGAATGCGCCGAGAATGTGACGCGAATGAAAAACTCAACGCGAATCAGCCACGATCCTGACACGATAGTGACACGATATTGCCACGATAGAACTACATACACACACGACAATGACAAGAAGAATTATCTCCGAGTTGATGTAAAAGTTCGCGGATCAATATTTTGAAAACTTTGACAATGCCTTTCAAGAGAAAACAACCTGGAAAGAGGTAAAAGTCAACAAAGAGATCGCAGTGCTATCGGGTTGAAGTCGTCTCTCAATCTCCTGCATCGCAGCGCTATCGGACTAAAGTCGCGTCTCAATCTCCTGTATTCACCTCTCGTTCGCCTTAGTGTCTTTTTATCGTGGCACAATCGTGTCGCATTCTTCTCTATTCTTATCACACTCGCCTCACTATCGTAGCGGACGCGTAGCATATTCTTGTTGCATTCGCAGCGCTATCGTGTGCCTATCGCGCCAAGAAATACTTCATGAGAACAGACAAGAATGTGATACGATTGTTCATTCGCCTCTGATCGTAGCTTATTCTCCTCTACATTCGCGACAGTGGAAGCCCGGCTTTACCATCTATTTATCAAAGTATTGAACTTACCAGATTATCTACGTGCGGATTATACATTCCACCAACTCCGTAATTAAGAATCTGTAGTCAATAAAAAGATAACTTTTCTTTATCTAAATGTATGCTACTTTATTAGTCCTTCATCGCTGGAATCGGACCTATGGGTATATATGCATATGTTTTTTTTACTTTCAACTTTGTCTATTTGTCTGTATGTCTCTCTGCAAGTTTTGTTAACAATTTGCCTGTCTATGACACTACTTTAGGTATTGTAGACTTTCTCTGTTGTCATAACAGAAATACTTAGTGTTGAGCTTCAAAATTATAAGTTATGGATATCTATGATTGATGTTGAATCACCGTTCATTGACCTAAAAAAGAAAGATTGTTTTCTTCATTTTTCTCTGAAACCGTTCGCTTATTTGAATGAAACTTTGTACGAATCTTCAAAATGAGAAATCATATGACAAACCCATGTGGACAAAAATAGGTATTTTCTAATATTAGAAATTCATTTTCTAATATTAGAAATTCATTTTCTAATATTAGAAATTCATTTTCTAATATGACAAATTCATTTTTTGATATGAAAAATTCATTTTCTAAAATGAAAAATTCTTTTTATAATATATGAAATTCATTTCTAATATTTGAAATTCATTTTCTAATATTTGAAATTCATTTTTTTAATATTGTAAAATTCATTTACTAATATTTAAAATTCATTTTTAATATTAGAAATTTATATTCCTATATCAGAAATTCATTCTATTTTCAAATATTAGAAAATGAATTTCAAATATTGGAAAATGAATGTCTAATATAAGAAAATGAATATCTTATTATAAAAATTAAAATTCTTATATTAGAAACTTATTGTCTAATATCAGAAAATGAATTTCTTATATTAGAAAATCATAGGTCATTTCTAATATAAGAAAATCATTTTCTTATATTTGAAATTCATTTTCAAATATTAGAAATTCATTTTTTAATATAAGAAATTCAGTTTATCTTCTAATATTAGAAATTCACATTCTAATATTAGAATTTTTTTCCAATATTTGAAAATGATTTTCTTATATTAGAAAATGATTTTCTAATATAAGAAAATGAATTTCTAATATAAGAAAATGATTTTCTTAATATTAGAAAATGATTTTCTAATATGAGAAAATGATTTTCAAATATTAGAAAAAAGTCGGTATTTTCTAATATTAGAAAAGGAATTTCTTATATTAGAAAATCATAGGTAATATCTAATGACAAATATGGATAATGACCATATCCCTCTTTTCAGCACAAAATCGATAACCCAGAAAATCAGAAACCGAAGGCATACAAAATCAGGATAAAACAGGAACCAAAGCAAACAAACAAAAACCTCCACCATATGAAAAGAAGCGAACTCCCGATATGAAAGTGAGACCAAGTGCCCAGGAAGAGTAAGCATCTCCTGCTTGCATGCAACACCCGTCGCTTCAATTCGGTAGAACTGTCACATCCGGTTACTTCCATTCTGGAAGATATAGAGTACAATCTTTGGTTGGATGGTTCAAATGGTCTATGACAGAATATCATCCACCATTCTGGAAAGTGGGACATCATAGTGTATGACGAGTTCCCCATATCGACCGTAGAACTTCCTCAGTGACGATGTTAGTCGGTCACAAACATATCCCTGACTGAGAAGCTTATCTGAAAGACGCCTAGCTCTCAGAACAAAATCCGTATATTTGGTACTTGCTCTGGCATAGCGTATCAACTTAGATATGAACACGCCATAAGCAGGCGATGAAGGGATGTTGCTAGCGTCTAGCCAGCAGGGGATGCTGACTCCTCCCGGGCACCTGGTCCCACCTCTAGCTTGCTAGGGGTCCGTCGATGCTTAATTTTGTACTCTATTGTGAGTGTTGTTGAGATTATCGTCAGGATCTTCTTTAAATCGACGGCGGGTGCGGCTAGCCAACAGGGGATGCTTACTCCTCCCGGGCACCTGGTCCCACCTCTAGCTTGCAAGGGGTCCGTCGATGCTTAATTTTGTACTCTATTGTGAGTGCTGTTGAGATTATCGTCAGGATCTTCTTTAACTCATTTGTGTCACACTTATGCCCTTTGCCGTGTGGAGCTCGTAAAAAAGTTCCCCGCGAGGGGTTTGACAGTAAGTGTTTTGAATATATTTCCCTGACATTGTCGCCATAGCACTTATATATAGACATAACGTCAGAGAGTGCATGAAGTTTATATATTGATTTCATTTTCGCGCTTAAAAATCGACGGCGGGTGCGGCTAGCCAACAGGGGATGCTGACTCCTCCCGTGCTGTTGAGATTATCGTCAGGATCTTCTTTAACTCAGAAAAGGAAAGTTTGTAATGCTGAAATTGAAGTCGTCACGTTTGTCATAGAGTGAGGTGTTCATGTGACCATCAGTGTCGTAGGACAATATTATGTCCAAATAGGATGCTGAATTATTTGTCTCTGTAGTTTCTTTGACTTCAAGCTCCGAAGGATAGATACTGCTCAGGTAATCCGCGAATTTTGGATTATTGATGGACAACACATCGTCTATGTATCTGTAAGTGAAGATGAAGTCAGAAGCTTAGTATCTTTTCCCTTCAGAGACCAAAAATTGAATGAATTCAGCTTCGTACGATTAAAGGAAAATGTCGGCAAGGAGTGGGGCACAATTGGTCCCCATTGGAATTCCGACAATTTGCTTGAAGACCTTTCCTCCAAACACCACAAAAATATTGTCGATCAGAAAGTTTAACATCTGAATTATGTCTGTTTCAGTGTACTTATTTTCAGAATCGGACTTTTCTTTTACAAAGTAGGTTTTGTCATAGTTTACAACAATAAATTTGTATTTGCGATTACCGTTCTTACTTGTAAACACATTACTTATAATTTTTGCGAGTCTTTCTTTCAATTTAGATTGTGGAATTGTAGTGTAAAGTGTCGAAAAATCAAAGGCTTTGATCGAGTGGACTCTACTAAAATGAGTGGATTTTAGATGTTCTAAAAGTTCCTTCGAATTCTTTAAAATCCACATCTGGTTGATACCACTGCTAGAATATACTGTCGAACAATATTTTTGAAGCCCAGATTTGGTTTCAGATAAAACTTTGGTGAGTAAGATCTAATATTAGAAATTCATTTTCTAATATTAGAAATTCATTTTCTAATATAAAAAAATTCATTTTCTAATATTAGAAATTCATTTTCTTAATAAAAAATTCAGTTTATTTTCTAATATAAGAAAATCATTTTCTAATGTTTGAAAATCATTTTCTAACATTTGAAAATCATTTTCTAATATTTAAAAATCATTTTCTAATATTTGAAAATCATTTTCTAATATTTGAAAATCATTTTCTAATATTTGAAAATCATTTTCTAATATTTGAAAATCATTTTTCTAATATTTGAAAATCATTTTCTAATATTACAAAATGATTTTCAAACATTAGAAAATGAATTCTGAATATTAGAAAATGAATTCTTAATATTAGAAAATAGTCGATAATTTCTGATATATAAATATGAATTTCTAATATTAGAAAATGAATTTTTGATATTAGAAAATACCTATTTTTGTCCATATTGGCTTGCCATATAAATTAATCATGGTTTATTGACCTAAAAAGAAAGATTGTTTTCTTTATTTTTCCCTGAAACCGTTGCACATATTTGAATGAATCTTTGTATGTATCATCAAAATGAGAAATTATAGATACACATCAAGTAAGTTTGTTGCACATGGATATCTTTGTCTAGAAGGCTGCCTTCTGCCAGTAGATTTGTAACACTTCGTTTTTCTGTTCATTTTCCTAACTTATTAAGTCATTCATTCGAATTTCTATAATTTTTTATAACTAGATAAAGAAATGAAAATTTTGTGTATGAAATGTATTGAGTGTCATTGCTGGTGATTCAGGAGTCATCGAGGGCACATGTAGCCAAGTTCGAACATTTCTGTTATCAAAATTCTTGAAATTTATAAAACGTAGGCCCTGTAGCATCATATTCCACCCAACCTGTTTAGTCTTTCGGTACATTTTTTGATATAATAATTTTCACACTCTTTGGTCATATTGCATTGTTAAGACTGAGGATCACTGAAGAGGGTTAAGTTCTCGAAACGTGCATGTCTGGTCCAAGCTGCAAATTAATCTGTTCTGAAATGATGCTATTGAATTTGAATACACATACCTGATATTGTTCAGAATTACTCATAAGTGGTTTATATTTGGTTTGAAGTCCTGTGATAAGTGACACTCTTCTGGTTAACTTCTGAAGAGGTCTGTATGTTGTTTCGTTTGCCCATGCTCTGCGAAATAATTACAGCTTTTTAAATATTTTTATAAAAAAGAATCCCAGACCTTTCCTAATTTCATGATTTTCTATTTTTGTTTTGCGTTTATTCTAAATGTAGAAAAACTTGACCTTGTAAATAAAATAGGGCTTTAGGATACTGTTCTTTACATTTTACATGTTCAAACTCCTTCAACATTTTTTCTACTGAAAGCTTAAATTTGAAAATCTTAAATAGTAGGGGTATTTACGTCATACTGACACGGACGTCATCTGATACTTCGTCATATACAGTTTCCTTAGCAACAACAACTTTTGATCTCTCAAACTGCAAAAAGAAAAGAGTTTTACGTTACAAGATGAAATAAGTGATTTAGGTTCATGTTGTATAAAAAGGGTATACCGTAAATTCTGTGGATATATTTGTAAAAGGCTTAGTTAAAGAAACTTACTGGTATTTGAATTTGTGTGATTATAGAAATCTTAAACATTGCTACTGAAAAACTTACCTAAGAATTTTTCTTGTAGACCCCTTCACACTTTCACGGATCGAGCTACGGATGGCTACGAATCGGGGTAAATTACACATCCGTAGTTATCCGTAGCAATCCGTAGCTTGATTCATTGTCAATAGTAGCAATCCGTACCTATCCACAGCAATCCTGGAGAGCCAAGGAAAGTTTTGAATATGTTCATAATTTTCTACGACTCCGCTACAGATAAAATAGCCGCAGAGGAGTCGTACTTGAGTCGAATCAATCCAGAGGAGAGTCGTAGCAATCTGTAGGAGAGTCGTATCAACCCATAGAGCACACGTAGCAATCCGGAGTCATTTTTATGATATGACTCTCCTACGGGGAAAGGCTAGGGATAACTATCGATTGAGTCTATGTATTTATTTCAAATCGTGCATTCTTTGGTCAATATATTAATCAATTATTCAATTAATGGCATGAAGAAACCCCGAGACTCTTATAAAGCAAGTGAGACTGTCTCATCTTAAAAGTTTTGGGTGTTTTAGAAAATACTTATGTTGTAAAAATACAAGGACATTCAAATCATTCTCATCAATCCGTACCGGAGTCGTACCTATCAATGCACGAGTCCTTGCTACCCGTGCAAGAGTCGTGGCAATCCGTACATAGCCGTACCTATCCGTTCTCGTGTCGTAGCAATCCGTAGCAAAGTCGGGACGTGATCCGTGGCAATCCGTAGTTATCCGTAGCCACCCTTACTCAATTCGTATAACCCGTTCCAATCCGTACCGAAGTCGTAGTTTCATAATTGAACGAAAATTTTGCGTCCCGACTCACAACGAATAGATCAGTTTTGAAGTCGTAGCAAAGTGGTGGCTAAATTCGTGAAAGTGTGAATGCGGCTTTATACTTATGGTTCAAGTCGATTTCATAGAAACAATTGGGTTTTATTTGGAAAAGGGCATAGTTACTTACGAGCATCTGACCTATTTCTTTCAAGAGCGAAATGTGTTCCTCACCAATGACGTCATGAAATAAAGAGATTCTTGGAAAATAGTTGACAACTTCTTCTTTTGATTTATATATTGGAATTCTGGTGTCTCTATTGAAACATTTGAGTTTTGATTGTTTCTTTATTCTCTGCAATTCATAGGAAAAAGGATATGAAGATTTGATTTTTTTTTCAGAAGCCATTTCAAAATGCAAGGCATTCATCATCTAAAAACTAAGAGGCTGCAAATTAAATTCAAGTTTTTCTTGCGATCTTTTTCAAAGAATTAAAGTTTTCAAACATTTAGATCTAAGGAAATATAAATGAGAAAATAAGGTAACATTAAACTTTTAAAATGATCAAATTCCTTTTTTTTTTTTCTTTTTGCTATTACCATAGTGTTCCCTCTACACAAGGCCATATAAGCTTTATCTTCTTTAGACAACGTACTAGGCTTAAGAATTTTTTTGTGGTCTTTGTGCTTGTCATCTGCTCTGGATGAGTAGAACTTTAAATCTCTTTGCAGACCAGCATGATCTGAAGGTGTAATTCCAATCATTAACTTTTTTGATCTGAAGGTGTAATTCCAATCATTAACTTTTTTATTTTAACATGAGAATGAACTTTTTGTTTTAACATGAGAATGAACTTTTTGTTTTAACATGAGAATGAATTTTTTGTTTTAACATGAGAATGTGAGAATGTTTCGAATAATTATGTAAGGTATTTTTTTATGTTTGATTTTATGTTTCTAAACGATTTTGTAAAATAAATAAGTAAATGTTTCATAAGGTTAAACATTGTTGAGGACGCGAGTGTTTTACGATTTCAGAGTCAGCATTGAGATGTTATGTCTCTTTCTTTTTTGATGTTTCTTTTTGTGCATGTTTTGTGCATGTTTTAGTGCCTTTTAGTTGCTTTAGTTAATTACGGTGTTATGCTTGAGTTTAAGTTATTCGCTGTGATCATTACACCATTGATTTGTAAGAGTTCTCTTTACCATGCATAACCGCCTAAGCCAGATGAAATGGTGGTGGCTAAGATGGTGGTGGTGGTGGTGGTGGTAGTGTTGGTGGGTGTTGGGATGATGATGATGATGATGATGATGATGATGATGATGATGATGATGATGATGATGATGATGATGATGATGATATATGAGCAAGTGGAATAAGTTTGTACATTTTGTAAAATCAAATGTTTCAATGCTTCATTTTGATATAAATATGTATATGTTTTATTAGTTACCCGTGTCTGATAATGATTCCAAAACCTGAACAGCCTGTGTGTGCATTCCGTACTGATGGGGATAGAAAAGACGCAATGAAGTGCAGTGTTAATGTATGTATTGTAAAACGTTCTATCACCTTGTAAAATCATTTTTGTTGTGTTTCTAATTTATGTTTACCTAACAAAAATCAAATTGATATTTTGATCAGAATTTTAACGTTGTTTGGTTTTCTATTAAGAATTGTACATTAATTTGTTTTTTAACTATAGCTCCTTCTGACATTATCTTGTTTCAACAAGTATCTTTACCTTATAGTAAGCAGCTGCCAGATTCCGAGCTACTTTTATAAGTGTATTATGGTGCGTTTGAACATCAGATCGATTATAAAGCTCATCCAGCCATCTAATCTCTTCATAATACCGCCTCGTATCATCGGCATATCTAGTTATATATAAAACATCATCAATGGATAAAGGCTTGGTTTGCCAATCAAGAATCCGGCCTTGCAAAAGTTTTGACAAATCCAGCTGATAAAATGACCATAATCTAAGGATAGCATTTGTTGCACCTTTCATGTCCACTTGAGATGGCCATCGTCCTATGTGTTTTTCCACCACATTTCTTGTGAGATTAAAATCTGAAATATATCAAGATCTTTATCGATTTTCCTTATAAATCATGAAAAAGTAATTGTTTTAAAAATGGAATATGTTGATGAAAGATACTAATAATAATTGCCCCTAAAACCCGAGTATATCTCAGATTTTTAAGACATTTATATGTCGTTGAGATGACGAAAACAACATAAACGTCAAATGTTAAACGTCTTCAAATTCAATAGCATCATTATAACAGATGAATTTGCAGCATGGACCATACATGCAAGTTTCGGGTACTTAACCCTCGTCAGTGATCCTTAATCTAAACAATGTAATATGGCCAAAAAGTATGAAAATTATGATGTCAAAATGTTCTGAAAGACGTAGCAGGATGGTTGGGAATTGATGCTACAGGACCCATGTTTCAGAAGTTTCAAGAAATTTGCTAACAGAAATCTTGGAATGCGTTGAAGAGCTTAATATTCTATATATAAAAACCTTGAATGAGGTGAACTTTATCTGCTGAAATCAGGAAGGTGTCTCCTACAATGTCTTTCGTTTTAATTAAGATTTAATGATCCCAAGTCTTCAGTGTTTAACTTGTCCAGCTTCAAATTTGAAATAACATGTTTCCCAGGAAATCATAATGCTTGAAAGCCTTTGAAATAACTTGATCTGCATTTTCAAATGATAGTTTTGGTCTTTGATTATTCTACTGATTTATTTAAGTGGTGCAACCTACAATGAATTTTGTACTAACAGGGAAAGAAACATTGAATAAGTAAATAACATCATTTGAAACCAAGTTTATAGCACCCGACATATGTTTTGGACATTCGGATCCCCTCGCCCTTTATTTGTAACGGCATAAAATACTCGGATGCCAATGGTGGAAGGTTTTACATCAAATCGATGTAAAAGTAAAAAGGCACTTTTTCAACATTCAAAGTCCTCCAACCCGAGTGAGTAATGTTGTGAGTAACATAATTGTCAGTTACGATCCAGTGTTGGAACTTGTATTTCATGATAAATTATAACAAATTAAAGTAATAGATCAACGGGGAACTATTTTTAAAATGGCGCCGTCTGACGTCCGAGTCTTTTTTCGAAGGAAAAAGTCGAGGCTGATCCGAATGGTGTTTTGAATGGTGAATCCTCATCAGTTGCACTTAAAGCCAAATTTATTTCAGTAGCGCTCTCTAGATTGATTTCTGAAAATGTGTATCTGTATCTATTTTAAAAAGAGTCTGTGGCTCGAAATTTACTGTAGGGTCGATTAAGTAGAGTGATAAAAATTATACTTCCAAAAGAGCATTGGAGGGACGATACTAGATGGTATGGGATACACCCTCTTTATTTATTCTATCGGTCAGAATGTGCAATTGGCAGTTTTCTTTTCCTAGTTTCGATTACAGGGAACGACAGCATTTCAATTTATTGCGTTGAATTTATTTCTACAACTTTGTTATTAAGAAGGCGACGACACATTGATTAGAGCGTCACCATCTAGGATAAATTTTCCTTTTGAAATACTAGATAAATATATCAAATACTAGATATCAAATGTATCAAATACTAGATAATGTTTTACAAAAATATTGGACTTTCCATTTACCGTTTTTGAATTGTGGCCACAAAGTTATTAATTTGTGTTTGACGTACTTGTATGTTGTTTTTTCTTTTGTTGTCGGTATCTTTTTCATATCAATTTGATCCATATATGGCGATTCTATCAATACCCTTTTGATAAATTGATCCTGCGCAGGTACATTATTGAAAAGTAGAAGTTTTTCAACGTTTCTCGGTTGGTTCCATTCTTTCTACCCTGAATCAAAGAATTAGGGGACAATAGTTTTAGTAGAGCAACCAAGTCGCTAAATTTGAAATTTTAATCAACCCACCTAACACAGGGCTAATTTTTATATTAAACGAAAGAATATAACTTGGGACATCAGATTTGACCTGTCGTAAAAAATTCGTATGGTCAGAATTCCTGTAAATTCTTAGAAAAGCGGAAAATCAGTAAAATTCAAAACCATAGATATTTTAACAAAAATTATCATCCTTTAATAAATGAAAAGTCAAACTGACCGAAATCAATGTCAATATGCTAATTGAAGTCAAAAGAAAATTTTTGGATCAAATCGATTTTTCTAATTTCAACTTCATGGATGAATGAGCACAAATTCTTAGATAAATTGGTAAAATTGAAATTTTCAATTCTTTCACTTCAATATTGAGAATGTTAATTCGAAGATAAAAATTGACATACAGAAACAATATTTTGATATGTGAATGTGTTTTTAGGAAAGTTTGATAGAGATCGATTGAAAAACTTAAGAGTACCAGGCAAATAAAGTGCCCCACCCCCAACTTTGTTATTAGCGATTCACTGCAATATAAACTAGGAGATGTGTTCTCGATAATACGGAGTAAAACTAAATATATACGGCTAAATTAAGTTTTAACATATAATAATGAATGAAAAGTATCGCTTTATTTCAAAGAAGACGACAAATTTACATCAATAATTTTGAAAAAAAAAATTTCTGTACTATCTATGTTCTGGTTATTTCAAACATTGTGATATGGACGCATTTTGTCAGCCGAATTTTAGAAATAATTAATGTTAAACGTTATCAAATTGAATAGCATCACTAAAGAGCAGATAAATTTGCAGCATGGACCAGACATGCACGTTTCGGGTACTTAACCCTCGTCAGTGATCCTCAAATCTAAACAATGTAATATGCCAAAAAAGTATGAAGTTACTTTGTCGAAAAAGCGTACCGAAAGACGTAGCAGGATGGGTGGGATATGATGATGCAGGACTCACTTTTAAGAAATTTCAAGAAATTTTGATAACAGAAATTTTAGAATGCGTTGAAGAAACGATCAACCGAAATTGATCGAACTTGGCTACATGTGCCCTTGGGGACTCCTGGTCCACCAGCAGTGTAACAAAACATGGAATTATGCAATGCATTTTAGTTCCACAAGTGAGTAGCGTAGCTGCCTATACGACCCCATCACACTCAATGCAATCATGGCATTTTCTTTCTCTGTTTGACCTTGTGACAACAGTTGTCGCTAAAACGTAGCTTAAAGGCATCTTTCTACAGGTATTGTTGTACCAAACTGACCTGACCGGGCGGAGCTCATTTAACCTGGTCATCGGAAGAGTTTACTTCTGACCAGGTGATAAAAGCCTTATAAAATTACAGGTAATGAGTATTTACTCTAATTACGATGTGCAATTCATAATCTATTTACCCTAAAATTGTATCAATTCGTCTCAATTGCTTGATTGAATTAGCTCCGCCCGGTCAGGTTTGTTTGCTACGGCAATAGGTGATAATTGGGGATAGCCTCTGATTTCTAGTTATGGTTCTCTAGTTTCTGATTGGTTGATCGTTGATGGCCATTATACGATATCAACGATATTCTATGTTTTTGTTGAGCTTATTTTTTTACTGTCTGTTTATTGTTTTTCATGCTTCATCCTTGTCTATAATGGACAATTTTTTTTTAATTTCTCTGCAATTGTTTCTATATAAATGAAACGGAAAAGATACAAACAAATATTGAACACCAAACAACCACATTTACAAGAATCAAAGACGATCACATAAAACTACCAACCGAGAAGCAAATCTTAAGAAATATTAAAATAGAAATGACCACACAATAAAGGGTGCTCTATTCTCTGCGGTCTTAATTACGCTGAGCTGTCAACATATAAATCCCGTCGTTATAAATGTTAGATTTTACTGTGTTGTATCGCATCTTGGACTCTTTAATATCCATCGTTGAAGATCGATGCTTTGCTGTTGGAATAGTTTCTTCTTGGACACATTTCACCGACTATTTTTGCGTCATACATTTCACACTTTTCAATTTTATTTCTTTATTCGGAGCTCTTTGGGAAATACGGCCATTGACGCGCCAACATTCTAGGCTCCTGTTGCGGCGAATTTTTCGTTGTCTACAGACGGTTCCTCTTCGTGATATAGCCTTTTATTTGTTGTATTGTAGACGTATGTAGTCCTTATTAATGTAGGAACTGCCCAATTAAAGTACCAATACTACATATGACAATGTGGTTTGTGCTTATGTACAGGATTATGAATTCAAGCCCCCCCCCCCCCCCCCCCCCCCCCACCGTGACCCTTGAGGTCTTTCCATTGGATCTCACGGAGACATCAAAGGGGTTCTCTGACTCAGTATATCTTGAAAAGCATCCACTTGATTTTGTAACAGTTACAAATCTGAACGAAGAGTAAGTGCGGATGCTAAAAGGAATAAATTGCACAAGGTTTAGCCAAGGCATATCGTAATGTTTAAAACACAGATAACGAAGAGCCCAAACTCTGACCAATGTACTTTACATGTATATTCACATCTCTGTGGTACTAAAATAAACGCCAAAAGATACTTTTCATAATTTTATATTAACTTAGTGCCTTTTTCTTCAATTCACGTATTTTCATTTCAACTTGTCGCGAATGGGTTTCCATACACGGTCTTACCACGACATTATAAAAAGAAGTATTTTTCATTAATTTTTAAACAGTATGGTGTTATTCCACTTTCTGTATTTAACTTTTATCAAAAATATGTATGTATACCGGTTGATAGGTACGATTTGATAGAAACTGTAACACGTGGTCGACTGAATCTTTATCTACGGAAACTAATTTGTGAAATGACGCTTAAATCAAAAGTATATACGCTTTAGGTTTTTACATTTATTTATAGCCCCTTAGAAAAATGATCAATAAAAAGGCATTGGAAATAATAAATATATATTTGTCGATATGTTTCGAGACCAGAATTTAATCTCTGTGCTTTAGAGAAAACATTTATACGGATTCTTCATATTTCACAGAAATTTGCATAAAACTGTAGTTTTTCGAGAGAGGAGAAAATATTTTCCCTCCAAAACAATTATATAACATGTGTACATATCTAATGCATTGATTGCAACGACTTTCTATACAAAAAAGAACAAAATATAGGAATACCGAGGATATAAACGATAGATATTTCGTATTAATTTTTCACGATTTTTTCGCTTTTTACTCAATTTAAACAAAATCTGACCGTGGAATATTCTTTACGACAGCTCTAATTGAAAGCAGGGGTATTCATCAAAAAGTTCAGACCAAATTCAGGCCTGTGTTAGGTGTGTTGATTAAACTCGAAAACTAAGCTTCTTTTTTAAATTGGTCGCTCTACTATTTAAGTATATCTGTCTGATTTGTTGTCCATCCACCCGCTCGCCTGTCTGTCTGTCTGTCTGCAACATTAACATTGTTTCTAATGATTTTTATAGATAGATATTTCTTCCTTCACAATGACAACTTTGGGTCAATGATTATAAGAATGTGTACATTGCAAACTTTTACCTTAAGAGTTTTTAACTGAGTGCTGAATTAAGTGAAGCTATTTTAAAAAGAGTGCACGGCTGCAAAATTCCTGTAGGGTCGATTCGGTAGGATGATTGAATAAAGTACAAAGAAATATCTATCAGTTATTCAGTCTCAAGGCAGAGTTTCCATTCTGAACCTAAATAAAATCTATGACTAAAGAGAATCGGTGCTAGGATGTTAACCTCCTACATTTAGGCGGATCTAGGAATTTATCAAAGGGGAGGGGTTGAAGATTTAAAAGGGGAGAATGAATGCATACTATCAAAAGCTTCTGTTTCGCTATAATACCTTAAAGAGTGCATTATTGACTTCACAAAGATAATCTATATCTGTTTGAGACGGACAAACAAGCAGACAGCTGACAGGCAAAAGTATATTCGAAACTTTGAGTATCTTTGTCAGTGCAAAGGTTGTTTTCATTCAATACTTCATAGAAAAGTTGTAATTACGTTGAACTGTAGGAAGCAAGACACATTGGCGGATCTAGCGAGGTGGATAGGGGGGGGGTGGCATCCCCCCTTTGGTCTGACCAAAAAAAAACCAAGAGAGAGAGCTTATGTTAAAAAACTTAATCTCTGTCCTTCTTACTTGACAAGCTTTCAGCACCAAGATGTACAACATTTGTGACATAAAGTCTGAATATCATAATGTTGAAGATTTGAGGCTTATAAAATAATCTTTGCTCCGATGCGTGTTTAGTTATAAATAGGAAATTGTGTTTACTTTACAAGGGCGTAGGAGAGGGGGGGCAGCGGGGGCACACCCCCCCCCCCCTATTTTTCAATCACAAAATGTTATGATGCATTAACATTGTTTAAAATAGCAACATTTTGTACCATATATCTACAATTTTTCGGTCCATTTTCAAAATTTTTTTGGCTCGCTACCGCTCGCCAGTTCTTTATAGACTTTCTTAATAATTTAGCTATTCTCAGCCATCCTCAACGTACATGAAGACATTTAACTCAAACAATATGTACTTGTTAATGATAGAGGGTATAAAAAGTCATTTCTGATAAGTCAATGACAAATATGGATAATGACCATATCCCTGTATACAGCACAAAATCGATAATTCAAAAATCAGAAACCGAAGGCATACAAAATCAGGACAAAACAGGAACCAAAGCAAACAAACAAAAACCTCCACCATATGAAAAGAAGCGAACTCCCGATATGGGAGTGAGACCAGGTGCCCAGGAAGAGTAAGCATCTCCTGCTTGCATGCAACACCCGTCGCTTCAATTCGGTAGAACTGTCACATCCGGTTACTTCCATTTTGGAAGATATAGAGTACAATCTTTGGTTGGATGGTTCAAATGGTCTATGACAGAATATCATCCACCATTCTTGAGAGTGGAACATCATAGTGTATAACGAGTTCCCCATATCGACCGTAGAACTTCCTCAGTGACGATGTTAGTCGGTCACAAACATATCCCTGACTGAGAAGCTTATCTGAAAGACGCCTAGCTCTCAGAACAAAATCCGTATATTTGGTACTTGCTCTGGCATAGCGTATCAACTGAGATATGAACACGCCATAAGCAGGCGATGAAGGGATGTTGCTACTCAGAAAAGGAAAGTTTGTAATGCTGAAATTGAAGTCGTCACGTTTGTCATAGAGTGAGGTGTTCATGTGACCATCAGTGTCGTAGGACAACATTATGTCCAAATAGGATGCTGAATTATTTGTCTCTGTGGTTTCTTTGACTTCAAGCTCCGAAGGATAGATACTGCTCAGGTAATCCGCGAATTTTGGATTATTGATGGACAACACATCGTCTATGTATCTGTAAGTGAAGTTAAAGTCAAATATTATGCTAAAAAAATAAATATTCAAGTACTTCAAATTTAGAATTGCGCCAGAAATGTTAAAATTTGTGCCCATATTCTTTTAGAATCTCTTCCTCCTCCCCCCCCCCCCCACCTTTTTTTTCTTTTTTTTTTTTGCTTGTTAGAAATTTTGGGATGTTGTGCCCCTCCACTTTTTCAGGCAGAGCTACGCCGTTGCTTTAAAAGATAATAATGTTAAACGTCTTTAAGTTCAATAGCATCATTTAAAACCTGATAAATTTACAGCATGGACCAGACATGCACGTTTCGGGTACTAAACCCTCGTCAGTGATCCTCAGTCTAAACAATGTTATATGACCGAAAAGTATGAAAATTATTATGTCCAAAAATATACCGAAAGACGTAGCAGAATGGGTGGGATATGATGCTACAGGACCCACGTTTTAGAAATTTCAAGAAATTTTGTAACAGAAAATTTCAAATGCGTTGAGAAGACAGACGATCAACCAAAGTTGATCGAACTTGGCTACATGTGCCCTCGGGGACTCTTGGTCCACCAGCAGTGACACTCACCGAGTAGTTCAAATGTTAAACGTCTTTAAGTTCAATAGCATCATTTAAAACCTGATAAATTTACAGCATGGACCAGACATGCACGTTTCGGGTACTAAACCCTCGTCAGTGATCCTCAGTCTAAACAATGTTATATGACCGAAAAGTATGAAAATTATTATGTCCAAAAATATACCGAAAGACGTAGCAGAATGGGTGGGATATGATGCTACAGGACCCACGTTTTAGAAATTTCAAGAAATTTTGTAACAGAAAATTTCAAATGCGTTGAGAAGACAGACGATCAACCAAAGTTGATCGAACTTGGCTACATGTGCCCTCGGGGACTCTTGGTCCACCAGCAGTGACACTCACCGAGTAGTTCAAATGTTAAACGTCTTTAAGTTCAATAGCATCATTTAAAACCTGATAAATTTACAGCATGGACCAGACATGCACGTTTCGGGTACTAAACCCTCGTCAGTGATCCTCAGTCTAAACAATGTTATATGACCGAAAAGTATGAAAATTATTATGTCCAAAAATATACCGAAAGACGTAGCAGAATGGGTGGGATATGATGCTACAGGACCCACGTTTTAGAAATTTCAAGAAATTTTGTAACAGAAAATTTCAAATGCGTTGAGAAGACAGACGATCAACCAAAGTTGATCGAACTTGGCTACATGTGCCCTCGGGGACTCTTGGTCCACCAGCAGTGACACTCACCGAGTAGTTCAAATGTTAAACGTCTTTAAGTTCAATAGCATCATTTAAAACCTGATAAATTTACAGCATGGACCAGACATGCACGTTTCGGGTACTAAACCCTCGTCAGTGATCCTCAGTCTAAACAATGTTATATGACCGAAAAGTATGAAAATTATTATGTCCAAAAATATACCGAAAGACGTAGCAGAATGGGTGGGATATGATGCTACAGGACCCACGTTTTAGAAATTTCAAGAAATTTTGTAACAGAAAATTTCAAATGCGTTGAGAAGACAGACGATCAACCAAAGTTGATCGAACTTGGCTACATGTGCCCTCGGGGACTCTTGGTCCACCAGCAGTGACACTCACCGAGTAGTTCAAATGTTAAACGTCTTTAAGTTCAATAGCATCATTTAAAACCTGATAAATTTACAGCATGGACCAGACATGCACGTTTCGGGTACTAAACCCTCGTCAGTGATCCTCAGTCTAAACAATGTTATATGACCGAAAAGTATGAAAATTATTATGTCCAAAAATATACCGAAAGACGTAGCAGAATGGGTGGGATATGATGCTACAGGACCCACGTTTTAGAAATTTCAAGAAATTTTGTAACAGAAAATTTCAAATGCGTTGAGAAGACAGACGATCAACCAAAGTTGATCGAACTTGGCTACATGTGCCCTCGGGGACTCTTGGTCCACCAGCAGTGACACTCACCGAGTAGTTCAAATGTTAAACGTCTTTAAGTTCAATAGCATCATTTAAAACCTGATAAATTTACAGCATGGACCAGACATGCACGTTTCGGGTACTAAACCCTCGTCAGTGATCCTCAGTCTAAACAATGTTATATGACCGAAAAGTATGAAAATTATTATGTCCAAAAATATACCGAAAGACGTAGCAGAATGGGTGGGATATGATGCTACAGGACCCACGTTTTAGAAATTTCAAGAAATTTTGTAACAGAAAATTTCAAATGCGTTGAGAAGACAGACGATCAACCAAAGTTGATCGAACTTGGCTACATGTGCCCTCGGGGACTCTTGGTCCACCAGCAGTGACACTCACCGAGTAGTTCAAATGTTAAACGTCTTTAAGTTCAATAGCATCATTTAAAACCTGATAAATTTACAGCATGGACCAGACATGCACGTTTCGGGTACTAAACCCTCGTCAGTGATCCTCAGTCTAAACAATGTTATATGACCGAAAAGTATGAAAATTATTATGTCCAAAAATATACCGAAAGACGTAGCAGAATGGGTGGGATATGATGCTACAGGACCCACGTTTTAGAAATTTCAAGAAATTTTGTAACAGAAAATTTCAAATGCGTTGAGAAGACAGACGATCAACCAAAGTTGATCGAACTTGGCTACATGTGCCCTCGGGGACTCTTGGTCCACCAGCAGTGACACTCACCGAGTAGTTCAAATGTTAAACGTCTTTAAGTTCAATAGCATCATTTAAAACCTGATAAATTTACAGCATGGACCAGACATGCACGTTTCGGGTACTAAACCCTCGTCAGTGATCCTCAGTCTAAACAATGTTATATGACCGAAAAGTATGAAAATTATTATGTCCAAAAATATACCGAAAGACGTAGCAGAATGGGTGGGATATGATGCTACAGGACCCACGTTTTAGAAATTTCAAGAAATTTTGTAACAGAAAATTTCAAATGCGTTGAGAAGACAGACGATCAACCAAAGTTGATCGAACTTGGCTACATGTGCCCTCGGGGACTCTTGGTCCACCAGCAGTGACACTCACCGAGTAGTTCAAATGTTAAACGTCTTTAAGTTCAATAGCATCATTTAAAACCTGATAAATTTACAGCATGGACCAGACATGCACGTTTCGGGTACTAAACCCTCGTCAGTGATCCTCAGTCTAAACAATGTTATATGACCGAAAAGTATGAAAATTATTATGTCCAAAAATATACCGAAAGACGTAGCAGAATGGGTGGGATATGATGCTACAGGACCCACGTTTTAGAAATTTCAAGAAATTTTGTAACAGAAAATTTCAAATGCGTTGAGAAGACAGACGATCAACCAAAGTTGATCGAACTTGGCTACATGTGCCCTCGGGGACTCTTGGTCCACCAGCAGTGACACTCACCGAGTAGTTCAAATGTTAAACGTCTTTAAGTTCAATAGCATCATTTAAAACCTGATAAATTTACAGCATGGACCAGACATGCACGTTTCGGGTACTAAACCCTCGTCAGTGATCCTCAGTCTAAACAATGTTATATGACCGAAAAGTATGAAAATTATTATGTCCAAAAATATACCGAAAGACGTAGCAGAATGGGTGGGATATGATGCTACAGGACCCACGTTTTAGAAATTTCAAGAAATTTTGTAACAGAAAATTTCAAATGCGTTGAGAAGACAGACGATCAACCAAAGTTGATCGAACTTGGCTACATGTGCCCTCGGGGACTCTTGGTCCACCAGCAGTGACACTCACCGAGTAGTTCAAATGTTAAACGTCTTTAAGTTCAATAGCATCATTTAAAACCTGATAAATTTACAGCATGGACCAGACATGCACGTTTCGGGTACTAAACCCTCGTCAGTGATCCTCAGTCTAAACAATGTTATATGACCGAAAAGTATGAAAATTATTATGTCCAAAAATATACCGAAAGACGTAGCAGAATGGGTGGGATATGATGCTACAGGACCCACGTTTTAGAAATTTCAAGAAATTTTGTAACAGAAAATTTCAAATGCGTTGAGAAGACAGACGATCAACCAAAGTTGATCGAACTTGGCTACATGTGCCCTCGGGGACTCTTGGTCCACCAGCAGTGACACTCACCGAGTAGTTCAAATGTTAAACGTCTTTAAGTTCAATAGCATCATTTAAAACCTGATAAATTTACAGCATGGACCAGACATGCACGTTTCGGGTACTAAACCCTCGTCAGTGATCCTCAGTCTAAACAATGTTATATGACCGAAAAGTATGAAAATTATTATGTCCAAAAATATACCGAAAGACGTAGCAGAATGGGTGGGATATGATGCTACAGGACCCACGTTTTAGAAATTTCAAGAAATTTTGTAACAGAAAATTTCAAATGCGTTGAGAAGACAGACGATCAACCAAAGTTGATCGAACTTGGCTACATGTGCCCTCGGGGACTCTTGGTCCACCAGCAGTGACACTCACCGAGTAGTTCAAATGTTAAACGTCTTTAAGTTCAATAGCATCATTTAAAACCTGATAAATTTACAGCATGGACCAGACATGCACGTTTCGGGTACTAAACCCTCGTCAGTGATCCTCAGTCTAAACAATGTTATATGACCGAAAAGTATGAAAATTATTATGTCCAAAAATATACCGAAAGACGTAGCAGAATGGGTGGGATATGATGCTACAGGACCCACGTTTTAGAAATTTCAAGAAATTTTGTAACAGAAAATTTCAAATGCGTTGAGAAGACAGACGATCAACCAAAGTTGATCGAACTTGGCTACATGTGCCCTCGGGGACTCTTGGTCCACCAGCAGTGACACTCACCGAGTAGTTCAAATGTTAAACGTCTTTAAGTTCAATAGCATCATTTAAAACCTGATAAATTTACAGCATGGACCAGACATGCACGTTTCGGGTACTAAACCCTCGTCAGTGATCCTCAGTCTAAACAATGTTATATGACCGAAAAGTATGAAAATTATTATGTCCAAAAATATACCGAAAGACGTAGCAGAATGGGTGGGATATGATGCTACAGGACCCACGTTTTAGAAATTTCAAGAAATTTTGTAACAGAAAATTTCAAATGCGTTGAGAAGACAGACGATCAACCAAAGTTGATCGAACTTGGCTACATGTGCCCTCGGGGACTCTTGGTCCACCAGCAGTGACACTCACCGAGTAGTTCAAATGTTAAACGTCTTTAAGTTCAATAGCATCATTTAAAACCTGATAAATTTACAGCATGGACCAGACATGCACGTTTCGGGTACTAAACCCTCGTCAGTGATCCTCAGTCTAAACAATGTTATATGACCGAAAAGTATGAAAATTATTATGTCCAAAAATATACCGAAAGACGTAGCAGAATGGGTGGGATATGATGCTACAGGACCCACGTTTTAGAAATTTCAAGAAATTTTGTAACAGAAAATTTCAAATGCGTTGAGAAGACAGACGATCAACCAAAGTTGATCGAACTTGGCTACATGTGCCCTCGGGGACTCTTGGTCCAAACAGATATAGATTATTTTTGTGTAGTCAATAATCCATCCTTTAAAGTATTATTGCGAAACAGAAGCTTTTGATAGTATGCATTCAACATCCCCCTTTGAAAATCTTCAACCCAACTCCCCCCTTTGAAAAATTCCTAGATCCGCCTATGAGACATATAAGTACGTCCCCCTCCTCCCCTTCTTTTTCTGAATAAATCGGTGAAATTGCAGCAGTAAAAATATTTCTGGGTTGCAACGAGTTTTGATTTATCATTTACAAATATGAATTTTAATATTTAATTTGTCTGAAAGAAATATTGATGCGCAATTATATAAGCTTAGCAGTTGCCATTGCCTGGAACATCCACTGCCGTGTACGTCTCTTTAGTATCATCGGGAAAATTAGGGCGGTGGCAAGCTCGTCGATTGCAGTATATCAGGTCGCCGCGGGGGTACATGTTTTGTTAGTTCGTTATGCAACTTACAGCTCAATTCTTGAATTTCCCGATGGCTTACTTTTGAATTGCTGATTGTAAGTTTATTTTCTTCGAGCATGTTGAACTAAAACAAAATCGGTAATGTTATAGTACAACCAGTGACGTGCAATGGAATACGATATCAAAAACTTTTGTAAGTAAGAAGGACATAGATTATTTTTTTTAATATGAGCTTTTCTATCTCTCTCTCTCTCTCTCTCTTTCTCTCTCTCTATCTTTCTCTCTCTCTCTTCGAGAGGGAGAGTCCTATAATTTCGATGATATTTTAGTCAGTGGTATTCTTTGAAACAAGACCTACCTATTAATACTTTTGTACCTTGTCACATTGAGCTTGGGATTTGATTCCCATTCATTTGTATGATAAATATGGATAATGACCATATCCCAATATAAAGCACAAAATCGATAACTGAGAAAATCACAAACCGAAGGTATACAACATCAAGATAAAACAGGAACCAAAGCAAACAAACAAAAACCTCCATCACATGAAAAAAAGCAAACTCCCAATATGGGAGTGAGAGTTCCTGTGACTCTCTTACATGGTCCTCTGGATCATCAGTGAGTTAAAGAATATCCTGACAATAATCTCAACAGCACTCACAATAGAGAACCAAATTGAGCATCGCCGGACCACTAGCAAGCTATAGGTGGGACCAGGTGCCCGGGAGGAGTGAGCGTCCCCTGTTGGCTAGCCGCATCCGCCGTCGATGTTCATGCACGAAAATAAAAACAATATGTAAAATACATGCATTGCACTGTCTGAAAAGAAGGTAGGAGATCTCCAACAAGACCCCGTTGCAGCATCAACAGGAAAACACCAAAACACCCAATGCAAAAAACACAAAAGACGAGTACAGCACGAGACGGAAAAGAGACACACGACATGTAAACATCAAACACAAAAGACTACACATAAACCGACGAGACCAATGGGTAACCGGTGCCGACTTTGGACGGCCATCTGTCACGCAAGTAGCAAATGGTGTGTTTATCCTGGATTACGTGCGCACAACCCTCTCACTTCTCCAATTACCCAGAGGTCTCGAAGAACGTACAATTGTGGTGTAAAACCTCCTCACTGTAAGATGACATCACACAAACAAGACTGCGAAACGCAGAGGCCCTATAGACACAGATGAATATGTAAATGGATATAAAAAGAGGGCATGCGTAATACAGTCCGTGCTCTGCCGGCTGTAGCGAGCTCATGTATGTAATCACCCGAGGAGTCCGACTGACATTCAGAGAGGACAGGTTGTCGGGGCCCTGTCTTCTCTAAAGAGGTTTGGACAGGGCCCGTCATGGAGTCCCGTCGTCACAGTCAGTCAGAGTGCAAGTCTCAAGGATGCGCTTGTACAAGACTGTAGATTGGTCAAGTACCAAGCCTAGTGTCCGTCTGGTGACATTAGGATCATACCCATGGTATAAAAGGCGTTTGATGAAGTTATATCTATATAGAAAGTGCTATGGCGACCATGTCAGGGAAAATATTCAAAACACTAAGTGTCAAACCCCTCGTCGGGAACTTTTTTACAAGCTCCACACGGCAAAGGGCATAAGAGTGACACTGACATTTCTTTTAACCTTCAGAATATTTAGCTTCTGTTTGAGTCAAGATGTAAGATTAGTCAAGAATTTCTTCTATTCTTACTGATAGCATGTTGATCTATGTCACAGTCCTCACACCATATTGAATCAAACACGTGACTCCAGCCATGGACAAATCTGGTCAGGAGATGGAAGGCGTTGATAGGATTCTCACAGTAATGTACATCATTTATTGACTCTGTATGATGTTTTCGGGCAGAAATTGAAAATCTGTGGAAGATAAATCAGATAACAATGTTTCAATTTCAGGGAAAGACAAGGATAAGGATTTGGGAGAGCCGATTTTATATATCTGAAATCAAGAACTCTCTTTAGAAGAAATAAGGATGGATAAATCCATGGTCATGTAACTCATCGACAAAAGTCAAGTCGAGAAGAAAATAGCAATGTAATAGCAGACCAGACGAACATAACACACCTTCAAATTTCAGTTTCAGTGCGAAATTAAAAATCATTCTCTGCCTTCTCGAGAAAATGGAAAATCCTCGATTCGACTCTACTGACGAAAACGGAATTTATCTGACTGCAAAGGTTGTGTAATCGAAAATAATTACTAAATGTGTTTGTTTATCTGATTCTAAGCATTTTGATTGGTCGATCGCAATTATTGTGACTTCCGTTATGAGATGATAAAATGTCAAAATTGAGCGGAACTACTTTCATACTAACGCAACAGAAATCAAAAATTGTCTAACGCATGAAATAAACAAAACAAATGGTCTCAAATAATCCATTAAAACTAGGGACAGTTCCATGCGTCGACTCATAAACATCACAGCACAGTTCTGTGAATGTTTGCCGAGATTACATCGGTTGCTACGCGCATGATTTGAAAACTGCAACAAGTGAACATGATCGGCAGTTTGTTGACGGATTTCTTGTGTTTCTAGGGAAATTTTGATTGACTTATTAGAAATGAATGAAAAAACTTGTCCTTTATTTTTCTAAAATCTTCGAAATTAATCTAATACACATGGATATACAACATGTAGGATGAATACATTTGAAAGTACTGAGCAAAAGCTACGCAATCGCGACTTACCAAACTTGTCATGCCGATTTCGTTCCGATTGACGATTCCTATGAAATAATTTATAGCTGATATTCCGATACCTGTAGATCTTAACAACGTGGTTTTTTTTCTTCACACATAAGATCTACAGGTTAAAGCAATGCTGTCTGAGAGTCCGTATAAATCCCAACACAAATTGCTTCATTTTCTACTTTCAACTGTCCATTCGGATTAGCCTCGACCTTTTTCTTCGAAAAAAGAATCGGACGTCAGACGGTGCCATTTTAAAAATGGATCCCCGTTGATATATTAGTTTTGTTATAATCTATTATGAAATACAAGTTCCAACACTGGATCGTAACTGACAAATATGTTACTCACAACATTACTCACTCAAGTTGAAGAATTTTGAATGTTGAAAAAGTGCCTTTTTACTTTTACATCGATTTGATGTAAAACCATCCACCATTGGCATCCGAGTCTTTTTATGCCGTTACAAATAAAGGGCGAGGAGATCCGAGTGTCAACTGTCATGTCTGCTGCCTTCGATAAACAACGCGTCACAAGTTACGTCATAACAGTACAGCAGTAAGTGCAAATAGGTAAAACATGCTGAGGTTCTGAAGGGGGAAATGCTTTTTTTCCTGATTAAATGTCGGCTCGCTTTTTTTTTCCTCTCGAACATTTTTGTTGTTAGGGAACTAGTTCGTACCAGTTTAAATTTTCATACGCCACGTACTCAATCGTTTATTTTCCTTAGAATTTGTACGAATTCGGAATAAATTCATATGTTTGGTAATTATAAGTATAAAATGTTTATTTTTGCCATTTTATTGGATGATGAAATGTCAGTTGTCGTATCACAAATTTTGCGTAGACATTCATCGTCCAATAAAATGGCAAAAATAAACATTCAATTCTTAATACAAAATTGCATTCCGATTTGACAAAAAAGATAATTAAAAGATTACTATTGCATGTCAATAGAAGCAAGATAAATTATACACTGATGACCTGTGACTACCAACTAAAGTAAACATAGCAGCAAACAAGGTACATATCAATGGACTACCTCCTAATTATAGACTAAGACATAACACAGAGTGTTCTCAGTAAAACAAGAAAGACAATACATAAAAGGAGGGATCCCAAGTTGTATCCAGTGCCGACTTTGGTGACTATCCGCCAAATCTAAAGCAGTAAGCAGTCGTTTTGTTGTCTGGGTCACGTGCGCTCGACTCTTTTCTTTATCCAGATACACAAAAGTTTCTAAGACGACAATTTTTCTTTTAGACGCATAAGAGTTGTCTAAAAAAAAACCCTTCTCACTGTAGCGTAAATCATATGTTTGGTGTTTTTTTTTTTTTTTTGCAATTCAGGAATATTTACAGAAGAGCCTTTTGATGGAAATATCAAAGTAAAGCTGTAGCGTATCTACTTAATTGAGAAATTGAAATACCATACGCCTGTTATATCGAAACCGTATCTTCGTAGAGCACAATTATTCACGGTGGAATGTGGAGTTCTAATAGTAAAGAAAAATGCTTTGGGCATAGAAGAAATACTTTTATGCAGTATCTATTGTACAGCCAATTTACAAAAAAAAAAGAAATTCCTTAAGAAAAGACAATAATTCGCGCATCATGCTTTTTAAGCATATCATCGATATTCTTTAATCCAATATTCTGCAGCTGTTTCGTACCTTTTGAAAACAAATATTGATACATCTAATCTTTCATCTTTTCTTTTTGTTGCTAATATCAATTTATATAAGATTTAAGAGATGATAAAGTACATCGTTTATATTCTGTCACCATCCAAAGATTTATTGAGCTAGTTTTTGTCATTCTGCTAATACGGCGTTTTGAAAACTGAAATAAATACATCGCACATGTTGCTAACAATCAATGCTGCTTTAGAAGTTGCTGAAACAGTTTTTTTTTTAAATCTTTTCCACTAATCAAAGGTTATTTTTATATTTCTAAAATGTTTGTACCTTTTCTGTTTCTGGTTTTCCAAGGTTTATAAATTGACATCTATAGTGAAATTCATGTCTTCTTTTTATTGGGAGATTATTTCTATAAAACTTATGTGTCATATTATTCAAATTTTAGTGCCGAACGAAAGCTCTGCATCTGTCTTGAAATCTAGCATCATACATGTATAAATATTCCATATGAAAGTAAAATGTGGTCTCGCAGATACTTATCTGTCGATGGCGAAGTTTTTTAGTTAAAGGGTTTTAAATACTACTATTGAACATCAAGATATACTACTTGCATAAATTATCTATCAAATTATTGCTTAATAGATTTTGTTATTCTCGAGTACACATGATTTCGGTAACCTTCGGAAATTGTTATTTACATATACAGTACTACAGTGTGTTACATGCTCAAGTCAGAGTGAGTTTACGTTATTATTCACTGACTTTAAAAATATAGTACTTCTTTAACTTATTCTGGTTATACTCATTGGTCTCTTTGGTTTATGTGTAGTCTTTTTTCATGTTTATATACTGTGAGTTGATGTTCCTTGTCCCTTTTGCGTCTCTTTCTGTGGGTGTCTGTTCTGTGTTATTTTGCATTGGTTGTTTTGGAGTTTTGCTGTGGGTGCTGCAACCGAGTGTTGTTGGAGATCCCCTCCTTTCTCTCATACATGTAGTTTATTGTTGAGTTGAAGAAAAGGTTTATGTCATGTATAGATATTATATTGCATTAAAATAGCCATGTTAAACGTTGAAAATCGAACACTCTCGAATGATAAACAGCCAAGTGACGCTTGAACGGAAAACGCATTCTCCGTTCGCCATGTTATTTGTTTTGCCTCAGTACTATACTTATGCAAATACGTGCTTATGCTAGGTTTACACTTAGCCATGGTCGGCAGGATGTGCTTCGATTCCACGTACTGAAAGGTAGAGAGAGTTGGGTCGAATCGTTAGGACCACGAGATAACGTGGTGCAATCGTGATGATCAGAGATCGTGGCAAATTAAGATTGTTCCGATGTCTCCTTACATTGTGACAGAGCGTGATCGTAATGGAAAAAAAGAGAGTGACAGACCTTGACTTACCGGAACAGATCGAAATGTCCAATCGTAGGAGATCTTGGTGAACTGCATTGTAGGGCATCGTGACTGAGTGAAATCCTAGCATTACACGTGTTCCCATTCGGTTTTCTAAGGAATGATAATTGTAGGTTGGTAGCATATGTGAATCTTGCAACTTACTACATATAGTTTCTAATTTTTAGTATGATAGACTAGCTTCCATTGACATTTTGACAGAAGTAGATAAGTCGTGGTATAATCCCTGCGAGACCAAATGTTACTTTAGGATAGTATGAAGAAATCATTGAGCAATCCATCCAATATGTGTTGTTACACACACTATAAAATTACCGCTGGTTCTTGCGAAGATTATTAATATCAGGATCATAAATGCTATTCTAATGATAAATATACTGTTTTGACTACAGACAGAAATGCTGATTTAGTTTGTGTGAGCGCTACATAAACCATCAAGGGAAATAACTAGAGTTTTACACTCTTAATTTTACACTTGTCGAGAAAAATTCTGTGAAAAACGAAATTTCACATTCTTGTTTTCATTATTATTATTATTATCATCGCTATTGGAACATAAAATGTTTCAGTGTAGCTCCACGTAAAATCAACATATGAAATTCATTTCTAAAGGTAGCGATGCTGAATCGAGAGTTTAACCTTATAATTTATAAAGCTATTTGAAGGGAATAAATGACGGGAAAATGGCAGAAAAATTTCTCTATTTCTAATTGCGTTGCATGCAAATGGCCGTCCGAAGTCGGCACTGGTTGCCTATTGGCCTCGTTGGTTTATATGTGATCTTTTGTGTTTCATGCTTCTATGGTCTTAGTTGGTGTTTCTTGTCCCTTTACGTCTCTTTCTGTATGTGTCTGCTCTGTGTTTTAGCATTGGGTGTTTTATGGGTTTTGCTGTGGGTGCTGCAACCGAGTGTTGTTAGAGATCCCCTACTTTCTTCTATATAATTAAACCACATTTAGTGCCCTTATATCGTTTTTCGCTATCCAATTATATAGGAACTTCCTTGAGCACATTTCATAGAAGTTTTTGCAAGAATTAGAAGGTATTTCAGCTGCCTCATTCTTATGCAGACCTATTTTTAACTACACGCCGACAAAGTTTGGTTCATCTCAGAATAAGGGGGAAATTGAAAATGAATTGGAACTCTACGATTTGTTTTACTCTACGTTAGCTGTTCCACACCCTAAGATTGAAGATAAATTTGGCTGCTTTCCTTTAAAGATTATCTCCGGATACAGTTAATGTATCTGTTATCTTAAGTAAAAATTCAATTTTAGTTTTATTTCTTTAAGACTTTAAGAGGCCAATACAACGCATTTGGCAATTACATTCGAGGCGAGGTGATCGTAAGACACACTTGAGCGGACCAGCTAATGTTGAGTAAAATCAAAGCGACGAATCCGTATTTCGTCTTGGTTTGCGTTTCTGCCTTATTTGTAGATCTAGATCAACCAAACTTATTCTACGTTTACTTTAACCTGATATGTACTGATAAGTGCATTAATAGAAATCGGATTATTTCATGAATTTTTCCAACGAGAGTGCAAACTTGCGTTATACGCTTTGTTTTTTAAGTAGAGCATGCGCATACCCAGACGATCTTTCGGCCTTGCGTTTTATCAATGCAAGTATCTACAGAGATACTTGCGTGACAGATGACTGTCCTAAATCGGCACATAGGTCATTGGTCTCGTTGGTTTATGTATAAACTTTTGTATGTCATGTTTCTATGTTTCTTTTAGTCTCTTGTTGTGCTTGTCTATTCAGTGTTTTCTCATCAGATGTTATGGTGCTTTGCAAAGTCTAATTGGAGATCACATCCTTTCTTTTAAAACAATCAAAGAAATATAATGCAAATTTTGGAGACACATCCATTGGATTCATTGAAGGACTTTAGGTTGGAAGGTTAGATGTTCGCCCTAGATTTTCCTGTCTAAGGAGGTTTTCTGCCGGGATGCCCGGCTTCCTTCTGATCAAGGATCCCATCACGCCAAACATCTTTTCCATAATTACGCTGACCAACCGTTTTGATGATCGTTTGATATCTAAAATTGGGATCATTAATGCTATTCCCATAATAAATATACCTTTTTGACTACAGACAGAATTGCTGCTCTAGTTTGTGTGTGCGCTACATAAATTATCAAGGGAAATAATAAGGGTTTAACACTCTTGTCGAAAAAAATTCTAGAAAAACTCTAAGTTTTTGCACGTATTTGAAAATAGTTTCGTAATGCATGGACTATGGGACATGTACGTTTTACTGTTTTGTTTATTGTGTGGCCATATACAGCGAGAAGGCATTTTTGTTTTTTCATCTGCTGTACTTATCAGGAAACTTTATTGTATCCGTATTAGCCGGAAGGATGTGCGTGTGTAATCCACGCAACCACATCATTCGCGACTATACTTGGCGGATGGCTGTTTGAAATCGTTACATGGTGCACATAAATTTCCCTAAGTTGATGTATTTTCATTTATGTTTGATGTAAGTCTACTTTGATCGGTATGGTGTTGTTGTCATTGTGCCCTGTAACATGGTCGCCATAGCACTTTCTATATAGACATAATCTCAGACAATGCATGTTTTGTTGATGATATGTTTATTTTCGTGCGTGGACATCGACGGCGGGTGCGGCTAGCCAAACAGGGGATGCTTACTCCTCCCGGGCACCTGGTCCCATCTCTATTCTAGCTTGCTAGGGTTCCTTCGATGCTCAATTTGGTGCTCTATTGTGAATGAGACTGTCATCAGGATCTTCTTTATCTCATTGATGATTTCTTCTTTGTATTCCGTGTTTGTTGCACCCTGTGCTCGTGTTATGCTGTGGCTTATTCAGAGCAGTCTTGTTGATGTCTTGATTATCCGTTTGTCGTTTCAGCCTATTGCTTAATTTGACCTTGAAACTCAAAAATAAAGTTCGTTTCCGTACACAGATTTCAACATAAAATGAGACTGTCCAAGTATTGATAGAAGACGCGTTGTTTCTACAGTCTATTGCAGAGTCGAATTCATGGGAATAATTTTACTCTTTTTCTTTTTTAAATTTTCATGAAACGCAAATCGATGCAGCATTTTTTAATGAGTAAGTCATGAATCTTTCTGAAGAAATTATATCGCGATATATATACTTGTTACCTTCTGTGTATTGCCATGTAATTTTAAACAGCATATCCCTTATAATGTTAAAAACTTTTCAACACTCCACATTTATTTATTTATTACTGAATTAATCTTAAAAAATTATTGTGCATAATTCTTTTCAGTGGAGAGGACTTTCTTTCCATTTCATTGACAATAAAATGCTTGGTCAAAAGCCTTGAAGAAGTCATTTTAAAACAACATCTTTTAATTATAACCTCATGTTTGACAAAATACCTACTCTTTGATATCATCTTTCATTATTTCCCCTTCCTCCATTTTTGATTTCACATATTTTTCTAATCCAGAAAGGAGCCGCTCTTCTTCCTTCAAGAGACCCTCCAACTTGCACACAGCCGAAAAAATGTCAGAAAATCCCAATTCTATATAATTTATACAAAAGATGAGGACCAGCGTTATCCGATTCATCCTTGATGTGAACACCTTCTGATGCGCATATATATTGATTACCTGCTTAACATTTTGAGGATCGACAAAATATTTATTAAAGATCTAACAAACCAGATTGTCACTTAAGCACTGAGGCTTCACTAAGAAGGATGTTATATTGTCCTATCCTAGGTTTACTCACACTTTGTTTAATCCTTATGTCCATAAAAAATATGTATATTTGTACAGACGAGTAAATTCTGGTCCATATGCCATACAGCAACAAAGAATATCTCTGTCGAATTTGTTTAATTTTTGACTTTAAAATTTGCCATACAAAAGTCGGAAGGCAATAGAAGCATAAGTGAAGAGGTCCTCGTGATTGTTTAGGATCTTTTGTAATTTCTTACTTACTTATTCCAATGCAAAAGGACTTATCATTTTTGTAACATAGAAAAAGAAGTGTCTAACTCTACAACATACATGTAATTGCCTGACCTCGTGAGGACAGGCACACCTTCAACATGTACGCTTATCAATACGTGAAGACAATGGCACCGAAAGTTGATTGAATGAAGCTGGGGGATATACTACAGTAGTATCAATTAGCTACGGTCACTTTCTAATTCCATTTTTTAGCTTAAAAAACACCCGTGGCACGTTGCAAATATATGAGAAGGAATATGTCTGGCGGTTAATACATAATTATAGACTTTTGCTAAATGTAAGGGTCGGTGAACTAAAAATGAAGACATTGTTATTTTGTTAAGGTCAGGCAAGCTTTTTTGAAAAGCTTATACTTGTTTCATTTTCAATAATGTCATTAAAATATAGGTGTATAACATCCTTCACATATCCCTTCAATCTGTTTGTCCATAAATTAATTTTGTATGCATTCAGGTAGGATTTCGGTCAAATCTTGGATTACCTTTTTATATATGTTCAATTAATGTAATTCCCCTGAGATGAAACTATTGAATTGAACGTATTGCATTGCTCGTGACGTCACAATGCATAAACTCTACAGAAACATGGTAATCAGAAGGAGTCGAACCGCATGCTCTGAATGACTGGAAAAACCTCATTTTAGATATAACGGATATTCGAATAGATAACTTCCATAAAAACCCTCATCTTTTTCAAAATCCCCGTACCAAATCAGAAAGATATTTCAAATCCAAACTAAGTAAATTGCATGAAAAATATGTCTTTGCACCAGCTGATAAAGCAGCCAACAACACCATTATCATTTGAAAACGTTACTACATATCAACTTTGATTTCGGAACTTTCGTCTACTAATACATATATCAAAAGCAATGAAAGTGCATCTAACATTTTAGGAAAGCATAACAGTGAAATGTCTTCATTCAATATCTCTATTTCTAAATTGGATCTCCCAACACTATATTGCACACCGAAACTGCACAAGTCTCCTTACAAATTTCGATTTATTGCTAATTCTAGTAACTGCTCCACTACAATTTTGTCTAGAAATCTGACGTCAGCACTAACTGCTGTTAAAGAACACATAACTAGATATTGTGAAACGGTTCTAAACAGGAACGATGTAAATTTATTTTGGTCTATTAAGAATTCAGGGGATGTGATTGAAAAAATGAAATCTGGAAATTTCCAAGCCAAAACGATTTCTTCATACGACTTCTCTAATATGTACACCACACTTCCTCATGACAAAATTAATGATCGATTATCTAATCTCATTAAATGGTGTTTTGATCGAGAGCGAAAAACTTACATTTGTACATCTGAATCGAAGGGTTTCTTTTCCTCGACAGACTACAAATCATACAAATCATGGACATGTAGTGACCTGTGTAATGCCTTGTCCTTCCTCTTGGACAATATTTATGTTAGATTTGGTGAGGATCTATACAAGCAGGTTGTAGGAATTCCTATGGGTACTAACTGTGCGCCTCTTGTTGCAGATTTATTTTTATACACGTACGAAAAAGAATTTATCCAAAATCTTCAAAAGCAAAGAAAATTTGATGAGCTGAAATGTTTCAATAATACTTCTAGGTATCTGGATGATATTCTAACCATTGACAATCCTGCTTTTGAATTATATAAGAATGAAATTTATCCACAAGGATTAACCCTTAACAAGGCAAACCTTTCAAATACAGAAACACCCTTTTTGGACCTAAATATCAAAATTGTAAACGGAAAGATTCATACAAGTGTATATGACAAAAGGGATGATTTTGGATTCAACATAGTAAATTTCCCTTGGCTTGACGGTGATGTTCCAAGATTACCGTCATACGGCATTTACATATCACAGCTCATCCGGTACGCTAGAGCATGTACTGATATTTTGGATTTTCACAGTGGAAATTTACAAATTACCAAAAAACTTTTAGGTCAAGGTTTCCGCTTTCATAAACTAGTTAAGACTTTCTGGAAATTTTACAAAAATTACAGTCAACTTCTTTTAAAATTCGGATCTATACATGCAATAGAGTACATTACTATGGGTATTACACAACCTGTCTTTTATGGTGATATGATAAACAAAATAAAAAGGATCAAAGGTAGGCAGCATAACCATCGAAAATGCGTCAGAATCATCAAACGCCTTTTATACCGTGGGTATGATCCTAATGTCACCAGACGGACACTAGGTTTGGTACTTGACCAACCTACAGTCTTGTACAAGCTCATCCTTGAGACTTGCACTCTGACTGACTGTGACGACGGCACTCCATGACGGGCCCTGTCCAAACCTCTTTAGAGAAGACAGGGCCCCGACCACCTGTCCTCTCTGAATGTCAGTCGGACTCCTCGGGTGATTACATACATGAGCTCGCTACAGCCGGCAGAGCACGGACTGTATTACGCATGCCCTCTTTTTATATCCATTTACATATTCATCTGTGTCTATGGGGCCTCTGCGTTTCGCGGTCTTGTTTTTGTGATGTCATCTTACAGTGAGGAGGTTGTTTTACACCACAATTGTACGTTCTTCGAGACCTCTGGGTAATTGGAGAAGTGAGAGGGTTGTGCGCACGTAATCCAGGATAACCACACCATTTGCTACTTGCGTGACAGATGGCCGTCCAAAGTCGGCACCGGTTACCCATTGGTCTCGTCGGTTTATGTGTAGTCTTTTGTGTTTGATGTTTACATGTCGTGTGTCTCTTTTCCGTCTCGTGCTGTACTCGTCTTTTGTGTTTTTGCATCGGGTGTCTTGGTGTTTTACTGTTGATGCTGCAACGGGGTCTTGTTGGAGATCTCCTACCTTCTTTTTAGTTTTAACGTATCTCTTTACATGTAAAAACACGATTTCAGAAGACAGAAATGAAACTGATAATTATGGCGCATATATATATAATTAATGTCAGAATTTGTGTTTTATTACGGGTATGCAACACACAGCAAGCTAACGCGTATTACATGTACGATAAATGCACTTTCTGTGTGTTGTAACCAGTAATAAAACAGAAAGGACATGGCTATATATATCCCACGTGTGGAGAATCTGGGCAAAATGCCTGCCTTAAGCCCCTGTTACACCTACACGTTCTCTCAAGACGTTCCTACTACATCCTTGAAGTCCTTGACATTTTTCATGAACGTAGTGAGAACATGGCATTTTTCACCCGGAAGGGCTTTCCGAAAGAATAATTGACGATACGTGCGCAACACGACCTTAAAGTTCGTAACACGTTAGTAGCGCGTCCTTTCCGTCTTTAATACGTTTAGTCAAGTTCCTACTACGATCAGCCCCCAAGTTCACACTACGACGAAGGCGTCTGTGTTACGATAGTGCAGCGTTTCTTCTACGTTCTCGACGTCCTTACTGCGTTCATGCTACGATCATGACACGTTCAAAGGATAAATTGTTTGTACGATGTCTATTTTGATTTTTTCGACCTCTAAAACCAAGAACGTGGTAAGGACGACAGAGACGTATGATTATATGTAAAAGTTTAAGCCGTCCGTACTACGACCCTACTATGTTCGCGGCACGTTTCTAATACGTTCGCAAGTAGTCCTTAACACGTTCTGTCATCAGCGCGTCCTCACTACGACTGTTTTGAACAGTTCAAAACGATCGTGGTAGCTCGGTGTACGGGCACGTTCGTCGGCGTCCTTACAACGACCTCAATACGTAACAGCGAGTTCTTACTACGTTCCCCGCGTCCTTACTACGTTCACGCCACGTTTCGTACAATTTTGGTGGTCGTAGTGCGAACGCCATACCAGAACGTGAAGGTGTGACAGGGGCTTTATAATTTGTAAAAATAGATTCAATGTCCAAGACATTCGTGTTGAACTGAATTTAGATTCGATTTGCTTCAACTCTGTCTCGTTAACATCTTTTTCACTCAGAAGGCCATTAAATACAATTTATATAAAATTATGAATTAGCTATATTTTACATATGTTTCCGTCTAATAATCGTGGTATAGACCACTAAAAGTATTACCCGGCTTTATAATCAGTTTGCATTAAATCTTTTAACGACAACGAACACCTAAATACTTCAATATTTTGACAAACGTGACCACATCAACTTAAGAATTCCCATTCCTGACTTGTAAATAGCTCGTCTCCTTTCCCACAATTAAAGTGTTCGTCTTGAACAATTTTAATGCAGCAGACATGTTTTTCGGAAAGCAAATTCTCATCAGAGGTACTTCAAGCTAAAGTGATTTTTAGAAACAACCAAATCCATTTTATTATAGCCCTCTAGTTTGATCTTTAATTATATCGTAATTGTTACGCTCCCCTTGACGAAGCAAAAAACTACGACTTTCCCAGAACCTTTTCAAGCAGGGAATATTTGTAACTGACTTTGAGAGATGTTTGGACGAAACAAATATACTAGATAGGCATACAAAATCATGAAAACAAAACTTTGAGATTAACCTAGATTACGAGGGTTGCCCCAGAACATCGTAGACATCGACAAAAGGGGAGTAGTGATGTGTTGCATTTTTATAAACTAATCATTGATAAGAGAAGGGAGGAGATCTCCAACCAGACCCTGTTGCAGAACCAACACCAAACCATCAGATGCAAAAACACAAAGACGAGCATACTAAGAGACGAAAAAGAGACATACGACATATAAACATCAAACACAAAAGACTACACATAAACCAACGAGACCAATAATGATAAATTTCACATACAATTTGGCTTCTGTACAGGAAAATTAAATCATTTATCTTTTATAGTAAAATTTTTATTGAAGAAGTAAACAGATAACGTGACGTCCACCGGTGCTTGATAAAGAACGTCATGGATTCCGGCGACTGCGTTTAAGAATATGCCTAAAGACAGCAACTCATAATTTCATGTCATATATTGGTTAAGTGCCCGAAACGTGCATGTCTGGTCCATGCGGCAAATTTATCAGTTCCTAAATGATGCTATTTAATTTGAAGACCTTTAACATTGATACATGTAATAGACTTGACACCCATCGAGTATTTACGCGAATCATATCCACTTGACAGGATTCTCTAGCTGTACTGTAAATTTACTTATCTTGTTCTTCTCTACTAATTCTTTCACTCTTCGACACAGGTCTTGATCAATGACGTTTTGACAAAATTTAGTCAGACAACTGCCCCTCTTCTTGTGTCCTTGTTTAGTTTTGTCTTTCCATTCGTCGGAAAATATGTAAAAATACTCTGCAAACATTTCTTTACTTTTCGTATCTTTTCATTTCTTACTTTGTCTAAAATTGTGTCAATCAACGATCAATGCAATACCGCAAGATCATTTCCTGCTCGGCTAACACAGTTGACGTCCCCATCTTTTGAATGTTTAAAAAGCGTCTTCAAATTCAATAGCATCATTTAAGAACAGATCGATTGATGATGTGATCGCGTAATAAATTGCTTCATGATTTAATTGTTTGTTACTTCAATGACAAAAATACAGCAATAAGTACCCGTAAAAATCAGTACTTTCTGTCGATTAGATTGTTTTTACTATTTTTCTATGCGTTGTCAAGTATTCATCTGGTTTTAATATCAATCCTTTTTGGCGCTTGAAAATTTCCTTCTGCGCCGGTAAGGTCCAATTGCTCTTCTAATAATTCAATTCATTTTTTATATTAATGGCAAAGTTGTACTTTGTTAACATTTCATACTTCCCATGTAATTAAATTCATATCATGGAAAATCTTGTATAGATTTAACGCGAAATAAAGGAATTGTGAGCAATGTCTACGTTTTCTGGGACCTCCCTCGTATTTTGCAATTTGTTTAGATACATGTATATGGAAGTGTATCGTAAAAAGTGCTCAAATCATATTAGATCTTATTAATTACAAAATCGTTATGGATAATCCTTATAACAAAATTTAAGTACCAATATAAAATTCATCTCTCTCGCTTTTAAGGTCATTATGAAATACTTTTTAAAAGGTCAACGCTAAAACATTTGAACACTGTACACTCTGTTCATCTTCAAGTTTTTTCTGATGATTAAACGGCTCAAAATTTTTTAAATTGATGTCAGAACATAAACTTGAGAGTGTACTACCAGCTCTTTTCAATCGGCAGCACGGGGTCGACCTGCCTGCAGAAAGAAACAGATATTTGAAGACTTTTGACATGATTTTTTCTGATTCACTTCTGATATTCATAGATCTAATAGATCTGACTGACTTTGATGACGGAACTCCATTATGGGCACTGTCCAAACCTCGTTTAGAAAAGACAGGGCCCCTACCAATGAGTTAAAGAAGATCCTGACGACAATCTCAACAGCACTCACAATAGAGCGCAAAATTGAGCACCGACGGACCCCAGCAAGCTAGAGGCGGGGCCAGGTGCCCGGGAGGGGTAAGTATCCCCTGTTGGCTAGCCGCGCCCGCCGTCGATGTTCACGCACGAAAATGAAAAGAATATATAAAATACATTCACTGTCTGAGGCCATGTCTATATAGAAAGTGCTATGGCGACAATGTCAGGAAAAATATTCAAAACACTTACTGTCAAACCCCTAGCGGGGAACTTTTTTACCAGCTCCACACGGCAAAGGGCATAAATGTGACACAATTGAGTTAAAGAAGATCCTGACGACAATCTCAACAGCACTCACAATAGAACGCAAAATTGAGCATCGACGGACCCCTAGCAAGCTAGATGTGGGACCAGGTGCCCGGGAGGAGTAAGCATCCCCTGTTGGCTAGCCGCACCCGCCGTCGATGTTCACGCACGAAAATGAACTGTCATTTCTGAAATTCAGTCGGACTCCTCGGGTGATTTCATGTGCTTGCTCCAGCGAGTCGAGCAAGGTCTGTTTTCGAACGATCTTTGAAGATAAATTTTATCTAATTATGATATCGACCCCTACAAGAAAGGATCCCGGACCTGAAGGAAAGTCCATAGAAATCGTTTTTCAGAACTGTCGCAATTTATTGGAATAACCTTATAAATTGTTTGAACAATGTCTAAACAAGACATTTTTTTACTCCTTTCTGTTAAGATATGACCCGAAACGCAGGCAAAATTAACTTATTGAATTTGAAGACGTTTAACATTTGAACCACTTGGTGAGTGTCACTGCTACTGGACCAGGAGTCCCCGAGGGCACATGTAGCCAAGTTCGATCAACTTCGGTTGATCGTCTGTCTCCTCAATGCATTCGAAAATTTCTGTTATCAAAAAATCTTAAAATTTCTAAAACGTGGGACCTGTAGAATCATATCCCACCCATTCTGAGCACTACGTTTTTTGGTACATATTGGACATAATAATTTTCACACTCTTTGGCAATATTACATTGTTTAGATTGAGGATCATTAACAAAGGTTAAGTACCCGAAACGCGCATGTCTGGTCCATGCTGTAAATCTGTTTTTAAAGGATGCTATTGAATTTGAAGACGTTCAACATTAAATTTACCCAGCCTTCGTAGGCTGTAGTTGAACTATGCACAGAAAACCCTGGAATGCATGAAAGATTTCTTCAAATTCCATGTGGACGCAAAAGTATATGGCTATTTAAGAAAACTACAGATAGATATTTGAAAAATTCCCTCACAAAAGGAATAAGCCATTCTGATTCCGTTCATTTTCAAATCACAGAAAGCCCCCAAAAAGTAGCATAAAAATATACATAATAAACAATATATAAATATATAAATATACAAAGCCACACCTCTAATATGACGTACCGCACAAAACCGATCTATTAGAATATATTGATTTTAACCTGATTGCCCGCGTTCACAAAATCTGTGATCATGTGACAATTTGTTCGATCTCATATGTATTAAGAAAACAAAATATGCGATTTTTCCGGATCTGCCGAATACAACTTTCACGAAACAGACATCACATACCGGCATAATAACATCTTTGAATAAAAGCGGAAATTCAAAAATTATTTTATACACGAAAGGTCAACTTGTCATCATATGAAAAAAGAAATGCAAATTGCATTGAATTCTTCGAATTCGGATGGTCTTAAATTACTTTTGCGAATACAACAGATGATAATTGCATTAGAATTTTATTGAAACATTTGTTCAAGAATGTTGAGAATCGGAAAACTTTTCTTACCTTCAAACATCCATGTAAGAATTCAGCTTCCCATATAAGCACGGTGACCAAGGAGACAAAATTTAAAGGCCGTGAAAGGCAGCATCTTCTCAAGACAAGTGTACACTTGTCTCGAGAAGAGACTATGGCTATATTTCGTGTAAAAAAGGTTTTTTCTTTCAATCGAGCTAGTCGTCAAAACGTTAAGCGTGCAAAGAACGTTAAAGTGACGTCATATAACGTCATCTACAAATTCTTTATTTCTGTAGACTACATTGCAATGTTGCAAGCAGTAACTTGGAACAAGGTATTTTATCAAAGTAAAGAGGATATCACCCTCTTCGAATTTCGATAAACATCAAATGTGTTTAAACTTCTGAAAGCTGTTAAAAATGACATCTCATCAAATATGTCAAACGTCTTCAAATTTTTCTGGCATTTCTTTCATTACCCATTGAATACCTCAAAAGAGGAAATTAAAATTCTGTATTGTAGATGGCGCCAGGAAAATTTACTTTGACTTTATCTAAACTTTTTGGCAAGAAGTACTACTGACGAGGATTAAAATATCCGAATCACGTGTCTAGTACTATAGAACATATATTTCAATAATGACAATTTAAGCCAATGTTGTCATTATGTTTACTGTTAAAATACCGCATCAGAGAGCCCATTGATATTCAGGATTTGTCATTTGTTTATCAGTATGCCGATAAAAAGTTGTGGAATATATTTCTTTATTCTTTCAAGGTTGTAGTTGTCCGTCAGATTGTGTCCTTCTACAATGCCCTCTGCCTTGGGTCATTAACTGTATTCATAACCATTTCTTTTTACCTGGTGGTAAATGTACCTGTACAAACGCGGTAAGGTTTAGTAACAAGTGCTTTCAACGTGTACTTATGCCGTACATGTACACGTCATCGTTTGACGTCACAATCCGAAGACCCCATTTAGTTTTACGTGCGACGTGAAGAATGTTTAAGTATAGCGATGTACGTGTAGCTATCTTCTTTTCAATCAGTTTAATCTGCTAGAAATGTACATCGAGATTCGTAACCCTCTACGTAAGGAAAGTTAGAATCCTTAAGGTGCGTCATTGGTCACATTTTTGGACCATTCTTGCGAATCTTCTGTTTTAGCACTCATTGAGCTTGAATTTTGCACCTATTTCAATTTATTATGGTCAATGTATTATTTCTTACTCTATTTTAGACTTTAATTCATTACACATCTAGAAGCGGATAAATTTGATAATTTGATCTAAACAGAATGATGTTTGCGTACGAAAATGCTTAGCAGTAATTTCTATAAAAATTGAGATGGAGGTACATTTTTGAACTGTTCGGATTTCCCTTCCGTAAGGATTTACCCATGAAATTTGTTTTACGTATGGAATATTATTGATTTAAACTGTTTTATATGGTAAAACTGCCAAAAAATTATAAATTGTTCAAATTTCACCCAAAGTAAGGCAAATTTTACGGCTCTGACAATTTTTCAAGAAAAGCACAAAATGGCACTACTTGTGGGCATTTGTTCTCTCTTATTTGTGCACGGACATATACTTTTTCTTTAATATAGATTGAAAAGTCTTCCCTAGGAGCAAATGTTACCGTGTGTTTGAAAAAAAATCGTTGAAATTCAGAATCTCTGAAATTTTTACCTTAAATCGGATGATTTTCGTTATTTTCGAGAAAACTTTAAATGATCGCTGAAGTTGGTACCTACGGTAAAACTTTATCAAATTCAATTTTTCTATAAAGTTTCTAGCCTGTTTTATTCTATATTAACAAAGAAAACTTAAATTAAAATCAAATGTTGGTATTTCAACTCTTTTTGTATTTTCTTTACAAATGCGCTATTTTTAACAACAATTTTCCGGAATTTTTAACCATTTTTTTCAAATAAGCAAAAATCTTGATTTTCATCACGGACATATAAATTTTCCTTCATAAAATGATTGACACGCATACTATAATTTCATATATGGCTTTCATAAAATCGTTGAAATTCCTTCATTCAGAAATGACATACCTTAATGTGCTTTATAACACCGCAAATTATAAGTTCAATCAATGAAAAGTGTGGAATCTTTCAAAGAAGTTACCCACTCAGTCGCTACGTGTAGAACGTCGTTTACGCGTCCATAACATGTAGCTATACGTCACGTCATGACGTCATTTGATCAAAGATCGCAGGAAGTGATGACGTCATACGTACACGTCGCGGTTAAACTTGTAACTAAATCTCTCTATTATCATAAGGCTATCATTTATGCACATTGAGTTATTTGCTTTTTGATACAGAAACAGACATTTACAAAGAGAGAAAGTGATCATCTAAAATGAAACAAAGGAGGGGATCTCCAACAACACCAGGTTGCAGCCCCCACAGCAAAACCCCAAAACACCCAATGCAAAAACACAAAGCAGACAAGCACGGAAAGAGACGCATAAGGGACAAGGAACGTCAACGCATAACACAGAAACATCAAACACAAAGGACTACACATAAACCAACGAGATCAATGGGCAACCGGTACCGACTTAGGACGGCCATCTGCCACGGAAATAGCAGAAGGTGTGGTTATCCTGGATTACATGCGCACAACCCTCCCACTTTTCCGATTACCCAGAGGTCTCGAAGAAAGTACAGTTGAGGTGTAAAACAACCTACTCACTGTCAGATGACCACAAACAAGACAGTAAAACGCAGGGGCCCAAGCAACACAGATGAATATGTAAATGGATATAAAAAGAGGGCGTACGTAATACAATCCGTGCTCTGCCGCCGCGATCTCTTGTATGTTATCACCCGAGGAGTCCGACTGACATTCAGTTGCAGCACCCACAGCAAAACCCCAAAACACCCAATGCAAAAACACAAAGCAGACAAGCACGGAAAGAGACGCATAAGGGACAAGGAACGTCAACGCATAACACAGAAACATCAAACACAAAGGACTACACATAAACCAACGAGATCAATGGGCAACCGGTGCCGACTTAGGACGGCCATCTGCCACGGAAATAGCAGAAGGTGTGGTTATCCTGGATTACGCGCGCACAACCCTCCCACTTTTCCGATTACCAAGAGGTCTCGAAGAAAGTACAGTTGAGGTGTAAAACAACCTCCTCACTGTCAGATGACCACAAACAAGACAGTAAAACGCAGGGGCCCAAGCAATACAGATGAATATGTAAATGGATATAAAAAGAGGGCGTACGTAATACAATCCGTGCTCTGCCGCGCGCCGCGATCTCTTGTATGTTATCACCCGAGGAGTCCGACTGACATTCAGTTGCAGCACCCACAGCAAAACCCCAAAACACCCAATGCAAAAACACAAAGCAGACAAGCACGGAAAGAGACGCATAAGGGACAAGGAACGTCAACGCATAACACAGAAACATCAAACACAAAGGACTACACATAAACCAACGAGATCAATGGGCAACCGGTGCCGACTTAGGACGGCCATCTGCCACGGAAATAGCAGAAGGTGTGGTTATCCTGGATTACGTGCGCACAACCCTCCCACTTTTCCGATTACCCAGAGGTCTCGAAGAAAGTACCGTTGAGGCGTAAAACTACCTCCTCACTGTCAGATGACCACAAACAAGACAGTAAAACGCAGGGGCCCAAGCAACACAGATGAATATGTAAATGGATATAAAAAGAGGGCGTACGTAATACAATCCGTGCTCTGCCGCCGCGATCTCTTGTATGTTATCACCCGAGGAGTCCGACTGACATTCAGTTGCAGCACCCACAGCAAAACCCCAAAACACCCAATGCAAAAACACAAAGCAGACAAGCACGGAAAGAGACGCATAAGGGACAAGGAACGTCAACGCATAACACAGAAACATCAAACACAAAGGACTACACATAAACCAACAAGATCAATGGGCAACCGGTACCGACTTAGGACGGCCATCTGCCACGGAAATAGCAGAAGGTGTGGTTATCCTGGATTACGTGCGCACAACCCTCCCACTTTTCCGATTACCCAGAGGTCTCGAAGAAAGTACAGTTGAGGTGTAAAACAAGTACCGTGGATATGATCCTAATGTCACCAGACGGACACTAGGCTTGGTACTTGACAAATCTACAGTCTTGTACAAGCGCATTCTTAAAACTTGCACTCTGACTGACTGTGACGACGGGACTCCATGACGGGCCCTGTCCAAACCTCTTTAGAGAAGACAGGGCCCCGACCACCTGTCCTCTCTGAATGTCAGTCGGACTCCTCGGATGATAACATACAAGAGATCGTGGCGGCAGAGCACGGATTGTATTACGTACGCCCTCTTTTTATATCCATTTTCATATTCATCTGTGTTGCTTAGGTCACCCACATGTACACTAAAGAAGTGTGACGTAGTAAGTCGATCATGCGTCACACCAGACGAAATTCAAGGACGACCTGCACTGTCGTCTACGGAATGATGCCATGTTTGGATGACCGAATTCAGACATTAGTGGATCAAATATTCAATATTAAGGATGAGGATTTGCTCCACTTGTTTCATTTATCAACAGTGAATTATTTTTACTTCTTATGGAATTATTCCAGTACAGATCAGAAATATTTCGTATTGATCAGCGAATGTTGTGCCATGTTCATGTTGAGGTAGGTCATGAAATTTTCGTGTATTTGTATCGTTTTGCACGGCTGTACTAGAATTTTGCATTATTCTAAATACTTCCGAAAGAAACAGAGTAAATTTACAGAAGTTTGAATAATGGTACCGATTGATTTCATAGGTTTATAAACAAATTAACAATGTGTTCCAGTCAGTTTTCAAATGCTTTCATTCCAATATCCGTGACATTTCTCCAGACTAACCATCCGCTTGGTCTTCATCATGTGGGACAAAAATTGCGATTTTGTTCGATTCATTTTTTATTCAGTTTTGATAGAAATGTTCAAAATACAACCATAAACAAAATTCAATTTCTTATTTTTCGACAATGTTTCCGTACAGAAAGAAGGGAGGAGATCTCCAACAAGACCCCTTTGCAGCATCAACAGTAAAACACCAAAACACCCGATGCAAAAACACAAAAGACGAGTACAGCATGAGACGGAAAAGAGACATACGACATGTAAACATCAAACACAAAAGACTACACATAAACCGACGAGACCAATGGGTAGCCGGTGCCGACTTTGGACGGCCATCTGTCACGCAAGTAGCAAATGGTGTGGTTATCCTGGATTACGTGCGCACAACCCTCTCACTTCTCCAATTACCCAGAGGTCTCGAAGAACGTACAATTGTGGTGTAAAACAACCTCCTCACTGTAAGATGACATCACACAAACAAGACCGCGAAACGCAGAGGCCCCAGAGACACAGATGAATATGTAAATGGATATAAAAAGAGGGCATGCGTAATACAGTCCGTGCTCTGCCGGCTGTAGCGAGCTCATGTATGTAATCACCCGAGGAGTCCGACTGACATTCAGAGAGGACAGGTGGTCGGGGCCCTGTCTTCTCTAAAGAGGTTTGGACAGGGCCCGTCATGGAGTCCCGTCGTCACAGTCAGTCAGAGTGCAAGTCTCAAGGATGCGCTTGTACAAGACTGTAGATTGGTCAAGTACCAAGCCTAGTGTCCGTCTGGTGACATTAGGATCATATCCACGATATAAAAGGCGTTTGATGATTCTGACGCATTTTCGATGGTTATGCTGCCTACCTTTGATCCTTTTTATTTTGTTTATCATATCACCATAAAAGACAGGTTGTGTAATACCCATAGTAATGTACTCCGTTGCATGTATAGATCCGAATTTTAAAAGAAGTTGACTGTAATTCTTGTAAAATTTCCAGAAAGTCTTAACTAGTTTATGAAAGCGGAAACCTTGACCTAAAAGTTTTTTGGTAATTTGTAAATTTCTACTGTGAAAATCCAAAATATCAGTACATGCTCTAGCGTACCGGATGAGCTGTGATATGTAAATGCCATATGACGGTAATCTTGGAACATCACCGTCAAGCCAAGGGAAATTTACTATGTTGAATCCAAAATCATCCCTTTTGTCATATACACTTGTATGAATCTTTCCGTTTACAATTTTGATATTTAGGTCCAAAAAGGGTGTTTCTGTATTTGAAAGGTTTGCCTTGTTAAGGGTTAATTCTTGTGGATAAATTTCATTCTTATATAATTCAAAAGCAGGATTGTCAATGGTTAGAATATCATCCAGATACCTAGAAGTATTATTGAAACATTTCAGCTCATCAAATTTTCTTTGCTTTTGAAGATTTTGGATAAATTTTTTTTCATAAGTGTATAAAAATAAATCTGCAACAAGAGGCGCACAGTTAGTACCCATAGGAATTCCTACAACCTGCTTGTATAGATCCTCACCAAATCTAACATAAATATTGTCCAAGAGGAAGGACAAGGCATTACACAGGTCACTACATGTCCATGATTTGTATGAAGTTACTACTTCGAAGCTAGCAAAAAACGCCGAAAGTTCGTTTGTTGTTACGTCAAGTGATGTTCTCCCTCAACAATGACATTTCAAATTTAAAGAAACAGGATGAAAAGGGACAGAAACAACTTTATTAACACGTAAAATGTTAATATAAGGATTAATTTTCAACTTTTGCGCTTTATCGGTGTGTATTGGCAGTAGGGAATGGAAACAAAATTCATAAAAAGCACTTCGTGCTTTACATATTTTGTTTCCATTCCCTACTGCCAATACACACCGATAAAGCGCAAAAGCTGAAAAACAATCCTTAAATAACACAGTACCAATTTGACACTAATATGCTTCCGTAAGCTTGAGAGTGCGAATGGCCCGGGCCGGTTCATAACGTTCATACCCGCGAAAAGAGTGGAGTATAATTGTAAAGAGGAAACATATCAAATAACTACAACTCAAAATTTAACAAACTACAAATTTGGAAAGCATTCTGTTTGAAATGTTAAACGTCTTCAAATTCAATACCATCATTTTAGAACAGATAGATTTGTAGCATAGACCAGACATGCACGTTTCGCGTACTTATCCCTTGTCAGTGATCCTTAATCTAAACAATGTAATATGACCAAAGAGTGTGAAAATTGTTATGTCCAAAATGTGTCGTCGCACAAACTCTGAGGAAATGTATCTACTATCTACCTATGTAATCGGAACATTTCGTATTTACCGAAGTGAACATTTGCAATTATTTCATTTTAAAGTCAATATTTGTTACATAATATATGACATTTGTTACAAACCGATGATTCATTAATGAAAGCCATGACCATACAGCCATTCTCTACATCTTTTCTCTACATTCTATCTGGATAATCAATTTAGCAGATTAGTTAAGTTATCCTGAACAATTTAGAGCATATTTATACCCTCTGTGCCCCAAACATCTACCAGCGATCGGTTTCCTAAAACCAAATCTAATCCTATTTACTGATGCAAGAACGATAACTCGCTGAAAGTGTGCGTGACAGTCCGTGGCAATTATTGTCGAACTGGCCTCTTTTTAACTTTCATGCCCACGAAGCAACACCAAACCACCCGCCCTTTGGTGCCACGTTCTGTGGTATAGGTATTACATGGAAATTAAACATGAATTAGGTTCAAGGTAATTAATTGATTTTTATCTAATAAATCTGCTGTTTGCTGCTTTGTTTAGTGCAGTTTGGTACCTCAACACCGTCATGGATTTTTTATGGATGATGATCTAAAGATTCCCGATGTAAAACAAAGGAGGGGATCTCCAACAACACCAGCTGCAGCACCCACAGCAAAACCCCACAAAAACACAAAGGACTACACATAAACCAACGAGACCAATGGGCAACCGGTGCCGACTTAGGACGGCCATCTGCCTCGTCAGTAGCAGAAGGTGTGGTTATCCTGGATTACGTGCGCACAACCCTCCCACTTCCGATTACCCAGAGGTCTCGAAGAACGTACAATTGTGGTGTAAAACAACCTCCTCAGATGACCACACACAAACAAGACCGCAAAACGCAGGGACCCAAGCAACACGAATGAATATGTAAATGGATATCAAAAGAGGGCGTACGTAATAAGCGAGCTCATGTATGTTATCACTCGAGGAGTCTGACTGACATTAACTACCAATCATCTGATGTCCCTTGTGGTTCGCAAGATGCGTACTCCTGATGCCATGTCCTTCAACCTTAGACGAACGACGAACTATTTACGATGTCAATTTTCCTCAACCTGACGATATAATGCACGATTGATCGTTTGTTTGCAGAATGTGTATATCAAGCCATCGCTGGTGACCTCTGTCTACCTCCAGGATCCCAGCAGTATATGGCCCTTTGTGCTGGTAAGCTGTGCTGACAAAATGCCATTGATGGTCGTCGCAAACTCTGAGGAAATGTAATCGGAACATTTCATATTAACCCAATTGAAGATTTTGTTACAATCATTTCATTTTAAAGTCAATATTTGTTATGTATATGACATTTAATTATCTATTAAATAAAGCTATGACCATACAGCCAAATCGGGGTTCTCTATATTCTTTCTGGATTACTTACCTCAATAACACTTCATAGACAATTTAAGCTTCCTATAATGGTGAAGAAGAATGGCGGTGCCCCAATACAGGGACTTTAATAAATAAAGTGATAAAGTACTTGAATCCTTTATGCCTATTTCATGTATATATTCGTTTGTTGCTAATAATCTATGTATAATTATTCAATTAAGCCATCTTATCTTTGTTAATCTCGTGTTAATTAATCTTGTCTGTCTTTGTTAATCTTGTGTTTCCATGGAGCTGTTGCGACAGGTGTTGCATGCATTCAGGAGACGCCGACTCTCCCCGGACACCTGGTCTCATTTCGGAATGTTGTTAATTCCGGGGTTTGCAACCGTTTCGATGGGAATTCTCACGATTTTGCCTTGCCTTCTCGACTTCGAGACTGAATAACGGTTAGGTACTTCTTTATTTAAAGATCAATGTTGTATTTGTATTTGTTTTCCCACCACCTCTCATCACAAATGAAGTTCAGTCTGCTTGCTTACAGGTATACAATAAATCTTAATGATATACAATTTACAACTGATAAAAATCTTTAACCCCTTTATTTTTATAAGGTTTTTCGACACCAAGCCAAGGAATTTCATTTATTCGATGCCCATTCAGCAATTTGTACAGAGAATAATTCCCTTTTATTTCGGAAGTTTTTTTTAAGAATATCGCATGTGTGTGTCACATGGTCTGTTGCTTGTCTTCTTTTTTTGTTCTGTACGCCTCTTTTGTACATTGTGTGGTACAGTGTTAGAAATGGTTAATGTTGAGTTAAATTGTCTATGATACGTTTTGTATTCCGTGTTATGTGTGTAGTTTGGTTCAAATTTATTTGGTACGTGTGATATGTTTACATGATCAGAGAGATTTTTTGTGCTACGCATCCGAACATCTACTCGTATATCATTTTAAATTTTCGTTCCATAAATTTTCCTATGTGTTCTCCGTCTGTTCGATAATTATTTTGTATCTGTTTTTTTCTGGTTTACTCAGTGCTTTTCGTGTTTGATGGCACGTTATCTGGATAGCATAAACATTAACTACTATCCTGGTAGACAGCCGTCCTCTGATGGCCCAGATTACTAATTGGCCTCGTTGGTTTATGTGTAGTCTTCAGTGTTTTACGTTTTGATGGCATGTATTGTATTCGTTGTTCCTGTTGCGTCTCTTGTTGTGAATGTCAACCTTTTGTTTTCACATAGAGGTATTTTGGTGATTTGTTGTGGTGCGATCACAATTGTCGTTGTAATCGCTTTTCTGATCATGTGTTGTCTTGGCCTTGTGAGAGATAAATTCCATTTTTAAAAATGCTTGTCTAGAAGACTGCTCTACAAAGCAATACCCGAACGATTATGATGGTTTATTCACGATAACTTCGTTGTTTTGTTAAATTGAGACCAGAAACTTGGAACAGATAATGGGTGGCATATGTCTCAAATATTTATCGAATAATCATCAAAACATTTCGACTTTTCATCATCTTTTATCGTTTAACCACAGGATTCCTCAATTTCGCAACATTGCTAAAGCAGTAACCGAACGATCGAGCATTCGGATGTGTTTTATTGATCGATTTTCAATTCGATGTTGATAAATCTTCTGTAAAATCTTTTCCAAAGACCGAATTGTAAAAGATTGAGGAAATTTTCCTTAGATTTCCTCAAATATAGTTCTTACTGAAGGTTTTAGGAGGATACCCTTTCCCAACTGTAATATCTATTCTGAAACTATCATTGCTTTATAGATTACCAATAACTATTCATCGAGTCACCTTATTATAAAAATGCTGACACTCATGTTGGTTTCTAGATAGTAAAACTTCATAAGTTTCCTTAATTTTATCCAATTTCGTTAATTCAAATACCCCCTACACCGTATTTGTTCGGTTACTTCTTCCATTCGAACAGAGTTTGGACACTTCGGTTTGCTTTATCTTTGCGTCTCTTTCAGAAACGTTTTTAACCGGAACAAAAACAAAATACATAGTAATTGTGATGTGGATTAATTTTATTCCGTGGGTAATATTTCAATATCATCTATATTTAATCCACATAGCCGTGTAAGCACTTGACCGGACTCCTTTATCCATTTGTTGCTAGCTGAAAAGACAAGAGTATGATTAAAAGAACATTGACTTTTCGATGTACTCTAATTTTAAACATCATAAACAAAGTTGTCCTTTGTGGTAATGTTTCACCCAAGATATCGACCTTGATCTTGAAAATTTTCTTGACCTTCTATGGATGTAACGGACATCGTATGGGATTTTGGACGAGTTCTGGTGTAGTTCTTTTCCGACCAAAAGCACTAAAGTGATCATAACTTTTTCCCTAAAACAACCTGAATATTCAATCGTTTTGTTGCATTTTATCGGGCATGACTAGTCAGCAGGGGACATACTCACTATATATGGCACCTAAACTTGTGAAGGTTTGCTTAATGGCGCATATGGTGCACTGAAATTTTACAATTGAACATGTACTTGAATATTGTCCATTTCAAGTACTAGCTAAGTACATGTGTCTCTGCTGGTTGACCGTTTTCCCCAATAATACCGTTCTTCTAGTTTCACGGTGACTCGAAACAGATTTGTACATTCTCCGCCACAAAAATGATGAGCATTTACTAAAACAAAGGGTTATCTCCCTGATGACATAACTTTGTCCTTAGCATGGTTCTTTAGCAGACATTTTGGTTAAGTTTAGTGTTTTGCTCTTCATAACTTCATATAATCTAGGGTTTCTCTTTTTTTACCTTGAACATTACTTGTTGAGACATAACTTGTTGAATAACGCATTTGGTGTACTGAGGTCTTACAACAGAATATATCTTTCAATATTGACAATTAATATGTAAATGTTCACTTTTTCTTTGTTTGTCATGATTTAATATACCGTTTTGTTACATGATGTTTTGACTTTGGTTTCATTAGTTTTCTGTCAATATCTTTCAAGTTCATTACAAACTACAGTATTGATGTGAAACTGTGATTTTCAAACGGACTGACACAAACCGAGGTAATCCCTTTATCCCGATTTCTTCCTTTTTTGTGATATTACCTTAGTTTATGTAATATCCTTACCCCATTTTGATCCCAGTAAAACAGGACACCCTGCATGAAGGGTTCTACTGTCAACCTGCCCGCTTAGCTTCATGTTGTACCAGAATGCTGCACCTCCCTGAAATTACATTTTAGATAAAGAAATGTAGTTCCACTGGGTATTTTGTAAAATACAATTACTATGTCTTAGCTACTTTTCTGTAGTTTTAAAAAAAGTACATACAATCTGCATACCTTCACTACAGGTACCCTTGCTTTCAATTTTGGAAATACTGTAGCACCGCCTGCCTTGACGTCACTGAGCTATGTAAAACAGGATGTAGAAAACGAATGATGAATCTGGTTATTGGTATGCATAAAGTTATCAACAGAGAAAATGATTATGGATCCTTGGTATTTGCGTCAACATTGGTATGTATTGAATTTTATAAGTCGATTGCCGAGGAATATTGGTTGGTTTATGACTTTATTTTTGTTTGTTGTTTGTTTTTTAATTGCAATGGAATGTTTACAATGCACTTTTAAATTAGGTACTTAAGAATGATGTTGAATACGTATAAATAATTGCTATTATCAGATTGCGTGTGCACAACCCTCCTTCTTGACCCATTACCAGATGGTCTGATATATCTGAGTAACCTGAATGACGTCAAATTAAGATAACCACATCATTTGGTGCTAACGTGGCGGATGGCCGCACGTAGTCGGCACCGCTTGTCCATTGGTGTTTGGTCCCGTGTTTTCTCATGGGTTTTTCTGTGGAACTGCAGCCAAGTCTTTACTACGTATTTATGTACATTTTTGGACATCTTTGGCCATATTACATTGTTTAGATTGAGGATCACTGACGAGGGTTGAATGCCCGAAATGTGCATGTCTGGTCCATGCTGCAAATTTCTCTGTTTATAAATGATGCTATTGAATTTGAAGACGTTTAACATTGGATATCCCCTCCTATGTTTTATAAACTGTAAAGAAAAGGGGTTGGTCTCCAGTATGACCACAGTAAAGTTATCAACTATTTTTCTCAACCAAACAGTATCTAAAACAAAAGGGAAGAAAGAGAAAAACAAATTGTCTCACATAGAACATCCAGGTAGCAGTTCTCTCCCCCGTTCCTTGCACATCAATCGTCTCGACTGGATTAGGAGGAGTGAGTAAGGTATATCCCTACAATAAGTAGATTTTAAGATGTATGTTCCATTGTATTATATACATTAATTTTACTCAATGATATAAGACTTTCATTTTGTTTTCAACGATGACAAATTTTACTCAATTGGTTCTATAATAAGATGAAGGGAAGCACAATGCATGGTACGTACAAATGGTCATTCGTTCGTCATTGAAGAAATCGTTTTAAAAAACAAAATGCTTACAAATTCAAGTAAAACTTTAACAAAAGAAACGGGGAAACTCTATCAGGTTTCAGTGAAAGCACCGAAACACCACTTTGTAGAGTACAGACAGAGTAGAGATGCAAAACACAAAGACGAGCATACTAAGAGACGAAAAGAGACATACGACATATAAACATCAAACACAAAAGACTACACATATACCAACGAGACCAATGGGCAACTGGTGCGGACTTTGGACGGCCATTTGCTACACACGTAGCAAATGGTGTAGTTATCCTGAATTACGTGCGCACAACTCTCTCACTTCTCCAATTACCAAGAGGTCTCGAAGAACATACAATTGTGGTGTAAAATAACCTCCTCACTGTTAGATGACCAAACACAAACAAAATCGCAAAACGCAGGGGCCCAGACAACACAGATGAATATGTAAATGAATATAAAAGAGGGCGTCCGTAATACAGTCCGTGTTCTGCCGGCTGTAGCAAGCTCATGTATGTTATCACCCGAGGAGTCCGACCGACATTCAGAGTGGACAGGTGGTCGGAGCCCTGTCTTCTCTAAAGAGGTTTGGACAGGGCCCGTCATGGAGTCCCGTCGTCACAGTCAGTCAAAGTGCAAGTCTCAAGAATGCGCTGATAAAAGACTGTAGATTGGTCAAGTACCAAACCTAGTGTCCGTCTGATGACAACAGGATTATATCCACGGTATAAAAAGCGTTTAATGATTCTGACGCATTTTCGATGGTTATACTTTCTACCTTTCATCCTTCTAACTTTGTTTATCATATCACCATAAAAGGCAGGTTGTGTAATACCCAAAGTAATGTAAGGAACACCAAACAACAAAACAATGAACACATAAACCATCTAGACCAATTGTCGATCGATTGGCAATCGATGCCGATTGTGATTTGTCATTCGATGTTCGAGCTCCATTCTTGTGCAAGATACAATAATGGAAAATTATAATTTCCTTACTATACATGTACATAACCTACCAGGTAATCTCTGTGAGGATTGTACATGCCGCCTACACCGTAATTAAGAACCTGTTAAGATAAGACGAATATTTTTGTATAATCATTCATATACTTTGTATAATTTCTATTCTTTACAAATTTATTAAAGACATTCTTTTATCAATTCAAATCAGAATTCCTATAATCAGTCGTCACACAAGTATATCCATATGTAAATATGGAATCAATTATACTCCCATATTGGGAGCTTCTTTTCATGTGATGGAGGTTTTTGTTTGTTTGCTTTGGTTCCTGTTTTATCCTTATTTTGTATGCCTTCGGTTTATGATTTTTTGTATTATCGATTTTGTGCTGTATATAGGGATATGGTCATTATCCATATTTGTCATACTCACGAAATATGCTGAACAAAACTTTACCTGATACATTTCTGAATGCGACATAACATCTTTATATGTAGCATCTAGACCAGTAATCAATGACACTCGCCTTGTTAACGTCTGTAATGCCGGGTTTGCTGTCTCGTTCGCCCAGGCTCTGTAGACGTATTAAAAGAATAGATCATACAGTGCGTGTTTGGAATTTCAAGAGACAAAGTTTCCACCCTCAGGTTCAGAAAGTCATCACATTGACTTGGTCCACCACAGTCACTGCTGGTGGACCAAGAGTCCCCGAGGGCACATGTAGCAAAGTTCGATCAATTTCGGTTGGTGGTTTCTTCAAACGCATTCCAACATTTCTGTTTACAAAATGATCTCAAATTCCTGAAACCTTGGTCCTGTAGCATCATATCCCAGCCATCTTGCTACGTCTTTCTGTATATTTTGAACATAATCTCCACATATTTTAGCCATATTTCATTCTTTATAATGAGGATCACTGACGAGGGTTAAATACCCGCAATGTGCATGTCTGGTACATGATGTAAGTTATCTGCTTTTAGATGATGGTAATGAATTTGAAGACGTTGAACATTGAAAAGATGGGAACGGGACATGCATGATACTGATGTCATTACTTTTCAGTGGTGCTGTACGTAAAACTACAACTAAACAAGTCGTTACATACAAAAATGCAAAATGAGACACCTTAAAGAAATATCAAAAATAAGAATTTGATACTAGCTATAGTGTTACTTTAACAAAAGCATGCCTTAAATAGAACGCGCGTCAAGATAAAAATATATTCTCTTCGAACCGAAGGGAAAATGACTTGAGAAATTTTAAAAGTATCTATGATATTTTTTCTTTGTTTGTTTGGCAAAAATTATAAAGCATTTTGTAATTGTAGCGAATGAAATTAACGAATTCCTGACTGTGTACTTACGTTTGACTGACACGAAAATTGTCTGAAACCTCCTGATATGTGACTTGGTTTTCACTTTTCACCATGGATCTCTGAAACTAATGGAAATCAATCATTTAAAAGTAAGTGTAATCATCATTCCGTTATGTAAATAAATCAAGATGCAGTGTAATATTGCAATAATATTTCTATCGTCCTAAAATAAAATGCTACCTACAAGTTTCTGACCTATTTGTTTCAAGAGCTGAATGTGCTCCTCGCCAATGACGTCATGAAATAAAGAGACCCGTGGAAAATAGTTGACAACTTCTTCTTTTGATTTATAAATAGGAATTCTTGTGTCCCTGTTAAAACATCTGAGCTTTGATTGTTTCTTTGAATTCTGGAATTGAAGGAAAAATACAAAATAACACGTGAAAATTGTTTATACATACAATTCAATTGATCTCTTCTTGAAAACCATCTCTTGACTTTAAATGTGAATTTTTTTTCATGAACAGACATTATCAAGAAGCTGTCTAAGGATCTTCTTCCACATTCTTTCCTGTTTTTAGTACGAAAATAGGATAACTTTGTGTTGCATGTATATGATTTATAAATATCGTACAGAATACACATAGATCTAGATCGTAGTCGCCGCGTGGGATCGAAATGATGTCGTGATTCGTTACGGAGATTTTTGATTGTTTTTCGCCATTTAAGTGATACTGCACAAAATTGATGAGACGCTGCGGCAGGGAAATAGTCCATATCGTTTATATATCTGAAAAGTGTATAATTTTTGCAAACACTTCAAGTGTTTATCAGAAGGAATGATTTTCTGTCGTCTACAAACTATTGAAGTGTTTGCAAAAACTATAAACTTTTCATATACCTGGACGATATGGATTTATTCATTATGCATTGTCCTACTACAACGGTTTATCAGTTTTGTAAAGTTTAATTTAGAAAATTTAAAAAAAAGAATACGCAAGGTAAATCACAACACCATACGTTTCGATCCCACGCGGTGGTAGTGGTGTTTTTAATGCATTACCATGATATCTCCTCTGCATAAAGCCATGTACCTTCTATCTTCACGACTGATGGCCGCAGGCTTTAGGGCTTTCTTATTGTCTTTTGAACCATCTGTAGCCCTTGATGCATAAAACCTGAGATCTCGTATCAAACCTGTATGTTCTGAAATTGTACAATTATTTTTATCGAGTGAAAGACAACTGAAATACTATGATTTACATCATAGCATTTCAGTTGTCTTTCGAAACTCTAAAACCAAAGTGCAGAAAAAATGAAACCAATTTATTCTTTATTGACGACAAAGTACGAGTACTGTGAAATTATTATATTTCGTGGGGCTCAATTTTCGTGGTTTTCGTGAATAGCCTCATCCACAAATATACATACCCAACGAATAATTGTACAGAAAGCAAAAAAGTGGAACAACTTTTCATAATTACGTGGACATATACGTTAATTGCTTTTCATTGCAATGTTTGGCAATACTGTTTTTATAACTGCCACCAGCCAACCTTGCAAAACCTTTTTTTTTTTAATTAGTTCACATTTCAACGACATCTTGTCGTGAGTGTAGATAAGCCAGTTGGCTTCCACGAAATTACGTCCCCACGAAAATACTGAATGTAAACGTCTTCAAATTGCATAGCATCATTTAAGAACAGATAAATTGGCAACATGGACCAGACATGCACGTTTCGGGTACTTAACCCTCGTCAGTGATCCTCAAATCTAAACAATGTAATATGCCAAAAAAGTATGAAAGTTACTATGTCGAAAAAGCGTACCGAAAGACGTAGCAGGATGAGTGGGATATGATGCTACAGGACCCATCTTTTAGAAATTTCAAAAAATTTTGATAACAGATATTTTAGATTGCGTTGAAGAAACGATCAACAGAAATTGATCGATCTTGGTTACATGTGCCCTCGGGGACTCCTGGTCCACCAGCAGTGACACTCACCAAGTGGTATAAATGTTAACGTCTTCAAATTGAATAGCATCATTTAAGAACAGATAAATTGGCAACATGGACCAGACATGCATGTTTCGGGTACTTATCCCTCGTCAGCGATCCTCAAATCTCACAAATCCACGAAAATTGGGCCCCACGAAAATAAATTATTTTACAGTATATAGAAGAATAACACTACATCATATTATTGATTCGAAACATATATACACTGTATCCGTTGTGATTCTATTTCGTGTGTTTGGTATACGTATTAACATGTGATTAAGCAGTATATATACATGTAGAGATGTGTTACCAGCGTTTGAAAAGGCTTCCAGAACCTCAACTGCCTGGCTATGCATACCGTACTGGTGAAAAAAAAAATGTGTATAATGAGGAGATGCAATGTATGTTCACGTTTGCTTTACAAGTTGTAAAAAAAGAATATGTTGGTTTGGCATGTTTACAGTATGATCATGTTTGTGATTGAATTTGTACGATATCAAATGCATTATACATGTTTTAAATATGTTACAGAGATGTAAGATATAATAAAGGCCTGGTAATTAAGAGGTTTGAAATAAATGTGTTGATGTTACTGGTTTATTTTTTAAGTTCAATATGTAGAAAATACCTTATAATAAGCAGCCGCCAGAAAGCGAGCCACTTTTATTGATATATGCTCATTGTTCTGCACATCATTGCGATTTAGTAATTCCTTCAGCCATTCAATCTCCTCATAATATCGCTTAGTGTCGTCGGCATATCTTGTTATGTAGATAACATCGTCTATAGACAGAGGCTCCGCTTGTGTGTCAAGAATCTGGCCATTTAAGAGCTTGTTCAGATCTAGTTGATAAAATGACCACAGCCTAATAATGGCATTAGCAGCACCGTCCATATCTATTTTCGATGGCCATCGCCCTATGTGTTTTTCCACCACATTACGTGTTAGGTTAAAATCTACAATGTAAGATAACCTTACCAGTTGGGAAAAGTCATGAAACGAAGAGTCCAACTTTACTACCTGAAAAAGGCTTTCTGTGTCTGCGATGTACCAGACATGCATGAATCGGATAACATTTTAATCCTCATCAGTGGTACTTTTTAAATCCACAAAATATTTTTTACCTCAAAAAATAGTCAAATAAAGCGCCCCTTGTTTAATTTTTAAGTTTGTATTATTTTAAGAGCATGGGGGCTTTAACACAAGTGTAAAATGAACAATTGAAGGGATGGTGCAAAGGTTTTAAATTCCATTGTTTTAATGATATGATAATTCAGAATTAAAGGCAGATTTAAATAGATGGATTTTCAAAATATAATGTCGAGTAACTATATCGCCAAAGGAAAGCTTCTCTCCGGTACTAGGTGTGTATTATAGCTGCCCGTGTCTCTTAGGTTTACATTTTGATCATTTCTTTCCTTTAAGAACAGATAAATTTGCAGCATGGATCAGACATGCACATTTTGGGTATTAACCCTCATCAATGATCCTCTATCCAAAAAAAGTTAAATATGGCCAAAGACTGTGAAAGTTAAGTCCAAAAAAATACCGAAAGACGTAACAGAATGGTACGGATATAATGCTACAGGGCCTACTTTTCAGACATTTCGAGAAAGAATTAAGCTACTTTAAAATGGAAAGCTTTCAATTGGATTCGAATGGTCCGTATTCAAAAATACATTTGATTGGTGTAGCTAAGTGATATGTAATTTACTCACCTACAGAATATCGATCTACGTCACAGTCCTCACACCATATTGAATCAAACACGTGACTCCAGCCACGGACAAATCTGGACAGGAGATGGAAGGCGTTGATAGGATTCTCACAGTAATGTACATCTTTTATGGATTTGGTATTTATCTGCCTGGTTATGCTTGTAAAACTGTAAAATAAAAATGCAAAATTTAAGCCCTTCGTTAAAACCCTTTAGCACAAGAGCAGCTATCAAAGATGTCTTAGTTTTTTAAAAATTAATTATCAAACATGTAATAAATTGTACTTGTCAAAGCCTACTTTTCAGAAATACTTGCATACCATCTTTTACGACTTGTAGGCTCAAGTGAAATGTCAACGCTAAAAAAATGATTCACCTTTGGTAACCTATGTTCATTGGCATCCTCCAAGCAATTAGTGCTGGGAAACATTTCCCGAGTCAGGGATATGGGGGAATTATCACTTCTAATATGTTTTTACTTTCTGTGTACATTTATTTTAAGGTTTAAGTGTTCCTTGTGTTGTGTTGTGATTGAAAATTTAAGGTGTAACAATTCTTTCTATCTCTGTCGCCTGAAAGAACTAATGAAAAAAGGAGAATTTGACAAAAAAATTAATTCTAGGTCATCTGGTTACCATGGCAACGACCTTTAAAGTTGAGAAATTGGCAAAATTGAGCATATTTGAAGCTCTATAATTTGGTCTATTTGTGACATCAACGGAAGATTTTTATGCATCCTAAAGATTAGGACATAAAATTTTAAATAAGCTCACTAGTAGTGTCTGATAGTGTGAAAAAGGCTGGTTACCATGACAACATAATAAGCTTATTTTGATATATCGATTTCAAAATGCTGTTTGAATTTTCCAATTTTATTTCTCTCTTGATGGGTATATGATAAGGAAATAGGATTTATTTTATAAAATGAGAAAATTAAAGCTGAACCAACTTGTTGCTATGTACATAAGTTACCTTGGCAACGGTAACTATGGTCTTTAATATGACTTATTTTGCAACTTCAGAGTCATTTAAAAAAAATTTGCATCATGATGAAGAGATAAAAATTGTTGGGAAATATCCAACACAAGGAGCTCTTTCAAAAACCGTGAAAAAGCTATGGGGAACATATGTTACCATGGCAACCATTTTTTATTATTTTCATAAAACAGTAATTATTAATCCCAGGATGTTCAAATTCAATAACAATAAAGATCAAGTAAGCCTCTATCAAAATATAATAAAAAAGTTTCAAATAATTAATGGTTGCTACAGTAATTCGGCCATGCATTATAAAAATAAGCATTTTTTGTTGTTTTTCGAAGCCTTTTTCTCAAAAAACGAAACAGGCTTACACAACTTTTTTTTACATATACGATAAAGCAAAGTCTAAACTTTATTTTAGATATAAAAAATTTCAGATCACTTAACTTTTGATGCCCGTATCCAAGGACTCAAAGTGGGCCTATGTACAAATTTAAACAATCGTTCCCATAGCAACGGGCTATTTCCTGAATATTTTTAAAAAATTTTCCTTCGTGTTATGAAAGATCTACTTGAATACATTAATTAATTTTCATCACTTTGAATTAAAATTCAATGATCTAGTAGAAAAAGGACTCTAAATATTGTCCAAAATTGCTTCCATTTTTGGGATTTGAGGTCATGTTGCCATAGCAACGAACAGAAACTTTGTCCCAATGTGAATGCTTATGTTTTATTTGCGTAAAAAACTCAAAAATGTAAGTAATTTATCGTTGAATTTTGAAAAAAATGCCAAAAATACTATTTTAATAGGGTACCTGTGTTGTTGCAATGGAAGCATATAGATAAGACCATAAACCCAACATTATTATTACTTAACTTGAAAGAGCAATGATAGGGTACTGATAATTCATCAGTGTTTGTTTTAGATTATGCTGCATAAATTATGTATGTGACTTCAAAAACGCCCAAAAATGCATTTTTTCAATATTCAAAGTCCGTTTCCATGGCAACCGGATGTGATATTAAGAAATTTTTTATCAAATTTTTACTTTTGGGTCAGACCCAACCTTATGTACAAATTTTATCAAAATCTGAGACATGCCGTGCCATGCGTCCTTTATAAAAGTGCAAATGCTTACAGAGAATAGCTATTAATTAAAAATAAGTTCAAAGAAAAGTTAAGAAAAAAAAGGCGCTTCTAAAATACATTTGACTGTCTGAAAATCACTTCAGTATTTTTTTAAATTGATACCAATTCTCTGTTACCATTTAAACAATTTCGGCAAGCATGGTCTCCGATTTTCATGAAGCTTCACATATAACTAGGGACCAACGAGAAAAATTAATTTGACGAAAATAATTGTTTCTATGTCATCTGGTTACCATGAGAACGGCATATAGAAATGAAAAAAATTAGATTTTTGAAGCTCTATAATTTGATCTATAGATGACATTGACGGAAGATTTTTATGCAACCTAAGGATAAGGATCTAAACTTTTAAATAAGCTCACACTGATAGTGTCTGATATTGTCAAAAAGGCTTGTTACCATGACAACAAAATTAGCTTCTTTTGGTATATTGATCTCTAAAATTTTAATGCTGTTTCTATTTTTCAATTTGTCCAATTGTTCTCCCTTGATTGGTTTAAGATAGGGAAAAGGAATTCATTTTATAAAATGAGCAAATTCAAGATCAACCAACATGTTGCTATGTTCACCAGTTACCTAGGCAATGGCAACTATGGTCGATAATATTACTAATTTTGCAGCTACAGATCTATTTTTAAAATTTTTGCATCATGATGAGCAGATGATAATGGTTGGAATAAAACCAACACAAAGAGCTCTTTCAGAAACCGTGAAAAGTTATAGGGGACATATGTTACCATGGCAACCATTTTTTATCATTTTTTACAAAACAGTTATTTTTAATCCCAGGAAGTTCAAATTCAATTTAATAAAATAATGATCAAGAGGTTTCTATCAAAATAGAAAAAAATTCAAATTGATAATGTTTGCAATAGTAATTTGACAATACATCATAAAAAAGCTTTTTTTGCTGTTTTTCGAAGCCTTTTCCTCAAAAATCGAAACAATCTTGCACAACTATTTTTACTTATAAGATAAAGCAAAGTCTAAACTTTATCTTAAATTTTTTTCAGATTACTTATTCTTGTATGCCCGTATCTAAGGACTGAAAGTGGGCTTATGTACATTTTTACACAATTGTATTCATAGCAACGGGCTATTTTTCCTGAATATTTTTTTTTCATGTAATGAACGGTCTACTTGAACATATTCATAATAAATTAATAACATGAATTATCATCACTTTGAATCAAAGTTCAATGTCTAAAATTGCTTTCATTTTTGCGATTTGAGTTTATGTTACCATAGCAACGAACACAAACTATATTCCGATATGTGAATTCTTATGTTTTATTTGCATAAAAAACTAAAAAGAATATTAAGTAATTGTTCATTTTTTTTAATGCCAAAACACCATTTTGATAAGATACCTGTGTTGTTGCTAGGGACTCATACAAATAAGAACTGAACACAACATTATTAAAATTAAACTTGAAAGAGCAATGATAGGATACAAATATTTCATAAGTTTTTGTTTTAGATTATGCTACATAATTGATGTATGTGACTTCAAAAACGCCAAAAAATAAAAATAAAATGCATTTCGGAGAGCTCTTAAGTTGTTCTTTGTCAATGTGCACCATATTGTGTAAAATATTGATGGTTAAAATAGATGCGATGAGCATAGATAAAAATATGTTGTTAAAAATCTGCCAGTTTCATTCGAAGTAGAAAAGGAGGTTCGATAACCTGGTGTTCCTCTCTTTCATTGCGCAATATGCAATTCTTTGGATAAATGGAATCAATGAAATTCAGAGCTTATTCAAGCAATGATCAAATAAACAATTTTTAAGATGCTGTCATTGTCGTTGATAAGACCATTCCAAGTTGTTGTTTTTTTCTTTTATCGTCCGCGTGTGTCTACTACTTTAGATTGTTTTCGATTTCGAATCAGCAATGGGCACCTATGAAATCGTATTTATAATTGGTTTTGCTCTCGTATGTGAATTGTTGCATTCTCAATTTTCATTCATGTTTAAAAAAATTTTGGAGGTTAGGTTTTTGATTAGCCCCTTACCGACAACGCCGAAGGGGATTCTCGGTCTGTCTGTCTGTCTGTCTGTCTGTCTGTCTGTCTGTCCGTCCGTCTGTCCGATTATCAGTTTTCTGGACTTTTTTTCTGCAACGGATGGAGATATTCAGATAAAATTTTATCATGTTTATACACAGCTTGGTCTTGGACAGTTACAGAGCAAATTTGATTTTTGTCACGCTTGACCTATTTTTCAAGGAGGTCTGCCCCTTGATGACTTAAAAAAAATCAGTATTTCAGTGTTACGGACTTTTCTCCGCAACGGATCGAGATATCCGGTTGAAATTTGATACACAGGATGATCTTGGATAGTTACAGTGCAAGTTTGACTTTTGACACGCTTGGCCAATTTTTCAAGGAGTTACGCCCCTTGATGACTTGCAAAATTTGTGACTTGCAAAATTCAGTCCTCCGGACCTTTGTTCTGCAACAATTAGGATATTGTGGTGAAATGTGTTACATACCTTGGTCTTTGATAGTTACAGAGTAAGTTTGACTTTTGGTCATGAATGCTTGAGTTATGCCCCTTGATGCAAAGAAATCCAATTTTCCGGAATTTTTCTGCTAGATAGCAGCTTTGCCTCGGATAGTAACAAAGAGTCGCTAAAGGACATACTTGCAAAACCTCCGTTTCCTTATATCTGAAGTGGGCTGCACGGACAATAATTTGAAATTCTTCATGTTTAATTGAGGAGCTAAAGGCAGAGATGTTAGACGCTGTTTTTTAGCGTGTAAGTAGTTTTTTTTTTTTTTAATAAAAGGTGGAGCATATATATGATCAGCTAGGGCGAAGCCTTCTTTTACCTGGTGTGGACAAGGTTAAAAGATACCAAACTGAAGGAATCATACTCATATATACAATTTGTCCTGGAATTGACTCGGAATTTGACTAGTCTTTTGGGCTAATTTTAGTTAAAATTCTGAAATCATTTAATGATTTTTTGACGTCGGAAACTTTGAGTTATCCGTCGATACTGCTACGTTGATCAATATAAATACCGTATGATGACAGTTTTGAACTGCGAGACAATGAAAACACGCAAAATGTTATTCAAACTAAACGTATTTCTTGCAATTAATCGTATAGTTTTTTAATATTTATATATTATTCTAACTTTTCACTGAGGCTTCAAGGAAAGTTTGTACTCTTGATAATTTCAAAATCTGTGCATTATATGCTTTTCGTTTGTTTTCTCCCATGCTGAATGGTAGGATTTCATTTCGAAGGGACACAAAACCGAATAAAAACAAGAAATGGCCTACAAGTATAACAATGTGTGATATCAACAATAATTTTACAAGAAGGGAATACTGATCGGCGAACGTACGGACCGACGGATGTCAGACAGAAGTCGGACAAAATACGTATAGATCTCTTTGCTTGGCAAGCGACACAAAGTCCGTCAAATGGCTGCTCTTTCCGATAGTTCATGTTTAGTAGGGTCTCCTGAATAGATTTTTACTAAAACCATCGATATCGATATGATGATATATCAATAAATTGACGCTGCACTCCATGTTGATCTTACAGGATACAAACTGCTGTTACATTTGTTATTATAATGCTAACTCGCCAACATAATAGTATTTTGTCATAAGTGATGTGCCCTTATTTTGTGTCGATCTCATGGCTGCGCCACGTTTTTATCTGTTTATTTAACGTATAAATTCAATATTGGCTGGTCCGTGTTAGATATACATTGTTGGTTACATAGTTTATTTGTCTATTACCAGCAAACTGGGGGGGGGGGGGGGGGGGGGGGGGTAGTTTTTTTCGCAGTTTGTCCATTCGTTCGTCCATACATATCTGTCTGTCGATTAGTCTGACTGTTCAATCGTCTGTCTTTCGTCCTCATGACTTTTCTTAGCCGAGAACGGAGGTTGTTATTGAGATCCAGTTATGGTCAGAGAAGTGACCAATTTCTAGTTCACTTGTTTGTAGCTTTTTTCTAGTCTTCCTCCCAAAATTCTCAACAAATATCAAGGATGACGACAATTTTCTCCCGAGCCGAGGTGATGGACTATGTGGTGGGGCAACAAATTGTCCCTCCACCAGTCCCTGTTTGGGAGTTCACTCCTTCTCGCATGGTAAACCTCCGTCTTCATCTAAGAAAATGATTCTGTTATTTCACTGGATTTATCTTATTTATCCATTAGGCCATTTCTTTTTTGTTTTCTGTTTAGCGTCCTTTCGAATTTGAAAAACCTACCAGCCAGTTAGGAGGGGAAAAAACAATTATGAGAAACAAACTTTCTTTTCCTACTGATTTTACGACAAAATGTTGATCAAATAAATTTATTAACAAGACAAATGAAAAATTTCACAAAAAGCATTAATACAAATGCAGTGCATTATTACATTAACAACTAGAGATAGGAGAATTTTAACAATTCATGAAAAAGAAACATTTAACGTGAAGGAATTTAAAAATTTTGAATTTGTTTTCATGTTTTGGAGCTCCCGTTTAAAAACTCTTCTGTGTGGGAAGCGACAGCAAAGTATCACGTACCCGTGTATGTCTTTAAGAAGGCAAAACAGAAAATAAGAAAGAATTGGCCTTATTATTATTCTATTTTATTTATTCATTTAATTTCTTTTTCATTTTATTCTAATTTCATATAATTTTTCTATTTATTTTAATTCTATTTATTCTTTTTTTTTTTCATTAATTAATTATTTTTTATTGGCTTGTTTTTGTGTGCTCTTCTGTTGAAGATTTTCGCAATATTGATTTTTATGACGTTGTACTGTTTTATGAATATTCTTCAATTCGTTTTATATTAATAAGTATTATATTTCAAGATTCACGTAGGAAAGAAAAAATAATTTATTATTTTTTTTTTCAAATACTTACTCTTTTATTTCATCACTAACTATTTCTCCATTCTCTATTTTTGATTTAACATATTTTTCTAATCCTGATATAAGCCTTTCTTCCTCCGAAAGTAAAGCTTCCAATTTACATACGGCAGAAAAAATATCAGAAAATCCTATTTCTATATAACATATGCACAAATAGACTACAAGGACCCGACGTGCCATGTTATACGTTAGTAAAGTGTTGTAAAGATCAAGAAAAAACAGCATGTGGCGTCTAGAGGTATCGATTATGTCGTCAGACAACATGGATTAAATTCTCGGGAAGGATTCAGATTGAAGGCGCAGGCACATCACGTCTCCTGTCAGTCACAAAAAAAAATTACCGTGTTGATGTTTTCTTTCCGAACTAAATTATAATAGTGCGAAATATCTGACCATAAACGAGCCTTTGGCGATTATTTGGGGCAGTTGGGGGGCTTTTAAAATAAACATCATATGAAGTAATGCTTTTGGTAAGATATTTCGGACTAAACCGCTCAAATAACCTGCACGGGCTTGTTTTGATTATATACATGAAATGTGTCAAAGTCTTCCTTTGTAACATTTACAGAAAAAAGTGTAAAATTTACACATAAAAGTGTAAAATTTACACATAAAAGTGTGAAATTTACACTTTTATGTTGTGTAAAATTTTCAGAAAAAAAAGGGTCAAATTTACAACAACAAAAAAAGTAAAAATAAATATTTAAAAAAAAGAGTATCAATCTGGCAATAATATGCTTCCGTATTTTCGAATGGAAAGCAATACATAATAAATTATGACTTTTTTCGATCTTTTCCGGCTTATAAAGCTCCGGAGATGGAAACATTTTTCTAGAGTCACCGAGTTTTCTAATAGAATCAAGCTAGGGGTTGTGTATTTTCCAAAACAGTTAGTTTAAACTGTATTTATTTCAGACATTGGTGACATATACATTGAACATATATATTGAATAGGATCTGGAAACAAGTGAAACAAGTAAAACCAAGTTGGTGACATAAGATTTTTATTCTGTAAGCAAGAACTTCTTAAAGTCAGTTCGGCATCATCAAGAAGGTGTTCAAATACAATGTACATGTTTAATTATTGTATGTGCTCTACGTGTAGATGTACGAGTATTAACTTTGTAAGTTTGTAAACTGTTTAAGCCATTTGCAATCAAGGTTTGATCAAATCCCGTATGCAACAGTCGCAATAGCCTGCAGCCTGTTTCACAAAAATACTTAGGAACAATTTCAAAGGATTTTTCGCAACTTTTGACTGTTCAGTTCTACTACCTTACTTGGATTTGAGAAGGTTCTTGAATCTTTTTGAATTTATATTAAATGATGTTAGAAAACATGATACAAGAAAACATGATACAATCTAACTAGAAAACATTTTTAACCTTTTATTAAATTACGAAAGTTACGAAAATTACTTAATTTTTGTGAAACTTGGCAATGGTCATCTTGGTTGACGGAACTGGTCGAAATATAAGTGTTCTCTGCAAGACTTTGTCTTTTTCCCTATTTCGTGCAGTTGGGGAGTTGAAAAAAATTCCGGACAACCAGAGCCCTTTGTTAAGGCCCCATTTTTTCCAGCCATCGTTTACCTAAATGAAAAGGGAGTCGAGTTTGTGATTGGGTCACAACTAATTAAAAAAAACTTTAATAATTGCTTCCGGTGAGATTGTGTCATGCTATTTCAATACGTAACCATTTCAACTTTGTACAACTTAGCTATGTAGACGGCACAAGAATACTGCAAATTATTTATAAACGTCCTGTCATACGACGATATTCCTGCACTGGTCGAAAAGAATGACGGTTTAAGGGATCCTGAACCATCTTGGATTTGTCAAAGTCGATCTTTATCAGCTCTTTGCATATGATTTTTGTATTTAGATTTCTTAACATCAGAAGTTCGGCGTATGTACATATTACCAACAGATGCAAATAGCGTAATTACTTTTATTTCAATACATTATACTTCATGATTATATACAGTCAATAAAGTTTCCAATGTACACATCTTACAAAAATTAATAAAACATGTATACATGTTTGTAAATAACAATGATCATTTTTATGAATGAGATGAAAATGTAAACATGTAACAGTCACAACACTTAATCTAGATTGAGTCTGAACCGGAGCCCCGGGGCCGCCTTATACCGGAAAGTCCCTGTCCATACCTGACCCTCAGTGTCCGTAAACTGACCGGTGCCCTCTAATCTGAAACAAACATCAGATGGTCAATAATCACAACCATTCATCAAAAATGGATATTTATTTCCAAAGTTATATAATTTGTTTCCAACTTAATATCATGATCCGAATACAGCAAATTAGCCGGAAAAATTCAATAAGTAAACGTTTTTAAAAAAATAAAGTTACTTGTTTTCGCAGAATTCGCCTTCGTAACACGACTGGTTTGGCCACGTGTATTTTCCGTTTCCATGGAACTGGTTATTGACGAACTGGCCTTCGTACACAGCCCCCGAGGGGTGGGAGAGTTTACCCTTGCCGTTCATCTTGTCTTTGCTCCACTCTCCCTCGTAGACTGTCCCTTCCGTGGTGGTATGGACTCCGTATCCACACCGGTCCAGGGAACCGTCTGATCCGTGCTGGTACTCACCATCTGTTCAAAATAAATAAGGCGGAAATAAAATATATCCTACATGTACGAATAAGATGTAAAAAATAAAAACTTCAAAGTATTTATCTTTTCCCCCATTTTATTCTAAGTATAATTAAACTGACTATCAAGCTGTTTGAAATTACTTCATACAAGTCGGTAGTTTTCACCTACCATATTTATCACCATTTGGGAATAAGTATATTCCTTTAGTGATGGCAGGGGGCGCTTCCTCTTTCTTTTTGTCTTTCTTTTCTGAAAGGAAAAAAATTACATAACTGGCACAACTTACACTCACTGCAGATGCGTCAATAAATCAAGGGAATGAATAATATGCATGTTAATGGTAAAGTGAGCAATATGAAGCGAAATGGCACAGGAAAATTGTTTTATTTCACTTATGAACGTGTAAATTTGAATATAAACCTATTTCCTTAAATTTATCCCCAAAATCATGCATATCCTATATATGTGCAGTTTCTTGAATTTTCATTTTGTCATCAATATTCTGGAATTTTTTTAAGGGTTATTGTGAATTTACATTTGAGAGTAAAAACTGCAAATAAAAGAAAGAAATTCAATGCAGAGATGTCGAAAAAGTGTCAGTCCGAAGGAAATGTACGTCTAGCAAAATGTCATACTCATACTGATAGACAAAAGTTTGCAGTACTTTTCATTGTCCGAACTAGCAAAATTACTGAAATGTCTGACAAGAGAAAACATAGGTAATCACAGATTACGAAGCTCACCTCGTGACAGCAAAATTCAATTCAAACATATTTCTTAGTACATGTATATTGGCTTTTAAAGGCAAAACCACTCAAGCAGAAAAAGTAGGTCAAGGTCATTTTATGAAAGTTTGATCAAAGATACATCCAATATGCAAGTTTGGTACATGTAGCAGTTATACTTTGCTCAATATTGGCTTTATAGAGCAAAATCACTCAAGCGGAAAAAGTAGGTCAAGGTCATTTTATGAAAGATTGATCAAAGATACATCCAATATGCAAGTTTGGTACATGTATCACTTATACTTTGCTCAATATTGGCCTTTAAAGGCAAAATCACTCAAGCGGAAAAAGTAGGTCAAGGTCATTTTATGAAAGTTTGATCAAAGATACATCCAATATGCAAGTTTGGTACATGTAGTAGTTATACTTTGCTCAATATTGGCTTTATAGAGCAAAATCACTCAAGCAGAAAAAGTAGGTCAAGGTCATTTTATGAAAGATTGATCAAAGATACATCCAATATGCAAGTTTGGTACATGTATCACTTATACTTTGCTCAATATTGGCTTTTAAAGGCAAAATCACTCAAGCAGAAAAAGTAGGTCGAGGTCATTTTATGAAAGTTTGATCAAAGATACATCTAATATGCAAGTTTGGAATATCTAGCACTTATACTTTGCTCAATATTGGCTTTTAAAGGCAAAATTACTCAAGCGGAAAAGTAGGTCAAGGTCATTTTATGAAAGTTTGATCAAAGATACATCCAATATGCAAGTTTGGTACATGTAGCACTTATAATTTGCTCAATATTGGCTTTTAAAAGCGAAATCACTCAAGTGGAAAAAGTAGGTCAGATGCTGCATCCGATGCATGGGTCCATCTCGGCATCCAAAGATGAATCACTTGTGCAAGTTTGGTTACTGTAGCATTAGTACTTTGTCAGATACTGAGCTACCCTAAACTTCTTATCAAAGTCACTCAAGCGGAAAATGTAGGTCAGATGCTGCATCCGATGCATGGGTTCACCTCAGCATCCAAAGATGAATCACTTGTGCAAGTTTGGTTACTGTAGCATCAGTACTTTGTCAAATACTGAGCTACCCCAAACTTCTTAACCAAGTCACTCAAGCGGAAAATGTAGGTCAGATGCTGCATCCGATGCATGGGTTCACCTCAGCATCCAAAGATGAATCACTTGTGCAAGTTTGGTTACTGTAGCATTAGTACTTTGTCAGATACTGAGCTACCCCAAACTTCTTAATCAAGTCACTCAAGCGGAAAATGTAGGTCAGATGCTGCATACGATGCATGGGTTCACCTCAGCATCCAAAGATGAATCACTTGTGCCAGTTTGGTTACTGTAGCATTAGTAGTTTGTCAGATACTGAGCTACCCCAAACTTCTTAACCAAGTCACTCAAGCGGAAAATGTAGGTCAGATGCTGCATCCGATGCATGGGTTCACCTCAGCATCCAAAGATGAATCACTTGTGCAAGTTTGGTTACTGTAGCATTAGTACTTTGTCAGATACTGAGCTACCCCAAACTTCTTAACCGGACGCGGACGCGTGGGGTTATAGCATAAGCTCACTCAACTTCGTCGAGGTGAGCTAAAAACTGATTTTGACTACTCCGCAATGCATTAACGTCTATAAGAATGAAATTTTGTTAAAATAAAGCTCGAGATCATAAACAATTTCGCCATTTTTTTTTTCAATATCAGAGACTGCAATTCAATATTTTACGGTAAATATATTCTTATATTTTTTTTGCAAGTTCCCTATCCTATCTATAAGGCAACTTCATATTAAATATTAAAATAAAATTTCTGTACAATGTGAAATTTTCATTCAAAGGCATCAACAAAAATCCATCCTTTGCAACAATGTCACCAATGATATACTCAACTATCAATCATTCAACATAAAGCACAAAGTGTGCTTTTGTTTGATGTGAGAGTAGTGCAACCTTGGGTTGTCACCTACACATGAATGTTGTCACATTGAACAAATGTGACTCAAATTTCAACTTGTCTGCTCTGTATATGAATCCCCAATTTTGCAATAACTTTACAAGTAAGGGAATGTGCAAGACTATGAATTACCGTCTATAGAACATGAAATTTTAATACTTAGTAAAATTATGGTCAATGTGGACCCACTGATTCCGATCTTTACTACTAGTATATGATATATAATGCATTTTAATTATGCATTTATATAAATCATGATAGTTATTCTGATTGGAATAATATTCTAAGAATTGTTTTGTTAGTTCAATCGATTGATTAGAGATCTGAAACTTATATATGTATAATGGTAGAGGGTAATTAAGGAAGGGGATAATGTATTTTAAATGTTATAATAATTTTGCGGTTAAAATGTTAAAAAAAACTTTATGAATTAATTGTTTCTGAAATGTAAATTACATGTACTAGTACATGGAAGCAATGTTACAGTATGAGTAATAAAAATGGTTAACATCTGGATTTGAGGGATTTTTTTTTCTCAAACTTAACACGTAACTTTTTCACATCAAAACAAAGCTCTCTATTCTACCTAGCAGGAAATGTGTGTCTGTTTACAAATAACATCCTTTTCACCATGTTTGAACTTACCCGACTCTTGTTCTGCTAGATTCTCTGATACAAAAACGAAATCTTAATAAGCTTAATATTGGAAAAAAATCACATTACTGTACACACCAAAACATAGAATTTACATATAATTAAGAAAACAAAAACTTTAATGAGTGTCTAAAATCTCCAAATACTGGTTTTCATCAAATTTCATTTGAAAAATACAAGCTTACAATAGATTTTGGATATTTGTGATCAAGGGGAGATGACAGCAATGCAATATGAACAATAAGAAAAGATCAGGGACCAACAATAAAAAAGTATATTGAACAATTTTTTGATTTGTGCATGGGCAGATCTAGAAAAATGTCCACGGGGATTTAAGCATATGAGCTGACAGGAAAAATCTGCATTTTTCTGTCAAATTAAAGGGGATCCTGAACCAATCAAGCAACCCCCCCCCCCATCTCTAGTCTGCTTGTGTAAGAAGCATTTCTTTGTTCATTTTTTAAGGGAAAACAACTACCAGAAAAAAAAATCATATTTTTTGTCTGTATGGCATTTGAACTTATAAATAAGTCTGATGCTGTTCAAATCGTGAATGTTTGTGGTTTTCTAATAGAGATGCTTATACTATATAGAATGTGTTATTTTCTTTGTTTGCTAAACACCCATGCAATATTAAATTTTTGCATACACGGGAGTTTTTCTTTTCTATATCTATACAAGGTTTTTTTTCTGAGAAGGTTAAATACATGCGCATGTCAAAAACTTATCACAAGATTCAAGATCATTGGTTTACTGTACAGTGTACATGTGCAATAATTTACAGTCTACTGTCTACTAGCCTAGGTGGCTTTTATAAAGTGGCTGATCTATTTATGCATAACAAATAGAAATCAACAAAGTCATGTAAAAATAATTAATAAAACATAAAACTAATAAAACATAAAACTCTATCTACAATTGTTATAATGATATGACCCCCTTCTTTTTTATCATTGCATGAACAACACTGTCAACAGTAGTTTTACTAAACTATATATTACTGATGATACAAATTTTCCTTGCATACTTATGTAGATTCTTTTGAATTTCTATGGAACGCGATAATTTCCATTCAGGACCCTTGCAGACACTGTTCTTTCATGAATGTGTTGATTATTTTTTCTACAAACTTGTGCTCTGATCAATATCTCAACATTCATTGATTATATGTGAATTTAAGAAAGTACAAAAGTCATTTAAAGTATGACAATTTCTTCTTAAACACTTACCGGCAGGCATGGCTACTGTTTGTTATAGTTCGACGAAAATCAGAATCGATTCATGGAGGCGGCCATTAATTTACACTTCGTTATGGAAACGGATATCAGCTAGTTCGACTTTACGTCAATTCAATCTACAACCACTTCGTTTTCTAAACATGTATCGCGTTTATTATGCGATCTTTTACTGAAACTTGATGTTGATTATTATTCCTTTTTTTAATTATCATGAGCGTTTGAGTTAATATTATCATCCATCAGGAATCAGGGGCGAACACAGGGATTTATCACGCTTCCCGGTTGCTAAATTTTCTAATAATCTGTAATGTCCATAGTAAATACAGTAGAGCAACCGGGAAGCGTGATAAATCCCTGTGGGGGCGGATACAGAAATTTCAGTTAGGACCAGGGCGCGCTCATGAAAGGAATCGGCATGGATCCTTAAAGTTTGAAAACTCAGTAATACTGAGTCCATTGCAAAATGGCTCTTCTTCTTCTTCTTCTTCTTCTTCTTCTTCTTCTTCTTCTTCTTCTTCTTCTTCTTCTTCTTCTTCTTCTTCTTCTTCTTCTTCTTCTTCTTCTTCTTCTTCTTCTTCTTCTTCTTCTTCTTCTTCTTCTTCTTCTTCTTCTGTGTAAAGTGAAAAACCGTTAAGTACTGCGACATTATTTCAGTTCGCCCTTTAAAAGTATTTTGTACTTTGTCCCTTTGGGAGGCTTACAAGTCCTAAATCTGCCAACGGGAATGAGGTTGCATGCATGCGCTGATCCCGGAATGAGGCATCAGTGGGGTCTGATTCCCCATCCTTGTCTGAATATAAACGCATTGCTTCACGTCTGTTCTTTCTTGTTGTGTCTATATTTCGTTCCTATTTTCTTTCATTTTTTCAGTTATTTTCGGTGGAAAGGGGAGGGGTATGAGAGAAGAAATAATTGTTCTATCTGGACCAACTTCAACAAAAGCTACACTGATAGATAAACAGGTAAAATATTTAATCTTGCATCTGGCTATCATCTTTCATTCATGTACTTTAAAAATAATAACCCATATATACATAATTTGTCGTCGAATGGAGTTCTAAGTAAATAAATAAACAATATCCACTTCCATGTACAGGAGAGATTTGTTCCAACATCTTTTAGCTCATTTTAATTATACAGATGATCGATTTTCAGTATTTTTCTTAAAACATCATTCATCTAATCGACCCGAGCATGCACAATTCAGAGACTTGGCGAGAATCTATGAAAAGTGCAAGATATGTATCGTTGTCATCGCTAATACAGCTGGTTACACATGTTAAAATCGCTGTCAATATTGATAGACTTTGATGCATTTTGATCATAAGTTTGTGTTCTGCATTGCTCATTTCTGTTCATATGACCTCTATCGGTGTCGTCTTCACAAGTATAGATTCCGGTTCTTTTCAATTATCCTGTGTTTTTCCTGCATGCCTATTTTTTATATATTAATTTATTAGAATGAATTCAGTAGTGTCCTCCGTAGGGAAGTTATTAATTTATTGTTTGTATATTTTTTTCTCTGTAACCATGGTAACGTCATGTTTGTTTCATGGTCCATGTCAAATTGTTGTTTAAATATTGTACGATGAACGATGATGGTACGCGGTCGCTAACATGAACGAAGAATTTTAATTGAATGATTTTAAAATGCAATGCCTGGATAAAAAAAAAGGGGGGGGGGGGGGTTCAGGATAAAAATCCCGGATGTTTGCTTATAATAAGATGTACTAGTATTTGTATTTGAATTATGTATATTTTAGGGTTTTAAAATAATAAACACTTTAATAGTAGGAAATTTAGCTTTACCACGACAAGATGATTAATGATAGCGCATAGCGGGAACAAAATCACTTTTTGTGATACCAGATCGTGTACGTCCCCCAGCATATCTGTAGAGCAGTACACTGATGGGGTCCAGATAAACGACATAATGAGGTCCATGAAATCATACTGCGTAGTAAGTATACATAGAATCCGCGAGAAATCCTTGAGGGCTGGAATTATGATTGCAGTATAATTTCATGGTTCCAAATGAAAAAATTCTGACAACGGCCCTATGTGCGAACGTGGCGTCCTCGTTGATTTGAAGGGTTTTAAACGTTATGGTTTAAACTACGTCAATTCACCACTGGGGGTAAGCGGATGGTCGTAACTGCCATTTCAATATATGGCGGAGACAAAATAGGGCGAAATCTCGTTTTTAAAAACATTTATGGCATAATATATGATTAAAATAAATACATAAGAAATATGTCTGAATATTATTGTTTCTTGGAAACTTCAGAAGGAGACAGGTGGCCCGACCCGTACTCTGCATCGGAATCTGTTACTTCCGTTTACAGCAATTCCGAAAGCATCTGACTTGCCGGTATCAGATGATACACAAACAGTCCCTCGTAAAACTCGTAAAACTCGCTCTCTGAGGGGAAAACAGAAACATGAGGGTGCCGAAACCGACCATATTTCTTAATCCGAAGAGGAATTTTATATTCAACATTTCAGAAAACCGTTTGGAAATTCCAGTTTGTCTCCTACCGCGCATGCATCACAAAATTTTCCATCCGGTCATTCGACATCCTTCCAAACCGTTTTGAGACCCGAGGCCGATTTGTCTTCCGGTATAACTTCTTCCAGTTCAGTGTCTGATTTAATTTCTCAACCTCGACGAACCACCAGAACGCGTCGACCCCCTGATAGATACGGCGAATGGATTACCGCAAATCGTGTGGTCACCTTTATACCACAGAAGTGATATCAGGGGAGAATGTCAGTTAATTTTCAGATTTTGTGTAAATAGACTAGTATTGTAAATAGTTTTCTTCGCTTAAATGTCAGGAGCCATTCTTTCTAAGCAGGGGAGAATGTCACGGACGTAATTTGCACTTAAATATCTAAGATAGATAACTTCTACTAATTAAAATAGTTCTGAGAGAGTGTATGAATATGGATGAATGCGAGACGTAATATAGTTCTTATCTGATTGACCAATGGTCATCCTATATCCTTGCGCATGCGTCCACAACTCCTTATATTCTTTTTCCCCGCGATTTATAGTATTCTTACATATTATTTCTATAACGCATCACCTGTAATTTCACGATGTTACAACTTTGAGATGTAGTCACGCCCATAAGGTTAGTTGCAATTATACAATTTATTTATTATTTGATTCGCCTTATCGATGATTTAATACATTAGAATTATTATATTCATACTATTTATATCTGTTTATTATTCTTTTAGGACACCTTATTTGATTAATAAATTCTAAAGAGAACTCCGGGAATCTTAGTTTTATTCAAGATGTACCACCCCGGTGACATTTGTTTCCAAGTGTAATTGGAAATCATAATTTTCGACAAAATAGCCGTAATTGCAAGGTCTTTCTATTAAAAATCGAGACAGCAGTTACGGCCATCATGTGCCATTTTCGCAGGCATACATATATATAGCATATTTGTTCAGTAAACTGTTCGCCTCAGATAGGATTTCTATTAATAATTGTAGTACTAAAGGACAAGAATTATCGAAATGCATGATTATTAAAAGAAGAATTCCGGGACACCTTTTCTAGCTTCCGCAGTTACGGCCATCCGCTTACCCCCAGTAAATCATTACGTCACTCATACAAATGTAGCAGTGCATGCTACATTGTACGATTTGCATGCAGTGGAATATGACGTCAACGTTATAGGGCCCATAAAGTTGTCTTCTTTGTTTTTGTTTTTTGTTTTTGGTTAATTTCTATACCCCAAATCGAACGAAGATTGGGAAGCATATTGCTTTTGTCATGTCTGTCTATTCGTCTGACCTTATCATCTAAATTTTGACCTACTTTCTGAAAAACACAATTTTGACAATGTCTCTATCGTCTGTAAAAAGTATGATTTTCATATTCCATATGACTGTGTCGTCCTCTCTTCAATATATTTCCATTGGTACCATGACTTTGATCCTGAAACCCTGACCTTTATGACCATCTCGTTTTCAATATCAGAACTTTCATATCAAGGACTGATAAACTGTTTATATAAGTCCTTGTTCATATTGACCATAACTTTTGAACAACATCAGATGAGCATTCTTTGTGATACAGATCTTTAATTTCACGCCTTCATCTTTGACTTAGTGACTTTGGAGTTTAATATGGCCTTAAAATTACATGCTGTATACATGTACTTTGAAATATAGTTTTCATAGTTCACACATGTAAGAAAGAAGACCTTTAATTAACCCAAGCCTGATTTTTACTTTCGTGCATGAACATCGACGGCGGTGTGGCTATCCAAACAGGGGATGCTTACTCCCCCCGGGCACCTGGTCCCACCTCTAGCTTACAGTACTAGGGGTCCGTCTATGCTCAGTTTTGTGCTCTATTGTGAGTGCTGTTGAAATTATCGTCAGGGTCGCTTTTAACTCATTACTTATAGGAAAATACATTTTAACCCCAATATGTTTTTAAAATTGACGAATCTTTATGGGGAATTATTTTCCCACTCATCCATGGTACCGTACCTTACACAATGACCTCGGCATTGTAGCAAGATCTCCCTGCTACAAAAGAAAAGCTGTTGGTGGATACATTGCTTTACAAACCGGCGCAATTTTTGTTTTCAAGGGCTCATGGTGTTCATCCCAAGTCAGCTCCGGATTCAAATTGGTTACCTTGGTATATGTGTTGAGTTTTCATCGTTGGTCAAGACGCGAGTGCTCTCATATTTATCTACTTATTGTGCTATTTATTTTATTACGGTCCAATCTGTCATTCAACGCAGCGGCCTGACTGAAGAACGAAGTAAACATTAGGTCGATATGTCTAGTTTTTAGATTCGAAATATCACGTAAATTCTTTTAAGATAAAGCACCCTATTGTTGATAGTCCACATTTATTGCGATTTTTGAATAATCTAACATAATTTAAACACAGCAATACATTTAGCAAAATTTATACGAAACTATAAAAACTGGCTTCCGGTGACTTTGTTGCTGACATTGGTTTTGGTTCGGATCGGGACACCGGTTCCAGTCATGTTTCGTCCACCACACATCACAAAGTCATTTTCTAGACTCCGTTCCATTAACAGAAGTACATTACGATTGCTTTCCGTCAAGTCAAAACTGAATGGAACTCTTGTTAGGTAAAAAGCCTGCGAAAATTAGATACTGGTGTCGGAACAGTTTTCGGACGATTTCGAAGGTTTTTCAGCGACAACTCCTCTGTCTTTTCAGAGATTAATCTACAATTTGATCTTAATGGGTCCTCTAGACGCAATGAAACTTTGCCAATGGGTCCTCAGCCAAACAATGGGTCCCAGCAGAAATCAATGCGTCCCAATTCCTTAAAACCTTTTTTTGGTGGTGTTTTAAGGGGTATGGACAAAAGTTTATCGGCCATATTGGATTTGACGTGAAGCATACTTGAAAATCTGTCGTTCTGCAGAATTAAGACTCCAATCTTAACCATTTTAACACTGAAATTTTCTTTACCTCAACATCGTCATTTTCCCATCATTTTAAACAAAAACTGCATCAGTATTTTTACATGACAACCATTTGAACTTAGTGCACCGAACTGCGCAGCTACAGGTTTGCAGGATTCATGATTAATACTATAACCTACCTTAAACGTTACTATCATCATATGTCTACAAACATTTGTTCTCCAATTTTGATCATACTTTCTCAAAATACCGGGTATCTTCATTTTACACGCAAGGGGCTAGTAGCCATATCAACATAGAAATGAATCCAGGGGCGGATCCCCGGAATGTTGCACATTTGTATTTTGTCACCTATAATTCACATGACTTTCCCACTTTTCTAATATATATCGTGTAAATAATTAATAATTGAATCGCAAACAGTCGAAATTCTAGTGAATTACCCCAGGAACTTTAAAATCGTTTATTTTTTCTACCTATGTTGGGGCGGATCGGCACGTGAAAATGGCTACCTGTAAAAATTCGTGTTCGAAAAGACAGCGTGTTGTATTAACAAGAGATTAATATGATAATGAGACCTTGTACTCAAAATCGAAGGACAAATGGTTGTAGATATAGTATCAATGTAATGTTTAAGGTAAGTTATAGTATTATTTATGAATTCTTCTGAGGTGCAGCTGTGCAGTTCGGTGCATGAATTAAAAAAGTTTCTAATGTTAAAATCTTAATGTAATTTTCCGTAGAAAATATGGGAAAATGTAGCTATTGGGGTTGAGAATACTTGGGAATAAAAATAGTTGAAGTTGGAGCCATGACTCGGTGTAAGGAAAGATTTTCAATAACACACTACATAAAATCCAATATGGCGAATAACGGTTTGTCCATACCCCTTAAGTTTGCGATAAAATGTACATGTACTTCGTTCATGTGTATGTTTCAGAGTTTACGAAAACTGCCGGATTGGCATTTTGCTGGCGATCTCCGTTGGATTAAGTAAAGTATTTATTATTATTATTATTATTATTATTATTTTTCAAATGTTCGACGGTTTCTAGTTCTGAGCCGGACAAAATGTCCGATGAGTTTTTGTTCCAAGATAATAACACAGAATTTTCCTTTAAACATATACAAATTACAACATTAAATGATTTTCAATAAAGACATTTATTGCTTTCTATGACATCGCCGCGCTCTTTCAACTTACATGTAAGAATAAAAAGGTATCCTTCATATTGTCACATAATTGTCGGTTAAATGTGAAGTATTCAATAGTATTAATTCTATTATATACGGTATATATATTTCAGTGAAATCACAGTGTACGGTATATTTTTCAGCATTGCATCACAAGTCATTTTACAGTAACGGCGCGAGTTATGAATGGCCATATGCCCACTTTATTCACATTTAGTAAATGAATTCTGAAGAAAATTGTATTGATGGATATTGTACCCATTGACCATTTTTTGAGATACTGACCATGTGCCATTACGTATGTGTCACGGATATTTAAACGAAATTAACAATGTTCATGAGTACTACATTTCAATTTTGTATACTTTTCAGTCTCTCTCAATTTTTTTCTACATATACAAACAGCAAATTTGTAATAAGATGTTTTGTAATTGTCTGTTATTTTCTAGCTTTGTCAGGTAGATTTTAAGATATTTCATTAAACTACAGGACAACTGTCCTGTTGATTTTTGGTTTCATTCGTAAACTCTGTGTTTTGAGGTATGTAACATGTGTAAGCATGGCATGTATCAATCACTGGTTTTGTCCATGATTAGAGAATCATTACTTGAATTTTACAATCTTACGTTTCAACTTTCAGGTTCATTATTCCAAAGAAATCCATTGATAGAAAGCTATTGCAGACAGAAAAATGTGCAATAATCAAAAGATACTACTCATCTGGAGGTAATGTTCATACATTATTCAAGTACTTCATTTATATATTACATGCACAGTAGCTAGGTGTCCTATCACCTTACTTCAGCGAATGTTTAGAATGTGTCATGTGTCAGATTTCTGTACATACACTGTTACTTCATGTGCAAGATTTTTTGTATGTCGAACATTTTATAAAGACCCTCTATATAATAGAGTGTCACTTGTTTAGGGTCTAACATTAGTAAAGGAAGTCAAAATTTGAGACTGTTAACATTCAAGTTATTATACCCTCGCAACATGGTTGCAGAGGGATAAAGTAATGCTTTTGCTCGTGTACGTCACACTTTGTATACAGCCTAGAGGACACAGTTTTTATCAGATCTTGACCAAACTTCATACACTTATTCCTTATGACAAGAGGAAGAACCCTATTGATTTTCAAGGTCATAGGTCAAAGGTCAAGGTCACAGATTGGAAATGGCAAAAGTCCTTGTATACAGCATAGAGGACCCAGTTTTGATCTGATCTTTACCAAACTTCATACAATTATTCCTTATGACAAGAAGAAAAACCCTATTGATTTTCAAGGTCATAGGTGAAAGTTCAAGGTCAGATTGGAAATGGCTAAAATCCTTGTCTACAGCATGTCACACTTTGTATACAGCCAAGAGGACACAGTTTTGAACAGATTTTGACCAGTCTTCATACACTTATTCCTTAAGACAAGAGGAAGAACCCTATTGATATTCAAGGTCATAGGTCAAAGGTCAAGGTCACAGATGGGAAATGGCTAAAATCCTTGTGTACAGCCTAGAGGACACAGTATTGATCAGATCTTGACCAAACTTCATACACTCATTCCTTTTGGCAAGAGGAAGAACCCAATTATATTCAAGGTCATAGGCCAAAGATCAAGGTCACAGATTGGAAATTGCTAAACATTGCTAAAATGCTTGTACACAGCCTGGAGGACTCAGTTTAGATAGGATTTTTACCAAACTGTATATACTTATTTTTCCCTTGCAACATAGTTGCAGGGGGTATAGTAATACTGTCATTCATGTGTTAGTGTGTGTTTGTGTCCTTTACACTTTTTGTACTCGGCCTAGAGGTTGCAGTTTTGTTTGGTCAAAGGTCAGGGTCTGAGATTAGAAATGTTTAAATTCCTTGTATACAGCCTAGAGGTCTCAGTTTTGACGGGATCTTTACCAAACTTCATATACTTATCGCTTATGATATGAGGAAGAATCCTATAAATTTTCAAGTTTTAAATCCTTGTATACAGCCTGGATGTTGCAGTTTTGATAGGATCTTCACCAAACTAAATACCTTTTTCCCTTATGACTAGAGAAACAACCCTATGGATTTTCAAGGTCATCGGTTGAAGGTCAAGGTCATTGATTGGAAATACTAGTACATGTAGTAAAAATCCTTGTATACAGCCTGAGTGAGTACATTGATGTACATGTTGTGCGAGGGGATGCTACGCTTTGCGTTGCCTAGGTTTAATTAGAATAGAGATTGTTTCTTTTATTATGTACCAATCAATTAAAATTCCTGTTGTTTGTAAGATTATGCAGCATTCTAGGACTAGCATCTCATCCTGTTAATCATATTTCATACATTACTGATGATGTCACCTGTGTTACAGATTTACCTCCTCACTACAAGATCACCCTGCCAGCGTTATCACCTACGATGGAGACAGGTACTATAAGTAAATGGCAGAAGAAGGTGGGAGATAAAGTGTCGGAGGGTGACTTAATGGCTGATATAGAAACAGACAAGGCCACCATGGGGTTTGAAGCCACAGAGGAAGGATATCTAGCTAAAATATTCATAGAGGAAGGCGAAAAAGATGTGCCAATAGGAAAGGTTCGATGAAAGATTTTTTTATGGTTCTTGATAAGTTTGTTGAAATTTTGAAACATAAATGAACATGAAATTTTGCTTTGTAAAATTTCTTTGGGATCCTAAGAGAATACTTCTGGTTAACATTATATACATTTTCATAATTTCCTGACAAATGGTGATGATCTCATTATCAGGAATTTTCGGGATGATGGAGTAGATCATTGTATGAGACGTGTAATTCCTAATTTCTGCTTGAATAATATGTATAACATTCTTTTTTAGACAGAAAGAATTTTTTTTTTGCTGGTATTTGAAAATACCTTAAAATGTAATGTTAACAACTTGGTTCTTTTCTGATGAGATGTATTATTAAGTCTATGTGGGACTATGAATAACAGATCTGTAGGAATAAGAATTAGATCACCAGTATGTTTCAGTATGTCTGAAGCAAGATTTACTTTATTAATTATTTCTATAACTTTATTTTCAGCTCCTTTGTATTGTGGTGGAAGAAGAAGCGGACGTGGATGCATTTAAGGATTATGTCGCAAAACCAGAAGATGACCAGCTGATAGGAGGAGGAGCAAGTCAGGCTCCACCTCCACCAAAACCTTCTCCTCCCCCACCTCCAAAACCTGCAGCTCCTGCCCCTCAGGCAGCCCCTCCCATGCAAGCCCCACCCCCTCCTGTCACACCCATGTCAACCCCAGCTCCCATGGCCAGTCCAGGAGGTAGTGTTGCGGCATCTCCATTTGCTAAGAAACTTGCAGCAGAAAAAGGGATTAATCTATCGGTATGACACCAAAATAAATTTATCTTGTGATTACAAAAATAATTGATTGTTGATGCTTTATTTATACATACAAATAATTATACATGTATGTACCGTAAACCAAGTACCGTATGAAGTTACATTTCTAAGATGCTTATTTATTTTATGAAGAAAGAGAAGTTTATAAAATTCATATACACAGATGGTGAAAGGTACTGGTCCAGATGGTATTATACAAGCTGATGATGTGTTGAATTTCCAAGCACCTGCCATTCCAACAGCAGTTGTTGCCCCTGGAGCAGAATATACAGATATAGACCTGACATCCATGAGAAAGGTACATAACTTTCTTTACTTTGAAATGATTGTATTGTCTGTCCATTTATCAGTACATACAGTATACGAGTATCCTCTTTTTTTTTCAATGTTTTAAAATAAGTGCACACTTGACTATCGTAGTTTCCTTGTTTTGACTATAAAGTAAGATATTTTCCATGTTACAGACAATTGCCAAGAGGCTCACAGAATCCAAACAGACTATTCCTCACTATTACCTAACAGTAGATGTTAATGTAGAAAATGTTATGAAGTAAGTATCTTTGTACCATCAGTATATTGCAAAATGTACAATGTATCTTTAAAAGTGTACACATTTTCTTGAGTTCTTTGAGCAAAATCCCTAATACAATGTATGTATTCTAAAAAAAATTGTCATTGTAAGTAATTTTGTTTATGTAGACTCTTAAGGCATTAGTTGTATAATGAGGGATACTTGGTTCACCCATATATTGAGTTTAGAATTCTAATATTCTGACATAGTTATAATATAAAAATTTATTGAAAAATTTTACCTATTGTTTTTAAAAAAAAAAAAAATAGTTCCTTTAAGAGTTAAAGTCTATGGAAAAACTAATATTTCAGCCATATTTTCAAAGAAATGATGGGGGCTTTAATGTGGATGGATGGAAAACTTCTAAAATTTTATTTCTATCAAATTTCACGGAAAAATCTCAAGTTCACTGTTTCGATCTTCTGCAATTAATTTTTAAAGTTTTCTCTATCAAGGGGAGATAACTCCTAAAATTGACCATAATGAAAAAAATTACTTTTCCGATAACTACTATCAAAAGCAATGGAGAAATATGAAGTAATTTATAAACATACTTTCAATATTTTGGACATGTTTTCGTTCATTATACATCTAATACCTTACATGTTTGTATGGAAACTTTCTTATCATTGAAAATGAATTGTGTTACATATAATATGCATAAAATGTTAATTTTTTTAATCTTCATTTTTAAAAGTTTTTGTTTCATTTTCTCTTTTCAGATTAAGGAAAGAATTCAATGCAATGTTATCAAAAGAAAATATTAAATTATCGGTGAATGACTTTATAATTAAGGCATCAGCTTTATCATGTAAAAAAGTTCCTGAAGCCAATTCATCGTGGATGGACACTTTTATTAGACAGTAAGTTAAAAATTCTCTGTGTATTTGAACTTATATGATTGCACCCATCGAAAATGGTCCAAATAGCTTTGTCGTGTTTACCATAGAAATGTCACAAATTCCATTGAAAAAATGCAGGTATGATGTCATGACCAGTTGACACCAGAACATTTTATGATGTTCATAAAATTTGCAAGGCATGAAAAATGTGAGAAGGGAAAGAAAAGTAGATACAAAGTTTTCTCATGGAAGCACCTTAATGATAGATTAAGAAATAATCCCTTGTTTATTTTGAAACTGTCTTTGCATTATGAACACATTTAGTAGAGAATGATTAGGCCATGTAAAATAAAATCTATGTTTCTCAGACAACGCTGCACACTGTAATTTGCCACTGACAAGACGTTTTTATTGCAACTTCAGAAAAAAAAGAATTTTTGCCTGACATGAATAATGGGGGGGGGGGGGGGGTTAGACAGGAGGCAATTTTTTTTTTTTTGCCTTACATGAATAATAAGAGTACTCTTGATGGAAAAAAAAAATAAAAACCCTACCTACCTTGCCACTTTTTTTAGACCCAATTATCTGAGAAACATAGAATTTATTTTACATGGCCTTAAGATGGTAGTTCTGCTTGAACCAGTGCAATATTCCTGAGCTTATATTAAGGAATATTTATATTAACAGAGGATTGACAACTGATATTACATGTATATAATTTACATGAATAAGCTGATTGGTTAAGATGATTGTGTTTGCTCTTCGGGTATAATTCACTAGATATCAATATGGGATTGGTTAAGGTGTTTGTATTTGCTGTTCAGGTATTGTTCAGTAGATATCAATGTAAGATTGGTTCAAATGATTGTGTTTGTTCTTCAGGTTTGATTCAGTAGATACTAATGTAGAACTGGTTAAGATGATTGTGTTTGTTCTTCAGGTATAATTCAGTAGATATCAATGTAGGATTGGTTAAGATGATTGTGTTTGTTTTTCAGGTATAATTCAGTAGATATCAATGTAGAACTGGTTAAGATGATTGTGTTTGTTCTTCAGGTATTATTCAGTAGATATCAATGTAGAACTGGTTAAGATGATTGTGTTTGTTCTTCAGGTATAATTCAGTAGATATCAATGTAGGATTGGTTAAGATGATTGTGTTTGTTCTTCAGGTATAATTCAGTAGATATCAATGTAGAACTGGTTAAGATGATTGTGTTTGTTCTTCAGGTATAATTCAGTAGATATCAATGTAGAACTGGTTAAGATGATTGTGATTGTTCTTCAGGTATAATTCAGTAGATAGCAATGTAGGATTGGTTAAGATGATTGTGTTTGTTTTTCAGGTATTATTCAGTAGATATCAATGTAGGATTGGTTAAGATGATTGTGTTTGTTCTTCAGGTATAATTCAGTAGATATCAATGTAGGATTGGTTAAGATGATTGTGTTTGTTCTTCAGGTATAATTCAGTAGATAGCAATGTAGGATTGGTTAAGATGATTGTGTTTGTTTTTCAAGTATTATTCAGTAGATATCAATGTAGGATTGGTTAAGATGATTTTGTTTGTTCTTCAGGTATAATTCAGTAGATATCAATGTAGGATTGGTTAAGATGATTGTGTTTGTTCTTCAGGTATAATTCAGTAGATAGCAATGTAGGATTGGTTAAGATGATTGTGTTTGTTCTTCAGGTATTATTCAGTAGATATCAATGTAGGATTGGTTAAGATGATTGTGTTTGTTCTTCAGGTATAATTCAGTAGATATCAATGTAGGATTGGTTAAGATGATTGTGTTTGTTTTTCAGGTATTATTCAGTAGATATCAATGTAGGATTGGTTAAGATGATTGTGTTTGTTCTTCAGGTATAATTCAGTAGATAGCAATGTAGGATTGGTCAAAATGATTGTGTTTGTTCTTCAGGTATTATTCAGTAGATATCAATGTAGGATTGGTTAAGATGATTGTGTTTGTTCTTCAGGTATAATTCAGTAGATATCAATGTAGGATTGGTTAAGATGATTGTGTTTGTTTTTCAGGTATTATTCAGTAGATATCAATGTAGGATTGGTTAAGATGATTGTGTTTGTTCTTCAGGTATAATTCAGTAGATATCAATGTAGGATTGGTTAAGATGATTGTGTTTGTTTTTCAGGTATTATTCAGTAGATATCAATGTAGGATTGGTTAAGATGATTGTGTTTGTTTTTCAAGTATAATTCAGTAGATATCAATGTAGGATTTGTTAAGATGATTGTGTTTGTTCTTCAGGTATAATTCAGTAGATATCAATGTAGGATTGGTTAAGATGATTGTGTTTGTTCTTCAGGTATTATTCAGTAGATATCAATGTAGGATTGGTTAAGATGATTGTGTTTGTTCTTCAGGTATAATTCAGTAGATATCAATGTAGAACTGGTTAAGATGATTGTGTTTGTTCTTCAGGTATTATTCAGTAGATATCAATGTAGAACTGGTTAAGATGATTGTGTTTGTTCTTCAGGTATAATTCAGTAGATATCAATGTAGGATTGGTTAAGATGATTGTGTTTGTATTTCAGGTATAATTCAGTAGATATCAATGTAGGATTGGTTAAGATGATTGTGTTTGTTTTTCAGGTATAATTCAGTAGATATCAATGTAGAACTGGTTAAGATGATTGTGTTTGTTCTTCAGGTATTATTCAGTAGATATCAATGTAGAACTGGTTAAGATGATTGTGTTTGTTCTTCAGGTATAATTCAGTAGATATCAATGTAGGATTGGTTAAGATGATTGTGTTTGTTCTTCAGGTATAATTCAGTAGATATCAATGTAGAACTGGTTAAGATGATTGTGTTTGTTCTTCAGGTATAATTCAGTAGATATCAATGTAGAACTGGTTAAGATGATTGTGATTGTTCTTCAGGTATAATTCAGTAGATAGCAATGTAGGATTGGTTAAGATGATTGTGTTTGTTTTTCAGGTATTATTCAGTAGATATCAATGTAGGATTGGTTAAGATGATTGTGTTTGTTTTTCAGGTATTATTCAGTAGATATCAATGTAGGATTGGTCAAGATGATTGTGTTTGTTCTTCAGGTATTATTCAGTAGATATCAATGTAGGATTGGTTAAGATGATTGTGTTTGTTTTTCAGGTATTATTCAGTAGATATCAATGTAGGATTGGTTAAGATGATTGTGTTTGTTTTTCAAGTATAATTCAGTAGATATCAATGTAGGATTTGTTAAGATGATTGTGTTTGTTCTTCAGGTATTATTCAAGAGATATCAATATACATGTAGGATTGGTTAAGTTGATTGTGTTTGTTCTTCAGGTATTATTCAGTAGATATCAATGTAGGATTGGTTAAGATGATTGTGTTTGTTCTTCAGGTATAATTCAGTAGATATCAATGTAGGATTGGTTAAGATGATTGTGTTTGTTCTTCAGGTATTATTCAGTAGATATCAATGTAGGATTGGTTTAGATGATTGTGTTTGTTTTTCAGGTATTATTCAGTAGATATCAATGTAGGATTGGTTAAGATGATTGTGTTTGTTTTTCAGGTATTATTCAGTAGATATCAATGTAGGATTGGTTAAGATGATTGTGTTTGTTTTTCAGGTATTATTCAGTAGATATCAATGTAGGATTGGTTAAGATGATTGTGTTCGTTCTTCAGGTATAATTCAGTAGATATCAATGTAGGATTGGTTAAGATGATTGTGTTTGTTCTTCAGGTATAATTCAGTAGATAGCAATGTAGGATTGGTTAAGATGATTGTGTTTGTTCTTCAGGTATAATTCAGTAGATATCAATGTAGCTGTGGCAACACCAGCGGGATTAATCACTCCAATCGTAGCTAGAGCAGACATTAAGGTAAGCTAAATGTCTGTAATATAACTGTACAGAGCTCAATGTTTAAAGATTGCCAACTGTTGTGCAGAGCTCAAATTGGCATTATGAAAGGGATGGCATTATAGCCAAGTTCAAATATTTTAAGCAATACAAGATGTTTGCCTAACTAGTATACATAAATATGACAAGATATCCCATGTTACTGCTGAAATATATTCAAACGCCCTTAAAAAAGTTGAAAGTTTTAAAATTGGAATCAAATTTGAGAATTTTTTCCTTTTATCAGTGGCTGATCAAGCATTAGTGAACCAAATGATTAACCCTATCCATGACTATTGAAAAATAATATCTTCAACATTTCCTTATTTTAATTTCAAAATTCCAATTTAAAGAAAGACATTGCTTGGGTACTACTTAAGATGATTTGAGTCACAATAAGCTTATTTCAACAAACAGTGGCCAAACCTACATTTATTAACACTTGGTATTACGTTTACCTGAACACTTTGTACAATACTTAGCATGTTTGACATAACTACAGTATCATGCATGTTTGTGTACAGATCTTTTGGAAGGCAGATAGGGGATATCCACCTAAATGTGGACAGTTTTTGTGTTATTCCCCCTATAAGGGCAGATGGCTTTATTTAGGGTATGGCTTATAAAGGGGGTTTATATGAGGAGGAAAGCCTTTTAATTTTTGATGTGAATGGCATTATAATGGAGGGAGAAATGGGAAATGATACTACTCACTTAATTTGGTTTTGTGTAGTTAAATGAAAGGTATCTAGATGTTTTTATAATCCGATAGATAAATCAAGCCTCTGATTTTACTTAACTTAGAGATCCAATAGGTGTAACTGATATATCTTTCATACTCATAGCAGACTTTGAGTCTTTTAGTGGCAGATGGTGATATGCGTGGAATGGCATGCACCAGAATCTTGTTCAAATTGGTTAGAAGACAATAAGGTATCTTCACACATTGGCAAAATAGCATGTATGCAATTTGGTCCTCAAAAAAGAAGCTAAACAAGAAACTTTACAATCATATCATAACTGCTTCATAAAATGTTAAATACTTAGGGCTAATCACAGGCAACCAACTTAGTGGTTCCATTGTACAGACTTAGCTTCTTATGAAGGCAATTAGCTCATTTTATAGACACCCAGCAAAGAGCTAATTAATGCAATGCATTAATGCAATGCTATTTTGACAATTCTTAATCATCATGGTGCAGTGTATGTGCTAAGTAAGCATAGGAAGCAAAAATTACAAGTGATACAAAACGAATTGTGTGTACCATATTGGTATTTTCTGAATTGAGAATGCAACAACTTTAAATGAGATATGTCTTAGATATTCTTTGTGGATAAAAAAAACTTAGATGAGTTATGTCTTAAATATTCTTTGTGGATAAAAAAAACTATTACAGTGGCTGTATCTCCTAAACTACAAGGGATAGGGTTTTGATATTTCACATGTAGATTCATCATGACTAGAGCTTTCATTTGATGTTGTGACTTAATGACCTTGTCCCTGGACTTGCAGCATATTTGTTGCTGTTTACAAGCGAACACTCAAAGTGAAGCTGCGTTATCTTTTTAACAAGTTTGTACATAAATTGTTTCATCGATTGGGATGAATTTCTCGCACATTAAAGTTCAATTTCTAATAAACATAGGTTCAAGGTTTCACAGCATCTCTCCTTGGACTAATCAGTCAACAATAATATATTGTTTATTAAGGAATATATGTACCGGTATAAGTTATGATAGTATTGATATTTATACCTGTAGTGACAGTAGTGATGTACATATGAAATATCAACTTTTACAAACTTATAGCATACATGCATGTATTGTACTCTTTATACCATCAAATATGTCATAACTGTTAGTATACATTACATACATATTTTACCCTGTATTACATACCAATTTTCACCTGAATAATTATAATTTAATCTAATATGCATGCAAAATAAACCAATCATTTACAGTAATGCAATAACATGGGACTCCACTTAAACTATTAACTGATACACAAACTGCACTACTGTTAATCTGTATGATTTTTTAAAACACAAAGCCGTTTCCTATATCACAATGCAATTTACTCATTTTACTAGAAAATTATCAAAAAATATAAACTCCTTGTATTCTGTTGGGATTCTCTCCACTTGGCCCATTGAATTTTCTCTTCACTATATTTTCATAATTTTATCATGATAAAGAGTTGGAAAATAAACTGTTTTCCTGTATACTGTACATAGTGTCTTAAAAGTGTCAATTGATTGTCAAAATAATGCATTTTGTCTAGTTTATGTTGCAACCAAGTGTTATTCTATATATGAACATGTATATTAGCACTCCTAATAATATGATACTCCTCTTAATCTGATACATGTAATATTCTTTTGACCAACTGACAGGCAGTCCTCTTTGATAGTACAATCCTGTTAGATTACACGTTAATTTCCGGGCATCTATCATTTCGAAAATTTTGCTGAGAGAATCAGATAATTTTGTTACCAGGTAAATACTGAAATATATAATTATGAAATAGTAATGAAACATGTACTACATGAAATAATTTCTGTATATATCTCAGGGTCTATCACAAATAAGTCAAGATGTACAACTACTGGCAGCTAAAGCTAAGGAAGGCAAACTACAGCCACACGAATTCCAGGTTAGTACAATGGGATTTATACAAGCCATGTGTCATGTACATGTATTTACCATCGTATAGCTGTCATATTGTTCCTTGAAAATTTAGAACTTTATTTAGGTAGAATGACTGCATGACAAATATGGATAATGACCATATCCCTGTCTACAGTACAAAATCGATAATTCAGAAAATCAGAAACCGAAGGCATACAAAATCAGGATAAAACAGGAACCAAAGCAAACAAAAACAAAAACCTCCACCATATGAAAAGAAGCGAACTCCCGATATGAGAGTGAGATAGAAGAAAAAAAAACTGAATATCTGAAATTTGAAATTTTTAAACACATTTTAACTTAATACAGTTTTAATGTATCTTCATCTCTACATGTAAGTACTGAATCTCATTCAAGGACACATTGTTACTTCTTTTAAAACCAAAGTAAAGCTTTATATATGACCATTGTTTTGACCTTTGACTTTGAACTCATAAGTCTGAAAGACGGATTCTGCATCTATTTTCTACTGTTAAATGGCATCAATGATTTACAAACGCAATACTATTGCTTTGTCGATACATGTAATATTTTTTGTCAACATACATGTATATGCTTTACTTACTTTGCTGTAATAAATGTTCTGTTTATTTACATACAGGGAGGTACATTCACCATCTCTAACCTAGGAATGTTTGGTATCAAGTCCTTTACAGCAGTTATAAACCCACCACAGGTTAGCTTACCTTTTATATTTCTTCTATGTACAGGCAGTTCATTTTGTTGATTCTTTCTTTCAATTCAGCAAAAATTTCTATTCATTTTATTTCTGTGTAAAGTCAATAGATACACATGCACAAACTTCAATATGTATTGATACGGATTTATCCATCCTGTATTTTAGTTTTGCATTCTGTACATTAGGGCAAATTGATTTTCAAATTATTGCTCCAACGTAGGATGAAACAGACTCTGTTGCATAACATTTTGAGTGACATGTATATTTGTCTTTTTAAACCTATCTGATTGGTGTGATAAACAAAGGAGTAATTAAGTTATTTCCCATACAATTATGTTTATGATTTATACATTATTTATAGGCTTGTATACTAGCAGTGGGAGGAGCAGAGAAGAGATTAATTGTAGACGAAGATAGCACTCAGGGGTAAGTATATGTAACAGTACAGAATACCGAGTAAATCTCTTAAGTCATTTCAATACTAACTCAAGAACAATGAAGTATAAGCTCAACTGACATAGGCACACATACTAGAATTTAAAACTTTACATTCCAAGAAATTCTTACATGTATATGTATGTAATGTGATTTCAAAATTTCAAGCAGTTGAAATTAAGGTAAAATTTTTATGAATAAATTAAGTATTAATATAAAAAGCAAAACATTGCTCAATTTTGTTGTACATGTAGTACATTTTGTACAATGAAGTGCTTCAACGTAAGTACAATTAGATAAACATCATGAGTTTATTAATTAATATTATATAACTAGGAAGTAACGTCGATTCTGATTGGCTGACGCGCGAGTCATTATTTTCCGATAATGACCGCTGACGGAGGATAATGACTCGGTGTGGTATTTGCCCTGATTTCAGTATTTACGATAAAAATTAAGATTATTATTTTGTTTAATTTTAAAAGTTAAGATGCACTTTTCACAAAAAAAGAAAAATTAATTGTTGAATTATTGATCAAAAATGATATGTTCATATTGCTTTGAATCATTATCTTAATAATATGTTTTCTTAAGATTCGTTTTATAATATAACAAATAAGGACTTGGCCTCGGTCATTATGTATAGGATAAAGACCGAGTTGAGGTCTGTATGAAGGTTAGATTCCCGAAGAGAGAACAGGGTGGTGTTTAAAGACCGAGGCCGAGGTCTTTAAACACCACCCTGTTCTCTCCAAGGACATCTAACCTTCATACAGACCTCAACGAGGTCTTTATCCGACTTACAAACCGCAGATTTTCTTCAATTTTCCGAAAAATAAAAATCTGAATATTTCGTACACCCCTGCTTTTCAAAATGAAATCGACCATGCAAATTATCGGGTGGAAATATGCAATGGTAACGATTATCAGGCCATAGAAGTAGAATCATTGTTATGCATCTCTATAATTTTCTGAAAGGTACCCTGTATTCGGTCAAAAAAGAAAATAATAGTGTAACAATGAGTTCTATTTCCATTTAAGTTTTTAAATATGTGATTACATTATAATTGCAAATAAAGATTTTCAAATCAAGTGATGATAATATTTCTTTATTTTGTTCATCAAATTCCTCAATATACATGTATTTGAAATGCATTTAGAATAATTAGTCTTCAAGAATCGCTATAAGGATCTAGATTGATTTTGAAATGGCATTTTGTGGTTTTCGGGATAGAAGAATCTATTCTTCTTCTGTTAACATTTCTCATAAAAGGATGTCTTTAGCGGACTTGAAATACAATTTTTGTGTCGCCTGCGAAGCATAGCGACACTTAGGGATCACTTTGTCCGTTGTCCGTCTGTCCGTCTGTCCGTCCGTCCGTCTGTCAGTCTGTCTGTCTGTCACACTTAGGGTGTCACAGCCCATAACTTTTGATTGGTAAGTGATAGGGCTTTGATATTTCACATGTGTATTCCCTGTGACAAGACCTTCCTACACATACCATAATTTTTGACCTAGTGACCTTGACCTACATATTTGACCTACTTTTCAAAAAAATTAAAAATGGATATATCTTTTGATTGGTAGGTGATAGGGCTTTGATATTTCACATGTGCAATCCTTGTATCAAGACCTTTCAACACATATCATAATTTTTGACCTTGTGACCTTGACCTAGATATTTTACCTATTTTTGAAAAAAAGATAAGATTCGCTATATCTTTTGATTGGTAAGTGATAGGGCTTTGATATTTCACATGTGTATTCATTGAGACAAGACCTTCATACACATAAAATAATATTTGACCTAGTATTCTTGACCTACATATTTGACCTACTTTAAAAAAAAATTAAGAATAGATACATCTTTTTATTGGTAAGTGATATGGCTTTGATATTTCACATGTGTATTCCTTGTGACAAGACCTTTCTACAAAGACCATAAAATTTGACCTTGTGACCTTGTCCTAGATATTTGACCTACCTTTGAAAAAAAAGATAAGATTTGCTATATCTTTTGATTGGTAAGTGATAGGGCTTTGATATTTCACATGTGTATTCCTTGTGACAAGACCTTCCTACACATACAATAATTTTTGACCTAGTGACCTTGGCCTACATATTTGACCTACTTTTAAAAAAAATTAAGAAAAGATACATCTTTTTATTGGTAAGTGATAGGGCTTTGATATTTCACATGTTTATTTCTTTTGACAAGACCTTTCTTCACAGACCATAAAATTTGACCTTGTGACCTTGACCTGGATATTTGACCTACTTTTGAAAAAAAGATAAGATTCGTTATATCTTCTGATTGGTAAGTGATAGGGCTTTGATATTTCACATGTGTATTCCTTGTGACAAGACCTTCCTACACATACAATAATTTTTGACCTAGTGACCTTGACCTACATATTTGACCTACTTTTCAAACAAATTTAGAATAGATATATCTTTTTATTGGTAAGTGATAGGGCTTTGATATTTCACATATGTATTCCTTGTGACAAGATCTTTCTACACAGACCATAAAATTTGACCTTTTGACCTTGATCTAGATATTTGACCTACTTTGGCTATATCTTTTAATTGGTAGGTGATAGGGCTTTGATATTTCACATGTATTTTCCTTGTAACAATGCCATTCTAAACATACCATAATTTTTTACCTTTTGACCGTGACCTAGCTATTTGACCTTCTTTTCAAAGGTTGTATATATATCTTTTAATTGGTAGGTGATAGGTCTTTAATATTTCTTATAATGAGACCTTTTTGTTACCAATTTTTACGTAGTGACCTTGACCTAGAGGATTGACACTCTTTTCTGAAAATTTGAGAATGACCATATCTTTTAATTTGTAATTAAGAGGTCTGATATTTCAAATGAATTTCATATGACAAGACTTTTCTACTGATACCAATAATTTTGATCCACTTTCTAGAATAATAATCAAACCGCTTCGCAGGCGACACAAGCATTCCTTGGATTGCAATTTTTTCTATTCTATGGCCGAATACTCATTATAATCAAAACAATTCACACCCGCGACTGAAATAATTTTCTTTTCTCCGCCCCTGATTGTTTTTTTATTGACCTTCACACTTCATTGAACGTTCATAAAACCTAGTATATTTAGAATCGTCCGCGGTCTTTATGAAATAAAATGACCGAAGAATAACAAAAAAAATCACATTTGAAGGTTTGTAAGTCATTATAATGACCTCGACTATATTTGTATAATAAGAAATGCTTCGGTTTCTTGAAATGGATAGTAAAATGATATTTTTTCCCTACAGCTATCGTGCAGCTAACATGTTATCGGTGACGCTAAGCTGTGATCACAGAGTGGTGGACGGTGCTGTGGGGGCACAGTGGCTTGCAGAATTCAAGAAACTGTTAGAGAAACCAGAAGCTATGTTATTATGATAAATTAACTATGTGAAAAATGTGCTATGGAAACTTGAATATCAATTAAGAAGTGCCCTTATATGGGTAATAAGGAATCTCGCAATGAAGTACAATGTATACATATTTATCATATACCTAGGTACGTGTATGAGATGGTCTGAACATATAACATAATAGTCAAGAAGGGGAAGTGAATTGTTTTTCCTGATGATAGTGCTGAAATAGTTGAAGTATAAGCCTTCTACTGGCCATAACCATTTGTACAATATGTAAATTATACAGATATGAGTTTGCACTCGTATAAGCATATTATACCACACATTTTGAATCTACTCTGTGTTCTTTATACATTTCTCATTTACCGAGGCTGCGTTAAACTGTATGCAAGAAGGATGAAAATAGAACAAAATCTTTCGGTACATAATATCAGTATTTCAAGTGTTGTGTAGATCATTTTAGTCAAGTCTCCGGCATTTGTATACATGTATCTATGCAGAGAGAGAATAGAATATGAGCCAATCATAGACAATTAGGACAGTAACAATAGATCTATGTATTGTATACATGTAACTAATTAGAGCTCTGCACAATTTTTGTACAATTGTGTGTAAAAGAAGAAGTATGACTTTTTCTGTCAAATTTCTTCCAAAAATTGTCTCAGTAAATAATTGATATTTCTTGCCAACTTGTTAATCTGATTATGCTCAATGTTTTAATCCAGATTCAAGCTTTATAAGTCAGAAACTTTCACTTTAGTCTGTCATATTTATTGAGCTCTATAATTTCTATTCGTCATACTTTGCCTTTCTCTTACTAAGAAATTGGAAATCAAAGACAAAGATTATATTAACATAGTGTAACCATTTAATTTTTTTTAAGTTCAAGAGAATTGATACTCATTACACAAGTTATACAGTGCTAAGTATATATTCACAAGGTTACTGCATTAAAGATATCAGAGACTTTTTTAATTTGTGAGTGAAATATGTATATGCTAGTAGTGTATGTTTTTGTTTGTGATAATAAAATGTGTGAGGTTAGTTGTGGATGAACTATCTGCAAATATTGTTTAGTTAAATGATAGCCAAATTTGTTTGTTTAAATTATGATTTGTTAAGAAAATTATTGTTCTCTGGAAAAATAAAGTAAAGAATAAATGTAAAATGTTGAAGATTTGTGTACTCTATTTAAAATCATAAAGTACATGTAGTAACTGGTCAGAAGATGTCCCCAATCCTTTATTGAAGTTATAAGGTAACAGAAGGAAATTTTTGGGGAAAAAAAGAAAACTAGCATAACATGCCATGTGCCATAGATTTTAACTGATTGTCTTTTAACTTTTTATCCTGGTTTCAAATAGCCCTGTCAATTTTTGGGCCGGATTGCACAGCAATTTTGATGGATTTACAATTTCTGACTTCTTTCTAGCTAGCCTCTGCATTTACATTTGTTCATAATAATTCATGTAGACTTTATATTTGGCATGTAGGTACTACTGAGTTGCTATGGTAATGTGTGACCTTGACCTTTACTGGCTTTAGAAACCCAGACACAGAGTAATCAAAGATTACAAAGCTCACTTCTCAGGCAATACAAAAAATGTATATTACTGAGGCAACAAAATTCTATAACATGCTTTTCTGTGTAAGTAAATCAAGGTCAACATATAAGATAGAGTTTTACAAAATATATAAGATAAACATAACATATATAACATATAAGATAAAGTTTTACAAAATAAATTCTATATTACATATAATAAATTAACAAATAAAATAAATATAATAAAAATATATAATAAATAAATAAATATATAATAAAATAAATATAATAAAAATAAACAAAATTCTAAATTATATATAACATATAAGATAAAGTTTTACAAAATAAATTCTACATTAAGGCTTTCATATGTTTTTTTGAAATTTAAAGTAAAATCATTCAAGACTCAAGTGAAAAAGTATGGCAAAGTAAAGTTGGAATTTGCTTTTCCATGAAAACAGATATATGTGCATGAAACATGTTGCTTAATGTTGGCAATTACAAAAAGTAGGTAAATGTCAAATTATGAAAATTTGACCAAAGATGCATCAGTTGTGCAAGCTTAGTACATGTACCTATTATTTGCTATTAAAAGTCTTTTATGAAAATGTGACCAAAGTTGTATGCAATACTAGTTTGCAAGCTTGGTTAATACTTTTTATGCTGTGCCCATGGAAAATCATCCATGCAGAAAAAAAAGTACACGTAGATCTTGTACAGAATCCATATATTAGCTTCATAGGATGGACCACCATTAAAACTTGATGACTAGCATTGGGATTGTTTTCAAATACTGAGCTACCCATCCTAACTTCCTTAATCAAGTCACTCAAGTTAAAAATCTTGACACATACATAGCTCCATCTTTATACATGTATCTTCGTGTGAACCACACGTTAAAGTTTGCTGTATTTTGCATTAAGAAATTTTTCAAACATAGGGCTACCCAAAACTTCTTAACAAAGTTTTAACTCGAGCGTAAAATCTAGGCCAGATGCAGTATCCAATGCATGAGGTTCATCTCTTTACTCCTAAAGAACTCGCATGTGCAAATTTTTGTTGCTGTAGCTTAAGCGTATTGACCTACAAAATCATTTGTCAAAGTAGAAGTTGCCTACAGATTTACATTTTGTATGTTTGAGGGTGTGTTTGTGTGTGTTCAAGTTGCAACACCATTTGGGACGCATACATTTGGACTCATTTCCTTTCTCGACAGATTGATCTGTTACATTGACTCTTCAATTGAAAGGATGCTCTCCTTTCGTACATTAAAAAAAACGAGCATGTAACCATGGATGCTGGTTGAAAACTCCAAGTAAATAATCAAAAGAGAGAACTGTTCATGAACAGATACTAGTACTAGTAAGTCGTCTACTTGACCCCTAAATATGATACTTTGACTTTACAGGTGACCTTGACCCACATTTGGTGTTGATTCCCTTTGTGCTTGATCACCCTTGCAAGTTTGATGCACGTATAATGCTTATCAATCAAAGCATAGTCATTTATATATACATGTATATGAAACCGAAAGTGTGACTACCAGACAGACGAACACCGGACAGGTCTGTATAATTATGTGCTCTTGCATTTCAGACGACATAAAACTTCCGGCCATCTTTAAAGTTTCTTTACAACACGCCAAAAAAAAAAAAAAAATAATAATAATAATAATGATAATAACAATAAATTCATAAGAGCCGTAATTGACCTTTTCTCTTTTTGAAGTCTGGAAATCTGGTCTTTGTGTGATATCTTGGGGATCTACAAACCAAACAGACTTGTTATTATCTCATTTTATTATTTTCTCTCTCTCTTTTAAAAGTGATAGCAAACTGAAAGGAATTATGTATGCATAATATAAAATCTTCATAAAATAAAATCCAAAGCAATCGTTTGAGACGATTTTAATCATAGTAAAATTGTGGGGATTAAGCATAATCGGAATCGTTTTTAAAATTGGACGATTTTACATATTATTGTTATAATTCCACTAAAACTTGATGTAATTTTATGTACATGTATATACACTGAGATATGTACACAATATGCAATTTAACATCGGCAATTAAAATGATAGCACTATTACGTGACAGTATATAAAACATATTCTTCGATTCAAATACATGTATATAGTTCTTTAAAATGAAATAATGCACCTTTACACGCATAGTCCATTGAAATAAAATCTTTGAATTGATAAAACACAAAATATGAGCACTAATTTTCTTTGATGAAAGTTACAAGAAATTATAAGAATTTGAGTAAGGCATGGTGTCATTAGTATTGCAGGAATTTCCGTAAAACGTATGGTATCCCATATCGAGGCTAGACTGATCAGTGATATTGGTGCCGTGTAGCCGGGATCCCATCGTATATGGAGTACTGTGTTGGTTGACTCCCATGAAGATATTCGTGGAAGGATAGATCGGGTTGTACGGGGGAGCGATGCTTCCCATTTGCAATCCATTTGCGATGAAAGGTGGTGAAATTTGTCCATAATGGCTATTAATGGGCGTCGAATTATGTGGAACGTTAAAAAAGAAATCGTTTGAAAGAGGTGGTGTTGTTGAATTTCTCTCTTCTGAATTGTTAGTCTGAAAATTCACAGGAGACAACTGTTCTATCCCGAATGATGGCACAGGCGACAGACTTAGCGGGCTCACATTTCCCAAGTCCGGTAACTCTGGAGAGGTGCTTATTCTGCCCAGAGAAGGCATTGCGTGCAGTTTGTAAGGATCCATAGAAATCTCAGGACGGCTGTTCATCTGAAAGCTATTGGCATAAGGAATAGTTTCATTACCGCTGTCGTTTGTTGTCGGATTAGGCATATGACATCCGTCGGTAGATTCCGTGTTCCGAATGCCTTCGGCGCTGTGCGATACAACAGCAGACGCATCAGGGAAATGTGAAATAACACCGGAGTCGAAACCAGTGTCATCTGCTTCGGCAATCTGACAAACTTGACTGTTAAATATCTTTCCAGGGTTGTCTGACTTATCGAGTTTCTTTACGAACGCATCCTTCTTGAGCTCTAGGTATGTCCCAACTTTGTCCCAAAACATCCCGGAACAGTCCAGCCTGAAGTACGCCAGTCTCAGCGAGTTTGTGCCGCTGTTCTTGTCACTTGTACACCTGTAGTCACCTCTGGCAAAACTGGCGATACTCTTCGGTTCGATACACCACAGGTTTGTCGATCTCTCATGTTTCCCATCTATAGTCAGATTCCTCCCAACGTTGATCTTGCCGAAACACTTCGTTTTAGACAAACTGTGTCTCACAGCATTCCTCCAGTTTTTCCTTTCAGTATTTTTGAAGAAAGTGAACCTTGTCTGCATGTATCTGTAGATTTCGGCTAAAGGTAGACAGAAGTTTTTGGACCTAAGGATGGCCAGATAGACCATCTCGCTGTAGGAATAGTTTGGTTTGGCGTGAGGATTGTCCGATTGGTCAAGCTTCTCGTAGATGTTTACCAAATTATCCATGATCATGCGTAGCTCCATTTCTTGCTGGAACATCATCGCTGGGCTCCATATCTGGGGAGTATCTTCAGTTTTCCCTGAAATGGTAAAGAAACCCGCATGAATATACATTTGTCAATCAGATTTTTATGTCTTCGGAACATACAGTTTTTGGTCCGTTGGTTTGCATAAAAAAGTAAGAACATACAGTTTTTGGTCCGTTGGTCTGCATAAAAAAGTAAGAACATACAGTTTTTGGTCCGTTGGTCTGCATAAAAAAGTAAGAACATACAGTTTTTGGTCCGTTGGTCTGCATAAAAAGTATATCTTTAGATTGGTATGTGACAGGGTGTTTATAGTTCACTCTTTCTTGCCTTGGAACTTGAACTACTATTTTTTCATAGTTTTTACTTAGTTTACAACTTCTGATTGATACGTGATAGGGCTCTCATAGTTTATATATGTATTCCTAGTGACAATATATTGTCAAGGATATACAGTGTATTGTCCATGTAACATTGACCTTGCAGATTGACTTTTTTAGCATTAGCCATAACTTTTGACATAATATGATAGCGTTTCATATTTCACATGTACATTTCTTTGTGGCGACGCCTTTCCAACAGAAACATAATATTTGACCTTAATTGTGATCTTGACATTTGAATTCGTTATTTTGGCTCAGATATCTACGTAAGAAATATCTAAGCCCTATCCCGCAAGGTTAAAGAGATAAAGGCCGACGTGATTTTTTTTAAAGTATTCTAAAAAGGTTAAAGTTCTTTTTGAAGGCAACTTAATACATGTATCTAAGGTCAATGCCAACGTTATGGAGTAAAAACTCCTGTCATAAGCATGTCAATGTCCTATTCTCTGTAGATCATACGATTCACATGCAAAGAATTGCGATTTCCTACTTTAAACCGTGTTTATTGGATATGAAAAAAATTCTAAGGTACGCAAAGCGTAGCATCCCCTCGCATGGCAACAAAATCAATGTACTCGCATACAAATAGACAGAAGCCTTTAACCAATACCAATGTCTAAAAATCAATATCTTTGGTAAATATATAATCAAAATTGTGCCCTCAAGAATGTATACAAGGATTTTAATTATTTCCCATCAGTGACCTTTACCTTTGACCTCGAAATAAATATGGTTCTTTAACATGTCTTAATGAGTAAGTATATTGAGTTTTTAATATCCAATCAAAACTGTGTACAAGGATTTTTAACATTTCTAATCTGTGACCTTGACCTTTGAACGTCCATCCCTCTTGTCATAAGCAATAAGTGTATTGGCAAATATCCAATAAAACCTGCGCTCTTCGGGCTAAATACAAGGATTTTCAGTATTTCCTATCTTTGACTTGACCTTGAAAATCATTTGAGTTCTTTCTCTTGTCATATGCAATAAGTGTAAGAAGTTTGGTGAAGGGTCAATCAAATATGCTCCCTCTAGGCTGTATACAGCAATTTTAATTTAACATATCAAATATGTTACCACGACCTTTAACCCATGACTTTAAAAAAACAATATGGTTCTTCCTCTTGTCAGAAGCAATAAGTTTGTAAAGTTTGATGAGGATCCAATCAAAACTGCGCCCTCAAGGCTTTAAACATTTCCAATCTTTTACCTTGACCTTGAAAACGAATTTGGTTATTTCTCTTGTCGCAAGCAACATTCATATGAAGTTTGGTGAAGATCAAAAGGTATTTAAACATTTCAAATCTGTTACTTTGACCTTGAAAATAAATAGGGTTCCTCTTCTATTCGTAAGCAATAAATGTATGAAGTTTGGTAAAATTCCAATAAAAACTGCACTCTATAGACTGTATATAAGAATTTTAAATATTTCCAATCTTTGACCTCGAAAATCAGTTTCTATTGTCATAAGCAATATTTGTATGTAGTTTGGTGAAGATCAAATCAATATCTGCGTCCTCTAGGTTGTATACAAGTATATTAAACATTACCATTCTATGACCTTTACTTTGACCTCTGACTTTGAAAAAAGGGTTTTTTTTTCTCTTATCATTTACAATGAGTTTATGACGTTGTGTGAAGATTCAATAAGACAATATCGCTCGCCGTGTTGGTTTTTGATAGTAAAATGTCATTTTTTAGAATAGTGAAATAAATCCCAGGTTTAATTAAAAGTATGTCGAACTCAAAAGTCAAGGTCCCAAATGAAAGGTCTGCTCAAGAGGAATCCGCATGTGAAATGTCAAAGCCCTTCACTCTTATAGCACATGAGATATAGCCTAGTTTATTTTTTTTAAAGTGGACCAAACTCCAAGGTCAAGTTTACTAGGTCAAGAGGCAAGGTCCAAAATGAAAGGTCTGGTTTAAAATAATGCAGTAAATCCACATGTGAAATATCAAAGCCTTATACCTTATAAAACATGAGATATAGCCCAGGTAATTTTTTTAAGTGGGCCAAACTCCAAGGTCAAGGTCATAATGTCAAAAGTTAGGGTCCAAAATGATAGGTCTGGTCTAGTAATCCACATGTGAAATATCACAGCCTTATCCCTTATAGTACATGATATAAAGCCCGGGTTAAGTTTATTGGTTTATTAAAAAAAAGTGGGTTAAACTCAAAGGTCAAGGTCACTAGGTCAAAAGTCAAGGTCCAAAATGAAAGGTCTGGTCTAGAGGAATCTACACACAAAATACCAAAGCCCTACCCCTTAAAGCACACAAGATGTATCCCAGGTTAAAGTTTTTTTTATCAAGTGGGCCAAAATCCAAGGTCATGGTCACTAGGTCAAAAGTTTTAAAGTGCCCAAAAGAAAGGCCTGGTTATGAGGTATCCATATGTGAAATGCCAAAGCCCTACCCCTTATAGTACATGAAATATATTTGCACCATCTATGCTGTCTTCAAAGATTTTAAATAAACATTTTTCCAGTCTGTGTCCTTTGACCTGTGACCGTGAAAATCGATAGTGTTCCTCCTCTTGCCACAAGAATCCAATCAAAACTGCGCCCTCTAGACTATATACAAACGGACAAGCGTACACACTCTCTTACACGCAGAAGACTGCATTTCTATACACCCCACCCCCTGCAACTATGTTGCATGGGGATAAGATTTTAAATATTTCCAATTTTTGACCTTGGCATTTGAACATCAATTGAAATTCTTTCTCTATTCATAAGCAATAAATATATGAAGTTCAATTGGTGAAGATTCAATCCTAACTAGTAACTACATCCTTTAGGCTGTAAGCAACGGTTTTAAGCATTTCCGATCTATGACCTTGACCTATGGCATTGAAAAGCAATTATTATAGGGTTCTAGATTTTCTTGTCATAAGTAATAAGTGTATAAATAAACATCAAAGGAGTTTGGTAAAGATTCAATCAAAACTTAGCCCTCTAGGCTGTATAAAAATGAGACGCACACGCGCACTTACGCACACGAACGACTGCGTTACAATAATCCCCTGAAACTTAAAAACTTCCCATTAGAGTAGAAGAGATTGACCTTCGAATTTATCTGCATTGTCTGTCAAAGTTTTTCTGTAAAATTCTTCAAATCTAATCTGCAAAATCTGACAAACTGTTTGACTATTTTCAGGCATCGAAGTGTTAGCATGCTTTATAGGTTACTTTTAAAAGGTTCCATGCTGACTGACCGGATAAGAAATAACTATAGATCAAACAGGAAGTCTTGTATCCAGACGCAGAAATAAATATTCATCATACTTGCATACAGGCTGACGGACAGAATTATACACAATCATATCCTCTTGTTCTAATTGTTCTTTGAAAGCGGTCAAATTGACAATGGAGGTTGTAGTGTGGAAAAACGGATGACAGAATCGAAATTCTTCAGGCCATTACAGAATAAGCTTATCCTTATTTGAGCATTGACGTATATATGTGTAAATGTCCCTGCTAGAATACAGACTAAGTCATGAAGGGCCTCGCCAGTGATTTCTTTTTTCTGATAACAGTTTACTTTTTTATCAGCAGATACCTATAGATACAGAAGATAGCTGAATAATTCTAAATTACAATTTTGCTAAAAACTATACGAGGTCAAGGTCATGAGTTAAGAAATTTTGAAACCAAAGAAAAGTTTTCGCATAAATGAAAGCTCATTGATTTTTCGTTTAAAAAGTACTGTATATCCAATGTTTACATTTTACAAAAGTATGTCAATCTCTAAGGACCAAGTCACTGGAGTGACTGGGTATTTTTTTTTTTTTCAATAATTTGAAAATTTTTGCGATAACAAATACACGTGTGGGATATGCAAGCCAATTCATGCCTATTATTTACCAAGTTACATCCAAGATAATAGATTTTCTAACAAAAAAAGATAAATCTCAAGGTCAGTAGGGTATTTTTGCACCAACAGAAAGGTCTTGCCACAAAAAAAAATGAAAGATATTACCTCAACCTTTGACCTAAAATCACAATCCTTTCATTATAGTAATGATTAAACTTTTTAAGTTTTAATCTACTGGAATTATATTGTGCTATGATATATACTCAATTAGTCGAAGAAATGACCTTGACGCTTGACCTTCCAATCTCAAAAAGTTAAAGTCGTCTTAGTGAGCCCATATATAAGACGTATAAAATAAGAAAACTATAAACATGATAAAGGGGTTAACCTGAATGCTTACCTATTTTATTCTCGTACTGCTGGAGATCGGAGTAATCTTCACGTTTTCTCTTCATCTCGGTGAGCTGTGACACAGTTTATTCAACCACTCTCTTCAAAGGTCAGTCGGATTCTAGCGTCCAAGCCGAACTTGAGATGTATAAGTTTCCCTATTTCCAGATCTGGACAAGTTCGGGGATGTACTGACACCCTGAACTCATCTCAGAGCGTCAACTTTCACTCGATCTTCTTTTTCGATTCTGACAAAGCACATATCAGTACAGTTAAAGCACTCAAACGTGCCACAATAGCTCGCTGTGATTAATTGATTAATTACTTTGTTATACAAACATCGCATGATATTTAGACGTTTTCGAAGGAAGATGATAAAAGGACAAAAAAGTTTGCACAGATTTGATAGGTATTAATCTACCCCCTATTGGAATTAATTACTCTCAGGAAATCCTTGGTTTGTGACTTACTAGTTTTCAATGTACATGTGTAAAATTTCAAAATAAATCGGAAAATTTCAAAATTGAATAAGAATAAATAAATAAATAAATAAATAAATAAATAAATAAATAAATAAATAAATAAATAAATAAATAAATAAATAAATAAATAAATAAAATATATTAGGGAACTAATAAATAAAGCATGAATACGTAGAATGTTTAAACTTCAAAGCGTTATGTCGTATATAGCATGAATATACATGTTTACTTTTCCTTAGGCTTAGATCAAATGGAAAAGCTGTACGACATGACCAATATATATTTTTTTTTTACAAATTTTTAGACGGCGAGCGCTGTGAGGCGTAAACGTTTCAAATTGATGAATACAGTTGCTACATCCGTCATTCTAGGATATCGACGAGCCTGCTCTATTTTCTGAACAATATTGAAATATCTTATTACATTTCATTCCCAAAAATTATCATAATAAATGTGCGAGCAAGATCCCCCCCCCCCCCCCCCCCCAACTTCCCGGTCTGGACCGATCGCTGGGGAAATTTGAGATTGTTTCCTCAAATATATTCATAATATTGCATCTAGGAATTATTCGAATCCTTTTCTCGTTAAATCGTCTTTGCCGTTCCCTTGCAGGACATGCAGTTTTCAGATGACTGTGTTCTCTGCTACGTGCATTTCTGGATAAATCAGCTGTGTGGAAAGTGAAGAGGTTTTTTTTCTCAATGTGAGGGAGGGGGGCGGGGGGAGGGGGATAGAAAAATATACAACAATGTACATACGTAACTGTTAACTTCGAAGAAAAATCAAAACTTTTATTGCAGCATTACAGAATAACTTAATTTTTTTTATTCTTTACAAGAACAATGCAAATGACATAGGAGTTACACATGTTATGTGCTTATTGATAACTATAAATACAAAATATAAAAAAAACCAATGATTTTTCTGTGAACTTGAATAGGATTTACGAATTACACGTATGATTGTATATATGCTGTTCTATATATTACATGTACATGTAAATACAGTTGACTCATAAATCCTGTATATATAAGGCACTATTTTCTCTGTTATAAAGTTATAATATCTTGATCGGTTAGTTCCTGATAATATGCATTATCATGAGTCCGACGGTAAGTCCGTAGATTACTCCGCCGACAATTGTCAAACCAAATGACCAGGACAGATGGACGGACTGGGATCCGTAAATTATAACACCTAAGATAGTTCCACCACCTGAAAATTTACATTTATACATGTATAATACAAACAATGTCAAACTAATTAATCGTACGATATTTAGAATTCATCAGATAAGGCTATGCCAAGAGCACGCATTATTACCAGTACATTCAATCAGACAAATTATGTTTGTAAAACATTATGTCCCTTCTGAACAGTTTGACTCTCAAAACAGCAACCAGTAAAAGGAAGAAATTACCTTGACCTATTGACTCTAAATCAATAAGCTTTTTCCTATATCTGGGATCTATTTCTCTAAACAGTGACCTTGACCTTTGACTCAAAGTAACTAACCTAAACTGACGTGTTCTAAAGTAACAATTTTTTGGTTTCAATAGGTAAGAGTACTTGATTTGTCATTTTAAACCATCAGCAGGATAGGGTATTTCCCCCAACAAGTACCTTGGCCTTTGACATATATTCCGCAAACTCAAAAGACGTCTTTCCCTCCAGATGAGTAAGCATATATCAAAATTTGATTTTGACAGGTAAAAGGGGTCTTGAAACCATGATTTTAAGTGTACTTTTCCTAACAATGATATTGACCTATTGACCCCAAAATCAATAGGCTTCCTCCCGTAATAATAAACATTTCTCCTAATAATAAGTAAACATATATACAAATTTGGTCTGGATAGGTGAAATAGTTCTTGATTTATCAATATTGGAAACCATGATTTTAAGTGTATTTTTCCTAACAGTGCCCTTGACCTTTCATCTATTGACCCCAAAATCAATATGATTCTTCCTCTGCTTATAAGTACCTGTAAGCATGTATCCAAACTTGGTATTGATAAAGAGGGTTCTTGAACTATCACATGTAAACCTTTGACCTACTGACCAGTAATAGGCGTCATCCTATCTCGATAAGTAAGCATAATTTCCAAATTTGAGTTGGATAGATGAAAGGGTTCTTGACCTATCATCAGACAACGACGACTTTAAGTGTGATTTTCTTTGAAAGTGACCTTGACCTTTGACATATTGACGAAAAATCGATGGGCTTTCTCCTGTAATAATAAGTAAACATATATCCAAAAATTGGCGTGGAAAGCTGAAAGTGTTCTTGAATTATATTATTTTGAGTGTATTCTTCTTAAAATTGCGTTGTGTTTTCATCTATTAACCCCAAAATCAATGTACCTCTTAATCCCCCCTTGATAAGTCAGCACAATCCATATCTGGTTTGGATAGGTGAAAGGGCTCTCGAGTTATCATCTGAAAACCACGATATAAGTGTACATTACCTAAAAAAGACCTTGACTTTTGACCTATTTACCCAAAAATAAATAGGCGTCTTTCCTGCGATAAGAATTTGGTTGGAATAGGTGAAAGGGTTCATGAGTTTATCTCGGAACATTGAACATTTTAAATATTTTTTTCCCTAACAGTGACATTGACCTATTGACCCTTAGATCAATAGGCGTCTTCCCCTTAAAAAAAATATGAGAATGATACTCTGTAACAGGCTTTCTGAAACTAGCTAGAGTTTCCTAAAGTCATCACTGCAAATGCCTATGACAACACATCGTGTTTTAAGGTCAAGTTGGAGGATAATGAACACGTTTTACGGATAACCGTATCATTTTCCATTTTAACGGTGTATTGCCGTCATTGAGAAAGTCGGCAGCGTTGTCCTTTGTTCATTTTCGGGTTTTGTATATGTTATGAATGCAATATCACAACAGTTTGAAATTTGATCTCATAAATATTCGGATACTGTGTAAATATATGACTGACTTACATGCTACAGATATGGCGGCTAAAGCTACGAGGTACACGGTTCTATTCCCAGCTGTTTTGGTAACAAAGACGTACAGTATGACGAGTATTAGTCCTACCAGACCAGCTATTACACCTATCATCTCAAAGGCCTGGGTGGCCTCAAACCATGCTGCAAGGAAAATAAGAGAAATACAAAGTGAAAATTGCTTTAAGAAATAGTTTTATATTAATGCCTTCTACTCTCTTCTGTAAAACCTTTTGCTGATACACTCACCTGCTTTCTCTATAAAACCTTTTCACAGGGGGATTTGTCATTTATAATTTTAAACTCACAGCTTCAATATTAAACAAATGATTTCTGGATTAATGATATTTTCAAAAGATACATACTTTAAAGAAAATGCCTTAGATTCTCGCTCTAGATCATATCGATAATACAATGCTAGCAGACAAGACTTGGGATGTGACATAAATAATTTCTTTTTTGATAGTGGTTGATTTGCAAAACCAGTCTGATACTAAACTTTTTATGTAGTTTTAAAAAATGGGTTGTGTAATACCCCTCGTCTTCTAATTTGATGATCTGGTATACATTTGTTTTTATCCACGAAGAGGGAATTAAAGTCTCTTGTGATTCAATCTAAAATAGAAAGACATGGGTCACGGAAGAGTTGCTGTGAAAAGCGGAAAAATTCGTCTTTTAGGAAATTTCTTTTCACGAACAGCTTCAATTTTTGCGGACTTTCATTTTCATCTTTTGACTGTTTGTGTGCGTGTGTGTACATGTAGGAATTTTCACCTATAAAACATTGTATGAGCCTTTGTTTTTACTCTTGATCCTTTGCTCGTTTTTCGATAGTTTTTGTGATTTGTTTCCCGACGACGCAATAATACACGTAGTAAAAGATCACCCACAATCCACATATGTTACTCATTTATCTTTCACACAATTGCCGACTTCATCGTTCAATTCACTTGTAAGATAATGTAATTAGACAGGAAGACTAGCTGCAGCGATCAAGTCATGTACTATGTATACTGAGTCGTTCTTTTTTTCAGATTCCGAAAAAAAGGAAGAGAAAATAATAACATAAATACTTGCTATAATTATTTATGAACGAATACTAATATAATGTCCTATGACATACTGGAAGTAAAATTATTAGCAAAATATGCAGTATAGAAGACTTAAGCAATTCCTTACTGATATCATTGAGAATTTTCCTATAATAAACATCCACAACGTCCGAACACTCTCCATTATCGTCACAGAATTTCCACAGTCCATTATGAACATGACCATTATCTGACCAATGGGGTGTTGAGAACCCTATCACGTGAACAGTTAGTCCGAGTAAAAATACTGAACAAAATATCTTCACCAGAATATCAGCTTCCCAGAAATCAGCCATTTTTTCCGTTGATTTGGGTGATTCTAGGAGACAACGACTCACAGCAAAGTGTACATATCATGTACTTGGGTGCACATTTTTTTGTCGTTAATGACTTGTTGAGTCCTTGCCAATGTTCTGTCAAGTTTAACTAAGACAACAGACAATTATTAAGTCAACTTTCACACAGAATGCAGCGCATAAAGACAATTCCTTTTGTCAAAGAGTCAATATATTCATCAGAGGAGAGTGTTCCTTATAATCAGCAAATCCTACTCCTTTATCATTTCCTACTTGAAAAGAAAAACAGATTGATGGGGGATCATGTCTTACAAGCCACAAACATTGCAATTTTTGGTTTGATCAATCATTTTTGTGCACGTGATACACTATTGCCAAAAGCTGAGGAGCATACATTTGTCAGCATTCTTTTCATGGAACAAGATAGTACACTATACAGACCATCGTTTTAACGGTAAGTAGTCTGACTTATTTTCTCAATCATTTTAAGAAACATAAACAATTTGACCGTGGCCGAGTGCAAGAAAATTTAGTATTATGATCGTACAATAAACAAAAAAATCGAAGTTTGACAGAATTTGCCTTATTGATAACAGTTAACATTGTCAAGGTCGATTCCCCTTTAAAGCTGGGTATAAGGTTTAATAATTAGTTTTGTCATGTTTTAGCTCACCTGAACCAAAGGCTAAAGTGAGCAATTGTCATAACGTTTGGTCTGCCGTCCGTCCGTCGTTCATCATGCTCAAGAAGTCTGTAATCTGAACAACATTGCATTTTGAATCCCCCCAAACCTCCCCAAGATGATCGAATTGGCACTAAGCCTTTCGTTTTTTTTCTGAGATTTATCAAACTTTATGACTAATGTTATATTAAAGTGTACCTTAAAGTGTTTACGGCAGTCTGTCTATATAGACGATGCATCGTAAATGTGTACTCTGAAATATGACAAATTACTTAAAATGTTGCTTAATGAACATGACATACCGATCGGTCTTCTTTTCGGGTTTCAAAGTAACATATGGTGCCTGAAAATATGCCTTTAAATGACATGTGATTTAAAGAATATATGAGGAATTCTACTCACCTACTGTGTATGGATTTGATATACAGTTCCCATGAACACAGGCTTTCCATAAACCACTATGATGGGTTGTAGATTTGACCCAGTAAGGGGTAGAAAATCCTATAATATGTATGAGGATCCCTGTCAACAATACACAGAAAAATATCCAAACCGGGGTCGAAATCGTGGGCAAATAGTCTGGCTCCATGTTGTACGTATACACACAAAAATTACTCGGGAAAAGTTAATTTCTCATATTATCATTCAGACTCCGGGCAACGAAAGAGAAACACCCAAAATCTCATTTCCGATGTTTAGATAAATCTGTTCTATGGATTATACAACCGTAAACTTTCAATAAAGCCATTGCAATAACTAGCAGAGTAAAAGAAGAAAACAACACGCTGTCTGTTACAATAATGGTTTCTGTGATATAGACGGCACGTGTGTGCTGGCAGAACATGCAGGTTTGTGCATGTTTCAAGTGGCTTATACTTCTTTGCCATATGGTTAAACTTTCCCTACCATGTCGAGCGTTGAGAAAATCAGATAAACATATAACTTCTGAAGTAAACTTTATAGGAACATTTGTGAGTCAGAGTGTATTGGAAGTGATGCCCATCTTATTCTTTATTTAATTATGATCGTTGCCAATATTCATATGTTAATTGGTATGGATGAGGGTCTCTGTACGATATTTCACTGTCGGAAGAAAATTTGTTTTCTTTACCGACTACACTTTCTCTTTCATGTATACTGACAGATACTACCACTATAATATTTTAGATTCACTCATAAAATGAAATTCAGGAGAAATTATTTAATTAAGGTGAAAACATTATTCTTTTGTGCTACATTTTTCAAAACCTTTTTCCGGACACATTTTACCGTCACTGGTTTTCCCAATTAGACTAACAAATTTAGAGGTTTTACTAGACTAGTAGAGGACCTAGGTCAAAACCATAGATCTTGCAATGTCTTTACACTGGGATATATTCATCATTTTATCAGTCTCCTGTAGTGGTAAGAGTTAAGTGTATCTAGTAATGTATCAATATAGTTCCACATGTCATTTTGACGTCACATTTGAAGTTGAAAATGCGGGAAATATCGAAATATGTAGAAACTCAAAGTGTCAGTGTACGCGTACATGTCCGCCCTGCCACTCTAAACTCTCTCTCCCCTTTGTCAAAATGTCAAACGTAGTTCATAGTTGCAGCATTATGCAAAAAATCACTCTTAAATTCCCAGAGAGGAATTATGAAAAAATCATCTGAGAAAATAAGACTCATAACCTGGAAGTCTGAGCACAAAAAGTCCTATTTCTAAGTGCATTTTAATTAAAGTGTTTTATTCATCCCTTGTTTTGAGTTCAAGCAAATCAATGGATTAGCAATGTTAATAAATGATACTTAAGGGTTATACTTTTGTGATAATTTGTATAAAAATTTCCCCAATTTCAGCAAAATATCGCAAATTTTCCCAAATGGGACAGGCACAGACACCTTCCCCAAAATAATATTTAAAAAAAAAAACCCTGCTGATTATAAGTTTTTGGCTGAAATATACATTTGGGAGGGACATGATCACCTGTAAGACAGAGGATACCCAAAAGTTGAAATAATGCCTTGCAATCCGAAACAGACAAAGGTCACTCAAGGTAATTTACGGAAGTTCAAGGTCATTTAGAACCTGACATTCAGGATACTAAAAAAGTACTGTCAATGCTAATCCCTTTTGCAGCAGAATGTTTGATCAAACTTCTTTACAACTAGTCGTCATTGTAAGACATAGTCAATCACTCAAATTTCTGAAAGGTCAAGGCCACTCAAAAATAGAACTTTCGGAATCAAAATTACTGTGTTCGGGGATTATTCCAATCAGACCAATCTCCAAACAGTTATGATCACTTATTCTCAGTCTCTACTGTATTGCCTTATCTTCCTGCATCTTAACTGTAAAAATGTGAATGAAGCTGTGACCTTGATCTCTGACATTGCACCTCCAACTTAGTCTAACCTTGCATATATTAAGAGAATGATCTGAACAAGTTTGATCTCCATAGTCATTGACCTTATCGCATGATCTTTGTTAGAATCTATTCAGAACGATGTATATAGTAACGACGACATGTGCTGAAAATGTATTAATGATTTAATTTATTAAATTGATCTCTTTATCCCGCACTTGAGTCATCTTTGTGTTGCATTATGTTGATATTGTTTATAACTTTCCCATTGCAGTAGTGTATTCTGGGAGTTGCCATGTGTGTAATTCTATCGCCGACCCCGGGTGTGGTCTAACCCTGGAGACATCCTACGAGACGCAGTGTGTGCCTGGCCATCTTGGGTGTAAAAAGACTGTCAAGATGTACAACGACTACTACGGTAAGACTCGCATATAACATGTTACTTTCATGTCTCAGACTGTTCCAAATCCATCGTCGGAAACCCAAAACGGAAAAAAGGTCACTGTCTATAGTTCTGACTATTTGTCTGTCCTTCTGTGTATATATCTTGGTTTACTATCATAGTTTGTCCGTATGAATATCGTATGTTGCATTACATAAATCCTTTAGAATGCCACATACTCCTTGGTTATGACGCAAATGTTTCAAAGAAATTTGACCAAAGGTCATGCAACGAAACCAGATAAAAGACACAAGATGGACTGGGTATTGAAAAATCTAGTTTTTCTTTTCTAAAAACAGCATCTAGGTTTTGGCGATAACCAAGAAAATCTTATGTACAGCATCCAATCGTCAATGTAATAAGTAAAATGCCATGATTGTAAAATGATCATGATTATATGTTAAACTTTTCAGGTAACATAGTCACGAGAAGTTGTTACAATAACACGTATGCCAACCATACTTTAGTTCAGGGATCGCCTTACTACAGGGACGAATGCACCTCGGTCTTTGATGGGAGGTACACCACGTGCTTCTGTACCGGAAACTTGTGTAATGGCGGGAAAAGCAGACACGTGGTCAAAGAACTTCTGCTTATCATGGCGGCTGTAATCACATCGTGTGTATACGTTGTTGTGAACCATCTAACCACTGTTTAGAACTTTAATTTTACATTGATTCATATGAAAGCATATTTCATGTTGACATTGCAATATTGTTTTACTAGGTATTCATTATCAATCGTTCTAAATAAATGCAGAGTTCCGTCATTTTAGTAATTATTCTCATTCCACTATACGTTGATTTTGATTAAAAATCCCATGGGTATTTTTTACTTGTTATTTTTCAAAAAGATAGTGGCCTCTAGATAAGGACACGTCCTGTGCCAAAGACCCTACGATTAAATGCTATGGAAAAGGCAGTATGACCGGTTGACAATGCTACACGTTTTTCAGATAAACAAAAATCCAAGAAATGTAGGATAAGGTCACAAGTCATGGAACAAGACAAATCATCTTCGTGTGAAAAATCTTGAGCAAAACCCTTTTTAAAAGGTACAAAAAATATTGTTGAATGTATTGCATAAAGGGACTGGGTCAAATGTTAAGATGGAGTACACTGAAAGGTCTCCATAGCAAAGCCATCGCAAATCTTCTTTGCAATCTCTGCGAAAATCATGTCTTCACTGTTTGGAGGAATTCTCGACTGAGATTTGCTTTGGAAAATATTTTATTACAGAATACATCTATATACAAACACGTCAGTTTGTTGAAACAAAATATCTTCATATTGTAGACTTTCAGAATAAATATATACAATTCAAATCCCTAACAAGACATCACGCCAGTAACATTAGCAAAGAGTCAAATGCTCTTTGACGCTGTACTTGGTAAAAACGAAAACGTGCAAGATGTTACGATATACATAAAACGATATCTATTATAATTAAATGTACGCACTCCATTGTACATGTACTTTAAAAGTGTTAATTTGATTTGATTTGATATGATCGAATGTGCGAAAAATCTATTTAAAAAAGTGCATATGAAATGGTAACCTTTTAAATTAAAAGAAAGCGAGTACGTCGGTTTTGAAATATGGGTGAAATTCGTACAAGAGACTATATCATGGTCTCGATATGGATATTTTAAAAAGAGACAAAACACACAATATAAACCCTGAAGACTTGTAGAGAATACCAATAGTTCTGCTGAGAAGATTTAGAATTATATAAGTGTATATTAATTGTAATTATTCAATATCATTTGCCACTCGTGTCCTTGATCTTTCAAGCTTGATCTCCTTAAAAGTTATACTATTTTTTAACACAAATACACGAGGATACGATCAGTATAGTGACAATTTTGAGCGTCTTCGTGAAAATGACGTCATCCTATGAAGAATACACACATTCTTCTTAGCTCTGCAACATATCAACATAAATACGCCCTTCATCTGTATCATTTTTTTACATATCAATTAACATCCAATGGTTTCAAGTTTGGTTTATTTGAATGTTTTTATCCGTAACAAGTAACTCTACACCGTCGGGTCCCGCCCGCTTGAATGCCTCGGCAATGGTTCTCGCTGCCTCCAAATGCTGCATTCCGGCCAAAGACTGACCATTCACTTCTAGTATCACATGACCAACTCGTAATCTACCCGAGGCATGCGCAGATCCTCCAGGCTGTAACAGATTAGGAGGGCGTGTTCAATTTTCACAAGGTCATTTCCTTTTGAGAAGACAATTTTCATTAATACAATGACTTTTGATCACCTGACCATGGCGCATTTATAAATCTATCTTTCGCAGATACTTAAAAGTCTGCATATCTACTTAACTTTTTCTCACTTAATCAATGAATGAAATAAGTAATAGATCTGCTTACCTGTATATTAATGACCCTGGGTATAGGTTGTCCAGTATTGACCCCGCCCTCCACGGCTAACCCCAGTGTTGGTTTGGTTTTATAGATGGGAATGATCTCCAGATGAACATTACCGTATTTCTCCCTTGCGTTTTCAATCAGCGTTGCTTCCTGGGGCAGAAAAACATCTAGGATTCAATTGTTAATCGATCACGTTTTATAGAAAGTATTAAAATTCAGAGAATCATATCGTCTGAAACAACCAAGAAAACACGTATTTTTTGCTGAAACCGTATTTAGCTTTCATCTGGACCCATTGATGACACTTGAGAACCAATCATTCTCCCGTACTTCAAACAGATATAAATACTAGAGAATAAACAAGGCAAGTTAGTAAGGGTTTTACCTTATCTCCTCTCTCCATTATGGCTAATTCAACGTAGGTATAAAACTGAGGTCTAGGTATTTTAACCGGTGTCAAATCTAAACACCCATCCATTACTAATCAACCGAAAATAATGCCTATACTTCACTTATTTATGCAAAAAATATATATTTTCCGCAAAAAATAATATCAATAATACACGAAACTGATAAAGAGAAAAGCTAAGCATGATAGAACGATTGTCTTTTCTATTAAGTGGTTTCCATGGTAACCAGGTGCAAGTAGGTAATGAGATATATGATACCACAGAACAAGAGGATCGATACCTATACACAAAACATACAGATCTGAATCAAAAGGACCGCATCAAAGAACTGTAGACCTGGTATAGGAGAAATGGCAATTCGATGCAATAATTATTTGGTAAAGATAGGATGGCAGTACAAGTCCAAAACCCAATAACTGGGAATGCGTTATACCTAGCGTAAATCAACGTCGGAAACAAACGGTCGTATATATAAACGAGTGCTTATGGGCAGTTAGAAAAAAAAAATCCCGTCGTTCAGCTTCATTCATTAGACATGTATTGCGATTTGTGATACGAGCCATAAAAGTCCATGTAATTTAGTAGCAAATAGGTCTACCGCGACATGTAGTCACCTGGATTTAAGAATAACTAGTCGAAATCAACATAAAACGCAATTTTTACACAAATCGACAAAGAAAAGAAAACGCATTAAAGAGACGATATAGAAGATATGTATATATTGCGTACTGGGTTGTTCTGTGTTTCAAAAGATGCGCATGTCCGGATTATCATATGAATAAACGACCAGCCCACTTACTCGGGTACACAGAGGCCTCAATATGCGAACCTAAAGTGTAGCAATTATGCACAGCTTGGGTGTTAGATTATAAAATGTTGATGTAGATAAATATACATGTACAAAGACTTGTCAGAACCAGAAGGGTAGCATCCCCTCGCAACTGCATACTCTATTCAATAACAAAATTGGAGTAAAATCAAGTCAATAGTGACCTTGAAAAACCCCACGGGAAACATTTGTGGATGGTGCTTTGACTTCTCTGCTGCTCACAAGGATATTAAGCTAGTTCACAGTGACCTTGACCTTTGACCCTTGAACTAGAAAATCAAAAGGGTTCATCCTCTCGCCATGGGGTACATTTGTAGAAGGTTTGATGTTTCTATGATTGCTTTGTCTTCTTGGATGTTCACAAGGCTTTTCAGGCTAAGTACCCTGTGACCCTTGAAAATCAATAAGTCTTATCCTCTCCTCGTAGGGAACATTTGTGGAAGGTTTGATGTTTCCATGATCATTGCTTTGTCTTCCATGCTATCACAAAGATTTTAAGGCTAAATCCACTGTGACCTTGAACCTTGAAAATCAATACCATGTGGAGCATTTGTGGGAGGTTGTATGATGATTGCTTTGTCTTCTATGCGGTTCATAAGAATCCGGACACACACCCTCACTAATAAAGTAATACACAAACGAATGGATGCACAGCAGCAAAGCTAAATCCTCTCTGCAACAGAGTTGAGAGGGGATAATAACTCTCCTTCAATAGACCCTTTCACAATAAGGGTCGCTCGGATTACTTCTGTATCTTCGTATGGTACTCAAAACACTCAAAACAATTGAATCTAAACCGTGGTATGCACTGCTGTGCAACGACGTCTTTTCATTGCTTGAGTGGAAAAAGTACCATACGAAGAGACAAAAGTGATCTGAACGAATCTTAGTGTGAAAGGGTCTATTAATCACTCTGAGAATTGGTATTTACCAGATTACATTGAAATATATAGGAGAAAATGACCACACCCATTTTCTAAGACCCTGAGGGTCAGAGGTACTAACAAAATATCAGGTACACAACTACACCACAGACCTTTAATATTCAAAGAGAATTGTTCTTCCAACATGTATACTTTCTGAGAAATAGTGAACATAAGAATGAATTGACTTGCGTGCATGTCTGGTCCATGCTGCGAATTCATTTGAAGATGTGTAACAATTACATAGGAGAAAACGACCATAATCATTTTCTAAGACCCTGGGGGTCAAGGGCTCAAACAAAATACCAAGTACATAACTTCACCGCATACCTTTAAAATTGCAAAAAGAATTATCTTTCTTTTTTTTATACTTTCTGAGAAATAGTGACAACAAGATAACATAGAGTTATAGGAGAAGAAGACCACATCCGTTTTCTAAGACCCATGGGGTCAGTGGCTAAAACAAAATATCAGGTGCACAACTATATCATAGACCCATCATGTTAAAAAAGGACCTATTTTCTATAACCAATATACTCAGTGAACTTGTGTCCATGAGAAATGTTAAACAGGCAGACACTAACAGACCGACACTGGACACAGGACGATCGCATAAGCTCACTGGTCTTTAACCAGTAGAGCTAAAAATAACATTGCTCGCTGGGTGGGTGTTTGCTTCTAAATGGCAAAATCCAGGATAAGACTTTTCAGAAGCTTACAGTAAAATAGCAATAGTAAGATATGGCCGGGTTAAATTTTATTTAAATAAGAGGCCCAAGGGGGCCACATTGCTCACCTGAGCTGTGGACTAAGGGCTTAAAATTGCCAATTTAGTAAAGCATGATGTAAAGTTTTGTGAAATTCAGTGTAGCGGTTGTGGAGAATGTTGAAAATGCATCAGCCAATCAGAGCCTTTGACAGCAATATTTGTTGACCAATTGGCTTGAAAAATACAAACTTGTTAGAGAACCTTTCGTAATTGCTTCCTGTAAAGTTTTGTTACATTCTGTAGTGTGGTTGCTGAAAAGATGTTAAAAATGCATCAGCCAATCAGAGCCCTTGCCCTTAAAAAACAAACTTGGTATAGGACTTGGTAGAGGACCTTGAGTACTTGCTTCCTATAAAGTTTTGTGAAATTCAGTGCAGTCTCCTTCCCCCTATTGTTTTTGAGATAGAGCCTTAGCTAAAGATTTTTTAAAGTAGGTCAAACTCTAAGGTCAAGGTCACTACTGTCCTGTTCACTAAATCCAGAGCACCCTGTTTTGGCGATTTATTCTGTCGTCTGAAGAATTTTGCTATAAATTATTGTTTCTGAGCATTGACCTCCTTTAGTCGTACAAAGTAACTGGAAATTAACCTCAACTTACCCTATCAGCTGCCTTCAAACCGCATATGAAAAATATAATGTCTACCGGAAATTCCCATGTTAATTTCAAGCTGCCGCCATCTTGTTCTCTGTGTCAACAATAGTAAACAGTGACGTCAAAGCCTCCGATGTCACACATTTTCAGCGATTTTAGAAAATCTCCGTAGACTTTTTTATTTTCCGTCCTATTTCTAACTTAACTGACGCAAAGCCAAAACAATGGTATTTTCTGTTACCACTAAAGGAGTACTATAAAATTGATATCTTTTTGGAAGATGACATTATCATATTTTAGAGAAAACCGGGAAAACAGGGTGCTCTGGAATTAGTGAACAGGACAGTAGGTCAAAGTCCCGAGTGAAAGGTCGTGTCAAGTGGAATTTACATGTGAAATATCAAAGGCCTACCCTTATAATACATGAGACATAGTCCAGGATTAAAAATCTTAAAAGTAGGTAAAACTTGAAGGTCAAGGTAAAAGGTCAAGGTTCCTAATGAAAGGTTTCATGACAAATCTACATGTGTGGTTTCAAAGCCCTAAAACTTAAAGTTCATGAGATATAGCCCTGTTTAAAGTTTTTAAAGTAGGTCAAAGCTCAAGGTCAAAGTTCAAGGTCCAAAATGAAAGGTCTGGTCATGAGAAATGTACATCTTAAAATATCAAAGTCCTATACCATATACATGTAATGTAAACATGGAAATTTCCTCATGGGGACAATTTTCGTGTATTTCGCGAATCAATGGATTTTGCAAAAATTTCCCCCATGCGAAAAAAACCCCTGTTGCATTCTTACAACGAAAGATACATTAATATCATGAATATTTCCCTTCAGCAAAATGTTTTTGATGTTGTTGTTGCGAAATTTTCTCCCAGCAAAAATAACCATGATTACAGTAGTTCATGTGTTAATGTTTTGACCACGCAATCAACTCAGATCCAAAAGTCTGATGAAAATCCAAAGTAAACCATATTCTCTAGAGTTTCCACAAGGTTCTTCTATTATTGTCAGTTGAGACCTTGACCTTTGGCCTCTGACCTTGAAATCAATATGTGTTTTGTATTCAAATCATGAAATTTGATACTCCCAAAAACTTCTGGTTATATGGTATTATATTTTGTTGTAGGTACAGAGTTGCTTTCAGTCTCAATATCAAACTTACCTCATCCATGTCCAATAAAGACTTTCCACTAGAACTTATTGCTGTGGACAAATCATAAGAACCCCTTTTGCTTTTATCTCCCCTTGACTTCTCAGGCCTCTCCATGTATGGAGTCGCTGTTCTTCCCTGAATTCTATTGGCCAAGTTAGAAAGAAAGGAAGAGTTGTTTACAGACGGTATGCTCTTTCTAGGAAGTTGTAGCGTGCTTTGTGAACGTCCTTTGTCGGCTGCAGGTGACACAGATCTACTCCGACCTTTAGACTTATCTGGCATTGGTAATGGTGGCCTACTTCTTGACCTTTTTGCACTTGACTTAGCTGACCAGTGTGGATGCAACTTCTCAGTCTGGTCCTTCATCTCAGCTTTAGATTGTTGACTTTGATCAAATTTTGGCTGTTTGTGTGATAACTTTGAACTTGACCTTGACCTGATGGACTTTCTGTCAACGCTAGATGTACTTGACCTTCCAGACATAGCATCCTCTATGTCCACTGTATTATCCGATATTGTAACTCTGAAAAGATAATGCAAAACTTCAGTAAATTTTACTTATCATTTATTCACTGTATAGTATAAGCTGTCTGAAGAGAGTAGAAGACTTTTAAAATTAATGTTCTTTTGAGAGCATGTACATGTAGAAGATGATTTTTTTTTCAGACATTTTATCAAAAGCAAAAATCATAATTTGATTACTCGGTAAGATGGTGTCTTGTATAGACTGTCAGATTTGTCTTTGAGTTTATTTAGATTAATTTTCAATAGGCTATAAAGATTTTCTTATGAGGCATCGTTTTACTATTTATTCCTTATTTTTTGATATCACAAATTTATTTTTTGATATCACAAATTCGAAGTTTTGATATTACAAATTCCGTCATATTTTGTGATATCAAAAAATTGATTTTTTGGCAGACAGCTTATACTATACAGTGTATAAATGATACGTAAAATTTACTGAAGTTTTGAATTCCATTTTGTGATATCACAAAATTGAATTTGTGATATCAAAAATTCGATTATTTGATATCACAAAATAGAATTTGTACGTTATATCTGAAAATTGATTTTTTGATATCACAAAATATGACTGAGTTTGTGATATCAAAAAATCAAATTTGTGATATCAAAAAATGGGGAATAAATAGTAAAACGGCACCTCATATTTTCTCCTCTCGCTCTTTACATTTTGTTTCTTATAATGAAACTTAATTTGGCTAATGCTACAGGTGATAAAAATCAAAAGTTGAGTCACTATATGAGGAATACTATTAAATATATACATGAATAAAGAAAACTAAAGAAGTCATTCTAGGCCCTGCTGCTGGTTCAAATAGTTTGGTTTTGTTTGACCGTAATCTTTCTTTTCTAAGTTCAAATTTTTGCCCTAAGATTTTTAATCTTGACATCTGATGACAGAAATTTTGCTTCTTCTTAATATAGGATCTTTTCAATATACAATAATCAGACTGAATTCCCTTTTGGATCAGAATCTGACGTAATCAAATTCTATGGAAACAAGCATGAAACTTTTTTACACGTACCATGTCTCTATAGGAATTACATAACATTATACATGTAACAAATTCAAGTCAGATGCCATCCCAAATAGAACATACATTGTAAACCTATACAAACAGAAATACAGAATAGCCTAAAAAACATAGGAAGACACTCAAGGAAAACTACTGTGACATCTACAGATTTGTACAGTGATAATAACACATTCTAAGGTAATCTATGGTAATAACAACACTGTGATGCAAAGGACCTAACAACAGTGAACTGAAATAAAGTCATCAATCTAAAAGCATAAGGAATGCTCCTGATGTACCTTTTATGCCGCATTGAAGGGCTACCAGTGTGAGGCCTAATAAAGTAAGGGCAGTCAAAGATTACTAAGTTTTACTTAATGCAACTTGAAGATTAACACAAACATGTACATTTCTTAACAACTTAAATTTTCAAGAGTTGTAAGGAGATGATAAAGCTCATCAGAAATGATTTTTGTAACAAAAGAGGCATACTCAAAGATCTGCAATTTCCTGCTTTTTCAATACAATGTCAATGAAGCCAAGGTAAGAAATTCAAATATAGGTCAAAGTCTATAAGGTTAAAGTCATTAGGTCATGGTTTGAAATGAAAGTTCTTGTAATATGAAATCTTCATGAGTTATATCAAAGACCTTTCCCTTATGTTGCAAGAAATACATGTACATGTATTATCAAGTTTTTTAAAAGTAAGACAAAGCCCCAGGTAAAACATGCTTAATATGTTATTAACATTTACAAACAAATAAGGTTGATAATAGATAGCCTTTGACTTTTCAGTACTAAATAATGATCCTAAATTTTGAAATGGGTTGATGACATCACACAATCTCTGAATGACCTTAAGAGAGAACATTGCGTGCATTACTATAACACATATATGTAGATGTACTCACATTGTATACTGATTGTCATTCCCCCCATTAACCTCCACTCCGCTGTCATCACTGGAATGGTTTACAGGAGGCTGGAAAATTTAAACATGTAACTGATTACTAATTCTGATGTTTTAAAAATTCAGATATCCTCATCATTTATAAAGGTGGCTTTTTCACTTTGCAGTTTAGGTTGACTTTCTTTAGATTACAGGTGCTTTAATAATTCCGTCTTTTCGATTTTACAGGCATATGTGCAATTTGCGCAGAGCAGGCTTCTGAACAACTTTTATATTTTGATATCTTGTTACCTTTTCATGTCTTGAAGTGCATGCAAAAGGAAAATGTTAATCAGGATCCTGCTCGATGTTTATCAAGAATTATGCTATTTTTCATGAAAATTTGATAAAATCACCAGTATCATGATATTTATGCAAAATTCACAATATCTTAGAAAGCAAGGAGGAGGTTTTATTCTCATAATATAGATATTTACATGTATCTCTCTATAAAGGACAACAAAATTAAATTTTGGAGAAGTTGATTTTAAGGAGCCGTTTTACTGTATATAAACCATATATACTCCTTTGTTAAATTTTTTCTATTTCAATGAGTTTTAACTTAAAAAACATGCTTTTTAAAAAAAAAAACCCACACATTTATTATCCGAATGAACACAAAAAAATGTTACAAAATTAGCTTGTTTAAAAAGATCAAGTAGGGGGATGCAGCTAACCCAGTGATACATCCCTCACTAAATGGTGTGACAACTAAAGCATACATGTACATGTATTTACATCATGATATGATACTACATGTATTAGTTACCTAGTCATCTAGTGACTTGGTACAGGATGATACTAAGTCACTAGGTTTTATACTGGGCAAGGCAAAGCCGAGTTCGGTATAAAATCTATTGACCTGGTATCTTATAAATACATGTATAATACCAGGTCACGAAGTCGAGTCCGGTTTTAAACCTAGTGACTTGGTATCATCCCGTTCCAGGTCACTAGATGATTAGGTAACTAATTACAACATGGTATACATTGTACATCTAGCATCCGAACAACCGTTGACACTACAGCAGATTCTGACTTACCCCACCTCTGACATGTTAGCTGGGGAATTCCGAATAGCGCTTGGCTAATAATAGTAACGTAAAGACATGGTATTTCTTGTACCAGGTGCCCAGACTTTTATACCAGGCCCTCAATGATGTCACAATGTTATCTTTCGCGTTAACGCCGTGGCGTAAACAACAACAATGCCCAAACGCTTCACGAATATTATCAAATCGGTCATCGGTAGGGTAAATTCATAACCTAGTCATCTAGTGACATGGTATGGTCATCAGTGACCTGGTATCATCCCATACCAGGTCACTTGATTTTATATCGGGCAAGGCTAGGCCAAGTCCAGTATTAAACCTAGTAACCTGGTATCATCCCGTACCATGTCACTAGATAACTAGGTAACAAATTTACCCGAAGATGACCTTTTTTGATATTATTTGTGAAGCTTTTGGACTTCATTGTTGTTTAAGCTGCAACATACATGTACATGAACATGTACCATAAGAAACAAAAGATATACCATGTCTTCAGGTGACTGTTGTTAGCCAATCACTATTCAGGATCTACCTGTCAGAGGTGGGGTAAATATACATACCATATTATTATTATGATGGTGTATGTCTGCTGTTGTAGAGATAGTAGATGGTATACTTGTTGCCCTCTTCAGTAAGAAGTTTTCTTGTAATGATCTGACATCCTCCATGGAATGGTGATGGGCTGTTGTATGGCTGCCATGATGAACATTGCGCTTCCCTTTTTGTGATCTGTCAGAAAAGCATCTGCATTTCATTAAATTGCTATGAATAAAACACCGCTAAAGACGGTATGGCCGGACTGCAAAGTAAGTTTTTGTCACTTACTAGGTCAAGGTCAACAGGTCAAATAATACAGCATAAATTGAAAGGTTTTGTCAGAGGCAACCTACATGTATAAAATAAAGTTTCTACTGCATACAGTTCCATAGATTTTGCTTAAACCAGGAACTTTAACCAAACTCCTTAACTAGGTCAAAGTCCAAATTCAAGGTCACTAGGTCAAATGTTACGGCATTAATTGAAAGGTCTTGTCATGGGCGAGCTTCATTAATAATATAACGTTTCTACTGCATACAGTACCATAGATTTAGCTTAAACCAGGAACTTTAACTAAAATCTTTGAGTAGGTCAAAGTCCAAGGTCAAGGTCACTAGGTCAAATGTTACGGCATAAATTGAAAGGTCTTGTCATGGGCAAGCTTTGTATAATATAAAGTTTCTACTGCATATAGTTACTTAGATTTTGCCTCAACCAGAAACTTTAACCAAAATCTTTAACTAGGTCAAAGTCCAAGGTAAAGGTCACTAGGTCAAATGTTACGGCATAAATTGAAAGGTCTTGTCATGGGCAAGCTTCATGTATAATATAAAGTTTCTACTGCATATAGTTACTTAGATTTTGCCTCAACCAGAAACTTTAACCAAAATCTTTAACTAGGTCAAAGTCCAAGGTCAAGGTCACTAGGTCAAATGTTACAGCATAAATTGAAAGGTCTTGTCATGGGCAAGCTTCATGTATAATATAAAGTTTCTACTGCATATAGTTCCTTAGATTTTGCCTCAACCAGAAACTTTAACCAAAATGTTGACGGCAGACGGACGGACAGACGGACTGACGGACTGACGGACGGACGGACGGACGGACAGACGAACATCGTCATTCTATAGGCCGGAATTGCTTTGCAATCCGGCCAAAAATTGTGACAATTCAATATTCACGTACATGTATATTGGAATGCTGTAAACGAGGTTACTTTCACTTATGGAAATTTTTGTGCAATGGTAATTTTGGCAAAATCAGGAGTACCGGTATTCTTTTCATTTTTTATACTGGTTAAATTTCCACTTTACAGTACTCGGATGAAGTTCAACAAAACTTGATAAAGTTCTTTATGATTAATATTTGACCTAGCTCATGTAAATTAATTTATCTCTGTCTTCAAATGCACTTACATGTACATTTCTCAGCAATACACGCCTAGCATGCAATTTTACATACTTAATTTACATGTATCTTCACTATTACATTATTCTTCATTCATATTTGCTTACTTTTTAATTGTGAACTTTTGTAAGCTTACCTGATATCTTGTAAGGATCCATACATGTTACTGATGTCCTCGTGAATTTCAAATCCCTTGTAAGATTGTGAATAGCTGGAATTAGATCTTACACTGGCAGGGTACTTTGCTTTTTGAGTTCTAGCTGTTTCCTTTACTCTACGAGGAGTCGCAGGGCCTAGTTCGCTGTCATCAAAATCTATCTCTGTGCTAAGATTGTCTGAAAAAGCTGACCTTCTGCTTGAAGCATCCTCCTCCATTGTGAATGAGTCATCATGGGATGAGTGATGCATTATGGGAGAGGAAGGTCTGTCTGTGTCAGTGAGTGTAGATGAGGAGGATGAGCTTAAGAGGTGAGATACATGAGGGACGTGGAATGATGTTGGGTAATCCATAATGTCGTCCTGTTAAAATGTCAGATAAACTTATTATTCATAGTAATTCAATGGATATTTGAATGGCAAAAATAACCATGCAGCGATAATGAATTCCTTGCAAAATAGAAAGTTTACTTATCAATTGATTGAATCCTTTCATATCTAACCAAATAAATTGTTCACATCATTTGTTTGGAGGAAAACTACACTTACTAATATAGAACAGTACCAATAATTTCATGATATAGCATAAGAATTAATCTCAGATCAGCATAGAAATTTAAAAACATAGGTAATCACAGATTACGAAGCTCACCTCGTGGCAGCAAAATTCAATTCAAACATATTTCTAAATACATGTATATTGGCTTTTAAAGGCAAATCATTCAAGCGGAAAAAGTAGGTCAATTTCATTTTATGAAAGTTTGATCAAAGATACATCCAATATGCAAGTTTGGTACATGAAGCACTTATACTTTGCTCAATATTGGCTTTTAAAGGCAAAATTACTCAAGCGGAAAAAGTAGGTCAAGGTCATTTTATGAAAGAATGATCAAAGATACATCCAATATGTAAGTTTGGTACATGTAGCACTTATACTTTGCTCAATATTGGCTTTTAAAGGCAAAATCACTCAAGCGGAAAAAGTAGGTCAAGGTCATTACTTGAAAGTTTGATCAATGATACATCCAATAAGCAAGTTTGGTACATGTAGCACTTATACTTTGCTCAATAATGGCTTTTAAAGGCAAAATCACTCAAGCGGAAAAAATAGGTCAAGGTCATTTTATGAAAGTTTGATCAAAGATACATCCAATATGCAAGTTTGGTACATGTAGCACTTATACTTTGCTCAATATTGGCTTTTAAAAGCAAAATCACTCAAGTGGAAAAAGTAGGTCAGATGCTGCATCCGATGCATGGATCCATCTCGGCATCCAAAGATGAATCACTTGTGCAAGTTTGGTTACTGTAGCATTACTACTTGGTCAGATACTGAGCTACCCCAAACTTCTTAACCAAGTCACTCAAGCGGAAAATGTAGGTCAGATGCTGCATCCGATGCATGGGTTCACCTCAGCATCCAAAGATGAATCACTTGTGCAAGTTTGGTTAATGTAGCATCAGAACTTTGTCAGATACTGAGCTACCCCAAACTTCTTAACCAAGTCACTCAAGCGGAAAATGTAGGTCAGATGCAGCATCCGATGCATGGGTTCACCTCAGCATCCAAAGATGAATCACTTGTGCAAGTTTGGTTACTGTAGCATCAGTACTTTGTCAGATACTGAGCTACCCCAAACTTCTTAACCAAGTCACTCAAGCAGAAAATGTAGGTCAGATGCAGCATCCGATGCATGGGTTCACCTCAGCATCCAAAGATGAATCACTTGTGCAAGTTTGGTTACTGTAGCATCAGTACTTTGCCATATACTGAGCTACCCCGAACTTCTTAACCGGACGCGGACACGGACGCGGACGCGCGGGGATATAGCATAAGCTCACTCAACTTCGTCGAGGTGAGCTAAAAATGCTACAATTACATATCATCCTATACAGTTATGATACCTGCAGTAAATTACTATGTTACACTTATATGGATAACATGTATTCTTTATCTGTCCTATACTAAATGATTCATGTGCATATTATATTGCATCTTCGAGAATACAGAGAGAAGGTATCTGATGTAGAACCATAAGATGTCATGAAAATGGTCATGTGACGTCGATTTTAAACTGTCATTTTCCAGAGTTAAAATTACACAAAATTTGATGAAGTCAAAAGTAGTATACAATACCATCCAAAACAGGAAGTAACTCTGTTTTTCAAGAATACAGAGATGTAAGTACAGTACCTGTGGTAAATCATTTGGTATTATATCTTGGTGGTTGTCTTCTATTTGTTCTATAGCTGCCATCAGTGACTCCATGCCCTCTGTGTCTAGTATCTGTGAATAAATGCTCTAGATATCATAGAAATTACTAAATATACACATTCCACTAGAATTTGTTCTAAACTCAATTCTAAATTACTTCTCTAAATTACGCATGCAAATCAATGTCAAGGCAGATCCATTGAAGTCACGAAAAAGACTTCAGCGACAGATCTTTGTTAATACAGTATAATCTGTGTAAACCGGCTTTCATTGGTTCCAGTTGAATCGGCCGGTTTAGACAAGATCCGGTGTACAGAAAATCGATATATTTGACCCAAAAATGAAATAAATTGAAATTATATACACAAGAATGCTCACTGTTATACTTTTACTGATGAATAGAATAATTGATCATCATATCAATACAAAAATACAAACAGATTTCATCATATATAAACAGAGATCAAACAGGTTTCATATCATTGTCTACGTTTTGCAGAAAATCTGTAAAGGGTCAGTTTTTAATGATTTGCATTTAACAATTTCATTCTCTGTTAAAATGCGTTAAGTCTGTAAATAAGGTAACATTTGGTCATTTTTACGGACGAACGCATACACAAGTACCGTCACATAGATAAGATACGTAAGTGGACGATGGGGATTTAACTCTCAGGCGCAGAACGAGGACAAAAAAGAAGGTCAGAGAAAAATCAATACTGTATTGTATCATTGCATTAATTGTTGGTGAACAGAAGAATTTTGTGCTTCTGACTGGCCATGAACAGTAAGCTGTAATCACAAGTTAATTCTATACTGGTGTAGATCTATGTTACAACGTAAATACCAGTACAGAACTTTGAGATATATTTATAAATAAAAACCAAAACGGGACATCGAAGAATAATGCGCACCAGGGCGCAGCGAGTTGACAATTTTATGGGCCATTTTTTTTTTTTCATCAGAATGGGACTATGGCACAGGGCGCGTGGCCTTACCGATCACTGCAAGTTTTTATTATGTCACTAAAAGTAGTTGCTCCGATGCCATACTTCTGTGACTTTTGGTACTTTTTACGAATCGTCAATCAAAGATTTTTTTTTCTTCCAAATTCAATTCTTTTCTTTGTCTTTTATGAGATGGATATGTATTATCAACATTATTTCTTTTTCTCGGCGCACCCATCATGCTAAACCCATGTACACAGAATAGATTTAAATTCTTTGTTATAAAAATACGTTGCCGAAGGTATAATTACCGTTGACCAAATCACACCTGAGTAGATGTTTATACAAGGCCGGTATACAGGTGATCAATTAACCCTAATTAGTGTGATCGGTACCCTAATTGACAGCCGGAGTACGGAATAGACAAGATACGGAATACACAAAAGATTTTACTATTAAACGTTACGAAGAATCGCTCGGGACCGTAAGAAAGAACCGATGTAAACAATATTCCGGAATACAGAAGATCCGGTTTTCACAAAATATACTGTACAATGAAGCATAATCTATTTCAGGGAACATTAATTCATCCATGTACCACATTGTCTGTGAACATGACAATATGTTTTGAGATCCATACCTGACTAGATGACAAGGATGGTCTCTCCTTTCTCTGACTTTTAACAGAAGAATTTGTGGACAATGATGATACTGAAGAGCCATCAAAGAAATCTATTGGTCGAGCCTAAAAGTACAATCATTAGATAAATCCTGAAGTATTCAAAAACTAAAAGTGAAACTCATAACAAAATATATTTTTTCATTCAATCAGCTCTTTGAAAGAAGAATAGTCCAACAATTCTAGTTAGTACCTTTATATGTATGAGACATATGTAACTTTTGACTTAGAAATCAGCAGCAATTTCGAGCATTACAAAAACATACAATTTTCCATAACTTGTTACATTACAAAATTAAAATTGTTTACAATAAAGTATAAATCTAACCTGTCTGGATAGCTCCTCCTTCTCTGAAACCATCATATCAAACCTTCTCCTATCATCTCGATGAATAACTCCTCTCACATGTGACATCAAAGAAAACTGAAATTCAAATATGACATAGTACATGCACATGTACATGTATGTATTGATGGAAGGATAACAGATAGTCAGACAGGCATTCTAGGCACTGCCAGGCAGAATCATTGTACCTTAATTGTATTAGCCTCCAAAATTTAGTGTTACCTAAAATTTGAACGTTGTTCCTAAGTAAGCAGTGAATGAAACCTCATAATAGTCAGGTGTTTCTCAAGAGAAAAACTCAACAAGATGAATTTGCCTAGTGATTGGCTATGTACATGTACATGTATGTTGAGACAAAGAATCCAGTGTAAGTTTTTTTCCAATAAACTCACCTTAGAGTGTGTGTTAAGAAGTTTTTTCAGACTATCCACCAAGTGATTGACAGGTATATCTCCTTTCTGGTATTGACCGAGATAGTGCTGGAACTTCCTCTGATCACCTTCATTTAACTCATTCCTAGCAGCACTGTCTAGCGAGTCTGGGTCTGAGAACCTGACAGATCCACTTTTTCTGGATGAGACGCTCTGAAAAAAAGCAAAACTTTGCCATGAAACTTTCAGTCATTTTTTGTTAATTCATTCAAATCTTGCTTTGGACATATAAGTTGAGAATTCGTACATTCAGATTTTAGAAGGGCTTACCTTAAGCTCCAAGATTTAAAACAGGTAAATACATGTACATGTACATTTATCATTATCTTTTTTTTTTAAATTTCCATTATTTTATTTATTCTATATATATGCACCACAATTGTCAGTTTCATTCTTGTTTTCTGAAATCGCATTTTTCCACGTAAAACGATGACATTAAAATTTAGGTCACCGAGGGTTCAGCTTGCAGATTTGAACAGCCCTCACTGCATGTTTCTGTGACATCACAAGCGATTCATGCAGAAATACAACATGTTCCTTTCAATAGTTTCATCTCAGGGAATTACATTGGTTGTGCATATATAAATAAATGATAAATGAACAAATAGAATGATAAGCTCTTCCTTACTGCTTTGAGGGTACTAGATGTTCTTTGACTGCTGCTTGTTGATGCTCTGAAAAAGTATGAGAAATTGAACTTTTGTTTTGAAATTCTCCATTTAAATTTGGATTTTTTTTTTGCTTTTTTTTTCTTTGAGAAAAACTTGATCAGGGAAGAACTTGAAGTAAAGAAGTAGCGCATTTTAATTCAACTCTAAGATTTTTGCACTTCTACAAAGGAACCAAGACCCTTTTTTGTCACATCCATTTTTTATGAATAAATGTACTACATATTATTTTAATTACATGTATCTAGTGGTACGAGTCTCATCGGAATGAATCATTGACCCAATAATTATACATGTGTGACTTATTCAGAACACTTTTTCCATTTATTTATCCTACCGAGTGAATAGTGACCCCAACATCGCTCACAATAATCCGAAACATTGCAATGTTTATTTAAATCGGTTATTGATATATCTATATCTTGATGGGACTGTAACAACAAATTCTGATGATCCTTTTTAATAAACTACAACATTTGTGAATACTGCTCACCTGTTCATATCTAGGCTCATATCCAGTAAAGTCACCACTTAAAAATATGACACAGCAAAAACAGGATCTGTATTGGTGCAGAAACACATAAGTGTGTAGAAACTAAGATCAGAACAAAGTGAGAAGCTTACAATTCTAACAACATGAACAATAAATATAAAGTAATTGGCTCAAAATTGGCTCCATGAATCAGTGTAAAGTGATCTAATTTACAAAGCAACAAAAGAGAACAGTGATACAAACTGAATCCATTTCATGCATTAGGTAAATTAATCAAAACTTGAGATAACTTTTGGGAATAAAAATGGCATTCAACATGACATAAATCTTTATCTCAAAGTTCAATAAAAATTCATTTGAATCATACCGACTTGCAGTGTTGAACCTGTTGAATGTACTGGCACTAAGCCAGTCTGAGTGGACGTCCTTGACCTTGGTATAAGGTAGTTTACCGATGTCCTTCACGGTCATTATCATGACTCTGGACGTAGTCAGTATATGGACAGCCTCACCGTGTGTGATGTCCAGGAAACTCTGACCATTCACACTCATTATCTGATCTCCTACCTGATTATAAGAAAATAATGAAAGAAGCAATGTACCTTTTCTTTCTTTTTTTTTTCCTTTTGTGGCTATCATATGATATTAAAGTCCCTAAGTAATGGAATCTTATCCATATAATTATCGAATGTATGTAATTACCTGTATAATCAACATCAGTCTACATTAAGATTTTTGTTCAATCAAGTCTGTTTCTGATAAATCAAGTCTACGGAAAAATACCTTAACTCCTGCTTGTTCTGCTACCGATCCTTGATCCACCCCTGATACATAAATTCCGAGGGCAAATTCCAGACCTCCTCTGATCAGCAATCCTAGCTTCTGTCCCTGATCCACTACTATTGTCAGCTAGGAAATTTTTTAAAAGTTGAATGTTAAATCCTAATATTTGGATATATACATGTAACATAACCATCCCTACTATGGAAGCAGAAAAATACCTCTTCTTAAAACCTTCCAACCTGCGAGCTTGACCAATGACCTTGAACATAAAGAGAGTTTATAAACAAACTCAATGTAGTTTATTTACTTAAATAATGCACACTCTAGAGTGTTAACAATGAATTTAGGTATAATTAGATATTATTTTTTGATCAACTCAAACTTGCGACCCTGACCTATAACCTAGAAATCAATAGAGTTCTTCCTTATATTAATAAGGAGGGTCCCTACTCGAACCGTTATAGGTTTTTCCTTCTATGCAGTATGTTTGAAGCGATGTCTTGACCATTTATAAAACTGTATACCTGTATGTGATTTTTCTTCATCTATGGACATTATCTTATGAAATTAGGCAATGTGAAGAACTTCCATCAAGTACTTTACGCAAAAAGATGGATATAGTATACCGGTATATTCTTAGTTGAAAAAGCGATGAAATTATAATGGGGCACCCTTATGTTTAAAGTGATATCTTGATCATTTATAAAACTATATACCTGTATGTGATTTTTTTTTCACCATCTATAGACATTATAGTATGAAATAATGCAAAATGAAGAACTTCCATCTGGTATTTTATGCAAAAAGTGGGATATATTATTTATTCTTAGTTGAAAATGCAATGAAATTATAAGGGGGGTAACCTTATGTTTAGAGCCATATCTTGATCATTTATAAAACTGTGTACCTGTATGTGTTTTTATCTTCATCTACATACATAATTTTATGAAATATTGCAAAACCAAAAAAAATCATCTGTTTTTCTTCTGCTAAAAGTTAGATTTAGTGTACATTATTGGTCAAAAATGACATAAAACTATAAGGGGGTATCGATCCTTATGTTTTGAGAATTATCATACTCAGATTTATTTTTGAAAATTAGTTTATGCGTTACATTTCTTCTATATGACTTGTTATCATAAAATAAAACAAAACAAATTTACATATTATTATCATTACTGAATTTGGAGGGTTCAAACACATATGCTGGATATTTGATATTCCTCAATCTTAATGTGCAAGGGTACCTTTCTATAATGTACTGTATCTTTGATGAAAAACAAATTACGTATCTATGTCTGTGTTTTTTTCTCATTTGGACCATTGTGTTTAGGAAAAAAACCTAAAATACAAATTTCATCTAATAATTCTATGAGCAAGGACCTACCTTAATGCATCAAAACAGATAATAAACATGATATAGATGTATGAATGAAGGGTCATGATAAGTTACCATCATGTTAAATTATTTATCAATTTCATGGACATAAAACCTTTTTCTCATCAGGTCCCTTATGAAGCATAAAACCAGTTCTCTTGTTGAGAGTGCCCATCTCTGCCTCCTGTATGATGTCCAGTGGAGGGGGAGCAGTCACTGTGTGGCCAAAGCCATCCACCCAGCGGTACGTTAGATGAACATCATGTGATCCTGGGATACATCCCACACGACAGACCAACATGTCTAACTGGTTAGCTGCCTTAACAATCTGTAGAATATTAAAGGTAAAACATGCAGAGAGATGATATATCAACTTAGCCTGAGTTGTAAATACATTAAATTACCGGTATGTGCTCTGTCTTTTCAATGGCATAGTCTTACAGTCTATTTGTGATATAAAGACATAGTGACACAATAAAATTCCTACAGAAACGCCTCATTAGTCCCCCACCGGCTCGCCGGAGGGGACTTATAGTTTTTTGTAGTATGGTTTCCCTGAATTTTACGCTGATCCTCTTTGAATTTGAAGATGTCATGATAAATGCCTTTACATTAGATACAAATGTACCTGCACAATGGGGAAGTAACTCTGTCTTTTGAAAAGACAAAATTTCAATGATTTTCATCATGTCCAATTCTACACTCAATCTTTGTGTAAAATTTTACCTAAGCGAGGGTTCAAAATCTTCTAGGTTAAGTGTAGTTTGGCATATTTAATTTGATCATATTTATGTCATGCAGTTTATTACAAAGTTATACAAGTTGTATCTATCATGAATCAATTCTCTCTCTACAATGTATGTATTGCATGTACATCTTATTTTAAAACTATTCAATGCTATTGTCATTTTCTAAAAGGGGGAGGGGGGGGGGGGGGTTAATACAAAATTAATCTGATACCAAAAACATTGTGTTGAGACAAAATTGTCTAGCTAGTTTTGATGCAAGTAGGAAGAATTTGATCTACTTGTCATACATGAACACTCCTTGTGTTGATGACCTGAAGGCTGATGTATTCATTCATGCCTATCCAATACAAGTAGACTGTAGATCACCATTCGTTATTAATTATTAAGATGCTATTCTGATTCCTTTTGTTCAGTCAGTCCTCCTTTGCCATGATGTATCACCTATCTCTTACACTAGAGAATGGTCGTTAATTATTCATTCACATCAGAAATCTATAGCCATCATGGCTCTGTAAAGACTTGGTAGATAGTGAGCTATACATTAATTTACTAGTTATTGTCATGGCTGATAGGAGCCTAACTACAAGTATAGTATCGTCATGAATTAAGGTGGCTCCACAGAGCATCCGAATATATAGTCTTTTCGGAGGCTCTCTTACTGAGGATATTAACGTCATTATGATTATGACGTCATGATAACGCGCCAAATAAATATTGTGAACTCGCCGATGAATAGTGTCCACAGCGCTTGGAATTTTCGGCGTTCAAACTCTTCTATCTCGCTTATTTCAGAACGGATTTCAGCAAGTTTGGTATCAATGAAACCAGCGAATTTTCGTCTACAATCTGATCATAACTAATTTTAGCTAGATTTATCGTTTGACCTATACGTTCTAAAATATCCATGAATGAGACCCCTGGCTATTGCTGTAAAAGTTTCCTTTTTATAACGTCATCATAGGAAATTCAGCAACTTGTTGCTTTGAAATAGAATCGAATAGGAAAATATTAGTTTAACTGTCTAACAGGCTATTTCTTTAGAGATTTTAGCGATATAATGGATCAGATAGTTAAAGTATTGTATCTCTGATTATCTATGATCAGAAGAATTTTTCTGCAATTTTGTCAACTTTCCTACTTTGCAGCGAAATGTTATCGAACTAAGTTTTTTTATTTGAAAAGTTAAAGTGAACGAATTTTAGTATCAATCCTGCTTTGTTCAAAGATGTATCCGTTATGCAGATAACCAAAATTCAAAGCGTCATGAAAATAGTTATTTAGTTTCGATTTTGTTCATACTTTGCAAAATTTAATCTTGTATACCGATTATCAATTTCTGAGAGTTTCAAAAAAATTAAACGAGAGGATCTTTTTTGGGGGGTTGGTGTGTGGAGCCACCTTAATACGGAGTTAACTGTCCACATATCTTATAACCGTTTTTTTTTTAAGAGTATCAAATTTTGCAAATTTAAAGAAAGACAATGTGTTTTTATTTTTGCAAACACAAATGTTTGCATTAATGTGTAAGGTTAAGAATATGACCATGATAATTATTGCATTTTGTATCAATCTTAATAGATTTCTTCCGTCATTCTAAATTCCTATGATAAATGATTTATCTGCCTGCTTCAACAGGGATAGAATATAACTATCAACCATATGCAGTCATGTGTGATGAGAAAAGCCCACCCGAGGGGTCTGGGTTCTGGTCAGGGAACGAGGCTTGCCGAGTTCCCTGACCAGAAACCAGACCCCGAGGGTAGGCTTTTCTCATCCCACATGACAAACATATGGTTGATCGTTTTTCTCCCATTTCTCATGTTTCTAGGGGCCTTTCTTGGAATTCCATAAAATCATGAAATCGTCAACTTTATCGAATTCGAAAAATAAAGAAATATTCGTTTTCAGCGCCCTCAAAAATGGTTTATTCTAAAAGAATAAACCGTAGTCCTTAGCCTTAATCGGTTAAGTAAGAATTAGAATGTAAAAAAAAGAGTTTTAAAACGACGTTTTTGTTGAGAGGTCGCCGCTTTAGGTGCAAAAATCATGACATCACAATGGATAACAACGACGTCACAATATGGATACGGCCTATACGACCGACGTCAAAAGTCGCGCGAGGTACATGTGGGATACAGTGACCCTACATGACGCGTCGCTATGGGCAAACTCTATCCCACATGGGGGCAAATGGGAGAAATTAAGGATCCCGCACCCTAATGGAGTACTTCTGGCTAAAATTTATGCACATTTTCATAATATCTGACAAATGCCGATAATTTCAAGATCGGGAATCTTCGGGGTGACAGAGTAGTTCATTGTATGAGAATTTAGTGTAATCCCTTTTTTTTCTATAAAAGTAGTATAGCATTCTTTTTGAAGAGAATGAAAATTCTTATCACTTGTATCTATTATTGAAAAGGCATTAGGGGGTGAATACCTTAATAACCTTTTTCTCCACTAAAAATTTTTGCTAGTGGACTTAAAAAAATCTACTAGCAAAATTGCAAATCTACCAGCAAAAACAGAGAGCAAGGAATTTTACAAAAAGCTTTAATGTCCATGCAAATTGCATGTCTTCTGAGGATTCACATTTGAGAAACTCTGATACATACATGTATTTACTAAGCCACTAAACATATCCTTTGCAAAAGTTGAATTATTGAACAGATTTTGAACTGAATTTACAATTCCAAGTCGCAAGTCCAGTTCAAATAAAGACAAATTCAATGAAAAACTGAGCCTTTATTTGATTTTGATTGAGGTAGAGTAGGAGAAGCATAACAAACCTCTGAAAATATGGAATAGATTGTAACATTGCAATAGCAAATTTTTGCTAGTGCCAATATTTTTCACTCGCAATTTTCATATTGTACTAGCATTTCACTAGTATTTCCACTTAATTTCCATCCCTGTTCAATTCCACTATCATCTAATATAAAACAATTGAGGTATGCATGTTTATTACCAAAAAAAGCAATTGACAATTGGCCCTTTAAGAAATTTTAGGAGGTACAATTTTTTGCGCAAACTTGATTTTGCCTTTTCAAAATACTCTTGGAAATAGTCAAAATCAGTATCTCGTGAAAATTTCTGCCTAAACCCCAGGACACAGCTATAACTTACCTTAGCTGCTTCATCATGACCGATTTGTTTGAATGAGACGTCATTGACCATCAATATAAGATCTCCAGCCATTAGTCTTTGCCTCTCTGCCTGACCCCCTCCATCCACCATAGACACGTATATCCCCAATCCGTACTGTGATCCACCCCTGATGCTAAAGCCAAAACCTTCCCCTTGGTGAGGGGAGTGGTTGATACGTAGATGTAGGATTTCATTTTCCATAGGTTGTAGGGTAGATAGAGAACCGTTATGTGATGACAGTGATGACTTTGTCAGAGTTGATGAATTTGACCCTGGTAATGACTTTGCATGTTGTAACTTTGTCATGTGTGCAGATCTCCTCTTAGTTGGCTTTGTTCTTTTCTTTGCTTTGACTTTGGAGTTCATAATGCTTTCCTCTCGTGGTCGTAAGAGAAACTCTCGGGTGCTTAATGTTTCTGGTAATTGTCGTGATTTCTGGCGACGTCTCATGGGTAAAGAACCGTACGCACCTACACTTTGGATGTAATTATCAAATGCTTCCACATCTGACCTTGGAATGACCTTTCTGATCATTGTCATTAAATGCTGCTTGTTTGGAGAAATAAGAACAAATCTCACTTTAGTCAGAAATTGCACAACATCTCTGTCTAAGTGGTACTGATTCAGTGCACTAACAAATGATCTCCGCTCAAGGTCACTGAACTGAAAATTAATCGCCTCCTGTAGTTTACGTACGTTACTGGACATTGTATGTTGTCCTGCCAAGGAACGGGTGTCCATCATCTGGGTCACTGTGGTCATTTTTGAGTAAATTTTTTTCCTTATGAATTGCCTTCCTCTTCACCTACATAATTCACACACTGGACTTGATCAAAACTGAAATGATAATCATAATTAGCTTTGAAAAAATTATATTCCAGGTAATCTAAAAGATGCATTTTAAAAATGTGATGATACATGAACATGTAAATGAGATATAAATTTCAATATAATTTATTCATGTGTACTGCGTAGAAGAGTCACTACAACATAGTCTAGTTTGAGAACATAAATTAATTAAAACACTTTAAACAATGGGTAGCGGGGAACTGTACTACCAACTCAGCAACATTCCTGATCATCAACAAATTTTCTGACTTTTATCCACCAAGTGGAAGTATTATAGTATAATACAATATTTGTGAAATGTCTTTGTCTACCAGCTAGTTTATAAAAGAGTCCTGTATAAAGAAAGTTTACAAAATCAGTCAAAAACATAGGTAATCACAGATTACGAAGCTCACCTCGTGACAGCAAAATTCAATTCAAACATATTTCTTAGTACATGTACATTGGCTTTTAAAGGCAAAACCACTCAAGCAGAAAAAGTAGGTCAAGGTCATTTTATGAAAGTTTGATCAAAGATACATCCAATATGCAAGTTTGGTACATGTAGCAGTTATACTTTGCTCAATATTGGCTTTATAGAGCAAAATCACTCAAGCAGAAAAAGTAGGTCAAGGTCATTTTATGAAAGTTTGATCAAAGATACATCTAATATGCAAGTTTGGAACATCTAGCACTTATACTTTGCTCAATATTGGCTTTTAAAGGCAAAATCACTCATGCGGAAAAAGTAGGTCAAGGTCATTTTATGAAAGTTTGATCAAAGATACATCCAATATGCAAGTTTGGTACATGTAGCACTTATACTTTGCTCAATTTTGGCTTTTAAAAGCGAAATCACTCAAGTGGAAAAAGTAGGTCAGATGCTACATCTGATTCATGGGTAAATCTTGGCATCCAAAGATAAATCACTTGTGCAAGTTTGGTTACTGTAGCATTAGTACTTTGTCAGATACTGAGCTACCCCAAACTTCATATCCAAATCACTCAAGCGGAAAATGTAGGTCAGATGCTGCATCCGATGCATCGGTTCACCTCAGCATCCAAAGATGAATCACTTGTGCAAGTTTGGTTACTGTAGCATCAGTACTTTGTCAGATACTGAGCTACCCCAAACTTCTTAACCAAGTCACTCAAGCAGAAAATGTAGGTCAGATGCAGCATCCAATGCATGGGTTCACCTCAGCATCCAAAGATGAATCACTTGTGCAAGTTTGGTTACTGTAGCATTAGTACTTTGTCAGATACTGAGCTACCCCAAACTTCTTAACCAAGTCACTCAAGCGGAAAATGTAGGTCAGATGCTGCATACGATGCATGGGTTCACCTCAGCATCCAAAGATGAATCACTTGTGCAAGTTTGGTTACTGTAGCATCAGTACTTTGTCAGATACTGAGCTACCCCAAACTTCTTAACCAAGTCACTCAAGCGGAAAATGTAGGTCAGATGCTGCATCCGATGCATAGGTTCACCTCAGCATCCAAAGATGAATCACTTGTGCAAGTTTGGTTACTGTAGCATTAGTACTTTGTCAGATACTGAGCTACCCCAAACTTCTTAACCGGACGCGGACACAGACGCGGACGCGTGGGGTTATAGCATAAGCTCACTCAACTTCGTCGAGGTGAGCTGAAAAATGCTCATACTATATGCCAAAGAAAAAAATATGTTTGTTATACATGTACCGCTGTAACCCGACCAACCATAAAACATGTTTTTGACTTACCGTCGCAGATATACAATGTCATTAGGATCATATGTAAGTCTGTGAGCATGTTTTTGACTTACCATCAGAAATATACAATGTCATCAGGATCACATGTGAGTTTGTGTGCATGTTTATGACTTACCGTCAGAGATATATGTCACCAGGATCACATGTGAGTCTGTGAGCATGTTTTTGACTTACCGTCGGAGATATACAATGTCATCAGGATCATATGTGAGTCTGTGAGCATGTTTTTGACTTACCGTCAGAGATATACAATGTCACCAGGATCACATGTAAGTCTGTGAGCATGTTTTTGACTTACTGTCAGAGATACACAATGTCATCAGGATCACATGCAAGTTTCTGTGCATGTTTCTGATTTGCCATCGGAGATTTACAATGTCATCAGGATCACATGTGAGTTTGTGTGCATGTTTTTGCCTTACCGTTGGATATATACAATGTCACCAGGATCACATGTGAGTCTGTGAGCATGTTTTTGACTTACCGTCGCAGATATACAATGTCATTAGGATCATATGTAAGTCTGTGAGCATGTTTTTGACTTACCGTCGGAGATATACAATGTCATCAGGATCACATGTGAGTCTGTGAGCATGTTTTTGACTTACAATCGGAGATATACAATGTCATCAGGATCACATGTGAGTCTGTGAGCATGTTTTTGACTTACCGTCGGAGATATACAATGTCATCAGGATCAAATGTGAGTCTGTGAGCATGTTTTTGACTTACCGTCAGAGATATACAATGTCATCAGGATCATATGTAAGTCTGTGAGCATGTTTTTGACTTACCGTCGGAGATATACAATGTCATCAGGATCGCATGTAAGTTTGTGTGCATGTTTATGACTGTCAATAACTCTAGCATCATCACGTCTTCTTTTCGGCAATTTTTCCATTGGACAATCTATAAAAACAAATTGAATTCATTTGAATATTTTGATTTTTAAATGGTACACATCTTTATAGCATGCTTAAAGAGTGAATTGACTTCTACAACATATTTGCAGTAGATTGAAATATTTCTTCCAGAGGGAAGGGATAATATAAATAAAACACAAAGTTAACACTCGTTTACACAAATTTTCGGCCCCTTGGCCTTTATCAAATGTAAAAACAACAAAGTATAGAAACAACAAAGTATACTTTGACATTTTTACACTTGATAAAGGCCAAGGTGCCGAAAATTTGTGTAAACGAGTGTTTGTGTTTTTATTTACTACAACATAGAATATCTTTTTAGTTTTCAGGCGCATAGCCAAAGTGCTTATCACGTGGAAGCACTTCCAGTTAGAAAATTTTTAGGGACTTTCAAAAATTAGAAAACGAATTTCTAATATAAGAAATTAATTTCTTATATCAGAAAATAGACTGAATTTCTAATATCAGAAAATAAATTTCTAATACTAGATAAAACTATGCTTAAGACGGTATGGACGGATTGCAAAGTAAGTTTTTGTCACTAGGTCAAATATTACAGCATACATTGAGAGGTCTTGTCAGAGGCAACCTACATGTACAATATAAAGTTTCTACTGCACACAGTTCCTTTGATTATTCTTCAACCTGAAACTTTAACCAAAATCTATAACTAGGTCAAAGTCCAAGGTCAAGGTCAGTAGGTAAAATGTTATGGCATAAAATGAAAGGTCTTGTCGTGGGCAACCTACATGTATAATATAAAGTTTCTACTGCATAAAGTTCCTTAGATTTTGCTTCAACTTGAAACTTTAACCAAAATCTTTAACTGGGTCAAAGTCCAAGGTCAAGGTCACAATGTCAAATGTTATGACATAAATTGAAAGGTCCTGTCATAGGCAACCTACATGTAAAATATAAAGTTTATATAGAATACAGTTCCTTAGATTTTGCTAAAATCAGAAACTTTGACCAAAATCTTTAACTAAATCAAAGTCCAAGCTCAAGGTCACTAGGTCAAATGATACAACATGAAAGGTCTCATCATGGTAACCTACTGTACATGTATAATATAAGGTTTCTACTGCATATAGTTCCTTAGATTTTGCTTCAACCAGAAACTTTAACCAAAATCTTTAACAAGGTCAAAGTCTACCTGGTAAGGTCAAGTTCACTAGGTCAAATGTTACGGCATAAATTGAAAGGTCTCGACATGGGCAATGTACATGTATAATATAAGGTTTCTACTGCTACAGTTCCTTAGATTTTGCTTCAACCAGAAACTTTAACCAAAATCTTAAACTATGTCAAAGTCCAAGGTCAAGGTCAGTAGGTCATGTTACAGCATAAATTGAAAGGTCTCGTCATGGGCAGCCTACATGAATAATATGAAGTTTCTACTGTTTACAGTTCCTTTGATTTTGCTTCAACCAGATACTTTAACCAAAATGTTAACGACAGACAGACGTACAGAAAGACATCATCAATCTATAGACCGGAACTGCTTTGGAGTCCGGCCAAAAATGATTTTCTATGAAATGATTTTCTAATATTAGAAAATGATTTTCTAATGTGAAAAAATTAATTTCTAATACCAAAGGACTGAAGGTCCTGAGAGATACTTCTAGATCTATGCAAAATTTATTATCAGCAGATATCAAAATGTTGAATAATTTTATCGTAAGGCAATGATGATATTTTTTTTAACACAGGGTGCATATGTGAAGCTTATAATATCTCTATAAACAACACAAACTATGTTTATCTAACCTCAGTGTTGATAAAAGAAAGATAACTATATAACTTTAATGCAATTTTTGAGTTATCTTTCCTAACATTGTCATAAACAAAGTAGTATATTACTACGCCACAATTGTGCTGTGAAAACAAGAATTATAGTTGATATTGTGTGGTGCATTTATTCTATATGAAATTGAAACTGTTTTCAAGATGGAGAATATTCTTGTTCTTGCATTTTGTATGTGGTAGACAGCAAATCCCTGAGCTAGACACAGCACTTTATTTTGAGGTGAAAAGCGGCAGTATCTCAATTTGCATACTTTGAAGCAGTTACCATAACAGTAAGATACTTCCTGAAAGGAAGTATCTTAATAAAAAATTCATTATTTTATATAAGAAAATAGTAAAATTCCTAATACCACGGTAAAATGTATTAGAAAATTAATTGCTAATATTAGAAAATAAATTGAGTGTTCAAAGAACACATGTGTTGCCTGCACAGCTTTTTAATGTCAAATGCTTTTAGGTAATAAGGAATGAAAGTGAATTCTTACAATATCAAAGTTTATTATATTACAATCCATACAGTTTTTAGCTCACCTGAGCGAAGCTCAAATGAGTTATTCAACTTATTGTCATAGCCACCGTCCGTCGTCGTCCGTCCGGCGTAAACTTTTAACATTTTTGACATCTCCTCTGCTACCGCTGCACGGAATTTTACGAAACCTTACAGGAAGCAAGAACTCAAGATCCTCTATCAATTTTTTTTTTTCATGCCAACAGGTCAAAGAATATGGCCACCCAGGGCTCTGATTAGATGACACATTTTCGACATCTCCTCTGAAACTGCTACACAGAATTTCATGAAACCTTAATTACTGGAAGCAAATACTCAAGGAACTTTTTGTCCACTATCATTCTATTGTTTGCAACTCAGGTGAGCAATGTGGCCCCCTTGGGCCTCTTGTTGTTTCAAAAGTAGGTCAGGTTCAAGGTCGCCAGTATTTCTACTTACCCATATAATTTCTTTTTTAATTTAGAAAATCATGAATAAGGGTAACCTTAATTATAAAAATATAATAAATATGAATATAATTAAATATGAATTATAAAAAAACATAAAAATTTGGATAACTTAAATTAAAAAAATGAAGTTTGATATTTTTTTTCTTTGGCTTCTTTTTTTTTTTTAATTTCTACAGAATGCAGGAATTACTATTTAACAATAAGAATTCTTCCTTAGAAAGGTGACAATACATCTGTGTGTCCTATATAGGTGAGGGGAGTTGTTAATTAGCTCAGGTAATAAACTGTTAAAACATCCCCAATAATACCCCACAACAGGTAAAGTCGCTCTAGGATGGCTCAGGTAAAAACACCTGAAAAACACTGCGTATTCTGATTTTTTCTTCACTGTGTTTTTTGTTTTTTTCTGCATTACACCTGAACCTGTCTGTACATGTTTGTATTTGAGGGATTAGTGCACCTAGTCCTTTCTAATACAGAAACGAATTTCTAACTTTAACAAAAATGAATATCTAAATATTATATAAACTAAAAAGTCTTAGATACAAATTTCTAAATAGTGAAAACAAATTTCGAAATTATCTCACTCGTAAAAATTCTACGTGCAGTGCCAATTAACACATCAATGGCAATTTTGCACATTTTCGCAAACTGAAATGGTTAAGAAAACATCAGGTTGGTGGTATTGATTTGTTTGGTAAGCTTCATGATTAGAAAATAGTTTGCTTAGCTTTGGCATGGTATGAATTCCTTTTAGTTTGTGAATATTTTCAATCATATATCATTTTTTCATCATGAATGGTATGATATAACAATATACTGATATCAAACACATAAAGGTAGTTTAAACTCCATTAAAAAAGGTTGGGCCGAAACCTCCAGGCCAATACCTCTTGGGGCCCAGCACTGTTAACGGAAGAGGAAGCAGAAATGGTAGAGATGGCCGAGTGGATAAGGCGTTCAACTCTCACGCAGACGACCGGGGTTCGAATCCCGGTGTGGTCATATGAGAGTTGAAAGTCATATCTATTCGTTCGTCCCTACCAAGTCTCCTGACCGGGGGACTATAAAGGGCTCGGTTGGGTACCCACATTCATGCTGCGGCAAGGGTATCAAGGTGTGGTGGCACCTTATAAAAGCCATTAGAAATACAGACCATCCAAGCAGTACATAATTATACAACCCTCCTGCATACACCACATACACAAGTGGAGGGTGGGCATTAAAATGGAGTAGAGCGCTGTTGACTATTATCGGCAGGGTACAATTATCGGCACCTATATCTATCGCCTTTAATAAACGAGAGTATTGACGTGTTTGTTGTTCTTATGTTGTACAGGTAGAAGCAACAGTATATTAGAAACAATTTTATGAACTTCAGTTCATCATATACCTAATAAATATGGTGCCTACCACTGTCTTTTAAAAAGGATGAAAACAATAGTAGGGAAAACACCGTCTTTATCATAACAAATAAAAACATAGGTAATCACAGATTACGAAGCTCACCTCGTGACAGCAAAATTCAATTCAAACATATTTCTTAGTACATGTATATTGGCTTTTAAAGGCAAAACCACTCAAGCAGAAAAAGTAGGTCAAGGTCATTTTATGAAAGTTTGATCAAAGATACATCCAATATGCAAGTTTGGTACATGTAGCAGTTATACTTTGCTCAATATTGGCTTTATAGAGCAAAATCACTCAAGCGGAAAAAGTAGGTCAAGGTCATTTTATGAAAGATTGATCAAAGATACATCCAATATGCAAGTTTGGTACATGTATCACTTATACTTTGCTCAATATTGGCTTTTATATATATAAAGGCAAAATCACTCAAGCAGAAAAAGTAGGTCGAGGTCATTTTATGAAAGTTTGATCAAAGATACATCTAATATGCAAGTTTGGAACATCTAGCACTTATACTTTGCTCAATATTGGCTTTTAAAGGCAAAATCACTCAAGTGGAAAAAGTAGGTCAAGGTCATTTTATGAAAGTTTGATGAAAGATACATCCAATATGCAAGTTTGTTACATGTAGCACTTATACTTTGCTCAATATTGGCTTTTAAAGGCAAAATCACTCAAGCAGAAAAAGTAGGTCGAGGTCATTTTATGAAAGTATGATCAAAGATACATCTAATATGCAAGTTTGGAATATCTAGCACTTATACTTTGCTCAATATTGGCTTTTAAAGGCAAAATCACTCAAGCGGAAAAAGTAGGTCAAGGTCATTTTATGAAAGTTTGATCAAAGATACATCCAATATGCAAGTTTGGTACATGTAGCACTTATACTTTGCTCAATACTGGCTCTTAAAAGCGAAATCACTCAAGTGTAAAAAGTAGGTCAGATGCTGCATCCGATGCATGGGTCCATCTCAGCATCCAAAGATGAATCACTTGTGCAAGTTTGGTTACTGTAGCATTAGTACTTTGTCAGATACTGAGCTACCCCAAACTTCATATCCAAATCACTCAAGCTGAAAATGTAGGTCAGATGCTGCATCCGATGCATGGGTTCACCTCAGCATCCAAAGATGAATCACTTGTGCAAGTTTGGTTACTGTAGCATCAGTACTTTGTCAGATACTGAGCTACCCCAAACTTCTTAACCAAGTCACTCAAGCGGAAAATGTAGGTCAGATGCTGCATACGATGCATGGGTTCACCTCAGCATCCAAAGATGAATCACTTGTGCCAGTTTGGTTACTGTAGCATCAGTACTTTGTCAGATACTGAGCTACCCCAAACTTCTTAACCAAGTCACTCAAGCGGAAAATGTAGGTCAGAAGCTGCATCCGATGCATGGGTTCACCTCAGTATCCAAAGATGAATCACTTGTGCAAGTTTGGTTACTGTAGCATCAGTACTTTGTCAGATACTGAGCTACCCCAAACTTCTTAACCAAGTCACTCAAGCGGAAAATGTAGGTCAGATGCTGCATACGATGCATGGGTTCACCTCAGCATCCAAAGATGAATCACTTGTGCAAGTTTGGTTACTGTAGCATTAGTACTTTGTCAGATACTGAGCTACCCCAAACTTCTTAACCGGACGCGGACGCGGACGCGTGGGGTTATAGCATAAGCTCACTCAACTTCGTCGAGGTGAGCTAAAAATTGTGCTGACTCCGATTTTTACCCCACTTTCCCCATATACTGCCTTAACAGAATTGAAAATCCTAAAAATTTCTAAAAGTTTAGGCCTCAAAACTGAGAGGATATACTCATGAAATGCAAGCTGAATTTTGGATATTGGGAGTCAAAAAATAAGCCAATGGAAACAATTTACTTCATTTTACGATGATCTCCAATTATTTTTCAAACCTGTAACTGTTTATAGTTGTCTCAAATTCTTTACATTTTAAACATGTTAAGGCCATACCAAATTAATTTAATGTTCTTTGGATTTCCCGCACCATATTTTTCAAAATTCAAAAAATAATATTATAAAAATTAAATGCTCGCCCGCACCACGAAATTTCTGGCTCAAGATTTTTTTTAGGGTCGGTTCTGACTTCTGCAAAATCTTATAGCTTCTAGAAGTCTGAGATTGCGCAAATTTCGAAGAAAATGATACTTCTTGTGTTTAAAAAATTTTGTTGGGAGCAAATTTGTTGTCCCGTATACATAGCACTGAAAGTCAAGGAAGGGGGAATGTTCGAAAATTGTTTCCGTACTGCTATGTGCCAGGCTTTCTAGTCACCAGATTCCTATGGGGATACCATTTTGAGTACGGAAACATCAGATATGTATTACTGGGGTAAACTATATCAAAAATAAAATTATTTCATTCGCTCGCACCTTAAAAACTGCAAAACCTAAAAAAAAAAATAAAATAATTGTATTTTCGCCCGCTCGCACCCCTTTTTTCACAAGAAAATCCGAAGAACATTTAATTAATTTGGTATGGCCTAAGCCCTATCTGAATTAAGTAATTAAATGCTTGAATCATCTACTAGTACAGTCATATTCTATATTCAAAACTTTTCAATGCTCTGATCATAAAATATCAAAGATTCATACTCTTTTCTTTAAAATTCTTCAAATTTAGCTTGTAGATTCTTCAATTTTTAGAGCGTGTGGAAATTTCTATCACAAGTTTATTTTAGCTTGCGGGACTAAAAGTTAATTTTAAGGCCTGAAGTCGTGCATCCCAGACTTGTCTTTGGTCATGTCCTGTGGCCTTTGAATTTCCTTTCAAACGAGCTGTGATCAATAATGCTTCTTGCCAAATTAATTACTACAGCGAGTTAATTTAGTTCACACTTGACCACCAGGTAGATTTGAGTAACTGAGCGTAGAGATCAGCTCTAAAGGATTAAACTGATTACCTGGTTATGTCATCTGTTTAGCACAATTGGACATTTAAGAAACTAATACAGGTACTCATGGTAGAGCACAAGGACAGTACATTTGAAAAATATAAAGAATTTTGTGGATCTAGATGTACATAGGCATCTTCTCAAGACAAGTGTATGTAAGTGCTTGCTAATGTGTTTGAATGATATTACTCTCAATCAGTCAATAAATTGCTTGTTACTAATATATGAAAGTATAATACAACATTGTCTCTACTGTCTGTGCAGCTCACTTCAGAAATCGGAGAATTGACGTTTTGTCTATACTTTGTCGGCAAATTTTCCAATTGAAATTTATTTAGGTGGATAGATCTTGAACATGTTGAACACAATGTAAGTATAATGGTGTACATTTTATGTCCATACAACTTATATTACACTCACATTGAAAGAAAATAGTTTGAGACGAAAAGTTTTTAATGTTAATATATATAAAATTTTTGAGTGACGTCACCGAAGTTTAACATGGAGTCATTATATATGGAAAACATCAACAATGTCACGCTAAAATTAACATAGTCATAGAAAACTCCCCATTTAAAACTACTTTCCTAGACTGTGAGCTTAGCATTGGTCATAAGTACATAAAACTTACACCGTTAATTACGATCTCAAAAGTTTGATCAAGATCTATCCCCCTAATATTATAACTACATGTACAAGTTTTTAGGAAAATATGCCAACAAAGTACTGACAAAACTTCAATTTTCCGATTTCTGAAGTGAGGTGTGCACACAGTAATCTTGTACATAATATGTACCTTACTCCCCCTCGTCGGATGTTCTGAAAGCATATACGTTGACATGTCGTACATACCCTCAGAACATCCGATAAGGGGCAGTAAGGTATATACATATAGTATGTACACTTTGAGAATTACAGAAGATGCAGGTAACATACAATCATTAGAGCTGAGTGAAACAATAGTGAATAATGCATGCACTGAGTGATTGATGAAAATATATAGAATACGAAGCTAAGTAAAATCAAGAAAATTGATGAAAAAGTTATGACTATGAATATAAATATTTGTAGATTTACTACAGTACTATACAGATTATTCACGTAAAAGCCTTACATTTATGAGATCTTTGAGTAATTTCACAAAGAAAAACTTGAGAACAACTAGATTCCTCACACAAACGAGTTTATCCATCAAATATTCATGATGCTGTTTCCTTGGCTCTGAGGCAAAGACGAAGCGCAAATGTGATTCAGATGCGAAACGAAAGTGAAAGTAGAATTTGTTTTCCATCGTGTACGTAAGTAAAAAGTGTTTTTCTTGTTGCATGTAAATTATTTGATTTTGTAAGTTGAAAATCATTGTCCAGTAGCCCAATATTCTTTTTAAAACAAAGAATCACACAGTAAATCAAATAAACAAATGGCGCCGTGACTGATGAATGCCTGATCGGCTGCACTACAGTGACTACTGTCCGCGCGGCTCACTTCGGAAACTGAATAAACGCGATTTTGACTACTTTATGATGCAAAAATGAACTTGATACCATTCAATAGATCTCGCTTAGTCGTAAATTTTGGTATATGTTATATGATAGTGAGTACAGCCAATCAAACTATATAGACAAAACAAGTTTTTGATGGGCCATTTCCCATGCTAATTTTTCCCGTGACGCTCTCCATAGGTTCAATGTTAAACTCGGCGACGTCACGCTAAAATGTAACATTGAAAACCCCCTATCTAAAACTTATTTTGTCTGTATAATATGATTGCATAAACCCTCGACCATGTAACATATACCAAAATTTACGACTAAGCGAGATCTATTCAATGATATAGATTTTATTTTAATAGTTGCAAGACAAAGTTATCAAAATCTCGTTTATCCAGTTTCCGAAGTGAGCCACGCAGACAGTAGTACTACAGTTATGACATAAGCAGGTCCTGATAGGCATTGCCTTAGTACGAGGGAGCATTCTCGAATGTCAAAGTTATTGTCTTACCTTTGAAGCACCCATTTTTCTGATCATCTACCAATTTATTTATCGACCAATTTATTCAAATTCTGTTGATTTTGAATTCGGAATTCATTCATTAGTGTGCGTAAAATAATTATCAGATAATGAACATCGAAGACTTCACATGCAAAGTTGAACATACTGTGATGTCATACTTGATGTCATAAGCTTTTGAGCACTGCATGTGACATCATTTCATCATTATTTACTTTTTGCAAGATCAAGCAGTGATTGGGATAAGCATGTGCCTTGCGCCATAGTCATATTCAATTCTGAAATGGCAGTGTCATTTAAATTTTGCGCCAATGTGGCGCATTAAATTTTTAAACAAATTGTGGAAATCTTCTGTTCTTTTATTCAACGTGGTGATGACTTCACCATATTCACGATTTATTTTGTTTACTTTTCATATCAATTGATATTACACCACACAGTAATTTGAAAGTGTCATTTATTCAAAACACCATCGTTTCCTATTGCAACAATCCCCAAAGCTTTATACAAGTATGTACGTACAAATGGACTACACCAGTTAAGACAAATCATGGACTAGTTTAATTTGTTCACAAAACGCAAAGGAGCTGTTAAGATAAGGGCCGTATTTAGCCCTGAATCTCGTGACTTATTTCTTGCGTATGGCGAATCGTATACAGATAAACATGAATCATTATTGAAATATAATGTATTTGCAGAACTTTTACATGTTTTACATTATGTTAAGGAACGCTCAAGGTTGTAAAATTAAGGTCGAAAGAGGTAGGGGTGCTCGGATAGAAAAACCGATAATATCGACAAAAAATGTATACATTTTTGAATATTTTGTCTAAAATGGATTAATATAAGCTAAAAGACATCAAATATGTCTACATTGTGTATCAGAAATAGATTTCGAACGTTCTACCTCCTTTAATCGGTAAATAATGAATTCCGGAACTTAAAATACGGTCTTATTCTTCATTCAATGGCTACAATGTAAGCCTTTTAGCGCGAAATACACATTGACGGAGAAATGAACATCACTCTTGCTTATTCCGTTCCTAATTCTTGTATCTTTCATTCAATCATATTGAGTACACAATGTTTGATAGATTAAAGAGGAAAAATAGTCAAATGTGCAATATTTAATGGTCAAAAAGATCGATTCTTAAAAAATGCACCCCCCTTTCCATTTTTAGTTTTTCGTCTCTGGGGTAGTGTTCCCCCCGGAGATACAGAACCCCACTTTGCCAAAAAATTTGTATCATGGATACACATATCCAGTAAAAGTGGCTTTTTGTATATCTGGGGGGATCAATGTTCAATAAAAGTTTTCTGTTTTCTATTGATTTCTATGAGAAAAAGATAAGTTTTGACCCCAAAATTTGCAATATTATGCAAAACAGATAAAAAATAACTTCATATTCTGATGGAATGCCGTATAGGTATACATTTTACCAAAAAAAGTTCTTGAAATTTCATTTTTTAAAATTCCACTTTTCAGGGCTGATTTTACGCCTTATCTTAACAGCTCCTTTCATACAAAGTTTTGTCATTATAGATTTGGATGTACTGTAGTTTACAACAATTTACAGCAGAGTGCATGTTTTTGTGAGGGAGGGAGGGGGGGGGGGAGTTCAGGCAAATTTTGAATTATAAATTCAGGTTCAAAGCATGTGTCTAATCTTTAATACGATCTTTTGAGACTGTTTGGGTCAAAGGTGTCCCCCTATTTCCCATGTTTAAGTAAAGAAAAGTTCGTCTAGACATTTTGAGTGGCGGGTGATGTAGATCTATATTTGTTTTTGTTTGGGGTTTTTTTTTGCAAATTGCTCATGGCACATTCATTTTCAACAAAGGCACATTCATTTTGTATATGGCACATTGATGTTCCATGATATGGGGCCATTGTCGCATTCACCTGATTGCCTATCCTGATCACTGAAGAAGACTGGCGTACACTGACGTCGACGTCGATTTAGTAAATTACATTCAGCTGTGTATGACAAAAAAACCCAAAGGAAATTAAAATTGGTTAAGTACCAATCAATTTACTGATTTCAAACAAAAATTTATTCATTCATCACGGTATGAATTTCTGCTGGGATACTGTGGTTTCCGGCGGAAGTGCATGGGGGAAAAAATACAGAAAGAAATTGGCTTTCAGTATCGGCAGTTTCTGTGAATTTAGTATCTTTCAAAAGTCAATGTTAAGTAGGAACTTACATATGTGTATAGACTTTCCTATCTATAGTGTTGCTTTGCAAACTGGTCTGGAGCTACGCTCCCTATTATAGCTTAATTGATCGGACTATAACAGGTTAGGGAGAGATGCAGAAATAGTTATTATAGCCATATATATATATAGCTATAATAGTCTTTTATAGCTATAAATTTCACTTGTTTTTCTTGACAAAATATATTTTCTCTGTAAGTATTCATTTCTGCAAAACATGCTGATGGGATTAGATACATTTCATGGCTTCAATATGACTTTCATTCATGAAAATTTCTTATGGGGTTGGAGCTCTTGCGCTCATGACCTCCATTTTAACTTTGCTAGAGTTTCCAATTACGCACTGGTAGACAACTTTGTCAGCAAGGAGGTTAAATTGATAGATATCATTAAATTGATATGTAGTATGCCTCAAAGAGTATGTCTTGTATGTTGAAAATATAAATTAAATGTATTATTTTCAATACATTTTCAGGAGACCATGGATACTGATGGTGAAGATGAAGATCCGTTAGCAAGAAAATCTGTAAGTACATGTATGGCCATGGTAACAGAGTAATACAGCTCTTCATGTATATAGGTTAGTAGTAATTAAGATACATGTATCGCATAAGAAATATATACCTTTTACCTCACTTTTGCAAAGCTAAAGTTACATGTATATATAAATACTAGCTTTTGTCATGTAATGTTTGTCATAGCACTTAATTCATCACTCTTGCATCGATCCAGTTCGCTTTTTTTCACTTTTCCATCACAAGATGTGCACAGACTTACAGAAGGTACGTACAAATATCATGATACAATAAGTATCATGATATTTGCTTTCAATATGATTCGTGTCACAATTCTTTTATTTTCTTTTTACTTGTAAAAATTGATGGCTGCCAACAGATTTGATTGGCTGATTCATTTTCAAATTCTCAGTAATACAAAATGTATCTGCAGCATAGAATTTCATTACATTGAACATTATTTAATTGGCTACCAAATTTTGGTTTGTCAAAAGCCTATGTGCAGTTTGCTATATATTGGATGTCACGGGACTCAGGTAAGGTGTAACCGTGTAAATGCCCACTTTGGCCTGATGTTTGTTCATGATAAATAAATATGGAGTTGACTTTAACTGAATCTATATAAGATGAATGAATATTCATATCTTTGATTATCTTTTGTTCAGACATATTTTTTACATTTTCTCTATGGCCCCCTCTGACAGCTGTTAGTACAACTTAGAAAAAAGAAGAGGATCTGCTATGTATTTCAATTTGATTGAAGTGCAATTTTAAAAATGAGCAGAATTTGATACAGTAAACATAGTACATGTATACTGGAAAATTATTTTTCAATATATGATGAAATTTGATTTCTTTGATAGTTGCCATATGGTCTACCCCCTGTGTTACCCTCAGCGAAGGAGGAGCTGGAAAAATATCTAACATGCATAGATGACCTGCCTCTATTTGAATTAAATAAGGTCCAAAAGTAAGTTAATTTATTTTACATTAATCTTCTAAAAGGTAACAAAGAAGCTCAGGTTTCCAAAACATTTGAAGGCAATGCATTTCAATAATTTTTTTTTCAAAATTTGATCTACATGTATGTACATATCACTTTTGACTTATAGAGAATACATGTATATCTTGCACTGAGGTGGTTTTAAAGATTTCAGGCACTAGAAGTCAGTCAAAGTTAAAAACCTTTCTACAGCTATAGTATCTGTTTATTATTGAGTTTGTTTCTAAAGTAAAGAATAATTTCATTTAACTTTTCAGGCACTAGAAGTCAGTCAAAGTTTAAAACCTTTCTACAGCTATCAGTTTATTATTCAGTTTGTCTCTAAAGTAAAGAATAATTTCATTGAACTCTTATATTCTAAAGTATCAACTTAGCCATTCATACATTTAGATATGCTGTTGCTTAGGCATATCAATGTTTTGATAACACTTGTCAAATTTGAATTTAGGTTCTGGCCGAGAACACCTGACCCAGAGAACCTGTTACACACAGAATTATGTCCTGTACAGACCACCATAGAAGTGGAGAGAGATCCACGGACAGGAGAAATCATAGGCTATAAAGAGGTTCTCATCATTCAGTCTTTCCCAAAAACTTTCAGCTCACATAGGTCATTTGGACCTTTGTGTCACAGAAACACAAAGGTCCGAAGCATAAACTGTCTGTCCCAAAAAAACCCTGCAAAAATCAGAACAGCCCTTCTGTATACTTTAGTTTAGCCAACATTGGCTGCGACAGCAATACGGTAGCAGCCGCACTCCCAAACAACCTCTGACAACTTGTCAATCACGTTCTCATAAACTTTAAAACAAAGAAATTAAAATTACAATCATTTAATGTTTATAAGAACATAATCAATTTCTCACAAGGGACCTAAAATTATAAAAATTTGCACCGGAACATTTGATTACATAGCGGAGACTTGCCAGATGGCATCAGTCATTCGGACTGACTATCGAGAGGAATTAAAGCATTTGTCCGAACGTAATTTTACCTGTCAGGACCAGCGCTCCGACCCATGTTACTGGGAAAGACTGATCATTGCTCTGTGGATTTTGGTTTATATAGAATTCTATTTTTATCTCATGTTTTGTTTATCAACATGTATGTATATCTAATCTGTCAACATCTTATTCCATTAATGTAAAAATGATTGAATAAAATACGGTCAAGTCAAATGAATATAAAGATTTGACTCATACATGTACATGTGCTTTTATATAAAACTTGAAAAGCCATTTATTTATTGAAGAGATGTTTGAAATGTTCCTATACAATTTCAGCAGTTTATCAAAATACACATGTACTAGGATTTATTCTCCTTCACTGTAATCAGGATAAACTATTCTATTTCTATTTCAATAATTTCGTATAATTTTTATTTCATGGAGAATTTCTAATTTCTTAATAAAAAAGACTTTTATTAAACACACTTCTTTAAAAGATTTATTCTAAAGTTTTTATTAACTGTCAAAATACTGTTATACTCATATCTCAATTACACATGTTACAGGAATATATAGAGGGTGCCAACATAACAGGGCGGAATTCGTTATCTTTAAAACGACCCCCAGGACCCCCGTCACAGGATGTTAGGGGCAGCAGTATCAATGTTCCATTCTGGCCAGGTACTTTCATTGTGAACATTGTCATAGGCATTCATTAATAATGGATTTTCTACAGGTCTTTTTATTTTTCAGTTTTCTCTGAATCAAAATCTTGCAGCACCAATCTTGATCTGAAATCTTGATATTCTTAATGACAGGATAATATACATGTACATGTATTTGCACAAAAGCTTGTATGCAGATGGATGAATTTTTTCCAAACTTTAAAAAAAAAAAAATAAAGAGGCATTGCCATACCCTAAATCAAATCATAAATATGAATCATGGTTAGATGAGAAAGGTGATATTCATTTATCATTTCGCCTCAGGCATTTGATTATTTAGCCCAATACTCATTGCTACCTTATGTACTAGAGGTAAGTTTTTAGATATATTATTAAAAGTACTAAGTACATGTATCTTTGTTTTCAGTTCATATACATGTAGATATTCTCAACCTTTCATCTTACTATTTAAACAGGTGGGATTGACGAGTTTGAAATACATGTAGATCAAATACTACACAAAGATGATAAAAAGGAATTAGCAGAGCTAAATTTACAGACAGGTAAGTGTTCCCTCTTTCATTTTTCTACATGTATATATGCACAACCAATGTACATGCAATTCCCTGAGATGAAACTTTTGAAGTGGTAAGTGCTTCATTTTGCATGTAAACACTGGTGACGTCACAATGCATAACCTCCAGTGATTAATCTACAATTTGATCTTAATGGGTCCTCTGGACGAGATGAAACTTGGCCAATGGGTCCCCAGCATACCTGTCAACTTTTTTCAGACCAAAGAGGGTCAATGACCCTCTTTGGGAAATGAAAAAGAGGGTCATAGCGCGCGAACCAAAATCGCGACCTTTTGCATGTGTCATTATGAATAAAATTTACACCCCCCCCCAAAAAAATACATGTCAGGTCAATAAAGTTCATTTTACTGAAAGACATGTAAAGCATTTATTTAAAGTAATACTGCATAATCATGATATTGTAGTACATGTGTAAAATTTTAGGACTTCATTATAATTAATCAGGGCCTGAAGGTTCATAGTTGAATTTGTTTGGCTAGATAATATATTTTTATTCAGTTATTGCTATACCATGATGAAGATTTTATGTGAAATTAACTCTACATTTCACTGCTTCAATTGTTTTAAACACTATAAAAACATTCGTTCCTTTTCAACTGCATAAATCTCCGTGTTTACGATCGTCTTCCCATTGACATTTCCATAATAATCCAAGCCCAGATTGTTAAAACAACATGAAAGTGGCTAATTACTTCCCATATCACTAAACAAACAACCAAATTTACCTGTAACTGCAGGTGTTTTATTGAAAAAGTCACAGCTGGAAATTTAAAGACCCAAGTAATAGACGGAACCAAATCGAAATCGGGTGATTCCCGGGTCAGCAACGAAAAATCGGGTGAAAGGCATGACCCGCGCGGGTGATAAAAAATAATCGGGTCAAAGGGTAAAAAAGCGGGACTGACCCGCCGAAATTGGGTCAGTTGACAGGTATGGTCCCCAGCCAAAACAATGGGTCCCAGCAGAAATTAATGCGTTCCAATTTCTACAAACCTTTTTTTGCGGCGTTTTAAGTTCGCGAATTCAAGTGAGCTGACCTGCTCGTGGCGTTTTATGTCCTTGAGATTGTTATATGTTCCACAAAAAAAGTCTAACTCTTAAGCTTCAATCTAATTTTGCTGAATTAAGTATATTAATTGTTTATTTAGTTATCGATACTTCGTACATGTGTATTGTAAAACGTTATCCAAACAAACCAATTCTATATGGTTTACAAAGACAGAACGCTGATGGTGTGAATTAAACAATTTCAATAGATTGGTTCATAATGTCATGTAAAGTTTACAGTGGAGGAATTTTTCATAAATATTTATATATATCTGTATCCGAATGATATAAATAAGTTAGACCCGCGTCGGACTGCATATTACTTTTAATTTTAAAAAAATGATGCTCCGCAATGATTTCTCATATGATACCACAGATTTGTTAGGTTTAAAAGAGCTGTCAAAATATAAACAAGAGACATTTACACCATGTACAGCTAAATGAATACTGTAAATACACTTTCTCGACTTAGAATGTTTTATATGTATGTAAACATGAACTAAAACGGACGCATTATACGAAAGAGAACAATGTGCACTGTGGGACACAGCGATCGGAAAGCAATGGGTCCTGGGCAACGCAGAGGTAGATTAATCCCTGAACCTCAACAAAAACATGCGATGGCTGCTTAACCTGAAAATTGAGCATGTGGTGATCTTAATTTAAATTTCACCTTTTTACTTGGAAAAACATGATTTCAGAAAACAAAAAATGAAACTGATAGTGATGGTGCATATGCATTGTATAAAGAATGAATTTAGGCTCAACAACTGATGTAGGAAAGAATGATGTCGATTATAAAACTTAAAACTGCAGAAGTCTCTTTAAATTAAGTTGCATTTACTGTATCGGCTAATTTTATACATCTGTTGTGTTTTATGTTATATTACTTGTTCATAAATACTTATAATCATAAATTGTTTTTAGATCTGCTAAGTGTAGCTCCTGGTATGAGGGAGGGTATGAGTTTTGAGAATGTTCAGCCTTCACATGGAACTCTGACACCATTAGCTCAAGATAACGTACCCTCGGTGATAAAACTGATAGACATCTTATCTGGGGATCTGGATGACCTTGACCTAGGCTCAGACGACAAGGTAGAGGAGAAGAGCTCTATTAAAGAGGAAGTGGCTGTGGAGGTTTGTTATTTTCATATTTTGTATTTTATGAGCAAAGATGTACATGCAGTGTATGAAAGTGCTCTAACATCCATAACAGTCAAAACTTATGGAGCTGCTCAGGAAATGTGTGCAATAAAAGATTTAAATTGTAGTATGCAATATTCAGTTAAAATGGTCAATGAAATGTGATTTGTGCATCAAGAGATAAGAAAGGTTGAGTCATTGTGACTATAACTTGCTGTTACAATGGCATTGCTTTGTTCCTACTTGATATTTTTAAAGTACAAGAAGCTGGGGAAAAATCAAGTAACAGTTTCAAATTTTCTGAAAGATTTACATGTACATGTAGATCGCTTTATTTGTTCAAGCAGTGCCTACTTGTAGATGTTTGTAATAACGTAGTCATGTACATGTGGGTCCACTCACCGGTTTTAGAGTGAACCCAGAATGTCCAGGGTGGAAAAGCTGAAATAGGGGAAATTGAGTGGTTTTGAAAGGTGGGTTGAGAAGACCATTATGAAGATAGTCTATAATGGTAAGATGCATATTGTAGAGTATGCCTGCCTTGTGTAAGAGCAATAAAGTTTTTAGGTCACATGACTTATTTAGTCTAAATATAGATATTTTAAAAGGCGTACCAGATTTTCCCTGTTTGACAAGACTTCATAAGGGAAAATATCAAGTTTTTGGGTTTTTCCACATTTTTTGAGTTACATGTGTTGGAAGTTTTTAAAATTTGGCTAGAATGGAGTATAAGATAATAGCTTTAAGGAAATATAAGCATTATTTCTGAAATTTTTCCAGGAGACCAGATACAATACACAGAAAAATGGCAAAAACCATGAATTTTAGGCCAATTTTCTAAACTTTTTTTAGGAAACATGTGTGATATTTATTATGTATAGCAATCTTAACATGACCTTAATACTAGTATACTATAAAAGCTGTAGATATAACGAACAGATTGATACATAGTATAATAATGTGAAATATATAGAAATAAAATGAGATGACGTCAAATTATGTATGATTGCGCAATATTTCTGTGCCGTGTGACCGGGTAAGAGAAACTGGTGAGCAGACCCTGTACATCAAAGTTTACTGCTGATTGCCTCTCCCCCCCCCCCCCCCCCCCCCACACACACACACACAAATGTGTTCTCCACCGGCCTTTCCACAATAATTGCTTGATTGGCATTTTGTGGATGGTAAATATTGCATTTTGTTGTTACATTACAAGTTAATATGAAAACAAAATACCTTGTTCAGACAAATTTACATAAATTGAATTTGAACTGGATTCACATTGCCTTTACACGAGAAATCTAATGAGCATCAGATTCAGTTGTATTTATACTCATCTCGATGATCTTGATTATGGACATATAGACTGCTTCTCCAAGCTTCTCTGAATTTTTTCGTGCTCATTTATTTACATGTAGAAAGGTGTAATGGTACTTACATGTAAAATCTTGAATATTAGTTCTCCTCTTACAAGTAAGGGTTATAATATATTACTGATGTATTGACACAACTGCATGAGTCATAGCTGTCCTTTAATTCCTATATTTCCTATAAAAAATATAGGAACCTTTAAAAGTCCTATATTTGAGAAATTTGTCCTATAAATCCTATATTTTGGGCCAAAATGTCAGAAAAATTGCTTTTCCAGGTTTTGGTTGCTTCATTGAAAACTTAATCAGGAACTTAATGCGATTTACAGTAATTTCTGACAATTTCACAAAAAAAGAAGAAAATGGCTGGCTTTGTTTGTCACCTTCTATAACTTTATAATATACTGATATTGGGATTTATGAATTGTTGGAGATAGTATAACAACAAAAAGAGTACTGGGAGGCAAATATTCTGTCAATTGTTTTTTCGAACATTGTTTTGAAGTTTCAAAAGTCCTATAATTATCCTATTTTTCTTGAAAAATTCCTATATTAGTCCTATATTAGAGATACATGTACCTATCTTCCTACATTTTGAAGTCGCTATGACCCATGCAGCTGTATTTGAGAGAAAGGTACTTGTTTTATGAAAAGGTTTATAGGCATTAAACAAAACACTATAGATAAGGTAATGCAGCAATTGCAAATCTTTATTATACCAAAAAAGAATAAACAGATGGATTGCTGCAAATATGATACTTTTAAAGATGTAGAGTTAATCATTGACGTTTTGTTCATTTATGTTGTTATTTATTCAACATTATTTACACAAAAACAACTTGTAAAAACTCGCTCTGGAATAAATATTTGCACGAGTGGGTCATTTGATCGCGAGGAAACCGGAGTGCCCGGAGAAAAACCTCCTTCATTTGTATGTAGGGAGGTTGACTGCTTCTCCCTTAAAAATGATTAAATCCTGGATTAAAGAGGCGAAAAATGATGACGCTAATCACTGCACTAACAAAACAAAATTCAATAAACCATTACTAATGATATAATGTGTACAAAAATTTGATTCAATATACATGCATTGTATGACAAAAATGTCCCCAATTATAAAATGAAACCAAAGATTCTGAGACTAAGTGCAAAATGGTTTTGTTGTCAGCTAATCTAATCTAATCATGCATAATAATTAAGCCAAAAAAGAACTAGACAGGTTCTGAAAATGACAAAATGAAAATGTGAGATCCAGTGATTTTACTGATAGATGTTCATGTATCACCCTGGTTGATGACTACAGGTCCAGTGGTATTGTTCTCATTGAAAATGAAGGTCATATTGGCAATGTTTGTGTAGCTGTTGGCATGCTTCATTCCCACTTCTTCTTCTTCTTCCTCCTCTTTGGTTGTTCCATTGAGTTGTACTCCCTGTAGTGAATTTCGAAGTCTTTCAATGCCTTGACTGATCCTATGTTTAATGTTGGTTTCCAAGTCCTCATTTCTTCTCTGTATTTCTTGCATGTGTTCATATTGCTCTGCTAATTTTCTTTCATATTCAGCAACTTTTGCTTCATGTTCTTTCTTCATTTTCTTGATTTTCGACTCATAAGACTTTTTTATCCTGATTTTGAAGCTCTCGTGTCTCCTTGTACATAAATCATGTAGACAGTCTTTTTTTCTCTCCAAATGTTTTAAAACAGTAGTCAAATTTTCATCGGCTGTGATGATGGTGCTGTTGCCATGGTTCCTTTGCTCTGATTGGATGACAGCTGCTTTTTCCTCACCAACAGCCAATGGAAGCAGCTCTGTAGCTATTCTGTGTGTTATATTATTCATACCATTATTTATTTTCTCCTTGTTTGGTTTAGCATTTTGAAGCTGAGCTTTTTTCTTTTCGATTTTGTTCTGTAGCAGATTCAGCAGCGCCTCATTTTCAGGTACAGCTCGCATGGCCTCGATAAGGGGTTGTAGATTGAATATTCTCTTATTCATGATAATTTTTGAAATCCTGTAGTTTCTTTTCTGGGGAGACAAACCCTGTTAAACAGTAGCAATATTTATAAGTTTTTTTTTAAATCATATTGACATAAAGTCTTTTTTTCATGATAGAGAATAATGGAACAATATTGAAGAGGAAAATATCATGTCTTGAATTAGATATGAACACAAAAAATGTCATAACCTAAATCAAGCTTCTAGAAATTATGTTTATAGCCATCAACAGCTAAGGGTGAAAATTAAAAATGAATTATATTTCACTTTTCACAAAATTTGCATTAAAATGGCCAATTCATGGGAAATAATAGTGTTCTTAATGACATTTTATTCAATTTCTTGTTTTCACAAATAAAATCTTGGTCCTATGCACAATGACTACCAAATGGCATTTGTTGAGGATTGTTTAAGTTTTTAAAATGACTCACAAAAAGTTCCTTTTTCTCTGTTTCAGTTATAACCCCTTTCCTCAGCAGAATTCTTAGAACATCCCCTGATGTGTTAGCACTTCGCTGGAAGTCTGACAGGAATATTGGGTGACAGAACACCAGTTTCTGTACCTCCCAGTCCTTCATTGTATAGGCACACTGAATTCTGTTATCCCATAATTATCAAATAAGTGTATGACTTCTACCAGTTGAAAAATTTGGTCTCACTTTGGCATTCAGTACCTATTTTATGGAGTCCAAGCTTTCATGTGTCTGTGTATTGCTCAGATAGAATACTGGATTGTGTAATGTTCATTTTTAGAAATGTATTTGCGGAACTGATATAATATCCATGACCTTGATCAGTACTTTTAAATTAAGAAAATTATTCATATTGCAGTTTGGATTTTCAATAAAAGTCTGAATTACTAACCTAATTAGAACAAAAGTCAGATATTTAAATTGAATTTTCAAAAATGATCTTATCATTCAATTTAAATGTAGTTTGAGGATGTTTCTTTATTCTTTGATCTATTTAATTACATGTGCATTTTGACTTAAACAGTAATTTACATAAGAAAGAGGGGGTTACAAAGAAAATTATAATGACTGATAACTTTAATTAGTTTATCGTTCAGTCATGCACGAGTATTACAAAGGTTAATATTGCTCAGTCATGATGATGAATAAGTACAAATCCTGGTAAAAGACTTCCTGGTGTGCTTATGATAGAGATACTCCATATAAAATCCCTGGTGTAAATATGTATTACATTTATCATTTAGTGTTTATAATATACATGTTCACATCTCATCATACAGTGACTTCTTCCTATTTTCAATTTTCATTTCACATATTTCACATACATTTTTAAAATTGAATACATACTAGTATCTTGAAACGAAATATTTTGGAAATACACAATTTTAGAGCTGTGTCAGAACATTTAAATCTATTCAGATAATTGGGTCACTGGGAAGATTGTCAGAAATGATAACTTCTTTTTTCGTGGCCTATGCAAGATATTAGAGATTTCATTGCATACCAATATACTTGTATATAGAGACTTCATGGTACATCCAGTGGGCATTATAAAAGATATTTGAGTAATAATGTGGTATATTAGATGAAAATATACTGTGTTGTTTTTGAAAGAAAAACAGATATTTCCCCCTCCCCAACCTTCCACTACAAACATAAAACCTTTACTCATGACCTTGGGTCAAGGTGAAGTGAAACCTTTGGATAAAGTACTAATTTACCTTGACCTTATTTACGTGGCCTTGGATCAAGGTAATGTGAAACATCTGGGTCATGAGCAATAACATACCCAAATATGAAATTTATGCTGTTGCATGTAAGTTTGTTGGGAGAAACCTGTTGGGAAAAACAATTTGAAACTCTGCATGGCGATAGACCATGATGAGATGAATCAAAAGCAGCAATAAATTTGACCTTGACCCTCAGATAGACAATACTGAATTTGTCTTCTAGCCATTAGGGAGAAAACTATGAGGAGTATTGAAAAGTTGATTACATTAAGATAGACTAAGATAAGATGAACCTTGCATGCTAATTATTTTTGCCTTGACCTTTGAAGTAGTGACCTTGACCTTGAAGTTTGACTTACTTTTTAATCACTTAAACCTGCTGACTTACTTTTTTTAAAAATACTTAAACCTTCAGTAAATCTTGCGAACTTTAAGGGCTAAGGTGTTTATATTTCACATGTGAATTCCTTGTTGCAAGACCTTTCATTTGTAGTTTTGACTTTTAACACAGTGACCTTGACCTTGAAGGTTGGCAAACTTTTCAAAAACTTTAAACTTGACTATACATCTTCTCTCTTATGTGGTCTGACATTCATATTTCACATGAAGATTTCTTATGAAGACCTTTCATGGGAGCTTGACCTTGAACCTTGACCTACATTCAAAAAGAATTAAAATTAGCTGTGTGCCTTGAATTATTAGGAGTAGGACTTTAATATCTCACTCATAGTAATGATAATTCCTTAGTTAGATAAAGTATACATCATCGAAAAACTTAATCTTTGCAATCTGGCCACACCGTCTTTGTAATTAAGGGTTTATTTTGCATTGTATTTTGTTTAAAAACTCTATGATTTCTCTACAATGTAGCTGTAGAATTGTTAGTATTATTAGTTTTTCACATTAATTAATCTTTGATTCGCTGTAATTTAGTACTTGGTCTTGTGGCAATAAAAGTTTTTTTTGTGTGTTCTTTTTGTCAAAACTTATTGATTCTTTGAATTACCTTTACAAAATGCATTTAATGTATATACAAGTATAGGAATCTGAGTTCCAAAAACAGAAACTTTGTGTTAATGTTTAATCTTGTTGTTTTTCAGAAAGACAGCATAAAAGACATTCCTCTACAGAAAAGTGACAGCTTGGAAAATCTAGTAAAGGTAATTCTTTATGCCTATGTAATAGAAGGTTTGGGGCTCATGGTTTTTGATTTGTCCTTTAATTTTGTCAGTCTGCAAAAACTTTAATATAGATTAAAACTTTTAAATGATAAGTGACTGACAGGAGTTTCATACCTTGGTCATAACTGAATCGTTTCAGCAAATTGTGCCACCCAAGTATTCCCAGTCAATAATTGTTTTGTGATACCTTCAACTACGGAAGCCCGTAGGTGACATTTATGAATTACAATTTATCTGGCGGCCGCCAGATAACTATCTGGCGGTCGCCAGATAATTATCTGGTGGCCGCCACTTAATTATCTGGCGGCCGCCATATAGTTTATCTGGCGGCCTCCACATAATTTAAGTGGCGGCCGCCACATAATTTACAATGAATAGAAACAAAAACAATGCATAACAAATTCTTTCTGCTCTAGGATGCTAAATTCATCCTCTCTTTTAATCTTTTTGATATGACAGATGCAAAATAACCAGATGAAATGTAAACAAAAGATTTATCTGGCAGCCACCAGATAATTATGTGGCGGACGCCAGATATATAAGTGGCAGCCGCCACTTAATTTATCTGGCGGCCGCCACTTTATTTATCTGTCGGCCGCCACTTAATTTATCTGGCGATTGCCACTTATTTTATCTGGTGGCCGCCAGATAAATTAAGTGGCGGCCGCCAGATAATTATGTGGCGGCTGCCAGATAAATTATCTGGTGGCCGCCAGATAAATTATAATTCATACCTGTCACCTACGGGCTTCTGTATTCAACACTATGGAGACAAGTAAATGAGTTTTGATTCATGAATGTTTGTTGAAGATAGTGACTGTGGAAAACAGACCTTGTAGCATCACCAATTATATGAAAGTGAGGTCAGCAAGTCAAGTTTTGTTGTAATACGGACCAACCAGTTCAACATTGATGTACACAAAGAAAATATTGGCTTTTTTTATCTAAAATGACTGTTTATTTGTTTAATTGCCATCAAATATTTACAATAGAGATACACTTTCATGAGTTTGAAAACTTGTATTACAAGTTTGCTATTTTAGACAGATGTACCAAAATACATGCGTTTAATTGACACTGTTTACTATTACACAGCCATTATATGACCATGTTATTTCTTTTTCAAGATAGAGGAGAAATCAGTATGGGATGAGCCAATCAGCAAGCCTGTAAGGGCTCCCAAGGAAGAGTGGGCGGTGGATGTAGACATCAATCATCCTGTACATGACTTCTACAAACGTATACCTGACATGGCGTACAAGGTCAGTTTGTAAAAAGCTTTTTAAAAGATGTGAATGTAATGTAGTAGGCCACTGTTAGAATTTTAGACCATTTCATTATCACCTCAAAACATTTGAACAAGTGCTCAAGATTACATGTAGGTATTAGTGATTAGTAATATGTTAAAATTACCTCTGTATTTCAAAATACATGTATTTTCTGTCATCTTGATGCCATTTTTCCTTGAAGCTGAATACTTGTTTTACAGAGGCTATTTGAGCTGGATGTCATCATGGATGTCTTCCAAAAGAAAGCCATACTCTGTCTAGAGAACCATGACAGTATGTTTGTAGTAGTTAATATTTCTGTGTTTGTTTTACAGTGGGAGTTTGAGCTAGATGTCTTCCAAAAGCAGGCCATACTCCGCCTTGAGAACCATGACAGTGTGTTTGTAGTAGTTGATATTCCTGTGTTTGTTTTACAGTGGCCATTTGAGCTAGATGTCTTCCAAAAGCAGGCCATACTCCGCCTTGAGAACCATGACAGTGTGTTTGTAGTAGTTGATATTTCTGTGTTTGTTTTACAGTGGGAGTTTGAGCTAGATGTCTTCCAAAAGCAGGCCATACTCCGCCTTGAGAACCATGACAGTGTGTTTGTAGTAGTTGATATTTCTGTGTTTGTTTTACAGTGGGAGTTTGAGCTAGATGTCTTCCAAAAGCAGGCCATACTCCGCCTTGAGAACCATGACAGTGTGTTTGTAGTAGTTGATATTTCTGTGTTTGTTTTGCAGTGGGAGTTTGAGCTAGATGTCTTCCAAAAGCAGGCCATACTCCGCCTTGAGAACCATGACAGTGTGTTTGTAGTAGTTGATATTTCTGTGTTTGTTTTACAGTGGGAGTTTGAGCTAGATGTCTTCCAAAAGCAGGCCATACTCCGCCTTGAGAACCATGACAGTGTGTTTGTAGTAGTTGATATTTCTGTGTTTGTTTTACAGTGGCCATTTGAGCTAGATGTCTTCCAAAAGCAGGCCATGCTCCGCTTTGAGAACCATGACAGTGTGTTGGTAGTAGTTGATATTTCTGTGTTTGTTTTACAGTGGCCATTTGAGCTAGATGTCTTCCAAAAGCAGGCCATGCTCCGCCTTGAGAACCATGACAGTGTGTTTGTAGTAGTTGATATTTCTGTGTTTGTTTTACAGTGGCCATTTGAGCTTGATGTCTTCCAAAAACAGGCCATACTCTGCCTTGAGAACCATGACAGTGTGTTTGTAGTAGTTGATATTTCTGTGTTTGTTTTATAGTGGCCATTTGAGCTAGATGTCTTCCAAAAGCAGGCCATATTACGCCTTGAGAATCATGACAGTGTGTTTGTAGTAGTTGATATTTCTGTGTTTTTATTACAGTGGGAGTTTGAGCTAGATGTCTTCCAAAAGCAGGCCATACTCCGCCTTGAGAACCATGACAGTGTGTTTGTAGTAGTTGATATTTCTGTGTTTGTTTTATAGTGGCCATTTGAGCTAGATGTCTTCCAAAAGCAGGCCATATTACGCCTTGAGAATCATGACAGTGTGTTTGTAGTAGTTGATATTTCTGTGTTTGTATTACAGTGGGAGTTTGAGCTAGATGTCTTCCAAAAGCAGGCCATACTCCGCCTTGAGAATCATGACAGTGTGTTTGTAGCGGCTCATACATCAGCAGGAAAAACAGTGGTGGCAGAATATGCCATTGCTCTCTCCCTTAAAAACATGACAAAGTAAGATTTCATTTATTTCAAAATATTTTCAATGGAATATACATATTTTCTTTGTATTGTTTCTGGAGCTCACTTTTTAATACAATTCCCAGAGATTAAAAATTCCTCTGCCACTGCAATCTTATATGTTTTCATGATTTGATGTCTTGGTGTAGTTACAGTGGGATTTGTTGGAGATCTCCCTATCAATCTTTTATTCTGTAATATGATCAAACATTCTAATGCACTCTGTTTGTAGCACACATTCTAATTGGTTGAGCGAGTAAAAAATCTGCAACATTTTACTGAAGTTTTTGCTATGATATCATGCGTTCCCATGGCGACGTTGTTAAAAACAGCTTATTACTGACCAAAGCATTAGAGTAGAGTTACCATACAGATGTTTTATAAAAACTGATGCCTCACAGTAAAACTAAATTTCTGACGGGGGATTCGCCGATAATCCTGTCAGTTTTTGTAAAACACACACATGGGAAAGCCTAAATGTCTGACAAAGTCATTTGTTGTTTATCTATCGTATCATTGAATTTAAATTTAATCTACATGTAACACTAATTCAACAATGGTTAACAATTAAATCCTTTTGCGTTTAGGCATCCTTTGTCTTCAAGGAATTTAATAAAGAGTTTGATTGTTTTTCGATGCATACTGTAAACATGGTTATTTTTGTTGGGGGAAATTTCAGAATTATAACATCAAGACATTACTCTTGAGGGAAATATTTGCAATATAAACAGCTCTAATTCTTTGTAAGAATTTTCACGTGTGGAAATTAATTTTTGCAAAGTCCCTCGATTTGTGAAATACACGAAAATTACCCTCACGTGAAAATGTCTACGTTTACAATACTTTAAATATCTTTTTTCTGCAATTGAAAAAAAAAAAAAAATAGACTGATAATGTTCAAACTCAGAATCAAATTTGAGCCCCAGATGTAATTGTTTGTTCTCTTTAATCCAATTGTATTAGAAGAGGGTATGGACATTTCTTTTTAAAGGAAACAGTTGTGAAAAAAGTACTGTAGACATGGTTATTTTTGCTGGGGGGAAATTTTCGCTAAATGACCACTGCATCAGTACACTTGGGGGAAATTTTGGTGAAATCGGCAGTATTCCCTAAGTCTCAGTACTGGTTGTAATTTTCACGCTGGGGGGTTATTTTTGCGATGATGATACAATCCGAAAAGCACAAAAATTTACCCTCAAGCGAAAATTTCCATGTTTGCAGTATGACTTCTGTCTCCTCATGGACTTATAATTGACCCTTCCGATTGTTGGGCAAATTGCAAAATTTCGTGACATCACAATGCTTTTACCTCGGACAAACAAGCTTTGAACCTCGGTCAAACATCAAAAATGCATTGTGACGTCATGGAATTTTTCAAATTTTTCCTGCGTTCGGAAGGGTCAATTATGTTCTTGAAATTGATTGAATAAGTAATCTACGTGTACATGTATGTGATATGTTTGACTGTTTCAGGACAGTATATACGTCACCAATAAAGGCATTATCCAATCAGAAATATCGAGACTTTAAGCACACGTTTGGAGATGTAGGCCTTATTACAGGGGATGTCCAAATAAATCAAACTGCATCCTGTCTCATCATGACCACAGAAATTCTCAGGTAATTACATACTGAATATGGTGATGTCACTGGTCATTAACTCCATTGGCCAGATAGCCATGGAAAATATCTAAATATATCTTTGAATCAGATACTCATTTATTTTGAAAATAATTCTTTAGCATGGTTCTATTAGAAACAGGTAAATCAGGATGTAGGTTCTCATAAAATATTCTGTTGTAATCATATATTACAATATTTCCATACACTTAATGTCTGCATAAATTTTACCTGTATATCTTATGTTGTGACTCTAAGGGTCTACTTAAAAAAATAAGTAATTTTCATTTCTGTTGATCAATTTTACAGGTCCATGTTATACAATGGTTCAGATGTGATCAGAGACCTGGAGTGGGTGATATTTGACGAAGTACACTATATTAATGATGCTGAGGTGTGTAGATCTACTTTTGAACTGCTCAGTTGTTGCTTCTATTGGCATAAGTATAAAATTCCTTAATTTTAAATATCAGGACGAAATTTAGTATTGGACCAGTGCCCAAATAGTGCTTACTTGTCATACTTGTTTACTTTTTTCATAAAGTGTAACATTCCATTTAAATCCAGTATTACACAAAATTTTAATGTAGAACATCAGGATTAATTTCTGTATGATCTACCAAGCTAGAAAACTAAAAGGTCAGGGACCACCTGGAACAACTTTTGCAAAGGAGGGCACATTTTTTCTTGGCTGATACACCCCTTAAATTCTCATGAGAAATTTCAAATACCATCGTATATTTCATTTCAACACAGGAAATTTGACATTCATGCATTAATTTTTCTTCCAAGGGAATGTTGATTTTCTTTACCATTGGAAATAGATATTCTCATGAGAGGAATTTTGTTTTCCATTGGAAGTTTTTTTTTATCATGTTCCAATTTGACTATCCCATGGTAAAGTTGGATGTGTTATTTTTTACCAAATGAATTCTGGCATATTAATTGTTCTAATTAATTATTTTGTAGAGAGGAGTTGTTTGGGAGGAAGTTCTAATTATGTTGCCCCAACATGTCAATATTATACTTTTGAGTGCAACTGTACCCAACACACTTGAATTTGCAGCATGGATTGGGTACGTTGATTGTTTGGTGAAACTATATTTATACAAACTAGAATTTTATCAAAAGACTGTGAAGTAGTAAGTTATAGGGCTACCATATGTCACATTTGCTTTCCTTGTGACAAGACCATTCTGTTGTTACTATTTACTTAATAAAAACCTCCTGACCTTGAAATTCTCATTTGAAATCTCTTGAAAAACTTGAATATCCGTCACACTTTTTTAAAGTGGTAGTTGAAAAGCTTCTAAAAATATTTCATATGTAAAGGCTATCTACCAAATGATATGATATGAACATTAACCCTTTGCCATCTACATGTATGTATGTACATTCACGTCTTTCAAGTGGGCATGCATCTCTGAGTACGTAAGAAAAAAATCAGTTTACTCATTACGCGCCAAAACTTTTTCATTGTAAGTCGCTGACGTCAAACAATTGTGACATCACTCTGATGAAAATGACGTAACATCAAGATCGGTTTGGTGAGCACTGTAACACATGCAGCTTGAAAGTAATTTTTATAACGCTAGGAAACATAAATATAATATAGCATAAATCTATAAAAGCAATAATATTATATCAAAAATAAAAGACATCGATTTGACCCATCAATATTCAGTAGACGTCTTGGGTTACTCTATTTTAGCTTTTGTAATGATACCATGTCTGAAAATCGAATAAAACTCGATCTACACCATCTATACATAAATCTGCATGAAATCTACTGAAAACCACACATCAGTTTTACGTTTTATAAAGTTTTGGATGTCTTTAGATTAAAAATTCTTAATGTTAAATACATGTATAATCTCACTCATCTTTTCCCACCAAATATGCATTGGCCTAAAATCGGCCGTGTGGCACAGAAATCGTTAATATATCATTTGGAATAACGTGTTATTATTTAGATTAAACTACAAAAGAATGTACTGGCTGTCTGGTTTCAGGAGAACAAAGAGGAAAAAGATATATGTAGTTAGCACAACAAAACGTCCTGTACCTTTAGAACACTATCTGTATACTGGTAACAGTGGTAAAACTAGCAATGAACTGTTCATGATTGTGGACAAACATTCACAGTTCCTTACTCTTGGGTAAGTACTCGTGTTCGTGATTCTGTACGAACATTCAGATTTCCTTATTCATGAATGAAATAAACCATGATTGTTAGAAAACATATCAGTGAACTGCTCATGATTCTAGATCTTCATTCTTATTCCTATTATGTCTCTTATACTGAATAACTAACAAAGACTTATCCATGATACTTTGTTTTCATTAGTCTTGTATGAATACTATAAGATTCTTTCATGGTCTACTATGAAAGATACTAAGATTCTTTCATGGTCTACTATGAAAGATACATCGATTCCAACCGAGGGGTCTCAAATCATGTAAAACCCATGCAAGGCTTGCCGAGGGTTTTTCAAAATTTTGAGACCTTGAGGGTGGAAATGATGTATCTTTCATAGAAGAACATGAAAGAGTATTTTTCTCTCAAATCTATGGGCCAAAGTCAAAACTGTAAGAAAAGAGGTGAAATTTGAAAAAATATTAAGTTGATTTAATCTTAAAAATTTTGCGATATTTGAATTCAGCACACCCGAAAATGGTTTGGTTTATTATATAAGAATAAATTATGAATATTAGGCTTTTCAAAATATAAATATAAGTGACGAGAACACGAGAGGACGCAGTTCTTTCGCTCTCTTGTTTAATGACGGATTTTGGTGTTAAAACTGTTTCTTTTGATTGGACTTTTGGATTATATATTTAATGTAGTATCTGTGTACATATGTTCGATAACAATTTTTTGTTCAAACATTTATTTGTGTGGTTTTGGATCTTGTTTACATACTACGTGAGTAGTTTTCACGGAGTTGTATATATAGACACCGCGTTGATCAGTTCATCAAGCATGGATGATCGAACAATCAAGCCGTTATACCTGAAGAACAGTGACATACAGGTGTGTGAATCGAAGCGCATCACTGATTATGAGTTGATGGATTACCTATCCAGGTGTATCGGTGATTCGCTACACTGTTTACAATTAGATCGCAATCTTTGGCGTATATATGTTAAAGACAGAGATAGTAGGAACAAACTTTTGAATGAAGGATTGGATATTCAGAATATCGCCGTATCTTTCTATGACACAAACCCTTATTCCTCTGGGGCTACTGATGCAAACCAAAGACCCCTTAAACTAAGGATAAGTGGATTACCACTCTCTGTCGACGATTCCGCAATACATGAACTCCTAATTAAATTGGAAGTGAAGCTCACAAGTAAAATTTTGTATGAAAAAATCAGACATCCGGTTACAAATAAGATGACAAGCGTTCTGAACGGAAACAGATTTATGTACATTGAACCTTTACCCGAGGGTCGCAGTCTTCCTCGTGTTAACAACTGTGCTGGGCTTCGATGTTTGCTTTTTCATTATGGACAGCCAAAAGTGGAAAGAAAACTACTCTGTACTAATTGTTGGAAAACAGACCATACTCGTTCAAATTGCAAAAATGAACCTTGTTGCAAAGTTTGTAAAGATCCAGGGCATTCGCCGGGCGATGAAAAATGTCCTTTTTATGAACATCAGAAGGAGATAACACCTTTTAGTGGCGCAACGGATGTTTTATCCAATTTCTTCCCTTGCAGTATGGATCTTTACGGCGTTCAGCATAAATCGGCCGAACATGCGTTCCAATACACAAAAGCTGTAAGATGTGGTGATCTTAATGCCGCTAACTCCATAAAAGACGCAAAAGATGCACTGTCTGCTAAACGTATTGGTGATAAGATAAAACCCAATGAGCAATGGATTTCTACAAAATCCAAAGTAATGGAGGAAATAGTCGAGAACAAATGTGTTCAGGTTCCGATGTTCAAAGAAAAGCTACGATCCGCAAAGCGAAATACACTTTTTGTGGAAACATCGCATAATGACGAATGGGGATCTGGGCTCGATAGAGAGGGAACACTGTACACAAAGAAAAACCATTGGCCGGGTAAAAATACGCTCGGAAGTATAATCGGAAAAGTTGCCGATAAAGTGCGCAAACGTAAAAAAAGCGACCAGTGGAGTAAACCTAAACAAAAGCAACTCTCCAAAGAGACAACAAATCAGAGGGACATAGTCAAAATGCTCAGAGACCTGCGGGCTACATCGGACTCTGACTCTGTGACTTCCGGTCAAAATGATGACACCGAATACGATTCATCGGACTGACCACGAGACAGCTGCTGTTTTCTCAGTACTTTTGTGACTATTGAACTGATTTGAGCAAATTTCGCAATGTGTAACGGACCTATGATGTTGGATACGGATAAGGTACTATGTTTTTTTTTCACTATCATATGTTATATACACTATATGGTAGCTTACTGAGATGACTATGAAAGTTAGTGTAATATCAGCAAATGTAAGGGGTTTGAATTCGATTGAAAAAAGAACCAAATTTTACAGTTGGATAAATGAACATAAAATAGACATTATCTTTATACAAGAAACTCATTTTGTCGAAAAATATGCTGAAAGCTATAAAAAGAATTGGGACGGCTTATGCTTCCATGGATTTTCAGATTCTCCTCATAGTAGAGGCGTGTCTATATTTTTTCGGAAAGCATTTCCAATCGAAATTATTAACGTTCATAGATCTAATGACGGTCGCATGATCCTGATTAATGTCAAATTGGAAGACTCATATTTCACTTTTATAAATGTGTATGCACCAAATGATGAGAAAAATAAGTTAGCATTTTATGAAAAACTTCATAAATTTACATCACAATATAGAATTGATGATAGCAATATTTATATGTGTGGTGATTTTAATTGTTGCTTTGAAAAAGAAAGTGAAAGATGTAAGAGAAAACTTAAAGACATGTTGAACAAATGTAATCTTATCGATCTTTGGAATACGAAATACGTAAATCTTAATGGCTATACTTGGTGTGATTCTGATAATGTTCCAAAAAGTAGAATTGACTATGTATTTACTGATTCACATAATGCAGAAAATGTTAGGAATTTAATTCTCAGGAAAATACCAGGAACTCACAATAAAGGATGTAGAATGAGTGATCATAGATATTTTAAGTTTAATATATTTGTAGAGAATCTTAAGAAAGGTCCTGGATATTGGAAATTGAATACGTCGTATATAGAAAATCCTGATTACAAAAAAGGTATAATTTCTATTATAGAAACTCTTGTTGACGAAAGTCCAATGTCAAAATGGGAAAATTTTAAAAGGAAGGTTAAAGAATTTTCAATCAATTTTGCAAAGCGTAAAAGATGTCTATTGAAACAAAAAATCGAAAACTATGAAAAAGAAATCGATAAAATAGAAAATTCTCCATCAAGTACTTTTGACATGAACAGAAAACGTTCGCTTGAAATTGAGTTAGATAAAATGTATGATACCAAGGCTAAAGGTGCCTTTATACGTTCAAAAGCAAGATATGTATCTGAGGGTGAAAAGAATACCAAGTATTTCTTAAGTCTTGAAAAGAAACATCAAACAGATAATGTGATAAGAAATTTGAAAACTAATTGTGGACATGTTGTTGATGACAACAATGGTATTTTAGATGAAATGTGCTCATTTTATAAGACTTTGTATATGAGTAAATGTATTGATAATGATAGAATTGACAACTACCTAGATACAACAAATGTTCCTAAACTCAATGATGACCAAAAAAGATTTTTTGACTCAACTCCATCACTAGAGGAATGCAAAGATGCTGTTTTTAATATGAAAAAAGATAAATCTCCAGGTTTCGATGGTTTGCCTAGTGAATTTTATCAATCTTTTTGGAATGAATTAAGTAAATTGTTTTATGATATGTTTTTACATATTTTTGAAAATAAAGAGATGAGTTTCTCTCAAAGACTAAGTATTATTACCCTCTTGTTTAAAAAAGGCGATAAGCAAAATCTGAAAAACTACAGACCATTAAGTTTGACGAACACAGACTACAAGATTATTGCATGTATTTTCGCTAGAAGATTACAAAAAGTAATAGATTTTTTGATTGGAAAAGAACAATCAGCATATATAAAAGGAAGATTTATAGGTGAAAACGCTAGATTAATTTTGGATATTTTTGACTACTGTGATGACAATAATGAAGATTTTTTGCTTTTATTCATAGACTTCGAAAAGGCGTTTGACGCAGTTGAGTGGAATTTTTTGTTTAGAGTTTTGAAAAAGTTTAATTTTGGTGAAAATTTCATAACATGGGTTAAAATTCTTTATACGAATCCAATCTTTAGACTGAAAAATAATGGATGGATATCAAAAACTGTAACCATGACGAGGGGCATACGTCAAGGTTGCCCGATTTCAGCGATTTTGTACCTTTTTGTAGCTGAAATCTTATCTTTGAAAATTAAACAAAATGATCAGATACAGGGTTTTTATCTACAAAACATGGATTTAGAAATAAAGAATATTCAACATGCAGACGATCTTACTCTTACCCTTAAAAATGAACTTTCACTAGAAAATGCACTTTTTACTATAAATGAATTTTGTGACCATGCTGGATCGAAAATAAATCTTAACAAAACAGAATGTATTCTTCTTGGCAAATTGAAAGATAGATATGATAAGCTTTTTGAAATTAATGTTACAAATGGACCAGTGAAATGTCTTGGTATATTTATTGGTCATGATAAAGAGGAATGCTATAATCGAAATTGGATGAGTATTTATGACGAAATGGAAAAACTTTTTGAGTCATGGAAAAGAAGAAAGTTATCTTTATTTGGAAAAGTATGTATCATTAACAGTCTAGCTCTTTCTAAATTTGTGTATGTTGCTTCTATTTTACCATTACCAGATGATGATTTTGTACGTAAAATAAAATGTTGTATTTTTAATTTTATTTGGAAGAAACATGATAGAATTAAAAGAAACACTCTGATTGGAAATGTTGAAAATGGTGGTATAGGTGTTGTTGATATCGATACTAAATTGAAAGCATTAAAAGCTTCTTGGGTACAAAGAATTGTAAATCCTAAATCTTTAATTTACAATTATGTGAACAGTTTTTGTAAATGTCAAAATATCTCTGTAGCCTATTTGTTAAAAACATCGGAAAGAAAACTAATTGATTTTAAAATAACTCATAACTTAAACATGTTCTATCAACAGGTCTTCTCAAATTTCAATGAGTGTAAAAAGGTTTTGGAAGTAGAGAATCTTTCTAATGCAAATTTTTTAACACAACCCCTTTGGAATAACGAATTGTTCAAATATAATGGGAAAAGTCTATATTTCATTAATTGGATTAAGAGTAAAATTCATTATGTAAAAGATGTATTAGAAGATGATGGGTCATTCATGACTCTGCATTCTTTATCAAATGTTCTTATTAACAAATCAAATTGGCTTTGTGAGTACAAAATTTTGAAGAGTATTTTTAGAAACTTATTGAAGCGTTTTGATGTATCTAATTGTCAATTTACAAAAATACAAGAAACTAAATGGTTTCGATTTAAACAAGGATATAATAATATTATTGATAAGAAATGTAAATTTTATTATGCAAATCTTCTGACACAGAAATTTCAAAAACCATGCTATCAATCTTACTTTTCTAGAGAATTTCATATTGAGAAATATAATTGGTATAATATATACAGATGTAAAATTGCAGATATGTTTGATAGATACATTTCAGAGTTTAATTATAAGTTATTGAATAACATATTAAGCTGTAATTCACTGTTATATAAGTACAAAATAAGAAATAACGAGAATTGTATGAATTGTATTAATGAATCAGAAAGCATAAAGCATCTTTTATTTGATTGTCGCATTGTAAAAAGCTTGTGGAATGAAATTGGAAGGCTATTGAATATAAGTATACAGTGGAAACATTTGATTATTGGATTTTACATTGAAAAAAATGACAAAACATATTTCATTAATAATTTCATTTCTTTTATTGCCTTCAAAATCTATAAATATAAAATGTATTGTAGAATACAAAACAAAACAGAGGATGAAATTGCTCTAAAATGTTATATTAAAAATTCTCTCATTATATTGATCAATATTTTAAGCAATCTAAAACAAATGGTAAAATTCAATTCTATTGTTGAAAATCTTTTTCATAAGCTCTGATGTATTTTCTTTTTGATTCCTTGATATCACATGATTTATTTATCAATTGTCGTTTATGATGTAATCTAAGTCACAAATTGTGCTATGTTTTGTATTTTATTGTCTCATATGAAATAAAAAAAAAAAAAAAAAATATAACGCAAGAATACATTGAAAAACGATCTAAAAATCAATTTTTAGCTCGACTGCACTTTAGTGCAAAAGAGCTATTGCAATACCCCCGGCATTGGCGTCATCATCGTCCGAACTAGATGATAAGGTAAATGTTAAGGCATGTCATTTCTGAATAAAGGAATTTCAACGAATTTATGATAACCATATGAAAATATAGTATTCATGTCACTTAATCATTTTATGAAGGAAAATTAATAGGTCCTTGATGAATATCAAGATTTATGCTTATTTGAAAACTGGGTAAAAAATGCCGGAAATTTGTTGCTAAAAATAGCACATTTGTAAAGAAAAAACAAAAAGTGTTGAAATGCACTCATTTGATTTTCATTTTACTTTTCTTCATTATTATACAATAAAACAGGTTAGAAACTTTGTATAAAAGTACAATTTGATAAAGTGCTACCTTAGGTACCAACTTCACCGATAATTTAAAATTTTCTAGATTTTACACAAAAATAACGAAAATCATCCAATTTAAGGTCAAAATTTAAGAGATACCGAATTTCAACGATTTTTCCAAACACACAGTAAAACACGCTCTAAGGGTAGAAAAAATATTGAAGAAAAAGTATATGTCTGTGTTCAAATAAGAGAGAACAGACGCTCACAAATAGTGCCATTTTGTGGTTTTCTTGAAAACATGTCAGAGCTGAAAATTTGCCTTATTTTGGGTGGAATTTAAACAATTTATAATTTGTCGGTATTCATCAGCCATACCTTAGAAAAAAGCTTAAATCAATAATATTCCATATGTCAAACAAAATTCATGGGTAATTGCTAACGTAAAAGAAATCCGAACAGTTTAAATAAGTACCTCCATGTCAATTGCAGAAATTACCGCTAAGAATTTTCTTATGCATACTTCATTCATTTTAGATCAAATTTTCAAACATGGCCGCTTTAATGTGTCTTATGAATTAAAGTTTTAAAAAGAGTAAGAAATTATACATTGACCATAATAAATTGAAATATCTATAAAAGTCAAGCTCAATGAGTGCTAAAACAGGAGATGCGCAAAAATAGTCCAAGATTGTGACCAATGACACACCTTAAGATCACACAATTTCTTCTCCTAAATTCATATTTTGTTGGTTCTTTTTGTTGTTAATGTTTAGTTATACTTTGTTTAATATTACCAGATGGGGATGTAGCCCCTTGGGTGGGGATTTTTTTTAATTATTTCAAATGATAAGGCAAATGTTAAGATGATAAGGTAAATGTTAAGATACATGTAGCAATATTGCTAATTTCCTCTCCTATATTCATATTTTTGTTGGTTCTTTTTGTTGTTAAATTAAATGTATAATTATACTTTGTTTAATATTACCAGATGGGGATGTAGCCCATGGGATGGGGATTTTTTAAATTATTTCAAACGATAAGGCAAATGTTAAGATGATAAGGTATCGGTAAATGTTAAGATAGCAATATTGCCTTTAATGGCCAATATTAAGCAAAGTATAAGTGCTACATGTTCCAAACTTACATGGTGGATGTATTGTTGATCAAACTTTCATAAAATGACTGTGACCTACTTTTTCCACTTGAGTGATTTTGCGTTTAAAAGCCAATATTGAGCAAAGTATAAGTGCTACATGTTCCAAACTAACATGGTGGATGTACATGTATCTTTGATCAAACTTTCATAAAATGACCTTGACCTACTTTTTCTGCTTGAGTGATTTTGCCTTTAAAAGCCAATATTGAGCAAAGTATAAGTGCTACTTGTTCCAAAGTTACATGGTGGATGTATCTTTGATCAACCTTTCATAAAATAACCTTGACCTACTTTTTCCACTCGAGTGATTTTGCCTTTAGAAGCTTATATTGGGCAAAGTATAGGTGCTACATGAGTATACAATTGTGTATAATTATATAAATTGGAGAAAAAAGTGAGCTTCAGAAATTGGCTGTCATTAAAGACATGAATATGCTATGCAGTTGAGCATTAGGTGACTCTGGCAACTATTTTTTATTCCCACGTCACTGCTAGCTTTTTTGTTTTGCGGGCTAAAATCATGATGTCACAATAGCGTATTTAACCATCAAAACAATAGCATCACGTGTTATGAGATACAGCTGTCATGTGATATGTGATGATACAGATGTCACTCACAAAGCTGTATCTCATGGGCCGTCTCTGTAACACATACGCGGGTATATGAGAGAAATACATGTACATGTATCAAGATACATGACTATTGTATTACTTTTTCTGGCTGTAATTCATGTATGTACATGTATATTTTACTCTTCAATCACGTTTTAGGTATAACAAAGCATTGAATGCAAAGAAGGAAAGGGCCAGTAAAAGCTCCCAGAGTTTTGGACCTAAAGGACCAAAGGGAGGTAACCCACTACAGGTATATGATAATGATCATTAAAGCACATCTTAAAACTTTTGTAGAGTGTAAATAATTTTATGCAATATGCATTCATATTGCTAATTGGTTGCCATATTGTTTTTATCCAAAGTTGAAAGCTCACAGCTGAAAATTCACAGAAAATTGTATCTGCGACACACTATCGTTGAAAAGAACTTTTAAAATAATCAATAAATTAAATGTATTTTGGAATTACCTTTTACAGGTACATGTAGTAAATCGTTAATTAGAAATAAACCATCAACTACATTCAATTAATACTACATGTATATAATGCTGGAATGAGAGTGTTTGCTATGTTATTCTTAAACTACATGTACATACTGTACAAGTATACATATAGATGTTTCACAAGCTCAGATGATAGTGACTTCACTTTTCATTCACAATTTTTAGTTGTAGAAGTATCATACTTTGTAAACCATACCTTTGTAGGACAAGAATGTATGGATCTCGGTGATTGACATGCTTAAGAAGAAAGACAAACTTCCTGTTGTGGCCTTCACTTTCTCCAAACGTAAAATTGATGAAAACGCTCACAATCTGTCCAGTATGGACTTGACCACACAGAAAGAGAAAAGTGAAATTCATATATTTCTACATAACGCCATAAAGAAACTCAAAGCTCCAGATCAACAGCTACCACAGGTAAGAATTGACCACTTGCTAATTGTCCATTTTCCAGATAAAAGGTATGACCATTCCTTACCTTGATTTTATACACACGGACATCAGATGTCACATCATTTGGCAAAATTTTCCATTGTGACGTCACATCTGATGGCACCATCTTGAAGCACCTTGATGTGTTGTCGTGCTTTTTATTTTGACTTCACAATGATAATATCGCGAAATTTTGTGATGTCTGGTGTCTGACCTATTGGTTTAATGTTTCATTTTCACACTTCACGAAAAATGTATTGATATACATGTGCAGGTGCTTCCTAAGATATGTTTTTCATTAGTTACTTGACAAAAAGGTGAAATTATACATCTTAAAAGTCTTAAGAGCAGATGTACATTTCTTGTGTCTAATGTAATCATCTGTCCAACTGACAAATATTCAAGTCTGTTTTTACACTTGTAATGTCATAATCGACTACCCCCATCAAGGGTTTTACATGCAGTGTGCATGACTTGAAATCTAGTTGTTATCTGTTTCAGCTACATAATGACTTTTAGTAGATAAATAGTGAAAAATGATTGATAAATTTTATACATGTATTTTGAGTGTTTCTTGTTATTTATTTATGCAAATTTCCTCAAGGAGGACTTCATGCCATAAATACATGTAGATTACAGGACTAGTACAAAATGTACTACATGTAGATCGGATGAAGGGATATCTGAAGATTATTGTGGTGAACTATTGCATAATGACTATATATCGATTATTTGTTGTACAGGTGGTACAGATGGAGGGATACCTGAAGAATGGTATAGGTGTACACCATAGTGGTATACTGCCTATACTGAAAGAAGTGGTGGAAATGTTGTTTGGCAAAGGGCTTGTCAAGGTAGTATAAGATCTACAGAAAGATACTGGTGACATGATCTAGAAATCGGTTGAAATTCAACTAATTATTCCTAAAATATGTACAAGCATGCAGATTTGAAATCTAATATTGGATGTTAAAGAGTTTCAACAATTCAATTTCATGTATACTTACATGTATATTCTCTCAAATTGAATACAAAACTTAAAATTAGTATTTGAGGAATTATTTCACTCTCATTTTAGAGAGAAGGAAGTACTTTTATTGAATCATTCTTTTGGTTTTAGATTCTTTTTGCCACTGAGACATTTGCAATGGGAGTAAATATGCCGGCCAGGACTGTAGTGTTTGATTCTATAAGGAAACATGACGGAACAAACTTCCGTGACCTACTGCCAGGGGAGTATATACAAATGGCAGGGAGGGCAGGAAGGCGTGGCCTGGATACCACAGGGACGGTCATAGTGCTGTGTAAAGGAGATGTGCCGGAAATGTCAGAACTACACAAAATGATGCTGGTAGGAGAAGTATTCTTAGACTTTGAAAAGTCTTAAGAGCAGATGTACATTTCTTAGACTATTCAGGAGCAAGCTTTGTTGCTCAATCCTTACCTTTTCTGTATGTTAAGTCTGATCTGAACTTATTGCTTGAATAAATATTGTTTAAGCAAACGTAGAATATGAGGTTGCGTGATGCCGTGTGACATGACTGCTCTGGAGGGTAATACATGTATGATGTCCCTGGAGGGAGACATGATGTTTTGTCGTCCTCCCACGTTACGTTTCTAGACCAATCGGATTTCTTTATTTGTCATATTACATGTATAAATTATATGAGGTATAATAATAGCCTTTGTGTGATGTTGATTAGCTGAGTTTTGGAATCATCTTGAAATATAACCTTATTCTAAAAATATAAATACATGAACATGTAAAACAAAATATCATTTAATTATTTTAATAATAGAAAAATCAATATTTTTATTATATATCATCAAAAGACCATTTCCTTGTTTTGAAAATGAAAGTGCAAGATGCCTATGATCATTTGTCAGTTTGAGCCTACTGCACAGAACAAAATGGTGGGATCACAAATTCTGACATCACTTGTAATTGTTCGTAAACTTACATGTATATATTTTGTTGCCATTATAAATGCCCATCAAGGCATAGTCTGCTATCCGTCGTCGATGTCGACCATATCTTATTATGCCCCTGTTATCGAAGATTCGGGGGCATATAGTTTTTAGCCTGTTTGTCTGTGTATCTGTTTGTCTGCAAAAACTTTAACCTTGGCCATAACTTTTAAATGGTAAGTGATAGGGCTTTCATATTTCACATGTGTATTCCTTGTGACAAGACCTTTCCATGGATACCAAAATTTGTGACCTTGACCTTGGAGTTTGACCTACTTTTGAAAAACTTTAACCTTGGCCATAACTTTTGAGCAGTAAGTGATAGGGCTTTCATATTTCACATGTGCATTCCTTGTGACAAGACCTTTCCATGGATACCAAATTTGACCTTGTAACCTTGACCTCAAAATGTGAACTACTCTTAGCTGTTTTACTGACAAAGATGTCAACAGGGGCATTCATGTTTCACAAACACATGTTTTTTTTATTTCTATTGCAACATAAAAGTGAAAGCATTTTCACATACAGTGTATATTCACTGTTAAAACTTAAGTTTCAAATATTTAGTTGTATATTTACATGTATCACTTTGCATAACATTTTATGTACAAGGGTAAACCCACCAAGCTGGAGTCACAGTTCAGACTTACATACTCCATGATCCTGAATCTTCTCCGTGTGGAACAGTTGCGTGTGGAGGACATGATGAAGCGTAGCTTCTCCGAGTTTCACCAGCAGAAAGATCTGGGTAAATACAAGGAGAAGATGGAGAAGTTACATACCAGGATATCTCAGATAGAGAACATTGTCTGCTTCCTGTGTAGTGTGGACCTGGAGAAATACTACGAGACGTGTAGAGATTACGACAGTCTCAAAAAACATCTACAGGTAGATAAATACTTGCTGCATATAATGTTCAAGTGTTTATAAGGGTGTATGTGTTTTTTCTCAAAGTCCTTTATGACTGATTATCGTCATGTTGTAAGTTATTTTGAAGTGTGTAATTGTATGGTTCAAGTAATTGTAAAATCATAAAACAATGTTCAGATGCATGAAGTTGCAAATGTGTGCTGTGACAGAAATTATTATTCTCTTGTACCTGTCCATTGGGTTTTCCTATGAAAAATATCATTGAAACAAGTAAATTCTCCCTTTTCATGTAATGCATTTCTTTCATATCATGTGGCTACTTTATAATTATGTCATAATTTTCATTGATTTACAGGAGGTGGTATTATCCCATCCTGCTGCAATAAAATGTATGACGGCGGGGAGAGTTGTGATTATAGACAATAACACTCACAAATACGTCCTTGGTGTGGTGCTTAATTCAAGTGTCGGCAGGAATAAGGAGAGGAACTTTACATGTCTAGTCATATGTGATAAAAATAAAAGTGATAGTGTACAAGATAAAAGTGAAAGTGAGAACAAAAAATCGGAACAAAGTGAAGATTTAGTGATGCCGGTACGTAAACGACAGCTCTACTTACCAGATGGAGTGCCGTGGCATGAATTGGTGCAGGTTAAATCTGGTGATATATCAACTGTTACAACGAAAGTCGTCAAAGTGGAAGCTGATAAAGTTATTGATAATGTCAAGAAACGTCAAATACCCAGATTTAAGTAAGTGGTTAATTTCTTAAATGAAATATATTAATAATAAGCCATGCACCTACGGTAGGTAAGGACAATGATAAGGGGCAACATTGAATGCTACCATATGCCTCAGCCGTTAAACCTTGGGTAGGGTACTCCTATAAATATATCTATCCAAATCTAGGGTCATTAAGCAACTGGCATCTTAATAATTACTCAAGTTACTTTGTTTGTGACTACTATTCAGGGTGTATTATGTGTGTACAAGTGTAGTCGTTACAATGCAGGACTGAGATCTAGTCAGGCATTGAACCAGATTATGCCATTTCACAAAAGTACATTATTTTTATGCATCAACTTATGGAATGTCAAGTTAATGATGATACATGTCACAAAATGTAGACTTTCAATGCTTTATTGAGTCTTTGCAGAATACAGAGTTTTTTCCCCTTACATCTGACGTAAAACCATAATTGTGATGTCATGAAAATGGTATGGTAATGTCGATTTTATACTGTCATTTCCAAGACTTTTAGGACTGTTTCCATAGAATTTGATGACATCACAATTAGTCTTTGTCAGATACCGTCTCAAATGGGAAGTAATTCTGGTTTTCGAAAATTGCGAATAGATATGGAGTAACTTAGAAAGTTTATGATTGCAAAATTTGTGAGTGTATCAAACTCAAGAAATTTCAGTTACATGTAAAACGTTACTTTCATATGATTAACCTGTCTACTCTCCCTCCCTCCCTAGGGATGACCCTCCCAGCCAGTCTGTATCAGTGGCCACACAGGAACTCCTGAGGATCACCGAGTCCAACCCTGACGGTCTGGATGGCCTTGACCCACTTAAAGACCTTCACCTTCGTGACATAGAGCTGGTGGAGCAGTTCCGCTCACTGAAGATGATAGAGGATGGGCTCAGTAAATACCAGTGTGTCAACTGTCCTAGATTTGATGAACACGTATGCACACACATGTCTATGTGTATTTGTATGTAATTTATACAAAATTTAATGTCATTGTAAAACTAAATCAGTTATATCGATCAAATTAAAAAAAATTGAATCTGCTTATCAAGTTACAACAGACTTAAGATCACCTTAGTTTTATACAGTTATCTATAATAATTTCAAGTAGTTATACTCTAGTAGAACAGTATTTACCTTCTGTTTACACATTGCATAATCTTGTTTTTTAAAATGCTTTTAACTGATTGGAACTTGACAGGAATTTAGTGAATAAATTTTACTTTTATGACGCACAACATTAAATGGTAAAGCTTTTACTGTGATATTACCACAATGTTTTCATGATCTTTAATCGAGAGATAATCATAATAATTGTGCAGAATGATGAATGTGAGGTGCATGGATAATTCCCCTATCATTACATTTATAGTTCAGAGAACACAGTAGAAATATGAAGTTGAGGGACGAGTACAAACATCTGAAGTTCCTATTGTCTGATGAGAGTCTAACACTACTACCAGAGTATCAACAGAGAGTTCAAGTATGTATCGCTAGCTTATATAGTTTGATTACGTTAATTCTTATTTCTCTTTAAATAGGGATTATATTCACATGTATAAAAATAAGTTTCCTGTTCTTCTTTGCATTTTACATGAATAATAAGACAATTTGCTCTCATATCAGTTACAACTTTGATGAGCATTTAAACTTTACACTTGTCTATCAGAGACAAAATTATATTGAAGTACATGTAATTCAGAAACAAAATATTGAAAATTGATTTTCCCTATTGAGACATACTTACTGTAAACATGAAATTTTCGTGTGGTGGAAATTTTCGCATATCTATCGAATCGATTTGTTTCTTCCCCATGCAAAAACTACCCTGCAGCATTCTTACAATGAGATTTAGGGGTTACCATGCGTGTGTTTTACAAAAACTGACAGGGTATCGGCGAATCCCCTGTCAGAAATTGAGTTTTACCGCGAGGCGTTAGCCGAGCGGTAAAACGGATATTTCTGACAGGGGATTCGCCGATACCCTGTCAGTTTTTGTAAAACATCAGTATGGTAACCCTATTCTAATACAAATGGTCAGTAATGCGCTAGAAAACATCTGCTTTTCACGACGTCGCCATGGGAACACATGACGTCATAGCAGAAACTGCAGTGAAATGTGAATCCCCTTGCAGTTTTTTCATTGCTCAACCAATCAGAATGCGCGTTGCAAACAGAGTGCATTAGAATATCATATCACAAATATTTCCCCAGAGCGTAACGTCTTGATAACATCATCATGAAATTTTCCCTTACTGAAAATGACCACGTTTACAGTATAATATGTATACATGTATATATACTTACATGTATTTTAGCACTATTCAAATTTTAGCTTAGTATGTATACATGTATATACTTAAATGTATTTTGGCACTATTCAAATTTTAGCTTAGTCAGTGCTTTTAAGTTTAGTGCTACATGTAATTTATGAAGACCAAACTAAATTGTATGCATGTAATAGATTATAATGGAAAATGAATTCAATATGTCATTTCATAATTAATCTACATGTATTACTTGAAAGTAAATTTGATCAATTTTGATCCCTTCCTGGTAGAATGTGATTGTGCTAAAATAAGTACATGTACATGTACTAGCATTAAATGTGTCAATTTGAAGATCTTTTCTCTTTTACAGGTTCTAAAAGCTCTGAATTACATAGATGACAACAATACGGTACAGCTGAAGGGACGTGTAGCTTGTGAGATAAGTAATCATGAACTGATGATAACGGAGCTTGTGTTTGAGAATGTACTTACAGAGCTCCATCCTACAGAGATTGCTGCTCTACTCTCCTGTGTCGTGTTTGAACAGAAAAAATGTAGTGAACCAAATCTTATTGATACCTTACAAGAGGTAAGGAAGGTTTTGTAAAGGCTTGGATGTACGAGGGTTGTCCCAGAAATTGTAGACATCGACAATAAGAATGTAGTGGCGCGTTGCATTTTTATAAACTTAGCATTGATAAATGTGACATAGAATTTGGCTTCTGTTAATGGAAAACCAATAATTTATCTATCATAGTATAATTTTTATTGAAGAAATAAACACATAGGGTGACGACAACCGGCGCATGATAGATAACGTCATGGATTCTGGCGACTGTGGCTAAGATTATGCCAAAAGGCAGCAAATTGCAATTTTATGTCATATATTGATAATAGACTTGGTACCCATCGAGCAAATACGCGAATCATATTTTAATACATACTTGAGAGGATTCTCTACTCAGTAAATTTACTTATTTCGATCCTCTATACTATTTCTTTTACCGTTCGACGCCGGTCTTCAATGGCGTTTTGGCCAAAGTAACTGTCTGACAATGGCCCCTCTTCTTGCGTCCTTGTCTAGGTTTGTCTGTCCATTCATCGGCAAATCTCTTGTTTCACTTACGTACAAATGTTCTGCGAAAATGTTCATACTTTTCTTATCTTTTTATTTCTTACTTTTTCTAAAAAGGGGTCAATCAATGATCAATGCAATATTGCGAGACCATTTTCTGCTCCGCTAATACAGATGACGTCGCCGTCTTTTGAATGATTGGTGAGGTGATCGTGTTATAAAATGCTTCATAATCTAATTATCTACATGTATAACGCCAATGACAAAAATACAGCATGTATCTACCCGTAAAAATCAGTACATTCAGTCGTTTAAATTTTTGGCCGGATTGCAAAGCAATTCCGGTCTATAGATTGACGATGTCCGTCCGTCTGTCCGTCCGTCTGTCCGTCTGCCGTCAACATTTTGGTTAAAGTTTCTGGTTGAGGCAAAATCTAAGGAACTATATGCAGTAGAAACTTTATATTATACATGAAGGTTGCCCATGACAAGACCTTTCAATTTATGCTGTAACGTTTGACCTAGTGACCTTGACCTTGGACTTTGACCTAGTTAAAGATTTTGGTTAAAGTTCCTGGTTTAAGCAAAATCTAAGGAACTGTATGCAGTAGAAACCTTATATTATACATATAGGTATCCCATGACAAGACCTTTCAATTTATGCCATAACGTTTTACCTAGTGACCTTGACCTTGGACTTTGACCTAGTTAAAGATTTTGGTTAAAGTTCCTGGTTTAAGCAAAATCTAAGGAACTGTATGCAGTAGAAACCTTATATTATACATATAGGTTTCCCATGACAAGACCTTTCAATTTATGCCGCAACATTGGACCTAGTGACCTTGACCTTGGACTTTGACCTAGTTAAAGATTTTGGTTAAAGTTTCTGGTTTAAGCAAAATCTAAGGAACTGTATGCAGTAGAAACCTTATATTATACATTTAGGTTGCCCATGATGAGACCTTTCAATTTATGCCGCAACATTGGACCTAGTGACCTTGACCTTGGACTTTGACCTAGTTTAAGATTTTGGTTAAAGTATCTGGTTTAAGCAAAATCTAAGGAAGTGTATGCAGTAGAAACCTTTTATTATACATTTAGGTTGCCCATGACGAGACCTTTCAATTTATGCCGTAACATTGGACCTAGTGACCTTGACCTTGGACTTTGACCTAGTTAAAGACTTTGGTTAAAGTTCCTGGTTTAAGCAAAATTTAAGGAACTGTATACAGTAGAAACTTTATATTATACATGTAGTTTGCCTCTGACAAGACCTCAATGTATGCTGTAATATTTGACTTAGTGACCTTGACCCAGTTGGTGACAAAAACTTACTTTGCAATCCGGCCATACCGTCTTTAGCGGTGTTTTATTAATACTATTTTAGTAATCATTGATAAGTATTCAACTTGTTTTAATATCAATTGTTTTTTCGGCGCATGAAATTTCGTTCTGCGCCGGTAAGGTCCAACCACTGTTTTAATATTCCTATCAACTTTTAATGACATCGGCAGATTTCAGTTTACATGTAGTTAACATTTGATACTTCCCAGATAGTTAAATCCACATCCTGGAAAATCTTGTGTAGAATTAATGCGAAATAAAGGAATTGTGAACAATGTCTACGTTTTTCTGGGACAACCCTCGTAATAGAGATGACATTTGATTCACTAAACATCTTCCAGCTTGATTGACAATGCTATGTCCTGTAATGTACATGTATCTCTTATAGAACCATAAATCAGTTCAGTATCACAGTTTTTTCTGCCCGATTGCTATTGAAGGAGAAAAAGACTTGAGATTTTTGTTATCTTTTAAAATTTATGAGATGGATTCACATCACCATCCACATAAGGTCCAGTTACTTACCATAAAATTATTTGGCAAAACTTGGTTTGTACAGATAAAGTTTTCATTATTTACATTTTCCTTTTGACAAGACCTATCCATTGGTACATGTGTACCTAACTTTTTTACCTAATGGCCTTGACCTTGGTGTTTGATATTTTGGTAAAATTCGTCTGTATCTCTGTCTCATCTTTGTTTCACAACTTGTTTTATAACTAGGTGAATATTTTTTGAGAGCATTACAGACCAGAATTTCCAACATATGAATTCTTGAAAGCAAAAGCCTGTTGATTTTGTATATCAAGTTATTAAATGTATTACTATACATATACATGTACATACATTTGTATATTTGCAGGGTAAGAATCGTATCCTTGAGATAGCAGGAAGGATCAGTGATCTACAGAGACAGTGTGGTATGGAGCTAGCTGGAGATTACGAGGAAGAATTCAAGTTTGGGCTGATGGAAGTTGTGTTCGAGTGGGCTAGAGGAATGGTAATATATGTGTTCAAAACTTGCTATGAATGATGACCTACTTTCACATTAAAAAAAAAAAAAAAAAAACTCAATAAATGAAAAGAACAAGAATAAAGTTTGACTTTATTTACAATATGTAATCTTTGTGCCCTAACGAGCACTGTTACATACAAGTATAAATGTATAAACAATTTCAGAGAAAGTAATGATTTTTACAAGGATCCTGTGTCATTATGCTGTACGTGTGTACATACATTGTACACAATATGTATTTACATAAAGAAGAGTTTGTGAAGTACCGTTTAATCAATGATGATCATTCTGTATATTTCCAGCCCTTTGCTGATATCACCACCCTTACTGATGTTCAGGAGGGTATCATAGTGAGGTGTATTCAGAGATTACACGAGACTTTACGTGACGTTCGTAACGCTGCCAGAATCATTGGAGACCCTATTTTATATCAGAAAATGGAGGAAGCTTCCCACATGATCAAACGAGACATTGTTTTTGCTGCCTCTTTGTATACGCAATGACTAATAATAATATCATTAAATGATCTCAATATCATTCCCAGTCTCAGTCTAGACATTTAGAAGTACATGTACATGTAAAATGTAGACAAAGATTTTTTCAAAAGAAGTGTAAAGTCAAAGTCACATTATCAAGGTCAGGAGGTCAAAAGTCTAGGTAAACAATAAAAGCTCTAGTAATGGAGAATATGAATAATAATACAGCAGTTATTGTCAAAATGAGATTTTTAAAAAAGTCTTATTCCAAGTTCACTGGGTCAAAAGATGACTTATATAAACATGGGCAACATTTATGTAAAATTTTCTGCTTCTATCTCTTTTAATTGCTGAGTTTTCCCATCAAGCAGACACTTTTACACATAAATCTGACATATGGACAGAAAGACATTGTCAAGCTTGAGACCAAATTGCTTTGCCATTAAAGCAAAAATTCCTGACAGAAAACAATGTGAAAAATTTTCATCACACAGTCTTGCTATATAATGCAAAAGGACGATGCAGAAACATATCTGCCCAGTGACACAGCATATTTTTGCATGGATTGTCACAAATCTAGTATCACAGTTTTATGCAAACATGGCCTTATTTAGATAACATTCCAAGCCATTGCTGATGGTTGAGTTGTTAAACCTGAAGTATGTAGCACCATATATATAAGACTGTTGATCACTTATCAATCAGAGTTCCCTTGAATTTCTTCTTAGCCTCTTCTTGCTGAAATGCAAAGTAAGGAAAACATATAAATTGAACAATTGATAACAACTGATATGACAAATTAGGCCATCAGAACACATGCGCAGAAAATTTGTGGTGCCATCTGCAAGGTGTAAGAAGAATGCAAAATTTTCTACTTTAGTGTTTAATGAATGTACACTATTGTATGATAGACTAATACAACAGAGTACAAGTACAAAATCTTTACCTCCTCTATTCTTCTTTTATTCATGCCTTTCCTCAAGAGTTGTTTCTCTATAACCTTGGCATTGGCTGCATAAGAATCCGCTATTTCTTTCTGAAAAATTCATAGCAACATATTTAGTAGGTAGCATGTGAATCAGTGAAGCTCCAGGCAAGACTAAATACTTAGATATTTCATTTAAAGAGGTTTCAACAAACAACTGAATGCATTGTGCATGCAAACCTTACTTATACTTTGAAAAATACATGTTTTATTGATCTTCAATACCATTTTACATCATAGGTTTTATTATCTTTATAATGAGTAAAAGTTTCATAATGAAAAACTGTGATCTTATAATAATATATTTATAGGATATTGTAGTCTTACCGCCTCAATTTCTTCCTCCTCCTCGTCCACTGTTGACACGGTAACAGAACTGAATTTACCCATGTTCTTGGTATGCTTTGTCAATGTCACCTAAATCATTCAAAATATAACAAATGAAAGTTTGGTTTTCATTCATGCTATGTGAACAGCGTCACTGAAAAGACCATGATAATTAAGAAAGTACATGTAATAATGACGTTCACAAACAGATACATGTAATAATAGAAATCTATCTGCATAACCATTTTGGCCTATGTGAATCAAATGTACATTTATACAGATGAGGTGTTGGATTTCTTTGATTATTTCATCCATCTGGAATCTGAGAGAGAAACCAAATTAGTCTTAACATTCGAACATCCCTTCCCCCCCCTCCATACAGAGTATAAATAATAGGGGTGTAATAATATATCAATACATTGTATATATTGTGATATTGAATAAATTTGTATAGAATTGTGATACGAAATGTGTATTGCAATATATTGCGCCCTTATGGATTAGATGAATAATATACAATTATTGACTGGGAATGAGGGCAATATATGATTTGTTGGACCTGAAGATAAAATATTGCCCTCGGCCTTCGGGCAATATTTTATCTTCAGGTCCAACAAATCATATATTGCCCGAATTCCCAGTCAATAATTGTTTTGTTATACCTTACATCAATACTGCAGCGACGAACCGATTAGCCCGGCATGTTTACGTTCATTTTCTTCTATAAGAGAAAGAGCGCGGTAAAATAGGTAGAGCTTATAGCGTCATCAATGACGTGACGTCACAAACGATGTACCGTTTATCGGTCAATATTTTTTGAAATATTGCCCTAGGGCCAACATTGATGTAAATATTGACCGCTTGGTCAAATATTCGAATTTATAGGCATTTTTCCTATGGGGATTTTATATAGAGATACTGATAAGGGTATAACAAATCATTATATCTCTTGATTTTAATCAGTTCAATTGAAAGAGTTATGACAAAATCAAAAATATTCAAAGACTTGTGTTTGTTTCTTTCTAGAAAATGCCATTAACATGAGCAGAATGGACAAACATACAAAACCCAATTTTATATAAAAATTGATGAAAATGAAATAAAACTATATACATTGTATCACAATACATCTAATGAAATATCGCAATATATCACAATACACCTTTGGCGTATTCTTTCACCCCAAATAAATAATGGTGTCATTCAAATAGACTGTGTAACGTACAACTTAAAAACTAAACTAAATTATCTTGAATCTGGTTTGTTGAATGTAGACCATACCTTTGTGACCTCAGCCTTATAGATGACCTTGACCCAGACTTTGTTTTCTGTTTTATCACACTATGTATCCAATCCCCAAGAAGCTCTAGATGGACTTTACTGAATTTTAACGATTAATTTTGGACTTTCTTATTCAATCCCATCCCGGGCTTTGATACCATATCTTTTTCATACAACATTTTTAAAATCAAGGACCTGGATTATTTACCTTCTTCGGTTCAGATATCTGACTGTACACATCTGTTTTTGAAGCATCTCTCTTCAGAGCTCCGTCCACTACAAACATGACCTTGCTGTTTCCTTGGTGATGGTAATACAGCCACAGCCCACATCTGGTAGAGAAATTCATTCCATATACAAATATATTGTAAAACTAAATAATAGAAAAACAGAAATGTAAAGGCCGATTCAAAGTACCTGAAATCTTTCATGGAGTGTCAGACATTTGGGAATTGTTATTACTATAAATAGACACAAAGTGAGATTTCATCGGACTCAACAATTTTTTATTGGCAAATCCGATAAAACCGATATTTTTCAGGAACTCTGTGTTTTATGTTCAAAAGATACACTGACGGTCCTTGATTTTTAAAAGCATATTAAATAAACTCAAAGAACAAGGTCTAAGCAAAAAGTATGGGTATCATACGATAATGTCTGATATGTAATTTCACAAGAAGTGCATGTTCATGTAAATTTAACTTTAACTTAAATTTGCAGTGCTGTAATATGATCAAACAACTCTTACTGAGAGACATGGAGATTATGTACTAAGAGATAAGTAAACATAGTTCAAATGGTTCCTACCTCTTACATTTTTGTCGATACTGCTTCTCTATCCCTTCAGGTCTACAAGAAAATAGAATAGTACATGTAATTAATATCATATTTATCAATTTTAAAAACTCATTTTAAAAACATCCACTAAACAATGGCAGATTTAGAGAGGGGGGTGTGAGGTCATCTTACAGTGAGGAGGTTGTTTTACACCACAATTGTACGTTCTTCGAGATCTCTGGGTAATTGGAGAAGTGAGAGGGTTGTGCTCACGTAATCCAGGATAACTACTTTGCTACTTGCGTGGCAAATGGCCATCCAAAGTCGGCACCGGTTACCCATTGGTCTCGTCGGTTTATGTGTAGTCTTTTGTGCTTGATGTTTACATGTCGTATGTCTCTTTTCCGTCTCACAATCATTTGCAAAACATGTCAAACAAAGTGCAGAGGTACGGGGATTGTATTTTACAGGTGCTGTTTTCTAATAAGGATTAATTTTTTTCAACTACAAAATTATGTATAACACATATCTTAAAGGATTCTGAAAAATGGGTAAATTTGTAACATTATTGATATATATAAGAATCATGGCCAATCTTGTGCACCTGATCTTTTTTCAACAAAATTTATTACAGAAACAGCCTTTAACTCTAGTCACACTTCAAACATAATGAAACATTTAAAAATTTCATTGCATGTAAACATATGCTCCAGAGGCCACTAATTTGTTTACAATTTTCCAAATTTTCTTGCGGATCCCTCCCCTAACCCCTTTTATTTAAGTGGAAAGTTCAAATTCAACCTATACCCTCCCTTGTACCTTACGGAACAAATAAATACGTAATTTGACACAAGTAAGCATGTGAGTTCTGATATTACAATCATGACAATCTGAATACATGTATGATTTGATCAAGATATATAATTTGGCCAATACATTTAAAGTATAGTGACTCATACATCTCATCAAGATCAGATGTGGGTTTGTGAGTGTTTTTCTGACATACCATCTGTGATGCAAGATGTCATCTATATCACATGTGAGCTTGTAAGTGTTTTTTTCTGACATCAAATTTTAGCTATAAAACAATTCCTCAGATGTAAATTTGTACAATGTTTCTGACTTTCTCTCTAAGATACATGTATATTATGTCACCAGGATCACATGTGAGTCTGTGAGCATGTTTTTGACTTACCGTCGGAGATATACAATGTCATCAGGATCACATGTGAGTCTGTGAGCATGTTTTTGACTTACCGTCGGAGATATACAATGTCATCAGGATCACATGTGAGTCTGTGAGCATGTTTTTGACTTACCTTCGGAGATATACAATGTCATCAGGATCACATGTGAGTCTGTGAGCATGTTTTTGACTTACCGTCGGAGATATACAATGTCATCAGGATCACATGTGAGTCTGTGAGCATGTTTTTGACTTACCGTCGGAGATATACAATGTCATCAGGATCACATGTGAGTCTGTGAGCATGTTTTTGACTTACCGTCGGAGATACACAATGTCATCAGGATCACATGTGAGTCTGTGAGCATGTTTTTGACTAACCGTCGGAGATACACAATGTCATCAGGATCACATGTGAGTCTGTGAGCATGTTTTTGACTTACCGTCGGAGATACACAATGTCATCAGGATCACATGTGAGTCTGTGAGCATGATTTTGACTAACCGTCGGAGATACACAATGTCATCAGGATCACATGTGAGTCTGTGAGCATGTTTTTGACTTACCGTCGGAGATACACAATGTCATCAGGATCACATGTGAGTCTGTGAGCATGTTTTTGACTAACCGTCGGAGATACACAATGTCATCAGGATCACATGTGAGTCTGTGAGCATGATTTTGACTAACCGTCGGAGATATACAATGTCATCAGGATCACATGTGAGTCTGTGAGCATGTTTTTGACTTACCGTCGGAGATACACAATGTCATCAGGATCACATGTAAGTTTGTGTGCATGTTTATGACTGTCAATAACTCTAGCATCATCACGTCTTCTTTTCGGCAATTTTTCCATTGGACAATCTATAAAAACAAATTGAATTCATTTGAATATTATGTCTTTTAAATGGTACACATCTTTATAGCATGCTTAAAGAGTGAATTGACTTCTACAACATATTTGCAGTAGATTGAAATATTTCTTCCAGAGGGAAGGGATAATATAAATAAAACACAAAGTTAACACTCGTTTGCACAAATTTTCGGCCCCTTGGCCTTTATCAAATGTAAAAACAACAAAGTATAGAAACAACAAAGTATACTTTGACATTTTTACACTTGATAAAGGCCAAGGTGCCGAAAATTTGTGTAAACGAGTGTTTGTGTTTTTATTTACTACAACATAGAATATCTTTTTAGTTTTCAGGCGCATAGCTAAAGTGCTTATCACGTGGAAGCCTTCCAGTTAGAAAAGTTTTAGGGACTTTCAAAAATTAGAAAACGAATTTCTAATATTAGAAATTAATTTCTTATATCAGAAAATAGACTGAATTTCTAATATCAGAAAATAAATTTCTAATACTAGATAAAACTATGCTTAAGACGGTATGGACGGATTGCAAAGTAAGTTTTTGTCACTAGGTCAAATATTACAGCATACATTGAGAGGTCTTGTCAGAGGCAACCTACATGTACAATATAAAGTTTCTACTGCACACAGTTCCTTTGATTATTCTTCAACCTGAAACTTTAACCAAAATCTATAACTAGGTCAAAGTCCAAGGTCAAGGTCAGTAGGTCAAATGTTATGGCATAAAATGAAAGGTCTTGTCATGGGCAACCTACATGTATAATATAAAGTTTCTACTGCATAAAGTTCCTTAGATTTTGCTTCAACTTGAAACTTTAACCAAAATCTTTAACTGGGTCAAAGTCCAAGGTCAAGGTCACAATGTCAAATGTTATGACATAAATTGAAAGGTCCTGTCATAGGCAACCTACATGTAAAATATCAAGTTTATATAGCATACAGTTCCTTAGATTTTGCTAAAATCAGAAACTTTGACCAAAATCTTTAACTAAATCAAAGTCCAAGCTCAAGGTCACTAGGTCAAATGATACAACATGAAAGGTCTCATCATGGCAACCTACTGTACATGTATAATATAAGGTTTCTACTGCATATAGTTCCTTAGATTTTGCTTCAACCAGAAACTTTAACCAAAATCTTTAACAAGGTCAAAGTCTACCTGGTAAGGTCAAGTTCACTAGGTCAAATGTTACGGCATAAACTGAAAGGTCTCGACATGGACAATGTACATGTATAATATAAGGTTTCTACTGCTACAGTTCCTTAGATTTTGCTTCAACCAGAAACTTTAACCAAAATCTTAAACTATGTCAAAGTCCAAGGTCAAGGTCAGTAGGTCATGTTACAGCATAAATTGAAAGGTCTCTTCATGGGCAGCCTACATGAATAATATGAAGTTTCTACTGCTTACAGTTCCTTTGATTTTGCTTCAACCAGATACTTTAACCAAAATGTTTACGACAGACAGACGTACAGAAAGACATCATCAATCTATAGACCGGAACTGCTTTGGAGTCCGGCCAAAAATGATTTTCTATAAAATGATTTTCTAATATTAGAAAATGATTTTCTAATGTGAAAAAATTAATTTCTAATACCAAAGGACTGAAGGTCCTGAGAGATACTTCTAGATCTATGCAAAATTTATTATCAGCAGATATCAAAATGTTGAATAATGTTATCGTAAGGCAATGATGATTATTTTTTTTAACACAGGGTGCATATGTGAAGCTTATAATATCTCTATAAACAACACAAACTATGTTTATCTAACCTCAGTGTTGATAAAAGAAAGATAACTATATAACTTTAATGCAATTTTTGAGTTATCTTTCCTAACATTGTCATAAACAAAGTAGTATATTACTACGCCACCATTGTGCTGTGAAAACAAGAATTATAGTTGGTATTGTGTGGTGCATTTATTCTATATGAAATTGAAACTGTTTTCAAGATGGAGAATATTCTTGTTCTTGCATTTTGTATGTGGTAGACAGCAAATCCCTGAGCTAGACACAGCACTATATTTTGAGGTGCAAAGCGGCAGTATCTCAATTTGCATACTTTGAAGCAGTTACCATAACAGTAAGATACTTCCTGAAAGGAAGTATCTTAATAAAAATTTTCATTATTTTATATAAGAAAATAGTAAAATTCCTAATACCACGGTAAAATGTATTAGAAAATTAATTGCTAATATTAGAAAATAAATTGAGTGTTCAAAGAACACATGTGTTGCCTGCACAGCTTTTTAATGTCAAATGCTTTAGTAATAAGGAATGAAAGTGAATTCTTACAATATCAAAGTTTATTATATTACAATCCATACAGTTTTTAGCTCACCTGAGCAAAGCTCAAGTGAGTTATTCAACTTATTGTCATAGCCACTGTCCGTCGTCGTCCGTCCGGCGTAAACTTTTAACATTTTTGACATCTCCTCTGCTACCGCTGCACGGAATTTTACGAAACCTTACAGGAAGCAAGAACTCAAGATCCTCTATCAATTTTTTTTTTTCATGCCGACAGGTCAAAGAATATGGCCATCCAGGGCTCTGATTGGATGACACATTTTCGACATCTCCTCTGAAACTGCTACACAGAATTTCATGAAACCTTAATTACTGGAAGCAAATACTCAAGGTACTCTACCAAATTGTCCACTATCATTCTATTGTTTGCAACTCAGGTGAGCGATGTGGCCCCCTTGGGCCTCTTGTTCTTTCAAAAGTAGGTCAGGTTCAAGGTCGCCAGTATTTCTACTTACCCATATAATTTCTTTTTTAATTTAGAAAATCATGAATAAGGGTAACCTTAATTATAATAATATAATAAATATGAATATAATTAAATATGAATTATAAAAAACATAAAAATTTGGATAACTTAAATTAAAAAAAATGAAGTTTGATATTTTTTTTCTTTGGCTTCTTTTTTTTTTTTTTAATTTCTACTGAATGCAGGAATTACTATTTAACAATAAGAATTCTTCCTTAGAAAGGTGACAATACATCTGTGTGTCCTATATAGGTGAGGGGAGTTGTTAATTAGCTCAGGTAATAAACTGTTAAAACATCCCCAATAATACCCCACAACAGGTAAAGTCGCTCTAGGATGGCTCAGGTAAAAACACCTGAAAAACACTGCATATTCTGATTTTTTCTTCACTGTGTTTTTTGTTTTTTCTGCATTACACCTGAACCTGTCTGTACATGTTTGTATTTGAGGGATTAGTGCACCTAGTCCTTTCTTATACAGAAACGAATTTCTAACTTTAACAAAAATGAATATCTAAATATTATATAAACTAAAAAGTCTTAGATACAAATTTCTAAATAGTGAAAACAAATTTCAAAATTATCTCACTCGTAAAAATTCTACGTGCAGTGCCAATTAACACATCAATGGCAATTTTGCACATTTTCGCAAACTGAAATGGTTAAGAAAACATCAGGTTGGTGGTATTGATTTGTTTGGTAAGCTTCATGATTAGAAAATAGTTTGCTTAGCTTTGGCATGATATGAATTCCTTTTAGTTTGTGAATATTTTCAATCATATATCATTTTTTCATCATGAATGGTATGATATAACAATATACTGATATCGAACACATAAAGGTAGTTTAAACTCCATTAAAAAAGGTTGGGCCGAAACCTCCAGGCCAATACCTCTTGGGGCCCAGCACTGTTAAAGGAAGAGGAAGCAGAAATGGTAGAGATGGCCGAGTGGATAAGGCGTTCAACTCTCACGCAGACGACCGGGGTTCGAATCCCGGTGTGGTCATATGAGAGTTGAAAGTCATATCTATTCGTTCGTCCCTACCAAGTCTCCTGACCGGGGGACTATAAAGGGCTCGGTTGGGTACCCACATTCATGCTGCGGCAAGGGTATCCAGGTGTGGTGGCACCTTATAAAAGCCATTGGAAATACAGACCATCCAAGCAGTACATATGTGGCAGTGTGAGTTTGATGACTTGTGTTAAATCCTTAAGTCAGTATTTGATTATTATACGCCTTATAAATTACCCCCGTTTTTATCCCATTTTCCAATTCATATTTCCCACTCTTTTTCCTGTCCGTCTTTGCCGGTCATGCGCATCATGACTTCCGTTCTCATGCCGCAATGCGTATGATACGTCACTATACTAATTAACCATAACTAACCAATTACCGACCTGTTTTACTGACACATGACAAAATGACACTGTTCTATTGGCTGAGAATGTTCTGGCGTTTTAGTCTTTGTTTCTTAGTTCCCGCTCTGGTCAGATTTGCCGAGAGCGTTGTAAGGACCAGACGTGGTGGCGATTTTGAAGTTATATACATTTATTTGCGATCCAGTCGTATATAGTTGAGTTGAACACGTAACCTAATATACGTACATCATTATATTTACCTGAGCTCAGTACACGCACACACGTCATAGTGAGTTACTTTTTCACTTTTTTTCTCTTTATTTCATTTTCCTCTAAATTTCCCAGATTAACGTTTTAACTTTAAAGAGAGAATTTAGTTAAGTAATTTAGAATAGAATAATTCTGTTAAAAATACGTATATTGTGAAGTTTTTGAATACTTACCTTTTTCTGATGTAATTGTATCGTCTCTCAGACTTTATGAGCTATATTTTTGAGCCGATCAGTTTACTATTATTTAGAAAGCTGTTTCATAGATTTTACCTTGTTTTTATGCCCCGAACGAATATTGTATCAAACCTTATATTATTTGTAGTTACTCGACCATCATGTAGTTCTTAGAGGTTTGGTCGACTGCAAGCTAATATCAGTGCCCAGTCTAGTTCCATAAATTGGTACGCATATATAATTATTGTTTATTTTCAATTCATATACTTACCTTGTTATTTGTGTACAGATAAAATACGATCTTTATACTTACCATTTTCTTACTATGTTGAGTCAGAGTTATTTCCCTTAGAAATGTAACGCTCAATCAAATCGATCTCTAATCAGATTAATGTTAATTGGTCATGTTTGAAATACATTACCGTACCAATTAGTGTCGATAATTATTGTATATGCAGACTGTGATTTTTATATTAATATATGTATGAAATGTATGAAATACAAATGATATATTCTGTATTCTTATGATGATTTTTCATACGTTTCAGGACTGTACTATATTACATGTATGCCATTCGTTGATATTGATGCAATAAATGGTAAAATGTGAACCAGGTGTTATCTATTCTGATGGTAACCACCCCGGTTACACATAATTATACAACCCTCCTGCATACACCACATACACAAGTGGAGGGTGGGCATTAAAATGGGGTAGAGCGCTGTTGACTATTATCGGCAGGGTACAATTATCGGCACCTATATTTATCGCCTTTAATAAACAAGAGTATTGACGTGTTTGTTGTTCTTATGTTGTACAGGTAGAAGCAACAGTATATCAGAAACAATTTTATGAACTTCAGTCCATCATATACCTAATAAATATGGTGCCTACCACTGTCTTTTAAAAAAGATGAAAACAATAGTAGGGAAAACACCGTCTTTATCATAACAAATAAAAAAATTCCTTTTTTGAGTCATTGTTTCATAGAAGTTGGAGTTGGTTTTTGTAACTATTTTCAGATTCACAATTGCATAGTGGATTCCTCTTTGTTATTTCATATTTTTCGATTATTTTTATGAAGAACTTGCCTACCTTTTACTCTTTCCAATTTATATCCCATTTTCCTGACCCGTCTATAATTATCGGCATATCTGAATACTTACCTATGCACATAGCCATGTTCCCGCTTTTGGAAAATTTCATTTCCGTTTTTCAGTAGACAATTACTGGAATTTGTAAATTATTTTATTGTCTTTTAATATAAAAGAATATTCAGTGGTAATCCGACCCAGTTTCAGTAGTAACTAACGTTTTTCAAACAGTACTGATCAGGGAAGATGCCGATAACGTGGAACACGCAGAAAATATAACTTCATGGGTAACTTTATTCGGAAGCGTTTATGACCTTCCTGGGTTACGACCAACTAAAATAAAAGTTTGGTTGCAGACGTCTTGGGGAACACCAATCACATGGTATAGTCATAAACTTGCAACATTACATTTCAGCCAATGCACAACGGCGATTTTAAAAGATATGCTCATCTCTCTTGTTGAGGGTGCCAATAATACTGGACATATGCCGATAACACTGAACAAAAGTTGACTTGCAAGAACCGTTTTATCAAGAGGTGGGCTACATTTGTGCTATATAGAGATGGTGGTCAAGGTCGATAAAAAAATCCCCCTACACATGGTATAGTCGATAAAATAATAAACAAGAGGAATTGGCCACTAGGCAAGGTAAAACGTAAAGGTGCCGATAATTGTCTACAACGCTCTAGTACTCCGCAGCTTAAATAATTGAGATTATATGGGGGCGTTTCCATTAAAGGGTGTTCGAATGTATTTTTTTTTTAACTGACAAATCAAAAGGTAATAGTATGTAATCGAGTGTTCGAGTATCAGAGGGCGTGTATCGGTTAGTCACGTGAATGTCCAGTATATAGTTTGTAATTTGGTTATTTGCGGCACTCTACCTGTAGCTCGCTCGCTAGTTGGTATTAAGAGGTTTCCATGTAAATTCATTGAATTTTAATTTTCTAGTTTAACTTGAGTCTTGAATACCAAAATTTTCAATTTTACAAATAATGTTACGATTTTTAAACGTTACTTTTATACACGTACATGTGGATTCAAGGCTCGACTATCTTCAATCTTTATTTAGGGAATTAGTCTCTAATTATGTGTTGAATATCAGATGATTATGCGGACATATTTTCATAATACTTAATGATTTTTTTTGTATGCTTTGATGTGCATCGTACAATTTGCAACATATGTACCATCAATAAATCGCTAGCGAGCGGCATTCCATTCATGTGTTTGTTTTCTTTTATCATTTAATTAATTTATATTCGGACGAACGAAGTAAGGGAGAATGGGGCTATGAGGCACCCCAGAGGGGAACAGCCTGGCTAGACTACTCTGTAACGGGCAGTTTGCGAATGAGTTCCCCGCAATATAACATCTATACAGCCAACTGACCCAATAGAGGGTTGCCAGGTGCCCAAACAGAAAGAAAGAAAGAAACCTCTGGCCCCCTGGCAACCCTGTTAAGTTTTAGAGTCAATATAGACAAGGTTTACGAACCTAATATCAATGATATTTGACCACAAATACAGTAATACACATATAGAGGTTTTTCAGCTTGATACTCCTCCTGATCTTTGACATCTGTACAAACGACGCTCTTCGAAACAACCTTCGGCATCTCGAAGTTTCGTCTTCAAGTTGTATGCCGCTTATATCACGTATAAAAAATGAAGACCTAAACGATAAAGTATATATCTTTTACTGAATTATTTTTTTTTTAATTATGTCAAAGTCAGTAATAAAGGAGATCATAGATACAAGATTTTGAAAATTTCGGCATTCTAATCTAAAACACATATAACTTTTATATGATTTAAGCGGCAAAAATAGAAAGTACAAGTCGACTTGAAAGTACTTCGACCAAATTAAAGGTTTATTTTTAAAACTTTATTTTGAAAATTGAATAAAACAAGATCATTGTCATGGTGAATTTTATTATAGACGTATTTGAATAGTTTTAAGATAATATAAATCCTGCATTTTATATAATTTCTTTCTTCATCTTGTTAAATTATACTAAAGATATTTCGGATCGAAATATTTGAAAAACAAGCTGACTTCAATTGTTTTATTGCACATGCAAAAGAAATCGAAAAGAAATCGCAGATTGACAAGTAAAAATGATGCAGAATATTCCAAGTTCGGCCGCAAGTTCACCTGCTTATCCAGGTTTTTCTCATGGATCAAACAAAATGGACGACTTAGAATTCCCATACTGTCCAGATTCTAACAAATATGAGAAACTGACCAAAATTGGCCAAGGCACTTTCGGGTACAAAGTTTGAGTCACTCTTTTGGTTACAATAGCATAAAATTTTTGGCCTGTTCTCGGTCTAGCTAGACCGAGAACAGGCCAAAATTTTATTCTTGAGTTGGTATTTATTTGGCCTGTTCTCTATGGCAAGCCAATGTGGACAAAAATAGGTATCTTCTAATATTAGAAATTTATTTTCTAATATTTGAAATTCATTTCTTAATACTACGTCCCTATTGAATAGCCACTGTCATTGAAATATTTATATTATTGAATAGCCACTGTCCTCGCGGCTCACTTCAGAAACTGGATAAACTTAATTTTGTTATATTTGTCATGAAAAAAAATTAAATAAAATCTGTAGTATTGAATAGATCTCGCTTATGTTATATGTTGCATGGTCGCATGCAAAATACATTATACAGGCAAAATAAATTTTAGGTGGTGCGTTTTCAATATTAGCATAATGTCGCCGAGTTTAACATGGAGAGCGTCACAACATCATGGGAAAAATTATTATGGGAAATGGCCCATCTAAAACTTGTTTTGTCTATAAAGTTTTATTGTGAGTTCTGACTAACATGCATTTTTGTAATTATAACTTAATATGCCAAAATTTACGACTACGCGAGATCTATTGGATGGTATCAATTTCATTTATCCAGTTTCCAATGTGAGCCGCACGGACAGTGATATGAATATAGGCATTGCCTACGAGGGAGCGTAGCATGTTTCAATGTTATTGTCTTACTTTTGAAGCACCCGTTTGTCTAATTATCTACCAATTTATTTATCTACCAATTCATTCAAATTCTATTGTCTTTAAATTTGTAATTTGTTCGTTTAAGACACTATATAAACAAAATTATTACATTTTTTCAGAGAGATTAGTACCTATCTCTATGCAATAGGATAAGAATCAACCTTTAAACATTTCAAGTTTCATTGAAATATTTATATTTTGTAAATTACAAAATAACAACTCATATGAAATTGAGGCAGTTTCTGGTACAGCACCAGTAAATGTAGTCCTGTTTACAAGACTCCGGTACTCTTTTTTATGACTGAAGTAATAAAATTACAGTCATGTATCATGGAAATATTTGTCATTGTTTTCCTCTATTTTTCCCAAATAATCACCCTGAGGCCACAATTAAAAAATTGTTTGTTTCCCCTTGGGTCTGTTTTTTCTAAGTGACCCGGCAGGCGGGTACTTTTTTTTTTTTGCTGCCAGAACTACATGTTAAAGTCGTTTGAATCCAAATTACACATTACTGGACTCCTTACAGCTGCACAGTCACACTCGGTGTTTCTAATTGATATGATAAAGACTAAGAGCTGGCACCTGGCGACTTCTCGCCTCTTACTTCGGGAAAAATCGCCGCCTGATTTCCGTAAAAAATATCCGTTATGTCTCAATTTCTATCGCTGGTTAAGTATGAAATGTCTATTTATTTTATTGAACATGTTCAAAAGAAAATTACGTTGTCCTGTAAAACCTACTCTATATAAACAAAATTGTCCCGAGATACACGATAAATATTTCAGCAACAGGTGCATCAAGTGTTTCAGCACGGCGTAACAGGTCATTTTACGGCAACGTCAAAAAGACTCAAATCTACGAGAATAAGATGCACTATAGAACGATTACATCTCAACTTTTTTATGACTTGTAAATATTGAATTTGTATAGATATTGACCACGCGCAACCACGAGTTACGGACTATAAATGACCGGCGTTTTCCAGTGCATGATAAAGATACACCTTTCTTTCTCGGTCTGTTTATTATATGTAAACAGCGAAAGTGAAAAATAATTATACGAGCAACATCAAGAACTCATTGTAATATTGAGTCTATTGATAATGACGTTCACGTTGCAAGAAGTTAGCACGGACCGCCGACAACCGCTAGAGAAACGTAGGTTAAACATAACCGAATACGTACAGTACTATGATCAGGTAGTGCAAACGTGGTTATTTTCGCAGGGGGGGGGGGGGGGGAGATTTCGTGATTATTTATAACATCAAGACGTTTCGCGTGGGGGGAAATATTCGCGATAAAAATGTCTTTCCCATTGCGAGAATGCAGCGGTGATATTTTCGCATCGGGGGAATTTGGGCAACGTCATATGATTCGCGAAAAACGCGAAAATTACACCCACTCGAAAACTTTCCTTTTTACAGTAGTAGTTTTCTTATTCACTCGATTTTTTGCATTTAAATAATATACCTGAATTTTGGCCCACTCAGCGGACCCTTCCAAATTAGTGATGGGTCTTTATAGCGTTCAAACTTCAAACGCCTATCCATGAAACGAGATTTCACAAGTTGAGGAACTAGATTGGGCACATGCGTATACTATACATGTAAAGCACTTGCAGAATTCGAAAGGTACATGGTTGTTTGAAATTTTACATCCGTAGACCGAGCGCTCGTCTATCATGTTCTCAAAAAACGTTGGGAGTATATTTCCAAGAGAGAGACATAATTATTAATGTACCAATAATACCTTTATATATGACTGACGGTTCAAAGCCAACGAGAATGGGAAGACGAGGGGGGGGGGGGAACGGAAAGGTTTCTTATAATAATGTAGGAATGAGAAAGCTACTGAGTTGATTTACAATTCTATTTGGATAGAATATTGTAAGGTTGAAACTGAAAATGGACATGGCCGTGAATCGATTCCTGGACCAAAATTAAAAAAAAAAAAAAAAAAGGGACTTTTTGGCTATAAAAAAATCGGACTCGGCAGCGTTTTTCCTGAGCCAGTCAGGGCGAGGGGAAACAAACAATTTTTTAATTGCACTTCGACACTTTAGACTACATCATTTTTATCAAATCTGGTCAAACTGGCAACCTTTTTTTGAAGATACTTCATAACTTTTTCTTTTTCTTATTTTCTATTACATATTACTAGTATACTATTTCTTTATTACTGTTGTATCTGTAGATGTGAAAAAAAAAAAAAAAAAAAAAAAACAATTTTTTAATTATGGCCCGAAATTTGAAAAAAATCACCTGAGAAAATAGGACCCAAAACCTGGAAGTCAGCACAAAATGTCCTATTTCTAAGTGCATTTTTTAAAGGTTTTTATTCATCCCATGTTCAGTTCAAGCAAATCAATGGATTATCAGTGTTAATAAATGATACTTTAAGGATGCTTTCTCCTGGCGAGCTGAACAGAAAACGTTCTAGACGACGGGAGATAACTCCTAATGTCGTAAAAGAAAGATGTACGACATTTGTTTTTTCTGTTCACTGCATCAATTTCAATAGCATGGTCAAATGGAGTTGTTTGAGGATATATTTGTTATTTTCATAAGTATAAACATTTTATGTTATATTTTTGCTTTTTATGCCCCCGGAATCAAAGATTCAGGGGCATATAGTTTTTGGCCTGTCCGTCTGTTTGTCTGTCTATTTGTCCGAAAAACTTTAACATTGGACATAACTTTTGAATGGGAAGTGATAGGGCTTGCATATTTCACATGTGTATTCCTTGTAACAAGACCTTTCCATTGATACCAAAATTTTTGACCTCGTGACCTTGACCTTGACCTTTGACCTACTTTTCAAAAACTTTAACATTGGGCATAACTTTTGAATGGGAAGTGATAGGGCTTTCATATTTCACATGTGTATTCCTTGTGACAAGACCTTTCCATCGATACCAAAATTTTTGACCTTGTAACCTTGACCTTGACCTGTGACCTACTTTTCAAAAACTTTAACATTGGACATAACTTTTGAATGGGAAGTGATAGGGCTTTCATATTTCACATGTGTATTCCTTGTGACAAGACCTGTCCATTGCTACCAAAATATTTGACCTCGTGAATTGACCTTAACCTTTGACCTACTTTTCAAAAACTTTAACATTGGGCATAACTTTTGAATGGGAAGTGATAGGGCTTTCATATTTCATATGTGTATTCCTTGTGACAAGATCTTTCCATTGATACCAAAATTTTTGACCTCATGACCTTGACCTTGACCTTTGACCTACTTTTCAAAAACTTTAACATTGGGCATAACTTTTGAATGGGAAGTGATAGGGCTTTCATATTTCACATGTGTATTCCTTGTGACAAGAACTTTCCATTGATACCAACATTTATGACCTCATGACCTTGACCTTGACCTTTGACCTGCTTTTCAAAAACTTTAACATTTGGCATAACTTTTGAATGGTAAGTGATAGGGCTTTCATATTTCATATGTGTATTCCTTGTGACAAGACCTTTCCACTGATACCAAAATTTTTGACCTCGTGACCTTGACCTTTGACCTTTTAACCCAGTGACCTCACATACATGTACTTAACAGAAAATAGTGTTCATACTAACAAAGATGCCACCGGGGGCATTCGTGTTTCACAAACACAGGCTTTATTAACCTTGTTCAAATAACATTACGTCACTGCGAGAATCTTTGACGTCACGCAGCAAAAATGACGTTCGTCTTCCCGCCATGAATAAAACAGATAAATAACGCTGCAGGAAAGGGATGTAATGTTTGATTACTTATATTTGCCTTTAAATTACATCAATTGAGAAGATTAATTCAATAAAAGCAATACTTTTAAGAAATAGATTTGTATTTTCTGCGTGAAACAAATCAGAGACACAACAAAAGCAAGTAAAATACACCGAAACATGGAAAATAGAACTTTACCAGTAATTGAACTCTGTACTGTCATTGTGTCAAAGAAACATGTATTAATGGCGATCCGTCTCTGGATTTCTATTTATTAAAAAAATATATAATAATTATAAATCGCCACGTACTTTTTTTTATTTCTCCCGCTTTATCTTTATTCTTTTTTCTAATCTATTTCCTTTATTTCTTTTAGCAGCATTATGTCTGCAAAAATTTGAAATTTTGAACTCTATCAAACAATTCTAATTTTTCCTGTTTACATGATCTAATTTCATCAATTCTATCATTTATTTGAAAATGGATACAATACAGGGACTTTACATTAGTAAGGGTACATATCGATAACAAAATCATCAGCTATCATCTTATTTCATACATTTTTACGACAAATAATTAATCTTTTAAAGGAAAACTTGAATAAGGCCCTTTCACATCAGCCTTGTCGCAGCCATACGGTCTCTGCGATCCTGCACGCCATACGGCTGCACCATAACTGTTCGAGACCGCCGTAAGACTGTGGCACGAAATATTTTAAAAGAGTTCGTAGTGTTAGATAACAGACTTTTTTTCGTGCGACTGTCGCATTGAAGACGTACGGGCATTTCACGGCTGACATGCGTCATAAGAGAGGAAGACTTTATGAAAGAAAAGATAAGGCACGCATTTTTCATCCAAAAAAACCCCCCGAATAATGTAGCCCCATGGACTGAAACAAAAATATTGATAATCCGGTGGGAGGGGGGGGGGGTCCGCAAATTAAAGAAAAAAAATGCTATGAAAGATAAAAATAAACTTGCACGGCGTACAGCGTCTACCGACAAACTAAACGTGTGTCATGGGGTGTGAGAGAGAGAGAGAGGGTATATTACATCTACATGTTCTTTAGTTTGGATTTAAAAATTCAGAAACAATAATACTTTTTTTATTGTCTTAGGTTATCGAATATATTCTGCGGTCGGAGAGTTCCCTCGTCTACATACACGTGTATCCTTGTTCTTTATTTGCTGTTTACATTGTACATTAAACACAGGAAAGAACAAAACAGACAAAGAAAAAAAAAAGAAAAAGAAGAATAGCCAGAAGACAGCGCCGCACGCTGTGTATAGGTTTTTGTAGAAAAAGTGAAGGTTTATACAGTAGCGAGATATTGCCGGGGGGGGGGGGGGGGGGGGGGGGGGGGGGGGGGGCTGAACCCTAGCTATGCAAAAAAATATGTTTAATGTCAGATTATTAGAATGTATATAAATATTCACATGAAAGTACATGGAACAGCTATATAAAACCAAACATAATCAATAAAACCTGTACGTACTGTTGGCAATATGGTGTTTTTTCTATTTCCTGTATCATTTTGAAAGAAGGGGGGTAGGGTAGCAAAATGGGCCAAAACTTTTTCCCAATGCATAACACCCCCTACTTTTTCTTTCATAAAAACATGCTATAATGTCCCTAGATACACTATGTGAAGTTTTAAAAAAAGTTTGATGGAATTAAATTTTTTATCAGCATTTTAGTGCCAAAAATCTGTTTCTTACGTTACTTTAAAAATTGCCATATGAAGTAAGAATTTGCTAAAAATTTCATTCCGTTACATCTTATGTCATAAAAATTGTATTCAACAGTAGTAAAGTAATGTATTCTAATATATTTAAGTAATCCAATTCAACAATTCCGAAAGATTATATATATTTTAGATTTTATGAGTATTTTTTCGCCAATTTTCAATTTCACCACAATATTTTGAGATGGTTGAAGAAGGGTATCTTCGATGGCAAATATCTGACATAAAGTCCATATCTTGGTATCCTTTGCTGTTTGTTTTATTACTTATCGGGTCAAGTGCTATTGAAATATAATGGTAAGAAAAAAAGTTTGATGCTTTTGAATTCGAGATCTCAGAAGAAAGCATCCTTAAGGTAAACTTTGGTGAGAATTTGTACAAAAATTTTCCCAATTTCAGCAAAATGTCGCAAATTTTCCAAAATAGGACAGGCACAGGCACCTTTCCCAAAATAAAAAAAACCCTGATAGTTACAATCAATGACATTTTTGAAAGGTGGTTCGTATGGCATGTTGCAATTTATTAAAAAATGTCGCGAAAATGGTTCACGTACAATCTCCCTCTTTGTCAACTGCCAAAGGGGGAGATCTCCCTCTTTTGAGAAATTCAAAGTTGACAGGTATGAAGTTAGTTAAGTATTTATTTTAAAGTTTTATGTATCTTTGTTCAGCATGGTTGTTCTGTTTTGAAGTTTTCTACATTTTTCTTTGCAAGAGGCTGTGAAGTTTACGATGTAATATTGGATTTTTTTCAGGGAGGTGTTTAAAGCTAGAGACAGAACAACTAGGAAACTCGTTGCCATGAAGAAAGTCCTGATGGAGAATGAAAAAGAAGGGGTAAGATATGGGCGATTTTGTCTAATAGTTATCAAGTTTTTATCAAGATTATGTTCTCATTTCCAACTTATTGGAACTACATATACATGTACTTGAGCACAGTTCCGTGTAAGAAATTAGAATCAGGCAGTTTGAAAAAGTACCAATTCATGCAAAATAAAATCCCACAGAAATGAAAACGTTAAACTCATCAGCTAGATCCACACTCACTTGCGAGCAATTTTATTTTTCGCTATCTAGTATCAAATTTGAGATGCAAGCATTCCAATTTCAATGAATTATGAAGGATTTATTGTTTCTTGCAACATTGTTGCAATCGGCAATTGTCGAAATTGTCATATTTTCTATACATTCTGTTGAAAAAAATATCTCAAGTTTGCATTATTGCAATGGTAAATTTAAGTAATGATGGTGTTTTTGTGAGTTTCTTACAGTACCTTGAACAATTCAACTTAAAAACCTAGGTTTTTTTTATGCCCCCGGAATCAAAGATTCGGGGGCATATAGTTTTTGGCCTGTCCGTCTGTTTGTCTGTTTGTCTGTTTGTCTGTTTGTCCGAAAAACTTTAACATTGGACATAACTTTTGAATGGGAAGTGATAGGGCTTTCATATTTCACATGTGTATTCCTTGTGACAAGACCTTTCCATTGATACCAAAATTTTTGACCTCGTGACCTTGACCTTGACCTTTGACCTACTTTTCAAAAACTTTAACATTGGGCATAACTTTTGAATGGGAAGTGATAGGGCTTTCATATTTCACATGTGTACTCCTTGTGACAAGACCTTTCCATTGATACCAAAATTTTTGACCTCGTGACCTTGACCTTTGACCTTTGACCTACTTTTCAAAAACTTTAACATTGGGCATAACTTTTGAATGGGAAGTGATAGGGCTTTCATATTTCACATGTGTATTCCTTGTGACAAGACCTTTCCATTGATACCAAAATTTTTGACCTCGTGACCTTGACCTTGACCTTTGACCTACTTTTCAAAAACTTTAACATTGGGCATAACTTTTGAATGGGAAGTGATAGGGCTTTCATATTTCACATGTGTATTCCTTGTGACAAGACCTGTCTATTGCTACCAAAATTTTTGACCTCGTGAACTTGACCTTGACCTTTGACCTACTTTTCAAAAACTTTAACATTGGGCATAACTTTTGAATGGGAAGTGATAGGGCTTTCATATTTCATATGTGTATTCCTTGTGACAAGATCTTTCCATTGATACCAAAATTTTTGACTTCGTGACCTTGACCTTGACCTTTGACCTACTTTTCAAAAAGTTTAACATTTTGCATAACTTTTGAATGGTAAGTGATAGGGCTTTCATATTTCGTATGTGTATTCCTTGTGACAAGACCTTTCCACTGATACCAAATTCTTTGACCTCGTGACCTTGACCTTTGACCTTTTAACCCAGTGACCTCACATACATGTACTTAACAGAAAATAGTGTTCATACTAACAAAGATGCCACCGGGGGCATTCGTGTTTCTCAAACACAGGCTTTATTTCATCATGGATCACCCCTTGCCTAAGTTTTATAAATAGCTGTATTTAGCTACAAAGTACATGTCAATGTATCTGTATTTACACTTGATGTCTTTGCACTGTAAGACATAAGTGTAGAATAAATTTTTGATTTTCCTAATTAAGAAAATTGCGAAGGTTTATGCCAAACACAAATGTCTGTATTTTTGTCTGTTTTGGTCAATATGTTGGGTATTAGGAAAGCATAATTATTGTACAGATGCAACCAAGTTGTTACCTTGCATTAGATGCTGCATCTGACCTATATTTTGCACTTGGTTGACTAGGTAAAGACAGTTCAGTAAGATTTCTTAAGATTTGCATGAACTTTTTTTACATTTTCGAAATTTGGTTTTGAAATATTATGTCTCGATGAAATTATGTTATCGCAGACAGAAAGATGCTGGTTGTTATTTAAGGATTATTTTTCAGCTTTTGTGCTTTATCTGTGTGTATTGGCAGTAGGGAATGGAAAAAAATATGTAAAGCACGAAATGCTTTTCATGAATTTTTTTCTATTCCCTGCTGCCAATACACACCGATGAAGCGCAAAAACTGTAAAACAATCCTTATATTTACATTTTACATGTTAATTTAAAAGATATCTCTGTCCTTTTTTGTCCCCCGCTTTCACGAAAGCGCGGGGACATTAAAACCGGTTCGTCTGTCTGTCCGTCCGTCTGTCTGTCCGTCAGTCACAAAAACTTTAACCTTGTGCATAACTTTTGAATGGTAAGTGATAGGGCTTTGATATTTCACACGTATATTCCTTGTGACAAGACCTTTCCATGGATACCAAAATTTTTGACCTTGTGACCTTGACCTTGGACTTTGACCTACTTTTCAAAAAACTATAACCTTGACCATAACTTTTGAATGGAAAGTGATAGGGCTTTGATATTTCACATGTGTATTCCTTGTGACAAGACCTTTCCATGGATACCAAAATTTTTGACCTTGTGACCTTGACCTTGGACTTTGACCTACTTATTAAAAACTATAACCTTGACCATAACTTTTGAATGGAAAGTGATAGGGCTTTGATATTTCACATGTATATTCCTTGTGACAAGACCTTTCCATGGATACCAAAATTTTTGACCTTGTGACCTTGACCTTGGACTTTGACCTACTTATTAAAAACTATAACCTTGACCATAACTTTTGAATGGAAAGTGATAGGGCTTTGATATTTCACATGTGTATTCCTTGTGACAAGACCTTTCCATGGATACCAAAATTATTTACCTTGTGACCTTGACCTTTGAATTCGACCTACTTTTCAAAAAACTATAACCTTGTCCATAACTTTTTAATGGAAAATGATAGGGCTTTCACATTTCACATGTGTATTCCTTGTGATGAGACCTTTCTGTTGGTAACAACAACCTGACCTTGTGACCTTGTCCATGGAGGTTGACCCACATTTAAAAACTTCAACCTCGACCATAAGTTTTTGATTTTAATTTAAATCATAGGTCTTAAATATTTCACATGTGCATACCTTTTTATAAGCCCTGTCCCTTGGAAACAAAACAAAAGTTTGTACCTTTTGACCTTTTCTTGGAGTTAATCTTTCATATTTAGAATGTTGATAATATATGAGATATATTATTAAAACTTAAGAATGGGGGGATGTCTGTAAGCATTTCTTTAAAGACAAACACCCAAAAGCGGGGGACCACAATTCCTTGAATTTGATTTTTCATCCCGTTTCTTTATCATCACAGAGGGAGAAAGTCACTTGATGTAACAGCAAACGAACGTTCGACGTTTTTTGCTAGCTTTGAAGTAGTACCCTATGTAAGGGAACTTTGTAGAAAAATAAGAAACTGAACTTTGTCTTTTGGTTGTATTTTGAACATTTCAATTAATACTGAAAAAAGTTGAATCATGAACAATCTTGACTTTTATCCAACATAATTCAGACCAAGCAGAGGGTTAAGCGGGATAAACTGAAAGAAATTTCACAGAAACATTTGAAAACTCACTGTTTAAACTGTTCAGACCTATGAAATTAATCAGTACCATCATACAAACTTCTGTTAAATTGCCCTGTTTCTTCTGGATTAATTAGAATAACGCGAAATTTGAGTACAGACATGGAAAAGATACATACACGCGAAAACTTGATCGATATTGTAATGACTTACCTCAAGCTCAACATGGCTCAAGATTTGCTGATACTCAAAATATTTCTGATATTATGATTCCATAAGAAGCAAAGATAAATTCACTGTTGATAAAGGCCACAGGTGGACCAAATCCTATCCTAGATATTGAATATTTGATCCACTAATGTCCAAAACATAGCATCTTTCTGTAGACAACAGTAATCGAAGGTTGTACTTGAACTTCGTCTGGTGTTACACATGATCGACTTACTTCATCACACTTCATGGAAGTATACGAGTGGATGACCTAGATTTTTACATATTTAATCACTGGGGTAGACGGCATCGTTTGATAATGGAATATACATGATTTGAATCTGTGTTAAAGCAATAAATGTGTATTTTATGAGAAATTAATCTGCATATGTTCCCAAAGTCACATGTAGGCTCTAGTGTTTATGGAGAATTAAAGCAACAGTTTGTTTGGTAGGTACATTTACATGATCACTATACATGTATGTATCACATATTCTTCTCACAATATTCTCACAATAGTTTATCATATACTTACAGTTTCCCATCACTGCTCTAAGAGAGATTAAAATACTTCAGTTATTAAAACATGAAAATGTGGTAGACCTGATAGAAATAGCTAGAACTAGAGGTGAGTTCTTCACTATTTTTATGCCCGTGTGATTTTTCATGCTCTAAAAACAGTTAATTATCAAAAAGTCCTGAAAGAAGATACATTTCTTGAAATTTACAATAGTAAATATCTTGAGATTTGTACATGTACATTGTATTTATCAGACTTACAGTAATATAAATTATGTTAAATCACTGAATCAGCAGCCTGTAGAACTGCATGTATCCCATCTCAACATTTTTAGCTCTACTGGTCAAAGACCAGTCGAGCTATGCGATTGCCCTGTGTTCGGCGTCCAGCATCCTTCCGTCCATTAAACTTTTCTCGTGAATGCAAATCCTCTGAATCTGTGAATGGTAAGAAATAAATTCTTTTTGCATTAAAATTGGTCTATGGTCTAGTTGTTACCTGATGTTTTGTTTGAGCCCCTGACCCCAGGGTCTTGGAAAATGGGTGTGGTCATTTTCTCCTATGTAACTCTATGTAATCTTGTGAACACCAGTTCTCAGAAAGTATTAATGATAGAGAGTTAATTCTTTTTTGGCATATTATCAGTCTCTGGTCTAGTTGTGCACCTGATATTTTGTTTGAGCCCCTGACCCCCAGGGTCTCTGAAAATGGATGTGGTCATTTTCTCGTATAAAACTCTATGTAATCTTGGGAACACAAATTCTCAGAAAGTATAAATGATAAAAAGTTAATTCTTTTTGGCATATTATCAGTCTCTGGTCTAGTTGTGCACCTGATATTTTGTTTGAGCCCTAATCCCTAGGGTCTTGGAAAATGGATGTGGTCATTTTTTTATATATAACTCTATGTAATTTTGTGATCACCAATTCTAAGACAGTATAATTGATAGAGAATTAATTCTTTTTGCATTAGAATGAATTTATGGTGTAGTTGTGTACCTGATATTTTGTTTGAGCGACTGACCCCCAGGGTCTTAAGAAATTGGTGTGGTCATTTTCTCCTACATGTATGTAACTCTATATAATCTTGTGAACACCAGTTCTCAGAAAGTATTAATGATAGAGAGTTAATTCTTTTTTGGCATATTATCAGTCTCTGGTCTTATTATGCACCTGATATTATGTTTGAGCCCCTGACTCACAGGGTCTTGGAAAATGGGTGTGGTCATTTTCTCCAATGTAACTCTATGTAATCTTGAGAACACCAGTTCTCAGAACGTATTAATGATAGAGAGTTAATTCTTTTTGGCATATTATCAGTCTCTGGTCTGTTTGTGCACCTGATTTTTTGTTTGAGCCCCTTACCCCCAGGGTCTTGGAAAATGGGTATGGTCATCTTCTGATATATAACTCTACGTAATCTTGTGAACACCAGTTCTAAGAAAGTATAAATGATAGAGAGTTAATTCTTTCTGGCATTTTATCATTCTCTGGTCTAGTTGTGCACTTAATAATTTGTTTGAACCCCTGACCCCACGGTCTTAGAAAATGGGTGTGGTCATTTTCTCCTATATAACTCTATGTAATCTTGTGAACACCAATTCTCAGAAAGTATAGTGATAGAAAGTTAATTCTTTTTGGCATATAATCAGTCTCTGGTGTAGTTGTGCACCTGATATTTTGTTTGAGCCCTAATCCCCAGGGTCTTTGAAAATGGGTGTGGTCATTTTCTCCTACATAACTCTATGTAATCTTGTGACTACCAATTCTAAGACAATATAATTAATAGAGAATTAATTTCTTTTGTATTAGAATGAAACATTGGTGTAGTTGTGTACCTGATATTTTGTTTGAGCGACTGACCCCCAGGGTCTTAGGAAATTGGTGTGGTCATTTTCCCCTATATTTCTCTGTATAATCTTGTGAACACCAATTCTCGGAAAGTATTAATGATAGAGAGTTAATTCTTTTTGCATTATAACAGTATGGTCTAGTTGTGCACCTCATATTTTGTGTGAGACCCTTACCCCCAGGGTCTTAGAAAATGGGTGTGGTCATTTTCTCTTATATAACTAACTAATCTTGTGATCACCAATTCTCAGACATTATAATTGAAAGAGAATCAATTCTTTTTGCGTTATAATGAAACTATGGTGTAGTTGTGCACCTGATAATTTGTGTGAGTCCCTGACCCCCAGGGTCTTGGAAAATGGGTGTGGTCATTTTCTCCTATGTAACTCTATGTAATCTTGTGAACACCAATTCTCAGGAAGTAAAAATGATAGATAGTGAATTCTTTTTGCATTATAATCACAACTGATATTTTGTGTGAGACCCTGACCCCCAGGGTGTTTGAAAATGTGTGCAGTCATTTTCTCCTATATAATTCTATGTAATCTCATGAACACCAATTCTCAGAAAGTATAATTGATAGAGAGTTAATTCTTTTCGCATTATAATGAAACTATAGTCTAGTTGTTTATCTGATATGTTGTTTGAGCCCCATTCTCCTTAGGGTATTAGAAAAGGGGTGTGGTCATTAGTAGAAAGTATAATTGATAGAGAGTTAATTGTTATTGCGTTATAGTAAGTCTGTGGTCTAGTTGTTTATCTGATATTTTGTTTGAGCCCCTGACCCCAAGGGTCTTGGAAAAAGAGTATGCCACTAAGACGAATTTAACCAAATAACCAGGAGAGCTTCAGTTTCGTCGGAGACTTCTAATTGTAATACATGATGTAACATATAGTTGAATGTGTGTCTTGTTTTCTCTTAAAGCAACCTCGTATAACAGAATGAAGAGTACATTTTACCTGATCTTCGAGTTTTGTGAGCATGATTTAGCTGGACTCCTCAGTAACGCACATGTCAAGTTCAGCCTTGGAGAGATAAAGAAAGTCATGCAGCAGTTACTTAACGGACTGTACTACATCCACAGTAGTAAAATATTACACAGAGACATGAAGGCTGCAAATATTCTTATAACCAAGAATGGTGTCCTTAAACTGGCAGACTTTGGACTGGCACGAGCCTTCAGTGTGACAGCAAAAGATAAAATGAAACTTCTGACCAACAGAGTGGTGACATTGTGGTATAGACCACCAGAGTTATTACTTGGTGAGAGGATATACGGCCCGCCCATAGATATGTGGGGGGCAGGGTGTATCATGGCAGAAATGTGGACCAGGACACCTATCATGCAGGGCAAAACAGAACAACATCAATTACAGTTGATAAGTCAGCTTTGTGGGTCTATAACAAAAGATGTGTGGCCAAATGTCGACAAATTAGAATTATACGATAAAATGGAATTGCCGCAGGGACAAAAACGCAAGGTCAGAGAAAGATTGAAGCCTTATGTACAAGACAAGCATGGGATAGACTTATTAGACAGTCTGTTAACACTGGATCCTACAAAAAGGATCGACTCAGACTTGGCACTGAATCACGATTTCTTTTGGTTAGATCCCCCTCCGTGTGACCTGAAGGAGATGTTGTCTCAGCATCAGACGTCCATGTTTGAGTACCTCACACCGGCACGTAGACCAGGTCAAAAACCAGCACAAGGAGGCAATAGGAGACCCACACAAATGCCAGACCAGCATTTCGAAAGAGTGTTTTAAAGAACCGATACATGTTCTCTGATTTAGATATAAAGAAGTATGTTTATGTTTTGTGTATCCTGTCAGTTAGTCTCAAAATATTGATCTTACATGTTGTACATGTAGGGAATTTTCATGTCAACTACAAGGTAGAAAAGAATTTAAAAAAAGAGAGGAAATTCATATGTAAAATGTAACTTTATGTGGATAAAGGACCTGAGCCACGAAGGGCGATATCGGCCTATAGTTTTCGTATATTTTCAAACGCAGACAATGTTTCTAAATTATCAATAAAAGGAAAGGAGAACATTTTGTCTTTCGAAAACGTGCGAAGTTGTGAGATTCCGGACATGTCTTAAGAAGATAAAGAGCACAAAACCAAGCCAGGTTTTGCATTTCCGGTATTTTTGTGAGATATCATGAAATTTGATCGATAATTTCACATAGTGCCGGACATTCTACCAAAAAAATAATTATATTGAAATATTCTTTGATTATACATGTGATTATTTCGATGAAGAATTTTATGGTAGAAGGTCCGGTCGTAGTCGAAAATTAAACTTTTATGAGTTCTCTGTTGGCACATTTCTTGACAAATTGTTCATCAAAGATGGTTAGAACGTCATGATAAAGACTTCCCAGACGATGAAAATGAGACGTTGTATTTCAAGATAGGTAGTAGATAATCTAAAGGCTTTAAAATTATGTAAAATTTTATAAATTTGGCGTTTGATTACTTTTACATATATTTCAAACTATTCCAATCCTTCAGAAAACTGCTCTATAGTAGATAATATTTGTGACGTCATTTATACTAATGACGTCATCAAAATTGACGTTTATGAATTTCCTGAAATGTCAAGTTGAGCACTCGAGAAGTTACGATACGTACATGTATTTTCGTTATACTTAAATCTTTTGAACCACTCTATGTCTTCCCTGTATATATCGGTATGTATACACGTGATGCTACGAGGAAAAAATAAAAGAATAATTTAAACATCTTTTTAAAGAAGGCATATACAATGTATGTGGGATCACTGGGATGTTGGGGGTTTCGGTTTATTTGTTTGTTATATATATGTATGTTATCTCCTAAACTGTTCCTAATACGGGAATAAAATATGTAAACAAAAAATGCATCGGCTTTCTAGAATTATCCTATACGATAGAGTAATTGGAAGATGAGGGATAGAAAACGTGATTGAAATGATGAAAATTCGAAACATAAAAGAGAGACGTAATATGAATGCAGCATAAAGGAGAAAATAGATCGACACCCAAGACGAAACATTTATGATCTTATTTCCTTAAGTAGGAGGTTGGGATTTTTGAAGACAAAAAAAAAAAAAAAAAAAAAGATGGAAAACTTTAAACCAAATGATTAATTTGAAATAGATGATTGACGAACGATATATCGAACCAGCGAATTTTGATTGAGGTTCAGACTATTCTGGATCAATTCTCTGTCCGTTTATTTTCATGTAATATAAAGTCCAGCGCCCAATATAAAGGATTACAGGGGATAGGAGACCGTGATATAATAATTTATTTAAACAATTTCGTGTCCCTGAAAATAAATTTTATTGAAAACGTAATATTTATTCCGACGCGTCTTGGTTGAAAAAAAGGAGACATAAAAAGTTTTATTAGAAAATATGCAGTAACGAACATAATATTGTCGAATTTGTAAAATTAAACCTCCACATATCTCTATCGAAAAACACAATACATTGTAGGTGGCGCCAACGAAATGAATTAGAGCTGCACACCCTAAATTAAAAATGACGTTTTCAAACGGCTATATAGCTGCGAATGTATGCGTTAGATTCGCCTGAAAATTTGAATTTATACAAATGAGAACGTAAACTTTCGTATGAAAAGAAAGATTTTGTCAAATTAAATAATTTTCAAGGACACCGTACCTTTAAAGTGTAAGTTATATTTAAAAAGCTTTATAATCAAGTTCTGAAAAAAAAATCACGTCATTAAAAATGTTGACCGCAAAAAGGGGAGAGTCGAGAACATGCTCCCCTTCTCGCCCTGGCCTTATTCCTCCCGTTAGATTCGCCAATTATCCGATATTGCAAAAAATGTGAGAAAAAAAATTGATTCTTCAAAAGTACGCAAACGCTGCACAATTCATAACGTTCGAACATTAATCACCTTTACTACGGTCCATCGTTCCAGAAATTAATAATGTTGTGCATCTATGACATTGTTTTGTCACATTCATGGTACTGTTCAGGCAGATTTGGATCGGTGGTTTTCTTAATCGTGTAACATACCTAAATTTTCATTCCTCTTAGCGCGAATCATTACGTACATGTATTCGTATTTCATATCTTGATCTCTATCTTATTTACACTTATACACGCTGTATTATTGTAACGATAGTCGCGGACATCGTCGCTATCGTCTCTAAAATATCCAACTCGCCGACTATCGATTCTATCTCTGAGAATCGATTAATCGGAGTAAATACACTTCTTTGAAAAATGTTCTCTCGTCACACAAAATGACACTTAAATGTATCAGAATGGGAGTCATGATAACGGATTCTAGTTTAGTTATGAAACGATTATCGCTGACGATCGATTGTCGGTCGTTGAATGTCCAGCGATGAACATTACTAACCGATGTTGAAAATCAAACGCGATTGTCGTCAACATTGCTGATTTCCGGATTGCCCGATTTAGTATCTTGGTTTTGATAAATTCGTGTATTTCCCTTTTTATACTATTATTAATTTCCTTGTATTTCAAAGTACATACTAATGTATGACATTTTCTGTTGCATAGTATTCAAGAAAAAGAAGCTTGAACGAATTGATAGGGTATTCATAGTAGTTGTGATCGAAAGTGTTAAACTCAATAAAACAATTTTATTCAAAGAAATAATGATTTGGTGTATATTTCAATTCATTATTGGTTGCAAAATGAAAAAAAAAAGTTTTGAATTTTCCGATTATGATAATAATGGGTTATGCCCATCCGATTATTTCCGCTTATCGATTATGATTTAACTTTCGATTGCCCAACACTTATACTAGCACATACATGTGAGAAGAGTCACACGTATTTCTCTAATCAATAATTATATATGTCATGATAAGAACGGGAGCATGAAAAGTAACTTAAAATTAAAATACGAAATATTCAATATGCAACCATCGTTTTTTTTCTCTCTATTAAGTCCGCTACCATTGACCCGATTGGGACCCTTCGCTTTTATGTTAAAAATAAACCCACCCCTCTAATTCCTGTATCTTACGCACTGATTTTAAAAGGAAAATCATGCTATGAATTAAGACATTATTTTTCTCAATTTTCAACTCGAGCTTTAGCTGTACTTATTTATATTGAGTCATTGACTCATATGCACCGAAGTGTAGGGAAGGTGTTTTCAATTTAGCCGATTTATTATCTCTGTCTAGTCCAGCAACTGACCGCGAAATTGGATTAAAATCTGATACGTGTAATTTGAGCCTACTAGTTTGAAATGCTTAAAGATGTCAAATTGAGTCACATCAATGTTCATCTTCATACACCGCTGACAGTGGTGTATCTGCGGCAAAATTAAGTGGATGCATTAAATATCTAGGTCTGCAGCAGATATAGAACCGTGTTTTGATGTTGTACAGGGGTATTCACTTTTGATTGGAGATGATCTGACAACTTTATTACGAGAAAATCTTTGAATTTAACGGTATTTCAGAAATTGTCGGAAAAAAATGAAGAAACATACATAGTATGCCTTTATCTGATAAAGCCTAACACTTTTCTAGGACAGTTGGGACGTATCGGATCCGCGATTCGTGAAGATGGTAAACATGAAGTCTAATTTTTTTTCATATAATCATAAATAATGACATCAATTTCTTCTGGAACGATGCAGCTTACATCTAACGCGATTTAGACAAATACAAGAAGTGAAAAAGTAAAAGTATTACATAGAAGACATGCATACTGTAGTTCCAGGACGAACATTTTCAGCCTGTGATTTCGAGCAAAGGCAAAACTAATACGGACTGTGCACAATAAATTATACACATTTTGTATTTATAGAGATTTTAAAAATATGTTTTAATTACTTATATTAATATTTCACACATTTTCTCAATGTAGAAATATCTCTTATCATTTCTAATACTTAGTAATTCATGGTACTTGTCCTGACATTATGCGACGTCATATGTGAAAATGACGTCAAATGACGTCGCAAACAATATAACACACCCTCAATTCAAATCAAAATATTTTGCTTCAGCAAGACCGTAAATCACAAAGTTGGCCAGTTCTGAAGTGCTGAAATATGGTACTATCAAAATATAAAAGATGAACGTTGTGGCAAATTAGGCCGATTTTGCCGTTCGTGGCTCTGGTCCTTTATCATTTTCAAGTTTAAAACTTGCCTTTTCTATGTCACACCTAGTAGCATACATGCACCTTTCAAATAAAACCCTTTCTTTGTGTTTAGGATGATAATCAGAACTTTCATTACATTTTAAGTAATTTATTTTTCATTATCAATTATCAGGTTTTAAAAGATTTATTGTTAAACAGTACACGTTAATAATTTGATATTTCTGTGATATTGAGGAAATTGATAGACTGAGTGAAGATTTCAATCTCTATGGATATGGGTCACACAAGTATATGAAGTATAATGACCCTGTTGCCTACTTTGGAAAACAGAAAATTGTGATTTTTCTACATTTTCCTCAACATAATTATGATAAGTGTATATTTCCAAAGTAAGCCACATGATTTTTTGTTATACCCTTGTCAGTATCTCTATATAAAATCCCCAATGGAAAAATGCCTATAAATTCGAATATTTGACCAAGCGGTCAATATTTACATCAATATTGGCCCTAGGGCAATATTTCAAAAAATATCGATAAACGGTACATCGTTTGTGACGTCACGTCATTGATGACGCTATAAGCTCTACATGTACCTATTTTTACGCGCTCTTTCTCTTATAGAAGAAAATGAACGTAAACATGCCGGGCTAATCGGTTTGTTGCTGCAGAATTGATGTAAGGTATAACAAAACAATTATTGACTGGGAATTCGGGCAATATATGATTTGTTGCACCTTCAGACAAAATATAGCCCTCGGCCTTCGGCCTCGGGCAATATTTTATCTTCAGGTCCAACAAATCATATATTGCCCTCATTCCCAGTCAATAATTGTATAATGGATAATATGTCCGTGTTCATTTAAAAATTTATTTGAAAAGAAGTTCAAGGAAATTTTTTGACATGCATGAATTGACATGATGAAATGAGGATAAAGGAGAACATTATATCAGTATTTATATTTGAATGTCATATATTTTGATTTTCCACACCTGTTTGTGTTCATAATGATATGAAGCTTTATACGGTAGCAAGATGTGCTAATGACTTGAATAAATTATATAATTTATAATTTTGAATTGTTTTTTGCTGCATTTTAGGAAATAAGACCAGGCCATTTCCTATGTGAAACATATTAGAATATAATCAGAAAAGTGCAAGGTAGACAACTTATATGAAATTTATAGACCTTATGCTATGGTTGCGTTGGTATTTGGATAAGGTATTTGATTTAATAACACAATGCTTTGTATCTTCTAAATTTTCAACTTATCCAGGTTAAGATAGTTTTGCATGATGAGACACTCAGTGAGGGTGGAGGTCACACATTTAAAGTCAAACATACAACAGGTGACATACAGCTCTCAAGAACAGTCTAATCATTTGTTCCCAATAGTAAAGCAGAAATGACATATACATGTATATTAAAGTTCTTGAGGTCAAACTTCCAATGATGAACTTTTATACCGATGTCCTAATATATTTCCCTTTTAGACCATGAGCTAGTTGGGCAATACCTGCACCCCCCGGGGGAATTTATGGGACCCTGATTTTTTGTTCAAGGGATGTCCCCTGAATATGAAATGGGCCATGCCCCACTTAAACTAGGGGGCTTTTACTAGTTTTGGGTGAAAAACATGTATTTTTGATCAAAAATCACTGAAAAATGGAAAAATTTTATAAATTTTATTCGAATAGATATTTGAAAAATTAAACCATGTGAATGTATACTTGTTTTGATCTTCTTTCAGATGAAATTAATTCTAAGTCTCAATTTCTTATTTTCGTATGATTTTTGGGGTAAAAAGTCGATATTTTGCAAGATTTCACAGAAATTTTAGGTAATCTTGACTTTTTACAGCTTTTCAGTTCAACGCTATTGCATGTGATCATTCATTGATGGTGTAGAAAATAACTTTAAAGTCTCCTCTCTAAAATGGCATATATTTTGTATTTCTAATTTCTTGCAAAAGCCTCGGAATTGTCATTTTTATACAAAAACCTATATTTTCATTTTGAAATCTCTGATTTCTGTATAAAGATTTAAATAAGCCTTATCCGTTATGAAATCAATGATTGAAAGCTATTTTCTAGTGTAACTTTTCATTCTCTTTGAGTTTATATATTTTTTATTGACATTTTGTCATAATTTTGGTATTTTTGGGAAAAAAACATTTTTCATTCAAAAATCACTTATTTCTGGAGAATATTTATTGAATCTATATAGGATTTCTTAAAATTATAGTAACAATATATTTCCAACTGAAATTACTTAGGTTCATTCAGGCATTGCATTTCAAAGCAAGTACAGTATATTTTTATTTCATTTTGGGGTAAAATGCCTGTTTTTTTGTTTAAAAATAACAGATTTCTGGAAAATTTTTATAAATTCATTATCCTGAGTGTAATTAAAGACTGAAAGCTGTTTTCATATAGATAATGAATTATCTGATCAAATCAAAGTTATACGAAATGCATACTTAATTAAATTCTGCATTTTGAGGCAAAATATGTATTTTTTGTGCAAAAACCACTTATTTTGAGAAAATACTTATAAATCCTTTTAATCTTCCCAAATTTTCACATTCAGGCTATGGTAGGATGCTATTTCTTATTATGAAAGGGGATAAATGTCATTTGATATCTGAAATTCAAATTCTATGCTATTTAGGGGCAAAAAACTTTTGTATGCAAAAAATCACTTATTTTAAAATTTCATATTTCATATTTTCACTTGAAATAACTTAGGTTCATTCAGGCATTGCATTTCAAGACAAGTAGGGTATATTTTTATTTTCATTTTATTTTATGCAAAAATCACTTATTTCTGTGAATAATTTTAAAATTTCATATTTTCATAATTTCAAAGTAGGAAAGGCTTCGTATGATTAAATGGTATATGAGTGATCAAGTGAAATAAGCAAGAAGAGAATGTAGTCATTATTAGCTATTTTTGGATGAAAATCTTTATTTTTATCTTAAAATAACTTATTTCTGTAAATAATATTTTAAACCAATCCTGCATCGAATTTCAGTCATCAAATGACATTCATGCCCTTTCAAAATAAGAATCAGCATCCTGCAATAACATCTGATAACTGAAATTCAAATTTCAATGCAGGATTGGTTTTGTATGATTTAATACTATTAAAATGAAATGAGCCATAAAAAATGCTGTGATTATCATCTTATTTTTGGGGGGAGGCGGGGGGTCTTAATTCTTATTTAAATTTCGCCGATTTATTCGGAATCATTATTATTATGAATTACTATCATATTAAACCGTGATCTTGGGTGAATCATAGTTTATCCTTGTGGGTTATATATGTATTTAAAATGCTTTCAGTAAATATAATTGATATTTTTTGGCAGAATCTAGGTTTTATATCAATTAATTGATTAAAACTGGAAAATTATTACAGGCAGCCTTTTTTTTTAAATTCATTGTGTTAATTTGCCATATAATTGTAATTCTTAGTTTGCTTTTACTATTAATAAACAATATTATACAACAATTAAGTCAAATTATTAAAAATAAACATTTGAATAGCAAATGAAGATAAAAATATTGATAATTTGAAAATGAGACTGTCTTGAATAAATTTCCTGTTTCAGCTATTTTTTTAAAAAATAAAACATACTTTCTGCCAAAAATATCAACTTATTAAAGGCTACTTTGAATACATATAACTCAAACGGACAAACTATGATATACCCCAGAACAGGATTGAATATCATAAATAATGTACATGTAATATCAGAATAATAGTAAAGATTTTCCAGAAATAAGTGTTTTTTAAAGTAAAAATTGAGATTTTCTCCCCAAAATAGGGAAATATTAAACCATTTTCTTCTGGCTCATTTCACTTCATCACTTAATACCATAAAATTAGAGGAAAACTCTTCTGCTTTTATTTACGAAAATATATTTTTAAAAAAATATTTACAGAAATAAGTGATTTTTAGCTGAAAAAAAAGATATTCCTCCAAAAATAGGTAATAATGACGACATTCCCTTCTTGCTTAATTCACTTGATCACTCATATACCATTTAATCATACGAAGCCTCTCTTATATTATGAAAATATGAAATTTTAAAATTATTCACAGAAATAAGTGATATTTGCATACAAATTAAGTTTTTTGCCCCCAAAATAGCATAGAATTTGAATTTCAGATATCAAATGACATTCATTACCTTTCATAATAAGAAATAGCATCCTACCATAGCCAGAATGTGAAAATTTGGGAAGATTAAAAGGATTTATAAGTATTTTCTCAAAATAAGTGGTTTTTGCACAAAAATACATATTTTGCCTCAAAATGCAGAATTTAATTAAGTATGCATTTCGTATAACTTTAATTTGATCAGATAATTCATTATCTATATGAAAACAACTTTCAGTCTTTAATTACACTCAGGATAATGAATTTAAAAATTTTTTTCCAGAAATCTGTTACTTTTAAACAAAAAACAGGCATTTTACCCCAAAATGAAATAAAAATATACCGTACTTGCTTTGAAATGCAATGCCTGAATGAACCTAAGTAATTTCAGTTGGAAATATATTGTTACTATAATTTTAAGAAATCCTATATAGATTCAATAAATATTCTCCAGAAATAAGTGATTTTTGAATGAAAAATATGTTTTTTTCCCCAAAATACCAAAATTATGACAAAATGTCAATAAAAAATATATAAACTCAAAGAGAATGAAAAGTTACACTAGAAAATAGCTTTCAATCATTGATTTCATAACGGATAAGGCTTATTTAAATCTTTATACAGAAATCAGAGATTTCAAAATGAAAATATAGGTTTTTGTATAAAAATGACAATTCGAGGCTTTTGCAAGAAATTAGAAATACAAAATATATGCCATTTTAGAGAGGAGACTTTAAAGTTATTTTCTACACCATCAATGAATGATCACATGCAATAGCGTTGAACTGAAAAGCTGTAAAAAGTCAAGATTACCTAAAATTTCTGTGAAATCTTGCAAAATATCGACTTTTTACCCCAAAAATCATACGAAAATAAGAAATTGAGACTTAGAATTAATTTCATCTGAAAGAAGATCAAAACAAGTATACATTCACATGGTTTAATTTTTCAAATATCTATTCGAATAAAATTTATAAAATATTTCCATTTTTCAGTGATTTTTGATCAAAAATACATGTTTTTCACCCAAAACTAGTAAAAGCCCCCTAGTTTAAGTGGGGCATGGCCCATTTCATATTCAGGGGACATCCCTTGAACAAAAAATCAGGGTCCCATAAATTCCCCCGGGGGGTGCAGGTATTGCCCAACTAGCTCATGGTCTATTTGTTATGTGTCCTCTTTGGGGCGAGGAATAGTTCCAGTATATATCACACAGTTTGTGTCTGTTAGTTTTAAACTTAAAACTAGTGTTGTTGAAACCCAAAACTTGAACAAGGTTGAGATTGCTGTACAATGGCTACACATCCAGATGATTACTTTTACTGCATATTACACAAAGTACAGCGCAAGTCATCAAATCTTTGAGACCAACTTATATATCTAACCATTAGCACAGCCTATTGGTTGAAATGCAGTGCTGCTAAAGTTCATTTTAAAGTTAAGTTATTGTACATTAAAAGTGATGTACATTGTACCAACAGCAGAGCTTTTGCAACATTATGTTACACAGAAGTGAATAAGTTGTACAAGTAGATGCACTTTAAAAATAAGACCAGTGTTTTCTACTTGTATAACTTTTTTGGAGAGGTGACAATCCAGGTCTGAGCCTAAGATTATATGACTATCCAATACACCCATGTGTTTGTATCATTTCAAAGGATTGTAGATGTACACCTGTGGGTCCAACCAGCAGTTTTTGCTATGCATTAATGATACATGTACATATAAACTTTTGTTGCAATACATGTACATGTATATACTACCATGCACAGGATAAGTTTACATAAACTTTTATTTTCTTTACATGACCTTGTATAAGTTTCATTTTCTTCACATGACATTGACTTATCCTTTCTAGAATATCAATTCTACAATACATTTGTACATTTTTTGGAGTATGGAGACTATAAACCAATCATCCTTCATGTGATAATTTTTTCAAGTACAGCAAATACAAGACATAGACAATAGTCTGATGGAGCAAGATCAGGTGAATAAGGCAGATGCTAAATCAAATTAAAGCCACAATCTTGAATGACAGCCATGGCAGTGACAGACTTATGAACAGAAGCATTGTCCTGATGGAACAACATACTTTTAACTAGGGAGCTTTCCATGGCGCTTAAGTTTAATATTTTCCTGTCACTGTGTCAGAAGTGGAGAATAGTATGTGCCAATGATTGTATGTCCTTTTTGGAGATTATCTATCAGCAGAATACCTTCTGCATCCCAGAAAACTGAGGCTCACAACATATCAATCAGCCCTTGTAAATACATGTAGCAAGAAATTTTACTTTTAAGGAGGTATTGAACACTTGGACGCCAAATTCAATTTTTCTAAAAATTTCTGAAATTATATCATTCTTGTCTGTCCTTGACTATACAAACTTACATTTGATTCTATCCACAGGAAAATTTTCTACGAGACTTTGAAATATGCATTAATTGACGTTTTCGTGAATTTCTTGATGACGTCATAATATTGAAAGCATCATTCCAGTTCTCGTAAAGCTATTGGAAATTAATTTTTATTTAACTTCCAAAATATCCATAAATATATTGCACTTACATATGGAAAAGATAAAATGATTTGTTTTTTAAACACAGGCAGGATACTTGAATAAAAGATGACACTATCACAAAAAAAATTGCAATTTCGAGCCAATTTACTGTAGTTGCTAGTTAATTATTAGGAATCCTGTGGATAAATCTTCGTCAAATCCTGTGGATAAATCTTCGTCAAAAATTATCAAAATTATCAAGAATGTCCAGCGATGAATTCATGATTAAATGGGAAAAATTGAATATAGGATCGAAATATTACAAGGTTTTATATTTTCCAATTTTTCCTTCCAAAATCGTCCATTTTCAATGAAGTGACATCCGCTTTCCTGTAACGTAAATTTGTAAACGAATACACTGTGATGAAGATTTAATTTTCTATTTCATACATGCTAAGTTTCAATGCAATACGTAAAGTAATAATGTTTTTATTGCATTTTGAATGCGAAGGTTTGTGAAGCCATTTTTCCCGATAACGTCGAAATGTCGTCGTGGTTTGCTCATGGATAAAACTCCAAAAGTCCTAAATTTCGAAAATCGCCATAATTTCTTCAAATGACGCCGGAAATTATTCAAACTTCATCAGGATACTCAAATGCGTATATCAATCAGAGTATCAGATGTTTTCAGGGAGTTAAGACTGTACTTTTCCTAGGAGGCGAGAAAACAAATAATGCCGCTGCCATCTTGGTGTTCAAACCCTCCTTAAATATAAATCCTGAATAATTAATGGAATGACTCAGATGCTTGAAAGATAAAGGAGTAAAATAAATTCAACAAAGATGTAATCAAATATTCTAACATTTTTCTCATTTTATTCAAAATCAGTCATTTTTGTAATGGAAAAAGACTAGCAAAGAACATAAAACAATAGAAATAAAGAAACTTGTATAAAAATTAACAATATCACAGTAACTGGAACTGAAATAATTGTATATAAATGAATAATGATAAAAAAACTGGTTCATATAAGCCTCTAGAATCTTCACATGCACGTACATTGTATTAATGCAAATTTTATACATATACATAATTCATCATTATACAATCACAATGTGAAATACAACATATATATGGAACTGTTCCATCAAAATACATGTAACAACAAAGTCTCTACATAAATCTACTTTCTCATTAAATTAAAAACTTAATGCCACCACTCCTTCATCCTGTTGTAAGATATTGATAAGTCTTAAAAGTATTTAAAAGCCCTGTAGTGCACAATGCAGTTCTTGGATAGGAATTTTAAAATGTCTTTGTGAAAAATGTCCCTTTTCTCTGACATAGGCACACTACAAGGTAGCTTCAGTTGTTTTCATACATTGTATCCATAAGGTTGCTTATTGTCCCCCGCTTTCGCGAAAGTGCGGGGACATTAAAACCGTCCCGTCTGTCTGTCCGTCAGTCAGAAAAACTTTAACCTTGTCCATAACTTTTCAATGGCAAGTGAAAGGGCTTTCATATTTCGCATGTGTATTCCTTGTGACAAGACCTTTCTATGGATACCAAAATTTTTGACCTTGTGACCTTGACCTTGGAGTTAGACCTACTTTTCAAAAACTTTAACCTTGTCCATAATTTTTCAGTGGCAAGTGATAGGGCTTTCATATTTCACACGTGTATTCCCTGTGACAAGACCTTTCCATGGATACCAAAATTGTTTAACTTGTGACCTTGACCTTGGAGCTTGACCTACTTTTGAAAACTTTAATCTTGGCCATAACTTTGAATGGCAAGTGATAGGATTTTCATATTTCACATGTGTATTTCTTGTGACAAGACCTTTCCATGGATACAAAAATGTTTGACCTTGTGACCTTGACCTTGGAGTTTGACATATTTTTCAAAAACTTTAACCTTGTCCATAATTTTTCAATGGCAAGTGATAGGGCTTTGATATTTCACATGTGTTTTCTTGTGACAAGACCTTTCCATGGATACCAATATTTTTGACCTTGTGACCTTGACCTTTGGGTTCGACCTACTTTTCAAAAAACTTTAACCTTCTCTATAACTTTTAATTGAAAGTGATAGGGCTTTGATATTTCACACATGTATTCTTTGTGAAAAGATCTTTCCATGGATACCAAAATTTTTGACCTTGTGATTTTGACCTTGGAGTTTGACGTACTTTTTAAAAACTTTAACCTTGACCAAAACTTTTGAACGGAAAGTGATTGGGCTTTTAAATTTCACATGTGTATTCCTTGTGACAAGACCTTTCTGTTTGTAACAACATTCTGACCTTGTGACCTCGTCCTTGGAGGTTGATCCATAGTTAAAAACTTCAACCTCGACCATAAGTTTTGGATGGTAATTTAAATGATAGGACTTTTTAAAATATTTCATGTGCATACCTTTTTATAAGCCCTGCCCCTTGGTAACAAAACAAAAGTTTGAACCCTTTGACCTTTTCTTGGAGTTTAATCTTTCATATTAAGAATTTTGATTATATATGAGAATATATTATGAAAACTAAAGAATGGAAGGGGGGGGGGGGGGTGTGTGTGTAAGCATTTCTTTAAAGACAAACACCCAAAAGTGGGGTACCACAATTCTTTGAATTTGATTTTTTAACAATAATTATTATTTATATTTACATGTAAAATAATAGGGCTTTCTAAATTCCTCTTTGTAGACTTTCTTGCATTAACTAATTGTGTACAACAATTACTTTTTATCCCCAAGATAATGCATATTCAGTCAAAACCTCAAGTTCTCAAGAGTAACTGGAGAAGCATGCCCTGCAATGTTTTCAATTACTCAGGTATTCAACATTAGGGAATGGGTCTTAAAGAGGGGATTTCACTGATATAAAAGTAGAAAGTCTGTACAGTAGTAATAATGTAGATTTTTAAAATAATGAATAGATGTTGATAACAAATTTTGTTAACTTTTCATACTGCATTATTGTGATACATAATCAGCTTGTGCCAAGGAAATTTATGGGACATAAACAACCAAACAGAGAAAAAAAACCTAATGTAAGGGCAAACTGAAAGTTTTTCATCTGAATAATGCCCTAATCAACAACCCTGTCGCCAGGTTATTTCACTATTTTGTACATAGTTATAGCTGTATAACCTGTGATCACATTTAAGATTCAGAGAATTTTTTTTAGCCCAGCACTATAAGTATAAAAGTCTACACAGGAGACAGCTGGTGAAATTGAGCCTTTAATATTGGCTAAAAATTAAAGAATGACTTCTTCTAACTAAACAACCAAACTTTCCACACTGCATACCAAAACCTGAGTGACAGACATGTACATGTAAATGTACACGTTTGACTGTTCCCCCAAGCAACAATGATATAATTGTGTAGTGATACACAGCAAATGCATGAAGAAATACCACATAATGAATATTTGCAGGTTGGTGAAAAATTGAGTAATATTGAGACTAAATTTCGGTGGAATTCAATCTGGCGTATAGCAGTTCCATTTTAAAATAGGGAGTAATTGTACAGTACAGTGTACAGGTTCTGGCATGGTAAAGGCTTCTAGTATCTCGTGGAAATTCTCTGGGTATACCATACGATAAGGTTCTGTCCATGATATATCACTCAAACAATCATCATTATCATCACAAATGGACGATGCCGCAGCTCCATCCATCTCCATTATTCCTTGAGCACTTTGATCGTCAGAGGTAGATTTATTGGACTGACATGACTGAGCAGAAGATTTACCTCCCTTTGTGTCTCTCTTTTTCTCTCTTTCCTCTTGACCTCCAGAGCTACTTTTAGCTGATGACCTTTTTTGGGTATGACCTTCACCCTTGGTCTTTAATGTAAGAAGAGATACCGCAATTAATTTTTCAGATGAAAGACAAGTACATGAAAAACAGAGAAATGGAGATAAATTTTAAAAAATCAATGTTAGGATTCATATCACATTTGAAGTATTCTTCACAAAAACTCACAAGCCTGACACTTGAGACTACCAGAAATTTTGCCAGATGAGTAGAAATTGTCTAACAATCTATGCAATCAGCCATTAAAATTTGTGTTTGGGCTAGTGGTGCAAAAAGAATTTTTGTGAACATGTTTAATATGATATCAATTTTAAAATAAGACATAACTAACCCTCTGCAGGCTTGATAGCTTAGGTTGAGGTACTCGATTTTTCCCTGGACTATCAACACACACAAAATTTGCCACTGTAAGAAGAACATGACATTGTTTACAAAATTATATTGTTTGTTTATACAGTCATGTATGGTTTGAATAACAAGTGTCAATAGTAGCTGTACATTAAGTATGTACAATTGATCATTAAAAGACACTTACTACTTAGGAGATGAGTCTGTGAGCTCTTTGGGAGTGTCTTCCAGCCAGCTGATCTAACAACCTGATGTATGTGTCTGGTCATAAAACTCTCACTCTTCTTGTATAGACTCTGCACAAACTCACAAAACTCCTACAAAATAAAATAGGCTCTGTACAAACTTGCAAAACTCCTACAAAATATAATAGGCTCTGTACAAACTCGCAAAACTCCTACAAAATATAATAGACTCTGTACAAACTCGCAAAACTCCTACAAAAACAAATGAAAAAAATTACAGAATCTGCACAAACTCAAAACTCCTCAAAAATGTAATAGCCTCTGTACAAACTCACAAAACTCCTACAAAATATAAAAGGCTCTGAACAAACTCACAAAACTCCTACAAAAAATAAAAGGCTCGGTACATACTCACAAAACTCCTACAAAATATAACACATTCTGCACAAACTCGCAAAACTCCTACAAAATATAACAGACTCTGAACAAAGTCACAAAACTCCTACAAAATATAATAGAATCTGTACAAACTCGCAAAACTCCTCCAAAAAGTAAAAGACTATGTACAAATTCACAAACCTCCTACAAAATATAATAGAATCTGTACACTTGCAAAACTGCTAGAAAATATAACAGACGTTGTACAAACTTACAAACCTCCTACAAATATAAGAGACCCTGTACAAAGTCGCAAAACTCCTACACAATATAACAGACTCTACTGGTGTCAGGACAGTTTCCGGATGATTTTGAAGGTTTTTTGGGAACAACTCCTCCGTCCACCAATGGAAAACATTCATATTTCTCTCAAATAATGCTATGCCCTTCCAACAGATACTCAAGTTGAAAGAAAATATTGAATCTCTCACGAAATATGGTTTCTAGACCGATTTTATGACCCTATAATTTGGCCATTTTTCGCAAATCACTGGAACAGTTTCCGGACACCTGACTTTAAATCTGTCAATCTCGATCAATTTCAGCCCAAACTGGATGATTTTTGGATATAGTTTTTTTTTCAATCTTTTCTTTAAATGACTGTGTAAAAATAGTTTTGAAAATAGAACCAAAACTTTTCAAATCATGTAGATTAAATATAGTATGGTTCTCGGCGACTTCCCACGCGTTGCGCGATATTAAACGGGCAAAAAAGGGGTGAAATGGTGGTGTGATAAAGCAACTTAGATGCAAAATTTTGTTTATTTGATTCATGATTTGAATTCTGCATCTAAAAATCCACAAAATTGTCACAAACTTTTGAAAATAATTTCCTTCAAAGTACTTGAAAAGGGCAACTGTCCGGAAACTGTTACTGTCCGGAAACTGTTCTGACACCAGTATACAAACTTGCAAAACTCCTACAAAATATAACAGACTCTGTCCATACTCACAAAACTCCTTCAAAATATAACAGACTCTGTACATACTCACAAAACTCCTACAAAATATAAAAGAAACTGTACAAACTCGCAAAACTCCTACAAAATATAACAGACTCTGTACAAAGTGCTGAGTTGCAAAACTGGAATGCAAGTATGAATATGAGCAATAAATTTCATGAAAAATATTATGACCTTGAAACACCAAAATCAATAAAGGACATCCTTTATTCAATGGAAATATTTCTGGCAAGTTTCATGATGATGGGTGCAATATACCCTTTAGTATCATCTGGAAACCATTTTTAATTATCTGAGTCCTATAACCTTGACCTTTGGATCCCTTAATCAATAGGTGTCATCCTAAACAGATGGACAACATTTCTGGCAAGTTACGAGTTGAAAGGTGCAATACATGTCCTTATATGATAAACCATTTTCAATTATCTGAGTCCTATGACCTTGACCTTTGACCTCAAAATCAATAGGCATAAACCTTTACTCACAGGATACATTTCTGGCAGGTTAATAGGAGCAATACACATCCTTCTATGACCAAGAAACCATTTTAATCATCAGAGTCTTATGGCCTTGACCCCAAAATCAATAGGGGTTATCCTTTACTCATGGGAAACATTTCTGACAAGTTTCATGACATGACAAGTTTCATGGTAATAGGTGCAATACACATTCTAATATGATCACAAAAATATTTTTATTCATCAGAGTCATATGACTTTGACCTTTTGATCCTAAAATCAATAGGGGTCTTCCTTAACTTATGGTGAGTACGTGTTAGTTTCATTGCATTTTAACTTACATCACTCCACAGTGTGTACTCAGTTGGTTCTTGTGACACGGCTAACTGGTGAGTCAGTTTCGTGAAAACTTGACAGGCGCCATCTACTGGCAGGGAATCTATAACAGTGTCCAGTAACTCCTCCAATAAACCCATTTTATGTGCTAAGGACTGAAAACATAAGATAAATTAACACAATGCATCCATGTTAATATACATGTATTTTAAATAATAACATATGAAGATAGCAATTCATATACATGTAAATCCAAAATATCACCATATCAAGAACTGCCATTATAATATATCATACAGGTCAATTTGTAGAATCAAGTTTCATGAACAAATACCTTATCAATTTCATGAAATTTTTGGCTTCCCAGTAATTCCCTGAAATGTTTACTGGTATATTCTACCGCCTTCTCCATAAGAGTGGTGATACAGTGAAGTGTGGGCTCGCACCACTTCAATCTTGGGATGGTACGTAGCATCTTCTGACAGTCTAACATTGTCTCCAGGACATTGGATATACTCTGAAAAAATTTAAGAAAATGCACATTTGTGGAATGTGTCCTGAAATTTAACCTTCTGTTTACATATCTTCACATGTATCAAAAGTTTGTTGCATTGTAATTTAAATTTTCTGCCTTGACTTTTGCCTCGAGGTTAATTCATATATACATTTTGTAATTGGCATTTGGTAATAACTATTTGTTTAAAGAATAATTATAAAAATTGGTATGGAAGTGAATCAAAGCCTAATAATGCAGTCACTTACATGTATCTTGAAATGACACAATCAAGAATGAAAAATTCAATGATACATATACATCCATAGTCATTTTAAACAGATCAACGTTTGTACCTTTATTACTACCAGTATTTAATTCAGACCACCTTAAATACTGACTCAACATCATGGATATATATTGAGTTTTTTTCAATCAAAATTCCAAACGTGAAGACCTACCATTTCTGTTATGGCAGATTTGAGACATAAGTCCATAACATCAGCTGGGAGGTTAGCAAAGCTCTTTGTATGCCATATTTTTAACTTGTGCCCATTAATCCACTTAATACATCGGTCTCTTAGCTCCTCCATGTTAAACATTACAGCATAAGTCAGGGCCTCTGGTACTCTGCTCTCACACTCTGAACATGGCTGGAGAAGTTAATACACAGAAAGAATCAGTAATAATTCTATACTATTTCGAATAGCATTCAAACCATATGGAATAGAAAAAAATGTGTTTGTGAAACACAAAGGCCCCCGTCTGCATCTTGGTCAATAAAGCTGCTATAATGTAAACAGTAAGTAAGGCCTCTTACACCAAGTAACTAAAAGCATAAAACTCAGAGGTCAAGGTCAAAATGTAATTTTTTGTATTAATGAATAGGACTTGTCACTAGGAATACGCCTGTGAAATATGAAAGCCCTATCACCAACCATTCAAAAACACCGTCAAGGTTAAAGTTTTTTAATGGTAGGTCAAATTCCAATGTCAAGGTCACATGTATAAACAAAATTGGTATCCAGTGTCTTGCCACAAGGAATACACATAAATGTATGAAATATGAAAGCCCTATTACTGTTCAAAAGTTTTGGCCAAGGTTAAATTTTTTTTAAGTGGGTCAAACTCCAAGGTTAAGGTCATAAAGTAAAAAAAAAATTGCTATCAAAGGAAAGGTCTTGTCACAAGGAATACACATATGAAATCCCTATCACTTATAATTCAAAAGTTATGGCCTAAGGTTAAAGTCTTTGCAGACAAACAGACAGATACATGTAAATAGAGAAACAGACAGGGCAAAACCTATATGCCCCCAAATCTCTGTTTACAGGGGTGTAAAAAGAATTGTAAAGGTCACTAAATAATTTAAGTACACAAATAAAAGTAATCTTAAATCAAAGGCAAAGAAAACAAAGTTTTCTGACAAAAAAATAAACATGTTAATCATGGCAAAGTGCAATGAATTAAAACTTTTTTTGTATAAGATGGCTAAGTTTGTTATTTCACAAAAAAACACTAGTCATTATATCAATAAAAAACATGTGTTTGTGAAACAGAAATGCCCCCCTGTCGGCATCTTTGTCAGTAAAAATTGTATAATGATTAAACTCCAAGGTCAAGGTAAAGGTCACGAGATCAAATATTTTGGTATCCATGGAAAGGCCTTGTCACAAGGAATACACATGTGAAATATCAAAGCCCTATCCCTTACCATTCAAAAGTTATGGCCAAGGTTAAAGTTTTTCAAAAGTAGGTAAAATTCCAAGGTCAAGGTCACAAGGTCAAAAATGTTGGTATCCATGGAGAGGTCTTGTCAGAGGAAATACACATGTGAAATATCAAAGCCCTATCCCTTACCATTCAAAAGTTATGGCAAAGTTTAAGTTTTTGCGAACAAACATACAGACAAACCGACAGGACAAAAACTATATGCCCCAGAATCTTCGATTACAGGGGCATAAAAATAATTGTGTGAAATCCAGTGAAAGGTTTTGCCATGAGCAACCAGACAGAAGGACAGATAAAAAGATGTATAGACATTGTTGATCAACAGCCCAAATTCACACACTTACTTTATGGAAGAAATGGCAATAAGTTTTCTTCACATGGAAATAGACAACATCTTTAAGGTCCTCCAGTCCATACATGTCGCTAACCATCATCAGTTCCCCTATACTACACTCTGGATTCACTCCTGTAACTCCCCCATACAAATATAGTAATGTCTGCTCCATAGCTGCTGGTGTTATACTGAAAACAGAAATATATTTATTTAGTGATTTTATATCCTGGATTCATTCCTGTCAACCCCCCCCCCCCCCTCTTTTTCAATATGAAATTAGCTCTCCTGCCTTTCATCTCATCATGCTGAACTTGTATTCCAATGATATATTAAATTCTTCTAAATTTATTGCAATACTTTAAAACTTTATATTTTATAAGGAAAAAAAATGAATTTAAGGAGGTCCAGGACAGCCAGACTTAAATTAAATAAGATCCTATCATTTAACGAAAAATTATAAATGTTAATAATTGAGACATACTTTCTCTATATGCAAAGTTTCATAGATTTTTTACTGCTAGTTTTGAAGCTACGAATGTACATATATATAGTGTTGTATAATCGGAAAAATTTCATAATCGATTATCGGTTTATAATCGGAGAGGATTTTAATCGATTATTTCGATTTAATCGGAAATAAATTTTACTTGATTTTACAGAAAAGAATATGACAAGTAATGATAAAACTGTATTAAATCATATGCTATTATACGTAAAATGTCCAGATAGAACTCCAACCACAGAATGATAAAATTCTGTCTAGTAAATGAAATATTTTGTCAAGATCAAGCAGTTATGGAACCAAAACAAACTGTAGTTGTATAAAAAAAATACTTTCGCGGCAAATGCCGAGTTTGGGGGGGGGGTGTCTCCATTCGACCCAAGAGTTAGGTTTTAGCTCATTCAATGAGGGATCAAGCAATATCCTGTGGAATTAAGGCTAACAGTACTGTAAACTAATCATTGACCTGGCCTTGTCCTTCTCACAAAGCTCTGGAGTTCGGCGTAATTTTTTTTTCTAGACGAGTAGATATTGACGTATCGCATCTGACGTTGAAATTTTCTATTAGAGTACTTGTCGTTACTATTAAATTCAATGGGAATCCTAATTCCACCCATTGTATGCCTTAGAAAGTGTAACCTTTTCGAATTATTTACGCTACAGCCGTAACTTTAACTCGTGGAAACGATCGTCGATCTACTTTCGTTTTATCTGTACTTGTCATACGCGTATTCGACCGAAAACTATGTCATTCTTTTCTACGTTGTATATTTCCGATTATAATCGATTCTTGAAAACATAATCGATTAATCGAAATCGAAGGGTATTGGCGATGATGTCGCCGATGTCGGCGATAATCGTTACAACACTACATATATATATACCAATTGAAAGCCCCAAAATGGGCCGTAAATGTGACGTTAAAATTAACACACTTTAGGTAATGAAACACAGTTATAAATCTTCTGTAGAGGCAGAATTTTAACAAGTTGTGTATTTCTCATTTAGATATGATGTAGACAATCAAATATGTATAGAATTATACATGATCACTAAGACTTTTAAAAGAAATTGTCGAAAGGAGATAAATTTATGTCCATTTTCAGAACATCTTTCAGTTGTTAATTTTTAATAATAAAGTACGTTTAACTGAAACCCTATCATCATTTTCCGTAAAAACTTGATATTATCTTCTTCATATGTCAAGTGAAACACCGATAAGTTCTTATTGAAATTGATTTTGTTACCCCCTCCCCCTTCTTTTTACATAACCTAATGCTGACGTTCTTGCGAAAAAACGTGCCAATGTCCCCGTTTCTATTATGACATCATAATTGATCTAGAGCTTTCTGATGGGGTTCTTTCGAATACTGTTCTGGACCCCCTTAAAGACAAACTTTTGCTTTATATCTTAGCAAGAACAGTTCAAAATTTGTCTGTACTGTTGTCATATGTGAGATCATTTTGTCCCGTCTCCAGAGTATTTAAGGTCAATGATTGCAAAGAGCATTATTCTTGTTTATTTTCAAAAATGTCCCAATTGGGCATTTCTTTAATCTTTTGTTTTGCTGCTATGAGTAATTGAGTATGAGTAAACAGTATCAATGAACTTCAACCAGTTTCTTTTTTTTTTTTGGAAAAGTGCATCGCAGTACACACTGGGGAAAAATATTGCAATATACTGGTAAACCGGTTTTATTGCACAGCACTATAACTCTAAGCATTATTGACATTTTCTAACTTTCCTATTCCTTTATTAAAAAGGTTTTGTCCATATCTCAGGTCGAAACTATCACAAAAGAACACTTTTAACCTGTCCTGATTGGTCTACATGTACAAACCAATAATAACAGTACATTCTATCACTGTTAAATTTAAAACTAAAACCTTACCCTTCCAGTCTGATTTCCTCAGTTTCACTTTCCCTCCATGAGCCTGATAACATGGCCTCAAAATAACATGACCTGGCAGACAGGATACATCTGCAATAGTAAGTACATTTGTAATATCAATATAGTAAGCAAGTATTCTACTTTGAACTTAAAAGAGCATCATATAGTTTGATGAAATTCTATGCAAAGTTTGCTGTTGAACCGTACCAAATGCATTGAACAGAGTCCTTAGTGGCCATCCTGTGAGACAGGCCAGATTGAAAAAAAAAATCCATGAACTTCTCTGCAGTATATGTATTTGTAAAGGAGACATAAAAAAGAAATCATCTTATTCAACAGATAAGGTCAATTAATAAAATTCACAAAGGGCAAACATCTATCAATATACATGTGTATTTCCGTTTTGCTTTGTGAAATACTTAAGAAATAAGAACTAGCTAGCCATTGTTTATTGTCCAGTAATTCCCCAATTGCATGAATCATTCAAATTATTAAAAATGATAATTTGATCGGTTCATAGGACGAGGGGAATTACTGGACAATAAACCATGGCAAGCTAGTTGCTATTTCTATTCTAATATTGTTATGCAGACAACAATGGATTTTACACCAGGCAAGTTCTAATAAGCACGAGAATAGGCGGAGCTTAGCAGACTGGAAGTTTGTTGGAGATTCTACACCAGGCGAGTTCTATAGTACATATACATGTAGGGACAAAATCTCAAGTCATATTAGAATATTCAATAAATTGCACAAGAAAAGTTGAAAAAAGTTCAGCCAACCAGAGCCAATGTTGGCCATTTTGTTTGAAAGATTGCAATAAAAATACATTATGGATGAGGAAATTTCTTCCAATAAGGTTCCATGACATTTTAAAGTGAATTTGTAGGAAACTGTACTGTAATAAGTTTACCATGTTTACAGGATTTTTATTGACAGACTGAACATGCTGTATGTACTTTGACATGTATACAACATAAACTTGACAAATACATGTACAATGTATATCATATGAATTTTGACTAAAATATAGAATGAGATTTTATAAGTTTATAGTGTACTATGATTAAGTTTACAGGAATTGACAACTTTGAAGGACATACTTTTACAACAGTTCATTCGACACAGTCTGAGGCAAGGGTCTGCATCTCATCATTTACCTGTAACAATATACCTGACTTACTTGTGAGCCTTGAAGTGAACTCCTGACACCTCTATCACACAGTCATAATCAAGGTCCTGTAGAAATCCCCTAAGTAGGTCTTCACCTAACTTACAGCATGTATCGTACGGGACTGTTTTATCGTACGGCACCGTTTTATTGTACATCATCATTTACCTGTAACAATATACCTGACTTACTTGTGAGCCTTGAAGTGAACTCCTGACACCTCTATCACACAGTCATAATCAAGGTCCTGTAGGAATCCTCTCAGTAGGTCCTCACCGAACTTACAGGATGTATCGTATGGCACCGTTATATCGTACGTCATCTTTATTAGGTCAGGTAGAGCCACATCCGCACCAGAGCTCTCCCCAGAATCTTCAATGTTATTCTCTACATTTATACCGTTATGCATTTCACAACCACTAAGTTTTACTGTTCCGTTATTATCCCCATTTTTTATTTCTGAGCACAAAGTTTCCACAGTGTCATCAACAATATCTGTCACATGATTAACCATTGGACTGTCTGTTGAATTGTCTTCCTTTTGCTCAGACACACCATTCATACTTTGTCCATCTTGTGCAGCATTGTCAATGGAAACTTCTCCATTTGTATTATCGGTGTTTGTATTAACGTCAGAGTTTGGTTCCTTCGGCTCTTGTAGTAATGACAGTAAGTAATCCTCTGTAGACAAGTCAAATGTTGGCTCAGTACTAGGTCCCTCTGAATCCTCTAACAACATGCCATATAACTGTCTGAAAAATATTATAGGATAGTGCAACTTTCTTTCATACCTACGCATGCATACAGATCAGTGCCCAGTTTCACAAAATTTCTTACGAAAAATTTCAGGAATTTTCGTAACTTACATCATCAAATAAAAACTTTAAATATTTTTCAATTTAGATCATATTGTGCTTTCTTATATCATTTTTAAATACTAGATATGAATTCAGAAACAAAACATTGCGACTTCTAGTTTATAAGAAGTACTAAGCGATCAAAAGTTACAAAAATACTTAATTTTTTTCGTAAGTATTTTTGTGAAACAGGATGCAGGCCTGTACGACAAACATATGAATGACTTGTGTTTATGAAAAATAATAACATGCTTCAAATCACACTAGCTTTAGTTCATGTACGATGACATGGCATTTTCTATCATTTTACAATTGTGATGTTATCATTTTCACACAGACAGTTTTAAGAAGTTGCCATTAAGGTGACACATTAAGTTGATCCAAATTTTTTATGCCGTCTTCCATGATACTGTAAATGGGTTTAATTTCGCGGTGTCAAAAGTTCGCAGTTTTCTGAATATAGCAAAATGCTGTGGTTTTAATTTCATGGCATCGAAGGTTGCAGAGAAAACTCGTACACTTTGGTGTAAAGATTTTTTCGCTCAAGCAAACATGTACATGTAATTGGATTGTTTGTACTTATGTTGTTGTTGTTTCTCATGGTAATTAATGACAAACAGGAAGTAATTATTGATAATTACATGGAAACAATTTACCATCACTTGAAGAGTATAAGTAATTAGATTGAAACTATTTATTTGTGAAAAGGGTACTATGTAATACATGCAAAATTTGCATACATTCTGCACAAGAAATCTTATGCACACTATCATGTCATCTCTGTTCATTTTATAAATGACACCAATATGATAATTCATATTTCATACCTATTAATGTTCAAACTACTTTACCGGCTTAAGGTAAAAGCATTTTTAGTGCATTAAAAGATTCAGCTGGAAAAATCCTATCAGATGTTTTTTTTTTGTCTGTTACATAAAATCATTGCAGTGGTTTAATATTCCAGGAAAATTAAAAGAAAAATTCAAAATCTTCTCATAATTTTCATCACAGGGTGATAAAGTTAGATTTTCGTTTCGAATTTATGAGATATATCTAAAATGTTTAATTTATATGAAATTCACATACTTATAAGACTTAAGTAATAGTACATATATTCAATACCTTATAACACTAGTAATAGAGTCCTGAGTCAGCCAATCAGGTACAGTCCAAACATTATCACCATGACAACTTATCTCCTTTAATTTTTCAAAAATTCTCCTGCTCCTTCAATAATAAAAATAAAAAAATTTGAGTCTTACATAGATCAAGTTGATAACCATATGCATGTTCTTTCAATATCACAAAATTTGTCATGGTTGATCTGTGATCTTAGTCTACCATGTAACTAATCACAATTCACTCATGTAATTTTATATTAACTACTTAGTAAGTAGTTTTCTTTAGTATGAGCAAATAATTGTTCAAGTATGAACAGATTTCTATGAATTACCTTGCGTGTAAAACAAATTTGTGTAGAGAAAGCTCATAAGTCCTGCCTTTCAGTACAAGATCTGAATGTATCCCTTCATCAAGTAACCTGTTAGATAAAAGACATAATAAAAACATAAAATTCCCCAAAAATGTCCATATTTTCATTGTACATTGACACTATGACACATATTTCCCATTAATTGAAGATTTGATAAGGTTTGTTCAAAAATAAAATAATGTTCCTTGGCAAATTTAAAGAATTCATTGAGACATCATTGTATTTACAAGGAAGATGCAAACTGACATTTTTTCACACCCTTATCTTATGTCAACAGACATGACAGAGTAGGTTGGAAGAGAGATGAGTGGGGAGTTAGGGGTAGGGGGTTTGTTTTTTTATTTTGGTATACAATATGAATATAATTCTAGCATAGGAAAAGTGTGTACCAAGGTGTCTGATGGCATATACTTTTGTATCGGCCCTGATGGGATAATACTCATATATGTGTCCATCAGAACCTTTCTGGCAAGCTGGAATGAACTAACTAACGAAAGGGTAAGGGGCAATTAACTGACATTCATGTGATGGAATTTCAAACAGTACATGTATACATACATGAAAATCTGTTGAAAACAAACCTAGTAATGTCTGTGTGTAGTTGTTTGGTCAATGATTGTTTTAGCTTTCTGACTTCTCTACCACACCTGTCCAGGAAAGCTTGACCAAGGTCAGCAGGCGCCTTTTCCTTACGACGAGCCATCATACACCTGGTCCCACCATCCAATCACACATCACCTGAAATGTTTACATCCCAAGTCATAAAAGTCAGGAATAAAGATGAATATGGACTAAATATAAGTGAGTCCTAAAATATTTTCAGGGAATATTAAAAAAAATCATTCCAAGGAATGCATGTGTCACCTGCAAAACATAGTAACACTTAGGAATCTTTTTATGTAGGGTGTGACATCCAAGTGTGACAGATGTACAGACAGACAGACAGATGGACAACAGACAAAGTGATCCCTAAGTGTTGCTATGCTTCGCAGGCGACACAATAAAACCTAGGCAACGCAAAGTGTAGCATCCCCTTGCATGGCAGGAAAATCAATGTGTCTAGCATACAAGGAAAATCAATAAGGTTCATCCTCTAGTCATTATCAAGCAAAATGTGTATAAAGTTTGGTTAAGATCCAATCAAAATTGCACCCTCTAAGCTGTATACAAGGATTTACAAGGATTTTGACCATTTCCTATCTGTGAACTTGACCTTTGACCTTAGGAATCAATAGGGTTCTTCCCCTTGTCATAAGCAATTAGTTTATGAAGTTTGGTAAAGATCCATTCAAAACTGCACCCCCTAGGCTGTATACAAGAATTTTGACCATTTCCAATCTGTGACCTTGACCTTTGACCTTGAAAATCGATAGGGTTCTTCCTCTTATCATAAGAAATCAGTGTATGAAGTTTGGTGAAGATTCAATTCAAACTGAACCTTCCAGGCTGTATACAAAGATTTTGACCATTTCCAATCTGTGATCTTGATCTTTAACCTTGAAAATCAATAGGGTTCTTCCTCTTGTCATAAGCAATCAGTGTATGAAGTTTGGTGAAGATCCAATAAAAACTGCAAACTCGATCTAGGCTGTATACAAGGATTTTGACCATTTCCCATCTGTGACCTTGACCTTTGACCTTGAAAATCAATAGGGTTCTTCCTCTTGTCATAAGCAATCAGTGTATGAAGTTTGGTGAAGATCCAATCAAAACTGCACACTCGATCTAGGCTGTATACAAGGATTTTGACCATTTCCAATCTGTGACCTTGATCTTTGACCTATGACCTTGAAAATCAACAGGGCTTTTCCTCTTATAATAAGAAATCAGAGTATGAAGTTTGGTGAAGATCAAATCAAAACTGAACCTCTCAGGCTGTATACAAGGATTTTGACCATTTCCCATCTGTGACCTTGACCTTTGACCTTGAAAATAAATAGAGCTCTTCCTCTTGTCATAAGCAATCAGTGTATGAAGTTTGGTGAAGATCAAAATAAAACTGCACCCTCTAGGCTGGATGAAACAAGGACTCTGATTGGCTGAAGACTTACCCGAATGTCCGCTCAGTCAATTAGACTCGGAGTCCTTGTTTCATTAGAGGTTTTGGGCAGGAAAAACGGCTGCAAGACGACAAGTGACGACGAGAGCCAAAAAAGTTAAAAGTAGAGTTGTTTGCAGTGTTTTGTAAAAAAACAGGTACGTGGATCATAAAAATAATTGGCATTTTTTGACGACCAACACACTTTATAGTGATCGTGCTATGTTGATTGCATAGATGAATTATTTCAGTTTTACGGAATATGCGTCTTGAAACCAAGAACATGAAGAACAGTTGAATAATTTCAGAAAATTGAATTTTCTCTGACATCTAGGTCTGTGAACTTCGAAGTTCAAGACCTTAAATCTCTTAAGAAGGGGGAAAGGGGGGGATTGTGTCTGCAACCTGTGGGCAGAAAGGGGTAAAAAGGTGGTGTGATAAAGCAACTTAGATAAAAAAAATTTGTTTATATGATTCAGATTTGAATTCTGTATTTAATAATCTACAAAATTGTCACAAAATTTTGAAATTAATTTCCTTCAAAGTCCTTGAAAAGGGCAACTGTCACTGTCCGGAAACTGTTCTGACACCAGAAGAGTCCTGATAATCCGAACTACTGTCCGTGTGGCTCACTTCAGAAACTGGATAAACGAGATTTTGATAACTTTGTCATGCAACAATTAAAATGAAATATATATCATTGTATAGATCTCGCTTAGTTGTAAATTTTGGTATATGTTACATTGTCGAGGGTTTATGCAATCATATCATACAGACAAAATAAGTTTTAGATAGGGGTTTTCAATATTAAATTTTAGCGTGACGTCGCCGAGTTTAACATTGAGCCTATGGAGAGCATCATGACGTCATGGGAAAAATTGGCATGGGAAATGGCCCATCTAAAACTTGTTTTGTCTATACAGTTTGATTGGGTGTACTCACTATCATATAACATATACCAAAATTTACGACTATTAGCTAGACTAAATAATCCAGTCTCTCCGCTGCCGCTAAAAGAGACTGAACCCCACTATGGTTGTTACAGAACGAAGTCGGATGAAATTTGTTGCCCAACGATTTACCCATTTTGAAGGTCTGAAATATTGATTTTCTTGTTGACGGGACTAAAGAAAACATTTATCTAACTAATTCTACCCACCTCACGTTTTTTTCTCGCTTCTTTATTGCATTTTTTGCCAATTTTTAACTCCCTACCAAACTAATCAGGCAAAGCGAAAGTTCCGAGAACCGACCAATCAGAACAAAAGAAAGTTGATCACATGATATTTTGTATCTTTCGTTCTGATTGGTCATCAGACTTCGTTCTATAACAAACGTGGTGGGATTCAGTCTCTTTTAGCGGCAGCGGAGAGACTGGATTATTTAGTCTACGACTAAGCAAGATCTATTGAATGGTATCAAGTTCATTTAAATTCTTGCATCATAAAGTAGTCAAAATCGGAAAGGTCTAAAGACCTGAAAGTCTAATGTCCTGAATGTCCTGAATGACCTGAATTAGGATTTATTTATAATAGTAAACTGGACTTTTAGGAAATATGTGAAGTATTGTCATTGAATTTAGTCTAAACATTACCCCTCTAGATATTGCAATAAAAAATATGTATATTAGGCACCCATACGTTCTCACATACGCATTGACCTGAATTTTGGAATGACCTGAATGACCTGAATTTTAGATAGTTATCAAAAAAACACATATTAATCAAAGTGTAATTCTATTAATTGTGTTTTACTTTCTATATTTAATACCCAATCTAGACATAAGGGAAAAAATATAAAGTAAATACATGTATTGCAACCAGTTTTGTTTCATTTAACTTACAAATTACGACCTATATCGAAATGGCCTGAATCTTGAAATGACCTGAATTTACCTGAATCAGTCTCTGAAATGAGGCGTCTATATGTTTTTAAATTAAGTTTTTGTTCAACACTCTATAAAATGTTAGAAAAAATTACATTGTAGATATTCAACATAGTAGTTGATTGTTATTTATTGATTTTTTTTTTAAATGGGAGTTGACTTGAAGTTTGAAATGAGTAAAATCAAGTTCAGCTTGATTATGTTTTTATATAATAAATCATAATTTATCAAAATGTCTTGAATTTTGTTGCTTTCGTAATCACATATGCATATTCTAGTTCTAGAAAAAAGGGATACTGATAAATTATTATAATAGTAATATGTATTATTAGAAGACACAATGTCTCATAATTTGATGACCTGACAATTAATTTTACCTGAATTTGTCATCATATCACTAAGGATCAATTGAATCAATTTATCTTTTCATATTAATTTATAAGAAAGAAAGAAAGAAAGAAAGAAAGAAAGAAAGAAAGAAAGAAAGAAAGAAAGAAAGAAAGAAAATAATTTTATGATCTGTCAAAGAAATGACTTGAACGCTTGTCATTATATCACCAAATATGAAACGAATTTCTTTCTTTCTTTTTCTACATACGGCAAAGAAAACCCTTAGTGTTCTTAATTCTTTTTCTATTTATCATATTGAAAAAAAAAAGAAAGAAATAAAGATTAACATAAGATTAATCGGTCAAAAATGAAAGAAAAAGCAAAAAATCATCCTAACTCCCGGCCGGGTATTACACGAAAGGAGACTAACATGTTAGGGCCCCTCTAACAATTTATAATTAAAAAGGTGTTTATAAAAAGGTGTGTAATAAGCTCTATGTCGTCTACACGTTATTATCCCATTTTTTAGTAAAATCTATTAAGTATATTTGGAAGCTTCGTAATTTTAGACAAACAATTTTCTTTTATTTACTTCTTTATTTTCCATATTATTTTCAGGGGCGGATCCAGACCCCAAATTGCCGGGGGGGGGGGGGGGGGGGGGGGGGGGGGCACATACAATTTTTATGGAAATCACTTGCGAGGCCCGAAGGGCCGAGTGGGGGAGGGTATGGGAGGGGGTTTCTCCCTCCCATTGGTGGGGGTTCGGGGGGCCTCCCCCGAGAAAATTTTGAAAAAATGAAGCAATTTGGTGGCATCTGAAGCGTATTTGAACTGAATTTAGAAGGGATTTGGCGCGCATGATTCAGTCAGTGTCAGTAACAATAATTATTATTTATATAGAATATATTTGAAAATTTTCGAAATTTTCTGATGCTGTACTGTTCTTGCACGGCATGCAGAAGTCAACATGTTCAGGATTCCCCGACAAAATTTTGAAAAAAAATGAAGCAATTTGGTGGCATCTGAAGCGTATTTGAACTGAATTTAGAAGGGATTTGGTGCGCATGATTCAGTCAGTGTCAGTAACAATGATTATTATTTATATAGAATATATTTGAAAATTTTCGAAATTTTCTGATGCTGTACTGTACGTTCTTGCACGGCATGCAGAAGTCAACATGTTCAGGATTTCCTTAAGAAACGGGCGGATCAGGAGAAGTTTTGAAAGGGCAGAGAGGTCAGCCCATGGGAGGGAGGGGTGTCCAGCCATAAATTCTCGTAAAACTAGGAAAAATCAGCATTTTATGCAATTTCCAGGCAGGACGTATTTGACCTTCCTAACCACTCTAGATCCGGCTTGTTTGTTAATATTTGTATAAAGGTAAAGAAAATAAGTAATTACAGGGTTTTTTCTTGCCCCTGATGTCAGGGGCCTGGGCCGATGATATTGCGAATTTTGCAACATTTTAACCTAAATTGAGAAATAAATTTCAAACAACAGAAAGATATATTCATGGAAATTATCCCTTATAATATCAATTGTCTATATTTTGAATCCCTCCTAGAGCATGTTTGTTCTACTTTCGTTCTCCTTTCAGTTAATGATACGTAAATTGGAAATGAATTTCTTGTTTTGGAGAAAAGATTGAATTGGGAGTTTTTAGGTCTAAAATTGGGGAAAGGACCTCTTTACCGAATTTCGGCCCCATACAGACCATAAAAAATTCTCTTGTAAATGATTAATTTCCTTGACAAACTAGAGATCACGGGTGCCCCATTCCCTCCATCGTCCAGATTGAAAGGTTTAATTATTGCTTGTTCTATCATGATTTTATTTTTGATTTACCTAGGGGCTTAACCAAAAATGTAATCATGATAACTTCGATTCTAAAAATAAAGAAAAACATGCATTTTTATCTTTTCAAAATTCTTGGAGGTAGCCGGTTTAAATCTGACCAAAACAATTTCAATTGTTCATTTTAAAAAGATTGATCATAACCTCAAATTTTGAGTTAAAAATTTAAGTTTTATAGGAGTTTCTATCGAAGATTTGGTCAAGAAATATGTGTGTTAAATATGCCTTGCATACATGTAGGATATAAAGTTCCCGATTCATCCCTCAGATAAAGAAGTAGGTTGTTCCCGAAACGTGTGTACGTCCACGTACAGACAATGGACATGACTATCTATCCCCGAGAAATTTTTGGAAAATTTACTCAAATCGGTGGTTTCTGGAGTGTTTTGGTGCTATTTCTGACTAGTTTCATAGATTTATTACGGAAACAGTAGTTTAATGCTTCCAAAAGCATGTCATAAGTGCCCCTTCTTTGGGCACTGCCGGGGGGGCACGTGCCCCCGTGCCCCCCGGCTGAATCCGCCACTGATTTTGCTATTCTAATCTAATTAAAGTTGATCAGATCAAGGTAATAAACATTTACCCTCTGATAATCCCCAGCTGATCACCCCCTGTTGATGGCTTCTGAATACCTGATTCAAAATAGATTTCTTACCATATACTTTGTAATTCTTAAAGTATGGCGAATATTGAAATATATTTTCTATAGTACCAAAATCGCGTTTATTCAGTTTCCGAAGTGAGCCGCGCGGACAGTAAGTGAGATAATCATAATCTCAATCTGATAATGCCGCAGCTTTTTCGGGAAGAAGAAGAAGATATCACAGCATGTGTAGCAATGGAATCTTACTTTACTATAACCAGGGACGTATATAACTAAACGTCTCTCTTTAAATATATTCCTCTATATCCTGTACATCTGTTTGTAAGGTCGACTATGGTTTCCCCCGACTTGCCCAGTGACATAAAATCAATTTTTTTTTCATGGACACTTGCAAGGAACGCTAAATATAGACACAAAACGGACTTTCATTTCCGGCAAATTTAAATGAGACGGCATGCTGGCGGGATTCATTGATAGCAAAAAATAGTTTAGAACGTTTCAAAAACATTTTAATTTCGTTTCGAAAACATTTAGAAAAATGTTTCAAAAATATTTTGATGTATGGTTTTAAAAACGTTTTCCAAACGTTTCATGAAACGTAATGTTATTATCATTAAGAAGTAAACGAAAAAGTTCCTCAATTCCACGTTCATGTTCTCACAATTCCTTTTAAATTACCTGGTAAAACTAAATCAATTGATAAGAAAGTACCGCTAGCTTTTCCTCGCGGTGATTACATGTGACCACTGAAGCATTTCATAAAAAAAGGGTGCGAGCGGGCGAAAATACATTGTATAATTATTTTTTTTAAAAGTTTTGCAGTTTTTAAGTTACGGAGAAAAGCCGAAAACTATCCATTATGTCAGAGAAAGTACTGATCGAGGCCCGTCAGGGCCGAGATCAGTTCTTTCTCTGACATAATGGATAGTTTGAGGCTTTTCTCCCACTTAAAACATGACATCTTTTGTTTTAATAATGGACAGTCAAAGGTAGATCCTTTCGCAGACTTTGGACACCTCAAAACCAAGAACCGTATCATTGGTCAAGGGATGATGATCAGGTGCACGTAGCTTGAATCCCTGGCCAGTCAACCGATCGATTTCTTTTGTCTTAATAACGGACACTTTCATGTCAAGGTCAGCCACGCCTGTGATATACAGCGTCTTTTTCGTATGCACCTCGTCTTTATTTTTATCAAATAAATGCTTTTAAAAAGCTAATTGATCATTTTCAATTGAAGCATCATGTTTTGGATATAGACTGTCGCGGTGTTTTAAGTACTTTTCTAAAAAAGGACGCGAAACATAGGATGTAATTCGTCTTGGATTTCGTCAGATTTCAACATTTGTAGTTTTACTTACTTTATTTTACATGTATTTAATTTACTTCTATTTCATTTTATATGTATTCTCGGACCTACCAGCTTGAAAAATTACAAAATCCGCGCATCGATGGATTCTTTCGTTTATTAATATAGAGGAGCATGTTTTACCCAAAAAAGAGGAATATTAATGGATTAATGGAATTTGAAATCGGAATTATCAATGAAACTTGGAAAACAATTTTCGTTGGGATATATAGTTCTTTCTGTGTGATATTATGTCATCATAATCAGGATTCTTTTGTCCGAAAATTTACCTGTGACTGTCCATTAAGTTACCTTTAACTGTCCATTATTTTTAATGATGGACAGTATTGGCAAACTTAATGGACAGCTACAGGTAAACTTTTGGACGAAAAAGGATCATGTTGAGACAATATCACATAGAAAGAACTGTTTAGACAATGGGATGACGTCATAGTCATGTTTTAAGGTGCGAGCGAATGAAATAATATATAGGTTAATTAATACCCAAGAAATACATTTCTGATGTTTTCCGTACTCAAAAAAGTAATTCCAATAGGAATCTGGTGACTAGAAAGCCTGGCACATAGCAGTACGGAAAAGATTTTCGAACACCCCCCCCTCCTTGACTTTCAGTGTTATGTATACGGGACAACAAATTTGCTCCCAACAATTTTTTTAAACACAAGAAGTATCATTTTCTTCGAACTTTGCACAACCTGAGACTTCTGAAAGCTTTAAGTTTACAGAAATCAGAACCGACCCTAAAAAATTCTTGAGCCAGAAATTTAATGGTGCGGGCGACCATTTTATTTTTATAATATTATTTTTAGAATTTTGAAAAATATGGTGCGGGAAATCCAAAGAACATTAAATTTATTTGGTATGGCCTAATGGATAAATTAAAAAGAAACTTTCTTTTGATTACCATGGTGATTATCCAAGGACAGATTTTAGGAAATTTGGAGCGGGGAGGGGGAGGGGTAGACTTGTGTATCCGAATCGGGGAGGGAGGGGGGAGGGAACGGACTCCCATTTATCTATGTGAACGTCATAGCAACTATCTCTATTTTCAGACAACATTTCTTTTATATATTTTTTTTTCAGTAACAAACGGACCCCCTTTCCCGATGTACGAAACACTACGAAATCAATATCACACGTACATGTACATTTCAATTCAATTCAATTATGTTTTGATATCACCAAACTTGTTGGCATACGTCAAAATACAAGTAACAAAGTGAACAATGCAAAACAGAATTAAAACTAACTACGTGATTATGGTATAGAAAATGAACAGTAGAGTTACAATAAACTAGCAAAGGGACCAGTTTTGCAATTTTTACATGTTGGCATATATTGAATTTAATAATACATGTATGGACACCGGAAAATATGGGTACATGTACATGTATTTGGATTCTTCTCCAGACCTCCCAGTGCCTGTTTCTTACCAAAAAGTGTAAAATTTTGCGAATGAAAGTGTTATTAAGGAAAGTTAAGTGTACTAGTATAAACAATTGATTGCAATTCCGAGATAAAAAAAAAACATCGTCTTACGGTCTTTTTCCTACTTTGACATTTTTAATAATTTACACAATTCAAGTAACAACGAATACTTTTTTAATTGTCTAATCGTTTGTTTAAAATAGTTCTAACAGTAATTTTGATGGAAATATGTTTTAGATATAAAAATGCGCTTAACAGCAAAAGCGTTGAACGTATTTGTAGGTTAAAATTGTAAAAATAGATAGTTCTGCTTCTTAACCCCCCTCCCTCCCTCCCGACAAATCGGAATGTAGTTTAATATTCCCTATTCAATTTTATGAATTTTTTTTATTCAACTAAAGCCATTTCTGTGTTTTTATTCAAATATGTTGAAGTAAGCAACCATAATTATATCTTAAAACGCTTCAGTGGTCACGTGTAATCGCCGCGAGGAAAAATCTAGCGGTACTTTTCTATCAATTGATAAAGTTTTACCAGGTAATTTAAAAGGAATTGTGAGAACATGTACGTGGAATTGATGAACTTTTTCGTTCACTTCTTAATGATAATAATGAAACATTCTAAAAATATTTTTTCGAGAATGTTTCTTTGAAATGTTTTAGAAATATTTCAACAACATTTCAAAAAATGTTTCATTAATGTTACGATGTATGGTTTTAAAAACGTTTTAAGCACATTTCGGTGAAATATTTTTCAATGTTCTACAAAACATTTCTATAAAACATTTCAAAACATTTTTTTAATTCATAACAATACGTCATATCTTACAAATATAAAATATATGACAGTACAAAGATAAATTCCTTTTCGATGATACTATTGTTATTCTAATTCCTGAAGTTGAGAATGTCTAAATATATTTTACATTTAATATAGATATTCTAAAAATGAAACCGTTTGAATCCAAAATAATGTCTTTAATGCCTTGATCAAATCACAAACATGATAAATCGTAATAAGACGAGCTGGCATAGAATTTTTAAATGTCAATCTTCATTTCATGTCAGTTTTCGTTAAAAGTTCTTGAAATCTTAGTTCAATCTTCACTGTCTGAGTGAATTTCTAGCTGTATGAGTTGTTTCTTCACTGAATCAGATACTGCTAAATATTTTACTTTCCTCGCATTGACTTCTTCTAAAAATCAAATGAAACATCAAAATTAGAGTACGCTCCATATAATTTCTTCCTCAAAGATCAGCATGAGTATGTGTGATTTTAAAAACTATTATAAATTATCATTGTAATGGTGCATAAAAAATTGCAATGCCGAGTATTGTCGAATATTACATTTTGATAAACACTTACTTTAAGCTGCATGTACAGGAACATATACACGTATTAGGATTAATTCCACTCTCATGAAAAAAGTCTTTGTCTATCAGTATGCACGCTGCCATAAAAATGTATTATATTTCACAAATTATATGTATCATGTGTATGTTGGCATTATAAATGATAAACATGTACTTTGATAATCGAAAATACCTTAAACTTTATAGGAATAATACGTATTAAACAATTACAAATGCTTTTTACTATGTATAGATTTATTCACATACACATTTATATACAATCTAGTTCAGATCCTTATTGAAGATGGAGAAAAAGATTCCTTATAGATTAATGTGGAAAATAAGTCAAAGCGCTTATTCATGATTGCGCTAACACATTCTGTTCTGTTTCCGCTAAAATATGGTTGCGCTAAAATAAGTACGCCGCGTACAGTAAAACGCACAACGAGTTTCATAATACATCGCATGAAATGAAAATTCATTTTATATTCTTTTAATCACACAATTTTGCCTAAAAATATGTATTTCTAACTTGAAATCGACGTTTCTGAGAACTAGAATATTTCAAATTTGTTTACTATTTTAATGCAATAATTAACTCAACAATAACAGTTTAAATCATCGTTATTGATTCTTGATATTGATATTCGTGATTGATTCTTGATTCTTCGTTATTGATAGTTGTATGACTTCTTCTTCAGTCCAATGACAAATAGGGATAATGGCCATATCTCCATACACAGTACAAAATCGACAATTCATACAAAATCAGTATAAAACAGAAACCAAAGCAAACATACAAAAACTTCCACCACATGAAAAGAAGCGAATTCCCAATATGGGAGTGAGACCAGGTACCCAGGAAGAGTCAGCATATCCTGCTTGCATGCAACACCCGTCGCTTCAATTCGGTTGAATTGTAACATCCGGTTTCTTCCTTTTCGGAAGATATAAGCATATTCTGTGTTTGGATGGTTCAAATGGATCATCCACCATTCTGGACAATGGGACATCATAGTGTATGACGAGTTCCCCGTATCGACCTTAGAACGTCTTTGAACATTGACAATGTAAGTCGGTCACAAACGTATCCCTGATTGAGAAGCTTATCGGAAAGACGCTTAGCTCTCAGATTTGTGTACTTGGTACTTGTTCTGCATAACGTATCAAGTGAGATATGAACACACTATATGAAGGCAATGAATGGATGTTGCTACTCAGAGAGGGAAAGATTCTGATGCTGAAATTGAAGTCGTCAAAACCTTCTTACAAATTAAAAGAAACGTTTTAAAATTTAAAATCTATCCAATATTGCATTTTAGATAGCTTACGAAAGCTGCAAATGATAACATTACTATTGATTATTATATCACAAGTGCCCCATATCGACCGTAGAACTTCCTTAGTGACGATGTGTGTTAGTAGGTCACAAACGTATCGCTGAATGAGAAGCTTTAATGAAAGAGGCCTAGTTCTCAGAACAAAATCTGTTTATTTGGTACTTGCTTTAGCATAGCGTATCAATTGAGATATGAACACGCCATAATCAGGCGATAAAGGGATGTTGCTACTCAAAAAGGGAAAGTTTGTGATGTCATAGAGTAAGCGTTCATGTGACCATCGGTGTCGTAGGACAGTATTATGTCCAAATAGGATGCTGAATTATTTGTCTCTGTAGTTTCTTTGACTTCAAGCTCCGAAGAATAGATTCTGCTAAGGTAATCCGCGACTGTTGGATTATTGATGGACAGTACATCGTCTGTTTTATATTGACAAAATATTGAAAAAAGACAAAATGAGCGCTAGGGCAGATTTTGAAAGCACAAATAAAATCACGTTTGAATCGTATGCTTTGTTTAAAGAATGACCGATTTCAAAAAGCTGGGTTTTAAAGAATGTCAAAAGTAGCATATTTCGCGAGGAATTCTAAAACAACAAATTTTATACGTCTTCAAATTCAATAGCATAATATAAGAAATGATCAGTTTGCAGCATGCACCAGACATGCACTGCCATTTCGGGTACTTAACCCTCGTCAGTGATCCTCAATCTAAACAATGAAATATGACCAAAGAGAGGAAAGTTATAATGTCCAAAAATGTATCCAAAAATGTAGCAGGATGGGTGGGATATGATGCTACAGGACCCACGTTTTAGAAATTTCAAGAAATTTTGATTACAGAAATTTACGAAATCGTTGAAGAAACAATGATCCGAAGATGATCGAACTTGGCCACATGTGCCCTCGGTAACTCCTGGTCATCCAGCATTGACACTCACTAAGTTCTTCAAATATTAAACGTCTTCAAATTTAATAGCATCATTTAAATACTGACTAATTTGAAGCATGGACCAGACATGCACGTTTCGATTACTTTACCCTCATTAGTCATCCTCAATCTAAACAATGAAATATGATCAAAGAGTGTAAAAGTAATAATGCCCAAAATTGTACCCAAAGATGTAGCAGGATGGGTGAGATATGATGCTACAAGATCCAAGTTTTAGAAATTTCAAGAAATTTTGATTACAGAAATTTCCGAAATCGTTGAAGAAACGATCAACGGAAGTTGATTGAACATGGCTACATGTGCCCTCGGGGACTCCTGGTCCACTAGCAATGATACTCACCAAGTGGTACAAATGTTAAACGTCTTCAAATTCAATTGCATCATTAAAGAACTGATAAATTTAAAGCATCGACCAGACATGTACGTTTCGGGTACTTAACCCTCGTCAGTGATCCTAAATCTAAACAATGAAATATGACCAAAGAGTGTGAAATGACAATTATGGACAATGACCATATCCCTGTATACAGCACAAAATCGATTATTCAGAAAATCAGAAACCGAAGGCATACAAAATCAGGATAAAAAAGGAACCAAAGCAAACAAACAAAAACCTCCACCATATGAAAAGAAGCGAACTCCTGATTTTGGAGTGAGACCAGGTGCCAAGGAAGAGTAAGCATCTCCTGCTTGCATGCAACATCCGCCGCTTCAATTCGGTAGAACTGCCACATCCGGTTACTTCCATTTCGGAAGACATAGAATACAATCTTCGGTTGGATGGTTCAAATGGTCTATGACAGAATATCATCCACCATTCTGGAGAGTGGGACATCATAGTGTATGACGAGTTCCCCATATCGACCGTAGAACTTCCTCAGTGACGATGTTAGTCGGTCACAAACATATCCCTGACTGAGAAGCTTATCTGAAAGACGCCTAGCTCTCAGAACAAAATTCGTATACAGTATTTGGTACTTGCTCTGGCATAGCGTATCAAATGAGATATGAACACGCCATAAGCAGGCGATGAAGGGATGTTGCTACTCAGAAAAGGAAAGTTTGTAATGCTGAAATTGAAGTCGTCACGTTTGTCATAGAGTGAGGTGTTCATGTGACCATCAGTGTCGTAGGACAACATTATGTCCAAATAGGATGCTGAATTATTTGTCTCTGTAGTTTCTTTGACTTCAAGCTCCGAAGGATAGATACTGTTCAGGTTATCCTCGAATTTTGGATTATAGATGGACAACACATCGTCTATGTATCTGTAAGTGAAGTTGAATTCAGAAGCTAAGTATCTTTTCCCTTCAGAGACCAAAGATTGAATGAATTCTGCTTCTTATGAGTAAAGGAAAAATGTCGGCAAGGAGTGGGGCACAATTGGTCCCCATTGGAATTCCGACAATTTGCTGGAAACCTTTTAAAGTTATAATGTCCAAAAATATAGCAGGATGGGTGGGATATTGTATCAACAGAAAAAGGATACCTTATTGTTATTTTCTAGACCATTATTTCTAAATCATTACTTCAAGGCTGCATTATAATAAAGGGAGACAGTTTCATAAGCCACTTACATTAAGTTTTATAAAATTTCTCAAAAAACCAAATTCATTGGCCAAAAACACAAAGATCTATTAAGAAATAGATATTGAAATACACATAATAAGAATATGCATTGAAATCACAACATGACAAATATGGATAATGACCATATCCCTGTATACAGCACAAAGTCGATAATTCAGAAAATCAGAAACCGAAGGCATACAAAATCAGGAAAAAAAGGAACCAAGGCAAACAAACAAAAACCTCCACCACATGAAAAGAAGCGAACTCTCGATATGGGAGTGAGACCATATATATTCATTATTTCGAATCTTCTAAATATGTATTCATAAAAATAGATACTTTCCTGTTTCCAGTGATTTTCTTACACGAAATTACCACTAATTAGGATAGTGTATTGCCCAATCAGATATATTTACGTAGACACGCCTCCGCATTGACCAATCGCATTCAAGCAAAGTGGTGTACGTGTCACGTTTTATCATAACATTTGATTATCTGTGGACCTTTCCTGTATATATGAAAATAAGACAATGACAAAATAAATAAGTTTCATCATTTTAATGATACTTGGCCGTTTTGGACGTGGCAGACATAAAAGAACTTCAATGCAAATACAAATGTCAAATTTATTCAATGCAAGTTCAAGGCAAAATTCAATTATTGTACAATGCAATCAAATTCAAATAAACGCGAATTTCGATTCAAGTTCAATTTAATCAAATTCAAATTGCAAATTAAGTTCAATTCAATCAAGTTTTCAATTCATGTTCAATCAAGACTTCAATGCTAAATCAAAGTTGAATTAATTCCAATGTTTTGTTCAAATTGACTCCATTTCCCTTGATTTCAAAATAACAGTCAGTTTGTTGAAATTGGCCGGTGAACAGAACATACGCGGCCAATTTAACTTCAAGCAAATCACAAGCGATCAAATCGATTACTTTGCATCATTGATTTGAGTTCAAAGTTCAGTGTATTTTAATTCAGGAGAGTTATTCCCGACAATAATTCGGGATCAGCAAATAAAAAAATAAGGCTGCCGAAATAGTCAGCACTGGCTAGCCTTTAGTTTAACCTATTTATCAATTGCGAATATGTACTGCGACCGGGAAATCATTTCTTAAAGGATTTGTTGTAAAGATGTCATCCTTAACGTGCATATTCAAATATTTTCCAGCTCAATAGGTCTGTTACCTTTAGTTGAATTCCAGAAAGAGATCGCTCAAGGACCTGTATGTAAAACATGTGCTTTGTGACGTGTACTGATGACGAAGTAGGTTGGAGGTCGATGTATGAAAAGCGAGGTAACTCGCACAGCCACATTCGGAAGGCCACATAGAAATATATTTGCGAACTAGCGACTTAATAGATTTTATTATGAATGAATCATGAAACTGCATAACGAGTGTATCATTTTTTTTCATATATTTCAACTATTTGATTAATACTGAATTAAGATTTTCAATTTGATGTTCGTAAAATCTGACAGTTTGAAGAAACAATTTGTCATTTCCTTTTGACGCAACAAATATACTCATAATTGGATTACGCTCTTATAAATATAAATGCTATTTAAATTCCTTGTTTATTATTCAAGGAACATTCCGTTTGATCGTGCCATTTTAAAAGAAAGAGCACGATGGAAGAACTGGGTGTAAATCATGTGCAATCGTATTAAGACAAAGTCAAGAATACACATCTAATTGTAAGTTCTTATTTAACAATATTTTTTCTAAAGTTTATTTTTCTTTTTTTATTTGCCTAATTAGGCAGCTAATTTGTATCACGACGAAAGAATAATACTACCACTGTATTGAAGGCTGAAGTTTGCATTGTTTTGTTGTCGTTTTCGCTGCCGCATTTTCTCCTAGCAGTATAGGTTGGTTACAATCATGTCTTCTCCATGTCACCGATTTGCTTTTTTTATTTTGCATGAAATTGGACAGTCTTTTTGGAAATTTTTTTTCATGCTTCTTTCTTGAATCGTGAATGGCAATGAAAGGATTCTGTTCTTGTATCCGTTTTCTCTTTTGGAGATTTTTTTTTCATAATTGTTAGTCTGATGATAAGACATCTTATTTTGCGAAAGTCAATTTGTACTATTAATGAATCTGGAAGCAAATTTCATTTGTAGGCAAAACAATGATTTCTTTTAATTGCTCTGCAAAAGCTTATTACGATGATTTTCTGTTGAATTTTGTAGATAGGCAAACTTAATAATGAATTTCTAAACTCATTAAGTGTTCATTAAGTGTTTTGATCGAGAGGGGAAAACTTATAATTGTACATCTGAATCAAAGGGTTTCATTTGCGCCGCAGAATACAATTCAAACAAATCATGGACATAGAGTGACCAGTGAAATGCCCTGTCCTTCCTCTTTGACAACATTTACGTTAGATTTGATGAGAATTTCTACAAGCGTTTTGTATAGGGATCTCTATTGAGTTAAAGAAGATCCTGACGATAATCACAACAACACCCACAATAGAACACCAAACTAAGCATCGACGGACCCAAGCAAGCTAGAGGTTGGATCATGCGCCCGGGAGGAGCAAGCATCCCCTGTTGGCTAGCCGCACCCGCCGTCGATTTTTATGCACGAAAATAAAAACAATATATAAAAATACATGCATTGCGCTGTCCGAGGTTTATCTATTGGTACTAACTGTGCTTCTCTTGTTTCAGATTTATTCTATACACTTGTGAAAAAGAAGAGAAAACTTTATTAATTAAATGTTTCATCAGCACTTCTTTGTACCTGGATGATATTCGTACTGTTGACAATCCCGTTTGTAAGCAATATAAAAATGTGATCTATCCCCAATAATTGTCTCCGAATAAAGCAAACGTTACAAATACTGGTATTTAACCCCCGTCAGTGATCTTCAATCTAAACAATGTAATATCGCCAAAATCTGTGATAATGATGTCCTAAATATACCAGTCAATCTTTTTTTTTTACTGATATCTGTCGGATTTCTTTTGTAAAATGATTCATTATTAGATGAAAAACGAACAGAGGATATTCATGTTTTCAACGCCTTTAGACAAAATCCTAAGGGATTGTAATGCTCAGGGGAAATATCAATTCCAAGCAGGCATTATGGCATTCACATTGAGATTATATTTCAAATTTCTCTGGCACATTTTTTCTATCAACACATGTTTCCATGGGATAATAAATTTGAATTGTTCCCTACCTTTGATTTTAGAAACAATGAAAAAAAAATTAATTCTAGGGAGAATTCGGCTTTGCGTAGTTGTATTTAAGTTATCGTAGTGGACATTTTAATTTATTCTCTGTGTTAAAAAACTTCATCATATCTTTAGGAAAAGGATCATGAAAATAAATATTTAACTCTTTGTTTCATTCATGCAGGAAATGGAGCAAGAAAGATTCTTGAGTTCAATCTCAAGGTGTCTGTATTATGCAGCGAGGGATGTAGTTGGAACTGAGGAGAGAATTAATATTGAGCGACTTGTGAGGGATATATTAAGCTGTCTCTATACAGACTTACTAACAAATGTTACTTCGGGCGTTCTCGATTCTCCATCCACATTCGCTAGAAGTGTAGGAACTTTGACTGCAAAATATTCAAAACCATTTTTGGAATCGATCTTCAACTATATTGGTGTGTTGACCAAATTCATCAAAATACAGAAAATTGTAGTCAGTGGAAGCCGATCTGAGGGGTTTGACTTTGAAAGCTCCGATTTTGACCTCATGCTGATTGTTGAAAAATTATTTAAAATAACTTGGGCCGATGCTGAGACAGGCGGTAACGAACTTCAATATCAAATTGAAGATGACACAAATGACCCAGGGTTTGTGAGGGTGAAAGTACTTTCTGAGCTAACACTACCTTGGATGCTTATATCCGAATGTCACGAAGGAGGGTACTATCTTTCCAGTCGCAAGTTGTTAGAACACTTCCAAAGTAAATTTAAAGGCGGAAGTTCCTTACATGGACCATGTCTTGTTCTTGATTTGGAGACACGAGAAGAAAATGACTTTGCCTTTGTTCTCAAGCAAGATACATGGCCGACGCTAGCCAGAGGATGTATCCATCGCCTTGCTAAGAGAGGATGGCCTTCAAATGATGTTTTACTAGAAATACTTAAAAATGGATGCTTATATGTCCCTATAGGTTTTCCATTATCCCCATTGGGCTCCATACAATGGAGAATGTCGTTCTCTCTTGCTGAGAATTTGCTGGTCCGGTCCATGAGCCATACTCAATTTTTGACGTACGCATTGCTGAAGCTGACATTGAAGGAAGTTATTGACGCTGAAAGTAACACCAAAGATCTCTTATGCTCTTACTTTCTGAAAACAGCCGTATTCTGGGAAATCGAGAGTAGCAGAAGAGTTTGGGATCCGTCGAATCTACTACATTGCTATTGGAGGTGTTTTCGACGAATTTTGAACTGGGTCGACGCTGGATACTGTCCCAATTTCTTCGTTCCAGAAAATAATATGTTCCGTTCCAAGATTCATGGAAGTAACAGAAGGATGTTATTGGAAAGTATGGTCAAGTTGTATGGAGATGGGTTTAATATTTTCCAAAGATTACCATCCCTTTCGTCAATAACAGATTTATCAGGAGAAGATCCTTCAAGCAGTGACAAAATTGTCACTAATCGGTATGCTAAGTCTGCCAATATGATTCATTTGATGGTCAATTTGAGAGTAGGCGAGCTCATTCAAATGGGAGATAATTGTTTGAGCTTGAAACGACGATTGGCAAATAAGACGCATTGCGAATACTCAACTGCATTGTGCACTATATGGCAATTAACAGAAGTAAATGAATCATGCTTAGAGTTGCTTTCTTCTATTGGCCTAACAAGTACAAACAAGAACTACAGAAAAGAAAAAGAACTTATAAAACTGCTAAAGATGTCCGCGCCATATTGCGTGAGAGGTTATCTTTATCTTGCGTATCATTTTTTTATGCGCATGCGTTATGAAGATTCCATTCGCCTCCTACAGAAAGTATTGATCAAGCTAGAGGATCCAAATACCACATACAGATGGGAGTTTTTTGTTAGTGACGACTTCAGAACCTCCCGATCATTCCGCCAGTACAAAAAGGTTGGTGGAGATTTGCTGCCGATCCCTTACGGGGTCCGAAAACATATTGCTTCGGCAGTATGTTTGAACTACAGAAAATGCCTTCTTAACTTGACAGGAGAAAGCAACGAAAGGATTGCTGACCAGAAAGATGCATTATCTCCGTTTGTGTTTTCACACTTCCTCATGTTCCTTTGTCATTTTCGCATGGGATCAAAACCGAGAGCAAAAACATCGCTTCGAGACCTTAAACGCAGCCTAAAGTATTTGGAAGCTTTCACAGAGAGTTCAAGGAATCTATCGAATGAAATATTGAGGGTAGGCCAGAAAATGTTTGATGACTGGATTCCATTGCATTCGTGATGTTTCTGACTTTTTAAAGCAATGCGTTTGAGACTGTAAAATTATGTACATGTATATCATGATGTTTGATTGATCATATCTTGATCTTGAAATAAAAATGAAATGTGGGATTGAAAGTATCTATTATCTGTGATACAAGTTTCCTATTAATCAATGAATAAATTGGCTACAATTTGAAAACTCAAGCATGAAATGCCGTGAACATTAGTTTGAAGTAAAGACTTCAATTTTTCCATGTACTTTTAGGATCCCTTTGATCAGTTTTCTGGTAGCACAGTTGGAAAGGAGTGCTCACTCTTTATGTCTGGGTTGCCTTTAGAGTAATAACGCGTCACAAGCTAACCTAATGCAAACTAGGACTAACTTCCATAGAATTATATTTTAATCTATGACAAAATTAGTTGAGCCTTTGCTTCATATTCTAAGAATTTGTCTCATACATTTATGAATTCCTGCAAATCTTTAATGGACATTTTAAGAACTTGTCGTATTTTAGCGCTTAGTTCACGAAGCTTCTGTTGTTACACTTAATCATAGTGATATATGTCATAAAGAAACAAGATGGACTTGTATTTCTAAAACCTTAAATTAGATAACAAATCGTGCTGAAATTTGCGTAACAATTTTTATCTTGTTAACTTATGCTTTATCTTTAATATACTGACAAGTTTGTTTTAGTTCTTGGAGCTGAAGATATTTATCCGCACTGATTAAAATTCCTGATTATTTGCAGAAAGACATATAACTTTACTTCCTCTCACTTAACTTTCGGAAACAGATTGACGATGATATTTTTAAAACAAGATCGTATCGATATTCCGCACATTGATTAGACTCCCTGATAATTTACCGATAAACATATTTGTTTACTACTCTATCCGGACTCACGAGGGTATTTATCAAGATCGTCAATAGATATTCGACTTCTCAGAACCAAAATGCCCACCAATCAGCTGTGTCAATCATCTGCTGGTTTTGTATTCTATGACCATCAAAACTATAAAAAAAAAACATTTGTTGAGGTTTATTTAAATCATTTAAAGAAAAAAGTTAAATTAAGACATTGGTGTGTCATATCGAAAACAAAGAGCATAAAGAAAACGTGATATAAAAAATGATATCTTGTGAAAAAGCAAGCCCATAATCCATCACATAGAGATTGGATGCTGCCCTAAAAGCCCCTCCATGCCAACTAGCTTATTGCCACCCATGACAAGATGTCGTTGAAATGTGACCTAATTAAATGTGACCTGATTAAAAAGGGGTTTCGCAGGCTAAGCTTGTGACAAACAGTTGTAAAATCTGTGTTGACAAACATTGCAATTTAAAGCAATTAACGTTTGTGTCCACGTAATTATTACTTGATACTTTATTGAGCCTTTAGCCATTGGCTCATCAGCAATATATATAATACCTTACTATACCTCTACTTGTTTTTTTTTCCTATATAAAATGATACTTATTAAAACTAGCTGTAACCCGCCTGATGAGACTATTTCCCTGAAAAGGGTTCGCTAGTAGAGAAGACTATTTCCCTAGGGATATAGCTTCGAAATGGGGCGGAGCTACCTTGCGTGACGGTATAATTAAAGAGTTAAAGTATACCATTGAGGGAATTAGCATGATTCTGGTTTCCCTCGACCGGACCTATTTCTAGGTCTAGTCCCGGGAAACTATAATCATGGTTACTCCCTCAATGATATACTTTAACTGTATTTAAAGTAAAAGGAGAACGGATAAATACAAACATGCAATCTTATTAAAACGGAACTTGAACTTCCTATACTCTCCACGTACATGGAGTGGTGAGTATCGGGTGTTCAAGTCGCGTTTTAATAAGATTGTACAAACATGATAAGCATAATTATAAGTATACAACATGTCACATGACACACGCGTGCTTTTACATTTGTTGATGAAAGTAACTGAACTAACTTAAAAGAAGAAGCTTTCTTCCAAAAATATAGTTCAATAAATTTCTTTCGTAGATCTATATATATGGGACATTGCAAAATAAAGTTCCTGCGTAGATTGGTCAAATATGGTTTGTTTAATTAGAAGTGATAGCTAAATGGAAGTAACCGGATGTGACAGTTCTACCGAATTGAAGCGGTGGGTGTTGCATCCAAGCAGGAGATGCTTACTCTTCCTGGGCACCTGGTCTCACTAACATATCGGGACTTCGCTTTTCTCATGTGGTGGAGGTTTTTGTTTGTTTGCTTTGGTTCCTGTTTTATCCTGATTTTGTATGCCTTCGGTTTTTGATTTTCTGAATTATCCATTTTGTGCTGTATACAGGGATATGGTCATTATCCATATTTGTCATTTCTATCGAAGTTCTGGCTTATCCATACGTCAACAAAACCGAATTTTGAAAGTTCTCATTTCACAAAAAATAACCAATTTTCTTTCCCCTGCTTCACATGATCTAAAAGTTCATCGTAACATGCTTTGAGAATGCAGTTATTAGTATCAAGAAGTTTACACCAATACTTGATCATATTAAAAACTGTGTAACATCTTAATAGATACCTTCCTAGTTCGTTTTATATAGGGTTATTACAGGTTGACTTTTTCACACCTGAAATAGATTTACAATAATCTGAATTCACCTTTTCTACATTTCTACCCGTATGATAACCCAAAATTTCTGACCCATAATGTAATATACTGGTAACATAACAATCAAAAAGTGACATCATTGATTCAATATCCAAGAAGGGAGGGGATCTCAAACAAGACCCTGTTGCCGCACCAACAGCAAAACACCAAAATACCCGATGCAAAAAACACAAAAGACGAGCATAGTAGTAGGAGACGATAAAGAGACATACGACATGTAAACATCAAACACAAAAGACTACATATAAACCGACGAGACCAATGGGCAACCGATGCCGACTTTGGACGGTCATTTGTCACGCAAGTAGCAAATGGTGTGGTTATCCTGGATTACATGCGCACAACCCTCTCACTTCTCCAATTACCCAGAGGTCTCGAAGAAAGTACAATTGTGGTGTAAAACAACCTTCTCACTGTAAGATAACTTCCAAATACATTTTCTTAGCTTTTCCTAAGATAGCAAACATTGCCTTTCTAGCCTGCTCTGCCCGCGGAGTTTCTGTTATCCTAAACTAATTGTTATAATTCATTAATGCACCAAGGTATGAAAAATTGTCTACTGTTTCAAGAGTGTGTCTCTCAAATAACCACTGTTCAGAAAAATTAATTCTGCCTCCGTTTCTGAATACAACTATCAGAGATTTTTCATAATTTACAATTAACCCCCATACTGCAGAGTAATTCGCGAGTGCATTCAATTGCGTCTGTAAACCATGTATAGACTCAGAGAAAAAAATAAATCATCTGTGTACATTAGAAGAAAAAGATTGAGGGACTTTGTAACAATCATGAGGAATACAATTTTCATTCAGAAATTGAAGTTCAAACTCGTTCACACAAAGTGCGTACAAAATGGGTGAGAGCATCTCACCCTGCATTAAGTCGACACTACTTCTGAAGTACTCGGATTGCAATCCATTTACAGAAATGCAAGATCTAACATTCTGATACATGCTGTATATTTTATAACAATTTCCCTCTTATGCCTGTCCTTGACAATTTGACCCATAACTCACTACGATAAACTAAATCGAAGGCTTTACGAAAATTTATGAAAGCTGTGTTTTATCTTTTCTTTTTTCCCTAAACTTTTACTTATTATTGCATGAAGTGCGAAAATTGCGTCTACAGTGCTGTAGCCAGGTTGGAAGTCAAATTTTGCATCCGTTATGACATCATTGACCTTTGACCAATTAAGTAGCCTTCATTTAAGTACAGATGTAAAAAGTTTACCTAAGTTACTAACTAAACTGATACCCCTATAATTGTTAGGATCTTTCATATCACCTTTCTTAGATACAGATATAATGAAAGCATTAGACCACATACTAGGATAAATTCCGCTCGATAAAACAACATTATATAATTTGTGCAACATAGGTAATAACATATCCTTAATTTCAATAAATATCTCACAATAAAATCATCTCCATGCCATTTGCCTCTATGAAGTGATTCAATAGCTTTACATATTTCATCAGTTGTTACTTCACAATCTAATTCAGCAAATATATCAAGATCTGAGACATTATCTCATTGTTTAGTCTATACCATTCTCACATAAGGTTTTAAAATGATCATGAGACAATTCAAGTGGTATATCAGTTTGCTCTGTTCTTCTTTTCTAAAATTTAGCATAAAATTGTTTTAGGTTATTTTACTGCAGTTGCTTCTGATTATAAAATAAAGCTCTTTTTTCAGTAAAACTTTATACATATTTTTCATATCTTTAAGAGTACTGTGATTTGAAGTACTTTTGGCTTTATTAAATATTTCTAACGATTACACATAGTTTAGATATAGTGACTTTAATTCATCATCAAACCAAGGTTTGTCTGGTAATCGGGGAAATGGTTTAGGAATTTCTGATCTTTTAGTTGTTAATTTACTAGGACTATGCTTCGAACATAAATAAAAGGGCGAAATTATGTCATACAGTTCCTTTGAAAGGCTGTCTACCATATCATTCATCGAATCAAGATTTTTCGTATCACATAAATCTCTATTAACAATACTACATAATCTATCAATATTGTTTCTGATAGCAGATTCACATAAAACATATTGTCAGAGTCCAATCCCAAAGTAGTTCTTTGGGTCACATTATCAGTACGATTGTCAAAATGTGAAGTACAAAAAGGAGGGGAGGATAGGGTGTAAGGGAGGGGGAGAAAGGGGGACGGGAAGAGGGAGGGAATGGGGACAAAGCGGAGGAAGGAGGGAGGGAATAATGACAAAGCGGAGGGAGGGGGAGGAAGTGGAGGGAGGAAAGGGGGCGGGAGGGGGGAGATAAGGGAAGGGTGAAAAGGAGGGAGAGGAAGGTGGGGAGGGAGGTTAGGGATGGGAGGGGTAGAGATGTACCCCCCTGTCCTCCCCCAGAGTGTTTAAAACATGTCGTAATTCAAAACACAATGAAGCATGATCAGAAAATACATTAATTTCTTCGTCGACGGCGTTTTAAATACCTGTCGTTATAGATAGATAATTGTGTCTGTAGCGGTTTGTGAATGTTGTTCACCTAACGTGTCGTTACCATTACTTTGCAAATATCGTATGTTACACATGACATGTATTGTGTTCAGCGACTGAAGAAAGAAAGAATAAAAGAAACTTGTATAAAATGTCAAAAAAAAGAGAAAAACCCAATTCATGAACCCATGTACACACGCACATTTTATAATATAATGTACTATTAAATTAGTGGATAATGTCTTTATATTAAGTATTTCATTACAAGGTACATAATGTTTTTTGGGAGGGGGGGCGCTCTTATAATTAAATAGCTAAGTAAATAAATTGTCAGCTTTCTTCGTAAGAGATTACTTGTACCCAAATGATTTACTTCAACGTTGTGTTTGATGGTCTTTCACAATAAATAATTGGCTTTCATCAATTATCTTATGTAATTAATAGAAAATAAACTTTAAAATTTACGGGCTCCTTGAATTTTGGTACGGTCTCCTTGAATTTCAGAACTAGGAGCCCGTATTGCTCCTTTGGGATTTCTATGAATTTCAAGCCCTGACCGTCATCGCATTTTCATGGGAAGAAAGACTGCCACACATACGTAAATCATCACGCCTTACAATTTCGTTTGTTGTGGGATTTCAAAATTCTTAGATGACAATTTCCGCATAACGGAACCGTTTTGTTTTCAGTAACATTTAGACAATAAAGGTCCTCCAATGAATTTACTTTTGCACATAGTTCATTATATTTCATTTCCTCTTTTTTAATGTCAAGTTCTAAAGGACTTAGATGTGACTTCGAAAACTTTAATTTTTTCGCGCCTGTTTGAGGCTGTCGTCAGGATCTTCTTGCTCTCGTTTCACCACTATGTTCAAAGAATAACTATTTGGCAATGATTGGCGACCTCCCAAAGACTTTCACTTGCATGGATTTGGTCCAAATTTTGAATAACGTCTTGCAGTCGATAAAATTTTTGAGAAGTACTTTTCATTTGCATCTACCCGGTCGCCTTGATCGTCACGATTCATTGTCTTAGCGGACATGTTATCTTATGCAGATATTTCACTTCTTAATTTTCACAAAATCCATGGTAACCATAATTCCGTTAGTCAAATATGTTGCATTCCGCAGAAACGCGAGTTTCACGTCAAGGAAAAGTACAATGGACTACTGACGTCCGACGTGTTGGACATAATGGTTAAAAGTGACTGTTTAGTATGAATCTGGGTATAAATTTATGTTCTATAAAATTGATAAGAACCAATATAAACATTGTCATCGCGGATGGGGTCTGTCACAAGCTATAATTATAGGATAAGGAGTACAATGGCGACGTACACGATACAGATCCTTATTACTGTAAACATGGTCAATGTAAAAAAAATCTGTACAGATGTTAGTAGACCTAGCATGATATGAATCAGGAGTGGATCTAGAAAGTTGTACACCTTTAACGAGGAAAGAATAACTTAATTTTTTAATTTTCGCGAGAGAGAGCATATCATATAAGAATAATTTCTGTCAAATGATCTTTGAACTGCTTGTGCCTCAATTTGAAGCATTTGAACATTGTAAATAAATTTACTTATATATATACGTGATTTCTAAAATTGCAGTTTACATTTTTGTACTTCCTATCATCTGTTAAATTATGAATTTTTATATATCTGAACTGCAAGTCTTTATAAATGAGGACCGTTATGTTTTGCTTCACCGCACACACTGTCCAGGTAAATGAAATCGCTGCCATCTACGAAGAAATTGCACAGAATTTATTTACAATAATCTACCTGTAACGAGTCTAACGACAAGTTAGATGAACAAAATTCACACACCGCTACAGACACAATAATCTATCTGTAACGACAGGTATTTGAAACGACCACCACAGACCCCTAGCAAGCTAGAGGTGGGACCAGGTGCCCGGGAGGAGTAAGCATCACCTGTTGGCAGCCAGTAGCCGCATCCGCCGTCGATGATCATATACGAAAATGATAACAATACATTAAATTCATACACTGTCTGAGGTTTGGCCATTTCTTTGTTATTTTCTGTTTGGCGTCCTCGTGCTGGTAGGTTTTGAGCCAAAAGTCATAAAACAAAACAAAATGATGAAATCTTGGCAAATTTAATGTACTTTGTACAAAAATTATAGAGAAATTCAAGAATAATTTGGCAGGGATAATAATAATGGCAGGGATTCCGTTTACCTGGACAGTGTGTGCGGTGAAGCAAAACATAACGGTCCTCATTTATAAAGACTTGCAGTTCAGATAAATAAAAATTCATAATTTAACAGATGAAAGAAAGTAAACTGCAATTTTAGAAATCACGAATATATATAAGTAAATTTATTTACAATGTTTAAATGCTTCAAATTGAGGCACAAGCACTTCAAAGATCATTTGACAGAAATTATTCTTGAATTTCGCATGAATGTTATATATTGTTTTTATATTCGTGCTTAAACATCAACGGCGGGTGCGGCTAGCCAACAGGGGATGCTTACTCCTCCCGGGCACCTGGTCCCACCTCTAGCTTGCTAGGGGTCCGTCGATGCTTCATTTTTTGCTCTATTGTGAGTGCTGTTGAGATTATCTTCAGGATCTTCTTTAACTCATTTGTGTAGTTCTTTATGTTACATGTAAGAATGTCAAAGTACTTCAATGACTCAAGAGATTATTCTTTTGTTGTCTAAAATCTGTTAATATTAAAATGAAACAAGTTTCTGTCAGATTTCACATGGTACTTCACATATTATGAAATTGCAACCTTTTTATATGCTTGCAAAACAGAATAAAAACAAGAAATGGCCTTATGTCTATATAGAAAGTGCCATGACGACCATGCCAGGAAAAAATATTCAAAACGCTTACTATCAAACCCCTCGCGGGGAACTTTTTTACGATCTTCACAAGGCAAAGGGCATAAGTGTGACAAAAATGAGTTAAAAAAGATCCTGGCGATAATCTCAACAGCACTCACAATAAAGCACCAAATTGACCATCTACAAACCCCTAGCAGGCTTTGGGTGGGACCAGGTGCCCGGTAGGATTAAGCATCCCCTGTTGGCTAGCCGCACCTGCCGTCGATGTTCATGCACAAAATTGAAAACAATATGTTAAAGCTAAACTTCAAATTCAATAGCATCATTTAAGAGTAGAAACATTTTCAGCATGGACCAGACATGCATGTTTCGGGTACCTAACCCCTCGTCAATGCTCCTCAATCTAAACAAAGTAAATGCTAAAGAGTGTGAAAATTATTATGTACAAAAATGTACCAAAAGACGTAGCAGATAGGGTGTGATATGATGCTACAGAAACAATGTGTTAGAAATTTCAAGAAATTTTTGATAACAGAAATTTTCGAATGCGTTGAAGAGACAGACGATCAACCGAAATTGATCGAACTTGGCTACATGTGCCCTCGGGGACTCCTGGTCAATTCATGCACTGTCTGAGGTTATGTCTATATAGAAAGTGTTATCGTGACCATGCCAGGAAAAATATTCAAAACACTTACTGTCAAACCCCCCGCGGGGAACTAAGTCATAATGCTTTACATAATTTAATCAATCTATTACCACATTCATTACTGCCAAGATCAGGGTTTACAAGTGTAGGTAATTCAACATCATATAATATGATCTAAGTGATCTAATAGGGATGCATAAAAACCATAGTTTTTTACATAATCTTTCCATTTTTTTGTACGACTGTTTAAGTCACCAACAATGAAAACCGTCCCTGTGACAGAAAACCGAGAAATTTGTGATTTTAAATCATAGTGTATATCAATGTCATATTTTTTGAAATAAGATGAATTTGTGGGAGGAATTTATGCAAAACAAATAAAGACGTCATCATTTCTACAAAAAAGGAATTTATCTAATTTCAAAAATATTATAGTGTCATGGTACATTTCAGCAATAAAGCCATATTTAGCGAACCCATTCCTAATCATAACTACCATCCCCCATCCTGTCCTGATTTGGACTTCTTTCTTCTATAAGTGTATGACGTAAAATCCTGGACATTTACATTGATCGTTTTAGATAACCAACAATTTGACATAAACATTAAATCATAATACGATTTATAATCAACAAAAGATTTGTCTGCAAGTTTGGTCTCAAGACCACGATTTACGTTCCAGAATAGGATCTTTAAAAGATCGTTAGTTTGCAATTTCTCCGCACTGTCCTATCTCTGGGAGATTGTAGTAAGCTGCTGACGAGTACTGATATGGACTGGTGTGGGCGGGGATATCCAAACGTTTACGGATGCACTATGCGCATACAGGGTTGTGGACTTCTGCGGACTTTGAGGTACATGTACAGGCGACCGCGCACTCATAACATGTCGCGGATGGACCTGGCAAGTTTTGACATCGATACGATGCTTGTACAACACTAAGCGCACTATGCTGGTGATGGCTAAACTGCCACTCATGGGATGGCGCCAGCCTCGTCATATTAGCGGACATAGATTGCGATACGGTCCATGTCTGATTAGCGGTTGCGTTGCTGGGCCCGCGATTTGGATCGGGCGGTTAGAGGGTATCCCCGTCAATATATAGCTTCCCATCAATTTATAATCTGGCTCGTACCAGTTTTGTATGATGACCTGCTGCTTTTAACAACTTACGTCGAAGTTCCTCAATTGATATCGTTAACTGTTCGTGAATGCCGATAAGTGTCCCCTTTAGGCGATATACATTCTCCTTGACCCGGAGAAGGAAACCGGGTCACTATAGGTCGGGGCTGTTTCGGGTGGCCCGGCCGAATCATTGTATATTGCCAAATTCGATCTGGACATCTATCTGGAGTTCGTGATAAATAAAATCTGTATAATAGGGCAAATGTATCTTCATAACGAGCTTGTAGTTTGATGATGAATTAAAGTCAGTATCTCTAAACTATGTGAAATCGTTAGAATTATTTTATAGACAAAAGTACGTCAAATATGTTAAAAAAATATGTGTAAAGTTGTACTTAAAAAGACAAAAGGAGATAGAATTGTTCAAATGAAGAAAAATAACCCAAAACAATTAAGAAAAGAAGAACAGAGAAGTCTGATATACCACTTGAATTGTTTCATGATCCTTTTAAAACTTTGTGTAAGAATGGATTAGTAAACAATTTAAATAATGAAAACATAGATTATGCCTCAGGTCTTGATACTATTTTTGTTGAATTAGATTGTGAAGTCACAACTGATGAAATATTTAAAGCTATCGAGGCAAACGGCATGGAGATAATCATATAATCAATGAGATATTTATTGAATTTAAGGATATGCTATTACCTATGTTGCACAAATTATTTATTGTAGTGTTGTTTTTTTTTTTCAAACGGAATTTATCCTAGTATGTGATCTAGCGCTTTCATTATACCTGTATTCAAGAAAGGTGATATGAAAGATCCTCACAATTATAGGGGTATCAGTTTAGTTAGTAACTTAGGTAAACTTTTTACATCTGTACTAGATGGAAGGCTACTAAATTGGTCAAAGGTCAATGATGTCATAACGGATTTACAATTTGGCTTCCAACCTGGCTACAGCACTGTAGACGCAATTTTCGCACTTCATGCAATTATAAAAAAAAAAGTTTAGGGAAAAAGAAAAAATTAAACACATAGAATTTCGTAAAGCCTTCGTAGTGAGGTATGGGTCAAATTGTCAAGGGCAGGCATAAGAGGGAATCTGTTAAAAATATTTACAGCATGTATCAGAATGTTAACTCTTGCGTTTCTGTAAATGGATTACAATCCGAGTACTTCAAAAGTAATGTCGGCTTAATGCAGGGCGATGTGCTCTCACCCATTTTGTACGCACTTTGTGAACGATTTTGAACTTCAACTTCTGAATGAAAATTGTACTCCTCATGATTGCAAGTCCCACAACCTTTTCCTTTGATTAAGTTTTATTCTCTGAGTCTATACATGGTTTACAGACGCAATTGAATGCCCTCGTGAATTACTCTGCAGTATGGGAGTTTACTGTAAATAATGAGAAATCTAAGATAGTAGATTGTAAGATAGTTGTATTCAGAAACTGGGGTAGAGTGAATTTTTCTGAGCAGTGGTTATTTTAGAGACACACTCTTGAAACAGTAGACAATGTTTCATACCTTGGTGTATCAATGATCCCACCCATTCTGCTACGTCTTTCGGTACGCTTTTTCGACATAGTAATTTTCATACTCTTTTGGCATATTACATAGTTTTGATTTGAGGATCACTGACGAGGGTTAAGTACCCGAAACGTGCATGTCTGGTCCATGTTGTCAATTTATCTGTTCTTTAATGATGCTATTCATTTGAAGACGTTTACAATTATACCACTTGGTGAGTGTCACTGCTGGTGGACCTGGAGTCCCCGAGGGCACATGTTGCCAAGTTCGATCAATTTCGGTTGATCGTTTCTTCAACGCATTCTAAAATTTCTGTTATCAAAATCTCTTGAAATTATTAAAACGTGGGTCCTGTAGCATCATATTCCACCCATTCTGCTACGTCTTTCGGTACGCTTTTTCGACATAGTAACTTTCATACTCTTTTGGCATATTACATTGTTTAGATTTGAGGATAACTAACGAGGGTTAAGTACCCGAAACGTGCATGTCTGGTCCATGTTGCCAATTTATCTGTTCTTAAATGATGCCATTCAATTTGAAAGACGTTTACATAGAATACAGAAACTCAGCAGGCAGAGCAGGATAGAAAGGCAATGTTTGCTATATCAGGAAAAGCTAAGAAAATGTACTTGAATATTGAACCAATGTTGTCACTTTTTGATTGTTATCTTACCAGTGTATTATATCATGGGTCAGAATTTGGGGTTGTCATACGGGAAGAAATGTAGAAAAGGTGCATATAGATTATTGTAAATCAATTTAAGGTGTGAAGAAGGTATTCATCATGATGTTATAGTGTTTTTAATATGATGAAGTACTGGTGTAAACTTCTTGATACTAGAAAATGCATTCTCAAAGAATGTTACGATGAACTTTTAGATGATGTAAAGCAGGAAAAAGAAAATTGGTTATTTTTGTGAAATAAGAACTTTCAAAATAACGTATGGATTAGCCAGAACTTGGATAGAAAGCTATTACTGTACCTCTAGTTAAAAAATGTTATGATCGCTGAGCGATATAAGTTCTCTACCGGCGGCATATATATATGTCCTGCAACTCTGCCTATGAATTACTCTTCAAATAAACATGAGTTTTAATTAAACCGTGTAGCTCCGTTCTGAGGTTTTATCTGCTTTATCGTTTCGAAAAAGAGGTCAAGCGTGACGAAAGTTGAACTTGCTCTGTAACTATCCAAGACTAAGCTGAGTATCAAATTTAACCTGAATATCTCTATTTGTTGCAGGAAGAAGTCTGGAAAACTGACAACAACTGAATTGTGCAATTTATAAAGGGGCATAATTCCTCTAAAAATAGGTCAAGCGTGAGAAATGTCGAACTTTCTCTGTAACTATCCAAGATTAAGCTGAGTACAAATTTCACCTGAATATCTCTATTTGTTGCAGAAAAAGTCTGGAAATCTGACAAAAACTGAATTCTCAAAGTCATCAAGGGGCATAACTCCTCTAAAAATAGGTCAAGCGTGACGAAAGTTGAACTTGCTCTGTAACTATCCAAGTGTAAGCTATGTATCAAATTTTACCTGAATATCTCTATTTGTTGCAGAAAAAAGTCCGGAAAACTGACAAAAACTTAACTTTCCAAGTCATCAACTGATCAAGGGGCATAACTCCAGGAAGAATTGGTCAAGCCTGACGAAAGTTAAACTTGCTCTGTAACTATCCAAGACTAAGCTGAGTATCAAATTTTACATGAATATCTCTATTTGTTGCAGAAAAAGTCCGGAAAACTGACAAACACTGAATTTTCCAACTCATCAAGGGGCATAACTTCTCTAAAAATAGGTCAAGCGTGACGAAAGTCAAACTTGCTCTGTAACTATCGAAGACCAAGCTGTGTATGAAATTTTACCCGAATATCTCTATTTGTTGCAGAAAAAAGGCCGGAAAAGTGACAAAAACTGAATTCTCAAAGTCATCAAGGGGCATCACTCCTCGAAAAATAGGTCAGGCGTAACGAAAGTCGAACTTGCTCAATAACTATCAAAGACCAAGCTGTGTATCAAATTTCATCTGAAGATCTCCATCTGTTGCAGAAAAAAGTCCGGAAAACTGATATTCGGACAGACGGACAGACGGAGTGACAGACAGACAGACCGGGAGCAAACTATGAGTCCCCTTTTGCGTTCCCGGTAGGGGACTAACAAACCATATTTGACACATCTATGCAGGAGATTCGTAGTTTTATAAATCACTCGAACAAATGTATCGTTTATAAACTCCTCACTGATTATTATTATTTGCACTTTTATTTCATAGAAAATATTTTTTTCACAATTTAGACTTTCATCGCATAACTTAGCAATTGAAACAGAATTTTTTTTGAAAAAGAGAGAAAAAGAAAGAATTAGTTTCATTTGTTCGGACTCAGTTGAAGACGAATTTCACTTATCTTGCAATGTCCTGTATATATAGATCTACTAAAGAAATTTATTAAACCATATTTTTGAAGACGAATTTCACTTTATTTTGCAATGTCCTGTATATATATAGATCTACGAAAGAAATTTATTAAACCATATTTTTGGAAGAAAGCTTCTTGTTTTGAATTAGTTCAGTTATTTTCATCAACAAATGTAAAAGCACTTACGAATTTAGAAAATATTTAGCAAGTGCCTATAAACTCCGACTCTCATTATTGTAATAACATCTGATTATTGTATGTGTGTCATGTGACTTTGTTCCTGAAATGTTGTATACTTATAATTATGCTTATCATGTTTGTACAATCTTATTAGAGCTATCTGATTTGAGCAACGGTTGTCGTACGAACGAACTTCGTTCAACGAAATGAGACGTAAAGTGTGTGGCATAAGGTAAAAAAAAAAAACGATATGTACATCTGTTTTAATGAAAAATACATAAATCAAACATTATTCAAAAATCTACTCCGCGTTTTGACAATGCAGCACAGAACTCGAGTTAAGGGGGTAAATAAACGGTTTGGTGTCTGTAAATTGATTATATACATCGGAAAGTCTTTATTTCCTTAATGACGTGTTACACATACACTCGACGATGACGTAGAACCTTGTTGTATTTACGTCGACGTCGTCGCTCGCCGGCTGATTGGTTAATGATAGAGCAAACTTTGTAAGGTATTATTAATGGATAGACACAAGGATAAAATACTATCTTCAAGCAGGCGGGTGTTTGGAGAAAATGGCAGATCGTCGTTTGGTGCAGGTCCAATATTTGCACACTGCCAGTACGTCGTGGCGTCATTTTGATGGCCCAAAAACCCAGAATGAATATACTTTATTTCTTTATTGTTGTCAATGATGATCTAAATGCAAAATATAAAAATGTGTCAAAACAATAAAGGACAAGCTTTAAAATTTGATCAATAAAATCCAGGTTGTATGATAAAAATATGCAAGTACGTGTACCTGTGTGTGCATACAATGAAAATGTCGATGTCCGGAGTAAAACAGTTGCTGGTCTTCCTGTAGTACGAGAATCTCGTGGGATGTTCTATCAATGACACCTAGAACGTTTGGCATCTCCGGCCAGGTACCCCTTTTCTGTAACCCTTCCCTTTATGAGGGCCACTTTATTTCATCAGAAAAGTAATGACATAGAAGAATCCAAGTCTTTTCAATGTGTCTTGAAATATAGCCAGGAGACACACAGAAAATGCAGATAACAACTTATATGTTGGATACTGTCTCAGCCAAATGAGTGTCATAAGAAGTCTGTTTTTGTTATCCAGAAGGAATGATTTATTTATAATAGAATCGAATCTAGGCGATAAACGATGTAACAAGTTTTCAAATGTTCATGGAGTTTCCCCTGTTATGAACCAAAATTGATCCCGTCGATTTGCAAGAATCGAAAATACGTCTTTACCCATCCAAATACCATTTCTGAAATCTGAACATGGACGGATACGAAATAGAAGAGGGATATTTTATTCGGCGGTCTAATGCTGCTGAAGAAGTTCATTATCTGGTTGATAAACAAGATGATTCCAAAAGTCTCGCATTGTTCTTAAATATCTTCAAAACTCCTCAGTTGAGACAAAATGAAAATAAAATGATGAATTATCACCAGCAAGGAGAAAACACGATCTGCTCTCTTGGTTGGCATTGTATTCATACCTATGAAATAAGAAAATTTCAATTTGAAAATATACAAAGCGAATGAATAGGGATACACTCCCATGATTCCCTTCGAACGCCCGCAATGCGAAAAAAAAAAAAAAAAAAAAAAACCCACAGTAATTTCTGTCACTTTTATAATTAATATATTTGACCCTGAAAATGAGATAGAATTTGTTTTAGGTAATAAACAACAATTTTTTAAATTATAGATTGATTACATTGAAAATCAAACTTTAACAAAATATTTAACCCTGAAATATTATTGTTAAAATGACCCTTGACCTCTAGAATAAATATTTTCATAGGCAATAAGAGTATAATTTTCTTTTTAAAGAAGATATTGAGTGTAATCAAGTAAAATCATACTTTTGGCCGAGAACTATCCTTTGAAATTGACTCCCGATCTGGTGACCTTGAATCAATGTTATTTTTAAAGTAGGCATAAAAGGTATCCTTTTCCCAGCTCTGTTAAAAATGCGCTCTCTGAGGACACTAACGCGCTTACTCCGCATGATCATCACACACAAAATACACTAAATACACACTCGTAGATCATCACAAATATTTCAACACACTCTGTCTTACACACTAGTACACACACTCTGTCGTACCTATACATACAGCGTACATGCATCCTCCACAACACTTAACTAAATATATAAATATATTATTTGCTTTTGCAAGAATGACAAAACAATTGTGCTAAAATGGTCAAACTATTGATTGATACCTTACCTTTCTACCTATAGACATGAAACAATACAATCGAACACTTGCTATGTGTACGGTCATGCTTCGTGGTTAAGCATTGTATACTGATATAAGCACTCTTTTACTAACAGACAAAATGTCTAAGCATTTCCAGTTTCAAGAGAAGAAAATGTCCTGGTACTTAGGAGTTATACATTGCATCCCTCAAATTGACCACTTGTTGCTGGAGAAATCCGCGATAATTTACATCTGCTGCCATCAAATGCACAAGGGCTATATTCAGTGGGATCAGCGACTTGGGGTAAGGTTCGACGACGATTGGCGGATCAAGTGTGCAAATTCAGAAACATAAACCTTGAGTTCATGGAAGACGAGGAGTTGAGAGGTCTGACAGAAAAAGTCCAAGAGATGAGAAGTCAGTATTCAGGGAAACGAAATCCCGAAAAAAGGATGCAAGAAGCAGCTCTAGTAGTAGGTTTTTTTTAATATAAGATATATGTAGAAGTCAAGTTTGAAAAACAAGCAAATCAATTAGATTTTAAGATGTTGATCATAAAAGAAGGTCAAATTGCAAGGTCAAGGTCACCATATCGAACTGCAATATCAAGGTCACCATGTTTAACTAATGGTAACAAAAGAAAGTTCTTGCATGCGAAATGTAAAAAGCCCAATTAAAAGTTATGCTCATTTGAAAGATTAAAGTATTTCTGATTGACCGACGGATGAGCAGAAAAACAATCGAGCCAGATTTATTTCCCTGTGCTTTTGAAGAGGACAATAAGGGCGTGGTTCTTGGTGTATGTATCACATAGGAACGACAACTCGGCCATTAGCTTCGTTTAAAATAATATTTTTTGTCACTGTATACATGGAAGGAGTAGCAGTGAGGGGGATGAGTGAAGCTATGCATAGGGTATACTTGTCAAGTCTACAATTTATTGACAATTGAACACACAAATCAGAAGGAAATAGTTAAACAGAGTCGGAGGGGGAGTGTTCCCCTCCTAAAGATCCGCGTTTCAAGTTACTAAAGACTTATAATCCTTTTTCGGATGAAAATCTAAGAAATATTTATTCTTTTCCTCCTTTACTCAAACATGTGTGGCGTATGATTCATGAATATTAATAAGGTATCTATAATTTCAGCCTAAAACAAACGTCGTGTTGACCTTGATGAAAGACAGAGTTTTGTCCAAATGGCAGACGATGTTGATAATGGTGCTTCTGATGATGATCCTATTCATACAGTTCGCCAGGCTCCAAATGTACCAGACAGTGGTAAAAATTATGATGATAATAATGAAGAGGAGGAGAGAGGCACAGGCAAGAAAAGAATCGGTATCCCAACTGTCAAGGGAGGCGAATGAATTGTACATTAACTTTGCTAAAACACTTTGCCAAATTTAACTAAAATGATGCAAAGTTGCATGAAAAAGTATCTAGAAAATTAGAATATTTTGAAATGATTCATTAAGTATGTTTACTAGTTACCGTCTCTCAAATCAGATAGCTCTATTAAAACGCGACTTGAAGTTCCGGTACTCTCCACTCCACGTACGTGGAGAGTATTGGAAGTTCAAGTCCCGTTTTTTTAAAAATAAGATTGCATGTTTGTATTTGTCCGTTCTCCATTTACTTTAATATTGTACTATATTGATGATGAGCTTAAAGTTTCAATAAAGTATCAACTAAAGTGGACACATACGTTAATTGATTACGGGGACACATAATTACGTAGACACATACGTTAATTAATCTAATTGCAATGTTTGTCAACACCGTTTTTACAACTGTTTGTCACAAGCTAAACCTGCGAGACCCCTTTTTAATTTGGTCACATTTAATTAGGTCACATTTCAACGACATCTTGTCGCGAGTGGCAATAAGCTAGAAGGCATGGAGGGACTTTAAAGGCGGCATCCACGAAATTACGTCCCCATGAAAAGACTGAATCTTACGTACGATTCCACGAAAATTGGGCTCAACGAATATAAATAATTTCAAAGGGCTTTGTTTATCGATCTTCATATATTCATGTTTAGATTTCCTTTAGTTCGGCTTACAGCTTCACTGATTAGAATGCGCATACGGTGCACCGAAATTACCACAATTCAATCTTGAAAAATTGAGCATTTGAAAGTTAAGGTGATCACAATTTGTCTCCGTGTAATGGATTATGGGCTTGCATTTTCACAAGAAATCAATTTTTATATTACTATTGCTTTATGCTCTTTGTTTCCGAAATAACACAGCAACGTCTTAATTTAAATATTTTTTCTTTAAATGATGAAAAAACTCAACAAATGTAATTTAAAAAAAAATAGTTTTGATTGTCATAGAATACAAACCAGCAGATTATTGACACAGCTGATTGGTCGGCAACTTGGTTCTGAGAGGTCGAATATCTATTCACGATCTTTGATAAATACCCTCGTGAGTCAGGAAAGAGTAGTAAACAAATAGGTCTATAGGTCAATTATCAGGGATTCTAATCAATGGGCGGAATATCGATACGATCTTGTTTTAAAAATACCATCGTCAATCTGTTTCCGAAAGTTAAGTGAGAGGAAGTAAACTTATTTCTCTTTCGGCAAATAATCAGGAATTTTAATCAGTGCGGATATAAGCTTCAGTTCCGAGAACTAAAAAGTCTTAACCTGACCATTTTCGTGTCAGTATATAAATACATGTAATATAAATAATTAAGCATGAGTTAAGAAGAAAAAAATGTTATGCAAATTTCAGCATGTTTTCATTTGTTATCAAAGGGCAAGGGGCGGTAAGGGCCAAAATCGGCCCAATTTCAAAACTGGGACAAACATTGAAAATTAAAAATACAGGATTTACAGAGTATAAATTAATTTAAATTTTGAGAATCGGACATCCCGTTGCGATTCTACACTAATGTGAAGATAGGATGGTCAGCTATATTTTACATTGATTTTGACGTCATATGACGTTACGATCACATTGCAATGTAACGTTGTCTATAGGTAATTTGCTGCTATATTCTAATTCTATTTAGGCTATCAATTGTGTTTATATACTGTCAATATCACCATATAATACTAGTATATGTACATGGTAGGTTTCACTATAATATAATGAGGGGTGATTGGGACAGTATGGAAATCTATTATAAAACATACTAATGTTTAGTCTGGGATCCGTGGCCCTTGAGTGTTTAACAAACACTCAAGGGCCACGGATCCCAGGCTAACTAATGTTATAATGATACTTTTCACCAAGGCCTTAAACAGTATGTGTATTTCCGGTAACCCAGCAGACCCTATTTTAACACCCTCCTCCCTTTTCCGGCTCAATTTATTTCTCGTCCGATTCATCCCAGAAGACCAGCCTAGATGAAGCGGAAAAACGAAGCCCCCCCTTTCGCACAAAGTCATTGATTCAGAATAGTTTGGTACTGATTGATGCTGTTTTCAGCTTACTTTGCATTCTGATGTCTTTGTTAATAAAAAAATGCATTTTGATTTGCGAATTTAGAGGGTTATGAGTGGGCTCCGATCCCCTCTTTGCGATGGTCAACATTTTCTTTACTAATAGAACTTTTTTTGTACTTGAAAAAAATTCGCTGGCTAGCTACCGCTCGCCAGTTTCAAGAATTACCTCGCATGTCTCAATTTCAACACAACCTTTTTGATGCACCCCTTATCAAATAAAAAAAGAAAGAAAATAATAAATAAATATAATATTGAAATAAATAGATAATTCAAATATACCCATTGACATAGGACAGATCGTTGGCTACGGTACCGCACAGTAAGACTTTTCTTGATTTTTATCTCCCTTTTTTCTATGAAAAAGTTTCTTTAAAACTTGTCTTCGGTCCCCTTTCTCTGAGACCCTAGATCCGCCACCGCATGATTATATAATATTACAGATGTTGTCTTTACAAAGAAAAATTCAAAAGTATGCTAATAAAGTTTAGTAGAAATCAATAATATTAACATAAAATTGTGTATCAAAGCGTCACCTACAATACCTTCTAGTTCTGGACTCACTAATTTCTACTGTATTACTTGCATCATTTTACAATCTAAATAAAATTTCGTAGAATACATAGATTACGAAATAAAAAGAGCTGAATTTTAGTTAGATTGATTATATCAGCACGTACGTTTTGCTGTCTGTAATTGAATTCCACATTAGTAGGGATATCTCCTACTTTCTAAACGCACTGTTTTTATGCAGACTGAAATCATCAATATAACTTAAATAAATTTCCACGAATTAAGATGATGAATTCTTTTTTATGACCCCGGAATCACAGATTCGGGGGCATATAGTTTGTCCGTCTGTTTGTCTGTTTGTCCGAAAAAACTTTAACATTGAGCACAACTTTTGAATGGAAAGTGATAGAGCTTTCATATTTCACATGTGTGTTCCTTGTGACAAGACCTTTCCATTGATACCAAACTTTATGACCTTGTGACCTTGACCTTGACCTTTGACCTACTTTTCAAAAACTTTAACAATGGGCATAACTTTTGAAAGGTAAGTGATAGGGCTTTCATATTTCACACGTGTGTTCCTTGTGACAAGACCTTTTTATTGATACCAAAAGTTATGACCTTGTGACCTTGACCTTGACCTTTGACCTACTTTTCAAAAACTTTAACATTGGGCATAACTTTTGAATGGTAAGTGATAGGGCTTTCATATTTCACATGTGTGTTCCTTGTGACAAGAATTTTCCATTGATACCAAAATTTTTGACCTCGTGACCTTGACCTTTGACCTACTTTTCAAAAACTTTAACATTGGGCATAACTTTTGAATGGTAAGTGATAGGACTTTCATATTTCACATGTGTATTCCTTGTGACAAGACCTTTCCATTGATACCAAAATTGTTGACCTTGACCTTTCACATACTTAACAGAAAATGAAGTTTATACCAACAAAGATGCCACCGGGGGCATTCGTGTTTCACAAACACAGGCTTTATTTTTTAATGTACTAGTATACACATTTCGTGGATTGCACTTTTAATGATTTAAATTAACATCATTGAAAAAAAATGAAGGAAATAATTATGAAGATACAAAATGTGCTACTGTAAATGATTTGATATGTACAATTACAAAGCGTGAACAATATCGATATACATACATGTATGTACAAAATACTCGCAGAATGTCCGTTACCATGAAATGACGTGTATCCGTTTGGACAATTTTCGTTAATATTGACGACATATTTTCTATAAAACATGTTCAATGTAATAAAAAGATTTTTCTCAGTCGAAAATGAGAGACGGCAGATAATTTTTCCCCTGAATTTGCAAAAATAAGTACATCTCGTGGACGGCAAATCATACGCGATGGTGTCTAAACTGTCTATCTTACATGGCCTTCATTTCTCAATTTGATATGAAATAAATATTTTTTTTTAAACGGAGGGTTGTATTTCACATCTTAATTTAACATAATAGTTTGTTTGGTTGATTTTTGTGTGTGCTGGAGGGGGGGGGGGGGGGTGGTGATGTTGTTTGTTTAGTTTTCTCCTTTTTTCATTTTATTAATGCCGACTGTTCCCTTTTAGTTACTCTGTCATTTCCGTTCAATATTATATTATATTATATTATAATATGAAATGATCACTTTGACTTTAATTTTTTTTCGCAAAATACAAACAAAATCAAAGCCGCGAACATATATGACGTCATTCTGTCGTCCTGAATATCCGTAACGTTACGAGGATAATAAGCATTTGAAAGACATTTTTGTCTGTATCATTTGATTTCGTGCATGTGGGAATAAATAACAAATATTATCAATAACAACAGAACAAAATCTATTTTACTCAAATAATTGTATTATAGAAGTTAAAAGGTGTTTTTCTGTTTCCAAAACGACCCGCTCGCATGGTAACAGTCATTGATTTCCTTCCGTTTTCTATGTGGCCACATGAAAAACAACAGATTCATACTTTCACAGCATTTACAAAATACTTATACGGATATACAGAAAAAATATATGAACTTGTTGTTTTGATGTGGCCAAGTCTAATTTTGCTATCAAATGTGAAAATATATTGATTTTTTGTTCATTTCCGGTTTCATAGGTGATTTCAAAGGGGCATAACTCTAGGAAAAAAATTGAAATTAAACATTTTTCATGTTGAATCTATAAAAGACAAGCTTCCTTTTACCAATTTTAGTATCAATTTCAATATTTTAAAAGCTTCGGCATTAGCAACAATTTTGGGCCTAGAAACCCCCTTACCGCCCCTTGCCCTTTAAGGTTTTAGAAATAGAAGTCCTCCTTATTTCTTTATGTCATTTATCACAATGTGTACTAAGTGTAACAACAGAAACTTCGTGAACATTTTAAAGAACGAAGCGCCAAAAATACAAGTTCTTAAAATTTTCATTAAAAATTTGCAGGAATTCGCAAATGTATATGAGTTAAAGAAGATCCTGACGATTATCTCAACGAAACTCACAATAGAGCACCAAATTGGGCATCGGCGGAACCATAGCGAGCTAGAGGTGGGACCAGGTGCCCGGGAGCAGTAAGCATCCCCTGTTGGCTAGCCGCAACCGCCGTCGATGTTCACGCACGAAAATGAAAACAATATATGAAATACATGCACTCTCTGAGGTTAAGTCTATATATAAAGTGATATGGCGACAATGTCAGGGACAAATATTCAAAACACTTACTGTCAAACTCCTCGCGGGGAACTTTTTTACGAGCTCAACACGGCAAAGGGCATAAGTGTGACACAAATGAGTTAAAGAAGATCCTTACGATTATCTCAACAGCGTCACAATAGCGCACCAAATTGAGCATCGGAGGACCCCTAGCAAGCTAGAGGTGGGACCGGGAGGAGTAAGCATCCCCTGCTGGCTAGCCGCACCCGCCGTCGATATTCACGCACAAAAATGAAAACAATATATAAAATACATACATTGTCTGAGGTTATGAGTAATTCCGAATATGAAACAAAGGCTCAACTAATTATGTTATAGATTAAAATAAATCTTATGGAATATAAACGTCTTCAAATTGAATGGCATCATTTAAGAACAGATAAATTGGCAACATGGACCAGACATGCATGCAAAATATAATTTTATGGAAGTTAGCCCTAGCTTGTATTAGGTTAGCTAATGTGACGCGTTGTTACTCTAAAGAAAAACCGAGACATGAAGAGTGATCACTCCTTTCCAACTGTGCTACCAGAAAACAGATCAAAGTGATGCTAAAGGCACATGGTAAACTTTGTTTTACTCTCATAAAAAAATGAAATCTTTACTTCAAACTAATGTACACGGCATCTCATGCTTGAATTGTCAAACTGTAGCCAATACAATTTTTTCTTTTTCCTAATTTATCTATTTATTTATTTTCCTGAATTATAGGAAATTTGTATCATAGATAATTGATACTCTCCATCCCACATTTCATTTTCATATAGATTCAGATATGATCAATTAAACATCATGATATATATGTACATAATTTTACAGTCCCAAACGCATTTTCTTTTAAAGTCAGAAACGTCATGAATGCAATGGAATCCAGTCATCGAACATTTTCTGGCCTACGCTCAATATTTCGTTTGATAGTTTCCTTGAACTCTCTGTGAAAGCTTCCAAATACTTTAGGCTGTATTGAAGGTCTCGAAGCGATGTTTTCGCTCTCGGTTTTGAACCCATGCGAAAATGACAAAGGAACATGAGGAAGTGTGAAAACACAAACGGAGATAATGCCTCTTTCTGATCAGCAATGATTTCGTTCCTTTCTCCTGTCAAATTTAGCAGGCATTTTCTGTAGTTCAAACATACTGCCGAAGCAATATGTTTTCGAACCCCGTAAGGGATCGGCAGCAAATCTCCACCAACCTTTTTGTACTGGCGGAATGATCGGGAGGTTCTGAAGTGGTCACTTACAAAAAACTCCCATCTGTATGTGGTATTTGGATCCTCTAGCTTGATCAATACTTTCTGTAGGAGGCGAATGGAATCTTCATAACGCATGCGCATAAAAAGATGATACGCAAGATAAAGATAACCTCTCACACAATATGGCGCGGACATCTTTAGCAGTTTTATAAGTTCTTTTTCTTTTTTGTAGTTCTTGTTTGTACTTGTTAGGCCAATAGAAGAAAGCAACTCTAAGCACGATTCATTTACTTCTGTTAATTGCCATATAGTGTGCAATGCAGTTGAGTATTCGCAATGCGTCTGATTTGCCAATCGTCGTTTCAAGCTCAAACAATTATCTCCCATTTGAATGAGCTCGCTTACTCTCAGATTTACCATCAAATGAATCATATTGGCAGACTTTGCATACCGATCATGGACAATTTTGTCCCTGCCGGAAGGATCTTCTCCTGATAAGTCTATTATTGATGAAAGGGATGGCACTCTTTTGAAAATATTAAACCCATCTCTATATAACTTGACCATACTATCCAATAACAGTCTTCTTTTCTCTCCATGAATCTTTGAACGGAACATATTATTTTCTGGAACGAAGAAATTGGGACAGTATCCAGCGTCGACCCATTTCAAAATTCGTCGAAAACACCTCCAATAGCAATGTAGTAGATTCGACGGATCCCAAACTCTTCTACTACTCTCGATTTCCCAGAATACGGCTGTTTTCAGAAAATAAGAGCATAAGAGATCTTTGGTGTAAATGTCAGCGTCAATAACTTCCTTCAATGTCAACTTCAGCAATGCGTACGTCAAGAATTGCGTATGGGTCATGGACCGGACTAGCAAATTTTCAGCAACAGAGAACGACATCCTCCATTGTATTGAGACCATTGGGGATGTTGGGAAACCTATAGGAACATATAAACATCCATTTTTTAGTATTTCTAGTAAAACATCATTTGAAGGCCATCCTCTCTTAACGAGGCGATGGACACATCCTCTGGCTAGCGTCGGCCATGTATCTTGCTTGAGAACAAAGGCAAAGTCATTGTCTAATTGTGTTTCCATATCAATAGAAAGACATGGTCCATGCAAGGAACTTGTGACTCCCATGAACTTTAAGATACTTCGGAAGAATTCTAACAACTTCCCACTGGAAAGATAGTACCCTCCTTCGTGACATTCGGATATAAGCGTCCAAGGCAGTGTTAGCTCAGAAAGTACCTTCATCCTCACGAATCCTGGATCATTTGTGTCATCTTCAATTTGAAAATGAACTTCGTTACTGCCTGTCCCAGCTTCGGACCCATTCATTTTAAATAATTTTTCAATAATTAGCATAAGGTCAAAATCAGAGCTTTTAAAGTCAAACCCCTCAGCTCGACTTCCACTGACTACAACTTTCTGTATTTTGAAGTATTTGTTCAACAAAGCAAGATACTTGAAGATGGATCCCCAAAACGGTTCAGAATATGAGGCAGTCAAAGTTCCTACACTTCTAGCGAATGTGGATGGAGAATCTAGAACGCCCGAAGTAATATTTGTGAGCAAGTCTGTATAGAAACAGCTTAATATATCCCTCACAAGTCGCTCAACATTCACTTTCTCTTCAGTTCCAACTACATCCCTCGTTGCATAATACAGGCACCTAGAGAGTGAATTTAAGAATCTCTCTTGCTCCATTTCCTGCATGAATGAAACAAAGAGTTAAATATTTGTTTTCAGTATCTTTTTTTCTCAAGATATGATGAATTTTCTAATACAGAAAATGAATTTAAATGCGCACTACGGTAACTGAGATACAACTACTTTAGAATGTTAAGGATAAATTCTTTTTCATAAGTGTATAAGAATAAATCTGCTACAAGAGGCGCAGTTGTAGTACCCATAGGGATCTCTTCAACTTGCTTGAGGAGATTTTCACCAAAATCCACCGAAAATGTTATCCAAGAGGAGGTACAAAGCATTTCACAGATCACATTTCTATGATTTGTACGATTTTTAGCCTGATGTGGAAAAGAACCCCCTTTTTTCAAAAGATTTTCAATAGAATAATGGGGCATTAAATATCGATCGGTCAAAAATTTCTAAAGAATATATTTAATCAAATTTCGCTAAAAAATTCAAAAGTTCACCAATTAGTTTTCTGCAATTAATTTTGTTCTCTACTTTACTGACCTTTTTAATTTTCATTTTGTTCTAAATTTTACTGACCTTTTTAATTTCTATTTTGATGTATACTAGCTTGGTACAAAAGTTTTTAGAATATTATTTGAAAAAGAAAAATATCAAATTATGAATACACCTAGTTCCAATGTTTTTGGCATAATTTCCATCACTACCCATCGAATACCTTAATGAGTCTGGACAATCGATCATTAATTTTGCCTAGTTATAACCTAAAGAATCAATGTAATATTTTTTAGGTTGTTCGAGGTATCAACACCAAAAATTGTGAGAAAACTACATCGTGCGAGTAGCGCAGGATGCATAAGTTTTCCCTCAATTTTTGGTGTTGATACCTCGATCAACCAAACAAATATTACATTGATTACTAATCATTTCATATCGTCGCGTTTCAACGTTTATTTGCAGCTTTGAAATTGTGTTGCAAAGGACGATGCTTATTACAGTGCTCAATGCGTACTTCCGATTTGGGTTGATGCAGGTATCAATACAATTTCTCGGCCAATCAGAATCTTCGTTTCTTAAGAATAACAATGGAAATAAAATTATTATATAATCTACAAAATTCAATAGAAAATCAACGTAACAAGATTCAGAAGAGCAATTAAAAGACATTTTAATCGTTGTTTTGCCTACAAATGAAACTTGCTTCCAGAAGCATGGATAGTAGAAACTGACTTTCGCATGATTGTATTTCTTATCATTGGACAAGAGAAAATGGATTCGATAACAATGTTAAGCAGCCTTACATTATCAATCACGATTCAAGAAAAAAGCATGAAACGAAATGTATTTTCCGAAAAGACTGTCTAATTCCAATCAGTATAAACATTTTAATTTATTTAAGAACACAAAAAGAAATGAAAGAAAAATTCTAAATAAAGTAATGATAAAAAACTAACCATTAAATGTGCATTCCAAATTTTGTCTTAATACGATTGCACATGATATTCACCCAGTTCTTGCATCATGTTCTTTCTTTTAAATACGCACAAGAAAACGGAATGTTCCTTGAATGACTACAAAATAAACAAGGAGGGTAGATATCAATCATATTTAAGGGCATAGTCCAATCATAAGTATCATTTCGCAAGTGACTTGATAGACAAGGACATCCGCTTGCTCAAAACGGAAATGAGAACTTGATCCTTCAAACTTTCCCATTTTACTTACTAGTACATAAAATTGAAAATCATAATTCAGTATTGAATACTGGAATTATATTAAAATATTTCTTTAAGCGTATGATAGAAAAAAAGAATTACCTAGATTTTGAGAAATAAAGAAAAGAAAGAACGCTAAAGAAAGAACACGATGCAAGAATTCTGAAATCCACTCATTTTAACAGAGTCCATTCGACCAAAGCCTTTGATTTTTCGACCCTTTACACTACAATTCCACATTCTAAATTGAAAGAAAGACTCGCAAAATTTATAAGTAATGCTTTTACAAGTTTGAACGGTAATCGTAAATACAAATTTATTGTTGTTAACTATAACAAAACCTACTTTGTAAAAGAAAAGTCCGATTCTGAAAATAAGTACACTGAAACAGATATTATTCAGATGTTAAACTTTCTGATCGACAACATTTTTGTGGTGTTTGATGGAAAGGTCTTCCAGCAAATTGTCAGAATTCCAATGGGGACCAATTGTGCCCCACTCCTTGCCGACATTTTCCTTTACTCGTACGAAGCTGAATTCATTCAATCTTTGGTCTCTGAAGGGAACAGATACTTAGCTTCTGACTTCAACTTAACTTACAGATCCATAGACGATGTGTTGTCCGGCTATAATTCAAAATTCGAGGATTACCTGAACAGTATCTATCCTTCGGAGCTTGAAGTCAAAGAAACATCAGAGACAAATAATTCAGCATCCTATTTGGACATAATGTTGACTACGACACTGATGGTCACATGTACACCTCACTCTATGACAAGCGTGACGACTTCAATTTCAGCATTACAAACTTTCCTTTTCTGAGTAGCAACATCCCTTCATCGCCTGCTTATGGCTTGTTCATATTTCAGTTGATACACAATGCCAGAGCAAGTACCAAATATCCGGATTTTGTTCTGAGAACTAGGCGTCTTTCAGATACGCTTCTAGTCAGGGATATGTTTATGACCGACTAACACCGTCACTGAGGAAAGTCTACGATCGATATGGGGAACTCGTCATACACTATGATGTCCCACTCTCCAGAATGGCGGTCCATATTTGTCATAGACCATTTGAACCATCCAACCAAAGATTGTACGCGTACCCTATGTCTTCCGAAATGGAAGTAACCGGATGTGACAGTTTTACCTAATTGGAGCGGCAGGTTTTTGCATGCAAGCAGGAGATGCTTACTCTTCCTGGGCACCTGCTCTCACTCCCATATCGGGAGTTCGCTTCTTTTCATGTGGTGGAGGTTTTTGTTTGTTTGCTTTGGTTCCTGTTTTATCCTGATTTTGTATGCCTTCGGTTTCTGATTTTCAGAATTATCGATTTTGGGCTGTATACAGGGATATGGTCATTATCCATATCTGTCATTTGATAGTAACTTACATGTACAATACTTACGACTCAGTTTATAAGAAATGATTTGTGGAAGCCATTAAGGTGTATTGTAGAAATGCAAGGTCTTTCAGAAAACAGGATTTGTTGTCGGAGGTTTTTGTCGAATTTTAACATCAAAATTAACCTTTTTAACTCCTATTTCCTACAGCTACACACCAACAGTTGCATATAAAATTTACAATTACAAACGATTACTGCAGTGTATTGATTTTAGTAATCCCTCTCTACATCCATTACCTTGCGAATGTTCGGATTTAAACTATACTCTCCTTGTGGACACGTTGTTACTGGTGACCTAAGTATAGTAAAGAAAGAGATTGGAGAGAATTGTTAAAAAGGTCCCAAAATAAAGAGAAAGTAAATCCTTTACGTGGAACCAAAATTTCAAAATTATCATGGACTCGTGAAAGGAATATGCAACACGTTGGACAAAGAAAGAGGATGTACAGCTCGACGTACACCCTTTCCGAATGAATAAAATCTATCAGAGGGTTACTTTTAACTAGAATTTACAACTTACAAGCAACTGTGAACACCAGATTCGAGTCTATCTTGAAATACCCTGATGTTATCACAGAGCTGACCTACCTCCATGAGCATTACGCCATCACACCAGCAGACAAAGCCTTAAATAACTTCATATTTGCATTAGAAAGTACTATTTCGACAGCCTTGTTCAAGAGTTGGGTTTCAATTCGACCACTGGAAATCCTAATCACACTCCGATAAACCATCTGCATCAGAAATAATAGATAACCACAAGCTAGCTCTCGCTTCCTTTTGCTTTTACCATACATATATTGCCTACCTATTTCTGTACAAACAACGTTTCATCGCTGGTTTCTCAAAATGTTCAACCAAATCTGTATAAATCTTACTCACCAAAGATTTAACTGAAATAAAATCTGGACTTTAGAAATATTGTTCGATATATATTCTCGAAGCGGTATTAACCAGAAATGTGGATTTTAAAGAATTCAAAGGAACTTTTAGAACAACTAAAATCCACTCATTTTAATAGAGTCCATTCGATCAATGCCTTTTTCGACACTACATAAAAATCTCACATTCTAAATTGAAAAAAGGCCTCGAAAAATTTAAAAGTAATGCATTTAGGCATGGTCTATTTGATATTCTGGGGGGGGGGGGGCTTTTTGTTGGAGCAAGATTTTTTTTCGCCCCAGACCGGGGCAAAATAATTTTTTTTCTTGCAAAGTTGGAGCAAGGAATTTTTTTTATAACAATTGACGTGAATATTAAGAATGTTTGTGTTTTTTCAATAGAAATTCTTTATTTTTAATTACTCTCAACATTATTTTATTTCTATGTAAAACTTGTAAATCTTCTATGTAAATATTCTACGCAGGATCATAAAAACTTGTAAATCTTCTATGTAAATCTTCTACGCAGGATCATAATTCACCTTTCACCGATCATTTCATCATGGCATTTTTAAGGTCGCCTGGTATCAAATTAACTCCTTTGAGATTACCCTCTATTACTACAGTCACTTTCCCATCATCAACATTTAACAGTAAGAAACTTTTTTCTTCACCAAAGGTACTTCTATCACCTCTTAAATTAAAACCCCGTAGACGTCTTGCACCCACTTCTCCATCTGCAGGCTCTACATTTAACAACAAACATAGAGGGTTCTCAACCATTTGCAGGTGCAATGGGAAAAGATGCGGTATGTGTCCGCTCATCAATTGCAATTCCACAATTAAATCTAGTGTTAATGGGCAGACCTTTAAAATTGAAATTGATAAGGACATTGATTGATCGTATCAAGATGTCATCTATGTCATTACATGACACGCCAAGAGACGTGGCGCCCAATATGTAGGGGAAACAGGCCAGGCCTTAAAGTCTCGTTTTCGAAGGCATTCGTATCAGATAAGAAACTCCCGTCAGAAAAAGCAAAGAAATTTCCTATATAATCACTTCGTTAAATACAATCATTCAATTTCGAATATAACAATAGCTCCAGTTCAGTCATTCCCAAAACTTAAAAATCAAAGTAAAAATGAAATTAAAAAACGCCGCTTACAAGCTGAACTTGCCTGGATAACCAAACTGCAAACTGCGTACCCCTTTGGTCTAAACGATCAGATTCATGGACAAAGAAACATTTCTTCGACCTCTTCAAATATTAATGTCTTTTCAATCCGTCCTAACACTAAAAGGAAGCATAGGTCTCATGGTAAAAAACTGAGAAAAAGAGCTAGAGTAGCATCGTACCCTCAAAGATCTACTGATCATTGCACGCAACGGCGGCAGACATGAACTGCAACATGCTCTCTCTTCAGATCCAGCAGTTCAATTAAAATCTATCTTGGATGAAGCACTGGTTGCATTCTTAAGAAACACTGATTGATTCAGGCTAAACATCATTGTTGCATTCGCACAAAATAAACTATATCCTTTGGTTAAAAACACCTCCCCTAAAAGACGATTCATAAAAATTCAATTTATTAACAAAGGATTTGATCTTCTGAACATCTCAAATTTTTCGAGATCATCGCGTACAAAGTGCCATTCCTCAATATTTTGAAAATTTAGAACCTCCTCTTATTTGTTACAAATATAAGAGACCCATTCGAATTCTCGTTTTTAACTACAACAAAGTTACACGAGATCCTAAAATACTTGAATCATGTACTGCTTCTTGAGAATGTGCAACGTCTGAATATCAATATAAACCAGCTGGTCATATAATTACAGGTGACTTTTCAATTATCAAAGACAGGCAGCTCCGTGGTCTTCTAAAAAAAAGGACCTTAGTATAGAATCCCATCCAAGATAGATTTTATTGAATGTCGCGAAGCTTTAGATAACTATACCAAACGATGGTGTAAATCGGAAGGAGTCGAATCGCATGCTCTGAATGACTGGAAAAACCTCATTTTGGATATTACCAATATTCGAATAGATAACTACCACAAAAATCTTCATCTTTTTGAAAATCCAATTTCTAAATCTAAAAGATATTTCTAATCCAAGTTACGTAATTGACATGAAAAATATGTCTTCGCGCCTGCAGACAAAGCAGCCAACAACACTATATTTTTTTGAAAATGCCACTACATATCAACTTTAGTTTCGGAACTTTCCTCTACTAGTACTTATATCGAAAGCAACGAAAGTGTTCCCAATATTTTGAACAAACATAACAGTGAAATTTCTTAATTTAACATCCCTATTTCTAAATTGGATCTCCCTACAACATACTGTATACCAAAACTTCACAAGTCTCCTTACAAGTTTCGATACATTGCTAAATCTAGCAACTGTTCAACAACAATTTTGTCTAGAAATCTGACGTCAGCACTCACGGCTATAAAGGAGAACGTGGCAAAATACTGTGAAACTGTCATGAACAGGAATGGCGTAAACATCTTTTGGTCTATTAAAAATTCAGGGGATGTGATTGACAAAATGAAATCAAGAAATTTTGAAGCAAATACGATATCTTCATACGACTTTTGTAATATGTACACCACTCTTCCTCACGACAAAATAAATGCTCGACTGTCCAAACTCATTTAATGGTGTTTTGATCGAGAGGGGAAAAATTATATTTGTACTTCTGAATCGAAGGGTTTCTTCTCCGCCACAGATTACAAATCATACTAATCATGGACATATGGTGACCTGTGTATTGCCTTGTCCTTCCTTTTGGACAATATCTATGTAAGATTTGGTGAGAAACTCTACAAGCAGGTTGTAGGGATTCAATGGGTACTAATTTTGCGCCTCTTGTTGCAGATTTATTTTTATATACGTATGAAAAGGAATTTATCCAAAATCTTCAAAAGCAAAGAAAAAAAAATGATGTGAAATGTTTCATTGGTACTTCAAGGTACCCGGATGATATTCTTACTATCGACAATCCTGTTTTTGAAAAGTTTAAAAATGTTATTTATCCACCAGAATTTATTCTAAACAAGGCAAACGTTTCAAACACAGAGACACCATTTTTGGACCTAAATATCAAAATTGTAAATGGAGAGATCAATACAAGTGTGTATGACAAAAGAGATGATTTTAATAACATAGTAAATTTTGCCTGGCTTGACGGTAATGTTCGTAGATTACCGTCCAATGGTATCTATATTTCACAGCTCATCCGGTATGCTGGAGCATGTACTGATGTTTTGGATTTTCATAGTAGAAATTTACAAATTACCAAGAAAACTTTTAGGACAAGGTTTTCGCTTTCACAAACTAGTAAAGACTTTCTGGAAATTTTACAAAAATTATTGTCAACTTCTTCTGAAATTCGGACCAATACAGGCAACAGAGTATATTACTTTGGGTATTTCACAACCTGCATTTTATGGTGACATTATTAAAAAGATAAGAAGGATCAAAGATAGACAACATCACTATCGAATATGCGTCAGAATCGCCTTTTATACCGTGGATATGATCCTATTGTCAACAGACGGACACTAGGCTTGGTACTTGACCAATCAACAGTCTTGTACAAGCGCATTCTTAAAACTTGCACTCTGACTGACTGTGACGACGGGACTCCATGACGGGCCCTGTCCAAGCCTCTTAAGAGAAGACAGGGCCCCGACCACCTGTCCTCTCAGAATGTCAGTCGGACTCCTCGGGTGATAACATACATGAGCTCGCGGCGGCAGAGCACGGATTGTTTTACATTTTGTACGTACGCCCTCTTTTTATATCCATTTACATATTCATCTGTGTTGCTTGGGCCCCTGCGTTTTGCGGTCTTGTTTGTGTGTGGTCATCTTACAGTGAGGAGGTTGTTTTACACCACAATTGTACGTTCTTCGAGACCTCTGGGTAATCGGAAAAGTGGGAGGGTTTCCGCACGTAATCCAGGATAACCATACCTTCTGCTATTTCCGTGGCAGATGGCCGTCCTAAGTCGGCACCTGTTGCCCATTGGTCTCGTTGGTTTATGTGTAGTCCTTTGTGTTTGATGTTTCTGTGTTGTGCGTTGACGTTCCTTGTCCCCTATGCGTCTCTTTCTGTGCTTGTCCGCTTTGTGTTTTTGCATTGAGTGTTTTGGGGTTTTGCTGTGGATACTGCAACCTGGTGTTGTTGCAGATCCCCTCCTTTGTTTTGTATTCATGTCTTAACTGAGAGAGATAATAGATTTTTACAATATGCGATATATAATTTTCGGTAAACAAAATGTATATAAGGTCATATAACATGTAAGAGGGCCTGATGCAAGATTTTACATGTAGAAATGAATAAAACTAGTGAAAAAATTATTTAAATTCTACTACCAAGCTTGTATATAAAATTAAACACTATGGTGATACATGTATCTATTAAAAGTAATAAATTATATTCATAATGTTTTGAAGCATTTTAATTGTTTTCAGTTACATGCATACTTTTGATATTTTAAATATGAACATGCCATTACAGAAGAAAACTATTTCGAACGAAGCAAGCCAAAATTTTTTGATAGAAAGTAAAAACTGCGTCGAGCGAAGCGAGCCGAAAAAATTTCAGGAATTTTTAGCACATTTAATAGTTTTTCTTCAAATTCAGATTACTTGTAAGAGAAAGATTTCTTTTTTCTGTCACACCATAAGCAAATTTTGTTTTCATCAAATTTCAGAGCGAAATTATTTTTTTTCGAAAAAAGCCCAAGCCCCCCCCCCCCCCCCCCCTGAATATCAAATGGACGTGCCTTACAAGCAAGAACGACAATCGCAAATATCAATTTATTCTTGTTAATTATGACAAAACATAAGTATACATTATTTAAGAAAAAGTCCGATTCTAAAGATAATTACACTGAAACAGATATTATGCAGACTTCCTGATCGACAACCAACACTTGTGTGGTGTTTGGAGAAAAGGTCTTCCAGCAAATTGTCCAGAAGCTGAATTCAATCAATCTTTGGTCTCTGAAGGTAACAGATACGTAGCTTCTAACTTTAAGTTAACTGACAGATACATAGACGATGTGGTGTCAATCAACAATCGAAAATTCGCGGATTACCTCAGCAGATTCTATCCTTCGGAGCTTGAGGTCAAAGAAACTACAGAGACAATTAATTCAGCATTCTATCTGGACATAATGTTGTCCTACGATACTGATGGTCACATGAACACCTCACTCTATGACAAACGTCAACTTCGATTTCAACGTCACAAACTTTCCGTATCTGAACAGCAACATCACCTCATTACCTGCTTATAGCGTGTTCATATCTCAGTTGATACGCTATGCCAAAGCAAGTACCAAATATACAGATTTTGTTCTGAGAGCTAGGCATCTATCAGATAAGCTTTTCAGCCAGGGATAAGTTTGTGACCGACTAACATCGTCACTGAGGAAGTTCTACGGTCGATATTTGGAACTCGTCATACACTATGACGTCCAACTCTCCAGAATGGCAGATGATATTCTGTCATAGACCATTTGGTTCCACTCCCCCATTTCGTATAAAATTAGGGGTACTGAATATTAATGTAAAAGGCTATCATGGCATATACCCCTTAATAATACAGCTTATATAAAGCAAGTGTGAAAAGTAGTGAATTGGTTGAAAAGTATTAGATAATATGTCTGTAACTAGACACTGAAAAATTTTGAATCCTTAGTTTCGTATCCTATATAAACACTACAACGTGCGCCAAAAATCATAGAAGTTGGTTCGACAGCGGTTTCCGCCAAACTAGCCGTAAGGACCTCCTGATTTTTCCATATGATTTAGAGTAAGAATATATCTTTCAGACTATTTATTGAAATTTCTGAAAAATTTAAGGAACTTGGTGAAAAATTGCCCAAAACATTGGCCAATATGGTACTTTTTGCAGGAAATTTCACCCCATTTTCATGTCAATTCAGCTCGGGTAATGTGGTTCTTATATTAAATGTTATTGTTAAATTGTCTATAAATTAAAAATTTTAAACTTTCTGAATCTATTGATACCAAATACATAGTATGACATCACATTAGGTAGTCCATAATGAGTAATATAAGTGGTGGGGGGTCTGCGATAACGCGAAATGTCAAAATAATGGTGGAGGGCAACCATTTTAACCATCCAACCAAAGATTGTCTTATACCATTTGAACCATGGAACCTCCGAATAAACTTGTACCTTCCGAAATGGAAGTAATCGGATGTGACAATTTTACCGAATTGAAGCGACGGATCTTGCATGCAAGCAGGAGATGCTAACTCTTCCTGGGCACCTGGTCTCTCCAATATTGGGAGTTCGCTTCTTTCCATATGGTGGTCGTTTTAACTTTGTTTGCTTTGGTTTCTGTTTTATCATGATTTGGAATTTGAAGACGTTAAACATTTGTATGCTTTCGGTTTATGATTTCTGAATTATCGGTTTTGTACTGTGTATTGAGATATGGTCATATCCATATTTGTCAGTTTGACAGGAATGACATGTCACTGTATGAATAAACGAAAAGAGGTGTTTTCACATAAAAGATAAAAAATCGAATAGATGTATTACATATTATTGAACCTAATATTTTTTAAACTTTTCAAAACTTCTGAAAATGTGTACTGTAAAGCCAAACAACATTCATTAAAAGAATGAAGATAAGTCCTCCGTAGGTAAGCTTATATACAGTAATAAATGATAATAAACACTCACTTTCCACAAATTTTCGGCCTCATGGCCTTTATCAAGTGGAAAACACGAAAAGGAAAGATTTATACGTCATATCCATAAGTGCTGGAAAACAAATCCCAGCGTAAAAATAATCAATAATAATATAAATAGTGTAGTATTTCATATATTTATCAAATTATTGGGGTCAATGTTTTCCACTTCATAAGACCAAGAGGCCGTGAATTTGAGAATATTTAGTGTTTATTGTCATCCATTAACATTTGATTAGATTCAGTATTATTCCCTGTAGTGAACTGTGGCTACAGTGTTGAATCAGCGAATGAAAGAGAAACACAAAAGCCGAAACCAGATTCCAATACAAAGGAAGGGATCCCCAATAACACAAGGTTGCAGCACCCACAATTTGGAAAAAAAATAATAAACAGAATTTTCTCACGCCTTAATTTGCCCGCGACCTTAACTTGGGTATGGTCATACTAGTTCTTTAGCATTCACAATACACAGGTGAGGTGCAACCTTAAAGTTAGTATAAGTTGTGGAGGGACCCCCATGGTCACCATGGAATGATCAGCATTGACCCTCATGTCGTTTGTCACGTACGACCTAAAAAAAAAAAAAAAAAAAAATGCGAAGTGGGCTTTAGATAAACAAGATTCATATATCTCTTAAGTTCAAAACTCCAAAATTCAATAGCATATTTTCCAGTAAACTCGTGAGACGGCCAAACACCAGACATCACACAATTTCGCGATGCATTCATTGCTATGTCAAAATAAAAGGTATGACAATACACAAAGGTGCTTCAAGACGGTGCGATCAGATGTGTCAAATTTTGCTAAACAATGTGATGTCTGGTGTCTGTGTGTATAAAATCAAGGTTAGGAACGGTCATATCTTTTATCTGGAAAATGGACTATCGCTGTTAGAAAACTTGTTTACGAAACATTGTATTGAAAATCACTTTGGCTAGAAGCATCATTTATGAAGATTAAATATCCGAAACACATGTCTGGTGCATAATATATTGGTTTGGAATTTTCTTCAAGAATGCAAAGAGTTGGATCACTTCCGTATTATTATATGTCAAAGTCAAGGACACAGATGGACACCAATAATATATACTCGGCACAATCAATGTCAGGTTACAGGGGTCACTACAGGAAATAAAAACCTTCTTTGTATGATTAATGAATTGACCTGATTTGACCGACTTAAGGGGGTCCAGAACAGTATCCGAAAGAGCCCCATCGGAAAGCTCTAGATCAATTATGACGTCATAATAGAAACGGCGACTTTGGCGCATTTCTCACAAATACGTCAGCATTAGGTAACAATAATAGGGGTAGGGGGTAACAAAATCAATATAACTTAAAAATTGACGGTCAAATTTCTGTAGGAACCTATCAGTGTTTAACTTGATATATGAAGAAGATAATATCAAGTTTTTACGGAAAATAAATGATAGGGTTTCAGATAAACGGACCTTATAATTGTAAAATTAACAACTGAAAGATGATCTGAAAATAGACATAAATTTATCTCCTTTCGACAATTTCTTTTAAAAATCTTATTGCTCATTTATAATTCTATACATATCCGATTGCTCACATCATATCTAAATGAAAAATACAGAACTTCTTAATTTTCTGCCTCAACAGATGATTTGTAACTGTTTTTCAGAACCAAAAGTATGAATTTTAACGTCACATTTACGGCCCATATTTGGGCTTTCAATCGGTATATATGTACGTTCGTAGCATTAAAAATAACGGTAGAAAAGTGATGAAACTTTGCATGTAGAAAAGTATGTTTCAAGTATTAGCATGAATGATTTTTAGGAAAACTAAATGATAGGATCTTTCTATTCAAGTCTGGCTGTCCTGGACCTCCTTAAAATGCACAGAAAATCATATATCTGGTCTTTTTCGCTCGCGACATCCTTGACACATACAAAAACAAAAGGAAAAAAGGGGGGATGAGTCATGCCATTTTTTCGCGAATTTAACTTTTTGATATGATCCCTCCGTCCACATAGAACATTTTTACATATTTTCAAATCAATATGTAGATTACATAAGAGATAAAATCTGGTTCAAAGTGCAATTTATCCCGACTACAGGTCATAAAATATTATTCTTTATGCCATTTATACATTTCCATTTTTTTCACAATGGTGTGACACTTTTTATTCAGCCTTGTTCACAAGTCAAAAGAGGGGATTCCCCGTGAAAATGTTTTACTGGTGTTACACCTATACAAAGCGGCACAGGCACCTCGGCAAGCACAGTCAGAGGAAAAGCTGTAGTAACTGCTCTAACTGGACCGAAAATCCACAGGTACAAAATGGCTGAAATTATAAAACTCAGGCAGTATCATTCAATTCAAGGGAGGTGCGAGGGATGAAAATTTTAGGATAATAATTTGATTGGGCCCAAAATCCATGCGGAAAGGTGCTTGAATAAAACGAAAGGAATCAAGCGTTCAAGAGACTGGGCTCTGATAGAGTTGAATGCAGAAAAGTGACCGGAATAACGGGAAAGCGACTATGCGGGAGAATAAAGTTAAAAAGATCTGTTAACCCTCGACCGGGGGAAGGTATGCATTTCAGAAGTTATAAAAGTATCAAGGCCGTCCTGTAGGTTATTTAAGAAAATTTAATTTTCCTTGGGCGATAAATTAACGCCGTCATTACGGTGAAGGGGCTGCTCTTTAGCGATAGTAGTTGTCTAAAGATCCATCCTGATTCGCGTCAAATGATTTGATGGGCCCCAGTATTTACCCGTTTACGCAATTCTTTTCTAATTGGTCTTGATTTGATCCGCCATACCTAAACCCTTTACACTACAATTCCACATTCTAAATTGAAAGAGAGACTCGCAAAAATTATAAGTAATGCGTTTACTAGTAAGAACGGTAATCGCAAATACACATTAATTGTTGTTAACTATGACAAAACCTACTTTGTAAAGAAAAGTCCGATTCTGAAAATAAGTACACTGAAACAGATATTATTCAGATGTTAAACTTTCTGATCGACAACATTTTTGTGGTGCTTGGAGGAAAGGTCTTCCAGCAAATTGTCGGAATTCCAATGGGGACCAACTGTGCCCCACTCCTTGCCGACATTTCCCTTTACTCGTACGAAGCTGAATTCATTCAGTCTTTGGTCTCTGAAGGGAAAAGATTTTTTTTTTTTTTTTTTTTTTTTTTTTTTTAAAAACACCACAGACACGTAAACATTCACTGACAAGGACATTTTTTTTATATAAACACAGAACATAGATGAGTATATGTCGGCTGACCCATGGTCCTAGTGAGGCTCGAACCTGCTACCTTTCGGTCACTGGCCCGACGCCTTATCCACTAGACCACGGCGGCGACTGAAGGGAAAAGATACTTAGCTTCTGACTTCAACTTCACTTACAGATACATAGACGATGTGTTGTCCATCAATAATCCAAAATTCGCGGATTATCTGAGCAGTTTCTATCCTTCGGAGCTTGAAGTCAAAGAAACTACAGAGACAAATAATTCAGCGTCCTATTTGGACATAATGTTGTCCTACGACACTGATTGTCACATAAACACCTCACTCTATGACAAACGCGACGACTTCAATTTCAGCATTACAAACTTTCCTTTTCTGAGTAGCAACATCCCTTCATCGCCTGCTTTTGAAGTGTTCATATCTCAGTTGATACGCTGTGCCAGAGCAAGTACCAAATATCCGGATTTTGTTCTGAGAGCTAGGTGTCTTTCAGATATGCTTCTCAGTCAGGGATATGTTTGTGACCGACTGACATCGTCACTGAGGAAGATATACGGTCAATATGGGGAACTCGTCATACACTATGATGTCCCACTCGCCAGAATGGTGGATGATATTCTGTCATAGACCATTTGAACCATCCAACCAAAAATTGTACCCTATGTCTTCCGAAATGGAAGTAACCGGATGTGACAGTTCTACCAAATTGAAGTGGCAGGTTTTGGCATGCAAGCAGGAGATGCTTACTCTTCCTGGGCACCTGGTCACACTCCCATATCGGGAGTTCGCTTCTTTTCATGTGGTGGAGGTTTTTGTTTATTTGCTTTGGTTCCTGTTTTATCCTGATTTTGTATGCCTTCGGTTTCTGATTTTCTGAATTATAGATTTTGGGCTGTATACAGGGATATGGTCATTATCCATATTTGTCATTTATCCAAAATCTTCAAAAGGAAAGAAAACATGATGATTTGAAATGTTCTATTGGTACCTCTATGTACCTGGATTATATTTTTACTATAGATAATCCTATTTTTGAAAAGTATAAAGATGCTTTTTATGCACAAGAATTTACTCTAAGCAAAGCAAATGTTACAAGCATAGAAACACCATTTTTGGACCTAAATATTAAAATTGTTAATTGAGAGATTCATACAAATGTGTATAACAAACGAGATGAAATTTGGATTCAACATAGTAATTAATTCCTGCCTTGACGGTGAAGTTCGTATAGATTACCGCCATACGTTATCTACTTTGCGCAGCTCATCCGGTATGCTAGAACATGTACCGGTGTTTTGGATTTTCATAGTAGAAATTTACAAATTACCGAGAAACTTTTAGGTTAGGGGTTTCGCTTCTTACAAACTAGTGAAGACATTCTGGAAAATTTACAAAAGTCAGTGTAAACTTCTTTTAAAATTCGGATCCGTACAAACAACAGATTATATAACTTTTAGTATGATATTGCGGCGATATAAGATTCCGTTGATCTTCTTCTTAATATAACGCGAATTTTAGCTGATGATAAATCCATTTCTTCTTCTTCGCATCGCATCCAGGAAATCAAAGATACACTGGAATCCGATTGAATGGTCTCTCAAGTGGAAAATTTAAATCCGAATAAAACCGAAATGCTTTTCATTTGAAATTGTCCCGATGACTTTCATGTAATTTTCAATTACATTTCTATCAGACCTGTAAATAACTATACACACTAAAGCGTTAAGTTCGAATCAAATGCAAAATGGTCGACTGACATCGATAATATTTGTAAGTCAGCACTTACTAGGATACATTTTCTGAAGAAATGTTGATTTACTTTCTCTAGAGTTACATTAAATAAAAGGACCTCGCGCGCATTTGCGGGAAATCCGCCCAGATAATGAAATCTCCTCCAGGGTTACTATGGTATAAGATATTTATTTATAGATAGAAAAACTTATAATCTATAATATTTACTCAAATGTTTATCATTTACATCACCTATTTGGCATTTATTCGAAATCGAAGCAACGTGGGGTCCACCAATTAGAGACCGTGGTATTACGTTATAATATGGATTCTCTGTAAAAACCTGAAACAGCTGACCACGGCATGTCATGGATTTTGATGAAACTTTCTGTAATTATCATACTTAATGTAAAAACAATGAAAACAAACCATATTGTTATATTTGAACCAAGGTTGCCATGGTAACGGGGTCCATCTATTTGACACCCCATATATATGAGAAATAAGACATATTGTGGCATTCTGTTGCTTTCTTTGTAAGTTCAACTCTAACAATAATAACTTTTTGGGGAGAGGGGGTTATAAGGTAGTTGTTGATATTAAGTCAAAATATGTGAAAATTAAGCAAAAATAAGGTTTAATTTTAGGGTTATTTTTTGCCTGTTTTTGACTATTTTGAAGGTTGAAACCAATAATTTGGTGCATGTTATGGGTATTTAATGTCAACTTGACAAAACAAATGTCCTAGCTGGAAAAAATCAAGAAATAAAATTTATGGTGAAACTTACCATTTTGTCACGAATGCCGATCAAAATCCGTTGCTATAGCAATGTGGAATCAATATTACCATATACCGCATATTTAAAAAAAAATTGTTTTTCCTCATGTGTGAGTCCTATGAAATATCATACCTGTATATAAATAACATTTATCTTTGTCAATTGACCTTATAATCATTTCAAGGTCATCTGTCCAAATCTCAAGGTCATTTCTAAATTAAGATTAAAAGTTAGACAAAAATCAGGATTTCCATTTTTTAAAAATTGATTTCTCTAACGTATTTCATTAGATATTTTGATTTTAGATATTTACAGTTTAACAACCGATCAAAAGAAGTAGAATTCATCACAATTTTGTTAAATTCTATTTCACTTCTATGTATGACATACTTTCAAAAAAGCATGAAATTAATATTTTCTAAATTTTTCTCGTATAATATGTAAAATTTATTTGGGTCTTCAATTGACTTTGATAATTTTGATACTCATTCCAATAAATAATACATTTATCATATTTTCACCCCTAATTGATTGTTTTACCGAAGTTCTATACCGTTTACTGTGAATCATGTCTCATTTTAGTGAAAAACCTCTTTTGGCATGAAAATGACAAATATTTTTCAATGACCTTGAGAATTGAGCAAATGACATTGACATTTCTTCAAGATCATAGCATCAAATGGTCTTTAATACATCTACATACCAAGTTTTGTAACGATAGCAGGCATACATCTTTAGAAATTAGCTTTTTACTTATGACAGGTATATACACCTCCGTACCAAATGTTGTCATGGTAACCTATCTCAAAGGCATATAAACAGAAAACTATCACCTCTACATAAATTTCCCTCGAATCCCATGAAGTCCTAGGATAGTACTCTTCAGGAAATAGTCAATTGTATTTCAAATCTTGTTCAGTTGCATTATTACCCATGTCAAAAGTGAGTGAAGTATAGGTAAATAAAGGCCTAAATTAGCCAAAAATGGCACATTTTGAATAAGCATTTTTTCTTGAAATTGAGGCAAATTAACATGACATACAGAAAGAAGGGGCATTGAATAGTTAAATTGCATAAATTAAGAGGATTTAAATAATCTGTTCAGAAAATTTCATGTACAATCAACATTCGTTTCCATGGTAACGGGATGCATAAAAATGCCTTGTTTAAAGGTGTTTTTATATAAAACCTTGGTTACCATGGCAACGGAACGTCGGAGAAAAAAATGGAAGGTCAATTCGTTCTGAGGACATCATATACACCTTGTACCCAAAAAATATCCAAAATCTGGGACATGTCGTGGCCAAACATGTCTGATTTTTTTTTAAGGTTTTTACACATAATCCATAATAAAATTCAATGAAATGAAATGAAATTGAGAAAATCGTTTATACTCTGAGTTATATTAAGTTATCATACATTGATTATTGGATAAACGGTAGAACTATTGTTCTCCTTCAAAAACTAGTATTTCTTTTCTATATTCAGAATTACATTTTTGGTTCATCGCTATACCCCCAATAGTTCACAATGGATAAATGCGCTTAATGCGTTAACGTTACGAAAAGATAAGCGAAAAACTATCTGAATAAAAGATTTGTTGTGGTTATTCGTAAAAACAAGTAATAGAGTGTTTGATAAATAAAGGAAAATAAAATATACTCTTCAAAAGAAGAAACGCATATAACAATATTACAATGTATTATTATTATTCAATATGCACAAGCTATTGATTATTTGACCTTATTTGTTTGCTTTAATGGTGGTATAGAGGTAGGACAAGCAGTTTATGGCTTAATTACGATTTTTTGATTATCATAAAATCTCTTTTTGGTAAAAATATGAAATTTTGAGTTTTCGACTTTTTATGTTTTTTGCATTTTACATGTTTATGGGGAATTTGAATTTTGCCCAAGTCAAAGTTCATTGATACCCATAAAAATTTTTTGACTTTATCTTCTTCGGGTCACTTCCGCTTTAATGCAATGCATGCTTACAATGTCCGATGCCATGCGTTTGAACATTGCGACGTGATCAAATGACTCCCATTTGTGAGTAATACTCAGTAAAGTTCAAGGAACAAAAGGTCAAATTTAGAAGATTTTTTTCCTTATGAAACAAATTTCTCTTGGTTAAACTGATTCGCAAATGCAAGGAATACGACGAGCTCTGGATGACGTCCTAGAATAAAACTTCATCATGCGTAGTAATGCCACCAAATGTTATGAAATTGTCGCTGTTTAGTATGGTGCATCCGTTTGTCCATCGAATCAAAACATTTTCATATGATATGGCAAACGAGCGCATACGGATCTCCGAAAAATACACAATTTGGCCTCTAAAAGAACATCGAGGACATATTGTTTTTGAGTCATTTTAACTAACATTTTAAAACACTGAAGAGGTTCTCGTTGAATGCTAAGGGTCTGAAAATTCCATTTTGAACATTTGGTTTGATTTTGTCTATTAAAATGATAAATGTGAGCATTTTATATGTGCACTAAGGATGAAATGAACAAATACTATGCGTTACTTTTTTTGATGAGAATAGAGAACAGTGTTCTTTGTTGGATATCTCAAAAGAAAAAAAAAGTCGCATAATGTTTACTGCTCACCAAAACCAATTAGATGACGTCATAAAAGTAATTAATTAATTGATTAATGTGTTATATATTATTGCAAAGTGTCAGCACTCATTGAACGAAAACGTGATATATTTATGTATAATGACTCAAGATTTCGAGCCTTTTCACCCCTCCTTTTTTATATTTCGCTCGCCTGGTTGACATCGTTCCCCACCTTGCTACAGGATCTTACTTGCCATGCTGGTAGATCTTGTCAAACTAAAGTTTCTATTAAAAGGACATCCTGTAGCAAGGTGGGGAACAATACTCTTATAAACTTTTCCAGTTTCCATAGGCTTTAGTGTTAAAATCGACTGTTTAATCCAAATTATACACAAAATATAGGTGGCATGTTTGAAATATTATTATTTTTATAAAAATTTAGCAAAATTCTTACCGAATTCAGAGTTTTAATTTCTTTTAATGAGAAAAAAAGAATTCGGTCCCAACTGGGCGGAATTCCATACTTCGAGCTCCTTAACTTTCGTTTTATTCTTCCAATCTTGGAGTATGGATCTGAAGTTTGTGGAGGGTGCAGTAAAGGGGATGGGGAAAATTAGAAAAAGTACATATAGAGGCTGCAAGACTAATTACAGGCCTGCCATTATTTACATCCAGGGAAAATCTTTATTTAGAAACAGAGTGGGGAAATTCGAAAAACGAAGAGAAAGAAGAAAACTTAATACATTTCAGAGAATGTATCATAATTGTGTCCCTGAATATCCAACCGAATTTTAGAAATGATATACACAATCTTAAGTAAACTAATTACGTCTTTCTGCAAATAATCAGATAGGGGAAGGGCCACGAAGCCCCTAAAACGGCCCTGCAATTTTCCTCAAAATTAAACTGAATGAGAAATACTTCACACATAAAATATAATGAATGTTTCCCGCTTTTAATAAAAGGAACATATCACCAACTGGAGCAACATAGGGAGTCTTATGACGTCATCAAGTGACGTCATTTTCACGTTCTTGACAAAATATAACTGAAAATGCTCGAAAATCTTTAGTGAATTATTTGGATGTGGCTATATGTGTCGAGAAATATAAAAAATTAATGACAAGAAGATATAATAGTTATCTTTCAATTTTAATTTTTTCATGTTTCTTGATGCATGTGGCCAATGCTAATTCTAAAGGAACATATACATTGCAGGATTAGCAGCAATTTTAAGGAAAATTGCCGATTGTGGGGTTTTCAAAGGACTCAAAGCTGCTGATAAATGCATTATTTACAAAATTTCAACACACAATTTAGTAAAGTAATTTACAAAGTATCAAATCACAAAAAATAATCAACAAATATAAATGTTAAGAAACAGGGCCGAATTAGGGGTTTCGTGGTCTAACCCTTTAAATCAGTACGGATTTAAGATTAAGTTCCGAGAACTAAAAATTAAAATGATCATTTGCGTGTCAGTTTATGAATAAAGAGGGTAAAGAAGATCCTGACGATAATCTCAACAGCACTCACAAAAGAGCAAAACATTAACGGGCCCCTAGCAAGCTAGAGGTGGGACCAGGTGCCCGGGATGAGTTAGCTCCCCTGTTTGGCTAGCCGCACCCGCCGTCGATGTTCACGCTTGAAAATGAACACAATAAATAAAATACAATCAATTTCTGAGGTTATGTCTATATAGAATGTGCTATGGCGACCATGTCAGGGAAAATATGAAAAAAACTTACTGTCAAACCCCTCTCGGGGAACATTTTTACGAGCTCCACATGGCAAGGGGCATAAGTGTGACACAAACGAGTTAAAGAAGATCCTGATGATAATCTCAACTCTCAATAAAGCACACAATTGAGCATTAAATGACCCATAGCAAGCAAGAAAGCATGAGAGAAGTGCCCAATTCACCAAAACCCCCAAACTGTTTAGTAAATTTCATCACGTTTTGAAATCAATTTAAGTTTTTCTTAGAAATATAACACCATTCAGATAGCATCATATTTCCTTATGTCATATATCAATATGATTTTGAAAGTAAAATAACAATGGAGACTTCTTGAACTTAACAAAGATAAAAATGACTAAAAATCCGCAAAGTTCTTAGAAATTTGCAGGAATACCTACATATATATTTAATTTTTAAAATATAAAGCAAAGGCTCAACTGATTATGTCACTGATTGAAATAATATTTTATGGAAGTTTAGCCTAGTTTGTTTTAAGTCGGCTTGTGACGCGTTAATACTCTAAAGAAAAACGAGACATGAAGAGTGAATACTCTTTTTAAACATAGGTAATCACAGATTACGAACACGGCTCCGAACCTTATTATGCAAATAATATGCATACAATCGGAAGAATCTCGAGTCAAGATTTTACCTTACACACGACGGAAAAGAAAGTCCGTTCCTATTCTAATTTTATAGTAGTCTCGTCTAAAACATTCTCTCGTGGACTTCCGTTCGAAATTTGAACACGTAGAAATGCTTCTTTCATGCAAGTAAACCAACTGTTCAAGAATACAGACACATGGCTCATCTTAAGGTATGTTTTTAAATTGATTTATGTATCACGTGGAACACATATGATGGGATTTTAAATTATTCTTCTTATCAGAAATTCTCGACCTGGGAGTGCTCCATGTTTTCGTGTGAATGAGTTTCATGATTATTTATCGGTGTAAGCGAATATCTCACAAATATTTGTTCTTTAAGGCCATTCCTGTCTTTCATTACATCTTCATGAACATCTAAATATAAGTACACACCATGAATTTGAATAAATTTGATGTCAGTGTTAGTTATAATCAGTATCATATATCAGTTCTGTAGCCTGGTGCTGTAGTGTTGGTGGAAACAGTATTTGAATGGTTTTAAAATTATTTAAAGGGGATGAATTTGAAATCAATTGAATATTAATCATTTATTCTTTACAGTAACAACCATAACTGCCAGACAAAAGAAGGAATATACTCTGAGAAAAGTCTTCATGCGTATGTGTGCATCAGATCCAATGAAAGAAAGTGCATCAGAATAGTGGAATGCTTATAGTGCTACTAGTACCATACTTGTAAAGTTGAAGAAATACTGTGGAATATAATATTACAATTGTACTACCATATATGATGTTGGCCACCATGGTGTGAAAATAATTCACTTGTGAAAGGAGAATGAAGGAAATTGTTCAAGTGCATATTTCTACACGAAAAACATATTCAATGTGTACATCGACAACATTTTACTTGTGAAACTGTGGTCCAGTATGAAATGAGATTTTGTGTTATAATGTAGAGGAATTTATCATCAATAGAATAGTGAGATCGACAGATGAAACTGTATCACAGCCTCTTGCAGTAAACATGCTGATATAGCACTGAAGGGTAAGTTGTACATATAAATGTATACTACATGTAATAAACATGTTATAATAATTTTGTAAATCTAATAATACAAGTACAAATAACATTGTATTTATTTCATATTTTATACGTGTATCCCTTGTGATTCACCTTAAATGGTAAGTTACATGCTTTCATATTTCATGTGTACATGTACAGTGTATTGTTTGAAACAAGACCTTCTCATGCATACAAAATTTGTGACCTTGACCTTGGAAAATGACCAACTTTTTAAAATCTTACACCATGGCCAGAACTTTTGAATGGTGAGTGATATATAGACATGTGCTTTTGCTGTGTAAATTTCCATGGATACCAAATTGTTGTCTTTGTGACCTTGAACTTGAAGATTGACCTACTTCCCTATTATTTTCTAAAGCAATATTATGCTTTTAAGTGATAGGGCTTTCATATTCTTATATATATTCCTTGTGATAAGGTCTTCGTATTAATACCAAAATTTTGACATTGTGACCTTGACCTTGAATAATGATCAATTTTTGAATAACTTTAACCATGTTACCTGTAACCTTGCCCTTGGTCATAACATGAATTGCAAGTGATAGTGCTATCATATCTTACATGTGTATCCCTTGTGGTAAGGCCTTCACATTAATACCTGAATTTTTACATAGAGACCTTGACCTTGGAGTGTGAAATACTTTTCTACAATATATCTGACAACAAGGGCATTCATGTTCCACAAAATAAAACATAGGTTTAATTTTTCTTTGTCCTAAGCGGGCTCTTACACATGACACCCGTTTTTAGCTCTACTGGTTATAGTCGAGCTTATGCGGTACCCCCTTGTCCGGCGTCCGGCCGTAAACAATTCTTGTGCTTGCAACTCCTGAAAGTATAAGAGACAGAAATGTAACTCTTTTTTGCATAAGACTTGGTCTGTGGTCTAGTTGTGCACATGACATCTTGTTTGAGCCCCTGACTCCCAGGGTCTTAGAAAATGGGTGTGGTCATTTTCTTCTGTATGACTCTATGTATTAAATCTTGTACTCGCAATTTCTCTGACACTAAATGATGGAGACTTTATCCTTCTTGCAATACGATGAGTCTGTATTCAAGTAGTGCACCTGATATTTTGTTTGAGTTCCTGGCCCCCAGTGACTAAGAAAATGGATGTGGCCATATTAAAATTTACTTGTCATTAAGTGAATTAAAAAACAACCAGGAGAGCTACAGTCTCGTCAGAGACTTCTGGTTGGAATTGGATCGGGCCTTTCAAATTGGGAAAATTGGCAATACATGTATTTTCTTCAAAATTGAATATGATAGATTTGGTCAATGGATTTAGGATTTTTTACTTTCTCTTTTTTTAGAATTTTCTATGAGGTATATGTACAGTATGTACATTGTATCAAATTGGGAAAAATTGGTCAATAAATAGGGAAAATGATACTATTTTGCATAATTTGAGAATGGCCGATCGAAAGCCCTGTAATTATATTTGTATGTTAGTACTACTACTGAAACTTTACAATTACATGTCATGTAATTTATATACATGTACATCATTATGATATATACTACTGCTGCATGTTCTGGTAAATGTATGCAAAATTCATTCATTTTAGAGCTTATTTAATAATATTAAAATGAAGTTACTAGTATTCAATTTAATTCATTACATCTTTTACTTTCAGAGTGAGACTGACATCATCTTCTGTACATACATGATGGCTGGACAATAAATTCCTCATTTCTGGGTATCAGATTGAACATCTACCTCATCCTTAAGTTTTACTATAGACACTGGAGAAATCACTGTACTAGTATTTGAATATTGAACATGTTTTGTGCTTACTTTCATGTGCTTACAGGTACATGTACATGTATGTACTAAATGTAGGTTAAATTGCCTCTAAATGCATTGAAAACTTTTTACTTGAGAATAGACCTGCACCTGTTGAATGGGGAAAAAAGATTTATTTATTTCATTATTTTCATAGCAACAATTTATGACTTTAAATTCTAGGTACATATAGACTAGACATGTAAATTCATATAAAATATTAATTTCAAAAAGAAATAAGCATATGCTAAATTATAGAGAAAGAAAAATATCCTTTCGCAAGTACAAAAGTATTATGTTGTAAATTGATGATACTATTACACATATATATATATATACATATTGCAGTGATAATGATTCTTCTTTAGTGATTTTCAGAGTTTTGAATAAAATTTACAATTAAACTTAATAAATCTTAAAAAAACATTGATATTTTAAGTTCATTACTCTTCTACACAGTATACATTTGTGTAAGAATATCTAGTAGCCTTGACCTACTTTCCTAATATTTAGGATTTGCTACAACACTGGTCTGGCAAATGATAGATGATATGGTATATGTATGCATTGTGTCCGGAAATTACTTAAGATAGATTTAGATTCAAAATGTGACCTTGAACTACACGTTTGACCTTTTCTTGGAATTAAAGAATCTGAACTTGGAGAGTGATGTATATATTGAAGAATTTGAAACATTTAGTATCAGAGAATCCTGACCAAACTGAATCATTGACAGTTGTGAAATGTCTGAGAGTCTATTAGCACGTCTAATGCTGAAGATGCTGGAGAAAGATGTTTTTCCTTTCATTCCTCAGTGAATGCTTGATTTTTCCGCCAGTCATGCAGAAAAATATTTTTGCAAAATATTCCGAGCTGGATTTACAAAAGCCCCCCCCCCCCTTAAAAACCAAATGGTAATGCCTATTGGCATATGGACAAGAGAGAAAATAATGCGCATAACCAGGCGTACCATTAGAACGCAGTTGCTCCCACGTCGTTTTGCAAAAAAAAAAAAAGAATGAAAGAAACATTAACGTAGAAAACTGCCTTGTACATGAGCAAAATTGAATAGATTCTGAGACTTTGTCCCTTGAATATCCACAAGGGCTTCTACCTGGACCAGTACGCTGGCTAAGCGCCTGAATATGAATGCATATACATAAAATGTATACACTTCGTACGAGTGAGAGGGAAAAAGATTCCCGTATATTGCATGTATCTGTTAAAACGGCCAGAAACTATTGAAATTACATTTATTTATATATCGTATTGTGATTCTATGAGATGAAAAAAAAAATATGTTAGTTTGCTGTGGTTGGGGGATTCATTTAATATATTGAAATTTATCAAAATTTTGGAAAAATTCAGAATATAATTACGGGGGACAGGTTTGAGTTAAGAGGGGGGCGTGGAATACCTCAAAGCCCTGTAGCAGGTTCTTGGGGGAACCCCACTCCCCAGCGGAAAATTATCTCGCATGATATATAATGTATATAGCGAGCCAGCGAAATTTTTCAATTATCAATTATAGTATATACATGTATCAGAAACAGATCGGTAAAAAAAACATAAAAATAAAGGTTGAGTCGTGGAAGGGGAAACATTGCTTCATTGGCTATTGAGCATGGAATGGACATATTTCTGTATCCCCCCTGTAAAACACTGTGTAACTAATAATATCATGCTTATACCTTCGGAATTTTATTTCAAACCATGATATCGGTTAATATTCTAAATAAAGAAACATGGCGAGCGGCAGGGAGCCAGCGAAAACTTCTAAAATTCGATTTCAAACTACCAGAAATTATGTTTACACATACTTGTTTGAGCCCAAGTAATTCCTTATTTTTACGACTTTAGGGGAGTGGGGGGGGGGGGGCGTGCCAATGGATTGGTAGGGAAAAATCAGGATAGAAAGAATAAACTTGTTAGAGAATTTTAGATGTAGGTGCCACCGTGTGCAACCCCCCCCACACACACACACCCCGCGCTATTGAATCGGATGGGGGCTAATACACGAGAAATTATCATTGTTTTCCTGCTGTTATCGAGAAATATAAAATTAAAATCTTATGGGTACAAATGTATGCAAAATTGATAATGTATAGAATCGCTCAGTATTCAATCGAAGCGGGGTAAATGAACCGCAACGATAAACTTTGAAACGAACTATAAAAAGTGAAATTCGTGATTCTTCAGTGCAGTAACGAATTATCCATGGCTTGAATATTTAAATAGCAAAGTTCAAAAAAATTTGAATGACAATAACATTGGGAGCCGTGACGAAGTTCACCTTGTATCAGCAAAATTCAATTCAAACATATTTCTAAACATCATGTATATTGGCTTTTAAAGGCAAAATCACTCAAGCGGAAAAAGTAGGCAAGGTCAGTTTATGAAAGTTTGATCAAAGATACATCCAATGTGCAAGTTTGATACATGTAGCACGTATACTTTGCGCAATATTGGCTTTTAAAGGAAAAATCACTCAAGTGGAAAAAGTAGGTCAAGGTCATTTTATGAAAGTTTGATTAATCCAATATGCCAGTTTGGTACATGTAGCACTTTAACTTTGCTTAATATTGGCTTTTAAAGGCAAAGTCACTCAAGCGGAAAAAGTAGGTCAGGTCATTTAATGAAATTGTGATCAAAGATACATCCATTATGCAAGTTTGGACATGTTGAACTTATACTTTGCTCAATATTGGCTTTTAAAGGCAAAATCACTCAATCAGAAAAAAGTGGGTCAAGGTCATTTTATGAAAGTTTGATCAAAGATACATCCAGTATGCAAGTTTGGTACATGTAGCACCTATACTTTGCTCAATATTGGCTTTTAAAAGTTAAATCACTTAAGCGGAAAAAGTTGCTCAGATGCTGCGTCTGATGCATGGGTCCATCTTGGCATCCCAAGATGAATCAATTGTGCAAATTTTGGTTACTGTAGCATCAGCACTTTGTCAGATACTGAGCTTCCCCAAACTTCTTAACCTAGTCACTCTGAGCTACCCCAAACTTCTTAACCAAGTCACTCAAGTGGAAAATGTAGGTCAGATGCAGCATCCGATGTATGGGTTCACCTTAGCATCCAAAGATGAATCACTTGTACAAGTTTGGTTACTGTAGCATCAGTACTTTGCCAAATACTGAGCTACCCGAAACTTCTTAACCGGACGCGGACAGGGACGCCGACACGGACGCGGACGCGCGGGGGTATAGCATAAGCTCACTCATCTTCGTAGAGGTGAGCTAAAAACGAAGTTTCCAACTGTGCTGCCAGAAAACAGATCAAAGTAAAGACAGATGGTAAATTTTGATTTTTCCTCATCCGAAATCATTGAAATCTTTACTTCAAACTACTTTACACAGCATATTTAATGTTTCAATTGTCAGAAGTCGATACAAATGAGTTTGATTTCCTAATCAATTCATTGTTTAAAAGGGAATTTGTATCACAGGATATGGATACTTTTCTCTCTCAGCTTTACTCTTCTCAAAGCAATACATTTCTTTTTGAATTTTAGATCTAGACATAATCTGAAATTATGAATCAGTTGGAGCATCATGATATACATAGTTTAAAAGTCTTTTGAACGCATTTGTTTAAAATCTCAAACGTTATTAATGCAATGTAATCCAGTCATTAAACATCTTCTGGCCTATGCTTAAAATTTCGTTTGATAGGCTCTTTGAGTTCTCTGTGAAAGCTTCCAAATAATTTAGGCTGCGTCTAAGGTATCGAAGCGATGTTTTTGCTCTCGGTTTTGATCCTTTGCGAAAATGACAAAGGAACATGAGGAAATGTGAAAATACAAACGGAGATAATGCCTCTTTCTGGTCAGCAATCCTTTCGTTGCTTTCTCCTGTCAAATTTAGCAGGCATTTTCTGTAGTTCAAACATATTGACGAAGCAATATGTTTTCGGACACCGCAAGGAATCGTCAGCAAATCTCCACCAACCTCTTTGTAATGCCGGAATGATCGGGAGGTCCCGATGAATTCACAAACCAAAATTTCCCATCTGTATGTGGTCTTTGGATCCTCTAGCTTGATCAATACTTTTCGTAAGAGGCGAATGGAATCTTCATAACGCATGCGCATAAAAAAATGATATGCAAGATAAAGATAACCTCTCACGCAATATGGCGCGGACATCTTAAGCAGTTTTATTAGTTCTTTTTCTTTTTTGTAGATCTTGTTTGTACTTGTTAGGCCAATAGAAAAAAGTAAATGTAAGCACGATTCATTTACGTCTGTTAATTGCCATAAAGTGTGCAAGGCAGTTGAGTATTCACAATGAGTCTGATTTGATAATTGTCGTTTAAAGCTGAAACAATTATCTCCCATTTTAATGAGCTCGCCTAATCTCAATTTAACCATCAAATGAATCATGTTGGCCGAATTTGCAATCCGACAAGGTACAATTTTTTTGCTTGAAGGATCTTCTCCTGATAAGTCTATTATTGATGAAAGGGATGGTACTCTTTGGAAAATATTGAACCCATCTCTATACAACTTGACCATACTATCCAATAAATTTCTTCTGTTATTTCCATGAATCTTTGAACGGAACATATTATTTTCTGGAACGAAGAAATTTGGACAGCATCCAGCGTCAACCCATTTCAAAATTCGTCGAAAACACCTCCAATAGCAATGTAGCAGATTCGAAGGATCCCATACTCTCCTACTGCTCTCGATTTCCCAGAATACGGCTGTTTTCAGAAAGTAAGAGCACAAGAGACCATTGATTTTACTGTCAGCGTCAATAACTTCCTTCAATGTCAGCTTCAGCAATGCGTACGTCAAGAATTGAGTATGGGTCATGGACCGGACCAGCAAATTCTCAGCAAGAGAGAACGACATTCTCCATTGTATTGAGCCCAATGGGGATAATGGAAAACCTATAGGGACATATAAGCATCCATTTTTCAGTATTTCTAGTAAAACATTATTTGAAGGCCATCCTCTCTTAGCAAGGCGATGGATACATCCTCTGGCTATCGTCGGCCATTTATCTTCCTTGAGAACAAAGGAAAAGTCGTTGTCTTCTTGTGTTTCTAAATCAAGAGAAAGACATGGTCCATGCAAGGAGCTTGTGACTCTCATGAATTTTAAGATACTTCTAAAGTGGTCTAACAACTTGCGACTGGAAAGATAGTACCCTCCGTTGTGACATTCGGATATAAGCGTCCAAGGCAGTGTTAGCTCAGAAAGTACTTTCATCCTCACGAATCCTGGGTCATTTGTGTCATCTTCAATTTGAAAATGAAGTTCGTTACTGCCTGTCGCATCATCGGATCCATTTATATTTAATATTTTTTCAACAACCAGCATAAAGTCATAATCGGAACTTTTAAAGTCAAACCCCTCAGCTCGACTTCCACTGACTACAACTTTCTGTATTTTGAAGTATTTGGTCAACAGACCAATATAGTTGAAAATGGATTCCAAAAACGGTTTAGAATATGATGCAGTCATAGTTCCTACACTTCTAGCAAATGTGGATGGAGAATCGAGAACGCCCAAATTAATATTTGTGAGGAAGTCTGTAAAGAGACAGCCTAATATATCCCTCCCAAGTCTCTCAGCAATCACATTCTCTTCAGTTCCAACTGCATTCCTCGTTGCATAATACAGACACCTTGAGATTGAACTAAAGAATCTTTCTTGCTCCATTTCCTGCATGAATGAAACAAAGACTTACGTATTAATTTTCAGGATCCTTTTCATAAAGATATGATGAACTTATTGATTCTGAAAATGAATTTAAATAAGCACTACGATAACTTAAGGTGATATAACACTTATCATTTTTCACGAAACATTGGAATTATTTTAAAAAAAGCATAATTCTGATTTCTATTATAATACATATGTAAGAGACAATATTAGGAGTGTTACACGTCTTCAAATTCAATAGCATCATTTAAGATTAGGGTTGCGACTACAGGGAGATAACTCTTTTTTCATATCACATAATATTTGAAACTGACATAAACGATACTTGGTATAAGCTCAGATTGTTACATTATTTTAGAAAAAAATATTACTCCTTGAAACTTTCATTGCTGAATGGATATTTTTTTGGGAAAATGCATATTTTTCAATGAAAAATCGCCGAAAATATGAAAAAATCTGTCAATTTCGCACGAGTTCTGCTACCAATGATTCAAACATCAGAATATTTACTATCCATTATACTCTTTAAAAGTGAGATAATTGGAAATTTGAACTTCAATGTAACCTCTATAATTTTTGGGTCAAAATGTTGACTTTTTGCATAAATTATTGTGCTATTTATAGTTATTTTGCTAAAAAAACTAATTCGGGTAGATATTGATTGACTTCTCTAGGATGAAGCAATACCATAGATATATATGTAGAAAAAAATTGTGTAGCTAGCGACCTTCTAGCTATTAATGAAAATAACCAGTTGTTGCCATGGCAACCAGCAACATAGTTTTTATAAGAAAATATTCTCCTTAGAACTGATTATTCTATCAGAATTTCTCAAAATAGCCTTTAATTCATCCACAAGCTATAAGAATCTCGAAAAATAAGGATGTATATGAATTTTTGAAATTTCATGCATTTCAGAGGTATGTAAAGTTATGATGCGGTATTCTCTAAAATTACAAAATGTTAAAACAGGCCAAAAATGGACGTTTATAGCCAAAATACGAGACGGGCAAATTTTGATTTTTTGGTCTGAATTGTTCGAGGAGATGTTCCTCTACATATGTATCTATCCATCTTTCTTTTACCTCATTTCGATTAAAAGTCGCCACCCTGACCTTAAGAACAGGTACATTTGCTGCATGGACATGCACGTTTCGGGTACTTAACCCTCGTCAAGTCACCATCCAATTTGTTTAATTTTGAAAATGATAAGATTTTCTAGATATCCATTGATTGTAATGAAGTGTTCATTTTTTGTTTAAATTTTTTACACCCAAGAGCTTCAAAAGAAACTTCACACATCATATTGTCCAAATTTTTGTAGCGAGAAATCAGTCAATGACCACGTCATTAGCTGCAAAATCTGACTTAATGTGTATCTTATCATGTGAAAAATTTAGAAATGCATTTAGACTTATCTTTCTTTACACAATACATATATGACCAAGGAAGGGAGGAGATCTCCAACAAGACCCCGCTGCAGCATCAACAGCAAAACACCAAAACACCCGATGCAAAAACACAAAAGACGAGTACAGCACGAGACGGAAAAGAAACACGACATGTAAACATCAAACAAAAAAGACTACACATAAACCGACAAGACCAATGGACAACCGGTGCCGACTTTGGACGGCCATTTGTCACGCAAGTAGCAAATGGTGTGGTTATCCTGGATTACGTGCTCACAACCGTCTCACTTCTCCAATTACCCAGAGGTCTCGAAGAACGTACAATTGTGGTGTAAAACAACCTCCTCACTGTAAGATGACCTCACACAAACAAGACCGCGAAACTTAGAGGCCCCAGAAACACGGATGATTATGTAAATGGATATAAAAAGAGGTCATGCGTGATACAGTCCGTGCTCTGCCGGCTGTAGCAAACTCATGTATGTAATCACCCGAGGAGTCCGACTGACATTCGGAGAGGACAGGTGGTCGGGGCCCTGTCTTCTCTAAAGAGGTTTGGACAAGGTCCGTCAAGGAGTCCCGTCGTCACAGTCAGTCAGTGCAAGTCTCAAGGATGCGCTTGTACAAGACTGTAGATTGGTCAAGTACCAAGCCTAGTGTCCGTCTGGTGACATTAGGATCCACGGTATAAAAGGCGTTTGATGATTCCTACGCATTTTCGATGGTTATGCTGCCTACCTTTGATCCTTCTTATTTTGTTTATCATATCACCATAAAAGACAGGTTGTGTAATACCCAAAGTAATGTACTTTGTTGCGTGTATAGATCCGAATTTTAAAAGGAGTTGACTGTAATTTTTGTAAAATTTCCAGAAAGTCTTAACTAGTTTATGAAAGCGGAAACCTTGACCTAAAATTTTTTTTGGTAATTTGTAAATTTCTACTGTGGAAATCCAAAATATCAGTACATGCTCTAGCGTACCGGATGAGCTGTGATATGTAAATGCCGTATGACGGTAATCTTGGAACATCACAGTCAAGCCAGGGGAAATTTACTATGTTTAATAAAAAATCATCCATTTTGTCATATACACTTGTATGAATCTTTCCGTTTACAATTTTGATATTTAGGTCCAAAAATGGTGTTTCTGTATTTGTAGTGTTTGCCTTGTTAAGTGTTAATTCTTGTGGATACATTTCATTCTTATATAATTAAAAGCAGGATCGTCAATGGTTAGAATATCATCCAGATACCTAGAAGTATTATTGAAACATTTCAGATCATCAAATTTTCTTTGCTTTTGAAGACTTTGGATTAATTCCAATTATCTAAGACAGAAACATTAAAAACATATAACTAAATTTTGTAAAATAGCACAACAATTTTATCAAAGACAGAAACATTAAAAACATATAACCAACTTTTGTAAAATAGCACAACAGTAATCCATCACTCACAATAGAACCAAATATAGATTTTGTGTAATAATATGGCAATCTTTGCACGTATGTAATAGTATTACTATAAGGGGAAGATATATCATACATAGTTTTTCTATATTTTTTACAGCAACATTCCAGAAAAAAGATTACAATATGTTATTATTATATATATCAAAATTTTGTGTAATAATATGATCATATGCATAAGGATATATTATGTCTTAAATGATACAATTGAATTTGAAGACGTTTAACATTTGAACTACTTGGTGAGTGTCACTGCTGGTGGACCAAGAGTCCCCGAGGGCACATGTAGCCAAGTTCGATCAACTTTGGTTGATCGTCTGTCTCTTCAAAGCATTTGAAATTTTCTGTTACAAAATTTCTTGAAACTTCTAAAACGTGGGTCCTGTAGCATCATATCCCACCCATTCTGCTACGTCTTTTGGTACATTTTTGGACATAATAATTTTAAAACTTTTTGGCCATTTACATTGTTTAGACTAAGGATCACTGACGAGGGTTTAGTACCCGAAACGTGCATGTCTGGTCCATGCTGTAAATTCATCAGGTCTTAAATGATGCTATTGAATTTGAAGACGTTTAACATTCATATGAATAATTTCACATTCAAACCTGATAGACATTATTATTTCTAAATAGATATGACATATGTATGTAGGTAAAAGAAAAGTCATATCAAAATATATCGTATCTGTTCATTTACACACCTATTGCTGGTCACTCTAGGCTTACTCTTACTTTGAAAAAGCGTATTTGTCTACAATCAAACGACATTCTAACAATTTCAGATTTGAACCACGGTCCTCCCGCATGCTAGACGAGAGCTCTACCACTGAAACACTGGATCGACTTGATGATTAAAGGATTATTACAAGGCCACAACATCAAGACGTCTAAATTACGAAAATTGGAAATCTTCTGCGTGGAGATTTCTTAAAAATGTTCGTCTAAGGGAGGCTACTGCAACGCGTGTGATATTCCGTTAATTACATACAATTACGTGAACCCGAATTATCCCTCGAATTCATTTTCTCATGTGGATTATTGTTTCTAAAATCAAAGCTATGGAGAAATTCAATTAACAAAAATAATATCCCATGGAAACATTGGCAGACAAAATGTGCCATTGGAATTTGAAATATGATTTCGATTGAAATTCAAGAATGTCTACTTGGAAATAATATTTCCTCTGAACATCACAACCTCTTAGGGTTTTGTCAACATGTGTTATAATTTAAGTGTGCTCAGCATGAATTTTTCATCTAAAATTGACTCGTTTTACAACAGAAATCCGATAGATATCGGTAAACAAAAAGGGATTGCCTTAGAGAAATCAAAATCGAAAACTGAGATATTTGTGAATGCCGAGTACCTGGTACGATATGACAACCTCTAAGGGTTTTGTCAACATGTGTTGAAGTTTAAGTGTGCTCAGCATGAATTTTTCATCTAATATTGACTCGTATTTTAACAGAAATCCGATAGATATCAGTAAATAAAAAGGGATTGCCTTAGAGAAATCAAAATCGAAAATTGAGATATTTTTGAATGCCGAGTACCTGGTACGATATGACAAATATCCTGTGTTTAGCGTCATTAAGAGGCTCCTACTTGTGAATGTATTTTTTTTCTAAAGAAAAGTGGGAATCTCCAACTAAACTCGGTCTCAGTATTCACAGCAAAATATCGAAAACATCCAATGACCAGACATGCTCAGCAAGAGGCGCACACGGGACAAGGAACACCAAATCTCATCATAGAAACATAAAACACAAACGACTACACATAAACAAACGAGACCAATGAACGATCGGTGTCGAATATGGACGGTCATCAGCCACGCCTGTAACAGAATGTGTGGTTATCCGGAATACGTGCGCACAACCCTCCCACATTTTTGATTACACAGAGGTCTCGAAGAACCTGCAATAATTATTGTGGTGTAAAATAATTTCATCACTGTAAGATGACCATACAAACAGACAGCATGACGCAGGGACCAAAGCAATACACAGATGGATATGAAACAGAAGGCCTAGGAAATACAGTCTATGCTCTGCCGACTGTAGGGAGCCAATTCATGTCATGACCAAAGGAGTCCGACCGACATATAGAGAGGACAGGTGGTCGGACCCTATTTTGTATGTTGAATCCAAAACATCTCTTTTGTCATACATACATGTATGAATCCTCCAATAACAATTTTGATATTTTAAATAGCAATTCTCTGTAAGCATTTAAAAAAATAATTTGGCACGCATGATCACCGAGTTAAAAAGAAATCTTAAGAATCTTTTCCCATGTGACTTGATAAACATATGCTTGCTCATAGACAATGGAAATAACAACTTCAAACCGTTTCCCAAGATTGTGAGACAATGGTCTAAGCATGGTAAGATATAGACATAAGTGTCGTAAAATCAAACGATTTTATAGAGTGTACTCTTTTGAACTGTGTTGATTTAAGGTGTTCTTAAATCTCTTTCGAATTTTGTAAGATCCATAATTATTTGGTTTATACCGCTATGCGAATACACGGTTGAACAATACTTTTGAAGGCCTGACTTAATTTCAGTTAAAATTTCGGTGAGTGAGACCGATATGAATTTGGTCGAACATTTTGAGGAACCAGCTATGAAACGTTGTTTATACGGATTTTTGTGCCTTTTTTTGTATACAATACAGGTATGGTCAATCTAGATCCAATTTGTTCAAGACCGAAAGAAGCAAGACTTAGTACTAATGTGTGATTTTCAATTACTTGTGAAGCCGACCGTTTTGTTAGAGCATTGATTGGATTTACAGAAGTCGAATTTAGTCCCAACTAATTGACAAGGCTCTCTAAATAATACTTTTTACAAGTGAATGTGAACTTGCTTCCAGATTCATTAATATCACTAATTGACTTTAATTGATTGATTAAAGTGGGTCCTGTAGCATCATACCCCATCCATACTGTTACATAATTCGGTACGTGTTTGGACATAATAACATTCACACACCTTAAACACATTACATTGTTCAGATTGAGGATCACTGACGAGGGTTAAGTACCCGAAACGTGCATGTCTGGTCCATGCTGCAAATTTATATGTTCTTAAATGATGCTATTGAATTTGAAGACATTAAACTTTCGCATAATTGTATTTCTTATCATCAGACGAACAAGTATAAAACTCTCTTCATAGAAAATGGATTCAATAACAGTTTCTTTCATTACCATAAACGATTCAAGAAAGAAGCATGAAACGAAATATATTTTCCGAAAAGACTGTCCAATTCCAAGCAGGATAAAAAATATCGTGACATGGAAAAGACATTTTAACCAACTTACACTGCTAAAGGAGCAAATACGGCAGCAAAAACGACAACGAAACAATGTACACGTCAGCATTGAATGTAATTCTTAGTTAACAATTGTGTAATAATTCTTTTGTCGAGATACAAATTAGCTGTTGTATACAATAGCGAGTTTTCTCTTTTAAGTTTTATTATTCATCTAAAAAGAAAAGAAAAAAAAGTCTAGATAAAAAATGTGTAATAAGAACTTACAATTAGATGTGCATTCCAAATTTTCTTTTAATACGTTTCACCCACTTCTTCCATCGCGTTCTTTCTTTTAAATACGCATCAGCAAACGGGATATTCCTGAAATAAGTACAAAATAAACAAGGAAGTTTAAAAGGAACCTTAAGGATATTTTCCCATGTGACTCGATAAACATATACTTGCTCATAGAAAATGGAAATAACAACTTCAAACCGTTTCCCAAGATTGTGAGACAATAGTCTAAATATGGTAAGATATAGGCATTGTAGTAAAGCTTTCTGTATTGGAGGGGAAGGTATCGTAATATTCGCTTGAGAAGAGGCTGTTTGAAGGATATTATTTTAAACATAGCGTCTAGATACTTACTACATAATTGAGGGTATTGTCTATAAGAATACCAAGTAGCTTATCATTTTCCACACTTTCAATTAAATATCCATCAATTGTTATCACAAGATCCGAGTTCATTCTTGAGATTCGTTGTTTTTGAGCCAATAACCATTGACTTTGTTTTTGACGGATTTATTACCATGCTGTTTTATAAACACCATTTTTTTTACTAGTTCTGCGTCCGAGGTCATTCGGATTTCTGTAAAGTAGTGTCATCCTTGTGAAACTTCTTTGAGTGCTCGGATTTTTGTCCATTCATTTCTACATACTGATTTATGTTAGAGAGATAGGAAGTAAACCATCTCAGTGTGATTTCATCGAACTTATAGCATTTCAATTTTTCAAGAAGGATGTTGTGGTTAACAAGATCAAATGCTTTTCTGAAGTCTTATAATAAAACACCTGATACATTTTCTTTATTCGGTGATTTTTAGTGCAAAAGAGCTATTGCAATACCCCCGGCATTGGCGCCAGCGTCGTTGTCGTCTGAACTAGATAATAAGGTAAATGTTAAGATCACACACTCGCCTTTCCTATATTCATGTTCTGTTGGTAATTTTTGATGTTAATGTTTAATTGTACTTTGTTTGATATTACCTGATGGGAATGTAGCCCCTGGGGAAGGGATTTTTAAAAAACATTTTAAATGATAAGGCAAATGTTGAGATGATAAGGTAAATGTTAAGATAGCAATATTGCCTTTAATGGCCAATATTAAGCAAAGTATAAGTGTTACATGTTCCAAACTTACATGACGGATATATCTTTGATCAAACTTTCATAAAATGACCTACTTATTCTGTTGGAGTGATTTTGCCTTTAGAAGCAAATATTGAGCAAAGTATAAGTGCTGTTTGTTCCAAACTTACACGGTGAATGTATCTCTGATCAACGTTCATAAAATGACCCTGACCTACTTTTTCCGCATGAGTGATTTTGCCTTTAGAAGCCAATATTGAGCAATATAAAGTAGAAGTGCTACATGTTCAAAACTGACATGTTGGATGCATCGTTAATCAAACTTATCAAACCTCAATAAAATGACCTTGGCCTACCTTTTCCGTTTGAGTGATTTTGCTTTTAAATGCAAATATTGAGCAAAGTATAAGTGCTGCATGTTCCAAACTTACATGGTGGTACCTGGTCTCACTCCAATATTGGGAGTTCGCTTCTTTTCATATGGAGGTTTTTCTTTGCTTTGGTTTTTATTTTATACTGGTTTTGTATGCCTTCGGTTTATGATTTTCTAAATTATCGATTTTGTACTATATATTAGGATATGGTCATTATCCATATTTGTCCTTTGATCAAACTTTCATAAAATGAACTTGACCTACTTTTTCTGCTTGAATGATTTTGCCTTTAGAAGCCAATATTGAGAAAAGTATAAGTGCTATATGCTCCAAACTTACATGTTGGATGCATCTGTAATAAAACTTCAATAAAGATACCTTGACCTACTTTTTTAGCTTGCGTAAATTGCCTTTAAAAGCCAATATTGAACAAGGTATAAGTGCTACATGTTCCAAACTTAAATGGTGGATGTATCTTTTATCAAGCTTCCATAAAATGACCTTGGGCTACTTTTCCGCTTAAATCATTTTGCCTTTCAAAACCAGTATTAAGGAAAGTTTAAGTGCTACATTTTTCAAACTTAAATTTCTAAAACGTGGGTTCTGTAGCATCATATCCCAGCTATTCTGCCACATCATTTGGTACATTTTTAGATCACTGACGAGGGTTTAGTAACCGAAAGGTGCATGTCTGGTCCATGCTTTTTATTTATCTGGTCTTAAATGATGCTATTGAATTTGAAGACGTTTAACATTTGAACTACTTCGTGAGTGTCACTGCTGGTGGACCAAGAGTCCCAGAGGGCACATGTAGCCAAGTTCGATCAACTTCGGTTGATCGTCTGTCTCTTCAACGCATTTGAAATTTTCTGTTACAAAATTTTTTGAAATTTCTAGAACGTGGGTCCTGTAGCATCATATCCCACCTATTCTGCTACGTTTTTTGGTACATTTTTGGACATAATAATTTTCACACTTTTTGACCATATTACATTGTTTTGATTGAGGATCACTAACGATGGTTTAGTACCCGAAACGTGTATGTCTGGTCCATGCTGTTAATTTATCTGGTCTTAAATGATGCTATTGAATTTGAAGACGTTTAACATTTCATTAAATGACCTTGACTTACTTTTTACGTTTGAATGATTTTTGCCTTTAAAAGCCAATATTTAGCTAACTATAAGTGCTACATGTTGCAAACATTCAAATTGGATGTATCTTTAACCAAACTTTCATACAATAACCTTGACCTACTTTTTCCGCTTGAGTGATTTTGGCTTTAGAAGCCAATATTGAGCAAAGTATGGTGATGCAGGAGTATACAATTGTGTATAAGTATATAAATTGGAGAAAAAATTGGATGTCATTAAAGACATGCTATGCAGTCGAGCATAAGGTGACTCTGGCAACTCTTTTGTAAAGGCCGTTTGACAGGAGAGATGTTGTCTAAATCCTGACTGTGCGTTGTAGATGTTTTCAAGGAAAGATTTAATTGTAATATGCTTTTGAGGCATGGTTAGCTAAGTGGTAGCGCGCTCGCTACTCAACTCTAATGTCCCGGGTTCAAACCCCAGATTCGGCGAAGGGTCTTATGTGGGAAGGTAGGTGGTCCCCCACCAAGGCCTCTGCAGAGGTTTTTTCGTCCGGATACTCCGGTTTCCTCCTGCTCCTTGGACCCCCTCACGCCAACATCTGAGCCAACGTGAGACATTAATATAAGTTGTTTGTTAAACGTTGGAAAATAAATAAAGTTTAATTTAATATGCTTTTCAAAGATTTTAGAAAGAATAGGTCTATAACTACTCGGGTCAGATCTGTCACCTTTCTTAAATATTGGAGTAACTCCTGCTATTTTAGATCGTCTGGGAATAAATCTTCCTTAATACTTCGGTTTATAAAATAGATTTAGGGTTTAAAGAGAATGGTGGATGGCGCATGATTTAAGTAATTTCGGTCAAATGTTAAACGTCTTTAATTTCAATAGCATCATTGAAAACCTGATAAATTTACAGCATGGACCAGACATGCACGTTTCGGGTACTAAACCCTCGTCAGTGATCCTCAGTCTAAACAATGTAATACGGCCAAAAAGTGTGAAAATTATTATGTCCAAAAATGTACCAAAAGACGTAGCAGAATGGGTGGGATATGATGCTACAGGACCCACGTTTTAGAAATTTCAAGAACTTTTGTAACAGAAAATTTCAAATGCGTTAAAGAGACAGACGATCAACCGAAGTTGATCGAACTTGGCTACATGTGCCCTCGGGGACTCCTGGTCCACCAGCAGTGACACTCACCAATTAGTTCAAATGTTAAACGTCTTTAATTTCAATAGCATCATTGAAAACCTGATAAATTTACAGCATGGACCAGACATGCACGTTTCGGGTACTAAACCCTCGTCAGTGATCCTCAGTCTAAACAATGTAATACGGCCAAAAAGTGTGAAAATTATTATGTCCAAAAGCGTATCTTTCACAGGTAATTACAACATGTACGCGCGTACATGTTGTAATTACCTGTGTAAGATTAAACTCCTCAAAAGTGACAAATATGGATAATGACCATATCCCTGTATACAGCACAAAATCGATAATTCAGAAAATCAGAAACCGAAGGCATACAATATCAGGATAAAACAGAAACCAAAGCAAAAAGAAGGGAGGAGATCAAGACCCCGTTGCAACATCAACAGTAAAACACCAAAATACCCTATGCAAAAACACAAAAGACGAGTACAGCACTAGACGGAAAAGAGACACACGACATGTAAACATCAAACACAAAAGACTACACATAAACCGACGAGACCAATGGCTAAGAAACAAAAACCTTTACCAAATGAAAAGAAGCGGACTCCCGATATGAGAGTGAGACCAGGTGCCAAGGAAGAGCATTGGTCCAGTTGGTCCAGTCCAGTTGGACCATTGGTCCTCAAAAGCATTGGTCCAGTCTGGTGGAGGGTCTTTCTTTAGATCAATATTAAAGTCACCCGATATGATAATTTCATTGTTTCCACACTGAGATGCTTTTCCTGTGACAGTAAATCTACCCAACTACATGTGTTTCTAACAGAAAGGGGGCGATAAGTAGAACAGTTAAGTATTGCTGCGCTGTTTGGCAGACAGATCTCAATCCATATTTATTCAATAGTAGCAATTTCTTTAGCCTTTCTTTGTTTTTGATTCAATTTGTTTGATACATACAACAAAATGCCACCTCCAGATTTTCCCTCTCGATCTTTCCTTTCAATATGATAGCCTTCAATATTTAGTAATGCATTTACATTGTCGTTAAGAAAAGTTTCAACAAGCTTAAAATATCTACAGTTTTCCTACTATTTAGAAATTCTATCTAATTTCGTTCCATTTAGGCATTGTTTGGTATACGTTTAGATTACCTATACGTAAACAATCATGTTCTTCAGATGTATTTAAAGTTTGATTTTGAGATACATTTACAACATTAGTTTCTTCTGAGTTGTCGTTATCAAACAAGAATTTGGGAATGGTTATCGATTCTTTGTTTATTGGTTTGATTAGGATTGATAGGCTGAGAAATAGTGTTGCGGCATGTACATACGTTATTGTTACATTCAGAACAAATATTACTAAGAATTGAGAAAGCATTTCCTCCGGCCTGTATGACGATTTTTCTGTAATCTTGTAGATTCATTCCTTGTATTTTTCCCTAATTCTTGATAATGTGGCACTACGATTTGTACTCACTTCCACATTACGATCTAGACCCCTCAGTCTTATCCTTGATAATGTCGCACCACGATTTGTACTCACTTCCACATTACGATCTAGACCCCTCAGTCTTATCCTTGATAATGTGGCACCTTGATTTATACTCACTTCCACATGACGATCTAGACCCCTCAGTCTTAACCTTGATAATGTGGCACCACGATTTGTACTCACTTCCAATTACGATCTAGACCCCTCAGTCTTATCCTTGATAATGTGGCACCATGATTTGTACTCACTTCCACATGACGATCTAGACCCCTCAGTCTTATCCTTGATAATGTGGCACCACGATTTGTACTCACTTCCACATTACGATCAAGATCCCTCAGTCTTATCCTTGATAATGTGGCACCATGATTTGTACTCACTTCCACATGACGATCTAGACCCCTCAGTCTTATCCTTGATAATGTGGCACCACGATTTGTACTTACTTCCACATGACGATCTAGACCCCTCAGTCTTATCCTTTTGGGGATGGAAGACCCAATGAGCAAGGTTTTCTGTTTCGCTGTTTTTGATTGGAACTTCTCTTTCTGAGCTTGAGAGAGTACTGATTCACGCAGGGAAATTTCTCAAAGGATTATTTTCGGCTTTTCTGGTAGTATTTCCTCTTAACACTCTGATATCGAAGCGTATTTTGATTTTACGATAGACTGGGTAAGGCGACTTACTTTGTTACATGGCGTTAGATCTAAAGTATTAGCTGACACAGCATTAGATACTGGTTTCGGAGTTTGTGTCGACGTAATAGATTTATTTGCTGTGTGATCAGTCTGGATGGACGCATTGCACATTGTAACTTGTAAACCTTGTGAGTTAAGCGTCTGCTTCAGTTAGTCAACTTCTTTAGCAAGCTTATTAACAGAACTAAGAAGTTCAGCTAATTCGATGTGGACTATTTCACATTTGATACATTTGTCCATATCTCTTTTCACTGGTCTAGGAGTCGATATAACTTGGAGCTGAAGCTGGCTCTGTACAACAGGAGCAAAGTTATCCATGTGAAGCTTTCCTTTGAGCTCATCAAGCGTGTCCGCAAACCAATAAAATCCATGCGAGCCTTGAATATGCAAAGTACTGGTGGACTGGTAGATAATGGCCGTACAGTCTTGTCATCTTTTTTCCCCATTTTTGTCAGTTTCCATATGGAAGAAGAGTTTTTCTTCAAGAAGAGCAAGTAACTCATCGTATAGCTCTGGCTAAAAATTTACTGTTACACTTTGTTTATTGCATGTAAACACTGAGACTTACTGCTAAGTCCAGATGCACTACATCTGATTATTAATTCCTATAAATGACTGTGTAAATTCCGTAAATGATTGAAACAAACGATCGGAAGACACTTTTTTCTTCTGTTTCTGAAAGATCCATTGTTGGCTATATGTTGTTCGAATGTGACTGGAAACCGCAATTCCGCAAAAAATCCACATAATGTATCAAATTTTATATGCACAATGTATCAAATTTTATATGCACAAGACCGGAAATTAATCACGATGTCATTAAATGCGTTAGATAATCACATCACTTAAAATTCGAACGTAATTTGTGAAAAACTGCAGTTGATTACCGGACGTAGAAACAATAACGTCTGAAGCCTTCTATGACGTCACAAGACAATGAAGGAAAGTTTACACATAGTATGATAGTAATAAATGATATCAAATACTCACTATTTACCTATTAATGCCCGTTTGTGTGGGTACTATTCTCTCATAGTGTTGCTTTTGGAAGGAATAGTACCCGAGCGTCAGCGAGGGCACTATTTACCTTCTAAAAGCAACACTATGAGAGAATAGTACCCACACAAACGGGCATTAATGGGTTTAGTGCATCACATGACTGTAGAATCAATTAATTAATTAATCAATTACAATTTACTCGAGATATCAAAGAAAAGTGTTCTTTATTTCCCCCTACTTCGCTTATTGCTATTTACATTTATGCATTGTTCATGACGTCATAATACTTCCTATGGGACGTAACTCTGTTAAGCAAAAAGCAATAGTGCCCGGGTGCCGGGCACTATTCTCTCAAAGTCCCCGCGTGCTTAACCAATGAAATTCCAAGGATTTCTCATGTGATGCACTAACCACATTTATTATGCTTCCAGTGAGTTTCTTCTCTGATTGGTTCTACTCTACCATATTGTGACAGAGAACGGTTAAGGTGTACACTATCATCTTTCCAAGTGTGCTCTATCACCCTAATAGTACATCCCTGTCTTTCCACAGTAGTGTTCTTGGCATTATGTAATGCTGACCCGCTTATATATACAGTCTTGTCGTTTTCATACAAGATATTTAATTGAATTTGTTTGCATACCCAAGCAAATGTTCCTAAATATTTATTTTTTCCTTTAAAATTAATGCCAAATTTATGTTGCTATATTTTTTCTTGTTAAATTTTGCCTATACTAAACGACCACACTATAGATCTTTTACAGTCAAAGAGGGGTATCTCCAGAATATGTTTGTCTGTAACACAATGTTTTTGAATGAGAGGTAACTCGTGCAATCAATGTTTATAACATATATCTTGCTTTTCAAACGTTTTCTCTGAAGGGAAATTTGTTGCTTTACATTATCGAAGATCAGTAACCATTAAAAAAGTGTTCCTCTGTATACCAGTAATGATGGTAGAAGAAGGCAAAGACTATCAAAAAGCAGTCTGTGAAACGCAGACGCAGTATGAAATGAATCAATGGATGTACACTATCAAAACAGTCAGCATAATAATAACAATAGTGTTAGATTTAGTGTTCACTATGCCGAAATAGTAGTCAGGGTTCAGGGCCCTTCGGGTCGTGCACTATGTGCCAGAACCCTGACTACTATTTCGGCATAGTGAACACTAAACCTAACGCTATTATATGAATGTTCGGTCTCTAGGTCTTTACGTTATCAAATGGAATACATGAGGAGGAAAGATATCTACGTAATATCCATAACTGCTTGAAAACAAATCCCAGCTTAAGGGGTAACGAGTGGCTGGTAAGCGAGCTAACTGGCATAGCCAATTCCTTCGTTTCAATCCGTGTTTAATCGTTTTTCTGTTATTAAAGTTGAGTGAAATTTTACTATTATCGGAACTCTTTCTATTATTGATGAAAAGGTGTATCAAAATTACTGTCATACTTCAAATTTCAGTAAATTTTAAAAATTCTATTCAGATTTATTATTTCTTCTGTCATTTATACGAGCAGACGCTCGTTACCCCTTAAAAACGATAATCATAATAATAATTATTATTACTATAATATTTTATATCATGATTGAATTATTTAGCTCTATGTTTTCCACTGAATAATCGATAGTTCCCGAAAATTTGTGGATAGGGTCCGCTCACCAGTTTCTCTTACCCGGTCACACGGCGCAGAAATATTGCGCAATCATACATAATTTGACGTCATCTCATTTTTATTTCCATATATTTCACATGATTATATTATATATCAATATGTTCAGTATATCTACAGCTTTTATAGGATACTAGTCTCAAGGTCATGTTAAGATTGCTATACATAATAAATATCACACAAGTTTGCAAAAAAGAATTTTTAGAAAATAGGCCCAAAATTCATGGTATTTGCCATTTTTCTGTGTGTTGTATCTGGTCTCCTGGAAAAATTTCAGAAATAATGCTTATATTTACTTAAAGCTATTATCTTATACTCTATTCTAGCAAAATTAAAAAATATTCCAACACATGTGACTCAAAAAATGTGTGAAAACCCAAAACCTTCATATTTTCCCTTATGAAGTCTTGTCAAACAGGGAAAATCTGGGATGCCGTTTGAAATATCTATATTTAGACTAAATAAGTCATGTGACCGAAAACTTTTAATGCTCTTACATAAGGCAGGCATATTCTACAATATGCATCTTACCATTATATAATACCTTCATAATGGTCTTCCCACCTTTAAAAATCACTCAATTTCCCCTATTTCAGCTTCTCCACCCTGGAAATTCTGGGTTCACCCTAAAAACCGATGAGCGGACCCATAGGTTCCACTCCACCATTTCGTATAAAATTAGGGGTACTGGATATTAATGTAAAAGGCTATAAGGGCATATACCCCTGAATAAGACAGCTTACATAAAGCAAAGGTGAAAAGTAATGAAATGGTTGAAAAGTGTTACATTTGTAGGTAATATGTTTGTAACAGGACACTGAAATTTTTTGAATCCTTAGTTTCGTATCCTATATAAACATTGCAACGTGCGATGGACCATGTGCATTTTGGGGGAATTTCCACGCGTCAAAATTCATACAAGTTGGCTCGACAGTGGTTTCGGGCAAACGAGCCGTAAGGACCTCCTGATTTTTCCATATGATTTAGAGTAAGAGTATATCTCTCAGACTGAAATATCTGAGAAAAATGACGCAACTAAGTGAAATTTTGCCCTAAACATTGGCCAATATGGTACTTTTTGCATGAAATTTCACCTCATTTTCATGTCATTTCAGCATAGGTAATGTGATTATTATATTAAATTTTACTCTTGCATTGTCTATAAATTAAAAATTTAAATCTTTCTGAATCTTTTGATACCAAATACATTGTATGACGTCACATTAATGATCCATAATGAGGAATATAAGTGGTGCGGGTCAGCGATGAAGCGAAATGACAAAATAATTGTGGAGGGCAACCATATTAAGTGCTTATTCTCATTTATTAACATAACATTAGATTAAGTATTTCTTCCTGTAGTGAACTGTAGCTACAGTGTTCAATCAGTGAGTGAAAGGGAAACATTAAAACCGAAACCAGATTCTAAAAACCACAATTTGGAAAAAAAAAAACAGGCTAAACAGAATTTTCTCACGCGAAAAAAAAAAAAAAAAAAAAGAAAAGAAAAGAAACGAAAACAATGACACAAGCTGCACAGAAACACGAGTGATAACTTATCTAATGAACCATAGGTGTCGCTGTTAAAACGCGCCGTACCAGTTATTTTCACATATGAATCATGCAACATACAGAATGCAAATATCCTATAGTGTCCAAGTACGTAGGACCAATAACACCGTTATAGTTTTTAGGTATTTTTAATTTTCTAAATTAAACTTTACAAAACTGATGAGCCGTTGCAGTAGAGCAGTGCCTAATAAATCAAATCCATATCGTCAAGGTATATAAAAAGTTCATAGTTTTTGCAAACAACTCAATAGTTTGTCGACGCAGAAAATAATTCCTTCTGACGAACTCTTGAAGTGTTTGCAGAAACTATAGACTTTTCAGATATATAAGCGATATGGACTTTCTTATAAGGCATGGCTCTACTGCAACGTCTCATCAATTTTGTTAAGCATCACTTAAGGGGGTTCGAGTATCGTTATTTTGACACTGTTTGGATGGTCAAACTAACTTTATTTTTTTCTCTAAACTAAAAATCTATCTTCAGATATTCTAAAATGTATAAAATATATGCATCGTGCAGGGCATCTTTAGGGTCTTGAACAAAACTTGAACAAAGTCGGGCACTCTGGGTGTAAAATCATATTTTGCCCAAATTTAGAGTATATCCAAAGAAAATTAAGTAAAAATGACTATAAGGTATCTAAAGTCAAATTTCTTGATGGGAAAGACTTCTTTAAGAATTGCAGGTACTTATTATTAGCAGTAGAAGATAAGACAATTGTGATATTTTGAGAAATAGCAATGAAATGGTAGAAAATGTCACAATTTGCGGACTAATATTTTATGTCAAAATATGCCAGAGACTATATTCATATGCCCTTTAATTAAAGGAACCCCCCTTCAAGGTATCTTTTTCGTCATTTACATGTTTTAAGGGTGAAACAATTTATAAGTATACCGAATTCTAAGGAGTTTCGACCATAACTTTTAAAGATATTGTAAATTTAAGTATAAAAATGCTATATTTTTAGCCAAAAAGCGTAAAAAACCTGTATGACAAACAAAAAAGTTCTAAAAATTGAAGAATTTATTATTCAAAATGATTAAAATTAATATTTGTTAAACAAACTATTTTAAGCATCTGCAATTTATTAAGGCGGTGACAGTGGCGAGCTGCGACTTTCCAATCAGCGGAAATGACAAGGATTCAAAGAAGCCCCACCCCTTTTTTGTCCACAACCTTAACCATGGTCATACCAGCCCTTTGGTAATACCAATACAAAGGTGCAACCTCCCAGATGGTATCAACTGTGGAGGGAACCCCATGGTCAACATGATGGATAAACAATGGCCCTCATGACGTATGTCATGTAGGACATAAAACAAACACAGGGCGAATTGGGCTTTGGATCCATGTTGGTTTCCCAGAAACCGCCGAAGGTGTGGTCGGCAACACACATATCCCAGCACAAACAAATAAAAATCCAATTCAGGAAAGTGACCGGAATAACGAGAAATTGACTATTCGAAAGAGAAAAGTTAAAACAATTTTTAATCCCTTGACGGGGGGGGGGGGGGCGCACGATAAATGCACGCCGTCATAACAGTAAAGGTACTGCTCTTTAGCGAGAGAAGTTGGGTGTCGAAGAATTCGTCCTGATTCGCGTAAAACGATTTGATGGGCCCCAGTATTTACCCGTTTACGCATTTTTTCTATTGGACTTCATTTGATCCTCCATACCAAACAATATTGAAGTAATTAGGTCTGACCATATAATGGTAACATTAGGTAAAAGGGGGCGAAACCGCAGAACTGAGACTTCGATATCTCTAACGAGGCCGACGATAAAGGTAGAGGATAGATCGTTCGATCTAAGATGAATTTAAATATAAATCAAAACCTTACGTCCAGGAACATTATATCATCACACCAGCAGATAAAACCTCTAATAATTAGACAATCACTTGTAAAAAGTATTATTTAGAAAACCTTGTCAAAGAATGGTGACTAAAATCGACTGCTAGAAATCCTACCTATGCTCCAGCAAATTTTCGGCTTCAGCAGTAATCTCAATCCTCGTAGTTGTATATTTTATGAATGACAAACATGTATACTATTATTCATCGAATTTCATTTTACAACGTAGTTTCTTCCATTGTCGTACATGCATACAAAGCTTTCTTTTACACGCATACAAAGCTTTCTTTTATACGTATGCAAAACTTTTATCTGCTCTAAAATGATGCTAATGAATTTGAAGACGTCAAACATTTCATACAAAGCGAACAAAGCGAAAAGAGCGCAATTACTAATGGAGCAAACATTTGATCTTTATGGGGGGGGGGAATTATATTGCCAGTCGGAAAATTTTCAGCAATTTCATGAGCCTGACATTTTTTTTTATCAATTTTATAGGCCAGATTTTCTTTTAAACAATACTAATGTTGAATATTACTCTTAATGTTTAAAGTTCTAAATCTTGAAATTTCTAAAACGTGGGTCCTGTAGCATCATATCCCACCCATCCTGCTACATTTTTCGGTACATTTTTAGTCATAGTAATTTCCACCCTCTTTGGCCATATTACATTGTTTAGATTGAGGATCACTGACGAGGGTTAAGTACCCGAAACGTGCATGTCTGGTCCATGCTGCAAATTGATCTGTTATTTAATGATGCTATTGAATTATAATACGTTTAACATTTGAACCACTTGGTGAGTGTCACTGCTGGTGGACCAGGATTCCCCGAGGGCACATGTAGCCAAGTTCGATCAACTTCGGTTGATCGTCTGTCTATTCAACGCATTCGAAAATTTCTGTTATCAAAATATCTTGAAATTTCTAAAACGTGGGTCCTGTAGCATTATATCCCACCCATCCTGCTACATTTTTCGGTACATTTTTAGACATAGTAATTACCACCCTCTTTGGCCATATTACATTGTTTAGATTGAGGATCACTGACGAGGGTTAAGTACCCGAAACGTGCAAATTGATCTGTTATTAAATGATGCTATTAAATTATAATACGTTTAACATCTGAAAGGAATTTCAAATCTAATTAATGTAATTAACATGAAAAATGCAGATAAAGCAGCCAAAAGACAATAATCATTTGAAATCGTTACTACATATCAAATTTAGTTTTGGAACTAAAACAAATTTAAAAGCAATGAAAGTGTCTCTTACATTTTGAACAAACATACAGGGATAAGGTCATTATCCATATTTGTCATGACAGTGAAATTTCGCCATTTAATATCCATATTTCTAAATTGGATCTCTACAATATGCTGGCTACCAAAACTACTCAGGTCTAAAAAGGAGGAGTTCTGGTTAAAAAGTCTTAACACTGCAGCGCCCTATGGACGCAACGACAATATCAGTAGCATAGGAAACTTACCAAATCCCGGTTGTCAATAGGTAAATATGACTAACAGACCACAAAGAAGACCTCGAAGTCATGGCATTAGTAAATTTAATAGGCCTGGGATACAAAGCTTTTCCTTTGACGATGACTTGATTCCATTTTTGAATGAGCCTCTAGGCCTACATAATATTATACTATGTTCCTTTACGGAAGTTACACGAAATCTACAAATATACTAAGGACCTCACATTTACCGGAACACGAATACAAACTACAAGGAGTCATCAATGACATTTCTACTTTTTGCTTATTTCAAGCACTTGGATCAAATAAACCAGAAGAGAAAACAAACCTCCCTTTCATTAGAGTAATATTTGTTAACAAAGGTATTGATAAATTGAATCTTGGTCAAAATTTCAATCACAAAACTGTCACAGAAATAATCCTACCATATTTCAAAAGAAAAGAAACTCCTTGTATTTCCTATATCTACACAACAACAGTTGCATCTAAAATTTACAGTTAAAAACGATTTCTGCAGTGTATCTATTTAAGTAATCCCTCACTACATCCATTTCCTCGCGAATGTTCTTCAACGGATTTCAACTACTCTCCTTGTGGACACGTTATTACTGGTGATCTTAGTATAGTCATGAACGGCAAGTTTAGAGAATTGTTAAAAAAGGGTCCCAAATACAGAGAAAGTAAATCCTTTACATGGAGCCAAAATTTCGAAATTATCATGGACTCTTGTGAGGAATATGCAATACGTTGGACTAAGAAAGAGGATGTACAATTAACTCGACACCATTTCCAAATGGATCAAATCCATGATGGTTACTTTTATCTAGAACTTACCATCTACAATCTACTGTGAACACCAGATTCGAGTGTATCTTTAAAGACCCTAATGTTATTACAGAGTAAATCTACCTCCAAGAATATTATGTCATAACGCCAGCAGACAAAGCCTGAAATAATTACACATTTACTTGATAAAAGTACTATTTCGACAGCCTTGTTAAAGAGTTGGGTTTAAATTCGACACCCAGAAATCCCACTTACACCCCAATAAACTTTTCTGCCACTGAAATAATGGGTAATCACAAATAAGCTCTCGCTTCCTTTAGCTTTGACTCAAACAGTTTAGACTGACCATACTTATACTGCAAACCTAAAATGCATAAGAATCCGCACAAACAACGATTAATCGCTGGTTCCACAAAATGTTCTACCAAATCTGTATCGATCTTACTCACCAAAGTTTGATCTGAAATCAAATCTAGACTTCAAAAATATTGTTTGACAATATATTCTCGTAGCGATATTGACGAGATGTGGATTTAAATAATTCGAAGAAATTTGTATAACATCTGAAATTTGATCAAAGCCTTTGATTTTTCGACACTTTACACTACAATCCCACATTCTATATTGAAAGAAGGACTCGTTAGAATTTTAAGTAATGCGTCTACAAGCAAGAACGGCATTCGCAAATACAAAGTTATTGTTGTTAACTATGACAAAACCTACTTTTTCAAAGAAAAGTCCAAGTCTGAAACAGATATTATTCAGATGTTAAACTTCCTGATCGACAGCATTTTTATGGTGTTTGGAGGAAAGGTCTTCCAACAAATTGTCAGAATTGAATTCCAATGTGGACCAATTGGCCCCACTTCTTGCCGACATTTTTCTTTACTCATAGGAAGCTGAATTCATTCAATCATCGGTCTCTAAAGGGAATAAAATACTTAGCTTTTGACTTAAACTTCACGTACAGATATATATACGATGTGCTGTCCATCAATAATCCAAAATTCGCAGATTACCTTAGCAGAATCTATCCTTCGGAGCTTGAAGTCAAAGAAAACTACAGAGACAAATAATTCAGCATCCTACTTGGACTTAATGCTGTCCTATAACATTGATAGTCACATGAACACCTCACTCTACTACAAACGTGACGACTTCAGTTTCAGCATCACAAACTTCCCTTTTCTGAGTAGCAACATCCCTTCATCGCCTGCGTGTTCATATCCCAATTGATACGTTATGCCAGAGCTGGTAGCAGATATACAGATTTTGTTCTGATAAGATCAGATAAGCTTCTCAGTTAGTGATACGTTTATGATCGACTAACATCGACACTGAGGAAGTTCTACGGTCGATAAGGGGAACTCGACATACACTATAATGTCCCATTGTCCAGAATGGTGAATGATATTCTGTCTTTGCATTTGACCCATCCAACCACAGTATACTTGTATCTTCCGAAATGGAAGTAACTGGATGTGATATTTCTGCCGAGTTGAAGCGACAGGTGTCGCATGCAAGCAGGAGATGCTGACTCTTCCTAGGCACCATGTCTCACTCCTGATTGGGAGTTCTAATTGGGGTTTTTGTTTGATTTTGTTCCTATTTAATCCTGATTTCGTATGCCTTCGTTTTGTGATTTCCTGAATAATCGAGTTTGTACTGTGTATTATGATATGGCCATTGTCCATATTTGTTATCCTTACAAATTTCGATACATTGCTAATTCTAGCAACTGCTCAACTACAATTTTGTGTAGAAATCGGACGTGGAACACGTGGGAAAATATGGTGAAATTGTTCTAAAAGGGAATGATGGGATTGACAAAAAGAAATGTAGAAATTTTCAAGCCAATACTATAGATCTCTTCATATGACTTTTCTAATAAGAACACCACGCTTCCTCTCGACAAAATTAATAATCGATTGTCCAAACTTATAAAATGGTGTTTTGATCGAGAGGGGGAATCTTATATCTATACATCTGAATGAAAGGGGTTCTTTTCCGCTGCAGAATACAAATTATACAAATCATGTAGTGACCTGTATATTGCCTCGTCCTTCAATATTTGTGTAAAATTTGATGAGGATCTATTTTAAAATATAGATTCTCTATAAAAACCTAAAACAGTTGGCCACGGCATGTCATGGGTTTTGATGAAACTTTTTATAATCATCATACTGAATGTAAAAACAATGAAAATAAACCATATTTGTATATTTGAACCACGGTTACCATGGTAACGGTCTCCATTTATTTAACACCCTCATATATATGAGAAGCAAGTTATACTGTGGCTTCTGATGCCATGGAAATCGTGGTCAAAGGTTACTTTATGAACACAAAAACTTTTCTCTGTAAGTTCAGCTCTAACAAGAATAAGTTTTTGGGGGAAGGGGTGATTAGATAGTTGTTATTATTTAGTCAAAATATGTAAAAATAAGGTCTATTTTTAGAGTCATTTTTTTACTGTTTTTGACTATTTTGAAGGTTGAAAACCATGATTTGGCACACGTAGTAGTTATTTGATTTCACCTTAATAAAATCAATGTTCATAGCTGGAAAAAATGAAGAAATAAAATTGATGGTTCAACTCACAATTTTATCATGAAAACCAATCAAAAACCGTTGCTATAGCAACTTGAATCAATATTTCTGTATACCGCATATTTAAAAACATTGTATTTCGCAATTTTTGATTCCTATGATTATGAAATAGCATACCTGTATACAAATTACATTTATCATTATCAGTTGACCTTCTAATCGTTTCAAGGTCATATGTCCAAATCTCAAGGTCATTTCTAATTTTAGACTCAAATTTACACAAAAATCAGGATTTCCAATTATTTTGAATTGATTTCTCTAACTTATTCCATTAGATATTGTGATTTTATATATTTACAGTTGAACAACCTATCAAAAGAAGTTGAATTAATCACAGTTTTGTTCAATAGATTTCACTTCTATGTATGACATACTTTCAATAAGAGCATAACATTGAGCTTTTCTTAATTTTTCTTGTAAAATATGTGACATTTATTTAGGTCTTCAGTGGATTTTGATAATTTTCATACTCATCTCAACAAATAATGCATTTATCATACTTTCACCTCTAATTGATTGTTTTACCAAAGTTCCATACCATTTACCGTTAATCATCTCTCCTTTTAGTGAAAGATCACAAAATTTAGCATGAAAATAGGAAATATTTTCAATGACCTTGAGAACTGAACAAATGACCTTGACATTTTCTCAAGGTCATGATAGCATCAAATGGTCTTTAATACATATGCAAACCAAGTTTTGTAACGATATGAGGCATACATTTATAGAAATAAGCTTTTTACTTACGACAGGTATGTACACCTCCGTACCAAATGTTGCCATGGTAACCAATTTCAAAGGCATATAAACAGAAAAATCTCATTTCTACATAAATTTAATTTTCTTCGATTCCCATGAAGTCCTAGGATAACACTATGCAAGAAATTGGCAACTGTTATTCAAATCTTGTTCAACTGCTATTTTTTGCCCATGTCAAAAGTAAGTGAAATAAAGGTAAAATTAGGCCTAAATTGGCCCAAAATAGCACATTTTGAACTAGCAATTTTTCTTCTACCATAGCAACGGAACGTCAAAGAAAAAAATGGATGGTCATTTCTGAGGACAGCATATACACCTTGTACACAAGAAATATCCAAAATCTGAGACATATCGTGGCCAAACATGTCTGATTTCTTAGGTTTCAACAGAGAATCCATATTAAAGCAGGTTGTAGGGATCCAAATGGGTACTTATTGTGCACCTGTTGTACATTTATTTTTATTCACGCATGAAAACGAATTGATACAAAACTTCAAAAGCAAAAAAAAAAAAAAAAAAGAAAAAAGAAAAAAAGAAAGAAAGAAAAGAAAGAAAAACATGATGATTTGAACTTTGTTCTTCTTGGTACCTGGATAATATTCTTACTATCGACAATCCTGTTTTTGAAAAGTATAAAAAATTTTGTTTGTCCACAAGAATTGACTCTAGACAAGACAAACGTTACAAACACAGAAATACCATTTTGACCTTAATATCAAAATTGTTAATGGAGAAATTCGTATAAGAGTGAATGACCGAAGAGATAATATTGGATTCAACATAGAAAATTTTCCCTGACTTTACAGTGATGTTCCTAAATTACCGGCATATGATTTCTACATTTCGCAGCCCATCCGGTATGCCACATCATGTACCAATGTTTCGGATTTTATAGTAGAAATTTACAAATTACCAAGAATCTTTAAGGTCAAGGTTTTCGCTTTCGCAAACTAGTACATGTAAAGACTTTCTGGAAATTTTACAAAAATTGTCGTGAGCTTCTCTTGGAAATCGGTGACTAGATGATAATCGAAACCTGACAAGCATGTACAACAATGCCTATGTTGTTGTGTTATACTGTTAAAGTAAGTATAATCGTTTTCAAACAATGCACTTTTAATATTACAAATTTAATCAGATTGCTTTTAGGCATGTCGTTTATGCCATTTCTAAAGAATGATTGGTTTATAATATTAAAACGTAAAAGGGCAGGATTTTGACATTTCACATACAAGTACCTTGTTATCAGACCTTTAATTTGAGACCATGACCTTAGATTTAACCACTTCGACCTTGGACATTGACTGATGTTTCAACAACTTAAACCTGAGTGATATAACTTCAACTATAAGGAGTATATTTGTGATATTTCCCATGTAGATACCTTGTGATACCACCTTTCATTTGTGACAATGGCTTTTGACATCGTGACATTGACCTGGGACTTTGATCTACTTTTCCAAAAACTTTACTCAAGGATATTTCTCTTTAGCTGTAAGGGGGAGACAATTTATATTTCACGTGTCGATTCCCTGTGAATGACAGAACCTTTCATTTGAGACCATGACGTTTAACCTTGTAGCATTGACCTAAGCCTATTCTTCTAAACTCTAATTTGGATTATGTTAACGTCTTCAAATTGAATAGCATCATTTAGGAACAGATAAATTGGCAACATGGACCAGACATGCACGTTTCGAGTACTTAACCCTCGTCAGTGATACTCAAATCTAAACAAGGTAATATGCCCAAAAAGGATGAAAGTTACTATTTCGAAAATGCGTACCGAAAGACGTAGCAGGATGGGTGGGATATGATGCTACAGGACCCACGTCTTAGAAATTTCAAGAAATTTTGATAACAGAAATTTTAGAATGCGTTGAAGAAACGATCAACCGAAATTGATCGAACTTGGCTACATGTGCCCTCGGGGACTCCTCCACCAGCAGTGACACTCACCAAGTGGTATAAATGTAAAAGTCTTCAAATTGAATAGCAATATTTAGGAACAGATAATTTGGCAACATGGACCAAACATTCACGTTTCAGGTACTTAACCCTCGTCAGTGATCCTCAAATCTAAAGAAGGTAATATGCCAAAAAAGTATGAAAGTTACTATGTCGAAAATGCGTACCGAAAGACGTAGCAGGATGGGTGGGAAATGATGCTACAGGACCCACGTTTTAGAAATTTCAAGAAATTTTGATAACAGAAATTTAAGAATGCGTTGAATAGACAGACGATCAACCGAAATTGATCGAACTTGGCTACATGTGCCCTCGGGGACTCCTGGTCCACCAGCAGTGACACTCGCCAAGTGGTATAAATGTAAACGTCTTCAAATTGAATAGCATCATTTAAGAACAGATAAATTGGTTACATGGACCAGACATGCACGTTTCGGGTACTTAACCCTCGTCAGTGATCCTCAAATCTCTTTGTTCTAAACTTTAACTTGGGTCATATCTCTTCAACTTTAAGGTGTTTCACTCGTAGAGATCTTGTGACAAACCCTTTCGTTTGATATTATGACCTTGACCCTTGACTGTGACTTCATGATAATAACTTTCATTGAGATCTTCAATTTTGACCTTGGCCCTTGAACGACTTTCCCAAAAGTTAAACCTATGCTAAATCTCTTCATGTATAATGGATATGTTTTGATATTTTACAAGTAGATTAATTAGGACCTTTCCTTTGTGACCTTGACGTTTGACCTATTGATCTTGATCTTGGACTTTGACTTACTTAAAAAAATAACCTTTGTGGCTTAAACAATAAGTGATGGAGTTTTGATTCAAATATTACAGCTTTTTGCAACAAACGAACACCTTCTGAGTACTTACTTTACAGACGTCATGTCGATTCATGCGTGAAATGATATACGTAGATTGAAATATTTTTTTTCCAGAGAGAAGGGGTGATACAAATAAAAACACAAACACTCAAATTACAAATTTTCGGCCCCTTGACCTTTATCAAGTGTAAAAACGACGATCTATAATTAGTCGTTTTTACACTTGAAAAAGGCCAAGGAGCCGAAAATTTCTGTATTTGAGTGTTTGTGTTTTTATTTGAAATGATATCACCTATCCATAGTCTTTATATGAGTAGAACTGCTATTTCTTCATATATAATCGGCGAACCATTTCCAATCATCACTCCTATGCCATCATTGACATTGACCTTTGGATCTTCAATGATTAGGGGTAATTCTTGAGTTTCACGATGTGACATGTAATACACAATGCGTTATGATCGGGAAACAATATAAGTAATCAGAAACTTCAAACCTCGACCTTTGACCACAAAATTGTTGACTCATTGTAAAAATATCTACCGAAATTTATGACGATAGGCGTAATACATAATCCGTTTGATTCGAACTTCATTTTCAGTCATGACTTTTAATCGTCTGACTCCATAGGGATCATCCTTGATGCGGAGAAACATTTCGGGCAAATTTAATGATAATAGGTGTAATAACCATTCCGGAAACCATTTTCAGTCTTTCGTGTCCTAGCTTGATCTTTCAACTTTTGGACACAAAGTCAAAAGGGATCATCGATGAGTCATGATTAACAAGTGTATGATGTCTCACCACCCTAGCGCTTACTGTTCTTATGGTCCTAAAACTAATTATTGACGCCCGCCTGCAGGCACCTTCCCGTCTCACATCAGATTAAGAGCCGAGTTTTGAAATTCGGTTAATAAAGAAGCATGATTAAAGTTTGGTGAATTTTTAAAGAGAAAAAGATATTTGGCGAATTTGACTATGAATGAAATAACAAAAATATGTAATTTTGTCTAAATTCTTAGTTATTTGCTTAAAACTTCACAAGAGAAATTTTGACAAAATTATAAAAATTAACTTATTCGTAACTTCAGCCGTTCAAAGCTATATTTATGAAATGCACAGCGTTATGCATCATTCAAAAAAAAAGGGAAGTATCTCCAGCTTGAACACCCTGCACTCACCAAGCGAAACAAATCCACAAGAAAGTTGAAGAAACTGACATAGCTAACATCAGACAAAAATAAAAACCGCAAAAATACAAAACAATGTGCACTAGAACATCATACAAAACAATCTAAATAGACGTACAAAAACATCAAACATAAATGACAAAACAAGGAAGGAGACCAATGTGCACCCGGCGCCGACTTTGGACGGCCATCTGTTATAAGCAAACGGTGTGGTTATCCGGATTACGTGTGAATGATTTTCATATTCATTAATTTGATTTCCTAATACAGAAGTGTTCCAACTCTTTATCCGAAAACGTGTCTGGAGCATTAAAATTGCTTTGAAATGTTCTTGCCAAAGTGATTTTCAGACAGCCAAATTCATTTCAGTAGCGCCCTCTGGTTTTATTTTTGATTTTAAATTTGAGCATTTACTTTGCAGAGAATGAACGGCTCCAAATTTCCGGCAGGGTCGATTCAATAGCAAAGCAACAACTGATGAAATATGTATACTGTGAAATAATTATATAATTACAATTAGTCTAGTCAAAATAGCCTTAATTTTAGCCTAACCTCAAAGAAATTGCAACAAAAGTGGGGTTTGTTTTGTCTCAACACGTCCTATTATATGTCGGCTAAGATATAATTAGGTTATTATTGACAAAATCGGTATCTGAAAGAAGGGAGGGGATCTCCAAGAAGACCCCGTTGCAGCACCAACAGCAAAACACCAAAAACACCCGATGCAAAAACACAAAAGAATAGCATGCTATGACACGGAAAAGAGACATACGACATATAAACATAAAGCACAAAAGACTACACATAAACCGTCGAGTCCAATGGGCAACCGGTGCCGACTTTGGATGGCCATTTCCCACGCCAGTAGCAAATGGTGAGGTTATCATGGATTACGTGCCCACAACCCTCTCACTTCTCCAATTACCCAGAGGTATCGAAGAACGTACAATTGTGGTGTAAAACAACCTCCTCACTGTTAGATGACTTCACACAAACAAGACCGCAAAACGGAGGGGCCCCAGCAACACAAATGAATATGTAAATGGATATAAGTACCATTTTTTTGGGATAAAACCTTTCAAAGAACTGGGCATATTAATTATATGAAAGACGTTATGATCCAAAAAATTGTTCTTTTGAATTGTTATTAAGTATACCAACTGACATATGATTAATGTAACAATCATAAAATCAGTAAAAACTGTGATTTTGGGGGCAAAAACTAAAGAACAAATGCTGAAAATATTGAAAACAGTCAAGCTAATAGATTTTTCATAAAAATGTCTTTTACTTTTTGTTAATTTATTGAAAAGTGTACATGCTCACATAGCCATAACATCAAGAACACGTTTATAAAATCAAATTTACCATTGATAGTGAAAGAGCAAAATTTAAACTACAAGAATAGTTAGAATACGTCCATTATTGAAGATTGAACGTATTGTATATAGCAAAATCTGCTTATTGAGAGTCCAATGTGCATTTACAATGGAAATTCTAGTTTTAGAAGACTTTTTATTTAATATATGTTTATTTTAGTGGCGTACTTGCCACGGGTTGGTGACCAATAAGTGAATGTTATTCATGATACAAGTGAGGGGGAGGAGGGGGGGGGCGAATGATGCCACTGACAGGTGAAGGTGGTTTTTGTTTGACAAAAGGCTAAACCCCGAAACTCCCCTTTAAAACGCCCATTAAGATTCTTTTTCTAAAGAGTAATGAATCATAGATCTATCAATAGTGACCAAGGAATATATGTTGAAAAGAGAGCAGGATCACGGACAAAGAAAGGTCATACATTATAGACGCTGTATTTGAATAAGTGTTTATCACTTTAAATTATCAATGAAATATCATATCCATGGTACTTGCGCGAATTTAGATTTTTTTTCAAAAGGGGCGATGTGACATCTTACCCAATTACACGTACGTGAGGGATGGGGATGAGACGTTCAATGTTCAATTCGTGGCGAATCGGGACGCAAAATGTTCGATGAACCATGAACCTACGACTCCAATACGGATTACTACGGTTTGCAACGGGTTGATACGAATCGAGTACGGATAGTTGAGGATTGCTATTGATATCGTCCGAAACATTGCTACGGATGGCTACGAAACGCGCACGGATAGGTACGGATTACTAGTAAAATAATTGAAAATTTTGGGTGTTTTAGTAAATAAGGATGGTTTAAAAACAAATAGGAAATTGAAACCAGTCCTACCAATCCGTACTGAAGTCGTAGCTATCCTTGCGCGAATCGTGGCTATCCGTACCCTAGTCATGGTAATCCTTAGCAATCCGTACCTATCCGTACGCGTGTCGTAGCAATCCATGTCTTTTCGTAGGCGTATCGTAGCAATCCGTACCAATGTCGGGCGATATCCGTAGCGATCCTCAGCTATCCGTACTCGATTCGTATCAACCTGTAGCAATCTGTACTGGAGTCGTAGGTTCATGGTTCATCGAACATTTTGCGTTCCGACTCGCCACGGATAGATCTTATTTTGGAGTCAGCGAAGTCGTGGTTCGATCCCTGGAAGTGGGAAGGGGGCCTTAGGAAGAGGTTTTATAACAGAAAAGCTATTCCGTCCGCCACATATTAACCTTCAAGGGTACGGTACTTTTGTTTTGATAAAATTGTCATCATGTGAACCCCCGAGCTTCCCCGTTGATTACACACAATGAATATACATGTATACATAGATCACAAATATTATGAATATAATTTCCAATATTAAACCAAATGGCAAGACTGAGAAAATAATGAAATGATTTTAACAAAAATCGATAAATTGAAAATTAAATTCTTACACAAATATATACCTCATGATCACGGATAAATTAATGAACAGATTTAGGTATGCTTTTTTTCACAAATAAAGACATAAAAGAATGAGATAAATAAATAAATGAATAAATAGATAAATAAATAAATGAATAAGTTATTAAATTAATAAATGAATAAAAAGGGAAGAAATCGCCCAAATTTATGTTACAAAATTAACTGTAAGATTTTCCTCAATTTTCAAAAAATTATTGTCAAATCCAAGCGTTTTACATAGGCTCCAATTATTGTGTATCTTCAATCATTCTGTTTGTTTTGAATTAATTGTGTGAATCGTTATTTATCAATTGATTAAACACTTTGTATTTGTTCGTATGTTATCCTTCATTTACTTTAATTCAGTTTTCACTTTTGGTAACTTTGTTTGCGCCTTAATTACTTTTCATAAACTATATATCTATTGTACCGTGATCGTCACGAAGTGAGAGATGTGAGAGAGGAATATAAGTGGTGAAGCACTTGTTTTCCAAACTCTTGTGTTGTTGCACTGTCATTGTCACCAAGTTTGTCTGGAATAAATACAGTTTAAACTAAAATATCGCCTGTATATATCGTTTTTCGCCTCAGTGTCATTGACCAATATATTCAGCCCCTTCCCCCGGTCACCTTTCTTCCCTTTTCAGACGTTACCGCTGAGTAGTTTTTCATATGTATTCACCTCGCCGGCAATAGTTTTCATACCTTAATTATGGTATGTTTTCTATAACTTTTTGATAAGTTACAGGGTCATTTATTTCGAAAATAAAACAACAGCAGTGAACAGTATTGGCAGGAAGGACAACTCTTGCTAGCAAATGACGTGATGAAGCAGAGGAAATTCATACAAGCACGATTGATTTTTCTTTAAAATCATTATCTTACATAAAGCAACCTGTCAGGTTTAGTGCATCAGTAATCGGATAATAAGTCAACGCAGCACCGGACATGTCATGTTCAGTGTAAACGGCGATATTTAACGGTGTTCTACTTTTAGATTCTAATTAATTTGTTTATTTTCTAATTTTGAGGCACATGTACGGGGTAGATTTTTAAAGAAAGTTCTTGGAACATCTTACTTTGATACATAAAACCCATGGAAACTAAAACTTGCTTTGTTGCAATTTCTTTTAGGTTTAAATTTTTTTTTGACTAGGCTAAATCTAATCTTGAAATATGAGCATTTGAAAGTTAAGGTGTTCACAATTTATCTCCGGGTAATGGTTTATGAGCTTGCTTTTTTCACATGAAATCAATCTTTATACCATGTTTTCGTTATGCTCTGTGTTTTTGTCTCTTAGGTGTTCAAATTAATCTCCGGGTTATGGTTTATGAGCTTACATTTTCACAAAAAACATTTTCCATATCATGTCTTCTTTATGTTCCGTTATTTCGAAATAAGACAGCGCTAAAAATACGACAAGTTCTTAAAACTTTCAATAAAAATCTGCAGGAAAACGTAAATCTATATGAGTTATTCTTAGAATATGAAACAAATGCTCAACTGACGATGTCACGGATTAAAATACAATTCTATTTAAGTTAGTCATACTTTACATTAAGTTGGCTTGTGAAGCGTTATTATTCTAAAGAAAAACGAAACATGAATAGTGAGCACTCCTTTTACAAACGATGTTTCTGTACTGCCATAAAACAGATTAAAGTGATGCCAAAGACACATGCTTTTTTCCCAACCACAATCATTGAAAAATCTTTACTTCAAACTTTCATATTTGAATTATCAAGAGTCAATACAATGATTTTCATTTTCCTAATTTATTCATTGATTAGTATCACAAGAAATCAATACTTCCAATCCCATAGTAATACATTTCTTTTTTATTTCAATATCTATACCTGTTATGAAATTATGAATCATTATGATATACATGATTTTAAAGTCTTTTTAAAAACGCAATGTTTTAAAAGTCAGAAACGTCATGAATGCAATGTAATCCAGTCATCAAACATTTTCTGGCCTACGCTCAATATTTCGTTCGATAGATTCCTTGAACTCTCTGTGAAAGCCTCCAAATACTTAAGGCTGCATTGAAGGTCTCGAAGCGATGTTTTCGCTCTCGGTTTTGATCCCATGCGAAAATGACAAAGGAACATGAGGAAATGTGAAAACACAAACGGAGATAATGCCTCTTTCTGGTCAGCAATCCTTTCGTTGCTTTCTCCTGTCAAATTTAGCAGGCATTTTCTGTAGTTCAAACATACTGACGAAGCAATATGTTTTCGGACCCCGTAAGGGATAATCAGCAAATCTCCACCAACCTTTTTGTACTGCCGGAATGATCGGGAGGTTCTGAAGTCGTCACTAACAAAAAACTCCCATCTGTATGTGGTATTTGGATCCTCAAGCTTGATCAATACTTTCTGCAGGAGGCGAATTGAATCTTCATAACGCATGCGCATAAAAAGATGATACGCAAGGTAAAGATAACCTCTCACGCAATATGGCGCGGACATCTTTAACAATTTTATAAGTTCTTTTTCTTTTCTGTAGTTCTTGTTTGCACTTGTTAGGCCAATAGAAGAAAGTACCTCTAAGCACGATTCATTTACTTCTGTTAATTGCCATATAGTGTACAATGCAGTGGCATATTCGCAATGCGGCTGATTTGCCAATCGTCGTTTCAAGCTCAAACAATTATCTCCCATTTGAATGAGTTCGCCTAATCTCAAATTAACCATCAAATGAATCATGATGGCCGACTTTGTATTCCGACCAGGTACAATTTTGTCTCTGCTTGAAGGATCTTCTCCCGATAAGTCTATTATTGACGAAAGGGATGGTACTCTTTGGAAAATATCAAACCCATCTCCATACAACTTGGCCATACTATCTAGTAACATCCTTCTGTTACTTCCATGAATCTTTGAACGGAACATATTATTTTCTGGAACGAAGAAATTCGGACAGTATCCAGCGTCTACCCAGTTCAAAATTCGTCGAAAACACCTCCAAAAGCAATGTAGTAGATTCGACGGATCCCAAACTCTCCTACTACTCTCGATTTCCCAGAATACGGCTGTTTTCAGAAAGTAAGAGCATAAGAGACCTTTGATGTTACTATCAGCGTCAATAACTTCCTTCAATGTCAGCTTCAGCAATGCGTACGTCAAGAATTGAGAATGGTTCATGGACCGGACCAGCAAATTCTCAGCAATAGAGAACGACAATCTCCATTGTATTGACCCCAATGGGGATAATGGAAAACCTATAGGGACATATAAGACTCCATTTTTAAGTATTTCTAGTAAAACATTATTTGAAGGCCATCCTCTCTTAGCGAGGCGATGGATACATCCTCCGGCTAGTGTCGGCCATGTATCTTGCTTGAGAACAAAGGCGAAGTCATTGTCTTCTTCTGTTTCCAATTCAAGAGAAAGACATGGCCCATGTAAGAAACTTGTGACTCTCATGAATTTTAAGATACTTCGGAAGTGTTCTAACAACTTGCTACTGGAAAGATAGTACCCTCCTTCGTGATATTCGGATATAAGCGTCCAAGGCTGTGTTAGCTCAGAAAGTACTTTCACCCTAACGAATCCTGGGTCATTAGTGTCATCTTCAATTTGAAAATGAAGTTCGTTACTGCCTGTTGCATCATCGGACCCATTCATTTTTAATAATTTTTCAATCATAAGCATAAGGTCAAAATCAGAGCTTTCAAAGTCAAACCCCTCAGATCGACTTCCACTGACTACAATTTTCTGTATTTTGATGAATTTGGTCAACACACCAATATAGTTGAAGATGGATTCCAAAAACGGTTTAGAATATTTGGCAGTCAAAGTTCCTACACTTCTAGCGAATGTGGATGGAGAATCGAGAACGCCCGAAGTAATATTTGTTAGCAAGTCTGTATATACACAGCTTAATATGTCCCTCACAAGTCTCTCAACATTCACATTATCTTCAGTTCCAAATGCATTCCTGGTTGCATAATACAGACACCTTGAAATTGAACTCAAGAATCTTTCTTGCTCCATTTCCTGCATAAATGAAATAAAGAGTTATACATTTGTTTTCAGTATCCTTTCCCTAAAGATATGATGACGTTTCTTATACAGAAAATGAATTAGAATTAGCGCTACGAACCCGAAGTCTCTCTCGATTTGGATTATTGTTTCTAAAATCTAAGGTAATGAATAATGCAAAGGACAGATATTAATATCCCATGGAAACATTTAGTGACAGAACAAAGTGTGTCATGGAAAGCTGAAATATTATTTTAATGGAACTTCCATAATGCCTTCTTGGAATTAATGTTTTCCATGAATATGACAATCTCTTAAGGTTTTGTCAACAGGTGTTTATTTCTGTCCTCAACATAAATATCCTCTGTTTGTTTTTATATAATATTGAAGCGTTTAACAACAGAAATCCGACAGATATCAGTAAACAAAAAAAGATTGCCTTAAGCCCCTTTCTCATAAGACGTACGGCGCTCCGCGATCGACTTTTCGAAAAAAAAAATCACTGGGTTTCTTGTGGTTGTCGTACGATTTATTTTGTTCGCAAGCTCGTCGCAGACTGAGATCTCAGCTTGCACATTATCCTTGCTATTTCTAGACATATTTCTTAGACGCTACTGTGCTCTTGACAACATAAATATCCTCTGTTTGTTTTTCATCTAATATTGAAGCGTTTTAAAACAGAAATCCGACAGATATAATTAGAAAAAAAGTTGCCTTAGAGAATTCAAAATCGAAAATTGCCCATAATACATTGTTTAGATTGAGGACTGACGAGGGTTAAGTACCCGAAACGTGCATGTCTAGTCCATGCTGCAAATTTATCTGTTCTAAATTTATGCTATTGAACTTGAAGTCAATAAACTTTCGCATAATTGGATTTCTATCATCACGGCTCCGAACCTTATTATGCAAATTATATGCATAAAATCGGAAGAATCTCGAGTCAAGATTTTACCTTACACACGACGGAAAAGAAAGTCCGTTCCTATTCTAATTTTATAGTAGTCTCGTCTAAAACATTCTCTCGTGGACTTCCGTTCGAAATTTGAACACGTAGAAATGCTTCTTTCATGCAAGTAAACCAACTGTTCAAGAGTACAGACACATGGCTCATCTTAAGGTATGTTTTTAAATTGATTTATGTATCACGTGGAACACATATGATGGGATTTTAAATTCTTCTTCTTATCAGAAATACTCGACCAGGGAGTGCTCCATGTTTTCGAGTGAATGAGTTTCATGATTAATTATCGCTGTAATCGAATATCTCACAAATATTTGTTCTTTAAAGCCATTTCTGTCTTTCATTACATCTTCATGAATTTCTAAATTTAAGTGCACACCATGAATTTGAATAAATTTGATGTCAGTGTTAGTTATAATCAGTATCAAATATCAGTTCTGTAGCCTAGCTAGTGTTGTAGTGTTGGTGAAAAAGTATTTGAATGGGTTCAAAATTATTTAAAGGGGATGAATTTCAAATCAATTGAATATTTTATTTATTCTTTACAGTAACATAACCTTAACTGCCAGACAGAAGAAGGAATATACTCTGAGAAAGTCTTCATGCGCATGTGTGCATCAGATCCAATGAAAGAAAGTGCATCAGAATAGTGGAATGCTTATAGTGCTACTAGTACTGACTTGTAAAGTTGAAGAAATACTGTGGAATATGATATTGCAATTGTACTACCATATATGATGTTGGCCACCATGGTGTGAAAATAATTCACTTGTGAAAGGAGAATGAAGAAAATTGTTCAAGTGCATATTTCTATATGTACATGAAAAACATATTCAATGTGTACATCGACCACATATTCCTTGTGAAACTGTGATCCAGTATGAAATGAGAATTGGTGTTATAATGTAGAGGAATTCATCATCAACAAATGATCAATAGAAGAATTGTGAGATCGACAGATGGAATTGTATTACAGCCTCTTGCAGTAAACATGCTAATATAGCACTGAAGGGTAAGTTGTACATATACATGTATACTAATATACATGTTATGATAATTTTGTAAATCTGATAATACAAGTACAAATGACATTGTATTTATTTCATACATGTATTTTACATGTGTATCCCTTGTGATTCACCTTAAATGGATAATACTTTTTAATGGTAAGTTACTTGCTTTCATATTTCATGTGTACATGTATTGTTTGAAACAAGACCTTCTCATGCATACCAAAATTTGTGTCCTGGTGACCTTGACCTTGGAAAAATGACCTACTTTTTAAAATCTTACACCATGGCCATAACTTTTGAATGTTGAGTGAAATATAGACCTGTGCTTTCCTCGTGACAATTTCCAATGATGCCAAATTGTTGTCTTTGTGACCTTGAACTTGGAGATTGACCTACTTCACTATTATTTTTCTAAAGTAATATTATGCTTTTAAGTGATAGGGCTTTGTATTCCTTTTTATAAGGTCTTCCTATTAATTCCAAAATTTTGACCTTGTGACCTTGACCTTGGATACTGATCAATTTTTTAATAACTTTAACCATGTTAACCTTGCCCTTGGTCATAACATAAATTGCAAGTGATAGGGCTATCATATTTTACATGTGTATCCCTTGTGGTAAGGCCTTCACATCAATACCTGAATTTTTACCTTGAGTCCGTGACCTTGGAGTATGAAATACTTTTCTACATTATATCTGACAATAAGGGGATTCATGTTCCACAAAAAAACATGGGTTTAATTTTTCTTAGTCCTAAGCCTTGACATAAAGTAGGGCTCTTACACTTGAAACACATTTTTAGCTCGAGATACTGGTCATAGTCGAGCTTATGCGGTACCCCCTTGTCCGGCGTCTGTCCGTAAACAATTCTTGTGCTTGCAACTCCTCTGAAATTATAAGAGACAGAAATGTAACTCTTTTTGCATGAGACTTGGTCAGTGGTCTACTTGTGCAGTGTGCACCTGACATTTTGTTTGAGCCCCTGACCCCCACTCCCCCAGGGTCCTAGAAAATGGATGTGGTCATTTTCTCCTGTATGATCCTATGTAATCTTGTATTCGCAGCTTCTCTGACACTATAAATGATGGAGACTTGATTCTTTTTGCAATACAATGAGTCTGTGTTCAAGTAGTGCACCTGATATTTTGTTTGAGTTCCTGGCCCCCAGTGACTAAGAAAATGGATGTGGCCATATTAGAATTCACTTGTCATTAAGTGAATTAAAAAACAACCAGGAGAGCTACAGTCTCGTCAGAGACTTCTGGTTTGGATTGGATTAGACCTTTCATATTGGGAAAATTGGCAATATTTTCTTCAAAATTGAATATGATAGATTTGGATGCCTTTTCATTTTAAATTTAGCATTTTTTACTTTCTTTTTTTTTAAAGAATTTTCTATGAGGTAAAATTGGTCAATAAATAGGGAAAATTATACTGTTTTGCATAATTTGAGAATGACCGATTGAAAGCCCTGTAATTATATTTGTATGTTAGTACTATTACAGAAACTTTACATGTCATGTAATTTTATATACATGTACATCATAATGATAAATGTATGCAAAATTCATTCATTTTAGAGCTTATTTAATATCAAAATGAAGATATTAATTCATTACATCTTTTACTTTCAGAGTGAGACTGACAGCATCTTCTGTACATACATGATGGCTCATTTCTCATTCCTCATTTCTTGGTATCAGATTGAACATCTACCTCGTCCTTAAGGTTTACTATAGACACTAGAGAAAACACTGTTTGATGTCTAGAACATTTGAATTTTGAACATGTTTTGTGTTTACTTTCATGTGCTTACCGGTACATGTACATGTATGTACTAGGTTATAAATGCATTGAAAACTTTTTACTTGAGAATAGACCTACACCTGTTGAATGGGGATATTTTTTTTTATTTATTTCATTATTTTCATAGCAACAATTTATGACTTTAAATTCTAGGTACATACCAGTATAGACAGGGATGTACATTGTATATAAAGTTAAATACTTCCCTGATATAGACTAGACATGTAAACTCATATAAAATATTAATTTCGAAAAGAAATACTATGATAAATTATACATGTTATAGAGAAAGAAAAATATCCTTTCACAAGTACAAAAACATTATGTTGTAAATTGATGATACCGGTACTATAATTACATTTATATATATATTGCAGTTATAATGATTCTTCTTTCAGAGTTTGAATAAAATTTACATTTAAACTTAATAAATCTTACAACTGATACTTATATTCTTCTTGAGACTAGAACACAAATATTCTTAGAACACTGTGATGAAGGAATCTAGTGAGAACATTGTCATATATGAAATAATGAATTTTCTCTTGTTAAGCATAGCAAACTTGGTTGATCATCCTTTCATCAATACTGTTTAGAGTGTCTTACCCCATACTGGTAATCATGAATAAAAACATTGATACTTTAAGTTCATTACTCTGCTACACAGTATACATTTGTGTAAGAATATCTAGTAGCCTTGACCTACATGTTCATGTATACAATTGACCTACTTTCCTAATACTTTGGATTTCTGGCAAATGATAGATAGATGATATGGTATATACATGTATGTGCATTGTCAGATTGTGTCAAGAAATTACTTAAGATAGATTTTGATTCAATATGTGACCTTGAACTACACGTTTGACCTTCTTTTCGTTGAATTAAAGAATCTGAACTTGGAGAGTGATGTATATATATATTGAAGAATTTGAAACATGAAGTATCAGAGAATCCTGACAAAACTGAATCATTGGCAGTTGTGAAATGTCTGAGATAGTCTATTTTCACGTCTAATGCTTAAGGAGCTGGAGAAAGACATTTTTCCTTTCATTCCTCAGAAAATGCTAGATTTTTCTGCCAGTCATGCTGAAGAATATTTTTGCAAAATATTCCGAGCTGGATTTACAAAAACCCCCCTCCCTAAAAACCAAATGGTTGCACATGTTTACAAGAATGGACAAGAGAGAGAAAACCATGCGCATAACCAGGCGTACCGTTAGAACGCAGTTGCTTCCACGTCGTTTTGCAAAAAAAAAGAATGAAAGAAACATTGACGTAGAATACTGCCCTGTAAATGAGCAAAATTCATTAGATTCTGATACTTTGCCCCTTGAATATCCACAAGGGCTTCTACCTAGACCCACTTGAAGCTGCTTACACTTGAAAAGTACTCTAGCTAAGCGCCTGAAGATGAATGCATATACATAAAATGTATACACTTCGTATGAGTGAGAGGGAAAAAATTTCCGTTATTGTACATGCATGTATTTGTTAAAACGGTCAGAATCTAATGAAATTACATTTATTTATATAAAGTATCGTGATTCTATGAGATGAAAAAAAATATGTTAGTTTGCTGTGGTTGGGGGATTCATTTAATATATTGAAATTCATCAAAATTTTGGAAAAATTCAGAATATCATTCCTTTTGGTCGAGACAATTTTGTAGATTACAGGATTTGAGTTTAGAGGGGGCGTGGCCGGAATACCTCAAAGTCCTGTAGCAGGTTCTTTGGGGAACCCCACTCCCCAGCGGAAAATTATCTCACATGATATGTAATGTATATAGTGAGCCAGCGTATTTTTTTCAATTATCAATTACTTTAATATATATCAGAAACAGACCGGTAAAAAAAATAAAAATAAAGGTTGAGTCGTGGTGTTTGAGCCCAAGTAATTCCTTATTTTGACGACTTTAGTGGAGAGGGGAGGGGGGGGGGGGGCATGCCAGAGGATTGGTAGGCAAAAATCAGGATAAAAACAGTAAACAGTTAACTTGTTAGAGAATTTTAGATGTAGGTGCCGCCGTGTGCACCCCCCCCCCCTCTCCCCGCGCTATTGAATCGGATGGGGGCTAATGTATTAGAAATTATCAGTGTTTTCCTGCTGTTATCGAGAAATATAAAATTAAAATCTTATGGGTACAAATGTATGCAAAATTGATAATGTATAGAATCGCTCAGTATTCAATCGAAGCGGGGTAAACGAACCGCAACGATAAACTTTGAAACGAACTATAAAAAGTGAAATTCGTGATTCTTCAGTGCAGTAACGAATTATCCATGGCTTGAATATTTAAATAGCAAAGTTCAAAAAAATTTAAATGACAATAACATTGGGAGCCGTGATCATGAGACGAACACTTATTAAACTCTCTACAGAGAAAATAGATTCAACAAAAGCATCCTTTCATTACCATCCACGATTCAAGAAAGAAGCATGGAACGAAATGTATTTTCCGAGAAGGCTGTTCAATTCCAAGTAGGATAAATTAATCTCGTGACATGAATAAGACATTGTGCGGCAGCGAAAACGACAACAAAAGCATTCAATGCAATTCTAAGTAAACAATGGTGCAATTATTCTTTCGTCGTGATACAAATTAGCTTTTGAATACAATAGCGAGTTTTCTTTTTTAAAGCTGTTTCATTAAGCACATAAAAAGAAAGGAAAAAAACTCTAAATAAAAGTATGTTAAATAAGAACTTACAATTTGATGTGCATTCCAAAATTTGTCTTAATACAATTGCAAATGATATTCACATAGTTCTTCCATCGTGCTCTTTCTTTTAAATACGCATCAGCAAATGGAATTTTCCTTGAATAGCGACAGAATAAACAAGGAAGATGAAAAACAATCTTAAGTATCTTTTCCAGTTTGACTCGATAAATATATGCTTTCTCATAGAAAACGGAAATTACGACTTGTTCCTTGTAATTAAATTAGAAATCATAATTCAGAATTTAATAGTGGAAATATAAAGGCAACTTTGGCATTCCGAATACTTATCACTTGCGAATCACTTCTTAATGTAAAGGTCTATAATTCTTAGGTTAAAACAGTTTCTTATTTCTGAATAAATCAAATATAATCCACCACCAGCGATATTCACTCGTCAATTTCGAATCAACGCCGAATATGGTTATTCATTGGCTTACAAAAGTGGAGTAGTGCTAAAACATTTACTGGTACAGCCATGTTTCAAAATTAGAATACATGAGACAAGTAATTAGAATTTTTAGAACTACATGTACATCATCATTTACTGGACTGGAGAGAGAAAGTTTAAAGGTACGTGAGGATGCCCTTAGAGTATGAACCTACACATACCCTTTCACTGTACACATGTTGTGCTTGCAGGCTTGTTTCGGACCACGATTCCTGTAGAGGCTGTAGAAGACTTATTTTAGAAATTAATGATGTTCTTGATTGATTAATGAAGTATCCTCCGCCCTATGACACGATATTTGTATCTCCTGTTCCCATTTTTTGAAAAAAAGGGTATTGCAAATAATATTGGCCAGTCTGATTTTGAGTTTTTGACGTGGAATGGTTGTGTAGAGCGTGGAGAAGTCTAAAGATTTAATGCTGGTAAATTGGTGGCTTTTAAATTTTCCAAATGTTCCTTAGAATTCTTTAAGATACACATCTGATTGATTCCACGTCTGGAATATGTTGTCTCGCAGTATGCTTGAAGACCTTGCTTGATGCGAGTTAATATTTCCGTATGCAAAATGAGAGAGGTTTTGTGGAAAACCTGGACGAACCGGCAATGTATCGGTGTTTGTAAGGACTTTAGCGCATTTTTGAAATCCAGTAGATATAAGGTAGTTAAAAAATATGTTGGCCATACCTGATGTTTTCTTCGTTCACTAGTTGTTAGAAAATAGATTATTTGACCAGCTCTGCTTTGGAAGAAAATAATCTGACAAAAGAAATGTCAGCCCCCACTTCAGAACCCTGTCGGGGATCCGATCGGTGGTTTTCAATTATTTATTTGTTTACACATACAGATTACATGAATTCACCCGTTTTGTTTTCAGCATATCCATAATTTTCAATTACATATACAGTCATTTCGCAATGTAAAATTTCATAAATGAATGTCAAGAAATTCAATATAGAATTTACCTACCCTCTCTCTCTCTCTCTCTCTCTCTCTCTCTCTCTCTCTCTCTCTCTCTCTCTCTTTCTCTCTCTTTTTTTTTAAAATCCATTTCTAATTCGCCTTTACCTTTTTACATTTGATATGTACATGAGTTAAAGAAGATCCTGACGATAATATCAAATGCACTCACAATACAAAATTGAGCTATCGACGGACCCCTAGCAAGCTAGAGGTGAGGCCAGGTGCCCAGGAGGAATAAGCATCGCCTGTTTGGCTAGCCGCACCCAACGTCGATGTCCACGCACGAAAATGAAAACAACATCTAAAATACTAGCACTCTCTGAGGTTTACATTACTAGTAGATTCCCCATGTTAAACGCCCGTTAGGCAGATTCAGATTCAGATTCATAATTTATTTGCGTCTCACCAACGCCAAATTCATACATGTACATACATGATATATTCTTTATAAAATCATACACAAAATAAAAATAAAATGCATGAATTATGACAGTTGCCATTCTTAATAGAATTATGAGAGACGATATAGCTTATAAAAGCAAGTAAGATCTCATAAAGTATATTAAAACATGTAAAATTTAACACAGTTTTTAAATGATTGATATATATATATATTGATATTTTAAGTATATAAAAGACTGTTCCTTTTTAAAAGTATAAGATAGCAGATTTTGGCAGACATCCAACACATGTTACTATCTTGTAAAATATGAATTAGCTTATCCTTATCAGTTAAAACATCAAAATCTTGGTAAAACATTCTTGCATATTCAAACAACATAAATCTTTCACTGGAGTAAAGTGGGCAATGCAGCAAGACATGTTCTTCATCTTCTATCATATTATTACAATTGAAGCATACTCTTTCATTAACCTGTAACCTTTCATATCTGCCCGTTTCAATTCTAAGGGGAGCAACCCCACATCTAAACTTTGCAAATGCTGATCTATATCTTTTAGGCATGTGACATAAAATATAATTTTCTGTACAATATTCATTCTTAAAACATTTATAAGTTCTTAACTTTTTCCCATGATCATATGATAAGAGCCTTTGTTTCCAATCTGAAATAAATCTATCAGTTATAGTATTCTCTATCAAAGTAAGGTCAGTTTTACATATTGGTTCATCAATTCTAAAAAATTCATTCATTTGTAATTCTTCCAATTTCTTTTTAACTTTAAAACACCAATTCTTTCTGTTTCTTGATGCCTCATTAAAAGACCATTCAAACACTTTAAAATTCAACCTATCATTATCCATTTTCAATAACCTTGACCAGTGTCTAAAAATATCTGACCACTGTCTGACACACACCGGTTTCCAACCCATGTCTCCTTGTACCGCATCATTTGGAGTGTACTTGCCAACCCCCATAAAAAATCGCATAGCTCTATATTGGACAGCATTTATACATGTATATTCTTTAAAACCCCATATAGCTGATCCATAACTAATCACTGACCAGACTAATGTATCATATAATTTCGTAAAAGTTTCAAAAGAGAAACCACCAAACTGTTTGCTTTTAACAATAAGCAGCCCTAGAGCTCTATTTGCTGATTTAGAAACATTTTTAGCCATCAATTCATAATCTAAATACTCTGTCAATAGTAAACCTAGATATAAATACTGGTCTACAATGTCAATTTCATTTTCATCATATTTAAATACATATGCAGTTCTTTGTACAGATTTATTCCTAAAATGCATGACCTTTGACTTATTCAGGTTTACACTCATCTTATTTCGTTGACACCAACAGTGTAAAATATCTAATAAAAGTTGAAGATCACTTTCTTTTTCTGCTAGTAATATAACATCATCTGCGTAAAGCAGTATACATATCTTCTCTCCGTTAATATCTACTCCAATATCTAATGCTTTAACCTCATTAACGAGAGAATTTATAAATAGATTAAATAGAATCGGTGACAAGATACAGCCTTGACGCAGGCCTTGATTTACACCAAACCACTCTGTAAAATTATTACATATTTTCACACAGCACTGAACATTTTGAAAGATTGCCTTTATCGCATTCATAAACTTTGTGCTTTTACCTACATCGTGTAAATCACTAAATAATAGCTCTCTGTTAACATTGTCATAAGCTTTACTAAAATCAATGAAAGCTGTAAAAGTGGATAGCTTTTTTGCTTTTCTTGTATCAATAATTGATGTAATAGTTAGTACCAATGTGGTCCACAGTACTCTTCTTTTTCATGAAACCATTCTGTTCATCATTTAAAATTTTATTTTGCTCAAACCACACAGTGAGCCTGTGATTTAGTACATTACAATAAACCTTATACACACAAGAAGCTAGAGTAATACCCCTATATGTGGATGGATCCATAGGGTCTGACATGGATCCCTTTGGAATGGGGGTTATAATACCTTTATTCCATGTTTCTGGAATTATACCAGTATAAAAACATCTATCAATAAATCTATGTAAAAATCAATAATATTATCATTTTTCAAAATTTCTGCTGGTATAGCATCACTACCAAGTGCTTTACCTAACTTTAACTTTAAAACAGCATTTCTAACCTCCTCAATAGTAATATTACAATCTAAAAATGCATCATGAGTAATGTAACTCTCAATATTATCATTACATGTATTATCAACAGAAGTATGCTCCCCTGAATTCAAAAGATTTTTAAAATAATATTGCCAGTTATTTAAGGCTACATTAGGATTCAGGTTAACAGTGCCATCTGGATTCAGAGACTGGAGAGGAATATATTTCTGCCTTTCATTTCCAATACCAATTTTTCCAATTGATTTCCAGAATTCTTTCGGATCACTATTTTGATTTTCAATAAGCTCGGACTGCTTTGTATGCCAATGCTGCCTCTTAGCACACTGAACTTTTTTATCAAATTGCTTGCGCACAGCACAAAATTTTTCCCGCAACCTTCTACAATCGGCACTATTACGAGCCTTTAACCAACAGCGCTCTGCATTTCGAACACTTCTCCATAATTCAGCCAATTCTGCAGACCACCACGGTTTCCGTTTTCTGAATCCTGTTGACTGGTTATTATACGGAATTTCACGCAAGTTATCTTCCATTTGATTCATTAATAAAACGGAGAACTCCTTGTACATCTTATCAACTTCCATTTGAGTATCACCTATCACTTCTAAATTATGTACGATCTGCAGAAGCTTATTCACAGTTTCTTGATCTGACATCCAATCATCTGGAAGCGGTTTAGTAACGTACCGCTTATTACCACAATTTTGCCCGCCCGGTATGCAATGATTTCGTTCCACACGTTCCTCTTCCTTTGATGAAGAAAATGTATATCGCCAAGATATCATTGAATGGTCTGGTATACATCTATGGTCAAATGTTCCTTCTGGTACACATGATTCGACCACATCTACTGCCTGACGAACAGTAAAGTCGCTGTAGCATTTAAGTTGTTCATACGGGACGAGACAGTAATCTACGACTGATGATCCTCGTGTTGAAATATATGTGAAGTCATTGCACACAGAGTTTCTACCATTAAGTATACAGCAGTTTATGGTAGATAAGAACTCACACAGTGTATTTCCATATGAGTTAACTGTGTAATCAACAATATCCCTTGCCGGCAAAAAATCTATACCTTCTATATAATCGGGAAGGTCCCCAACACGACAGTTCCAGTCCCCGCATAGATAAAAGTCTATCCCATCAGGAATTTGGTAAATTTGTATCATCAGTTGATCTAAAAACTCGTTAATATTAACCGACCTTGCTGAGAATGCTGGAGGTAGGTATACAGCACAAATATAAAATTCATTACCTCCGCCAGAGCAATTTAACCATATAATACCATCTGTATCTGTATTGACGATTTTCACTGCAAACTGTTGTAGGAAAGTTTCTTTAATGAGAAATCCTACGCCACCGGACCCTGTCCTTGCACGCCTATGAATTTGTCTTCTATTATTTCCGTACCATTTATATCCCTGAATGCAGATACTTTCATCATTACATAAATGGGTCTCTGCAATGCCCACGATATCCAGCTCAGATTTATGTATACATGCTGATATCAACCTATTTTTGTCCCCATCTTCATATCTACTCCATCCGTTTATATTCCAAAATCCGCATTTGACCTATTTACGTCCCCTGCCATTACCACGACCATTTCCGCGGCCTCGTACTCCTCCTCCTGTTTTTCCACGTCTGGGTCCACCCCTACTTGCACCCTGACCCAAACGTTGCCAACTATTATCGTCATTCTGAGTCTGACTACTTTCATTGTCTGTTTGATTTCCTTTCCTGCGCTCCACAATGCGCCCCTGTTTTACCATGTACTCGTCCGATTTACCCATAGCTTTGAGCAGTCGACGATTGTTTTCATTTACCAATCTCACCTCGCGTGGCAATTCACCTTCGACATACACATCTGCATACTTATTTATGCCTTTCAAGGTACGTTTAGCACGTAAGACAGATCGTTTCTGTTCTAGCGAACCAAGTTCTACAGTCACCAACCCTGGCCTTCTAGTTTCACTTTGTTTACGTTTGCACTTTACCACCTGCACATCGTTGACCTTCATTCCATTCAACATTCCTATGATTTTAGACTTTAATAGCCCATCATTCGTAGCTTCTCTAGAATCGTAAGGAAAGTTCTTTACTACTATGTTTGTATTGTCAGACTCATCACTTTTCTCAGTGTGCGATTTCTGTTTGTTTTGCAGTTCCTCAACCTGTCTTTGTACTTTCGTTACGTCATCTCGCACCTGTTCTACTTCATCCCGAACCCGACTTGTTATTACTGAATTAAACTTCGCCGTCAGTTTATTTTCAACATTAGTTTCTATGTCACACATTCTTTTCTCTATACGAATTGCCATAGTATTAACATTGGTAGACAAGTCTTGTATCATTTTCACCAAGTACTGAAATGCGTCGACCGGGACGAAAGACTCATTTGCATATCTGACCTTTTTCGACCCAGTTTCTGGACAAGACTCTGAACTCGGACTTCCAGATAATAAACGTTTCCTAGAAGTTGGGACAGGAGAAAAAATGTCACTTACACTACACTGACTACTCTGACTCTGACTTTGTGAGTCTATATTTTCATCGATCGACTCCGATCCCTGGCTGAACGTTGCATGTACGTTGATTGGCGCCATGACTGTGTTGACAAAGTCCTGACTGACCACCTGACCCATCGAATTTACGTTGTCTGACATCATTTTTCGCTCATACAACGTTCCAGGACAGTTCTAGGACCACAGCTTATGATTATGCACAGTATCACAATGTTTATAACCACCTGATATGTCTTTTTTGACAATTTTTTTTCTGCTCAGTTGAAAACAACTTCTACTTCTTGCGCAACTAGAATTATATTCCAATAACTTGGGTTGCTATTGTGACGTCACGTTCAGGTTTTGCAAGTAGGGAGAATTTACCAACGTTAGAATACATTTGACGCTGTTACAGGCAAAATGTACGACGCACATGCAAATAAAGATGACAGATAATTAGAATAAATGTAAATATAAGTAATAACTGTCTTACTTTTGGTGTTCATGGGTGTATAATTCTGGTTGGACACGTGCAAATTATCCGAGAATCCCTTCTCGATTCACGGAATTTGCACGTGACCAACCAGAATTATACACCCATGAACACCAAAAGTAAGACAGTCATTTCTTAAGTCGAAAGTACTATGGCAGGTAAAAATATTCAAAACACTTAATGTCAAACCCCTCGCGGGGAACTTTTTTACGAGCTCCGCAAGGAACATATTTGAATAGCAACATGTTTGAATAGCAACGTATGAACGTATTTTTGAACATGTTTAAATGTTCAAGTAGTTCAGCTGGCAAAATTAATTAAATCCTTCAAAACCAGATTTGGGCACCTGGTCTCACTCCCATATCGGGAGTTCGCTTCTTTTCATATGGTGGAGGTTTTGTTTGCTTGCTTGGGTTCCTGTTTTATCCTGATTTTGTATGCCTTCGGTTTCTGATATTCTGAAAAGAAGGGAGGAGATCTCCAACAAAACCCCGTTGCAGCATCAACAGTAAAACACCAAAACACCCGATGCAAAAACACAAAAGACGAGTACAGCACGAGACGGAAAAGAGACACACGACATGTAAACATCAAACACAAAAGACTACACATAAACCGACGAGACCAATGGGTAACCGGTGCCGACTTTGGACAGTCATATCTGTCACGCAAGTAGCAAATGGTGTGGTTATCCTGGATAAGTGCGCACAACCCTCTCACTTCTCCAATCACCCAGAGGTCTCGAAGAACGTACAATTGTGGTGTAAAACAACCTCCTCACTGTAAGATGACATCACACAAACAAGACCGCGAAACTCAGAGGCCCCATAGACACAGATGAATATGTAAATGGATATAAAAAGAGGGCATGCGTAATACAGTCCGTGCTCTGCCGGCTGTAGCGAGCTCATGTATGTAATCACCCGAGGAGTCCGACTGACATTCAGAGAGGACAGGTGGTCGGGGCCCTGTCTCTCTAAGGAGGTTTGGACAGGGCCCGCTATGGAGTCCCGTCGTCACAGTCAGTCAGATTGCAAGTCTCAAGGATGCGCTTGTACAAGACTGTAGATTGGTCAAGTACCAAGCCTAGTGTCCGTCTGGTGACATTAGGATCATACCCACGGTATAAAAGGCGTTTGATGATTCTGACGCATTTTCGATGGTTATGCTGCCTACCTTTGATCCTTTTTATTTTGTTTATCATATCACCATAAAAGACAGGTTGTGTAATACCCATAGTAATGTACTCTGTTGCATGTATTGATCCGAATTTTAAAAGAAGTTGACTGTAATTTTTGTAAAATTTCCAGAAAGTCTTAACTAGTTTTTGAAAGCGGAAACCTTGACCTAAAAGTTTTTTGGTAATTTGTAAATTTCTACTGTGAAAATCCAAAATATCAGTACATGCTCTAGCGTACCGGATGAGCTGTGATATGTAAATGCCGTATGACGGTAATCTTGGAACATCACCGTCAAGCCAAGGGAAATTTACAATGTTGAATCCAAAATCATCCCTTTTGTCATATACACTTGTATGAATCTTTCCGTTTACAATTTTGATATTTAGGTCCAAAAAGGGTGTTTCTGTATTTGAAAGGTTTGCCTTGTTAAGGGTTAATTCTTGTGGATAAATTTCATTCTTATATAATTCAAAAGCAGGATTGTCAATGGTTAGAATGTCATCCAGATACCTAGAAGTATTATTGAAACATTTCAGCTCATCAAATTTTCTTTGCTTTTGAAGATTTTGGATAAATTCTTTTTGGACCTTAATATCAAAATTGTAAACGGAAAGATTCATACAAGTGTATATGACAAAAGGGATGATTTTGGATTCAACATAGTAAATTTCCCTTGGCTTGACGGTGATGTTCCAAGATTACCGTCATACGGCATTTACATATCACAGCTCATCCGGTACGCTAGAGCATGTACTGATATTTTGGATTTTCACAGTAGAAATTTACAAATTACCAAAAAACTTTTAGGTCAAGGTTTCCGCTTTCATAAACTAGTTAAGACTTTCTGGAAATTTTACAAAAATTACAGTCAACTTCTTTTAAAATTCGGATCTATACATGCAACAGAGTACATTTCTATGGGTATTACACAACCTGTCTTTTATGGTGATATGATAAACAAAATTAAAAGGATCAAAGGTAGGCAGCATAACCATCGAAAATGCGTCAGAATCATCAAACGCCTTTTATACCGTGGGTATGATCCTAATGTCACCAGACGGACACTAGGCTTGGTACTTGACCAATCTACAGTCTTGTACAAGCGCATCCTTGAGACTTGCACTCTGACTGACTGTGACGACGGGACTCCATGACGGGCCCTGTCCAAACCTCTTTAGAGAAGACAGGGCCCCGACCACCTGTCCTCTCTGAATGTCAGTCGGACTCCTCGGGTGATTACATACATGAGCTCGCTACAGCCGGCAGAGCACGGACTGTATTACGCATGCCCCCTTTTTATATCCATTTACATATTCATCTGTGTCTATGGGGCCTCTGCGTTTCGCGGTCTTGTTTGTGTGATGTCATCTTACAGTGAGGAGGTTGTTTTACACCACAATTGTACGTTCTTCGAGACCTCTGGGTAATTGGAGAAGTGAGAGGGTTGTGCGCACGTAATCCAGGATAACAACACCATTTGCTACTTGCGTGACAGATGGCCGTCCAAAGTCGGCACCGGTTACCCATTGGTCTCGTCGGTTTATGTGTAGTCTTTTGTGTTTGATGTTTACATGTAGTGTGTCTCTTTTCCGTCTCGTGCTGTTCTCGTCTTTTGTGTTTTTGCATCGGGTGTTTTGGTGTTTTACTGTTGATGCTGCAACGGGGTCTTGTTGGAGATCTCCTCCCTTCTTTTCATAAGTGTATAAAAATAAATCTGCAACAAGAGGCGCACAGTTAGTACCCATAGGAATTCCTACAACCTGCTTGTATGGATCCTCACCAAATCTAACATAAATATTGTCCAAGAGGAAGGACAAGGCATTGCACAGGTCACTACATGTCCATGATTTGTATGATTTGTAGTCTGTCGAGGAAAAGAAACCCTTCGATTCAGATGTACAAATGTAAGTTTTTCGCTCTCGATCAAAACACCATTTAATGAGATTAGATAATCGATCATTAATTTTGTCATGAGGAAGTGTGGTGTACATATTAGAGAAGACGTATGAAGAAATCGTATTGGCTTGGAAATTTCCAGATTTCATTTTTTCAATCACATCCCCTGAATTCTTAATAGACCAAAATAAATTTACATCGTTCCTGTTTAGAACCGTTTCACAATATCTAGTTATGTGTTCTTTAATAGCAGTAAGTGCTGACGTCAGATTTCTAGACAAAATTGTAGTGGAGCACTTACTAGAATTAGCAATAAATCGAAATTTGTAAGGAGACTTGTGCAGTTTCGGTATGCAATATAGTGTTGGGAGATCCAATTTAGAAATAGAGATATTGAATGAAGACAGTTCACTGTTATGCTTGCCTAAAATGTTAGATGCACTTTCATTGCTTTTGATATATGTATTTGTAGACGAAAGTTCCGAAATCAAAGTTGATATGTAGTGACGTTTTCAAATGATAATGGTGTTGTTGGCTGCTTTATCAGCTGGTGCAAAGACATATTTTTCATGTAATTTACTTAGTTTTGATTTGAAATATCTTTCTGATTTGGAACGTGGATTTTGAAAAAGATGAGGGTTTTTATGGAAGTTATCTATTCGAATATCCGTTATATCTAAAATGAGGTTTTTCCAGTCATTCAGAGCATGCGGTTCGACTCCTTCTGATTTACATCATCTTTTCGTATAATTATCTAAGGCTTCCGTAAGCACTTCACGGCATTTGACAATATCTATCTTGGATGGGATTCTATACTTAGGTCCTTTTTAAAGAAGACCACGGAGCTGTCTGTCTTGGATAATTGAAAAGTCACCTGTAACAACATGGCCAGCTGGTTTGTAGAGATATTTAGAAGTTACACATTCTCAAGAAGCATGACACGATTCAAGTATGTCAGGATCCGTTGTAACTTTATTATAGTTAAAAACAAAGTTTCGAATAAGTTTCTTGTACTTATAACAAATAAGAGGTGGCTCTAAATATTCAAAATATTGAGGAATGGTTCTTTGTACGCGATGATCCCGAAAAATATTAGAGATGTTTAGAAGATCAAAACCTTTGTTAATAAACGGGATTTTTATGAATCGTCTTTTCGGTGAGGTGTTTTTCACAATAGGATAAAGTTTATACTGTGCGAATGAGACAATGGTATTAAGTCTGAATCAGTCAGTGTTTCTTAAGAATGCAACCTCTGCTTCATCCAAGATAGATTTCAAGTGTATAACTGGTATTGACGACAGAGCATTTAACAGCTCATGTCTTCCGCCATTGCGTGCTATAGTAAGTAAATCGTTGAGAGAGCGGTATATTCTGGATCGTTTTCTTTTTTGTTTGTTTCGTCTTTTCCCGTGTGACCTGTATTTCCTTTTAGTGTTTGGGCGAATTGAAAAGATGTTGATATTGGTAGAAGCTGAGGAAATGTTTCCTTGTCCATAAATTTGATCGTTTAAACCAAGAGGGTACGCAGTCTGAAGTTTGGCGATCCAGGCAAGTTCAGCTTGTAGTCGGCGTTTTTTAATTTCGGTCTTACTTTCATTTTTACGTTTTGGAAAAGTCTGAACTGGGGTAATGGTGATATCCGAAGTAGAATGATTATATTTAACAAAGTGATTATAAAGAAAGTTTCTGTGTTTTTGTTGACGTGAGGTTCTGATCTTATAAGAATGGTTCCTAAAACGAGATTTTAAAGGTTGGCCTGTCTCACCTACATATTGTGCGCCACATCCCCTGGCATTTCAAGTCATTACGTAAATAAGATCTTGAGACGATCAATCGATGTCTTGGTCTACCTCGATTTTGAATTTCTGCCCATTTACACTAGATGTTATTATGGAGTCGCAGTTGATGAGGTGACACAACGAGCATCTTTTACTTTTGCACTTAGAAATAATTGAGAACCCTCTGTGTCTGTTGTTGAATGTAGAGCCTGCAGATGGAGTATTGCGTAAAATACGACTGTGGGGGTCTAAATTTGAGAGGTGATAAGAGTACTCTTGGTGAGGAAAAAAGTTTTTTTCTGTTGAATGTCGATGATGGTAAAGTGACTGTAGTGACAGAGGGTAATCTCAAGGGGGTTAGTTTGATACGAGGCGACCTTAAAAATGCCATAATGCGATAATGGAAGAAAAGTGAATTAGAGTCTTACGTAGAAGACACTACAACAAAGCCAAGTTAGAGAACACAATGAAATTAAAACACTTCAAACATCGGGTCGCGTGGAATTGCTTTACCAACTCCACACTGCAACACGAAATAAGTGTAGATATAAAAAGAAGGGAGGAGATCTCCAACAAGACCCCGTTGCAGCATTAACAGTAAAACACCAAAACACCCGATGCAAAAACACAAAAGACGAGTACAGCACGAGACGGAAAAGAGACACACGACATGTAAACATCAAACACAAAAGACTACACATAAACCGACGAGACCAATGGGTAACCGGTGCCGACCTTGGACGGCCATCTGTCACGCAAGTAGCAAATGGTGTGGTTATCCTGGATTACGTGCGCACAACCCTCTCACTTCTCCAATTACCCAGAGGTCTCGAAGAACGTACAATTGTGGTGTGAATTATCAATTTTATGCTGTATGCAGGGATATGGTCATTATTCGAACTCAGAAAACTTGGCCAAATCAAGAACATACTTACGATGGCTTAACATCAGTAGGGAAAATAGAATTTGTGACCTTTGTGAGACTGACGGACTTGGAGACGAATTCCACAATTTACTTGAATGTCCTGCATTAAAAGAAGGGAGGAGATCTCCAACAAGACCCCGTTGCAGCATCAACAGTAAAACACCAAAACACCCGATGCAAAAACACAAAAGACGAGTACAGCATGAGACGGAAAAGAGAAACACGACATGTAAACATCAAACACAAAAGACTACACATAAACCGACGAGACCAATGGATAACCGGTGCCGACTTTGGACGGCCATCTGTCACGCAAGTGGCAAATGGTGTGGTTATCCTGGATTACGTGCGCACAACCCTCTCACTTCTCCAATTACCCAGAGGTCTGGAAGAACGTACAATTGTGGTGTAAAACAACCTCCTCACTGTAAGATGACATCACACAAACAAGACCGCGAAACGCAGAGGCCCCATAGACACAGATGAATATGTAAATGGATATAAAAAGAGGGCATGCGTAATACAGTCCGTGCTCTGCCGGCTGTAGCGAGCTCATGTATGTAATCACCCGAGGAGTCCGACTGACATTCAGAGAGGACAGGTGGTCGGGGCCCTGTCTTCTCTAAAGAGGTTTGGACAGGGCCCGTCATGGAGTCCCGTCGTCACAGTCAGTCAGAGTGCAAGTCTCAAGGATGCGCTTGTACAAGACTGTAGATTGGTCAAGTACCAAGCCTAGTGTCCGTCTGGTGATATTAGGATCATACCCACGGTATAAAAGGCGTTTGATGATTCTGACGCATTTTCGATGGTTATGCTGCCTACCTTTGATCCTTTTTATTCTGTTTATCATATCACCATAAAAGACAGGTTGTGTAATACCCATAGTAATGTACTCTGTTGCATGTATAGATCCGAAAGTTGACTGTAATTTTTGTAAAATTTCCAGAAAGTCTTAACTAGTTTATGAAAGCGGAAACCTTGACCTAAAAGTTTTTTGGTAATTTGTAAATTTCTACTGTGAAAATCCAAAATATCAGTACATGCTCTAGCGTACCGGATGAGCTGTGATATGTAAATGCCGTATGACGGTAATCTTGAAACATCACCGTCAAGCCAAGGGAAATTAACTTCTATAAGAAATCCTCTTCTTCTGCTTAAAATAATTCGAAGACCTAATATCTTAAATCTAAAATAATAATGAATTCACACTGACACTCGATATAACGAAAAGTATGCACTTTTTTTAGAATAATTCTTAAAGAGAATCCTGCGTTTTTGGCTGGATATAGTATCTGTATGGCATCAATTAATTATTAAAACTACTTAAAGTAGACATTCATTATTCCATTATATTTTCACCTTTTTCATCATTCTTCGTCACTGTAACATTAGTATATTTATGCATATTTTCTTATCATTCCTGTCCATAGGTGTTTGTAAGGATTTTTGTGCATTTTTGGAATCCAGTAGATATAAGGTAGTTGAAATTGAATAATGTCGATATTATCCGAATACTTATCACATTACATGAGCAGTATCATAACTTATGTCTCAATACTATTGTATCAACAAAGGTTATGAGAAATAAAGTATATATATGGACAACTGATTTGCATCAGCAAATGGAATTTTCCTTGAATAGCGACAGAAAAAAAAACAAGGAAGATGAAAAACAATCTTAAGTATCTTTTCCCGTGAGACTCGATTAACATATTATTTCTCATAGAAAAAGGAAATTACGACTTGTTCCTTGTAATTAAATTAGAAATCATAATTCAGAATTAAATAGTGGAAATAAAAAGGCAACTTTGGTATTCCGAATACTTATCACTTGCGAATCACTTCCTTATGTAAAGGTCTATAATTCTTAGGTTAAAACGGTTTCTAATTACTTAATAAAGCAAATATAATCCACCACCAGCGATATTCACTCGTCCATTTCGAATCAATGCCGAATATGGTTATTCATTGGCTTACATAAGTGGAGTAGTGCTAAAACATTTACTGGTACAGCCATGTTTCAAAATTAGACTACATAAGACAAGTAATTAGAATTTTTTTTAAATACATGTACATCATTTACTGGACTGGAGAGAGAAAGTTTAAAGGTACGTGAGGATGCCCTTAGAGTATGAACCTACACATACCCTTTCACTGTACACATGTTGTGCTTGCAGGCTTGTTTCGGACCACGATTCCTATAGAGGCTGTAGAAGACTTATTTTAGAAATTAATGATGTCATAAGTATCCCCCCGCCCTATGACACGATATTTGTGTCTCCTGTTTCCATTTTTTGAAAAAAAGGGTATTGCAAATAATATTGGCCAGTCTGATTTTGAGTTTTTGATGTGGAATGGTTGTGTAGAGCGTGGAGAAGTCTAAAGAATTAATGCTGGTAAATTGGTGGCTTTCAAATTAGCCAAATGTTCCTTAGAATTCTTTAAGATCCACATCTGATTGATTCCACGTCTGGAATATGTTGTCTCGCAGTATGCTTAAAGAGCCTGCTTGATGCGAATTAATATTTCCGTATGCAAAATGGAATGAAGTTTTGTGGAAAACCTGGACGAACCGGCAATGCATCGGTGTTTGTAAGGATTTTAGTGTATTTTTGGAATCCAGTAGATATAAGGTATTTAAAAAAGATATGTTGGCCATACCTTATGTTTTCTTCGTTCACTAGTTGTTAGAAAATAGATAATTTGACCAGCTCTGCTTTGGAAGAAAATAATCTGACAAAAGAAATGTCAGCCCCCACTTCAGAACCCTTTCGGGGATCCGATCGGTGAATTTCGATTATTTATTTGGTTACACATACAAATTACATGAATTCACCCGTTTTGTTTTCAGCATATCCATAGTTTTCAATTACATATACAGTCATTTCGCAATGTAAAATTTCATAAATGAATGTCAAGAAATTCAATATAGAATTTACCTACCCTCTCTCTCTCTCTCTCTCTCTCTCTCTCTTTCTCTCTCTCTCTGTCACACACACTTTAAATCTATTTCTAATTCGCCTTTACCTTTTTACATTGTATATGTACATGAGTTAAAGAAGATCCTGACGACAATATCAAAAGCACTCACAATAGAGCACAAAATTGAGCTATCGACGGACCCCTAGCAAGCTAGAGGTGGGACCAGGTGCCCAGGAGGTATAAGCATCACCTGTTTGGCTCGCCGTACCCATCGTCGATGTCCATGCTCAATCTTTTCCGAATGAAGAATGGCTAAAACGTAAAATTCAACAAACTCTGATAGATCAATGTAAACAGAATTGGTTATCCAAAATTGAAGACTCTCCGAAGGCTCTAAATTATAGGATATATAGGGAAAAACTAGAATTTGAAAACTACTTTAACTTCCTCTCAGATAAAGATGCTCTGACTTTTTTGTAAATTCCGTACGTGTAATCACTACTTACCAATAGATAATCTGATGTTTGAATTTTTAGAAGCAGAACTCATGCTAAAATGGTTTTCCCCTTTTTTTGCGGCGATTTTTCATTGAACAATATGCATTTTCCCCCAAAATACCCATTCAGCAATGAAAAATTCAAGGAGTATTATACCATTTATTGTCCATGTCGGTTTCAAATATTACGTGATATGATATTAGAGTTATATCCCTGTATGCGCAACCCTAACCGTAAGTGAAACTTAACAATATGCTGAAGTTAAGCTGATTTCCGCCACTTTTGACCTTAGGGAAGACAACCCATTACATAACAATGTTACGCAACACTTTGCACAATTATATAGTAAGATAGCATCTATGAATAGCTATACTAAGAATAGTTCACAATGAACGTATTCTTCATCTTCATAAAAAATTATGAACTATTTATCTTGAATGCCATAAAACCTGGTTACAAGAAAAGCACGATGCTTTCTGGAATATTTCCACTCATGTACAATGTACAGTTGCTCAGAAGAACAAATAATTTTTCATTGATAATTCTTATTATCAACTGTTATCAATGGTATTGACCAAGCGTCAACCTCACAAGAATTGAAATTGATTTCTGCACCTTTAACGAAACCAATAATTTTTACAAATAAATCAAATGAACAACAAATGACTTATATTCTTTCTCACTGAAAAGTCGTCACTGACACATTTGTTCAAAAGGCTCGACTGTGGTTGCCGAGTGTTATGCCTTTTTTCCATTTCAAAATATATTACTTAATGTCGACATTCTTTTTAAAATCTTTCAAAATTCATAAATCGTTATCATATTTTGTGAGCCAATTTCTATCAACCTCGGTGTGGCAGAGGGTCGTCGAATGTAGTGGTAGACGACAAGCTGTGTTTAAAGCTTCGGGGAATTTTCATCTGATAATATATAGATAATGTTTTATATATGAGATATACTCTCATTTGTAAGCTTATTATTTTAATTTTTGTCACTCCTAAACATATTGAAACAATCAGATTTGTAAGCTAATTATTTATTTCGTTCCCATACACCTTGAACTTTATATGACTAGTGTAATGAAAAAGAATTGGATGGTACAATGAAAATATGAACAAAAATTTCAAACAGAAAACTTTGATGCCGCCAAGGCTGGTGGATACCAGTATTTAAGGTTAGAATCATCCTCAACGCCGAATTGTAACACATCCATCGGCTTTGAAATTTGCTTCACAGCCTAAGTGATTGGTGTTGCTAGCAAACAGGAGATGCTTGTTCTCCCCGGGTACCTGACCTTATCTCCATTTTTAAAAATAATTTCTATGCTCTTCACTGTTTGTTTCTGTAGAAGTCTTCAGAGTTCATTGTATTTCATTTCAGAAGCAAGCTGTGCAAACATTATGTCTGACAAGCTTTGAAATCACATGATTTACATTTATAAAGACGTTTTTATTTTTTCTTTCATCTTATTCTAGCGCTACCCGCAACGAAGTTCATTTTACTGGGAAGATAATCAAGTGTATAACATTGTTGCATTTCTGACGCAGTACCGGCCTTCTCTAGATTAAGTCAATACACTTAGAAAAATTGAGACTGTTTCCATAGTACATGTACACTTGTCCCCTTTTTTAGCTCACCTCGACCAAATTGAAGTTAAGTATCTAACCTTCATTTTCCGCTTCATTGACTTGGTTAAGAAGTTTTGGGAAGCTCAATGTGATTTGGTGAAGAAATTAAAGTACTAATAGGTTCTTAAGAAAACGGAAATTTCCCTTTTATTTGTAAACGGCAAAAAAATATTACTAGAAAATTTAAATGGTAATGCAGAAGGAAAAGCACTATTCAAAAACATAGCCTTTTTAACCTTATAAGACATCATTTTTGGTGTACTCATAGGAAAATAGCAATATTTTACGCTAAGAAATTATCTAAGTCGTTTTTCTAAACAAGGGTCGAGTATATTAAATAAAACGGCAATACCTATTCATACAGGTAGATATTCACTGATCATTCAGGCATAAATCTATGTGCACAACTATGATTATGGCTTTTGCATTAGTCAAACTTGACCAGTGTAGGTTTTAATGACTTAATGCATGGAAAAGATGATTTACCATGCTATTTTCATATGTGTAGAGGGGAAACGCAAAAATGATACCAAAATAAAATTTCATTTTCAAACAGTGCTCTAAAAGTTGAATATTTCTCTCGATATTTATATGTGTCTATCTCAAAGCGTTTTCACGTAAAATCAAAATTTCTGTTTTCTTAACTGGCTGTTAGTACTTTAGTGGTAGATATCAGTTCTGACAAAGTACTGATGATTGCTACAAGAACCAAACTTGGAAAAGTGATAAATCTTGTGATGCTATTATATCACACTGAAAACTCGCTTGTCCATCTTTAAAAGAGGCAAGTGCATGACGATTTGATTACTTGAGAAATGTATTTATTCACTGATATAAACTCATGTAGTTTGACATCATTAGTCAAGTATTTACTTGTATGAAAAATGTAACCGCGCGAGAAACTGTTTCTTAAAGTATTGTTTAGTGAATATTACCTATACAAATACAACATGTGTTTTGTATAAACAGTATACTATCGACAACTCACGTGATTTTTCTTTATCATTTTTTATGTTGTCAAGCGTACGCATTTGCAATGCATATAAAAATTGTCTTAAGCAAAAATACTAGCTAGGATACGACAAACTAAATCAAAATACGCAATCTTATCACACGTTAATGTAGCTGAGCGAAATGATAATTTTTAAATCAATGATTGAAAATTGATCAAATAGACAAGCCACATTTAACTAAATCTAGTGCCGGGGAGGGAAGGTGGAGAGTCATGCTTTCTAAAGCCCGGTACACACGGTAAGATTTTTCTTATAAGACTTGTATTATAATACAGAATCTTACCGTGTGTACACCCTTAATACACTGTATTACAAGATTTTCAAAAACATATAAGACTGTATTAGCGATGGGGCACTGCTCTATCAAGTCTAATAAGATGTCTCTTTCTGTGCGTGTCATTTTTGTGTTTTACAGTGGGTGTTTTGGGAGGTTGCTGTTGATGCTGCAACTAGGTGTTGTTGGAGATCCCCTCCTCTCTTTTATCTCTAGCCAATGAAATTGCGCATGCTCTGTCTCATTATTCATCAACATTTGTAACTAAAAATATTAATACATGGAAAACCCCGAAATTCATGTGTTTCCATGGTGGTCAATTTCCTAAATAAGACATGGAAAAATTAATTTTGATTGATTTTTACATTTTCGGAAGTGGAAGGGGGATTATGGAATCCTTCGCGGGAAGTGTTTTACCAAAAATATTCAAGTGGTAGGGTTCTGGTTATATTATCTGCTACTTTTAGGGGTGCTTTCGTTAGGAGTCCACGATGGACACTAAATGCTTCTTTACACTTCGTGCATGGCTTTGTCCAGTATCTACTTTTAATCTTTTCCGTTTTGAGTCAATTTCTTTCACGCTTGTAAAACCTGTTGTTGTAATTAACTTGTCTTCAATTAATGGGATATTTTAGCAGGAGAAAACCACGTGAAGTAGACTATTTGTTTACAGTCTTATAAGATTTGTATTACCGTGTGTACGGTAGAGTCTTACGAGACATAAAATCTTATAATACAAGTCTTATAAGACTAGTCTTACCGTGTGTACCGGGCTTTAGCGGCTATAAAAGTAAGGAGGAATAACAAGTAAAGAGGAATAAATCGTTATTCGATCTGTGATATACATGTCTGTCTGTTCTTAAATGATGCTGTTTAATTTGAAGACGTTTAACATCGATTGACAGTAATAAATAATGTCATTCCATGTAGATAACTGGACCTGTTTCCACATGACGTGAAATAAGTCTGTGTATTCTATCCGTGCAAGTAGGTTACGAATTATTACTGTATACAGACAATCCTGACTGCGGGTAATAATCAAGCTTTATTTTAGGTGTGCGTATTGGCCTTTAAGTCAATTTTTAATAAAAAGATAACAGATAAATATCTAGATAACAGACATGAAACACAAATCAATCTATGTTTGATTAGATTCTGGCTGTGTACTCTTTTTCCGATACAAGAATTGAGTATCTAATTCCTGTCAGAAATCCGTATCATTCATAGGATCCAAATAGAATTTTATGACTGAATAGTTTGTCTGAAATAGTGTTGATTAGTATTCCAAAAATATTCAGTCTTTTTGTCTTTGGTGCAAATCAGTGATATCATCCTTTCTTACACTTCAACATCAGTAAATTGATCATTTATCACGCTTCAACGTCACTAAATTGAACATGCTAATGCAATTGAAATGAACTTTGGTGCAGCGCACCCCCTTTCCCCCCTCATCCCGCCCTATTTCCTCCCCTCCCTCTCATTTGTCCCCCTTCCCTCCCTCCTCTCTTCCCCCTCTCTCCCTCCTCCCGCCCCTTCCCCCTCCCTTTCACCCTGTCCACCCCTCATATAAAGTTCATTTAAGCGATTTGCTGATCGCGGAAGAATGCTCACTCTGACCTGAATATTGGACTATTTCTACATATTGCATACGCAAATAACGATTTCCGAAGTTTATCGAAATCGTGTGTACCCTAGAATAAAAATGTCTATAAAACAAAACTTTTGAGAAACAATTTATGCAAGTAATACATAGATGTTCAAGTGGTAGCATTAAATGACAAATATTGAAAAAAACCATATCCCCATCAAGAAGTAAAAAATCGTTAATCGAAAAATAATCTAACCGAGGGCATACAAAACCAGGATAAAACCAGAACTAAGGAAATGGAACAGAAATAACAAAAACAAAATATATGATGAGAAGTGAACTCCCTGCGAAGGAGTGAGATCAGGTGCCCAGGAAGAGTGAACTTCTCCTGCTTGCATGCGATACCCGCCACTTCAATTTAGTAGAAAAGTATGTAAATCTCACAATTCGGTAGAAAAGTCACAATCGGTACCTCCCACAAAGGCTGAAAAACGTATAAATTGTTACGCCATGGCATACAAAGTCTACGTCAGATTATTATTTATGACTCTAGACAAGGGGACGCCATAGTGTGCTACCATGACCTCATATCGAAAATAGAACTTCCTCAGTGACGATGTTAGTCGGTCACAAATGTATCCGTGACTGAGAAGCTTAACTGAAAGCCGTCTAGCTCTTAGAACAAAATCTGAGTACTTGGAGCTTGCCCGAGCATGAGGTATTAATTGAGAAATGAAAACACCATATGCTGGTGACGACGGGATATTGCTACTCAGAAAGGAAAATTTGTGATATTTGAATTGAAGTCGTCACGTTTACCTGAGGATGAGGTGTTCATATAACCATTGGAGTCAAAAGATAACATGATCTCCTAATAGGACGCTGAACTATTGGTCCCTGTCGTTTCTTTAATTTCAAGTTCAACGGCACAGATTGCGCCAAGATAATTTGCAAAGTTTGGATTATTGATGGTCAGCAGATCATCAACGTATCTGTACGAGAAGTTGAAGTTAAGAGCTAACTTTTTTTGCTCTCAGATATTAAGGATTGAATAAATTAAGCTTCGTATGAGTATAAAAATATGTCATCGAGGAGCGGGGCACAATTGGTTCCCATTGGAATGTCAACAACCTGTTGGAAGACCTTACCTCCAAAGTCCACAAAAATGTTGTAGATCAGGAAATTCAGCATCTTGATGACATCTGATTCAGTATACTTTGTTTTTGGTTCAGATTTCTCTTTTTCAATGTAAGGTTTTTCGTAATTTACGACAAGGAATTTATATTTGCGATTACTGTTTTACTCGTAAATGCATTGCTAATAATTTGTGACAGTCCCTCTTTCAATTTAGTATGTGGGATTGTGATGTAAAGTGTCGAAAAATCAAACGATTTTGAACTGTGTTGATTTGAGGTGTTCTAATAGCTCTTTCGAATTTTCTAAGATCCATATTTGGTTTATACCGCTAAGCGAATACACATTTGAACAATACTTTTGAGGCCTGACTTAATTTCAGATAAAAATTTTGGTGAGTAAGACCGATACAAATTTGGTCGAACATTTTTAGGATTCAGCAATGAAACATTTGCCGTAAAACCCATTTACGATAAAACTTCGTTATTGACAGACAAATCCCTGCGAAACAATTTGCAACTTAAGGGAAAACTTATTGTTATAGTACATATTGATTAATGATTGTATTTCAACGGCTGTTTTGATTGCTAATGAGGCATGATTGAAATTCTTTAAAAGTTTTCTTTTTTTAAGATAGGATTTGATAAATTTATGATCTCTTCTTCTCTAGTAATTCTCTTAATCATAAAAAAAATTAAATTGTTTCTTTGAAGCACCTACATCAAAACACTGTAATATAAGGTAGTGTTTTATACGTTACAGTAGCTTCACCCAGAACGAATTTCTATTTTACATTCTATGAAGTTCTATGCAGATTAAAGATATATGTTTGTGGCTCTTTCTTTTTTATTTCAATGTTTTGTCGTGAAATTTAAATGAGTTTTATATATTTTACTTTATTAAGAAGTAGTTTGTTTTTCATCCCCATGGCGGAACGTGCTTCTTTTTCAGCTTTCAGGACTTCTTTACTAGACTGAATGTGATACATAGCTTGAATATAAATTGAGCAAATTAGATTCAATAATCACGACTGACCCATAGATTAGGACAGTAATGCCACTTAATAACAAACTTTGGCTTCAGGCAGCAGTCTCACGCTCAGCCGTAGTTGTTTCTAGTACATACGCGGCAAGTTATCAATGTTTTAAATTGCGGATGACCAACAGTAATTACTAATGGTCTAAGTGACAAATATGGATAATGACCATATCCCTGTTTACAGCATAAAATCGATAATTCAGAAAATCAGAAACCGAAGGCATACAAAATCAGGATAAAACAGGAACCAAAGCAAACAAACAAAAACCTCCACCATATGAAAAGAAGCGAACTCCCGATATGGAAGTGAGACCAGGTGCCCAGGAAGAGTAAGCATCTCCTGCTTGCATGCAACACCCGTCGCTTCAATTTGGTAGAACTGTCACATCCGGTTACTTCCATTTTGGAAGACATAGAGTACAATCTTTGGTTGGATGGTTCAAATGGTCTATGACAGAATATCATCCACCATTCTGGAGAGTGGGACATCATAGTGTATGACGAGTTCCCCATATCGACCGTAGAACCATAGAAATGTTAGACCGTAGAAATGTTATTTGAAAGTAATCATTCTTATGATAGTCTTCTTATAATTACCTGGAATAAAACAATTCAAGCTAAATATGAATCTTTTTTATTTACTATTAAGAAAAGGATGACATACTGCTGCATTATTCTATCCTATTTATCTAATATACATGACAAGCTACATCTCTCTTAAGACTTCAGTAAAAAAGGGGGAGGGTTCCAGCTTTGAAAATATTGTCACAGAAAAGCTAAGAAACAAAGAGAAAAGAAAAGAAAACAGAACAAAACAAAAAACAAAAACAAAAACAAAACAAAACAAAACAAAAACAAATGAAACCTACAAGTGATAAAAAACTTCCCGCTGGAGTTTTACTTATTATAATTGAGTGATAGTTTGACATTAATTTTTCATTTTCTTTTATTTTGCAAAGCTGGAATGGAATGCTAGACAGATAAGCCTCCATCAGTGTATTTTGAGTTGCATACCAATGCCCGTGTATATTTGAAAATGACATTTTCGACATAAGGTGCATCCGAAAATCTGTATCATATGTGAATTGGTCATGAAATTCTTGGCGAGTGGTAGCAAGCTCATCAATTTTTTAAAAATAGATCGTTACAATTTGGGATTTCAACTGCAAGATCATCATATTCAAAACAATGTTGACCACCAAAAGAGGGGGAACGATACCGTCTAGATTCACAAGTGATTCATCCAAAAACTGCAAAGAAATCACTGGAATGCAAACTTAGCTGGAAATATTATTTTATAGAAGTTTAGTGCTTTAGGATGAAAAGAGTATTCCGAAAAAATGGCTGAAAAATGGAGGGGCGCCCCCTTCTATTTTTTTCATTTGCATCGAATGTTGGTAAGCAAAGAATTATTGTTAAATAAGACAAGAAAATAATGCTTCCTATCTGTAACTTCCATTGCTCTTATTTCATAATGTGTTATTGGTATTACCTATACCCTTTTTCATGTGTTTTTCTCTTCTAATTGTTCTAGGTCTGCATGTAGGGTATTATAAAATCGTCCTGTCACTGTTTTCATTGCTTAGAATTCCTATCAATTTAAAGGAGACATAAAGAGCAGATGGAGCTCTTTCGATAACCTTATAGAATATTTTAAAATTTTTATTGAGAAAGACTACTAATTTTGGGACGAGAGCTATATATGATTTAAAAGGATTCATAGAGTAATTTCATTTACAAATAAAGCTAATGTCATAGGATAGAATTATCAGTATTTTCTTCACCTTAGTTTCAAGTATTCCACAATAATTTTTCAAAATTACAATTATGCTTATCGATCAGTGAATGAATGTCAAACACAAAACCAGATTCCAAAAAAATTGTTTTTCTTATGATACTCTTACCCCTTTTTATATGATAGACCCCCCCCCCCCCCCTGAACTCCATCTTCATATTCATCCGTGATGCATGGGCTTCTTCATTTTGCAGTCTTGTTTGTGTGGTCATCTAACTGTGGGGAAGTCGCTTTACACTTTAATTGTGCGTTGTTCGAGACCCTTTGGTAAGCGGAAAAGTAGGAGGGTTGTACGCACGTAATCCGGATAAGTACACAATTTGCTTCTTGTGTAGCAAATGGCAGACCTAAGTCGGCACCAGTTACCAATTGGATTCGTTGGTTCATGTGCAGTCTTTTGTTTTTTTTGTTTTTGATGTTTCTATGTCGTATGTCTCTTTTTCGTCTCTTGCTGTGCTCGTCTTTGTGTTTTATAGAAGGTATAGAGTTGGAACCCTTCCGCATTATTCGCATCGGGGTGTTTTGCTGTTGGTACTGCAACAGGGTCTGGTTGGAGATCATCTCCCTTCTCTAATGAGCTGATAAATTTCCATTGTTAATTCTCACATAATTGAAAAAGAGCTGAATGACCGCGAGTGCCAAACAGTATGTTACACATGATAAATGATCAATTTTAAACTATCAAACTATCTATATAAAATATCTGAATTAAGGGGAATATCACAGAGTACCTAAGTAAATATGGCATCATCATACATACGAGTAATGATCGTTCTCATGTATCTGCTCCTGTGCTCCGCTGGTAAGTGCTATTAATATTGTATCTCGTCTTTTCACTGCAAATATTCGTCAAATATTTATTTCTATTATGAGGTCATTTCTTTTTTTTCAGGTTCAATGTTATTTGACGCAAAAAATAATATAATATAGAAAGTATGAAAATTTGATAATAAAACGTCAGAACGTTTGAAACAATTCTAGGAAAGTGCAATGTTAATATAAAATTACTACGCTATGCGATTTAAACAAAGTAAGGGCAAATTGATCATTGGACCAGGTAACCTTGGTTTATGTGTAGTCTTTTGTTAAGTGTTTCGATGCCGTCTTTGATGTTAGGTGTTTAATTAAGATATTAATGTCTTTCTTTTGGTGTTCATTGATGTATAATTCTGGTTGTTCACTAACGAATTCCGTGAATCGCGAATTTGAATTAAAATTTGAGCATGTAGTTTACAGAGAGTGAGCGTCGTCAAATGTACTATATAGTCTTGGATGTATCACTGGGTTGGGTGACTCCCCCCCTTTGATCCTCCAAAACCGACTTAACTTTCTGACGTTCTGATCGACAACATTTTTCTGGTGTTTGGAGGGAAGGTCTTCCAGCAAGTTGTCGGAATTCCAATGGGGACCAATTGTGCGCCACTCCTTGCCGACATTTTCCTTTACTCGTACGAAGCTTAATTCATTCAATCTTTGTTTTCTGAAGGGAAAAGATACTTAGCTAGCTTCTGACTTCAACTTCCCTTACAGATACATAGACGATAATCCTCACACAATTGAAAAAGAGCTGAATGACCGCGAGTGAAATGCCAAACAGTATGTTACACATGATAAATGATCAATTTCAAACTATCAAACTCTATTTATAAAATATCTGAACTAAGGGGAATATCACAGAGTACCTTAGTAAATATGGGTTCATCATACATGCGAGTAATGATCGTTTTCATGTATCTGCTCCTATGATCCACTGTCATAGAGTGATGATGACAATATCCCTGTATACAACGCATAATCGATAATTCAGAAAATTAGAAATCGAAGGCATACAATATCAAGATAAAACATGAGCAAAAGCAAACAAACAAAAACCACCACCATATGAAAAAAAAGCGAACTCCCAATATGGGAGTGAGACCAGGTGCCCAGGAAGAGTAAGCATCTCCTGTTTGCATGCAACACCCACCACTTCAATTCGGTAGAATTGTCACATTCGGTTACTTCCATTTCGAAAGACATAGAGTACAATCTTTGGATGGATGGTTCAAATGGTCTATGCCAGAATATTATCCACCATTCTGGAGAGTAGGACATCATAGTGTATGACTAGTTCCCCATATCAACCGTAGAACTTCCTCAGTGACGATGTTAGTCGGTCACAAACATATTCCTGACTGAGAAGTTTATCTGAAAGACGCCTAGATCTCAGAACAAAATCCGCATATTTGGTTCTTGCTCTGGCATAGCGTATCAACTAAGATATGAACACGCCATGAGCAGGCGATGAAGGGATGTTGCTACTCAGAAAAGGAAAGTTTGTAATGCTGAAATTGAAGTCGTCACGTTTGTCGTAGAGTGAGGTGTTCATGTGACCATCAGTGTCGTAGGACAACATTATGTCCAAATAGGATGCTGAATTATTTGTCTCTCTAGTTTCTTTGATTTCAAGTTCCGAAGGGTAGATTCTGCTGAGGTAATCTGCGAATTTTGGATTATTGATGGACAACACATCGTCTATGTATCTGTAAGTGAAGTTGAAGTCAGAAGCGTAGTATCATTTCCCTTCAGAGATAAAAGATTGAATGAATTCAGCTTCGTACGAGTAAAGGAAAATGTCGGCAAGAAGTGGCGCACAATTGGTCCCAATTGGAATTCCGACAATTTGCTGAAAGACCTTTCCTCTAAACACCACAAAAATGTTGTCGATCAGAAATTTTAACATCTGAATAATATCTGTTTCAGTGTACTTACATGTATTTTCAGAATCGGACTTTTCTTTTACAAAGTAGGTTAGTTAACAACAATAAATTTTCATTTGCGATTACCGTTCTTACTTGTAAACGCAATACTTATAATTTTTGCGTGTCTTTCTTTCAATTTAGAATGTGGAATTGTAGTGTAAAGTGTCAAAAAATCAAAGGCATTGATCAGATGGACCTACTAAAATGAGTGGATTTCAGATGTTCTATTTCAGATGTTCTATTTCAGATATTTAACACTAAAAATGTATTGCACTAGATGGCAACGTTTAACTTATCAAACGAATGTTGAAAAATTGGCGCGAATTCGAGACGGATCATCGTTTCAGTCAATTAAGAATCCCGATATTGTTCCCCAGTTTTATTATACGCTGTAGGAAAAGACGGGGCCATCTCAGATTTATTCATTCAGATAACCTCTAATTTTCATATGTGGCATGGTAAGGCTAAAGATATTCCGCGAGACCATGGGTAGAAGTGCAAAACTATCAGTATAAATCACCGGCAGAAAGCCGGTGATTAATAAACCTTGACCAACGGGAAGTCCACAACAAAATTTGAACAAAAACATCGAATTGATACATAGAATGGGGTCCACTTAAATTCAGTCGAAAATGTTGCAAGATATTCGTGCAGTTTGCGTTCTCATTTTATTAGAAGTATGCTTCAGCGATGCAATAGAAGCTGTAAAACACTAAAGTGAAGCTAAGTCCGCCATTAATGACCTTAAGGAAAGGACAACAGAGACTCGGCGCATGACCGGAAGTATTCGATAAAGATGTTGCATAACACAAGCCGAAAACAAAAATACAGGAAGATATTATTTATGAATAATTTTCTTGAGAATATTCAACAATGAATAGATATTTTTCATGAATGTTTTTCCACTATTGTCCTTCCGTACTAGAAAAAAATGTGATGATTTGATGTTTAGGTAATCACCCTAGTCGTCATTACATATTTCATGAATATATTATTTTCAGATGGAAGAAGTGTACCACAAACGAAAAAGGTAGTATTTTTTACATTGAAATGAAATGAGAGAAATGATTTTGACCCTTCCTTGGCCAACATGAGGTTGAAAAGAAAGATATAGACAATAGAAGAATGTAGAGGAAAAGTAGTAAATAGCATGGATAAACATCAAAGAAGTACCTAACATTTATTCAGTCTCAAAGTCGAGAAGGCAATGCAAAATCGTGAGAATTCCCTTGGGAACAGTTGCGAACCCCGGAATGAACAACATTCCTAAGTGAGACCGGGTGCCCGGGGAGAGTCAGCATCTCCTGATTGCAGGCAACACCCGTCGCAACAGCTCCATTTTGTCTCGATGTACATTTTGATGTACACGACAGGTAAGTAAATCTTATTTGGTGATGATGGCAGCCATTTTTAAAATCACAATGTAGAATGTCATTGATCATTCTGGAAAGGGGATATACATAAAAAAAGGAATCGCCTGCGAAGCGGATTATTATTATTTTTTTATTGAAAGTAGGTCAAATATCAAGGGTAAGGTCACTAGGTCAAAAATTATGGAATATTTAGAAAGGTCTTTTCATAAGGAATACACAATTGAAATAACAAAGCCCTTTCACCTACCAATCAAAAGATATAGCAAATCTGAGATTTGTTACAAAGTAGGTCAAATATCTAGGTCTAGGTCACGAGGTAAAAAATAATGGTATGTGTAGAAAGGTCTTGTCTCAAGAAATACACATGTGAAATATCAAAGCTCTATCACTTACCAATCAAAATATATAGCTAATCTTAGATGTTTTGAAAAGTAGGTCAAATATCTAGGTCAAGGTCACGAGGTCAAAAATTATGGTATGTGTAGAACGGTCTTGTCAAAAGGAATACACACGTGAAATATCAAAGCCCTATCACTTACCAATCAAAAGATATAGGCAATCTTAGATTTTTTGAAAAGTAGGTCAAATATATAGGTGAAAGTCACAAAGTAAAAAAAATATGGTATGTGTAGAAAGGTCTTGTCACAAGGAATACCAATGAGAAATATCAAAGCCCTATCACTTACCAATCAAAAGTTATGGGGTGTGACACCCAAGTGTGATAGACAGACGGACAGACAGGCAGACAGACGGACAACGGACAAAATGTTCCCTAAGTGTCGCTGTGCTTCGCAGGCGACACAAAAAGTACATTTTCCATCATTCAGGCACATTTTCGATAAGAATTGCCACACGTTTATCATCATTTTAATATAGAGTGACTACATTAATTCTTTTCAGAGGGTGTATATGAGGGAATCGGAGGACGAAAATACAAAATTTTCAATAAAGACTTTACATGAACCAGTCTATCTATTATCTTCCACTACAAGTATTTTTAGTCCGGAAAATCTTATTTTGAATCTGACAACATGTATAACTGATTTTTGTGGAATTTTTTTCTGATTACAGTTTGAACTAGTACAAAAAAAAATCCCCTCCGAAAATCCTCGGTGAAATTTGTAATGAATCATGTGTTTCCTGTGAAACATTAATACTTGAATAATTTTTATCCACTATTAAAAACCTAATTTTTGTATATCAGCAAATGGTCAAAACTTCAACCAAAAAAAAAAAACTGTGTGAATTTATTAACATTAAGAGTGTCGAGCGAAGTAGGCCTAATTTTTTGTTTAATTTTAGTATGTGACAAGCCAATGCACAAGGACCAGTAAAACGTGCAAAACACATTTTAGATTAAACATTAATATTAGTACAACTCTTTTGCATTCAGTTTCTTGCTGCCTAGGTAGTTTGTTAATGTATTTAATCAAATAGCTATCCCATAGGTTCATTTAGTAAAACCTGACTAACTTACTTTGGTAAGTAAAAAACAACTTAATTTGGTAAAGCCTTACCCACGTCATGACTTCTCCCCTCTTGGGCTTCAATGTCTCATAATTGTTGCTTAGGACCCAAGGATGTAATAACCTGATACAAAGTTCAAGAAGGGAGGATATCTCCAACAAGACCCCATTGCAGCATCAACAGCAAAACACCAAAACACCCGATGCAAAAACACAAAAGACTAGTACAGCATGAGACGGAAAAGAGACACGCGACATGTAAACATCAAACACAAAAGACTACACATAAACCGACGAGACCAATGGGCAACCGGTGCCGACTTTGGACGGCCATTTGTCACGCAAGTAGCAAATGGTGTTGCTATCCTGGATTACGTGCGCACAACCCACTCTTTTCTCCAATTACGCAGAGGTCTCGAAGAACGTACAATTGTGGTGTAAAACAACCTCCTCACTGTAAGATGACCTCACACAAACAAGACCGCGAAACGTAGAGGCCTCAGAAACACAGATGAATATGTAAATGGATATAAAAAGAGGGCATGCGAAAGACAGTCTGTGCTCTGCCGGCTGTAGCGAGCTCATGTATGTAATCACCCGAGGAGTACGACTGGCATTCAGAGAGGACAGGTGGTCGGGGCCCTGTCTTCTCTAAAGAGGTTTGGACAGGGCCCGTCATGGAGTCCCGTCGTCACAATCAGTCAAAGTAAAAGTCATTGCGCATTTGATCGGTCAAGCATAATGGATTGGATATTTCCTCAAACCCAAGCTTGGAGCAGATAAACTTCAAAAGACAAGGTCATTGTGCATATGAGGGGCAAAACAAAATACTCGCCAGAACTTCAATTCCTTTCATAGATTTTCTAAAAGACTATTTTCATTGAATAGCTATGAGAAAATGTTCCCTTATCACATTGAACAGGAGTAATGAGGTAAAACCTTACTGACGTAATGACTTCTTCATGCCTCATTATGATGGCTTAGGTCCCAAGAATGTGTCATAACCTGATTCAAAATTTGGGGTCATTGCGCATTCGATCGGTCAAATCTTTTCGGATTCTGTATATTATATCAACCGAATTTTTACCCAAAACCTCAGAGTTTTTTAATCCTCGATGGAGTAGTACTAGTACGTACCTTTGACATGGGTGGTAAATCTAACATCTTACCCATCCTTAGGGATTGGGGGATACATGTATTCAAAAAATTGTTGCAATGACTGTGTCATGAATTTGTGACCATTCCGGGAACAGAAGGTCATCACAATGCATTTGATTGGTATAACCTTGTCTTAATTATGAACACTTCCCCTTTGCAAAAGATCAAGGTCACGGTGCACTTGATAGAGATTTAATCATTTCTTGACCATAACCTGTTCCCCTGTGAATGGATCCCAATAGTTATTACAGAACCGCTGTGTCAAAATGCTTCAAGATCAAGTCAAATATATAAAGTCAGGCAAGAATTCCTTTGAAGGGTAATACCACGCCCTTGTCTTAACTTTATACATCCTAAACAGATTCAACATCAAAGATTATGGACATAATACTCAAGGCTAATGTATCTGAATGAGACCATACATTTCTACAGCATATGCAGTTAAAGAATATTTAAGACTATTGTCTCCCCAACCATGTTCACACACCAAAAATTAATGCCAGCTTGGATTTCAAAAAAGTTATTCAAAATATGGAAATAAGATGTACCTATTTTAGAATTTGATTAAAAAACAAATGATGTCTATTCTGAATCTATGGTACATGTATTGAAACAAATGACGATTAAATTATGCATCATTTGCGATACACTTGTTAAATGCTAGACTAAAATGTAGAATATTAAAAATGAATTCATTCTAAAAAGTAGAAAAAAAGTTCAGAACAGTAGAGAGCCTTCATGAAAGAGGTCTTATTTTGTCTCTTTAACACCTTTGACTTCTGCTTAATTATTCAATTAATTATCCTCTATGTATTCAATTTATTTCTTTTTTCAATTACTATAGATCATCGCTGGATTACAGCACAAGTCTAACGCTGAAATGATCGATCAAAATGTAAGAATTTAATAGATGAACAAATTATTTTTTAAGGCATTGTATCACATCGAGACCTCTATCCGACAAAATATAATAAAAGGAACGATTTTTATTTGATAAAAGAAACAGTTTGACTTTCACAAGAATAAATTACAAAAATCAATAAATAAATGTAATATTACTGTTGCTGTTTCTATCAAATTTTCAGGTTATAACTGCATCCACTGAAAAAAAATTGTGTTTATTTATTGAATGAAATCAAAAGATATATCGCAAAGAAAAAATAGACCAATTTCTATTAAATATAAAATTAAGAATAAATCAAGGAATCCCAAAAAGAAAGTAAGATTCTTGCCCCAAATGGAAAGATTCCCTAAAAGCTAAAGGAGAAGGTTCGTTTAACTGGAAAATCCGCCCTATCATTCCCTCCCATATCGGGAGTTCGCTTCTTTTCATATGGTGGAGGTTTTTGTTTGTTTGCTTTAGTTCTTGTTTTATCCTGCTTTTGTATGCCTTCGGTTTCTGATTTTCTGAATTATCGATATATGCTGTATACAGGGATATGGTCATTATCCATATTTGTCATTCAAGTGGTTCAGATTTCAATTATATTCAAAAGCAAAGTGTGTTTTTTGTAAATATCAAATAAACGTTCCGATTTTAAAGCATTGTACTGAAATATGCGGCAACAAAAACACCTACAAGTCATTAATAGATGAAAATTTTTAAGGAAAAAGCCAAACTTCAGTACAATTCAATCAAAAATAAGCAGGGCGCTAAATCTCAACCAAAATGATTTCTATGGGTAAAGATAGCTTTGCAATTTATCTTTCTATCCATATCAGATTTATTTTGGTTAAGGGTTCATGCCCATATTCATTTCCAAGATTTTTGACTAGCACACGGTGGTTTTCCTTTATATTCCGTTATCAAGAACAAATGACGTCACAATTTGACGTCATAACTAACGCAAGAGCCTTAAAATTTACAACTACTTGAAATATGAGCCTGATATATTCGCACATATTCTAATGATCTATTAGAGAGAGAAATCATTTTTTTAATAAAATTATTTTTCACGAAAAATACAGGGCCAATTTAAGGGAATCGAACCTTCTCCTTCTTCATCTATGTACAAAATGTACTTTCAAGACTGTGAAATTCATTTTCAAATTTCAAGATGGTTGAAATTGGAATTGTACAATCTTCAACTTTATACATTTCTAAAAAGACACTGATGTATAGTTTGTTATTATTAGGTCATAGATCCGAGTGATTCAGTGGCCTTGCTAATTGCAAGCATGTCTGTTGAAAAGAACGGGAAAAAATATCAAGTAAGTATTATTTTTAGGAAATATTTGTGATAAAGTAACGTTTCAGGCCCCAATTATCAGTGCCATCTTCTGTCGTCGGAACCTAAAAGTATTGAGGTCTGCGTTGTATTAGCAACACAAAACAAGAGGTCCAGGAGGTCACATCGCTCACCGAAAACACGAGAAAACAGAAAGTTACTCAAAGTATGCTTAATATAAACATTTGAAAATAATCACAAAAATTTCTAAATTTATGCCTCTATACTCAATAAAAAAAACCAGACTGAAACTGTTTGTTATTACATGTTCCTGCAAGGAATTGAAATATATGTTATTGAATACAAGTCAATTATACTAATAAATCATAAGTTTTTCTTAATTTTTTTTTAATTTTTTGTCAGTTACAATAGTTAGAATAAATAAAATGATTAAACACCATATTAACATAATGTGAGCAAATTCCAGGAATTTTTAAACTTGCTTGAATTGCTTTAAATAATCTTTTTTACTTCTATCCTCTTCACTTATTCCAGAGCACCCACTTTTGGAGATTTTCACGGAACATTTTGCTAGCATCCACTAAAATGATATCGTCTATAGAACTTTCTTAGTCATAACAGAAATTGCCATCATTTTAAAGGTGTACGTAGCTTAATTCAAAAATTAGGACGAAAATAATATGTCTAAGAGGATTTTTTACAGTTAAATTCGTGACGTCGGGTGCCATGACGTCATGACTTACTATTGTTATTACGGAGAACAATGGAATTTCCCAATTTCGTAAACATGAATGCAAGCAAAAAATAAATAAATAAATAAAAAACAAACAAACAAACAAAAACAAAAACACCGAACGAAAACGATAAATGGTTCAAAGCTAACTAAGGCATAACGATTAAGGAAAGACGAACGATAACGTTTAACAATTTAGGAATCCTTTCGTTGGAATCATTATTCGTAATTCATTATCCGTTGGTCATTAATCTTTATCCGTTTTGCAGAATTCGCAGTTGTTTTTTATCACTATTTTACTATTATCATACGTTATAGTTTCAATCGATTTACACATAATCCCATCTTAAAGAAAGGTGGTTGATTAAAAGAGTTACACAACATAATTGTTTTATGAATAATCGTGACGTTTATATACGTATACATGCAGTGTAAATGGTGAGCAATTGTTAATTTCCTGTCAAGACAAAAGGATGTCAATCTAACAAAAATATAATTAACTGAAAGATGCCGAAGACTTCAGAATGAATTTTAAAACTGGGAGCTCTGGATTTAGTGAACAGAAGAGTAGGCTCTAGCAATTTTCATGACAATACAGTACATCAGTTCAAGTTCTTAAAAAATGTGTTACCGACAATTGATGTGATAATCATTGGTATCGATTTACAAAAGTTAAATATCGCGTTCATCTATCATTTTGGAGTTGAAAATAGATTAAACAAAACTCTGCACTGTTTATTAGAATCAGTAAATTAAAAAAAAATAAAAACAAAGGAGGGGATCTACAACAACACCAGGTTGCAGCACCCACAGAAAACCCAAAAACACTCAATGCAAATCAATGAGTAGACAACCACAGAAAGAGACGCAAAAGGGACAAGAAAGTCAAACACAAAAGCCTAAATCATTTCCAAAAACCACAAAGCAAAGGCTAACGAATATTGGGAAAAACCCCAAACAGAGCTTCCACACGCGAAAAGAAAATGGGATCAACAGATGGAGACAACGACACAAGCCCACAAGACACAATTTATCTAATGAACCATCTCCAGTACAAGTACGGAAGGAAATTGGAGCATACATTGTATGTGACGCTGTTAAAAAGCGTCGTGCTAATTATATCCATATATTACATGAATCATGTTACATATGATATTTTATTGACAATGTTATATACGGAACAAATGGATGCAATTACTGCATCTAATTCCGATGGCGAGTTAATGTACTCTACATCCGTTTGTGTCGATGATACCTTATTTGACAGATTAAATCTGTAACTCTTATCCTGAGGCGGTGAAACACGCAGTAAACCAAATAAAGTAGTGATTGAAAAATTGCCAATTATACGACAGTCCCAGTTATCTATCTTAAATCCGAGAATAGGAACTTAGATGTGTTTCGTGTTTGATGCCGTGTTTGGTGTTCCTGGTCCCTTTTCCCTCTCTTTCTGTGTTAGTCTACCCTGTGTTTGATGCCTTGTTTGGTGTTCCTGGTTCCTTGTACCCCTCTTTTTGTGTTTTTCTACTCTTTGTTTGATGCCGTGTTTGGTGTTCCTGGTTCCTTGTACCTCTCTTTCTGTGTTTGTCTACCCTGTGTTTGATGCCGTGTTTGGTGTTCTTGGTTCCTTGTACCCCTCTTTTTGTGTTGTTCTCCTCTTCGTTTGATCCCATGTTTGGTGTTCCTTGTCCCTTTTACCTCTCTTTCTGTGTTTTTCTACTCTTTGTTTGATGCCGTGTTTGGTGTTCCTGGTTCCTTGTACCTCTCTTTCTGTGTTTGTCTACCCTGTGTTTGATGCCGTGTTTGGTGTTCCTGGTTCCTTGTACCTCTCTTTCTGTGTTTGTCTACCATGTGTTTGATGCCGTGTTTGGTGTTCCTGGTTCCTTGTACCCCTCTTTTTGTGTTTTTCTACTCTTTGTTTGATCCCATGATTGGTGTTCCTTGTCCCTTTTACCTCTCTTTCTGTGTTTGTCTACTCTGTGTTTGATGCCGTGTTTGGTGTTCCTGGCTCATTATATCTCACTTTCTGTGTCTGTCTACTCTGTGTTTGATGCCGTGTTTGGTATTCCTGGTCCCTTGTACCTCTCTTACAGTGTTTGTCTACTCTGTGTTTGATGTCGTCTTTGGTGTTCCTGGTCCATTTTCCTCTCTTTCTGTGTCTGTCTACTCTGTGTTTGATGCCGTGTTTGGTGTTCCTGGTTCCTTGTACCCCTCCTTCTTTGTTTGTCTACTCTGTGTTTGATGCCGTGTTTGGTGTTCCTGGTCCATTTTACCTCTCTTTTTGTGTCTGTCTACTCTGTGTTTGATGCCGTGTTTGGTGTTCCTGGTCCCTTTTACCTCTCTGTGTTTGTCTATACTGTGTTTTGATGTCATGTTTTGTGTTCCTGGTCCCCTTTACCTCTCTTTCTGTGTTTGTCTACTCTGTGTTCTCACATAGAGGTGTTTTGTTATTGGTGCTACAACCGATCTCTTTATATCTCCTCCTTTCTTTTAGACACACGTCCAACTAAACCAAAGTATAACTCGTATAAAATTCTTGCGATATGTAGTAAACCATCTTTACTATTGACATGGTAGATATAGAAATTACTTACAGATTGTTGCAAAGTATTGCATAATTATAGTCAAAATTCTAGTTATAAGAATGAAAAAATACATCTAATTTAACTATTTCATTGTTGCACAAATTGTCTGAGGAAAAACGTGACTCTGCTGCATTCCCGTCTGAGAAATTGAAGACTAAACAATATAGAAATAAAACCGTGAAAAAAGTTTCTACTTTTCTAGATTTCTACATTTATTAGATTGAGGATCACTGACGAGGGTTAAATACCCGAAACGTGCATGTCTGGTCCATGCTGTAAATTTATCTGCCTTTAAATCATGCTAATTAATTTAAAGACATTAGCATTCTAATTATGCACATATTCTAATAGCACATTTATCGTGTATCTTTTCTTCCATTCAAGCCAAAAGGTATACATCTTTCGGAAAGCCTAAAAGCAAACTTGACTAGAAAAGAGATGGCCATAAAAGGAGGAAAAGACAAAACACATTTTGAGGTAAATACAATGTACCTAGAATATTGTTTTGATTTTACCTGTAGATGAAGGAAAACATTAGATATAGAATTAATCAAGATCAGTTGTAAAAACAATATGAAGCCAACCCCTATTCACGAATTAATCTAATTTTAGAAATCACGTCAGAAACGGAACCTAGTTAAAAAGGCATGGAAATGGCCAAAAGGAATTATTCCATACGAGATTGATGGATCAATAAGTAAGTAATTGCATCTTGTAATTGTTTCGAATTAAAAAAATTCAAATAGATGATGGATTTCGCCACGTAAAAAACAAGCATATAAAACAGTAACAACGACAACAACAAAATTTAGAAAACTGCAGTTGTATGACACTATTTGTGGGAAACCTACAAAGACTACATCATGAGCTTACCATTCCAAGTACGTTTGCAGAGCTTTTTTTTCGATGATGCAACTATTTGCTTTTTAGCAATGGTCAGATACAAACGGTCATTTTTATAAGAAATATGGACAATGACCATATACCAATACACAATACAAAATCGATAATTCAGGAAATCACAAACAGAAGGCAAACAATATAAGGATAAAACAGAAACAAAAACAAACAAACAAAAACCTCCACCACATAAAAAGAAGTGAATTCCCAATTAATGAGTGAGACCAGGTGCCCAGGAAGAGTCAGCATCTCATCTTGCATGCAACACCCGTCGCGTCCATTCGGCAGAAATATCACATCCGGTTACTTCCATTTCGGAAGGGAAAGTATAGTCTGTGGTTGGATGGTTCAAATGGTCTAAAGTAGAATATCATTCACCATTCTGGACAATGGGACATCATAGTGTATGACGAGTTCCCAATATCGATCGTAGAACCTCATCAGTGACGACGTTAGTCGATCACAAACGTATCCTTGACTGAGTAGCTTATATGAAAGACACCTAGCTCTCAGAACAAAATCTGTATATTTGCTACTTGTCTTGGCATAACGTATCAATTGAGATATGGACACGCCATAAGCAGGCGATGAAGGGATGTTGCTACTCAGACAAGGAAAGTTTGTGGTGCTAAAACGGAAGTCGCAACGTTTATAGATGAGGTGTTCATGTGGCCATCAGTGTCATAAGACAACATTATGACCAAATAGGATGCTGGATTATTTGTCTCCGTAGTTTCTTTGACTTCAAGTTCCGATGGATAGATTCTGCTAAGGTAATTTGCGAATTTTGGATATTTGATGGACAACACACCGTCTATATATCTGCAAGTGAAGCTAAAATCAGAAGCGAATTATCTTTTCCCTATAGAGACCAAAGATTGAATGAATTCAGCTTCGAACGAGTAAAGACAAATGTCGGCAAGGAGTGGGGCATAAATGGTCCCTATTAGAATTCGCACAATATGTTGGAAGAACTTTTTCTCCAAACACCACCAAAAAAGGTTGTCGATTAGGAAGTTGAACAAAACGCGCAAACCACATATTGTACCATCACGTAGACCACATATTGTACCATCGAACTCCTAAGAATTGTATGCTGAGTGACTGTGATGACGGGACGCCGAGACAGGCCCTGCCCAAACACCGTCAGAGAAGATATGACCTAGACCACCTGTGTCCTCTTTGAATGTCGGTGACACTCCTCGTGAGTTCGCTCAAGGCGGCAACGCACAGACTGTTTCACGTAGACCCTATATTTTTGTATCCATTTACATATTCCTCAGTGTATTACTTTGGCATCTGCGTTTAATTCTCTTTTTCGTGTGGTAGTCTTACAATTAGGATACTTTTATACACAACATCTCGTTTGCATCTCCTTTTGTGTTTCGGTGTTTTGCTGTTACTGCTGTAAGCGAGTTTTGTTGGAGTTCCTCTCCGTTCTTCTCAGTGCCATTGAAGAATCTTAGGCTGACAGAAAGGTACTACATGTATATATTAGAGTATCTTAAGGTAATCTGTCGCAATGCCAATAATGTACATTGGATCAAGTTTTCAGATGAGTGTTGTAGGCCCTGTCGTCTCTTGACAAAAATTATAAAGACATGAATACATTATACCGTAAGCGATGCATGTGACAAAAACTTGACACATTGGATGTTTTTCTGGTATTTGCGATTTGGCATGACTTTGCATAATTTATTTTGTATGCTTTCCCCTTCTATGACGTGGAAGATTTTATTCCAAATTATTTTGAACCTGTTAGCAAAAATTATTTTTAAATGTACATGTACCAGTTATTTTTTTCAGGCGATCAGGATCACATAGACATGATTAAGAGAGTCATTGACAGAATTGCCAATCTAACATGTCTTCGATGGTATCAGAAGTCATCGGAAATAAGGGATTCTGTTGGTCATCCAAACTACATTAGAATTTTCTCTGATGAGACACAACATGAGTAAGATTTTGAAATAGAAATATTAGATTGCTTATTATAACTTATCCAAACCCACCAATTATGCACTCTTGATGATCTGTGTTTCTATTTGACCAACGACCTATTGCCAACACAATGTTTGGTATCAAGGTATAAATATTCTAATTCGTTAGTTTTGAATCAAAAATGTGACTGCTTGTACATTCAGAATATAAGGACTCTTTTTGGTATAAGACAACTTTCAATCCAGTCGCTCACAAACTTTACAATGATAACATTAAAACTGTACTTTAGATTAAGTAACAGAGTGAGAGACAATAAGCTCAATTATAGAACTTAAAATGTTCACTTCAGTATATCACTGTCAGTTCAATGACAAATATGGATAATGACCATATCCCTGTCTACAGTACAAAATCGATAATTCAGAAAATCAGAAACCGAAGGCATACAAAATCAGGATAAAACAGGAACCAAAGCAAACAAAAACAAAACCCTCCACCATATGAAAAGAAGCGAACAATGTGTCAGTTGAGCAAGAGGTATTATACAGTATAGGGCTCACCGATAAGGAAATGATATAAAAGAATGGTATGAAGTCATATTTTATAAACACAGATGCATTAAGAATACCATTCGAATGGTGCAGATTAGAGGTTAATGATTGGTGAAATTAATGGGTTTTTTTTGTAAAAGTGGTTTTGTAAAGGGGCAACGTAAACAAGAGTGCCAGTGACCCTTAAATAGATTAACAACTTTATCGTCATACATTTGTCAAAAAGTATTACTTGAAATCTTTACAGCATAATTTTCCGATTCTATTAATTAAGTCGATTCCATTCCATTCCACGATTCTATTCCAATAAATATTTTACACGGCACAGTGCCAGTGTTGGCACAATTAAGTAGTTTACGCTTTTGCCATGTATTATTTGGATAATTTAACCATAAATTATGAGTAGTCTACCGGTCGCCGGAGGGGACTTAAAGTTTCCAACCGGTTTGTCTGTCTGCCGATCACACTTTTGTTTTCCGGACTTTTTTCTGTTTTTGCGTATATTGTATTTATGTTGAGTATGCGAATATATTTGGTTTCGATTGACCGATTTTTACAAGAGTTATCGCCCTTAGAATTTCATGAAAGTATAAGTTTTCCGCATCCTCCCCATTGTATATAATGATTTGATTTTTTTTATGTGAATACAGCTTAACATTATTCAGATTAAGTTTAAGTTTGGTATTGATTGACATATTCCTACTAGAGTTATGATCCTTGATCATGGCAAATTTCATGCAATTTTCAGTTTTCCTGACTTTCTTCCCTTTTATTGCAGATAATGAATTGCTTTTTGGTATGTGAATACATAGTTAAGATAAACAGATCAAGTTCGAGAATAAAGATTTGATTGACCTATTTTTACAAGAACTACAACCCTTGGGCAAATCAACTTGTGTAAAAATGTCCTTTTACATAATTATCTTGGCTGTGCTTGTAAATGTCGAACTGATTTTTTGTATGTGAATACATTAAAAGTGTGACTCAAATCAAGTGTAAGGGGATCCCGAACAATATCCGTAAGAATTTCATTGGAAAGCTCTAGATAATAGAAACGGAACAGCAACTTTGGGGCGTTTTTCCAAAGATCGTCAGCATTAGGGGACGTAAAAATAAGGGAGAGGGCGTGAAATATCCCTATAACTTAAAAACAGACGTTCAAATTTCAATAGGAATTTATCGGTGTTTCATTTGACATATAAGATATGTATTTAAGATTTAACAGAAAATAAATGATAGGTTTTTAGATAAACGGACTTTATTATTGAAAATTAACAGCTCAAAGATGTTCTGAAAATAGACATTAATTTATCTCCTTACGACAATTCTTTTTTAAAAGTCTTAGTGATCATTCATAATTCTGTAGATGACAAATATGGATAATGACCATAATCCTATATACAGCACAAAATCGATAATCCATAAAATCATAAACCGAAGGCATACAAAATCAGGATAAACAGGAACCAAAGCAAAATCCTCCACCACATGAAAAGAAGCGAACTCCCGAAATGGGAGTGAGACCAGGTGCCCTGGAAGAGTCAGCATCTCCTGTTTGCATGCAACACCCGTTGCTTCAATTCGGTAGAATTGCCACATCCGGTTAATTCCATTTTGGAAAATATAAAGTACATGTATAATCTTTGGTTGGACGTTGCAAATGGTCTATTACAGAATATCGTTCACCATTCTGGAGAGTGGGACATCACATTGTATGTTCCCCTTATAGACCGAAGAACTTCCTCAAGGACGATGTTAGTCGGTCATAAACGTATCCCTGACTGAGAAGCTTATGTGAAAGCTCTCAGAATAAAATCTGTATATTTGGTGCTTGCTCTGACATAGCGTATCAACTGAGATATAAACACGCCATAAGCAGGCGATGAAATGATGCATGCATTTTATATATTCTTTTCATTTTCGTGCGTGAACACCGACGGCGGGTGTGGCTAGCCAACAGGGGATGCTTACTCCTCCCGGGCAGCTGGTCCCACCTCTAGCTTTCTAGGGGTCCGTCGATGCTCAATGTGGTGCTCTATTGTGAGTGCTGTTGGGATTATCGTCAGTATCTTCTTTGACTCAGAAAAGGCAAGTTTGCTGAAATTGAAGTCGTCACGTTTGTCATAGAGTGAGGTGTTCATGTGACCATCAGTGTCGTAGGACAATGTCGTATGTCCAAATAGGAAGCTGGATTATTTGTCTCTGTAGTTTCTTTGATTTCAAGTTCCTTGTCTTTCCTTGATTTCAAGTTCCTTGTCAAGCTCCTTGTCTCTGTAGTTTCTTTGATTTCAAGAAAGATAGATTCTGCTGAGGCAATCCACGAAATTTGGATTATTGATGGACAACACATCGTCTATAAGTCTGTAAGTGAAGTTGAAGTCAGAAGCTAAGTATCTTTTCCCTTCAGAGACCAAAGATTGAATGAATTCAGCTTCAAAAACTGACGGTAAAAATGATGAAACTTTGCATATAGAAAAAAATATGTTTCAGTTATAATCATTTGTGATGTTTAGGAAAAAATTAAATAATAGGGTCTTATTATATAAGTCCAGCTGTCCCGGACCTCCTTTAGTTTGGGTTTGATTGACCTATCTCTTACAAAACTTATGCCTCCTTGACTTCAATTTGGGTCAAGTTTGAATGAAGCGTTCGAGGCAGAGTGGCAGGACATAGATTTATGCCGGTAGGGGACTTATATCGCTCGGCGATCAGATTTTTTGTTCAACTTGAGAATTGAGAACAAATCATAGATAGTATTTTTATGTGTGGGAACGGAAAGAGTTTGGGTACCCAACAGGCATACCTACATTGTCTATACGGAGAATAGATGAACCATTACTATAAATAAACATCGAAGAAGTTCCAATGAGTTATTCCCTTTAGAGCCAACAAGTTAAGGCAGAATTATTACAATTTCCATTGTGAGGTGTATAATTTATGTACTATTTCTTCTACCTTAATTCGCTTAATAGAGAAGTCCATATCTTTCTTCGTCGGTGATATCGAAAGGGCGTCCAGACCTGGCATAGTCTTCTTAAGTCATTCTTTGAGTTCTGCTTTCCAGAATTAAACGTAAAAATTTAAAATAAGTATTGAAAAATGAAAATTAACCACTTTAGAGAAAACAGGACCCCGACCACATGTCCTCTCTGAATGGCAGTCGGACTACCCTGATGATAACATGCATGAGCTCGCTACAGTCGGCAGAGTAGGGACTGTATTACGTAGGCCTTATTGTTATATCTATTTAAATATTCATCAGTGTTGCTTGGGTCCCTGTGATATACTGTCTTGTTTGAGTGGACATATTCCAGTAGAGGTTTTTTTACATTTCAGTTGTGCGTTCTTCGAGACGTTTTGATAAGCGGAAAAGTGAGAGGGTTGTGCCCAAGCAATCCTGAGTTGGTACCGGTTGCCCATTGGTCTCGTATGTTATAGGCGTAGTCCTTTGTGTTTGATGCTTCTATGTCTCTTTATCGTCTCTTGCTGTGCTTTCACATCGGGTGTTTTGGTATTTTGCTGTTGTTACTGCAACAGGGTCTGGTTGGAGATACACTCCCTTCTTTTGTAGAGAAGATATTGAAGAAAAGAGATAATCATAATCTAACTCGGCGTGAATCTCCTTTAAGAAGGACCAATAGTCGGATGACGTCATCAATTTTTCATGACTATCATATGGATTGGGTAATTGGATAAATTGATTGATTTTCAAAATCAAATACTCAAGCTCAAGCTCAAGCTCAGAGGTTAAAATAAAAGAAAACTTGTGGAAAAAGTTTTTTATTACTAGGCAAGGGAATGCTATGCTTCATGTCGTCTTGTACATGTATCTCAGAATGTGTATGAGTTTGTTGATATACACGTAAAAGAGTTATCAAGCTCAATGATCAAGGTCATTACAATTAAATTGCCTGACAGTGTATAATAAAATTATTCATATTTCTTTTATATTAAGGTAGCAAACCTATATCAGTGAAAAACTATAGGTTGCAATATATCTTGTTTTCGAGAAAAAAATGGGGGAGGGGGGTTGAATATCATTGTATCTTTACTATTTATATGGATACATATATAAATTCTTTACAAATCAATTGATATTATAGATTAGAATATATCTACAACTATTTTTGCATGTTTTGGTCTTGTTGTTATTGTTTTATGTGCGATTTATATGGTACTGTTGAGCATTTTTACGTTATAATCCATGAGGTACATGGTGGCAAAATGGCGAATATTTTCTGAAACTTGTCTATACTGATGAAATTTTTGCTCTAAATGAATTTTAAAAGATATTCAGTATAAAGTAAAAACTTGAATGTCATTTGTGTAAATACCAAGGAAGTAATGCAAAGCTTCGAATTTGGTTTTTTTATGGCATTAACCGTAAGAAATGTTACGTCCGCTTATTACTGTTTTTGGACCATTATGCTCATCAGACCATTGAATATATAAAAAAGATCTGGATTGCGATGAACTCTTATCGTTTATTTATTCATTAAGGATATATTGAACAATTAAAGCAGTTTTAAATAGCTCTTGACCTTGAATCCCTTAAGTATTCGTCATCCTTAGTTCATGTTTAACCATTTTTGGTAAATTTCTAATTGAACTGATATTCATGAAATATTACTCCAAGGAGACAACGTTGAATATAATTTTGATATTATTATGGGCGTCATGGGGAATGGGCTAGCATCGAAACTTACTCACTCGCCCTCGTAATGATATGTTTTATCTTGATTAATAACCTATGTTATAGATTTTTCCCTTACAGAAATTTCCGGCTTGCGGCACTAGTACAGCAATAATGCGGCACCATTCTGTATTTTATAATGCCGCACTATTGCGTCATTAGCGTTTTTCGTATGCAAATGAGTTTTGCGGCACTATCTTTATGGCACAACTGTGGTTCTATTGTAGCAACATTCTGGCACCATATTGTACATAGATATTTGCACTATTTTCTGGTACCTTTGTGACACAATTTTGCAGTAACAGTGTGGCACAATATAGTGGTGCCATTCTGGCACCAGCTTTTGGCACTAATCTGGTATCATCTTGTGATACTGTTCTGGCAAAAGATGTGTATCAATATTACACATAGATGTACACAACCTTGTCTTCAATAATTTATAGTACTATTAACACAATTTCAAAACTTATTCTCAAAAAATTCATCTCTGAAGAAGGAATTTAACAACCGGCACATAATTACTGTTCCCACTTTGTGTGACTCAAACCTCGATTAACTTTATTGTTTTCAATTCAAGACATTGATTCACTTTGCATTAAAACCGTTCCATTTATTTGGATCTTTTAGGAAAGAAATTTACATTGTGTATGCGAGCTTAAACAATCAAAAGACCTCATTCACTATACTGAATTCTCTCTTTCTTTTTGCAGTAAGCTTATAAATGTATACCTTTGACTGACTATAGTTTTTATCATTTAAAAATCTTTTCTAATCCAATATTTTACAGCACATAATTTTCCTATCGTTTTGTACTCCATTAAACCAAGAAACCTTGAATTTCTAACACTTCTTTTCCCTCCTTTCAAACTGAACCATTTGTATATACTTCTACTATTCCACCTGAATGATATAAAAATTTTCTGGCATTACTCTGATTCCATATGAAACATGCGTCTAAGATATTTCGGCAGTAGTATGTTAAACGTCTTTCAATTCAATAGCATCATTTAAAACCTGATAAATTTACAGCATGGACCAGACATGCACGTTTCGGGTACTAAACCCTCGTCAGTGATCCTCGGTCTAAACAATGTAATACGACCAAAAAGTATGAAAATTATTATGTCCAAAAATGTACCAAAAGACGTAGCAGAATGGGTGGGATATGATGCTACAGGACCCACGTTTTAGAAATTTCAAGAAATTTTGTAACAGAAAATTTCAAATGCGTTGAAGAGACACACGATCAACCGAAGTTGATCGAACATGTTTATCGTTTACTCTGGTACTAATGCCAGAAATGGTAGTGTCTGGCAACAGTTTCCAGCACTCTATTCTGGTATCATTGGAGTTTATTGCCAGAGTGACGTATCTTATGGCGCTGGCCTGCTCTATTCTGGCACTAACCTTCTGGCGCACTGATTCAAGCACTAGTCCTGCAATAGTTCGGCGCTTTTTTTTAATGGTTGTCTTTTCATTTCAGAAATTGCTATAGTGGTTTGGGCTACATGTCGGTTCCTGCCCAGAATCTGTCACTGGGAACTGAAGGCTGCATGGATGTAAGTATAGATTTATAGATAAGACTTCAATACAAACCGACTTGATAAAGTACATAACAATATTGCCTGTACATATATATCTATATCCATAGGATTCCGTTCGTCTACTTTTCGGCGCTTGACTTAAAATATATTTGTAATTCTAAAATCGTTTGAAATACCCCTCTATATGTGCTATAGAGCTCCCCTGGTGATTAGTCTCCAATAGTATCCCCACTCTGATAACACAGTACATAAACGATGGACTAGAAAAATGTATCTTCCATTGACATGATATGTCAAAAAGTAAAGATGAAGTGTGGAAGGAGTTAGCATTACTTCATAAGTTTGTATGCTTGCCATGCTTAGCTTTGTCTTTATAGCAAAAATGATATGCAAATTAATCTAAATTAAGTTCGGTGGCGAGCAACAGCGAACCAGCGGTATTTTTTTTCTAAAATTCACCTCATTATGAAATAACAGCTTTTTAAATTCTTCAGTCTATAAGTATGTACATCTGCTTAACCAGTAATAATACATTTTGGTTCTCTTCCCTTTTTTAATTTTTTCTCAGCCTTTCTATGTTTCCCCGTTTTCTATCGTTTGCCCTAAATGGGACAAAATTGATATATCAGTCTATTTTATTCTGTTGGAAATTGAGTTAATACAAATTTTTTATCCCAAAGAAAGGAGGCGATCTCCAACAACACTCTGTTGCAGCACCTACAGCAAAACCTCAAAACACCTAATGCAAAAACACAGAGCAGACACGCACAGAAAGAGACGCAAAAGGGACAAGGAACACCAAATCACATCATAGAAACATCAAACACAAATGACTACACATACACCTACGAGACCAATGGACAATCGGTGCCGACTTAGGATGGTCATCTGCCACGCACGAATCAGACGGTGTGGTTATCCGGATTACATATGCACAACCCTCCCACTTTTTCGATTACCCAGAAGTCTCGAAGAACGCACAATTAGGGCGTAAAATAATCTCACTATAAAATGAACATACAAACAGACATCATTACAAAGGAGGGGATCTCCAATAACACCAGGCCGCAGCACCCACAGCAAAACCCAAAAACACCCGATGCAAAAACACAGAGCAGACAAGCACAGAAAGAGACCCAAAAGACAAGGAACGTCAGCACACAACACAGAAACATCAAACACAAAGGACTACACATAAACCAACGAGACCAATGGGCAACCGGTGCCGACTTAGGACGGCGATCTGCCACGGAAATAGCAGAAGGTGTGGTTATCTTGGATTAAGTGCCCACAACCCTCCCTATTTTCCGATAACCCAGAGCTATCGAACCTGCATGTAAAGTTTCTCACCAAATCTTGCATAGATATTGTCCAAAAGGAAGAAGAAGGCAATACACTGTACACAGGTCACCAAATGTCCATAATTTGTATTATTTGTAATCTGTGGCGGAAAAGAAACCCTTCGCTTCAGATGTACAAATATAAGTTTCCCCTCTCGATCAAAACACAATTTAATGAATTTGTACAATCGATCATTTATTTTGTTGCGAGGTCGCGTGGTATACATATTAGAAAAATCGTATGAAGAAATCGTATTTGCTTGAAAATTTCTTGATTTCATTTTGTCAACAACATCCTCTGAATTTTTAATAGACCAAAAGAAGTTTACACCATTCCTGTTCATGACAGGACAGTTTCACAGTATTTTGCCATGTATTCCTTTACAGTTCTGAGTGCTGACGTCAGACCTAGACAAAATTGTAGTTGAGCAGTTGCTAGAATTAGCAATGCATCGAAATCTGTATAAAGACTTGTGAAGTTTTGGTATGTGGTATACTGTAGGGAGATCCAATTTAGAAAAAAAGGAGGTTAAAGTAGCACAGATGAATATGTAAATGGAAATAAAAACAGAAGGCGTACGAAGTACAGTCCGTACTATGCCGGCTGTAGCGAGCTCATGCATGGATCACCCGAGGAGTCGGACCGACTTTAAGAGAGGACAGGTGGTCGTAACCCTTCTCTAAAGAGGTTTGGACAGGTTCCGTCATGGAGTACTGTAATCATAGTCAGTCAGGAAACAATTCCTTAGAAAGCCCTGGTATAAGGCTGTTGATTTGTCAATGATGCCGAAGAATTTAAACTCTTTACCTTTTTGAAAAAAAAATTCAAACCAATATTAAATTCTCATCAGTGATGCATCCAGCCAAAGTGCTTCATAAGCAGTTTAAATTAATTTCACTTGCACCATCTGGTGATATTTTTAGAATTTAAATTTCTGCATTTTCTTTACAGAGAGTGCACTGCTCCAAATTTCCTGTAGGGTCGATTCAGTAGCATATCCAGATAAAATATATGTTCAAAATAGCATTGGATGGATGGTGCTAAATTGTTAACCTCCTTTTTTTCGATTCTGTTCGATGAAATGACATGTCTCCGAAATAGCAAAAAAATGTATATGATGTCACTTTGATAAAGGGCCAAAACAAAGCTTCTGACAGGCGACAGGGCTGGAAAGAATGACAAATATGGATAATGACCATATCCCTGTCTACAGTACAAAATCGATAATTCAGAAAATCAGAAACCGAAGGCATACAAAATCAAGATAAAACAGGAACCAAAGCAAACAAAAACAAAAACCTCCACCATATGAAAAGAAGCGAACTCCCGATATGAGAGTGAGACCAGGTGCCCAGGAAGAGTAAGCATCTCCTGCTTGCATGCAACACCCGTCGCTTCAATTCGGTAGAACTGTCACATCCACTGTCACACTTGACTCGGTACTAAAGTAATTAGTACCAAGTCAAGTGTCCCTTTGGTGACAGTAGGACAATATCAACGGTAAAATGTATAATAGACGTTTGCTTTGGTTCCTGTTTTACATGTATCCTGATTTTGAATGCCTTCGGTTTCTGATTTTCTAAATTATCGATTTTGTGCTGTATACAGGGATATAGTCATTTTTCATATTTGTCATCTAACCCAAGTAATATCTTACGACCCCATCTCTGAATCTACCAAAGGTTTTTCCACCGGAATACCTTTTAAGTTAAATTTCTCGAGGTGAAACCTACAATTTTTTTTCAGGAAATGATATTCTCTCCTGGTGCTTGTTGTAATTGTTTTTATAATTTATACTGCCAGTCTCCTATCTTCAAAGCCGAAGAAGTTTCCTCTCGGAATGTCTGCCAGGTTGTCCGTTAATCCGTCCGTCTGTCATTTTTTTAGTTTTCCTTGCCCTTTTCATGCAAAGGATAGACAAATTGAGATGGCATTTGATACAAAACTTGACATTGGATAAATACAGAGACATTTTTAATTTGGCCATTGTTGCCTTTTTTGTATAAGTTTTTTCCCTTGATGTGTTGCAAATTCAGTTTTTCGTACTTTATATTTCTGTAACAAAAATACATTGAGATGAAGTGCGATTTACAGCTAGACTTTGCCTAGTTAAAGAACAAATAAAAGAGTTGTTTATACGATTGACCAATGTTTGGAGGATTTTCTCCCCGCCTGAGATTTGCATCATGCAATTATCCATATCATTCTCTGATATAGATATGAGGGTGTTGTCAGGGTGAAATGGAAGAAGGAGGGAGTGGCTGGAGAAGGGGGAAGGGGAGGGAGCGGGAGAAGGTAGGGAGTGGAGGGAAAAAAGGGTCAAATAAGTCCTTGATTTATTCATTTGTTGGTCATTGTGTGTGATATTCTTCCTAGATACTATTTGTTGTAGTTATTGTTTTGCTAGGTAGACGCTGACCCTCTCCGGGTACCGGGAAATCTAATGATTTTGCCTTGCCTTCTTGACTTTGAGACTGAATAAATGATAGGTACTTCTTCAATGTTTAATTGTGTGTTGTCCCTTGTTTGTTTCCGGCTTGAGGTTATTATGATATATGAACTTCTTGGAGATGTATATCCTTATTGTTGGTGAGTTGCAGCTTTCATACCGCTATCTTAATAACACATAAAGATAAATCCCTCACATATCGTTAAGCGAGGAGACAGTACATCGTAAATAATAGGTACCCTACATAATGATAAATTGAATTGGCGAAGACACTGTACATTACATACCTGTACGATCTACGTATATATACTTCCTTCGACCATTTGGTACATTGTGTTTATTAAATCTTTAAATCTTTCTGCAACTTTCATCGACATTCATTAGTAAAAACTTTTTTCCTCACCAAGAGTACTCTTATCACCTCTCAAATTTAGACCCCACAGTCGTATTTACGCACTACTCCATCCGCAGGTTCTACATTCAACAACAGATACAGGATACAGAGGGTTATCAATTATTTCAATGTGCAATAGCAGAAGATGATCTTTGTGTCACCTCATCAAATGCGACTCCACAATAACATCTAGTATAAATGGGCAGAAATTCAAAATCGAGGTAGACCAAGACATCGATTGATCGTCTCAAGATCTTATTTACGTTATGACTTGAAATGCTAGGGGATGTGGCGCACAATATGTAGGTGAGACAGGCCAACCTTTAAAATCTCGTTTTAGGAACCATTCTTATAAGATCAGAACCTCACGTCAACAAAAACACAGTAACTTTCATTATAATCACTTTGTTAAATATAATCATTCTATTTCGGATATCACCATTACCACAGTTCAGACTTTTCCAAAACGTAAAAATGAAAGTAAGAACGAAATTAAAAAACGCATCAAATCTATGGACAAGGAAACATTTCCTCAGCTTCTACTAATATCAACATCTTTTCAATTCGCCCAAACACAAAAAGGAAATACAGGTCGCACGGGAAAAGAAGAAACAGACAAAAAAGAAAACGATCCAGAATCTACCGCTCTCTCAACGATTTACTCACTATAGCACGCAATGGCGGCAGACATGAGCTGTTACATGCTCTGTCGTCAATACCAGTTATGCACTTGAAATCTTTCTTGGATGAAGAAGAAGGTTGCATTCTTAAGAAACACTGACTGATTCAGATTTAATCATTGTCTCATTCGCTCAGTATAAACTTTATCCTATGGTGAAAAACATCTCCCCTAAAAGACGATTCATAAAAATCCCGTTTATTAACAGAAGTTTTGATCTTCTAAACATCTCTAATATTTTTCGGGATCATCGCGTACAAAGTACCATTCCTCAATATTTTGAAAATTTAGAGCCACCTCTTATTTGTCATAAGTACAAGTAACCTATTCGAAACTTTGTTTTTAACTATAATAAAGTTACATCGGATCCTGACATACTTGAATCGTGTCCTCCTTCTTGAGAATGTGCAACTTCTAAATATCTCTACAAACCAGCTGGCCATGTTGTTACAGGTGACTTTTCAATAATCCAAGACAGACAGCTCCGTGGTCTTCTTAAAAAAGGACCTAAGTATAGAATCCCATCCAAGATAGATTTTGTAAAATGCCGTGAGGTGCTTACGGAAGCCATAGATAATTACACAAAAAGATGGTGTCAATCAGAAGGAGTCGAACCGCATGCTCTGAATGACTGGAAAAACCTCATTTTAGATATAACGGATATTCGAATAGATAACTTCCATAAAAACCCTCATCTTTTTCAAAATCCACGTTCCAAATCAGAGAGATATTTCAAATTCAAACTAAGTAGATTACATGAAAAATATGTCTTTGCACCAGCTGATAAAGCAGCCAACAACACCATTATCATTTGAAAACGTTATCTACATATCAACTTTGGTTTCGGAACTTTCGTCTACTTATACATATATCAAAAGCAATGAAAGTGCATCTAACATTTTAATCAAGCACAACAGTGAACTGTCTTCATAAAATATCTCTATTTCTAAATTGGATCTCCCAACACTATATTGCATACCGAAACTGCACAAGTCTCCTTACAAACTTCGATTTATTGCTAATTCTAGTAACTGTTCCACCACCATTTTGTCTACAAATCTGACGTCAGCACTTACTGCTATTAAAGAACACATAACTAGATATTGTGAAACGGTTCTTAACAGGAACGATGTAAATTTATTTTGGTCTATTAAGAATTCAGGGGATGTGATTGACAAAATGGAATCTGGAAATTTCCAAGCCAATACGATTACTTCATACGACTTCTCTAATATGTACACCACACTTCCTCATGACAAAATTAATGATCGATTATCTAATCTCATTAAATGGTGTTTTGATCGAGAGCGGAAAACTTACATTTGTTCATCTGAATCGAAGGGTTTCTTTTCCTCGACAGACTACAAATCATACAAATCATGGACATGTAGTGACCTTTGTAATGCCTTGTCCTTCCTCTTGGACAATATTTATGTTAGATTTGGTGAGGATCTATACAAGCAGGTTGTAGGAATTCCTATGGGTACTAACTGTGCGCCTCTTGTTGCAAATTTATTTTTATACACTTATGAAAAATAATCTATCGAAAATCTTCAAAAGCAAAGAAAATTTGATGATCTGAAATGTTTCAATAATACTTCTAGGTATCTGGATGATATTCTAACCATTGACAATCCTGCTCTTGAATTATATAGGAATCAAATTTATCCACACTTAACAAGGCAAACGTTACAAATACAGAAACACCGTTTTTGGACCTAAATTTCAAAATTGTAAACGGAAAGATTCATACAAGTGTATATGACAAAAGGGATGATTTTGGATTCAACACAGCAAATTTCCCCTGGCTCGAATGTGATGTTCCAAGATTACCATGATACGGTATTTACATATCACAGCTCATCCGGTACGCTAGAGCATGTACTGATATTTTGGATTTTCACAGTAGAAATTTACAAATTACCAAAAAACTTTTAGGACAAGGTTTCCGCTTTCATAAACTAGTTAAGACTTTCTGGAAATTTTACAAAAATTACAGTCAACTTCTTTTAAAATTCGGATCTATACACGCAACAGAGTACATTACTTCTGGTCCATGCTGTAAATTTATCAGGTTTTAAATGATGCTATTGAATTTAAAGACGTTTAACATTTGGGTATTACACAACCTGTCTTTTATAGTGATATGATAAACAAAATTAGAAGGATCAAAGGTAGGCAGCATAACCATCGAGAATGCGTCAGAATCATCAAACGCCTTTTATACCGTGGATATAATCCTAATATCACCAGACTTGGTACTTGACCAATCTACAGTCTTGTACAAGCACATCCTTGAGACTTGCACTCTGACTGACTGTGACGACGGGACTCCATGACGGGCCCTGTCCAAACCTCTTTAGAGAAGACAAGGCCCCGACCTCCTGTCCTCTCTGAATGTCAGTCGGACTCCTTGGGTGATTACATACATGAGCTCGCTACAGCCGGCAGAGCACAGACTGTATTACGCATGCCCTCTTTTTATATCCATTTACATATTCATCTGTGTTTCCGGGGCCTCTACGTTTCGCGGTCTTGTTTGGGTGAGGTCATCTTACAGTGAGGACATCTGGGTAATTGGAGAAGTGAGAGGGTTGTGCACACGTAGTCCAGGATAACCACACCATTTGCTACTTGCGTGACAAATGGCCGTCCAAAGTCGGCACCGGTTGCCCATTGGTCTCGTCGGTTTATGTGTAGTCTTTTGTGTTTGATGTTTACATGTCATGTGTCTCTTTTTCGTCTCGTGCTGTACTCGTCTTTTGTGTTTTTGCATCGAGTGTTTTGGTGTTTTGCTGTTGATGCTGCAACGGGGTCTTGTTGGAGATCTCCTCCCTTCTTTTACAGCCTTTAGATCGTCTAACACAAAGAAATTTTTGCAAGTAAAGATTCCTCTGAACCGAAAGTAGAAAATGTCATCTAGGTGATAACTACGTTTCCATAGTGTGTATATGATGATTCGGTATGCCGTAAATCTTGTCGAGGATGCTGCATATATACATCCAAATGTAAAAGCATTGTTTAAACAGGAGCTTATTTATACTTAACAATTACACGGCTCCGATCCTTATTATGCAAATTATATGCATACAATCGGAAGAATCTCGAGTCAGGATTTTACCTTACACACGACGGAAAAGAAAATCCGTTCCGTTCCCATTCTAATTTTATAGAAGTCTCGTCTAAGTTTATCTCTCGTGGACTTCCGTTCGAAATTTGAACACGAAGAAATGCCTCTTTCATGCAAGTAAACCAACCGTTCAAGTATACAGAAACATGGCTCATGTTAAGGTATGTTTTTAAATTGATTTATGTATCACGTGGAACACATATGATGGGATTTTAAATTCTTCTTCTTATCAGAAATCTTCGACCAGGGAGTGCTCCATGTTTTCGTGTGAATGAGTTTCATGATTATTTATCGGTGTAAACAAATATCTCCCAAATATTTGTTCTTTAAAGCCATTCCTGTCTTTAATTACATCTTCATAAAGTTCTAAATTGAAGTACACACCATGAATTTGAATAGATTTGATGTCAGTTATAATCAGTATCAAATATAAATGTCAGTTCTGTAGCCTAGTGTTGGTAAAAAAAGTATCTGAATGGTTTTAAAAGTATTTAAAGGGGACGAATTTCAAATCAATTGAATGTTTAATTTTTCTTTACAGTAACATAACCATTACAGCCAGACAAAAGAAGGAATATACTCTGAGAAAAGTCTTCATGTGCATGCGTGTCAGATCAAATGAAAGAAAGGGAATCATAATAGTGGAATGCTTAGTGATACTAGTACCATACTTGTAAAGTTGTGGAAATACTGTGGAATATAATATTACAATTGTACTATATGATTTTGGCCACCATGGTGTGAAAATAATTCACTTGTGAAAGGAGAATGAAGAATATTGTTCAAGTGCATATATTTTCTACTCGAAAACCATATTCATTCATGTACAGGGACAACATATTACATGTGAAACTGTGATCCAGTATAACATGTATAATGTAGAGGAATTCTTCATCAATAGAAGAATAGTGAGACCGAAATATGAAAATGTATCACAGCCTCGTGCAGTAAGCATGTTGATATAGCACTGAAAGGTAAGTTGTACATGTATACTAATATACCTGTTGTAATTATTTTGTAAATCTAATCATACAAGTACAAATAACATTGTATTTATTCCATATTTTACAGATGTACATGTATCCCTTGTGATTCACCTTAAATGGATAATACTTTTTAATGTAAGTTATGTAAGCCTACAGCCTACAGGTTAGGTATGTAGTTCGCGTTGTGTATTAATCAGTCATTTTGAAAACTATAAACAGAAGTCCGAATAAAAGTTCTAAGTTTATTTAAAAACGTTACATGTTGACAGTACGGGAGCGGAGTCTAAACCTAAACTTAAACACTACTGAAACTGGAGTCTAACTTAACCGAAACTTAACTGGTCGGCAAAACGATGCGCCGAGTATATATGTGGACGATTGGAAATTGCTAACACCTGCACAAAATAATAAGTTATTGGTTTTTGATTAAAAAGACATTTTGGAAATTAGATTCTACCAAATACAGAACAATAATGGCTTTTACGGGGAGATTTCCAATTAGCTTTCAATTAACTCGTACGGAAAACAAAGACTAAAGTACTTGCAGGTGTGCAAATTACTACAGTGTTTTCAGCATCATGGGAATCAAATTAAACAGATTACAGAATTTACAAACTAGAATTTAATTGTCTCAATATGAAGTTCAAACTTAAAGTCAAGAAATTAAGTTATAATGATTCCCCTTTTACTATAGAAAACTCAAGATAGCAATTTCCATATACATGTAACTAATTAATATGAATAATTAATTAGCTTAATTATTGTGGGGGAGAGGCCATATGGTTACAATACTCCCCCACTTAAGAAAATAACCAAGATTCAAATTGTTTGGATTTCAACCAATCATGAACTTTAAGATAAATTTCATTTACCATCCAAAACTTTGTGTGAATCTGTTATAATACTTGGTTATTTTCTAAACGCATGGCCTTGACACCACAATAATGCATAACTCAATGAAATATCATCTGGGTTCACTCTGATTAATTAGATCAAGTTAAAGCACATGAAATTAAAGTCTTTGCATATCGAGTTCTTTTTCATTGTTCTTAAAGAGTGACCCGATTTTCATCTAATTATGAATGTTCACTGTCAATCACCTACAAAAGAAATACATTTTCCAAGGCCAATATACGTACCTAAACATTCATTATATATAATAAGCAATATACAAAAGCAATTATCAATATTAAACATGAATAAGGAGCATAAATGCTAATGCATATATTTAGTATTAAACATTTACTCTGCTTTTTTCACTAAAACACAACACCGGTTTAATTCACTTCTTTAACTTTTTACGGCCGTTCATCTTGGTTTTGGTTCCGTACGTCTACGGTCCTTCTTCGTGAACTTTGTAACCTCCGTGGAGTATAACGAATGATTCGGACCTCTTTGTCGTCTACTTGGTTTGGTAAACCAATAATCATCGAATCGTCATCTGTTTCGTCTTCTTCCTCAATCCGGAATTTGGAGTTTATCTTCCATCTGGACCCTGCTTTGACGCATCTTGGTGTTAGTGACGTTACCAAGATCTTCCCGTAATCTGGATGACGCCATGCACCCAGAAAAGCGACGGGGTATTCATTGCTCTTATTTAAAGCGTCGAACAAGCAGGTCATTAAGTGCAAAATGTTCAATATGATTCTGCAATCTTCAGTTTTGCTATGACAGATTTCACTCCGTCATATAATTTGCGAAATAATGTTCCTTTTTGTATAGTGACGGGCTGGTTTGACATCCGGCCACACGGATAACATCGTGCACAGAGATACCTGACGTCACTGCTTCGGACTTCTTTTCTGCTACCGTCTGATTTGATTTAATGTCTTGTTGATAAACCTGCACGCTTATTTGTCTCTCGTATCACACAACAGGCGATTCCAATAACAGAGGAGCTAATTAAAGTTCAAGGGTAAACTGCACATCTGGAACTTTACTATTTATCTCGTATCGTCGTCTTCTCCCAGCGATAAAAGTATAAAGTCTGCATCATTATTACACTGATCAGTTTCACATCACTGTCTCTGGTAACAGGTAGTTTATGACACCGGATTTTCTCTGTACCTCTAATTGACCATAATTTTGAATTTACAAAAAGGATTTAGATGCCTGTACCAAAACTGAATAAATGATTTCCAAAATGATACTTTTATCAATGTTTAGAAAAAGAAAATTTCATTTTGAAAACTTTGTAAAATTATACTTATGACTTTATACATATGAAAAATGCAGGCTTCTGAATATATTTTCTAAAAAGTAATACAAAAATTTAAGTTATAAAAGTGAAGCAATTAAAACTTTTTTTGAAATGAAATGAAATACATTGTCTATGTATGTCGCTAGTCAAACGTTAATGTCTCAGCGTAGTGATTACTCATTGATACTACACATCTGCAGCCGTTAAGAAACTATAGACCGTCAATGAAATTCCAACACAGGGGAAAGGGCAACAAAGGTCAATATCATTAGCGCTCATTGGCTGAGGGGTGAGAACTGTAACATGAATACCCAAATGAAGGTCAATTATGATTAATCCTGCGCCAAACCAGCAAAATCCAGTTAGAAACTACAAACAAAGAGTAAATCTGTAAGAGTACATCTTTACACTTACAGTGAATTATCCAGGGATTTTGTATTATTTTTATCATTATTTCAGATTCCATCTCTTTATTGTATTAATTTACATACTGTTTTATATGTTATTCAAATTTATAATAATTTGTAGTGCGTTTATTATTTCTAATTTTTTTTATCGTTTCCATTCTCCTCCCTTTCTTTATATAAAAAATAGGGTTTTTTTTATCGTACTTTTTCGACCTTAATTTTCTTTTTTCTTGTTTATCGTCTGTTATGCAGATATATTAAGATTTTGAGAAGTCATGTATTTTGTCATCGCAAAAAGGTTTTTCATTAACAGCTGGGGATCGAAGGATGGGGTATTTTCAACAATTTTATGTTGGGAAGCCTTTGTAGATTGTAAGAAACTCGTGTCCGGTTTCTCCGAAATGGCATCAATTTCCATCTGTTCCTCCTCACGAATCTCTTCGGGAGTCAGTGGTAGGCTTAATGTTGGAGAATCTGAACTTATTGTCGTGTTTTCGTCCATGTCCGTACGTGTCTCGGGCATAGCACGAGTCCTTAATCGTCTCCGAAGCTCCATAAGTGGAATATCATCTTCGTCAGACGAACCATCCCTTTCTTGGATTCTGTGTCGTATTGCGATAGCTTGAGGTTCAGATTCCTCATCATCACTGTCTGTTTGTTCTGGTGGGATTACATACGTCGTTTTACGTAGGATGTTTCCTTCAGAATCTCTCGGAATTTTCCATTCGTCAATCTTAGCTGGCCTTAAATGTCGAGCATGTGCCTTTGTTGTATTGCCATCAAGCTGATTTTTCACAATGAACGAAAGTGGTCCCGTTTGATCGATAATCCGGTAGTAAGGTTGCCACTTCACATCAAGTTTGCTATCCCTTCTGTGGTTCCGCAAATACACCGGGTCTCCTACCTGGAAATTTTCTTCCTTGCAATTTTTGTCTGCGTACTTTTTCTGCTTCTTTTTCGCTTCTTTCATGTTCCTGTGAACTAATGTAAAAGCTTTGTGCTGTTGTTGAAGAGCTACTTTGTGTTGGTCTTCACCCACATATCTACGTCTTGGCTTCAAAATGGTGTCCAAAGGAAGTACTACGTCTCTGTTGTACAGCAGGAAGTACGGAGAAAATTTTGATGACTCGTTTACATGAAACCTAATGGCAGCTAGCGTCTGATTCAAGTACAAGTCCCAGGTTTGAACGTCTTCCTGAATTTGTTTGGACATGACATCATGAAGAGTTCTGTGGAATCTCTCAACCTTTCCGTTTGCTTGGGGACTGTAATATGAGGTTTTGATGTGATGTATGTTCATAGTATCCAAAGTTTCCTGTACTTTCCTATTGACGTTTTCTGTTCCGTTGTCTGATACAATCTCGAGCGGACAACCAAATCTTGGGAATATTTCTTCCAAAATCAGATGTACAATTCGATCTGCTGACTTGTCTGGCACGGGAAATGCCTCTGGCCACCCGGAATAAACGTCTATGAAGGAAACTATGTATTTATTGCCAGATAATGTCGTCGGATATGGTCCTGATAGATCCAGTCCAATCTTTGCGAAAGGATAAGGGGGTACCTCGGTTTCCTTGAGAGGCGGTTTTGATTTCCTTGAGCTCCTTGTCTGACATGTGACACATTCCTCGATGTAGGCGTGTATTTTCTTGTACATATTTGGAAAGAAGTACTTTAGACGAATGGAATCGTACGTCTTGTCTACTGCCATGTGTCCGAGTTGATCATGATACTGTCTGAGGACGACTGTCTCCATCTCTTGAGGTATATACAGTCTTAGCCTTGGATCCTCAGAGTCAGGTTGGGAAAGGTAGTAAAATAGTCCCTCTTCTTTGTCTTCAAAATAGTGCGTCTGTTCAGCTTTTGTAGCTGTTCCTTTCCTTAATCTGTTCTTCAGCTTGACAACGTCTTGGTCTTTTTCTTGCTCCTCTTTCAGGTTAAACTCCTCAGGTAAATCTGAGATAGCTTTGGTCACCTCGTTGTGGTCTTCAACGTGACAATTGGCAAAGTCTCTAGGATTAAACTCGTTTGAGTTTATAACTCCAATCTCAAAAGTCCTATCGTCGATATCAGGTTCATTGTCGGATTTCTTAGACCTTTGCGATGTCTTAGGGTGTGGAACCCGTGATAATAGATCTGCACAGTGATTATCCTCGCCTTTGACATACTCGATTTTACAATTGTACCCAGCGATGCTCAGAGCCCAAAGCTGTATTTTCTTGTTTTGCATTGGCGAGTCTAACAGATACTTCAAAGGTTTGTGGTCTGTCTTGATTGTGAATTGTGCTCCGTGTAAATAGTGATCTAACTTCTGCAGTGCATAATGAATGGCAAATGCTTCTTTTTCTACAGTTGACCATTTTGTCTGTGTATGGCTAAGTTTGTGAGACAGGAAGTAAATTGGTTTTTCTTCTCCCTCGTCAGTTTCTTGAGTGAGACACGCACCTACACAATTGTTGCTTGCGTCTGTATATAAAACATATGGTTTGTTGGTGTCTGGGTATGCCAGGAGGGGAACTACTGTGAGGCTATCTTTTAGGAAATCGAAAGCATTCTGGCATTCAACGGTCCATTTGAATCTTGCATATTTCTTGGTTAAATTTATGAGAGGCACCGCTATCTTTGAGAAATTTGGTACAAATCTTCGATAGTAGCTGCACATTCCGATGAATCCACGGATTTCTCTTACATTCTTGGGAACAGGTAAGTCCTTAATGGCTTCCACTTTCTTAGTATCTGGAGCTATTCCATCCTTGTTGATTACAAATCCTAGGTATTCCGTTTCCTCTTTGAAGAAAGCGCATTTCTTGAGTTTGAGCTTAAGGTTGTGTTGTCTTAGTCTGTTGAATACTTCCTGTATGTGTCGCACGTGTTCCATGGGGTCGTCCTTGGTAAAGATCAGTATGTCATCTAAGTATGCCATTGCGAATCCCTCACATCCTTGTAGGACGATATTCATAAGTTCCTGGAATACAGCGGGAGCATTACTCAGGCCAAATGGCATCCTGTTAAATTCAAAAAGTCCTCTATGACAGGCAAATGCGGTCTTTTCCTTGCTACTTTCATCCAACGTTACTTGCCAATAACCGTGTCTCAAGTCTAGCGTTGTAAAATATTTTGCATTCCCTATCAGAGATAAGATGTCATCAATCAATGGTAGGGGAAAAGAAATCGGTTTTACGATCTTGTTGAGAGTTCTAAAGTCGACACACATTCTGTCACTACCATCCTTTTTCTTTGCAACAACTAAGGGAAATGACCATGCAGATTGTGACCTTTGAACAACCTTAGCTTCTAACATTTCGTCTAAGGCCTTGTCAATGATTTTTCGTTTATTCAATGGCGTCCGGTATGGTCTATTCTTGATCGGAGGGTGGTTTCCTGTTTCTATTTTCATCTGCACTGTCCTTGTTCCTCCAAGATCTGAGTCACTCTTTGCTATTAGATCCTTGTTTTTCTTTAGTAACTTGACGATGTCAGGACGTCTATTTTCAGGTACAGATAGATCCTCCAAGTCTGACCTCTCAGCCTTAGGTTCATCGATTTCCATTGGTTCTTCCTCTTCCAATGAGGAGACATCTTGAGGGGTCAAAGGTCGTGCCCTTCCTACTACGCTTCCTCTGCGCAGTCGGTAGCACTTGTTTGTCTCGTTGACAATTAAAACGGGTACCTTAAAAGGTGACTTGACTCTGTTCACGGACTCCTTCAGTGTTAGACCAGGTTCATCCATGATACATCCGGGTTCAAAGTTCGTGACCTCTAGAAGTCTAGAATCGGATAATTGGAAGCCTTTCTGTAACTTAACGTGACATATAACGGCTGTTTGCGGCTTTATAACTGTCTTTTTATGTAGCCTTAAAATCGAACAAATATGGTTATCTTCGTCGAGTTTTACGTACGTTTTTCTTACTCTTAGCATCCCTAAGTCGAAGTAAAGACGCACTCCATTTTCTTTCAACCAATCTCGTCCTAAGATAAAGTTCTTGGTTAGTGTCTCCACTACGTAGAAATTTTGAGACATCCGCAGTCCGTTCATCGAAAAAGTCAAGGTTGTTCGTCCCAAAACGTTGATAGGCTCGCTATTCACTGCTCTTAAACTCTTGTTTACTCGCGTCAATTTCGGTCTCGGTGATAATCGTTCAAAAATTTTCCTACTCATAATGGAAACTTCAGCGCCGGTATCTACCAAAGTACGATATCTCGAATTGCCAATCTTAATAATACAGGAGCTAGGGTTTCCAGCTAAATTTAGATCGAACACGGGTTTCTTACTTTCAAGATTGGTTTTAGTTTTAGAATAATTTCTGCTCTCTTCAACGGCTTCCTTTTGAAGAGAGCCTTTAAGTTTTCCTGGTTCTGCCTACGGTTTGTTCGACCTTGGTATCTTGTACTGGGATAGTTCAATACCCTGTATCTATCCGGAAACCGACGATTCGGACAATTTCGTCTAAGGTGACCTTTCATATGACAAATCCGGCATTCTGCTGATTTTATCCAATCTGGAATTTCTGACCGATTCCGACCTTGTCTTTGAGGGGTGTGTTGTCCGACGACCTTTTCTGTACGCTCTAAGGGAGTTTTAGTCACGGGTGTAAGTTTAGGTAGGGGTTTTTCATTTTTCTTTATGGGCATTTTACGTTTACAAGGGGGTTCCTCGTTTTCATCTGATTCAGGGTCTGAATAATCGAGTGCATTTTTGCTTTTCATGCATTGTTTGTTTACTCGCAAGGGGCATTCCCAAACTGTATGTCCAACACAATTACATTTATAACATTTCTGATTTTCAAGGTCTGAGTATTTATCTGGAGTTTCTAACGGGCAACATGTGTTTTCACTCTTCTCGCCGTTTTGACATTCATTTACGCGCATGCTTAATTGGTCGTTTAGATTACTTTCACGGTTATTTGACAGTAAATTTTGATTATCTGACAAATGGGATTTTTCACTACCTAACTGTGTGTGAGATTCATTCTTTGTAATTGATCTTAAATGAAAACGTTTGCGCAAGTTTTGCTCTTTCATTGCAATTTCTACTGCTTCCTCGTACCTCTGTGGATCAAATCTCATAACCCTCATTCTCAAGTAATCATGGCACAATCCGTCACAGAAAATATCAACCAACTGCTTCTGAACCAGTTTGTTTTCTTTCTCATCAAAAGGAGTAGAATAAGCATCTTCGGCTAATTTAAGCAAGCGCTCAGAATACAATTGGACACTTTCAACAGGTGTCTGTTTTATCTGGCGTAGTAAGGTCATAGCTTGTTGATTATCAATGATTTCAGCGTACCGCTTTTGCATCAACTTTCTAAGGTGGGGCCAATCAGGGGTTCCTCCTGATGACTCAGTTTCATCCAAATAACGTTTGACAAAGTCTCCTACCGTACCAGTACATGTCATTAAAACTATTCTAGGAATGTCTGTGTTGTCAAGCCGTGCAATTTGTGCATACTTTTCAATATCTTTGACCCACTGTTTAAATTGAGAGGCATCACCTTCAAAAGTTTTCACAACTTGAAGTAAAGGTACAGAAATCGCAGTTTGAAGACCCTTAACTTGATTTGCAATCCACTTCATGGCTTCCTCGCCATTCTCTGGAATTTTAAACGACTTCAAAACTTTACTATGAGAGGAATCGGAGTCCTGAGATCTACACTTTTCTGAATTGTTTGCAATATCAAAACTATGAGAAACATGGCCCACCCCGAACACTTGAGATGTCACTTCGTCGTCTGTGTCAGTCATATTTTATTGAAAATTCTTAGAGAAAACTTTTTTTTAACCCTTTTAAACGAAATCTTGAAAATTCAAAAAATGAATTTAACAAAAATACATGGTCAATCAATCTGAGAGTACTTTGAGAAAGTAAATGTGCCCTACCTTTCTCACTAATTTCGTTTAAACCGTAGTGTTGATCCTCTGGTCGTTATACCCTGGTTCCGCGGCGTGCATCGTCTGCATTTACGGCAATTTTCACTGGTTCGTTTAGGACACGGCAGAAATCATATTTTTTCCTGATTCGTATAGGTCACAGCATCAAAATACAACTTGTAATCATATTTTTCCCTGGTTCATCCAGGTCACGGCACCAAATTAAACCTTGTAAGCCTACAGCCTACAGGTTAGGTATGTAGTTCGCGTTGTGTATTAATCAGTCATTTTGAAAACTATAAACAGAAGTCCGAATAAAAGTTCTAAGTTTATTTAAAAACGTTACATGTTGACAGTACGGGAGCGGAGTCTAAACCTAAACTTAAACACTACTGAAACTGGAGTCTAACTTAACCGAAACTTAACTGGTCGGCAAAACGATGCGCCGAGTATATATGTGGACGATTGGAAATTGCTAACACCTGCACAAAATAATAAGTTATTGGTTTTTGATTAAAAAGACATTTTGGAAATTAGATTCTACCAAATACAGAACAATAATGGCTTTTACGGGGAGATTTCCAATTAGCTTTCAATTAACTCGTACGGAAAACAAAGACTAAAGTACTTGCAGGTGTGCAAATTACTACAGTGTTTTCAGCATCATGGGAATCAAATTAAACAGATTACAGAATTTACAAACTAGAATTTAATTGTCTCAATATGAAGTTCAAACTTAAAGTCAAGAAATTAAGTTATAATGATTCCCCTTTTACTATAGAAAACTCAAGATAGCAATTTCCATATACATGTAACTAATTAATATGAATAATTAATTAGCTTAATTATTGTGGGGGAGAGGCCATATGGTTACAGTTACATGCTTTCATATTTTATGTGTACATAAAAAGAAGGGGGAGATCTATTCTTTGAAACACTTCTCATGCATCCAAAATTTGTGTCCTTGTGACCTTGACCTTGGAGAATGACCTACTTTTTAAATTTAAAAACTTACAACATGGCCATAACTTTTGAATGGTGAGTGATATTTACTAATATAGACATGTGCTTTCCTTGTGACAATTCTTTGTGACCTTGAACGCTATTATTTTTCTTAAGTAATATTATACTTTTGAGTGATAGGTCTTTCATATTTTTTATATGTATTCCTTTTGATAAGGTCTTCCCATTATCATAATACCAAAATTATGACCTGTGACCTTGACCTTGGATAATGATCAATTTCTTTAATAACTTTAACCATGTTAACCATGCCCTTGGTTATAACATGAATTGCAAGTGATAGGGCTATCATATTTCACATGTGTATATCCCTTGTGGTAAGACCTTCACATTAATACCGAATTTTTACCTTGAGTCCTTGACCTTGGAGTATGAAATACATTTCTACATTACATCTGACAACAAGGGCATTCATGTTTAACCAAAACATGGGTTTCATTGTTCTTAGTCCTAAGCCTTGACCTAAAGTAGGGCTCTCACACGTGAAATCCATTTTTGCTCTACTAGTCATAGACCAGTCGATCTTATGCGATACCCCCTCGTCCGACGTCTGTCTGTCTGTCCATAAACAATTCTTGTCCTCGTTACTCCTCTGAAAATACAAGAGACAGAAATGTACCTCTTTTTGCATAGCACTTGGTCTGTGGTCTAGTTGTGCACCTGACATTTTGTTTGAGCCCCTGACCCCCTGGGTCTTAGAAAATGGGTGTGGTCATTTTCTCCTGTATGACTCTGTGTAATCTTGTGCTCGCAACTTATCTGACACTATAAATGATGAAAACTTGATTCTTTTTGCAATATGATGAGTCTGTGTTCGAGTAGTGCACCTGATATTTTGCATTAGTTCCTGACCCCCAGTGACTGAGTAAGAAAATGGATGTGGCCATTTTATTTATCATACAAGAATTCACTCGTCATTGAGGGAATTAAAGAAAAAACAGGAGAAATACAGTCTCGTCAGAGACTTCTGGTTGGAATTAATTGGATCAGGCCTTTCAAATTGGGAAAATTGGCAATTTTTTCTCCAAATTGAAGCAAATATGATAGATTTGGATACCTTTTCATTTAAAATTTAACATCTTTTACTTTTTTTTTTAGAATTTTCTATGAGGTACATGTATGTATCAAATTGGGAAAAATTGGTCAATAAATAGGGAAAAATTATACTATTTGCATAATTTGACTTTGAGAATGGCCGATCGAAAGCCCTGTAATTATACTTATATGTTAGTGCTACTACTGAAACTTTATATGTCATGTAAATTTATATACATGTACATCATTATGATATATATTACTTCTACATGTTCTGGTAAATGAATGCAAAATTCACTCATTTTAGAGCTTATTCTAACATGAATAATATTAAGATAATAAATCATTACATCTTTTACTTTCAGAGTGAGACTGACAGCATCTTCTGTACATACATGATGGCTGGACAATAAATTCCTCATTTCTGGGTATCAGATTGAACATCTACCTCGTCCTTTTGCTATAGACACTTGAGAAATCACTGTTTGCTGTCCAAAAGCATTTGAATATTGAACATGTTTTGCGTTTGCTTTCATGTACTTACCGGTACATGTATGTACTAGGTTAAATTGCCTATAAATGCATTAAAAACTTTTTACTTGAGAATAGACCTGCACCTGTTGAATGGGGAAAAAAGATTTATTTATTTCATTATTTTCATAGCAACAAATTTATCACTTTAATTTACTTGATTGCAATTATAGTGATTCTTCTTTAATGATTTTCGGAGTTTTGAATAAAATTTACAATTAAACTTAATAAATCTTATACCTGATACTTTTATTCTTCTTGAGACTAGGACACAAATATTCTTAGAACACTATGATGAAAAAATCTAGTGAGAACATTATGTCATATGCATTTTCTCTTGAGTCCCCTATCATGAAGCATAGCAAACTTGTCGATCATCATTTTACCAATACTGTTTAGAGTGTCTTACCTCATACTGGTAATCAATGTATTTTAAGTTTATTACTCTTCTACACAGAATACATTTGTGTAAGAATATCTAGTAACCTTGACCTACATGTATACATTTGACCTTCTTTCCTAATATTTAGGATTTGCCACAACACTGGTCTTGCAAATGATAGATAGATGATATGGTATATGTATGAATTGTGTCAAGAAATTTCTTAAGATAGATTTAGATTCAATATGTGACCTTGAACTATACGTTTGACCTTCTTTTCTTGGAATTAAAGAATCTGAACTTTGAGAGTGATGTCTATGTTACAGGGAATAAGTGTAATCAGGGATTTCATGTAATTCCTGAAATTTAGGGATGTCGTGTAATCCCTGTTTCGATTAGTTATTACATGTAATCCCTGAAATTGGTCAGGTATTTCATGTAATTCCTGAATTTTTCATGCATTTTTACACTTATTTCCTAACCTTAATTTCTCCTTATTTTCAGTTTTAAAATCTATTATTTTTGGCTCAGTTGATGCTGAATATCCTCTCTGTCAAATACCCTTAACTAATTTTGCCAAATAAGTGAAAATATTAAAACTAGAATAGGTATGTATTTTTTATCAAAACATTCCCAAAATTTGAAGTTCATTTTTCATGTTTATCATTATCTATGCTAAATAGACATAAAACAAACCCATGAGCGCATAGAAAAAGAATTTATCGAACAAAACTGATGGTCAAAGTTCTCTTAAACATATATCAAAAGTTTCAATCGGAAAATTTAGTATTTAACCCTCATTAACGTATCTTGATAATGGGCCAAAAAAAAAAAAAAAAAAAGAAATGATGAAAATGGTCTAATTTTCAACTATTTATTATGCGATGTCAAAATAAGTTTAAGATATATTCAAAATTACTTTTTTGGCGAGGCAATGGATGTCCCCTTCCGACAGCAATGCATAATAATACGGAAGTGTTCCAACTCTATACCTACATGAAGAAAATTCCAAACCAAATTTTCCTGCACCAGCCACGTCTTTCGAATATTAAATTCTCCTCGGTGATGCTTCCAGCGGAGCCACCAAAATTCATTTCAGTAGCGCCCTCTTTAATGCTTTGAATTTAGATTTGTACATTTACATTACAGAGAGCGCGCGGCTCCAAATTTGCTGTAAGGTCGATTCAGTAGCACATCCCAGTAAAATATATGTTAAAAATAGCATAGGAGACGAGACTGAGTATGAAGGTTCGTAAAGCAAATCTATGTGAATTATTCCTATTTCCCGGTAAAAAAATTGGATATCCCTTTCCTTTGTGTTTTAGTTGAAACATATTTTATTTCAATAAAATGAAGCGATCACCATGGCACTTTGGTACAATGGTGTATTGAGTTACATAGTCCATTCAAGATTCCATGCATATAATTTTACCTAGTACACGTATTACAGTCATATCAGTGGGCCATAATCTATCTGTGCAACCGAATTGTCCGCTCAAGAGTTTTTCTAACATATCGTTTTCCTATCAATCTTGAATTAACATAATCAGCCTTATATTAAAAGCATATCTGATTATATACGTAACCATTTTGTCTCTTTCAGTAATAGGATTTTATATTGTGAACATGTAAAATGTCTATCATATCGCAATTTCATCATTTTAATATGATTTTTGGCCGTCAGGAAATAAGTGTAAAAATGCTAAAATATTTTAGGAATTACATGTAATCCCTAAAATTTTGGGGATTTCATGTAATCACTAAAATGACCAGGGATTACACGTAATCACTGAACCTTTCAGGAATTACATGAAATCCCTGATTACACTTATTCCCTGTAACATATATATTGAAGATTTGAAACATGAAGTATCAGGGAATCCTGACCAAACTGAATCAGTGGCAGTTGTGAAATGTCTGAGATAGTCTATAAGCACGTCTAATGCTTAAGGTGCTGGAGAAGGATGTTTTTCCTTTCATTCCTTAGTGAATGCTTGATTTTGCCGCCAGTCATGCGGAAGAATATTTTTGCAAAATATCCCGAGCTGGATTTACGAAAGCCCCCCCCCCTCCCCCTCCCTAAAAACCAAATGGTTGCACATGTTTACAAGTGCTTATTGGAGCATGGTCAAGAAAGAGAGAAAATCATGCGCAGAAAAAGGCGTACCGTAAGAACGCAGTTGCTCCCACATCGCTTTGCAAAAAAAAAAAAGAATGAAAGAAACATTAACGTAGAAAACTGCCCTGTAAATGTGCAAAATTCATTAGATTCGGAGACCTACCTGGACCAACTTGAGGCTGCTTCCATTTGATAAATACCATGGCTAAGCGCCTGAAGATGAATGCATATACGTAAAATGTATACTCTTCGCATTGTAAGAGAGAAAAAAGATTCCCGTTGTTGTACATGCATGCATCTGTTAAAACGGCCAGAATCTAATGAAATTACATTTATTAATTTATATAAAGTATCGTGATTCTATGAGATGAAAAAAAGATATAAGTTTGCTGTGATTGGGGGATGCATTTAATATATTGAAATTTATCAAAATTTTGGGATAAATTCAGAATACCATTCCTTTTGGGTTGAGACAATTCTGTAGATTGCATGGGCGGATACAGGATTTGAGTTTAGAAGGGGTGTGGAATCCCTCAAAGTCCTGAAGCAGGTTCTTGGGGGAACCCCACTCCCCAGTGGAAAATTATCTTACATGATATATAATGTATACAGCGAGTCAGCGAAAATTTTCAATTATCTTCATATACTTATAGTATATATCAGAAACAGACCGGTAAAAAATAAATAAAAATAGAAATAAAGGTTGAGTCGTGGAAGGGGAAACATTTCTTCATTGGCTATTGAGAATGGAATGGATACATCATGCTTATACCTTCGGAATTTAATTGCAAACCTTGATATCGGATAATTAATCTAAATAAAGATACATGGCGAGCCAGCGAAAACTTCTGAAATTCTATTTCAAACTACCAGAAATTATGCCTACACATACCTGTTTGAGCCCAAGTAACACCTGAATTTGACGACTTTAGGGGAGGGGGCGTGCAAACACCCCCCCCCCGCCCCCTCTAAATACACAAATGGATTAATAGGGAAAACTCAGGATAGAAATAGTAAACTTGTTGAAGAATTTTAGATGTAGGGGCCGCAGTGTGCACCCCCACCCCTCCCCGCGCTATTGAATCGGATGGGGGCTAATACATGAGAAATTATCAGTGTTTTCCTGCTGTTATCGAGAAATGTTTATTGATAAATATAAAATTAAAGTCTTATGGGTAAAATGAATGCAAAATGGATACATGTAATGTATAGAATCGCTCAGTATTCAATCGAAGCGAGGTAAACGAACCGCAACGATAAACTTTGAAACGAACTATAAAAAGTGAAATTCGTTATTCTTAAGTGCAGTAACCATGGCTTGAATATTTAATTCCTGAATTCAAGCATATCCATGGCTTGAATATTTAAATAGCAAAGTTCAAAAGAATTTAAATGACAATAACATTGGGAAACGTGAATTACATGTTGTGTTTATAAGCAAAGTGGTCGCCATAACACTTTCTATATGGACATATCCTTAGACAGTGTATGTTTTGTAGATATTTTTCATTTTCGTGCGTGAACATCGACGGCGGATGCGGCTAGCCAAACAGGGGATGCTTACTCCTCCTGGGCACCTGGTCCACCTTTAGTTTTCTAGGGGTCCGTCGATGCTCTATTTGGTGCTCTATTGTGAGTGCCGATGAGATTGTCGTCAGGATCTTCTTTCCCTCAATGTATTTAAAAACGAATATCCGTAGTAGACAAGTTTGTATTTACAATTTATCATCATTTCGTTTTACACCATAAGAAACTTTAATTTATAGGAGTTGACCATAATGCACGAAATGTTCCATACAATGGGCTTCTCCCATGAACAGCAGAGATCAGACAGAGATAAATACATCATATTCGACGAAACTAAACTTAAAAGCGACTATGACAATGCAGACGGAGATTTTAAGAAAGAAGCTACCGACAATAGTGTACCATATGATGTACAGAGCATCATGCAGTACCGACTTACGGTAAGTAAAAAGCATTATTTAAAGTGTAATAATCATTTCTTTTCCAGCTCTGTTGTCTGGAAGAAACTTTGTTTTGGCTCTTCATCTATTTGCTATTTCCGATGCTTGCCATTTCATCCAATAATACCATCGAAATTACATTTTAGCACCATCTCATCAGTGGTACATATTATTAGCATCTCTCTGTAACCATTTAAACAATTTCGGCACACATGGTCTCCGATTTTCATAAAATTTCACACATAAGTAGGGACCAATGAAAAAAAGAAAAAAAAATTGACACAAATTTTATTTCTATGTCATCTGGTTACCATGGCAACGGCCTTTAAAGTTGAGAAATTGACAAAATTGAGCTAAATTGAAGCTCTATAATTTGGTCTGTATACGACATTAATGGAAGTTTTTTTTTTGCATCCTAAAGGTTTGGACATAAAATTTTAGATAAGCTCCCCAGTAGTGTCTGATATTATAAAAAAGGCTGGTTACCATGAAAACATAATTAGCTAATTTTGATATATTGATTTCAAAATGCTGTTTGTAATTTCCCATTTTCCTTTTCACTTGATGGGTATATGATTAGGAAATGAGATTTATTTTATAAAATGAGCAAATTCAAGATAAACCTACTTGTTGCTATGTACATAAGTTACCTTTGCAACGGTAACTATGGTCTATAATACTACTTATATTACAACTTCAGAGTCATTTAAAAAAATGTTGCAACATGATGAACAGATAAAAATTGTTGGAAAATATCCAACACAAAGAGCTCTTTCAAAAATGTGAAAAAGTTATTGGGAACATATATTACCATAGCAACTACTTTTTACAGTAATTATTTATTCCAGGAAGTTCAAATCCAATATCAATAAAGATCAAGAAAGCCTCTATCAAAATACAATAAAAAATTTTCAAACAATGAATGGTTGCTATAGTAATTTGGCCATACATTACAAAAAAAGCTTTTTTTTGTTTTTCGAAGCCTTTTCCCCAAAAAACGAAACAGGCTTACACAACCTTTTTTACTTATACGATAAAGCAAAGTCTAAACTTTATTTAAAATTTAAACATTTTCAGACTTCTTAACTTTTGATGCCAATAGAGACAGGTAGATGGATTAATATAGAAAGATCTGAAAGAAAATGTAATTTATGTAACAGTTATACTATTGGAGACGAGTTTCATTATTTGTTTGAATGTAGTTTTTTCTCGGTGCAACGTTCTTTCTAAATAGATTATTACTATTTTTCAAGACCAAATGTCATAAAACTTCAGCAGTTACTCTAACTAAATTTATCAAATTTATGTAAATTTCTAAGAATTGTAATGAATAAATTTTCATAAATGCAATAAGTAAAATTTTCATAGTATATATTACTTAAGTACATGTACATCTCGTTAACGTATGTTATCTGTATAATATAATTGTATGTATCCTCGATATGTCATATATGATCTCGAGTTGAAAAGAAAGTTCTGTTCTGTTCTGTATCCAAGGAATCAAAGTGGACCTTTGTGCAATTTTACACAATCGTTCCAATAGCAACGGGCTATTTCCTGAATATATGTAAAAAAAATTCTTTCATGTAATGAAAGATCTACATGAATATATTAATTAATTTTCATCACTTTGAATTAAAATTCAATGATCTAGTAATAAAAGGGCTCTTAACATTGTCCAAACTTGCTTTCATTTTTGCGATTTGAGGTCATGTTGCCATAGCGACGAACAGAAACTTTGTCCCAATGTGAATGCTTATGTTTTATTTGCATAAAATAAATGTGAGTTATTTATCATTGAATTTTGAAAAAATGCCAAAAACACTATTTTGATAGGGTACCTGTGTTGTTGCTATGGAAACATATAGATAAGCCGTAAACCCAACATTATTAGTCCCCTACCGGCAACGCCGAAGGGGACTCTTAGTTTCCTCTCGGTCTGTCTGTCTGTCCGTCCGTTCGTCTTTCCCATTTTCAGTTTTCCGAATTTTTTTCGCTGTTGTTGCATATATTGAACTCATTTTTGGTGTGAGGATATATCTCAATTTGATACAGATCAAGTTTGAGTTTGCTTTTGATTGACCTAATTTTACAAGAGTTATGGCCCTTGGACTTAGCAAATTTTATGAAAATTTCAGTTTTCCGGACTTGTTTCGCTGTTGTTTGATAAATTGAATTCATTTTTGGTATGTGGATATATCTCAATGTTATACAGATCAAGTTTGAGTTTGCTTTTGATTGACCTAATTTTACAAGAGTTATGGCCCTTGGACTTAGCAAATTTTATGAAAATTTCAGTTTTCCGGACTTTTTTCGCTGTTGTTGGATAAATTGAATTCATTTTTGGCATGTGAATATGTTTCAATGTGGTACAGATCAAGTTTGAGTTTGCTTTAGATTGACCTATTTCTACAAGAGTTATGGACCTTGGGACTTAGCAAATTTTATAAAAATTTAAGTTTTCCGGACTTTTCTTCGGTTCAATTGCAATTAATGCAATGATTTGTGGTATATGAAGATATCTCAGTGTGATACAGACCAAGTTGGAGTTTGGTTTCCATTGGCCTATTTTTAAAAAAGTTACGGCCCTTGGACTTAGCAAATGAAACTTTCAGTTTACCAGACTTTTTCATGCTGTTATTGCATGTTGCATGCAAGCAGGAGATGCTTACTCTTCCTTGGCACCTGGTCTCACTCCCATATCGGGGGTTCGCTTCTTTTCATGTGGTGGAGGTTTTTGTTTGTTTGCTTTGGTTCCTGTTTTATACTGATTTGAATGCCTTCGATTTCTGATTTTCTGAATCATCGATTTTGTGCTGTATACAGGGAATATGGTCATTATCCATATTTGTCATTGCAGATCCATATTTGTCATTGCAGAATGAACTGATTTTTTGTATGTGAATACATTGTAGTGTGATGCAGATCAAGTTTGAGTTAAATTTAGATTGACTAATTTTCACAAGAGTTATTACCCTTGGACCTAGCAAATTACGTGAATTCACTTCAGTTTCCCAGAATTTTCTTGACCGTTATTGCAGATAATGAACTGATGAACAGAGATGCAGGACATAAATTAATGCCGCCGATAGGGGACTTAAATCGCACAGCGATCATTACATTTTTATTACTTAACTTGAAAGATCAATGAAAGGGTACTGATAATTCATCAGTGTTTGTTTTAGATTATGCTGCATAAATGATGTATATGACTTCAAAAACGCCCAAAAATGCATTTTTTCAATATTCAAAGTCCGTTTCCATGGCAACCGGATGTTATCTTAAGAAATTTGTAAACAAATTTTTACTTTTGGGTATCACAATCTGAGACATGCCGTGCCATGCGTCCTTCATTAAAGTGCAAATGCTTACAGAGAATAGCTATTTAATGCCGAAGTGATTTTTGACACAGCCTAATGTTTGTCAGTAGCGCCCTCTAGTTTTACCTTTTGAAGTTAAATTTGTGCATCAACGTTTCAAATGTTGTGTAGGGTCGATTCAGTAGCTTACTTGTATTTTAAAAATGAAATGTATGACCAAAGTTTACTATCCGAAACACGAGTATTGAGCATTAAAATTGGTTTGAAATTTTCTTCAAAAAAGTAAAGAGTTGGAACACTTCCGCATTACAACTAGGAAGGAAACATGAAAACAATAGAATCAAAATTTGATTACAACTTCAGGATAATATATTCATCAAAATCTATTAATATGTTGTAGAATTTATGTTATTTGAGATGTAAAAACATTGTTCCATTTAATAATTTAGTACATAGTTTAGGATGACCTTTAACTTTGTTTCCTGTCTTCCAGTTGGAATATAAGAATGTTACGGTTCTCACATATTTTGACTGACTGGCAGCAACGGTTATTGTAAGCCTTTAAAATGTATATGTGTAATTAGACAACATTTCGCTACCATTGCGGCCTATTGAAATATAGGCAAACACGATTTACATGGCATTTCCCCTTATCCAATCCACCTCGTTGAGAATAGTTATTCATTTTCTCGAAACACATTTATTTGATATTCACACCATTTGCTAAAAGCAGATGGCCGTCTAAAGTTGGCGCTGGGTGCACATTGGTCTCCTCCCTTTTATGTGTTGTTATCAATGTTTAATGTTTCTGTACGTCTGTTACGATTGTTTTGTGTGATGTTCTAGTGAATATTGTTGTGACTTTTTGCGATTTGGAGTTTGTATATGTCATTTATATATCACTCTCTTGTGGGTTTATTTCGCTGGGTGAATGCAGGGTGGTCATGCTGGAGATCATTTCCTTTTCTTCATAGGTACATGCAATGTAAAAGGTCTACCGATTTTATGGCAGTAGTCTTCACAATGAAGGACACGGTAGATGGGTTTGCCCCTTGGGGTCAAATAACTACATATAATTATATTGTTATCTAAAGAAGTGTCGTATGGTCCAAAGAGCAAGGGGCGGTAAGGGGGTTTCTAGGCCCAAAATTGTTGTTAATTCCTAAGATTTAAAAATATTGAAATTGATACTAAAATTGGTAAAAAGAAGCTTGTCTTTAACAGATTCAAAATGAAAAAAAATTTAATTTCATTTTTTTCGTTGGAGTTATCCCCCTTTGAAATCACCTATGAAACCGGAAATGAACAAAAAATCAATATATTTTCACATGTGATAGCAAATTAGACTTGGCCACATGAAAACAACAAGTTCATATTTTTTCTGTATATCCGTATAAGTATATTGTAAATGCTGTGAAAGTATGAATCTGTTGTTTTCATGTGGCCACATTGAAAACCGAAGGAAATCAATGACTGTTACCATGCTAGCGGGTCGTTTTGGAAACAGAAAAACACCTTTTAACTTCTATAATGCAAGAATTATTTGAGTAAAATCGATACAATTCAATAGATTTCGTTCTGTTGTTATTGATGATATTGATTATTTATTCCCACATGCAAGAAATCAAATAATACAGACAAAAATGTCTTTCAAATGTTTATTATCCTCGTAACGTAACGGATATTCAGGACGATAGAATGACGTCATACTGAATATATGACGTCATATATGTTCGCGACTTTGATATTGCTTGTATTTTGCGAAAAAACAGTGGTAATTTCATATGCATATTGAATCAAAACGACAGAGCATCTATTAGGGTACTAGTAGTTAGTACAGTTGGCATTTATAAAATGTCAAACTTTAAGCCAGAATCAACGAATTGAAATATTTTAGAATAAAATGAAATCTATTGTTGATCTAAGGGTCAATGATACCCCAGCCCGGCATATTTTACATATAAGCAATGTATAAGAAGTTTGAAGGTGCAAAATTCAACACAAAATTGAGGAACATGACCCTTTGTTTGAATTTGACCTGTATTTCTCAATGTAAAGCCATATCTAAGAAATAAATATATTCCCTGTTACAGTTTTCATTTAAATGTCAGTCAAGCATAAGATATTGATTTTTTTTCCAAGTTTGAAGGGCCACAAACCTGCATGAAATTGAGCCATATTCAAACCTAACCTGTAATTTTTGGTATAATAGCTACATTCAAGAAATGAATTTATTGTCTGTAACAGTTGTCCTTGTAATGTCCAGAAACCACAAAATTTTGAAATTGTGTAAATTTCAAGGGATATAACTCTGCACAAAATTGAAGGACATGACCAATATTCGAACTTGACCTGTATTTCTTGGTGTAATAGCTATATGCAAGGAATGAATTGATTATCTGTAACGATTTTCCTTTAAACTTCCGGAAACCACAAAATTTTGAATTATTCTAAGTTTCATGGGGCATAACTCTGCACATAATTGAGGGACATGACCCATATTCGAACTTGACCTGTATTGCTTGGTGTAAGAGCTATACCCAAGAAATGAATTGATTATCTGTAACGGTTTACCTTTAAATGTCTGGAAACCAGGAAATTTTGGATTTTTTCTAAGTGTCAAGGAGCATAACTCTGCACAAAAATGAGGGACTTGACCCATATTCGAACTTGACCTGTATTTCTTAGTGTCAGAGCTATATCAAAGAAATGAATTGATTATCATAAACGATTTACCTTTAAATGTCCGGAAACCACAAAATTTTGAATTTTTCTAAATGTCAAGGGTCATAACTCTGCACAAAATTGAGGGACTTGACCCATATTCGAACTTGACCTGTATTTCTTGGTGTAAGAGCTATATGCAAGAAATGAATTGATTATCTGTAACGGTTTTCCTTTAAATGTCCGGAAACCACAAAATTTTGAAATTTTCTAAGTTTCAAGGGGCATAACTCTGCACAAAATTGAGGGACATGACCCATATTCGAACTTGGCCTGTATTTCTTGGTGTAAAAGCTGTATGCAAGAAATGAATTGATTATCTGTAGTAGTTTTTCTTTAAATGTCTGGAAACCATAGGTGGGACGGACGGACGCACACACACACGCAAGGAAGGACGGACGGACAAGTGTATCACTATATACCCCAACCATTATATGGCGGGGGTATAAAAAAAAAACTCTGAACAAGAAACAAGAAAAAGGAGAAAAACTAAACAAACAACATCAACACCCCCAGCACACACAAAAATCAACCAAACAAACTATAATTATATTAAATGAAGATGTGAATACAACCCTCCCTTTAAAAAAAAATATTTATTTCATATCAAATTGAGAAATGAAGGCCATGTAGAATAGACACCACCGCGTATGATTTGCCGTCCACGAGATGTACTAAGTCTTATTTTTGCAAATTCAGGGGGAAAATATCTGCCATGTCTCATTTTCGACTGAGAAAAATCTTTTTATTTTATTGAAAATGTGTTATAGAAAATATGTTGTCAATATATAAAATGAAAATTGTCCAAACGAACACGGAGCGTCATTTCACGGTAATGGACATTCTGCGAGTATTGTGTACATACATGTTGTATACATATATCGATATTGTTCACGCCTTGTAGTTGTACATAAATCATTTACAGTAGCACATTCTGTATCTTCATAACTTTTTCCTTCATTTTTTTTCAATGATGGATATTTCAATCAGTAAAAGTGCAATCCACGAAATGTATACATAAAAGTAAAGAATCATCATCTTAATTCGGGGAGATTTATTTTAACATATATTTAAGGGTTACCATGCGTGTGTTTTACAAAAAACTGACAGGGTATCGGCGAATCCCATTTCAGAAATTGAGTTTTACCGCGAGGATCAGGGCGTTTAGAAAGAAGGAAATATCCTTACTTTACCAACAGCAAAACTTAGTTTAATGAATATATCAATCTAACTAAAATTCAGCTCTCTTTATTTCGTAATCTATGTAGTTTACGAAATAAAGAGAGCTGAATTTTAAATAGACTGTAAATTGATGCAAAAATACAGTAGAAATTATTGAGTGCTGAACTGGATTCTGGAAGGTATTATAGGTGGCGCTGTGATACACAATTTTATGTTTAAATTATAATATTGATTACTAATAAACTTTATCAGCATACTTTTGAATTTCTTAATCGATCCCTTTTCTATGTAAAAACAACGTGTGTAATTATATAATCATGCAGTGGCGAATCTAGGGTCTCAGAGAAAGGGGGCGAAGACAAGTTTTAAAGAAAATTGTTCGTAGAAAAAAGGGAGATAAAAATCAAGAAAAGTCTTATTGAGCGGTACGGCAGCCAACGCATCATTTGATTATTTATTTATTTCAAAATTTTATTTATTTTTTTAATTTTTGATAAGGGATGCATCAAATTGTTGTGTTGAAATTGAGACATGCGAGGTACTTCTTGAAACTGGCGAGCGGTAGCTAGCCAACGAACTTTTTAAAATAGAAAAAAAATATTCTACTAGAAAAGACAATGTTGACCACCACAAAGAGGGGATCGGAGCCCGCTCATACCCCTCTAAATTGGCAAATCAACACACATTAATAAAGACATCACAATGCAAAGTAAGCTGAAAAAGTATCAAATAGTGCCAACAATTCTGAATCAATGACTTTGTGCGAAGGGGGGGGGGGGGGGCTTCGTTTTTTTGTTTTTTGTATTTTTTTTTTTTTTTTTGCTTTATCTGGGCTGGTCTTCTGGGATGAATCCGTCGAGAAAAAAATTGAGTCGGAAGGGGGGGGGGGGTAAAATAGGGTCTGCTGGGTTACATGTACCGGAAATACACACACATGTACTTTTTAAGGCCTTGGTGAAAAGTATCATTATATTATAATACCATTAGTATGTCACTTAAGATTTCCATAAGTCAACAAAGGCGTGTCCAAATTACCCCTCATTATATTATAGTGAAACCTTCCATGTACATACATTGTATACTAGAATTATATCGTGATATTGATAGTTTATCTACACAATTAATAGTATTAGAATATAGCAGCAAATTACCTATAGACAACGTCACATTACAATGTGATCGTAACCTCATATGACGTCAAAATCTGTGTAAAATATAGCTGACCATCCTGTCTTCAAATTAGTGTAGACTCGCAACGGGATGTCCTATTTTATAAATTTAAATTGATTCATACTCTGTAAATCCCGTATTTTCCATGACCAATGTTTGTCCCAGTTTTAAAAATGGGCCGATTTTGGCCCTTACCGCCCCTTGCCCTTTCAGGACCTTTACGCTCTTTATTTTCATGCCTTGTGTCCAAGGGTTTTTATGTTGGTTTGAACGTCTTCAAATTAATTAGCATCATTTAAGAACAGATATATTTGCAGCATGGACCAGACATGTACGTTTCGTGTACTTAACCCGCATCAGTGATCCTTAATCTAAACAATGTGATATGGCCAAAGAGAGTGAGAGTTATTATGTCAAAAAATTTACCGAAAGACGTAGCAGGATCGGTGGGATATGATGCTACGGGACCCACGTTTTACAGAAATTTTTGAATGCGTTGAAGATACGATCAATCGAAGTTGATCGAACTTGGCTATATGTGTCCTCGCAGATTAGATGTCAAGGAGAGAACAGGGTAGATTTTAAATAGACCAAGGCCGAATGCCGAGGTATTTTAAAAACACCACTTTATTATCTCTTTAGGCATCTAACCTTCAAAAAGACCTCAGGGAGGTCTCAATGAAACTTATAAACCGCAAATTTTCTACAAACTTTTCAAAAAAGTAAATCCAGGCTAAGTATAACGAATCGCGGTTGGTATGGAAAAATCAATTGATAAAAACAAGTGGATTTCAATGTTTGTAAATTAATTGAGAGGGTGAAAGAGCCCTTATGCGGAAAGGTCGACCGGGTATTCGTATAACACTGGTTTTACCAAGATTACCGTCATACGGCATTTACATATCACAGCTCATCCGGTACGCTAGAGCATGTACTGATATTTTGGATTTTCACAGTAGAAATTTACAAATTACCAAAAAAACTTGTAGGTCAAGGTTTCCGCTTTCATAAACTAGTTAAGACTTTCTGGAAATTTTACAAAAATTACAGTCAACTTCTTTTAAAATTCGGATCTATACATGCAACAGAGTACATTAATATGGGTATTACACAACCTGTCTTTTATGGTGATATGATAAACAAAATAAAAAGGATCAAAGGTAGGCAGCATAACCATCGAAAATGCGTCAGAATCATCAAAAGCCTTTTATACCGTGGGTATGATCCTAATGTCACCGGACGGACACTAGGCTTGGTACTTGACCAATCTACAGTCTTGTACAAGCGCATCCTTGAGACTTGCACTCTGACTGACTGTGACGACGGGACTCCATGACGGGCCCTGTCCAAACCTCTTTAGAGAAGACAGGGCCCAGACCACCTGTCCTCTCTGAATGTCAGTCGGACTCCTCGGGTGATTACATACTTGAGCTCGCTACAGCCGGCAGAGCACGGACTGTATTACGCATGCCCTCTTTTTATATCCATTTACATATTCATCTGTGTCTATGGGGCCTCTGCGTTTCGCGGTCTTGTTTGTGTGATGTCATCTTACAGTGAGGAGGTTGTTTTACACCACAATTGTACGTTCTACGAGACCTCTGGGTAATTGGAGAAGTGAGAGGGTTGTGCGCACGTAATCCAGGATAACCACACCATTTGCTACTTGCGTGACAGATGGCCGTCCAAAGTCGGCACCGGTTACCCATTGGTCTCGTCGGTTTATGTGTAGTCTTTTGTGTTTGATGTTTACATGTCGTGTGTCTCTTTTCCGTCTCGTGCTGTACTCGTCTTTTGTGTTTTTGCATCGGGTGTTTTGGTGTTTTACTATTGATGCTGCAACGGGGTTTTGTTGGAGATCTCCTACCTCCTTTTTACACCCGCGTCGGAAAAATTCTTGGAAAAAGAGAAATAATCATGGTATGATTACTATTATTACTTTAATCGATGAACAAAAGATTAAGCTAGATGCTGACCAAGTTTGGTTGACCTGGGCTTCAGGATGAGGGAGAAACTCTAAAATGAAAACGGAATCTAGCGATTTATTTTTACTTGACATTAGCTGGTCCACTCTCTATATATATGACTGCATGGAGATATAAATGACTGCTTTCATTGAATAAGTGATGACAGGTGAACATTTTGATTACAGTTAATAGGGAGTAACAGCAACTGAACTGGAGTAAAATGTAAAACGTCGTTAAATTCAATAGCATCATTTAAAACCTGATAAGTTTACAGCATGGACCAGACATGCACGTTTCGGGTACTAAGCCCTTGACAATAATGTTTTGTTGATATAAGAATCGAATATGCAATGCAGTTGACGGTAGCATTCTAGAGGGAGCCATTTTATTTTATCTTCAGTGTTAGAGAGTTGACCAGCTAAAACATAAATCGTGAAATTCTGTTTTCATTTTAGAGTTTCTCCCTTATTCTGTGGTCTAGGTCAACGAAACTTGGTCAGTATCAAGTTCAACCTTTTGTCTGTCGATTAAAGTTATAATAGTAATCACACTTCGAAAATTGCTATTTTTCCAAGAATTTTTTCGACAAGAGTGTAAAACCAGTGTTATTAGCCTTGATTTTTTTTTAAGAGGCGCATACGAATAATTGCCAGGCGATCTTTCGGCCTGTTAAAGAGCCTAAATGCTTTAGGGTATTCTTTTGCAATAATCCTTTCATCCGACGAATCATGGATCTGATCGAACATCTGAATTTAGCATAAGCATCAACAAAACTGCAGGTACTTTCATTTATAATCACCTAATAATCACTTTATACATAACAAAGGGTACCTACATGATGGTCGTCAGGATCTTCTTTAACTCATTTGTGTCACACTTATGCCCTTTGCCGTGTGGAGCTCGTAAAAAAGTTCCCTGCGAGGGGTTTGACAGTAAGTGTTTTGAATACTTTCCCTGACATGGTCGCCATAGCTCTTTCTATATAGAAATGGCCTGAGACAGTGCAGTTCATGCTTTTCATTTGTTTCATTTTCATCGACAGCGGGTGCGGCTGGCCAACAGGGGATGCTTACTCCTCCCGGGCACCTGGTCCCACCTCTGGCTTGCTAGGGGTCCGTCGATGCTCTATTTGGTGCTCTGTTGTGAGTGCTGTGGAGATTGTCGTCAGGATCTTCTTTAACTCATTACATGTAGCTCTGGTAACGCATAAGTAGATTGTATAAATATTGTATGAAATACCTAAATAGGAATGATCACGTTGGAACTGTGATTTGTTTGAAAATACTTGTAATTCTGAGTGGATTGAAACGAGTGGATTTTGGTCATATATAGTCGAATTATAATCTCAGTTTAATTAGTAGAATGGGTTGTAATGTGGCATATTGCAAAAAATAAAGAAAGGAAATGAAAGCGTTCTGTTGATATAAAAAATGAATGTTAGGATGTGTCGTATAAGGACATATGCTGTACTTCATTCATTTCAGGACTTCGGCAAAGATGAACAGTATCCTCTGTCTCTGATAGACCCCAATCTCGCTTTTTTGATCGAAAGTAGCAGCCTTACATTCTATGACGTGGCGGACGTGTTAACAGCATATAAATGCTCAGGTGCGTTCTTTGCAATGTGTTCTGTATTTCATTACGAAATTCGTTAACTTTTACATCTTTTGTGACTTAAATTTATTGGAGAAAAAAAATTAACAATTCAATAGTCTTTTTCAAAGTAACAAATGTTATAGCAATTTTTTTTTCATAATAGAAATGTTTATCTGTTATTTTAGCTCATTGTGACATGACTGACGTTCCAACTTGCAAATATGGAATTTTAAATCACAAGTGTGAATGTTACTGTATGGAAGGATTCAAGGGTTCCCGATGTGACATCATAGAAACAGATTCCGGTAATAAAACCTTTCACTGGTTTTTCATTTCGGGAAAAAAACAAGATGGAAGTGTTACTGTTTAAAGAAAATTGCAAATGAATCTCAATGCAACATACCTATGTTTCGGACAGTAATTCCTTCTCAGTGGTACTTTATGCCAAAATGATTTTCAGACACAATTAACCGAATATATCTTAGTGGCGACCTCTAGTTTGATTATTGATTTTTCTGTATCTACTAAGCAAAGAGTGCGCGGCTCCAAATTTCCCTTAGGGTCGATTCAGTAGCATGATTAAATAAATTATATGACTATGACTTGATAGCATAGGAGGGATGGTGCTAGGACGGATGGTAACCTTTACTTTCGGAGATATTTTTGAATGAAATGACGGATTTCTGAAATAGAAAAATAATTAATGACGTCAAGTTTGTAAAGGGTGGAAACATTTTTTTTTCAGGAGACAGAACTGGAAAGAAGCACTTATTAAACTTAAAACATTTCATCGCGTTGAACGAGTGCGACTGCTTCATACTGCAAAAGAAAATGAGTGTTGATAATGATTGATATTTAATAGATTGCGCGGCTCCACATTTCCTGTTGGCCGATTCAGTAGCATAATTAGATAAGATAAATAAATGACCAAAATAGAAATGAAAGAATGGTACTAGGGTGTCTACCTCCTTTCATTTTGATTATGATTTTGAATTACAAAATAGCAAAATAATGTATGATGTCAAACTGATAAAGGGCCAAAAAAAACTTCTTTCAGGCGATAGAGTTGGAAAGAAGTTATTATTACACTTTTAACATTAAATAGCGGGGAACGAGCCATAAGATATTTCTGACCGTATAATCCTAGGGAAAAAAATAAAACTTTTAAGAAACCTTATGAATGTAGACGGTGTTAATTGCGTGACAGATATCTATAGCCGTCCTAAGTCGGCATCGATTGCCCATTTCACTCGTTGGTTTATGAGTAGTATTTTGTGTTTGACGTTTCTATGTTGTGTTTAGTGTTCCATGTCCCTTTTGTGTCTCTAATTGTGCATGTTTTTTTTTATTTTGCATTGGGTGTTTTGCTGTTAGTGCTGCAATCACATGTTGTTGGAGTTCCCCTTCTTACCTTCCTGTTTAGGATACGAATGAATGAAATATCTCATTCAGAACCATAATGGACTTAGACATTCGAGCAAACAGCACATTGACTTAACAAGACGATTTGCGAAATTCTTTGCATAAGTTGAAACAAAATTACATTTGTACAACTCACCTTGTTATTCATTTCTATATAAAAGCCTTTACATTATTGAACAATTTAGCATGAACATGAAAGGGAATAAATCATCATAAGTGTCACTTCCGCTTCCATAAACTAGTTAAAACTTTCTGGAAATTACAGTCAACTACTTTTAAAATTCGGTTTGGCTTGGTACTTAACCCATCTACAGTCTTGTACAAGCGCATCCTTGAGACTTGCACTCTGACTGACTGTGACGACGGGACTCCATGACGGGCCCTGTCCAAACCTCTTAAGAGAAGACAGGGCCCGACCACCTGTCCTCTCTGAATGTCAGTTGGACTCCTCGGGTGTTCATATACATGAGCTCGCTACAGCCGGCAGAGCACGGATTGTATTACGTATGCTTTTTTATATCCATTTACATATTCATCTGTGTTGTCTGGCCCCTGCGTTTTGCGGTCTTGTTTGTGTGTGGTTATCTAACAGTACGAGGTTGTATTACACCACACTTGTACGTTCTTCGAGACCTCCTGGTAATTGGAGAAGTAAGAGGGTTGTGCGCACTTAATCCAGGATAACCACACCATTTGCTTCTTGCGTGGCAAATGGCAGTCCAAAGTCGGCATCGGTTACCCATTGGTCTCGTTGGTTTATGTGTAGTCTTTTGTGTTTCATGTGTTAAACGTCTTCAAATTCGATAGCATCATTTAAAACCAGATAATTTTACAGCATGGGCCAGATATGCACGTTTCGGGCACTTAACCCTCGTCAGTGATCCTTAGTCTAAACAATGTAATATGTCCAAAAAATGTGAAAATTATTCAGTTCAAAAATGTATCGAAAGACGTAGCAGAATAAGTGGAATATGATGCTACAGGACCCACGTTTTAGAAATTTCAAGAAATTTTGTAACAGAAAATTTCAAATGCGTTGAAGAGACAGACGATCAACCGAAGTTGATCGAACTTGGTTACATGTGCCCTCGGGGAATCCTGGTCCACCAGCAGTGACACTCACCAATGGTTATATGTTGTGTGTCTCTTTTCCGTGTCTTGGTATGCTCGTCTTTAGTGTTTTCGCATCGGATGTTTTCGTGTTTTGCTGTTGGTGCTACAACAGTCTTGTTAGAGATCCCCATTCTTCTTTCAAGAAATTAATGGAGGTTAACATCTTAGCACCATCAATGCTATTTTGAACATAGATTTTATTTGGATATGCTACTGAATCGACCCTACAGGAAATTTGGAGCCGCGCACTCTCTGTAAAGTAAAAAGAAGGGAGGAGATCTCCAACAAGAACCCGTTGCAGCAACAACAGTAAAACACCAAAACACCCGATGCAAAAACACAAAAGACGAGTACAGCACGATACGGAAAAGAGACACACGACATGTAAACATCAGACACAAAAGACTACACATAAACGGACGAGACCAATGGGTAACCGGTGCCGACTTTGGACGGCCATCTGTCACGCAAGTAGCAAATGGTGTGGTTATCCTGGATTACGTGCGCACAACCCTCTCACTTCTCCAATTACCCAGAGGTCTCGAAGAACGTACAATTGTGGTGTAAAACAACCTCCTCACTGTAAGATGACATCACACAAACACGACCGCGAAACGCAGAGGCCCCAGAGACACAGATGAATATGTAAATGGATATAAAAAGAGGGCATGCGTAATACAGTCCGTGCTCTGCCGGCTGTAGCGAGCTCATGTATGTAATCACCCGAGGAGTCCGACTGACATTCAGAGAGGACAGGTGGTCGGGGCCCTGTCTTCTCTAAAGAGGTTTGGACAGGGCTCGTCATGGAGTCCCGTCGTCACAGTCAGTCAGAGTGCAAGTATCAAGGATGCGCTTGTACAAGACTGAAGATTGGTCAAGTACCAAGCCTAGTGTCCGTCTGGTGACATTAGGATCATATCCACGGTATAAAAGGCGTTTGATAATTCTGACGCATTTTCGATGGTTATGCTGCCTACCTTTGATCCTTTTTATTTTGTTTATCATATCACCATAAAAGACAGGTTGTGTAATACCCATAGTTATGTACTCTGTTGCATGTATAGATCCGAATTTTAAAAGAAGTTGACTGTAATTTTTGTGAAATTTCCAGAAAGTCTTAACTAGTTTATGAAAGCGGAAACCTTAACCTAAAAGTTTTTTGGTAATTTGTAAATTTCTACTGTGAAAATCCAAAATATCAGTACATGCTCTAGCGTACCGGATGAGCTGTGATATGTAAATGCCGTATGACGGTAATCTTGGAACATCACCGTCAAGCCAGGGGAAATTTACTATGTTGAATCCAAAATCATCCCTTTTGTCATATACACTTGTATGAATTTTTCCGTTCACAATTTTGATATTTAGGTCCAAAAAGGGTGTTTCTGTATTTGAAAGATTTGCCTTGTTAAGGGTTAATTCTTGTGGATAAATTTCATTCTTATATAATTCAAAAGCAGGATTGTCAATGGTTAGAATATCATCCAGATACCTAGAAGTATTATTGAAACATTTCAGCTCATCAAATTTTCTTTGCTTTTGAAGATTTTGGATAAATTCTTTTTCATAAGTGTATAAAAATAAATCTGCAACAAGAGGCGCACAGTTAGTACCCATAGGAATTCCTACAACCTGCTTGTATAGATCCTCACCAAATCTAACATAAATATTGTCCAAGAGGAAGGACAAGGCATTACACAGGTCACTACATGTCCATGATTTGTATGATTTGTAGTCTGTCGAGGAAAAGAAACCCTTCGATTCAGATGTACAAATGTAAGTTTTTCGCTCTCGATCAAAACACCATTTAATGAGATTAGATAATCGATCATTAATTTTGTCATGAGGAAGTGTGGTGTACATATTAGAGAAGTCGTATGAAGAAATCGTATTGGCTTGGAAATTTTCCAGATTTCATTTTTTCAATCACATCCCCTGAATTCTTAATAAATGCACAAATTTAAATTAAAAAATAAAGGCAGAGAGAGTTACTGAAATGAATTTTAACTTGGCGGCTTCTGAAAATTACTTTGGTCGGAAGCATCACTGATGAGGATTTTATTCGAAATACGTGTCTGGTGCATAATAAATTGATTTGAAATTATCTACAGGAAAGTAAATAGTTAGAACGTTTCCGTATTATTCACTTCAATTTTCACGTCAGAATTGATCAGAGCAGCGAATTCATTTCTTCATCCTTAATCAATAATGTATTTATCATCTAAGATTGTGGTGGATACATCGTATTTCACGAAGATAACATGGAGAAATACATCACTTCACCAAACTTTCCAAATAGTTATCCAAAAGGAAAACTCTGTAGATGGGTAATAGAGGTACTGTTTAAAGTCATTTGATAATATTGTTTTCAATGATTTAAAATGTTTCAATGACTTGAATTTAAGTAACGTATAATGGAATCAATAAACTGTTGTCTCAGATGACATTCTATCCTCTAGTCTCGTTTTGCATTGACTCCGGCATCTTTCTTTATTAGAGGACGTTACTTATGGTGCGTCATTGGTCACAATTTTGGACCATTCTTGCGCATCTCCTGTTTTAGCACTCATTGAACATGACATGACATGAACAATTTGTTATAGCCAATGTATCATTTCTGACTCTTTTCAAGAATTTAATTTATTACACACCTCAAAGCGGAAAAGTTTGAGAATTTGATCTAAACTGAATGAAATATGCGTACGAAATTGCTTCACGGTAATTTCTGTAAAAATTGAGATGGAGGTTCTTTTTTCTAACTGTTCTAAAACTAAATTTCTCTTACGCAAGTAATTTCCAATGAGTTTTGTTTTGCGTATATAATATTATTGATTTAAATTGTTTTATAATGTAAAGCTGATGGATAACGAAAATTTATGAATTGTTTACATTCCACCAAAAATAAGGCCAATTTAACCGCTCAGACAATTTTTTTCAAGAAAAGCACAAAATGACACTATTTGTGAGAATTTGTTCTCTCTTATTCGTGCACGGAAATATACTTTTTCTTCAATATTTTGAAAAGTCTTCCCTAGGAGTACATGTTGCTGTGTGTTTGAAAAATTATTTGTAATTCAGTATCTCTGAAATTTTGACCTTAACTTTGATGATTTTCGTTATTTTTGTGGAAGATCGAGAAAATATTGAATAATCGGTGAAGTTGGTACAAATGTACCTTTGGTAAAACTTCAAATCAAGTTATCAAGGATATTTTATCCAGTTTTCAAATAAGCAAAATCTTGATTTTCCTCACGGACCTATCAATTTTCTTTCATAAAATGATTAATTGACACGAATACTATAATATAGTATGGTTATCATAAAATCGTTGAAATCTTCATTCAGAAATGACATACCTTAATATAAGGACTACAATTGAAACTATTAAGGTTGCGAATAATGGTATCAACAATAGGAACGGTTGCTACGAAGTCGAAATGTCATTATCAAAAGATCATAATGAAATTTGAAGCAGTTAAACAAAGTATAGAATTTGTCAATGTGTCCGTGTCCAAATTGAAGTATATTGTTATATAAAAAAAAATAAAAAAAATGTCTTAATTATGACAAAAAGTCATCATCATTTCACAGTTAGTCTTGCATAGAGTACATCTACATGCGATGAAAGCTACGAATAGAAATTTTGAAAATTCCTCATCATTCAATGCATGTGTTGTTCCTTTGATTAAAGGACTCAACTAAAGGGGAATAATTTCCCCTATTTTCATGCTTATATGGACTTGCATAGCATTATCTACGTTTTGTCAATTTCGGGAACAATGCTTATAAGTTTCAGAGAATAGAGAATGTTTTCGATAACGTTCATATTGTAGTATCAAAATATGAGGACGTCTTTCATATAAGGCAAAATGTTAGTTTCAAAGATAAATTTTCAAAAAGCAATATTACAAATGTAAGAAATGAACAAACCAGAAGAATATCTCTTCTGCATTTTAAAGACTTGCTGAGTAAAACTTTTGATTTGAAAATCGTTAGATAATTATTTTGTAGGCAAAGAAGGGTCTGTCTTCTAGAGTTATAATTGAAGATCTTCACCTTACGTACAATGCATTGGACAGGTGTTATCATTGGTTGGAAATCCAATATAACTTACCTGGACAAACAGGAATCAAGTAAGTAAACCAAAAAAAAAATGTTTGAGTGTGTAGAAAAGAAAGGAGGGGATCTCCAACAACACTCGGTTGCAGCACCAACAGCAAAACCCCAAATTACCCACACACAAACACAAAGCAGACACGCACAGCATGAGACGGAAATGGTACAATGAACGCCAAATCACATAGAAACACCAAACATAAATTGCTACACATAAGCCAACGAGTCCAAGGGTAATCGGTGCCGACTTAGAAGTAATGATACTGACGTGGCAGATGACCGTCCTGAGTCGACACTGGTTGTTCATTGGTCTCGTTGATTTATGTGTAGTCTTTTGTGTTTAATGTTTCTATGCTATGAGGTGGTGTTCTTTGTCCCTTTTGCTACTATTTCTGTGCGTGTCTGCTATGTTTTTGCATTGGGTGATTTGGTGTTTTGCTGAGGGTGCTGCAACCGAGTATTGTTGAAGATCCCCTACTCTCTATTATAGCCGATTTCTTTTTCTTCAGAATTATATTATTCATATTTGTTGCGATGAAAATTAAAAACCATAATTTTCATGGAAGTACTTACTCTTTTTTTTTGTTTTCAGAGAATGCGGGGAAATAACGAAAAAGACATTCGTAAGTTCCGATGACAGTGAGGGCACGATGATACTCACCTTTAACTCGGAGTTTGTGAAAAATCGTCCGACTGAAAAAGGATTTATCCTACGAGTTGATGCAGTCGGTGCTGGTAAGCCATCTAGGCAATATAGTAGTATAACAATCAGTCACATTGAATGTAGACGAGATATCATTAATAGAGAAGATTCACAATCACTTGCAGCTGTGTACTCTATATTACAAGAGGTACTTTTCGTTGTTAAAAAAGTACTCGCACTTGATAACCAATTTTTTTCAAACAAATACTTTGGGTAGCGAGTTTAACCATTGATCATTTAACTGAAAAAAAAGTTAATTCTATAGAATGTACAATAACAAACATTTTTGATTCCGTTTTTAGGATGTAAAAGCAGTCCCTGTGTGTATGGCCGATGCGTGGAGGGCGACACAAATTGTAACTTCAAGTGCATTTGTGATGAAGGATTCATGGGAAAGACATGTGACACAATGAAAGATACAGGTATCATTTTCATTTTGATCTAGATTATATCTTAATACATCTTGGGGTTAAATGTTAAAGATAATGCTTGCATTTAAAAAAAAGAAATATGATTGAGTCAAATTGACAAATATATGTGAAAATATCAAGTTTGCTATTTTGTTAGCGTTAGTATCATATGGTATATGGGAGGAAGTTTCGAGTTGAAAGAAAGGAGGGGAACACCATCAAGACTCTGTTGTAGCACCTACAACAAAATACATAAACACCTTTAGCAAAAATATAGGATAGACATACACAACAAAAGATGCAAAAAGGTCAAGGAACATAAAATATAAAATGACTAATACCAATAAGACTATGGGAAATCTGAAGTATCTATAGAATCACAGAGATAGAAAAATCAAATCAATTTCATATTAAGGCGAAATGCGAACAACCATCTTAACGACAAGCACGATCGGTTTCAATTTCTGTGTTATAATTTTTCCATTCTAAGTAACTCCATCCTCGCCTATCTGCAGTATCCGTAAATACAATATGACGAGGTGACATACCTTAATTTACATAGATTTCATTCCAAGAAAAATCGTCTCTTGAAGACGTTTTTATCTTCAGTGTATGCTTTCCTGTTGACTAGCATAGTTTCTCCATTGAGGACGTTCTGTGGTATAGATGGCGCATAGGGTAACATAATAGAATCTTGTTTTCTAGAATATTAATTCTAACATTATTTATAAGTTACCAAGCTTTTGCCATTGAATCATGGAATTGACTGAATGATCAAAGAGACAAAATTCATTTATCAATTTATAATGTATAGGTGTTATATTCCAATAAAAAGTATCATACCATTACAATCCTCCCTTTTATCTGTTATAATATAACTATAATAGCACATGTAAAAACATATTGTGAAACCATCATTTATCTGTCCGCTTTTTGAAGGTGATAAAAAATTTTAACCCTTACTTACACATCTTTTTCAGAGAATCTTTCAGTTCAATGTTCCTTTGAGCTCTTCTCAAAATGCATTTTCAAAAATGAGATTGAAAATGACGACTTTCAATGGTCTCTAGAAAGGGTAAGTTTATGTTTTCTTGAGGATATCTTCATGGGAGATGTAGAAATTAAGAATCTTCCCTTTTTTCGCGGTGAAACAAAAACAACCAATCGCTCTATTAGTTATATACAGTTGTCTGCTACAAATATAACAAATATGGCGAATATCGTATCGATAATTGATACAGAACCTTTATAATATTCAATACCGTAAACATGGCTATATTCGCTTGGGGTAAATTTCGCGATCATAACATCAAGAACGAAAATGTCTTTCCCATTATAAGAATGTAGCGGGAATATTCTCGCGTGGGTGAAATTTTCGCGAAGTACATATATGTATATATGTTCACAAAAAAACGCGAAAATTACCCCCGTGTGAACATTTCCACGTTACAGTATCATTTGTTTCAAATATTTGAGAGGCAAACAAAAACATTTATCATAGAATGAGAGAAGGGAATTCACATGGTTGGGTGTACATGTAAGTACACCATTTTCATAGAAAACATTTCTTATGTTACATTTGGATAGGAATTGGAGAGTTAGAAATACATGTATTACTAAAGAATCTAGCATCGCAATTTAACTGCACCACAATATATAATGAAAAAATAAATCCGATGACTGTAATGTGTATATTTATAAATATCGATCATTGTATCACTGATTAGGGTAAAATATCCGAACCGTGCATATCTGGTCCATGCTGTAAATTCATCTGCTCTTAAATGATGCTAACGAATTTGAAGACGTTAAAAACCTAAAAAATGTCATAGATAGCAATCCAATTGAAAAAATATATCATAAGTGGACAATAATTTAAAAAAGTGTTCGTATTTAATATATGTAATGGGAAAATGAATTATTTCATTTCATCTGTAAATACCTGCCAAAGTTTGATCCCTTAACGATAGAATCTTATACACATATATGAAATCTATGTTCAAAATGCTAATTTCAACATAGATTTTAAATAGATATGCCACTGAATCGACCCTACAGGAAATTTGGAGCTGCACACTCTCTGTAAAGTAAGTGCACAAACCAGAGGGCGCTATTGAAATGAATTTTGGCGACGTATGAAAATCACTTTGGCTCGAAGAAATACTAATGAGGATTTAATATCCGAAAGACGTGACTTGTGCATGAATTTTCATCAAGAGTTGGAGCATTTCCGTATGATTAATATAGCAATCGAAATTTTCAGACTTTGTCGTATTTTGTGCAATAAAAATGTTTTCTGGTTTGAGTTGCGAAGCGTTTCAAAAGGATATCAAGTTGAAGTACAGTCAAACCTGTCTTATGTGACTTTGCAAGGGCCGATAGAAAATAGGTCACATAAGACAGTTGGTCATTGAATACAGGTTCGAGCTGCTCTGACTTTGACCAACAAAAATTTCGTTGTAAAAGAGCAATATCATAAATTTAATAACTGCATACATCAATTCGTGTATCTAATAACTAATCGTATTGCACAAATAAAATTACATCAGATTTTATGTATCACAGAAGATTTAATTATGAAAGACACTGATGAAGAGATTAAATGTAAAAAAATGTATGTAGTCTGGGTCCTTTACAACACTTATAGTCGTAATATACAGGTTCGGAATTCGGTGCTGGACAGAAAAATCACGGTCGTTGTCGCGTTAGACAGGTTGTTGCTATATACAGGTTAATTTGATAAGAAAATTGCTCGGGAGGAATAAAAAAGGTCACATAAAGCAGGAAGTCGCTAAAAAGAGGGTCACTTTAAGACAGGTTTGACTGTATTTCATTTTCAAATATTGGCCATATTTGCTTAGGCGATCACCGGCAACAAAGTCGTCCTTCTGTTTGTAGACAAAGGGTTTCATTGCAACTCATCCAAGACAAATGAATGTATTTCGATAAAACTAGTCAAATGACCTGATCCGGCGGGGATTATTTTCACCTGCTCATCAGAAGAGTTTACTTCTGACCAGCTGATGTCAGATAGCTATAGAAATATTTCATATATGTAATTTATAGTCTTTTCATACTGAAATTTAATTGATTCGTCTCACTCGCTCGATTGAACTAGTTTCGGTCAGGTAGCTTTGTTGCAACAATACATGTAGATGTGCAAGAATAAAGGGAATTACTGCCAAACAGTTAAATTTGAGCTATGGCCCTTGGTCTTATATTTATTTATGAATTTAAAATTCAAAAGCTTGTTATGGCAACTCCTCCAAACCATTCATATAATTTCAAATGAAACTTTACACTTTCAAAGGTCATGACATGTAAATGCTCATGTACATTGGGGTTGCTGTTGAAAAGTTGAATTTTTATTATGACCCTTGGACTTAGATTCTTATTGATTTTTAAATGTTATTTGTCGTTGCAACTCCTTCAAACTTATTGTTCCACATAAAGTTAGACATGAGTTATGTTGAGAAAAGTATAAGTGGTTAATGTATTTATATCGAATATGTAAATTGAATTATTCCTTTATTAAACTTTAAAATTTGAGTTAGATTTACATGTGAGTTAATATAATTGAATCCTCAATATATCTTTTGTTATCTTATGCTTTCTCTGCTTATATAACGATTAATGCTTTCATATATCATAAAACCTCAACGTACTTTATAGTACACTATATTTTCATATGATTTTAATATAGTGAACGTTTACAGAAGTGTGCTGTTTGCATACAGCCAGCTAACCTCGTCCCAGAATTCATCAAAAACAAAACCATGAATGACGTTTCCATGACTTTATTACCATATGGATGAGTAGGGAATCTGATGGTAAATGACTGAAAAATACAAATAAAATGGGCGTGCATGAGTATACCGAAACAACAAATGGTATGTGCACAATACAGTATATGCCCGAATCAAGAACAGTCACATGGTATACCGATAATAAGGTATCTGACAGAGTCATTGCGTATGAATGGAAACATTGGCCAAAATAAATGCAATGCAACATATAAAAGATAATACTGTTACTCTGAATATACACTTACTCGGTGGTGGCTCAAAAATTGCCAAAAAATGCTGCAAAAATTGGAGCGGCAGACGAGGTGGAAGTGACAAGCATATACGAAAGTACGACCGGTAACCGTATACATAATTCCGGACGCTCCGAGTCATGACACTCCCCGTCTGATATCTACCTGATATCACAATTAGATGAGTATTTGCATAAAATTTGAAATAGACATGAAAAATCAACAATATAGCACCACAATATGTAAAAAAAATTCTGAACACTTCAATAGTGATGGAATCTCACAAGATTGTTCATATTGCATATCATATATCATCAAAGTAAATGTCCATGTCTTACATGTTTTAAGTGTCTCTATGCATGAACAAAAATTAGAATAGCACAAAAATACATATTACTCTGAAATCAACAAAATGAGCTCTGAGATAGGTCTGGTGTAAGTCTTCGGCACACCATCGCGAATTGTACGGATTTCAGCCTTACGCACAAGGCCATCGGAGCTTGGTAACACTTTAATTATCATGGCTAAAGGCCAGTCATTGCGGTGAAGCTCGGTTTGCTTCATAAGCACTATATCACCGTCTTTAATATCTGGCACGGTCTCTTGCCATTTGACACGTTTCTGAAGTGTCTGTAAGAATTCGGATGACCAGCGTTTCCAGAAACTTTCGGCTAAGCACTGAACCCTTCTCCATTGAGCCTTATACATATCACGTCGGTCGATATCCGAGAACGGTTGCACATCAGGCGATATTTTCTGAGTAAGTATAACGGACGGACTGAGAACTTGTGGATTGGACGGATCATTAGTAATAGGCACGAGGGGTCGTGCATTTACAATAGCCACAACTTCGCACATGAATGTGACTAGCATTTCGTGTGTCAAATGATTGCCGCTAACATTTGCGAGAAGAGAGTCAAGAATCCTGCGAGACACGCCAATCATCCTCTCCCACACTCCTCCCATGTGTGAGGAGTGGGGAGGATTGAATTTCCACGTAATCCTATTGTCATTTAGGAATGCAGATGTTATGTTGTCCTCCACATTAATGACATTTGCATTCAAATCATCCACAGATCCAACAAAGTTTGAACCTCTATCCGATCGTATCTCCTTAACAGGTCCACGGATGCTGATAAATCTTCTCAACGCATTGATAAAACATGAAGAAGTCATTTCTTCTATCACTTCAATGTGAGTTGCTCGAATGAGTAAACAGGTAAAAAGCACAGCCCAGCGCTTCGAATTCACTATCGCTCCTTTTGTGCGTCTATACACGATATTCCAGGGTCCGAACACATCTATCCCTATGTATGTGAAGGGCGGTGCTGGTGTTAGGCGATCGGCTGGTAAATTTGACATTTTCTGAGAGGCGATTTTACCACACGATTTTTTGCATGTAATGCAATGATGAATCATTGAAGAGATTAGTTTCTTTTCTCCGATAATCCAAAACCCAGCAGTTCGCAAGGCTCCATGTGTTATTTGGCGTCCTTGGTGGAAGACTTGTTCATGAAAATGACGCAAGATTAGAAGAGAGACATGATTGTTCTTCGGTAGTATGACTGGAAATTTCTCTTCATTGCTGATGTCTGCGTTTGCAAGCCGTCCGCCAACTCTCAAAAGATGGTCATTGTCTAAGTAGGGGTCAAGGTCACGCAGAGGACTACTTCTATGCACAGGTTTTCCACAATCCAAAAGGGTGATTTCCTCCTCAAAGGCATGTTCTTGTACGGTTCGCAATATGTACAACTTAGCATTCTCCATATGGTCCGGACTTCTGTTAGAAGGACAAATATGCCAGCCGGTACACTCCCCGTTATCATGCGAAAATGAATGTGCTATGTGCTTAAGTAGTGAGATGGTTCTAAGGAGAGACCTCCAAGATGAAAACTTCGAGAAACGCTCTGTCATTGGCGTAAATTGCTCATGGACTTCGGTTTTGAGCGAAGAAACTTGTTGTTTTATTTCGCGATCCATATCTGGATTCACAAGTGGAAAGTTGTCATTGACACATTCCTCACGTGATACATCTCCATGAAGCCAAAGAGATGTTTGTAACTCTCCCGCTGGTATCGGGCGCGTCGCACTGTCTGCGGGGTTAAGATAGGTTGGTACATAGATCCATTGTTCTGGTTTCGATGTGTGGTGTATCCGTTCCACGCGGTTAGACACATACATAAAGAACCTCCTGGTCCTGTTGTTGATATATCCAAGGACGACTCTACTGTCAGTATGAAAGACGACGTTACTAAAGTTGATTTGCAGAGCTTCGACAACGGCCTCATATATTTCGACTGCGAGGACGGCAGCACATAACTCGAGGCGAGGCATTGAATGTCCATGCGAAGGAGCAACTTTAGCTTTGCCCATTACAAAGGATATAGTTGGTGCATAACCTTGTAAGTACAACCTTAAATATGCTACCGCTGCAATAGCATCCTCGGAGGCATTCGAGAAGATAAGTAATTCTCTGCTTGTGCAGTCACGAAATGGAATGTTCAGAGTAGTGAAGCATCGCGGGATGTGTACCGCCTCGAGATGTTGCAGTGAGTTTTTCCATTGAACCCACTGCGGTTCAAGTTCTGGGTCAAAGGGTTCGTCCCAATCATTGGAGTTGTTCGAAATAAGTTTCCGCAAAAGCAATTTTCCGCCGATTACGACAGGTGCCGCAAAGCCTAGGGGGTCATAGACACCATTAATGACAGCAAGAATTCCTCGTCTTGTGTACGGCTTGTTAGTTGTAGATGTACGGAAACTAAAGGTGTCTGACTGTAGGTCCCAGATAAGGCCTAGACTACGCTGAGAAGGCAAAGTGTCATTGTCTAGGTCGAGATCTTTCAAATCCTTAGCAAGGTCTTCAGATTGAAAGGCTTGCATAACTTCAAGGGAATTTGATGCAAATTTGTGCAGACGCAAATTTCCTCCTTCCTTGAGGGCTGATCTTGTCCTCACGAGTAAGTCTATCAATTCTGCCGATGTCGGAAGGGAAATGAGAGCGTCATCGACATAGAAATTGGTGTAAATGAATGATCTTACGTCTGCTCCATACACTACTTCAGAATTGTCAGCGGTTTTCCTTAGTCCATAGCAAGCAACTGCTGGTGAGGGTGAATTTCCAAAAAGATGTACCCTCATTCTATACTCAATAAGGGGTTTCGTCAGGTCGTTATCCTCAAACCAAAAAAATCGTAAAAAGTTCCTGAACTCTTCCTATACAATGAAACTGTGAAACATGTGTTCAATATCACCTATAGCGGCAACTGCGTCCTTCCTGAAACGTAGTAACATATCCAAAAGATGGTTGTTGAGGTCTGGTCCTCGTAGTAACACACTATTGAGAGAGACTCCACGAGCTCTAATCTGTCCTGGCTTCTGGGGATGATATATGCCGAAAACCGGAAGGTACCATGATTCTTCACCTTTTTAAGCGGTGGAGCAACTTCTGCGTGTTTGCGCTCTATCATCTTCCCAATGAACTCAATCATGTGTTTGCACTTAGTACTGTCTTTCATCAAGCTATTGCGCAAGTTCATTGCTCTTCGAAAGGTGTATGCACGATTATCAGGTAAGGGTTGTCGATTAGGTTGGAACGGAAGCGGAGCCTGCCAGTTTCCTGTATCAGTACGCGTGAAGTCATCGCGCATAATATCGAGGAATTCCCTGTCCTCTACAGAGGTGCCAATTTTGTTATCATTCGGCATTTTAACGAATACATTAGCGCCAATGTCCTTCTCCTTGATATGTAGCTTGTTCTGACATAGTTCAAATGTAGTCGGTCTTCCTCCAGGTAAGATCTGAGTTTTGCACACGGATATGCAAGATGGCTTGTGAACTCCATCCAAACAAGCTTCTCCCACAATTACCCATCCGAGCCTCAACCTCTGAGCATAAGGTAAGTTAAAATCCTCTTTGCTTAGTCTCTGTTCCATAATATGATGTGCAACACTCAAGTCACGTCCTATAAGTAATAGTATAGGAACATCATGAATTGGAGGAATGTGCGGAACTAGATCCTTGAGATGCAAGTATGACGCGGCGACATCTGGCGTCGGTATCTCTTCCCTGTTCTGAGGGATGTTGTCGCATTCCAAAAGGGATCTTAAAGGTAACCTAGTTTTTCCATCAAACGACTCGATAATGCAATCCTTGGTAAAGCGTCCTGATGCTTCTGTCAATCCAGAACACGATCTAAGGTTGTAAGTAATCTCCTTACTATAGATGTCAAGTGAATCAAACAACTGAGTTCTTCCAAGCGATTGGTTGCTGTGCTCATCGAATATTGCATACGTGAGTATAGAATTTTCAGGTGAGTCTTTGCAAAATACTCGGACAAGCATAACTTTCGCACACGATTTACCCTTAAATATAGGTGTTTCAACATCAGTACATGTGGCAACGACTTCCTTAGGCTCCGTTTTGGCCTGAGTTGGAGATTTCTCCCCGCCCTGATCCTTAGGCTTGAAATGAAGAGGGATGATCTTTTTTGCAAACATCACACTTTTTAGGTTGCGGACAACTCTGTTTCAAGTGATCCTTCGATACGCAACATGCAAAACAAATGTTATTGTCACTGAGGTACTTCCTCCTTACGAAGATCGGCTTCGATTTAAAAGTGCGACACTCGTTAAGTGTATGATTTGTATAATGTATCGGGCACTTATCCAATAGACTACTTGCTTTCTTGTCAGCTGCTGACAGGTCAGTTTTCTGCACTAAAACCCTTGGTTTCTGAAAAGACCCTCCAGATTGCTGTCTGTTTGTTTTCGGCATCGATTCCGATTTATACGGGTTATTAGTCAAGAAGCATGGATCATTGCGGATCCTGCACATATCCCTTATAAACGATAAGAATGCGGAAAGTGGTGGAAAGACCATATGATGATCTAATTTATACTTAGAAGCATACGACATCTATTTTTCGTAGATGTTATTCGGGAGTACTTTTCGGGCAACGGGAGTAATTCCAGATGAAGTACTAAATACAGCTAATTGCGCTTTATATCTGTCGTCATGATGTAATGACTCGATCTCAGATAGCAAGTCTACAAAGTCATAGTAGCGCTTTGGGTTACTGTGAGTGATCGGTTCAAATGTGTGAAGCCTAAGCAAAAGAGATGCTTCAATTTCCTCCGGGGTGCCGTAACAACTAACGAGTCGTTCCCAAAGTAGAGTTACGCCTCTAGCAGGGTCATTCATATTAGTGTTCCTTGCTGAATCTGCAAATTTTCTAGATCTAGGGCCAAGCCATTTGCACAACATTTCTAGTTCGTCGGATGCATTCATATTCAGATCTTTGATAAGACGATTAAAGCTAGCTTTCCAAGCTGCATATGTCTCGGGCTTCTCGTCAAACTCTCTCATACGAGAGATTAGAAGTTCTTTCTTGAGAAGATATTGCCCTATATCGGTAGCGGCATTAGGAGTAAACTCCTTAGCCTTCGGATTAAGGCTCTGCGCAGTGTCATTATTAAAAGCACTATCTGCAAGAATATCTTGACTCAAATTGATTGTAATATCTTTGACCGGAAGTTGCGGTTTCGGGGTTTTGAAAGGAGTTGGCAACGGTTGACTATCTCCGGCAGACATAAACGATATTGGAGATGAAACGTTAAGAAATCTTAAATCGTCGTGATTTCTTGCAAGTGAAAATGGCTCACGTTTAACAATATTAGGCGCAATATAAGAACCTGATTGGTCAATAACGTATTGACGTGCTCTATGCATTGAGCTAACGGATCCGAGTCCCTTTAAGGAATGCTGATTTAAGGAGCCAGCGTTTTCACTACGCATACCTATATTTTCGATTGCATCGATCTCGGCTTCGAGAGCGGCGGCCTCCCTTTTTACACGTACCAACTCAATGTCTGCGTCTATAACGGCTTTCTGCCTAGCGCTACGCGCACTCATAATTTTCTCATCTTCGGCTAATACGGCCTTTTGCTTTTGAAGCTCGGCTTCTCTTTCACTAAACTCTAAACGAGCCCTTGCTGCTTGGGCTTTCGCACGCTTTTGCGTATAAAAAGCAGATAATGACGGTGAAACAGACAGTGTCTTATCACTTTGAGAGGCATTATCTAGAGTGTTTATTTCTCGCTCACGAATCGCCTTAATTTCATTTTTACATTTATCGACGGAATGTCGTGTTTGATCAGATTGTTCGCTTATAACTTTATACAACTGATCAGACTCGGGTAAGCGATGTCTCGACAGAAAATCACATAACTCATGGTCACACAACTCAAAATGCTTAAATAGCTCAATCAAATCATGCTCAAATTCACCAAGTTTGTCTTTACGTAAGGGTACATCTGGTAAATATTCTACATGTTGCAACAATTTTACCCTAGACTGTTCATATTTCTCATGAAATTGTTTGTACATAGAATCAAAAAAATCTTTACCCCTTTCTGTGGGTTTTTGTACCCTAGTAGGTGGATCCATGTTTGTATCAACATACACTGTACCAAAAATGTTGAAAATCAAAAATACAGCAAGTAAGAACATTTGTACATGTAGTACACATACACAGTGCACATGTAACTTAACCAGTATTACAAATATTGGTCAAGACAGCAATCAAATTATAGCACGTAAGAAAATGTAGAATGTCAGTAAAATATGCAAAATTTCACATTGTTCCGAGTTCATGAAGAAACACTATACAGTCAATAGTACATGCATGAATGAATACTAAAGTTAAAGTTATAAAACAGCGTTAGCATGGTAACATGTACAGTATACACAAGTAACACAGCATGTCGTGTCAATAGTTCACTGCGACTGTTCCGCGATCAAAGGTAACCTGGGTAGGACTTCGTACCGCTGTGCAAGGTTCCTGGAACGAGCGAACGAGAGTGTCGTAATGTGTTTCCGGCCCATTTGGAAATAAACATCATCTGAGGACGTAGCTCCAGACATCATGGAGAATGAGGGCATCTTGGTCGCCGATCATTTACTGTGCTGTTTGCATACAGCCAGCTAACCTCGTCCCAGAATTCATCAAAAACAAACCCATGAATGACGTTTCCATGACTTTATTACCATATGGATGAGTAGGGAATCTGATGGTAAATGACTGAAAAATACAAATAAAATTGGCGTGCATAAGTATACCGAAACAACAAATGGTATGTGCACAATACAGTATATGCCCGAATCAAGAACAGTCACATTGTATACCGATAATAAGGTATCTGACAGAGTCATTGCGTATGAATGGAAACATTGGCCAAAATAAATGCAATACAACATATAAAAGATAATACTGTTACTCTGAATATACACTTACTCGGTGGTGGCTCAAAAATTGCCAAAAAATGCTGCAAAAATTGGAGCGGCAGACGAGGTGGAAGTGACAAGCATATACGAAAGTACGATCGGTAACCGTATACATAATTCCGGACGCGCCGAGTCATGACAAGAAGAACGGAATGCCACGTGATAAAATTCAATCAGATCATAAGTAAGTTACGCCTAAGGGTTATAATTCGACGCTTTTGGGCAGTTTTCATTTATCTCTTGCAGTTGACATCTCCATCAGAAGGCACCGGACCAAGGTCTGCATATAAAGGACAATATTACATGCTTGCAGAAATGTCAAATCCTCGAATTCCAGGAGATAAGGCACAACTTGTCACAGACATTGAATTACCGAGTGAGTATACATAGTCTATATTTTATATCTCCCAGTTTGGGAATCAACGTGCACCCTCTGGGTTTCTTTTACGCTAGTGAGATATGTTTGGAGTGTTTACGTTACTGATTTTATTACGAGATCATTGCTCGATGGTACACGTCTGGTTATTAGAAGCTTTATGTGATTTCTTGTTTTGTCGACAAAACTGTTGTTTCCATGTTCAAATACGTGCAATGTTATTCAATTGAAACTGTTATTATGTTAAAATTCTTGATTGTGAGATGATTAACCTTGGTTGTTGGTTTTAAAATGTTGGTATGTTTGCTGGGATGATTTGCATGAAAACTTATTTTGCTTGTTCCTGTTGTATTCTAACGGCATCAAATGAAATACAATTCGGTATGCAGCTCGTGCAATGTAGTTTGTTGTCTGCTTTCTTTCTATGTGTCATTTATCAATAGTGCACTGCCTTGTTTATTTGTCTATTTGATGACATTATTCTTTTTGTTGATGCCCCCGTATATTGACAATTTGTTTTTAGTTCTCGTTGTCGCTGCCCCTGTATATTGACAATTTGTTTTTAGTTCTCGTTGTCGCTGCCCCTGTATATTGACAATTTGTTTTTAGTTCTCGTTGTTGCTGCCCCTGTATATTGGCAAGGTGGTTTTACTTCTCGTTGTCGCTGCCCCTGTATATTGACAAGGTTGTTTTACTTCTCGTTGTCGCTGCCCCTGTATATTGACAAGGTTGTTTTACTTCTCGTTGTCGCTGCCCCTGTATATTGACAAGGTAGTTTTACTTCTCGTTGTTGCTGCCCCTGTATATTGACGAGGTGGTTTTTCTTCTCGTTGTCGCTGTCCCTGTTTATTGACAAGGTGGTTTTACTTCTCGTTGTCGCTGCCCCTGTATATTGACAAGGTGGTTTTACTTCTCGTTGTCGTTGCCCCTGTATATTGACGAGGTGGTTTTTCTTCTCGTTATCGCTGTCTCTGTATATTGACAAGGTGGTTTTACTTCTCGTTGTCGCTGCCCCTGTATATTGACAAGGTGGTTTTACTTCTCGTTGTCGCTGCCCCTGTATATTGACAAGGTGGTTTTTTTCTCGTTTCTTGTCAGCGTGGGATTACTGCGACATGATTCTTTGGACATCCGTATTTTGGAGAAAAGTGAAGGATAGAGACTATGCATAAGAAATGTATCTTGAACGTGCATGTCTGGTCTATGCTGCAAATTTATCTGTTGTGAAATGAGTTTTTTTTAAATTTGAAGACGTTTAACATTTGAACAAGATCATGTTGCAGTAAAATTGCAGAACAAAAACGCAATTAACTCAAAAGGATAGAACAACCACATCACAAGCAACAATCAAGCATGAATGGTATCAGACTGAGAGAGACAATTATGTATACATGTATGCATGACAAATATGGATAATGACCATATCCCTGTATACAGCACAAAATCGATAATTCAGAAAATCAGAAACCGAAGGCATACAAAATCAGGAAAAAAACAGTAACCATACTGTATCAAATGCCGATATCTGTTGCTTTTTTTTACTACGAACAGCGTATTTAATCGAATAACAGGCGAACAGTCTTGCCACGTACTGGAATTAAAAAAAACTTTCAAAGTACATTAAACTTTGATACTTAGAGGTCGAATAATTTATCTTACAGACTAACCGATAACTCGAGGATGTTCTAGTTTTCACATACATGTATCTAAATGAATAAAAACGTACTGACAAATAGTCATTAATCTACCTCTAAATCAGAGAATGAAATTCAAACACTAAATCCGAAATCCGATTAAATAAACCCCCATCTTTCAGTAAAGATGTACAAATTCTTCAGAAAATATAAAACAGAAGTTTCTCATTACAAAAGAAATAATTGACAAACAGATGGAGGTTGATTTTCAATTTCCCAAGTTATACTGAATGCACAAAGGGTTTAGCTTTCATTCAGTGTATAAATTGTGACTTTTTACAGGACATTTTGATTCTGGTTTTAGATGTGAGATTTTTGTTTCGGATCAGGATAGCTGTATTTATTTGTTGTGTGTCTGAAAATCTAATTTTCCTTATTTTGTAGATAAAAGACTGTGTCTCAAGTTCAGCTACTATATGTTTGGAAGAACCGTTGACAGCTTGAATGTATACATTTCTGGGGAAATGAAAAATCTCGACATGATATGGAATGATTCTGGGAACCTAGGAGACGAGTGGCAAGAGGCTATAATTGATATCCCTCCAACGAAACAATTGAAGGTATGGAAGGCTTGCTCGTTGAATTATATTAACATTATTAACGTTACATGAACGGAAAAAAACAACAACTTAGAAACAAAAGCCCTGATAACCATGCACAATCCTTATTGACATATAGTAGATATTTCAAATCCAAACTAAGTAAATTACATGAAAAATATGTCTTTGCACCAGCTGATAAAGTAGCCAACAACACCATTATCATTTGAAAACGTTACTACATATCAACTTTGATTTCGGAACTTTCGTCTACTAATACATATATCAAAAGCAATGAAAGTGCATCTAACATTTTAGGCAAGCATAACAGTGAACTGTCTTCATTCAATATCTCTATTTCTAAATTGGATCTCCCAACACTATAATGCATACCGAAACTGCACAAGTCTCCTTACAAATTTCGATTTATTGCTAATTCTAGTAACTGCTCCACTACAATTTTGTCTAGAAATCTGACGTCAGCACTTACTGCTATTAAAGAACACATAACTAGATATTGTGAAACGGTTCTAAACAGGAACGATGTAAATTTATTTTGGTCTATTAAGAATTCAGGGGATGTGATTAAAAAAATTAAATCTGGAAATTTCCAAGCCAATACGATTTCTTCATACGATTTTTCTGATATGTACACCACACTTCGTCATGACAAAATTAATGATCGATTATCTAATCTCATTAAATGGTGTTTTGATCGAGAGCGAAAAACTCACATTTGTACATCTGAATCGAAGGGTTTCTTTTCCTCGACAGACTACAAATCATACAAATCATGGAATGTAGTGACCTGTGTAATGCCCTGTCCTTTCTCTTGGACAATATTTATGTTAGATTTGGTGAGGATCTATACAAGCAGGTCGTAGGAATTCCTATGGGTACTAACTGTGCGCCTCTTGTTGCAGATTTATTTTTATACACTTATGAAAAAGAATTTATCTAAAATCTTCAAAAGCAAAGAAAATTTGATGAGCTGAAATGTTTCAATAATACTTCTAGGTATCTGGATGATATTCTAACCATTGACAATCCTGCTTTTGAATTATATAAGAATGAAATTTATCCACAAGAATTAACCCTTAACAAGGCAATCCTTTCAAATACAGAAACACCCATTTTGGATCTAAATATCAAAATTGTAAACGGAAAGATTCATACAAGTGTATATGACAAAAGGGATGATTTTGGATTCAACATAGTAAATTTCCCTTGGCTTGACGGTGATGTTCCAAGATTACCGTCATACGGCATTTACATATCACAGCTCATCCGGTACGCTAGAGCATGTACTGATATTTTGGATTTTCACAGTAGAAATTTACAAATTACCAAAAAAGTTTTAGGTCAAGGTTTCCGCTTTCATAAACTAGTTAAGACTTTCTGGAAATTTTACAAAAATTACAGTCAACTTCTTTTAAAATTCGGATCTATACATGCAACAGAGTACATTACTATGGGTATAACACAACCTGTCTTTTATGGTGATATGATAAACAAAATAAAAAGGATCAAAGGTAGGCAGCATAACCATCGAAAATGCGTCAGAATCATCAAACGCCTTTTATACCGTGGGTATGATCCTAATGTCACCAGACGGACACTAGGCTTGGTACTTGACCAATCTACAGTCTTGTACAAGCGCATCCTTGAGACTTGCACTCTGACTGACTGTGACGACGGGACTCCATGACAGGCCCTGTCCAAACCTCTTTAGAGAAGACAAGGCCCCGACCACCTGTCTGAATGTCAGTCGGACTCCTCGGGTGATTACATACATGAGCTCGCTACAGCCGGCAGAGCACGGACTGTATTACGCATGCCCTCTTTTTATATCCATTTACATATTCATCTGTGTCTATGGGGCCTCTGCGTTTCGCGGTCTTGTTTGTGTAATGTCATCTTACAGTGAGGAGGTTGTTTTACACCACAATTGTACGTTCTTTGAGACCTCTGGGTAATTGGAGAAGTGAGAGGGTTGTGCGCACGTAATCCAGGATAACCACACCATTTGATACTTGCGTGACAGATGGCCGTCCAAAGTCGGCACCGGTTACCCATTGGTCTCGTCGGTTTATGTGTAGTCTTTTGTGTTTGATGTTTACATGTCGTGTGTCTCTTTTCCGTCTCGTGCTGTACTCGTCTTTTGTGTTTTTGCATCGGGTGTTTTGGTGTTTTACTATTGATGCTGCAACGGGGTTTTGTTGGAGATCTCCTCCCTTCTTTTTACTAGAGCAGGTCCAGATTTTTACAGTTCAAATGAAAGTATCTTTAAGAACCATGAGGATGCGTAGCAATTGATGTAAGAAAAACACCTCTTGCATATTTAGGAAAATGAATTCCCTGTCACTATCTTGTATTAAAAAGAAAATAATATCAAAAAGTAAAATTCAAAAGAATGAAATTGGAAGAAAAAACAATTGAAAAGCATTTAGAATCATAAATGTGTCAAATATGCAGTAAATGAGTACACAGTTGTATAGAGTTATTCAAAGAAAAAGTTCAAAAATTGGCATCTCTGACTAAGTCCGAAAAGACGTCAAAAACGCGTCAACAATCGTCAGAAATTTCACTTCGGAGTGTAACCAAAAATAACAACACTTCTTAATACATCCTCCTAGAGCATTCTGATGATTTCGTTTTGTTGATACATGCTTCCGTTCTGAAAAAGAAGTTTGTGTAAAGAGGGTACCCCCTGTGACCTACTTTTGCCTGTGGGGCACTAACAGATCCGGACAAAAAAAAACAACAACACGTGAAGGAGACAATGAGTACCTCTTACATTCCAAGCTTCATCGAAATCCCTTCAGTGCTTCTGGAGAAGAAGTCCAATATGTATGAAAACCCCCCTCTTCCTTTTACATGAGATAAAAATTCATGAAAATATAAAGAAAAATTCAAAGGCAATACCAAACCTCTGGACAATTAAAATAAAACAAATATCCATTAAATGAGCGCAAAAAAATCACACATTAATGAGGTTATTCAAAGAAAAAGTACAAAAATGAGCATTTCTGACTCAGTCCGAAAAGACGTCAAATGTTAAACGTCTTCAAATTCAATAGCATCATCTAAGACCATATAAATTTACAGCATGGGCCAGACATGCACGTTTCGGGTACTTAACCCATGTCAGTGATCCTCAGTCTAAACAATGTAATATGGCCAAAAAGTGTGAAATTATTATGTCGAAAAGTGTACCGACAGATGTAGCAGAATGGGTGGAATATGTTGCTACAGGACCCACGTTTTATGAATTTCAAGACATTTTCTAACAGAAACGCGTCAAAAGTTTACTTCGGAGTGTAATAAAAAGATAAATAAAAACACTTCTCAAGACATCCTTATGGAGCATTCTGGTGATTTCGGTTTGTAGATATATGCTTCTATTAGGAAGAAGTAGTTTGTCTAGAAAGGGTACCCCAAGTGACCTACTTACGGTGGCACCATCTATTGACAGATCCGTACAAAAAACAACACTTGAATGAGACCATGAGTACCTCTTACGTACCAAGTTTCATCGAATTATCTTCAGTGCTTCTGGAGAAGTCCAATATGTATAAAAAAATTCCCCCTCTTCCTTTTACATAAAATAAGAGTTTATGAAAAATTAAAAGAAAATCCATAGTCAATACCAAACCAATGAACAATTGAAATGAAACAAATATGCAGAAAATGAGAGGACAAAATCACACATTAATGGAGTTATTCAAAGCAAAAGTTCAAAAATGAGCATTTCTGACTCAGTCCGAAAAGACACCAAACAGCGTCAAAAATTTGACTTCGGAGTGGAACCAAAAATAACATCACTTCTTAAGACATCTCTGTAGATCAACCTGGTGCTTTCGGTTTCTCGATACGTAATTCTGTTCTGAAGAAGAAGTTAGACAAAGGAGGGTAACCCCGTGACCTACTTTTGCCTGTGGTTGCGCCACCTATTGCCGGATAAACAATCAGCAACACGTGTAGGGTGCCATCAGTACTTCATTCCTACCAAGTCTCTTCAAAACCTGTTCAGTGGTTCTGGAGAAGAAGCCCAATATGTATGAAAATACCCCCCCTTTACATAATATAAAATTTCATGAAATGTCAAACGATAAAACTTTAAGCATAAAATAATATCACAGCTATAAGCAACTTCGATATGCTAAATATGCAGTAAATGAGTGCACAAAATCACACATTAATGGAGTTATTCAAAGAAAAAGTTCAAAAATGAGCATTTCTGACTCAGTCCGAAAAGACGTCAAAAACGCGGCAAAAATTTGACTTCGGATTGGAGCCAAAAACAACATAACTTCTTCAAACATCTCTCTAGATCATCCTGATGCTTTCGGTTTCTCGACGCATGCTTCTGTTCTTAAGAAAAGGTTTGTCAAAGAAGGGTACCCTTCTGTTTGCCTGTACATGGATCCGGACGAAAAAGAAAAACACTTATAGGGGACCATTAGTCCTTCATTCCTACCAAGTTTCATAAAAATCCCTTCAGCGGTTCTGCAGAGGAAGTCGAAAATGTTAAACGTTTACGGACGGATGACAGATGGACGACATACGACGAGGTATGACAAAAGCTCACTTTGAACCTTTGGCTCAGGTGAGGTAAAAATGTAAGAAGCTCTACAATGAAATTTTACGTACCAATTTACTAATTAACAGGTCATGATGGAAAAAACATTAACCTATTTCAGATAATAATAGAAGCAATCCGTGGTAACAGCTGGGATAGTGATATCGCAATTGATGAAATCGCACTAACTAGTGGAAAATGCGGTGAGTACACCAATATGAAATCAAAATTTAATGAAAAAAAATGACAAAAGGATCAATGATAACCGCCCGCCATATTTCACATAAAAATAAATTTCACCACTGAATGCACGTCTGTATTTAAATTTTAGTTTTGTACCCAATTATTGCCACGTCTCAAGCAACATTGGCAACATTCGAACTTGACCTGTAAGTTATATCTAAGGAATGAATTGATTCTCTGAGACGGACTTCCATCAAATGTTCGGAAACCAGAAAATACTGAATCTCTCCAAGTCCCAAGGGCATAACTCCGCACAAACTGAGCAGCATGAACACCATTCAAACTTGATCTGTATTTCTTTGTTTAAAAGCGTAATTTAAAAAGTGAAATGTTTATTTTTAACGAATATCTATGGTGGATCAGGAGTCCCCGAGGGCGCATGTAGAAAAGTTCGGTTGATCAACGCATTCGAAAATTTTTGTTGTCAAAATTTCTTGAAATTTCTAAAAAAAAAAATGGGTCCTGTAGCATCATATCAAACCCGTCCTGCTACGTCTTTCGATACGTTTTTGGACATAATAATTTTCACACTCTTTGTCCATATTACATTGTTTAGATTGAGGATCACTGACGAGGGTTGAGTACTCGAAACGTGCATGTCTGGTCCATGCTGCAGATTTATCTGTTCTTAGTGATGCTATTGAATTTGAAGACGTTTAACACTTGAAATATCAAGAAATAAGATAGTTTTAAGGGGCATAACTCATAATTGAGCAATATGACCCATATTTATACTTGACCTCTATTTCTTTTTGTGTAAAAACTTTATTCAAGAAATGAATTTATTCTCTGTAACGGTTGTCCTTTAAATGTTTGAAAACCGCGAATAGTTTTCTAGATTTCAAGGGACATAATCCTGCGCATAAATTGAGCGGAATGAACCACATTTGAACTTGACCTGTATGTCTGGGGAAGAATTTTTATCCAAGAAATTAATTTATTCTCTGTAACGTTTTTTAATGTCCGGAAACTGTATGTGGGAGTGACTCACAGACGGACGGGCATGTGCATCACTGTAAACCCCGCCATTTTTGGCAAGGGTATAAATATGATCCTTGAATTATGCTAGGGTTTTATTCAGTCTTTATAGTCTTATCACATTTATGCTCTTCTAGAAATATTATGATTGCAATGTTAACACAATTCAGTATTTTTAGGGTTAAAGATGGATACAATGAATGTTGCTATATAACTTAATATTGTCTTGTAATTACTTCATTCTTACATAAAAGCAATATATTTTTTATACCTATTCTTATTTCGCCTACATTACGATACTGACAATATATTCTTTCTATTTTATGAAGTGTCAAAATCAGTTTGAAGTATTTCAAATAATCTAATAAAGTTACTTTTTATAGAAGATGCAAAACCGAGAGAATGTTTGCAAACATCGACTGGTTCTGATTATAAAGGGACTCTGAATATAACAAAAAATGGAGATATATGTCAAGCTTGGATTTCTCAAACTCCACACGAACATGACGAGTTTACCGACCTAGAGGGGAATTTCTGCAGAAATCCTGATCCCGGCGATTCGCAAGCACCTTGGTGTTATACAATGAACAAGAACATTACATGGGACTATTGTATCATACCTCATTGTGGTAAGTTTTTTGTTCTTCCATTGGCAGAGAATCTCAATTTACACATTGATGATATTTAATGGATTTATACTAGTCAAAATTTCTAACTTACATTTTCCCAGTTACTTCAATATCACGATTGGTAGAAATCAATTATTTTAATATATTTACAATAACAACAAAAGTTTTTTTTTAAGTGTACATGAATAAATGATCATCCTGCGATGTGCATCTTCAAATTCTACAGCATTTTAGCAAAGAATCAGCCGCTTCCGGTTTCTAAGAAAACGTTGTCTCTTGACCGAAAAAGGCTACAATAGAAAAGTTCTTACGGTTCTCGTGCGATTCGTTTTTCGGATTTTGAAATATCGGCGATTGAAACTGTTATTTCGTCGTGATATGCTTACAAATTTTCTAATGTTTACGAGTCAATAACACTTCTGGAATCTTTGATATACCGGGTATGGATTTTTGTAATGAAACATTTCCTGCGAATGCGATATTTATTTTTTTCCTGTGCTATGCCACTTTTCTTCAAAAGTAAGCCTTAAAAAGATGTTTTGTTAATGGAGGCTCATTTTACGCACCACTCACAAGAGTTATGCGCACGCATCAATTTTATGGAAAATTCGTTAAGTTCTATTTGTTTATTAGCGCTTTTGTAACAAATGCATTCCGTTTAATTCATGTTTTTCTGAACAAACTTGGTACAATCAATTCTTTAAAAGTGGTTTGATTGTAATTTTCCGATAAAATACGCGAAATTCATGAAAAGTGTTCAAAATTCAAATTTCGCACGGTCTGTTTCCGTTGAAAGAAATTTCGCTTTTCTTAATTTTAAAGTAAAGCGTGAAATGTTGTCTATCAAATCCAATTATCGTTAAAATAATTTGAATTCCACATTGAGGAAAATTCATACCCATAGAATGGTAAGTTAGAAATTTTGACAAGTATATGTACTCATACACAAAAACATTTTTTTTTTCAAAGATGCATCAGTTATGTCGGTTCAATCTAATACTAAGTGCAAATGTTGAACGTCTTAAAATTCAACAACGATATCATTAAAAATCCGATAGATTTGCAGTATTGACCAGACATTCACGTTTCGGGTAATTAACCCTCAATCTAAACAATGTAACAATAAAGATAACATCAAGTAAACTCGAATAAGGTTATTTCTAAAAAAAATGTTCACTTAAATTTCACTAGAATCACTAATTATCGTCACATTTATTTTACAGAGAGCGAAAACTGTCGCCGTTCTGATATAGGGTATGAGTATGATGGAGTTATCCATACGACTGTATCAGGCAAAGAGTGTCAACGATGGGATAGTGTTGTGAGTCTTCCTTTTACAACGATTATTCGAAATTATATAGTATTTCTTCCTTAGTACACATACATATGATCATATTTATCATGTTATTAGACATTCTTAGACCATTAGCTTTTAAGGGGAAAATCTTTACTGCTTTTAAATTTTAGTTAAAATTGCACAAATACAATACGCCCTCGATGTTCTTTAGAGGCCAAATTGTGTATTTTTCGGAGATCCGTATGCGCTCGCTTTCCGAATAATTTTGAAAAAAGTCTTTTGATTCGATAGACAAACGGATGCAGCATACTAAACAGCAACAATCTCAAAAAAGAAATATCACGACGCATAATTGGGTTTTATTCTACGGCGTCATCCAAAGTTTGTCGCATTCCATGAGTTTGCGAATCAGATTTATCGGCAGGAATTTGTTTCGTAAGAAAGAAAAGCCTCTAATTTTGTTTTTTTAATCTTTGAACTGTACAGAATATTACTTACTTAAATTGAGATTCATTCAATCACGCCACAATGTTGAAAACGTGACATCGGATATTGTGAGCATGCATTGCATTAAAGCGGAAATGACCTGAAGAAGTTAAAGTCCAAAACTTTTCATTGGGATCAATGACCTTTGACTTGGGTAAAATTCAGATTTCTCATAAACGTAGTAAATACAAAAAAAACCATGAAAAAGTAGAAGATTCAAAATTTTATGTTTTTAACTGAAAGAGTTTTTCTATTTTGATAATCAAAAATCTTACTTTTGCCCTAGATTGTTTGTCCTATCTCTATACTATCATTCATGAAAGCAAATAAGTGATATAATCAATATGTAGCTCGTGGGTTTGAATAATACACTGAAATATACATTATGGTATTGTTCTATGTGTTTCTTCTTTTGAAGAGTATATATATAATTTATTATGTGAAAATTGTTGTGTCTTTATTGTTATTTGAATGTTGCTGTATGTCTTTTTGTAGTTTTGTGTGTCGCTTTCTTGTGGGTTTGTTTCGCTGGGTGATTGCAAGGTGGTCATCCTGGAGATCCTTCTCTTCTAAAATATGAATATACTTTTCGAATATTGAATATTTGAAGTTGAAATAGAAACAGAAGTACCGCCAATTAACATGCACCATTTTATAGACAAAGGTCAAACTAAATTGAAAATTGCACATACTATTAATGTACAAAAAAATCATTTCTGAGTAGTAATATCCATTCGTCCCGGATTATAACGTACTCATATAGCAATTGATTTGTTATTCATGAAGAAGTTCAAACTACAACGAATATGCTTACCGGAAAAAAAATTGTACCCGGAAGTACATTTTTCAATGACATTCTTTATATGCCAATAGATAATACAGCGAAAAATAAAAATATATAATAATTCATTTGCCACAAACGTTTTAGATATTCATGATGTAAACCAATCAGAAACACCTATACACTCATATATGTAGCTCATAATACTTACAAGGTAAGAGTGATAGAAGATGCAAACAAGAGGTGCCCAATATGTCGGACACTTTAATGATATCTTCTCCAAACGGGATTCCCAATTCAAACATTGCAGATTCTTTTTCATTTAAACGCAGTTTAAGGACTTCAGATACAATAATAAATACTTTTTGCTCTGGACAATTTATATGGATTTACTGGATGTTTTTTTTTTTCATTTAAAGACGCCACATAACCACACGTACAGCCACTTGAGCGCCCATGAAAATTTTTGTCGAAACACATTTGGTAGTAAAATGCGGCCATGGTGTTATACGACAGATAAAGATCTAGAATGGGATTTCTGCGATATCCCAAAGTGTGGTAGGTATATTTTTCATTGTCTTTTTTTCTATTAACATCGTTCATGCTGAATATATTAAAACAAGACAATGATATGATTTTTTAGCCTTTGATACATGATTTTGGAAAAAAAACATGCAGAAAGTAAAAAAAAAACAATTTTTTCAACACGAAATCCAAAGGCGTTGTGGGAATACTTTAATCCGTTTGGCATATATACTTAAGGTCATGTTTGAAGTTGCTGTTCATCATTATTTTCTACTTCGCGTTATCGCAGACCCCGATCACTTATACTCCTGATTATGCATACAGAATTATAGATGTCATACTATGTATTTGGTATCAATGAATAAAAAAGATGGAAGCATTTAATTTATAGAGAATGTAAGTGTTAGCTTGTGATCCTTTCTTCAAACGCATTCTGAAATCACTGTTTCCAAAATTTTCTCAAAAATTCTGAAAAGTGGGACCCTTAGCAACATATCCAACACATTCTGCTACGTCTTTCAGTATTTTTGGGACTTTCACAGTCTTTAGCCATATTCATTGTTTCGATTGAGGATCGATGACGATGGTTAAGTACCAAAAATGTGCATGTCTGGTTTATACTGCAAATTTATCTGGTCTTAAATGATGCTATGGATTTGAAGGCGTGTTACATTTGTACCGTTTGGTGAGTGTCACTGCACTGCTGATAGACAACGAGTCCCCGAGGGCACATGTAGCAGAGTTCGATTAACATCGGTTGATCCTTTCTTCAAACGCATTCAAAAATTACATGATGCTATGCATTTGAAAACGTGTAACATTTAAAATTTCTGTTATCAAAATTTGCTTAAATTTCTCTTAAGAATATTGAAAAATCAAATGGCCTTTTTGGCTATTGATCTAGTCATTACTATCGTCAAACATGAATTATATATTTCGGTAAAATTCACATGATCCATCGCACGTTGCGGTGTTTACATAAGACTCGAAACTAAATATACCAAAATGTTTAATAACCTGTCAATGTGTTATTATTTACACCCAAGATAGATTTCATTAAATGCCGCGAAGTGCTGAAGTAAGCCTTAGATAACTATACAAAAAGATGGTGTACATCAGAAGGAGTTGATTCGCATGCTCTCGATGACTAGAAAAACCTCATTTTAGATATAACGGATATAAGAATATATAACTTCAATAAAAACCCTCATCTCTTTTAAGATCCACGTTCCAAATCTGAAAGATATTTCAAATCCATTTTAAGTAATTACATGTAACATGAAAAATATGTCTTTATACCAGCTCATAAAGCAGCCAAATACACCATAATTATTTGAAAAGTTACTGTATATCAACTTTAGGTTCGAATTACTACTACTAATACCTGTATCAAAAGCATTGAAAGTATCTCTTACATTTTGAATACACAGTTAACTGTCTTCATTCAAGATCTCTATTTCTAAAATCGATCTTCCAAAACTGTATTGTGCAAGTCTCCTTACAAATTTCGATCGATTCGTTGCTAATTCTAAACTGCTCCACTACAGTTTTGTCTAGAAACCTTACGTCAGCACTTACGGCTATTAAAGAACATGTGACTAAATATTGTGAAACTGTTCTAAACAGGAACGATATAATTTTCGTTCTGTCAATTAAAAATTCAGAAAATGTGATTGACAAAATGAATTCTAGAAATTTTCAAATGAGTACAGTTTCTTCATACTACTTCTCTAATATGTTCACCCCGTTTCCTCACGACAAAATTCATGATCGATTATCTTAACTCATTAAATGGTGTTTTGATCGAGATCGGAAAACTTATATTTGTACATCTGAACCAAACGTTTTTTCCCCATCAAATTACAAATCATACATATAATGGACATGTAGTGACCTGTGTAATGTCCTGTCCCTCCTCTTGGACAACATTTATATTAGATTTGTTGAGGATCTATACAAGCGGGTTGTAGGGATACCTATGGGTACATAATTATTTGCCTCTTGTTGTAGATGTAGATTTAGTTTTATAAACATACGAAAAAGAATTTATCCAAAATCTTCAAAGGCAAAGAAAATTTCTATTATTTGAGATATTTCAATAATACTTCGAAGTACCTGAATGATATTCTGACTATTGACAATTCTGCATTTGAATTATACATGTATAAAAATGCTATTTATCCACAAGAATTAATACTTAAGAAGGCAAAGATTACAAACACAGAAACATCATTTCTGGACCTAATTATCAAAATTGTAAACGGAAAGATGCATACAAGTGTATTAAAGAGGATCCTGACGATAATCTCGACAGCACTCACAATAGAGCACAAAACTGAGCATTGACGGAAACCTAGCAAGCTAGAGGTGGGATTAGGTGCCCGGGAGGAGTAAGCATCCCCTGTTGCAAAATACATGCACTGTTTGGGGTAACGTCTATATAGAGAGTGTTACGGCGACCATGTCAGGGAAAATATTTAAAACACGTACTGTCAAACCCCTCGCGATGAACTTTTTTTACGAGCTCCACACGGCAAAGGGCATAAGGGTGACACAAATATGTTAAAGAAGATCTTGACGATAATCTCGACGGTACTCTTAACAGAGCACAAAACTGAGCATTGATGGACCCCTAGCAAGCTAGAGGTGGGATGAGGTGCACGACAGGAGTAAGCATCCCCTTAAAGAAGATCCTGACGATAATCTCAACAGTTCTCACAACAGAGCACCAAATTGAGCATCGACGGACCCCTATATGTAGCAAGGTAGAGGTGGGACCAGGTGCCAGGGAGGAGTAAGCATCCCATGTTGGATGTCAAATGTATATGACAAAAGAGATGATTTTGGATTCAACATAGTACATGTAAATTTCCCTTGGTTTGATAGTGATGTTCCAAGACTACCGTCATATGGCATTTACATCAAACAAAGGAGGGGATATCACAGCTCATCCGGTACGCTAGAGCATGTACTATTATTTTGTATTTTCACAGTAGAAATTTACAAACTACTTGGAAACTTTTAGGTCAAGGATTCGGCTCTCATAAACTAGTTAAGACATTTTTGAAAACTTTACAAAATTACAGCCAGCTTCCTTTAAAATTCGGATCTATACAAACAAAAGAGTATATTAATTTAGGTATTGCACAACCTGCCTCTTATGGTGAAATGATAAAACAAAATTAGAAGGATCAAGGTAGACAGCATAACCATCGAAAATGCGTCAGAATCATGAAACGCCTTTCATCCCGTGGATATGATCCTTATTTCACCAGACGGACACTATTTAAACGGTTTCAATTCAGCAATAACTTATCATATCTGTTTGAAGTAACCGAGTCTTGTTAATTAATAACAAAGAATGTACCACTGATGAGGATTTACTCTCCGAAACACGTGTCTTATGCAATAATATTTGAGTGAAATTTTCCTCTTCAACAGGTTAAAGAGTTGGAACATTTCCATAATATTATTAGAGTTAGCAGGGAAACATGTTCCCTATGATTGAATGTTTAAAGTGTACTGATTACTTCTTTCCAGCTCTATTGCATGAAAGAAGCTTTGTTTCGGCCCTTTATCAATTTTACATCATGTGTTTTTTTTTTTTTTTTTTTTTGCTATTTCGGAATCTTGTCATTTCAACCCCGAAAGTATTATCATCAACAACAACAACAACTAAATGCTTTATTCTCATAAACACAACAAGTGCACTGAAGAGAAAGTTTTCAACACATAAATTCATAAGATGTATTTTGGTTAAAATCAAAATTAAAGGAGGTTAACATCGCAGCACTTTCCCTACAATGCTATTTTGTTCATAAATTTTTATCTAACTTTGCTACTGAATCGATCCTTAAGAAAATTTGGAGTCGCGAATTTCTCCTAAAGTAAATGTACAAATTTAGATTCAAAAAATAAAACTGAAGGATTCTACTTGTGTCTGAAAATTACATCCGCATTTAATTTAGTACCAACGACGAGGAGGATTTACTTACCGAAATGTTGTACAAAAATTAAAGTACATATTATTTTGATAGTCAAAAATCGTCAATGTTCAATATATTAAGTTGGTCTTTCTCATTTTGGCAACAATGAATCCATGTATGGGGCACCATTCATAATAAATTTCATTTTCTAGACTGTGACTGTACGGAGGATACTTACATATGTAGTGTGTCTTTTACGTTTGAATTATGTTAAATTATTGTTCTCTCTGTCGTTGTCTGTTGTTTCGTTTTCCCCGTGTGTTCAGTTGTGGTCATACTTGTGTCGTCTTCCCTTATAGATATAATAGTGAAATCGATGTTTCCCTATTTCACTATGGCTATTTCCAGTTACCGTTGTCGTCATATCTTCGATTTCTGATTTTTACAATTTTCAAGTTAAATTTTGAAATTATATGTATTAGTACTTCTATTTTCTATTTATATCTGACTCGGTCAGCAATGTCATTTATATGATTGTTATTCTGTGTTCTGCTTTCTATTATGAATATCATCATTCTTCTTAAACAGAAAAATTTGATTAATGCTTCTTCATTTTTCAGGTTCTAAGCCTAGGGAATGTGCAATGACTGCTATTGGATATGATTATTTTGGAAGCAAAACTCAAACAAGTGACGGATTGGCATGTCAAGGATGGGATAGCATGAAGCCTAATTTCCATGAGTTTGGTAATGAAAAGTTACCTTTCCAAGGCAAAAATGTGAAGTTCGTGCATCGGTCCGTCCTTCCATTTTAAAATTAATATTTTCGACATATCATCTGAACTGCTGTACACAATTTAACAAAAGTTTATAGGAAACAGGTACTCAAGATCCGCTACAAGGTTTGTGGTTTTCTTTCAGTTCAGTAAACAAAAATTGTCGCGCAGGGCTTTGATTGGCTGACACATTTTCGACATCTCCTCGGATGATAACATACATAAGCTCGCGGCGGCCTCTTTTTATATCCATTTACATATCCATCTGTGTTGCTTTGGCCTCTGCGTTTTGCGGTCTTGTTTGTGTGTGGTCATCTGACAGTGAGGAGGTTGTTTTACACCACAATAGTGCGTTCTTCGAGACCTCTTGAAAATCGAAAAAGTGTGAATGTTAACAAGAATAACCACACCTTCTGCTATTTTCGTGGCAGATGGCCGTCATAAGGCGGCACCGGTTGCCTATTGGTGTCTTTGGTTTATGTGTACTCCTTTGTGTTTGATGTTTCTGTGTTGTTGTTCCTTGTCCCTTTTGCGTCTCTTTCTGTGCTTGTCTACTCTGTGGTTTTGCATTGGGTGTTTTGGGGGGTTTGCTTTGGGTACTGCAGCCTGGTGTTTTGGAGATCCCCTCTTTGTTTAACAAAAAGCATATACTGAAGGTCCTATACTAAGTGTATGTTTTTGTGCCTATCGGTCAACAAAAAATTGCCACTAAGGACTCTGATTGACTGACATATTTCTCTGCAATTACAGCACGTGACTTCACGAAATATTACAGTAAGTGAGCCATAATGGTCCATTATCGATTTTGTGTTTTTCGTGACACTCGGTTATCAAATATGGTCACCAAGGGCTATGGTTTGCTGACAGATTTTTGACATCTCCTCTGAAACCGTTGCCTAGAATTTCACGAAACCCTACAGGAAGCAAATAATCAAGGTCCCAAAATGAGGTTGTATTTTTCGTTTCGATAGGTGAACACATTTCCTGAAGCATCTTTTACTTCGCCTTTGTAACTGCTGCAGGTACTCAGGTCCTCTACCAAATTGGACAATTACGACCGTCCGCAAATTTGGATGAGCGGTGTTGCCACTTGGACCTCTTGTTGTTTAAGAATCATTATGATACTGTTCGATTAATCTTGATTTGTGGTATAAACGTTGTATCCTTAAACATGTCAGTGCTAATATGATGATAGGGCGTACTAAATGTTAATTTGGATACATGTACGACGTTGGTGACGTTATGTATAAGCTCAATTTACAATATCATGAACTTCATTCAAAAAATTACATTCTTAAGGTGGGCCCCTACATGAATGTTTAAGGTGTTTCATTTCCTAGTTGTAAATTTAATTGCATCCGAGTATTTTAACAATAAATATTCACTACTGACCAACATGTGTTGTTTTAATTGAAAATTTTGTTAATTGAAGAATATTTTGAAAATTCAACTATTTGTTCATGAAAATGTATATTAAATATCTTCAGAGTTTTTGGGGTTTCCTTTATGTAATACCAATTATATTTTTCACAAGGAAGATGTTACTCTAATGTTTGGTCTTTTTAAAGGTAACACTTTAATCTATTGAAAAGAAAACATCAAAAGTATTACTCCTGAACTGTTGATACTTGTCTTTATAGTTATAGAAATGGTATGTCGAATTTTCTGAGAACGGGGGATGCCCTTATCTTTCAAGGCATAACTTCATCCTGATCATAACTGTATACCTATACATGTGTATATATTATGAATTTATGCAAAATGAAGAAATTATATCTCCTCTTTTTGCAGAACATTTTAGTAGTCGAAAATGCAATGAAAGTATGAGATGGTACCATTGTGATTGGCAATTCATCATTCTTATTTACATCTTTGAGCATTGTTTTATGTGCTAAAGTATAGTTAGATTCTAGGATTGAACTGTTGATTATGTCAGAAGTAGATTAGTTTTTCGGACTAAACTATTATAGGTATCATTTTCAAAAACATTAATTTTGCCAACAGGCAATTCGTTCATTTTCATTCATCAATTCATTTTACGTTAAAGGTGACATGAAGGAGCAGACGAACTTTTGTAGAAACCCTAACTGGAATGAAGAACCATGGTGCTTTACCAAGAACGCTTCTGTTGAATGGGGATCTTGCGATATACCTTTATGTGGTAAACTTTTCATACTCACTTTAGCTCGTCCAAGATTTTCTGAATCATCGATTTAATGCTGTATATAGGGATATGGTCATTTTCCATGTTTGTCATTTTTAACACTGTTCATGTCTCACTACTGGTGGACAAATTGTCCCCGAGGGCACTTGTCGGGCAGTCTTTTGCTTAGATGGATAGTACTCAGGAGACCTACAAAGTGGCTGGGACGTCGCCCACTATAAAATGCCCCTACCATTGTCTACGGACACATACGCAACAGATAATTTAGGTGTCCCTAGAATTTATTTACATAATGTTAGAAATGAAACATTCATCGCAACCATGCTCACTTTGTGGATTGATTTATGTGGGTGAAACCAAAGGTCAGCTCCGAACCAGAATGTCAAGACATTGGTCAAAAATCAATAACAAAGGAAATCAACGTCTTTATCGTCATTTTGATCAAGCTGATCATTCTGTTTTATCTATGAGAGTCAGAATCTATGAGAAAATATATCACCCCACAAAAAAAACAATCAATTTGAGCACACCTTTCCGTCGCAACAGAAAAGAGTTCTGGATAAAAAAATCTTAACGCTGCAGTGCCCTATGGGAGCAACGACAACGTCAGTAGCGTAGGAAACTTAACAAGTCCCGGTTGTCAATCGGTAAATGTTACTAGCTTATTGAACAGACCACAAAGAAGACCTTGAAGTCATGGCACTCGTAAATTTAAAAGGCCTGAGATACATAGTTTCTCCTTCGATGACTTCGTTCAATTTTTGAATGAGTCTCTAGGCCAGCATCATATTCGCACCACATTATACTCTGTTCCTAAACGGAGGTTACACGAAATCTACAAATATACTAAGGACCTCACATTTACCGATACACGTTCCCCAGAATACAGACTACAAGGAGTCATCATGGACATTTCTACTTTTCGTTTATTTCAAGCAGTTAGAAGAGAAAACAAACCGCCCTTTCATTAAAGTAAGATTTGCAAACAAAGGCATTGATGAATTATATCTTGGTCAAATTTTGAATCACAAAACGGTCACGGACAAAATCCCACCATATTTCAAACGATAAGAAACTTTATGTATTTCCTATAGCTTCACATCAACAGTTGAATCGAAATTTTACAATTACAAACGATTCTTTTCCGAATGGATAAAATCCATCAGAGGGTTACTTTTATCTAGAATTTACCGATTAAAATCAAATGTAAACACCAGATTCGAGTCTATCTTTAAAGACCCTGATGTTATCACATAGCTTATCTACCTCTTAGGACATTACGTCATCACACAAGCAGACAAAACCTCAAATAATTACCCATTTACTTGCAAAAAGTACTATTTCGATACTCTTGTTAAAGAGTTGGGTTTAAAATTTGACACCTGGTAATCCAACGTACATCCCAATAAACCTTTCTGCCTCTGAAATAATAGATAACCAAAAATCAGCTCTCGCTTCCTTTGGCTTCTACACAAACAATTTATATTTAAATTCACCATAATTATACTGCATACCTTTAAATGCATAAGAATCCGTACAAACAACGTTTCATCGCTGGTTCCTCAAAATGTTCTACCAAATCTGTATCGATCATACTCACCAAAGTTTTATCTGAAATCAAATCTGGTCTTTAAAAATATTGTTCGACAGTATATTCTCATAGCGGTATTAACCAGATGTGGATTTCAAAGAATTCGAAGGAACTTTAAGAACATCTGAAATCCACTCATTTAAGTAGAGTCCATTCAATTAAAGCCTTTGATTTTTCGACTCTTTATACCACAATCCCACATTCTGAATTGAAAGATAGACTCGCAAACATTATAAGTGATGCGATTACAAGCAAAAAGGGCAATTGCATATTCAAATTTATCGTTGTTAACCATGACAAAACCTACTTTGTAAAAGGAAAGGTCGATTCTGAAAATAAGTACACTGAAACAGATATTATTCAGATGTTAATCTTCCTGATCGACATCATTTTTGTGGTGTTTAGAGAAAAGGTCTTCCAGTAAATTGTCGGAATTTCAATGGGGACCAATTGTGCCCCACTCCTTGCCGATATTTTTCTTTACTCGTACGAAGCTGAATTCATTCAAACTTTGGTCTCTGAATTGGAAATATTCTTCAACTTCACTTACAGATACATAGACGATGTGATGTCCATCAATAATCCAAAATTCGCGGATTATCTCAGCAGAATCTTTCCTTCGGAGCTTGAAGGATAAAAAACTACAGAGATAAACAATTAAGCATCCTATTTTGACATAATGTTGTCGTACGACACTGATGGTCACATGAACACATCACTCTATGACATACGTGAAGACAAACTTTTCTTTTCTGAGTAACAACATCCCTTCATCGCCTGCTTCTGGCGTGTTCATATCTCATTTGAAACGCTATGCCAGAGCAAGTACCAAATATACAGGTTTTATTCTGAGAGATTGTCTTTCAAATAAGCTTCTCAGTCAGGGATTCTTTGTGAACGACTAACATCGTCACTGAGGAAGTTCTACGGTCAAAGGGGGAACTCGTCATACACTATGATGTCCCACTCTCCAGAATGGTGGATGTTATTCTGTCATAGACCATTTAAACCATCCGACCAATGATTCTACTCTATATCTTCCGAAATGAAAGTAGCCCGATGTGACAATTCTACCGAAATGAAGCGGCGGGTGTTGCATGCAAGCAGGAGATGCTGACTCCTCCTGGGCACCTGGTCTCATTCCCATATCGGGAGTTCGCTTCTTTTCATGTTGTGTTGGTTTTTGTTTGTTTGTTTGTTTTTTGGTTCCTGTTTTATCCTGATTTTATATGCCTTCGATTTGTGATTTTCGGAATTATCGATTATGTGCTGTATATAGGGATATGGTCATTATCCATATTTGTCATACTAGCAATCATATAAGTACTAATGCTATGTTTAGTCTGACAATTTTTTTCACATAGAAAGATTATGAAGATATTCCCAATATGACGATAATGCATATCCACTTACGACAACTTAAAAGAAAAGATAAATAAACAAACAAAGACAGTGCGAACAATAAACTTCAATGAAGTACCTATAAGATATTCAGTCTCAAAGTCATGAAGATAAGGCAAAATGATTAGAATTTCCATTGAAATTCGGAATGAATAACATAGTTGCTCGGGGAGAGTCAGCGTCTCCTGATTGCATGCCACATCCGTAGCATCAGCTCCATCAAAACTTGTCAAATTCCGTGATTGCCTCGATGAACATATTGATATACATAGACAACATTATATAATCTATGAATAATCTACAAAACCTCACAGTGAAAACAAATTATACGTGACCCATTCAAATGAATTATAGTGTCCAATCCCAACTGAAATACAGAAGTGTTAGTTTTCTTTCTGTATTAATAAGAGAAAAAAAGAATAGGAATGCCGAAGCAAAAGGTTATTAGATCCCTCTTATGTTTAGTAATATCCTGTTATGAATTTGATTAAGATGAGCTCTTTTGAAAATTACCTATAATTCGAATATTTGGTATTTTTTTTCAAATTCGAAGTTTTTTTCGAATTTGAGACGGCATCGCATATTTACTTCGACTAAAATAACATTTATGAGAATATCAAAACTACGCCAGTTAACATTCCATATTGCACTTAACTGTGCAATCAATATACAAATAAATGCAGTGCTCAAATGAGTAACCCCCGTTTACACTATGTTCCCGGCGGCCACGGAGGCCAAGTTTCAATCCACGTGGACGAAACGTGGTGATCGTGAGACAACGTAGGGGAACGGGATCGACAAACGTAACTATCCGTGGTTGCCGGGGCTGACGGGGCAAATATTGAAACTGTCAAAGCATTTGTCACGGCAGTCCACGGTGCAGATGGACTACTTTAGAAACCGTAGCAAAACGGGTCGAACGCAACGCAGCGTGACAGAACGTTACAGACCGTGACAAAACTTGGGACAGTGTCCGTAGCGGAACGGGAAGCAAAAGTATGACTCGACAAATTACGATCCTAGTGAAGATGAGTTACGGTCTGCCACGTTTATGTCCCGTTTAGCTGCGGCTGCTTTAGGGCAGGTGTACGTTTTATCAAGGTGTGCCAAGATTTCTCACGGCGAGCTAAGGAATGTGTTTTATCCGTTTCGTCACGTTCAGTCACGGTACGTCCCGGCATGTTACGGTTTATTTCAAGTTCTACTACGGACTGGCACGGTACGCACGGTCACACAAGAAGTTTAACAAATCAAACTCGTTCATGCAGTTTTTTGTGTCTCCTTTTCCCGGCGGTCACGGTTTATCGTAGTGGGCCTTGACAGAACTTGGTAGACGTGGCCAACTTGATTGGATCGTAACAAACCGTGACAGACCTTATCAGAACGTGAGAGGTCGTGGGGAAACGTAAAAGCATCCCTAACAAGCCGTGGGCTGAAACGTAAAGCGCCGTCAGGTCTCCGGGATTCAGGAGCCGCAGCTCGTCATGGATACCTTGATAGACCGTGCGAAAACGTAACGAGACCTAACAGAACTTGAATACCAAGATAAAAACTGCCAAAAATCATACGGTGTGCTACGTTTTCGGCCGCCGTGACTGCCGTGGTCGCCGGGAACATAGTGTAAACCTAGGGTTAAGCGCAGCAAGCAGAATAGCATTACTCTCACAGGGCAATTAAGAGGTTTTCATTTCCTCCTTTGTAGAAGAATTAAGCAGCTTTAGTTTATTAGTTTAATTATATTCTATTTCAAATAATCGAAAAAGGATGGAGCAAAAGTTTAAACAGTATTATACAATGCCCTGTCCAAGTGCTTTAGTTTATCCTTGTACTTTTCCGGGTTTGGCAAATCAATAAAGCGCATGTAGTACAATATAAGAAACACATATGAAATTATCTACGATAAAGAAAAGGAGAGGTCTTATCTAATACATTTTGGTAAGGGTGAATTTTTGGCCTCCCTTGAATTTTGAAATATAAACATTGAAGAAGTATCTATCATTAATTTAGTTTCAAAGTCGTGAAGTTTAGGCAAAATCATCATAATTTCCTGTCCTCCTGTCCAGCACAGTTGCGAATCCCGGAATAAACAACTTTCCGAAGTGAGACAAGGTGCCCGGGGAGAATCACTTACACGATATTCTGACATAGTCAAAGTTTTTTCTAGAGAATAAGAAAATGGTTCCAAACATCTTGCTTATTCTAGGGAATAAGGATATCATTCTCAATTGAATAGCTGCTATTTAGAAATAAAAATAAAATAAAGGACTTGATCGTTATCATTGTTTAACAATTGTTCTTTACAATTTTCAAACAAAAAGAAAACAAGAATAGTTGCTCGAAGATGCAAATGAGTCATATTTCAAATAATTGTTATGAATTATGATGAAAAATGTTAGGTGCTTCTTATCTTTTACATACTTTGAATCTAGTACATTTAATATAAAGATTTTCGCTTTCACAAACTAGTTAAGACTTTCTGGAAATTTTACAAAATTATAGTCAACTTCTTTGACATTCGGACCCATACAAGCAACAGAGTTTATTACTTTGGGTATTTCACAACCTGCATTTTATGGTTACATTATTTACAAAGTAAGAAGGATAGAAGATAGACAGCATAACCATCGAAAATGTGTTAGAATCATCAAACGCCTTTTAGACAGTGGATATGATCCCATGTCACCATACGGACAATAGACTTGGTACTTGACCAATTGAAGACTTTCACTCTGACTGACTGTAAAGATTGGACTCCATGATGGGATCTGTCCAAACCTCTTTAGAGAAGACAGGACCCCGACCACCTATTTCAACACATGCTCACTTGCCATCTCCGGATTAAAGTAATTGAAATCTAGATTATATTCACAGACTCATTCTCAATCAAGGATTTGCTTGCAATATTTGTATTGAAAAAGTGTCCCATATTTATTAAGCACTCGCACGTTAAAGAAGCATTTCGAAATTGAAAAAATACGTTTTTGGAGATTGATTTGACTCGTAATGTTAAATGATATACTGAAAAAAAGAAACAAAAAAGAGATATTGATATTATGTCAAATTTCTTTACATGTTTTTTTTTTCAAATTCTAAAATCTAATTTATAAAATATGTTTAATTAATTAACAGATGAGGAAATGTGTGCCTCCTTGCCTTGTCAGAATGGCGGAACATGTATTCCAAACGGGGATTCGTATACCTGCCAATGCTACAAATCATATACAGGACGTGATTGTGAAGAATCAGGTAACTATAATAAAGTTCTCTTTATCCAAACCTGTATCAAAATCAGAGGATATTTTGCTGGCTTAGTATTCTTTAACAAGTAAATAAAGCTCATAACAATGTCTATTAAATAATACAATGGCTGATTGATATTTTGTTAGTCTCGGTTTTCTGGGATGCAGAAGGTACTCTGATGATAGATTTTCTCCAAAAAGGACAAACAATAAATGGCACATACTTCTGACACAGTTACGGGAAAATACTAAACTTAAGCGCCGCGGAAAGCTCAATAGCTAAAGATGTGTTGTTCCATCAGGACCGAAAATCTGTTCGAAAATCTGTCACTGCCATGGCTGCCTTTCATGATTGCGGCTTAGATTTGATTGAACATCCACCTTATTCACCTGATCTTGCTCCATCAGACTTTCATCTATTCCCAAGACTGAAAGCAGTTATTCCTGGCACCCATTTTGAGTCCGAAAATGACGTCATACATGCAGTGGATGACTTTCTGACCAGTCAAGATAAGGAGTTCTTTAAAAGTGGTATTGAGGCATTTAAACAACGGTGACAAAAGTGTATAGATTCTGAAGGGGATTATGTAGAAAAATAACGCTAAATGTCTGATGAAGGTCAAATCGTTTAATCCGAGGCTCAAAACATATCCATTAGCCCTCGTAGGTTTCTGGATTAATGTTCGTTTTTGCTACACTTCTACTAGATCAATTATGGATATATATATGGATGAGATACCGAGGTTCTTCATAATTACAATTCAACATTTCCGATCAGAATGAATGAATGGTTCTTTAAACTACAAAATGTGTTCTCATCAAATAAGTGAGAATGAATTGTCTAGATACACTTACATGTATTTGAATGTTTGGAGAGTCACACAATTTATCATGACCTTTGACAGTGTATGACATGTAAACATCAATATCAATCCCAATGATTTTAAATAAATCTTCAGCTTTTGTTTAACATGTTACGTCTTCAAAGTCATAGCGTCATTCACGAACAGATAAACTTGTATCATGGACCAGACGTGCACGTTTCTTTTCAGTGATCCTAACTGTGAAAGTTTTCATTGGATTTGAGTTTACCAATCTACAGACTTGTACCAACGCATTCTCAAGAATTACTCTCTAACTGACTGTGAAGACAGGACTCTATGACGGGCCCTGTCCATACCTCTTTAGAGAAAACAGGGCCCCAACCTACTGTCCTCTCTGAATGTCAGTCTGACTCCTCGGGTGATCACATGCATGAGCTCGCTACAGCCGGCAGAACATGGACTGTATTTTGTATGCCTTTAGTTTTTTATATCCATTTACATATCCATATGTATTTCTTGGGTCCCTGTGTCATGCTGACTGCGTGTATGTTCATATAACAGTGAGGAGGTTATTTTACACCACAATTGTGCGTTTTTCGAGACCTCGGGGTAATGGAAGAAGTGGGAGGGTTGTGCGCAGGTAATCCAGGATAACCACACCGTCTGCTACCGACGTGGCAGATGGTCGCCCTTAGTCGGCACCGATTGCCCATTAGTCTCGTTGGTCTATGTGTATTCATTTATGTTTGATGTTTCTTTGAGTGTTGGCGTTCCTTGTACCATTGCGTCTCTTTCTGTTCGTGTCATCTTTGTGTTTTTACAGTGGGTGTTTAGGGGTTTGCTGTTGGTGCTGCATCAAGGTGTTGTTGGAGATCCCCTCCTTTCTTTTAGAATATATTATCGATACTACTGAAAGCCATTGTTGGGAGCTGATTAGATAGAAAAGGTTTAAATGAAGTGTTATCAAATCGACCACAACGAAACTTGACATTTAATGTCAAAAACCGAAACATTAAATTCAAAGTACCTGTTCTCTTCACAAAATTCCTTCGACATTTCTGAAATCTTGGTCATGTGGCATAATATCCCATCTATCCTTTTGCGAATTTCCGTATTTTTTGGACAAAACTTTCACAGTCTTTGGCCATATTTAATTGTTTTGATTGAGGATCACTGACGAAGGTTAAGTACCAGAAACGTGCATGTCTCTTAAATAATGCTATGAATTTGAAAACGTAACATTACAGTTCCATATGTTTTACAAAGGCATACCTTTAGTTCTATCTGTTATTTTAATTATTTGATAATTACCAAGTTGATGTTAAGCTTTGGAGAAAAAATGGTTCATAACAGACGACAGCAATTATTGTTTGAAGCTATGTTTCATGCTATTCAATAAATGCGTTCTGCATATTTATATATATAGTTGTAGAGAACACGCTTGAATGTCTGATGACGAGAAATGGTCGTGAGTATCAAGGAACTATGAATTTTACCCGAACCGGTCAGCTATGTCGTAACTGGAAGGATACTCAATATGCTGATAGTTATGGTGACCAAGGGAACTACTGCAGATATTTCAATACAAATGAAATTATGTGCGAGACTAACAAAGGAGATTTGGAGATCTGTGATGTTCCTCACTGTCGTAAGTTTACTTTTATTGTATTTCCAATTGAACAAGTCAAATTTAATACTATTGATTTTATAATATGGTTAAGTAAACTGTTCTATAAATGAACAAGAGTCCTTAGAGGCCACAAAGCTCATAAGATACTCAAGTGCTTACTGTAGCTAATTCACAGCTTGTTTATTGAAGTAATAAGAAAGACAACGATTGATCAAATGGAGGATTTGTTATTAAACCGGGCAATACAAGATCTGAAAATAAATGCGAAAAAAAGATTGATCAAATTATGAAAATAAACTTCATATCAGTCGTGTGTAATACTAGTAATTCATAAAAAGAATTAAAACAAAAACGGATATAACAAAAATACCCCTATAAAGCATAAATGTGTCAGATATAGATTTATTTTAAAAAATTTGAAAAAAAAAAACGTAAACAACTAACAAGAAACAAAAAATAAACTAAAAAAAACCAACTTCACCCCTCCCCCCACACAAATCAACCAAATAATCTATAAATTTAAATGAAAATGTAAAAAACACCCCTCCATTTAAAAAAAGAGGCCAAAGAGGGATCGATCGCTCATCTAAAAACTAAGTGAATAAAGCATATTAAAAAAAGAAGATTCTGAAGTTTGTAAAAGGAAAAAAGAACTTGAATTCGAATTGGAACCAAAAATAACAACACCTCTTAAGACATGTCTCTAGATCATCCTGATGCTTTCAGTTTGTCGATACGTGCTCCGGTTCTGTAGAACTTTGTCGAAGGAGAGTACCCCCTGTGACCTACTTTTGTATGTAGTGGCGCCACCTGTTGACCGATCTGGACGAAAAACGACAATACTTGTAGGGACTATGAGTACCTCATACATACCAACTTTCATGAAATTCTGAAATGTGGTTATGGAAAAGAAGCTCAAAATGTATGAAAATCCCCCTTTCCTTATAACGTAAGAAAGAAATGAATAAAAAAAAACAAGTTTAGTATAAAATACATATCAAATCATTTAGTAACTTAAATATGACAAATATGCAGTAAATGAGTGTTTAAAACCAGACCTTTATTGAGATATTTAGAAGAATAGTGCAAAACTGTGCATTTCTGACAGTCCGAAAAGACGTCAAAAACTCGTCAAAAATTTGACTTCGGAGTTGAATCAACAATAACAGCACTTCTTATGAAATACCTCCAAATCTTCCTGAAGCTTTCAGTTTGTCGATACGTGCTATCGTCCTGAAGATTAAGCTACGTGTTTCGGTTCAGAAAAAGAAATTTGTAAAAGGAGGGTACCCCCGTGACCTACTTTTGCCTGTGGTTGCACCACCTGCTGACGGATCCGGACGAAAAACAACAGCACTTGTAGGGGATCATTATTACTTCATGCATACCAAATTTCATAAAAATCTCTTTAGCCCTTCTGGACAATAAGTCAAAAGTGTAAAAAATTAACGACAGACACCGGACGGCACGCTAGGACAATAACTCACTCGAGCTCCGCTCAGGTGAGATAAAAAAGGGGGAAAAGAAAAAGAGAGAAAATCCGAATGGACGTAAACACGACAAACCCTTCTTTGTCTTGAAGAGGAATTAAAATATATAAGTAAATCTTTAAAATCCAAAAGTTATGTAAATTATCTGATTTTGACACTAGGGAAAAAATTTGTTTCCCTCTTGAGAAATTAAGGCCATGTAAATTTGCCATCACCTCGAATGATTTGCCGTCCACTTATTTTTTTTTTTTGCAAATTCAGGCATAGAAACACAATATCTACCATGTCTCATTTTCGACTATGAAATATCTTTTAAAGTTATTGAACATGTTTTATAGAAAATGTGTTGTCAATACGAAAATTGTCTAAACGGACACAGCGCGTCCAGTATAAAATTATTTTTACGGACATTCTTTGAGTGTTGTGCACATACCGATATTTTCGTCACGCCTTGTAAATAAATCATTTACAGTAGCACATACTGGTATCTTCATGATTTTCCCCTTAATTTTGTTTATTGATGTAAATCTAATTCATTTAAAGTGCAATCCACAAAATCTGTATGCATAAAACATAAAGAGCAACCAAGATGTATCAGCATTTTTTTTCATATCATATCAGATTTGCATTTAGAGAGTAGGAATTATCCCTACTAATGTGGTATTTCATAACAAAAAGCGAAATGATCAATCTTATTAAATTCAGTTCTCTTTATTTCGTAATCTGCATATATGTAGTTCACGAAATAAAGAGAGCTTAATTTTAATTAGATTGGGAAAAGATGTACGCAATATGTCACTTAAATTTTAATAAAGTCAACAAAGGAGCGCCAATATTACCCCTCATTATATTATAATGAAATCTACCATGTACATGTATATACAAGTATTATATCATGATAAAGATAGTATATGAACACAATTAACGATCGTCCTCTTTTTCGTAACAAGTCACAGCTTCAAATTTTTACATAAAAACTTTAATAATTTAAAGATGTTTATTAATCAATTGCAGACTCATGCAAATAAAGTAGCCTAAATCAAATTGTAAATAGTATTAGAACATAGCAGCATGTTACCTACAGGCAACGTTACATTAATACAATGTAGTCGTAGCGTCATAAGACGTCAAAATCAGTGTCAAAATAAAGCTGATCATCCTGTCTTCAAATAAGTGTAGAATCGGAAAGGGATGTTCGATTCTCAAAACTTAAACTGATTTATACTCTGTAAATCTTGTATTTTCAATGTTTGTCCAATTTTGAGATCAGGGCTGATTTTGGCCCTTACCACCCTTTGCCCTTTGTGTATTAACTTTGCAGAGAGTACACGGCTAACTATTTATATCTTTATAAAAAAGTCTTTAAAAATTTTAAAAGATAAGATTTGTGATATCACTTCATTTTTTCTTACTTTTACATAAATAAGCTTGTCATTTTCAAAGATAAGATTCTTATACCTTTTCTTGCATAGAAACAACGCCTTCGGAATGCTCAGATACTCTCAAGGGTGAACGATATTTCGGTACTATCAACATAGACGAGAATGGGTACATGTGTAGAAGATGGGACACAGACAAAGAATACATGGATCATCAGACTGAGGAGAATTATTGCAGAAACCCTGGTGGACATGGAGAACGTCCATGGTGCCTCAGAGAAAATTCTGAAGATGAATGGGGATATTGTGATATTCCTGCATGCTAACTGTTTTGCAAAGTTTATCGATGTACTTTTTTTTAAAAATCAGTCTTAATTTGGACCAATTAAAAACGTACCTTTCGACATATAAAAAGAGTTTTGTTATCACCTGTACAGTTATCAGTATGTTATTGCTTGTTTTATACTTCCGCCTATGGTCTCGGAGTATTTTTGCTTTACCATGCTACATATGGAAAAAATTTTATGAATCGCAAGCGATATAAGTCCCCTACCGGCATTTATCCATGTCCTTCAACTCTGCCTTGACATGTACTTACACCAAAAGATGAATCCAACATCAAAATAAGTTCAATATGTGTTTTAGAAAAAGGTCTGGATAACAGGAAAATTTAATGAAATTTGTTATGAGGCCATACCTTTTGTAAGAATAAATAAATCAAATCCAACTTCAGCTTATTCTTTATCAGACTATAATGTATCTGCATACCAAAAGTGAGCTCAATATCTACAAGAACAGGCATGAAAAGACTGGAAACTGAGAAGCTCATGTAATTTGCTAAGTGCAGGGTCCATAACTTCTGTAGAAATGGGTCAATAAAATTGAAACACGAACTTGACTTGTATCACACCGAGATATATTCACATGCCAAAAATGATTTCAATATCTAAAAAAAAGTCCGGAAAACTGAGAATTTCTTGAAATTTGCTAAGTCCAGGGGCAATAACTCTTTTAAAAATAGGTCAATCGGAACCAAACTCGATCTTGATCTGTACAACACTTAGATGTAATCACATATAAAACATTATTTCAATATCTACAACAACAGCAGAGAAAAGTCCGGAAAACTGATAATTTCATAAAATTTGCTAAGTCCAGGGGCCATAACTCTTGTAAAAATAGGTCAATCGGAACCAAACTCGAACTTGATCTGTATCACATTGAGATAAACTCACATACCAAAAATGAGATCAATATCTGCAACGGCATCGAAAAAGTCTGAAAATCTGAGAATTTCATGAAATTTGCTAAGTCCAGGGGCCATAACTCTTGTAAAAATAGGTCAATCGGAACCAAACTCATACTTGATCTGTATCACATTAAGATAAACTCACATACCAAAAACGAGGTCAATATCTGCAAAAACAGCGAAAAAAGTCTCGAAAACTAAAGTCTGACAGACAGACAAACGGGGTGGAAACTTTAAGTCCCCTCCGGCGAGCCGGTAGGGAACTAATAAGAGGTAATCCGAATGAACAAGTCAACTCAATAAGGACAATTCAAGATAACATTTTCTGTTCCACTAAGATTGCTGTACTGTAACACATGTTTACACTAAGGAGACATGTTTACGGAGCCTTTGTACAAAATTGATATTTAAAGCCGCGTTGGCGGCAACTACCTAAGGGGCAGGAGGTCTCGAATTCGCGACTCGTGTCAGACGAAACTGTTTTCGTATATTCACTGTTTTCTTCACAACTACATGTTAGAAAATTACATTAAAGGCTATGATTGGTTGGGTTAAAATGTTACTATATCTAAGCTTTTTTGTAAGCTTTGAGTAGCTTTAAGACATTAACTATTATTTGAGAAATGGACAGAAGATATAGGAAGCGGCTAATTTTTTTTTTTTGGGGGGGGGGGGGGGGTTGCATGCATATAAAATATTCCGCATTTAGATTTTATATATTTATAAGGATGTAAAGGAATATATGCTTTACATCAATAGATTTATCGTTTCATTTGAAGCTATTTGGTATGAAGACGTATGTTCTTAATTAATGTAGTATAATTACCCGTTTTCGATCAACACGAAAATTGTGAACTTTGTTCAAAACTGGTGGTACATAACCCAGGGATGGGGTCAATTACATTGAAATGTAATTAATTAAATTACACATTACATTGCAATTTTTGGCAATGTAATTAATTAAATTGCACATTACTTTGCCATTTTTTGGCAATGTAATTAATTAAATTACAATTACATTGCAAATGTAATTAATTAAATTACACATTACATTTCATTTTTTAATGAATTTATTTTAAGCATATTTTTTAATGTTCAATGCCTGAATGGTAATTTCAAGTCTCTGACAAAATGCAAGAAAGAACAAGAAAATATTCCCTCAACAGTCCAAAGTCTTTTAAGATTCTTGAGAAACCATTAATATGCAATGCTCACATTTCATCTTGAAATTTCCACAAGAATTCTGACATGGCACTTAGAAATACTAGCCATTTTGTCCTTGTCTTTGATAAGTTAGTCTTCCCAACTGAATTTTGTTAAATTAGGATCAAATCACATTTGTAAACAGTAACCTTTGACAATTTTATTCATGAATTCTTTCTACTGTGGACAACCAGTTTGTGGGAAAAAGTTTTACATAAGATTCTCATCTTGTTGCTCTATCTTCATATTGTTAATATTGTAATGTATTTAATAAACTGTAAATTGATAAATAAATACTTTATTTGTTTAAACCAACCAGGTACAAACTCATTATCTCTAATATTTATATGTATATAATAGAGGTAGTTGCAAAAGTGAAATACAAGTTAATTAGAACAGAAACACATAACCAGACTTTGTTTTAATAACTATAAGTCACATTAGGTCTTGTGGTCATTCAGGTAAAACTGTTTATTTAACCATTATCTGTGCCTAACCTCAATGATAATTGATTTCACAACAAGTTAATTTTTTTCACAGATCAATCTGTGTATTCATTTTTTTAAGATGCAAATGTAATTGAAAAGTAATTGAAAAGTAATTGGAATTACATGCAGTTTTTCCCTTGTAATTAATTAAATTACAATTACATGTAATTGAAAAAATCTTCAATTACACATTACATTCAATTACTTGAAAAAATGTAATTAATTGTAATTAATTACAATTACATTTTTAATTACCCCATCCCTGACATAACCATATGCGTACTACGTAAGACTTACAATGCATTGAAACATACATATTAGACCGGTAAATAATCGACCAAATTTCGTGAAACCCATTAAGGTCCTCTATATACATGTATAAGGAATAATAGATTTATGCTCTGAAATAAGCATTCCTTGAAGATTCTTAACATAATGGTAAAAATTGTATAATTAATAAGATGCAGATCCGAAATAGTGCTACGTTAAGAAGCAGCAGTGGACAACTGTCCTCTACGTTAAGAAGCAGGTTGTAGGGATTCCTATTGGTACAAATTGTGCGCCTCTTGTTGCAGATTTATTTTTATACACATATGAAAAAGAATTTATTCAAAATCTTCAAAAGCAAAGAAAACTTGATGATGTGAAATGCTTCATTGGTACTTCTAGGTACCTGGATGATATTCTGACTATCGATAATCCTGTTTTTGAAAAGTATAAAGATGTTATTTATCCACAAGAATTGACTCTAAACAAGGCAAACTTTACAGACAATGAAACACCATTTTTGGACCTAAATATCAAAATTGTCAATGGAGAAATTCATACAAGTGTATATGACAAACGAGATGATTTTGGATTCAGCATAGTAAATTTCCCCTGGCTTGACGGTGATGTCCCTAGATTACCGTCATACGGTATCTACATTTCACAGCTCATCCGGTATGCTAGAGCATGTACTGATGTTTTGGATTTTCATAATAGAAATCTACAAATTACAAAGAAACTTTTAGGTCAAGGTTTTCGCTTTCACAAACTAGTAAAGACTTTCTGGAAATTTTACAAAAATTATGATCAACTTCTTTTGAAATTCGGACCCATACAAGCAACGGAGTATATTACCTTAGGTATTTCCCAACCTGCATTTTATGGAGACATAATTAACAAAATAAGAAGGATCAAAGGTAGACAGCATATGTATCGAAATGCGTCAGAGTCATCAAACGCCTTTTATACCGTGGATATGATCCTAATGTCACCAGACGGACACTAAGCTTGGTACTTGACCAATATACAGTCTTGTACGGGCGCATTCTTAAGACTTGCACTCTGACTGACTGTGACGACGGGACTCCATGACGGCCCCTGTCCAAACCTCCTTAGAGAAGACAGGGCCCCGACCACCTGTCCTCTCTGAATGTCAGTCGGACTCCTCGGGTGATAACATATATGAGCTCGCTACAGCCGGCAGAGCACGGACTGTATTACGCACGTCCTCCTTTTATATCCATTTACATATTCATCTGTGTTGCTTGGACCCCTGTGTTTTACGGTCTTGTTTGTGTGTGGTCATCTAACAGTGAGGAGGTTGTTTTACACCATAATTGTGCGTTCTTCGAGACCTCTGGGAAATCGGAATAGTGGGAGGGTTGTGCGCACGTAATCCAGGATAACCACACCGTCTGCTATTTACGTGGCAGATGGCCGTCCTAAGTCGGCACCGGTTGCCCATTGGTCTCGTTGGTTTATGTGTAGTCTTTTATGTTTCATGTTTCTATGTTGTGAGTTGGTGTCCCTTGTCCCTTTTGCGTCTCTTTCTGTGGGTGTATGTTCTGTGTTTTTTGCATGGGTGTTTTGGGATTTTGCTGTGGGTGCTGCAACCTGGTGTTGTTGGAGATCCCCTCCTTTCTTCTGGTATTTACATGCTTTCCATGCACTTATTCGCCATAATATATTCTTATATTGAAAAGCAATCTATTCTTGTATCTTGGAATCGAATGGTACGCAAAATGATGCGGGCCGCACATTGGCGATTCTATTCATCAAAAAAGGCTGCTGAACATAATGATTTCTTGTTATACCCCTGCAAACAAAGCTTGGGGGTGTATAGGAATCATCCTGTCTGTCCGTCTGTCCGTCTAGCTGTCTGTCCATCACAACTTGTCCGGGGCATAACTCCTTCCCCTGTGGATGGATTTCAATAGTATTTCACAGAAATGTTCCTTAGGACCTAAGGGCGTGTGATGACATTGAAGCAAGGTCATAGGTCATACATGTAGGTCAAGGTCACAATAGACATCATTAGTAAAACCTTGTCTGGGGCATTACTCCTCCACCTGTGGATGGATTTCAATAATATATGTATTTCACAGAAATGTTTCTTAGGACATAAGGATGTGTCATGACTTTGAACAAAGACTCCCCCTTAAGATACATTTCAATAATGCTTCACAGAAATGTCCTTAGCACCTTAGGCTGTGTGATCTTACCTTGAGCCAAGGTCATAGATCGAATGTTAAGGTCACAATAGACATCATTAGTAAAACATTGTCTGAAGCATATCACCTCTCCCTGTGGATGGATTTCAGTAATATTTCACAGAAATGCTTCTTAGGACATAAAGGTGTGTCATGACCTTAAACCAAGGTCATTAGTGAAAGGTCAAGGTCACAATAGACATCATTAGGGAAAAACATGTCCACAACATAACTCTCTCCCTGTGGATGAATTGAAAAAAATATTTCACAGAAATGTTCTTTAGGACCTAAGAGTGTGTCATGACCTTGAATCAAGATCAAAGGTTGAGGTCACAAATGACGCTTGTCCTTGATCCCAAGATATTTTTTTTCAAAAAAAATTGCTTCGGGGGTATTTTCGTCTCGTTGGGGGCAAATTTCCATTGAATCTTCTATTCCTTTATAGAAAGTAGTAAGCACGTCAGACAAGAACACCGACAAATTAGGAATCATAGAAAATATTAGCCCAACAAAGATATAAATGAACTGAAACGAGTAGCAAAGGAGCAAAAATGTAACCCCGATGGAGATGCAATAGATAAGGAGCCCAGGGAAGGTAAGCGTCTCATGTTTGCTTGCATTACCAATAAATAAGGCCGTGCAGAAAAAAAATCCATAAAAGTTTTAAACTTTGGTGGCGCTGTTAAATGTTCTTATTATTAATCAAAACCCATAGGACAGAAAAGGAAGCTTAAACCTCATTCCATTTTCTATCTATCTTCCAAGTTCGACCAACTTCGGTTGATCGTTTCTTCAACGCATTCGAAAAATTCTGTCATCAAAATTTCTTGAAATTTCTAAAAAGTGGGTCCTGTAGCATCATATCACACGCTCCTGCACATCCTGCTACGTCTTTCGGTACATTTTTAGGACATAATAACTTTCACACTCTTTGACCATGTTACATTGTTAAGATTGAGGATAACTGACAAGGGTTAAGTACCCGAAACGTGCATGTCTGGTCCATGCTGCTAATTTACCTGTTCTTAAATGATGCTTTTGAATTTGAAGACATTTTACATTTCTATTCTATATTAGAAACATGCGGTGTGGTTCTCACCTTATCCCTGGTATGAGAATTTAGAATTTGAAAATTATTGGCGCCACCTTAAATAAACTCAATCGAGAAATTAGATTGAAGACGTTTACATTAACACTTTAATTTAAATAAAAAATGCAATTCAATTCAACCAAAAGTATGCAAAACATTAAAATTGGAATCTGATATAACAGAATAGAGACAAATCGAACGCTGAAGACTCGACAGACTAGCACTCGACATAGAGTCAGAAATATAAGAAATATTTCAACAAACATGCAATTGAATTGGTGAATGGAAGAAAGGAGGGGATCTCCAACAAAACTCGATTGCAGCACCAACAGCGACACACCAAACACCCCAAGTGAAAACACAGAGAATGACAAATATGGATAATTACCATATCCCTGTATACAGCACAAAATCGATAATCGATCGATAATTAAAAGACACATACAACAAGAGACAAGGAAGTCCAATCTCTGATTTTGAGAAAATGACGAAAGATGAAAATATTCATTGTGAAAAAATCCAGAGGGACACCATGCTTGAGAGAGAGAAAGAAGACTTTGCTGACACCTAGTAAAAAGCTAGGCATTTTGTTCAATTTTTAAGAATAGTTTCATCAGATTCACAAGAATTTGAAATCTATCTGTTATGAAAAAAAAACAAATACAAAAGAATGACAAATATGGATAATGACCATATCCCTGTATACAGCACAAAATCGATAATTCAGAAAATCAGAAACCGAAGGCATACAAAATCATGATAAAACAGGATCCAAAGCAAACAAACAAAAACCTCCACCATATGAAAAGAAGCGAACTCCCGATATGGGAGTGAGTCCTGGTGCCCAGGAAGAGTAAGCATCTCCTGCTTGCATGCAACACCCGCCGCTTTAATTCGGTAGAACTGTCACATCCGGTAACTTCCATTTCGGATGACATATATAGTACAATCTTTGGTTGGATGGTTCAAATGGTCTATGACAGAATATCATCCACCATTCTGGAGAGTGGGACATTATAGTGTATGTTAAATTCCCCATATCGACCTTAGAACTTCCTCAGTGACGATGTTAGTCGGTCACAAACATATCCCTGACTGAGAAGCTTATCTGAAAGACGCGTTGCTCTCAGAACAAAATCCGTATATTTGGTACTTACTCTGGCGGAGCGTATCAACTGAGATATGAACACGACATAAGCAGGCGATGAAGGAATGTTGCTACTCAGAAAAGGAAAGTTTATAATGCTGAAAGTGAAGTCGTCACGTTTGTCATAGAGCGAGGTGTTCATGTGACCATCGGTATCGAAGGACAACATTATGTCTAAATAGGATGCTGAATTATTTGTAAAAGTTGACGGGGCCAGGGCGTCTACTTATGTCTTAAGATGGTATCTACATGTTACGTAAAATTAATATTCATTTTCATACCCATGACGAGTAGACTCTTTAAATAAAATGCAACATGTACCACAATTAGACAGTGATAGAAAAACTATAAAAAACAACAATATTAGAAGAACGTGGATCAATTTATTAGACTGTCTGTTCATGGTTTACAATGACGCTTTGTAAGTTGCTTTTGCCCGTGGCACTGCGAACTTAAGTTGCGGGAGATAACTCGAATTTTTACTCTGGATACGTCTATAAACATACTGCGAGACATTATATTCCAGAAACGGAATCAATCAAATGTGGATCTTAAAGAATGCTAAGGATGTTTATAAAATACAAAAGCCACCAATTTCAATCATATTACCAGCATAGAGTCTTTCGACTTCTCCATGCTCTACACAACCATTCCACACAAAATTTCGCAACACCCTTTTTTCCGAAAAAGTGAACAGGAGATACGACTTGGTGAGTGACACTGCCGGTGCACCAGGATTCCCCGTGGACACATGTAGCCAATTTCGATCCACTTCGGTTGACCGTCTCTTCAACGCTTTCTAAAATTTCTGTTTATCAAAAGTTCTTGAAATTTCTAAAACGTGGGTCTAGTAGCATCATATCTCATCCATTCTGCTTCGTCTTTCGGTAGATTTTTGTACTTAATAACTTACACTCTCTTTAGTTATATTACATTGTTAAGGTTGAGAATCACTGACGAGGGTTAATTACCCGAAACTTGAATGCCTGGTCCATGCTGCAATTCTATCTGTTTTTAAATGATGCCATTGAATTTGAAGACGTTTAACATTTGCACTACTTGGTGAGGGAGTCTGCTGGTAGAACAGGTGTCCCCGAGGGCACATGTAGCCAAGTTCGATCAACTTCGGTTGATCGTCTCTTCAACGCATTAAAAAATTATATTTATCAAAAGCTCTTGAAATTCCTTAAACTTTGGTCCTGTAGCATCATGTCCCACCGATCCTGCTACGTCTTTCGGTAGATTTTTGGACTTAAAAACGTTCACACTCCTTATCTTTATTGAGGATCACTGACGAGGGTTAAGTACCCGAAACGTGCATGGGTGGTACATGCTGCAAATTTGGCTGTTTTTAAATGATGCTATTCAATTTGAAGACGTTTAAAATACAAATACTTTGTCATAGGGCGGGAGGATATTCATCTCGTGAAGGAAACTCTGATTCAAACGAAAAGTAAACCGAAGACGATATCATCCGGATGCTAGTGTTTTTGATTTACAACATTTTGGTGGCGTTTGGAGGAACCATATTCCATTAAATAGTTGCATCCCAATGAGTACCAATTGCGCCCCACTGCTTGCGGACTTATTTTCATATTCATACGGAGTTTAATTCATCCAAGCCTTACCCTTGATTGGGCGAAAGCACATCGCATCTGCGTTCAATTTTACCATGACGTGTTGTCCATCAGTAATCCGAACTTTTGAGATCATCTACATGAAATTTATCCTCATGAACTAGATTATCAAGGAATCAACCGAGAGCGACATATCAGATCCCCCTTTTCAGAACGATCAGTGACATTCTAAATTGCGATTGAATGGCCGTCATCATCACCAAAGAAGAAATATTTACCTGATATGTACATCGAGACAATCACCGAATTCGACAAGTTTTTCATACAGCTATTGCGGGTGTTGCATGCAATCATGATCATATAAAGGAGATCCTGATGGTTTTCTCAACAATAATCACAATAGAGCACCAAATTAAGTATCTACGGACCCATAGAAAGCTGCCCGGTAGGAGTAAGCATTCCGTTTGGCTAGCCGCAACCGCCTTAGATCAAGCACGAGAATGAAAACAATATCTACAAAACATCAGGAGGCGCTTACTCTTCACGAGTACCCGATCTTACTTCGGAATGTTATTAATTCCTAGATTCGCAACCGTTCCAATGGAAATTCTAATGATTTCCCCTTACCTTCTCGACTTTTAACCAGAATGACTGATAGATACTTCTTTGATGTTTAACTTTCTCGGGAGACTGTGTACATGAGTAATTATATGTTAAAGAGTTGTATTTCTAATGATGAAGAGAACGATAAAAGATTTTTATCAATAATAATTATACCGTATACAGTTGGAAGATCGAAACAAGTTTGTGTAAGCGTAAGAAGCTCTTAGGCAATATAATAGCTAATTTGCATGGGGAATTTTAAAAGCTACTACCTCGTTGCTTTATGTCTGATCAATTTATGTTGAATATCTTTTTTTTTTCAATCAAAGCCGGTCTCATAATAGAAATTAAAGTTCGTTAGCATTTCTATTCAATTATTCTTCTTCATTACTTAGTTTTGGTTAGAACTTTCTTTCATTTCGGTTTTTTATAGTAATATAGTAACTTTTTGTTTTTCCGATCTTTGTTCGTATCTGTGTAATTTACACAAAATTCTAACTTTATTCAGGATCTGTTCTTTAAGTAGATCAAATTTACATAACATTATTCCATCAATCATTGAAATATAAAACTTAAAATGTTGAAGTATATCTGGAATATGCATTAAAATTCAATCTCAGTCAAGTCCATGCTTAGCTTCCTCAGAACTGACTGCGGCATTAGACTATTGTTATCTTGTTCAACTTCGAAATTTCCATAATGGAGTCAAACTTGCTAACATCGTTAAGTTTGGCAGGATGTATCATAGTTTTACTGATCGGCATTCCTGGAAATATTTTGATAATTAGGTCGTACTTTGCCATCAAACGGATTCAAACAGTTCAAAACATGTTTATTCTTTCCCTGGCAATTACTGATATCATTCTGATTGGATATGTCTTGCCTTTCCATATGTTCCATGTTTTGCATGGTTACTCCACGATTTCCCGTGATGTCTGTATCTTGAACGCCTTCGTTGCTCAGGTCTGTTTCACTTGTAGCATTCAAACCATAATGCAAATATCCGTTAACCGTTGTGTTAAAATCTGCAGACCAGTACTTCAGTATTGTAGAATTTACACTCGTAGGAACAGTATTTTACTCGCATTATCTTGCTGGATTATAGGGGTTGTTTCTTTTATCCCGAGTGTGATAGATATTGAGGAGCATATCATCTATGACAGCACGATGACCATGTGTACATATAATCGCTACGGAGACCGGTCATACACACTTATTTTTCATATTCTGTTTTTAAACATTCCATTTTACGTCACTGTTTTCTGCTATGTGAAAATCCAAAGATATGTTTGGAAAGGGAGGCGGCAGATTTCCCGACACTGGAATAACGGTTTGTTACTTCAAAGATTTGTATAAGACTTGCGGTCGACAAAATCACACGCCATTATATTCATTTCATATTTAGTACTTTATTTTCCTATGGCCGTAACCATGTATTTTATAAACTCTCCAAATGATGTTCCTCTTTACGTACATCAGATGAGTGTATATCTTTGTTTCGTAAACAGTTGTATTAATTGCTTAATTTATGGTGCTCTGAATGGCAACAGGCGTCGCGCTTTTAAGGAGTCTCTACAATGGAAGATTCATTGTAAAAAACTGGACTCTCAAAGCCGAACCTCCAGGACCCGTGTGTTTCCAGGGGAAAGTGTGGATTTCAGAACCGCAGTACATATTTACAGCATATCCACAACTCTACCGCATAGACATGAATTATAGATGTGAACGAAGATAGAGATGATGTATGACATAAAACAAAGGGACGATCTATTTAAAAGCCTTTAGAATAACATTGAAGGCCTTTTATGGTATTGAATCGGTAATGACAGAAAGTACCAGAAATATTGAAATTGGGTGTATTCCTCATATGCTACACATTTATCTGTACTTAAATGATGCTTTTGGATTTGAAGACGTTTTAACATTAATAGTTTTCTTTGTCATATATTATTTAGAAACCTTTGTACTAGCCTAGTAGGTATCGTAATAAAATATTTTGAGTAAGGTCATATTTAGGAGTTATCTCGCGTTGAATAAAAACAAAGAAAAGTAATTGTTGAACTTAAGATTTTTCAGCGATTTTTTTTTGTTTGTTGTTGTTTTGTTTTGTTTTGTTTTTGTTTTTGTTTTCGTTTTTGTTTTGTTTTTTTTTTTAGAAATTTTTGACCAATCGATATTTGATGTCCAATCTTTCTTGTGAAAATTATTGAAAGAAATAATTTTTCCCATAGACATCATTGTAAACTCTAAAGGCCAATATTTTTATCAATATCCAAATTGGTCAATATTTTTAAATTCATATTTGCATTAGAACTATGGTGTGACTTTAGGTCTATGGATTCCATAAACTGGTACGCTAATTACCTATCATTTCCAATTGAATACTCTAACATTTGATTCAAATTGCATTTTTTCGAACAAGAGACTCATGGGCAATATCGTTCAATAGACAGCACTGTTAATCTTATATGGCAATTCTTATCATAAGTCTTTTGAACATAGATTTTATTTGGATATGCTACTGAATCGACCCTACAGGAAATTTGGAGCCGCGCACTCTCTGTAATGTAAATGTAAAAATCTAACTTAAAAAAATTAAAGAGGGCGCTACTGAAATTATTTTGGTGGCGCCGCTGAAAGCATCACTGATGAGAATTTAATATTCGAATCACGTGTCTGGTGCATGTAAATTGGTTTGGAATTTTCTTCAAGAAGGTAGAGAGTTGGAAACTTCGATATTATTATGATATTCAATAGATTGAGTGAAAGAAATGATATACATACCATACACATTAGCTGAGGTTATGGTGATTTGAGCCAACAACCCCTAGCATGATGGATACAAATTGATTTGATTTATTCATTCAGACTATTCGAAGTTCAGAGTATGAAAAAAAAAATGTTTAACTCCCGTTCACATTGCATTCTGCCATTGGAGGTCAGCATTCAAGGTAAAGGTAAAAATATCAAATGCTTTGACATGGAAATATTGTACCCATTACGTTTACTGTATATATGTGAAAAATAAAAGGTGTTTTCCCTTATATTGTCAGAAACAAAAAATGAAAGTTCATTCATTTGACCAAAAATACATTCAATGTGCTAGATTTGATTATATACCATTAAAATCCTACTAAATATTGGTTTAACTGCAAAATCGATCAAGAGCAAAATGAAGGTAAAGGTAACAAAGGCTTCAACAATTAAATCTTTACATCTTATTAGCAACTTTTCTCAATTTTGCAAATTTAAATTGTATTTTATTACAAGAAGAGAGAGGATCTCCAACCGGATTTGCCACGCAAGTAGCAACTGGTATATATCCGGATTACATGGAAACAACCCTCCTAATTTTCCGGTTACCCAAACGTCTCGAAGAACGCACATTTGTAGTGTATAAGAAGTTCTTCGTTATAAGATGACCACACAAACAACGCAGGGGCCCAAACAACACAGACGACTATGTAAATGGATATTAATAGGTGTCGTCCGAAATAGAGCCGGTGCTCTGTCGGATTTAGCAAGCTCATGTATGTTTAAGGCAGGAGGGGAACTTATCGACGGACGGATAAGGATTGTAAAAACATCGACGAGCCTTGCTCATGTGAGTTAAAAGAGGAACTTGGAGGGTCTTTCTTATGATGTCTTGCTAGAGTTCTTTATGAATGTTAAACGTCTTCAAATTCAATAGCATCATTTTAATAATGTCGAAGGGTACCAACTTTTTACCTTCTTGAGAAATTCCAAACCAATTTCCATGCACCAGACACGTGTTTCGAATATTAAATTCTCATCAGTGATGCTTCCAACGGAGCCACCAAAAATATATTCAGTAGCACCCTCTTTAATTTTTTGAAGTTAGATTTGTACAATTACATTGGAGAGAGTGCGCGGCTCCAAATTTCCTGTAGGGTCGATTCAGTAGCATATCCAAATAAAATCTATGTTCAGAATAGCATTGGAGGGATGGTACCAAGATGTTAAACTCCTTTAATTTCGATGATATTTATCGGTGAAATGGCTAGTTTTTAAAATAGCAAAAACATACATATGATGTCACATTGATAAAAGACCAAAACAAAGCTTCTTTCATGTGACAGAGCTGGAAAGAAGTAATTGATACACTTGATAAACATCAGGTCACGGGGAACGAATTCATCTGCTCCACACTGCAACGTGAAATAAGTATTCATATAAATAATGTCGAAGGGTTCCAACTCTATACCTTCTTGAAGGAAATTCCAAACCAATTTCCATGCACCAGACACGTGTTTCGAATATTAAATTCTCATCAGTGATTCTTCCAGCGGAACCACCAAAAATATATTCAGTAGCGCCCTCTTTGATTTTTTGAAGTTAGATCTGTACAATTAAATTGGAGAGAGTGCGCGGCTCCAAATTTCCTGTAGGGTCGATTCAGTAGCATATCCATTTAAAGAACAGATAAATTTTCAGCATTGACAAGACAATAATGACGTGAATTTGAATAAAAAGATAAAGTTAGAGTAATAGGGAGCAACTATATTTTCTAAAGTTTGAAAGGAAATTACAAAACAAGAAACCACACAATCAAAATTGGTGAGAAAATGATATGATTATATCAATCTGCTTACCCCACTACTTAATACAAAGAATCGTGTACAAATTTTGTGATAATGAATAGGAACTACAACTTAACAAGAAATTCTTCATGACAATACTTTTCAGGTGCACAGGCTGTTGGAAATCACAAACTGAATGAATTGTGAAGAATTATTAAGATTTTTGAATAATTGGTTTTTCTGCCTACAAATTGAAAACTGTAATCAATGTGTTATACATGAATTGTCCCTTTATTCAGTCACTTCCCATTTCGAAAAAATAATCCAGATGATAGCTACAAGTGATGTTGATTACTGCTACTGAAAATGACGAATAAACAATTGCGACTGAGTCAAGATCAAGAGCATGAAAATCATTTTGTAAACATTAATGCTGTTCGGAAGCCCGTAGGTGACAGGTATGAATTATAATTCATCTTGCGGCTACTTTTATAATATCTGGTGGCGTTCTAGGGTGTTAAATCCATCCTCTCGTTTAATCGTTTTGATATGAAAGATGCAAAATAAGCAGATGACATCTATCAAATGATGTATCTGGCGGCCACCAGATAAATATGTGGCGGCCGCCAGATATATTAATTGGCGGCCGCCACTTTATTTATCTTGCGGCCGCCACTTAATTTATCTGGCGGTCGCCACATAATTAAGTAGTGGTCGCCACATAATTTAGTTGCGGCCGCCACATAATTAAGTGGCGGCCGCCAGATAAATTATTATTCATACCTGTCACCTACAGGATTTCGTGCTGCTGCTACTAAATGCAGTTGTTTTTAATTTTTAAATTTTGAGATACGCAATTAGTTGATCTTACAATTTTACTATTATGTAACGAATCTGTAAGGAATGCTTATTTGGGAAGATTTTTTTTTCACTTTGCCAGAAGAAAAGACTTCAATGAATTTCACGTCTTAGTCACTCGTAAAAGAACCTAACATTTCTTATCCGTTAGGCTGAAATTCATATACATATATGATCCACACAGATCGCACCTCTCTATGTATTCTAGTGCATGATCACGACTTTCACTTTGGAAATTAGAAATGTTCGTCCTGTCACCTAGCTATAATTGCACATCAAACTCCGATCTAGCGGATGATCTAATAGAATAAAAAAGAAAGATAGAAACATATCAGACAGAGGGCAAAGTTTTTTTTTTATTGTATTGGAGATAAATATCTTATCAGAGATCTGATTATACACGATTTGTTATTCGTAGATAAGACATAAGCATATTGATCTAAATTGATCAAAACTGAACTTTTAAAATTTGAAACAGACAAAAAGGACCAACGCGATTGACATACGCAATGATCAATAAATATAAGAGATTTTTTTTAAAAGATAAATTTGATCAAACTTTATAGATATGCCAATAAAACATTAATCTTACATGGTACTTGCATTTAATAAAATACCTTGTTGGTGATATTTACGATATCTTTTATTGATCCTCGTAAATCTACGAGATCAACCAACCACAATGTTAAAAATCTGATAAGCTATAAAACAGCAACAACCAGAAGTTTCGGTTAAACAACACCAAGTACACGGACGAAACAATATGTACCTGCTGAAAAAAAACTGACCTCACAAGAGTGAAAGTGGCGTGCTTCATCCCAAGCATAAGAAATGTGAATGTCATTAAAATAAGTTTGTTTCATGAACATAGTTTTCTTTATTTTTGCAAAAATGGAGATGTGATGTTTTTAAGTCATCGTAATGTTTGATCTACCGAATTTTCAAAGAACTTCTTACATATGAGTATATATATTTAACTTACCTTTGAAATTAGCTATAGCATTATGTAAATCCGGAATTTGTGACATCAATTTAACAATTGAAAAGTATGGTGACATACTTATGCCTTCTACATGCGAGATGTTTCTTTTTTTTTTGCATGCAAGCAGGAGATGCTTCCTCTTCCTGGGCACCTGGTCTCACTCCCATATCGGGAGTTCGCTTCTTTTCATATGGTGGAGGTTTTTGTTAATTTGCTTTGGTTCCTGTTTTATCCTGATTTTGTATGCCTTCGGTGTCTGATTTTCTGAATTATAGATTTTGTGCTGTAAACAGGGATATGGGCATTATCCATATTTGTCATGCAACTTATCTATATCTACATGCAACTTATTCATGTCTGCATGCAACTTATTTTCTCAACATGCGACATCATTTTCTCTCATACCCGCGTATGTATTACAGAGAAGGCCCGTCGATACAGCTATGTGAGCGACAACTGTATCACATATCACGTGACAGCTGTATCTCATATCACGTGACGCTATTGTTTCAATTGTTTACGCTAATGTGACGTCACGATTTCAGCCCGTCATTTCTGATTCGCGTTTGATTTGAGGCACATGATTTCATTTCGAAATAGATTCGCATTGCATTCACAAGGCAAATTCTAATGTACCTTTAATTTTGGTACATTTTGACTGATAACCGTATATTTTCAAATCAGAAATTATTGGATTTCAGCATCTCCGGTTTTTTTACGCCCTCCACACGGCAAAAGGCATAAGTGTGATACGAAGTAAGAAGGTCCTTACGATAATATCAACAGCACTCACAATAGAGCAGAAAATTGAGCATCGACGGACCCTTAGCAAGCTAGAGGTGGGATCAGGTGCCCGGAAGGAGTAAGCATCCACTTTTTTCGTAAATTCTTCCAGCAAGGCTAAAGCTTAACAAAGAATGACGTTATTACGTGAAAAAATGAGTTTATGATATTTGTAACTTTACTGAACGTAAATGAAGAGACGTATTGCAATGCACATAGTGAATGAAATCGAGCGGGTATTTGGGCTCTTATTCTGTGATTTGAGTCCAAGGAAAGTGAATAGTGTCAAGTTGTGGTGAATACGCACTATAGGACTCTAGTACGTCAAATACGCATGCGCTAAATTTTAAGCCAATTAGATTCGCTTTGCGTTCACGGGATACAATTTAATGCGCATTAAATCTTGTGCGAATTAAAGTAATGCGAATTAAATTTTTCGAGTGAACGCAACAAAAATCGAATGTGCATTTTAAAAAATCGATTGATGCGCATTAAACCCTTCGTGTAAACAAGGCATAAGATCACTTGCGTTATATTTTGAAAAGTCTTATATTCGTATTTTATTTTTTTAGAATACGATTTCGAATATCGCTAAATTTTTCAGATTATATCAGCTTGATATCTTTTCAAATTTCGTCTCTTTTTTCAGTTTTGACTTTGGCCCAAAGATATGAGAGAAAAATACTCTTTCATGTTCTTCTAAGAAAGATACATCGTTACCACCCTCGGGTCTCAAAATTTTGCACGATTTTGAGATCCCTCCGGTCTTCTTTCATAGAAGACCATGAAAAAGTCTTATAATCTTGCATGTTAACATATTTATCTTGCATGCCAACATATTTATCTTGTAGGTTGACATAAATAAGTCGCATGACGACATAACCTATCGAAAGTATGCCACCATAGAAAAGAGAACCTACGATGTAATAATGAAAGACTATGTCACCTATGTAATGTTTCAGAAATATGTAATGAATTTCAATATCTATTAAAGTGTCAAGATAGAGCTATTATATATCAGAGAAATTGTTTAACTCCACGGTAACATTTCTCCTAACACATATAAATTCAGGAAATTATTTAGATATATCAGCTAAAATTAGGGGATAAACGTAATGTGTTTTGTGGTTCCGACAGGTATATGTTGGATATACTGTTGGAAACGCAGTTATACCGTCGGGGCTTGTCCCCGACGGTATAACGTATGTTTCCAAGAGTATATCCAACATATACCTGTCGGAACCACAAAACACTGTACGTTTATCCCTATTCTAATTCATGTGACATATTTTAACTTTTTATACCCCTCAGAGGGTCTCATTTATCGCTTAAGAGGCGTCGTTGCTACGGAGGACTAACAACGACCAACAGAAATAATTGCGCTGCAAAATATAAAATACAACAGCTTCGTATTTATTACAATGGCGAAACATCAAAGTGTAATCAATAATAAACTTACTTGCTCTGTTGTTTACATGTGGAGAACGCCATTTACAAACTCATACATTATAGTTTTACGTCAGAGTATGACGTCACAGGAGCGAAGAACAAAGGGAAGCATGACGTCATACGCAAAAAGTGCGCTAAAGCTTGTAACGTGCAAATTTACGTAGGAATACATTTTGCAGTATGTCAAGTGAGTCGGTTTGCGGCATGTATATCGTCGTTATACATGCTTGTAGAAATCCTGTGAACCAATCAGAATGCGTGAAACAAACAGAATGAATTAGAATTTGTAGTATTAAAGAGATAGACAACTCCCAAGGTTGAATCTTAATCAAACCTATATAACTATCATTATTCACATATGTGCTTATAGTATATGTATATCTGTCCTCTCTGAATGTCAATCAAACTCCTCGGGTGATAACATAAATGAGCTCGCTATAGCCGGCAGAGCACGAACTGTATTACGTACGCCCTGTCACAACCCATAATGTAATAAAATCCTATAACGTAATAACTTATTACATTATAGATTATTACATTATGGGTTGGCAATGCAAACCTATAATGTAATAAAATTTCATTATGTAATAAAAAAGAGAGATGCACGGAAAAGGACTAGATAATCGTTTAACATCACTCCTCTTTTAAAAATGAGATAGAGTTATCTGACAATATGAGAAAACAAACGACATATGGCCCTAAACTTTCAAGAAATACAACATGCAACACTTGTATGATATTTTTATTACACTATGGATATTATTACATCATGGGCTGGCAATACAAACCTATAATGTAAAAAAATTTCATAATGTTATAAGATAGAGAGATGCATAAATTAGGATCAGATAATGGATGGAAATAACTCATCCTATGAAAATGAGATCAAATTATCTCACATCATGAGAAAACTGACAACATATAACCCAAAACCTTCAGGAAATACAACATGCTACCCTTGTATGATATCTTTATTACATTATGGATATTATTACATCATGGGTTGGCAATACATACCTGTAATGTAATAAAATTTCATAATGTAATAAAAAGAAGAGATTCATAAACTAGGACAGATAATCGATTGAAATAACTCGTTCTGTAAAAATGAGATCAAATTATCTCACATTATGAGAAATTAAACAACATATGACGAAAAACGTTCAAGAAATATAACATGTAACACTTGTATGATATTTTTATTACATTATGGATATTACTACATCATGGGTTGGCAATGCAAACCTATAATGTAATAAAATTCCATAATGTAATAAAAAAGAGAGATGCATGAATTAGGAACAGATAATCGATGGAAATAACTCATCCAATGGAAATGAGATCAAATTATCTCACATCATGAGAAAACAAACAACATATGACCCAAAACCTTCAAGAAATATAACATGCAACACTTGTATGATATTTTTATTACATTATGGATATTACTACATCATGGGTTGGCAATACAATCCTATAATGTAATAAAATTACAAAATGTAATAAAAAAGAGAGATGCATTAATTGGGACCAGATAATGGATGGAAATAACTCATCCTATGGTAATGAGATCAAATTATCTCGCTTCATGAGAAACCAAATGACAAATAACCCAAAACCTTCAGGAATACAACATGCAACTCTTGTATGATATTTCTCTTACATTATGGATATTATTACATCATGGGCTGGCAATGCAAACCTAAAATGTAAGAAAGTTCCATAATGTAATAAAATAAAAAGATGAACAAATTAGGACCAGATAATCGATGGAAATTACTCATCCTATGAAAATGAGATCAAATTATCTCACATCATGAGAAAACCAACAATATATAACCAAAAACCTTCAGGAAATACAACATGCAGCACTTGTATGATATTTTTATTACATTACAAGTTTGTATTACCAACCCATGATGTGATAATATCCATAATGTAATAGAAATATCATACAAGTGTTGCATGTTATATTTCTTGAAGGTTTTGGGTTATGTGTGTTTGTTTTCTCATAATTTGAGATAATTTGATCTCATTTTTACAGAAGGTGTTATTTCAATCGATCTGGTCCTAGTTTTTGAATCTCTTCTTTTTATTATATTATGAAATTTTATTACATTATAGGTTTGTATTGCCAACCTATGATGTAATAATATCCATAATGTAATAAGAATATCATACAAGGGTAGCATGATGTATTTCCTGAAGGTTTTGGGTTATATGTTGTTGGTTTTCTCATGATGTGAGATAGTTTGATCTCATTTTCATAGGATGAGTTATTTCCATCGATTACCTGGTCCTAATTTGTGCATCTCTCTATCTTATAACATTATGAAATTTTATTACATTATAGGTTTGTATTGCCAACCCATGATGTAATAATATCCAAAAATATCATACAAGTGTTGCATGTTACATTTCTTGAAGGTTTTGGGTCATATGTTGTTGGTTTTCTCATGATGTGAGATAATTTGATCTCATTTTCTTAGGATGAGTTATTTCCATCGCTTATCTGGTCCTAATTCGTGCATCTCTCTATTTTATTACATTAAGGAATTGTATTACATTATAGGTTTGCATTGCCAGCCCATGATGTAATAATATCCATGATGTAATAAAAATATCATACAAGTGTTGCATGTTGTATTTGTTGAAAGTATAGGGCCATATGTCGTTTGTTTTCTCATATTGTGAGATAACTTTATCTCATTTTTAAAAGAGGAGTGATATTAAACGATTATCAAGTCCTTTTCCGTGCATCTCTCTTTTTTATTACATAATGAAATTTTATTACATTATAGGTTTGCATTGCCAACCCATAATGTAATAATTTATAATGTAATAAGTTATTACATTATAAAATTTTATTACATTACGGGTTGTGACAACGCCCTCTTTTTAAATCAATTTACATATTCATATGTGTTGCTTGGGCCCCTTCGTTTGGAGTTCTTGTTTGTGTGTGGTCATCTAACAGTGAAGAGATTGTTTTACATCACAATTGTACGTTCTTCAAGACCTCTGGGTAATCGGAGGAGTAAGAGGGTTGTGCGTACGTAATATAGGATAACCACACTATTTGCTACTTGTGTGGCAAAATGCCGTCCAAAGTGGACACCGGTTGCCCATTGGTTTCGTTGGTTTATGTGCGGTCTTTTGTGTTTGATTTTTATATGTCTCTTTTCGATTCTTAGTATGCTCGTCTTTGTGTTTTCGCATCCGGTGTTTTGGTGTTTTGCTGTTGGTGTTGCAAAAGGGTCTTGTTGGAGATCCCCTCCCTTCTTTAATATTGTCAACAACTTCATGTGTTAATGAGAATGAAGTCTTTGTTTTTTTTTTAAATCAGTATGTAAATATTCATGATGAAACTAAGGACAATTCGAGACATTGTTTGTATTGCTATTTGTAATGGTTTTCTTGTGGACTTTTAGTTCTACGATGCATATAATCATATTGTATGCAATTTGTATATTCGTATGATAAAAATGGTATAATCAAATTGTCTACGGAATCCGACCTGGTGGGTGATCTAAAAGACAGCAAAAAACACTACTGCATTTAGTGGATTCTTTTTTTCTATATTGCAAAAAAATCCTGTTTTATCTTATCAGAATCCATTGAAAACTGTGATACACAGTCACAGATAAGGCGGAGAGATATCAATCTAAATTAATAAAGATAAGAAAGACCAACTCGACTGACGTTCACAATAGACCAATAAAATATTAGAGATTTTAAAAGATAAAATCGATCAAACTAAATCGAGATTCCCATAAGACGATAAACTAACAGTATACGTGCATTGTATAAAATACCTTCACTATACAATACATGTACCCTTTTTTAAACCTCGTATGTCTCGTAAATCTACGGTACAACAAACCATCAGATTCAAACAATAAAAATAAAAAAGATTAAAATCTGAATTCGTAAGAATTTATTTGCTATTGAAAAAGAAAGATTTTATTTCAAAAAATCAATTTCGAATTCGAAAACCATAAATTGCGGAAAACAGAAAATTGCCCGTCAAGAAAAACCATGATTGTGTTATCTTGGACAAATCATTTATAGGCCTTTCAAGTAAATTTTCAAATCCAAGAATATTTCCGAAACGTACATGTCTGGTCCATGCTGAAAATTTATCAGGTTTTAAATTATGCTATTGAATTTAAAGAGTTTAACATTTTAGAGTGCGTCAAAAAAGCAAATAGGATCTTTGAATTGATAGAAACAAGCTAATATTTGAAGATAATTATTTCCATGAATAATTTTCTTATTCGGGCATCCTTTTGTTTTTACATCACCCAATTGTAATAATAATGATAATAATAATTATGGCAATTTTTAATTACTGGCAAGAAAAGGGGGAATCTCCTATAATGCTCGGTTGCAGCATCTACAGTAATATACCGAAACACATCAAGCGAAAACATAAGAGTAGACATACACAATAGTAAAATAGAAGTGTACCACCTCGTTACCATCTTGAAGAAAATTTCAAACCAATTTTAATGCACCAGACACGTGTTTCTGAAAGTAAATCTTAATCAGAGATACATTATACCAAAGTGTCCAATTCAGTAGCATTTTTCAATAAGATCTTACAACAATAGCTTTTGAGGGAATTTCGATGATTCTTTTGCCAAAACAAAGCATCTGTCAGGATACAGACCTGGAAAGCATTTATAACACTTTAACATTCCATCGCGGTGGACCAATTTAACTGTTCCACACTGCGAAAGAAATAAGTGTTTATGATAATTACTTGTAGATGAAAGTGTTCCAACCCGTTATCTTCTTGAAGAAAATTTCAAACCAATTTTAATGCACCAGATATATGTTTCGGATAGCAAATCTTCATAATTGCCATGCTTAATTCCAAAGTGGTTTTCAAACACACCCAAATTTATTAAGTAACGCCCAGTATTTTGCTTTTTGAATTTTGTGTATCTACATATGTACTTAGTAATTAGAACATTGCTCTAAATTTCACGTAGGGCCGATTAATTCGCATAGTTGAATAAAATCTATATATCTAGCATTTGTAATGTTAAACGTCTTCAAATTCAATAGCATCATTTATAAACAGATAAATTTGCAGCATGGACCAGACATGAAAGTTTCGGGTACTCAACCCTCGTCAGTGATCCTCAATCTAGACAATGTTATATGGTCAAAGAGGGTAAATTTATGTCCAAAAATGTACCGAAACACGTAGCAGGATGGGTGGGATATGATGATGATACAAGGAGCCACTTTATTCTTATTTTGTTAGATCACCCGCTAGATCGGAGTCTGATGCTCAATTACAGCTAGGTGGCAGGACGAACATGTCTAATTTCCAAAGTGAAAGTCGTGATCATACACCAGAATACATAGAAATGTCCGATCTGTGTTGATCATACATATATATGAATAAGATTTTGATAACACAAAATTTTGAATGCGTTGAAGAGACAGACGATCAGCCGAAGTTGATCGAACTTGGCTACATGTGCCGCGTAATTTTTCCATGCAAATCCGAAAATTATCAAACCAAGAGTATCAAAAATCCATAAAAAGGGACAATAAATGAAACAAACAAAAAGTCGTGTCTTCGTATTTCGGATTTCTTTTAAAATGCGAGCAAATCATTTGACAAAATGTTTCGCAAACACTTTTGATATTTCCAAACATACAAAGTTCTTTAATGATGATGTCAGATCATGAATTGCAATTCTCAAATGTAAAGGTTTAAACATACAGACACCCAATGCTAATGTACACACTTGAAACTTATATAGATATTTGATTTATCTCATGGTATAGTTTGATGCACGTGCAATTGTATTTACTTACCCTTTAAGACGCTGTCATTACATGATAAATGCACTCTGGATATTGCTCTCAAAGTTTCATATATTAAAACTTCTAAGGTACTCAGATGGGATTAGTGGGCTAAGGTAGAAAAGTAATCGACCTGTCTGGGTTTTGGGACAAACAGCTTTGAAAAAGAAAATCAAGAGAAGATGTTTTGATATAAAAGCCTAACGACGTCTTTGAAAACACTTCAAAAAGACTTTCTCAAGAACATATGTACGAATACACAGAAAATACAGCGGGGATGTCGTATAAGGTATAATTATCAGCTCGTCTTGAGTGTCAGGTACCAGGTTACTCGATGGTAACGGTTGCAACGTTGAGATTAACAAAGTACACAATACTGTGAAAGTAATTGATGACCAGCAATCATAAGAACCAACAAAATACTGGTGTACATTAACCATCTCTGAAGAAATTTTTTTTTTTCGTTTTCGTCATCATAACAAGACATTTAAATGCATCACATGATTATCCCTGGTATGTCTTTGCTAAAACTGGCAGGGACAATAAGACTTGTATGTCCTTGGCGCTGATATTATTGCTTTTTGCTTGACAGAGATACCTCCAACCGACGAGTATTATGATGTATGGACAGTGTATGAACACGAAATGAAAAAAGAGCTTTCTTTTGGTATCCATAGTATTGCATTCTTTACTTATTTTTTATTGAACCATTATTTCCCTTGAACTGATTGAAATAGAAACATTAATTGGAATAATTCTGATTCCTTTTTGGGTATACCCGAGTAGGCCTATATAGCTGACCTCCTTGATTTTGTTTAAGACGAAAATAGAGAAGATGTACAAATTGTTGTTAAGGAGTCAAAGATACAGGGAATACGGCATATTTGTGTAAGTCTCCACTTACAAGTCAAACGCGAACCCCGAAATTGAGGAAGGAGAGGAGTGAGCGTCCGATGACTAAATGCAACACCCGCTTCGAATGCCAAATAGCAACTTGTCAAAAATGGTAATGTCCTATGGTGGCATATTTCTGCCATCCACTTATCAGACAATTATATAGACTTAGTCATGATTAAGTTGACTTGTCGGATCTTAAAGCCGACACATAAGAAAAGACAAGTCGACTTGAATTATCTGGAATATCTCACAATTCGACTTAAATATCTTACAAGTCGACATAAAACTAAGACAAATCGACTTAAATATATTACATATCAACATATTTATCATACACATCGACTTATTTGTCTAGCAAGTCGACTTATTTATCTTAAAAGTCTACATATCTATCTTACAGGTTATCTTATTTATCTTACAAGTAGGCTTATTTTGTTACAAGTTGACAACAACTTCATGACTTAATAAATACGCCGACTTGTAAATAATTTAAGTCGACTTAAGATAAAAGATAAACTAGACTATGCCCCTAACGAGACGAAAATATCTCCCGCAGCAATATTCTTTGAAAAGATATCTTTGATCAAGGTCAAGTGTCTATTGTGACCTTGACCTTTGATCTTGGTTCAAGGTCATGACACACCCTTAGGCCATAAAAAGCATTTCTGTGAAATATTAATGAAATCCATTCACATGGGGAGCAATTACGCTGTGGATAAGGTTTCAATAATGGTGTCTATAGTGACCTTGACCTTTGACCTATGACCTTGGTTCAAGGTCATGGTAAATCTTCAGGTCCCAAGAAAGGTTTCTGTGTAATATTATTGAAATCCATCGACAGGGAGGAGGGGTATTCTCTGGATAAGGATTCCTAACAGTGCCTATTGTGACCTTGACTTTTGACCGTTTTTCAAAGTCATGACACGCCCTTAGTTTCTGAGGAACATTTCTGTAAACATCAAAGAATTACCTATCAGTATTTCAGTCTCAAAGTCGAGAAGGCAAGGCAAAATCATCAGAATTTCCATTGGAACGGTTTCAAAACTCGGAATAAATAACATTCCAAAGTGAGACCAGGTGCCAGCGGAGAGTGCAACACCCGTCGAAACAACTCCATGAAAACTTGTCAAATTCGGTGATTGTCTCGATGTTTATGCTAGTAAATATTTCGTGTTTGGAGATTATGACAGTCATTCAATTGCAATCCAGAATGTCAATGATCATTCTTGAAAGGGATATCTGATATTCACTTATTATATCCCGTAGCGACCGAAGAACCTCCTCAAAGATGATTTTAACCGTTGTGTTATATAACCCCGAACAAGTAGCTTACTTGCAAGCCGTCTGGTTCTAACGATGAAATCTCTATATTTGGAACATGTGAAATATTATTGAAGTCCATCCACAAGAGAGGAGTTATGCTTTGGACAAAGTTAAACTAATTGTGTCTATTTTCAACTTTGACTTTTGACCTATGACCTTTGTTCAAGGTCATGGCATACCCTTAGGCCCTAAGGCACATTTCTGTAAAATATTATTGAGATTCATCCACAGGTGGAGGAATCATGCTCTGGACAAGGTTTTACTAATGGTGTCTATTGTGACTTTGAATTTTGTTCAAGGTCATGTCACACCCGTAGGTCCTGAGGAACATTCCGTGTTATATCATTCAAATCCAGGCCCAGGGGGAGGAGTTATCCTCTGGACAAGGTGTGATGGACAGACTGACTGACGGACGTACGGACGGACGGACGGACGGACGGACAGACAGGATGATTCCGATATACCCCCAAATTATGTTCGAGGGGGTATAATAAGTCGATTTGTAAGATAAATAAGTCAAATTGTAAGATAAACAAGTCGATTTGTAAGATAAATATGCCGATTTGTAAGATAAATATGCCGACTTGTGAGATATCTAAATCGACTTGTAAGATATCTTATCTAGCAAGCGTGTGTCATAAGTGAGTAGTAATATAACCATTATCTGTCGACTTAAAGATCTGATAAGTATTCCTAAGTCGACATAATAATAATCTGACAATTGGATTACAGAAATATGCCACCATAATGTCCAGATAGGTTAAAAACGGTCAATTGGAAAGGTCGTCCTCAAGAATGTCCTTACGTATCCTTCATAGGCTTTGAAGAAATCCATCAATACAATCATCTCCTCATATTTCTTTCATGTTTTCTTTAAAATTTTCGTTTCTTTTTGGTCTCTTTTGCATCTCTTTCTGTGGTTGTCTTCTCTGTGTTTTGCATTAAGGTTTTTGGGGTTTTGCTTTGGGTGCTGCAACCGAGTGTTGTTGGAGATCCCCTCCTTTCGAAATGTTCGACGATTTTTACTATCAAATACAAGTATGTCATCATTATTTCTCATTACTTGATCTTTCAATACAATTTTGAAAAAAGAAAAGATTTGCTATATCTTAATCTAACAATGAAAAGAAATGAACTGATCAGTGAATGCTGCGTATCGTATTGCTGCTTATTTTCTTAAATAATGACTGAACAAGAATATCATATAACTGAATTATATCAACCAATCAGATTGCTAGCTAGCGGTTCCATATTTTACGATATAACAAAGCTCTGCGCCTCGCTTTCGATTATACACCTAGAATCGGGAGAAAATGAATGAATTACTAACGATTGGGCAATGATTCCGACAAAACATGAGAAATAAATGTGTTTGATGAACCAAATTCGAGCAACGGGTAGATTTTGATGTGTACATGTACATGTACCTGATGTCATATGATCAATGACGCCGCGGCATCAATTTCAGTATTACACACTTTCCTATTCTGAGTAGCAACATCCCTTCATCGCCTGCTTATGGCGTGTTCATATCTCAGTTGATACGCTATGCCAGAGCAAGTACGAAAATACGGATTTTGTTCTGAGAGCTAGGCGTCCTTCAGATAAGCTTCTCAGTCAGGGATATGTTTGTAACCGACTAACATCGTCACCGAGGAAGTTCTACGGTCGATATGGGGAACTCGTCATACACTATGATGTCCCACTTTCCAGAATGGGGGATGATATTCTGTCATAGACCATTTGAACCATCCAACCAAAGATTGTACTCTATGTATTCCAAAATGGAAGTTACCGGATGTGACGGTTCTACCGAATTGAAGCGGCGGGTGTTACATGCAAGCAGGAGATGCTTACTCTTCCTGGGCACCTGGTCTCACTCCTATATCTGGGGTTTGCTTCTTTTCATATGGTGGACGTTTTTGTTTGTTTGCTTTGGTTCCTGTTTTATTCTGATTTTGTATGCCTTCGGTTTCTAATTTTCTGAATTATCGATTTTTTCTGTATACAGGGATATGGTCATTATTCATATTTATCATTGATCAAAATTTATATGAAATCCCGAAAAATAGTAGAAATAAATGTTTAACGTTCTCAACTATGATTTAAAAGAACAACACGTACATAGGCATTTGAATTCCGAGATTTAAATTTGTATGAAGATGTCAGTTTTAGGTTAATATTCAAAGTCTACATGTGTCAAAAGGCTAGAGATAATATCAAAATGTAAATCTAATCTGAACTTAAGACAGATCATCCCTCGGATCTCATATGCTCATATTTCCTAAATAACAACTTTAAAAATATTTTCATTTCCATATTCAAAGCTTATATTAACCCTGATATACAAACAAAATACAATTCGTGGTTTCTTGATTATACCGAGAACTTAGCCGTTTGAACTGAACATTGAACCCTATTGGGAAAGTTAGAAAAAAATCTCTTTTTATAGGTGATAAAATGTAACTGTAAAAGTTTTTTTCCCACAATCATATAAGTTTGATAGTCTGAGGAATGTTCTGAAGAGAAAAAAAAGGTATCCAGGCAAATATTACCAGCAATTCTGACCCGAGGGATGTTCTTTCTTTAGTTTTATCACACGAAGAAAGACAAAAACAATGTTGAATTTCTTTCCCAAATTTATTCAATATAAAACATTGACATAACATGAGAAATGTCACATGGTAATTTAACGCAAGATTTATCAGTTTGAACAAGTTAATCTCGTTACAGTATGTGAAACTTCGCAGCGTCCTTCAATCGATTCAATTACTTCTTCTGCAGTGGAAGTCTTCTTTCCTGACAATCTAAAAGAGTAAAGGAATAGAGCCCTTAAGATAAATAATTTAAGAAATTAAATTTGCGATTTAACGATACTTATTCCTCAAAATATTACAGTATATTGCGAAAATCATGCATATAATTGTTAAATAAATAAATCTCGATAGTAGATTTTTTAAAATAATATGACAAAGCATCTAAAAGGATATGTATACTAATTTAAAAGAAGTTTTTAAAAAAACACTTACTCGTCAAATTTATAATCTAAATCTTCAAGTCTCTGTTCAACAGCAACAAGAATAGAAATATCTATCGCATAGTTACATCTCTGCAGAATAGCTTCAGCTGATTCTAAAGTTTTCCTCATATTGTCTCTTTGTAAACTTTCAGATGTTGGGCGTCTGGAACTAGAATGGATTGCCTGTGCCTTTTCTATTTCTTCGACAAACAAAATACTTCTTTTCTTTACCTTCGCTAGTTTCCTTGTAACAGATTTTATCTTTTCCTCAATTTGCAGAAACTTGTGATTTTTATGTTCCATAATTGCACATGATGAACAAATAGTTTCATTGCATTCCGTGCAGAACATTTCACATTCTTCAGGAAAGTGTTTATGACACACTTCTCTTTGTATCTGATTTTCATTTACAAACTTGAGTGTGCCAATACCGACGAAAATATGGGTAATGAATCTGAATTTGAAATGCATATCATAACAGTTCTTGCACAGCGCACAGGAACACGAGAAACAAAAGTATTCACTTTTTTCCGTTTCACAAAAACCACATCGACCACCATGATATGTTGCTGGTGTCTCTATAAAGTTCTTGACAATTGGAAATCTCTTGTTGTCTGTTATATTATGGGCATCTACGCTTAGAAAACATTCCGGACATTTGAACTTGCTCGCATTGATTTCCTTAATCAAGCATCCTTTCCCAAAAACGTGAAGACAAGGTAATAGAATAGGGACATGATCTATACCGTTGAATTTCTCTTTGCAGATGCGACACAAGTAAATATCGGACATGTCTGTTAAAAATGTGGGATTATCGAAGCGCATGTTGAATTTAAATTAACATAAACTCCGCCCCGAATATGTCATTGAACAATATTTTGTTAAAGATAACATAGCTATAAACTAACCAGAGAGAGGATATAATAAAGGTTTCAGATATATATTTGTATGATCGAGGGGAACTTTTCGTTTCCATAATCACTTATCCACGGATTTGATGCACTACAGTACGAAAAACTTTTCAAACACCATGGGCATAAAGGATCAGGGATATTGTAAGAATTGTGATAAAAATAACATTGATATCAGTATGATACTACTACCCTGTTGCTTACAAGCAATTTGCTCTGTCTGTATCGATCAACTTTCGGATTGTACGACTCACCTTGATATTAGGGGAATCGAAGAAAAAAGTGCAATTTGTCCGTACTGCAAAACAAGTTTTGAAGCTTCAACAATATCCTTCGACGAAAACAAATCTCTCTCAAGACTAGTGTCATTTTCTTCGTATGAAACTTGCCTACATTGTGGAAATAATAATCTAGTCACTCACTTTTGTGATAAGTGTTATTTCTTTTGCGAAATTTGTTTCGCACAGCACGAGAAATTAAACCATTCATCTCAAGACATACATCGCGTGCGTGAAACCGTTTCTACAGATGCACATCTTTTGTTAAATTTAAATCAAAGATATGATACTTATACATGTAAACAATTTCGTAAATCATTTTATTGTTCAGATTGTGAACAATGTTGTTGTTCAAAATGTATCCTGTTCGACCATTCTGAACACAATTATAACCCCTTTGAAAACATCTTTATATCCAAGAGTAGACTGCTAAAGCAAAAAATTAAAAATGTGGTTTCAAAGTATGGACTAACAACAGCCGGTTCTTTAAATCTTGGAGATGAGGATGAAGTTCAAAAGAGTACAGAAACACAGACAAGGAAGAATGGCGACGAATTGGGTCAATGGAATGTTAAATCAAACAAGATACGCAATATAATCAGATTTATTAATATTGCACTGGAGACAGGGAATATAAGCAATTTCTTGTTGATTTCTTCAAGATTAGATACACTGCTTGAAAATATCTTATCCGGAAATGCAGCTCAGATTGAAGGTAAGACAACTCTACATTCTTTTTTTAAAAAATTAAGACTTAGTTTGAAAACAGGAGAGAATATTAACTAAATATCACAAGTACTTACCACTTCCGCATTATAAGGAAGTGAACAAGAATCATTAGTCACATAAAAAAGCAAAATGGTCGTGTCTGGTGCAGAAAAAATTGGTTTGGAATTTTTTACGTGAAGGTATAGGGCTGGAACACTTCCGTATTATTACATCTAACAGATTGTGCATTCTTCGAGACAACAATTAAGGGGAGGGTTAGATATACGTCACCAGCATAGGGATAATTTCATCATATTCTACATTTTCTAACCTGGCAGATGACTGTTCTAAGTCGGTACCGATTGCCCATCGGTCTCGCTGGTTTATCTGTAGTCTTTTGTGTAAGGTACTTTGGTTTCGGGGGTTGTCTTTTTATCCCTATTATGTATCTTGTAGTGCTTCTCAAGTCGACTTTGTGTTTATCATTTGGGCGAATTGGCGTTTCACTATGCGTTCTTCAACCTGATGGTAATCCCCTCATTCTTCTTTTATATGGAATAAGTGCCCTACAGTCAAAATTATTCAGTTGACCTTCAAATATTGTTTTCTATCGCCTTGGTTTATCACATTCATGATATATTTTCAGACGAAATCACTTGGCGATCATATCCTATAGATAGTTTTCCTGCAGTGAGTTACTTGCATGGAATTATGTTGGATTTTTGCGAGAGATTGACCAATGCAGCTAAGACCATGTCATTGGATATACATGCCCATCCTAGGAACAATAAAGTAAATATTGGGTTTGTTGGTCGACCTGAGAGAAAACTGATGCGCCTAGTATCAAAGAAAACAGGTAAGCGATATTGAAATAATTCTTTGAACGTTGATTGAGTATATTCAAAATTCGCCTTCAATTTGCAAAAATTACAAAATGTGGTGACCTTATTCTACGTATTTTAATTTGTCGATAGGATACACAGTGACCTTTTCGAAAGGCATTAGATGTTAAAATTCGGCGGGTTTACTTTCGCACCAATACCATTAGAATTATCATAATTTTATAATAAAATCGTTTTTCGCGTCAAAGGACAAACAGGAGTCTGGTCCATTAGCTTACTAATAAAAAGCACAGTATAGCATTGTGGTTGGTTGTTAATGATTACATTAGTTGCTATGCGCATGATTTGATAACTAGCCTAATTACAAGTTTAATATCTACATACGCAGCGCACTCAAAATATTAATTTTGCTTGGGGTTTTTACGACTCTACATGTAGAAGACAGGTATATGTTAGGTAATTTAAGAATCTAATGTTTATTTTTGCTTTTTCATTAGATTAGTAAATGTCAGTTGTCTAATCGCAAATTTTATGTAAAACAGCTTCCCGTCGAGGATTTACACAAATTATTATCAGACCACTGACTCTTCGTCATTTAATGAAATTGCAAACCTTAACATTCAATTCTTTATTACATCAATTATGAAATTTTGTTTAGATAATTCAAAATCGACGATTTATGAAGCAATAATTTTCATGTTTTAGGGCAGGCTTGTGACGAAATCGAGGATGAAGATGCTTACAATACATCTCTACATATCCCATTGCCTTTTATCCTTGTGTGTTTCTTAAAGGAAAACGAGACAATTTCATGCTGTGTGGAAGGCAAATGCAGTATAGAACAACAGGTAAGTTGAATGGTTGAAGTTATCAAGATCTGATTTTAGATTTTAAGAGAGATTTGAGAGTGGCGTAATTCTGCGTATGCCGTTTTTGAGTTCATTCCCAATGTTTTTGTCAAATAATGATTTTGACACTTCTTTGGCGGCTTAAGGACTTTAGAAATGTCGTGCTTGATTTTTGCTGTGGTTTTGGTTGCTCAATGAAACCACTCACTTATAATAGATAAGTCGACTGAATTATGGGTTATGTTCTTTATCAAATTGGTCAAGTTGTTCAAACGCGGGTCTTATTCACGTTTTCAAAAGCATGATAAGAAATTTTAAATACATGTAATATGTTTAATGTTGAACATGTGCTTAGGGCAATCATCTCTTTGATAAATAGTCACGGGTCATTTCAGTTCAAATACCAGTACTTAGTCCAGTTAGGTCGATAATATTACAAAAACTTCTAGGTTTAATATCCGAAATGTCAAACGTTATTACAAGTTTCTCGTTTTCCATTTTCTTTCTCTTTCAGTATTTTTTCTATGTTTCAGTTTGAATCACTACTTAAGTCTCCAGTAAGGACACTTATTGTTCATCAGAATGCAGACCTTTCGTTTTCAAATCGACAGACGCACCTTGTTGTTTCAAATCAGAAAGATGAAGTACGTCAAGGACTTGCTTCTTTGGTAGAAGAGGCAATGTTTGGAAAATTTGAAGAATACGAAAAAGATATAGACAGAGATTCATACTCACTACTTCAGGAATTTTCGGCGATCAGGCGTTTGCAAGAACCGATGGACTTAGCAATCTCAACTGATATCAGTACAAAGAGAAAGGTCTCTCCGGAAATCATTCAGCTTCTTTCTAAGTATGTTTTCATAGAATTTATGTTTATACTAATTCTAATAATCTATAGTATTACCAGTCTAGTATTTGATTATATGAACGATTATGTTCTACTTGATATTTTAGAAAGATATTTTGATTGTTTAGAAGTGTATTAATTACTTCTTTCTAGCTGTGTCGCCTGAAAGAGGCTTTGTTTTGGCTCTTTGTCGATTTGACATCATAGATATTATTGTGCTGATTCGAGAACATTTTATTCCATTCAAAATTATCACCGAAATTAAAGGGAGTTAACGTCATGGCGCCATCCCTTAGGTGCTGTTTTGGGCATGTTTTGTTTTGGTGAGCTGCTAAGTCGACCCTGCGAGAAATTGTGAGCCGCGCACTCTCTGTATAGTAAATATACGAATCTGAATTCAAAAAAAAAATAGGGCGCTACTGAAACGAATATTGTTGGCTCCGCTTGAAGCATCACTGATGAGAATTTAATATTCGAAGCATGTGCCTGGTGCAGAAATATTGGTTTGGAATTTTCTTCATGAAGGTATAGAGGTGGAACCCTTCCGTATCATTGATATGAGACACTGCTACTTGCACCATCTTTACATATTCCCAAATAAAGTATAGAATTTGCACTTTGATTATGGGAATATAAACGCGGTGAGTTGATTTGCAACATGACGTCAATAGGTAATTGGCCTTAGTAACTGAATTTTAAACACAGTGAAACGTCATTGAAGTGTGAAGAAATGGAATGTCAATCTATATGATAACTTTCCTTTTGTAATGTGATTATACTGTGATACCGATGGTGCACATCCTGGAACTAAAACCCTTGAATCAATTGTGCAATTGCAGTACCAAAATCCCTAAGAATATTATTTTTTTTCGTAATCTAGGTTGGTATGTCTGCTGGTGGATTGTTAGTTCCACGGATATCGTTATATCAGTTTTACTGTGATTCTACGCTGACTCTCTTTTTACCATAAAATTTAGGTATTGTTTAGGATTTCGCTCTTGGATTTCCTTTCTTTTGGCCCCGAACACCTCTGATGATGAATTATTTATGCTTTGAATTTGAAGACATAAAATTATTGAAATGCGCATATGGTGCTCTTAAGTATTAGAAAAGAACATATATTTCGATATAATATATCTAAACGATAGGCTGGATACCACTGAAGTTAATAACATACCAATTAAAAATCGTCATAAACCTCGAATGAGTATAACGCAATCGTCTTCAAAGTTAATCTTTAAAAGATTTTAATGCTTCTCACTGCCAACGGTTTCCGTGTACTTTATGAATTGTTATGGTGGGTTCTGCAACCGAGCCTTGTGACAATTATTATTTGCGATAGGACAACAATAGATAAACAGCTTTTGCTTGATATTGATTAAATAAAATGATTTCTTTGATTTCTAGGTATGATGACATTGTTGCCTTTGGAGTATGGAACACTGATTTCCGTATTCTAACAAAAAAATCATTCTCTGCGTATCAGAAGAATAACATCTGCAAACAGCTTGAAGAAACCGACAAGTCATTTTACACTTCGTGCAAACCGTCATTTTATATAATAATAAATGAAGAAAAATATTGCCCGTATGCAATTCAGCAAGGAGCCAAAATTACAGAGCACGGCAATTCGGTTATAAAAAGAACTAGTGGGACATTGGGTGGTATTGCAATCGGGTCGAATCAAAAGCTTTACGGGCTTACATGCAGCCATGTTTTACCACAAATAGACTCGGCTGTGTATATGAGCGATGGTTTGGGTAATTCAATCGGTCAATGCATATTTTCAAATGCAAGTGGTCCTGAATCAATGTGTGACTTCGCGGTATTTGAAGTAGATGGTCATATAGTATATAATTGCATCCGATCACTCGTAGATGAAAAGAACAAAGAAAGAAAGGCTTCATTGTGTAAATTCGACCTTAGTAGCTTAAGCGGAAAATACGTTCACAAGAAAGGAGCAAGTACAGAGTGGACAAAAGGTATAATCGCATGTGCAGAACTACATGACAGATTTTCTTGCGGTCGTACTGATAGCAAAGAACTGATGGTTTTTGAAGGGCTCAATAAGACGCAATTTGCTGATAGAGGAGATAGTGGATCTCTTGTTATTGCTCACGATCTTAGAAATAATAGAAATAATTTGCTCGTCCTTGGTATGGTTTCAGGGGGCGAATTAGAACTACGTGAGGATAATTCGAGTGCAAATTCTCAAAACTTAACCAGTTATTCCCTAGGCTTCTCTTTGAATCATGCGATTGACCTTTTCCAAAAAAAATTCTCGAACATAGACTTGCATTTTGACAATGATATTAAATCATCTTCATCAGAGAGTGATAGTGAATGAATAGTAAAAACAACATCCCTCTTCACCAAGTTCGAGTATTTTTAAATATTTCATGTATTTATTTTTCTATTCTTGCGTATAAGGGATCAATTGCATAATTTGATTCTCGTGCATGTAAAGATCAATCATGACAACTGCAAAATATAGTATGTTTTGAATGCATCTTGTTTCTGGCATTATAAATCAGTATTACCAAATTTCGTTTTTATTTTGAATGCAATTTATGGAATACCAATGTTGAAAAGCACAAAGAAATAAAACAATGCTTCTTCGTTTTCTTGTATTTTTTTATGATAAAGATTATGATAAAACTGATAGATGCTATGTGTTTTAAACCCTAAAAACGATCTAACGGTAGAAATAAATGATTGTATATTGCATGCATTTTTGTTTTACTTACATTTATGCCAAGATAAGGAAGAGATCCTGGATATGACGTGGATACAGTGATCACACTGCAACACACACACACACACCCTCTCAAACACACACTCACACACCCTCACTATCCCTTACACAAATACCCACACTGGTTCCTATTCTATCCTGATTCTGTATGCCTTCGGTTTCTGATTTTCTGAATTGTCGATTTTGTGCTGTATACAGGGATATGGTCATTATCCATATTTAAAATTTAAACTTTATTTATCTAACAACGTTTAACAAACAAGTCACACAACTTATATTAATGTCTCACGTTGGCTCAGATGTTGGCGTGAGGGGGTCCAAGGAGCAGGAGGAAACCGGAGTACCCGGAGGAAAACCCCCTGCAGAGGCCTGGGTGGGGGACCACCTACCCTCCCACATAAGACCCTTCGCCGAATCTGGGATTCGAACCAGGGACCTTAGAGGTGAAAAGCGAGCGCGCTACCACTGCGCTAACCCGGCGGTATTAGCATTATCCATATTTGCCACACTCTCCCTCGCACTCACACCCTCATGCACACAAGAGAGTGTCCACCCTTGTTTTTTTTAATATAGAGGAAAGGGTTTGTATTGAGCAAAGGGTTCGTGACCAAGCGATGATACCTCACCCCTGTGATAAAACCATTGAACGACTTAAATACAAATATTCAGTGAATGGGTGCACAAAATAACAAATCTAAAAATATTAAAAGAAACAGTTCAAAAATCATCATTTCCGACAAAGTTTGAAAAGACGTCATAAACCCATCAAAAAGACTTCGGAGTGAAACGAAAAATTACAATCCACCCTAAGACATCCTTCTAGATCCTCCATATGCTTTTGGTTTGTCGATACGTGCTTCGGTTCTGAAACAGTTTGTCATAGGAGGGTACCCGTGCTACCTACTTTTGACTGTGATAGCGCAGTCTCTTGACGGATCCGGACGAAAAACAGCAACACTTGTAGGGGCCCATGAGTACTTCATTCCTACCAAGTTCCATCATAATCGCTTCAGTAGTTTTGGAGAAGTCCAATGGGTATGAAAATCCCCCTCCTTTTTACACCAGAAAAAAAATTCATGAAAATTCGGTAAAATAAAATTCAACCAAAATCAATATAAAGCCAAAAAATTACCTTTAATTGAAAAAACATGCAGTTAATGAGTGTACACAATCAAACATTAAATATCAATTCTGTAAGGACCAAAATATTTTGGAAATAGCATGTCATGGGTTTTTATCATTTTCTCAATAATTGGTATAATGCACTGGGTACAAGAATAACATTTTTTTGAAAATAACAATTTCGGTTGTCATGGAAACGAGGTCTGTCTATTTATAGCACAAGAAAAATTGTCAACTAAGTCATCTTTGATTATTATGTTGCCATGGAGACCATTGTCAGAGCTAATTGGTATTTACAAACGTCTATTTTAAGAAAATTGAATGATGTTTTGAAGATTCTTTCAACTAGCCGAATCCCAGTCATTATTTGGCATAAAATACAGTCAGAATAAAGGCCTATTTTTGTCCAGAATTTACCATTTTTAAGGAAAAAAATAACAAAACATGTCACTCTGATAACAGCAACACTGTTGTAAGAACAAAATATACTTTATCTGATAAATTGAATTACTTAAAAAGATAAGTGAGATCTTGTTTTGATTTCCTACATTTTGAGGACGAAAATGATTGCCATGGCAACTTTTCATTTGAAGCATGTAAACTACATCTTTTCAAAATTGATTTTGAGCATCGTTTAAAAAACTTATATTGTTTAAGTTTTATGAAAGAACAGCAGAAGAGATTATTCTTTGTTTGAGCTCTTCCAGAATTTGTCAAGGTCATTGACTGTAAACCCAAGGTCAATTCAAAATAAAGGTTCCAATTTCACTAAAATTTGCATTTTCCTTGTTAATTATTGATCCTAATTTGTGGCTTATCTGTTATGTATTTGTACTATAAATATTTCTTTCTAAAATTAGGGCCGATAGGAGAATAAACATTACTATTTTTAGTTTAGAAAATATCGATTCAAAAGTTTGAAAATTTAGCTCACATGTTTTTATTTGTATGAATGAAATACTAGCTACAAATAAAGGATATCATTGATTTTGAGATTTTTGCAACTTTGGTCAATAAATAGGGGATATTTCCAAAATCACTATGTATTTTTTTTTATTTATTCAATACAACATGATTTCTGAGTAACTTCCTGCCTTATTTTTGAAAAATTATGCAATTTTGTCAACTTTTGTGAATCACAGTCTAGATGACCTTGACATTGAGTCTTATGACCTTGAAATACTTCAAAAGAAAGGAGGGGATCTCTAACAACACTCAGTTGCAGCACCAACAGCAAAACTCCAAAACACCGAATGCAAAAACACAGAGCAGGCATCCACAGAGAGAGACGCAAACGGGAAAAGGAACAAGTAGCGGACGGTGCGGTTATCCTGGATTACGTACGCACAACCCTCCAACTTTTTCGATTACCTAGAGGTCTCGAAGAACGTACAATTGTGGTGTAAAACAACTTCCTCACTGTTAGATGACCACACACAAAAAATGCCACAAAACACAGGGGCCCAAGCAACACTGATGAATATGTAAATGGATATAAAAAGAGGGCGTACGTAATACAGTTCGTGCTCTGCCGGCTGTGGCGAGCTCATGTATGTTATCACAGACAAGATGTTTTTGTTCATTAATAATGCTCTTTTATATGCACTGACGAAAAACATATAAGGGACAGCTAACAATTCACCAGTTAACAATTCACCAACAATTACTCTATGTGTAATAGTACTAAACAGAAACGCTTTTGAATAAAATTCTGAAGAGGTCCCACTCATATTTTAACATTTTCCTAAAGTTCGAGGATTGTACTTTAAAGATAGTTGGCCTCAGAAATCAAGTTAACCTGAAATTTCAAAATTTTTGCCCTTTAGCAAAATCATGTAAAATTGGGAGCTTTTTCGATATAAAATATGGCCTCTTCAAAACAGATTTTGCCTGAATTTTGAGCATATTGACAAAAAGAATAGTGGGCACAAGCATATTTTTGTATTATTTATATTATGAAAGATATATAGTAAAGATAAGGAAATTTCAGTTGTCTAAGATACCTTTTTCCATGGAAACAAGCCTTGTGAAAATGTCTTCGGTTTGACAGTAAGTGTTTTGAATATTTTTCCCTGACATTGTCGCAATAGCACTTTCTATATAGATGTGGCCTCAGACAGCAAATGCATTTTATATATTTTCATTTTCGTGCATGGACATCGACAGCGGGTGCGGCTAACCAACAGGGGATGCTTACTCCTCCCGGGCACCTGATCCATCCTCTAGCTTGCTAGGGGTCCGTCGATGCTCAATTTGTTGCTCTATTGTGAGTGCTGTTGAGATTATCGTCAGGATCTTCTTTAACTCATTTGTGTCACACTTATGCCCTTTGCCGTTTGGAGCTCGTAAAAAAGTTCCCCGCGAGGGGTTTGACAGTAAGTAATTTGAATATTTTTCCCTAACATTGTCGCAATAGCACTTTCTATATAGATGTGGCCTCAGACAGCGAATGCATTTTATATATTTTCATTTTCGTGCATGGACATCGACGGCGGGTGCGGCTAGCCAACAGGGGATGCTTACTCCTCCCGGGCACCTGATCCCACCTCTAGCTTGCTAGGGGTCCGTCGATGCTCAATTTGTTGCTCTATTGTGAGTGCTGTTGAGATTATCGTCAGGATCTTCTTTAACTCATTTTTTATATATAAGTACTCTACTGATACTTTAAATTTCAAACATGGTTTCCATGGCAACAAAACTTACTCGTAAAAAGGAAGTCTCAGTACATCATATATACCTTCATACTGAAAATCTCCAAAATTGGTGACATGTAATTTTCACGTGCTATTGAAATTTTTTGGTCCTTACAAAAATGAGCATTTCTAACAAAGTCCGAAAAAACGTCAAAAACGCGTCAGAAATTTCGGAGTTGAACCAACAATAACCACGCTTCTTAAGATATCCTTCTATGTCATCCTGATGCTTTCGGTTTATCGATATATGCTTCGGTTCTTAAGAAAAGATTTTTCAAAGGAGAGTACCCCTGTGAACAACTTTCACCTATGGGAACGCCACCTGTTGACGGCTCCGGACTAAAAAAAACAAAACTTGTAAGGACCCTGATCATTTCATCCCTACCAAGTTTCGTCAAAATCCCTTCTGTGGCTCTGGAGAAGAATAAAACGGAGGATTCCAACTCTATACCTTCTTTAAGAAAATTTCAAACCAATTTATTATGCACCATACACTTGTTTCAAATATTAAATTCTCATCAGTGATGCTTTCAGTCAAAGTGTTTTTCATAAGCCTTCTAATTTTTTTTTTCATTCGCGCCCTCTGGTTTTATGTCGAAAGAAGTCGACAATGCGGAAATATTTTCGACGGTCGACGGACTAACGACGGACGCCGGACGGCACGCTATGACAATAGCTAACTTGAGCTTCGCTCAGGTGAGCTAAAACGGGAACAAACATACGTAGAAAACGGCAGAAACTCATCACATCATTGCAGCGTGAAGGACAACAATACAAATATGATTTATCTAATGACAAAGGGATCATAACGCTTTATAGTCACATTTTATAATTGACAGAAAAATGAAAATGCAGATATGAAAATGGGACATTTTTTGTGAATATAATAATCAATTCATCTTAATTTTACACAGTATGAGTGAAAATGTGAAGAAAACTGAGATTAAAATAATGAAACAATAAGGGCACTTTTTCTCATACATGATCAGATAATCTGATATGATGAAAAAATATAATATAGACTAAAACTGTAATCATTATTCTTTTTCTTCTCTTGTATATCTGAATCATAAAGATTGATAATTTCTTCTGTATAAAATCACTATTCATCAAAAAATGTAATCTTTCGTCTTGATTGAAATAACAGAAAGTTGGATAAATGTTTAATATATGTGCATAAAAATCATCTCTAAGGTCACTGTAAAAATCACATTCCAATAAAAACTGTTTCTCGTCCTTCACTTTATCACATTTACAATATATACATTTTCTATCGTGTAAATTTGTATAAGGCTTGGTAAATCTGCCTTTTTCCACTGCTAAGGGTAGTGAACCACAGCGAAAATTAGATAAAATTCTTCTACATTCTCTATCCTGTACAAGCTTTATATGACTACTAGTTTCTACTCTATCTTTAAAAATTCTATATGTACGAAGCTTATTTCCATTTACCTTATTAAAATTATTAAACAAATCATTTGACCATTTTCTCTCATCATATTCCCTTAGCCGACGTTTAATGTGATAAATTCGATATCTTGATGTATAGATAGAATGAATAATATCAGAAATATCATGACTATTAATCATATTATTAACATTTTTCCCATGAACGTACACAGTATGTTGACCACTTGTGAATCTTATTCACTAGTCTTTCTGGAGAGGCATCCTTGACGCGCATAAAGAGTCTGGTGACTTCAACGTATTGTTTGGTTAGTGTGATCGTTCAACCCATTTTGCCGCGAGTTGCGACATTTGAAGTATTTTTTCTCGCACCGAGAAACATCCGAGCTGCCTTATTTTGCACGGTATTCAACTTCTTGTGCTCTTTTGTCCCCCATATACCCGCACCGTAGTACATCAAAGGTTCGGGTACCTGTAAAGTGCGAAACGAAACAAAAACGAAACGAAACGAAACGAAACAAATCAAAACGAAACAAAACAAATCGAAACGAAACGAAACAAATCGAAACGAAACGAAACAAATCGAAACGAAACGAAACAAAACGAAACGAAACAGATCGAAACGAAACGAAACAGATCGAAACGAAACGAAACAAAACATAAAACTTAAAGAAAATGAGAAAAAGAGGGAAAATCGCCGAAAACGAATATTTCAAGACAAGATCAGCATGTAATATTGCCTTAATCCAAGAGTTCTACATTTGTAGCTAGTGCCGAGAGGGTTTCTTAAAAGAGTCAAAGTTGACAATTAAAAAAAGTAAATGTCAAATGCCATTCATGTATTTAAGAGGAATAAAAGGGAGGGGAAAGAAAACCACGCTATGACACCGTAATGAGATCATAAAACGGGGTGGGGGCACATTTCAGGGGGAAAAATCTTATCCTTTTTCAAACGAAATGTGCCCCCCAGTTTTTAATTGTTCTCATTTTTCTGATAAAATTTTCAAATACACTTAACGGAACAGTTCCGTTTCCTCTGCGCTAGACTCCTCCCTGCTAAATAATATGTTTCCGTCTGTGACGAGGTTATTCATCCCAATCACTCTCCTTTAAGATGCAATTGTGCTATATACCGTATATATTATGTTTTAATCGTCAACTTTGATTCTTTAAAAAACCCTCTAGCCACAAGAACTAACGGTTGAAGGCAATAGTGAGGGGGTGGACAGGGACAAAGGGAGGGGAGAGAAAGGGGCGGGAGGAGGGAAGAAGGGGGCGGGAGGAGGGACAGATGATTGGGAGGGTAACAGTAACCCAAAAAAATTAGGAAATTACTTTTAATATAAATAATCTTGCCCTTATGCGTTCATGTACATAATCTCAATTTTAAAAATTACCACGAAATTCATCTATATATACCTTAAAATTTTTTCCCGATCGCTTCGCTCGCCGCAATTTTCAATTCATTTTTCAAATACTTCAGGCTCGCTTCGCTCTCCTTAGTTTTTCATCTAAACAGGTCTATTTCTTTTTACAAGGTTTAAAAAAGGAAATAACCCAAATAACTTCACTATTGCACCAATTTACACTTTAAAGTTTAAACATTTGTCTTGACCGCCCAAGACCCCCTCCCCCCACGGGGAGGGGGGAGGCGGCAGGAGGAGAATGGTACCCCCTGACCCTTCAATAAGATCTTGTCTTGAAATATTCGTTTTCGGCGATTTTTCCTCTTTTTCTCATTTTCTTTAAGTTTTATGTTTTGTTTCGTTTCGTTTCGATCTGTTTCGTTTCGTTTCGATCTGTTTCGTTTCGTTTCGATCTGTTTCGTTTCGTTTTGTTTCGTTTCGTTTCGATCTGTTTCGTTTCGATTTGTTTTGTTTCGTTTCGATTTGTTTCGTTTCGTTTCGATTTGTTTCGTTTCGTTTCGTTTCGTTTTTGTTTCGTTTCGCACTTTACAGGGACCCCAAAGGTTCAACAAGCGCAGCGTATAGTCTACTGAATACGTCATACGACATGCCACCGCATGCTAAATACTTTCCACATAAGGCAGATAACTTTTGTTAACAGAAATTAGGAAAACTTCCATTATCAGACTGTATCAAGCAATTTCATAGGATAAAATAACCATTACCAGAAAAAACAGGTTATCTTATTGGCTAAAACTTGTGTTAACAGAAATAAGGAAATTTTCCATTATCAGACTGTATCAAGCAATTTCATTGGATAAAATTACCATTACCAGAAAGAAACAGGTGATCTGATTGGCTAAAACTTTTGTTAACAGAAATTAGGAAAATTTCCATTGTTAGACTATATCAAGCAATTTCATTGGATAAAATTACCATTACCAGAATGAAACAGGTTGTCTGATTGGTTAAAACTTTTGTTAACAGAAATTAGGAAAACTTCCATTATCAGACTGTATCAAGCAATTTCATAGGATAAAATTACCATTACCAGAGAAAACAGGTTATCTGATTGGCTAAAACTTGTGTTAACAGAAATTAGGAAAATTTCCATTATCAGACTGTATCAAGCAATTTCATTGGATAAAATTACCATTACCAGAAAGAAACAGGTGATCTGATTGGCTAAAACTTTTGTTAACAGAAATAAGGAATTATCATTTACACTTATTTTAAATTGTCTTTAACACAAATTTTAATTATCATTATCAGAATTAATTTTTTTTAACGATAGTTTTAACTTCTACCCAAAATGATATGAAAACATACTTTTCCACGTGCAAAACTTGCAAAACATATGTTTACATTTGTGAATGCAAATTGTATCATTTTTGTGACACCTAGAATTAATTATCATTACTATCTGTAAACCCTAGTTCACACTCGGAAAACTAGGTTTACCATGTGTAAACTAGGGTTTACAGCTATGAAACCTATAGTTTATCGAATTTATGTGTTTTTGGCGTGCCATAGATAGCGCCCTGCTAGGAGCTTTGCTAAGTTCGGATACTGTGAACGAAAAGTCCAAATGTTCATCCAGCCTAAGCCCGAGATATCGGTATTTTTTCTCATACGATAATGCTATATCCCCACAATAAAACGAGTGCGATGATCTAGTATTACCCGTCACAAGTATCACTCTGGTATTCATAAAGCCATTGGAAATTAATCCTTATTTCACTTCATAAATCTATGAGAAAAATTGTGTTTCAAAGAAAGGCAGGATGCTGCAATAAAAGATGACACTGGCGCTCAATAAATGCCAATTTTGAACCAATGCACCGTAATTAATAGTTAATTATTAAGATTCATGTGGATGATTTTTTTTTTCAAAAACTGACAAAAATATCAAAAATGTCCAGAGATGACTTTCCAATTAAATGAGGAAAATTGAATTTAGGATGAAAATATTATCAGGCATTGCATTTCCGCTTTCCTGTTATGTAAATGTGTTAACAAATACACAGTGATAAAGATCGAATTTTCAATTTCCTTTGTGCGCAATTTTAATACGATACGATCAGCATCAATGCTTTTACAGCATTTTGAATGAAAGGGTTTGTGACGCCATTTTCCACAGATAACGTCAAAATGACGTCGTGGTTTGCTCAAGGATAAAAGCTCAAGAGTCCAAAATTTCTTAAAGTGGTATAATTTCTTCAAATGACGTCGGAATTTGTTCAAGCTTCATAAGGAGAATCCATTTCATAGATCAATCAGTGTATCAAATGTTTAAAGGATTTTAGGACTGTACTTTTCCTAGGAATAGAGCAAACAAATAATTCCACCGCCATCTTGGTGTTGAAACCCGCCTTAAATCATGGAAAAATTAATGAAATATACAATGAAAATATCAAACACAATAACAGCTCGTTGTCCTCAAAGTTCGAAGACAGTTCAGAACAATCCTTTTTTGCTTCTTTGCAGAATGTTTCAGTTCAAGACTGTATTAATTGTTGTGAAAACATTTGTTTTTTACTTTTTACGGTGTGATGGTCTTGTTGTTTGCTGTGTTTATAATTTGTAATAACAGATTCCCCTAGTAATAACCATGATTGACAGGCGTTGGGATCAATTGAATTTTTTTTTGATCATAGTGTACATCTGATTCTTCATTGATTTTCTCAAGACATCGCCACTTACAATGATTTTCGTTTTTTGTATTTTTCTTATTCTAAATTATGATACCGCGGTCAATGAGCGAAACTCCTCTCTTGCTTTTTTTAATAATACAGGGAATGAAATCAAATAAAGTTCAAGCAGATACTATAATTTGCATCATTAATGTAACATGACTCGTATAATATTTGAATAATTTAAACTGTACTAATTACATGTACATGTAGCACGACACCGCTTTAATTCGCCATCTAAAATGGATTCCTCACTTGCACGTAACTTTGGAGATTGTACAAAACTATCATGTTCACTAAATCCAGAGCGAAACTCCTCCCTTGCTTTTTCAATAATACAGGTAGATAAACTAAATAAGACTTCAGCTTGCTTTTTGGTCCTACTTAAGCAAATACAATGTACTATAATTTGCATCTTTAATGTACATGTTACATGACTCATGTAATATTTGAATGTAAACGTCTTCAAATTGAATAGCAGCATTTAAGAACAGATAAATTGGCAAGATGGACCAGACATGCACGTTTCAGGTACTCAACCCTCGTCAGTGATATCTCAAACTGTACTAATGAAGCACGACACCGCTTTTAACTCGCCACCTACAAGGAATTCCATACTTTCACTGGACTCTGGAGATTGTTCATTAGATTAAGTTCTCTTTCGTATTTCTATGGAGCTGTGTTATTGTCTCCGTCTGTGAGTCTTTTTTTTTTTTTTCTTTTTCTTGTGAGAGAATTCTTTATCATATTTTTTCAAGAATAAGTCAGCCTTTTAATTTTTAATTTTGGAATCCGATTTCGGGTTTTGTGTTTGACTTTCGTTCACTGATCAAACAAGGAAGTTAAATTGTAGCAGGAAAAAGCTTATACAATTGATTTTCGCAGTTTGAATGCCCTTCAGTAAGGATAACCGTTTCTCATTTGTTCGATAATTTGCAGACAGGCGATTAAATTGTGACAGGAAAAAGCTTATACAATTGGTCAGATCACAGTTTGAGTGGTCCGTCAGTAAGGATATCCTTTCTAAATTGTTCGATAATGTGCAGACTGATGATCGGATCCACTGTTTACAAGTACTCAGCAACTTAATTAATTGATTGAAATAGATTTTGAAAGTGACGGGACGTAAAAGTCGCTACTTTGATTACACTAAATTTATATACATTGTGCACATGACCACCTGACACAATGCAATACCATATGATAATTCAATTACACAGTAATTAAGAGAGACGGGGCGCAAAGGACTTCGACTTAATTCGACTTCGACTTAATTACTTACGTTCAAATTGCAAAGTGAAACTTTTAGCCACTTTCACAAAGGACATTACAATAGCAATGCATGTGATATTTACATGTACAAAATAAGTTTGGACATTCATTTTCACCAAAATACAAGTGCTAACAATGGACAAAATTACAAAAAGAAATCAGCCATTAAAAATTTCACATATTATATCCGTGTTTCTATATATAATAAAGGTTTTTTTTTTCATTTCAAATAACTTAAAAATTGTCAATACTACAAAACAAATAAATAATGTTACTTTGGTAACAGAATTTATTAACTATTCTACTGAATAGACCCTACAGGAATTTTAGAGTTGCGCTCCTTTGTATAGTAAATGTACAAATATATTAAAAATAAATTCGAAGTTAAACGAAGTTAACATCCTGGCACCATCTCTCCAATTCTAGACATAGATCTTATTTAAGTATATTGCAGAATCGACCCTACAGGAAATTTGGAGCCGCGCTCTCTTTGCAAAATGCACAAGTTCAAAAAGTAAAACATTTCGCTGTGTCTGAAAATCTCTTCGGCATTTAATTAAGAACCACGGATGAGGATTAACTAGCCGAAACACGTGTCTGGTGCGTTAAAATTGGCTTGAAATTTTCTTCAAGATGGTAGAGAGTTGTTGGAACACATTCATGTGATCAAATATAGACTTGTATTAGATAAAGTAAAATATACCATTTGAAAAAATAGTATATATGGAAAATAATTGACCGCATCGTTATTTAAATATGCTTTAACAAGTTATTATGACTTTATATCTCAAATGCAAGTTTCAAGACCTTAGTGAATATATCCTAGACAAGCGACCAACGCATACACAAGTTTAATATAATATCAGATCCAACGTGATTGATTGATTGAGGAACATTTTTCTTACGTCAAAATTAAAAAAAATATCCACAAATTTTCGGCCACTCTGTCTTTATCAAGTGGAATAGCACGAATATAAAAGAATTCTATGTGATACACATTACTGCTGGTAAACTAAAAAAATATTCTCAGTTTTTAAAATTTATTTTAAAAATGGAGAATAAAGAAATTAAACCTAACAAAATAAAAGAAATATCCATTACTTACAGAAATACTTATCCATTACTGCTGTAAAGAAAAAAAAATACTCTCAATTTTTTAAATTTATTTTCTTACAAACTTTATTATTAAAAATTAATAAAAGAATTCTACGTAATATCCATTACTGCTGGTAAACAAAAACAAATTCTTAAAAAAATTTGTTATTCATACCAGAGGTTCGGAATGAAAATAATGGATGATAAATTGTAATCCTTAACAATTTTTACAAACTACCTCGTCCATTTCTCGGACTGAAACATCTTATATCGACTATGACGTACAAGTAAAATCCGTACTAAATGTGTTATCATGAAATCAAAGCCATTCACAAAAAAACAATTACATTTCTTTATTTTCAACTGAATAAAAATCAACCAAAAAAAAGCATGTATTGCCTCAAAGTGAAAACCTGAAATAAAACAAATTCGACTGGATTCTTAAATAAATAGGAAGTAGGACCGCAAAGCGTGCTCTTAAGTTTCTTCAATAAGTCAACATCCGTAAAGTGTTTGATGTCACTGTCGTTCATTTTTTCTCTTCCTTGAAGCGTTGTCCTGAACAGCAAGGTCATATTTTCTTACAAACTCTGATATTGCACCGAAAAATTCAGTAGATGATACGCTTGTGGACTCTCCAAAGTATTCCTAAAATTGAAGATTGTTTTTAATAAGTCATAATGAAAATAATATCTTAAGAAATTTAACGAAGAAATAAGATTTTCTCCTCTTCCTCTAAGGTTACGGCCAGGGCTTAAGGTCAGGGTGGCGACTTTTAATAGAAATGAGGTAGAAGAAAGATGGATAGATTCATATGTAGAGGAACATCTCCTCGAATTATTCAAACCAAAAACTCAAAATTTGCCCGTCTCGTTTTTTGGCTATAACGTCCATTTTTGGCCTATTTTAACATTTTTGTAATTTAAGAGAATACCACATCATAACTTTGCATACCTCTGAAATGCATGAAATTTCAAAAATTCATATACAGTACATCCTTATTTTTCAAGATTCTTGTAGCGTGTGGATGAATTAAAGGCTATTTTGAGAAATTCGGATAAAACAATCAGTTCTAAGGAGAGTATTTTCATATAAAAGCTATGTTGCTGGTTGCCATGGCAATAGCTCGTTATTTTTATTAATAGCTAGAAGGTCACCAGCTACACATTTTTTTCTACATATATATCTATGGTATTACTTTATCCTAAAGCAGTCAAATCAATATGTACCCAAATTAGTTTTTGACCAAAATGACTGTTTCTGTAAATAGCACAATAATTTATGCAAAAAGTCAACATTTTGACCCCAAAAAATAGTTTTACTTGAAGTTAGAATTTCTAATTATCTCACCTTTAAAGAGTGTAATGGTTAGTAAATATTCTGATGTTTGAATCTTCGGTAGCTGAACTCGTGCAAAAATGACAATTTTTTTCCTATTTTCGGCGATTTTTCATTGAAAAATATGCATTTTCCCCAAAAATATCCAATCAGCAATTAAAGTTTCAAGGAGTATTATTTTTTTCTAAAGTAATGTAACAATATGAGCTTCTACCATGCATCGTTTATGTCGGTTTCAAATACTATGAGATATGAAAATAGAGTTATCTCCCTATAGTCGCAACCTTAAAGTAATCCGTACGTCCGTCTTTGATGCTCGTATTATCTTGAATTCCGTCATAAGTATCATTTATCTCTTTAGAATAATTAGGATTATCTACCTTATCTATAACAATTTAAGAAAAATTCGTAGTGACTTAGAGTGGAAGAACTTTATCTCTATGACATTGTAACGAACATTTCATCACATCTTCACCTCCATTATACGTTTTATGCTATACTGCAATGTTTAGAAGTAGTCCCGGATTTACCCCTTAACAGTAATTTCATATGCAAAGCGTATATACAGATGGTAGGAATTAAGCTTACTACCACTGTTCTTATCAATCTTTACTTTTAGAAAATATAATGATATTGTGGCACTTGGAAGATTTTCTTCCGGTACATTTCACATCGTTTAATATCAGTGTTTGTTAAATGATGTGAAAGACAATGCATTTGATACGGAACTTAGTTCGTGTAATGTTTTATTTTTTACTATTTCGTAGTTACGAGAATCAAATCTCGTAGTTATGAGAAACAAATCTCGTAGTTACGAGAAACAAATCTCGTAGTTACGAGAAAAAATGCTCGTAGTTATGAGAAACAAATCTCGTGAAAAAAAATATAACATGGCACGAACTGGCTTCTGTTTGATGCCATATCGAAATTTTATCTTAATATTTTTTTCAGTTCTATTGGCTAAACAGCGTCACGTGATATTCTGTAAAACCTGGTATATATTAAAAGTTACATAAAGTTGAAGGACTTATCATCTTTTTAGAACACATGACGTCATAACAGTGAATCTAGGTTTATCGTACAGAGCCCTTGCGCGCTGATTTTAAAAACTAGAAAAATAGTAAAACAATTTCAGCACTTCCATTTGGTCAACACCTGGAAGTAAATTATTGACCTCAGCCTTCGTCCTCGGTAAATATCTTTTCGGGGCTATAATCCAGGGTATCGACCTCATCAAAGTGTTAAAATTGTATCATATATTTGTCAGCAATCTCTCTACAGTACATCTAAAAACAAAAATAAGATATAAAATAAAACGCCTACGGTTGATGTATGTGTGGAATAAGTATTGAGATTGAAATAAAACTGAAATTTCAAAACATGATTTCTAAAGATTTTGTGTAAAACATTCCCAGTATAAAACCACAAGTGTCGATTTCTGACTAAGCTGTTATTCTGATAACGTACTTAACGCCTGTAGTAAATAAAATATTATGATACATTACCAATGTGCGTCTATACTTTGTCTGAACTTGTGAACCCATTTTGTCCAGTTTGTTGACCGTCGCTTCCATTTCAAGTAACATTGCCTAAAGGGAATAGTACATTATTTCATATCATCTTTGCTTTGCTATTATGTGTCACGCTTTAAGTGTTAAGAATGATTCTGCATTGCCTAACAGCTATCCATGGTGAAAAAAAACAATTAAACTGCGCAACCGGAAATAATCAAATATCTTTACATATGTCCTGAACGACATTTTCCATCTATCATGTACGCTTCTATCTGTGCTTCTGTCAACTTTTAAGAATACAGTTTTGGTGACCAAAGAAATAAGTCCTCTTGTTTTCATTTGACAAATTGAAAAAGATTAATATAGATACAAATGTTATTGCTACAAATGTTAAACGTCTTCAAATTCTTTAGCATATTTTAAAAGCACATAAATTTACAGCATAGACCAGACATGCACGTTTCGGGTATCCTCAATCTAAACAATGAAATATGGCCAAAATCTATGAATATTATGTCCAAAATATATCGAAAGACGTGGTAAGATGGTTCGGATATGATGCTTCAGGACCCAGGTTTCAGAAATTGGATAAAATTTTGTAAATAGAAATTTTCAAATGCGTTTGAAGAGACGACCAGCCGAAATTGATCGAACTTGGCTACATGTGCCCTCGGGGACTCCTGGTCCACCAGCAGTGACACTCACTAAGTGGTACAAATGTTAAACGTCTTGAAATTCATTAGCATTATTTAAAAGCAGATAAATTTACAGCATGGACCAGACATGCACGTTTCGAATGTCTAATCCTCGTCAGTGATCCTCAATTTAAACAATGAAATATGTCCAAAATATACCGAAAGACGTAGAAAGATGGCTGAGATATAATGCTACTAGACCCAGGTTTCAGAAATTTGAGAATATCTTGTAAACAGAAATAAGTACAAGTAATCTGTTATATACACATGGCGTAATATGAAAAGAACTTTATTCCGATGTGCAAATAATATATATCGGAAATCGATTTGAAATCGCCCAGTATAATTTCACCATTTTCAGACATGATACTTGATTACTTAGTCTTGAATTCACCTAATTACAATTATTTTACCCAAACAACATATTGTTTATAGTCAAAATCTTCACTTCATATACTCAAAATACTGTTTGTACTGTCTAATTTAGGAAAACTGTTTGCTCCAGGGTTGCAATTATTCTAATGGAAATTTTGATGATTTTGCCTCGCCTTCCCGCCTTTGATACTGAATAACTGGTGGGTACCTCTTCGATGTTAATTCACCATGAAGTTATTGGGAGTTAAGGTTAACTTGAAATAGTCCAGAACTGCCGATGTATATATAATCTGATATAAAGGAATGAACGAAAAGTACAACAAAAAGTTTTTTTCACATTAAGCTTAAGTATGGTAAGTTCAAAGTATCACATGTAGAGGACATGATAGGTTTTACCTGGGCTGTATTGAAAAATTCCTTCTCTTTGTCCGATGGTTTCTTTAGTTTGCCTTTCAAAACTTTCAAATTTTTCTTCAAGGTTGTCAAATCGCACCGTAACACTAAAAGAAAATAAATCAGAAAATAATTGTATACACATGTTTTCTTCGTTCCTACCTCGTTGAAATACACATCACTAATATTCAACAAAAAAAAACGGAATACGGTACATTATAAAATATATGTCAAATAGTATCTTTACTATTTATATGGATACATCTCACATTTTCTTTACCAATCAATTGATAATATAGAATAGAATACAACAAGAACCATTTATAATGGTTTGACCTTGATCTTTTGTTTTATGTGCCATTTAAATAGTACTAGTGTGTATTTTTACGTTATTATTCATGGGGTACATAGAGGTAAAATGGCGAATAATTTTTCTGAAACGTGTCTATAATGATGAAATATTTGCCCCTAATAATCTGAAATAGTTGGTAAAAGGTGAAAATTTGAATTTCTTTTGTGTAATCATTAAGGATATATTGCAAAGCTTCGAATTTTGATCTCCAAGTAGACGAAGTCATAAAGAGTGTTTCTGTTACGTTCGCTAACCTTATACGGACTCGCTCGACATATATGATAACTGTCAATTTTAATGTCTGCATTCTGATAATATCATGATTCCGATAATATTATGATTCATACGGTACGCCAGGGCATGTTCCAAATATGAAGATTTCATCATATGAGCCAGGCTACTCTATTTTGTTCTTCTTCTGATGAAGGAATACTTCGTAAAAGGAGGGGAATTTTCATGTGCTATGAGTTTCCGCTTCAATAATTATAAGTGGTTCTTTCGTCATCAACATTATGGAACATTCTGCTGTGTCAACAGCAAAAAATAAGGCATGGTGTGTTGTAGGTGTAAGACGGATTGACAATGACCTTGGCTGACAATGTTTCCATTTTCGTAACAGATAAAAGATCGAGATCTTGGGTATCGGAATCATGATATTATCAGAATGCAGGCATTAAAATGGACAGTTTAATAGAATCTAACACCACTTTGAGTTCCGGATAGAAAAATATCAGTCGAGGTTGGGATTGATCAAGTCACAACCGAGGCGTAAGCCGAGGTTGAGACGTTGATCATCCCACCCGAGACTGATATTTTCTGATAGAAAAATATCAGTTGAGGGTGGGATTGATCAAGTCACAACCGAGGCGTAAGCCGACGTTAGGACGTTGATCATTCCAACCGAGACTGATATTTTTCTATCCGGAACTCAAATGTGGTGCTTGATTATTTTTCTCGCACATTGAATCCTTCAAAGTCCTCTTCTTTACACATCAGAATGACTGAACGTCATGCTAAATGTATGTGCACGTGAAATAACGTACGTCAGTTTGTCTATGACATCATAAAGGAACAATTAACAGTGCCGGATCAGAGGTGCCGGATAAAATTTTCCAGCACCGCTGAAAAGGGGAATCAGCCTATCCAATGTGCGAGAAACGGTTACCATGTATGTCTAACGAGTCCGTATAAGGTTAGCTAACGTAACAGAAACACTCTTTATGACTTCGTCTACTTGGTTACTAACGTCAAGATTCTGATAACTTCCTGTAAATTTAAAATGCATGGAAGTAACATTTATTTAGTTGGAGTAAATTCTGAAGAAAATTATCCATTTTCTTGAATACAATCTATATATATTCAACTATTTATCATCATCAACCAGCTTTTGCACATAGGGCAGTAATTTTTTGCATTGTAACAACATTCTCATTGATTGAAAATTTCTGGTAATACGAATTACGACTTGCTTTTGAATAGTCAATATTGAAGTATATGTTCTATAGTACCAATTTTGTACTAGATCAGAAGTAATGCGGGGTTCGTGGATTGATGAAAGAAACTTTAACTAAAGGTAGTTAAGAGTTGCTACTCTATTTTGTTCTTCGTTTGATGAAAGAATACTTTGTAAAAGGAGGGGAAATTTTCATGTGCTGTGAGTTTCCGCATCAATAATCATAAGTGGTCCTTTCGTCATCATTATTATGGAACATTCTGCTGTGTCAACAGCAAAGAATAATAAGTCATGGCGTGTTGTAGGTGTAAAACGGATTGACAATGACCATGGCTGACAGTGTTTCCATTTTCGTAACAGATAAAAAAATTAAGATCTTGGGTTCGAATTCATAATATTATCAGAATGCAGGCATTTAAATGGTCAGTTACGGTTATCATGTAGTCCGTATAAGGTTAACTAACGTAACAGAAACACTCTTTATGACTTTATGGTTACTAACATCAATACTCATTTCATTTAGTTGGAGTAGATTCTGAAGAAAATTATCAATTTTCTTGAAAACAATCTATATATATTCAACTATTTATCATCATCAGCCAGCTTTTGTACACAGGGCAGTCATTTTTTTAGTTATTTGAAAAATATAGTTTTAATTGTAACGGCATTCTCATTGATTAAAAATCTTTCTGGTATGTCACGAATTACAACGTGCTTTTAAATAGACAAGAAGTAAAACGGGGTTCATAGATTGATCAGAGACTTTTAAGGAAGTAAAGAGTAACTACTCTGTTTTGTTCTTCGTTTGATGAAGGAATTCTTCGGAAAAAAAAGGAGGGAAATTTCAGTTTCATGTGCTATGGTTTCCGCTTTCAAGAATCATATGTGGTCCTTTCGTCGTCAATGTTATGGAACATTCTGCTGCATCAACAGCAAAGAATAAGTAATGGTGTCTTTAAGGTGTAAGACTGATTGACAATGACCATGGCTGACAGTGTTTCCATGTTCGTAAAAAACAGATAATGAAATCAATATCTTGGGTATCGGAATCATAATATTATCAGAATGCAGGCATTAAAATCTGCATAACTTCACGGACAGTTATGGCTATCATGTATGTCTAGCGAGTCCGCATAAGGTTAGCCAACGTAACAGAGACACTTTTTATGACTTCGTTAACTTGGTTACTAAAGTCAAGGTTCTGATTACTTCCCGTGAATTTAAAATGCATGTCTCTAAGAGCCACGAAGGCGATATAATGTTAATTTCGATCATAATAAACTGTATCAACGGGATATTCAATTCATTTTTGAAGATACGAGGGCCGATTGATATGTTGTGACCCTCGTATTTAAGAATTTTAATAATATCAGACATTTTCCATTATTTTTCTACATCATCCCCTTCATTATCTATACACTTTTGACACCAGTATTTAAGGACCTCAATACCATTTTTAGCTCACCTGAGCCATAGGCTCATAGTGTTGCGTCTGTCGTCCGTCGTCCGTCGTCGTCGTCGTCGTCGTCGTCGTCCGTCGTCGTCCGTCGTCGTAAACTTTTCACATTTTAAACTTCTTCTCCAGAACGGCTGAAGGGATTTTGATGAAACTTGGTAGGTATGAAGTACTCATGGTCCCCTACAAGTGTTGTTGTTTTTCGTCCGGATCTGTCAACAGGTGGCACCACCACAGCCAAAAGTAGGTCACGGGGGGTACCCTCCTTTGACAAACTTCTTCTTCAGAACCTAAGCATGTATCGACAAACCGAAAGCATCAGGATGATCTAGAGAGATGTCTTAAGAAGTGTTGTTATTTTTGGTTCCACTTCGAAGTCAAATTTTTGACGCGTTTTTGACGTCTTTTCGGACTTTGTCAGAAATGCACATTTTTGCACTATTTCTTTAAATAACTCAATAAGTGTATGATTTTACACACTCATTTACTACATATTTATCATATTTAACTTACTTAATGCTTTGATATGTATTTTATGCTTAAAATTTTTTTTTTTTTTTTTGATTTTTTATGAATTTTTTTCTTATGTAAAAAGGAAGGGGGGGGTTGATTTTCATACATTTTCTGCTTCTTTTCTATAACCACTCTTCAGATTGTCATGACAATTTGTAGGTATGAGGTACTCATGCATGGTACCCTACAAGTGAAAGAATTTTGTCAAGATATCCACTTTTGGATTTTTAAGGAATATTTTTTAAGATTGTACATAGGTATAATGTATGTTTTCCATGCAACCCATGGGGAGTAGCTTCAAACCCCGGCGGGACCCCATCAATTTTTTCCCCTTTTTCAGTTTTTTTTTTCTCTTTTTATTTTTATATTTATCGCTAGAAATGAAACTGTGAAAGAATTTTGTCAAAATATCAACTTTTAGATTTTTAATGATTTTTTAAATAAGACAAGCTATAGCTAGTTTGGCTTTGTGTACTTATTTTTATACTTCGAATTAACATGGCCACATACGCTATCAAATATACTCTGAATTTATTTTTAAGATGTTGACTTTTTGTGTCGCCTGCGAAGCACAGCGACACTTAGGGATCACTTTGTCCGTTGTTCGTCTGTCCGTCCCTCCGTCTGTCCGTCTGTCTGTCACACTTGGGTGTCACACCCCATAACTTTTGATTGGTAAGTGATAGGGCTTTGATATTTCACATGTGTATTCCTTGTGACAAGACCTTTATACACATATCATAATTTTTGACCTTGTGACCTTGACCTAGATATTTGACCTACTTTTCTAAAAATCTAATATTGGCTATATCTCTTGATTGATTAGTGATAGGGCTTTGATATTTCACATGTGTATTCCTTGTGATTAGACCTTTCTACACATATAATGTTTGACCTTGTGACCTTGATCTAGATATTTGACCTTCTTTTCTAAAAATCTAATATTGGCTATATCTCTTGATTGGCAAGTGATAGGGCTTTGATATTTCACATGTGTAATCTTTGTGACAAGACCTTTCTACGCAAACCATATTTTTTTAACCTCGTGACCTTGACCTAGATATATAACCTACTTTTCAAAAAATCTAAGATTGGCTATATCTTTTGATTGGTAAGTGACAGGGCTTTGATATTTCACATGTGTATTTCTTGTGACAAGCCCTTTTTTCACATACTATATTTTTTAACTTTATGACCTTGACCTAGATATTTGACCTACTTTTTAAAAAAAACAAGATTGGCTATATCTATTGATTGGCAAGTGATAGGGCTTTGATATTTCTCTTGTGTATTCCTTTTAACAATATCTTTCTACACATACCATAATTTTGACCTCATGACCTTGACCTAGATATTTGACCTACTTTTCAAAAAAAATTAAGATTTGCTATATCTTTTGATTGGTAAGAGCTTTGATAGAGCTTTGATATTTCATATGTGTATTCCTTCTTGTGACAAGGCCTTTCTACACATATCATAACTTTTGACCTCATGACCTTGACCTAGATATTTGACCTACTTTTCAAAAAATCTTAGATTGGCTATTTCTTTTGATTGCTGAGTGATAGGCTTTGATATTTCACATGTGCATTCCATGTGACAAGACCTTTCTTCACATACCATCATTTTTTACCGCGTGCACTTGCCCTATATATTTGACCTACTTTTCAACAAATCTATGATTTGCTATATCTTTTGAGTGGTAAGTGATAGGGCTTTGATATTTCACATTTGTATTCCTTATGAAAAGATCTTTCTAAACATTCCATAATTTTTAACCTAGTGACCTTGCCCTTGATATTTGACCTAATTTCAATAAAAAAAAAATCCGCTACGCAGGCGACACAAGCATTCCTTGGATTGCTTTTTTTTTCATACATGCATATTTCAGAACAATTTCCCTATTTAATGATAATTTTCTCTGTCTTATTTCTGTATCTATGGTAAACATAGTCGCCATATATCTTCTGTTACAGATTTGATTGGTTCAATACCTCCTTGCCCCTTTAGTAGGGGTAACTACAGGAAATAAAAAGGTGCACACAAAAAAAATTTGACTGACTATAAATGCCCGGAAGTCTGTAAAATTTGTCTTTTTTGATTGCGAATCTTTGGCACGCATAAAAATGTAAAGAAAAGGGGGGGTCATGCATGTCCTTTTTTCGCAAATTTCACTTTTTTTACAGGAACTCTGCGTCCTCATCGAAAATGTTCCGAATTTTGCATATTTTCAAACCTATCTGTAGATTGCATAAAAGACAAGATCAAGTTCGAAGTTAAATTTATCACGACTATTGATTCAATGTGCTAAAAATACATTTCCAAGCGCCGCATTTCAGCATATTTACCGAAAATAATTTGTCCAAGTGGCTTCACTGGGTCATGAGGTTTGATACACCGTACATTGCTGTTTGGAAAATAAATTGGCTCAATTTCTGCACAACTCACTTGAATTAATATTGTCCGCTAACAACTTGTCTGTGTTAATTGGATTAACACGATTTTGACTGTACGTTACATGTATTAAGATGAAATCAATACTATTCAAAAGCTCTCATTCATAGATTTCTGTATAATTTAATATGAATAAAGGCAAAACCGAAAAGTCTTTGTTTTTTATGCTTCCGGAATCAAAGATACGGGGGCATATAGTTTTTGGCCTGTCCGTCTGTCTGTTTGTCCGAAAAAATTTACATTGGGCATAACTTTTGAATGGAAGGTGATAGAGCTTTCATATTTCACATGTGTATTCCTTGTGACAATACCTTTCCATTGATACCAAAATTTTTGACCTCGTGACCTTGACCTTGACCTTTGACCTACTTTTCAAAAACTTTAACATTGGGCATAACTTTTGAATGGTTAGTGATAGGGCTTTCATATTGTACATGTGTATTCTTTGTGACAAGATCTTTCCATTGATACCAACATTACTCTGACCATGACCTCTCACATACTTAACAGAAAATGGTGTTTATACCAACAAAGATGCCACCGCGGGGCATTCGTGTTTCACAAACACAGGCTTTATTATTTTCTGGCATACTAGCTATTAATAATGAAAGGTTTGGTGTTCAATTTTAAATAAACTTAATTTATGAAATCATTTCATTGTTTTAATCTGTTTCTGTTGCACATTAATGTGGAATTTTACAAAATGATTTTATTTTTGATGTTGCATAATCGAACTATACTAGCTGGGCATATGACTTTGGATCGCATAATCCATCTTTTCAAATCAGTAAAAAAGTTGTTGTTTTGAAATGTGACTATTTTCTCTTGCTTGTACTTTTAAAGGTTGTCTGAAAAAAAAACTTGTCTGCATCCAGCAAAAATCTTGTTAGAAAGGTTGTGGGCTAAAATCCTGGTACTGGCACTATCAGTATTCAATGTCAGTATGTCAATTAGAGCGTGCATGGGTATCAGGTGAGCGTTGTGCCCCCTGGGGCTCTTGTTAAAGAACTCCCTATCCTGACTGGTCAGAAAACCATCCACTGCAAGTATGACGTCATATCGGACTGAAAGTGTGTGCCAGAAATAGTTGATTTCAGTGTTGGAAGAGATGGAAGTCTAATGGAGCAAGACTAGATGAATAAGGACGATACTTAATCAAATTAAAGCCACAATCGTGCATGGCAGTGGCAGCCTTGTCAATAGGAGAATTGACCTGATGGAACAACACGTCTTTAACTAGTGAGCTTTCTGCGGCGCTTAAGTTTAATATTTTCCCGTAACAGAAGTGAAGCATAGTACGTGATTGTTTGTAATTTTTTTTAGATAATCTATCAACAGGATACCTTCTGCATCCAAGAAAAACGAGGCTCACAAAATATCAATCATCCCTGGTAAATTGATTCTTTTGAAATAACGCGCGAAAATTGTCAAATTCAAAGGAGTGAAGATTACAACGGAGGACGGTTCCCGGAATTTCAATTATTCGGAAATAACTTTTCTATTACTTAAAACATTTATACCTATCTTTGTAAGTTGAACAGTATTTCGTTTTTGTAAGAACAGCTGAAAAAACTTTTATGACTTTAAAGTTTTATTGAGATGTTTAAATGAGTTAAAGAAGATCCTGACGATAATCTCAACAACACTCACAATAGAGCACAAAGTTGTGCATCGACGGACCCCTAGAAAGCTAGAGGTGGGATCAGATGCCCGGGAGGAGTAAGCCTCCCCTGTTTGGCTGGCCGCACCCACCGTCGATGTTCACAACGGGACGTACTACTATTATTTAGGAAATGGATTTTGCTATTTTTATTGTCTCAATAATTAAATGCTTTTGCTTGTCCGGATATATTGTCGTCAAACTCATAGAAACCTAGATACGCCAACACACAACAAATTACGTAGTTTTACATGCGTTGCAATTTAGACGTTATACAAACTGATTGAAAGGTACCATGACTGACATTGTTCCATTTTCGTACAAATTATATATATAAGGTTCAAGTTCATTTATATCATCATCATATTCTTTTCAGAATGTAACTTGTACTTCTGCATAACTATATGGACAGTTACGTTTATCTGAGAACAAATATTATATTTGTCTAGCATGGTTCCATAAGGTAAGGTGATGTCATAGGAGCGATATTTACGACTTCCTCTTCTTGACTACATCATAGATTCGAGTTACCGTTCTTGGATTTGTAGCGTGTGTCTCTAATTTTTTGTTTTTCCAAGCAATTTATCAATCCACACTGCCACAACCCCTCTTTACCTAATCGCATACAAAACATTTTTTTCATATAAATTAATAATCTTATTATCATAATAATTTTAATCTACAGACTTGCACTATCGCATTTTTCATAATTGCACTTTATCTGAATTTGACGACCGGAGTACTTGACTGGGAATGCTTCCTACTCCCGGGCACCTGGTCCAAACCTCTAGCTTGCTAGGGGTCCGTCGATGCTCAATGTTGTGCTCTATTGTGAGTACTGTTGAGATTATCTTCAGGATCTTCTTTAACTCATTGGCATGCCCTGTCTATTCCACATTAGAGAAGACGTTGAAGCATCGGCTCCATAACGTCTGTGAATGGAATGGTAGTCAAAATCCTTTCATGCTAAAGCTCGATGAAGCCGGCAGAGGACGGACTATCTTTCCCTACTTCTTTTGATATTCATTACCAGATTCATCTATGCGTTACCTGGGCCCCTGGGTTTTACTTTCCTGTTCTTGTTTGCTTTGGGCGCTGCAACAGGGTCCTATTGGAGACTCCCCTTTTTCACGAAAAATAAACTTAGAATCAAAGTGACGTTTTGATGTCTGTAGAGGGTCTTTAAATGTACCTTCAATTTCAGTAGACACAGCGGGGACTGACAATCCCTCACAATCATGGACACACGACAGCTTCTCCGTCCATCCCTGTAAATCACTATCCACCTTCACCTGTTCGGCCAAAACGTGAAGAAATGTACAGTCTGCAGATCTGCCTCGCATCTCTATAAACTTTTGCAGGAAAATAGGTTTAAGTGACATGTGTGATATGATGTGATATGTAATGTGATATTATGTGTTTGAAATGTAGTGAATAGAAATAAAAGAGAATAGATAGAAATGTCGTTACAGGTGTATCACTTTAAGTGGACAAAAATATATAAACATCTTTTGAAAACGAATCAAGACAATTTAAAAAGTTATAACCATTTCCTCATTTTGGGTTTGCTTTCATTGTATCCAAGTTACAATGTTCAAGGTAAATATACATCCACAGCAATACAAATAACCATTAACATAAACCATTGCATGTTTTCGTGCAACGGTTTATGATGGTTTCATTGCATCTAAGTTACAATGTTCGAAACCGTTCAAATGGGCATTCTCATTTTTTTTGCTTTCGTTTCTCGACTTTTGGACTGAATAACTGATAGGTACTTCTTTGACGTTTATGCAGCTCTAATACGATTTAGTGCTACCGTATTACAAGATTACAGGTTTGAACTGCAATAGATTTTGTCGAACTCGCCATGAAATGTTACCTTTTGTAAGCATTTTATAAGAATAAAACACTCGATTTACGCGTTCACGAGGCATAATCTGCACTTATTCCAAGGATACGAAACTATAATGCTTGATTGTTTGGTAACAAGATTTTCTTGTTACAAACTTTTTTTCTAATTGACATGTACCTCGAAACGGTCGGACTGTTCAAATCCATTAGATAACGTATTTTTAATTCAAAAGATAAAACTAGTAACTTTCATACTTTTTTTGGCATATTACATTGTTTAGATTTGAGGATCACTGACGAGGGTTAAGTACCCGAAACGTGCATGTCTGGTCCACGTTGCCAATTTATCTGTTCTTAAATGATGCTATTCAATTTGAAGACGTTTACAACTGTTACAATAAAACTAAATAACCTTAAATATGGAATATCCCCATGCCTATAAACCTTCACGAATGTCAATACTTCCATGCATTCTTCAAAGGTTGAAATGTGATAAATGTGTAACAATGTCACTCGCCATTATTCTTCTAAATCTTTCAGGCTGTAAATACGGCAAATAGACGTTCAGACAGGACACTTAAAGACAAACAAACATATAAGACATAGAGACCCACAGATAGTATTTTGCATATAGCAATACCTTTCCTAGGGACGACAATTTGAATCCTACACATCCCTTTTCATCGTTGTTCTTCGAAGATAAGTAATTTCCTATGGCAAGAATGTAGCTTAGAACACCTACTAGCTGCTGACTGGACATCAGTTGGTCACAGGCCGCTATGATCTTCTCTACTGCCTACAGTTAATGTATATGAATATAGCTTGATTGCGATGATTCGATTTTCAAACTAAGATCAAAATTTGCAAAAATAAAGGGTCAATTTGAAAAAAAAACGAGGGTTCTAGAATTTCAAATAAGCTACCTGTGTTGAACATTTCAGTTGTCTCGGGAAATCCCAAAGGAGTAGAACAAAGTCAAGTCTAAGGCTGAGACACTGAATTTCGCAAAGTTCGTACATAAACTGATCAACAGGATCCAACATTTCCTTTCTATCCGCGTATAGCTTGTAAACCTCTATATCGTCAGAAGTTGGCTGGTATCGTCTGATGGTTGTTAGTTTCTCTGCCGGAAACGAATCTTCCTCTTTCACTGAGTTGAGGATGTCGTAAATGCTGCACGCCTTGTCAGATTTCAGACCATTGAGAATGATGGCAAGATTCCTAGCTCGACGAGAATCCAGTAAAACCTTTTTCTCGTCTTGAATAAGAATGAGATTAACAAATTGGTAAAGGTTGTCTTTAGTGGTGCTGACTTTTTAGTATCTATGGATTCAAGGTTATTTGATTATGTAAAAACATAAAAATACTAAAATGTTTAAAATGCAAAAAATTGCAATAAAATTATAATTTACTGCAAACGAAGAAAAGCTCTACAATTTTCGACCTACGAATTGGTGATGGATGATCCTGCTATTACATAACAAGCTTGATCTTCAACATAATCGCGGCCTTTATTTTCTTGTTGAATCAATTTATCCACATGCCATTAATTTCATTAAGAAGAAAATGTTATTTTAGAGAAAGCATAGCCATTATCAACGTTCGAGTAGCATCAATAGTACATGAATCGATGACAAGAAACATCATATGAGAGACAGTGTTATCTACAGGAAGCCACATCAAATAAGCAAAGAAAGAAAATAGGATGTAATTAAAACACGGAACTAACACTAACCGCAGAAACCGCCAACAACACTTCGTGTTTGTTTGGTTGGGGTGTATTCGCCGCGGTGTATTACATTTGATAAATACGGGACCGAAATGCAGGATACGGTCGTTTTCCATGTGATTACTGACTATGCCTGACTCTAATAAAGCAAAACTAAAGGATCACCAATCATACTTTACCTTGTTTAACTTTACTATAAATGATACGGTCGGAATTCTCGCATGCAGGCGCAATGTTGCAAGTGTAGATATGACCCTAATGTCACCAGATGGACAATAGACTTTGTAGTTGACCGATCTACAGTCTTGTACCAGCGCATTCTTAAAACTTGCACTCTGACTGTCTGAATATCAGTCGGACTCCTCGGGTGATAACATGCATGAGCTCGCTACAGCCGACAGAACACGGACTGTACTACGTATTATCCCACCTCTGGCAAATTTCTTGCAATCTGATTGGTCGAGAAGAACCGAATATTATGTTGTATTATTTTACTGACATGATATTATTTTAATATCCTGCTTCCACTAAGACGCTTTACGATATTGACGTCACCGAAATGCTTTGAAATATGTTGACATTACATACTCAAGCCAAAAGCCATCGGTGGGATAAATTCGTTATACAGTGTTTTATAGGGGGGATACAAAATATATTGGGTCGATGAAAAAAGTTGTATTGGGCTCGGCTTCGCCTCGACCAATACAACTTTTTTCATCGACCACATATATTTTTGTATGCCCCCTGTAAAACACTGTGTAACTAATAATCCCCCTTTTGTTTTATCCATTTACATATTCATCTTCATATTGCCTTATTTGTGTGGTCATCTAACAGTGAGGAGGTTGTTTTACACTACAATTGTCCATTCATCGAGACCTTTTGGTAACAGGAAAAGTGGGAGGGTTATGCGCTCGTTATCTGGATAACCACACCATTTCATACTTGCGTTGCAAATAGTCGTCCTAGGTCGGCACCGGTTACTCATTGGTCTCGTAAGTTTATGTGTAGTATTTTGTGTTTGAGGATTTCTGTGTTGTATGTCTCTTTTTCGTCTCTGGCTGTGCTCGTCTTTGTGTTTTCGCGTCGGGTGTTTGGTGTGTTGCTGTTTGAACTGCAACACGGTCTGATTGAAGATCCACTCCCTTCTTTCGTGTCAAACACGTGCCTCCTCGGTGTTGTTTCCATGACAACCTCCATACTATTATATCGAGGTGTCACTTGTTTGACCTGAAGCATGGTTGCAAACTTAAAACTTGCGACCGTATCATTGATAATAAATCTTAACAAGGTAAAATATGATTGCCGATCGTTTAGTTTTGCTTTATTATCGCATGGCATGGTCAGCAATCCCTGGAAATTTTTAACAATCCTGAATTTCGGTCCTGGAGAATATCATAAAAATCAGTGACATGCTATTTTCATAAAAGTTTGGTCCTTACAGAGCATTAGTATTGAATATGAGTCCAAGAATTCTGACAGCTAGATTATTATGCATGTATATATATAAATACATATATACCTACGGAAAGCAGCACATATGAGTATATTAATTTAGAACAAGAGAAATTCATCAGGAAATACCACATGAGTAAAATGAAACAACTTAGAACCAAAAGCAAGCGCAGAAAAAGAAAAATAATTTAAAAACTAAGCTTAAAGAATACATTTCATGGTTACAATGATAGGAAATATATACAGAATATGAAAACCACAAATACCTGCACTACTATATAGAGATGACTTACCGAACAAACCGTCTGGTTTAAAACGAAATTCATAATTCATAATTCAATGTATATGCAAAGATTGAAAGTTTATAAAATCAAGAATTACCAAATTAGTATTTATAATCACGCATTTTCTCTCGACCAATCTAACTTACAACTGACTCAACCAATAGCATGTGAACTTTCAAATGTTAACTACATCCAGTTACATTTCCGTATCTTTCGTCAAAGAAAAGATCTTGATATGGTCAGATAAGTAAATTTAACCCAAAAAAGAAAAACATGTCATGAATGAATCAAGGTGATTAATCTACCTTGATCTCCAGTAAATTTCATTGCATTGTGTTTCTGAATGCTGAAGTTTTCTTGAAGAAGATTCTGGTCTAACTTCGTGGTTACGTCCTTTGTATTTTTCCAAACTGACCCTTTTATCTGAAAAATCATAGTAATAAATGTTAATATGCAATTTTCTATAAAATTAAATCTGTAATAATATGATTGGGGGTGTCTTTTCATTTTACTTATATATCAATAAGAATGAGGAAAAAAGCATACATGTACGAAATTAATTTAAGAAAAAAAAAACAAAGTCACATAAAAAGTGTTTGTTGCAATCTTATATCATTCGCTACAAGAGCGTTTATGATTCATCACTTGATCGCACATTCTCAATCAACACTTTCTCTTTTACCCATTCATTTTCTTTTATATTGATTTTTAAAGAAATAAGGTTATATTCTTTGTCATATCAGTTCTAAAAGCATAAGTTATTCAAAGTTTTTCATTACTTGAAATTCTCTTTTTTGCATTTCCATCTTTCATACCATTTCTAACATCCAATCCCTCTTTCATCCCAATACTTTTATGTCTTTTCTTATTATATTTTAATCTCAATTTCTCTCTTCCATCCGCACGTCCTCTCTTATGTTAAATATCCACCTACGTCTGCCTCTTTTTAAAATTTGTTACCTGACTCTTGTGAACCGGTGTCCAATGAAGTGTCCTGTACTTTCTCTCTCCTTGTTGATGAATCGGAGGTGGTGGAGGGGGTAAAGAGGGAGGGGGTGGAGGCGCTTCCGTAACATTTGTAATTTCGTTTTGTTCCTGTTGGTTAGGCAGTTTCATTCCTTGTTCAGTATCAGTGACGTTAAACTTTTCCCGAATTTGTTCAAAAGTGCTACACTTGTGATCATCTTCAATTTCTTTGTTTTGATTTATAGAAACTCTGACTTGGTCTTTATTATCATTGTTTCCTGTTTCCATATGTTCTTTTTCTGTGTCATTCTGTCTAATCTGTGAAATTCTTATATCATTTTTCTTGCCCGACTCTGATTGTGTTTCCCGTACACTGCCGTCTGCTATATGATTTTCACTTCCATCATTGATACTCGCACCGTTCCTTGTATTGTCAACTTTCGGATCAGGCAGTTTGACACCTTCTTTCTGAGCTCTACAGGCCTGAATGTTTTCATAAATTACATCATCTTCATATTTGTCCGGTTCGTCTTCGGGAGATAGCCACTCCTTGTGAACGTTGTCCTTCAAAATCTGGGTTGCAGTATGACACTGATCACATTCTGTTGACGTAAGTGGTGGTGATAACATGTTTCTTTCAGAATCGTTCTGATTGCTTGTGTCAATTGTTTCCTGGAATTCGTTGTCAACAGACACAACTGATTTTCCACTAGAGCTCGTCGAACGTTGCGATCCTATAAAATGAATTCCCAAATTCTAGTTCATGGATAAAAGTCTATGTTTAAATGACCAAATAGATTCACAAGATAGTTGTTTGTATTGGGCAGTTCATTTTTCCTTTCCTCTGGGGATTTTTTTAGCTTTGTCTCAAGAAACATATATCCAACATAAATCTTTTTTTTTATTGTATTAGGTTCACGTCTATGAATTTTAGTTTAATTTTCATGCAATCAATTTATTTTGGGGATATGGGAAAAATCTCCAAGAAAAACTACATTGGTTTGACAAAAGACGAATACACCCTAGAGATTAACAAACAAATTCTAAAAACAATATAAAAGAGTTAAAGAATCTCAACAACACTCACAATAGAGCACAAATTTGAGCATCGACGGACCCCTAGCATGCTAGAGGTGGGACCAGGTGCCCGGGAGGAGTAAGCATCCCCTCTTTGGTTGGCTGCACTCGCCGTCGACGTTCACGCAAGTAAATGAAAACAATATCTAAAGTACATGCACTGTCTGAGGTTATGTCTATATAGAAAGTGCTATGGCGACCAAGTCAGCGGAAAATACTCAACATCTTCTATAAAGTTCAAGAGTAAAGTTCAAGATGTTTGATCTGATTCTAAATAAGTAGCCGTGAACTATATATTGTATATCAGATCTGCATATCTATCGATAGATAATCTATCGAATGTAACATTCGCAATCTTACAGATAAACATTACAGAAGATGTAATTAAACAGAAGATGTAACCTCTGTTATTTGAGTTGTTTCCTTCACTCTTCCAGCTCGTATCACTAGATTCCTCTGATTGCTCTTCCAATTGGTCATGTTGGTTCAAGTCATCTGTCGATTGCTGCTTGGATAGTTCTCGGGGTAATTGGCTGCCTTTATTGGACTTCTTTTTTGGGCGGTGCTTTGTAACGTTCTCTAGTAACTCAGTTCTCTGCACAATCTGGCTTAAACGTTGGTTACTTTCAGGTTCCTCTCTGTAAAAGAAAATGATCAATTTAAAATGAAATGCTACTGGATATTTACTGTCAAAATGTGAATGGGAGATAAGCAATCCGATTCGCTCAAAATTTGGCTCTCATTTACATATAATTCTCTGAACTTACTCGATTGAAGTTTGACTTAGATGTATTGACCTCTGAAAAAGAGAACGAAATATCATATTTCAGGTGGAGTATGAGATACTCTATCTACTGTATCAGAAAAATATACATAGAGGGCGCTGCTAAAATAGATTTGGATGTGTCTGAAAATCACTTTGTCTTAAAAGAAAGGAAGGGATCTCCAATAACACTCGGTTGCAGCATCCTCAGCAAAACCCCAAATCACACAATGCAAAAACCACAGAGCAGACACTCACAGAAATAAACACAAAAGGGACAAGGAACACCAACTCTAAGCACTACTAATGAGGATTAACAATCGAAACATGTGTCTGATGCACAACCATTGGCTTGAAATTCTATTCATGCAAGAAGGTAAAGAGTTGGAATACTTTAACTTTCCATCATAACAACGTCATTATCTTGACAAACTTACTGTCCAAAACATGCGTGTCTATCCAAAACATGCCTGTCCAGAGCACTGTTCCAGTTTGTATTTCTTTACCAAAGTCTGTTCTGCGGCAGCAGAGTCAGGATATCTTTTCATGTTTATTATTCTAACATTTCAAATCATCTATTACATGACAACTTCTGGAAATTTTTCACAACAAATAAAACATTTTTTGATACGTTTGATGGCGCTATTATATTTTTTCAGTTATCCTCCCACTCACTAAACCGTAATACCACCTTTAATCTACTAGCATTTGAAAATTGACTCCAAGTGATTATCTTGAATCACAAAGTAATGTCGAAATGAGAGTAATGGAATAATGACTTACATAATGTAGATAACGACACAGAAATGTGGATATATAAATGAAAAATCACAACACTTTTTAAAATGTGGATATATAAATGAAAAATTACAACACTTTTTAAAAGACTTTTCGAATATGGGAGATACAGAGATCAAAGCATGGTTTAACTTAGGAAAAGATCCTTCCCTGGGGAAGAAATCCTTTTCCATTCACTGATAAACTTCATTTATAATGTTTGAGGAGACAAATGCCAATGTGCATTTTAGCTTCGGTATCTAGAGAAAGTGACCATGTTTCGCCGTATTTTTCGTACATTTCTTTGAAAATCTCAAAACTTGGATGCCAATTCAATAATTGCTTTTGGTAGAATTTGATTTAACTCCATTCTCGATTGAAAAATGATTTATTTTACGCAATTCATTGTTTCCTTATAAAATGTCAAAATATTTCGTTTCCATGTTTTCGGAGGTGACCATATTTCGCTGTTTTTGTTGATATGTATCCTATTTACACACAAACGGACAAAAATTGTGATTTCATTTTCAGGAAATGTTTCGTCACCACTACTTCTATGAAATCGTGCAGGATATATCACAATCTATCAAAACATGACCACTACGGTCATATTTGAAAGGATATAGAAAAGCAAACTTGATGAACATTTCCGATAACCAGTGAGAAGTAATTAACTATGAAACGGCGAAATATGGTCACCTGCGAAATATGGTTCCTCGCTCTACATTTCTATGGAAACAAAGGCAAGTGTAACGAATAGATACACTGTGTAACTGCGTATGTGATAAATCGTAAGAAAAGAATAATTTCAAATTATATACCGCTGGTGTAATACCAGTTCCTGAATTAAAATCTGGGTCACTACATCGCCTTGGAAGGGTGAATAAGTCCGAGGATGGCTGCATGTCCCTCTGACCTACATTCGGCATTCCTTGCTCCAGCAACAAAACAGTTTTACGTCGCTGGCAACATGCTTGGTTGAATGCCTGTAACAGAATAATTCATGATGTGAGAGGAGAACACTTAAATTTCCAGATCAGGAAGATACTTTTCAATGCGTTTTAACTGCGTTTTTAAATGTTACTTTAGAACTACAAGTTGAGACTCTCTATTTGATATTTTGGAAATTATCGTATGTTGCACTTACATATATCCAATCGTCCCTTGTCTGTTCTATATTGATGTTCTTTAACTCAGTTGGTATTCGGAAACTGACAAATAGACCATATTGTTCTTATTTCTGTGCATTTTTTTAGAAAACGATAACTTTGAGGAACATGTGTTAGGTTCTATTACAATTTTTGCATTGTAGATGCTTACTCCTCCCGGGCACCTGGTCCCACCTCTAGCTTGCTAGGGGTCCGTCGATGCTCAATTTGGTGCTCTATTGTAAGTGCTATTGAGATTATCGTCAGGATCTTCTTTTACTTATTTGTTCCTATATATTCTCTCGAATTCTCGTAATATTTTCAAAATAAAACCCCAAAAACAAGAACACAATTTTGTTAGAGGACTTGCATCTGTTTCCTATATGAGTTCTTAAATATTTTGTAGTAGTTAAGGAGTTGAAAATTCTTCAGATCATTTGGTGGTCATCTTGATGGACAAAACGGTCGAAAACAACATCAGAAGGTTCTGCCAGGATACTTCACATAAAGAGGATAGTCTATTGCAATATCAACAGCTGTGTTCTAATTTCACAATAGCAGATTCCGCATGTAATTACAATGTTTGACAGGCTTTTGGATTAATGGAATTGCATTTTTGAATTATCGTGCACATCTAATTTCTACCTTGGTTTTTTTTAATTGGCCACTTACAATGACTTTTTGGTGATTTTCATATTCTTTTAAATTCTGAAGCGACCACCCCCCCCCCCCCACACACCCCACCCCCCACCCCCCCACCCCCCTGTTTTTCTCTTTAAGCAACCAGAGACTTTAAATAGGAGTTAAGCTTTCTTTTTTGGTCCTACGAACATATCAACTTGCATTTATATTCAACATGATCCATGTGATATTCGAGTATGTTAAACTGTAATAGTTAGCACGGTGCTGCTTTTAAAGCGGCTCCTCCAATGCCTTCCGTATTTGCACTGGACTTTGGATTGTTCATTATATTTTCCTTCATGGACCAATGAAGATGTGTTATTGTCTCCGTCTGTTTGTCTATTTGTCCTATTTTTCTTTTCTTTCTCTTTCCGTTTCTTATATTTTCAATAAAGTGTAAAACTTTTTATTGTAAAATTTTGGAATCGGATTTCGGACTTTTTTAAATTTTAGAATCTGATTTCGGTATTTGTGTTTGACTGTCATACACTAATTCAATCGTTTCAACAGAACTTTAAATCTCATTTTGTATTTCATTTAGTCATCTAAATGTGATATTGCAATTAATTCTACAACAGATCAGTTACAAAATGTAGAATGGCTCTAAACAAAACTGGTTTTCTTCAGCGATCAGAATTGCAAATTAACTTTTTCATTTACTAAGAAATATAACCCAATATACGGAAATTGCGACTTAGATAATTATTCAAATTTCAGGTATATCGGCTGTTTAGATTTGAATAAACAAACCAGTGTCATATCAGTCAATATTTCACCTTCTGTCCTGTTCACTAAATCTAGAGCACCCTGTTTTCCCGGTTTTCTCTAAAATATCATTTTGTCATCTTCCAAAAAGATATCAATTTTAAAGTACTCTTTTAGTTGCAACAGAAGAAACCATTGTTTTGACTGTACGTCAATTTAGTTAGACAGAGTAAGGAAAATAAAAAGTTTACGGTGATTTTCTATAGTAATGTTTAACGTCTTCAAATTCATTAGCATCATTTATGAACGGATAAATTTGCAGCATGTACCAGACATGCACGTTTCGGGTACCCAACCCTCGTCAGTGATCCTAAATCTACACAATGAAATATGCCCAAAGAGGGTGAAAATAAGTATGTCAAAACATGTACCAAAAAATGTAGCAGGATGGGTGGGACATGATGCTACAGGACCCACGTTTTAGAAATTTCAACAATCTTAGTACCAGAAAATTTTGATTGCGTTGAAGAGACAGACGATCAACCGAAGTTGATCGAACTTGGCTACATGTGCCCTCGGGGACTCCTGGTCCACCAGCAGTGACATTCACCAAGTAGTTCAAATGTTTAACGTCTTCAAATTCATAAGCATCATTTATGAACGGATAAATTTGCAGCATGGACCAGACATGCACGTTTCGGGGGGTACTCAACCCTCGTCAGTGATCCAAAATCTACACAATGAAATATGGCCAAAGAGGGTGAAAATAAATATGTCAAAAAATGTACCGAAAAATGTAGCAGGATGGGTGGGATATGATGCCACAGGACCCACGTTTTAGAAATTTCAAGAATTTTAGTACCAGAAAATTTTGATTGCGTTGAAGAGACAGACGATCAACCGAAGTTGATCGAACTTGGCTACATGTGCCCTCGAAGACTCCAGGTCCACCAGCAGTGACACTCACCAAGTAGTTCAAATGTTTAACGTCTTCAAATTCATTAGCATCATTTATGAACGGATAAATTTGCAGCATGGACCAGACACGCACGTTTCGGGTACTCAACCCTCGTCAGTGATCCTAAATCTACACAACGAAATATGACAAAAGAGGGTGAAAATAAGTATGTCAAAAAATGTACCGACAAAATGTGGCAGGATGGGTGGGATATGATGCTACAGGACCCACGTTTTAGAAATTTCAAGAATTTTAGTACCAGAAAATTTTGATTGCGTTGAAGAGACAGACGATCAATCGAAGTTGATCGAACTTGGCTACATGTGCCCTTGGGGACTCCTGGTCCACCAGCAGCGACACTCACCAAGTAGTTCAAATGTAAAATAAATCACTGAAAATGCGTGACGTCGGACACTTTGACGTCACTGTTAACCATTTTTGACACGAAGAACAATATGCGACGGCTTGAAATTAGCATTGAAATTTCCCGTGGACAATTTATTTTTCATATTGCGGTTTAATGGCAGCTGATAGGGTAAGTTGAAGTTAATTTCCAGTAACGATTAAAGGAGTTAAATTTTCAGAAAAAAAATTCTTCAGATGACAGAATAAATCGCTAAAACAGGGTGCTCTGGATTTAGAGAACAGGACAGTAGAGATTTGTCAAACAAGATCTGCAACAGGACACGGCTGCAGCATTCACATCAAACCATCGAACCACAGGGTGAACAAGTACAACAATGGACACCAAAGATGACTACAAAACTCGAAACATAAAAAACTTCTTATGAATCAACGAAGCCAATTAGCAAAAACTTAAACCAAACGTTTAAATTAATGTTTCATAAACAACTGTAAGATCAACTGTAAGAATTCACAAAAAATGAATAATTTGATATTAAATGATAGACATACTGATATTTTCTATCTGATACAATCAGAACGAATCCATTATTGCCGACTGGTTTCATCATGTACTTATCCGCAGACAACTGTACAATGTTGAGTGCAATCTGTAATATAGAGTAGAAGAAACTTTAAGATTCTCTCTCTCTCTCTCTCTCTCTCTCTCTCTCGGAACTTCTTAAATCGAAAAAACAGGCAATCGTTTCAAAGGGAATCAGGCACGGTCCATTTGATATTCTGGGAGGGGGGGGCTTGGGTTTTTTTCGAAAAAAATAATTTTGCTCTGAATTTTGATGAAAAAAATAAATTTGCTTATGGTGTGACAGAAAAAAATAATTTTGCTCTTACAAGTAATCTGAATTTGAAGAATAACCATAAAATTTGCTTAAAATTCCTGAAATTTTTTCGGCTCGCTTCGCTCGCTGCTGTTTTTACTTTCTATGAAACATTTTTGGCTCGCTTCGCTCGCCATAGTTTTCTTCTGTAATGGCAAGTTCGTTTTTGAAAATATCAAAAGAATGCATGTTACTGAAACAATTAAAATGCTTATATACATTATCAATATAATTCATTACTTATCACCATATAGTGTCTGATTTTATATACAAGCTTGGAAGGAGAATTTAAATAAGTTTTTCACTAGTTTTCATTTTTACATGTAAAAACTTGCATCAGGCACTTTTACATGTTACATGACCTTTTATACATTTTGTTAACTAAATATTATATATCGCATATTGTAAAAATCTTTCACCTCTCTCAGTTTAGATGTGAAAACAAGTTTTACATAAAAATAATGTTTGGAGTATTTTTAAAAGTAAAAATAAAGAATTTCTATTGAAAAACACAAAAATTCTTAATATTCACATCAATTGTTATAAAAAAAATTTCCTTGCTCCAACTTTGCGAGAAAAAAATAATTTTGCCCCGGTCCGGGGCGAAAAAAATAATCTTGCTCCGACAAAAAAACCCAAGCCCCCCCCCCCCCCCCTACCCCAGAATATCAAATGGACCGTGCCTTATCAGATATGTTTTAGAATTCATATAGGCTTACAACAAAAAAGGTATGTTGAATTTGGTCGTATTTGTTAAAGGTTACACCATGTTTTTGTCAACCCACAAAATTACCATATATTTTTTTTTGCTTATTTCTTCCCTTATTCTGCTTGATACAATCCGAAGTTTGGGCGAATTACATTTATTTAGGTTTCTTGTCTAAGACCAAACGCCTCTAAATGATGAGTTTCTGTAATTGAAACTTGAAGAATGTTTCATGAAAGCGACAGAGTATCATGATAATTGGTGATAAATGGAGGAAGATTATCATGTAAGTGTTATCCAATCTCGTTGTTCTACATGTATCTAATATCGTGTATTATGATTGCAATTTATTTCTGCACATATACTCATATTCCCATATAGGTCTAAGGTTTCAACAAAATTGTTGTGATTAACAGACAAGCGCAAAGTGCAGAGAAATCACCTCCTCATCTGGCTTGAAGTAAGATAGTTCCCCGGGGGATATTTTTACTCGACGTCTGAAAAAGAGAAAACAAAACACTTTGAAAACAATTGTGACGCAGATTTACTGTCTGTCTCGTTTAGATTTTTTTTTTCTTTCTTTTTTTTTTTCTTTCTTTTTTTTCTTTTTTTTTTTTTTCTTTTTTTTTTTTTTTTTTTTTCGTTTTCCGTTTAGTTTCCGCCTACATGTATCTCGGAGTTAAGTTTAGAAAGCAAATTAGTCCCTGTGGTCCGTTTGCCTGTACGTCAATCTGTCGTATTTAAGAGTTACATGTATGTATAAATGCTGTACTTATGATGTTTACATGTCGTGTGTCTCTTTTCCGTCTCGTGCTGTACTCGTCTTTTGTGTTTTTGCATCGGGTGTTTTGGTGTTTTACTGTTGATGCTGCAACGGGGTCTTGTTGGAGATCTCCTCCCTTCTTTTTATGATCAATCTTCTCTGAGACATGCATTTTGGATTCATGGTCGGGAGAAAATGTCTTTAGTTAGCATAATTGATTAGAAGAATGTAATTAAAATAAGCTTGATATTAAAACATTGAATTTTCATTGAATACGGCAAGATACTATTAGCTATCCTTCAAGATAGCAGGGATTCTTTTCAACATTATGTTGCAAGATCACTTTTAATCTGTAATTGCCATATTCTAGACTTCGGTTGATCGTTTCTTCAAACGCATTCTAAAATTTCTGTTCTAACAGTTATCTCGAAATTCCTGAGAAATACGTGGGTCCAGTAGCATCATATCCCACCCTTACTGCTACGTCTTTCGGTATATTTTGGGACATAATTGTCACTGTCTTTGGCCATCTTTCATTGTTTGTATTGAGAATCACCGACGAGAGTTACATGTCAGTACCCGAAACGTGCATGTATGGTTCATGCATAGAATTTATCTGTTCTTAAGTGATGTTACGAATTTGAAGCCGTAACGTTAATAAAACTTACTGTCGGTACGTCGTTGAAAAAACGCAAGGTAAAATCAAGATAGAAAAAGAAAATTATCATAATTGGAAATACGATTCTCACTTGCTCCAAACTTGTATGGCTGCATGCCCTTTCTTCTCGAGAATTCCTTCTTTGATTACCGAAGCCGGTCTGCGCCTGATAGAACTCGGCTGGTCCTCTGCTTCTAGTTTCTCTGCTTCTGAAAACATTTTCATCATAAAGTAGGAGTTAACCTTACAAGCAAACATTAACGTCTTTTCTATTCGCATTTTTCTATGGGAGCACGGATATAAAGATCAAAATAGAAACGGTTTAGAAAAGGAAGAATATTAATCATATATGCTCTACGATTAATAGCACATGATGGTGGAAGATATTAACTATTACATCTTTTATCTGCATATATATTTAATGCAAAGTATGAGGTGATGTTGAAATGAAATTGACAAAGAAACATACGCTGAACTTGTTGTGACGTCACTTCCCCTCCCTTGACGATTCCTAATAGACTACAGATTGTAAGCTTTTCCTCTGTGTTACCGGCGTCAAACTCCAGATCTTTGTGTCCGAGCTTTACTGAGATGGTCAATCCTTCCTGTACAATGTTTCAAACTTAAGATATACACATGTAATTGATGTAGACTTATACGTTCTCTTGCTTTAGAAAAGATGGAAGATGTTTGTCAGTATACGAAAAATAAACATATTTTATTAGTGTTTCTACGGTGTCAGCCTTTAATCAAGGTTTTCAATTTATCAAAAGTGTCCTCTCTTTCTTCATTGATTCTGAGATAAATAGATTCTGATTAAATGTAACTAAAGTCTTAAATATATGCATCTGATTATTCTATTTTTAAACAAGTTAAAAGATAAATGTAAAATCGAGTCGAACTTCTTTTAGGGGTTAATAGTTCTTTGACGGAATGGAGGACTGCACTTAAAGAATTATATAAAAAAAATATGTTTCTAATTTAAGCATTATCGATAAAATAGGAAGAGAGAAAAAACAGTGAAATTTGATATAAAATAAAACAAAGAAGGGGATCTCCAACAACACTAGGTTGCAGCTCCCACAACAAAACACAGAGCAGACATGCATAGCAAAAGACACAAACGGGACAAGGAACACCAAAACACATAAAAACATCAAACACAAAAGACTACACATAAACCAACGAAATTTATGGGCGATCGATGCCGACTTAGGACGGCCATAGAAGGATAAGGAAGCAAAAATATTTGAAAAAAAAATCATTAATTTTATGAAAGTTTAACAAACATATCTTACAGAGATTTTCACAATTAATTTTGAATCCTTAAATTTTTCTTAGTGCATTTGTGTTTTTCAGATTTAACATATTTTTATAGACAACATGATGAGGAAACGTTGCGGTAATCAAACGGGAAATGGTATAAAAACAACGATTTGAATTAAGGATTAGTGCCACATCAATGAAACTTTGTGAAGCGATTGCCTTTGCGAAAATAAAAAGTTGTAAATATTCAACCTTTGGCGGCCACAAAATAGGACTTAAATTCAAAAATAAAACCAGGCGCTACTGAAATGAATTTAGGCGGCTCATCAAAATCACTTTGGCTGGAAGCATCACTGATGAGGATTCAATATCCGAAACACGTATCTGGTGCATGAAAATTGGTTTGAAATTTTTTTGAAGAAGGAATAAAGTTGAAAAACATCTGTATTATCATTTCTATTTTGGAATGAGACCTAATTTTCTTTTTTCTTCAATGTTTAATCGAAACAATTATTAACAAGAAAGGATGGAATCTCCAACAACACTAGGTTGCAGCACCCACAGCAAAATCCCAAACACCCATGCAAAAAACACAGAACAGACACCCACAGAAATAGACGAAAAAGGGACAAGGAACACCAACTCACACCATAGAAACATGAAACATAAAAGACTACACATAAACCAACGAGACCAATGGGCAACCGGTGCCGACTAAGGACGGCTATCTGCCACGTAAATAGCAAACGGTGTGGTTATCCTGGATTACGTGCACACAACCCTCCCACTACTCCCACTATTCCGATCCCCCAGAGGTCTCGAAGAACGCACAATTATGGTGTAAAACAACAATTCTCGATACTGGTATAATATACATTTTTCACTCATTTGAGGTCAGCTGATATGAAAAAGAAAACATGCTTCCATGTAAAGTATTTTTAAAAAGTAAATAATGAAATATGGAAAATGTAGATAATACAACGATACCTTGTACCAGCACTAAAGGAAAAATAATTTTCACAGATTCTGAAAGATTTTTTTTATTGCATGTATCGTGGTTTCGTATGATGGCTTATGTTTCATGGTATCGTGATGTTTGCTCACATTGGGAAAATTATACATAGTCATATAAAAGGACTCATGAATACGAGAAATTTCAAAACTTTATTTCAGTGTTTAAAGTCATTTTTTATATTACTACAAGACGGTGTACACATATTATCTCACTAGCCTATCACACTTTTTTTCTTATATTCAGTTCTTCTGAATATAGAGCTCATCATGTTTATCAAGTATATGTTATCACTTAAAGTAGTACATGTTTATCAAGAATGTTATCATCACTAAAAATAAATAATGTTTATCAAGTGTTTGTTACATGTATCACTAAAAGTATCACGAGTTTATCAGATTTTTGTTATCATCGAAATTATTTCATGTTTAGCAAGTGTTTATTTTCACAATAATCATCTCATGTTCATCAAGTGTTTGTTATCAGAATAATAATCTCTACTCATGTTTGTCTAGTGTTTATTATCAACAAAATTATTACATATCTATCAAAAGTTTGTTACCACTTAAAGTAAAACATGTTTATCAAGTTTTTGTTATCACTAAAAGTGTGTCATGTTTATCTGGCTATTTCTAATCATAGAAATATTTCATGTTTATCAAAAAAAGTACAAATAACTTTGACAAAATAAACATCTAAGAAGTAACCATCAGTTAGTCAGCCTCAAAATCGAGAAAGTAAAGACAAATCCATTAGAATTTCCGTAGAAGCAGTTGCGAACCACGTAATAAACAATGATCCGAAGTGCAAAGAGTCACTTGCTTTCATGTAACAATCGTCGCAATAGCTCCATGAAACCTTGTCGATAATTCTGTGATTTGTCTCGCAGTACATATTAATGTACATATCAGGAACATACGTCTTGTTTGGTGATGTTGACAGTCATTCAATCGCAATCCAGAATGTCACTGATCGTTCTGGAAAGATGGGTCTCATAGATGAACTTCCATAATGTCATATTATTTCAGCCGCTGTGTAGCATCAACCTGAACGAGTAGCTTACTTGCAAACCGTTTGGCTCTAACGATGAAGTCGTCATTATTTGATTATATTTTGTAAATCCATTGTTGGTCAAAACGGAAGATACGCATATTGCGATGTAGTGTAATTTTGTTTTGTACATTTAAAATTGTTATTACGCTTTTTGCTATAATGGTTGCATTACCCTATTTCTACTTTGCATGTTTATGTATACAATCAAATAATCCAAAATTGTTCGTTCATTTGGAAACTGTTGCGTCCTAGCTTTTTGCGTTGTAATATTTTCTTAGGGGAGGGGGGGGGTTGTTTCTTTCTTTGGAATTTGTTTGGTTTTTTTTTACATTGTCTTTATCATTATTGTTAAATTTGATCTCATTGTCAATAGGAGGACACTCGGCATGGTACTTGACCAATCTACATCCATTAACCTGTGCGCCCCTTGTGTGTTGCTTGGCGTCCCTGCGTTTTTGCTGTCTTTTGTGCGAGTGTGTGGTAGTCTTACAATGAGGGGGTTATTTTACAATACAATTTTGCGTTCTTCGAGACTTCTAGGTAGGGAGGGGTTATGCGCACGTAATCCAGATAACTACACCATTTGCTAGTGGCGTGGCAGATGGACGTCTTACAGTCGGCACCGATAGCCTATCGGTCTTATTAGTTTATGTGTGGTGTTTTTTTTTTGGGGGGGGGGGGGGGAGGGGGGTTAATGTTACTGTGTTGTATTTAGTACTCCATGTCACTTTTATGAGTCTTTATGTGTTTGTCTACTGTTACTGTCACAAATACTTACCTCTGAGTCATACTGTATGAGTTGATCGAAGTCATACGTGTATTTTACACTTCCGCGTTGTATGATCTTTATTTTGCTGGATAAAAAATCGATCTGAAAAAAAAAAAAGATCAGTATTGGTTCAATCTCGTTTCCTTGACTTTTCCTGATAAAAGCATTGATTTGGAGGGAAGCGGAGATGCAAGTACCATGTAACTTTAAATTGAAGAAAGGAAATAATTTCATTTATAATGTTTTAATATTTCCTCGTGGAGACAAATGAAATATTGAGGTAAAACATCATCCAAACATTAAACTTTGCTGCTGATACAATGTATTTGAGCGATTAAACGGATCCTGTGACCAAAAAAAAAAGATACATATTTTGGAATTTTTTAAAGATATTCTAAATAGAACGAAAAACTTACGTAATAGATTAAGCAAATGAAATTCATTTCACTTTTTTTGAAATTTTAGTGTTACATGTAAACACTTTTTTTTTTTTGTTACATGTATTTGAAATTCTAGAACGTATGAGGAGCTTTTCCACAGTGAAGTAATATAAGATGCATTTACTTAACACCTTTAGCTCTTCAACACAATTAATGCACGGTTAGAATGATATTTAAAGAGCTTTGATTCTCATTAATATTTGGTTTTTCTGTTTATTTGGCGATCCGCACAAAATTTGCACGAGCAAAAAACCCGTAAAGGAGCTCGAATGATTTGTAGGGAATTTCGCCCAGTTGGGACCGAAAATAATTTTCTCATTAAAAAGTTTGTATATATATATACATGAACTGCAAACGGTTAATCCGACCCCGCCTTTTTATGAATCATTTACTTTTAAAAATATCGTTAACAAATACCGCACAGGTAGCTATACTTAGTGCATATAAATTGTGATCTTTTGGTAACAAAAAACTTCCGCAATTGTATCGTCCCTTTTAACAGACGTAGCATGTAATTGACCTTATAGAGAAGTTCTAATGTGAAACATGCATGAAGGAAATATGTCATTCAGATAATATATCCTCATAAAGTGATATGGAAACACGATATGATTTAATCAATATGATATAGTATTGTATTAATTCATATTTACCTGGAATATCGCTCTTTTCCCAGATTTTCGAAATATTCCAAAATTATGAGTCGCCCTGGATACAACTAAATCCCCTTGTTCCGACATCATGTGCTAATTTAATACTTCAAAATTCACAAGGAAAACATTTTAAACTCTGACGGGTCGACTAACACGAATGACGGTATGAAGTAAATATAACATTTCTAACACAGGGAAGTTTGAAGATTTTATTTTGAAAAGGTTCCTTCCCTTATAACGTCTGTTATATTCGGCAATGTTGTGAAGATCCCAAGATTTTTACTTCCTATATCGCGATGCATTGTTCGTTTGACGGTTAGATCTATAATGTAGGTCAACTCTGATAAACTATGAACTTACGTATATACGTATATCTACCAAACTTTTGATTTAATCAATCAGGATACAGTTACCTCAAACAATGTATGATAAACCCGCTCTTCGAAGAGGATGTGAAATTTTCCAGATTTGGGACCATTGTTTTCATTTTTTTTTTTTTTTTTTTGAACAAGCCAGACTTTCTTTTTCATTTAAAATACTAAATGCCATTATTATTGTCCGATTGTTACTTCGGATTTGAACTGCGCAATCTCAATGAAATACATGTACTAAATATATGGTCAATCTATACAGATTATTTAAGATTATGCCATTAATTAATATTACATGAATGGTTAATTTCCTGCGTTCTGATGCTAAAATAGCACCTCGATGAAAAAATAAAACGTTGGTGAAACCAAGGGACAGCGGAGGAGTACAAACATTTTAACTTGCCCGACCACTCCATTTTTTCTCTGATGGTCCGTATCCTAGATTACAAACCTTCAAATGTGATTCTTTTGTTATTCATCGGTCATTTTATTTCATAAAGACCGCGGACGATTCTAAATATACGAGGTTTTATGAACGTTCAATGAAGTGTGGAGGTAAATAAAAAACAATGAGGGGCGGAGAGAAGAAAATTATTTCAGTCGCGGGTGTGAATTGTTTCGATTATAATGAGTATTCGGCCATAGTATACAAATACTGTGTTTCAAGTCCGCGAAATACATTCTTTTATAAGAAATGTTACAGAAAAAGAATAGATTCTTCTATCCCGAAAAGTTCAAAATGCCATTTCAAATCAATTTAGATCCTTGTAGCGATTCTTGAAGACCAATAATTCTAAATGCTCTTCAATTGAATGTATATTGAGGAACTTGATGCACAAAATGAAGAAATATTATCCTCACTTGATTACAAAATCTTTCCTTATCTTTATTTGCAATAATTTAATCACATATTCAAAAACTTTAATGGAAATAGAACTCATTGTTTACGTGTTATTTTCTTCTCTGACCCGACAGGGTACCTTTTAGAAAATGATCGGGATGTATAACAAACTATTTTACTAATATGGCCTAATAACCGTTACCGTTGCATATTTCCACCCGATAATTTGCATGGTCAATTTCATTTTGAAAAGCAGGGGTGTATTAAGTATTTGGATTTTTATTTTTCTGAAAATTGAAGAAATTCTGCGGTTTGTAAGTCGGATAAAGTCCTCGTTGAGGTCTGTATGAAGGTTAGATGCCCTCGGAGAGAACAGGGTGGTGTTTAAAGACCTCGGCCTTCGGCCTCGGTCTTTAAACACCACCCTGTTCTCTCCTTGGGCATCTAACCTTCATACAGACCTCAACTCGGTCTTTTTCCTATACAAAAAATATATCACCTAACTAACAATTCGAACCTCAGTGCTCCGTATAGACGAAAAAGAGAACATCACTGGCTTCGACAATTGAGCACATCTGCCTCGTATGGTTGCAACGACCATATTGAAAAAAATAGGAAATCTGACGAGTCCTGGATGCTAGTCGGTTAATGTATTGCGGTTGTTTGATCAAACAACAACAAGATGTCGAAATCATGGTAACATAAAATACAACAGGTCAGATATTCATGATATATCTTTCGACAGTCCTTTTGCCATTTGTCAACTAACAGTTATAGGTCTTCATCATATTCGTACGAAGTTGTACTCTCTTCCATTAGTTGTGCGAATCATCAATGATCTTTCATTTCAGCAGAATATCGCCCACAAAATATTATTCTGGACAGACTCCTGTTAGCAGTGAAAATCGTCCCTTCCTTAAAATCAAATTTGCAAATAGGGGGATCGATGCTCTGCGTTTAAGCAACATTCTAAATCTGTCAAGGATAAATCCCTCCTTATTTTCAATACCAGGAGTCTTGCATTTCCTACACATATACACATCCCGTTCCTTCCAAAATATTTAATTATAAACAAAATTTCAAATGTCTAGATGTACACCACCTTTCACAATTAAAACCCCATACAAAGCACATGTTCATCCTCTGATTTCATCTACCAACCGTGTGGCCATGTGGTTACTGCATTGTGACCTTAATGTCGTCGGTAACAATAAACTTAGGAACCTTCTCAGTAAAGGTCCAAAGTACAGAGAACCCCGTTCCTTCACATGGCGGGAAAACTTTGAAATAATCATGGATGCATGTGAGGAGTACGCCAGACGGTGGGCAAAATAGGAGGACGAAGAACTAGACACTCTCCGTTTGGATGAAATCCATCGGAGAATTACTTGAAAGAAGAATATGGCTTCTTTGGCACTCAGTTAACAACAGACACGAGTCAGTTTTTCATGACCCTGTTGCTGCCAAAGAACTTTCTGACCTCCATGAAAAATACATCATTGTTCAGCACCTGGAAATCCAACATACACTTTATCTGTATCAGAAATACTTGACAATCTCAAATCTGTTCTTGAGTCATTCGGTATTCACACTGATGACTCTGATCTTGAACTACCTAAAATCCTTACAAGCACCGCTTCATCGTCGGTTCGTCCAGGTGCTCCACAAAACCTCATTCCATTTTGCTTACAAAAATATTAAGTCGCATCAAGCAAGGTCTTCAAACATACTGCGAGACAACTTATTCCAGAAATGGAATCAATCAGATGTTGATCCTAAAAGTTCTAGGAACTTTTGGAAAATTAAAAAGCCACCAATTTCAATCATATAACCAGTATAAAGTCTTTCGACTTCTCCACGCTCTACACTACCGTCCCACAACAAAAACTCAAAAACAGATTTGCCAATATTATTCGCAACACCTTTCTTTCAATAAATGGTAATAGGAGATACAAATACCTCGTCATAGGGCGGGAGGATACTTATTTCGTGAAGGAACACTCTGATTCAAACAAAAAGTATACCAAAGATATCATACGGATGTTTGAGTTTTTGATTGACAGCATTTTTGTAGTGTTTGGAGGAACCGTATTCCAGCAGGTAGTCGGAATCCCCATGGGTACCAATTGCGCCCCACTACTTGCGGACTTATTTTTATAATCATACGAAGCTGACTTCATCCAGACCTTGCTATTGACTGGGCAAAAGCACCTCGCATCTCAGTTCAATTTTACCTTCAGATACATAGATGACGTGTTGTCTATCAATAATCCGCACTTTAAGGAGCATCTACATGAATGTTAAACGTCTTCAAATTCAATAGCATCATTTGAAGGCGGATTAATTAACAACGTGGACGAGACATGCATGTTTCGGGTATTTAACCCTCGTCAGTGATCCTCATTCCAAACAATGAAATAGGACCAAAATATGTGATAATTATGTCCAAATAGAGATCTTTCGTTTAAGAACACAAACCATAACTTTTTACATAAACGAACGTACATGTAACTGTAAGTATCTAAACTTAGAATAGGGAGTACTCATTGGATGGAGCTGAGGTATCAAAGGAAATTTTTATTTTTCTCTTACATACTGGAAATGTATGTAATACAGGAGCTTGACGCAAACGACCCTCAATATAATCCATCCCTCTCCTCTTTCCCTTTGTTACTTATAGAGAAAAGTAGAGGAAATTTCCGTCCAATGTCTCTTCTTTCGAAGCCCTATGAAATGCCAACTGATTGAATAAAAGTTTATTTCCTGCATATTATATGACAAAATATTACACATTTCCATTGTGATGCGTGAAGTTTTCCTTCACCTATCGTAACGCAAGTGAAACAAAAGCTTATTTAATTAATTAAACACTAACCAGCTATTTTCATGGTAAAGGTGTTGTATGGATGTATAATATACATTTGAAGTTCTCATAAATGAGTTAAAGAAGATCCTGACGATAATCTCAACAGCACTCACAATAGAGCACCAACTTGAGCATCGACGGACCTATAGCAAGTTAGAGATGGAACCAGGTACCCTGAAGGAGTAAGCATCCCCTAATGGCTAGCCGCACCGCCGTCGATGTTCACGTACGAAATTGAAAACATTATATAGAATATATGCACTGTCTGAGGGGCATAAGGGGCATGGCTTATTTATTGATTTCTCTAAAATTACGTCTACGTATACGGTACATGAAGATATGATGGCAGGAGGGGGCGGGGGGGCGGGGGCGAGGGGCGGGTCTATGCACTGTTTTTTTAAAGGAAGTAAAGGGGGTAACCTGAGTAATTTCATTCATTATATATAAATTAAAGTATGGAAATAGCTATGGTAGATCGTTGCACCGAATAATTATTGTAAAATTCGAGAAGCTGGTTTAATTACTTAATTACTTCCACTTTTACACATAGGAGAGAATGCATACAGTCAAAAGATACTACCTTTTCAGTCGACTTCTGTCATGTATAATTAATTTGAAGCAATGATTTTCTCATAAATCTCTAAATGCCCTTTGTTAAAGAAAACTGACACAACTCATAGCATTCTAATGTGTGTCTAGAAACTGAATTTCGGTCTTGAAAGCAACAAGATACTTTACGTACATGCACTCTCACACATGAAGTAACCATTTAACCTGATCCACTGCGTAAATGAAGTTGAATATTTCGATGTTGTATATATTTTCAGGCGCATAGCAAAGCCTACGCAAGTACTCATGTGCTTCCACATAGTTATGCAACTCCCCTCCCCCCTTAAAAATTAAAAACAAAATCAGACCAAAATAAAACTAAGGGTCATTTCTAATATAGAAACCCGCCCAGGAAATGTGTAAAATTCATTATAAACTGTGGGGGGGCTTCATCCTCTGAATTCTCATCAGGGCCTCGCCGCCTCACAGCGGCCACCAAACCCCTGTCTTAAAAAGTTTCCTCTTGAATAGCACTCATATGGGCTGCGCGCCCATTTAATAAATTGAAATAACTCTTTGTTAATGATTTTCAGTTCAAACGGACTCGCCTCTGCATTGATATGAGTAATCTTCATTGCCGTACTTTCCAAATAGTAATGCGTTGCATATTGACTCAATTTCACACGAATAAGTTGATAAACACTGTATTATGTAGGGTTTAAAAGCAGTTTTCTTTCAATTTTATACAATCTTATGTCGATGATAAATAATGTTAGGTATCGATACGCACCATTAGGTTCGTTTCGTTACGTACGTTCTTAAACGAAAGATCTTGATAATACTAGTATACCGAAAGACGTAGCAACATGGCTGGGATATGATGCTACAGAACCCAGGTTTCAGAAATTTTGTAAACAGTGAAATTTACCAAGTGGTACAAATGTGAAACGTCTTCATATTCATTTGCATCATTTAAAGTCAGATTAATTAACAGCATGGACCAGACATCTATTCTCATGAACTAAAGAGCAAGGAAACAACCGAGAGCGAAAGATCCCCTTCGTACTTTGATATACGTCTATCTTTCGTCGCAAAAGGTCATTTGAACACCTCAATGTATGACAAGCGTGAAGATTTCAGCTTCCACATAACTTTCCTTTCATGAGTAGCAACATTCCGTCTTCTCCTGCTTATGGCGTTTTTGTTTCTCAGCTGATACGGTACGCCATGGCATGTTCCAAATATGAAGATTTCATCATTAGAACCAGACGGTTTGCAAGTTAGCTACTTGTTCAGGGTTATATCACACAACGGCTGAAATAATCATTCAGGAAGTTCTACGGTCGCTACGGGGATATAATAAAAGCATATCAGATTCTCCTTTCCAGAATGATCAGTGGCATTCTACATTGTAATTGATTGGCTGTCGTCATATCACCAAACAAGAGATATACTTCCCTGATTTGTACATCAAAATGTACATCGAGACAATTACCGAATTTGACAGGTTTCCATGGAGCTGTTGCGACGGGTGTTGCATGCAATCAGGAGACGCTGACTCTCCCCGGGCACCTGGTCTCTCTTCGGAATGTTGTTCATTACGGGGTTCACAACCGTTCCTATGGGAATTCTCACAATTTGGCCTTTCCTTCTCGACTTTGAGACTGAATAACTGTTATGTACTGACGTCAAACAAGGTAGATAAAACATTCCAACAACTCTCCATGTGCTGAAAATAGATCAGCGATATTTCTAATAGTCTGAAATTAATGATCTGATTATTTTGTCCATGATGTAATATAAAAGATGTAGCAAGATGTTGGTGTTTTGTGGCACAAGAAAGCCCACGTTAGCATTTAATCAACTAAAAAGCACTATTTTATCTGCTCATACTCCAGAGCTAGTCTAGAGAGGATTGATGATAATATAAATAAATGATTTTGAAACTTTATGTAATAAGATGATTATTTTTGTTTTACCTCTGTAAATACTATTGTTTGGCTCCTCTCGAAAACAATATTCATCTCGCCCTATGGGCTTGGTGAATGTTGTCTTCTTGGGGAGCTAAACCAGTGTATTTACCTCGGTAAAAGTAAATAATTGGTCCGTCGCCAGAGCCGGAACATTTAGGAATGGTTTTACTTCCGCATGCACATACTCCGATAAGGTAGCATACGGACAATCACACCGTTTTCTTCCGTTTCCAATGGCAGCAAGCATGCACATGATACTTAGCTGTCGACGGAAACGGCCGACCGCATACGAAGATAATGTCATGTTAATTTCTAATTGGAGGATCTTAATCGGGGTCCCTTTGGCGCGCTAATGAATATACAGGAATGTTTCATTCATACGTACATGTAAATACAGCCAGTTCACGCATACAGCGATATATATGTTACAGGGAATAAGTGTAATCAAAGATTTCATGTAATTCCTGAAATGTTCAGTGATTACGTGTAATTCCTGATCATTTAAGGGATTACATGAAATCCCCAAAATTTTAGGGATTACATGTAATTCCTAAAATATTTAAGCATTTTTACACTTATTTCCTGACGGCCAAAACTCATATAAAATGATCAAATTGCTATAATGATAGATATTTTACATGTTCATAATATAAAATCCTATGGCTGAAGAGAAAAAAATGATTAGAATACGTATATAATCAGAGATGCTTAAAAATTAAGACTGATTATGTTAATTCAAAATTGAAATATCAGAAAAACTCTTGAGCAGACAATTTGGTTGCACAGATATATTTTGGCCCACTGATATGTGATAATAAATCAATCTCTGTAATACATGTACTCTGTAAAACTATATGCATGGAATCTTGATTGGACTTTGTAACTCATTACAGCAATTGTATCGAAGAACCATGGTGATCGGTTCGTCCAAATATCTTTTCTTTGCATCTATTCAATTTCAAAGAAACTTGTTGCAATTAAAATTCTTAGTATTTAGATATACACGAAGGATGGGGGTGTCAAAAGTTTTTACCGGGAAAAAGGAATAATTTACTAGTATATAGATGTGTTTTATGGACCTTTAACTCATTTGTGTCACACTTATGCCCTTTGCCGTGTGGAGCTCGTAAAAAAGTTCCCCGCGAGGGGTTTGACAGTAAGTGTTTTGAATATTTTCCCTGACATGGTCGCCATAGCACTTTCTATATAGAAATAACCTCCGACAGTGCATGCATCTTATATAATTTGTTCATTTTCGTACATGAACATCGACGGCGGGTGCGGCTAGCCAACAGGGGATGCTTACTCCTCCCGGGCACCTGGTCCGACCTCTAGCTTGTTAGGGGTCCGTCGATGTACAATTTGGTGCTCTATTGTGAGTGCTGTTGAGATTTTCGTCAGGATCTTCTTTACCTCATTTGTGTCACACCTATGCCCTTTGCCGTGTGGAGCTCGTAAAAAAGTTCCCCGCGAGGGGTTTGACAGTAAGTGTTTTGAATATTTTCCCTGACATGGTCGCCATAGCACTTTCTATATAGAAATAACCTCAGACAGTGCATGTATTTTATATAATTTGTTCATTTTCTTGCATGAACATCGACAGCGGGTGCGGCTAGCCAACAGGGGATGCTTACTCCTCCCGGGTACCTGGTCCGACCTTTAGCTTGCTAGGGTCCGTCGATGTTCAATTTGGTGCTCTATTGTGAGTGCTGTTGAGATTTTCGTCAGGATCTTCTTTAACTCATTCATACTGGTGATTTTTATCATTTCTTTTTACTTTTTACACCTAATCGCTTGAGCCGACCTGATGAAAGAATCTTATGTACAGGGTTTGAATAACCTAGACGAATATTTGCATTTTGTTTGCAAATGTCGACCAATCATATTGCAAAGAGTTATTCTATCCGTGCAAGTAGGTCACGAATGATTACAGTATACCGTCAGTCATGATTAATGGTAATGAATTAACTACGAAATTTGGTGAATATTTTGATGAGATAAAGCCTGACGATTTTCTCAACAGCACCCATAATAGAGCACAAAATTGAGTATCAATGGACCCCTAGCAAGCTAGAGGTGGGACCAGGTGCCTGAGAGGAGTAAGCACCCCCTGTTTGGCTAGCCGCAGCCGCCGTTGATGTTCACGCATGGAAATGATAACAATATCTAAAATAAATGCAGTGTCTGAGATTATGTCTATATAGAAAGTGCAATGGCGACAATGTCAGGAAAAATATTCAAAACTTTTACTGTCAAACTCATCGCGGGGAACTTTTTTACGAGCCCCATACTGCAAAGGGCATAAGTGTGACAGAAATGAGTTAAAGAAGAATTACCTATTTTAGTTTGAATATTTTCACTTATTTGGCATCAGTGTTTCTGGGTACTTGAGGATATTCAGCATCAACTGAGCCAAAATGATATACTTGAAAAATTGAAATAAGGAGACATTAAGGTTAGGAAATAAGTGTAAAAATGCATGAAAAATTCACGAATTACATGAAATACCTGACCAATTTCAGGAATTACATGACAAATATGGATAATGACCATGTTCCTGTATACAGCACAAAATCGACAACTCAGAAAATTAGAAACCGAAGGCATACAAAATCAGGACAAAACAGGAACCAAAGCAAACAAACAAAAACCTCCACCACACGAAAAGAAGCGAACCCCCGACACGGGAGTGAGACCAGATGCCCAGGAAGAGTAAGCATCTCCTGCCTGCATGCAACACCCGCCTCTTCAATTCGGTAGAACTGTCACATCCGGTCACTTCCATTTCGGAAGACATAGAGCACAATGTTTGGTTTGATGGTTCAAATGGTCTATGACAGAATATCATCCACCATTCTGGAGAGTGGGATACCATAGTGTATGACGAGTTCCCCATATCGACCGTAGAACTTCCTCAGTGACGATGTTAGTCGTTCACAAACATATCCCTGACTGAGAAGCTTATCTGAAAGACGCCTAGCTCTCAGAACAAAATCCGTATATTTGGTACTTGCTCCGGCATAGCGTATCAACTGAGATATGAACACGCCATAAGCAGGCGATGAAGGGATGTTGCTACTCAGAAAAGGAAAGTTTGTAATGCTAAAATTGGAGTCGTCACGTTTGTCATAGAGTGAGGTGTTCAAATGACCATCAGTGTCGTAGGACAACATTATGTCCAAATAGGATGCTGAATTATTTGTCTCTGTAGTTTCTTTGACTTCAAGCTCCGAGGGATAGATACTGCTCAGGTAATCCGCGAATTTTGGATTATTGATGGACAACACATCGTCTATGTATCTGTAAGTGAAGTTGAAGTCAGAAGCCAAGTATCTTTTCCCTTCAGAGACCAAAGATTGAATGAATTCTTACGAGTAAAGGTAAATGTCGGCAAGGAGTGGGGCACAATTGGTCCCCATTGGAATTCCGACAATTTGCTGGAAGACCTTTCCTCCAAACACCACAAAAATGTTGTCGATCAGAAATAATAGAATACTATCTGTTTCAGTGTACTTATTGTCAGAATCGGACTTTTCTTTTACAAAGTAGGTTTTGTCATAGTTAACAAAAATAAATTTGTATTTGCGATTACCGTTCTTACATGTAAACGCATTACTTATAATTTTAGCGAGTCTTTCTTTCAATTTAGAATGTGGATTTGTAGTGTAAAGTGTCGAAAAATCAAAGGCTTTGATCGAATGGATTCTACTAAAATGAGTGGATTTCAGATGTTCTAAAAGTTCCTTCGAATTCTTTAAAATCCACGTCTGGTTGATACCACTGCGAGAATATACTGTCGAACAATACTTTTGAAGCCCAGATTTGATTTCAGATAAAACTTTGGTGAGTAAGATCGATACAGATTTGGTAGAACATTTTGAGGAACCAGCGATGAAACGTTGTTTGTATGGATTCTTATGCATTTTAGGTATGTAGTATAAGTATGGTAAATCTAAATCTAAATTGTTAGTGTCGAAGCCAAAGGAAGCAAGAGCTGATTTGTGGTTATCTATTATTTCAGAGGCAGAAAGGTTTGTTGGGGTGTAACTGGGATTTCCAGGTGTCGAATTTAAACCCAACTCTTTAACTAGACTGTCGAAATAGTACTTTTTGCAAGTAAATGTGTAACTATTTGAGGCTTTGCCCGCTGGTGTGATGACGTAATATTCTTGGAGGTAGGTAAGCTCTGTGATAACATCAGGGTCTTTAAATATAGACTCGAATCTGATGTTCACAGTTGATTTTAATCGGTAAATTCTAGATAAAAGTAGCCCTCTGATTGATTTTATCCATTCGGAAAGGGTGTCGAGCTGTACATCCTCTTTCTTTGCCCAACGTCTTGCATATTCCTCACAAGAGTCCATGATAATTTTGACATTTTTGGTTCCATGTAAAGGACATACTTTCTCTGTATTTGGGACCCTTTTTTAACAATTCTCTCAACTTGTCGTTCTTGGCTATACTTAAGTCACCAGTAATAACGTGTAAGGAGAGTAGTTGAAATCCGCTGAAGAACATTCGCAAGGAAGTGGATGTAGTGAGGGATTACTTGAATCAATACACTGCAAGAATCGTTTGTAATTGTAAATTTCAGATGCAACTGTTGGTGTGTAGCTATAGGAAATACAAGGAGTGACTGTCTCTTTTCTTTTGAAATATGGTGGGATTTTTTCTGTGACAATTCTGTGATTCAAAATTTGACCAAGATTCAGTTTATCAATACCTTTGTTTGCAAATCTTATTTTAATGAAAGGACGGTTTGTTTTCTCCTCTTATTTATCTGATCTAACTGCTTGAAATAAACGAAAAGTAGAAATGTCCTAGATGACTCCTTGTAGTCTGTATTCTGGGGAACGTGTATCGGTATATGTGAGGTCCTTCGTATATTCGTAGATTTCGTGTAACTTCCGTAAAGGAACTGAGTATAATTTTGTACGAATATAATGCAGGCCTAGAAGCTCATTCAAAAATGGAACCAAGTCATCGAAGGAGAAACTATGTATCTCAGGCCTATTATATTTACGAATGCCATGACTTCGAGGTCTTCTTTGTGGTCTGTTGAATAAGCTCACTGAGTGTAAAACAAAGTCTTTTTTCGGTATATTATGAATGAAATACACATATGAGCATTTAAAGTACAATGTAGATAAAAACGTATTTATAGATTTTATAATGTATTTATTTTTAAAAAGGTACGATTAAAGGGCGAGGGGTTCCGAATGCAATGGGGAGTAGCTACGATCGCACGCGCGTTGCCCCCGTGCAGATCCATTGAGAAACTGTTGAAAACGTCACACTTCTACCTTTTTCTATAGAGATAAGACGTTTCAGATTTTTTTTTTTCTGGTGAGAGTCATATTTAAAACTTAGGAAATAAAAGAGGATTCTGAAGATGTGCATAGTAGACCTATATAGGATCACTTGCAGATATCCATCACCTTGACTTAAGAAAAATAATGAGATCGTGGATTTCCCTATAAATATGCTAGTATCAATTTGCAACTAATTTGATGTATAAATTCAAGATGAAAAGGAGTTTAATTTGTTCTCTCTCTCTCTCTCTCTCTCTCTCTCTCTCTCTCTCTCTCTCTCTCTCTCTCTCTCTCTCTCTCTTATGAAAACATGCGTAAGTTATTTACGAAACAGATAAGACAGATTTTCAAGCTTTGTGTCTCACAGATGTCTATAGTGTCACGGATTATATTTTACATTGTTGCATAATAGCTATACTGCTTCCTGAATGCTTTCTGTCAAAAAAAATAGTGATTCTTTGTATGTAATGTAAGTCAGTAATTTTTGTTCGACAAAACTTTTGAAATAAGTTTATAGTATTAGTGTTCATTATGGATATCAGAAGATCAAAAGGTGAGATGTACTTAGGCACTGTCCATTTGATATTCGGGGGGGGGGGGGTTAAAAAATAGTTTTGCTCTGAATTTTGATGAAAAAAATAATTTGCTTCTGATGTGTCAGAGAAAAATAATCCTGTTCTTACTATTAATCTGAATTTGAAGAATTACCATAAAATTTGTCTTAAAATTCCTGCAAATTTTAAATTCAATATACAAGCTTTGAGGGAGACCTTCAGTTTTTCCACAATTTACAATTCTAAATTTGAAAATATGTCTAGAAGACCCCCTCAGATCATCTTACTTGTACCTTATATAAATTTTGTTAACTGAGAATTATATTGTACAATTCTTCTGTCTCTCTGTTTATAAGTGAATTAAATTTTTGCGTTAAAATATTTTACCCGGTAAGTAACATTTTAGAGTTATGGGTAAAAATAAAGAAATTCTATTGACAAGACACAAATAATGTACATGTAAATAAATTGCACATCACTAGCTAGAAAAAAATTTTCTTGCTCCAACTTTGCAAGAAAAAAAAAATTGCTCCGGTTCGGCGAAAAAATAATCTTTCTCCGACAAAAAAAAAACCCAAGCCCCCCCCCCCCCCCCCCCCCCCCCCCCCCCCCGTATCATAGTTTGGGACGGGATTATAAAAATAAATCTTTGCCTATATTTGTATAGAATATAAAGAACATTCATGAACCGGAAGCGGTCAGAATTGTTTCAAATGTATCAAATGGATCCGAGAGGCAAAGCCTAACATAGATTTCGACACCAAGGTAACCAAGGTAACCAAGGTATAAAAAGTTGACTTGTACCTTAAAGCAAGACTAAATGATGCAGTTACAATTAAGGCTACAGGAAACTAGCTCAAGTTCATTCACAGGTCCGCCCACTTTAACGTTACACACAGTATTCTCTTATGCGATTTGCACAATCCTGTCGTAACTCTTCGTCTGATTGAAATGTTTCCCATAGACGAATCCGCGTTCAAAAAGATCGGCTTCGTACCTAAATTTCGTGCTATCTGATGTCATGAAACGTCGGGAATGCATTAAAAATGTTATAAAAAGACTCTAAGTTATCGATCTATTCATTAATGAATTGGATTTAAAACCATTTTCTGCAGAGCTGGCAACTTGTTTCGCTCCTGTCTCAATACAATTAGCTGTATGTTTAATTTAACTTTTTTTCTGGTTTTTTTTTTTTTTTTTTTTTTTTTTTTTTTTTTTTCATTATTATTTTTTTTGGGGGGGGGGGGGTTATTTTATTTTGTTTTAGTCGTGGGTGGATGGGGGTGTTTGCCTGTTTTTTGTATGCCCTTGTTCCTTGTTTCTTTATAAATGAGGTGCCTTTTGTATTATATGTATAATTTCAAATACATAGTTTTACCAGAAGTAAAAGAAACCATTTTTTCCTTCATCTAGTGTTAAAGAATATAAAGGGTGAACACTTAAAGTCTAAATACATGTAGATGACACACGACTATGGAAAATTTAGAAGAATGAAAATGTTGAAATAACGTGAAATATGTGTTGGGTATTTTGCTATTTACAAAAATATAGAAAAAAAGCGTGAAATATATATACGTGGGTTTCATTTTTTTTTTTTACATGAAGAAGATTTAATTATTGAAAAAAGAAAAGTAATTAAATTACAGTTATTCGATATACTTCTTGTCACATGACTCAGTGACGTAGGTAGATCTACCTTTATATCTCGTATTCGTAAAGTAAAATCAATCAATATAAGCAAATCATAGTTATGTAGCATCGCTATTTTACCTTGGACTGTCAAAGAACTGTGAGCTAGTTTTATAAGACTGGGGTCTTTTTATTTATTAAAAAAGTAGGAATTATTCAAATGATTAATATCATGTATAAAAAATGCTCATTGTAGGAAATTTTCTTTCAAAATGAAGGAGCTACACAATATGTCTACTTTTTTAGACAATCTATCCCATGAAGAAAACATCGTGGATTACTTTTCACGGATGGAATTCAAAGTTGCCTATGGATTGATTGTTTCCATAATAATAATTTTGAACGTTTTTGTCATTTTGGTCATTTCGCTCAACAGATCCCTTCGGGAGACCTCGCTCAATTGGATCACCATGAGCTTGTCTTTCACGGACTTTATCGTTGGATGTTCCATTCGTCCGATGATCAGCATGCAAGACGTCGACAACTTTCTGGGATGTGTCATCGCCTTTTCGTTCTACGTCACGGCGATCGCCGCCTCTAGTTTTCATCTTCTGTTGATCAGCCTAATTCGGGTATACGGATATCTGAAGCAGAAGACTACCTTCCGAAAAATTAAGAAAAAGACGGTTTTCGTTGTCGTCTGCTTGACGTGGACTTTGGCCATCATCGTAGACGTAAATGAAAACGTATACTGGCTGGACATGGAAAAGAATACTTTGATAGCTGGTTGTAATTTTGCCTCACTTTACAAAGAGAACTATAGGGATGTTACTAGATTCCACAGTATTGTCCATTTGGTAACTTTGCTTTTCACCATGCTTTGCAATTTTGGACTTGTGTTTAAACTTTATTTTCGAGGAGTTGCGCAGACATCTCCATCAGCAGGTGAAAACATTGTACCAAGTTTTCCTCAAGACAACAGCAACAAAAGTACTTTGAACAGAGAGTTACAGAAGGGAAGTAACGTCCACAATAACGAAAATGAAAATAAATACGACAAAGCAACAACATCCACTTATACAGGAAGTATAACGTCACATCCGGTCGCCGAGTTTTGTGTTGAATTTCCCAGTTCCGGTGGAACAGATACGGACGGTAAGTCAGATGGTGTGTGGCATATGAAAAAAAGTAATGTCAAAACAATACTGGAAGGGGAAAATATTGTTTCGGAATACGATTCAGAATCCGGAATGTACATAAGTCAGTCTTCAATCAGAAGCCCAGTTCTTGACGGACGCAAGGTCTATACAGAAGTAAAACCAGATATTGGGCTTACAATACCTAAACATGTCGATCTCGAAAGCAGGGCGTCAATATTAAGCAACGATAAAATAAAAGGATGTATTCTAAATCCAACTATTATGACACGCCATCGTCACATCCGGGCAATCTGGACCTTAGTTATCATTGTTTTGGCGCATGCGGTATTTACTGGACCTTTCTATCTGTATCTATTCGTGCGCGGCTTTATGGATAAAGAAGAGACTAGATGTATTCGGATAGAAATGATCTTGTTGGCTTTTGCTACAGTGAACTCAATTGTCAATCCCATTCTGTACATTATACGGGTACCCGAATTTAGGCAAGTAATCAAAGACTTTAAAAAGAAAATCACTTGTAAATCTAAAGTTCATGTTTTAGTATGAAAATTGATTTGAAATAAATGTAAGAGAGAATTAATACTAACTACTTGACTATGAACTGCTTGTAAATAAAATGTTATTTGTTACTAGTATGTGATATAAACATGTTTCTAATGTTGAATATTTCTCGACTCTTTTTACGGTGCACGGAATCCATCGCTCATTGACGATGTATTATGTTTCATTAGTATTTTTATATAAAAAGACAGAAAAATACAGATATGGTTCTTATTTTGAGACTATCTGTATAATTGAAGTCAGCCATCACTTTGACGATGGACTGGCTGACAAAGTTACAACCAACGATTATTTCTGTTTGAAAAATGACATAGAATAAACATCAAAGAAGTGTCTATCAGTTAGTCGAGAAGGCAAGGTCAAGTCATGAGAATTCCCATCGGAACGGTTGCGACCCTCGGAATGAATAACATTCCGAAGTGAGACCAGAACTTACATACACTACTAAAAAGAAGACAATTTTCAAATACAAAAAAAAATTGTACGCTGAAAATATCCAAATTCTTGTAATTGAAATACGCATTTATTAATACATTGGTGAAATGGTATTAATTTGTATCGTCTATAATTGATTTATTTATTCATCTTTTTATTTATTTATCTATTTATTTATTTATAAATTTATTTTATTTATTCCAGATTTATTTATTTATTTATTTATTTATTTATTTATTTATTTATTTATTTATTTAGTCATTTGTTTTCTTAATATCTATTATTTTTCTTTAATATTATTTATTTTTATCATTTATATTTATTTACATATCACGTTTTACAACTTGTAGTTCAAAATGGGGAAAATAATATTGTAACTTCACAGAGCTCGTTTAACGAATGTGGTATGGAATAATTTTAAAATGTCTCAATATCCTTACTACGTGATTTTTATCTAATGTAGTTACATGTTTATAGATAAAGTTACCCCAATACACACCAGACAATTACAAGTCTCGAGATACACGATTTCGGGATCGTATGATATGTAATACATGTAGATATCAACTCGAATCTCAGCATCATTCTTAATTATTGAATATTATACAATAATTGCACAGTGATGAGGTCTTATCACTCCATAAATCATCATATCGACCGAATCATTTGATATTCTGGGGGGCTTGGGTTTTTTGTCGGAGCAAGATTATTTTTTTCGCCCCGGACCGGGGCAAAATTATTTTTTTCTTGCAAAGTTGGAGCAAGGAAATTTTTTTATAAAAATTTATGTGAATATTAAGAATGTTTGTTTTTTTTTTCAATAGAAATTCTCTATTTTTTCTTTAATTACCCCAAACATTATTTTTATGTAAAACTTGTATTCACTTCTCAAGTGAGAGAGATGAAAGATTTTTACAAAATAGGCAATATATAATTTTTAGTAAAGAAATTGTTTGCGAGGTCATGAAACATATAAGAGGGCCTGATGCAAGTTTTTACATGTAGAAATGAATTCTCCTTCCTAGCTTGTATATAAGATTAAACACTGTGTTGATACATGTATCTATTAATAGTGAAAAGTTATATTGATAATGTATACAAGCATGTTAATTAAATCAGTAACATGCATTTTTTGAGTTGGCAAAGCCAACTATTCATTGGAATCGAATGCCCCAGTTAGGGCCTGCACGAACCGTGCAACGGTCAAAAATCTGTAGTCTTACTCTAGTAAGAAATAGTACCACTATTATTTGGACAAAAACATTTTAAACGACACAATGAGTGCAAGTTGTAAATGATGATTGCAATGCAATTATTGGAGTAAAAAAATGGTCTATAGAGCTATTTGTAATGAAGATTCGGAGTGTAGTTCTCGTATCGCGTAGGAATTCAACTTTTAAGTAGTCCAAAGTAGCACTGCGCTATGCCGGCCATGCGGCATTTTTCCGGGGGAATGACCAGATGTTAGGCCTAATGATAGTTATTATAACCATGTCGATTTATATTTCATTGATGAAAAGATAGATATAAAATAGTCTGTTGATGTCAATATAAATCGCTATGGTTCTTGCGTCTTAAGATCAGAGGACACTCGGAAGGCCATACGATGAACGGCGAACTGGATTTGTAGTAAGTTCTTGAAAATAACTGATAGAATATTTGAATATTTTCTTATCTGTTGTATAAAGGATTATGAAAAACCACAATTCGAAAGACTAGATCGTCTATTTACTGTATGTCGTTATCTGTTTATCGAAGTTCGATTTTTGGGAAGGAGGGGGGGGGGGGGGTTGTGTTGTGTTTGATGGGGTGAATGAACGATGTACATTACAGTTCGGGTTATAAGAAGAGCATTGTCCTCGAGGAATATAATTTTTCAAGGCTGAATAAATCTTCACCTAATGACTGCAATAAATGTATATACATGTATGTCCATGTACTACTTGTAGTATTCCATCACACTCACTTCATCACGTTTTATTACTGTGGGCTTGGATATTCATGGAAACGCTGGGAAAAATATTCTTTTATCCCATATTTACAGAACTGTACTCGTATAAAGCAAAATGGCAAATCGATCATCCACGTTGACTATGACGTTTGATCTGTTGATAAGGCATAGGAAAAGTACTATTTTTGACGTTTTTGCACATACCGGTAAGGAGAAAAATATTCGACACACTGCGTCGCTTCAACCTTGATCAAAAGATGGCAGAAAAGTAAAGAAAACTTATCGAACATCAATCACTTGGGTGTGATCATTGATAACGTCACAAGGAAATCATTTAATTTCTATTGTTATTATTAAGAAACGACGATTCCGTTTGGCCGAGAAATTTTGTTGATACCTTTATCAACACCAAACGGAAGTACGTGCTTAGCAACGTCGTTAGCAACACTGTTTCAAAGCCGCAAATAAACGTTGGAAAGCAACAAAATGAAATGATAAGTAATCAATGTAATATGTTTTTGGTTGATCGAGGTATCGACACCAAAAATTGAGGAAAAACTTGTGCATCTTGCGCTATGCGCACAATGCAGTTTTCCCTAAATTTTTGGTGTTGATACCTCGATCAACCAAAAAAAAATAAAAGAATGATTCCTTAAATCTATACCTCTTGTCTGGGATTTGCTTTTGTCCATGACTCGGCAAGTCTTGTCATTGTACAAGCAAATTCTGGACATTCGGAGTGCATTTCCTTGTCGATGCTCACACCTTATGATACATGTAGATTCTATAAGTCTTAATCCTATGGGGTAAGATTTCATTTTCACGTGCCTTTTAACTGTAATGTCAATTCAGACATTTATGATGTCATTCATGAATGCTGCGTTGGCTGATCAACATATGAAAATGAATACCGGTACATAAAATTTTGTTTTAAGCGCTTTAAGACAATGTGAGAAAAATAAGCATGTACTTTTACATGTAAGACACACTTTAAAAGTTATGACTTAGATTTATGCTGGTAGGGGACTAATACCGCTTAGAGATTAAGAAAAAACAAACTTTTTATGCACCCCGGAATCAAAGATTCGGGGGTATATAGTTTTTGGCCTGTCCGTCTGTTTGTCCAAAAAACTTTGAATGGTAAATTATATGGCTTTTATATTTCACATATGTATTCCTTGTCACACAATTTTTTCATAGATACCAACATTTTTATGCCCAATGACCCTGACCTTGACCTTTCACATACTTGGTAGAAAATGGTGTTTATACTCCGCCGGGAGCATTCGTATTTCACAAACAAAGGCTTTATTCAATATTAGACTTTGCCAACTCGCAGGACTTTCAGTCCTTTGATTTTTTTTTTTTTTTTTTTTTTGATATTTTGAAATATGAACTCGCCATTACAGAAGAAGACTATGGCGAGCGAAGCGAGCCAAAATTTTTTATAGAAAGTAAAAACTGTAAAGTAAAAAAAAGTAAAAAAAATTTTTAGGAATTTAAAGCAAATTTTCTGGTTATTCTTCAAATTTAGATTACTTGTAAGAGCAAGATTATTTTTTTCTGTCACACCATAAGCAAATTAATTTTTTTCATCAAAATTCAGAGCAAAATTATTTTTTTCGAAAAAAACCCAAGCGCCCCCCCCCCCCCAGAATATCAAATGGACCGTGCCTAATTGTTTTATCATATACATGAAAACTGGAAGAGAAAAGGGTAACCATAATGTTTTGCTTCCCTAACACTGCTCACTTTTACATTTTTTCTTTCAGATAAACATTTTGTATTCTAGTAAAATGTTTTACACTTCATCTTTTATTTTTTTTTTATTTTTTTTTTTTTCTTTAAAAATGCTGCCAAATTGCATACTCAGTCATGTCAGAAACACACAGTTTGCTGCCGACTAGCGTTTTCCTCTAATACACAAAACCGGAAACGCGTCAATATGATCGATTAATCGCATTGCACGTGACCGCGTTTTGGCCAATGGGAAAGCATGTAAACGGTAACGTAAATTAGAGTATATGATAATTCATATAAGCACCAAAAATATTTTGAATACCGGATAGGACCATTAAGACCAAAAAGTTCTATCCATTCTATTGAAAATAAAGTCTGTTTATCATCCATACATCATGTGAATGATTGAAAATACTAAGACTACCGTATAGCAATGAAGTACCCGGAGAATAATTGATATATTTTTTCAATCCTTGAAATATTCTGTATACTTGTAAAATGCACTGCTTTTGAAGGCATGAATATATATATATTGAAACTGAACTAATTTAAACGACCTATCTTAAAACATACAAAACAAAAGAAAGTGATAAAGATACATAGCAGAAATCCAGTGCAGTCGGGATTGTTTACAAGTAAACTTTCAGAAGCCTTTCAATTTCAAGTCAAACTTACAAGTTCAAGGTTCATTGTTTATTTACGAGTCACATGTCATATACTACGGAGCCTATAGAAGATTCTTGACCTACTTTTTCCGCTTGAGTGATTTTACTTTTTAAAGCCAATATACATGCACTTAGAAATATGTTTAAATTTTCCTGGCGCGAGGTGACCTTCGTAATCTGTGATTACCTGTGTTTGTTTGTTTGAATATTTTCGTTATTTTTTATTTATTTATTTTATTTATTTTTTTTTTTTTTTTTTGGAGGGGGGGGGGGTCTTTTGTTAAGCGTAAGCCCAAGCAATGGAAATTCAAACCTATTTCCCAGGTAGCCGTCAACCGGAATTTACATATCAGCGCTAGAGTATGACTGTTCTAAAATTCTAAATTTTCACGGTAAAAAAATTTCAAAATACCAAGAAGCTTTTAGGTCAAGATATCCGCTTTCATAAACTAGTAAAGATCTGGAAATTTTACAAAAAAAAAACCATTGTCAGCTTCTTTTGAAATTCGGACCTAAGCAAGCAACAGGGTAAATAACTTTGGGTTATCTGCCTTTTATGGTGATATAATAAACAAAATTAGAAGGATCAAAGGTAGACAGCATAACCAACGAAAATGATTGTCAGAATCATATATCGCCTTTTACATGTAGGATTTGATCCCAACGTCACCAAACGGACACTCGGCATGGCAATTGGCAAATCTACAGCCTTGTACCAGTGCATTCTTAAAACTTGCACTGTGACTAACTGTGACGACTCTGAATGTCGGTCGTACTTCTCGGGTGAAAACATGCATGAGCTCGCCACTGCTGGCGGAGCACGGATTGTATTTCGTGCGCCCCCTTTTTATAACCATTTACATATTCATCTGTGTTGCTTGGGCTCCTTCGTTTTGCTGTCTTGTTCGTGTGGTCATCTAACCATAGGGAGGCTATTTTACAATACAATTGTGCGTTCATGGAGACCGTTGGGTAAACATAAATGTGGTTGTACGCAAGAAATCCGGATAATCACACCATTTGCTCAGATGGCCGTCCTAAGTCGACACCGATTGCCCATTGGTCTCGTTGGCTTAAACCTAAGTATGGTGCGCACACTTTTTGCGGCTTCGCAACAGTACGTGAAAACTGTATATTGGTACCTCTGGTGTTTTAGTGCTTTGATTTGGGGATTGCACTCGAGTCTGGATTGAGTTTCCTTTTCTTTATATTTATAAAACAAACAATGGGAAGACGTGAAAATCTAAAGACAACGCATGAATTATCCAAGAGAGTAGTGTCATATGTAATATGGGCAGTTTTATCAATTGTCATACTCATTAGGACTATAGTCCTATATTATCGAAATTGCACATATTATATATGAACGTAGCATCTCATGTTAGGGAAGCAAAGAAAGTGGCAAAAAATTATCTTTATGTCTCATTTTAGTTGTTTTATAAGATTATCTGGCCTTTCTTAGATTATATACCCAGTGTTAATTGTTGGGACTACATTTCTGTCTTGAAAATAGTAAATCTTTTAGCTGGCGCATAAGGAGAAATAGCTTGTTGTGGCTTTTTCTGGTATCTGTTTCTGGTATCCGGTTACTTCCGATATGGAAGTAACCGGATGTGACAGTTCTACCGAGTTGAAGCGGCGGGTGTTGCATGCAAGCAGGAGATGCTTACTCATCCTGGGCACCTGGTCTCACTCTCATATCGGGAGTTCGCTTCTTTTTATATGGTGGAGATTTTTGTTTGTTTGCTTTGGTTCCTGTTTCATCCTGATTTTGTATTCCTACGGTTTCTGATTTTCTGAATTATCGATTTTGTGCTGTATACAGGGATATGGTCATTATACATATTAATCATTTTAAACATGGGCCCCGTTGTATCATATCCCACCTATCTTGCTTTTGGTACCTTTGGACATAACTTTCGCACTCTTTGGTCATATTATATCGTTTAGATGGAGGCCTCCCCGGATCATTGACGAGCGTTGAGTACTCGCGACGTGCAAATCTGGCCCATGTTTCAACTTAATCTGTAACATTTCTTAACTATCGAATTTGATGTACTAGCTGGTGAGTGTCACTGCTGGTGGACCAGGAGTCCTCGAGGGGACATAAAGCCAAGTTCGATCAACTTTGGTTGATCGTGTCTTCAACGCAATGGCAAATTTCTGTTATCCAAAATTCCTTATAGTTTTTTACACGTGGGTCTTGTAGCATCATATCCCACCCATCCTGCTACGTCTTTTGGTACCTTTTGGACATAACTTTCACACTCTTTGGCCATATTACATCGTTTAATTTGAGGATCACGGACGAGGGTTAAGTACCCAAAACGCGCATGTTTGGTCCATGCTGCACATATACCTGTTCTTAATTGATGCTATTGAATATGAAGACGATTAACATGAAAAAAGATTAGAGGTAAACGAACAACATCATAATAAGTACGTATATATACAGAAGGGTTCTTTGATCTGTTAGGAATAATATTAAAGATTTTCTCTCTCTCTCTCTCTCTCTCTCTCTCTCTCTCTCTCTCTCTCTCTCTCTCTCTCTGAAATCTAGAGAATATAGAGTTGCAGTCAGATGTAATATTGTGTTATTATTTTACGAGTGCAAATGTACGAATCTCAAAACACGGCTTCGTTTGCCAGTAAGTCAGAACAAAGACAAATACCTCGGGTTTACTTCATAACGATGCTGAATTAAACATTAGTTTTAAATTGCATGGTTACGATGGAAAAACAGTAAATGTTATTTACATCATTTATATTTTTCGTACGCGTTCCCTTCGTAAGACATTTTCTAGCTCATAATGTTAAACGTCTTCAAATTTAATAGCATCATTTAAGAACAGATACATTTGCAGCACGGACCAGACATGTACGTTTCGGGTACTTAACCGTCGTCAGTGATCCTCAATCTAAACAATGAATATGGCCAAAGAGTGTGAAATTAATTACGTCCAAAATGTACCGAAAGACGTTGCAGGTTGAGATTGGTGGTATATGATGCATCAGGACCTACGCTTTAGAAATTCCAAAAAAAAAATGAAAACAGAAATTTTCGAATGCGTTGAAAAAAAAGATCAACCGAAGTCGATCGAACTTGGCTACATGTGCCCCCGGGGACTCCAGGTCCACCAGCAGTGACACTCACCAAGTGGTTCAAATGTTCAACATTTTCAAATCCAATAGCATCATTTCAGAACAGATAAATTTGCAGCATGGACCAGACATGTTTCGAGTAATATATGACGTCATGGCTTAGAAAAAATAGTAAGATATTTAGACAAAACGATAAAAATCATATCGCAATTTTGCTATGTTTCATAAGCAATACAAAACTGCTTTACAAACGTAGAAAAGTATAGCATTGTTTTTGTGTCGCCTGCGAAGCATAGCGACACTTAGGGATCACTTTGTCCGTTGTCCGTCTGTCCGTCCGTCCGTCCGTCCGTCAGTCCGTCTGTCTGTCTGTCACACTTTGGGTGTCACAGCCCATAACTTTTGAATGGTAAGTGATAGGGCTTTGATATTTCACATGTGTATTCCTTGTGACAAGACCTTTCTACACATACCATAATTTTTGACCTAGTGACCTTGACCTACATATTTGACCTACTTTTCAAAAATAATAAGATTACTTATATCTTTTGATTGGTAAGGGATAGGGCTTTGATATTTCACACATGTATTCCTTTTGACTAGACCTTTGTAAACATACCATAATTTTTTACCTTGTGACCTTGACCTAGATATTTGACCTACTTTTCAAAAAAAGTTAAAATTTGCTATATCTTTTGAATGGTTAGTGATAGGGCTTTGATATTTCACATGTGTATTGATTGTAACAAGACCTTTCTACACATACCATATTTTTGACCTAGTGACCTTGACCTATATATTTGACCTACTTTAACAAAAAATTAAGATTGTATATATCTTTTGATTGGCAAGGGATAAGGCTTTGAAATTTCACTTGTGCATTCCTTGTAACAAGACCTTTCTGCACATACCATGATTTTTGACCTTGTGACCTTGACATAGATATTTGACCTATTCTTCAAAAAAGTTGGGATTCGCTATATCTTTTGATAGGTTAGTGATAGGTCTTTGATATTTCACATGTGTATTCTTTGTGACAAGACTTTTTTAAACATACCATAATTTTTTACCTAGTGACCTTGACCTACATATTTGACCTTTTTTCTAAGGATTGCGTATATCTTTTGAATGCTAAGTGATATAAGGCTTTAATACTTCACACATATATTTCTTATGATGTGACCTTTGTTTTGTTACCAAAGTATTTAGGTAGTGACCTTGACCTAGTTGATTGACACTATTTTCTGAAAATTTGAGATTGACCATATCTTTCAATTGGTAAATAAGAGGTCTGATATTTCACATATGAATTTCATTAGACAAGACTTTTATAGTGATACCAGTAAATTTGAACCATGTGATTTACCTCCTAGAATAGGCCGCTTCGCAGGCGACACAAGCATTCCTTGGATTGCTATTTTTATTAGTTTGGTTCTGTTTTACCAATGATTAGACTTGATTGGCAATTATATCAAGCATTGATCATGGTGTATAACCTTTAAATTGTTTTGATTTTTCAAGAGGATTCAATTTGTGAGTCAGACTGGTCACTTTATTTTTGCCTAACTCGTGTTCAATTAAAGTTGGAAACACAGGAAATAAACGCGATTTCCTCCTTTTTCTATCATGCAAAGGGTCTACCATACACGGTTCAATTAAGTAAGAATTTGCAAATACTGGATAAAAAATTTCTGCTTAAACTCTTTGTTTCCCTGGACACAGACAGAGTTAGCGTCTTTGTGAGGAAAAGATAAACGTATTAAATTCCTTCACGACATGCACCCGGAACGTGCATATCTGGTCCATGCTGTAAATTTATCTGTTTTTAAATGATGATATTGAATTTAGACGTTTAGCACATGTACAATCGTACAATGGATACACTGATGTTTGTGTGTTCCTATGCCTTTGTCGCATCATGAAATAAAAGTAGATAACTACAAAGTAAGAAACGACAAATGAGGTTACATTTCCAAGAATAAGCATTGTACTTATTTTATGTATATAAATACTATCAACAGCAAATATAAATTAAAAACGGCAAATCTTCCATATATATATATATATATATATATGATATAATGTTACTACTGATATTCTTTGTCATTACCCTTCTTCGACGAAGTAAAACAAGTCAAGATTTAGTAGTGCTCACGCATCATGTAATAAAAGTAGATAACTATTATGTAAGAGACAACATTTGAGGTCGCACTTCCAAGAATAAGCATACTTATGTATAAATAATATACACAGCAAATATATAATCAAAACAGCAAATCTTCCATATATGAATGGTATAATGTTACCTACTGATATCCTTTGTAATTACCTTCTTCGAGGAAGTAAAAACGTCACAATCTTAATTAGTACATCCATTAGTCAGGACTACTGTCCGCGGGGCTCTCTTCGGAAACCAGACAAACGCAATTTTGATTTATTAATCATGCACAAATTCTTATTAAATAGTTACCATTCAATAGAGTCTGCTTAGTCGTAAATTTTGGTAAATATATGTTATATGGTCGTGAGATTATGCAATCAAATATTCAGACAAAATACTTCTAAGACAGACGTATTCAATAATATTCCAGCGTGACGATGAATACTTTAACTTTGATACCTAATTCTCAGCGTAACGAAGTCAAAGGATAAAAAAAGTAGCGTAGGAAATAAAGTTTGATTGCGTATACTGACTATCGTTTAGCTAATACCGAAACTTAAGACTAAGCGAGATCTATTGTCATGTAAATTTTTGCATGAGTAGTCCAAATCGCGTTTATCCTTTCACCGAAGTGAGACGCGCAGACCCATGTTGAACTGAAACCCCTCTGCGCAGAGATAATGGATCAACACTAATTAAGTCCTCATTAAAGGGATCTAAGATAGTATCTAACATCAAATATCTTGATCTTGACGGAGTGGCATGGCCATTTGCATGTACTATGATCGAAGTCTCTATTCTCTTTCTTAAGCGAATAATAAATAGACATTTTAAATGTTCGCGGACTTCGGACTTCGGACACCGCACTTGGAGGGGACTCTGTCAAAAACGAAAATTGTTGATGTTATCCCCATGAACGTAGAATACTTAATGTGAAAATTTATTTAATTTTATGTATGAATATACATCTCTAAAGCTATCAAGCGTAATTTCGTCCATTGTGTGGTCACATTTTATGTTTTTGAATGCATTTGATTTCTTTTATATGACCCCTTACGTGCGATCGAAGTCCGGAGTGCGAAGTCCGAAGTTCGTCAACTTGAAAAATGTCCAATACGAGGGCGAGTCAATATATTCGCAACCTTGACCATTTCTAATAGATGGCGGATTTTCTTCTTCGAGTTTTTATTCAAAGTTTTTACCTTGATACAAAATTGAATTAAAATGAGTAAATATATATTGTTAAATTAGATATAAAATGTAGGTAAATATGGCTAGTAGGGAAAATGCATGCTTTCGTCTGAGTTGAGAATCGTGTTGTACTGTAAATAAGTTCCTGTAACTAAAATGTAAAACATGGGAGATTCCATTCGAGTTATAGTATGTTTCATGTTCATCATTCTATGCAAGCATAAAATTATGTATAGCAAAATTCAAACGATTGAGAACGACTACAGAAGAAGGAGCCTGGCCTTAAAAAAAGAGTATATACTATTAAATTATTTTGTATTTGTTGTGAGGTTCATGATCATGCAAATTTCTTTTATGATGTTAATGAAATGGAGAAAATAAGCATAAAAAACTGACAAACTGAATCACTTCATACTAAGGAGCAATTGTCTCTGTATTTGAGCTTAATCAAAACACGGTCAAGATCACTGGGTCAAAGATTCGTGGGGTTTTTCTTTTCTTAAACGACAGAAGTAATGTTACCCAAGAATATTCTACTATGTCATAAGCTTGTTCGAGGATCTATCGGTCAGGAAATAGGTTCATCTCAAGAAAAGGGAAGGATCTCCAGCATGACCATTCTGCTCTGACCCAGCGGAACAAACCAACACGAAAGTGACACATAAATGGCGTCAGACAAAACTACATCCCGCCACAGACACATCAATATGCATTAGACCATTATACAAAACAGACAAAAACAGTCGAAACAGACGTATACAAAAATCAATGACAAACAAAGGAGGGGATCTCGCACAACACCAGGTTGCAGCACCTACAGCAAAACCCAAAAACACCCAATTCAAAAAGACAAAGCAGACAAGCACAGAAAGAGACACATAAGGGACAAGGAACATGAACGCACATCACAGAAACATCAAACACAAATGACTACACATAAACCAACGAGACCAATGGGCAACCGATGCCGACTGCCGATAGCAGAAGGTGTGGTTATCCTGGATTACGTGCGCACAACCCTCCCACTTTTCCGATTACCCAGAGGTCTCGAAGAACGTACAATTGTGGTGTAAAACAACCTTCTCATTGTCAGATGACCACACACAAACAAGACCGCAAAACGCAGGGGCCCAAGCACCACAGATGAGTATGTAAATGGATATCAAAAGAGGGTGTACGTAATACAGTCCGTGCTTTGCCGGCTGTAGCGAGCTCATGTATGTTATCACCCGAGAGGACAGAGAGGACAACACATAAATAGAAAAAGAAGGGAGGAGATCTCCAACAAGACCCCGTTGCAGCATCAACAGTAAAACACCAAAACACCCGATGCAAAAACACAAAAGACGAGTACAGCACGAGACGGAAAAGAGACACACGACATGTAAACATCAAACACAAAAGACTACACATAAACCGACGAGACCAATGGGTAACCGGTGCCGACTTTGGACGGCCATCTGTCACGCAAGTAGCAAATGGTGTGGTTATCCTGGATTACGTGCGCATAACCCTCTCACTTCTCCAATTACCCAGAGGTCTCGAAGAACGTACAATTGTGGTGAAAAACTACCTCCTCACTGTAAGATGACATCACACAAACAAGACCGCAAAACGCAGAGGCCCCAGAGACACAGATGAATATGTAAATGGATATAAAAAGAGGGCATGCGTAATAAAGTCCGTGCTCTGCCGGCTGTAGCGAGCTCATGTATGTAATCACCCGAGGAGTCCGACTGACATTCAGAGAGAACAGGTGGTCGGGGCCCTGTCTTCTCTAAAGAGGTTTGGACAGGGCCCGTCATGGAGTCCCGTCGTCACAGTCAGTCAGAGTGCAAGTCTCAAGGATGCGCTTGTACAAGACTGTAGATTGGTCAAGTACCAAGCCTAGTGTCCGTCTGGTGACATTAGGATCATATCCACGGTATAAAAGGCATTTGATGATTCTGACGCATTTTCGATGGTTATGCTGCCTACCTTTGATCCTTTTTATTTTGTTTATCATATCACCATAAAAGACAGGTTGTGTAATACCCATAGTAATGTACTCTGTTGCATGTATAGATCCGAATTTTAAAAGAAGTTGACTGTATTTTTTGTAAAATTTCCAGAAAGTCTTTACTAGTCTATGAAAGCGGAAACCTTGACCTAAAAGTTTTTTGGTAATTTGTAAATTTTTTGAAGGAGACCAATGTGCACCCGGCGCCAACTTTAGGATGATATCCTTGGTAAAGCAAGGCGACATACTATTTTCTTACATTTGTGGTTGAAGATTAATCTGCCTTTGTTCCTTCTAATGTTGTTGTTTTTTAGGTCACCATAAATGAAGGCATTGAAATTCCCAATGATACATAATCGGATGCTGGAGTTGTCCCAAGTTTTAAAAGAAGTGAAGAGTAGTTACTGTTAAATTTCGAAAAAGATTTTACAAGTTTATGATATCTAAATCCTTGACTTATAACTTTTTTAGTAATTTGTTTATTTTAATCATGGAAGTCCGAAATATGGAAGCAAGCTCTGTCGTGTCTGTAGAGCTGAGAGATGTAAATGCAGTACGATGGCAATCTTGGAATATAACCATCAATCAAAGGAAAATTACCTATGTTGAAGTCAAAGTCTTCTCTTTTGTGGTATATCTTTGTCTGAATTTCTCCGATATTGATATTGATACCCAGATCCAAAAGTGGTGTAGCTACATATCTTCTGTGTTAGCTTTATTCAATGTTAATTCTGGTGGATAAATTTCATTTTTGTATAGTTTAAAATGTGGGTAATCAATATTCAAAATACAAAGATACCTTGAGGTGCCATTTAAACATTTCAAGTCGTCAAATTTCTTCAGTTTTTGCATAAATTATTTTTATTCAAGCTGAATTGAATCTCCTCTGCGCAAAATTAATGGATCTATCCATGTATATGGTAACACTATTGAGTCCTTATTAGTGGAATCAAATATCAAATATGGTAATCATTATCCATTATCTTGATCTTGGAGGAGTATCACGGTCATTGTCCTGATGGTTAGTGCGCCTGGCGATTCTTATCTTTCATATGTGAATAATACGATGGATGGTCAATTTTCAAGCCAAGCCCATTACGCTAACAAATATCACAGGCATCATATTCCTTTATCAATTAAACCAATACTTTTCGTTTGAACTTGAGTACCGCATTGTATTGCAAATCGGTTCCTGTAAAAGGTAAAGCAGAAAACTTCTGATGTAGAAGATCCTGATGCAAAGTCCGTGATCTGGTCTACCCTGATATACTCGATTTTTCGTTTTTTTTTTTTTGTTTTTTTTTTTTGTTTTTTTTTTTTTGTTTTTTTTTTTTTTTTGTTTTTTTTTTTTTTTTAGCGTTTATAAAATTGAGACAATAAACACAATAAAACGAATAAAGAAATAAATTCTGAAGTACTAAACTCACATTTCGAGCTGTTTCTGTATGTAGGCTAAATCTAAACAAGGCCAATACATGTATATCGAGATCAAGTAAGGGTAAATGTTTCAATTTGAGATGACACTATAGCATGACCTCTGGCTCCGTGGTTTGCGACCTCTCCGCAATTGCTTCGCTGGAATTTCACACAAAGCGACGTATGCTAGGAGTCCGCTGATGTTCAATTTGGTGCTCTATTGTGAGTACTGTTGGAATGTTGTCAGGATCTTCTTTATTTCATATTCATCAACTCCATATTCAATCCGTCTACAACTATGGCCGATATCTGATGTGTTAATGGATAAACACCTTGCAATAAGAAGGTTCTTTTATAAGCGCCCTACCAAGATGGCGTTCTTCCTACATGGTATCAGCTAAGATAACTTACAAGTTACTAAAAGCTATGTTTTTATGGTCCACTACAAGATTCCATCACTTACTGAAATGGGCAACTTGTGCACGTTAAATATCCCAACAGAATATATAGTCCAATATTTTGAACTTCCATATCGAATGAGAGGAAAATAACTCGCCAATTTCATTGGGATGGGTATTAAGGGATGGTGTACATGGACGTTGTTTGGAAATTTCTTTTTAACATAACACAATTTTTCAGTTGGCTGACCATGATTTAATATACCCGGTTGATAAAATTTAAACATGATTTTATATATATATATGTGATGTTCATTTGAGTATTATATTATTAGAACATTGAAATATGCCACTAATTGTTTCTTTGTTTTCTTGATTTCTTTCTTTTCGGTTTGAGCTTGGCGTTCAGAAGGTCTTGGCCATGTTTCTTTATATCTTCCCTCGACATCAAACCTTCATTGTCCTGATCGTGGTCAAAGTGGAAGTCATCTTCGTCACTTCCGTCGTCTGCCTCCACTTTGATTCGGATGTTTTCCTGAGGTAAGCGACCTTCTAGATATTCATGTAACTGAAAGATAAAAGGGCTTTTACAACCAGTTTTCTCGAAACTGAGATCTCATAAATAATTGCAATCAAATGAGTAAATCCGTATATGAAGTATGTAATCAATGGTAGCTGACATGTCTCACGCGTATGAATACAAGGAAATGAGTAGATGACCCTAAACCACCTTCCATCCTTCACAAATTTATTTTCTCTGAAAATCATTGCCAGCCTCGGTCATCACTTTTTGGGAAAAAATCAATATCCGTGTATATGTCCATTGAAATGTCCAGGTTAAGCCCGCATAATACTTTGAAAGTGACAACCTTGAAAGCACCAGGCAACAACTATACAACTACATCCAGGAAATGGTCTATCGTGCTGTGCATAATACATTCATTTCTGAGTTCATAGGTTGTAGCACATGAGTTTTTGGTGTCGTCAAGGTCTTCAACAAAATTTTGTTTTATCTTATTCTTCAAACAAGACGTGAATCACAATATAACTATATGATCGGCTTACGACGATTTCTTAATTCTCCTCTGTAACCTCAGCATGGAATTTCGAGACACAAGGGTCCAAGGTCTTCCACTAAAATTGTGTTCGTATCTGACTCTTCAGACAAGACGTCAGCCAATTTGACCCCTTTGATACAATTTTGCTTTTGTCTCCACGACCACTGTACATTATTTAACGAAACTTTACAGATGTTGGTATTCATCTGATTTATTATGCTAGATTGCTTCCATTAGATCTGATCAGCTGGTACAGTTTTAAGAAAGGAGGAGTTCTCCAACCAGACTCGGTTGCAGCATCAAAACACTCCATACGAACTTTCCGTATCCAAAGATATCGAAGAACGCATTATTTAAATGTAAAACAAAATATATCGTTACTCTGCAATTGGAGTATAGAATTTCATAAAATTTCTGTTACTAGTAGTGAGAATTTTACACGGAGTATAGAATTTCATTGGACACAGGGGAGTCGTATAAGCAGGATATATGACTTGTTTCAACATTTGAGTGGATTTGCATAGACAGGATTAAAAGAGATAACGATAGATCGACTGAGAGTTTGCAGTTTGGCGCCCTTAATCCTGATAATAAGATGAAACTTTTCCTCTTACGTTTCTATTTTTTAAATCAATATCACTACAGTGCGAATAAATTTCCGTGGCATGAATGTTCACAATGTCGCGTAATTATGGGAATGGAATCATCTCTATGAACACTTCGAAATATGGCATTTGATTCTCCGTCAAGAAAATATACCTAACTAATAGCGAGCGGAGCTTGCTGCAAAGGCCCGAAGGGCCTTTGCGAGCGAAGCTCGCATTTATGGTAACGCGTATACGTAAGTATGGGAAAATTCACGAGCAAAAGATATACATACTTGGAGCTGAAAAAGTATGGTAACAGTTCCGCGGATACGGGTAAAAGTGACTCGATTCCCTTAACCGACAGAACAGGAGAACATACCTTGACACATTCGCAATGGATAAAATTCTTCTATTTTATGGCGCAATAAAACTAAGTGAAACTCGCCGAATTATTCGTCTGAAAATCAGAAATTCAGCAGCAACTAATCCGCCATCTTTATCACTAATGACGACACAACGGTACGTAACTCTGCAGTATACTTGACGTCATTATTCCTCTATATGTGACGTCATTGTAGCAGTGCGCCCGTTTTCACGTGCAAGAATGGTACACGATTGTAGTAATGCAAGAAGGAAAAGTAACACAAAACAGCAGCGATTTTTTGACGCTTTTCAGTGTATCATACAAACAAGATAATTATGATCGAAATGATTATTTGGTAAAGAAGAAATTAAAGATAAACTGAAGAATGATTTTTTTCAATTGATTCCAAGGTCATTAGAGAGGAAAGGAAAGGGATTTCAGACTCCCTCGCTAATGATCTACGTCTGTGTAAAGTACATGGGACGGATCCAGATTTTTTTTTTTTTTTTGGCAGTGGGAAGGGGAGGTCCAGCTTGACCGGCGGTGAGGGATTCCTGGAGTCACAAGGTTATGATTTTGATAAGTTTTCGATTTTGAGATCAAGGTTTTTAAGGTTTTACAAAAATTTTGGCGTCTTTTTCCTCCGCTCGCACATAAGGCTTTGCCTTGATTCATATTATTACTGCATTTCTTTTTAGATTTATAAAATGCATTCTTACTTTATGTCTGTCCATCATTTGAATCTTTTTACTGATGTTGACGTCCTCAGACAGTCCAAGCTCTTTAAGTAGCGTATCAAGCTTTCTCGCACAGCTTGCAAGGTCATCAACCGGATCCCCTCTGCTGTAATTGTGATTTGGCTGAAAGAAAAAGAAAACATGATGCAATAGACCCTTTCACATTATCTGCGGTACTGAATTTGAAGGCCAGTTCCGGGGGACAAACAATAGATTGCGCATGCACTAGTGACGTAATTCGATTGTTCCAAGATGTTTTCCGCGGAACAAACGAAACATGATTCCGCGCTAAACGTCCTAGAACAATCAAATGACGTCACTAGTGCATGCGCAATCTATTCGTTGTCCCCCGGAACTGACATTCAAATTTAGTACCGCAGATAATGTGAAAGGGTCTATAGACTACTTGCCAAAATTGATAATGGCTGACAAAGTGACGAAAAATGTCCGAGGTAGGCAATTTTGGCGCACTTTTTCATTGTTATGTCTCAATGGAATTGCGTCTTTCAACAGTGACGTCATAATGTAAAACAACGCCAAAATATGTTGACTCGGGCATTTTGTGTGTCCTAACAAGATTGGAAAATAGTCTATTTGTACTCCACATAAGTTCTGACAAATCATGGTGTAATCTTAATACCAGGCAGCAAAGATCAACTCTAAGAGGGGGGGGGGGTGGATTACTCGACCATTTCATCATGTGAATATCTCAAAGACATAAAATTGTATTCATCATGTAACGGGATATATATTCCTATGACTAGAATGGTTGAATGGTAGAAATTACTTTGCGCAAATGTTTTAATACAGATTTGTCAAATTTATGGATGCGTATGTAACAATGTTATGTTACAAGGTTATGTTGTTTTGTTCGGAAGGAATATGCATTGTTTTTTATTTGATTTTGCCTCTTACTGGTTTCAGTTTGACATCTTTCAGCTTTTCAAACAGCGTGGTAATCCCAGACTGCAGGTCCAGAAGGAGCTTTTCGTTTGCCCTCATGTTGGCTAGCGCCTCCCTGCAGTTAGTCTCCTCCTCCTTCACGTACTCCTCCATCTCATCTACAAGTCTCCTCCCCCTGAATGAAACGATCATAACGATTGGTCAGATCTTCACGTAATTGACAAGTAAACAGAAATTTGAGTCTTGAATGGGCGTTAGGCAAATGGATGCACGCATGGATGACGTATACATGAACGAACACGTCAACACGGATGTACAAAAGACAGGTTGACAGAAAGACGGGAAAACAACATTTAATTATAATTCGGTCATAATTCGCATCTGGCTTGAATTCAAGTAGTCATATTTATCTCAAAGGGAACAAATTATTTTACTTTGCAATCTGACGCTGGCTTGTGAATTTCATCTCCTCAAACACCTTGATCAGTTTCTCTCGTTCCTCCAGAAGCCTCGCTTTGGCTTGCAGTTTTTCCTTTTCTTGATGACGTATTCGATCTCTCGTGTGATCCTGATTTACAACACGGAAGACGATGTCCTTTAAAACAATTATCGTACAAATTAGAAAATGTAGGTTAATGACAGCATCTGATAAATGTTCTCTTTCATTTTACCAAACGCCAGGCTTTGTTTCTATTTAAAGGTCTTTTATTCCATGGATATGATCCTAATGTCACCAGATGGACACTCGGAATGGTACATGATCAATATACAGCCTTGTACAAGCGGATTCTTAAAACTTGCACTCTGACTGACTGTGACGACAGGCTCCACGACGGGCCCTGTCCAAACCTCTTTAGAGAAGATAGGACCATGACCACCTGTCCTCTCTGAATGTCGGTCGGACTACTCAGGTTATAACATGCATGAGTTCGCTACAGCCGGCAGAGCACGGACTATATTTCGCACGCCCTTTGTTTTTTTTTATATCCATTTACATATTCATCTGACAATGTGTGTTGCTAGGGGCCCCTGCGTTCTGCTGTCTTGTTTATGTGGTCATCTTACAGTGAGGAGGTTATTTTACAGTACTAGTGTGCGTTCTTCGAGACGTTTGAGTATCCGAAACAGTATGAGGGTTGTGTTCATGTAATCCGGATAACCACACTTTTTGCTACATGTACTAATGTAGCAGATTGCCACCCGAAGTCAGCACCGATTGCCCATTGGTTTCGTTGGTTTATGCGTAGTTGTTTGTGTTAAGTGTTTTGATGTCGTGTTTGACGTTCCTTGTCCCTTTTCCATCTCTTGTTTCTGCGTTTTCACTTGGAGTGTTTTCATCTTTTGCTGTACAGTAGATGCTGCAACCGGGTCTTGTTGGAGATCCCCTTCTTTCTTGCAGACGCAAAAGAGGTACAACATGAGCTTACTTAGACTAGTCATGGGGAATGAATGAATGAATGAATGAATGAATGAATGAATGAATGAATGAATGAATGAATGAATGAATGAATGAATGAATGAAATCTATGACAAATTAGTTGAATACAACGATATGAAATGTTTCATAACGTTAGGAAACGTTCATAAAAGCTATCAGAAGGTACATTAAATGATCAGATTGATATATTTCAGCATATTCTTGAGATCAACAAAAGTAAAACGTATGAATAAATAAAAAACAAACAAACGATCAAAAACAGAAAAAAAAATTAACAAGATATCAAGTATCAAGTACATGTATCATGATAGGAATGAAAAAAATAATTCTGGACATGATCTTGTATGACGCAGATAAATGTGATTTTCTTTTTTTTTTTTTTTTTTTTTTTTTTTTTTTTCTTTTTTTTTATGTTATTTTTTTTTATCTATCGATTTTCTGTACCTATTCTGTGGATATACTGTATCGTTGCTCAATTTAAGTTTAACAATGAATCTTGTACGTAACGAAGTTTGTAGGCTATTATATGTTTTAATTGGATATATTTGCACAACCAATGTAATTCCCTGAGATGAAACCATTGAAAGGAACGTGCTTTCATTTCGTATGAAAACACACGTGACTTCACAATGCATAAGATCTAAAGAAACATGCCGCGACGGCTGTTCCAACCTGCAAACTGTACCCGCGGTGACATGAATATTGACGTCACCTTGTTACCTAGAAAAACAGACAACTGCACTTGCTGTGTGTTGCATACCCGTAACAAAACACAAATTAAGACACTTATTCTCTATATGCAATTGCAAATGTATTCATGTAAGGCTTCTTTATTCTTTATAAAAGTCAACATTAAGGCTTGTTTTTAAATCTATAATAATTATAGTTTTCATTTTTGGCGGGTTTTTTTTTAATTACGGTATGCATATTTCATTTCAAATTATTTTCTACTTCATACTGGCCAACAGTCAGGAATGTAAAATCACACAGCTCATGTTCATTTTATATAGGATCTCAAATGAATTTTCATTTCATACGATGTATTATGAAACGAGTTGTGTGTTTTATATCCCGAGCCTTGGCGAGGGGATATAAAACGCACAACGAGTTTCATAATACATCGTATGAAATGAAAATTCAGTTGAGATTCTTTTTATCACATGATATTGCCTAAAAATGTGTATTTCTAACGTGAAATCAACGATTCCGAGAACTATAGAGGCGCACCACGCCGTGATATAGAAGTCGTCTGCTACGCCATGAGAAGTAGTGATATTCTGTGCGTAAGAGAAAAGTATTTCAATTTTGAATAGTATTTTAATGCAAGAATTAATTCAACAACAACAATTTTAATCATTGATATTGACTCCGAGTCTGAATTGAACAGTTGACCGATATTTGAAAGGTCACATTTGTCAAGGTTTATGTGATTAGGTTCCAAGCCTGACCAATCGCATTCAAGCAGAGCGATATGTAACGTGTTATCATATCATATATCTATGAAATGGCTTTATGAAACTGCATAACGGGTGTATCATGAGATAAAATACTGTATGAAATAGAATATCCTTGTACTTCATCAATCTTGAGAGGAAAAAAATTAACGTTCGTGTGGATTAAAAAGAATGGTTTCGCTATTGAAGAAAAAAATCTTGACACGATATTGAATGACGTAGAGAAATTCAATATCTGTGAATATACTAGTGCACTTCTTATCACTGTATCATGGATACCATCAAGTTTTGTATCATCAAATGATGAAAAAAGTTTTGTTCGGTAGAATTGCGGACACTAGATAAAATCATAGATATACATGTACAACATGTAATATTTATATATAATCGGTGATTTTTTTTTTTTTTTTTTTTGTGTGTGTGTGGGGGGGGGGGGGGGGGTTGTATATATTTTTTTTCCATGGTTGGTCTAGCAATTCATCACAAGATATTCGATTTTGTGCTATATAAAACAACATATTTTTTCTTTTTTTTTTTTTTTTTTTTGCCCCATAAACTCACCTCCATATCAGAGACATCTATAGCGTTCTTTATTTTCTCGAATCCTTCGTCCAGTGTCAGTATCTTTTCGTGTCTTTCTAGCTTTTCGATCTGTAATTTGGCAATTTTGAGCTCTGTTCCAAAAAGAAATTAAATGGATTTTTTTTTTTCATTTATACTCATTACTTTCTTTGGCAAATGACGAATTCTATGTAGCTGTTAACGTGGAATTTTCCACGAATCAAGGAAATTCGCGAAAATTTCCACCACGCGAAAATAAAACCGCTGCATTCTTTCAAAGGCAGAGATATTCATATCGCGAATATTTCCCCCAAGCGTAACGTCTTGATATGATAATCTCGATATTTTCTCCTAGCGAAAATTAGCACGTTTACAGTATTTTCTTTTCGCGACTTTCGCCATGATTTTGTTGTTTTGACCATTATGAATTCACTTTTTCTTAGTTGTCATTTTTATGATTATGCATTTATATAAATCTCCATCATACAATAGGTGGGGGTTAACTAGTATAATCATGTAACAAACAAAGGTACAGCAATGTCCATGTCTGGCTGTAACAGTTTGTGAAAGACGAAAGGTAACAAATCTTACCTGTGTTGTCTGTAAGGATGGTCACTTTCGGCTGAATAGAAAAAAAAACAATTTTCTATCAAGAAAAGGTGAAAATCATAATCTAGAATTGACTACATGTATATAACAATTCCATAGAACTCTGTACATTTTCAACAAACAGTAAGATCTCGAATTTTACTTACACGTTTCTCCGCTCTCTCGTTCGGCTCTTTCCTTCTTTCTACTTCTTTCTTTGTTTCGTTTAATTGTTGATCTCTCGTTCTTTTTGCCTGGTACATTTCTCTTTCCATTGTGTGAAGTTCCCTCTGATGGAAAAAAATACATAAATAAATAAATAAATAAATGAATACAGTATATATATTTTTGTACATACATAAACAAATAAATAAATAAATAAAATGTACGTAAATGATACTAAATATCCGAGGTACATGTGCAATTATTTTTAAAAGAAACAAATTCAATCATATCACTTCTCTTGCTAAATTGCACGATGCTCATTACTAAACTTATCATTTTTACTCATTTTACAAAATTTCTGACGATGGTGAAACGCATTCATTTATTCACCAACCCTTTGATCTTCACTGCTGGTAACTGCCTTTTCGTTCATCAGTTTAAGCAGTTCTAGTTCTTTCTTGGCTTCCTTCACTGTCTCTTCTAAATTGTCCAACCGTGTCGGGTATGTGCGGCAATCCTTCAATGAAGATACAATTATCATTGATGATGATCAACAAATAAATATCGTTGAATGGATGCTTTCAACATAAAATATAAATAGCCGAAATTAATATTTTTGATTTACAATTTACGAATACTTATGTTGACAATACCATAAAATGTATGGAAACTTTTCGAATGTTGCAATAGGATTTTACTAAATTTGGCAAGCTATTTTCAGAAATAAATTCAAAATTGCGTCTTTATATATGAGACTTCCGGAAATCCGTAAACTGAGAGGGTTTGTCCTGACAATCTGATCTACTACTTGTAAATCATATCTCACGGTGAATACATGCAACTCCGTAGCGTGTTATTGCATATTGGTTTTTACATTCACGTTATTCAAAAGCATCGCTTCTTTTTTTACATTCACGTTATTCAAAAGCATCGATTCATTTTTTTTTTTTTTTTTTTTTTTTTTTTTTTGTCTACACGTTAACAAATGAATATAATTTAGTTATAATTATTCAGTGCCCACCTCTTGCATGTAATGCATTATTTCTTGGTATCGTCTAGTGATGTTTCGTGCAGCATCGAATTTTATTCCCGCCTTATCCATCTCATTTTGCAGGCGACGTATTTCCTGAAATAAACAAAATCACTTTGTCCTCCCTCTTGAGCCAAACCTGTATTTCTTTCTTTCTTTTCTTTTTTTTTTTTTTTTTTTTTTTTTTCATTATAAGGAGTCTAGTCAAGCAATGGAAACATAGTAGTACCTGGTATGTACCTAACAACATCTTAATTAATATCCAGCTTTAAAATATCATGAATAACTAGACAAAATGTTTGAAAAACGTATGCCTCCAGTACATGGCGAGGGATAATATGTTCTCCTTGGCCAGATCTTAAACGCCCTTGTCATCGGCGAATTTTTTTCCTTAAGGTAGAGCATCCCTTAGGTCTCAGATGCTCATATTTCCTAAATAACAACTTTTACAATATTTTCATTTCCATATTTCAGAATTCTGACCTGAGGGATACTCTACCTTAAAAAAGAATACAAATATTTAGCTTTTACAAAAAGTTTGCCGTCAGTTAGCTAACTTTAAGGTTAGGATTGCGACTACAGGGAGATAACTCTATTTTCATATCATGTATATATATAGTTAAAACCGACTTAAACGATCAATGGTATGACCTCAGTGTTACATAATTTCAGGGAAAAAAATACTCCTTGAAATTTTCTTTGCTGAATAGGTATTTTTTATGGAAATTCGCCAAAAATAGGGGGAAAAAATCATTTTCGCATCAGTTCTGCTACCAAAGATTCAAATATCAGAATAAATTATATACTATTCATTATACTCTTTAGCCAAAATTTATATGACATAGTGTGCATTGATGACATAGTTGGGGGCAAATAAGGGGTTTTCATGTATTTTCGTTTTTGAAGACATTTTCGTCTACGAGAACGCTTCGAGACCATTTTAAATATTTTTTTTGTCACTAGAAGGTGTACAAAAAATAACTCATTGTTTGGTCTGAATGTTGTCAAATTGATTGTCTCCAAGGAGATTAACGCATCCCCTTTAGAATAGAATTCTGGGTCCCCTACGTTTGCTATCCTTTTACATAATCTTTCATGTTCATAATCAATTCATATACATGTAGATTAATAAAATACATATCTTTCAAAGTCTTTCACATCCTCCAAGTAAACCTACCCTCTTTCGCTCAAAATCTTTGTCAAAAGAATCATTCCTCCGTTCTCGGCTCAGGTACGCCGTCATTTCGTTGAGCCTGTTCTCTCGCTGTAGGCGGGCGTACTGTAAGTCGTTCAAACGTTTGTTTGCCTCGCATGACTTTTGGTCCATTGTATTCACTGCCTCCTATTGAACAAATATATTATCAATTCATGCTTATCAAAATACAATATAAAACAATGTTTACATTACAGCACAAGCAAAATCATTACTTTTAATTCGATGAAAGTTCTTTCGAGAAAAAAAATAAAGAACTCCTTCGAGGTTAGCTATGTTCAATTTTGGTACGTGTTTGTTTCTGTTTTAGATGTACTCTTTATCCAATTCAATGGGAAATAAATGAAAATTCCAGTATTTTAGTCTACCAAAGAGGACCTAACAATTTTTCTGTTACTTTTTCATAAGTAATAGAATTTTACCTCTGAGGTACACCTCTGTAGAGCCAAGAGTTCTTCCCTCCTGTTATGGAATACTGTACGTATCACCTGCTCGTCTCCCTTATTACAGAAAAAAATTGATATCAGAACTATACCATGCAACTCTTTTGTGCTCTCTCTCTCTCTCTCTCTCTTTGTTTTATGTTTGTATAAACACAAAACTAATCAAAACAAGACCACATACGAAAAGCTTGCTGTTTTTCCTTTTATTTTATAAAATTGAAAGTTGTAGCTCAAATCCCAGTGTATCATAGAGGGCATACATAATCTCGATACATTATCTAGTTGCAAGCTCTTTCCGACGAGCTCCAGCAAATTTTTGTCGTATGATTATTTAAAAATACGAATTCAAAAAGACGACACGAAATAAACTACAGTTTTCAGTAGAATTATAGGAACAATAAAGCCTGTGTTTGTGAAACACGAATGCCCCCGGTGGCATCTTTGTTAGTATAAACGCCATTTTCTGTTGAGTAAGTGAAAGGTCAAAGTCAAGGTGACGAAGTCAAAACTTTTTGCTATCAATGAAATGATCTTCTCACAAGGAATACACATGTGAAATATGAAAGCCCTATCACTTACTATTCAAAAGTTATGCCCAATGTTAAAGTTTTTGAAAAGTAGGTCAAAGGTCAAGGTCACGAGGACAAAACTTTTGGTATCAACGCAAGGGTCTTGTCACAAGGAATACACATGTGAAATATGAAAGCCCTATCACTTACCATTCATAAGTTATGCCCAATGTTAAAGTTTTTGAAAAGTAGGTCAAATGTCAAAGTCAAGGTGACGAAGTCAAAACTTTTTGCTATCAATGAAATGATCTTCTCACAAGGAATACACATGTGAAATATGAAAGCCCTATCACTTACTATTCAAAAGTTATGCCCAATGTTAAAGTTTTTGAAAAGTAGGTCAAAGGTCAAGGTCACGAGGACAAAACTTTTGGTATCAACGCAAGGGTCTTGTCACAAGGAATACACATGTGAAATATGAAAGCCCTATCACTTACCATTCATAAGTTATGCCCAATGTTAAAGTTTTTGAAAAGTAGGTCAAATGTCAAAGTCAAGGTGACGAAGTCAAAACTTTTTGCTATCAATGAAATGATCTTCTCACAAGGAATACACATGTGAAATATGAAAGCCCTATCACTTACTATTCAAAAGTTATGCCCAATGTTAAAGTTTTTGAAAAGTAGGTCAAAGGTCAAGGTCACGAGGACAAAACTTTTGGTATCAACGCAAGGGTCTTGTCACAAGGAATACACATGTGAAATATGAAAGCCCTATCACTTACCATTCATAAGTTATGCCCAATGTTAAAGTTTTTGAAAAGTAGGTCAAATGTCAAGGTCAAGGTCACGAGGTCAAAAATTTTGGTATCAATGGAAAGGTCTTGTCACAAGGAATACGCATGTGAAATATGAAAGCCCTATCACTTACCATTCAAAAGTTATGCCCAATGTTAAAGTTTTTAGTTCGGACAAACAGACAAACAGACAGACAGACAGACAGACAGACAAACAGACGGACAGGCCAAAAACTATATGCCCCCGAATCTGTAATTCCGGGGGCATAAAAACCAGTCGGTTTAAACTTGAAATGTCATCTGGTATAGCTAACGTACATTGATACTGCCTGCTAGTTGGATTCGTTTCGCTTTGTTCTCTGCTCGTAGTTTTGCCACCAAGTCTTCGTTGACAATCTTGCGTGCTTCTGCTGCTTCGTAGTACGCTTTAGCGTCTCTTTCTAAAGTTGAACAACGAGAAAGTACAACACTCATGACTTTTTTGTAAGTTGTGGAGAAAATCGTGCAAATCGTGTCAAAAAGATGTGTAAGAATGTAAAAAGGTTATTTGAAACGCCTATTAACAGATATTTGAAGCGTAAAAATTCAACGTATATATTGGTTTCAACACCCACTTCGGGAGATGAATTTATACAAGCGTTGCGCTTTTTTTTAGCTCACCTGAGCCATAGGCTCAAAGTGAGCTATTGTCATAGCGTGGCGTCCGGCGTCCGTCGTCCGTCGTCGTCCGTCGTCGTCCGTCGTAAACTTTTCAACATTTTCGACTTCTTCTCCAGAACCACTGAAAAGATTTTCATGAAACTTGGTAGGAATGAAGTACTCATGGTCCCCTACAAGTGTTGTTGTTTTTCGTCCGGATCCATCAACAGGTGGCGCCACCAGAGGCAAAAGTAGGTCACAGGGGGTACCCTCCTTTGACAAACTTCTTCTTCAGAACGGAGGCACGTATCGACAAACCGAAAGCATCAGGATGAACTAGAGAGATGTCTTAAGAAGTGTTGTTATTTTTGGTTCCACTCGGAAGTCAAATTTTTGACGCGTTTTTGACGTCTTTTCGGACTTCGTCAGAAATGCTCATTTTTGCACTATTTCTTTAAATAACTCAATAAGTGTATGATTTTACACATTCATTTACTGCATATTTATCATATTTAAGTTACTAAATGCTTTGATAAGTATTTTATTCTAAAATTTAGGTTTTTTGATTTTTTATTAATTTTTTTCTTATGTGAAAAGGAAGGGGGGGGGTGATTTTCATACATATTCAACTTCTTCTCCAGAACCACTGAAAAGATTTTCATGAAACTTGGTAGGAATGAAGTACTCATGGTCCCCTACAAGTGATGTTGTTTTTCGTCCAGATCCATCAACAGGTGGCGCCACCAGAGGCAAAAGTAGGTCACAGGGGGTACCCTCCTTTGACAAACTTCTTCTTCAGAACGAAAGCACGTATCGACAAACTGAAAGCATCAGAATGATCTAGAGAGATGTCTTAAGAAGTGTTGTTGTTTTTGGTTCCACTCGGAAGTCAAATTTTTGACGCGTTTTTGACGTCTTTTCGGACTCTGTCGGAAATGCACATTTTTGCACTATTTCTTTAAATAACTCAATATGTGTATGGTTTTACACATTCATTTACTACAAATTCATCACATTTAAGTTACTTAATGCTTTGATATGTATTTCATACTGAAATTTTAATTTTTTGATTTTTTATGAATTATTTTCTTATGTGAAAAGGAAAGGGGGGGGGGTGATTTTCATACATATTCAACTTCTTCTCCAGAACTGCTGAACATATTTTTATGAGTATTTTTTCAATCATGAATAGATATGTTTACTGTGAACATGGACCCAAGGCTTGTGGGTTCAAGTCCCGGCACGAGCACTCCTCAAATTTTTTTCTTCATTTTTTCCCATTTTGTCAGCTTATTATGCACTTTTAGATAATCTGAATACCTTAAATTCCATTTTTTACTTAAAAAAATTTTTCTTCCCTTTATTAGCTCACCTGAGCCATAGGCTCAAAGTGAGCTATTGTCATAGCGTGGCGTCCGGCGTCCGTCGTCCGTCGTCGTCCGTCGTAAACTTTTCAACATTTTCGACTTCTTCTCCAGAACCACTGAAAAGATTTTCATGAAACTTGGTAGGAATGAAGTACTCATGGTCCCCTACAAGTGTTGTTGTTTTTCGTCCGGATCCATCAACAGGTGGCGCCACCAGAGGCAAAAGTAGGTCACAGGGGGTACCCTCCTTTGACAAACTTCTTCTTCAGAACGGAGGCACGTATCGACAAACCGAAAGCATCAGGATGAACTAGAGAGATGTCTTAAGAAGTGTTGTTATTTTTGGTTCCACTCGGAAGTCAAATTTTTGACGCGTTTTTGACGTCTTTTCGGACTTCGTCAGAAATGCTCATTTTTGCACTATTTCTTTAAATAACTCAATAAGTGTATGATTTTACACATTCATTTACTGCATATTTATCATATTTAAGTTACTAAATGCTTTGATAAGTATTTTATTCTAAAATTTAGGTTTTTTGATTTTTTATTAATTTTTTTCTTATGTGAAAAGGAAGGGGGGGGGGGGGGTGATTTTCATACATATTCAACTTCTTCTCCAGAACCACTGAAAAGATTTTCATGAAACTTGGTAGGAATGAAGTACTCATGGTCCCCTACAAGTGATGTTGTTTTTCGTCCAGATCCATCAACAGGTGGCGCCACCAGAGGCAAAAGTAGGTCACAGGGGGTACCCTCCTTTGACAAACTTCTTCTTCAGAACGAAAGCACGTATCGACAAACTGAAAGCATCAGAATGATCTAGAGAGATGTCTTAAGAAGTGTTGTTGTTTTTGGTTCCACTCGGAAGTCAAATTTTTGACGCGTTTTTGACGTCTTTTCGGACTCTGTCGGAAATGCACATTTTTGCACTATTTCTTTAAATAACTCAATATGTGTATGGTTTTACACATTCATTTACTACAAATTCATCACATTTAAGTTACTTAATGCTTTGATATGTATTTCATACTGAAATTTTAATTTTTTGATTTTTTATGAATTATTTTCTTATGTGAAAAGGAAAGGGGGGGGGGTGATTTTCATACATATTCAACTTCTTCTCCAGAACTGCTGAACAGATTTTTATGAGTATTTTTTCAATCATGAATAGATATGTTTACTGTGAACATGGACCCAAGGCTTGTGGGTTCAAGTCCCGGCACGAGCACTCCTCAAATTTTTTTCTTCATTTTTTCCCATTTTGTCAGCTTATTATGCACTTTTAGATAATCTGAATACCTTAAATTCCATTTTTTACTTAAAAAAATTTTTCTTCCCTTTATTAGCTCACCTGAGCCATAGGCTCAAAGTGAGCTATTGTCATAGCGTGGCGTCCGGCGTCCGTCGTCCGTCGTCGTCCGTCGTCGTCCGTCGTCGTCCGTCGTAAACTTTTCAACATTTTCGACTTCTTCTCCAGAACCACTGAAAAGATTTTCATGAAACTTGGTAGGAATGAAGTACTCATGGTCCCCTACAAGTGTTGTTGTTTTTCGTCCGGATCCATCAACAGGTGGCGCCACCAGAGGCAAAAGTAGGTCACAGGGGGTACCCTCCTTTGACAAACTTCTTCTTCAGAACGGAGGCACGTATCGACAAACCGAAAGCATCAGGATGAACTAGAGAGATGTCTTAAGAAGTGTTGTTATTTTTGGTTCCACTCGGAAGTCAAATTTTTGACGCGTTTTTGACGTCTTTTCGGACTTCGTCAGAAATGCTCATTTTTGCACTATTTCTTTAAATAACTCAATAAGTGTATGATTTTACACATTCATTTACTGCATATTTATCATATTTAAGTTACTAAATGCTTTGATAAGTATTTTATTCTAAAATTTAGGTTTTTTGATTTTTTATTAATTTTTTTCTTATGTGAAAAGGAAGGGGGGGGGGGTGATTTTCATACATATTCAACTTCTTCTCCAGAACCACTGAAAAGATTTTCATGAAACTTGGTAGGAATGAAGTACTCATGGTCCCCTACAAGTGATGTTGTTTTTCGTCCAGATCCATCAACAGGTGGCGCCACCAGAGGCAAAAGTAGGTCACAGGGGGTACCCTCCTTTGACAAACTTCTTCTTCAGAACGAAAGCACGTATCGACAAACTGAAAGCATCAGAATGATCTAGAGAGATGTCTTAAGAAGTGTTGTTGTTTTTGGTTCCACTCGGAAGTCAAATTTTTGACGCGTTTTTGACGTCTTTTCGGACTCTGTCGGAAATGCACATTTTTGCACTATTTCTTTAAATAACTCAATATGTGTATGGTTTTACACATTCATTTACTACAAATTCATCACATTTAAGTTACTTAATGCTTTGATATGTATTTCATACTGAAATTTTAATTTTTTGATTTTTTATGAATTATTTTCTTATGTGAAAAGGAAAGGGGGGGGGGTGATTTTCATACATATTCAACTTCTTCTCCAGAACTGCTGAACAGATTTTTATGAGTATTTTTTCAATCATGAATAGATATGTTTACTGTGAACATGGACCCAAGGCTTGTGGGTTCAAGTCCCGGCACGAGCACTCCTCAAATTTTTTTCTTCATTTTTTCCCATTTTGTCAGCTTATTATGCACTTTTAGATAATCTGAATACCTTAAATTCCATTTTTTACTTAAAAAAATTTTTCTTCCCTTTATTAGCTCACCTGAGCCATAGGCTCAAAGTGAGCTATTGTCATAGCGTGGCGTCCGGCGTCCGTCGTCCGTCGTCGTCCGTCGTCGTCCGTCGTCGTCCGTCGTAAACTTTTCAACATTTTCGACTTCTTCTCCAGAACCACTGAAAAGATTTTCATGAAACTTGGTAGGAATGAAGTACTCATGGTCCCCTACAAGTGTTGTTGTTTTTCGTCCGGATCCATCAACAGGTGGCGCCACCAGAGGCAAAAGTAGGTCACAGGGGGTACCCTCCTTTGACAAACTTCTTCTTCAGAACGGAGGCACGTATCGACAAACCGAAAGCATCAGGATGAACTAGAGAGATGTCTTAAGAAGTGTTGTTATTTTTGGTTCCACTCGGAAGTCAAATTTTTGACGCGTTTTTGACGTCTTTTCGGACTTCGTCAGAAATGCTCATTTTTGCACTATTTCTTTAAATAACTCAATAAGTGTATGATTTTACACATTCATTTACTGCATATTTATCATATTTAAGTTACTAAATGCTTTGATAAGTATTTTATTCTAAAATTTAGGTTTTTTGATTTTTTATTAATTTTTTTCTTATGTGAAAAGGAAGGGGGGGGGGGGTGATTTTCATACATATTCAACTTCTTCTCCAGAACCACTGAAAAGATTTTCATGAAACTTGGTAGGAATGAAGTACTCATGGTCCCCTACAAGTGATGTTGTTTTTCGTCCAGATCCATCAACAGGTGGCGCCACCAGAGGCAAAAGTAGGTCACAGGGGGTACCCTCCTTTGACAAACTTCTTCTTCAGAACGAAAGCACGTATCGACAAACTGAAAGCATCAGAATGATCTAGAGAGATGTCTTAAGAAGTGTTGTTGTTTTTGGTTCCACTCGGAAGTCAAATTTTTGACGCGTTTTTGACGTCTTTTCGGACTCTGTCGGAAATGCACATTTTTGCACTATTTCTTTAAATAACTCAATATGTGTATGGTTTTACACATTCATTTACTACAAATTCATCACATTTAAGTTACTTAATGCTTTGATATGTATTTCATACTGAAATTTTAATTTTTTGATTTTTTATGAATTATTTTCTTATGTGAAAAGGAAAGGGGGGGGGGTGATTTTCATACATATTCAACTTCTTCTCCAGAACTGCTGAACAGATTTTTATGAGTATTTTTTCAATCATGAATAGATATGTTTACTGTGAACATGGACCCAAGGCTTGTGGGTTCAAGTCCCGGCACGAGCACTCCTCAAATTTTTTTCTTCATTTTTTCCCATTTTGTCAGCTTATTATGCACTTTTAGATAATCTGAATACCTTAAATTCCATTTTTTACTTAAAAAAATTTTTCTTCCCTTTATTAGCTCACCTGAGCCATAGGCTCAAAGTGAGCTATTGTCATAGCGTGGCGTCCGGCGTCCGTCGTCCGTCGTCGTCCGTCGTCGTCCGTCGTCGTCCGTCGTAAACTTTTCAACATTTTCGACTTCTTCTCCAGAACCACTGAAAAGATTTTCATGAAACTTGGTAGGAATGAAGTACTCATGGTCCCCTACAAGTGTTGTTGTTTTTCGTCCGGATCCATCAACAGGTGGCGCCACCAGAGGCAAAAGTAGGTCACAGGGGGTACCCTCCTTTGACAAACTTCTTCTTCAGAACGGAGGCACGTATCGACAAACCGAAAGCATCAGGATGAACTAGAGAGATGTCTTAAGAAGTGTTGTTATTTTTGGTTCCACTCGGAAGTCAAATTTTTGACGCGTTTTTGACGTCTTTTCGGACTTCGTCAGAAATGCTCATTTTTGCACTATTTCTTTAAATAACTCAATAAGTGTATGATTTTACACATTCATTTACTGCATATTTATCATATTTAAGTTACTAAATGCTTTGATAAGTATTTTATTCTAAAATTTAGGTTTTTTGATTTTTTATTAATTTTTTTCTTATGTGAAAAGGAAGGGGGGGGGGGGGTGATTTTCATACATATTCAACTTCTTCTCCAGAACCACTGAAAAGATTTTCATGAAACTTGGTAGGAATGAAGTACTCATGGTCCCCTACAAGTGATGTTGTTTTTCGTCCAGATCCATCAACAGGTGGCGCCACCAGAGGCAAAAGTAGGTCACAGGGGGTACCCTCCTTTGACAAACTTCTTCTTCAGAACGAAAGCACGTATCGACAAACTGAAAGCATCAGAATGATCTAGAGAGATGTCTTAAGAAGTGTTGTTGTTTTTGGTTCCACTCGGAAGTCAAATTTTTGACGCGTTTTTGACGTCTTTTCGGACTCTGTCGGAAATGCACATTTTTGCACTATTTCTTTAAATAACTCAATATGTGTATGGTTTTACACATTCATTTACTACAAATTCATCACATTTAAGTTACTTAATGCTTTGATATGTATTTCATACTGAAATTTTAATTTTTTGATTTTTTATGAATTATTTTCTTATGTGAAAAGGAAAGGGGGGGGTGATTTTCATACATATTCAACTTCTTCTCCAGAACTGCTGAACAGATTTTTATGAGTATTTTTTCAATCATGAATAGATATGTTTACTGTGAACATGGACCCAAGGCTTGTGGGTTCAAGTCCCGGCACGAGCACTCCTCAAATTTTTTTCTTCATTTTTTCCCATTTTGTCAGCTTATTATGCACTTTTAGATAATCTGAATACCTTAAATTCCATTTTTTACTTAAAAAAATTTTTCTTCCCTTTATTAGCTCACCTGAGCCATAGGCTCAAAGTGAGCTATTGTCATAGCGTGGCGTCCGGCGTCCGTCGTCCGTCGTCGTCCGTCGTCGTCCGTCGTCGTCCGTCGTAAACTTTTCAACATTTTCGACTTCTTCTCCAGAACCACTGAAAAGATTTTCATGAAACTTGGTAGGAATGAAGTACTCATGGTCCCCTACAAGTGTTGTTGTTTTTCGTCCGGATCCATCAACAGGTGGCGCCACCAGAGGCAAAAGTAGGTCACAGGGGGTACCCTCCTTTGACAAACTTCTTCTTCAGAACGGAGGCACGTATCGACAAACCGAAAGCATCAGGATGAACTAGAGAGATGTCTTAAGAAGTGTTGTTATTTTTGGTTCCACTCGGAAGTCAAATTTTTGACGCGTTTTTGACGTCTTTTCGGACTTCGTCAGAAATGCTCATTTTTGCACTATTTCTTTAAATAACTCAATAAGTGTATGATTTTACACATTCATTTACTGCATATTTATCATATTTAAGTTACTAAATGCTTTGATAAGTATTTTATTCTAAAATTTAGGTTTTTTGATTTTTTATTAATTTTTTTCTTATGTGAAAAGGAAGGGGGGGGGGGTGATTTTCATACATATTCAACTTCTTCTCCAGAACCACTGAAAAGATTTTCATGAAACTTGGTAGGAATGAAGTACTCATGGTCCCCTACAAGTGATGTTGTTTTTCGTCCAGATCCATCAACAGGTGGCGCCACCAGAGGCAAAAGTAGGTCACAGGGGGTACCCTCCTTTGACAAACTTCTTCTTCAGAACGAAAGCACGTATCGACAAACTGAAAGCATCAGAATGATCTAGAGAGATGTCTTAAGAAGTGTTGTTGTTTTTGGTTCCACTCGGAAGTCAAATTTTTGACGCGTTTTTGACGTCTTTTCGGACTCTGTCGGAAATGCACATTTTTGCACTATTTCTTTAAATAACTCAATATGTGTATGGTTTTACACATTCATTTACTACAAATTCATCACATTTAAGTTACTTAATGCTTTGATATGTATTTCATACTGAAATTTTAATTTTTTGATTTTTTATGAATTATTTTCTTATGTGAAAAGGAAAGGGGGGGGGGTGATTTTCATACATATTCAACTTCTTCTCCAGAACTGCTGAACAGATTTTTATGAGTATTTTTTCAATCATGAATAGATATGTTTACTGTGAACATGGACCCAAGGCTTGTGGGTTCAAGTCCCGGCACGAGCACTCCTCAAATTTTTTTCTTCATTTTTTCCCATTTTGTCAGCTTATTATGCACTTTTAGATAATCTGAATACCTTAAATTCCATTTTTTACTTAAAAAAATTTTTCTTCCCTTTATTAGCTCACCTGAGCCATAGGCTCAAAGTGAGCTATTGTCATAGCGTGGCGTCCGGCGTCCGTCGTCCGTCGTCGTCCGTCGTCGTCCGTCGTCGTCCGTCGTAAACTTTTCAACATTTTCGACTTCTTCTCCAGAACCACTGAAAAGATTTTCATGAAACTTGGTAGGAATGAAGTACTCATGGTCCCCTACAAGTGTTGTTGTTTTTCGTCCGGATCCATCAACAGGTGGCGCCACCAGAGGCAAAAGTAGGTCACAGGGGGTACCCTCCTTTGACAAACTTCTTCTTCAGAACGGAGGCACGTATCGACAAACCGAAAGCATCAGGATGAACTAGAGAGATGTCTTAAGAAGTGTTGTTATTTTTGGTTCCACTCGGAAGTCAAATTTTTGACGCGTTTTTGACGTCTTTTCGGACTTCGTCAGAAATGCTCATTTTTGCACTATTTCTTTAAATAACTCAATAAGTGTATGATTTTACACATTCATTTACTGCATATTTATCATATTTAAGTTACTAAATGCTTTGATAAGTATTTTATTCTAAAATTTAGGTTTTTTGATTTTTTATTAATTTTTTTCTTATGTGAAAAGGAAGGGGGGGGGGGGTGATTTTCATACATATTCAACTTCTTCTCCAGAACCACTGAAAAGATTTTCATGAAACTTGGTAGGAATGAAGTACTCATGGTCCCCTACAAGTGATGTTGTTTTTCGTCCAGATCCATCAACAGGTGGCGCCAACAGAGGCAAAAGTAGGTCACAGGGGGTACCCTCCTTTGACAAACTTCTTCTTCAGAACGAAAGCACGTATCGACAAACTGAAAGCATCAGAATGATCTAGAGAGATGTCTTAAGAAGTGTTGTTGTTTTTGGTTCCACTCGGAAGTCAAATTTTTGACGCGTTTTTGACGTCTTTTCGGACTCTGTCGGAAATGCACATTTTTGCACTATTTCTTTAAATAACTCAATATGTGTATGGTTTTACACATTCATTTACTACAAATTCATCACATTTAAGTTACTTAATGCTTTGATATGTATTTCATACTGAAATTTTAATTTTTTGATTTTTTATGAATTATTTTCTTATGTGAAAAGGAAAGGGGGGGGTGATTTTCATACATATTCAACTTCTTCTCCAGAACTGCTGAACAGATTTTTATGAGTATTTTTTCAATCATGAATAGATATGTTTACTGTGAACATGGACCCAAGGCTTGTGGGTTCAAGTCCCGGCACGAGCACTCCTCAAATTTTTTTCTTCATTTTTTCCCATTTTGTCAGCTTATTATGCACTTTTAGATAATCTGAATACCTTAAATTCCATTTTTTACTTAAAAAAATTTTTCTTCCCTTTATTAGCTCACCTGAGCCATAGGCTCAAAGTGAGCTATTGTCATAGCGTGGCGTCCGGCGTCCGTCGTCCGTCGTCGTCCGTCGTCGTCCGTCGTAAACTTTTCAACATTTTCGACTTCTTCTCCAGAACCACTGAAAAGATTTTCATGAAACTTGGTAGGAATGAAGTACTCATGGTCCCCTACAAGTGTTGTTGTTTTTCGTCCGGATCCATCAACAGGTGGCGCCACCAGAGGCAAAAGTAGGTCACAGGGGGTACCCTCCTTTGACAAACTTCTTCTTCAGAACGGAGGCACGTATCGACAAACCGAAAGCATCAGGATGAACTAGAGAGATGTCTTAAGAAGTGTTGTTATTTTTGGTTCCACTCGGAAGTCAAATTTTTGACGCGTTTTTGACGTCTTTTCGGACTTCGTCAGAAATGCTCATTTTTGCACTATTTCTTTAAATAACTCAATAAGTGTATGATTTTACACATTCATTTACTGCATATTTATCATATTTAAGTTACTAAATGCTTTGATAAGTATTTTATTCTAAAATTTAGGTTTTTTGATTTTTTATTAATTTTTTTCTTATGTGAAAAGGAAGGGGGGGGTGATTTTCATACATATTCAACTTCTTCTCCAGAACCACTGAAAAGATTTTCATGAAACTTGGTAGGAATGAAGTACTCATGGTCCCCTACAAGTGATGTTGTTTTTCGTCCAGATCCATCAACAGGTGGCGCCACCAGAGGCAAAAGTAGGTCACAGGGGGTACCCTCCTTTGACAAACTTCTTCTTCAGAACGAAAGCACGTATCGACAAACTGAAAGCATCAGAATGATCTAGAGAGATGTCTTAAGAAGTGTTGTTGTTTTTGGTTCCACTCGGAAGTCAAATTTTTGACGCGTTTTTGACGTCTTTTCGGACTCTGTCGGAAATGCACATTTTTGCACTATTTCTTTAAATAACTCAATATGTGTATGGTTTTACACATTCATTTACTACAAATTCATCACATTTAAGTTACTTAATGCTTTGATATGTATTTCATACTGAAATTTTAATTTTTTGATTTTTTATGAATTATTTTCTTATGTGAAAAGGAAAGGGGGGGGGGTGATTTTCATACATATTCAACTTCTTCTCCAGAACTGCTGAACAGATTTTTATGAGTATTTTTTCAATCATGAATAGATATGTTTACTGTGAACATGGACCCAAGGCTTGTGGGTTCAAGTCCCGGCACGAGCACTCCTCAAATTTTTTTCTTCATTTTTTCCCATTTTGTCAGCTTATTATGCACTTTTAGATAATCTGAATACCTTAAATTCCATTTTTTACTTAAAAAAATTTTTCTTCCCTTTATTAGCTCACCTGAGCCATAGGCTCAAAGTGAGCTATTGTCATAGCGTGGCGTCCGGCGTCCGTCGTCCGTCGTCGTCCGTCGTCGTCCGTCGTCGTCCGTCGTAAACTTTTCAACATTTTCGACTTCTTCTCCAGAACCACTGAAAAGATTTTCATGAAACTTGGTAGGAATGAAGTACTCATGGTCCCCTACAAGTGTTGTTGTTTTTCGTCCGGATCCATCAACAGGTGGCGCCACCAGAGGCAAAAGTAGGTCACAGGGGGTACCCTCCTTTGACAAACTTCTTCTTCAGAACGGAGGCACGTATCGACAAACCGAAAGCATCAGGATGAACTAGAGAGATGTCTTAAGAAGTGTTGTTATTTTTGGTTCCACTCGGAAGTCAAATTTTTGACGCGTTTTTGACGTCTTTTCGGACTTCGTCAGAAATGCTCATTTTTGCACTATTTCTTTAAATAACTCAATAAGTGTATGATTTTACACATTCATTTACTGCATATTTATCATATTTAAGTTACTAAATGCTTTGATAAGTATTTTATTCTAAAATTTAGGTTTTTTGATTTTTTATTAATTTTTTTCTTATGTGAAAAGGAAGGGGGGGGGGGGTGATTTTCATACATATTCAACTTCTTCTCCAGAACCACTGAAAAGATTTTCATGAAACTTGGTAGGAATGAAGTACTCATGGTCCCCTACAAGTGATGTTGTTTTTCGTCCAGATCCATCAACAGGTGGCGCCACCAGAGGCAAAAGTAGGTCACAGGGGGTACCCTCCTTTGACAAACTTCTTCTTCAGAACGAAAGCACGTATCGACAAACTGAAAGCATCAGAATGATCTAGAGAGATGTCTTAAGAAGTGTTGTTGTTTTTGGTTCCACTCGGAAGTCAAATTTTTGACGCGTTTTTGACGTCTTTTCGGACTCTGTCGGAAATGCACATTTTTGCACTATTTCTTTAAATAACTCAATATGTGTATGGTTTTACACATTCATTTACTACAAATTCATCACATTTAAGTTACTTAATGCTTTGATATGTATTTCATACTGAAATTTTAATTTTTTGATTTTTTATGAATTATTTTCTTATGTGAAAAGGAAAGGGGGGGGTGATTTTCATACATATTCAACTTCTTCTCCAGAACTGCTGAACAGATTTTTATGAGTATTTTTTCAATCATGAATAGATATGTTTACTGTGAACATGGACCCAAGGCTTGTGGGTTCAAGTCCCGGCACGAGCACTCCTCAAATTTTTTTCTTCATTTTTTCCCATTTTGTCAGCTTATTATGCACTTTTAGATAATCTGAATACCTTAAATTCCATTTTTTACTTAAAAAAATTTTTCTTCCCTTTATTAGCTCACCTGAGCCATAGGCTCAAAGTGAGCTATTGTCATAGCGTGGCGTCCGGCGTCCGTCGTCCGTCGTCGTCCGTCGTCGTCCGTCGTCGTCCGTCGTAAACTTTTCAACATTTTCGACTTCTTCTCCAGAACCACTGAAAAGATTTTCATGAAACTTGGTAGGAATGAAGTACTCATGGTCCCCTACAAGTGTTGTTGTTTTTCGTCCGGATCCATCAACAGGTGGCGCCACCAGAGGCAAAAGTAGGTCACAGGGGGTACCCTCCTTTGACAAACTTCTTCTTCAGAACGGAGGCACGTATCGACAAACCGAAAGCATCAGGATGAACTAGAGAGATGTCTTAAGAAGTGTTGTTATTTTTGGTTCCACTCGGAAGTCAAATTTTTGACGCGTTTTTGACGTCTTTTCGGACTTCGTCAGAAATGCTCATTTTTGCACTATTTCTTTAAATAACTCAATAAGTGTATGATTTTACACATTCATTTACTGCATATTTATCATATTTAAGTTACTAAATGCTTTGATAAGTATTTTATTCTAAAATTTAGGTTTTTTGATTTTTTATTAATTTTTTTCTTATGTGAAAAGGAAGGGGGGGGGGGGGTGATTTTCATACATATTCAACTTCTTCTCCAGAACCACTGAAAAGATTTTCATGAAACTTGGTAGGAATGAAGTACTCATGGTCCCCTACAAGTGATGTTGTTTTTCGTCCAGATCCATCAACAGGTGGCGCCACCAGAGGCAAAAGTAGGTCACAGGGGGTACCCTCCTTTGACAAACTTCTTCTTCAGAACGAAAGCACGTATCGACAAACTGAAAGCATCAGAATGATCTAGAGAGATGTCTTAAGAAGTGTTGTTGTTTTTGGTTCCACTCGGAAGTCAAATTTTTGACGCGTTTTTGACGTCTTTTCGGACTCTGTCGGAAATGCACATTTTTGCACTATTTCTTTAAATAACTCAATATGTGTATGGTTTTACACATTCATTTACTACAAATTCATCACATTTAAGTTACTTAATGCTTTGATATGTATTTCATACTGAAATTTTAATTTTTTGATTTTTTATGAATTATTTTCTTATGTGAAAAGGAAAGGGGGGGGGGGTGATTTTCATACATATTCAACTTCTTCTCCAGAACTGCTGAACAGATTTTTATGAGTATTTTTTCAATCATGAATAGATATGTTTACTGTGAACATGGACCCAAGGCTTGTGGGTTCAAGTCCCGGCACGAGCACTCCTCAAATTTTTTTCTTCATTTTTTCCCATATTGTCAGCTTATTATGCACTTTTAGATAATCTGAATACCTTAAATTCCATTTTTTACTTAAAAAAATTTTTCTTCCCTTTATTAGCTCACCTGAGCCATAGGCTCAAAGTGAGCTATTGTCATAGCGTGGCGTCCGGCGTCCGTCGTCCGTCGTCGTCCGTCGTCGTCCGTCGTCGTCCGTCGTAAACTTTTCAACATTTTCGACTTCTTCTCCAGAACCACTGAAAAGATTTTCATGAAACTTGGTAGGAATGAAGTACTCATGGTCCCCTACAAGTGTTGTTGTTTTTCGTCCGGATCCATCAACAGGTGGCGCCACCAGAGGCAAAAGTAGGTCACAGGGGGTACCCTCCTTTGACAAACTTCTTCTTCAGAACGGAGGCACGTATCGACAAACCGAAAGCATCAGGATGAACTAGAGAGATGTCTTAAGAAGTGTTGTTATTTTTGGTTCCACTCGGAAGTCAAATTTTTGACGCGTTTTTGACGTCTTTTCGGACTTCGTCAGAAATGCTCATTTTTGCACTATTTCTTTAAATAACTCAATAAGTGTATGATTTTACACATTCATTTACTGCATATTTATCATATTTAAGTTACTAAATGCTTTGATAAGTATTTTATTCTAAAATTTAGGTTTTTTGATTTTTTATTAATTTTTTTCTTATGTGAAAAGGAAGGGGGGGGGGGGGTGATTTTCATACATATTCAACTTCTTCTCCAGAACCACTGAAAAGATTTTCATGAAACTTGGTAGGAATGAAGTACTCATGGTCCCCTACAAGTGATGTTGTTTTTCGTCCAGATCCATCAACAGGTGGCGCCACCAGAGGCAAAAGTAGGTCACAGGGGGTACCCTCCTTTGACAAACTTCTTCTTCAGAACGAAAGCACGTATCGACAAACTGAAAGCATCAGAATGATCTAGAGAGATGTCTTAAGAAGTGTTGTTGTTTTTGGTTCCACTCGGAAGTCAAATTTTTGACGCGTTTTTGACGTCTTTTCGGACTCTGTCGGAAATGCACATTTTTGCACTATTTCTTTAAATAACTCAATATGTGTATGGTTTTACACATTCATTTACTACAAATTCATCACATTTAAGTTACTTAATGCTTTGATATGTATTTCATACTGAAATTTTAATTTTTTGATTTTTTATGAATTATTTTCTTATGTGAAAAGGAAAGGGGGGGGGTGATTTTCATACATATTCAACTTCTTCTCCAGAACTGCTGAACAGATTTTTATGAGTATTTTTTCAATCATGAATAGATATGTTTACTGTGAACATGGACCCAAGGCTTGTGGGTTCAAGTCCCGGCACGAGCACTCCTCAAATTTTTTTCTTCATTTTTTCCCATATTGTCAGCTTATTATGCACTTTTAGATAATCTGAATACCTTAAATTCCATTTTTTACTTAAAAAAATGTTTCTTCCCTTTATTAGCTCACCTGAGCCATAGGCTCAAAGTGAGCTATTGTCATAGCGTGGCGTCCGGCGTCCGTCGTCCGTCGTCGTCCGTCGTCGTCCGTCGTAAACTTTTCAACATTTTCGACTTCTTCTCCAGAACCACTGAAAAGATTTTCATGAAACTTGGTAGGAATGAAGTACTCATGGTCCCCTACAAGTGTTGTTGTTTTTCGTCCGGATCCATCAACAGGTGGCGCCACCAGAGGCAAAAGTAGGTCACAGGGGGTACCCTCCTTTGACAAACTTCTTCTTCAGAACGGAGGCACGTATCGACAAACCGAAAGCATCAGGATGAACTAGAGAGATGTCTTAAGAAGTGTTGTTATTTTTGGTTCCACTCGGAAGTCAAATTTTTGACGCGTTTTTGACGTCTTTTCGGACTTCGTCAGAAATGCTCATTTTTGCACTATTTCTTTAAATAACTCAATAAGTGTATGATTTTACACATTCATTTACTGCATATTTATCATATTTAAGTTACTAAATGCTTTGATAAGTATTTTATTCTAAAATTTAGGTTTTTTGATTTTTTATTAATTTTTTTCTTATGTGAAAAGGAAGGGGGGGGGGTGATTTTCATACATATTCAACTTCTTCTCCAGAACCACTGAAAAGATTTTCATGAAACTTGGTAGGAATGAAGTACTCATGGTCCCCTACAAGTGATGTTGTTTTTCGTCCAGATCCATCAACAGGTGGCGCCACCAGAGGCAAAAGTAGGTCACAGGGGGTACCCTCCTTTGACAAACTTCTTCTTCAGAACGAAAGCACGTATCGACAAACTGAAAGCATCAGAATGATCTAGAGAGATGTCTTAAGAAGTGTTGTTGTTTTTGGTTCCACTCGGAAGTCAAATTTTTGACGCGTTTTTGACGTCTTTTCGGACTCTGTCGGAAATGCACATTTTTGCACTATTTCTTTAAATAACTCAATATGTGTATGGTTTTACACATTCATTTACTACAAATTCATCACATTTAAGTTACTTAATGCTTTGATATGTATTTCATACTGAAATTTTAATTTTTTGATTTTTTATGAATTATTTTCTTATGTGAAAAGGAAAGGGGGGGGGTGATTTTCATACATATTCAACTTCTTCTCCAGAACTGCTGAACAGATTTTTATGAGTATTTTTTCAATCATGAATAGATATGTTTACTGTGAACATGGACCCAAGGCTTGTGGGTTCAAGTCCCGGCACGAGCACTCCTCAAATTTTTTTCTTCATTTTTTCCCATATTGTCAGCTTATTATGCACTTTTAGATAATCTGAATACCTTAAATTCCATTTTTTACTTAAAAAAATTTTTCTTCCCTTTATTAGCTCACCTGAGCCATAGGCTCAAAGTGAGCTATTGTCATAGCGTGGCGTCCGGCGTCCGTCGTCCGTCGTCGTCCGTCGTCGTCCGTCGTAAACTTTTCAACATTTTCGACTTCTTCTCCAGAACCACTGAAAAGATTTTCATGAAACTTGGTAGGAATGAAGTACTCATGGTCCCCTACAAGTGTTGTTGTTTTTCGTCCGGATCCATCAACAGGTGGCGCCACCAGAGGCAAAAGTAGGTCACAGGGGGTACCCTCCTTTGACAAACTTCTTCTTCAGAACGGAGGCACGTATCGACAAACCGAAAGCATCAGGATGAACTAGAGAGATGTCTTAAGAAGTGTTGTTATTTTTGGTTCCACTCGGAAGTCAAATTTTTGACGCGTTTTTGACGTCTTTTCGGACTTCGTCAGAAATGCTCATTTTTGCACTATTTCTTTAAATAACTCAATAAGTGTATGATTTTACACATTCATTTACTGCATATTTATCATATTTAAGTTACTAAATGCTTTGATAAGTATTTTATTCTAAAATTTAGGTTTTTTGATTTTTTATTAATTTTTTTCTTATGTGAAAAGGAAGGGGGGGGGGGTGATTTTCATACATATTCAACTTCTTCTCCAGAACCACTGAAAAGATTTTCATGAAACTTGGTAGGAATGAAGTACTCATGGTCCCCTACAAGTGATGTTGTTTTTCGTCCAGATCCATCAACAGGTGGCGCCACCAGAGGCAAAAGTAGGTCACAGGGGGTACCCTCCTTTGACAAACTTCTTCTTCAGAACGAAAGCACGTATCGACAAACTGAAAGCATCAGAATGATCTAGAGAGATGTCTTAAGAAGTGTTGTTGTTTTTGGTTCCACTCGGAAGTCAAATTTTTGACGCGTTTTTGACGTCTTTTCGGACTCTGTCGGAAATGCACATTTTTGCACTATTTCTTTAAATAACTCAATATGTGTATGGTTTTACACATTCATTTACTACAAATTCATCACATTTAAGTTACTTAATGCTTTGATATGTATTTCATACTGAAATTTTAATTTTTTGATTTTTTATGAATTATTTTCTTATGTGAAAAGGAAAGGGGGGGGGGGGTGATTTTCATACATATTCAACTTCTTCTCCAGAACTGCTGAACAGATTTTTATGAGTATTTTTTCAATCATGAATAGATATGTTTACTGTGAACATGGACCCAAGGCTTGTGGGTTCAAGTCCCGGCACGAGCACTCCTCAAATTTTTTTCTTCATTTTTTCCCATATTGTCAGCTTATTATGCACTTTTAGATAATCTGAATACCTTAAATTCCATTTTTTACTTAAAAAAATTTTTCTTCCCTTTATTAGCTCACCTGAGCCATAGGCTCAAAGTGAGCTATTGTCATAGCGTGGCGTCCGGCGTCCGTCGTCCGTCGTCGTCCGTCGTCGTCCGTCGTAAACTTTTCAACATTTTCGACTTCTTCTCCAGAACCACTGAAAAGATTTTCATGAAACTTGGTAGGAATGAAGTACTCATGGTCCCCTACAAGTGTTGTTGTTTTTCGTCCGGATCCATCAACAGGTGGCGCCACCAGAGGCAAAAGTAGGTCACAGGGGGTACCCTCCTTTGACAAACTTCTTCTTCAGAACGGAGGCACGTATCGACAAACCGAAAGCATCAGGATGAACTAGAGAGATGTCTTAAGAAGTGTTGTTATTTTTGGTTCCACTCGGAAGTCAAATTTTTGACGCGTTTTTGACGTCTTTTCGGACTTCGTCAGAAATGCTCATTTTTGCACTATTTCTTTAAATAACTCAATAAGTGTATGATTTTACACATTCATTTACTGCATATTTATCATATTTAAGTTACTAAATGCTTTGATAAGTATTTTATTCTAAAATTTAGGTTTTTTGATTTTTTATTAATTTTTTTCTTATGTGAAAAGGAAGGGGGGGGGGTGATTTTCATACATATTCAACTTCTTCTCCAGAACCACTGAAAAGATTTTCATGAAACTTGGTAGGAATGAAGTACTCATGGTCCCCTACAAGTGATGTTGTTTTTCGTCCAGATCCATCAACAGGTGGCGCCACCAGAGGCAAAAGTAGGTCACAGGGGGTACCCTCCTTTGACAAACTTCTTCTTCAGAACGAAAGCACGTATCGACAAACTGAAAGCATCAGAATGATCTAGAGAGATGTCTTAAGAAGTGTTGTTGTTTTTGGTTCCACTCGGAAGTCAAATTTTTGACGCGTTTTTGACGTCTTTTCGGACTCTGTCGGAAATGCACATTTTTGCACTATTTCTTTAAATAACTCAATATGTGTATGGTTTTACACATTCATTTACTACAAATTCATCACATTTAAGTTACTTAATGCTTTGATATGTATTTCATACTGAAATTTTAATTTTTTGATTTTTTATGAATTATTTTCTTATGTGAAAAGGAAAGGGGGGGGGTGATTTTCATACATATTCAACTTCTTCTCCAGAACTGCTGAACAGATTTTTATGAGTATTTTTTCAATCATGAATAGATATGTTTACTGTGAACATGGACCCAAGGCTTGTGGGTTCAAGTCCCGGCACGAGCACTCCTCAAATTTTTTTCTTCATTTTTTCCCATATTGTCAGCTTATTATGCACTTTTAGATAATCTGAATACCTTAAATTCCATTTTTTACTTAAAAAAATTTTTCTTCCCTTTATTAGCTCACCTGAGCCATAGGCTCAAAGTGAGCTATTGTCATAGCGTGGCGTCCGGCGTCCGTCGTCCGTCGTCGTCCGTCGTCGTCCGTCGTAAACTTTTCAACATTTTCGACTTCTTCTCCAGAACCACTGAAAAGATTTTCATGAAACTTGGTAGGAATGAAGTACTCATGGTCCCCTACAAGTGTTGTTGTTTTTCGTCCGGATCCATCAACAGGTGGCGCCACCAGAGGCAAAAGTAGGTCACAGGGGGTACCCTCCTTTGACAAACTTCTTCTTCAGAACGGAGGCACGTATCGACAAACCGAAAGCATCAGGATGAACTAGAGAGATGTCTTAAGAAGTGTTGTTATTTTTGGTTCCACTCGGAAGTCAAATTTTTGACGCGTTTTTGACGTCTTTTCGGACTTCGTCAGAAATGCTCATTTTTGCACTATTTCTTTAAATAACTCAATAAGTGTATGATTTTACACATTCATTTACTGCATATTTATCATATTTAAGTTACTAAATGCTTTGATAAGTATTTTATTCTAAAATTTAGGTTTTTTGATTTTTTATTAATTTTTTTCTTATGTGAAAAGGAAGGGGGGGGGGGTGATTTTCATACATATTCAACTTCTTCTCCAGAACCACTGAAAAGATTTTCATGAAACTTGGTAGGAATGAAGTACTCATGGTCCCCTACAAGTGATGTTGTTTTTCGTCCAGATCCATCAACAGGTGGCGCCACCAGAGGCAAAAGTAGGTCACAGGGGGTACCCTCCTTTGACAAACTTCTTCTTCAGAACGAAAGCACGTATCGACAAACTGAAAGCATCAGAATGATCTAGAGAGATGTCTTAAGAAGTGTTGTTGTTTTTGGTTCCACTCGGAAGTCAAATTTTTGACGCGTTTTTGACGTCTTTTCGGACTCTGTCGGAAATGCACATTTTTGCACTATTTCTTTAAATAACTCAATATGTGTATGGTTTTACACATTCATTTACTACAAATTCATCACATTTAAGTTACTTAATGCTTTGATATGTATTTCATACTGAAATTTTAATTTTTTGATTTTTTATGAATTATTTTCTTATGTGAAAAGGAAAGGGGGGGGGGGGTGATTTTCATACATATTCAACTTCTTCTCCAGAACTGCTGAACAGATTTTTATGAGTATTTTTTCAATCATGAATAGATATGTTTACTGTGAACATGGACCCAAGGCTTGTGGGTTCAAGTCCCGGCACGAGCACTCCTCAAATTTTTTTCTTCATTTTTTCCCATATTGTCAGCTTATTATGCACTTTTAGATAATCTGAATACCTTAAATTCCATTTTTTACTTAAAAAAATTTTTCTTCCCTTTATTAGCTCACCTGAGCCATAGGCTCAAAGTGAGCTATTGTCATAGCGTGGCGTCCGGCGTCCGTCGTCCGTCGTCGTCCGTCGTCGTCCGTCGTAAACTTTTCAACATTTTCGACTTCTTCTCCAGAACCACTGAAAAGATTTTCATGAAACTTGGTAGGAATGAAGTACTCATGGTCCCCTACAAGTGTTGTTGTTTTTCGTCCGGATCCATCAACAGGTGGCGCCACCAGAGGCAAAAGTAGGTCACAGGGGGTACCCTCCTTTGACAAACTTCTTCTTCAGAACGGAGGCACGTATCGACAAACCGAAAGCATCAGGATGAACTAGAGAGATGTCTTAAGAAGTGTTGTTATTTTTGGTTCCACTCGGAAGTCAAATTTTTGACGCGTTTTTGACGTCTTTTCGGACTTCGTCAGAAATGCTCATTTTTGCACTATTTCTTTAAATAACTCAATAAGTGTATGATTTTACACATTCATTTACTGCATATTTATCATATTTAAGTTACTAAATGCTTTGATAAGTATTTTATTCTAAAATTTAGGTTTTTTGATTTTTTATTAATTTTTTTCTTATGTGAAAAGGAAGGGGGGGGGGGTGATTTTCATACATATTCAACTTCTTCTCCAGAACCACTGAAAAGATTTTCATGAAACTTGGTAGGAATGAAGTACTCATGGTCCCCTACAAGTGATGTTGTTTTTCGTCCAGATCCATCAACAGGTGGCGCCACCAGAGGCAAAAGTAGGTCACAGGGGGTACCCTCCTTTGACAAACTTCTTCTTCAGAACGAAAGCACGTATCGACAAACTGAAAGCATCAGAATGATCTAGAGAGATGTCTTAAGAAGTGTTGTTGTTTTTGGTTCCACTCGGAAGTCAAATTTTTGACGCGTTTTTGACGTCTTTTCGGACTCTGTCGGAAATGCACATTTTTGCACTATTTCTTTAAATAACTCAATATGTGTATGGTTTTACACATTCATTTACTACAAATTCATCACATTTAAGTTACTTAATGCTTTGATATGTATTTCATACTGAAATTTTAATTTTTTGATTTTTTATGAATTATTTTCTTATGTGAAAAGGAAAGGGGGGGGGTGATTTTCATACATATTCAACTTCTTCTCCAGAACTGCTGAACAGATTTTTATGAGTATTTTTTCAATCATGAATAGATATGTTTACTGTGAACATGGACCCAAGGCTTGTGGGTTCAAGTCCCGGCACGAGCACTCCTCAAATTTTTTTCTTCATTTTTTCCCATATTGTCAGCTTATTATGCACTTTTAGATAATCTGAATACCTTAAATTCCATTTTTTACTTAAAAAAATTTTTCTTCCCTTTATTAGCTCACCTGAGCCATAGGCTCAAAGTGAGCTATTGTCATAGCGTGGCGTCCGGCGTCCGTCGTCCGTCGTCGTCCGTCGTCGTCCGTCGTAAACTTTTCAACATTTTCGACTTCTTCTCCAGAACCACTGAAAAGATTTTCATGAAACTTGGTAGGAATGAAGTACTCATGGTCCCCTACAAGTGTTGTTGTTTTTCGTCCGGATCCATCAACAGGTGGCGCCACCAGAGGCAAAAGTAGGTCACAGGGGGTACCCTCCTTTGACAAACTTCTTCTTCAGAACGGAGGCACGTATCGACAAACCGAAAGCATCAGGATGAACTAGAGAGATGTCTTAAGAAGTGTTGTTATTTTTGGTTCCACTCGGAAGTCAAATTTTTGACGCGTTTTTGACGTCTTTTCGGACTTCGTCAGAAATGCTCATTTTTGCACTATTTCTTTAAATAACTCAATAAGTGTATGATTTTACACATTCATTTACTGCATATTTATCATATTTAAGTTACTAAATGCTTTGATAAGTATTTTATTCTAAAATTTAGGTTTTTTGATTTTTTATTAATTTTTTTCTTATGTGAAAAGGAAGGGGGGGGGGTGATTTTCATACATATTCAACTTCTTCTCCAGAACCACTGAAAAGATTTTCATGAAACTTGGTAGGAATGAAGTACTCATGGTCCCCTACAAGTGATGTTGTTTTTCGTCCAGATCCATCAACAGGTGGCGCCACCAGAGGCAAAAGTAGGTCACAGGGGGTACCCTCCTTTGACAAACTTCTTCTTCAGAACGAAAGCACGTATCGACAAACTGAAAGCATCAGAATGATCTAGAGAGATGTCTTAAGAAGTGTTGTTGTTTTTGGTTCCACTCGGAAGTCAAATTTTTGACGCGTTTTTGACGTCTTTTCGGACTCTGTCGGAAATGCACATTTTTGCACTATTTCTTTAAATAACTCAATATGTGTATGGTTTTACACATTCATTTACTACAAATTCATCACATTTAAGTTACTTAATGCTTTGATATGTATTTCATACTGAAATTTTAATTTTTTGATTTTTTATGAATTATTTTCTTATGTGAAAAGGAAAGGGGGGGGGGGTGATTTTCATACATATTCAACTTCTTCTCCAGAACTGCTGAACAGATTTTTATGAGTATTTTTTCAATCATGAATAGATATGTTTACTGTGAACATGGACCCAAGGCTTGTGGGTTCAAGTCCCGGCACGAGCACTCCTCAAATTTTTTTCTTCATTTTTTCCCATATTGTCAGCTTATTATGCACTTTTAGATAATCTGAATACCTTAAATTCCATTTTTTACTTAAAAAAATTTTTCTTCCCTTTATTAGCTCACCTGAGCCATAGGCTCAAAGTGAGCTATTGTCATAGCGTGGCGTCCGGCGTCCGTCGTCCGTCGTCGTCCGTCGTCGTCCGTCGTAAACTTTTCAACATTTTCGACTTCTTCTCCAGAACCACTGAAAAGATTTTCATGAAACTTGGTAGGAATGAAGTACTCATGGTCCCCTACAAGTGTTGTTGTTTTTCGTCCGGATCCATCAACAGGTGGCGCCACCAGAGGCAAAAGTAGGTCACAGGGGGTACCCTCCTTTGACAAACTTCTTCTTCAGAACGGAGGCACGTATCGACAAACCGAAAGCATCAGGATGAACTAGAGAGATGTCTTAAGAAGTGTTGTTATTTTTGGTTCCACTCGGAAGTCAAATTTTTGACGCGTTTTTGACGTCTTTTCGGACTTCGTCAGAAATGCTCATTTTTGCACTATTTCTTTAAATAACTCAATAAGTGTATGATTTTACACATTCATTTACTGCATATTTATCATATTTAAGTTACTAAATGCTTTGATAAGTATTTTATTCTAAAATTTAGGTTTTTTGATTTTTTATTAATTTTTTTCTTATGTGAAAAGGAAGGGGGGGGGGTGATTTTCATACATATTCAACTTCTTCTCCAGAACCACTGAAAAGATTTTCATGAAACTTGGTAGGAATGAAGTACTCATGGTCCCCTACAAGTGATGTTGTTTTTCGTCCAGATCCATCAACAGGTGGCGCCACCAGAGGCAAAAGTAGGTCACAGGGGGTACCCTCCTTTGACAAACTTCTTCTTCAGAACGAAAGCACGTATCGACAAACTGAAAGCATCAGAATGATCTAGAGAGATGTCTTAAGAAGTGTTGTTGTTTTTGGTTCCACTCGGAAGTCAAATTTTTGACGCGTTTTTGACGTCTTTTCGGACTCTGTCGGAAATGCACATTTTTGCACTATTTCTTTAAATAACTCAATATGTGTATGGTTTTACACATTCATTTACTACAAATTCATCACATTTAAGTTACTTAATGCTTTGATATGTATTTCATACTGAAATTTTAATTTTTTGATTTTTTATGAATTATTTTCTTATGTGAAAAGGAAAGGGGGGGGGGGGTGATTTTCATACATATTCAACTTCTTCTCCAGAACTGCTGAACAGATTTTTATGAGTATTTTTTCAATCATGAATAGATATGTTTACTGTGAACATGGACCCAAGGCTTGTAAGTTCAAGTTCTGGTACCCTGGTAACTTTAGTTTCGTATAAGTTGGTACATGTTCATGTATGCAAGAGTTGTCTTTCTTTAATATAGATTTATGTTTTTGAGGTTTAAATTTTTGGATTATCGATTCATTTGAATGTTATATATTTTGAATTATTAAATAGGTATGGAAAAGGAAATTAAATTATTTTAAAAAGATGAATAAGTATTTTCAAATTTATCTTGTGAAGACTTAGATATACAACTATGAAATTACAATATTGAGAGCAGCTCAAAATATTAATGTAAGAACAGATCAATGTTATCAATGACACAGTGAAAGGATGGGGAGGGGGTCTGTTATTTTGCTTTAGCTTCTGTATAACTATCTCTCTCGGGTTACTTAGATTACTCAAGAAGAAGGGGGGATGATTTTCATACACATTCAACTTCTTCTCCAGAACCACTGAACAGATTTTCGTTAAACTTGGTAGGAAAGAAGAAATCATGGTCCCCTACAAGTATTGTTGTTTTTAGCTCACCTGAGCGAAGCTCAAGTGAGCTATTGTCATAGCGCGTCGTCCGTCCATCGTCCGTCCGTCCGACGTAAACTTTTAACATTTTCGATATCTTTTCGGCAACCGCTGCACAGAATTTCACGAAATTTCACAGGAAGCAAGTACTCAATACCCTCTATCAAATTTTTGTTTTTCAAGCCGATCGGAAATCCAAGATGGCCGCCACAGGCTCTGATTGGCTGACACATTTTTGACTTCTCTTCTGAAACTGCGTCACAGAATTTCATGAAACTTCACAGGAAGCAAGTACTCAATGCCCTCTACCAAGTTTGTGTTTTTTGAGCCGATCGGAAATCCAAGATGGCCGCCACAGGCTCTGATTGGCTGACACATTTTTGACTTCTCCTCCGAAACTGCTGCACAGAATTTCATGAAACTTCACAGGAAGCAAGTACTCAATGCCTTCTACCATGTTTGTGTTTTTGGAGCCGATTGGAAATCCAAGATGGCCGCCACAGGCTCTAATTGGCTGACACATTCTCGACTTCTCCTCTGAAACCGCTGCACAGAATTTCATGAAACTTCACGGGAAGCAACTACTCAATGCCCTCTACCAAATTGTGTTTTTCAAGCCAATCGGAAATCCAAGATGGCTGCCACAGGCTCTGATTGGCTGACACATTTTCAACTTCTCTTCTATAACCACTGCACAGAATATCATGCAACTTCACAGGAAGCAAGTACTCAATGCCCTCTACTAAATTTGTGTTTTTCGAGCCAATCGGAAATCCAAGATGGCTGCCACAGACTCTGATTGACTGACACATTTTCGACTTCTCCTCTCAAACGGCTGCATAGAATTTCACAAACCTTCACAGGAAGCAAGTACTGATTGCTCTCTACCAAGTTTGTGTTTTTCGAGCTGATCAGAAATCCAAGATGGCCGCCACAGGCTCTGATTGGCTGACAAATTTTCGACTTCTCCTCTGAAACTGCTGCGCAGAATTTCATGAAACTTCACAGGATGCAAGTACTCATACCCTCTATCAAGTTTGCGTTTTTGGAGCCTATCGGAAATTCAAGATGGCCGCCACAGGCTCTGATTGGCTGACACATTTTCAACTTCTCCTCTAAAACTGCTTCACAGAATTTCTTGAAACTTCACAGGACGCAAGTACTAATTGCCCTCTACTTAGTTTGTGTTTTTCGAGCCGATTGGAAATCCAAGATGTCCTCTATAGGCTCTATTTGAATGACACATTTTTGACTTATCCTCTTAAACTACTGCACAGAATGTCACTGAACTTTACAGGAAGTAACTTGTACACCTTGTCCTTCTCAAAGCTTCACTAAAAGCGATTTCCTTCAGGTCTTGACTTTGATTGAAAACATACATACAGTCTCCTCAGGTGAGCGATGTGGCCCCCTTGGGCCTCTTGTTTCAGATCCCTTCATTCATTCTTATTGTCATTTATATATACATGCACTTTTCCATGAATAAATATGTTTAAACTAACACCCACTTGTTTACCTTGCGATTGAAAATTCATTGAAAATATTTATTTGGAATAAACCATATAAATTTCCGGCAAAACAGGTTTAACTGTAGTTGTAAGAGAAATGAAACATAACAAACAGTCACACAATGCTAATTTGTATCACAATCTCAATATAAAGCATGAAGTCAAGCAAAGTGACGCCATTCTAATAGAAAAACGTACTTATATTTTCAAAATTTCTCTGTAAAATCTTACATATTCAGAAATCCAAAAACTGTATTGAATTGTATACCAAAACGCTTTCTCTTGCCATGAAGATAGGCATGCGTCAGATTTATTACTTGACAATTTCGCCAAGCTTTTGTTGCGCAAAAAATTTCGTCGTGTGAACGCAAAACATTTTTAAATTTTTGCTCAACAAATTAAAGGTTTTTTTTTAAATATTGGAGTTAGTTTAAAAATAACATCAAGTTTACGGTTTTGCTGTTGGGTTTTTGTAGGTTTGTTTGTCTTTTATATCTTTTGTTTTGTTTTGTTTTTTGTTTTGTTTTGTTTTGTTTTGTTTTTTTGGTTTTTTTTTTTTTTTTGTTTTTTCTTTTTTCTACCAATAGAATGCAACAAAGTGCCTATACTACGTGTAATATGACACGAAATCGGAATGTGAAAAGACCGAAATAAGTAAAGCATAGATTATTCAATGTGCACACTCGAGTTTTCCAAATGAAATTATTTTACCAAAATCTCTGCGTTTGTGCGAGATTCAGATGTAAAAACAGATGGAATTTGTAAACATGTGAAAGAACTGTAGAATATGGGTTTGCGCTGAAAATTTTATATTTTATGAGTAACTGAAGTAAGATTAAATATGCATGCACTCTTTCTACTTCTGGTAATCCAAACTGTTCAAAAATAGATCTCGAGTCTCGCGAGATCTCATTCTTACCATGTATCATGGTTTCGAAGGCAATGACATCACGCTTTTATTTATCAATTAATTCTTCTTCTTTTTTTTTTTTTTTTTTTTTTTTTGTCAGGTTACGATGATTACCATAACATCATTGCATAATGTACCTTTAAGATGTATTTTGCCCCGTAGTTCTTCAATCTGTTCCATTAGGGACCACGAGTTTTTTGGATTTGTCGATTTTCCAGGATCCTGCATTTTAATTTTGGTCTCCGGAGCAAGATGGCGATAAGCTTTAGACAAAAGAAAATCAACATTTTATAGATGTCGTCGACAGAGTGAAGAAGGTATTTGAAAGTAACATTCATGTCTATCTTAGCCGACAGCTCTTCTAACAGTCTTTCTATTTAAGATGGACATGCAATTCTCTTGGCCAACATTATCTTAGATTTACTTCCGCCTCTTGTTGCATACATATATTATTTTAATACACTAATGAAAAAGAATTTATCCGAAAAGCTTCAAACGTCAAAAGCAAACCAAAAACACGAAGTCTTGATGATTTGAAATGTGTCCATGGTACTTCTAGGTACCTGGATAATATTCTACCTATTGACACGTTTTTTAATATTTGAAACATATATGAATTAAATTAATTAAATTACCAACAAGAATTGACACTCAACAAGGCAAACTAGTTATGACGGTCGCACTCATCGGGTGATACATGTAACATGCATGAGCTCGCTACAACCGACAGAGCACGGACTGTATTTCTTACGCGTTTACGCCCTTTGTCTGTAGGGTACGAGCAAAACTGGAGAATGGTAGGAAGAAAGATTCACCACTTCTACTTATTTTTATGGAAATTTCCACAAATCACTTTTAGCAGTGATTTTAGCAATCCACGGAATGGGGCTCTGTGATGGTCTTGCGAGCAGTTCAATATTGCCTACTGTCCGCGCTGCTCGTTTAGGAAACCGAATAAACGCGATTTTGACTACTTTATCATGCAAAAATTTTTAAAAATCAAATGAAACTCAGCGACGTCTTACTGAAATAGCCTTACATTGAAAAGAGTATTTTGTCTGTATTATATATGAATGTGTAAACGTATGACCATATAACATATCCCAAAATTATTTTTAAAAGTTTTTCTTGACAAAGTAATCAAAATCGGGTTTATCCAGTTTCCGGAGAGAGCCGCGCGGAGAGTTAACGTGACATATTGGTGGGTTTTTTTTTTTTTTTTTTTTTTTTTTTTTTGGTTTTGTTTTGTTTTGTTTTATATAAATATATATATAGTTTAAACATATTTCATTTCTCAAAATACAGAAATGGGACTTAGGCAAAAGTTTCCAAACATTACATGTGCCCTTTCCAACAATAATTTCACATATTGGTACATTATGTATATTATTCATGCTAATGCCGTCATGATTTTTCAAAAATAATTCTCATTCAAATGAAAGATTGATAGGAAAATATCAACGAACGCATATTTCCACTGTCCGCGCAGCTCACTTCAGAAATCGGAAAATTGAAGTTTTCTCCATTTTGTCGGCAATTTTTGCGATTAAAATATATATAGGGGGATAGATCTCGAACTCTCATAACTAACGGTGTATGATACATGTATATGTCTTTTGTACGACCAATACTATGCTAACAGTGTAAGAAAATAGTTTTAGATAGGGAGGAGTTTTCTATGCCGATAGTTATAAAACTTCGAGATCTATCCCCCTATTTCAATTTCATTCGGAAAATATTCCAAAAAAGTAGAGAAAACTTCAATTGAGCTGCGCGGACAGTAGACATTAGATTTACACATTTTGCGCGCGTTTTCTGAGCAGATGGACTTATTCACAAAAATAAAGAGGAAACAGCAGGTTTAGATCCTAATTAATCTTTTACACTAACTCATATATTATTGCAATGCCTTTAAGTGTGCAACATAGGTAAGGATTGTAAAAATATACGTTATCTTGTAATATGTAGCTTACCTCCCGTACGTCCCAAAACTCCGTCCTCTTGGTTACGTTACCGCAATGATATTATGACGTCACTAATACCTATGCATTGTGACACAACAAGGAAGGTATCGCTTCCGCCAAATAAATCCATGAAAACATAATAAGCACAACAAAGATTCTGAATAAAAACACAAACACTCAAATACACAAATTTTCGGCATCCTTGACCTTCATACAATTTACAAAACGACATGTGCATCAGTCAACGAACATGGTCGCCAGTGGATACATGTATGATTGGCTGACGCATTTACTTCTAAGCTTGAAAAATAATTTAAACTCACCAACATGTAGAATTTAACATTTTATTCGTCTTGGTCGTACATGTAACAAATAAATCAACAAATTGTCAACAAATAATTAAGATCAAATATATTTAAACGAAAACCAAGGTTTTTAAATAATCAAATATGATAAAATTTAAATCAAAACTCGTCTTTTGCATGACTAATGTCTGCTGTTCGAGTGTAAAAATCTTCATTCTTTACTTGGCTATTCAGATCAGAAGGTATCAGGAACGAAAATTCAGTGTCCGAGATGTAGTTTTGATCGCCTTTATAATGGGTCGGATAAGCTACCAGCGGTTCTATCGACATGGCTCGTAGATTTCTTGGCGAGAAGTTAATATTCCAAGAATCTCTGAAAAATATTTAATTATAAGCTACAAACTTGTACATTTGTAAAAAAAAATATCATGCTTTACATCTTCGTATTTATGTAACTTCGACAAATGATATCCGTTCTTTGTTTAACTCTACATACATGTCAGGAACATGTAATCCCCAAATATGAATGTTCTCTAAAAGCATTTTATTACAAACCATGCTTATCAGAACAATTTAAATCCAGTATATTTCCATAGATATGGAATTCTACAAACTTTGGATGATGGTCAATCATGACAGGAATATACTCGTCCACGGGAATCATCTTACGAAGTGGCTTCTGATCTATCAACTTCCGGGCGCCTCGATTTGAAAGTACATATGCCAGCTGCCAGTAGGAGTAGGACGGCCATAGAAGGGATGTGGTTCCGGGAACTCTCTCTTCTTGTTCATTTGTCATCTGCTTTCTACCGAGATATCTGTAAATGCATAAATTATTGTAGAATCTAGGCTTATCTTCTTTCTAAAATGGTGTATAACTGTGACCAAAAGAGTAAAAAAAAAATTCAGCTCCGGAAGTAAAGCAGAGATGAACTCTTCGGGTGAATGAATGCATTAGTTGGCTCAAGTCGAAAGAGCACATGAATGTTTTGTATATATCCCTCCTCCTTGTAAGATGACGACACACACGACAGACAAACACAAACACAAGGATCCAAGTAGCAAACAGACAAACAATTAAAGAATACGGATCTACGGTAAACATTCCGTGGGAGGTGTGAACACGTAATCCGGATATTAACCACATCAATTTTTCACGAACTTGGCAGATGGCCGTCCTTAGGCTATACCGACCGATTGCCATTTGAAAGTATCTCGTTTGGTCTCGTTGGTTTATGTAAAGTAATTTGATTATGTCTTCCTTGTCCCTTTAGTGATTCGCGGGCTAGTACTAGTCCTCTCTGTGTTTTGGCATTGGGTGTTTAGCTGTGGCTGCTACAACGGAGTCCTATTGGAGATTTCCTCCAGAAAGAGGGAAGGAGAGAAAGGAAGAGAGCGATGGAGAAAGAAAGAAAGATCAATCGGAAGATTGATTTAAATTGTATCAAAAAATCTAATAAGAAACATTGATATTTATTTGGTTGTTTATGTACATGTTTAATCATTCAATTATAACATTAAAGGGGAAGAACATATGGTCCTTACATGAGATCCCAGTCTGGTACCTCTTTCTCCGCCTCCTCGATCATCTGTAACGTTTTCCTCCTGAAGGACGGCTCTAACTGGGCGTCGTCCTCAAATATAATCACTCTCCTGTGATTATTGTCCATTATCTGTGAAGTATACTGAATTTGTGAGGTAGAAACTAGAGAAGTTAAAATAACAATGAATTGTTTAACCCTGCAAATAAAAAAAAAATTAACAAATGAGAAAAACGCAAAAATTACCCCACCTCAAAAAGAACAACTTAAGATATAGCTAAGTTTTATAAAAACTTCCATTTCTTAGCTAAAATTTCAGATCTATATATCAATCTCTATCAAAAAATTCTGGAATATATCAAAATTTAAACGCTCATTTTTCGGGGGGGGGGGGGGGTTGTGGGTTTTTTTTTTTCAAATCACAATCTAGATCCCGCCCTTTACGGGCTGGACCCCTGGGAAAATCTAGACCAGCCCATGTCTATCTTCATCGGATAGTCTGAATTTCAATAGAATTTTTTTTTTAATTCGAATTGGAAGTTTCTTATTCGAATGATATATGTATATCAGAAATCTGTAATATATCATATAGTCAGAAAGGCCTATATATCCAAAGTAAACCTCAACTCACATCTTTCCAGATGAAATAATGACTAAGAAAACAGCCAACTTCACCTAGGGTTAATTCTCTGTAAAATAAATATAATTTTATAAATAAACAAGTGGTCCAAATGGACCTACATCGCTTACTCGCACGCTCTAAAAGTACAAGCTCTATCGTTTCGGCCAACGTATTTGGCCGAAACGATCGAGATTGTGCTTTTAGCTTACGGTGACACCAAAAACTTGGTATACCCTCTACGGTTCTAAAAATGCCTACAGTGTTTCAGTTGGATAAGTCCTAACGCTTCAGGCATTCAGATTTATTGACAGCCATCTTACGGTTTTGGTCAAAAAGGATAAAGGACCTTCTGTATGATTTAATGGAATATCGAGCAATAATTGAAAAATGTTACAGCGGTCGTTGCGGAGAAGTCTAAAATGCATGAGAAAATCAGAGCCATTGATGGCCGTCTTGTATGACAGGTCGCGTCGAAAAGAATTCTTTTTATTTCTCGCTTCATGTAATAGTGACGGTTACGGAAGATACATGTAAATTGAATTCACAGAGGACGGACGGACAAGAGACACACAAACGACGACAGGCTGTGACGGTAACATTCATGTACATGTACTCTCAGTTATTGCCCTAAGCGTGCTTGAATATTGACCGACTTAATGTTGCATAAATATCTAATTAGATAAGGGAAATATTAAGCTGCAAAGATAAGGAAAATATTAAATGTAAGCTGCTAAACATATTTTTATAGATCAACAAACTGGTTCAAGTTCAAGACACAGATCAAATACATGTACAAATGTACGCTATGATATAAGTGTACTGATGGCGACAAAATGCTGCTTCCTCACCTTCCCCAATGAGGATCGACGTAACCAGGCAACATGCGTACTCCCAAATTCTTCAGATACGTCGTGTTCAGCGTTCTAGACGTATAAAAAACCATTTTATGCTTAAAACATGTATATATATTTGGTTTGTTATACACAACGTAATTATATACAGATTATTTTTTAGCTTTGATATCAGTATTAGTTACATATGAAGCTAATATTTATCTCATTTTGAAAGTAGTTTACAATGATGCCTATGAAAGTTTCTTAAGTCCGACAACCGTGTAATGTATTATTTCCGTAATCATGGTAACGAAGCACTTACTGTCCATCAACGGCCTCCGTAACTTTAGCCTTTACGCCATGATTTTTCAGCATGTTTAACATTCTGGTCCGTCTCTCTGGTCGTCTTTTTAAATTGATTATGTATATCTGTTAGAATTAAGAAACATCATATACATTAATAACACTGTAATATTTGTAACACGATGGATTGGGTTAATAGTAAATATTCAATGTGGTTATCCGGATCACAAGCGTTTTTTTCCTCTCAACCACCAATCAGGAACTCCAAAGCGTAAGCAAATTCACCAAGCAGTGATAGATTTCTCTATGTATTTAGATCATACATCAATTGAGCATATAGAGAAATATAACGAACAATCGGATTTACAGGTAAAAAGTCTTTAAGACAAACATAAATCACTATATACTGATATTCATTGCTGGCAGAAGCGAACTTAGGAATTGCTTCGAAAAATTTAAAAATATCACTGTACATACTCATTACTGTAACCGATAAATCGTAACATTTTTAAAGGAATAAAGTATCTGTATCTATATTCTCATAGGTCACCTATAGTCCGCCTTACAAGGTAGGGCAATGAGGTATATAAACTTCAAAAGCGTTTAGTTTTGACGTTAAACAAGATGATTGAAAAAAAAATCATTTTGTGAAATGTAATTAATTTGGGGAATGTGTAATGTTGAGTTTTCACATCATTCCCATAAATCAGAATCGTTCCTGTTCACTGTTCTACATATTAAGTTAGAACAAACCTGATCAAATCCCATCATATCCAGTGTAAGTTCAGATTCCTCCTCTAGATGTACAGATCTGTACAAAGCACGATTGTTCACTGAAAGAAACGTATCAATTCTCAGTTTCTTGGCACTTTATATCAATGCCCAGATTCACAAAAATTCTTATGAAAAATGTCAGGAATTTTCGTAACCTTCTTCAATAAGTAAAGGGTTCAAAAGTATTTCCATTTAGATTGTACAAGTATTATATTTTTAATATCTTTTCTACATACTGAATACATATTCAGATTCAAAACATTGTGATGTTTAGTTTATAAGAACTAAGCTATCAATTTTATGTTACGAAAAATCTTGAAATTTTTCGTAAGAATTTTTTTGTGATACGGACTGCAGACTCGCATCCATTTATCCTACATATTACTTTGTTTTTATAAGACTGGCCATGCTAGTGGTCTGTCTTTCTTTCTTTCCTTATTCTTTTTTTAAATTTTCGTTTCCTTATGTATTTGTCCTTTGCATTTTATCTCAATAAGATGCACTTCGGAATAGATCATGTTTTGATGGACGTACAATTTGTACTCATGTAAGTGTAACCACTTATAGAAAACGGACAGACAGACGGTCGCCGTTACAGACGATATAAAATCAGATGGGCCTTGAACAGATGTTCTTTTATTTGTACATATAAATTAGAATGTTATAATGTAAAAATCGTCGTTTCTCTGCGCGAAGAATTGTTTCCATATGCTTATAATATATGCAGAATTGATGGTAATTTCTTTTCTTTTTTTTAATTTTTCGAAACATTATAGTTATCACGTTGTGACATATTACAAATTCGACAGTTCAAATAATATTGTTATTGTACGAATGTCCTCACCCATGGCGTCACTTCTGATGGTTATGAATCGATCTTCCTCATCGTGTAATGATCCATCATCTTCAAGCGGGTTCATTACGATTCCAAAGTACTCCGTGTTCAATATATACATCTTCTTTCCTATTAATACATATAAGAAGATTTTTAATATTCATGATGATATTTGTAAATCACCTTGCTAAATGACCTTTAATTACATTTCTTGTACAGATACAGAAAATTAATTTCTCATTATATGAAGATGGTTTTTTGAATGACACTGAATTTTTATTTTGTATACTCTATACATAGTTCATTTCTAGAAAATATCGACGTTCCCATCGAAAAACGATACTAGGTTAAGACAAGTGTCCACGGACTTTCTGAACAGCCCTCACAGTGTATCGTCGCTATTTGACTGCTTTTTCTAGATAATATATGTACTATGTAGCCTTTAATCGTCTTGTTTTCTATGTTTCTACATGCATTTATAGTCTTACATGTCTCAAGCTTGCAAAAAAAACTCTTTAAAACCCATGGATATCCCCAGTGCATTCAAGTAGATGTGTTTTATTTTGCTTCTTTGACATAATCATACTTTGGATTTCCTGCTTCGGCCTCAACCAACGCTGAAGCCGTAATATTTGGTACACGTTGTATTTTAGGATATATCATTTAGTGCGCTTAAATGTTTCTAAATTACTTTATGTTCGGAAACTGAACGTTTGAACAATGCATAGTATTACATTGTACCTGCATTCTTGACATTTTGAGCAAATATGATGATATCATCGGTTGGTCCATTGAATGATTTAGGTCTATGAGAGTAGGAAAATCGTTTCGTGACGGGCTTTCTCAGGTCTATCAGCACAGCTGTGTGGACCATGGCACATTTGAAAACTCCTTTTTTCTCTCTGTCCAAGATTTGAAAATAGTCGACAGATCGTTTATAAAATCCCTGAAAATAGAGATAAAATGCAAGTATTAGATACGTGTACATGTACATGATGTCTATCCTTTGTCGTAATTGAAAGTTTGTAAACATTTCATGTAGTAAAAAAAATTATATAATAGAGTTTAATAGTGACATTAGATTTTTTTTTTCTTTGTAAAATTCCATCTTTTCTATTCTTTCGTTTTGTTTTGTTTTGTTTTGGTTTTTTTTTTGAAAGAATATTTCATCTCTTAAGACTTTTAAAAAATCATATCCTCATGCAGATACGTACTTTAACTATCATAAATATTATGATAAATTTTTATCATATTCAATTACCATGTCCGTCATTGCTCCCCAGAAATTTGAGTACGCATCACCCTCACTGGATTTTAACATTGGTCCTACTACAGTCCTAGAAGTAAATGTCTGTTCTTAATATTGTATCACAATACATGATACAAGGAATGTGTGAAGAAAAAATATTCTATCACTGAAAAACATTTTTATGGTCATTTTCATAAATGATTTAAAGTTACCAATGCTGTCTTTTTTTAATTAAGCAAGAACTTGTTATTGTATGGCGCACTGGATATTTGACAATTTGCGTTCATAATTCGAAGAAAAGCCACCACATCTCCCACCCCACCCCACAAAAAAAGAAATAACCAATGTAATGTTTAGAGGGTTGTAATACAGGTAGTAGGTGAAATCATACCTTTTGGAACTTATTAGCGCTTTCAGGGTATTCCTGTTTTCCAGAATAACGTCGGCATCTAACATCTACATGTAGAATTTCAGTAATTGAGATAAATATAAGGAAAAGCAACATGCTCTAAAGCAAGAGGCTAAGGTGAGAGATTAATTACAACTATAATTATGGACTTTTTTTTCGGAAAACGTCAATATTTATTCAACTCCAAATAGGCCTATATCACATGACATAAGCTCTACTGAGCTTTTAGACTGACATATACAGTGTAAAAAAAAACGTAAGTCTTAGAATGGTTGACAATGTGTTTTCTGTATAAAATTTAGAACAAAAAATGCTGAAAGTAATTTTACATATAATGCATTCAATAGTCCATTTTCCAGAAAATATTTCTGACCGTTTTAAATAAAACCTTGATTTTGTATGCACGAACACCAGACATCATATCATTCGGCAACATTTTGACTTGTGACGTCACATTTGATCGCACTGACTTTAGCATAGTCATGTTTTCTATTTTGACGTCGCAATGAAAATGTCTGTCTGCCTGGAATCTTATATACGTCCCTGATCCAATGAATCAACTGTAAAATCAGTTAATGTTTGCGTGTTTTACCATCTTAGATTACAAGTACATTACATTAAGTACTAAAAGGCCTCTACCAGATTTGTTCATTTTAGCCCGAACCCTTGGATTCAGGCAGGATCAAATACTTCTACTTTGATATTTAGTCATTTACTCAATAGTATCTTATGTATAAAGAGTGACAATGAAGTGAATGAATTCATCTTACAAAAATGTAATCCATTCCAGCTCTCCGTGCAGTTTCTAAAGCCTCCTGTCTAAGGGCGATTACTCTGTCAAATCTTTGTTTTGTCCAGGCGCACGGACCAGTTGCTTCTTCATAATCTTTAAAACAAAAAAAAAATCAGTAAGAAATGATGGGTGTTCCCCAAACTACAGCGAAGGTTATGCGATTTCTTGTCAACATACGCCTATAGAGTATTTTCTAAATTGCAAAACTCCAAGAACTACATTTTTTTTGTAATTAGTGACAAGTTAGCAAGAGAGATCATGGAAAAGTTGTGATGCTGATATTAAAATCGTCATGTTTAAAATTTTTATGATGTAAAGCTTTCGCAGATGCAAACTGTCACGTAGATGATAAATTGTTTTAGGAATCTTCTTACTGCTTGTGAAATCATTTCAAAAGATATTTACCTGTAACGGAATCGTCAGTCAGTAGATCAATGTCATTGTACCGCTCTCTGACAACTGACACCCATTGTTTGAGAATAGCAGAGGAACTGTCCTCATTATGATCACTTCTTATCCTGCAAAAAGTCAGTTTTATATATCATGAAGATTAATAATAAAAATTCTAGGTAAACCAAGAAATAGAAGGTGAAGCGAGACTTGCAGATATTTTTTTTTTCTATCAAACAATGATTCTTTCTCGAGTTTACAAGTGCACATGTACCTCTATAATGTACTACATTTACTAGTATATTATTATATCCGCATTTTTCCTTCGTTGTTTTTGATAAACATTTTTGTGTCAAATGCGAACTAAATCGTGCAGTTCGTAGTTCTTATACATCACGAGCAACATGTCGTGAAGATTGCAAGAAACGGGAAAGGGGGATTGCCTTGGGTAGTATTATAATGGACGTACAGGCAGACAGACAGACAAGTCATAATTCTATTCAAACAGGAAACATTATATACATGACTAATGTGACTTACCACAAAGTGATCCTACTCTTGGGATAATTCAGTCTCTCTAGATGCCCTAGGAACCATGGAAGTATGAACGCCTTGTTTCTTACCAAAATAGCGATCATTACAAATGGGTTTTGTTGAGAATCAGTACTTTGGGTTATATTTTGGAACATAGTTCCCAAGAAGATTAGAGTCCCGAGTAAAACAAACTTCATGGTTGTATGGCTATTTTCCGCCCTGTCACGCTCTATGAACATGATGTAAATACAAAAGAAGGGTTACGGTCACATGGCTACATGTACCTCACATGCCTACATGTACCTCACATGCCTTTGTAATGCTTTACTTCTTATAAAATATATTCATTACATTAAAATCTTATGTCAGGAATAAGTGATTTCAAGCGGACGTGCATATTTAATTTTCGAACACTCTTTTTAAGGAGAAATATGCATTCCCATTGGTGGATTATTTTTTTTCTTCAAAGGGAAAGGTATATCAAAGATCAACTAGACTATTTTTAAACTATTTGAGAAAACTCAGCTTGAACCATTTTTATAAAAGAATTACTTTAAATCACGTTGCTAAATGTTCGATTATTGAGAATCATATCGAAAGCAATTATCGAGCGATAATCGGTTATTAGCGATAATTTCAGAATCCCACGAACGAGTACATTCCTATTTCCTGTTAAGTTCATGCAAGGACCAAGGATCGACGTTATTTTATACAATTATATCAAGAGGAGGCCAAAGACAGACTATTTTACACACTTCATATATGTGGGATTTGACAATTAATTTGATAGAGAACATTACGTAACTGCATTTATGATATTTTAACAGATTACATATATGAGAGTTAAAGAAAAATACATACAGGCTTATCAACGATTTAGATCACTAATTCAATTTTGGTGTAGCCCTGACCACTTAAAAATTAGAGCCAAGATGCCTACAAAAATCATTTCTATGGGCAAATGAAGAACAAAATGACCATAAATGCAAATGCTTAGTACCGAAGTATATGCCGAGACAGATGCTTATCAAATTTAACACCAGAGACAGATGCTGACTAAAGTTATCACCAGAGACTGTGTGTCACAGACAAATGCTTACCAACATTATTACTAGAGACGCATGCTGACCAAAGTTATCACTAGAGATACACGCTGACCAAAGTTATTACTGAAGACAGACGCTGACCAACATTATCACTAGAGACACACACCGACCAAACTTGTCTTTAGAGATAGATGCTGACCAACATTATCACTAGAGACAGATGCTGACCAAAGTTATCACTTGAGACAAATGCTGACCAACATTATCACTAGAGACAGATGCTGACCAAAGTTATCACTTGAGACAAATGCTGACCAACATTATCACTAGAGACAGATGCTGACCAAATTAATCACTAGAGACACACGCTGACCAAAGTTATCACTAGAAACAGAGATGACCAAACCTATTACTAGAAATAGATTACGTCCAAAGTTATCCTTAGAGACCGATTCTGACAAACGTTATCACTATCTAGAGACAAATGATGACAAAAATTATTCTCCGGAACGAATGATGACCAAAGTTATCATCAGTGACAAAAGATGAAAGTTATCATTAGAGAAAAAGGCTTATCACTAGAGATAGAGTTATCCTTAGAGGCAAATAATGACCAAAATTGTCTTTAGAGACAAATTATGTCAAAAGTTATCACTAAAGGTAGATTATGGCCAAACTTATCACTAGAAACAGATGATTACCAAAGTTATCACTGGAGACAAATGGTAACCAAAGTTATCACTAGAGATAAATGATGACCGAAGCTATCACTACAGACAGAAGATGACCAAAGTTATTCTTAGAGATAAATGATAACCGAAGTTATCACTAACGAAAGATGATGACATACGTTATTTTTAGAGATAGATGCTGACCAAAGATATCACTACAGAAGGATGATGACCAAAGTTATCACCAGAGACAGATGATGAGAAAAGTTATCACTAGAGACAAATGTTGAACTTAATTATCACTGCCGACAGATGATGACCAAAGTAATCATTAGAGAAAGATGCCGACAAAATTATGATGACAAAAGTTATCGCTACAGACAGATGATGACTAAAGTTATCACTAGAGACGACTGATGACTAAAGTTATCAATAAATGCAGATGATCACCAAAGTAACAACTATAGACAGATGATCACTAAAGTTATCACTAAAGACAGATGACTAAAGTTTTTATTAGAAGAAGATGCCAACAATATTATCTTTAGAGACAGGTGATGATCAAAGTTATCAATAGAGACAGATGATGACAAAAGTTATGACTTGAGACAGATGATGACAAAAGTTATGACTTGAGACAGATGATGACAAAAGTTATTATTATATACAATTGATGACCAAAGTCGTTCTTGTAGGCAGATGATTACCAAAGTTATCTCTACAGAATGATACTGACCAAAGTTATCACTAGAGTCAAATGCTGAATAAAGTTATCACTAGAGACAAATGCTGACCAAAATTATCCTTAGAGACAGATACTTACCAAAGTTATCATTAGAGACAGATGCTGACTTAACTTTTGACTAGAGACAGATGCTGACCAAAATCATCCATAGAGACAAATTATGACAAAAATCATCACTAGAGACAGATGTAGACCAAAGTTTTCCTAAGAGACAAATTATGAGTAAAGTTGTCAGTAGAGACAGATGGTGACCAACTTTATTCTAAAAGACAGATGAAGACTAAAGTTATCCTTAGAGACAAATGATGATCAAAGTTATTCTTATAGACAGATGATGACCAAAATTATCACTAGAGACATGTCATGACCAAACATATCACTAGAAACACGTGATAACCATCGTTCTCACAAGAGACAAAAAGAGACAAAATTAACCCTTTGAGATAGATTACGACCAAGTTATCAGTAGAGACAAATGGTGACCAAAGTTATCCCTAAAGTACTTAAGAAACAATTGGTGACTGAAGCTATCACTAGAGACATATGGTAACCAAAGTTATCACTAGAGACATATGGTAACCAAAGTAATCCTTAGAGACAGATGATGACAAATGTTATCTCTAGAGACAAATGGTGACTGAATCTATTAGTAAAGACAGCTGGTGAGTAAATTTATCACCAGAGACAAATGATGACCAAATTTATCACCAGAGACAAATGATGACCAGAGTTATCCTTAGTGACAGACGACGGCAAATATTATCACTAGAGACAAATGGTGACTAAAGTTATCACTAGAGACAAATTGTGACCAAATTCATCCTTAGAGGCAAATAGTAACCAAATGTTATCACTAGAGACAAATAATGACCAACGTTATTCTTAGAGACAACTTTTACCAGAGAGAGATGCTGACCTAAGTAATGAAAAGAATTTGTGTAATAAATTGGTCACTTTAACGCAAAGCAAATTTATTGCACAACAAATCTATTAATTTCACAATAAAGGCAACACAAGCATAGCATCCCCTGGCAACTGCATATTCTATGCTATCAGCAAAACGATTTCAAAATCTAGTGAGTGCTATGTCGATCCCCTGTCAGTCACAGTGATATTAAGCTCGAGTCCACTGTGGCCTTGACCTTTTACCTTGAAAACCAATAGGGTTCATCCTCTTTCCAGGTGGAACATTCATGCAAGGTTTGGTAATCCTATGATGATTGTTAGGTTTACTATGCTGTTCACAAGGATTTTAAGCCCGTCCACTGTGATCTTGACCTTTGACCTTGAAAATCAATAGGCTTCATCCTCTCCTTATGGGTAACATTTGTGGAAGGTTCGATGTTTCTATTATGATTACTTTGTCTTCTATTCTGTTCACAAGAATCCAGACAAACACACACACACACAAACACACCCTAACACACAGAAATGATGTTATATTACTAAACTCTCCATGTGAATGAAGTAAGTCTTTGTCACTTCTTATTTCTTTGTATGTTTAAGTTTCAAATTTAAAAAGACTTAGCAGCAGACAATAAAATAGAAAACTTCACCACAATAATCTGCAATCTCTCATTTATTCATATCAAGCATGCAAAAAGTCTCATACAAAATTATGATTATTTTTCTTTTTATAACAGCATGATAAAAAGAAGGCAAAAATACTGAAGTACAAAAAAGCAATGAACATTTTTGGCACCATGTGTAAAATATTTCAACAGCTTAAAATTTAAAAGTAATTCATATGATGGTGGGAAATGAATGTGACAATTCCTTGGATATAAAACTATGATTTTGTGTACAAAATTTTAAGTAACACACCCTTAAAAATACACATAAACTAAATCACATATTCTTATAAGCAATTAATCATATACACTTTGTCTTCAACATTTTATACATATAAATCAGTCTTCGATTCAAATATAATATTCCTTCCATGATTATTTGATGTAAATAATGCTTATAACACGAGTGCTCCAGATAAACATGATAAAGGACTATGTAGGATAAATCTTTGATTGCTGAGCGATATAAGTCCCCTACTGGCATAAATTTATGTCCTGCAGCTTCAATTAAATATAAATTCAAACTTGACATGCACCAAAAGATGAATGCCCACACATAAATCAGTTCATTACCTGCAGAAACAAAAAAGGTTTGAAAAACTGAAATTTCATAAAATTTGCCAAGTCAAGGGGTCCTAAAATTAAAAAAAAAAAAAGTACTTCGTAAATCAAAAACCCAACTTAAACTTGATCTGTATTACACTAAGATGTATTCACATACCAAAAATTAGTTCGTTATGTGCGATAACAGCCAAGAAAAGTCCAGAAAACTGAAAATTTCATGAAATTTGCTAAGTCCAAGGGCCATAGCTCTTGTAAAATTAGGTCAATCAAGAACAAACTCAATTTGATCTGTATCACACAAAGATGTATTCATATACTTGTACCAAAATAAGTTTGATATCTGCAACAGAACCAAGGAAAAGTCCGGAAAACTTAGAATTTCATGAAATTTGCTAAGTCCAAGGGCCATAACTCTTGTAAAATTAGGTAAATCCAAAGCAAACTCAAACTTGATCTGTATCCAACTCAGATGAATTCATTTACCAAAAGTCAGTTTGATATCTGCAATAGAACCGAAGAAAAGTCTGGAAAAAAATCTGGAGAATTTCATGAAATTTGCTAGGTGGAAGGGCCATAACTCTTGTAAAAATGGGTCAATCGAATCCAACCTCACACTTGATCTGTATCACATTAAGATATATCCAAATACCAAATATGAGTTCATAATATGCAACAACAGCGAAAAAAAAGTCCAGAAAACTAAAGTGTGACAGACAGAGGAATGGACGGACAGACAGACAGACAAATGGGATGGAATCTGTAAGTCCCCTACGGTAAGCCGGTAGGGGACTAATAAAGCCTATTTCAGGCCCCTTAAAATACCTATACATTTCTTTCTGGAAAACACTGAGAAAAGCAAAGCTTTTGTGCAATAAATTTCTTTTAAAAAGTGTTTATCATGTAAAACAATAAAGCAACATATTTAAAACATTCAATTCAAATTTTGTATCAAAATTTACATACTGCAAGTTAAAAGGTAAATACATCTAAGTTACACAACTTTGAATGAGAATACATATTCAACTTCAACCTTCTGTATATACAATTCTAGTATTAAAGAATTACTAAATGACTAGAGTAATAAATTCAAGCCCTTTGAGTCGTGAAAATAATAGAATATTGCTGGGTTAATAAATATGGAAGATGTAAGTTTTTTTGGCAGTATATAAAACAAATATAATGTATCACAAATATGGATTAAAGCTATAAATATAAAACATAGCAGAAAAATTTGGTTATTATCCATGGTGGGTATGGCACATATCGTGCAAAAATTTCATGTAAATAGCAATATAACGCTGAATTATAAAATCTATCAAATTTGATGAGTAAGACCGTACAATAACATACAACTTTAAGAATGTGCATCGTCTTCTCTGGGAGATTTTATACAACACAATTTTTGACAACTGCCCAAGTTTCAAAGCTATTGCAGAACTGCCTACTCCCTACTAAAAGAGTAATATTTTTCTCTGAAAATGAATGTGAAGTTTTGAATAGCAAAGTGCAATATGAACCATTTTTTGTAATTTTTAAGAAAAAAAAAATTTCAGACTTTACCGTGTAAAAATATCAATCATTAAAACGTTTGTCTACACAATATGGAAAGAATTTATTCAATGTTCAAGGAGTATTTTTGTCAAAATTAAACAATAATTTGTCTTCCTGCAAAATACAAGGTTTAAAATTGTGTACCAAAAGCATAGAGTGCAGCTTATGGTCAAAATACATGTGTATGTGAAATATGTGAAAATTGTAAAGGTAGGCAGGTATGCTATTTAATCCATAATCACTTGAATCACCTCTTCAGCATCTGCTTAACGAGTGTACATACCATGAATTTACAGATTTTGAAGAGCAATTGAAGTCCTCGTGGCTGAATCTAGAAAATACTTTCGTCATGATCTTGCGTAAATTCAAAATAGTTTCACTGCATTCTCGAAACAGAATAGTACCCGTACAATTAAATAATGGCTAACTATGACAAACTTCATTCTAAGAGTTCTAATACATTTGAACAACACAAACTCTATAAATTCAATATGGTTTATATATGGCAAGGGGACATGAAAAATTCAAATCTTTTTCATATGAAAATAAATCAAGTAATCTAGAAGGATGTAAGTATTAAATCTACTTTTGTATATATTGAAATGTGGATAAATAAACATCGCATAAAGATATGCATGTACGTACTTGTATGCAACTCAAAAGTCATAATGAAAATAATACAATGAACAACTGTGTTACAGCAACACAATGGTACAGTAGAAGTTGGTACTGAATACTTAATTTGTAACCGTAACAGTGATCATGTTAATATACATGTATGATTTTACTTGGCAAAAACTGCAATTTCTAAAACATAAGGTATCAAAGTAAGAAATAAAGAAATATAGAAACTATACATGTAATAATTAAAACAAGACTTTTTTCACACATAGAATTAGCTACATTAAGGCACAAGATGTAATTGTAATACACTGATGGCCCCAGCTGGTATCATACATTGTAGATACATGTATAAAACTTCACAGGTCAAAAGTTTTCTAATTGTTACTACAAGTGAATTACACGTGATTTAAGAAATGAATCTTATATTTTTCCTGTTGATGCAGATATCACCCGAAAAATTGGACAGAAAAAATACAAGATTCATTTCTTATCATTTAATTATCATCTATTTATGGAAAACAGACTGCTTTCTTGGATCTATCAACAATCAATCACTGCACTATATTTCGTAAGTCGGAGGGTTTCACAGTGATACGTCTGCCAAAACAAGTTATGGCAGTCGCCATGATTCAAACAGCGAACAATCGTCTCTCTATATCTTTGGAATAAGGACCAGTTTGAGCAAATTCTACGTGCACTGTTAATTTTTCAGTAAGTAGAAAAGAAATGGTACCCTTGATATGATAAGCAAACATCAACAAATTGTATTTTCAGCAACGAGTTCATTTGTGTTTGAGGGAACCCCTGGTTCTAAAAATAGTGCTATAAATAGACTTCCATGAAAAATTGTGCTGATCGATGTATCAACAAAATTTCTCAGCCAATCAGAATCTTCGTTTCTTGAAAATGACAATGGAAATTAAATGATATGTAACTCCCTTTCATGCCATTCAAAAATATGAGCAATACTGGCATTGTAATTCTTTAGAAATAAAATGCCATGCGTCAAGGGTAAAAAATCAAGACAATTTGGATTTATAAAATATGCCAAGTCCTGCAAATAACTAAATAATGCATAGTAACATCAAAAGGTAGATCAAACTCTAAAGTGAATGAAGGTAACATATTTTGAAGTAAAAATATCTTGTCACATGAAATATACATGTTAAATATGAACACCTTATATCCTACATTTTGGATTGTTAGTAGTTACGACTTTTATATTGAAAGCCTTAATTGGCTAACAAAACAACCTCTACTTTATAAAACTGTGGAATAAAAGAAAATTAACAGTGAACAGATCTAATGAACAGATAGACAGGGTAAAATGAATATAATGAAAAAAATACAACAGATAGACAGGGTAAAAGGTATATAATGAAAAAAATACAACAGATCATGCAATGAAAAATTATGTTTTAGTTTTAACACTTTGTAATGGTATATTCTAGACCAAGGCATTACTATAAAATATGTAAATTAATACTGAAGGGTTAAATTACTCACATCTTAAAAGACATATACATGTACATGTAATGAATCTAAACTCTTTAAATTGTTGTAAAATTTCTAAATTGACATGTACAAATAGAAATACAGTGACAATGAAATAAAATCTTTTACAATACTACACATACATGAACTAATATTGCATTTTGTATTTCCATATAACTGGGAATGAAAGACAGTAGTTTTAAAGATCATACATCATAACTCGTCTTTCTCCCTCGACATTTTTTCCTCCATTTCTTGATCAGGGGGTATGACGTGAGAATCCTCAGTATCAGATATATAATTTGGCTCTCCTGTGTAGTGGGTGGGATAAATATAGAATGGGTGCACAGAAAGCCCTCGTAAATTCCTCGGTTCAAAACTGAGTCGCCAAGAATTTCTGTAAATAATTAACATATTTATTAAAATAAGTAAAAGCATTACAAAGTCATGTGACACCGTTAGCTGTTCCTTCGAAAACATTTTTTATCATCAGAAACTACTAATTTTACAAAAAAACAAAAACTGAAAATGTCATTAATAAGAAGCTATGAACTATGTCCATCAATTCTCTTATGACTGCCAAAACAGATCCATGCAGTTAGATTTGAAAATATATTTTCAGTGAAATTCTTATACATGTATCAGGAAATGTAATTATTTAAAAGTGTCTAAAATGCAAATACTATCAGATCTTTACTGGTTGTACTGGTTGTAGTCCAGTCAAAGTAATATTGAACCTTGAACTAATTGCAACACAAACTTTTTGTATTTTATGTGTTTTAATATGATAAAGTAAATATGAAATTAAAAAGTCTACCAAAAATATTGGCGTGGAACACATTGATATCCACCCTCAAAGTTTCGTTATTTTTAAATACACTTCGGTGCTTCCATACAACATGATAAAACGAAATCCGGATATCGTACTCATGTAATAATGTCTGTTTTCTGTACCTGATTTCTATGAATTATTTTGATTTTAGATATGAAAATTTTCTTGACACATAATGCGTGTGGATAATTTGCTCCTTATTGGTATTTTATCTTAATAAACAAGCTTGTATTCATTTGCATTTAGTATGACAAACGTACTTCCGGTGACGACATGACTACTCGAATACAATTTTCTAATAATAATTTATGTGGACGCTTAGTTCGTAATGCATTATAAACAAAGAAATTGTATCAAACATTTAGACAAAGAGTATTATGTGATATCTTATAGAGACAATTAAAAAATACCGGTTTAATATGCGCCATTGCAAGTTTAAAAAATACGTGTAAGGTGGTCCGTCAGGGAAATAATTCTCATTCCATTACAAGAATACAATAAAATTACTCTTATTGATCATGGCTTAAGGATGTTAATTATTTAATCGAATATATTTCATGAACAAATTATTTCTCTTAACACACAAAACTCATAGCATATTGCATATACACAAATGGCTGAATACCGTTTCCAAATAAAAAAAAAAAAGAAGAAGAAAAAGGTACAATATTCTTTAACGTCATTCTTATGAAGTGATTCAGAATACCTCACTTGTTCCATTGGTTGTCCGACGTATACTCTCCACTGTATGTGTAGGTATACATTGTACTACGAAAAAGTCTATTCTTATCTGCATTTAAATACATTTGAACAAAAAATGATGTATGGTGTATTGAAATATATGATGTATTGTGTATTGAAATTATGACAATCTATTGATCTGCTGGCTGTTAACATTGGAATAGATAGAAGTGCCCTACTTTCATAAGTCAGAATATAACTTTTTTTATATAAAGATTCAATTCAGTTTACTTCTCTTCGAGTAATATGCTCTTGAAATACGAACTACATATTCTGTGTTACACTGGTGTGAGTTACATGTTATATTCTTTGTTATTACGCTTTCGGGATTTGGGCACCTAAGAGTCCACAAATGATGGATATAATATAGGAATTTGTTGTGGATCAAATCGAAGAACTACTAGATCTATCTATACATCATAGATTAATGTGCAGTCCAGAGAGGTTATCGGACCCCCCCCCCCACCCTTGTGTTCAACATAACATGGTCTTGTAATGAAATTTATAGTGTATGTATATTTGTCAGTATTTGAAAATGCGCTTGCCAGCTTTAAATACATGATCAATATGAAAAATTACAGTCTTCCGAAACGTGTCCCCGATCACAAATTGTTTTCTTATTGAGACTTAAAAAGGAAAACTGATTGTAGATGCGCGACTAGTTTTTATTCGGACTTTTGTTTTTCTTGCGATAACTCGGAGTCAATTCAAATACCGGTAGATATGGTATTTGTAATGAAAAAAATACATAATGTGCAATTTCATAAATAAATGGAGAAGTTCTGGAGAATAAACCAATAGTTTCCCAGTAACTTAGTATTTTTTAATTTGTTTAACAATATAAACATGTATTTCAATGCTTCAAAATAAACAGTTGAAGAATTTATGCTATTAAATGATAGCATGAAATGTCAGCGATTCCTTCAAGAAGATGACCTATTTCATACTGTTTCAGATGAATGAATTCTCAATGTGGAAGGAATGAAGATATGTGCTCTTTTTAAAAATCTTTACTTTGACTGTTTAAACATGCAGAAAGGGTGGATCTAGAGGGGTTTAAGGGGTCCTTAGGAGGGAGGGATTCTTACACCTCCTCTGGACTTTGCAAAAACAAAAAACAAAAAAAAAACTCGCAGATTTCCCCCGTTTTTATGTTTTTATGAATCTATCTTTTTAATCATAGACAGGATCCCCTCCCCCGACGGGTTGCCCCCCCCCCCCTCCCCCCCCTAGGAAAATCTAGATCTGCCCATGTATACATCGTGTATAAAGCAAGGCACGTGTACAGGGTTCTTGGGCATGAAATAGAGGTGAAGTTAATGTTTTTAAGTTCGATTTCTGAAAAGAGAAAGGGGTCAAGCCATTTATAAAGGAACACTTTTTCTATTGTTACCACCCTAGATCCACACATGAAAGTTGGCTTAAAAAGATTTTTGGTTAAAAAAAGAAAGTTATTCCATTTTCTCCATAACCATGTATGCAAAAATAAAGATGAAACAAAGAAATGCGTTAGAATTTTCTAAAAAAAAAAATCATACGATAATTGCACTTTATACACATCCTCAGGTTAGCTAAATAGGCCTATTGCGGTCTCGGGGTCTCAAAATTAAGAGGTTCTGTACGTGAAATGTTTGTTCGTGTACTTATATTCAATTTAAGAATAAAACAAAATGATACAAATTTACCTTTTATAAATACATTAAGCCATTTATGATTATGTGTGAAAGCTCTTTTTCAAGTTTTCAGAGATTTCATGACTAAATTTCGTCTTTTTCTCCCAAAATAATGCATGAAATACAGTATTTCAAATCATCAGATCGCTTCATGGAACAACGTTTTTACGTTATTGAAAAATAGGAATTGGTTTGGTCCAATTTGGATGAGAAATAAATGAGTAAGATGAATTTTCCAGTTTTTTGCGATTTTTAATTGGAATTTTCATATTTTCCGAGAAAAAAATCCAATTTCCACGGGGTTGATTTTGGTAGACAATTTCTCCTGAGAAAGTCACTACATTAAGGTAATCAAATCAACAGAAAAGGTTTGTGTTGCAATTTGTTATAGGTTGGGCCCCTATATGCTGTACTTTGACTGGACTATTGTTATTTCCTCTTCTCTAGGTCAGCTTGATTTAATTGATCAGCTCACTTATTTGTGTATCTGATGCATTATAACCATGCATGTTATGTTATGTTGTTATGATTGAGTACACATGTTCTTACTCTGGATGTTGATTAAACATGATAGGTAAGTACTCGTCTACAGGTATCATTTTCCCTAACGGCTCTTGGTCTATTAGTTTCTTGGCACCTTTATCTGAGAGTGCATATCCCAGAGTCCAGTAGGAGTAACTCGGCCATACTAGGTTCTCTGTGCCATCTACATACTTTTCTAAGTCCCGACGCATTCTCTTTCTTCCTAGATATCTACATGTATATTAAATTTACAGACGTTACAATGAAGTGGGTTTTTTTTGGATCAGTACGCGCATTAAATAAATATTCTACAAAAGGAAGTAAATCTTAAGTACATGAACACTGCACTTTTTTTAAACTCATAGAATTGTTGTATATTCAAGTGATTTTAAAATTGTTTGATACTGTAGGAACTGATAAAAAAGAAAAATAATTTTACTTCTTAAATACTTTTTAAACAAGCATGTGTATTTAATTTATATCACTTAGTTTCAAAGTATGCATTCACATGAGGTAAAATTAATACTGGAAAAAAAATTATCCTTTTGTACCTATCAAAGCAAAATATAACACAACATTTACTGTATGAACAGATATTTGTCAAATAACTCGATCTTCCTGAAATACATATAATAAACAGAATAATTTTATCATATCAATGAGTACTCTATCTGACCTACATGTACATGTAATTCTAATCAATGGGAAAACAGATTGATAGTTATTTTTTGTAACTTACAATAATTCCCAGTCTGGTACTCTTTCTTCTACTTCTTTCATTACATTTTTGGTTCGTGTTCTGAAGTAAGGCTCAAATCTTACATCATCCTCAAAGACAATCACTTTTTTATATCCTTTTTCTAATATCTGCAAGCAAATAACAACGTTCAAAATGTTAATTAGAAGTATGATTGTTGATATAATAAAGCAATACACATTCATTAATAACTGCTATAAGCAGAAAACGAGCACCTCCTGAGTATTTTAAACAGACGTCTTGCCAGTTCATAAATAAAATGATCTCACCAATTCACTGTTATTATCTGATAATGATAACTTTTTTAGCATGTAATGCTGTTCTTAACAAAGCATGTCAATGTATAAGTTAATTATACAAAATATTACATTGTTTATGTCATTCACAATTGCTCAGCAGCCAGTTTAACAAAAATCCTTACAAAAATTTAAGGAATTTTCGTAATTTTTGATTGTTTAGTTCTTCTTTTAAAATAAAAATAATGATATTTTGTTTCTTACTTTAGATGAAGTATGTAGAAATGATAATTAGAAAAAATAGTAAAAGGGGTAGGGCCACGAAGCCCAATATTGGCCCTAATTTTGAACATTGTACTTCATAGAATTTTTAACTGTGATTTGACATTTTGAAACATTCTCTACTCAATCACGAATCTATCTTTTGTAAACATTGTTTATCAATAGCTTTTAGCCCTTTGAAATCACTAAAATAGGTCATATTCCACAAAATTGATGCAAAAACTACATATTTCTATCAAATTAGCAATGACCACATGCATTAACTAAGATGAAAAATTAATACATGTATGTGAAAGATTATCATTATATCCTTGTGTCTTAAACATTTTATCTCTGTTAATGCATGCGGCCACATTGAATTCTTCCACAAAACACAAAATTCCAAGCAATTTTTGCTATATTTTGTCAATAACGACAAAATGATGTCACTTCATGATGTCATTACAGTTAAATAGCACTTTGTTTGGTGATATTTTTCTTTTAATTAAAAGCAGTAAACCTAAGTGTAGTTACGTGAGAGATATCAAGTATTTCTCATGAAATTTATTCTAGAGAAAAATTGAAGGCCGATTTAGGGGTCTTGTGGCCCTACCCATTTAAATAGAAAATCTTTATTAATTTATGAAAATTACAAAAATTACTGAATTTTTTCCTAAGATTAGAACTTTTGTGAAACTTGGCACCGCTATTCAGTCCTCACTACACATGCTACATGTATATAAGGGTGTGAATAGAGTTTTTAAGCAATGCCACTCTTAAAATCATCAACCGAACCACCAATATGGTGCTCAGATATGCACTTGACTTTAACCTTTTACTCTCTTGCCTTTTTCAAAATGAATAAGTGACATAAAATATCTCTTAATATTATTTTACAACTTCATGTACTTTTGACATATGAAAACTTAAAGGTGCTTGATAGTAAGTAAGCCATCATGTTAGAACCAAACTGTTTAAAAAATTCAGTATCTTTCTTTTATTACAGGTGGAGATACATGTAGTATTTTCTTTCTCACAGTACAAAAATAATACTTACATCTTTCCATATGAAGTAATGGCTCAGAAAACATCCAATCTCTCCCATAGTTAGTTTCCTGAAAATAACATTTTCAATTTTAGAATTATTTCTACAATGTATATTGACAAATTTTCCAAAATATCAACATTAATTCTGCAGACATTAAATACATATAAATTATAATTAAAGTATTGAAAATACATTTGTTTTTATTATATTAAACTATTCCATGTGACTTTTAAATAATTAAGGGAGCTAACTGTTGTTACCTTCCTACGTAGGGATCAGCATAACCTGGCAGCATCTCTACTCCAAGTTTCTTAAGATATGTTGTGTTAAGTTCTCTGTAAGACATATCATATAATATTATATACATGTGTACAAATACATGAGAATCATTTCATAAAATATTGTGTCTTTTACATATTACTTCCATGCAGTAGGTCATAATATCTTCAGATTTAATTACCTGAAGAGTAAATATGGAATACTTGTTTCATAGACAATTCTAATCTCAATGAAGCTTGTGGTATTGATCTTGAATATTTTCCAGTTAAACTTTACTCAGATTACTTGAGAAATTACTTTTTCTACTAAAGCTAAAAAAAAAACATTCTACTAAAGCTAAAATAAAGAGTTTATCGTGGTACTTTGCTCTTTACAAGTCAGATTTTCAGACCGATGAAGTTTCATTGCCGTGCAGATAGCATGCAAACACAAAAGTAGACTCATGGTTAACTACGACATTTTTTGTAAAATCTCCTTAAAGCAGACATACTTTCCATCAATAGCATCTATAACTTTAGATGTCAGTCCCAGTTCTTGTAAAGACTTTATCATCCTAACTCTTCTCTCTGGTCGTCTTTTAAGATTTATCATATAAATCTGTAAAGTGAACAACAAAATAGAATTTATCATATTATAGTAAGTTTTATTAATTCTGGATCAGTAGTGTATGGTGTTTTTTCACTCCACTTACATGTATCACATAACAATTCTTCTACTTAACTCATTTTCAATTAAAACTCATGTATTGTATATACATGTACATGTATTTGATATTACAAAGTATTTTCTTAATGAAGAGTTCCATCCCTATCATACATCCTCTTGGTACCCAAAATCAACCATTATCATGGAATTGTCATTTGTATGTATTATTTAGCCTCATAATACCCATACTACATGTACCCACCTCATCAAAATCTAGTTTATCTGGTATCTTCTCAGGTACATCAATGTATGGTGACTTGATTAAAGGTGGCCTAAATACTGAAATTAGTAAATCAATATTCTTGTGAAATCAATGAAAAATTATCTTAACGTAACATCATCCTTGTTAAAGTATACGTATATTTAACTTTGCTATACTGTAATGCAATACTTCATTATCTCTCAAGAATGGATATTTTAACATATTTATATCCTTTCATTATTTCAACAAAAATAAAGCTTGTGTTTGTGAAACACGAATGCCCTTAGTGGCATCTTTGTTAGTATAAACACCATTTTCTGTTCAGTACATGTATGTGAAAGGTCAAGGTCAGGGTCACTGGGTTAAAAATTTTCGGTATCGATGGAAAAATCTTGTGACAAGAAATACACATGTTGAAAAAAGCCATATTATTTATCATTCAAAAGATATTCCAAATGTTAAAGTTTTTGTACATTAGGTCAAAGGTCAAAGTCAAGGTCAAAAATGTTGGTATCAATAGAAATGTCTTAACACAAAGAATACACATGTGAAATATCAAAGCCCTATAACTTACCATTCAAAAGTTATGCCCAATGTTAAAGTTTTTAAAAAGTAGGTCAAAGGTCAAGGTCACGAGGTCAAAAATTTTGCTATCAATGGAAAGGTCTTGTCACAAGGAATGCACATGTCAAATATGAAAGCCCTATCACTTACCATTCAAAAGTTAAGCCCAATTTTACAGTTTTTGAAAAGTAAGTCAAAGGTCAAATTTTGCTATGAATGGAAAGGTCTTAAACAAAGGAATACACATGTCAAATATGAAAGCCCTATCACTTACCATTCAAAAGTTATGCCTAATGTTACAGTTTTTGAAAAGTAGGTCAAAGGTCAAGGTCACAAGGTCAAAAATTTTGGTATCGATGGAAAGGTCTTATCACAAGGAATACACATGTGAAATATGAAAGCCCTATCACTTCTAATTCAAAAGTTATGTCCAATATTTAAGTTTTTTGGACAAACAGACAGACAGACAAACAGAAAGGCCAAAAACTATATGCCCCTGAATCTTTGATTCCGGGGGCATAAGAATAAGTAAAATACTATATTTTCAATTTCTACATTCCTCTTTTGTGAAAGCTAGACAAAATGACTGGCAATGAGATGTACAGTCAGACAACCCCACCATACATGGCAACTTTTGAAATTCTCTGAAGAGGGAGAAAAGAGGGAGATCTTCTTTGACAGTTTAAAAAGAAGGAATTTATGTGTGAACCAATTTTGAGCCATTTATGATAAATTGCGTCGTTTATGATAAATTGCAACATTTGCAGAGAATCATCTTTCAAACAATTATATTTAATTCTTATCATCTACATCTAGAAATGTATAAACAATGACTACAATATGATGCATACACAAATTATTATTGTATTTGGAGGACACTTTGCATTTTTTAATCCAATTTAAGGGGTAACGAGTGTCTGCTTGTATAAATGACAGAAAAAAATAAAAATCTGAATATTTTTTTTCAGTTATTTGTTATTATTTACTGAAAATATGAGTGATTTTGAAGCATATGACAGTAATTTTGATACACCTTTCCATCAATACTTCATCAGAAACTGATATTGAAGATGATGACAGTCTTATGAGACAATGCACAAAATTTGTACACCTAATAGAAATCTCAAAAAATTACTGTTGCAGAATATTTTTGGGGGGACGCATCTTATGTAATATTCATGTACTGGGACATAAAAAGTAGAAGAAAGCATGAAACACTGAGGTATCCATCAATACTTTTATGTTACAGCTCGGCAAATATGATCAGCTTCAAAGTTTCAAATACAAAAGTTGCTAGAGTTATCTTTCCTGTATAATATAAGGCAATCACACGACATTTCATTTCCTTCTCATTTTCGAATAAAAACCTGATCCTTTTAAGAATTATTAAGACTTTCTAAATGAACGTAATTTTTTTTTTCAAGGCGGGGGGGGGGGGGGGGGGGGTTCCAAGCAAATGGGGGGGGGTCTCTAACCTATTGTTGTTATAAAATTTATACGTTAAGACGAGGAAAATCAGCCAAATAAAATCAAATTTAAGGTAAGGGGAATTATACAATTTTGAGGAAATAATCGGGACAAAGAATAAGTACTGACGATTTCCACTGATCCAGAGCACCAGACCTGATAAAAACTATGCTATATCAAAAAATATATGTCCTAATCTTTTCGTTTAACCGTAAAATTTTGAGTGAACATTCCCATTATTTAGCGATCAAGTAATTTGGATCTTATCCTCAATGTTTTGAAAAGTTGTGCGTGCATTCCCGTGTTGAACTAGTAAAGGGTTGTCAACTGCGAATATTTCCAGTGCGAAAACGTTTTGGTGCGAGTCAAACCGCAACCTTTTTATGTATCTCTTTGTTAAAGAGTTCCGATAATTTGTAAAATTTGACTCTGACTTTAACGGGAAAACAGTTAAACACGGATTGAAACGAAGTAATTGACTGTGCGAGTTAGCTCGCTTACCAGCCACTCGTTACCCCTTAAACTTTTTTATGGGGAAAATGATGTTGTAATATGCAGCCCAAAAGAGGGAGTTCTCTCCTAGGAGCGAGGTTGTAATTTAGGGAGGGGGATGAGGTCAAAAGAGGGAGACTCCCTCCAAAATAGGAAGAGTTGACAGGTATGCAACTAAAACAGTCTTCACAAAAAGTAGCCAACAGACAAATCTACCAGCTTATTGTATAGTTTTTTAGACTATATACTACTAGCAACTGAGTTGATTACATTTTAATCATTCAAATACTATTCAAAATGGGAAGTATTTTTTTTATCTTTGTATTTCAAGTGCCATCTGTTTATTCTGATTAAGCCCTGGTCTATGGGCTTCCATGCGGATAACTGATGTGAAGCATAGTAAAATTACATAAATAAGACTGTGAATTTTTTTTACTCAAACAAGACATTAAAATTCAAAATCAGCCTGACAATATGACTTTGAGATCTCTCTACGAATTTCTAAACTAAAGCATAAAGGCAAAAGAAATTGTCACATGTGGATCAAAAAATTTCGAACAAAATTCTGCAAAAAGCTACATGTACATAAGGATAATATCTAACGCTTAAATATACATCTATATGCGGCAACTTGAGTATTTGAACTGAAGCAATATTAATCTATTTGTATTAACATGTTTATACAATGTACAAATCTATATCTGTGTCATTTATATGCAACTCAACTGAAAAAGAACACAGTCATGACTTATTGTCCAGTTATATCCCTCAAAGCATAAAAATAATACCACCAGGGGAACAGCAGGACCAGAAAAAATCTCAAATCATAAATGAAGTTAAACAAATCCGTAACTGAAAAAAGGTGCACTACAAATCATTCTGTAAATATGTAGGGATAAGAGAAATAAAAATGTTGGTCTCTATATATAGATATACAGGGTGGGAGTACAACAATAAAACAAGGCCACAAAGCATGCTCACTTCTAACCTGGATATCTTCTCCCTATTCTCACTTCATCAATCTCGTTTGCATCTGATTAAATAAACATTTTATGCAAGAAGGGTAACTTTTGTTGAAAAAAACTTACAATATAAGCTTTTTAATTCTTCTGTTTCCACGACATAAAGAAATCCATATGATTTTAAGATTTTACAAAGAATTTCAAGTGAATTTCATATAGACAAAATAGATTATCTGAATACATTGATTCTTACCCATGGCCTCTAACTTAGCAAAGACAAACTGTTCAGCTTCATCCTCTATCGTGTTGAAATCATCTAAAGGAACCATTATTATCCCAAAGTACTCACTGTTTATAACGTGCATTTTCTCTCCTGAAATGGTCAAATGAAAAATAAAAACATAATAATTAAAGGCCGGAGCTGACCTACATTATTTACCCGGTGGTAAACGATTATACTAAATGCGCTGCAGAGGCGGGGTTAATGCTATGCGGTGCTATAAATACACCACTGCTAGCCGTATAGTAAACAAAACGCACATGGTTCAACATTACTAACACATTTAATTTGTATCACGTCGTCTTCTCTGACGACGGAATACGCTATTTACATAACGTCTCCAAATACTTTCCCTGAACTTGAATGTAAGTTTTTTTGTAGTTCTTTTTCCCAAATATAGCACGTGGACATCGATTGTCCAAAGGATTCCATACTGATGTATGAGGTCTGTCTACATTTTCATTCCAATGGCACACGGACAAATTTTCTCTTGCTCTGTACTGTAAATCCCCAAAAGCAATGCGTTTATCTTGATAAACGTTTACAACATTGTTGAAGCTTTCAACATAAAATGTGTCTTTCCCTAGCTTGTAGTCATCCGGGTATTTATAAATCGTAGAGTTGCGAATAATGTCCCGTAAAAGTTTCTCTGCTTTAGGGTCCGTGATGACTATCCTCGATATTTCATACTCTGGTTCTTTGCATCGGGATGTAGCATGACAGTTGGTATGATTGTCCTTGTAATGTTCGACGATATTGTCAAGGGATTGTCGCAGTTGAGCCGAGTCCCCGTTGCAGTTCCGTATGCTCCAATGGACATGTGTTGCAACAGGTTCTGCTTTGTCTCCCAGCTGAAATGACCATGTTTTGCCTTCAAGATGCTTTGGCCCGTTTGTCGCTTTCTTCAAGGCGCCTTTTAGAGATTTGACACAATGCCATGTGTCATTTTGGTTCGTAGCATCCGAATTTTCTCTTATATATTTGTTGATCGACAAGTTCCGATCATGTGTATGTATTCCTATGGAAGCTTCGTTCTCTTTCAAAAAGTCATAGATGGGTTCCGTGCCTATTTTCTCATGTCTTTGAGTAACGGGGTCATCCCTTTTAGTGATGTGCTGACATGAAAGCACCTTGTGCGTCCTCTCACTGAGCGCAACGACACTGGTGTCCTTAGCATTTTTGCGCCATCCATGGCGGGCATCGGTCATGATGTTCACCTCTCCAATAGTTTCATCCGCATATGCCGCAATTTCTTCGAGAACCGCCGTTGATATTGAATCTTCACACTCTGACTTAATGTGCTGATTATACGACTTAAAGAAACTGTCGCGCTTTTCCTTACTGATTTTTCCGATTCCAGATCCATCGACGAATCTTGTGTAGTGTGATGGTAACATCCCGCTACATATCAGTCCATGATTCACACGATTGTTTATGAGGTACTCCTTATTTGGCATATATGGCGATGATGACCACAAAAATTTGTGAGGATGTTGTGACGAGTTGCATCTGAAATGTGACATGATCACATGTCCACGTCTTTTCATTTGACACATATCAAGTTTCTCTGCACATATACGAGAGTGACTCTCAACAGCTTCCACTATTTTTCTCAATGATTTTTCGGCGCACATGAAAATTTTCTGATTGACATTTGTTTTCGTAGCCTTTACATACGTCGTCATATTTACTTGATTTTCCACGGCATTATCCACAGAGTTTTCAAGATCTGAATGTTGTTGAAAGAACAAATCGAAAAGGTGCTCTAAAACTTGCACGTTTCCGTATAATTTATTTTCTTTTTGCGTCAAAGTGTTTCGAACTTTTTGCAACTTCTCAAAAATTTCACATTTTTTCTCCTCGCTTCCAGAAAATTCTATCCTGAATGATGGTGTTCTTTTTCTTACTTTCGCTGGAGTCGCCATTTCGAATATGGTATAAAGCTAGCATGCATTTCATGTATCATTGTTTATTGCAATATGATCTGTATCGGGAGATGCCATTTTTAGAGATACATAAGGGTATGTAAATCTAAACAAAGTGCATGTATTCGGTATATACATATATATTTTTTGTAATAGAATTACATTTATATGTTTAAATTTGAATTGTGCATTATTTAGCTTTCGATTTTCCTGGACATATTTATAATAATAACTCATAATATAAGTACATTTTACTTTGAACTTATCCTGTCTTCCCTTCGGGAAGTTCCATATTAACTGTTGGCGAAAAAAACAGCAGGATTCCCGCCATATTTCGGGGAAAGTCCAGAATATGCCATGTCATGCTGAGTAGAGGGGGGATGGGAGATACATACTAACGTTTTATCTCCCCAATCCTTATTTAATCCGAGATAAAATGGAAAAGGGCTGTCAAAGATTTATATACAACATATGCAATGCAAATAAATGAAAGCTTGCAAATAATTACTTGGTCAATGTTTATCTCTGTCAGTGGGAAAAGAGTAAATACACCCCCGTCTTTCAATGGGTTATTCCAAATTCCAGTAGATCTGACCTAAGAATAATTGTGAAATTAATGAAAATAATGGCCGAAGAACAAGAAGATAATAGATCCATCCTTGCTCTTGAAGTAACCGAGGAACAAAGAGAGGCGATCCGTGCTTTTTACGTACACAACGAATGGGATTTCAATGAAATTGACATTGTAGATCAAAATAATTCTAATTCCGAATCACAGACGGAGACAGTGGAGCAACACTATATACCACAGGACCCGGAATCTGATGAATGTGAACATTGTTTATGCCGGCCATGTATCACAGATGAGCTACACCGGCAATCGTGGTGGGAGAGTGAATCGCACGCTCCTAACAAACGAAACTCATCATTACGCAAGGATAAATACAAGCGTTTTTGGACAAATTTATTTCATAGGAGGGTGTGGAGAGACTCTCGTTACTTGGCAAGAAAAGAAGAAGCTCTATCAAGAGACAGAACAGAATATGACGTTTTTCATAGACGTGACCTCATGCCAAAATGTGTCGTAACATTGGTGCGATCATGGCTTCCAAATCCACCAAATAAACCTTACATGGGACATAGATGGGAATGACTTGTATTTTATTATCAAATGTGATATTTCATTTATTGTACATTCGGAATAAAGTGCCAGAAATAAAGGTATATCTGTATGCATTTGTAAAGCACGTGGGAACGTGAAGTAAACATTTGGTAGGCCTAAATATAAACAAGCTCCACCCCCTGCGATGTCTGTCACAACAGCTGAATTCAAAATATCTGACTGCCTCAGAGGTTTCCTTTCCATTTTCTCTGTTATATATTCATATCTGAAGATTATTTTGACACGTACATTTCTTATTGAATTGCGCAAAGTTGGTGAATAAATTTCATTCGCCAAATATTGTTTTTAAATGAGATATTTCAATAAAATCTCTGTCGATGTGAACACAGCCAAGAAAATTGAATTTCCCAAACATTTTTCGATTGGCTGCTATTTATACCCCCGCTCCGGCCTTTAAGCTGAACTTTTCAAGTCCATATATAATGCTGCCATTTCTTTAATAATCTAATTGTTTTTAGCAAATTCTTCAAATACCTCACTTCTGCGCACTATGCAATTTGCATTGGCACATTCATGACTTTTTATCAGTAAGTGCTCAATTTTGAAGTGAAGTGAAATGAGAGTACATAAACTGTACACAGGGTTATTTTCGCTTGGAGTAAATTTCACATTTATAACATCAAGATATTATGCTTGGGGGAAATCTTCATTGCCTTTGTAGGCATGCAGCAGGGTTATTTTCGCGTGAGGGCAAAAGAAAGATAATGAAATGACATCATAGAGTATTAATAGATGAACAAACCTGTGGCTTTTACAGAATATGCAAAAATAATGATATCATCATGTGGTCCCCCGTAACCAGCAGGCTTGTGTGAGTATGAGAACTGCTCGGTAACGATGTGCCGCATGTCTATCAGTATAGCAGAGTGAACCATGGGACATTCAAACACTCCTATCTTCTCTCTCTTTACAACGTCAAAATAGCCAGAGACTCTCTTGTAATATCCCTGTACATATAGCAAAAAAATTTTTTTAATTATTTCTCTTCTATATCTAATTACAATATTCCTGCAAATAAAATAAACTTTCATTATTTTTTTCAAAATTTGTTGTACATGTAGCTAAAATAGCTTAAAAAATTTGCATAGCCTATAATTATAACTTGATGTTCGTTTCAGTCGACAGAAGGAAATAATTTTTTTCTCAAAATTGATGAGTAAAGATAAAATTCTACAGACATTATAGAGTGATTTTACCTCGTCTGTCATGCCTCCCCAAAAATTGGAGTAAAGTGTCCCTACACTGGAATTCATCATTGGTGCAACTACAGTCCTGAAATATACAGCAAAACATGGTTATTGGTAAATAATGTACTGTAAACCTGGAAAATTTTTGTTTGGGGGTATTTTCCCCTCTTTTCACAATTGTATTATTATCACAAAAATAACCCCTGCCTGAAAATTACAACCAGTTTAAAGAATTAAAGGGAATACTCCTGATTTTTCCAAAATTACCCCCGCACATACTGATGCAATAATCATTTTGCAAAAATTTCCCCCAGTGAAAATAACCACGTTTACAGATCTCTGTAATTTCAAATCACAGTGTTACTTCCCATTTGTGCAGGTTTCTGACATACAGGAATTGACCCTTCTGAACGCGGGAAAAATTTAAGAAATTCCATGACGTCACAATGTAATTTTGATGTTTGACCGAGGTTTGAAGCTTGTTTGTCCGAGGTAAAAGCATTGTGACGTCACAAAATTGTGCAATTTTTTCCCGCAATCGGAAGGGTCAATTGTGAAGACATCATATTGCATAAAAACCAGTCTAAAATTAAGGGAAACAGTTACTGTACTACAAATATTATGTATACAATACTTTTATATCAGATACCAGAGCAGATAGAACATGTAATAATCAAAGGGAAAAAATTAGTTGAACAAGAATATGACAGAAGAAGGACGGGGGATAATCAGTGATGAACAATTTTAAATACAACAGACAAAATAGGAACACATTGTCTTTCCATGAGATTTTACCTCTTTTTGAAAGTTTTGTTATGTGATGTAGGGTTACTGAATAATTAAAATACAGATAAGGAAACAATGTCACATGAAACTTTCAAATTTTACTACAGAAAATAAAGAAATGTATTACCTTTTGACTCATTTTCTATTGATAAGATCAACAACATTCATAAAAAGATGCAATTCCTTTAGATTTTGAAACAGTATTTCAAGCAACCCAGATATATTTTCCATCGGTTAGAATTCTATTTTTCAGATTTTAGGTGGGCTTTTTTATTCATGAAATCAGACATGTTCCTTTGAAGGATGGATAAATAAAACAAAGGGAGAAATAGACAGATAAAGCCAGAAGGGGACTATCTAATACAGTTCAATAATAATACTTACTGCTTCACCTCTAACAGCACATTTAGTGTATCTGTATTCTCTAGAATAACATCTGCATCAATCATCTGTAATATAAATCATAAATCTAATCAAAATTTATTTATATTCTACAATAACATGGATTTAAAAATTGTACTATCTGACAATATAATGATGCACCTTCCATATAAAAGTATCATTCATTATTTTACATGTATGTCTACAGTTGCATACAAAAACATTTTCTTGCCTAAAAATACATATCACATGAGGATTTTGAGATACATGTAATAACCTGCTACCCCTCCCAAGGTTTTTCTTAACTCAGCTACCGCAAACTTCCTAAAAGGAAGACTGCATGTGAATTGTATTACATGTATTTCAATAGCTTGAGAGAATGACAAAATGTGCTTGTGAAGTGATATGCATCTCGTGGTACATGTAACTTCTAGTGCTTTTTAGCCAATGTCAAGGACATAAGGTCTTGTCACAATTGTCATAATGTTCTCCAAGTAATGCATAAGACGAAGTTTTTCAACAGTATATTAGATACCTGTATCAAGGTCAAGGCCACATGGCCAGCACATAAGACAGTTTTTAATGTAATGTAATTGGCATGAACAATTGAGAAATGTGCTGCACTGTACCAGACTGTACTTACAAATAGGTAATCTGCCCAAATTTTTCTTGCTGTAACTAATGCTTCTTCTCTAAGAGCAATAACTTTGTTAAATCTTTCATCTGTCCAGTCACAGGGTGTTTTCTCTCCTTCATACTCTAAAATTGAATAAACAACTTGTCATGAGTCTTAAACATGTTATAGTGGCTGTGGCTATCTAGACATGCTGCATGTTTCGTATAATGAATCAAAATCAATGATATGTCAAGCCAAAATAATTGACAGATAATGAACAGATCCCCAACAAAACAATGTGACATCTCATAGCAGAATACACATGTAGAAGACAATTAAAAAACAAGAGTTACAGGGTTGTGTGAGATCAATATTTTCACAATAGAAAGATGAATGGCAGTTCTCAGAGTCAAACTGTGCACCCTCTCATGACATTGAGCTCAATCACTAAAATCACAAAAAACTTATTACTTGTAATAAACCTTCATGATCTTTTTCAAAATCTTTATTGATGAAATTTACCCAAGTTTGATAACCTGGTAACTGATTTCAATCAACTGATAACCTAAACTTTGACCTTAACAACGAAAATGGTTCTCCTTCTTGCAATTGGGAGGATCTATTGCAAAAAGCGCATCCTAATCATCAGGGTGCAGTGGGCTGTGTATTTGACCTTTGAACTTGAAGATCATTTTTTAAAAGTTCTTGATCTATCCTAGTCCTTCAGATAAACATTTTCCTATATCATTACACGTAGCAATAGTCAAACAACTGACTTTCACAGGATAAGACAACATATGCATTTTACATTTATAATGTATCAAACAATTAAGATTTGCAATACATGTACATGTATACTCTAGTATGTGAACATACCTGTTACTGAGTCATCTATCTTTAAGTCTATGTCATGGTATTCTGCTCTCACTGCCGTTACCCATTCAGTCAGGATATCTGAGGAGTTGTCCACATTATGGTCACTTCTTATCCTGTTAAACATTTAGAGTTTACAAAATTATTATTATTTTCGCCATATCACAGTTGGTAATCTCACAATGCAGAACATTTGGTTTCTCTAAAATTTCAAGTAATATAGATTATATATCACAAAAAGGGGAATGAGGTGAAGTGTAAGGATGCATTAGCTATGAGTTTTATCCAAAGTAAGAGAAACAATATCTTTTTATAAAGCTTGAAAACAAACGGGTGATTCATGTAGATAAAAATGAAAGTAGAACGCCAATGGTGTGAGTTATAAAAACCTAATATTCACCTTCTTTTTTATTTTTTATGCAATTCATAGTTAAGGCATTCTTACAATGTACACTGCATCACATTCCCCTTTTTGTCATAAATTATCTATTTTGCACAAAAACATAGAAAAACATATTGTTCTGCGTCGTGAGATTACCCACCGTGCATATGATGCATGTTATACCAGGTAATATAAATATTCATAAAACATACAGCACTAATAACTTTACTTTGGTTTACCTTGGCGTTGAGATCTAATATTTAGGCTATGCCTCTTCAGATCCATTTTGTTGTCTTACACTGTTCCTGGCTGCTTCCGGTCCATCGCAACTCAGAACAAATTTTTGATAAAAATCCTTCCAACTTTGATCATTTATTGTTCCATGTAAATACCATATTGAGGTCATGTCACACAGCCCATGTGCATGAATTGTGCATGGACGTATCCAATTTTGAGGCATAGACTGAGATATGCAATACTGCACGTGCCTAATATACTAGTTCATGAGTTTTTCAAGAACATTTCATTTGTCACTATATGTGCAGACAGTGGAGTCCAGGATGAGAATATGTGGACATCATGGACATATGCGAAAACAGTTCTGAGCCGCACAAAATTTTCAACTTTAAAATTTAAGCCATATAACACGTTAGACTTGTCGGTCTACTGTCCGCGCGGCTCACTTCGGAAACTGGATAAACGCAATTTTGATAACTTTATCATGCAAAAAATTAGATAAAATCTACATGTATACCATTGAATAGATCTCGCTTAGTCATAAATTTTGGTATATGTTACATGGTCGAAGGTTTATGCAATCAAATTATACAGACAATTATATAAATTTTAGATGGGAGGTTTTCAATGTTAAATTTCTGCGTGACGTCACTGAAGTTAACATTGAGCCTATGGAGAGAGTTACGACGTCACAGAAAAATGAGCATGGGAAATGGCCTATCTAAAATTTGTTTTGTCTGTTAATTTTGATAGCATGCACTGACTATCATATAACTTATACCAAAATTTACGACTTGGCGAGATCTACTAAATGGTATCAATTTTATTAAAAATTCTGCATGATGGAATAGTGCAAATCGCGTTTATCCAGTTTCCGAAGTGAGCCACGCAGACAGTAGTCTTATGCATGCATATTTTACTGTGATCATGTCGGGGAAACGGCAAATCTAGCTATCAAAGGTAGATCTAGCTTTAAAAGCTTGTTCTAGCTTTAAAATGGACCAAATTGAGCTGTATTATTTAGAATGTGTGGAAATAAGACGTTGCGCACTTGCTTCGACGGATATTGTAATGTTTACATACAAAATCTGATATAAAAGTAGGATGTCAGTCCCGTTTTTGCATTTTAATTAAATCTTTTAAAAATTGAATTTTTTCATTTTTTTTTTTTTTTTTCATGTTTTAACAGTGTGTGAAATTGACTTTTGAAGTCTTATAGACATTCAGTCTACAGTGATTTCAGTTCCTATAGACCACAGCAATTTCCTGCAGACCAAAATACCCTCCTCCTAAAATCTAATATTCTATGCATTTCACTTTAATCTGTCAAAAAATGACAAACCAGACATTTCATATGATTCACATTCAAAACAGTACCTTCTTAACTACCAAGCCCTTGACCTTGAATCTTGAACACAGATGAATGATTCTAAAATATGATATCACTGCATTATATCAATGTTACAGTAAGTTACATGTATTTTATGAAGGGGCTGCAATTCAAGTCGACGTTACAAAGGTCATATCTGACTTTGATGTTCAAATTTCCTATAGACAAGTTGGTCTATGGCATTTTCCATTGCTATAGACCGGTCAAATTTACTGTAGACATTGGCCATCGGTCCACTGTTAATTTCGCACACTATTTTAAATGATTACATTTAAGTTATGTATAACGAAAACAAAATAAGGATTGAAAATTGAAATTATCAAATTTTTAAAAGAATTTGTATAAGGTGAAATACGTCTTCGTCGATCCTACTTTTATAACGGAATACTGCATATCTGTCTGCTAGTTGATCTTTACTCTTGCAAACAGTGAATCCACTGTGATCGGTAAATTAAAAAATGGCGGATTTGCAAGTCAATTGTATTATTTTAAATAAATAGGACATTAGATCTGCAAAGGTAAGTCATTTAAGGTGTAAACAAGTGAATATTTACCTTTTCCTTGAATGTACAATCGCAGCTGCACTCGTAAATGCAACGCTGAGTTTCCGATTTTAAGATCCAATGTTCGTTTTAGTACGTAAACATTACAATATCTGTCGAGGTGCAAGTGCGCAACGTCTTTATTTTCACACATTCTAAATAATAAAGCTCAATTATTTGGTCCATTTTAAAGCTAGAACAAGCTTTTAAAGCTAGATCTATCTTTAATAGTTAGATTTGCCGTTTCCCCCACCTGGTGATCACTGCATTTGTCATCTTGTTGGGGGATTTTCTCACTATTTTTCATGATTTTGAATCAATATCAAAATATTTATGAGCAATGCATACATAATTCTCACATTATAGCAAGAAACTTACCAAAGAGTTATCCTATCCTTTGGATAATTCAGTTTTTCTAGATGACCCAAAAACCAAGGCAGAATAAAACCTTTGTTTCGGACCAAAATTGCAATCATTACAGTTGGTTCGAAGAATTTCTCTTCGTAAGAACCATCATCGTCTCCACATTTAACAAAAACTGAAAAGTAAGCAAAAGTAAGACATATTATGCCCAGGAAAAGGCGACACGTCAGCTTCGCTTCCATCGCGAATTCTCTCTGCTCAGCATCACTCCCAGTCGATCCAAAGCTTAATGCTTTTCTAACTACCGTAAACGTTTGCGCGACAAGACGAAAGTGGTTTCAAATTTCAGGAAAAAGCAACCCGTAGCATAACTTTCCGGAATGCTCTGTATCATGCACAAAAAAATTACCCAACAATATATTTATCAAATATAATTATTAATGTCATCACCATTGTTGAAAATAAAACACATTTTACTTTCTTCGTCTAGATACAATAAAGCAAGGACTTATAATCAGATGTTTATAATTCCTTGCATGGGCGGATCCAGGAATTTTTTTCAGGTTCCAATATACAGTTTTCGCGCACTGTTCCGAAAGTGCAAAAAGTATGCGCGTCATGCTAAAGTTGAAGTCATTAGACTTTAAAAGTAGTCTACATAACTTTATTAACCAGACCTTAGTACAATCAATACATCTAGACCTACAAAACGTGAAAATCATTGCATCCAGATTTACCGTTTAATCGTTAATCAGTATCGAACGATGTGAAAATGGCAGTCGAGCGCTTGCGTTCAATGGATGCAGTAGCCCAAGTAGTGAGGTCAATACAGCATTGTTCTCAAAATATTATCTACATCATTTAATACTGAATTGAAAGAGAACATCAGTAGCTTTTATCATGAAAAATTATTTGAATTTTCAACATCTGGATTCTCAGATATATCCGGAGGAGTGCGAAACACCCCTCCGGCACTACCGGCATCAGGAGCACAGGACGCGCGGTACTCGCTTCGCCTCTGTCTCCTATCGCTGTTTACTATATGGACCAATGGCTAAAATTGATGTCCAGTTCTCTTCTTCACATCCTTCCAAACTCGCATAAACCCCAAAATTCCAAGTTTTTTTCATTAACTGTGCCTACTACAAACAAGGGAAACAAGAGGCCCAAGGGGGCCACATCGCTCACCTGAGTTGCAGACAAAGGGTTAAAAGTCACAAAAATACTTCTACAGATCAAAGCCCTTGACAGCCATATTTGTTGACCTATCGACAAGAAAAACACAAACTTGGCAGAGGACCTTGAGTACTTGCTTGCTGCAAGGTTTCGTGAAATTCTGTGAAATGGTTGCAGAGGAGATTTCGAAAATGTGTTAGCCAATCAGAGTCCTCAGCGGCCATATTTGTTGACCGATCAGCACAAAATACACAATCTTGGTAGAGGACCTTGAGTACTTTCTTTCTGTAAAGTTTAATGAAATTCTGTGCAGTGGTTTTTTGCAGAGAAGATGTTGAAAATGTGTTAGCCAATCAGAGCCTACGGCGGCCATATTTGTTGACTTATCGGCACGAAAAACACAAACTTGTTGGAGGACCTTGAATACTTCCTTCCTGTAAAGTTTCATGAAATTCTGTGCAGCGGTTGCAGAGGAGATGTCGAAAATGTGTCAGCCAATCAGAGCCCTCGGCAACCATATTTGTTGACCGATCGGCACGAAAAACACAAACTTGGTAGAGCACCTTGAGTACTTTCTTCCTGTAAAGTTTCATGAAATTCTGAGTAGTGGTTGCAGAGAAGATGTAAAAAATGTGTCGGCCAATCAGAGCTCTTGGCAGCCATATTTGTTGAATGATCGGCAAGAAAAACACAAACTTGGTAGAGGACCTTGAGTACTTCCTTCCTGTAAAGTTTCATGAAATTCTGTGCAGCAGTTGCAGAGGAGATGTCGAAAATGTGTCAGCCAATCAGAGCCCTCGGCAACCAGTCCTTGATACAATGTACACAACATTTGGACATTTTTCAATTTAAAGATTTTATCAAGAAATTTCTTTCTTCAATGTTGTTTTTTACGCAGAACATTATTGTAAAATTACGTATTTTTCATATTCTACCTCTCAAGTACTACGTACACCTATATATCACATGACCTATCATTAATGAAATATTCCCGCGTTTCGTTAGTTAATCTGAAAGTTTCGATTTAACCAATAAGAATACGTTAGTGTTGTCATGTGATGATTTAATCGTATTTATACATGTAGTTTCAGTCCTGAGCGCCTCAATTTTTTTTTTCAAAAACATTTTGGGTGATTTGTTCAAAATATTTGTTCTAAAAATTGAAACATTTTTGATGATTTGTTCGATTTTGATCGAAAGTTATAAACATATTTGTTTTATCATTATTTTTATGCTCTGAAGTTAAGTCTGCCACTTGAGTTTTTCCAGATGGCTTGACAATGCGAAATTGCACTGCTGTGCACAGTCACAGGTTTCCACGTTATTTGAATAATGCTTTGGCTAATAATTCTCTTAAGCATTTTTTCATGGACGGCCATGTCATTTTTGGAACACTCTTAGTATAAGAGAGAAAGTAATTTTGACATTTTTAATCCAACACAGCAAAAATTTCGCTCGCCAGACTGGTCGATTATCTCTTAACAACATTAAGAACTTGATGAGTCTGCTGTCGACAGTCACCAATCAATGCCTCAGAGAATAACTCCAATGTAATTTTTTGTATTGTTTTGGTTTTTTTATCGTCAGTTTTAGTCTGTAAACAAATGTTCTTTTAAGCTTGACTCCCCCCTCCCACCACCCCCCCCCCCCCCCCCCTTCTGAAATCCTTGATCCGCCACTGACGTTTCTGTGTTCTAATTAAAGGATATTTTTCATCTGCAATTGTATGAAATTATATCTGTTAAAGGTTAAAGTAACAGGGAAAAAATTGTAAAATATTGGACATACATGTAGAAATCATGGCTAATTTAGTGCAATAATGGGGGGGGGGGGGGGGCTGCGGCATCTTACCATATCTTATGTTTGTTGTTTGTTAAAACGTAATATTTCCATTTCCAACTTTCATAAATCAAACTTAAATGTATGTGGGTGTTGCATATGGAGATACATGTACTTGGTGCAATATGGTTCTTAATTTATGTTAGGGAGAAAAGCGAAATCCAAGACGAATTACATCCTATGTTTCGCGTTGTCTTTAGAAAGATACTTAAAAACGCCTCTACAGTCTATATCCAAAACATGACGCTTCAATTAAAAATAATCAATAAGTTTTTTTTTAAAAGCATTAATCAGATAAAGATAAAAACGAGGTCCATACGAAAAAGACGATGTATATCACAAGCATGAACATCGAAATGAATTATTTTCTCAACAACTCAATGATTGACCTTGACATGAAAGTGTCCAATACTAAGACAAAAGAAATCGATTGGTTGATTGACCAGGGATTCAAGCTACGTGCACCTGATCATTATCCCTTGACCAATGATACGGTTCTTAATTTTGAGGTGTCCAAATTCTGCGAAAGGATCTACCTGTGACTGTCCATTATTAAAACAAAAGATGTCATGTTTTAAGTGGGAGAAAAGCCTCAAACTATCCATTATGTCAGAGAAAGAACTGATCTCGGCCCTGATGGGCCTCGATCAGTGCTTTCTCTGACATAATGGATAGCTTTCGGCTTTTCTCCCTAACATAATGGACAGTTTTGGCAATCTTAATGGACAGCTACAGGTGAACTTTTGGACGAAAAAGGATCATGTTGAGGCAATATCACATAGAAAGAACTGTCTAGACAATGGGATGACGTCATAGTCATGTTTTAAGCAGGTCGAGGAGAACTCTGTCATCTTTGATGACACTGTTTATTTCTATGAATGATATTGAGGTCGTTTCACAGCGAGAAAAATGTTCATGTTGATTCTGGCAGGTCAATTATGAAAATGAGAGACAGACGTCAAAGACCATAGCAATGAGCCCTGCTACCCCTTTCCCCTAGCTAACCCCAGATATTTACCAGTACTGTCCCTTTATGCCTTGTTTAGTTTCTATGATGAACTAAGTGATACACCTTGTCAAATGCCTATATGTAAATTAAGTTATATTAAATTTGAGGAACACGGCGGATCTATACCATTGGTTCGCGAAGATGCAGGTAATCACTTGCATGGTTCCAAGGTAATTTAAAGAATTACTAGTTCTAAACTTGAATGAGTCTCCTGACTTTGAGCAGAGTAGTGTCCTATGACAAATTCGAAATATTGAAAATATTTAAATTTGCTTAATGACTACTTAAGTAGTCATTAAGCAAATTTAAATATTTTCAATATTTCGAATTTAGTCATTAAGCAAATTTAAATATTTTCAATATTTCGAATTTGTCATAGGACAGTAGGATACTTTGTTTTCCCTTGAAAATAAAATGCAAGTTTCATCCTTTGATCATGGGATGAACCCCCGAAGTGATCTGACATTTATGATAGTGTTCTTTTTTCCTTACTGTAAATTGCATGTTATGACCTCTTACTTTGATAATTGACAAATTCTCTCACCACGAGCTACTCATACGCAAAGTTTGGTAAAAAAATAAGATCTTATAATTTCCACAAGCTTAAAAACAAACACACCAACTCATCAATGCAAATGAGTCTCAGATTGTGCATAACAATATCGTCTCGGCAACCATTTGAACAAGGTTGCACGAGAGAAATGGTGTATCTCTTTTCTGCAGGGGCATGGTTTTTTGTTGGTTTTTTTTTTTTTTTTTTTTTTTTTTTTTTTTTTTTTGGTTTTTCTTTTTTTTTTTTTTTTTTTTTTTTTTTTTTTTTTGTTTTGTTTTTTTTTGCATGTACTTTTATACACATTTTTAATCCAAAAATAAACACAAAGTCTCTGCTATTCTACTTTATTTACTGTGCTTTACAAGATTAACAGCATTTAAACGAAAATACAAGCAACGTCTTATAATAAAAAAAGAACATACAGTTCAACCTGACCTTCAGCCATTTTCTACTTTCTCTGTTTGACATTTATTTGTTCTTGTTTCCTCTGGTTGTGATCCAAATTGCATTTCAAAGAAAAGTTTTTGAATTCTAAATTTCGCCAGTGCTCTCTCGCGTGGATTTGTGAGTTTCTTCAGTTCTGACGTTACGTACTTTCCGAAAATGACGTCCTCGTCTTCGCTTTCATCATGTTTCTCGACTGTTCCATAATGTACAATCACTGGATCAGACACATTCGACCTTGACCGTTTGGTCGGTGGAGCCTCTGTCTGGTCTTCGTTTGAAAATACCGACAAACCTGACGAGTCGTCTGCTATGTCCATTTCCACCACGACGTCATCCGAGTGACTGCTGACACCCATCTGAGAAAATGAAAATGGCATACTAGTATTCATGTGCATAATCTACTGGAATTCATAGTATTACTGTGAGTATATCTGTTTAAAAATTTGAAATTGTTACTTCTTCAAGTAAGTGTTAGTTGTAACAATTATGTCAAATGTTCTCTCTGTACAGGTCTTTCTTTCAACCGTCTCTGAAAATTAACTTATGCCCTTTGCCGTGTGGAACTCGTGAAAAAGTTCCCCGCGAGGGGTTTGACAGCAAGTGTTTTGAATATTTTTCCATGACATAGTCACCATAGCACTTTCTATAACTCATTTGTGTCACACTTATGTCCTTTGCCGTGTGGAGCTCGAAAAAGTTCCCCGCGAGGGGTTTGACAGTAAGTGTTTTGAATATTTTCCCCTGACATTGTCGCCATAACACTTTCTATATAGACATAACCTCATACAGTGCATGTTTTCATTTTCGTGCGTGAACATCGACGGCGGGTGCGGCTAGCCAACAGGGGATGCTTACTCCTCCCGGGCACCTAGGGTCTGGACTCTTACATTCCATATGATAATACATGATATAAAAGAGGGAATTTTCTTATCTTGAGTTTATTGGGGGGGGGGGGGGGAGGGGGGGGTTAGAAAAATAAAAAAATACTTGCAAATTATTTATCAGTTATCATTTACATCGAGGCCGGGCTTGCCATGATAAAAACTTGATAAAATGGCGTTTTAATCTCTCTCTCTCTCATTTACATATATACATATAGCATACGGGTTCTGCAATCTTCTGTGACATAAATAAAGCATACCGTGTTGGAATACATGTAGGCAGACCTAGGCGTGATTTGGTCCCTAAGAAACTCATCCAAGTCCTTGAAGAACGGCCATTGACTGCAGTAGACCTTGACATCTCCAGCATTCATGGCTTTTGACCTATTTTCTTTCATTAGTTCTCTTGAGTAATATCCCCTTAGATACGTCAGTTTCCCCTTAACCTGATCAGCTGTAATGTATACAATAATATCAACATTTTTATGTCATTTTTTTAATTATTAAGTTTTACAACAAAGAATAGTTTTTCTTCTTTCATTTTCTTTTACATGCTTTATTTATTTATTTATCTATTTATTTATCTATCTATTTATTTATTCATTCATTCCTTTTATTTATTTATTTATTTATTTATTTATCTACATTTTTGTATCTATCTATTTATTCACTTCTCTTAATCCAGACTTAATTCGATCATATCGGTTTCTTTATATTTATATCGTTGGACCTGACAAAACTCTTCTCAGCTATCTAGAACAGTTGGTATATATGACCTTACCTGTACACTCTATTCCGAACTCCGTGATAAGTTTTTTTCTAATCCTTTCTATTATCTGTGACCTTTTTTCTTTTGAACAAATAGATGATACATGGACGTCCCACAAACACGGTTCTGATTTGTACCATTCTATCAAGCGAGTCACCTCTTCACTGGATAGTTGTAAATTTTCTTTGTGCTTCTTTATCAGCCTCGACATTCCTAGGCCTTTTGCTTTTTGTGTGCATGTGCTTCGCGAATGTGTCTGGTACAAAATGTTTTGCATACGTGTTCTCTGTGTGTAATGCGCCGGATCAATCAACCCTGTGCGTGACTCATTCGCATGTATGAATGCATAAATGTTTTCATTGTAAACATGCGCGCCCTGCTGTTTATATTGATTCACCGCTATAGCTAGAATATAACCATGATAATCGTCTTTTGAAATGGATAAAGATTGTCAAAGATGTCAATGGCTGCATGTATTGATTTTGTGCTGTAACTCAAAATCACATATATGTAAAGCTTATTAGGTGACTCATTACCGGCATAGTATATATACAGACATATATATATACCGGTTGATGTTATATCATCGTCATTGTGTTAGAGATTAATTTAGATTAATTTTTCACAGGTATATTTGATACAACTGATTTATCGTCTAAATAAGACTCTTCCTCGTAAAAGTTTACGCAATCATTTGTAAAGACATTCAAATATCTCTGGACAACAAGATAACATGTACAAGAAAGGAGGGGACCTCCAACAACACCCGGTTGCCGTACCAACAGCAAAATCCCAAAAAACACTCACTGCAAAAACACAAAGCAGACACGCACAGAAAGAGAGGCAAATGGTACAAGCAATGCTAAATCACATAGAAACCTCAAACACAAATGTCCACACTTAAACCAACGAGACCAATGGGCAATCGGTGCCGACTTAGGACGGACATCTACCACGTCAGTAGCATACTGTGTAGTTATCCGGATTACCTGCGCACAACCCTCCCACTTTTCCGATTAAACGAGACCAACGGGCAATGGGTGCCGACTTAGGACGGACATCTACCACGTCAGTAGCATACCGTGTATTATCCGGATTACGTGCGCACAACCCTCCCACTTTCCCGATTATCCAGAGGTCTCGTAGAACGTACATTTGTGATGTAAATAACTTGCTCCTCACTGTAAGGTGGCCATACCAACAGACAGTATGATACAGGGGCACAAAAACACACAGATGGATATGTAAATGGATATAAAAAACAGAAGGCATACGGAATACAGTCCGTACTCTGTCGGCTGTAGCGAGCTCATGCATGTGAATACCTGAGGAGTCCAACTGAGATTCAGAGAGGTTTTGACAGGGCCCGTCATGGTGTCCTATCGGCACAGTCACAAGTGTGCAATTCTTAAGAACGCGGTGCTACATTGTTGTAGATTGGTCCAGTGCCGAGCCAAGTGTCCGTCTGGTGACATATGGATCATATCCACAATATAAAAGGCGTTTAAGTGATTATAATACATTCTAATATGACTTGATTCTTTTTTCCTATTAAGACAACAGACGCTAGCCGGGCTCTATTCTCCAATATAGGCCCTATAACGATAAGCCACGCCTACCCATTTTCTGAAAGCAGATAAACCAGCAGAAACTGGTTTTTACCAAGAATCGAAAGGTCTAAGTTTGGTCATCATTAGAATAGAAATAAAAAATGACAAGCCGGGCTCTATTGTCTCATAATGCCCTAGCGTCCTCAGCCAATCACATTTATCACCTCGCCGCTGACGCGGCTCGGTAATAAATGTGATTGGCTGAGGACGCTCGGGCATTATGAGACAATAGAGCCCGGCTTGTCATTCTTTATTTCTTAAATATGTCTATGATATTTCTGTCTACATTTGATCCTTCTTATTTTGTTATTTATGTCACCATAAAATACAGGTTGTGAAATACCCAAAGTAATATACTCTATTGCTTGTATGTGTCCGAATTTCAAAGAAATTGACAATAATTTTTGTAAAAATTCCAGAAAGTCTTATTAGTTTGTGGAAGCGAAAACCTTGACTTAAAAGTTTCTTCGTAATTTGTAAATTTCTACTGTGAAAATCCCAAACATCATTACATGCTTTAGCATACCAGATGAGCTGTGATATGTAGATGCCGTATGACGGTAATATTGGAACATCACCGTCAAACCAGGGAAAATTTACGATGTTGAATCCAAAATCATCTTTTTTGTCATACACGCTCCATTAACAATTTTGATACTAGTATTTAGGTCCAAAAATGACGTTTCTGTGTTTGTAACGTTTGCCTTGTTAAAGTCAATTCTTGTTAATAAATATCATTTATATATTAAAACAAATAAGATTGTTGATAGTAAGAATATAATCCAGGTACCTAGAAGTACCAATGAAATATTTCCGATCATCATGTTTTCTGATAAGATTTTTGATAAATTCTTTTTCATACGTGTATGAAAATAAATCTGCAATAAGACGCACACAATTAGTACCTATATGGATTCCTACAACTTGCTGTAAAGATTCCCACCAAATCTTACATAAATGTTGTCCAAGAGGAACAAAAAGGTAATACACAGGTCACTTCGTGTCCATGATCTGTATGATTTGTATTCTGCAGCGGAAAAGAAACCCTTTGATTCAGATGTGCAAATACACATTTTTCGATTAAAGCACCATTTTATGAGTTTGGAAATAGATAATTAATTTTGTCGTAAGAAAGCGTGGTGTACATATTTGGAAAGTCGTATGAAGATATCGTATTGGCTTGAAAATGTCTAGAATCGTCAATCACATCCCCTGAATTTTGAATAGACCAAAATAAGTTTACATATTCCTGTTTAGAACAGTTTAATAATATTTTGCTACACGTTACGTGCTCCTTTATTGCCGTCAGTGCTGACGTCAAATTTCTAGACAAATATGTAGTTGAGGAGTTGCTAGAATTAGCAATGTATCGAAATTTGTAAGGAGAATTGTGCAGTTTTGTTATGCAGTATATTGTTGGAAAATCCAATTTAGAAATAGGGATATTAAATAATGAAATTTCACTGTTATGATTGCTCAAAATTTAAGGGACACTTTCATTGCTTTTGATATAAGTATTTTGAGAAGAAAGTTCCGAAACTAGAAACTAAAGTTGATGTGTATTAATAGCGTCAAATGATTATGTTGTTGTTGGCTGCTTTATCTGCAGGAACGAAGACATATTTTTTATGTAAATTACGTAATTTGGATTTGAAATATCTTTTAGATTTAGAACTTGGATTTTCAAAAAGATGAGTATTTTTGTGGAAGTTATCGATTCGAATATCAGTAATATCCAAAATGAGGTTTTTTCCAGTTATTCAGAGAATGCGATTCTACTCCTTCTGATTTATACCATCGTTTGGTATAGTTATCTAAGACTTCCTTCAGTACTTAGCGACATTTAATAAAATCAATCTTGGATGGGATTCTACACTTAGGTCTTTTTCTGAGAAGATTGCAGAGCTGCCTATCCTGGATGATTGAAAAGTCACCTGTAACCCTGTAACAATATGACCAGTTGGGATATTCAGACGATGTACATTCTCAAGAAGCAGGACTTGATTCAAGTATTTGATGTTATATCGAATAGGTTTCTTATACTTGTAGCAAATAAGAGGAGGTTCTAAATTCTCAAAATATTAAGGAATAGTACTTTGTACGCGATGATCCCGAAAAATATTGGAGATGTTAAGAAGATCGAAACCTTTGTTAATAAATCGAATTTTTATGAATCGAAAAGACATTGATCTTTGTGGAGGCCGGGGAAATGTTTCCTTGTCCATAAATTTGATCTTTTAAACCAAGGGGGTACGCAGTTTGTAATTTATTTACCCAGGCAAGTTCAGCTTGTAGTCGGCGTTTTTAAATTTCAGTTATATTTATATTTTTGAGTTTTGGAAAAGACTGAATGGAGTAATACTTACATCCGAAATTGAATGGTTATATTTAACAAAGTTATTGTAAAGAAAAGTTTTGTGCTTTTTGTGACGCGAGTTTCTGATCTGATATGCATAATTTCGAAAACGAGGAGATTTGTTTCCCCTACATATTAGGCTCCACATCCCCTAGCGTTTCATGTAATAACACAAACGACAAAATGACATCTTGAAACGATCAATCGACGTCGTCTTAAACGTATGCGTATTAACACTAGGTGTAATCGTGGAAATGCAATTGATTAGCGGACGGATGGATCATCTCTTTCCATCTCATTTAAGAATGGTTGAGAACCCTCTGTGTTTGTTGTTAAATGTAGAGCATAAAAACTTACATTTCTGTATAAATAAATCTTCTCGGACATAATAGTATTATGAATCTAAAAGAATGTGCATATATGAAATATTTTATTATCTTTCTTGCACAAGAATCTATTATTTCGTTCTCTTTACTTATTTGATTTTTTTCTGTAAAGAATATGTATTTTGCAACAAATGTTTTTCTTCTCCTTTAAAATCAGTGCATCAGACATATACACAATTAAGGTTCATGGTTACACCCTTTCTAAAACACCCCCAAAACACTATTAAACATCCCAGGTTAAGTTTTATTTATTTTATTGGTAGAGAACAATGTAATGTATAGTATTTTAATGAAAAAAGTATATGTCATCGAGCTTCCAATTGATTTATGACCTTCCAAAGAAGTACATGTCCAATTTTTCTTTGATTTTCCCCAAATTTGCATCATATCATCAATAGACCCCTGTTATTTTAAACCTGGTGCATGAATGTATATGGTCATTCTTTTAATAACGAAAGAAGGTCTGAAACAAATAAAGAATAGAAAATACATCAATGCTGGTAAGTCAAATTCTATGAAATAGTAAATATTATACCATTTTAGGCTCTATTCTTGACGTCATTATTTTTAGAGTCCAACCAGTAAATGACGGGTTTAAGTACTTTGTTAACATGCCAATGAGCGGAAAATTTGCTATCTTAATCTAAGTTAACATATCTTTCAACAATAAAAATAAATGTTGCAATCATCGAACAAAATTTTAAGTTTGATACAAAATTATGACCTAACCCCCCTCCAGATTTTGTCACAAAATGCTGGGAAGATGTCCCCTCCGTGCTCTATTTGGATTTATATCTCCTGAACCTTTCATCTAAATTACTCCATTTATCATCCATATATCAATTGGAAATAGAACTGATCAAAATGTGAATTCTGTAACCCATTTTATAATATTTACCCATTATATCAGTAATATTAATGCCTGCAACAGTTTTAAGCAAATGACGTCACGTGATGCATTTGGCCATTTGAACGTCAAATCAAGTTGATAAAGAAATGAAAACGGTCCAGAATGAAATGGGGCGATGAAAACAAGATGTATATCTTATGAATAGAATTATAGATAAATAGAATGTATTCAGATAAAAGAATACGCAAAGAAATTTACTAATACTTGAGTGTAAGTGCAGTTACACGTTATATATAATATACAGGCTTAGTACATGTATGTTGCTATCCATTGGTTTTGGATGAGGAGAAAAGCCGGGAAGGGCTAAAATCGGCCTTGTGACAGAATATCATTTTGAAATAGTTTTTTCTTAATTCCTATATTTATGAAATATCATATTTATTTCCACATGACATTTGCTTTCTTCTACGAAAGGGTAAACAATAGCACGAACAACGTCGTTTTGAACCAGGACGTCGCCTTATAATTGCTCGGCGTTTTGAAACCTATTTGTAAGAATCTGTGTTTCAAAACAGAAATCATTTACAAGGATTTTTTTTTAATATTTTTAACCAAAAAATCCATATAATGTAAAATGCAACTAACTGACTTATAACAGTAAAACAGTGCTGCAACTGAGTTCTATCTTCGATTAATATTATAAACGTTCCATACCCCCCCCCCCCCCCTCCTTTTTTTTTACTGGTCTACGCACATATTTCATTATAGGCGTTTATTGACAAATTCTTTCCTGATTGCAAAATAATTTTAGTGTACTTCAATGTAATACGATAAAAACAGTATTCCTTGCATGTACGTATTTATGGAGATCATATAATGTAGATAAGTCGGCATTCGCATTTTTCATCAAACATGCTGGGATATTCAGCATTATGGCATCCAACGTGGGTCAAGGTCATCCTCAAGGTCAGTGTGACTTGTTCAGGATCAAATATCCTTTAGGTAATCAGTGGCGGATCCAGCGCCCCCTTTGCCGGGGGGGGGGGGGGGGGTCAAGGGGCGAATTTTGCCGATTTAACTGAAAATGGGCAAAAGTATACCTGTTTTTGGAAAATTTGGGGTCATTGCCGGGGGGCGCCCCCTCCGCACCCCCCCCCCCCCTGAATCCACCACTGGTAATTTTAAAATATGTATGTACTTTCCATTCCTAATATATTTAACGCATACCGGTAATAATAATTCACTGCCGGGGAGAGGGTTAAATTTAGGCAATAATCCTGAAATCATTGATTTATAACAGGTCCATGAATATTCGCATTGTAAGTAAAGGAGAAGAACAAATAATGTAAAAAAAAAGAGAACTTTTACAAAAGGAGGATTCACTTTGAGAAGATTTGACTTATAGTACTATGTCATTTGTCATGAAAAGTCTTCTGTTCGATAAATTCAAAATATAATTATTACGGTTCGCTTATAATAAATGGCGAATCTTACACATAGCGGAGAGAAATTGCTACGTAGCAGTAATACTCCCCCCTCCTTTGCCCTTATCGTGATGCTTGCTGTTCTAAATATCACTACTCCTAGATATATAGACATAGAAAAGTCCATTCATTTGTTGTCCCCCGCTTTCGCGAAAGCGCGGGGACATTAAAACCGGTTCGTCCGTCCGTCTGTCCGTCAGTCACAAAAACTTAAACCTTGTGCATAACTTTTGAATGGTAAGTGATAGGGCTTTGATATTTCACATGTGTATTCCTTGTGAAAAGACCTTTCCATGGATACCAAAATTTTTGACCTTGTGACCTTGACCTTGGACTTTGACCTACTTATTAAAAACTTTAACCTTGACCATAACTTTTGAATGGAAAGTGATAGGGCTTTGATATTTCACATGTGTATTCCTTGTGACAAGACCTTTGCATGGATATCAAAATGTTTGACCTTGTCACCTTGACCTTGGAGTTCGACCTTCTTTTCAAAAAACTATAACCTTGTCCATAACTTTTTAATGGAAAATGATAGGGCTTTTACATTTCACATGTGTATTCCTTGTGATGAGACCTTTCTGTTGGTAACAACATTCTGACCTTGTGACCTTGTCCATGGAGGTTGACCCACATTTCAAAACTTCAACCTCGACCATAAGTTTTGATGATTATTTAAATCATAGGTCTTAAATATTTCACATGTTCATACCTTTTCATAAGCCCTGTCCCTTGGAAACAAAACAAAGGTTTGGACCTTTTGACCTTTTCTTGGAGTTAATCTTTCATATTTAGAATGTTGATGATATATGAGATATATTATTAAAACTTAAGAATGGGGACCACAATTCCTTGAATTTGATTTTTTTACCCAAATCCCGCATGTAAACTAAGGAGTTGTTTCTTAATAAAATGTACAATTTTGTGAGATGTTGCTCATTTGAACCCCGCGTGTAAAAAAAGCATCACACACATTTTAATTAGATTCAATTGCTATTTTAACCCCGGGTATAAATCAAACGGTTGTTTACAAATAAAACAAACATAAAATTATTCTTTCGTGATTTTCTCGTAGAGATGACGGTGAGCGGCAGAATGCGCTGTAAGCCTTTTCTCTGAATGAACATACCCATCAAAGAACTGTTTTACATCAATTTTTAATCAAGATTCAAAGGAAAACGATAGCAGTCCCAATCTTATCAAAATACGGCAGTTTTATTTAGCACAATCCGTAAAATACTAGTTCATGTTTCAGGACGTAGGTGAGTCAGCGTCAAATAATAAGAGTGCCGATGCAATTTTGGCGCGTTTTTTCGTGACGTCATAGACAACGTGACGTCGATTTTGGCGACGAGAGAGACTCCGAAGTGATTTGTTGTTCGGATGGTGTATCCTTGAACCTTAAATAAGCCAAATCTAATAAAATGTCTTTTGCTTTTTTTAAAGTAATGACGTCAAGAATAGAGCCTAAAATGGTATAATATTTCATAGAATTTAACTTATCAGCATTGCTATTTTTATTTGTTTTATATCTTCTTTCGTTTATTATAAGAATTACCATATACATTCATGCATCAAGTTTAAAATAACAGGGGTCTATTAATGATATGATGCAAATTTGGGGAAAATTCTTGAAAAAAGGGACATATACTTCTTTCGAAGGTCATAAATTCATTGGAAGCTCGTTGACATAATTTTTTTCATTTAAATACTATACATTTCATTGTTTTCTACCAATAATCAGTAAAACTTAACCTGTGATGTTTAACAGTGTTTTGGGGTGTTTTGCAAAGGATTTTTCTATGAACTTTAATATAATCTTTGATACTTAAAATCTAACAAGTGTCGCAGAAGTACCCATCAGTTATTCAGTCTCAAAGTCGGGAAGGTAAGGCAAAATCTTAAGACTGAATTTTCAGGTGCCCGGGAAGACACAGCGTCTCCTGTTTGTATGCAACACCCATTGCAACTTATTGTCTCGATACACATATTGATGTACATATCAGGTAAAATTGTCTTGTTTGATGATGTTGACAGCCACTTAATCGCAATTCAGAATGTCACTTATCTCATATGCTTTTATAACGTCCGCGAAAATTAAACTTTCTCAAGAAAAGTATTTTGATTTGAGCAATTATATAATATAACCCGTCATATATGGAACATGCCCTGGCGTACCGATTAAGCTGTGAAACAAAAACGCCATGTAAGCAGGAGAAGACGGAATTTTGCTACTCTAAATTACAGAAAAAAGGTCATAATCCTTACGTCCCCTTTCTTGGTACACACTTTCTCATCAATGCAATAGAAATCTTAAAACCCTCTACAAAATGTGAATTTTTCATTTGATAAACATGATTTCAGACCACTTTGAATAAAAGGATATAAAAACATACTTTTAATGAATTTCTAATCTTTTACTAATGCTATTATTAGCCTGAAATTACTTTACCTCTATGAATGACCTATTTGTTGAAGTTGCTATTGTGGAATATATGATGACATTCTCATATATGCATGTACATTGTATCACCTGAATACCCCCCCCCCCCTCGCCTTTTGACTCACAATAAGTCTCAAAACCCCTAGTAATAAATCCCCCATAGTAAGAGAGGTACTTTATTTGATTTAACTCACTTGATAAGATGAAAAATATGGATAATGACCATATCCCTGTATACAGCACAAAATCGATAATTCAGAAAATTAGAAACCGAAGGCATACAAAATCAGGATAAAACAGGAACCAAAGCAAATAAACAAAAACCTCCACCACATGAAAAGAAGCGAACTCCCGATATGGGAGTGGTGTGATCAATCAGAGAGCGCTTTTTCAGTCCTTTAGAAGTGATGGACGAGTTTTATTGGTCAGTTGGTCAAGACTTTAACAGGAGACGCTGACTCTACCTAGGCACCTGGTCTCACCCCTCGCGGGGTCTGCATTAGTTCATTGATTGAGAATATTACCTAATTTTGTACTAGTTACTAGAATAGCCTTTCGAGCTTCAGAACATTACAGGTTCTGACCAGCATGAGAGTGTGTATGTTTTGTACGTGTGTCAAGACGGAATAAGAGATGTACTTCCCTTCCGCTGTATCTAAACACGTTTAGTGTCGTAGCCGCTTGTAGTTTTTTGTGTTATTTTCTTTTATTATATAGAAAATGTACTGTTCCATAAGAGTGTTTTTTCTCAAATTGATTCGGATTAAATACAGAAAAAGTCTAGATGTATGGAATTTGTAGTAAGTAATTCAAATTGTAGCTTTCTTTCAATATTATATCATTTTTGATGTTTGAATATTCAAGCTATTTGTAAAAATCATCTCTATCTATTTATCTACATATACTGCTGAAAAGTGAAAATAAAAATGTTCTTCAATTCCATTATCTTAGAATCGCAAAACTGACACCATCTTTCATTTATCTGGGATGACATTTTACATACAACCTAAAATATCGTGCAATATTTAAAAAAAGTAACTACGATTTAAGTATTTTAAGTGTATACTTTTATTTGTTTTGTTATTGTTTGAATACAATTTCTAATGGTTTTCAAAACTGAAAGTGAATATTGGTTCAGTAAAAACTTCATGTCCAATGTCCTTTTGCATCGGTCCCATTCCGGTGATGAATATTGACCGGTCCTTATTGACCATTTCGAAACATTCATAACTAATTAAGGTAAAAAAATTTGTAAAAAAAAAAAAGGTAATTCAACACATTTGAAACCATTTAATTTTACCTCAACTATGCCGCTCATGAATAAGTAGAAGGGTTCATCAATATGAACCATTTTGGATCACGGAAGACACAAAGGATGTTGCAGCTTCTTTTCAGAAAAATCATCAAAAAGGATAGGTGTACGTGACAGTTGCATTACGTATTATACTACTTTAGAAATGAAGCTCGTCTTCGTATAATTATTGCTTATAAAAATTGTTCGTAAGATGTAAAGTATTGATTGAAGGCTTTTCATCCGATACGTACATGCATTCGACAGTAAGTGTTTTGAATATTTTTCCCTGACCTGGTCGCCATAGCACTTTCTTAATAGACATAACCTCAGACAGTGCTGTGCATGCATTTAATATATAGTTTTCATTTTTGTGCATAAACATCGACGGCGGGTGCGGCTAGCCAACAGGTGATGCTTACTCCTCCCGGGCACCTGGTCCCACCCCTAGCTTGCTAGGGGTCCGTCGATGCTCAATTTGGTGCTCTATTGTGAGTGCTGTTGAGATTATCGTCAGGATCTTCTTTAACTCATTGATTTCCCAATAACATTGATTGTATCGATAATTACATGTATAAGTATGATGGTCTGCCTACCGAGATAAACAATAAGCGGTGACATTACATTAGTAGATATCTAAGGTTTGAAATATATAATTTCTTTTTGTATATGATTGTTCTCTTTTGTAGGATGACTTGAAGATTTTTCATAATCACCTTCTATTTCTGCAATGTGCTCCATAACGACATTTGAGATCATAAAACGCTTGGATAAATTCTTAAGGTTGAAAGAATTTAATAGTGCAAATACTTCTCATTTTCCTACATGGATGACTCCTCAATTTTTTCTCTTTAACGTTATACAAACGATGTGAATAAAAGAGCATAACCACCTAGACAAATGTTACACGGAGATACAAGTACCATCTTTAAACAATCAGTGCGATATGGATTCATACAGCGGACAATGCTACGCCTATGGAGAGGTTTTGCTTTTAAGGATAGAAATCAGTGAATGAAATTCAAACACAAACTCCGAAGTCAGATTCCAAAAAATGACAATCTTTAAAAGCTTATAAAGGCTTGAAAATATATCAAAGAGTGAATTAAAGTCAAACACAAAAATCGAAACCCAGATTCCAAAATCCGCAATGAAGTTTGGAAAAAATACAGTACATAATTTTCTCACGCAAAAAGAAAAACTTGGACAACAGACGGAGACGATTACACAGCTGCACAGAAACACGAAGGACATCTTATCATAATAATAATACGGAAGGGTTCCAATTCTATACCTTCTTGAAGAAAATTTCAAAGCAATTTACATGCACCAGACACGTGTTTCGAATATCAAATTCTTATCAGTGATGCTTCCAGCCAAAGTGTTTTTCTTAACCCCCCCCCCCCCCAAATTAATGAACAATCTCCAGTGTAAGTGCGGAAGGCATTGTACAATGCATTGTACATGTAGATGGCGCTGTCAAAATGTGCCAAACTGATATTTGATATATTACATGAATCATGTTTCATATCTATTACAATGTTTTGTATCCAAGTACATGAGACCATAAAGGAAGCACATCGCCCATCCCAATTTTCTCACGAGAAAAGAAAAATCTGACAAACCGACGAGGCATTAACACAACTCCATAGAGCTTCATAGAAACACGAAGGACAGCTTTATCTAATTAACGAGTCCAGTGGAAGTAGAATGTATTTATGTATGTAAAATAAGTGAAGTTTAAACATATTCAGATATCACATATCAATCATGTTGCATATATAATGCAAGTTAAATAGAATCAATCAAAGTAAATTGGGTCCAAAAAGGAAGTTTCAATTGTCAATATTGAAATACATGTATATGTTCTCAAACTTATTTCAGTTTCTCGCGATTTACATATTATTTGAAAAATAGGTAGGAGGGTTCGCTCATTTGATCCAGTATCAGAATATTACCAATATTATTGCACTTGATGTCATCTAGAAAATATCATTGAAAAAATTAGATGTACACCATAATTCAAAAATGCAATTCAAATGATCCCAAAACCCGCTAAACATATTATAATTACATGTACATGTACTTGTGAAATCTGTTATTACAAAATAGAGCCTGAGTGACGACTGACGACCATCACATCAACAATGAGTAGGAAACAGAAAATATTTCCACAACAAAAAATACAATCAACTTAAATGACAAATATGGATAATGACCATATCCCAATGCATAGTACAACATCGATAATTCAGAAAATCATAAACCTAAGGCATACAAAATCTGGATAAACAGGAACCAAAGCAAACAAAGAAAAACCTCCACCATATGAAAAGAAGCGAACTCCCAATATGGGAGTGAGATCAGGTGCCCAGGAAGAGTCAGCATCTCCTGTTTCGTTCTACAAAGAAGTATAGGTGAATCTCCAATTGAGATGGAATCATGATGTCCGGAAAGAGTAAGAATGTCCTGTTTGCTTGTAACAGCCGTTACCTTGGTTGGTCGTTAAAAAAGTCATATCCTTTAAATTTGTTAAAGACTGGAGTTACGACAGGTCTACACTCGACTTAGTTTTTGAAGTTTTTCTTTCAATTACTTAGTTTTCAACGTACGTGCGTACCAGGGATGAACTCCTTTTTTTGTCGACAAATTCATTTGAAAATCCGTTTATTTCAAAATTACGTTTCATACTAAATTTTCATCAAAGTATAGGAGGGAAACACCTTTTCACCACTCCTCCAATTCTTAAAATTTAATAGCACCTTTGACTGTGAAACTGTAATGAACAGGAATGGTCTAAACTTCTTTTGGTCTATTAAAAATGCATGGGATGTGATTGACATAATAAAATCAAGAAAGTTTCAAGCAAATACGATGTCTTTATACGACTTTTCTAATATGTACACCATGCTTCCTCACTACAAAATAAATGATCGATTGTCCAAACTCATTAAATGGTGTTTTGATCGAGAGAGGAAAACTTAAATTTGTACATCTGAATCAAAGGGTTTCTTTTCCGCAACAGAATACAAATCATACAAACCATGTACAAGTGGTAACCTGTGTATTGCCTTGTCCTTCCTTTTGGACAACATTTATGTAAGATTTAGTGAGGAACTCTACAAGCAGTTTGTATGGATTCCTATAAGTACTAATCGTGCGCCTCTTGTTGCAGATTTATTTTTATACACGTATGAAAAATATTTTATCCAAAGTCTTCATAATCAAAGAAAAATGATGATGTGAAATGTTTCATTGGTACTTCTAGGTAACTGGATGATATTCTTACTATCGACGATCCTGTTTTTGAAAAGTATAAAAATATTATTTATCCACAAGAACTAAACAAGGCAAACGTAACAAACACAGAAACGCCATTTTTTGACAGATTTTTGGACAGGCACATGTAGCCAAGTTCGATCGATTTCGGTTGATCGTTTCTTCAACGCATTCTAAAATTTCTGTTATCAAAATTTCTTGAAATTTCTAAAACGTGGGTCCTGAAGGATCATATCCCACCCATTCTGCTACGTCTTTCGGTACGCATTTTCGACATAGCAACTTTCATACTTTTTGGCATATTACATTGTTTAGATTTGAGGATCACTGACGAGGGTTAAGTACCCGAAACGTGCATGTCTAGTCCATGCTGCAAATTTATCTGTTCTTAAATGATGCTATTCAATATGAAGACGTCTACATTCATGCAAGTGTGTATGACAAAAGAGATGATTTTGGATTCAACATAGTAAATTTCTCCTGGCTTGACGGTGATGTTCCTAGATTACCGTCCTATGGTATCTACATTTCACAGCTCATCCGGTATGCTAGGGCATGTACTGATGTTTTGGATTTTCATTGTAGAAATTGACTAATTACCAAGAAACTATTAGGACAAGGTTTTCGCTTTCACAAACTAGTAAAGACTTTCTGGAAATTAAAAAAAATATATTGTCAACTTCTTCTGAAATTCGGACCAACACAGGCAACAGAGTATATTACTTGGGGTATTTCACAACCTGCATTTTATGGTGACATAACTAGATAAGAAGGATCAAAGATAGACAAAATAACCATCGAAAATGCGTCAGAATCATCAAACGCCTTTTATACCGTAGATAGAATTCTAATGTCACCAGACGGACACTAGACTTGGTACTTGACCCATCTACAGTCTTGTATCATTCTTAAAACTTGTATTCTGACTGACTGTGACGATGGGACTCCATGACGGGCCCTGTCCAAACCTCTTTAGAGAAGACACGGCCCCGACCACCTGTCCTCTCTGAATGTCAGTGGGATTCCTCGGGTGATAACATACATGGGCTCGCACAGCCGGCAGAGCACGGATTGTATTACGTAAGCCCAATTTTTATATCCATTTACATATTCATCTGTGTTGCTTGGGCCCCTGCGTTTTGTGGTCTTGTTTGTTTGTGGTCATCTGACAGTGAGGATGTTGTTTTACACCACAATTGTACGTTCTTCGAGACCTCTGGGTAATCGGAAAAGTGGAAAAGTTGTGCGCACGTAATTCAAGATAACCACACCGTCAGATATTTTCATTGCAGATGGCCGTCTTATTCGGCACCGGTTGCCCGTTGCTCTCGTTGATTTATGTGTAGTCCTTTGTGTTTAATGTTTCTGTGTTGTGTGTTGACGTTCCTTCTCCCTTTTGCGTCTCTTCCTGTGCTTGTCTGCTTTGTGTTTTTGCATTGGGCGTTATGGGGTTTTGTTATGGGTGCTGCAACCTGGTGCTGTTGGAGATCCCCTCCTTTGTTTGAAATTCAAAAGACCCTACAGGAAACGTTGTCTTAAGGTTCGATATACATATATTATATAAACATCTTGAATTGCAAAATTAAACGAAGGGACGCCACCCTAAATTATTATTTCCAACTTTAAATAGTGTTGGCACAATATCCAAAACATGAATGTGTAATGAACCGCATTTATACACGTTTGTATAGAATGCTGCTGTCTGGCTGCAGAGTGGAACATTCTGTTTTTCTTTATAGAAAACTCCACGTTTAATTTGATAAATCAAAGGAGGAGCAATTGTTACTGTATTTTAGTATATAATACGGAAGTGTTCCTACTCTATACCTTCTTGAAGAAAATTTCAAACCAAATTTCCTGCACCAGACACGTGTTTCGAATATTTTAAAAATTCTCATCAGTGATGCTTCCTGCCAGAGTGCTTTTCATAAGCAGCCCAAATTCATTTCACTAGCGCCCTCTTGTATTATTTTTAGAATTTAAATTTCTGCATTTACTTTACAGTTGTCTTTTTGTTGATTTTACTTGATTCAGACTTATGTGTAAGGATAAGGAAAAATCAGGTTTATTGTTATATTGTTTGAAATGGTGAAGGTAGGATGTTGTGCATTGTAGCATTAAATCCATCTAAAAAGATAAAGATGAATGTAACAAATACATTACGTAATATATTCCGTTCGAAATGATGCTTCCTTCGTACGAGTTTGTAAGATGTAAGGTATTTATTGAAAGCTTTTACTCCGTAACGGATTTATATTGATTTTGCCATTCCAAAATATCGATTAATGTTTATAGTTTTTGTAGATTGTAAGATAGTCCTCTTACAATGCCATACGGTACGTGAGACGGTATATGTCATTAGGTATAGAACACTTTTCTCAGTATACATATTGTTCGAACTTCATAGTTATTACTTGAATCTTATCAATATCACCTTCAATTGTTCAATCATGACTTTCATTATTTTTTGCATACATCTTGAAGACGTATTTGAAGTTGAGCGTGCTTAATAGAGCAAATACTTTTTATTTTTCTACATGGTTGACTCTTCGATTATCTATTTTTGCATAGCTTTACTTTCGATGTGACCTTCGTCATACTAGACGACTTAAACAAGGGAAAGGTAAATATATCTACCTTTATATGGAACTGAGCATCTTTAGATTGTTCTTCAATGAGCATTTCAAACCTATTTGAAAGTCGTGTACATGAGACTAAAAAGGAAGCACATCGCCCATCCAAATTTTCTCACGAGAAAAGAAAAATCGGACAAACCGACGAGGCATTAACACAGCTCCATAGAGCTTCATAGAAACACGAAGGACAGCTTTATCTAATGAACGAGTCCTGTGGAAGTAGAATGTATTTATGTTTGTAAAATAAGTTAAGTTTAAACATATTCAAATATCACATATCAATCATGTTGCATATATTATGCAAGTTAAATAGAATCAATCAAAGTGAATTGGGTCCAAAAAGGAAGTTCAAAATTTTGTCAATATTGAAATACATGCATATGTTCTCAAACTTATTCCAATTTCTCACGATTTACATAATATTTGAAAAATAGGTAGGAGGGTTCGCTCATTTGATCCAGTATCAGAATATTACCAATATCATTGCACTTGGTGTCACCTATAAAAAATGATTGAAAAAATTAGATGTACACCATAATTGAAAAGTGGAATTCAAATGATCCCAAAACCCGCTAAACATATCATAATTACATGTACTTGTGGAATCTGTTATTACAAAATAGAGCCACAGTGACGACTGACGACCATCACATCGACAATGAGTAGGAAACAGAAAATATTTCCACAAAAAATAATACAATCAACTTAAATGACAAATATATATAATGACCATATCCCAATACTAGTACATAGTACAAAATCGATAATTCAGAAAATCATAAACCGAAGGCATACAAAATTTGGATAAAACAGGAACCAAAGCAAACAAAGAAAAACCTCCAGCATATGAAAAGAAGCGAACTCCCAATATGGGAGTGAGACCAGGTGCCCAGGAAGAGTCGGTATCTCCTGCTCGCATGCAACACCCGCCGCATCAATTCGATAGAACTGTCACATCCGGATATGATGCCACACAAAATCTTGAATTGCAAAATTAAACGAGAGGACCCTAGATTATTATTTCCATCTTTGAAAAGTGTTGGCATTAATATCAGAAACATGAATGTCTGATTAACCGCATTTATAAATGTTTGTCTAGAATGCTGCTATCTGGCTGACGAATGGACATTTTGTTTTTCTTTAGAGAAAAAAATCATGTTTAATTTGATAAATCAAAGGATGAGGAATTGTAACTGTATTATAGTATATGTTGTCTTTTTATTGCAATTTTCATCCTCCAGACACATGTTTCGAATATTTAATTCTCATCAGTGATGCTTCCTGCCAAAGTGCTTTTCATAAGCAGCCCAAATTCATTTCACTTGCGCCCTCTTGTATTATTTTTAGAATATCAATTTCTGCATTTACTTTACAGTCGTCTTTTTGTTGACTTTACTTGATACAGACTTATGTGTTTAAAAATCAGGTTTATTGTTATATTGTTTGAAATGGTAAAGGTAGTATGTTGTGCATTGTAGCATTAAATCCATCTAAAAAGATAAAGATGAATGTAACAAATACATTACGTAATATATTCCTTTCGAAATGATGCTCCCTTCGTACGAGATTGTAAGATGTAAGGTATTGATTGAAAGCTTTTATTCCGTAACGGATTTATATTGATTTTGCCATTCCAAAATATCGATTAATGTTTATAGTTTTTGTAGATGGTAAGATAGCCCTCGTACAATGCCATACGGCACGTGAGACGGTATATGTCATAGAACACTTTTCTCAGTATACATATTTTTTTTAACTTTATGATTATTACTTGAAACTTATCAATATCACCTTCAATTGTTCACTCATGACTTTCATTATTTTTGCATACATCTTGAAGACGTATTTGAAGTTGAACGTGCTTAATAGGGCAAATACTTTTTATTTTTCTACATGGTTGACTCTTCGATTATCTATTTTTGCATAGCTTTACTTTCGATGTGACCTTCGTCATACTAGGCGACTTAAACAAGGGAAAGGTAAATATATCTACCTTTATATGGAACTGAGCATCTTTAGACTGTTCTTCAATGAGCATTTCAAATCTATTTGAAAGTCGTGTACTTGTTAATGTTGACAAGTGATCTATGTTTCGATGTTCTACTCCAACGTCGTCTTGTTGGGGATTTTTCCCTACACTCCTCGTTAGCGTGCACCCGTTTCCCTGGACCCTGTGATAGTTCTCTAAAGCCCAGTACTTTGGTCTGGCATCTAGTGTGTGTCTTCCGCTGTGATCACTGAAACGTCGTCATGTTGGGGATCTTCATATTATCTTAAATATAGGAGGATGGCTCAATCGGTTAGATATGTTATTTTTCAGTTGTATAATAGCAGTAGCAAAACTAAAATTTTAATCATTCTAATAAGTTTATGATAACTATTGTTCATTGCTTTATGTACAAAGCACTATTTATATGAAAGAAACCTCTGGTCATCTTCTAGTATTGGTACGGGGACATGTCAAAAACATCTGAAGCCACAAAATACAATGGCATGGCTAATATAACTGTCATATGTGAATATATATTCACATTGAGCGTGTTCTCAATAAATATATTCTTAAATTAAAAAAAATGGAATGGAGAAAACATCCAGAAAAAAGCAAGATTCAACATAAATGAATACCAAAAGGATAAGACATCCTACAAGATGAATGAGTGATCACAAATAACGATATCACTTTTATAAATAACGAAAATCTCCAACGGGTTCCGCATCTGCTAACAGAAAACAATTCTCTGTACTTGAAGTTCATTTCGTCATTTTTTTAAATGGACTGAAATGGAATCGCATCCTTTTGTCAATGTACAAACATACAGGAAGGGAGGGGAACACGCATGTTCCAGACGATACATTTGACTTGTACCAAGAGTTTCTTAAACATTTCATAGTTGTATAAGTAAAACATCTCCAACAAGATAACTTTCCAATGAAAACAGCGAAACGTACGATTAGCACCAAAATTCAATAAATAGCAAATAATTCGCTAAACATAAGAAAAAAAATAGCGAACACTTCGCAAGAAACATCAACAAACAGAGAAACGGAGGAAAACGTCCGCCCAAGATAACCAACGAACAAATAAGCAAAGCACAGACACAAGATAAGTCATTAACGAAATAATGTAAAACTGAGGGACACTTTTTACAATGCTCGTCATGAAATCAAATCGTCCCAGGTAGTCAAAGTGCAATGCTGGAAAACTGCATTAAGTGCAGTACCATGCGTAACGTCTTTTGATTACTTCGGAATCTACTTTAGATTGAAATGAGGTTCATTACAATGCTAATACCATTTCAATTCAAATTCATTTTGTACACGTAAGCTTTCTTCTGCATGCTAAACATTGAGTGTTTTTAGAAAATTCAAGCTGACAAATTATATTTTCATATGTACAATGTATGTGCTTCGTTTTGACTGAAAAATATTAAATTCTGAATAAATCTGACACTTAGAAAGTTCTATATGAATACTTCTTTTCTAAAACTCGGTTTATATAATTAATTTTACTGTTAATGCGCATGCATATACTAGGCATTTTCTCCTCTAAGGGTTTAAGAGACTTTGAATTTGTTATGTCCATACTGTATTTGCTAGAAGGTCAAGTAGCGCCTTTTCAAAGTGATGATTGAACAAGTTCGACATGATAAAAAATTCACGAAATCTGTATTATTCGCTTGATTTGCTTTATAGGATACAATATATTCTCATTTTAATACCACCATTATATACCTTTGTTCTTGATTGCCCGAGGGGACTACAATCTGTTGCCGCTCACTAAAGATTCAGGTGAATATGGATTAAGTTCACTGTGTATTCAACGTATATTCTTAAGGATAGTGTAAGTGTACAGTCTTATCATTTGTTTACTGTCGGTCATGACGATTATGAAATTTAGAAATATCCCTTCCACAGATGTTAAGTGATGTTCGTAAATACCATGATCCTATAGAGAAGAGTAATTTAATTAACTTTATAGAAGAGTTGTTTCAAACGAAAGGTCGACAGTAAGTATAACTTTACATATATTTACGTGCATTTTACAAATCACTAAATTAAATGTTTACTGTAAAAAGGAATAAAAGATTACGTAATCATGTACCTAACTTTTGTTAACTTATAATGAGAACAGTACATAAAGAAATAAGAATGTGAATTTTAAATTTTTCACGTAAAAGGTTTCATAAACAATTTAACATGAATGATTTCAGTCAAAGTATAAGGTAAATAATTATGTGTACGTTATGCATTACCACATTAATGCACCTTTCAATTTCATTCAGCGAACATGAATATATGCAGATCAAACTAACAACGCAAGATTAAAGGTCAAGATTGAAAGAAATGATGGACAAAACTACAAACGTATGTGAGCAGAAGGTCGAAGTCCGTGAAAAAGACGACGATGGCGAGCACACTGTACACGATGATGATATTATCATCGATGCGGAAACTGACTACAGGAAACAGTTTGGTATAGACGGCGGATATGCATGGTTCATTGTAGTTGGGAGTTACTTGGCTCATTTAGTTATAGGTAAATGAAGACGCGAAAATAATAAAACCGATTGCATCAATGTTCTTAACAGCTGAATAAGTATTATACTGAACCCAGATTTTAGAAGAGGTTCGAAAACTCTTCTTTTGAATGAGAAAAAGATATCCAACATAACAATCGTGCAGCGATACACAAAAACACAACAAATAACAATAACGTGCACAATAAAAAACAAATACACAAACATAAACAAAGAGGCGAAATGGAACGCTCAGACAAAGAGACGAAATGGAACGCTTAGACAAAGAGACGAAATGGGACGCTCAGACAAAGAGACGAAATGGAACGCTTAGACAAAGAGACGAAATGGAACTCTTAGACAAAGAGACGAAATGGAATGCTCAGACAAAGAGACGAAATGGAACGCTTAGACAAAGAGCCGAAAAGGAACGCTCAGACAGACAGACGAAATGGAACGCTTAGACAAAGAGACGGAATGGAACGCTCAGACAAAGAGACGAAATGGAATGCTCAGACAAAGAGACGAAATGGAACGCTTAGACAAAGAGACGAAATAGAATGCTCGGACAAAGAGGACAATAAGCAAAAAAAAAAAAAACAAAGTCGAACATGAAAGACATGTTCAATGTTTTCTTTGTTCGAGTTTTTCAGCAATACATGTATTAATCATGACAAATATGGAGAATGACCAAATCCCTGTATACAACACAAAATCGATAATTCAGACAATCAGAAACCAAAGGCATACAAAATCAGGATAAAACAGAAACCAAAGCAAACAAACAAAAACCTCCACCACATGAAAAGAAGCGAACTCCCGATATGAGAGTGAGACCAGGTGCCCAGGAAGAATAAGCATCTCCTGCTTGCATGCAACACCCGCCGCTTCAATTCGGTAGAATTGTCACATCCGGTAACTTCCATTTCGGAAGACATAGAGTACAATCTTTGGTTGGATGGTTCAAATGGTCTATGACAGAATATCATCCACCATTCTGGAGAGTGGGACATCATAGTGTATGACGAGTTCCCCATATCGACCTCAGTGACGATGTTAGTCGGTCACAAACATATCCCTGACTGAGAAGCTTATCTGAAAGACGCCTAGCTCTCAGAACAAAATCCGTATATTTGATACTTGCTCTGGCATAGCGTATCAACTGAGATATGAACACGACATAAGCAGGCGATGAAGCATGTTAGTAAATTAAACTCCTTACACATCCACTTATATAGATAAAAAAAATCCTTCAATTCTATTTAATAATGTTTTTTTTTAATTTCGTCCATTTTAATTTCAGGAGGCTTTATGCGAGCTGGTGGAGTCATATATCTTGAGTTGAGAGATAAATTTCAAAAACCTGCCGCTGACACAGCATGGGTAGTTTCTCTGGCTGTAACAGTGAGGATGTTGTTTGGTAATACTTTCGCGCATTCAACAGCGCGTAGCATTATTTAAATGATGTTTAATATTGGGTCTTATAATTGTAACAAATTGCGACAAATATTGATGACCACTAACTATATAAGTGTCCCCATTTAATCGGAAACAGAAAGATGCCGAATGCTTCGGATGTCTTAGATAAGATAATTAAAAGTGCCAAGGGATGTGATATAGAAATTTGATGGTGAAACGGACCGATCTCATATTCCTGACTTCATGTATTGGCGTTCGTACTTCCTGTTCTGGTGCGACTGCTTTGGTGGTCTGTTGGATCGTTCTGTACGAATGAGTCTCGTTGTCTCCTGTTGTTTGGTGAAGTTGTTTTGTTTCATGTTTATTGTATTTTGCGAGTGTGTTACACTGTAGTCAATACAGGGAAGTCTAGCTGCAGATCTCATACACACTTTTTAAACACGGAAATATCGTATTTGTTTGGACATTTAAAGGAATTAAATGATGTTCTTAATACGATAGTTATTCAACTCTCTTCACTTGTTTATTTTCAGTTTTCTTGTTTTATCAAATATTTTCTTCTCGTGGTCGACTACCATGGTCTTTTCATTGGAATGATAGATATTCTTATGACGCAATTTGTACTTTGTTGAGATAACCATTTATGTTGCATGCGAGCAGGAGATGCTGACTCTTCCTGGGCACCTTGGAGTTTGCTTATTTCATATGGTGGAGTTTGTTTTTTTTTTTTTTTTTTGTTTTTTTTTGTTTGCTTTGGATCCTGTTTTATGTTGATTTTGTATGCCTTAGGTTTACGATTATCTGAATTATCGATTTCGTACGGCATAGTGTAAAATGTGGATTGGATTGGATTGGACGATTTGATTGGACTGACAAATTGGACTGGATTTTTGGATTGGACGACATTTTCAAAAACTGTTCTCGTTCAATTATCTTGCTTTTGAATGTTTTTTAGCAAAGAACAAATGATTTTTTTTCGAAGCTGATTCAGCTTATGCTATACCCCGACGTCTGTGTCTGATGAAGAAGTTTGGTAGATCAGTATAGGATAAAGTACTGATGTAATAGTGACCAAACTTGCACAAGTGATCCATTATGGGATTTTGAGTTGAACACAATGCTTGGGATACTGCATCTGACCTACATTTTCTACTGAATTGACTCGATTAGGAAGTTTGGGGTAGCTCAGTGTAAGAAAAAGTGTAAAGTAACCAAACTTTCCCAAAGTAAATAATCTGAATAATCTAAGGTTGCGTAGTTGAATCTATTCATCAGATACTGCATCTGACCTACTTTTTCCTCTTGAATGATTTTTTTATAATAGCCAATATAAGCGATTGCTATATTCACCAAACGTGCACTTTGAAGGGATCTTTGGTCAAATTCTTATGATTTGACCTTGACCTTCTTTTTCCATTCTGATTCTGCATTGAATGGCCATTCAGCATTGCTGCGCACTACACTTGCATGTTAGATGCATCTCTGTCGTACTATAACAATATTTCATTATTTAATCTAGACCCACATTTTCCGTTTCAGGGATCTGCAAGGTACAAATGGTATATGTACCAAGCTTGCGTTTTTTATGAACGTTTTGAGTTACGACCTTGACCTACTTCCTCTGCTTCAAATATTTCTTTTCTTATCGCCAATATTGGGCACATTACACATGGTACATGTTGCGAAGTCTGACGGTACTATACATGGTATACCGTCATTAATTATTTTGATCTGTAGGTTGTATACAATAAACCTGTTTTAAGATTCTATATTTTAGAGAAGAGTAAGGTCCTCTTCTCAATTACTTTAATGCTTACACAGAAAAGTAACTAATGTAATTGTGCTGCCATTAGGTGAACTTATAACTTTTGATTACCTCATATTTTACTGTATTTTTAATTTGTATCATGTAAGAAGTCGATCGGCAAAAGAAATTTAACTATCTATGACACTCCGTCTTACTATTATTTGTTCTTAGTTAGATAACATTCAAAAGCAAGATAATTGAATGAGCAAAGTTTTTGAAATGTTCGTCCAATCCAATTTGTCAGTCCAATCCAATTGTCCAGTCCAATCGTCCAATTCAATCCAATCCAAGTTTTACACTATGCCATTTCGTACTACATATAGGGATTTGGTCATTATCCATATTTGTCAGACATTAGTCTACTATTATGTTCCTTCATTTCATAAAAAAAGAAGACAAGTATGTGCCATTAAAGGAATGTATAATACATTGTACACTTTCAAAACCCTGACTCAGGAATAAGACAAATGGTCCCTTGTTGGTCTTCTCTGTCTTACGAATTCATGTTAAGACAATTGATCTTTTTTCTTTACATTTATTTCCAAAGAATATAAAAAAAGTAGTCTCATTTGACCGTAGGAAAAATATGAAATTGCATGCTCTTTAAAGAGCTTTAGATTTATTATACATTTACATGTATCATACCCATGATTTAAGCCTTTCTTCTCTCCTGAGTACTGGACGATTGCAAGGCTAAGTTCGATCAACTTTGGTTGATCGTCTGTCTTTCCAACGCATTTGAAATTTTCTGTTACAAAATTTCTTGAAAATTCGAAAACTTGGGTCCTGTAGCATCATATCCCACCCATTCTGCTACGTTTTTTTGGTACATTTTTGGACATATAATTTTCATACTTTTTGGCCATATTACATTGTTTAGACTAAGGATCACTGACGAGGGTTTAGTATCCGAAACTTGCATGTCTGGTCCATGCTGTAAATTTATCAGGTTTTAAATGATGCTATTGAATTTAAAGACGTTTAACATGTATACACTTATCAATGCAAAGAAACTGTATGAAAATAGTACCGGTGTTGTAGCATAGACCATCCCCCCGCACAGATCATCCCCCCGGATGAACTGGCCCAGTATAGAACATCCCCTGTAAGGGGGATATTCTGTCCGCACGGTTTATCCCCCTGTAGAGTTTCAGCATAGAACTACCCCCGGGGGATAAAGCGGCCCGGGTCCAATCTCCCCCCCCCCCCCCCCTGTCTAATTCCGGATTTCCAATCGTAAACTGTAAACTGTAAACTGTCTTAGTATTATCATAAAACACAGTGTGGTTCAGTTGACAATGGGTATGAATGACACCCATTTTTCTTTTGTTTTGTTTTTGTTTTTGTTTTTTTTTTTTACTTTTAGATATCAAGTAATGGATTTTTTTTATCAAACAATAAAATTTTTGAAATCAAAAAATGAAATTTTTGATATCACTTTTTTTATATCAAAAATTAAGATTTTGATAAAAAAAAAAAAACATGTTTGTGATATCAAAAAATAATAGTACGGTGACCAAGCCTAAAAAAGTGCTCTATTTTAGGAGTTTAATGTCCACTCCTAGTGCAAGGCTATATTTGGTATCAAAAGAAAGGTTATGGTCTAAGGTTTACGATTTGACATGTCGTCAAAACTTTTACGGGTGCCCACTACGTCAAATTTGACGTTGAAATGACGTAATAAAAAATGGTGGAAAATTCTCATATTTTGAACGCTAATTGAAGACTTTCTTCAAATTTGCTGAAATGGGACAATTTCGCCTACTGAATCGAAACATCCTAGCGATATGTAGTTTAGAAGTCGTTTAAAGTAATTTTCAATCACACTCAAGGACAATTTCTGAACAATACTACAATTTTAACACGAATCTTTTGACAGCACTTTACTTCTGAATTTTGATTTCGAATACTTCATGTTCTTTAGTAATTCTAATGTTCATTTTTTTAAGAATGATCTGTTTCGATGGTACTTTCGCCCTTTTTTATAAATATATTAACACATATTTCTTCCAATTAAGAGAAAACGCTTAATTGGTCCTTTTAATCCACCTGCAATAGCGACCAAAAGAGATAAGTAGTGTATGCTTGTCATGCGTTCTTTCGTTGTTAATACGTCTTCATGAATGATGTCAATTTGTGCATACCTCTTGATTCATCGAAACCTATCTTGTGTTCAGCATAAATCGCATTTCCGGACAAAATACATGTTTCAAAGAAATTTCCATTGCAAAAATGAGGGTTTATTTTGTTGCATAAAAGGCCTTTTTGGATGAAAAACATGATTTAAAGGAAATGTCACAGAAAATAGGAAGCAATGAATATATCATTTGTATTCATCGTAAAATAAAAAAAAAATTGAAAGAAAAAAAGTTTGAATGCTCTTTCGACTAATAAAAAAAATTACATTCGAACTCCTAGGTAAAGTTGCAATTTGGTCTCAAAAAGTTTGATTTTTGTGAAAAATTGGCAATGCATAAATCTGTCAAAAGGACAAGAGCCATGAACGGCAAAATTGGCTTATTTTGCCATAACGCTTATTTTTGATTTTTACTTTGATAATACTAAATTTCTTAACCTTAGATGATTTTACGCCGTGATAAAGCAAAATACATTCATGTTTTAAAAGTGGAGTATAGTTTATTGTTTGCGACGTCATTTGACGTCATTTTTTACGTAAGGCACTGCATTCTGCCGTTGTTTGTGTAAGTACAGTACATTGATCAGTATCAATTTTCCAAAAGAAATGAAAGTACATATTGCTACATTGAGGAAGTGAGTGAAATATTTATTTCTTTGAAGAATTAAAGCATGTTCAAAAAATCTACATAGATGCAGAACTATATGCATTCACTTATGCACTTGACGTCTGTTACGTTTTGTCGACATGTATCAGATTTGATTCAAATCAGGTTGAAAGGGCATTATAAACCACTAGCAGTTGAAAGAATAAACAAATACATTGGGCGGATCCAGGTTGTTTTCAAAGGTTGAAGAGGTGTTTGAAGACTTTAGATGTTTTAGGAAGAGGGAACTCAAGATGATTTCGTGTATCAATTTGCCTTATATCGCAATAAAATTGCATATTATTTCGGAAGCATTGCGTTATTTTACTATAATATTCCGTTATATTTTGCAATATAATTGCGTTATTTTCTGAATGATATTGCGTCATTTTACTTTAATGATGTGTCATTCCGCTAAGATTATGCGTTATTTCGCAATTCTTTACGTTATTTCGCGGAGGAATTTCATTTTTTCGCTATGTCGCAATAGATATGCATTATAGTTATGCGTTTTATGAATGGTTGTCATCATCAGCAAACAGGAAATACTTACCTGATGTGTACATCAATATGTACATCGTAACAATTAACGAATTTGACAAGTTTCCATGGATCTGTTGCGACAAGTGTTACATGCAATCAGGACGCTGACCCCCCCCCCCCTCCCCGGGCACCTGATTTCACTTCGGCATGTTATTCTTTCCGAAGTTTGCAACCGTTACTATGGGTATTATAATGACTTTGCCTTGCCTTCTCGACTTTGAGACTGAATAACTGATAAGTACGTCTTAAATGTTTATTACAATTATATTGCGTGATATTGCAAGAATAGCGCGCTATTTTGCAATAGTATTTCGAAATTGTTCAGACGTATTGCATAAAATCACTATGTTTTGCGAATCTATAATATACTTTTGCGATATCACGCAATATCATTGCTATATATAACACAATACTAATGTAAAATAACGCAATATTATTACTAAATTACGCAATTTCATTGCGATATGACGCAATATCCTTGCTATATACACAATATTATTGCAACTTTATTGCAATATCATACAATTCTGTTGCGATAAAATTGCGTTATTTGGCAACAGAATTGCGCTCTTACGCATTTCAATCGCGCTTAAACTCAATATTGTTGCGTCACAACGCAAAATTATTGCAATATAAAACACCGCTAAAGACGGTATGGCCGGATTGCAAAGTAAGTTTTTGTCACCAACTGGGTCAAGGTCAATAGGTCAAATAATACAGCATAAATTGAAAGGTTTTGTCAGAGGCAACCTACATGTATAAAATAAAGTTTCTACTGCATACAGTTCCATAGATTTTGCTTAAACCAGGAACTTTAACCAAAATCCTTAACTAGGTCAAAGTCCAAGGTCAAGGTCACTAGGTCAAATGTTACGGCATAAATTGAAAGTCTTGTCATGGGCGAGCTTCATTAATAATATAAAGTTTCTACTGCATACAGTACCATAGATTTTGCTTAAACCAGGAACTTTAAGCAAAATCTTTGAGTAGGTCAAAGTCGACGGTCAAGGTCAATAGGTCAAATGTTACGGCATAAATTGAAAGGTCTTGTCATGGGCAAGCTTCATGTATAATATAAAGTTTCTACTGCATATAGTTACTTAGATTTTGCCTCAACCAGAAACTTTAACCAAAATCTTTAACTAGGTCAAAGTCCAAGGTCAAGGTCACTAGGTCAAATGTTACGGCATAAATTGAAAGGTCTTGTCATGGGCAAGCTTCATGTATAATGTAAAGTTTCTACTGCATATAGTTACTTAGATTTTGCCTCAACCAGAAACTTTAACCAAAATCTTTAACTAGGTCAAAGTCCAAGGTCAAGGTCACTAGGTCAAATGTTATGGCATAAATTGAAAGGTCTTGTCATGGGCATGCTTCATGTATAATATAAAGTTTCTACTGCATATAGTTCCTTAGATTTTGCCTCAACCAGAAACCTTAACCAAAATGTTGACGGCAGACGGACGGACGGACAGACGGACGGACGGACATCGTCAATCTATAGACCGGAATTGCTTTGCAATCCGGCCAAAAATGATCATCGGCCATCTTCAATCTTTAGACCTGAATTGCTTTGCAATTGGCAAAAAAAAAAAAAAAAGTAACAATGGAAAGGTCTTATCACAAGGAATACATATGTAAAATATGAAAGCTCCATTCAAAATTTATGACCAATGTTAAAGTTTTTCAAAAGTAGGTTAAAGGGCAAGGTCACAAGGTCAATGAAAATTATTATCAATCGTAGGATCAATGATACTCCCGCTGACATATAGGCTACTGAAACCATGACTTAACAAATGGTAGTTTTAAAGGGCATAACTCTGCACACTAGAACTGCCCTTAAAGTGACAAATTATACTCCCCCGGGACGTTTACTCTTAAGGCCATGTCACACAGCACTTGCGCATGAATTATGCATAAACTATGTCAAACATTTGAGGCAAATGTGGAGATATGTAATCAATGCGCAATTATGTGTAAATTATACATTTTTCACAAATTTCTAGCAAGGTTAATTCGCATTTCATTCATCGCTATGCGCAGCGAGTGGAGTCCAGGATAAAAATATGCAGACATACATGCAAACGGTTTTGAGCTGCACAAAATTTTTCAACCTTTTGGATTAACGCGATCTATGCATAATTAACGTAACATCTGTCAAAATGTCATGCATTACAACCAACTTTTTCCACGTATTACCGCGTATAAATCCACATTTTAAAATTTCATTCATAAATTATTCGTAATTTATATACATAAATGGCTGTGTGACAGGGCCTTATAAGGATTCATTTGTGACATAGCACAGAAAGCTCTGGTCACAAGGAATCTATATGTGAAATATCATAGCCCTATCCATTATAATTGAAAAGTAGGTCAAAGGTCAAGGTCACTAGGTTAAAAGTCATGGTATCATATAAATATACTTGGAGAAATATTCCCTTTAAGAACTTCTTAACCAAAATATTACTACAAGGTCAAAGTCAAGGTCAGTAGGTCAAATGTCTTGGTATATAAAAACAAAGGTAATCACAGATTACGAAGCTCACCTCATGGCAGCAAAATTCAATTCAAACATATTTCTTAGTGCATGTATATTGGCTTTTAAAGGCAAAATTATTCAAGTGGGAAAAGTAGGTCAAAGTCATTTCATGAAAGTTTGATCAAAGATACATCCAATATGCAAGTTTGGTACATGTAGCACTTATACTTTGCTCAATATTGGCTTTTAAATGCAGCATCACTCAAGCGGAAAAAGTAGGTCAAGGTCATTTTATGAAAGTTTGATCAAAGATACAATCCAATATACAAGTTTGGTACATGTAGCACTTATACTTTGCTCAATATTGGCTTTTAAAGGCAAAATCACTCAAGCGGAAAAAGTAGGTCAAGGTCATTTTATGAAAGTTTGATCAAAGATACATCCAATATGCAAGTTTGGTACATGTAGCACTTATACTTTGCTCAATATTGGCTTTTAAAGGCAAAATCTATCAAGCAGAAACAGTAGGTCAAGGTCATTCTATGAAAATTTGATCAAAGATACATCCAATATACAAGTTTGGTACATGTAGCACTTATACTTTGCTCAATATTGGCTTTTAAATGCAAAATCACTCAAGCAGAAAAAGTAGGTCAAGGTCATTTTATGAAAGATTGAACAAAGATACATCCAATATTCAAGTTTGGTACATGTAGCACTTATACTTTGCTCAATATTGGCATTTAAAAGCAAAATCACTCAAGCAGAAACAGTAGGTCAAGGTCATTTTATGAAAGATTGATCAAAGATACATCCAATATGCAAGTTTGGTACATGTAGCACTTATACTTTGCTCAATATTGGCATTTAAAAGCAAAATCACTCAAGTAGAAAAAGTAGGTCAGATGCTGCATTTGATGCATGGGTCCATCTCGGCATCCAAAGATGAATCACTTGTGCAAGTTTGGTTACTGTAGCATCAGAGTACTATGTCAGAAACTGAGCTACCCCAAACTTCTTAACCAAGTCACTCAAGCGGAAAATGTAGGTCAGATGCTGCATCCGATGCATGGGTCCATATCGGTATCCAAAGATGAATCACTTGTGCAAGTTTGGTTACTGTAGCATCAGTTCTTTGTCAGATAATGAGCTACCCCAAACTTCTTAACCAAGTAACTCAATCGGAAAATGTAGGTCAGATGCAGCATCTGATGCATGGGTTCACCTCAGCATCCAAAGATGAATCACTTGTGCAAGTTTGGTTACTGTAGCATCAGTACTTTGCCAAATACTGAGCTACCCCAAACTTCTTTACTAGACGCGGACGGGGACGGGGACACGGACGCGCGGGGGTATAGCATATATATTGCTCACTCATCTTCGTTGAGGTGAGCTAAAAACGTAGTACTTGTTATGGTGAATGTATGTTTGAAATATTAAAGCCCTATCACTTATATGATAAAAAAATATATGCTTTAAGAACTTCTTAACCAAAATATAATAAAAGGTCAAAGTTCAAGGTCAAGGTCACTAGGTCATATGTCTTGGTATCAAAATGTAGTACTTATTATAGTGAATGTATGAATGAAATATTAAAGCCCAATCACTTATACTTGAAGAGTTATTTGCTTTAAGAACTTCTTAAACGGACAGATGGACGGACTTCGTTTGCAGGGGGTATAATAATTGAGCAACATAACCCATATTTAAAATTGTCCTGCTTCGCTTGATTTAAAATCTATAACAATGAATTGATTTTCTGTGGTAGTTTTCCTTTAACATGTTTAAACGTCTGGAAATCACAAAATATTGATTCTAGGGACATACCACCTCACAAAATTGAGCAACACAGCCCATAAACGAACTTGACCTGAATTTCTGAATATAAAATTTAAATCTTAGAAATCAATTTATTCCCTGTGAGGGTTTTCTTTAAAATATCTGGAAATCAGAAAAAACTTATTGTTTTCTTAGTTTCAAGGGGCATAACTCTGCAGGTTATTGAGCGAAATGACCCACATCTGAATTGACCTATATTTCTTAGTGTGAGAGATACATCCAAAAATCAATTGATTCTCTGTAATGGTTTTCCTTTAAGGAGGTATTGAACACTTGGACGCCAAATTCAATTTTTCTCAAAATTTCTGAAATTATATATTACTTGTCTGTCCTTTATTATACAAACTTACATTTTATTCTATCCACAGGAAAATTTTCTATGAGACTTTGAAATATGCATTTTTCAACGTTTCCGTGAATTTCTTGATGACGTCATAATAATTAAAAGTATCATTCCAGTTCTCGTAAAGCTATTGGAAATAAATTTTAATTTAATTACCAAAATCTACATAAATGTATTGCACTTAGATATGGAAAAGATGAGATGAATTGTGTTTTAAACAAAGGTAGGATACTGGAATAAAATATGATACTATCACTAACAAAATTGCAATTCCGAGCCAATTGACTATAGTCGATAGCTAATTATTAGGAATCCTGTGGATCAATCTTTGTCAAAAACTAACAAATTGGTCAAAAATATCCAGAGATGGTTTCATGATTAAATGAGAAAAATTGAATTTATGATTAAATAAAATATAACAAAGCTTTATATTTTCCTATTTTTCCTTCCAAAGTCGTTCATTTTCAATGAAGTGACATCCGCTTTCCTGTAATGTAAATTTGTCAGCGAATTCACCATAATGAAGATTGAACTTTCCATTTTGCACATGCAAAGTTTCAATGCGATACGTTTGGTATTAATGAATTTATTGCATTTTGAATGCGAAGGTTTTTGACGTCATTTTTCCCGATAACGTCGAAATGACGTCGTGGTTTGGTCATGGCTAAAACTCCCAAAGTCCACAAATTTGAAAATTGCCATAATTTCTTCAAATGACGCTGGAAATTATTCAAACATCATCAGGATACTCAAATGTGTATATCAATCAGCAAATCAATTGTTTTAATAAAGTTAAGATTGAACTTTTCATAGGAAGTGAGAAAACAAATAATGTTGTCGCCATCTTGGTGTTCAAACCCTCCTTAAATGTCCGGAAACCTCATATTATTGAATTTTCCATAACTCTGCATGTAATTGAGCAACATGACCCATATTCAAACTTGAGCTGTATTTCTTGATGTAAAAGCTATATCCAAGAAATCAATTGATTATTTGTAACATTTTTCCTTAAAATGTCCGGAAACCTGTGCGTTAGATGCAGCCTCTGTACCGGCTGTAAGCATCCTCAGATGCATCATCAATGCAAGTTTGGTTGGTGTAGGACTTATAGTAAGGTGAGAATGGACCTGTCCCATTTTACCTAACCTGCTCACTAAAGCATGAAATGTAGGTCAGATGCAGCGACCATACCATGCATTGTTGTAAGCATCCTCAGATGCATCATCCATGCAAGTTTGGTTGATGTAGGACTTATAGTAAGGAGGGAATGGACCTGTCCCATTTTACCTAACCTGCTCACTCAAGCATGAAATGTAGGTCAGATGCAGCCTCCGTACCATGCATTGTTGTAAGCATCCTCAGATGCATCATCCAGGGAAGTTTGGTTGATGTAGGATTTATAATTTGGCCAGAATGGACCTGTCCCATTTTGCTTAACCTAAAGTGCGGACGCCGATGCCGGGACGATAGCATAAGAACCCCTCTACTTCGTCGAGGTGAGTTAAAAATTATATGCCCCAAACCTTTGATTCTGGGGGCATGATATTTATTGCAGAAAAAGCTGGGAAATGACCTTGACCTTTGATGAATGACCTTAAGCAACCTTTTTCCCAATGTGTCTATTCTAATAAGCAGTTGTGTGAAATATATTCTAATTCTGATGTAGGAATCAGGAGATTATTACTAGGCCATAATTAGAAAATTGTTTGTTTCCCCTCGCCCCGACCGGGTCAGGAAAAACGCTGCCAAGTCAGATTCTGTTATAGCCAAAAAGTCCGATTTTTTTTTTTTTTCCGTCCAGAAATCGAATCACGGCCATGTCCATTTTCAGTTTCAACGTTACAATATTCCATCCAAATAGAATTGTAAATCAACTCATTAGCTTTCTCATTCCTACATGATAATATTACAAGAAATCTTGCCGTAAACCCCCCCCCCCCCCCTCCGTCTTCCAATTCGCGTTGGCTTTGAACCGTCAGTCATAAATTACGTATTATTGCTACATTGATCATAATTCATATATGTCTCTCTCTTGTAAATATCCTCCCAAAGTTTTTTGAGAACATGATAGACGAGCGCTCGGTCTAAGCATGTGCCTTTCGAATTCTGCGAGTGCTTTACATGTATAGTATACGCATGTGCCCAATCTAGTTCCTCAACTTGTGAAATCTCGTTTCACGCATAGGCATTTGAACGCTCTAAAGACCCACCCTTATTTGGAAGGGTCCGCTGAGAGAGACCAAAATTCAGGCATAATTATCTAAATGCATAAAATCGAGTGAATAAGAAAATAAAACATCGCTAAAGACGGTATGGCCGGATTGCAAAGTAAGTTTTTATCACTAACTGGGTCAAGGTCACTAGGTCAAATATTACAGCATACATTGGGAGTCTTGTCAGAGGCAACCTACATGTATAACATAAAGTTTCTACTGCATGCAGTTCCTTAGATTTTGCTTAGACCAGGAACTTTAACCAAAGTCTTTAACTAGGTCAAAGTCCAAGGTCAAGGTCACTAGGTCCAATGTTACGGCATAAATTGAAAGGTCTCATCATGGGCAACCTAAATGTAGAATATAAAGTTTCTACTGCATACAGTTCCTTAGATTTTGCTTAAACCAGAAACTTTAACCAAAATCTTTAACTAGGTCAAAGTCCAAGGCCAAGGTCACTAGGTCCAATGTTACGGCATAAATTGAAAGGTCTGGTCATGGGCAACCTACATGTATAATATAAAGTTTCTACTGCATACAGTTCCATAGATTTTGCTTAAACCAGGAACTTTAACCAAAATCTTTAACTAGGTCAAAGTCCAAGGTCAAGGTCACTAGGTCGAATGTTACGGCATAAATTGAAAGGTCTGGTCATGGGCAACCTACATGTATAATATAAAGTTTCTACTGCATACAGTTCCATAGATTTTGCTTAAACCAGGAACTTTAACCAAAATCTTTAACTAGGTCAAAGTCCAAGGTCAAGGTCACTAGGTCAAATGTTACGGCATAAATTGAAAGGTCTGGTCATGGGCAACCTTCATGTATAATATAAAGTTTCTACTGCATATAGTTCCTTAGATTTTGCCTCAACCAGAAACTTTAACCAAAATGTTGACGGCAGACGGACAGACGGACGGACGGACGGACGGACAGACGGACGGACAGACGGACATCGTCAATCCATAGACCGGAATTGCTTTGCAATCCGGCCAAAAATGCAATTTTATTGCGATAGAATTGCGTTATTAGGCAATAAAATTGCGCTATTACGCAATATCATTGCGACATAACACAACCTTATTGCAATATAATGCAATATTATTGCGATAAAATTGCGTTATGCAATATAATTGCAGTATAACGCATTACCATTGCAATATAACGCGATTCTATTGTGATATAAAGTAATACTTTTGCGAAACGTTTGTCATATTACAAAATTATTATATCATTTCGATTTGACTGAATACAGTTGCAAAATAACGCAAAACTATTGCGAAATAGCGTAAAATTATTGCAAAATTATTGCAAAACAACGCAATAAATAATTTTTATTTTCAATGAAGCAAACGGGCTTCGGTGAATTCAAAGTAATTTTCCAAAAAAAACCCGTTATTTTTGCATGAAAAATCAACATTTTGTGCCCCAAGAATTTTTGGCCGGATTGCAAAGCAATTCCGGTCTATAGATTGACGATGTCCGTCCGTCCGTCTGTCCGTCCGTCCGTCTGTCCGTCTGCCGTCAACATTTTGGTTAAAGTTTCTGGTTGAGGCAAAATCTAAGGAACTGTATGCAGTAGAAACCTTATATTATACATTTAGGTTGCCCATGATGAGACCTTTCAATTTATGCCGTAACATTGGACCTAGTGACCTTGACCTTGGACTTTGACCTAGTTAAAGATTTTGGTTAAAGTTTCTGGTTTAAGCAAAATCTAAGGAACTGTATGCAGTAGAAACCTTATATTATACATTTAGGTTGCCCATGATGAGACCTTTCAATTTATGCCGTAACATTGGGCCTAGTGACCTTGACCTTGGACTTTGACCTAGTTAAAGATTTTGGTTAAAGTTTCTGGTTTAAGCAAAATCTAAGGAACTGTATGCAGTAGAAACCTTATATTATACATTTAGGTTGCCCATGATGAGACCTTTCAATTTATGCAGTAACATTTGACCCAGTGACCTTGACCTTGAACGTTGACCTAGTTAAAGATTTTGATTAAAGTTCTTGGTTTAAGCAAAATCTAAGGAACTTTATGCAGTAGAAACCTTATATTATACATTTAGGTTGCCCATGATGAGACCTTTCAATTTATGCCGTAACATTGGACCTAGTGACCTTGACCTTGGACTTTGACCTAGTTAAAGATTTTGGTTAAAGTTTCTGGTTTAAGCAAAATCTAAGGAACTGTATGCAGTAGAAACCTTATATTATACATGTAGGTTGTCCATGATGAGACCTTTCAATTTATGCCGTAACATTGGGCCTAGTGACCTTGACCTTGGACTTTGACCTAGTTAAAGATTTTGGTTAAAGTTTCTGGTTTAAGCAAAATCTAAGGAACTGTATGCAGTAGAAACCTTATATTATACATTTAGGTTGCCCATGATGAGACCTTTCAATTTATGCCATAACATTGGACCTAGTGACTTTGACCTTGGACTTTGACCTAGTTAAAGATTTTGGTTAAAGTTTCTGGTTTAAGCAAAATCTAAGGAACTGTATGCAGTAGAAACTTTATATTATACATGTAGGTTGCCCATGTTGAGACCTTTCAAGGAGCTGATAAGATAAGGGCTGTATTTAGCCCTGAATCTCATAAAGTATATCTTCTACACAATGATTTGTACGCAAGAAAAACTTGATAATTACTAAAATGTAATGTATTTGGAGATTCCTGATACAACTTTTATTTTGGTAAGCTTATTTCTAGATACTTAAATTACAGTCTAAAGAGTAGGGGGTAGCCATGTTGAAAAGAAGCTAATATCGATCAAAAAACGTTGAAAATTAAGAACAATCTGGCTAATATGGATATCTATAAACTTTAAAACATAGTTATAGTCTAAACAAGATACTAGAAATTAAATTCAAAAGCCTGGTCTCAATTTTTTCCATAAATTTTAAAATTTTGAATCTGAAATATGGTTGTATTTTGTATTCATTGGCTACAAAGTGGACATTTTAACAAGAAATACACATTGTGTAGAAATAAACAGCACACTCCTGTTTATTTCATTCCGAAATCTTGTGCATTTCATGGAACATGTTTAGAATAAATAAATGAATGATTTTAAAAGGGAAAAAATTAAATTTTGCTTATATTACGGCCTAAAAACAGATTTGTAAAAAGCCCCCCACCCTCCCTTTTTCAGTTTTTTGTCTCTGGGGCATCGTTCCCCCCTTAGCTACAGAACCCCACTTTGTCAAAAGATGTATATTAGTGATATACACCTTCTTTAAAAGTGGCGTTCTGTAGCTGAGGGGGGAACAATGTTTTAAAAAACTTTTCCATTTTCCATTGGTTTGTATAGAAAAAAGACATATTTTGCCCCAAAATTTAGGAAAACTATGCATGATAAATCTTATGCAACTGCTGATTATGATGAAACCAAGAACTGGCATAAATTTAGTGAAAGAATTTTTCTGAAGTTCCCATTTTGAAAATTCCACTTTTTCAGGGCAGATTTTACGCCTTATCTTATCAGCTCCTTTATGCAGTAATATTTGACCCAGTGACCTTGACCTTGAACGTTGACCTAGTTAAAGATTTTGGTTAAAGTTCTTGGTTTAAGCAAAATCTAAGGAACTTTATGCAGTAGAAACCTTATATTATACATTTAGGTTGCCCATCACGAGACTTTTCAATTTATGCCGTAACATTGGACCTAGTGACCTTGACCTTGGACTTTGACCTAGTTAAAGACATTGGATCAAGTTCCTGGTTTAAGCAAAATCTAAGGAACTGTATACAGTAGAAACTTTATATTATACATGTAGATTGCCTCTGACAAGACCTCTCAATGTATGCTGTAATATTTGACTTAGTGACGACCCAGTTGGTGACAAAAACTTACTTTGCAATCCGGCCATACCGTCTTTAGCGGTGTTTTATTATTTTGTGTTTTAATGTGCCAATATGAATCAACATATGAAGCCCGAATTACACAACAAATAAGTGTGAAATTTCAACAACATATCACTTAGATTTGGTACATCTTAGATTTTAGATAAGTAGGTCGACCATATGTAAAGGAACAGGAGGGGAGAAACAGATATGATGGGAAGGTATTACCCACCAAAGTAATGGCAGGAAATAACTCAATTTAACGTATACTCAACAATATTTCCGGCTCCTTTCGCCCGCACAAATATATGATAAGTCTATGGTTTTCATTTCATTTATTTCATCGCCTAGAGAGGGAATAAATTCTAGACATTATGTACTCCTAAATTCTTGAAAATCATCGGCTATCTTCGCTCGCCTGCATATATTTATATGTTTAAAATGTAAAAAGAAGAAAACACACTATTAATTATTCGTTAGCTTTTTCAATCCTCTAAATCCCATCCCGACCCATTTAAACATTCTGGATCTATGTCTGGATCTATGTTGAGCATGTGTTCAGAGACTGCAGGATGTCTACAGCCAACCTGTGTTTCCGACGTAAAGTTTGAATAATAATTTCTTGCTCATTTATTAATTATTTTTTCTCAATTAGAAAAAATATTACTATATATTCCAAAAATCTCCAGCCTCGCTTTGCCCGCCGGATCAAATAGCATTGAATTTTGATTACTATTGTTCTACTAGAAATGACTGAATTGCACCAAATGTATTATACAAATATATTGTACAAATGTATAAATGTACACTTCATTTCTTCAAAATTCTCTGCTTGTTGGGCCCATCGCCAGAAAGTATCCAAGAAGAAAATTTCTAAAAGTTAAATGAAAAAATATAATACAATAGCCATATCGACCCCCCCCCCTTTCTTAAAATATTTTAAAAGTCTTAAAATACCTCCTTTTAAAAACTCTCTATCCGCCTACGGCAACAAAATGTTCAGAAAGGTATTTTCTAAGGATCCTGGAATATTAATATGAAATAAGAAAGCTCCGTTGGCAATCAATATTTATGTCTATTTATAGTTTTAAAGACACTGTTTAACACATGTCTATGGCACATACAGTGGCAAATGGACAAAATAAGTTATCAACAGACCGGTTATTGATTTGCAAATCTTCGAAATTTGTGCATTTATGTATTTTGCGTATACAGGGTTTTGTTTTAAGTACCTTAGTAACATATTTATACAAGAAAATTGTGGAATTTTAATGAAAATTCATTCAAGAAATAGAACGCGTTTAAAAATAGATTTTATGACGTCACTGATACACTGAACGCAATCAAATATTTTTGAAAAATTAAGATTCTTTGATTTCATGCGATTTTGTCAAAAAAAAAGTTTTTGCTTGCTTATTTCAATTGAATTAAACATTTTTAAAGTCCCTAAGAGGCATAAAGTAAAATAAACGCAATTTGACCCCTATGACCTTTGACCTCTAAATAAACAATGAAGGCACCCCAGAATATTTTTACGACATCTCAATTTTGAAAGTTGAGACTCTATAGTTTCATTTGGTATACAATTTAGCCTTGCACTAAGAATGGAAATTAAATGTTATTTTTTAGGCTCTTGGTCACCCGACTATAAGGAATGAATAATAAAACGGCGCCTCATATAAACATAGACATTAGTAAGACTAAATATATAAAAATATTTTTCAGTATACTAATTTAATTGGAAATACTTATATCTTATATTCTTTGAAAAAAAAACTTCTTCGTGGGTAATCCCAGATTTGTAGACATGATAAATCATTTTGGCAATACATGTACATGTAATTTGTTTGATATATAAATACACAAAGAATATCAACACACTTTTAAAAATAAAAAATAAAACTTGCTAAATTACTGTATAAAGAGAAGACGTTTTAAGAATTATCAAATGTTGCACAAAAATTAATGATTGGAAATAAAACAACATATTCCTTTGCATTCTGGTACTTTAATGTAAAAAGAAAAAGAAAATAAAAACATAGGAATGTAAACGAGAGGAAAAAACACAATAAAGAAAACCTAAACTGAAGAAAACCCCTATGATTATATCAACTTGGCATATTCTAATATTCGAAGCAAAACGGATTTCCATCTAAGTTATGCTGGGACGTTTCATCCGTGGGGGATAGTCTGTGCTAGGCCGCTTTATCCGTGGGGGATGTTCTATACTGGGCCGGTTTATCCGTGGGGATGATCTATACTGGGTCGGTTCATCCGGGGGGATGACCTATACTGGGCCAGTTCATCCGGGGGGATGGCCTATGCGGGGGGATGATCTATGCTACAACACCGGTAATCGGCGTTAACGGATCTTAATAAATGCGGTTCACATTTACTACATGTATAATCTAATTAATTTTGATACATGAATTAAATTTGTGACCATGAATATAGAGAAGGTACTTAGTAATGACCTACTGTTTATAGGAATCTTCATCTAATTTTCCATTGAATTACGCCTTTGAATAAATCTTGTTGACCCTAAAATTAAAATCGTTCTCTCTTGAGGAAAAAATGTTCATCTGAAGTAAATACGGGGGTGCGATGAAATATGTCTGTTGCACAGAATTTGACATTTTTTTTGCTCTTATTTATCACAGAATCAATGAAAGCTTAGGAATTCTCTTACGATAATTTGCGTATACATTAAGTCTGTCTTATTTGAATCTTTTTAAAAATGACATAGGAAAAACGATCAACAGGTTGTCCTTATAAAAATCAGTAGTGTAAAATCGTTATTTAAAATCACTTCGTAAATTGCTTTAGATTTAACTCTCTTTTGGTTATTCCTAAAGGACCTCGCACGAATTGGCGGGAATTCCGCCCAGATAATAAAATCTCCTCCAGGGTTACTAAAACTATTTTAAGGTATAAAATATATATTTATGGATAGAAAAACTTATAATCTATAATATTTACTCAAATGTTTATCATTTACATCACCTACTTGGCATTTATTCGAAATCGAAGCAACGCGGGGTCCACCATTTAGAGTCCGCGGTATTACGTTATAAAATTCAGTAAGATGAGATGAAATTGTGAAAATCATTTCACTCTGAGTTATATTAAGTTATCATACATTTAGTGATTTAATAAACGGTAGGATTATTGTCCTCCTTCAAAAACTAGTATTTCTTTTCCATATTCAGAAATACATTATTGGTTCATCACTATACTCCCAATAGTTCACAATGGATGGATGAGCTTAGTGCGTTTACATTACGAAAAGGTACATGTAAGCGAAAAACTATCGGAAAAAAGATATTTTTTTGTGGTTATTCGTAAAAACAAATAATAGAGTGTTTGATAAATAGAGGAAAATAAAATATAATCGAGAACAGTATCCTTTGTTGAAAGTATTTGAATGAATATCTCAAAAGAAAAAATGTAGTCGCAAAATGTTTTCTATTGACCCAAACCATAAAATGACATTATAAAAATAATTAATTAATTAACATATTAGATATAATTGCAAAGTATCATCACTCTAAACCCATCGAAAGAAAACGTGATTTATGTATGATTACTCAAGATTTCGAGCCTTCTCATCCCCCCCCCTTTTTATATTACGATCGCCTGGTTGACATCGTTCCCCACCTTGCTACAGGATCTTACTCGCCATGCTGGGAGATCTAGTCAAACTTAAGTTTCTATTAAAAGGAAATCCTGTACCAAGGTGGGGAACAATACTCTTAAAAACTTTTCCAGTTTCCATAGGCTTTAGTGTTAAAATCGACTGTTTTAACCCAAATTATACACAAAATATAGGTCGCATGTTTAAACTACAACTATTTTCATAAAATTCAGCAAAAATCTTACCAATTTCAGAGTTTTAATTTCTTTTAATGAGATTTTTTTTTATTTATTTTCGGTCCAAACTGGGCGGAATTCCATACTTATCGTTCGAGCTCCTTTTGTATTAGCTTAAAGATATTTAAACAAAAAAATGTCTACGTTTATTGTTGTATTTTTTTATTGTTCCTGTTTAGTAATGGTATATTCCACAAGAAATTATCACGTTTGACAGACTTTGGGATCAATGGAATTGCATTTATGAATCATGCATGTATTTCTTTATCGAATTTATTCCGGTTGGTGCTTCTTAAAATTATTTTTGGCAATTCCCGTGGCCAATGAGCGAAAGTTTGGGTAACACTAAGACAAACATTGGGATGGGCTTTGGACTTCCTTTTTGGTCCTACGTGCTCGGATACTATGCTTCTTGCATTTGATATGTAACTTGATTCATGTGATATATGTTTTAAAAAATAGTTAATACGGCGCGTTTTAATAGCGCTAGCTACAATTTGTTCATTAGATATTATAGTTGTCCTTAGTGTTTCTGTGGAGCAGTGTCGTTGTCTCCGTCTGTTTGTCCTATTTGTTTTCGTTTCGTATGAGAAAGTTCTGGGGTTTTTTTTTCAAAAGTATTATACGATACTCATACATGTGCATGAATTCGAAACTCTAAATTGGGATGTTTTCTATGCTGAATTCGCCATGACATTTATGACGTCTAACACTGGTCCTATGAATAACGTCTCCGATAACATTGAAACATTATATCAAAATTGATTTCTGATTCTGGTGTATATCGTAGCACCAATCAGCACATAATTTAACTGGTAAGTTTCGAAAAATCAAATTCTATCAAACAGTATAAAATTATTCTCAAACAATGCATACAAAGGAAACATTTCGCGATTTTCTAATTTTTAAAGTAAGCTGTGCGGGCGGTATAGTTTTGGTCCATGCTGCAAATTTATTTGTTCTCAAATGATGCCATGAATTTGAAGACGTTAAATATTTCAATTGTTACGTGATTATTGTGATTTGCTTTTATCATCAAAATAAAGTTTCTTGGTTATCAATATTCTTTCTCCTTTCCACTGAAAGAATGAAAACTTTAAAATTTAGATAATAGCTTTGTTGTTTTTAAATATGTTAAGCTCATACATTATGGAAGTCCAATATCTTGTACACTACCATATTAAGTTCAATCACGTTAGTATGTGCTGCAATATTTTCTGTCACGCAAAAGATAAGTGCAGTTCTCGGGACGTATGGATAATCTCTATATGATTTAAATAAAATGTACTACGAAAAAGAAATTATAAAGTTAGACCCTTTTTTTCAAAAGATTGAAGAATGTTATTAATATGCCACCATTAGTTCGCACCTGACAATCTTAAAGTACGGAACCTTCACCTACCCATACAAAATTAGATGGATAGGACCACGATAGGCTTTATATTCAGTTTATTTTGAATTCGGTTATTAAAAATCTTTATGGATGTGTAAGAGAAACATACCATTTGCATTCTTTTGTTGACTTAAATTGTATTTATTTGGTGCTTTATGTTTCATTTATGGATCTGAACTTTTCTTGAAAACAGGTTTTTGGGGGGAAGGGGGCTTTAACTATCAACCATATGTTGTCATGTTGGATGAGAAAAGCCCACACGAGGGGTCTGGTTTCTGGTCAGGGAACGAGGCTTGCCGAGTTCCCTGACCAGAACCAAGACCCCGAGGGTGGGCTTTTCTCATCCCACATGATAAACATATGGTTGATCGTTTTTCTCCCATTTCTAGGGGCCTTTCTTGAAATTCGATGAAATCATGAAATCGTCAACTTTATCGAATTTGAAAAATAAAGGAATATTCGTTTTCAGTGTCTTCAAAAAATGGTTTATTCTAAAAGAATAAACTGTAGTCCTTAGCCTTAATCGGTTTAGTAAGAATTAGAATGTAAAAAAAGGAGTTTTAAAACGACGTTTTTGTTGAGAGGTCGCCGCTTTAGGTGCAAAAATCATGACGTCACAATGGATAACAACGACGTCACAATATGGATACGGCCTATATGGCCGACGTCAAAAGTCACACGAGGGCATGTGGGATACAATGACCCTACATGACGCGTCGCTATGGGCAAACTCTATCAAACATTGGGACATATCAGAGAAAATATCTTTCATCTTGTCTGTTTTTTCTGTTATGTTTTCCATTTTGTTGTACACATGTATCCCTACAAGTAAGTATAGTGATGGAGAACTATTCTTTATTTTAGGTCCCCTCGCAAGCGCTCTGTGCAACAGATTTTCTTGTCGCACTGTTGTAATGGTAGGAGGAATACTGTGTGCTATCGGAACTTTCTTCAGTGGCTTTGCTGACCAAATTTGGCCGCTATATATTACCTACGCATTGGTGGGAGGTAAGGTCTGTATATAGAGAAAGATGGATAAGGTTTATAAGAAATAGAACAATTATAGACCAAATGAAAAATACAAGTATCCAATTTTGCATCTGATCATGACCTCAATAAACATTGGCAGAACGCATCTTTTTAATTTTGAATTGCTGTACTAGTTTCTTTCTAATGACGATGTCTCATTTATCAGATATTGGGCAAGTATACTGTGATATATATACTATTTAGGTAACGGTCGTACTGTATTTGTGTACAAACCTTTAGACTCATCTTAATTTTATTTTTAAATTTTGAATGATTTTTGTAGGGATCGGTCGTGCATTTATCTATACACCGGCAGTCGTGATTGTTGGACTTTACTTTGAAAAACGCAGAGGAACTGCAGCAGGGATTGCAAATGCTGGTATTGGATCCGGAACATTTCTAATTCCACCCCTGGTTGAGCTCATGTTTGCAAATTTTGCGTTCACCAGCGCCTTCATATTTTTGGCCGGATTTGCTTTACAAGCAACATTCTTTGGTTCTCTGATGCGTCCCCTTGAAGTAAACTACAGGATGATTTCACGCGGAAGGTATTTTTGTTCATTCTACATCCACAAAGGAAAGACAGGGATTACCATCAAGTCTTGATCGTATCATCCAAAGATAAAAATTCTAAATGCACATATGTAAAATCACAGAACAGACAAGCACAGCAAGAAACGCAAAACCAAACATCAAAGACGACAACAAAACTCTAATAAGGCTATGCATAAACAAACGAGACAAATTGGCAATCATGTAACGGGAATAAGTGCTTTGAACAGTTATCTACTCGTAGGAACGATGATGAAATGTCGGAAATTTAACTGAATAATGTACATATTGATGACAATTAAACTGTGTAAAATTGAATATTTCATTTCTGATGAATTTGAAAATTCATATTTCAGGAAACGTCAGAGTAGCAGCACAGAGATTGTTGGAACTTGCAAAGAAGAAAATGACATAAACAAAAATAAACAGACAACGCAGAACACTATAGAAAAACATGAAGTTCATCTGCCAGTATTATTATCAAGAAAAGATCTATTTTCCAGTTTGTCAACAATGTCGGCACATAGTGCCTACAGTGACACTGGAAGCAGGAATATCTCATTCCGAGGCAGTGCATATAGTCTGCAAGCTATCCAAACCTCTGATACAGGGGCATTTATCGTGACTAAATTAAACGAAATAGGTTATCCCAAGAAACCGTGTATAGCTGCACCAATCAAAATTTTACAGAAAATCGAAAAAGAGGAATCCGAAAAAGAAAATAACCTACTCATGATGGACACTGAAGAGGAATCAGAAGCAAACCAGAAACTGGATAATTTGAATAAGAAATGGTTGGATGTGACACTGCTGAAAGATATACGTTTCCTAACTTTTTGTATAGGTATTGGGTTATACACTTTTTCTTTCCAAGCATCATATGTGTTCATTCCGGCATTGGCAATCCAAAAGAACATGTCTCATTTACAAGCAGCCTATATTGTGTCTATTGCCGGGGGCCTAGAGACACTAGGCAGTATCATCTCAGGAATTTTTCTAGATCTTCCCTCTATTCGACCGCATAGGCTTAATTTATACAATTTTACGATGTTCCTGTTAGGTGCTTTGACTTTTCTCATGCCTATTGTACAACATTTTATATCATTATCATTTGTTTGTGGAGTATACGGGTTTTTGCTTGGGTCATGTCTTGCTCAAAAGGCGACCCTTGTGGTGGACATTCTCGGAGTGGAGAATATTGTGAGTTCTATAGGACTTTTAGTGTGTTTCCAGGGATTTGGAGTTCTGATTGGACCTCCTCTTTCAGGTATTCAAACATACTTTTATATATTTTAACTGATTGTTATGCTTTGCTTCTAAGGCTTTTTAAATTATTCAACACTTTGTTCAGAACAAAACAAAACAAAATAAGTATGCAGATAATATTTATCGATTTGTATACATACTAGTATTAATTCTTATCATCCATACGACTTTAAATCATTTCTAAAATGTTTATTTATAGTTGGAATTGTTGTCCAATTGAATATTGACTTATTAGTACTTAAACAGTTTCTTCAATACCTATCATTTATTCTGAAGCTCTGAATATTCAATCATGTTTTCATTATCATTTCTATTCTGCATTAAAGAAAGTACATTAATCTTTCGCATATTTTGATGAAATGTATATAGTAACATCCAGATACCTTCTAATTATAATTTTTGTCTCTGCCAACAGGATTTCTTCGTGATACAACAGGTTTATACGACGAGGGATTTTACCTGGGAGGAGCAACCATGGTTGCCAGTGGAGCGGTACAATGTTTTGGTTCCTTCTGGTATTGGCTGAAACAACGTAATAAAAAGAGCGAAATAAATTGATAAAATATTCTTTGTAGTTGCTTCTCAAGTTTGAGATTTATAAAACGTTACCTGTTCATTTGGAAGTTTAGTTTTACGTTAAGATGAAAGAAAAAATTATGCACCTTAAATACATGGAAGGAATTTCATGATGACAGACATTACAAAATTTCAAATTGAGAAGGAAATCAAGTGTCATTATTGTCGTTAGAAATACTGATCAACAAATGTTTGGACACTGCCATTGTAATTCAGTAATAAAAGACAGGCGGAATGGAGAAAATTAGAATGCTTAATAAAACCAATCAACACAAAATTTCGAATGATAAGCAACATCGAATACCACACAAAACAACTACAAAAAACGTATATCTACAGTCGGAGAGAACTAGACATAAAACAAAAAAATGCATTCCAAGAGACACAAAAAACAGACTATAAACAAATATGACAAATAATCGACAAATGCGCAATACACACCTGATACCTGACGTACTTCTTAGTTCTTACTGCAGCATTCGAAGCAAACCTTACAGAAAGTGTTTTGAAATTTTTTCCTGACATGGTCGCCACAGCACTTTCTATATAGACATAACGTCAGACAGTGCATGTAGTTTAGATATTGTTTTTATTTTCGTGCGCGGACATCGACGGCGGGTTCGGATAGCCAAACAGAGAATGCTTACTCCTCCCGAGTACCTTTTCCTACCTCTAGCTTGCTAGGGGTCCGTCGATGATCAATTTTTGCACTATTGTGAGTGATGTTGGGGTTGTCGTCAAGATCTTCTTTAACTCATTACGGTTGGTGTTATCAGATTTACTTATCGGAATATGCAGAGGTATCTTTGTTGTATGTAAAAGAACGCCTTCTCGTCGTAAGATGAAATCACAAACAATTCAGGTAGCAAACGATGGATGTCAAGAGGCATAAGGAGCCATATCGCTCATCTGAGCACACTATCAATCTGACAGTGAATGTGAATTTGAAGACGTTTAATATTTATACATATGATAATAAGGGCCTTGAAATCAGCTACATGTCAAATGTAGAGCTGCAAAACAAATGAACACTCTGAAATGCCTCGTGTAAAATGTAGAGAAATCTTTCGATTTAGGTTTGCTGTGATAGAATTATCTATGAATCTTATATTTCCAATTTAAATCCTTTGAGATTATCAAAAGAATAATAAACCGGTAAAAAGGAATGAAGAGATCAGATAAAGAGTGTAATCAATGTTTCCGAAAATCATATTTAAAAGGCGAAGTACAAATTAAAGAGATACGATTTATCTAACTTCTATTTATTTCATAATATTTGAAAAGAAACCGCTACATTTTCAAAAATGAACCATTGTGGGGAATCTCGCTGTGATATACGTTACCTCCGAATTTTTTTTAAATCAGTAGAGAAAGTTATTGCAAATCGATTAATATTATTCAGCTTTGCTGAACGAAATGAACGACTCTTTCAACCATTAAGGTGGAGAATATTAATGACAGATTATGCGTTGGGTACTGCGTTCAACTGTCTATTATCTTTAGAATGAACTATTCTTCTAGAGTATGATATTTTCATCACACTTTCAGATCGTGTTCTTTCTTTGTCATGACATTTTTTACTTGAACGCTCGTCGCATAATTGCATTCATCGCTCAGTAAATAAGCCAATTGATACAGCTATTTACGAGACAAAGATGATATATACTCATCTCATGAATATTAATTGAGGCATCATTAGGAGAAGAATGGGAAAAAGGTTCAAAGATAATCCCGTTGATCAGCAAGTTGAAATGATAAAGGAGCTGTTAAGATAAGGGCTTGATTTAGCCCTGAAATCACTCGATTATTTCTCGTGCGCTGTCCTTCTATTTCAGGTAAAAAGTGGTCGGGATTAAAATATAATTTATTAGAAGATTCTTAGTAGGTATTTTATTTAAATAGATTTGGTGAAAGATGTTATAATAACGGGTAGAAGAGGTAAGGGTACGGATAAGAGAAAACGTCAAATATTGAGCGAAAATTCAAAAAAATGCATTAGTTTACACAAATTCGATGTTTATTATACTTCTCTACCTTTTAATGTCAAACTTGGATAAGAAAAATTAACCTTGATGTTATTATATCAATATAATCGGCAAAAATCGCAATCCGGAAACTGAAAAACGGTTTTATTTCGTATTTATCAGCCACATATGTAGCTTTCAGTCGCGAAATACGCACAGTGTTGAAATAGACAACTTTCTCGTTCATTTCCATCCTAACGGTTAATCATCTGATCGGAACACACTCTAAATAGATTGTTACATGATATTAAAAAAAAGGCAATTCTAATTTATTTTACCACTCTAAATACTGATTCTAAAATAGTCATCCATCTCCCTTTTTTCGTTTTCGACTGTGGGACATTGTCCCCCCCCCCCCCCTCGGTTCAGAACCTCACTTGGCCACAAAATTTGTTTTATTGATATACACCTTTGGTAAAAGTGGCATTCTGAACCGAGGGGGGGACAATGTTGTAGAAAAACTTTTCCGTTTTCCATTGATTTCTATAGGAAAAAAGCTTATTTTGACCCAAAAATCGGTCTTATTTTGAATAATTTATCCGACCTGACAGAAGATTCATATCTGAACCAAGTAACTTCTTATTTTTACCGAAAATTTTTCTCAATTTTTGCATTTTGAAATTTCGACTTTTCAGGGCAGATTTCACGCCTTATCTTAACAGCTCCTTTGCATAATTGTTTGAATATCACGCGTGAAAGAAAGAAGCAAAGTCATTCCATTAAAGATACAAAAGTTCTTGTAGAATATACGAGTTTTCATAGATGGTATTGAATATTCTAAATGGTACAACATATCAAATGAAAATAAGATCAGTAAAGGCAAGAAAAAAAAGATGAAAATGTTTTCTTTCGCTCGAATCCGTTCATCGATAAAATAGGAACAAATGATGAGAGACAACTAGCATCGTAACACAACACCAAATCAAACTTTAAGATTATCGTCAGGATCTTCTTTAACTCGTTTAGGTTATTGACATATTTGTATCGAGTCTTTCAAAATACGTTTTCTGTTGAAAATCATTCTCTCAAGACAACTCTTGATCACAGTTAGGCACATATATATTTTCAATGAAAATTAATTCATATATGTTATAAGATATAGACTGATATTATGATCAAATCTAAAATCCAGTTCACTTGCGTAGATTTGAAATCAATTTTTTATGTAGTGTTTTATGTGATTTTATTTTTAAAACCAAAGGAATTAAGATACTTATTCTCTCAAAATGTTAACTGAAAATCATCTTTCATACTTTGTTGTACATCTTACGATGGCGATGTTATTGTGGCGATGTTACGATGGCGATAACGCGATGTAGTGTTTTAGGTGATTTTATTTTTAAAACCAAAGGAATCAAGAAAATTATTCTCTCAAAATGTTAATTGAAAATCATCTTTCATACTTTGTTGTACATGTCAGATGGCGATGTTATGATGGCGATGATGCGATGTTATAATGTCGATGACGTCACGATGGTGATGACGCGATGTTACGAAGGCGGTAGTAAGATTGCAATGATGCGAAGTTACGATGGCGATGACGCGATGTTCAACAGAATGACCTAGATAATCAATATTTTAGTTGTATTTGAATAAATGACTTTGTGGAAAATCTAATGATTTTGCCTTGTCTTCTCGACTATGAGACTGAATAACTGATGGGTACTTCTTTAATGTTTATTTGTTTACTTTGCATCCCGTCAGAAAATAGATGTAAAAATGTATATGAAGTTTCAGCTAAAATTGGAAAAGTATCTAAAGACTAGACTAAACTTCATATAAGATTGATTAAATGTACTGTCTTCAGTAAGGGACGATTTACAATCCTACATAACTAAAACGTTTATATTTGGTAGTAAGGTTATGAATAACAAATACAAAATAATATGAGTGAACAAGGACTGTATTCTGTATGCCCTCTGTTTTTATATCCATTTACGAATCCTTCTGTGTGTTGCTTGGGCCCATGCTTTTTGCTGTTATCTTACAATTCCGAATGTCCTAGCATGTCTTGGATATGCGCTGTTATCGTGACTAGAATACGGTCAACGAAAGACAACTCTGATCGGTACTTTCATTGTTCAGTATGAAGGGTACCGAATCATGATAAACATCAAATTTGTGTAAAATGTTGCCTTGTTGTAAATTTTTGTTCGATATTTGACTTTTTCTGTTTTAAAATAGTACCTCTATCTCTTCAATACGTAACATCTTTCACAAAATCTATTTTAATAAGATACTAACTAGGAATCTTCTAATACTTTTTTATCCTAACCAACTGTTTCCCTAAATGGAATGACAGCGCACGAGAAGTAAGCGAGTCATTAAAGCCCTTATCTTAACACCTCCTTTGTCTCTAAAATTATCAATTATTCAATAACAGGGAGATCCGCTCATAGACCGCGGTATGATAACATAGAACAAGAAAATTACCAAAACTGATTGCAAGCAGCGTAACCCTGAATTAATTTTCTGAAGAAATAAAATGTACACTATGATTGAAAAATGCAATTCCATTAATCTCGGAGCTTGCAAAGACATGATAATTTCATGTGGAATCTGCTATTACGAAATATTATTAGAAAATATTTCCGCAAGAAATAAAAGATTTATATCTATAGCAGTTAACATGCATGCGGCGCCCACAGAATTGATTTTAACAGTGACATCTACAATGAATTCTTACAAAATCTTCTATCCATACTAAACATTCTGCAGAGAAGCAAAAGTCCATCCCCAGTGGAAATAAGATCAGGTACCCGGGGAAAGTAAGCTTCTCCTGCTTGTTACAACATCCGTCGATTAAGCCGTTCAGAAAAAAGTCATATCCGTTAAATTGTTGAAATCGGTGATTTAGATGTTTCTACCCTAAAATATCCTTCAACATGGAGGACAATAAGATGTAAGAATGTTTAATATTTTCATTTTATAGTCCAAAAATTGTTTGCAGTCATTCGCTAACAAATACATGTACTAGTATACCCTTTGGTCAGTAGGTTTTCTCTTGTTCTCTTTGCTCTCAGAACAAATTCGTTCCAGTTTGAACTTGATCTTGAATAGCATATCAATTTGCGATATGAGTACAACTTCAAAGGAAGGAATTACTTTGGGATTCATACATGGTTTCTTATAAAACTTGGTTGTTAAAAGGGATATGATTTTCAAATTTGCGCATTTGAATGACTTTCAATTCCTTGATTGTCTAAAAATATGGTCGTGAAATTACAGGGTAAAGCTATTCGTAGCGTAATGTAGATGGTCTTCAAACTTATAATTAGAGTATCTGTTTCTTATCTGTTTGAGTACTCTTTCGTTAGAACAATAAATCACAAACCATGGAAAAATGTTACACGTCTTCAAATTCATAGAGTCATTTGAGAACAGATAAATTTCCAGCATGGACGTGACTCCTCATTCAAATTTAATTTAGCATTTACTTTCATTGAAAATGATAATATGGAACAACGTTCTAAGTGATTGTCTCTACGTATCTTTGGTGTAGGATTTTACATTCTTTAAACAGTCACACTGGTGAGTCAAGTTTTTACTTATCTATCAAGGAACCAGGATACCTGAATTTAACTGTTTTGACTTTCTGGAACAATCCTATTTCCTCTTCTCCTTCTTCTTGAATCTGAAATTGTCATCAAATCGTCCGAGTGCTGAACATTTCTGTTACAAATCCGATTGCAGTAAAATGTCTCCTTATAGGCATGTCGCATGTTTCTGTTAAGAGCTCCGTAAATAAAGCAATTGACGCAGCTATTAGCAAAACAAAGGAATATACCCATCTCATTTAGGTCTTCTGGGAATTCATCGGGTGTTTCAAAAATTGATATGACAGCAAATGGAAAATAAAGCACTAAAAACATGACAAATATCATGGCATTTGATTTTGATGATCGCAGATCGTGAACAAACCTCTGGATAGCCAGTCCATTGTTCCAATGTCGAGACATTTCCCTACGTTGGTTCCACACATATATTTGAATCTTCACATATGATGCAGCCGTTATCACCACAGGAACGATGAAACAAAAGCAGAGGAATATAAGTATGTAAGCACGGTCACCGTAACGATTAAAATTACACATCATAATGGTGAAGTCGAAGATCAGATTTTTCTCTGATGTAATGATAATCGGAATAGTGAAGATTAAACCCATCAACCAACAAACTATAATCATCAGAATTATATTTTTAGGTGTATAGATTCTGTAATATTCTTGAACTGGTCGGCAAATTTTAATACATCGATTAATGGAAATGCACATAATTGTTTGCATGGCACAGATGAAACACACATGCGTCAGAGAACCATTAAAGACACACAGCTCGCGTGGAATTATTGTTTCTCCGTAAACCGTATGGAAAATTTTGAATGGCAAAACATATCCGATTAAGATAGAATCTGCAAAGGCAAGAGAAACAATAAAAATGTTTTCTTTCTTTCTAATTCGCTTAACAGTAAAAAATGACCAAATGATGAGAGCATTCCCAGACAACCCGATTAAGAACGCTACACAGCACCCAAACAAACTTAGTGATGTTGATGTGCCTGAATCCATCTTTCGGAAATAAATTACTGCTTGAAACTTTATCTCTTAAATGGGTTATAGAACCTTATCAGATTTTAACATTCATCTCCTCGTCATTAACAGTGGCGGAAAAGACGATTTCTTTTGAAGTATGAAACTATTGAGGGGATGTGTAGGAAAAGGAATCTTTTAAAATTATAGAAAATTCTAAGTAATTTGAATTTAAAATGAATTAATTTATTCATACATTTACATCTTACGTTCTTAATGGAATTTTGATTCCATAGAAGTGCGAAGATGGGCTTTAATTTCATAGATATTTATAGATTGGAAGTTCAGATTCAAGAAATAATTATATGTCTCATGAAAACATAGCATTATCTCTAGCTAATTGTTTTACGTCATGGTCTTGAAATTCCACCAAGGGAAATAAGCATCGCCCATAGAAAAAGAACAACTGCTCGTATAAAGTAACCGAAAACAAAAGTATTATTTTCTGTAATTCAAATGCGAATCATTGATCATAAGACTACTGTATGTAATGAATATTTCACTTCATCTCACTAATTTTGAAGTGCCGCCTGATTATTGAAAATAATTGATTTACTTATTGTCTATTTGGTGTAAAAAATTTTAATTAGTAACTTCAGACAATTCTACCAAGAAGAAAGAAGTGTTCCAATTTGTTACGTTTACGCCTTGAACAAAGTTTCATATCAATTTCAATGCACGAGACACGTGTTTCGGTTAGTAAATCCTCATCAGTGGTACTAGTTACACTTATTTTAGAAGCGCCCTCTAGTTTGATTTTTTTTAATCTTGTGAATCTATTCAGCAAAGAGTAAACTGCTCCAAAAGTCTCGACTCAGTATCAGAGGTTAATAGAAATGTTATGAGTTTGACATAAATTAGTTTACGACAACGAATTTATATTTACGATTACCGTTTTACTCGTAAATGCGTTGATAATAATTTGTGACAGTCTCTCTTTCAATTTAGTATGTGGAATTGTGGTGTAAAGTGTCGAAAAGTCAAACGATTTTATAGAGTGTACTCTGTTGAACTGTGTTGATTTGAGGTGTTCTAAAAGCTCTTTCGAATTTTTTAAGATCCACATTTGGTTTATACCGCTACGCGAATACACGGTTGAACAATACTTTTGAAGGCCTGACTTAATTTCAGATAAAATGTTGGAGAGTAAGATACAGATTTGGTCCAACATTTTGAACCAGCAATGAAACATTGTTTATACTGATTTTTGGTATACAATACAGGTATGATAAATCTCTAGATCCAATTTGTTGGTGTCAAGACCGAAAGGAGCAAGTGCAGATTTGTGATGTTCAATTCTGAAGCCGAAAAATTTTATGGAGCATTGGTGGGGTTTCCAGAAGTCGAATTTAGTCCCAATTCTTTGACCAGGTTTTTTAAATAATATTTTTTTCCAATTGAATGTGCAATTATTAGAGGCTTTATCTGGAGGAAGGTTAATTCTATGATTCCATCAGGGCCTTTGAAGACAGACTCGAATCTGGTGTTCACAGTTGGTTTTTCATGTTTGATTTTGAAGAAAAGCAATTCCCTGATGGATTTTATCCATTCAGAAAGAGTGTCATGTGGAACATCCTCTTTCTTTGCCTAGCGTCTTGTGTTTCACAAGAGTCCATTAATATTTCAAAGATCTGACTCCATGTAAAGGAATGATTTTCTCTCTGTATTTTAGGCCTCTCTTGAAAAAAATCCCTCAATTTGTACCAGTTACTGCTCTGTGAAGAAATTCCCTTTCTGATATCTAGCAGGATTTTCAGTTCTTTATAATTGCTTGTTTGTTTGTTAGCATTTTGACTGACGAATAACAGACTATTTCTTTTGTACAGTAATTAATGAAACCTACAGTTATTTAGCATTTTCTGTACATGTAGTTGAAAATAAATTGAAAATAGAAACGATCAAAGTGACCGTTGCTTTTACTGCATTATTCACATAGGGGATTCCTGTTCCTGATCATTCATTGGGAATTTGCTTCATTAGAAGTGGTAAAAAAGCTTGCTTTAGATTCAATTTAAAGATAGAAATTAAGATTCTACATATAATGATATGTTGAATGAAAGTACCAATTATCCCAAGCTTAATCGTATTCTTCTTTGTCTTGAAATGAAGGACAACTACATATATGGGAATAATCTCCGGAGTACTAAATTCGTTTTGAGAACCTTATGTTGATTATAAACACTTATACACACCGGGTCGCGGGGAATCGTATAACCGACTCCATACTGCATGTCAGAAAGTTTAAGATAAATTGATGGAGAATCTTATATTGATTATAATACTTTAAAAAACACCGGGTCCAGTTCCATAATTGTAAGTTGGGATTTAAGTCTGTTCTATCCTTTTATTCTAAAGCCCCATCGAATGTCAACCGAACCAATTCTGATTCTCTTTTTTGTCCGACTCGACGATAATTGTTTTAAAAGTTTCAATTATTCGAGATGAATCCTTGCCAACCTTTGATATGAACTTTGCAGTTTATTATTTCAATCTTTCCTAAATCTGGAAATCTTTATATGAATACTTTAAGTAATGTTCTTGTTTCAAACAGGCTAGCCCATATCGATGGCTAGATCAAGTAGAAAATCACCAGTAGACATGTGAGGTTTTTTTTCAACTGAAGTCATGGTGCCTTAGTCTGGCCTGGGGTCTTTCTCATTTATTTTGAATTCTGTTTAAAAGTACCCTATATACCTCCTTTGTCAATCTGCTATAATAAAATTATCATCCAGATAACCTGCATACAACCCACGTTTGTAGATAGGTACACAGATGACTATCACAGTGTGAAGTTGATGTATCAAAAGAAAGCGTGCCTACTATATCCTGACGACAATCTCAGCAGCACTCACAATAGAGCACCGAATTTAGCATCGACGAAACCCTAGCAAGCTAGAAATGGGACAAGGTGCCCGGGAGGAGTAAACATCCCCGGTTTGGCTAGCCGAATCCGCATTCGATGTTTACGCACGAACATGAAAGCAATATATACAAAACATGCACTTACTAAGGTAATGTCTATAAAGAAAGTGCTATGGCGAGAATGTAAGGGAAAAAATGTTTAAAACACTTAATATTAAACCCCTCACGGGGAACTTTTTTACGACCTCCACACCATAAAGGGCATAAGTGTGACACGAATGAGATAAAAAATATCCTGACGACAATTTCAACAACACTCACAAGAGAGCATCGTATTGAGCATCGACGGACCCCCAGCAGGATCGAGGTGGGACAAGGTTCCCAGGAGGAGTAAGCAATGACAAATATGGATAATGACCATATCTCTGTATACAGCACAAAATCGATAATTCAAAAAGATCAGAAACTGAAGGCATACAAAATCAGGATAAAACAGGAACCAAAGAAAACAAACAAAAACCTCCACCACATGAAAAGAAGCGAACTCCCGACATAGGAGTTCGCTGGGAACTCCCGATATGGGAGTTCGATATGGGCTAGCCTGTTTGGCTAGTCATACCCGCCGTCAATGTTCACGCATGAAAATGAATACAGTATCTACAAAACATGCACTGTGCGAGGTTATGTCTATATAGAAAGTACTATGGCGACCATGTAAAGGAAAACATTAAAAACACTTACTGTCAAACACTTCGCGGGACCGGCGAAGGACATATTAAGTGTGACACGAGTGAGATAAAGAAGATCCTGACGACACTCTCAACAACACTCACAATAGAGCATCGAATTGAGCATCGACGGACCCCTAGTAAGCTACACATTGGACCAGGTGCCCGGGAGGAGAAAGCATCCCCTGTTTGGTTAGCCGCACCCGCCGTCGATGTTCACACACGAAAATGAAAACAATATATACAAAACATGCACTGTGCGAGGCAATGTCTATATAGAAAGTGCTATGGTGACAAACATTTAAAACATTTAAAAAAGGGAATAACATTAAAAACACTGTCAAACCCTTCTCGGGGATCTTTTTTACGAACTCCACACGTAAATGTGACAAAACAAACAAAACAATTCGACCTAGGGCCTATATAAAAGAAAAATCTGAATAGGCGTAAGCCATACCACAAACACAAAGTACTCTACTTATTATATTATTCTAATAATACGGAAGTGTTCCAACTCTTTGCCTTCTTGGAGAAAATTTCAAAATAATTTTTTCTGCACAAGACACGTGTTTTGAATATTGAATTCTCATCAAGTGACGTCCGTTCAGAATTAAAAGGATTAGGGTACAGTCTCCTCTTGGACACTACTTGTACCTTTGCCATTGTTAGTGGGAGTATAATGCTGGTAAAACTGTAGGTAGGTGCAGTACCTTCATAAATTTGTCTCGATTAATTCAGGGTCATATCCCGATAAAGAATTTCTACATGCCTACTTGAATGTTCAGGCAATCTCGGTCACTCAAATTATCTATACATTTCATAGATATTTTAAAAGTGAATTCCTAATGAATTCGGATATAAGGAATATTTTATCACCTGTATTGTGAGAGTTACAATTCTTTACACATCTATATTAGCCAGTATTAGATAGATTCTTCTCTTCTAACTCGGTGCTAAAGTATTTCTTTATATCCAGCGAAAACATATTAGTTATGTATTCAGTATGGATTGATAAAACACATCGTTTCAAATTCGAAATTTTGCAATAACTTTACAAGTAAGGGAATGTGCAAGACTATGAATTACCGTCTATAGAACATGCAATTTTAATACTCAGTAGAAAAATTATGGTCAGTGTGGACCCACTTATTCCGATCTTTAAATTGAATCTTTTAAAAACAAACTTTACTACTTGTATATGAATATATAATGCATTTTAATTATGCATTTATATAAATCATGATAGTTATTCTAATTGGTATAATATTCTAAGAATGGTTTGTTAGTTCAATCGATTGATTAGAGATCTGAAACTTATATATGTATAGTGGAATAACTCGAAAAACTCGAATAACAATATTGAAATAAACTAATGCTACATTTCAAATTTATAGCTTTATTTAAGAATAGATAAAGCAGCATGGACCAGACATGCACGTTTCGGGTACTTAATCCTCGTCAGTGATCCTCAATCAAAACAAGGAAATGTGGCCAAAGACTATGAAAGATATGTCAAAAATAACGAAAGACGTAGCAGGATGAGTATGATATGATGCTAAAGGACCCACTTTTCAGAAATTTCGAGAATTATTTGTGAAGAGAAATGTTCGAATTCTTTTGAAGAAACGATACACCGAAGCTGATCGGACTTGGCTAAATGTACCCTCGGGGACTACTGGTCCGCTAGCAGTGACACTCACCAAGTGGTACAAATGTTACACGTCTTCAAATCCATAGCATCATTTAACTTGCAGATAAATTTTCATATTACAACTAAATTGATTGTAATTTGAAAAACTGAAAGATATAAAAATTAAAAATTTTATCAAGAAGTGCATTTTCATGAGATGGAGGTTTTCCGACTCGTTACCTCCTTGAAGAAATTTCAAATCAATTTAAATGCACCAGACACTTGTTTCGGTTAGTAAATCCTCATCAGTGATGCTTCATGCAAAAGTGATTTTCAAAATCAGCCAAATTTATTTTTAGTATTGCCCTCTAGTTTCATATTTTGAATAAGAAAATTGTGTACGAAGAAAGTGTATCTGCTTAGTAAAGATTGCGCGGCTCCGAATTTATTCAGTAGCATAGTTAAATAAAATCTATCACCAAAATAGATTTGGAGGAATGGTGCTACTATGTTAATCTCCTTTAATTTCTATGATATGCTTTGGATCTAATGACGTGGTTCTGAAATGGCAAAATTATGAATGATGTCAAATTTACATAGGAACCATACGAAGCTTTTTTTAGCGACAGAGCTGGAAAGAAGCAATTATTAAACATACCATCACGGGGAACGAGTTTAACTGATCCACACCGCGAAAGGAAATAAGTGCTGAGAATAATAAGATTGTAATAAGATGCCAAATTGATTTTCAGACACAGTCAATTCTATTTTACTAACACCTTCTAGTTTTTTGTTTGTTTGGTTTTCTTTTTTTTTTTTCTTTTTTTTTGGGGGGGGGGGGTTATCTTCTTCTTCTTTTCAATTTTTGGCGTCTACTTGGCAAAGAATTTTGCATTTCCTGTAGGGTCGATTCATTATTACAGCATAGAAGAATAAAATTCACATTCAATGTTGGCCATTGCAGTTATGACTATACAATGCAGACATCCATGAGAACTATGATATCAGTAAGATGGCGTAACTATATTTCAGCGTTAAAGTAATTTGAAATTCGATACATTTTCAAATATTTAATGTTGAAATGAAAAAAATGAATAATTTAAAAGTAATTGTACAAAACTCGAGGAAAATTCGGTTTGAATATTCCAGTTGATAGTCTTGTAAATATTATTTGATAATTATACCTCTTCAATGTATGAGTGTTTGTAAAGATCTTTCCTTCTGAGTTCATTGATTTCTATATGGATAAATCTGACTTGAACCAAAAAAAATTTACTAAGAACGTTAATGTTTTGACACTCCCAAAAGGCAACATTTTGGTAATAGAGTTTAAACACTTCGCCTTTCCTCCATTCCTTTGATTTCAACTCCTTGATTGACCTACTGCCTTAATTATAATCTAAATGATGTAAAAATGTGTATTTGCTTTGAAGGAGGGAAGAGAAGGGAACTTCAATTAAAGTAGAATCACAAATTAGTAGCACGGTCATATATATCTGCGTAAATCGCATGACGATCATAAGGAGAGAGTAGCCATGAGAACTAGAGATTTCGAACAAAACGTCACTGTTTCTGTGACATGTAAAGGAAGCTGAACTGAGAAGTGTACCGATGACTTTATCTAATATTACCAATCAGGTATACATGTACTCAACTAAAAGATTATCATAGGTTTCACTATATTACATGTAGACAACAAGAAAACTGTTGATGCATAGCATCAATTCGCCGGGAGAACAAAGATACAACGAAAATCATAGACATTATTACTGTTTATTAAATGATCAGATCATGAATTATTGCCTATTTTGCTTTTTTCTGATTGGCGGAGACGCAGTTTAATAGAGTGCGTTAGAATGCGGTCAATTCGGGATTCAGTAACGTAAATGATAACCAGCACGTACACGTGCGTAGGTTTTTGCAGTATTAGATGATCTTTGACTTTGCGTATCATAACAAACAAATGTTTAAAAAATCCTTATAATTTGATAAAACAGTTATTGACTTTTGATTTCGGTCTCGGTCAACCAATGCCTGACCAGGTATGTATAGTCACGAGTAGACCTCATCAAAAGTCAATAATTGTATAAAGACATTCGGTGCACGCGTTGCATCCCTGTATTGATTTTTACTATCAATATATATATATATCCTGTTTAACAAAAATATTACTGGGTGGAAGGCACAATACATTTATAGACTACATATTTCATCTCCCATTTTTAAATGAATCAGCATAGGTTATATGCTTTTTAAGAGATTACTTTTCAGTAGGACTACACAGGGGTATGTTTACATTATGACTACCAGAACGGACTGACTTAGTAAGCGTGTTTCGCTATGTTTGCATACGTTTCGTATATCGATTAACTGGAGCATATATCTTATGAAATGTACTCTTAATTTCATTTTTCCATACATACATGCTTAAAACAATTTTTGTGTTTAAATTACACACTTTTCCCCGATGAAAATGATTCGATCTTCTTATCCATGACTTAAAACTCGTTTCGTATGACTTATTTATGTAACTCCAGTCTTTTGTTGAAACTTGCATATGACCAGTTCAAATATCAAAACCTAATTTCTAAAATGTTAAAACCATAGGACATTATAAGCTGTCTATACAGAGTGAATCGCCGAATAAAAACGATTTTCACAAATGCGATGAGTCTTGAATTGTCCATGTTGGACTTCACTTCAAGACCATGGTCGGAAAAGCAAAAGGATCAATGACAATCACCGGACTCGTGCCCGGCGTTAATAAGACCACACACAAACAGCAACAAAATGGAAACTCATGGAGATATCGTCTTTGTTTAGGAGCTCATCAAATGCTTGAGGTAGTAAGCATTTCATGCTTGCCAATTACATCTTAAGGTGCGTCATTGGTCACAATTTTGGATCATTTTTAAGCATATTCTGTCATAACTCTCATAATGCTTGAATTATATGGATATTTCAATTTAATATGGTCAATGTATCATTTTAATTCATTACACACCTAAACGAAGATAAGTTTCAAAATTTGATCTAAATTCAATGAAATATTCGTAAGAAAATGATGCGCAGAAATTTCTATAAAAATTAAGCCAGAGATACTCTTTTGAACTGTTCGGATTTCTCTTACGAAATATTTAAGCTTGAGATACTCTTTTGAACTGTTCGGATTACACATATACTTTTTAATGCTTACAATCCATACATCAAATAATCCGACAATGCTAGCTGCAAAAATATGTCAGAATAGTAACGTTCTTTCATTCGAACTAGAAGACAGGAAGTGTAGTTCAAGGTCACCCTAAAATGTGCACTAAATGGAGCAATGATTTTTGCCCCTTAAATTGCATAATTTCTACAGCTAATAGATATTAATCAATGAATGAGTTTTCAGGAATTTGCTTTGTATTAATGTAGAGCAAGAAATGTTTCAATCCTAAAAAGACCAACTTTGTATTGTTGTCCAATCAGAACATCCGAAACATGAATATTTACAGGCTCGCATGCACCCTACACAAAATAGAAAAATAGAATATCCTCTGTCTTACTTTACCCAGTTTTCAAAATAAGCAAAACTCTTGATGGTCATCACTGACCTATTAATTTTCCTTCTGAAAGTGACTGACATGAATAAGAGGTAATCCGAATGAACAATCCGTAGATGTCCCCGTCTTTAGTAAAAGAGGGGGACCATCTCGGGATTCTTAATTGAATAAAACGAGCACCGGTCTCGATAGTCCTATGATATAAGACTTTGTCCTAGATGCATGTCTTGGGGTCATATATTATAGGACTACGGTCGTGAGTTAACGTCTTTTTTCATACATTTTTGGGGAGCAGCCATTAAGTCAGGAAGGGACGGGGGTGTCACATACACATCAAAATATTCCACATTCAGATTCTATTTACTCATGAGTAATTGCAGGTATTTTTTGTATCTGAATTCTTCTGGCGAATCGATGTGTTGCATCAATTGTTTTGTTGTCACTATATATAGATTCAAATCCATTCGCTTTCACTGTTGCGATGGGTGTTGCATGCAAACAGGAGACGCTGACTCCCCAGCGTACCTGATCTCACTTCGGAATATCGTTTATTCCCGGGTTCGCAACTGTTCCAATGGAAATTCTAATGATTTGTCCGTACCTTTTCGACTTTGAAATTGTACAACCGATGGGTACTTCTTCGATGTTTATTTCAAATATTTATAACATTCTTAAGGTTTTGCTATTGTCTATATACAGTACTATAGCATGAGTGTTCCTCCATCATTTCTCGTTGTTTTTTGTCTCATCTCCGGGTATTTTCACACTTTTCGTATTGCATGTGCTTGGTTTAAACAGTATTTATTCATTAACTTACAATTTGTTTAATACATTACAATATTGATAATATGAGGATTGAGACTCTCTCCCAGGAGTTTGCATGTGCTTGTTTTGAATGTGAAATTTGAAACATTTCATGTTATTTATCTTTCATATTTGAAATGTTCACTCTTTGTTTTATGTTGTCGTTAACTACTTTGTTTACCTAATTGCCTTTTACTTGAATTGCATTTCCGAGAATATTGCATGTCTGACTATACATGTACTTTTATAATTGTTTTTCGAAAGCAGAGTTCCCCGAAGGTGCCCTTTGTACGGAATGGTCGTTCTTTGATGAAGACAACGTCTTCTTGATCGTCTATCTGGTCTAGTCATTTGCTATCATATAAATCAACATTTGTTTCTTTAGTAACAGTACTATTTTCATGATTTTGAATGATAATTTTGGTATCATGATTAGAGAAAGAAATGTGTGACTTTTTATGATCGGGGCTGCGTTTAACTTCCTCTTCCTCACTGCCGCTAGAACAGTGTCTGTAGGCGCCGGCGTTGGACGTCCGTATCGTGCTCTGAAATACCGTTTTGTTGAATGTTATTGCCGCATATAATCACGAAGCCCTTTTTTCTTATATTACAGATAATTGTCGATTGTCCTACGTCATAAGTCATATAACATAAATTAAAGTTTATGTAATTAAGTAAAACATTATTTGAGATTTCGAATAATTTAAGGACACTTCTGTCTGTTGTGCTGCATTTCATGTTCCAAAGTCTTTATGATATGATGAATGTTGCGTAAAACATAACATTTCTATTAATTGAAATGCGCCCTCCTCCAATGAACAAAGATTGAAAATTTCAGAGTGACTTGCAAATTACTTTTTATCATAATTAAAACATATTTAAACGTCACCATTTCTTTTACCTTGTCTCCTCTCCCTATTTAACTCGATTGATTCATATGAATTATACATTATTTCTGGAATGAATGACGCGAATGTATAGTTTACATACCAAAAGGGTAGGCAAATATATCGAATATCGTGATAGTGAAGTTTACTGTCAACAGATAAAACCTGACACTGTCTTAATCACTCACATTTCCCTGACATTGTCGCCACTTTCTATATAGGCATAATGTCAGACAGGGCATGAATTTTATATATTTTCATTTCCATGCTTAAACATCGACGGCGGGTGCGGCTAGCCAAACAGGGGATGCTTACTCCTCCCGGACACCTGGTCCCACCTCTAGCTTGCTAGGGGTCCGTCTATGTTTAATTTTGTGCTCTATTGTGAGTGCTGTTGAGATTATCGTCAGGATCTTCTTTAACTCACAAACCAAATTCCTTATCCATTTGACCTAGATTTACTACATTACAGCATCTTGGTGCCCCTTATGATTCACGAATACTTTGAACGATTGTATACAGTATAGTAAGCATATGGGGGTTAGAGTTTCCTAATCCCATGAGTGATATCCTTTCATACATTAATGCCCCACTCAGGAAGTTGCTTGATAGAATGGTTTCCGGGAAGTTACATGTAACAAGAGAGCTTGAAGTGAGCATATATTAACATTTAGAAAAAATCAACAGCAAGTCAATATAACTATCAAAAAGAAATCGCTATATTTTCGTCAGAGATAGAAGAGACCAATAAAAATCATAAACTGCTCACTATCATATTTGTTTTATGACTAATGAGTATAGGCAATAGCAAAACCCATTTGCTATATCTAATATCATTTGATTTGAAGTCAAGGCGAAGCGGATCATTCCGTCGCGTATTATAAACTTGTTATCAAAAGGATATCATATATAATTCTGTAATGACCTTTACCTTTGACCATGAAAATACATTGCGTCCAAAATGACATGTGTTACCTCTAGTGTTCCCATATTTGTTCCTATGATTACCGTATGTGACCGTAACCTTTGACACCTTACTTGAAAATCTTCAGGTTTTGTCCTCTCACTATGGGCAACTCTCATTCAACGTTTGATGACTATGCCATCTATTTTTACGTAACTGCTTATACCGCGGGTATGATCCTAATGTCACCAGACGGACACTAGGCTTGGTACTTGACCAATCTACAGTCTTGTACAAGCGCATTCTTAAAACTTGCACTCTGACTGACTGTGACGACGGGACTCCATGACGGGCCCTGTCCAAACCTCTTAAGAGAAGACAGGGCCCCGACCACCTGTCCTCTCTGAATGTCAGTCGGACTCCTCGGGTGATAACATACATGAGCTCGCGGCGGCAGAGCACAGATTGTATTACGTACGCCCTCTTTTTATATCCATTTACATATTCATCTGTGTTGCTTGGGCCCCTGCGTTTTGCGGTCTTGTTTGTGTGTGGTCATCTGACAGTGAGGAGGTTGTTTTACACCACAATTGTGCGTTCTTCGAGACCTCTGGGTAATCGGAAAAGTGGGAGGGTTGTGCGCACGTAATCCAGGATAACCATACCTTCTGCTGTTTCCGTGGCAGATGGCCGTCCTAAGTCGGCACCGGTTGCCCATTGGTTTCGTTGGTTTATGTGTAGTCCTTTGTGTTTGATGTTTCTGTGTTGTGCGTTGACGTTCCTTGTCCCTTACGCGTCTCTTTCTGTGCTTGTCTGCTTTGTGTTTTTGCATTGGGTGTTTTGGGGTTTTGCTGTGGGTGCTACAACCTGGTGTTGTTGGAGATCCCCTCCTTTGTTTTAACTTTGATTTCTTATCATGAAAATCATTAGTTGGCGTCAAGTTTGTGAAATCCAAAGCTTGCCAAATGAATCAGAGAAGACCATCATTGTATATAGCAATCTCACGAAAGGGCGCATTTGACATCATTGTAATGTACAAAAATTTAAGTTAAACATCGACATTGAATTCTAGAATTTTCAATTATAGGGTTTGAAAAAAAAATTAATTAATTTTAATTCAATAAAATTGGATTCCGTTGGACACTGAAGTATATTTATTATTGTAATTTGAAAGGGATCCCATTCCTTGCATCCAATGAGTTAAAGAAGATCCTGACGATTATCTCAACAACACTCACAATAGAGCACCAAACTGAGCATCAGCGAGCAAGCTTGAGGTGGGACCAGGTGCCCGGGAGGAGTAAGTATCCCCTGTTGGCTAGCCGCACCCGCCATCGATGTTCACGCACGAAAATGAAAACAATATATAAAATACATGCACTGTCTGAGGTTAAGTCTATATAGAAAGTGATATGGCGACAATGTCACAGACAAATATTCAAAACACTTACAAGAATACTTTCAAATGGATATGTTTAGATGCTGTAGAGTGACTACGTTTGATGGTTTATGCAACTCAGGATAACTGGACAATTAGTTGTTATTTAAAGTATTGATGCAATTCATGGAAAGCAGATGTTGATTAAATGGATCTGCGGACATGAAGAAAGTTTCCTATCTCAAAAACTTTAATACAGAATTTAAAAAAAGCATGTTCCCATTCAAATATTACAATGTCGATAATAATAGACGGTCGTTGATAGTAGAAATCGGTCGACTATGTTTACCTAGGTATGTACAACCTAATTCAACTACAGTAGCTCGATTGGTAAAAATAACTTAGAGGTCGAGATAGAACGATTAAAAAACATTGGTTTTCATTTCAAAACTATTTACACCAAATTACTTTGTTGATGTTTGATGTTTTCATGGGACTTAAACAAGATATTCATATTCATGCCTACCTTCCGATTTCCCGGTAAACAATTAGGCGTGTATGAATGGACACGTGCTGATTATAAAGTCTTTCTTTTCGTTTTTAACTAACTGAACAGCAATAAAAATCGCGTTATTCCTTCATAAATTGATCACCTCCTACGTTGAATTAACTGATTCTCAATTGAATACGTATGCAAACTTTTATCATACATTATTCAGAATCATGGCATCGTTTATTCATCTATTTTTTCAAACAAGATCGTTGTCTAAAATGAACGTGCAAATGCTGCGAGTTACAGTCATTAGACAATTCATTAGACGATGCTATGTTTCATTGATTACAAAATCTGAGAAACGAATCTCAAATACAATCATATGACTCTGAGAATTCGCGTAAAGATTGATACTGTAGAATATTGATGTAATATGCCTTATATAAGAAAACCTGAATCTTCTACTTGCTTTGCAAATTTTAGAGAAAAATATCATAATATAATGGCAGACACATCTTACAATATGGAAGTTATTTTTCACAACAATCGCTTGATCCCCGAGATCAATGCGTAACCAGACAGGTGGTGGTTGTGCACACGTAATCCGGAGAACCACATCATTCGCTAAAAACGTGGCAGATGGCCTTCTTAAGTCGGATCAGATTGCCCATTGGTCTTGTTAGTTTATATAAAGTCTTTGTTGTATACTTTTGAAGTCGTCTGCGATGTTTGGTACTCTTTTTTCCTTTTGTGTCTCTTGTTGTGCTTGTGTACTTTTCACGTTTATATATTTTGGTGTTCTGATGTGGCAGCTGCAACCGAGCCCAGTTGGAGATCTCTCCTTTTCTTTTTTTAAATAGGAAAATAGATACAGAAATTTACCTTGGTAAAAGCCTATTATTATCTCACATTCTTCCTGACAAGTTCTTGAAATTATCGAAATCCGTTCGGACAAGATACTACTTAAATAATTCGTCAAAATCTTATAACAAAGCGACCAACAAAGAAACAAACAAACTAAGCATTGACGTCATTTAAACATACGGACAGCATGAAACAGAGGGAGAACGATTTGCAACCAAAGTCGACGATGAAGGCCATCTGCTATCAAAGCAAATTGTGTTGCGAACATGTAGTTGTTGCATGACGACCTCTAAAGCTTTCTATAGAGATAAAGACCGAGGTATCAAAATATCAAATGATACGTTATTTGTCTAAACGGTTGTACATTGATCAGATCAACATGCACCTATCACTTACAATTCCTATTTGATACACTTATGACTTATTTTCAAAATTGATTATTCGCGTTTCATTGTAGTGAAAGGAGATGCGTGGGGTATATGCAACAGATACCTTCTTGATGACATTGAAAATAGATCTTCAGCACACCTTTGTGAACATTAACGAGGAATGGAATCGTTATTCCTAATGAGTTGTCATGATACCTCCCTTGTGCAAAGTTATATATAGTCAACACGTATTATATCTGAGAATGCGCCCACTTCAGTGGATGTTCATAATACGATATGATTACGTGAACCCAAACTCTAGAAAAATTGAGCAGAAAAGCAGAATTACCAAATATATGTACAATAGAACATAAGGAGGAAATTACAACATAACTTTAATTGAGGGAAATAATATCTGGAGTCTTATGTAACTTATAAAAAGTTTATTATGAAAAGCACTTTGGCTGGAAGCATCACTGATGAGAATTCACTATTCGAAAAAGGAGGGATCTCCAACAACACTAGGTTGCAGCACCCACAGCTAAACCCCAAAACACCTAATGCAAAAAAACACAGAATAGACTACCACAGAAAGAGACTCAAAAGGGACAAGGAACACCAACTCACACCATAGAAACATTAAACATAAAAGACCACACATAATCCAACGAGACCAATTGGCAACCGGTGCCGACTTAGGACGGCCATCTGTCACGTAAGAAGCATACGGTGTGGTTATCCTGGATTACGTGCGCAGAACCCTCACACTATTCCGATTTCCCATAGGTCTCGAAGAACGCACAATTATGGTGTAAAACAACCTCCTCACTGTTAGATGACCACACACAAACAAGACCGTAAAACGCAGGGGTCCAAGCAACACAAATGAATATGTAAATGAATATAAAAAGAGGACGTGCGTAATACAGTCTGTTCTCTTCCGGCTGTAGAGAGCTCATATATGTTATCACCCGAGGAGTCCGACTGACATTCAGAGAGGACAGGTGGTCGGGGCCCTGTCTTATGTAAAGAGGTTTGGAAAGGGCCCGTCATGGAGTCCCGTCGTCACAGTCAGTCAGATTGCAAGTTTACTATCTGAAACACTTGTCTGGTGCATGAAAATTGGTTTGAAATTTTCTTCACGAAGGTATAGAGTTGGATATTTTCGTATTATTATTATAACATATGCATTACATACAATATTGATCTGGAATAGGCTCGTGCAACCAAGCTATATACCGAGAACCTTTCAGAATCGATAACTTATTTTCTTTAGTGGTAAGGAAAAACGTTACAGAGAAGATGATTTAACAAAAAAGTGATATAATCACTTACAGTGACCATATTGAAAACGCTGACGCCAACTAAAACAAGTGAAACACTGGTCCAACCCTACTGTCATAGACCTGCCTTCAGGACAGACATTTATATTAACGTGTTTCGGACAACGAATCCTCTTCAGAGATATTTTAAGCCAAAATGATTGGAAGTTAAAAAAATGATAATTGAGTGTGGTACCTGCACTTTGAGAAAAAAAAAACAAGCAAAGCAAGTCCACAAATTAAACTTTAAAAAGAAAGGACAAATGAGCAACCTTACGCGACTTCAAATTGTCATCTGTTACACTTATATTCACGTAGGAAATATTGAGGTTCTACGAATAATGTGCGTTTATAATAACCCTCCCCTTCCAATCATTCTACACAGACATCGGGTCTCTCAAGTCCTAATGATGTTGCCTAGACGGAAAAAATGACAGAAATCAATCGATCTTCTGTTTCGGTGATATTGATGCATTAAATGCGCATTTCAGTAAGTAGTTTTCCATCCGTGATGATCGTGGCCAAAAACAAAAGAAGATATGACTGGGCACAAAAAATGCCGAAAACTTTCGGATAGAACTTTACCCTCTTTTTGTGAGATTTTGATTGTTTCAATCATGAAGTGCCGTTCTCCGAAATAGCATACGTTAATTGCAATTGCAATTCCGGAAATAATATACCATGAAACCAGACAAAATGGTCCCAGTGTATTCCTCTAGAACTCCGTTTAACATTCTATGCAAATGTTTAATTTAAAGCATAAACTATGCATTGTAGGTAGCCTCAAATAATTACACATTCACTTGCAAAAAGTACTATTTCGACAATCTAGTTAAAGAGTTGGGTTTAATTCGACACCTGGAAATCCCACTTACATCCCAATAAACCTTTCTGCCTCTGCAATATTAGATAACTACAACTAAGCTCTTGCTTCCTTTGGCTTTGACACTAACAATTAAGATTTAGATTTACAATTTAGATTTAGATTTACCATACTTAAACTGCATACCTAAAATGTATAAGAATCCTTACAAACAACGTTTCATCGCTGGTTCCTCAAAATGTTCTACCATATCTGTGTCGATCTTACTCACCAAAGTTTTATCTGAAATCAAATCTGGGCTTCAAAAATATTGTTCGACATTAACTGTATATTCTCGCAGTGGTGTCAACCAGATGTGGGTTTAAAAGAATTCGAAGGACTTTTAGAACATCTCAGATCCACTCATTTTAGTAGAGTCCATTCGATCAAGCCTTTGATTTTTCAACACTTTACACTACAATCCTACATCCTAAATTGAAAGAAAGACTCGCAAAAATAATAAGTAATGCGTTTACAAGTAAGAACGGCAATCGCAAATAAAAATTTATTGTTGTTAACTATGACAAAACCTACTTTGTAAAAGAAAAGTCCGATTCTGAAAATAAGTACACTGAAACAGATTATATTCAGATGTTAAACTTTCTGACCGACAACATTTTTGTGGTGTTTGGAGGAAAGATCTTCCAGCAAATTGTCGGAATTCCAATGGGGACCAATTGTGCCCCACTCATTGCCGACAATTTCCTTTACTCGTGCGAAGCTGAATTCATTCAATCTTTGGTCTCTGAAGGGAAAAAAATAATTAGCTTCTGACTTCAACTTCACTTACAGATACATAGACGATGTGTTGTCCATCAATAATCCAAAATTCGCGGATTACCTCAGCAGTATTTATCCTTCGGAGCTTGAAGTCAAAGAAACTTCAGAGACAAATAATTCAGCATCCTATTTGGACATAATGTTGTCCTACGACACTGATGGTCACGTGAACACCTCACTCTATGACAAACGTGACGACTTCAATTTCAGCATTACAAACTTTCCTTTTCTGTGTAGCAACATCCCTTCGCCTGCTTATGGTGTGTTCATATCTCAATTGATATGCTATGCCAGAGCAAGTACCAAATACACGGATTTTGTTCTGAGAGCTAGGCGTCTTCCAGATAAGCTTTTCAGTCAGGGATATGTTTGTGACCGACTAACATCGTCACTGAGGAAGTTCTACGGTCGATATGGGGAACTCGTCATACACTATGATGTCCCACTCTCCAGAATGGTGGATGATATTCTGTCATAGACCATTTGAACCATCCAACCAAAGATTGTACTCTATTTCTTTTTAAATGGAAGTAACCGAATTGAAGCGGCGGGTGTTGCATGCAAGCAGGAGATGCTTACTCTTCCTGGGCACCTGGTCTCACTCCCATACCGGGAGTTCGCTTCTTTTCATATGGTGGATGTTTTTCTTTGTTTGCTTTGGTTCCTGTTTTATCCTGATTGCATATTACATTGTTTAGATTTGAGGATCACTGACGAGGGTTAAGTACCCGAAACGTGCATGTCTGGTCCATGCTGCCAATTTATCTGTTCTTAAATGATGCTATTCAATTTGAAGACGTTTAACATTTGTATGCCTTCGGTTTCTGATTTTCTGAATTATCGATTTTGTGCTGTATATAGGGATATGGTCATTATCCATATTCATAGTTGTCATGCATAAAGATTTATACCCATAAAAACAACTACATGCATTTTGTATTTTTCAACAATTTATTATTAATCAAAGACTTTGACATCCACATGAACATGAAATAAAATGCATTTACAATGTAATACTTTCATTTGAGATCAATTATTGTACAATACAAGCAACAAGGTCACTTTCTGAGACTAAACTGTCCACGCTTCAGCATAATTGATGATTGTTCCCTTGTGAGGCTACTTCTACGTCTAAACAAAGCAAAAGTTCGCTTCAAGATAGCAAGGCATTCTTGTCTGAAATATCTATTCAAGAAGGAATAAATCAATGGATTGACAGCCATACTTAACATGTAAGACCGTAGAAATAGCTGATATATGATCTTACTCGCTGTGCTTTCTGTACGCAAGTAAGTGTCGTCCACTAACCTAATAGTTGCTATGACACAATACGGTACGAATGTCAATATGTACACTAAGGTCACAATGAATAATAAGAACGTAGTTTTGCGAGTATGATACACGGGTCCGAATCTTCTGCCTTCCTCTCCAAAGTGGATACTCGCAGCAGTGGACCGTCGACTAGACGTTGTTGACGACAGACTGGGGGCCTTGTTACGTCGAGAGCTGTACCTAGCCGATCTCAGCCATTCTTTGAAGCTGCCCTTTGTCCGGGATGGTCGTTCTTTAATGAACACATCGTCTTCCCCGACATGTTCGTCTATCTGGTCAAGTCGTTTGCTTTCATATAAATCAACATTTGTTTCTTTAGTAACGGTACTATTTTCATGATTTTGAATAATAATTTTGGTATCATGATTAGCGAAAGAAATGTGTGACTTTTTATGGTCGGGGCTGCGTTTAACTTCCTCTTCCTCACTGCCGCTAGAACAGTGTCTGTAGGCGCCGGCGTTGGACGTCCGTATCGTGCTCTGTGGAGACGATTGACGGTAGACTGCCAAACCAATCAAAGTATATAGAACGATGAAAGTCGTATCAACAATGATATTAGATATGATTAAATAAAGTACATAAGCGAATGGATAGATCTTTGTTGATTCCTGAAAATACATGTTATCTATGAGGCATGTGCTTCGAACACGTCCTTCAAATTTTGTTGTTAATGTACCGTACAATATAAACGAAGGCCAGCACGTGCACAGTGCTACTGCGATCGCCGTTAAGATTACAGCTCTAGCACGAGAGATTCCGAATGGCAGCATTTTAGTATTGTTTGGATAGCGCACTCCTATAAGTCTGTCCACTGCTATTCCGAGTAGAATTATTGAAGACGACGCGTTCAAAACATACGTCAACCATCTTAATGATTTGCATAAATAAGGATGGTCAAACGAATAGAAATTCAATAGTAAGGCTATCTCAAAAGGTAAAGTTGTAAGACAGTTTATCAAGTCCAGCCATGATAGTGTCAAAATGAACAATGTTGAAGCTTTTCTTCTCTTTGTCCACTTTTTGTGATATACGGCGCACACAAGGGAATTTCCAGGAACTCCAAGCAGAAACAAAAGACAAACATAGACGAACGACGGCTGGTATTCTAGTGGTATGTCATTTGATACCGTCAGACTGTCTGTGTCAGGGGGCTCGGTGGAGTTCAGCTCCATTATGTCGGATGTTGAAGAATTCATTCTGTATGACAATGTTGCGTCTTCGGGAATTTCCGATGAATGTATCATAATCTCTTCACAAGATGCACTGCAAAGAGAAAGAATATTATTAAGTTTATAGCCTCCATTTTGATATATATGCACAAACAATTTAATTCCCTGAGTTGAAACTATTGCAAGGAACGTGTTGCATTTCGCATGAAAACGTTCGTGAGGTCGCAATGCATACACTCTAAAGAAATGTTCTAACCTACAAACTGGACCCGCGGCGACCTTAATTGAACGTATCTCTCGACCTGGAAAAACGCGATTTCAAAAAACAATAATGAAACCGACAATTATGGTGCATGTATATACAGAATAAATGTCATAATTTGTGTCTTGTTACGGTCTTGCAACACATAGCAAGGGTATTTATCGTATGGAATGCGCTTACTCGGATTACATGTACGATAAATGTACTCGAAGTGTGTTACATATACCCGTAACAAAACACAAATTAAGACACAAGTCATCTAAAAGAAAGGATAAAGGAAAGGTCATCTAATTTAAAGGAAAACATATTCAGTTTTACAACTTACATTTTTCCTTTGAATAATATCTTAATTGTAGACCACAACCACATTATTCTATGCACGTCTTTTTAAAATTATGTTTTGCATCGAATGTTAGGATTGGCAGTAATGTCAAAATGCGTTATCACAAAGAAACAAGGTACACATATCTTTCAAAATAGAGTGATTAACCGTTTTATATAATGAAGTTTTACATAATATATATTGTGTATATGCCAATATACGCGCCCCTTCTCTTTACATCCTTATCAATCAATTGTAGTGGATATCAGTATAACTGTATATAACACAAACAAACATGATGAAATATAATCTCTCATCCTTGATTCATTTTGTCTGTCTTAAACAATATAATGTGCACGCACAGGGATTTATCACGCTAATACCGTTTGCAGTATTTACTATATATATGTGTTACACATATATATAGTAAATACAGCAACCGGTATTAGCGTGATAAATCCCTGTGTGTGCACGGCTTCATACATTGAATGTTCCTTTTTTTATCAGTATACATTTTATGATTTTAAAATTTATCCGTAAAATATCGTTACATATTAATGTAGGATATACGTGGGAAACACCCCCCCCCCCCCATAAAAAAAACAAAAACAAAACAAGGTTTTAAATTTAGATCATAATTATTTTCATGTATATTACATGTATGGCACTCCCCTGTGTGTATTTCTCCTTATAAGATATTTACTGTACATAGTCTGTATCTCATAACGTCAGATAATTGTTATTGTCAAGTTGGTCGTACGTAATCATAACATTTTTAACGTAGTAACGTCAATGTATAATTACCAAATATTTGATAAAAGAATATTTATAAAATCGAAATCAAAATGTTAGAAGATTTTAATTTATTCATGATAAGAAAAACTCATACGTTTCTGCATTTGCACGAAAAACGCGTTCATTCATTAAAAATGGGAAAATAAGCAGAGAATTCCTAAACATTCACAGAAAATGTGCACAATTTTAATTTTAAAAAAGGCTATAAAATCCTAATTCATTTTGTATTTGCAATGTTGTCACACACAAAAAAAAACTTTTATTCACAACATAGATATACTATTCAAAACGTTTTCCTTCATATTTATACTTTTCAGGAGCTTTTTTTTTTTTCTACGAGCACTCCGGTTCCATTTTTGTTAAGCGTAGTAAAATAAGGATATTTTAAATTTTTAAAATCCTTACCTAAAATCACCACTTCATGCCAGATCATAATTCAGAATATGAAGTCCCATCCCTTATATATCTTTATGCATCTATGTGTATCCTTACCATCCAAACCTATTTATACTGTTGATACGGTATTCCCGTACTCCTTTAAATAAACGTTTCTGACGACGCGTCTCTCTATTGATTATTTTTACTTCCGCCTTTCCCTTGCATGGTTGCACATAAAATTAAGTTATCCTTTTATCGTCTTATTATTTATGAAGAGAGATAAGACACTGCTGTACATATATTAAGTCATTCTAAATAATTTTTTGTTCCTTACTATGTTGTTGATAATGTAGCTATAATTTATTATTGGAGCTTTTTATCAAGGTTTTGTCGGTGTTTCACTTCGGTTGTTTATCCAAAAAGTTGTTTATTTGAATTCTTTATTTGCATAAATATTCAGAATGGAGCATGTCATGTATTAATATCACATAAAAAAAGATATGACTTGTACGTCAAGATAAAAGGGGGATGTATGTATGGATAACTCCAGGGGGGGGGGGGGGTCTTTAATACAGAGTATGAACAGATATTACAAATAGCATTGGATGTATCTGACTTTTTTCTAGGGCATGATCAGTTTAGGCAAGAAGGAGGTCGGGGAGGGGGTTAAGTCATTTATTCTGAAAAATCCATTCTTGTAAAGGATTTCTGACCTACTTACCCCCTCCTAGAGTCGCGCATGATGTAGTGCATTTAAAAGAGATAATTAACTTTTGAGATAATTAACGAATACACTCTGAATGACCATGTTTTCCAGAAAACTAAGTCATGAGTGCAAACGAGGTTAAAGAAATTAGTGTGACTTATTCCGAGAAGGAGTGCAGTGAACAACAAGAGAATCTAGCAGGTCTGCTCCATTTACATAAAACCATGCTTGACCACAATTTGTCCATAAACAACAATAACAACAAATGGAAAATTAGGAAAATTCGAAATTGACTTCATTAAAACATTCGACTTATGCTTCATCACAATTTATATTACATAGAATTGCACATTATACTATGTATACCATAATTTATATTTAATTATTTTCTTTTTGCAGAATAACAATTTACTTTGAAAACCTTAACAATATAAACGAGTAAATTAAAACTTACGTGTCATTAAACAAGACAGACTAGACTGGTTTTGATCTCTTTTCTCATTTTGGAAAATTTAAATCTTAGTATCAAATGTTACCATGACTATATTGACGCATATCCTGTGAGCTCAAATTTGATCTTAACTGACTTTTTAAACCAAATTTACCCCTTATGATCATAGATTAATCCCTCGATGACCTCTCTTGAAGGCAAACAATGAGGGATTTTCGGAACGGGAAATCTTATAGCATTTGAAAAACGAGACAGCGACCTTGGGTTTTGTTTGTCGCCTTTCGACCTATATTCCACAATAGAACAGTTGTTAACACAATATTTGAGAACTGCAAAACGTCATATAGAGATAAATTTTCGTTTTTAAAAAATGGTATTTTGTTCTACATATAGTTGAAAAATCGTACAGCTATAAAAATCGATTTTATTACTAATATCGTGATTAATATTTTGGATAAGGTCCTTACATGATTGTAAAGCCAAAATGATGACTACATATTTCCATTTATGAAATGAGTTTTACTAATTGCTGGGGGATTGATTGATGTTATTTTACTATAGTCTGCGAGTTATGCAATAAATTTATTTTGTAATTTTGTCGATTCTTGATTGCTCTTGAACGATTGGTGGGACATCGACCAATGATATTCCATCATTGAACGACTGTTTAGTCTTATTAGTTCCATCGTTAATTATGGCAGATAATTTTGCTATTTAGCCCTCATTACTAGTTCGACGAAAGTCCCAATAGATTGACCCGTGCCATAATTGTAAAACGACCTTAATATGACTTACACTCTGGTTGGCGTCTGACTAAATACGTCGTACCGACATTTTATTTACTACGTTAGGCAGGATAAGTAGATAGACTTCCGAGAAGTCAGGCGTTGATTTCTATTGACCTTTTCAGTTCACGGTAAAGTCTTAAGATATCATATTTTTATCTGTTTAGCGTCACCGTGCGACTAGAATTAGGACAAATGATACCTGAGAAAGGAGAAAAATAGGTGAAAGTTTAATATCAATTCCTTATTTCATCGAATGCTAGCCTTCTATACGTATAAACTAGCTCGGGTTCAAGCCCCCCCCCCCCCCTCCTTCCACCGATGTGAGTGGTACCATCTACATCGGGTTTATGCCAACGTTTGATGCAAGAAGAAAAAAGCGTCTGACTCTGTTGCCGGAGAGCAGCTTTCTGACAGAGACTTCTAAATGTGGTACACATGACATGCATGCTTCAAATAATAAATCCTCATCAGTGCACAAAAATGCATGTTTCAAACGATTCAAAATGGAGAAAATGTTCAGTGAAGCAACAACCCCCCCTTAAGTATAGGATAAAGACCGAGTTGAGGTCTGTATGAAGGTTAGATGCCCAAGGAGAGAACAGGGTGGTGTTTCACACTGAATTAAGACATAGTCATAAAAATATTTTCGACGTTCCGGGAACACACCTGTTTTAAGACCGAGGCCGAAGGTCTTGAAACACCACCCTGTTCTCTCCGAGGGCATCTAACCTTCATACAGACCTCAACGAGGTCTTTATCCGACTTACAAACCGCAGATTTTCTTCAATTTTTCGAAAAATAAAAATCCAAATATTTAGTACACCCCTGCGTTTCAAAATGAAATTGACCATGCAAATTATCGGGTGGAAATATGCAACGGTAACTATTATTAGGCCATAGAAGTAAAATAATTTGTTATACATCCCGATGAATTTCTGAAAGGTACTCTGTGTTCGGTCAATGAAGAAAAATGGCAGTGTAACGATGAGTTTTATTTCCATTAAAGTTTTTGAATATGTGATTACATTATTGCAAATAGAGATAAGGAAAGATTTTCTAATCGAAAATATTCTATTTGAAAAGCATTTAGAATAATTGGTCTTCAAGAATCGCTACAGGGATCTAGATTGATTTGAAATGGCATTTTGGGGTCTTCGGGATAGAAGAGTCTATTCTTCTTCTGTTAACATTTCTTATAAAAGGATGTCTTTAGCGGACTTGAAACACAAATTATTTATTTTCTATACTATGGCTGAATACTCATTATAATCAAAACAATTCACACCCGCGACTGAAATAATTTTCTTTTCTCCGCCCCTCATTGTTTTTTATTGACCTCCACATTGAACGTTCATAAAACCTTGTATATTTTGAATCGTCCGCGGTCTTTATGAAATAAAATGACCGATGAATAACAAAAGAATCACATTTGAAGGTTTGTAATTTCAAATTTTATATATCTATTTCGTAAAGAGTGAGTGGGTCCAAATTTAGTCATATGGTCACTTTTTTTTTTATTTTCATGCTTATTATCTTTGAACCCTTTATAAAATAGCTCAAATAAACCATATATTGTAGCGATATCTTTATCGTCTATATGACCACAACTTGAACATTACATCCTATGGAAAAATTAAAGAAAACCACATTTTTTTTACATTGTAGAAACATTTTTTAAACAAAAAAATATTTGAAACCTGTATTAGCTTTACCCAATGTGCAATAATATGAAAAGAAAATAATATGGGGTATCCATGCAAGATTTTTCCCGATTTGGACAAGAGATACAATCTACCTTAAACCACTCACCATGAATGGAAGGAAGAGGGTTCTTCTTGGAGACATGAACAGAAAAGAAGGTCGAGTTTATGCAAAGTATAATATTTTTTTCCTTTTGATTTATACAAGTAAATCGATTACATCACAATATTGAAATATGCATAGAAACTGAGTTTTCAAAAGTATTTCATAATGCATTGGACAAAGTAGTTGTCATATGAGAGCTTTTAAAATTGAGTTTCCTGTTTCTAGAAATGCGGTATTCTGAATTCCTTTGTCTTTACTTTCTGTTATATCTTTGTCCGAAAAGGAAATGCAAAGGAGAATGAAGTGTGGAGTGTGGAGAAAATAGGAAGACGATAAACTTGCTATTGTAAAGATACCTCATAGTGGCTTACGGCAAATACAGGATGTATCTCATTACCCTGATGCATTCGTAGTTTGTCAACCCTCTTATGTTTAAGCGTGTAAACTCTGTAAACTTGTGTGCATATTGATACAAGTTTTGTTAACGAGGGGTTCATAACAGTGACAAATGAATACTTACAAATTTCAAATAATCAGAATGAAAGTAAAACAAAACCCCAAATCAGAATAATCCAATATAAAAAAAAACCCTTGAAAAATACAAACCTGAAAATATAACTAATGTACGTCTTCAAATTCATAGCATCATTTAAATACAGATAAATTTGCAGCATGGACCAGACATGCATGTTTCGGGTACTTAACCCTCGTCAGTGATCCTCAATCCAAACAATGAAATATGACAAAAGAATCTAAAAGTTATGTCCAAAAAATGCCGAAAGACGTAGCAGGATGGGTGGGACATGATGCTATAGGACCCACTTTTCAGAAATTCGAGAAAAATTTGTGAACGGAAATTTTTGAATGCGTTTGAAGAAACAATCAACAATATTCTGCAAATATGAAGGAAAGTTTTCTAAAGTAGTTACAAATGACAGTAAATCCGTAAGTTTATCCGTTGTACCAGTTCTTTTTAAATCAATAATTCTCATTTCTACCGAATTTTACGCGAATGCAAAACAAAAACTCTAGGATTGCAGTTTCCTTATAGAATATAGAACAAAAAGTCCGCAATGACTATAGAAAATGACAAATATGGGGAAAAAACCATATCACTATCAAGAAGTACAAAATCGTTTATCGGAAAATCATCCAACCAAGGGCATACAAAACCAGGATAAAATCAGAACCGAGGCAAAGGAACAAAATCATAAAGAAAAATATACCATATGAAGAGAAGTGAACTCCTTGCGAACCGGAATTTGAATTTATAAGAAGAAAATGTTTTCCCTACAACTAGAGCTATAAGGAGAAGATCCTCAACGAGACGACATGTCAGCGATCATAGCGGAACAAAGGGGCAGAACGTGAGACATTCAAGTCAACAATCAATCGGGGATAACTAGAGAAAGCTCATCTTAATGACAAAGACACACGACAAATGGTGGAAAACACATATAAAGGAAGGAGATCATTGACTTACATATTAGGGGGCATGGCTATATATGACGATGAAGCTCATTAAAGATGGCACATATGAAATCTCCAAATAAACAACTTACGGTATCCGTTGTACAAATAAATATCAAGTGTATTATATAGTTAGAATTACGGCATATCTTCACCTAAATATACCATAATGCAACATAAAAGATTGTTTCCAACATCATAGGTCAACACCCACCCGCTAACTACATGTAAGCAACGGAAACTATCGAGAAATGGACGAGACGTCAGCGAGATCTCCATTTGTACGTTGGATACGTTAAACAAAAGTTATGATACATGTATAATAAATAGATTTTAACAAATAAATATTTTCTTATTATAGCCATGGTTAATGTTATATCGTCGTGGGAACTGTCTAGAGCTTGCGTCCTTATACTCTCTAGTACATGTATGATGGATCTCTATTGCATCTGTATCCAGGCGCTTAGCCAGGCGTGCGCAAGTACGCAGATGCTTCCACATCGTTTTGCAAATAAAAGGAATTAAAGAAAATGTACAAACGATAAGATCCATAAGATTCCGGGGCTTTGCCTCTCGGATCCCCAGAAGGGTTTCTCTATGTACCCTTTGGGGGCCTCAAAGCTGAAAGTGCTTCCACTTGAAATGTTAAACGTCTTTAAATTCAATAGCATCATTTAAAACCTGATAAATTTACAGCATGGACCAGACATGCACGTTTCGGGTACTAAACCCTCGTCAGTGATCCTTAATCTAAACAATGTAATATTGCCAAAAAGTATGAAAATTATCATGTCCAAAAATGTACCAAAAGACGTAGCAGAATGGGTGGGATATGATGCTACAGGACCCACGTTTTAGAAATTTCAAGAATTTTTAACAGAAAATTTTAAATGCGTTGAAAAGACAGACGATCAACCGAAGTTGATCGAACTTGGCTACATGTGCCCTCGGGGACTCTTGGTCCACCAGCAGTGACACTCACCAAGTAGTTCAAATGTTAAACGTCTTTAAATTCAATAGCATCATTTAAAACCTGATAAATTTACAGCATGGACCAGACATGCACGTTTCGGGTACTAAACCCTCGTCAGTGATCCTTAATCTAAACAATGTAATATTGCCAAAAAGTATGAAAATTATCATGTCCAAAAATGTACCAAAAGACGTAGCAGAATGGGTGGGATATGATGCTACAGGACCCACGTTTTAGAAATTTCAAGAATTTTTAACAGAAAATTTTAAATGCGTTGAAAAGACAGACGATCAACCGAAGTTGATCGAACTTGGCTACATGTGCCCTCGGGGACTCTTGGTCCACCAGCAGTGACACTCACCAAGTAGTTCAAATGTTAAACGTCTTTAAATTCAATAGCATCATTTAAAACCTGATAAATTTACAGCATGGACCAGACATGCACGTTTCGGGTACTAAACCCTCGTCAGTGATCCTTAATCTAAACAATGTAATAAAGTACTCCGGCTACGCGCTTGGTATCAGTGTCTCCGTCGTCAAAATAAAGCTATTGGAAGTTTTCTTGATTTTGATTGAGACTTTTGAGGGTGAATCTATTCTGTTCTATACTGAAGATCAATTAGCCATGAAGGTGTTACTTGTTTACTTCATTACTAATTCTCTGATGAAATGTATCATAAATAAATAATTTAATATATTCCATGAATTTAAGGATTGTGATAACAACGAAACGAAAACAAGAGTTGTCATAAATTTTTTATTTGCATGCATATATATATAAACTCGATATATTTTTTTCTTTAATATGTATAACCATGTCAAGAAATTCAACGCAATTTAGTTTCTACAGATTACAAATGATCATTTATTATGGTACCACCAGCTGCTATAATAAGCTACCGTATCAACGACACCGGCAGATTTGGACAGAAGTTATTGGCATGGCTACTTCTAAGCACGCAATATCCTGCAAAATTGATTACATTTTCAAAACTGTCCTGTTCTCTTCCAAATAAAGATATTTACATAAAATAAACTGTGTTGTCTTCTTTCAATTTAGATCTAAGGACATTTTAAATGCAAAACTTCATACTATACTATTCTTTTCATATTCTTTAAAAAAGATCGTTTTCTCAAGAAATGACTGTCGAACTTTGGGTGTTCATGGTACATTTGTAGTATAATTCTGGTTGGTCATGTGCAAATTCCGTGAATCGCGCAGCAATTCTCGGAAAATTTGCACGTGTCTAACCAGAATTATACTACCATGAACACACAAATTAAGACAGTCATTACTTATATTTCCATTTGTACTAAATATCAGACACCCGTTTAGCATTAATAATGAGTCTATTGAATGTAATAACGTCAAAAGTATCTGAACGTTCGTAAATTCTCCGCACTTTCAAAACTAAAGAGTGACGTCATAGTAGGCAACCAGAATTACAGTTTATAAAACCGTTTGCCTAACGGGCGCTTAACATGGGGATTCTTCTGCATTGGAAATATATCAAAATGAATACAGCATGAATATGCTGGTTCCAGCATTTCGACATGTATATATGCTTCTAGATTTAAGAAATGAATCTTATATTTTTTCTGTTGATGCAGGTATCACCCGAAAAATTGGACAGAAAACTGCATCAATGCGCGTAGCGCGTTGATGCAAAAGTTTTCTGTCCAATTTTTCGGGTGATACCTGCATCAACAGAAAAAATATAAGATTCATTTCTTATCATTTAATTATGGAAAACAGACTGTTTTCTTTTATCTAAAAACAATCAATCACCGCACTATATTTCGTAAGTCGGAAGTTTCGTAGTGATACGTCTGCCAAAATAAGTTATGGCAGCCGCCATGATTCAAACAGCGAACGATCGTCCCTCTATATCTTTGGAATAAGGACCAGTTTGAGCAAATTCTACATGCACTGTTAATTTTTGAGTAAGTTGAAAAGAAATGATATGCAAAAATCAACAAATTGTATTTTCAGCAACGAGTTCATTTGTGTTTGAGGGAACCCCCAGTTCTTAAAATAGTGCTATAAATAGACTTCCGTGAAAAATTGTGTTGATCGATGTATCAACAAAATTTCTCAGCCAATCAGATTCTTCGTTTCTTGAAAATGACAATGGAAATTAAATGATTAGTAATTATAAGTAAAGATTCAAAGTACACAACTTTTAAAAAATATCTGTTCAAAGTCATGCACCTGGGTCCGTACCGGAATTATTCGAATTTTACTTATCTGAGGACCCAATTTCACACGTATTCTTCCACACATGTAGATGTGTTACACACTTTAAATGAGTTAAAGAAGATCCTGACGATAATCTCAACAGCACTCACAATAGAGCACCAAATAGAGCATCGACGGACCCCTAGCAAGCCAGAGGTGGGATCAGGTGCCCGGGAGGAGTAAGCATCCCCTGTTGGGGACTTTAAACTATATTCTCAATTTCACCGCTTGGGATCGAAACGTATGGTGTTGTGATTCCTTACATAGTTTTTTGGTATTTTTTCATTTTCTAAACTAAACCTTACAAAACTGATGAGCCGTTGCAGCCGTTGCAGCAGGGCGATGCCTAATAATTCAATCCATATGGTCCAGGTATATGAAAACTTCATAGTTTTTGCAAACACTTCAATAGTTTGTCGACGACAGAAAATGACGAACTCTTGAAGTGTTTGCAAAAACTATAGACTTTTCAGATATATAAACGATATGGAATTACTTATTAGGCATTACCCTACTGCAACATCTCATCAATTTTGTGCAGTATCACTTTTAAGAATGATGAGAAAACAATAAAAACATCCGTAACATCATACGTTTCGATCCCACGCGGTGAATTTTATTTCATCTATCTAGTAAACATTGACAGGGAGACAATTCAAGATACGCAGTATGTGCATTTTCAACATATTGTTGAAAAAAATTTAATAAGATGATAGGACATTGACATAGATATGTAAATAATTGCGATCTGTATCCTATAACTCTCCCGGTTGTATACAAAGGTGCCGATAATAAAGAATTAAATTGACTTTGAGAGAGCTATATATATAATATTGGATCGACAATTTTCGATTCGATCCTCACCTACCTTAAATGTTGATCAAGTATTTGAATAATTAAGGATCCATGACGACAATGAAGACGGGTTCTTCACTGATTCTTCACAAATAAGATAAGCAATTTGAGAGCGCTTGTTTCATTTCATTCCCTTTTAGATTATTTTTTCTGAATCGTAGACAAATGTTTATAGTGTGACATGAAATTGCAAATAAAAATCTGAAAAGAAATACTTACCTTGTTATGAATTATTCTATAATTCGTAAACACTTAATGAATGGACATAGAGCTACGAGACAAAAGAAAGTGTACAAAGTATACCATAGATATATCACCTAAGTAAGTATCAAAAGGCAAACTCTACAAAGGAGGTGATAATTTGTATGTCAAACGATCACTTCCTTTTGTATTCAAATTGTATTACATCACTGCATGTGCTTCAGGTCGCACCCTCTCTCTCCGTGACGTCTTGCTCGGCTTTCATTGAGAAGAATTCTCTATATCACAGAAACTGCACTAAACTTTGAGCTTTGAGATATAAGTTGAATGGCACGGTCATTATGAATTTTACACTATGATTATTTGATGTAGATAATTGAATAAATCTGGGTTTTTTAACTTATTAAAGAAATGAGAATGAGACACTCCTTCACTGACCTCACAATATATTACAAGTCAAAACTCAAAAGACAGAAATCAGATTCCAAAAACCGCAATCGAATGGCTTACAAATTATTGAAAAATATATAATACAGAACTTTCGCATGCGAAAAGCAAAATCGGACAAACAGACAGAGACAACGAAATATGAAGGACAACTTTATCCAATGAACAATCTCCAGAGGTGCAAGTGCGGAATGCTGTTAACACGCGCCGTGCTAATGTGAAAAGTTTAAACATATTCAGAAATCCCATGAATCATGATACATAACTAATGTAAGTGAGTTAAAGAAGATCCTGACGATAATCTCAACAGCACTCACAATAGAGCACAAAATTAAGCATCGACAGACCTCTAGCAAGCTACAGGTGGGATCAGGTGCCCGGGAGGAATAAACATCCCCTATTTGGATAGCCGCACTCGCCGTCGACCCGCACAAGTGTAGTATCTAAATAAGAAGAATAAAAAAGGAATATTTAAGCTTAATATGATATCTCTCTTCAAGAACAAGAAATATACCAAACATCATTGTAAGCGATGTCACTCTGAATCAATTCGAAGAAGAAATAATTCAAAAATGTAATCATATTAATTCTAAAGCCTGTCAGACATAATTTCTTTTTGAATCTGCTATTATAGAATAGAAACACAGTGAGTAAGTAATGTAATGAATTGCAAAAAATTAATTAAAGTTATTGAAAGATGTTTTAAAATATGACGCATTAACTATAAGTTTGGCCCCGTGACGAAATTTTGTTTTCACCATTTCAGCCATTTTTCAGTCCGTCCATCTCTTTGTAGACTTATCTTTTTACGGAAATCGAATTCAAACTATATGTGAGCTGATCATATGAAAAAATTTTCTGACACCAGTCACACAGTGTGACTTTCATATTTTTTTTAAATCAAAGTGTCAGCTACTTGTTCAATACAGATTACCAAGAAACTTTTAAGTCAAGGTTTCCGCCTTCATATACTACATGTACTTAGGACGTTTTGGAAGTCTTACAAAATTATTGCCAAATTTTTTATAATTCTTATCAACAAGCAACAGAGTATATTACTTTGGGTAATTCACAACCTGCCTTTTATGGTGACATAATAAACAAAATAAGACGGTTCAAAGGTAGACAGAATCACCATCGAAAATACGTCACGACCATAAAACGCTTTTATACCGTAGATTTCATTCTAATATCACGAGACGGACACTTGACGTACACTTGATTTGGTACTTGACCACTCTACAGCCTTGTGTCATCGCATTTTTAAGACTTTCTGACTGACTGTGAAGACGGGACTCCATGACGGGCACTGTCCAAACCTCTTTCGCGAGGACAGGGCCCCGATCATTTGTCCTCTCTAAATGTCGGTTGGACTCCTAGCTTGATAACCTGCATGAGCTCGCTACAGCCGACAGCGCATGGACGGCATTTTGTACGCCCTTTGTTTTAAAATACATACTCTAATGTGTGTTGATTGGGCCCCTGTGATTTGCTGTCTTGTTTGTGTGGTCATCTTACAGTTGGGAAGTTATTTACACTACAATACAACGTTCTTCGAAACCTTTCGGTAAACGGAAAAATTGGAGGGTTACGTGCACTTAATACTAACGTAACAAATGTCCGTCCAGAGTCGGCACCGATTACCCATTGGTCTCGTTGGTTTATGTGTGGTCATTTTGTGTTTGGTGTTTTGTGTTTCTTGCTGTAATTCTTCTTTGTGCTTTCCCCCAGGGGTGTTTTGATGTTTTGTTGTTGCTGCAACCGGGACTTGCTTGAGATTCCACCCCCCCCCCCCCCTTTAAGGGGTATACAACGTAAAACCTTCCTCTTACGAGAATGCATTATTGCTAAAGGATAGGATTTTAAAAACACTACTTTGCAGTGACCACCAAGAAAAAGCATCGCGAAAGAATCACATAAACATCAATATAACTGCGAACTTTTACATATCAAATACACCAACAAAATCGTTGAATATAATGGACAACACATAAAAAGGAGTATATTACTGTGCACAAAACTTGTAACCGTAAATTTGTTCTTATATGAATTGAAACATCTTCAAATTCAATAGCATTATTTAAGAACAGATAAATTTGCAGCATGGACCAGACATGCACGTTTTGGATACTTAACCCTCGTCAGTGATAATGAATCTAAACAATGCAATATGACCAAAGAGTGTAAAAGTTAATATGTCCAAAATGTACCATAAGACGTAGCAGGATGGATGGGATATGCAGCTATACAGGATCCACGTTTTAGAAATTTCAAGAAATTTTGATAACAGATATTTTCGAATGCGTTGAAGAAACGATCTTGAAACCGAAGTTGATCGAACTTGGCTACATGTGCCCTCGGGGACTTCTGGTCCACCAGCAGTGACACTCACCATGTGGTACAAATGTGATACGTCTTCAATTTCAATAGCATCATTTAAGAACAGGTAAATTTGCAGCATAGACCAGACATGCACGTTTCGGATACTTAACCCTCGTCAGTGATCCTGAATCTAAACAATGTAATATGTTTTGTTTGCTGTTGGTGGTCTGTAGTATAATATCTTGTTTATCATTTTGAAATACATACTTTTACTTCCGATTTGTAGGAATTTAATTTTGTAAGTTATTACGAAATTGAGTGGTATCTCCTAATTGCATTGTTCCGGGCATTGCTGGCTTGTTGGCATCTAACTGGGTAAATTTTTGAACGAAACTGCTCATACTTCGGCTTTCCTCCGAAGTATGTTCGGCTTTCTTCCGAAGTATGTTCTGCTTTCCTCCGAAGTGTGTTGCCGCGTTGGGCATCTGAAGTAGAAAGTATCAAAATAAGAATGTGTTTCAATGAAATAAAATACTATTTACATTCATGAATGAATTTGGATAAATTTGATTCAATTTTTTCAAGGTAGTGCCACTTACGATAATTTTTGGTAATTGTTCTCAAGATGAGTCCCTCTGCTGTCGATTCAGTTTGGAAACAACCATGGGACAATTCCCCCTTGTTTTTTTATTATACAGCGAGAGAAATTAAATAAGCTTTAATCTTACTTTTTTGGTCATACTTTCTTAGATACTATATGTAGCATTATTAATGCGCTATTAAAAAATATTTAAACTACATGTATACTAATTAGCACGGCATCGCCTTTAAAGCGCCACCTATAATGCATTCCGTACTAACACGTGACTCTGGAGATTGTTCATAAGATATAGTTGTCCTTCATGTTTCTATGAAGTATTAAAAATGTGTTATTGTTTCTGTCTGTCTGTCTGTCTTATTTTTTCTTTTCTCATGAGAAAGTTCTGTTTAATTTTTTTCAAGAATTTTCAAGGCGTTTGATTGTGATTTTTGGAATCTGATTTCGGGTTTTGCATTTGACTTTCATTTTCTTATGGAAGCAGATATTTAATAAATTGGTAAATGATAGATAGAACGTTAGGCTAGAGGTGACCAAGTTCATCATGGTAACTAAGTATTCATTTGTACAGAAAATACATACATGACAGTCGTTCTATTTCGGATTCCCATGGTTGTTTTCAAACTAAATCGACAGCAGTGGGACTGATCATATCAATGTCCATGTTTACATTTGGTTTGTTTTCATTTAGAAAAGTGCATATGTATCAAGGATAATGGCTTGATTTTCATAAATCATGGATAAATCTTCAGCAAAGAACACACTTAAACGTATCGATCGAAATAGCAATTCGTTTTTATCGTAATCATTATCTTTCTGTGTCATTGTTTTTGCAACAGTTGTTGGAATCAAACTTTTGATTACGTGCATAAATGGTCAACGACCTGTGTTAATGCCTTTTTGACATTTGTTTGTTTTATGTCAATTGTTGTGGTTATGGTTGTGGGGTTCACTGTGTGTAGAGTTCAGGAGTAAATACTAATAGTTCCTATAGTGCTCACTCTTTTCTCTTTTTCTGTATTATATATATATATAAGTAGGCCATGCAAAAACATACATTTTTTACAAAATCTAGATACAGAGTTGTAATTCATATGATAAAGCTTCCATATTGATTTCATGTCATCAAACAAACATTTATTTGACTATGCTACTGAATCGACCCTACGGGAAATTTAGAGCTGCGCACTCTTTGCAAGGTAAATTCACAAATTCTAATTTACATAAAATTTATATAAAAATACATTTGGCTGTGTCTGAAAATAAAGTACCACTGATGAGGATTTACTATCCGAAGCACGCGTCTGGTGCATTGAAATTGGTTGGAAACTTTCTTCAAGAAGGTTAAGAGTTGGAACCCTTACTTATTAAAGACATTGATTTATTGTTATAGATATGTTAAGACTAAGGACATAAATACATCAAATTATGAATAGGACCCACGCTCAGTTGCACTGCGTTTTCTTGTCATGGGTCGTTGGTTTTCTTAGGAGTTTTGCCTATGTTGGTTGTCTTCAGTTGGATATTTTATGAATTTTCATATTTGTTTGTCGTTTTTATGCGATTATCTCTTTATTTATGTTTTTCTTAACGTTTTTGAATTTTTTGCTTTATTTTCTGTTTCTTGTATCTTATAGCCATATACAATGAATAATGTCGAAGGGTTCCAACTCTATACCTTCTTGAAGAAAATTCCAAACCAATTTCCATGCTTCGGATATTAAATTCTCATCAGTGATGCTTTCAGCGGAGCCACCAAAAATAATTTCAGTAGCGCCATCTTTAATTTTTTGAAGTTAGATTTTTACATTTACATTACAGAAAGTGCGCGGCTCCAAATTTCCTGTAGGGTCGATTGAGTAGCATATCCAAATGAAATCTATGTTCAAAATTGGAGGGATGGTGCTAAGATGTTAAACTCATTTAATTTCGATGATATTTATCGGTGACATGGCTAGTTTCCGAAATGGCAAAAAAAAATATATGATGTCACATTGATAAAAGGCCAAAACAATGCTTCTTTCAAGTTACAGAGCTGGAAAAAAGTAATTAATACACTTGAAGTCCAAGCCCGTACATGTAGTAATTGGTCTCTCCTGTTTATCTGTTATCCTCCATGTTTTAATGGTGTTTTTCTCTTACTTATTCGTGGTTTTGATGTAATTGCTCGCATTCTTCTTGTCTGTACGTTGACGATTTTCTTTATATTCAAGAAACAAAATTCAAGAATGAAAAATGTAAGATCTTAAATTTTCTTACAGACGTATACCAAACATTTTTGGCGTTTAGATTTAGGCTCTTCTGTCCTTTAAAGGATTGTTTTCAGGGATCTTTGATTCTGATAAATATGAAAAATTGTGACCGCATCAGAACTTTCGGGGAGGGATCAGTTCTTCATATTTCTTTAGTTAGATATTTTCGATTTGCGCCACAAGTGTTTCTTGGAATATAAATCAAAACAATCCTGATAAATTCCCGCTGTGACTTTCTCAATTGGACATAAAATTACAAAAATCCGCGTTCCAATTAATTAAGATCTAGAATGTATTCTAGGAAATCCTCTGTATGGTCTTTGAAGAAAAATTCTAACCAATCAAGCTGTTATTATCAAAGGAAAATACTGAAGACATCGTCATTAGTAGAGGAAATACACCCTTAAATTAAGTGTTACATAAAGCAACTGTTTATAGTTGTTTTGATTACAAACTTAATTCTCTTTTTCATTTTAGAATAGCATGGTAACAGTGACATCGCAAACCCTTTGAACTGACAGAAGTAGAAAAAATTTTTTTTCGATCTCAGATAAATAAACATGCCATAATGAAAGAAAAACTTGTAAACAGCTGTCATACATAGACCATTGAATATTCGTCCATTTAGATTCCTTCCGATTTCAATAACAATAATCGTAAAACATACACCTATCACTCTTTATTTTAATATCCTAATGTACGATTTCCCAATAAGTACTATAGGAAAGATAACTCCCATGAACGTACATTAATATCAGTCCTATGTTGGATTGTCGTTCGTAGTTTGGGCTTGATATCTTAAATTGTTGACGAGGTTTCGTGCAACAGGGCGATGAAGTATTCTATCTATATAGTATTTGCTTTAAACTTTTCCCTTTTCCCTTGATAAAGCTGTCCCAACGACTTATTTCGTTTGACTTGTTTTTGAAATCAATATTGAATAAAGTAAAACCGTACGAAAGTCACGGTAGAAATCGCAATAAGGGAAACAATTAAGGGAGACGGTTAAGAAAACTTGTGCCTGATACCGTTGAGTCGATTAATTACAATATGTTTCATTCAAGGGAAATCTACAAATGTACCACGAGAAGAAATGTTTCTCCAATGAAAGAGAATACACTAAGGTGTTCAGATTACGTACAAGCATATTCCGTCAGTATTCATACACGCCTTTGTCCAGACTTGCCAGAGAAGACAGGGCCATGACCACCTCTTCCCTATGAAAGTTGGTCGGACTTCTCGGGTTATGTATACTTGAAAGGACTTGGTTGCAGCATCTACAGGGAATCACCGAAACACCCCTAAGGGAAAACACATAGTAGACGAGCTCAACAAAAATACGGAAGTGTTCCAACTCTATAACTTCATGAAAAAAATTTCAAACCAATTTTATGCACCAGACACGTGTTTCGAATATTAAATTCTCATCAGTGATGCTTCCAGTGGAGCCACCAAAATTCATTTCAGTAGCACCCTCTTTTATTTTTTGAATTTAGATTTGTACATTTACTTTACAGAGAGTGCGCGTCTCCTAATTTCCTGTAGGGTCGATTCAGTAGCATATCCAAATCAAATCTATGTTCAAAATAGCAATGGAGGGATGGTGCTAAGGTGTTAACCTCCGTAAATTTCGATGAAAGTTTTGATTGGAATGACAAGTTTTCGAAATAGCCAAATAATATCTATGATGTAAAATGGATTTAGAGCCAAAATGAAGCTTCTTTCAGGCGACAGAGCTGGAAAGTGACACAAAGGGCACAAGGAATACCAAAGAGAACATAAAAACACTAAACAAAAAACTACGAATAAACAAAAGAAACAAATGGGAAATCGGTGCCGACTTGCATGCATTAGCTCGCTCAAAACCCGCAGAGCAGGAGCTGTTTGTCGTAAGTCCTTATGCTATTGATATCCATTAACATAGTAATCTGGGGTTTTATTTCTTGGAACCTGCGCTTTGCTGTTTTGTATGTGTCGTCAATTTAGAGTGCTGGGGCTATATACACAACAAAGGTATGAGACCACTGAGTAACCGGACAATTTTGGTAGGTTGTGCTCACGTAATCCGAATAAACATACTATTTGTTACTTGTGTGGCAGATAGCTGTCCTTATATTTGATTTATGTCTAGTTTGCTGTGTTTAATGTCTTGATGTGTCTTTATTGTATGGTTTTCGTGCCCCTTTGGTTTCTCTTTTTGTGCTTGTCCACTCCATGTTTTCGTATTTGGATGTCTCTGGTTTTGCTATAGGTGCTGTTGAAAATACTCTCCTTTCTTTTTTATCCTGGGTACTGCATCCGAGTCCAGTTGGAGATCCCCTCCTTTCGTTCAGTTTGGCAGAAATATATTCCAATTATAAATAATTAAAAGACTCATTTTAGGACTGTTCTGAAGTTATTCCTCCTTTTTGGTTTTTTATTATTATCATTATTAGTTAGAGATGTGCTCAGTTGTCTCCCGATGTTTGTTAAAATGACAAATATGGAGAATGACCATATCCTTATACACAGTACAAGGTCGATAATTCAGAAAATCATACACCGAAGGCATACAATATCAGGATAAAACAAGAACCAAGAACCAAAGCAAACAAACAAATACCTCCACTACATGAAAAGAAGCGTATGTATAAGTATAAGCGTATGTATAATCGTATGTATAAGTATAAGCGTATGTATAATCGTATGTATAAGTATAAGCGTATGTATAAGTATATTATTAAGCGTATGTATAATCGTATGTATAAGTATAAGCGTATGTATAATCGTATGTATAAGTATAAGCGTATGTATAAGTATAAGCGTATGTATAAGCGTATGTATAAGTATAAGCGTATGTATAAGTATAAGCGTATGTATAAGCGTATGTATAAGTATAAGCGTATGTATAAGCGTATGTATAAGTATAAGCGTATGTATAATCGTTTTATGCGATGTCCATTATTTGTTAAAATATTGTGCATTTGTGAGAAAGGAGGGGATCACAAATAATACTGGTTGCAGTACCCACAGCAAAACCCCAAAACACTTAATGCACAGAGCAAGCACGCACAGAAAGAGACGCAAAAGGGACAAGGACACCAAAGCACATCATAGAAACATCAAACATAAATGACTACACATAAACCCACGAGACCAATAGGCATCGGTGCCGACTAAGAACGGCCATCTGACACGCCAGTAGCGGACGGTGTGGTTGTGATTGTAAACGTCTTCAAATTGAATAGCATCATTTAAGAACAGATAAATTGGCAACATGTACCAGACATGCACGTTTCGGATACTTAACCCTCGTCAGTGATCCTCAAATCTAAACAATGTAATATGCCAAAAAAGTATGAAAGTTACATTACTATGTCGAAAAAGCGTACCGAAAGACTTTTTTACTTCAACGTTGTCATGTTGTTAGTTGTTATTTCTTCCCTGATTCAACAGAACATCCTCTATTCTACTGAATAGAACGAGGTTATGTTAAACGTCTTCAAATTCAATAGCATAATTTATAAGAACAGATAAATTTGCAGCATGGACCATACATGCGCCTTTCGGGTACTTAACCCTCGTCAGTGATGTCAGTATGTCATACTCTAAGATGACTGCAGAGATTCCTAGGAGACTTTGATACTCCGGTCCAACCCTGTAAATCAGAAGCTTATCTGAAAGATATCTCTTTCTTTACACAAAGACCACTTAATACAAAGAAATGAAAAATGATGAAATTTATACATGAAACGAATTGAGTGCTCAGCCTGTTTGCTGGTCAAACTCATAGAAATAGTCAATTCAATGAATATGTTATAAAAGATTCTGGATTATATTACAAAAGTATAATTCCATGGTTTTTGTATACGAAAAGTCAGCTGAAATCAACTTTTTTTTCCACCGAAGACAATGATGCCATTTGATTTTATCATTTTTATATTTCCTTTTGAATAACGCATAATTCTGATTTCACGATTTCAGCACAAATAGCGTGAATACATTTTAATTTCACCAAGGGGCTTTATGTCAATATTGAAATATGTTTTCTACTATAGATAGTTGATGTCCTTCTTTCAACAGGGATGTTCTCTTCTTCTCCGTGGACAGAGTCGGGACACTTAGTTTTTGCTTTTGATATGTTCGTAATGTTATAGCCATTTCACATGATCGTATTTTTTTTTTATTAACTTTGAAAAGCATATCGAATCTTAAATTAGGGGTCAACATGTTAGATTGTTCACTATTTTTATTTTCTCCGCAATCATTTCACTGCAAGTATCCCTGATGTCTTTTGAAATGAACTTTTTGCTTCTTGTCTTTTTATTTTTTGCTTTATAGCAAAATTCATGTTATATGTTTTTCTGTTATTATGATGATTTCTTAGAAATCCTCTACATTTATGTCTTATGTTGTTCACCATTTTTTGTTTTCGTTTTTGCTTTTGTTTTTCCTTGCCACATTTTTAAAAGATACGACATTATATTTCTGTGATAAAACATGTTAATTATTCTTCAGTAATATTTTGGATTACGATTGAATGGCTGTCAATATCACCTAACAAGACATCTAATCCTGATATATTCATAAAAATGTACATCGAGACAATCAAAGAGTTTAACAGGTTTATCATGGAACTGTTGCGACGGGTGTTGCATGCAAATAGTTAAAGAAGATCCTGACGATAATCTCAACAGCACTCACAATAGAGCACAAAATTAAGCACCGACGGACCCCTAGCAAGCTAGAGGTTGGACCAAGTGCCCGGTAGGATTAAGCATCCCCTGTTTGGCTAGCCGCACCCGCCGTCGATGTTCACGCACGAAAATGAAAACAATACCTAGAATACAAGCACTTACTGAGATTATGTCTATATAGAATGTGCTATGGCGATCATCAAACAGATGACGCTGACTCTCCCCGGTTACCTGGTCTTACATCGGAATAATGTTTATTCCGAGGTTTGCAACTCTTCCAATTGAATTTCTAATGATTTTGCCTTGCCTTCTCGACTTTGAGACTGAATGACTGATTGATACTTCTTCTATGTTTATTATTATCAAATCACTGATCTAGTTCACTTGATTTGAAGTTCATATTTTTCTGTGCTGCCTTTTAGATACTCTTTTTTTTTTAATTTCAAAGTGATAAAAATAGTCTCTCAAGAAGTTAATTGAAAAATAATCTTTAATTTTTTTTTCTTTGCACTTGCTAACAAAGGAACACTGAGGATCTTTCATAATTGATATGCTGTTTTTAATCTGTAAAGGTTCGACCGGTACCGCTCTTCAGAATTGGAGCTATCTTGAGTACGGTTTCCAGACACCTGTTTCAGCAAGCCCTCATCACCTTATTAACAGGTACTCCTTATCTTTGATGTTAAACGCCTTCAAATTCTATGGTTGTTGATGCACCGGAACAGATTGATTATATTTGTTTCATTCGCCAAGGAAATACATGGTTATATAGTGTTTGATTTTTATTCCTTAAATCATTCACCAAGCTTCCATCTTCTGAACCTGAGATAAATTCACGTTCCTATCTTTTTGTTTCACACCCGAGAATAACGGGGAAATCGAAATTCAGACAATGTATTGAGATGACATGTTTCAAATTCTTGTATAGCTCAATCAATTAAGGCTGTAACAATATATCAATATTTTGCTATATTCTTTAATAAATTCGTATCGTATCGCGATACGAAATGTTTATCGCAATATATCGCACCCCTATAGATTATATGAATAAAGCACTGAATCACTTTAATTTTAATCAGTTAATTTGAAAATAAGCGACCCATGGTCCACACCGCTCACAATTGAAATGAATTATGACCAAAGCAATCAAAATGATTCATGTTGTGTGTGTTTCTTTCAAGTAAATGACATTGACAATGTGAAATTCAATCAGAAAATATAAACAGTATGGAGAAACATACAAAGAGGAACCTGATTTTACATAAATAATGATGAAAATAAAAGAAACAATATATTGCAATGTATAGCAATATACCGTAGCTAATGAAATGTCGCAATACTGCGATTCACTATTGGAGTATTATATTTTCATCCCTACAATCAATCATACCTAAAATAGATTATTAGGTGCATAGAAGAGGGAAATAAATAAAAAGATTGATTCTAGAACTATGCACCCTATTGTTTGTTAGCTTTTCTCTCTAAGGATGTTGGTATCTTGTAGTATAAGATTTTTTCTATTTTGAGGAAGGGGATAATTGTTCTTGAAAACTTTTGAATTTCTTTTTCTTTTTTGGAGTAGACGTCTTACATTACTCTCTCTCTCTCTCTCTCTCTCTCGGTTCATATCTTTATTGACATAAACCAAAACTTTTGTAATCATCAATATACAATAAATCAAGCCGGACTGCATGTTCAAGGAGACATATGCAATTATAAATTATTCACTTTTTTACTCGAATTTATATCAAAATTGAAAAAGGATTTAAGTTTGAGGGATTATTTTTTTCATTTTTACAGGTAGTAAAAAGTCATAATGATTAAGGAGAATGCTCGCATACCAGGGGGATATTGGTGAATAGTCAGTGACGTATGTATGGGCCAGTCAAGTAACATAAAACTTAATTCATAAAACATCCTTACCTGGTGCAATACGTAAAAATAGACATTCTTAAGACTCGTTTGTATTTACATTTGAAACGTTCCGCCCGATTTAAGGAGTGGAGGAATATATGAAAATGCTGATTATTACGTAATACTAAAATTTACAATACACGTGCCATGGTGAAAAAAGTCTCCACTGTGGTTTGAGGTTTGTATCATTATACTCATTGGCTTGTTTGTTACTTAAAAAATATTTTATCAGATGACGACATCGTAGTATTAGATAGTCGACAAATTAATTGTGAAAATGTAAAATGAGAAGAGGAGATTTTTTGTATGATCAGCTAATGTGTACATACTATCTCTCCATTAGGTTTTTCTGACTTGATGAGAATATTGACCGCTCGAGTTTCACGTCATACTCAGCATCCAGCATCTGATAGTTGATCATCCCATCAGAGTCGGAGGGCGATATGGGGGAATAATTCTCAGATGGTGTGAAGGTGTGTCAGGCAGCCAATATCAAGTGCTCAAAGGTGGGTGTCTCATTCAGGCAATTCAGCGAAACTGGGTAAATATTTGATGGATGTTATTACACAATCCTGCATATGAATTGTCAGAGTTTTTATTCGACTCTAGGGGTTGTAACTCTTCTTTGGAACAACGACTGGTAATGAATTTTCTCTGTGGCTGAGGGGAACACTCAATGTTACATAACACAAGGATGGGTAGAGACGTTCATATCGTCCATTACCATGTTTACTTAGAGAATATAATATAATTTATAGTTCTTATTATGCAATATGTACAATTATCCTTAGTGGCCATAAATTTATTCGTATGTCAGTATTCAAGAAATTAATCTTTAATTAAAGCTTACTACCAAAGGGGTAGTAGGCTTGATAAGTTTTATTTTGGGATGTACATTATTTCTTTTACTTCCCAGTGGCGAATTCAGGAACTTGAAGTGCACCTCCTGTACAATTTCATTCTATTTCTAATGTCCTGTGTATTGGAATGTGGTCATTGTCCATATTTGTCACTGTAATAATATAGGAGAAAGCGATTCGTCTCCGGAATTCCACTCCGAATCATTTAGAAACCTGAATACTTCCCAAATGTTATTGATTTATTTTTTTTTTTTTTTTAAATAAGTAATTTATGTGCCAATTCAAATATCAAGTCCTGGATCCCCACCAGTTCCCACACTATTAGAGTTTACTCGACTGTAGCTAAGGTGCAAAAAGAATGTATAGTATTACATCGTTTTAATTTACAATAGTAACGCATTTTAAAATGCCATTTTCACAATCGCGTATAACTGAACGATTTACACGAAACTGATACATCTACCTTGGGGAAACATCAACAGTTCATATCTTATACTTGCGAGTACTTGATAAAATCATAGTAATACTACCCTTAAGTTAATTGCTGATCCTTGATTCATTTTATTTTATTTATTTCATTTTTTTTCGATGACTAGTAATAGATGTTTGTAATGTTTACAACATCGATAGAATTGGACACGTGAGAATATGATGCTTCAAATCTGTTGTACTGTCATACCAGTCACTATTATGACGGATATTCAAAGAAAAAAAAGATGAAAGATATACAGGGGCAAATGAGCAACATCTCCCCTCTTTCGTTTTATGTAGTACAGCGACAATTTAAGCTTTATTTTTGGTCAGACGTTTTGTCATACTATACTTGCATGATATATGTAACATGATTTATGTGATATTTGAATATGTTTAAACTTTGCAAAATAACATTGTGAGTTTTATCAGCGCCACCTACAGCGCATTCTTTACTTGCACTGGACTCTGGAGATTGTTCATAAGTTAATTATTTGATTGATTTCTTTGGATACTCGTTTGGATGAATAAGTACCAACTCACGATGTTGCAAAGATAATATAGTATTTCCTCTGAAAATACGTGATTAACCTATACTTTGCTTATTCTTTATTCCCTGAAATTGTTTCAAAAGTACTTAATATTTTAAACTACCGTAATTGAACACGAAGCTACTTGATGGAACAAGTGTTTTACTATTATTCCTAGATGAAAATGTATCCCGAATCCAAAGTCGGCACAGGTTGCGTATATGTCTTCAAACAATCAGTTTTCATTCATCCTTCATGTTTCTGTGTGTCTGTTTAATTGTTTATGTGTCCATTTTGGTATGTTCTCGTTGTTGTTCCCTGTTGTTTACCGAAGCTGTTTCGTCTAATGTCCATCGTTTATTGCAGTCGTTGGGATGTGTCTCGCTGTGTTAAGTACAAAGACTGTGTTGCTGGATTTTTTTTCTAAAACACACTGACAAAATTTGTAATTAATAATTATTATTGTGATAATGATTATCTTAAATAACAATAACCCCCATATTGTTACCGCTGCTTTCAAGAATTCGGACATTGATTCTGGTATTTGGTCATGCAGCAACATCAAGAATATGACCTTGATATAACGATATGCGTCTTTGAAATCGTGTATAACCACACTATAGTTCCTGTTTTCAAATAGTTCTTCCGTCGTTACATCATTTCTAATATTGAAACGATATGAGCTAATGCACGTACTATATCAGATGATAGAGAATCATGTATCTATTTATTGAGAGATCAAACCATCAAAACTTCATCGGACATAAAATCGATGACTTAGTGACGTATTATCATCAAGTTCTGTCGTCCATTTTGATTGATGATTTGGTTAGCTATCTTCTGGATGCAGTCTTTCGGTAATCATCATGATTGTCGATAATCCCCGAGATTTTACGATATTACTTAACGTCTGCTGATTACGCTGATTGATGATACTTTTTACACACTGACAGATAGATGGCGGAAATAATACCTAGAACCTGTAACGTCTATCTATGAAATCCGGTATATTAAATAATAACGGATGACGTTGTCAAGTATGATTCATTATAACAAAGTCAAATATCAAATCATTTCATTTCGCAAAGTAACAACCCTTTTAAAAAGACCGTTATAAAGATACGATAGCGTTTGTCAGAGGATCTCATTTGGCTTTCTATGACAAATATGGATGATGACCATATTCCCATACACAGTACAAAATCAATTTCATTCATTATTTGTTATTTTTACGTCCCCTAGCCTTGGCGAGGGGCTAAAGATAACACAACGAAATTCATGAATTCTATAAAAAAGAAATTGATAATCTTTTTATCATGTGAAATTAAAGACAGTTATTTTGTGATTAGAAATGACTTCCAAATATTGAAATTTCAATGCGATGTGATTTCTTGCGAATAACACACAAACTTGCTCACATGCTTGTCAGACATGCTTCTCTTACTTTCATATCCGGTCATACTATACATATGAGGTATGCAATGAAAATAATGATGTGTTTGCAAACGTCACATAAAGCTCATATTAAGAAGTTGGACTGCGGATACTATATGTAGTGTCCCCGAGGGCATGTAGCCAAGTCAAATTCGAATAGGGTTGATTATTTCTGTCCATGCTGAAATTCTATCCGTTCTTAAATGATTGAATTTGAAGACGTTTTCAACATTTGAACCACTTGATGAATGTCACTGCTGGTGGACCAGGAGTCCCCAAGGGCACATGTAGCTTTGGCTGATCGTCTGTCTCTTCAACGCATTCGAAAATTTCTGTTATCAAAAAATCTTAAAATTTCTAAAAGTGGGTCCTGTAGCATCATATCCGAACCATCCTGCTACATTTTCGGTACATTTTTGGACATAATATTTTTCAACCTCTTTGCCCTATTACATTGTTTAGATTGAGGATCACTGACGAGGGTTAAATACGCGAAACGTGCATGTCTGGTCCATGCTGAAATTGTATCTGTTCTTAAATGATGTTATTGAATTTGAATACGTTTAACATTTGAACCACTTGGTGAGTGTCACTGCTGGTGGAAAAGGAATCCCCGAGGGCACATTTAGCCAAGTTCGATCAACTTCGATTGATCGTCTGCCTCTTCAACGCATTCGAAAATTTCTGTTATCAAAAAATCTTCAAACTAAAATGTGGGTCCTGTAGCATCATATCCGAACCATCCTGCTACGTTTTCTATACATTTTGGACATAATATTCTTCACACTCTTTGGCCATATTACTTTGTTTAGATTGAGGATCGCTGACGAGGATTAAGTACCCTAAACGTGCATGTCTGGTCCATGCTGAAATTTTATCCGTTATTAGATGATGCTATTGAATTTGAAGTCGTTTAACATTTAAGCGCATTCGGAAATTCTTGTTTACAAAATTTTCTCGAAATTTCTGAAAAGTGATTTCCTGAAGCATCATATCCCACCCATCCTGCTACGCATTTGGTATATATATTTTTTTACATAATTGCCCCAGTCTTTGGCCATGTTACATTGTTTGGATTGAGGATCACTGACGAGGGTTAAGTACCCGAAACGTGCATGTCTGGTCCATGCTGCAAAATCTGTTCTTAACCGATGCTAGGAATTTGAAAACGTAACACAACAAGTCTATAATGTTAAACGTCTTCAAAATCATTTGCATAGTTTAGAAGCAGATTTATTAACAGTGTGGACCAGACATGCACGTTTCGGGTATCTAACTCTCGTAAGTGATCCTCAATCCAAACAATGAAATATGGCCAAAATGTGTGATAATTATGTCCAAAATATACCGAAAGACGTTGCAAGATGAATGGGATATAATGCTACAGGACCCAGGTTTCATATATAATAAATGATATAACAAAACATGTACAAAATGATCAACACTGCAACAATGCCTTAACCATTTAAAAAAATAACCAAAAATGAAAAACTTGAGAGGATTTTTTTTTATACCTACTAATTTCAAGTCGGAAAGGGTTATCTACTATTTGGACAAAAAAAAAGACAAATAAATGTTCAATTTCTTCAAAGACAAAATTTAAGAATCTGACAGATGAACGATATCAAATAACAAAGACATTGAGAGCAGTGGCCATCCTGAATTTCAATAAACAAATAGCTCTTTTGTCATACCATATGGACGAAACGAGTAAAATTATAGTGTTGTAGCAGGCACAGAAGACGTCATAGCGAAATGAACATATTGATACAGCGGGGTCCCAGTCATGATCATATATCATCACTCTTGATATGTAGGCTTTTATCATACTGTCAATATGCTCCTACAACCAGATAATAAGCTTTGTGCTGACGTCCAGCCTCTCCTAATTGCTTCCACCATTTAGCTATAGTAATAATAAGTATTTTGTATTATGTCCCGGTCATTTTTTGAAATCCAACCCATTAGATCCTGCAAAAACACACACATAAACACTCACGAACTCTATTATAAGAAATTTCCTATAAGGGATTGAAAAAGGAAAATGGGATAAAAATCCAGGCTAGCTGGATAATGTTAAAAGTTTCTAACAAGAAAATACGAAATCAGATTTTTGGTTTCTATATGGACTTATATGATTTGAAATGAATGTAGAATTTTCCTGTATATAACAGTATGAATATTTGTGAATGGTGTTGCATGCAATCAGGAGACGCTGACTCTCCCGGGCACCTGGTCTCACTTCGGAATTTTGTTCATTCCGAGGTTCACAACCGTTCCTATGGAAAATCTAATGATTTTGCCTTGCCTTCTCGACTATGAGACTGAATAACTGATGGGTACTTCTGTAATATTTATTTTTCAGAACATATCTAAATATTTCCCATCGATATAAGAACAAAATATTTTCTAACTTTGGCCTCATTAACTCTCGCAATGTCACGACCATACACATTGATACATCGGTCCTTGGGTCTTGATATGCTTACTTAGTGTCAAATCTAGAGCGAATCTTTGGATAAAGTGATCTTGAGATAAATTCATTAAGTTAACTTGGCCTAGTGGGACCACTTCTGTATTAACTTAAGTCTAAAGGGTGCCTTTCAATATTACCAAGAACTCCCAATTCACTGAATAAATCATCGATAATATGATTAAGTTTTTCCCATCAAAGTGATATTTCTTGTATAATGTAAGTACACCACTGATTCCTGTTGAAGGGTGAACGACTGCATAAAAAGAAAATAAAGTATTTCTTCGTTGCAATGCAGAATCCAGATCGAAACAGCTCAATTCTCAGATATCATCTTAACGTGACCAATATTTTTTTATATTCAGACTTGATCAAGTGTTTTCTATATAGTTTTGCAAATAATTTGCGTATTCAAGATTACATACCCTTTTGTAATAAAAAGGCTAGATCATGTATTTTTGTAGTTCTATGTTTTTAATCTTTCCCGCATATTAAGAACTTGACGGATAAAGGTTACAAGCAATTCATATTCACATATTATTTTAGCGTTTTGTCATCGACGCCAAGTGCTTCCCTCGCTTCGTTTATGTGTGACATGCTATTTCAATGCGTCGTAGAAAAAAACTGTAGTGCTTTCATTTTTTTTTTTTTTTGCAAATTACCGATCCATATGCCATTTATTTCACGTGCAATGTATAAATACTAAAGGTCAATCTTATTTCTCTTCGTACCATCGATATATGGTTAGTTGTGCGCTGTATGTTTCATGGGTTTGAATTGTTCCACCATACACTATTAACCATTGAAAATTGAGCGTTTTTAACGAAAAGCATGCAACAGTTGACGTTATATTAATAATTTTGTTAACGTTATATTAATAATTTTGCACTGCTCATATCACATAAAGCTTTATATGAATATAAACTACCCTTATTGCTGATTACTTCTATGATTCTTGATATCATATGGACAAATCCTGTCAGTCAAACATGATGCTCAAAGTTATAGCAGTACATGGCATGGAGGAGTTGAATGACCCCTTCCCCCCCCCACATGTTACTTAAATTTGACATCATTCTCAAATGATTTGCTCCATAAACTATATGTCTTTTTATTGTGTATATCTTATTCTATAATCTGTGCAAATTATTTGAAGGTTCACCCGATGCAATTCCAAAATATGACGTCAAAGTTTTCTTACCCAATAAATACAGCACTCTTTTCTTTGCCCATATCAAGTCACACGACCTCTTACATTCACATCCGGTCATACTATACATTTGAGGTATACAATGAAAATAATGGGCTTTTTCAAGACGACAAGCTAATTATTTCTTCTTCCAAAAATCAAATCTCATAGTTATTTTAATTATAAAGCTCGCATAATGAAGCTGGAACCCATCTGTCCCCTACTTAAAAAGTTATTCCTGGCCAAATTCCAAATGCGACACTGCGGATACTATATATAGTGTATCCTAATGGATTACAATTTTTTCTTTATCCGAGAAAAAAATTGTGTCGATATGAGTTTTTAATATCTTTCGCAACTTGTGATACTAGATATTTTGTGTTACGCACTATACATTTGTCGCGACACACCGTCAAATGATACCGTCATTTCTTAACCACTATATTTACATTATATGGCAATAATAGGAAATACATATATGATCAATAGGAGCTATTTACGAAGCACAAGTACTAAAATGGTACATCAAATGATTGAATAAAGGCTTGAAATTATTCTTAAAAGTCTGTTGTCATGGCAACGACAAACTTCTTGTCGTCATGACATATTTTTGTTGCGTCGAAGCTCAACGTTTTACCACAAACAATTGAAATGTCCATGTAAGCTATAATATTTTTAATAGGTATTAGTTTCTATGGTAACCACCTTGTGGTAGATTTAAGATATTTGATTTACTTTGACATTTTTAGAATGTGATACCCCTCATTATAATGTAAACCTCTTATCTGTATTACAAAGGTGCATCACATCCACAACAGCCTTTTTCCTGCATAAATGAAAGCAGCATCAATGTTTATGGCAATCAATTTTTTTATATTTCAATCGAACATATCTTTAATTGGTTTTTTAAAGAAACAGCAGATTTAAGAACTTTTTTATGATATAAATGGTTACCATAGCAACCAAATATAAAAATTTAAATTGAGGGGAATATGTGCGTATATGGTTCAACCATACGGTACAGTATTCGCCTTTGAAAATTTAGCGTTCTTTTGGTACGCTTTTTCGATATAGTAACTTTCATACTTTTTTGGCATACTACATTGTATAGATTTGAGGTTCACTTACGAGTGTTAAGTACCCGAAACGTGCATGTCTGGTCCATGCTGCCAATTTATCTGTTCTTAAATTATGCTATTCAATTTGAAAACGTTGAAAATTTATACCACTTTGTGAGTGTCACTGTTGGTTGAGTCCCCGAGTGCACATGTAACCAAGTTCGATCAATTTCGGTTGATCGTTTCTTCAACGCATTCTAAAATTTCTGTTATCAAAATTTCTTGAAATTTCTAAAACTTGGGTCCTGTAGCATCATATCCCACACATCCTGCTACGTCTTTCGGTACGCTTTTTTTTGGCATATTACATTGTTTAGATTTGAGGATCACTGACGAGGGTAAATACCCGAAACGTGCATGTCTGGTGATTGCTGCCAGTTTATCTGTTTTTTCAATGATGCTATTCAATTTGAAGACGTTTAACATTAACGAAAGGCAAGCAATAGTTGACGTTTTAATAATAATTTTGTATAGCTCATATCACACAAAGCTACACATGAATGAAAGTACCCTTATTGCTAATTACTTCCATAATTTTGATACAATATGGACAAATCCTGCCATGCTGCTCAAACTTATAGCAATACATTAGATGACATGGGAGAGGTGCATGAACCCCAAAGTAACTAAAATTTGACATCCTTCTCACTTTGCTTAATAAACTATATGTCTAATTATTGTCAATATTGTATATTCCTTATTCTATTATCTGTGCAAGTTATTTGAACTTTCACCCGAGTCAGTTCAAGAAATATGACGTCAAACTTTTCTTACCTAAATACAGCACTCTTTTCTTTGCCCATAGCTAGTCACATGACCTCTTACTTTCACATCCGGTCATACTATATATATGATGTATACAATGGAAATAATGGGCTTTTCTCAAGAAGACAAGCTAATTATTTCTTCTTCCAAATATCAAAATCATAGTAATTTCAATTATAAAGCTCACATAATGAAGCTGGACCTCATCTGCTCACCATTTAAAAAGTCATCCCTGGCCAAATTCTAAATTCGACACTGCGGATACTATGTAGTGTAACCAATGTCTTCCAGTCGCACATGTAGTTGCATTAATGACTTGTTGGAGATATATTCCACCAGTTTCAATTATTGTTTTCTTGTACACTGTGCAGCAAAAGAACCAATGTAAATGTGGAAATGTTTCTTATTTAGTACATGTAAATACTTTCTGGAAATTTTACAAAAATTATTGTCAGCTTCTTTTGAAATTCGGACTCATACAAGCAACAGGGTATATTACCTGCGTTTTATGGTGACATAATTTACAAAATAAGAAGGATCAAAGGTAGACAGCATAACCATTGAAAATGCGTCGGAATCATCAAACGCCTTTTATACCGTGGATATGATCCTAATGTCACCAGACAGACACTAGGCTTGGTATTTGACCAATTTACAGTCTTGTACCAGCGCATTCTTAAGACTTGCACTGACTGTGACGACGGGACTACATGACGGGCCCTGTCCAAACCTCTTTAGAGAAGACAGAGACCCGACCCGATATCAGTCGGACTCCTCGGGTGATAACATACATGAGCTCGCTACACCCGGCAGAGCACTGATTGTATTACGTACGCCCTCTTTTTATATCCATTTACATATTCATCTGTGTTGCTTGGGCCCCTGCGTTTTGCGGTCTTATTTGTGTGTGGTCATCTAACAGTGAGGAGGATGTTTTACATCACAATTGTACGTTCTTAGAGACCTCTGGGTAATCGGAAAATTGGGAGGGTATGCGCGCGTAAACCAGGATAACAAACACCGTCTGCTACTTGCGTGGCAGATGGCCGTCCTAAGTCGGCACCGGTTTCCCATTGGTCTCGTTGGTTTGTGTTGTATTTAGTGTTTAATATTTCTATGGTGCGAGTTGGTGTTCCTTGTTCCTTTTGAGTCTCTTTCTGTGGATGTCTGCCCTGTGTTTTTGCATTGGGTGTTTTGGAGTTTTGCTGTGGGTGCTGTAACCTAGTGTTGTTTGAGATCCCCTCCTTTCTTTTGCTTTGAACGAAACAATATCAGATTCTTACATTGCAAACATTATAAATCGGTTTTAACATGAAATAAGCCTATTTTACAAAGTTGACTTGAGAACATTATAATGAGGTTGAAGTACTTACAAATTTAGAACTTCACGTTGCAAGACTGGATTTAAAATCCAGGGTACTTAACAGTAGCATTTCCATTTAAATACAAAGATCAAAGGTAAATATTTTTTAAAGAAGAGACATTACCAGTTATGAAACAGTCGCATTTTATTATGACCGTTTAACCGTAAGGTAAGGAGTTAAATTTTTTATTTGTAATGTAACATTCAATGTTTGAGATCGAAAGTAAGATTTTACATCCATTTAGGGTCATTATGTCATCATATCATAAAATCATAGATGTGTTACAGGTGCATATATAAGTTTTGTTAGTTCTATATGATTAGAAGGTAGACAAAAGCCAAAGTGCACGTTTAAGTTACTTCTTATAAGGTCTTTCTGAAATGAATTTCTTCAAATGAATAATTTATTTCTCCTTTCATCAAACTAATGCATTTGAATTTTGTTTGTACTATACGCGATTTAATGCAGTCTGAGTTTCCTACAAAATGAACAGACGTCACATGATCTCCTTTGCAATTCTTTTGAGAAATCAGAAAATGGCTTTGTCAGACAGTGTTGGTCTTTAACCATCTAAATACTAATAAAAAATGACTGTTGATAATACAGAGTCGTGCATTTTCCATCGATGGATGGAAGAAATCTACGAAGACGTTGGATGAAACTGGCACCCATCTTACTGTCAAAACATGCAATAAAGCAATGGGATAATCAAGAATGGATACATGTCTTTAATGAAGTGATGGTTTTGGCTTTAATTTAATAAATTTTCTTTAGCTTGATAGTCATATTCCCAGATTGTCATCGCACGGTATTCAATTTTTATCGACGATAAGATCCTTCTACAGTTACTAGCATCTTTTAAAGCATTGCACTATGATTAACCGTGACGACAGGATTCCATGGTGGTCATTGTCCAAATCACTACAGGAAATACTTGATTCCTGCTCTACTGTCCTATCTGAAAATCGACCGGACTTCTCGGGTGGTTGGTTATGAGCGTGCTTTAGTCAGCAGAGCACAGACAGTTTTCCGTATGCCTATTGCTTTTGATATCTATTTACATCGTTTTTGTGTTACCTAGGGCCCCTACTGTCTTGTTTGTTGTGGTACCGTCCTTACAGTGAAAAGGGTTTTTTACTTTACAAATCAGCTGTATATTTCGGAAGACCTCTGAGTATCCGGGAGTGTAGGCACGTTATCCGGATAACCACGTCATTCGCTATTATGCGGTCATACAAATCCTCTACGTGTGTATTTTCATTCTTGTTTCATGTTTTGCTGTGTCAACTTTAATTGTTTGTTGGATCATTCCTTTGCCCACTGTTGCTTTTGAAGTTGTTTTTCTTATAGTTGTTGCTCCCTGTGGTTGTCTTCCGCTGTTGTCATTGCAAAAGGGGGGTCTTGTTTGATATTCCTATCTCATTCTTCAATTGTTTTATTTAATAGTATATGAAAGGGTGAATATCAAAATATAATATGCATTGTTTCTTCTCATCGCCACCAAAGATACTGCTATTGTTGATTGTGCTGTTAATTGACAAGGCTTGTTTTGTCATTATCTTATTTTTGCATACAGCGAAACATTCAAGGAAAATATTAATTCCTTTTATCGCCGTAGAAAAAATGTGACGAAGCTGTATAATTTGGTTTTTGTTCACGTTCAGACGTTTGGAATATAGGCAAAGAGTTAAATATAAGGAAAGTTGTCATCTGCATCTAACTGGAAATGGTTTGAAAGAGATGTAATACATTAAGCTTTAAGGTAATCATCTAATAATATTGATTAGGAACAAGCACTTTCCGCTCGCCCAGCAATATTAGCCATTCTAGCAATGAAGTATACGCTCTGTATAAATACTCGGTGCCAATGAATATCTCAGACTACGTATCCTTAACGTCCCAGACCAACACTGCACGATAAAGGATTTTGTCATTGATTTCTCTGTCCAGGACTTTTCGACATTTTGTGCAAATATCAAAAAGGCTTTTATAATACCGAGGATTTGATTCTTATTATTATGTAAGTTCATTTGGTTTATTTAATTCATATAATATTTAAGTATTGGAACCTCATTCCCTAGTATAACGTAATTTTATTTTGACAGGTATGTTGCTCATCATTGAAAATTAACTTTGGCCTTTATTATTGCAAATAGTGATAGGATTTTTTTTTTTTTTTTTTTTTTTTTTTTTTTTGGTGGGTAGGGATGGTAACGCTTTCGAAGAAAAAAATCATAGAAGATTCATTGGAATTTGAAATTGAATGTTTGAAAGAATGGGATACTTGAATGTTAATATTCTCATCAAAACATTCGTATTTATCTCAAGAATGAGTTCGCTTCATGCGCATCATTAATTCTAATTCATTTTTTTTTTTTATCCTCTTTCATTTTATCTATTATTTTATTTCCTTTTTTAGATGCTATTTGATTTTGCTATCCTCAAAATCTTGAAAGTTGAAAATAATTATTCACAATACGTTAAACTGAAATCTGTATCGAGAAAATAGTTTTGACTAGTTATAGTGAAAGAAGATCAGCAGTCATGAATTCTCTGAAATATTGGATGGCGGATGAGATGATGACATTGTTGATCCTGATGTTCATTGTGGAGAGGGTTTGAACTGTGAAAGAATCAAGATATCTATATAAACTTCAGCATTGATATAACAAATAAAATACTGTATGTAGGGTAAACTTCGCCCTCGTTTTATTTTTGTCCATTTCGCCTACTACACTGAGGGCGAATAAAATTTAACATTAAGGAATTCTTACCAAATTGTGTAAGTGGGCGAATTCAATACTGCGAATATGTCACCTATCTAAATTGGACGAAAATTCAAGAGCTTTCTTCAGTATCTAAAAATCGTAATCAGCAAAGGTGACTTACAATTGTTTTTTACCTTTCAGTAAGTGAAGAATCTAGCATTCTCTTAACAAAGCATATTTTACTTCTCCGAAAAAAATGACTTCGTTAGCACTTGGAAATCTATTCAGTATGGAAGGCGCATGTGACATTTATGAAAAAAGGGAACGAAAATCATTATATACTGATGGTTCATTTAGAGGTTTTAGATGTATGTCTTTCACTTAAGACCTCCATAATGATGAATTAAAAACAAAGAAATAAAATGTTATTTTTCACTTTTGGTTTTGATTGCTTTCTTCATTATCTTTTTTATGCTTTAAACACTCATCTCACAGGAAAAATGACTTCGGTCAATGGAATATGCAAATACCGCAAAGAGACATAAAACAGCATTAAATAATAAAGTTTGCAAACTGCTAGCATCTATTAAGTAACAGATTTAAGACATAAATTATTTGCAGTGAAATGGCACCTTAATGTTTAGATATAATACTTTCTTTGTCTTTTCTTAAATCAATCCAGTAATAAAACTAAAAATCTTTGATAGCGGTATATTCTTGTTTCTAGTGTATTTTTTTTTGTATCCAGCATATGCTGCTGCTTTTACTAAAATGCTTCATTGTAATAATGTGAGATTTTTTTCTTTCAAATGGGTTTTAGTTTTGCGATTTATCTTTCCAAAGATTTTAAAGAAATGTTAAACGTCTTCATATTCAATAGCATCACTTAAGATGCAGATAATTTTGCAGAATGAACCAGACATGCACGTTTCGGGTACTTAGCCCTCGTCAGTGATCCTCAATCTAAACAATGTAATATGGTCAGAGTATGAAAGTTATTACGTCTAAAAATATACTGAAAAACGTTACAGAGTGGATGGGATATGATGGTACAGGACCCATGTTCAAGAAATTTCAAGAAATTTTGATAACAGAAATTTTCGAATGCGTTAAAGAAACGATCAGCCGAAGTTGATCGAACTTGGCTACATGTAAGAGACATTCTTTCATTTTTCATCTGAGAAACGAAAAGTGGTGATAATATATAAAGAAGTGATTAAATTAACTGGAGTTTGCACGCATGTTCTTGCCAATAGAATGTCTTCATCATTATTTATAATTACTTTATTATAATTATTGGTAATGAACTGAAAAATAAGGTGGAGCAAATAAATTCTAGTAATTATCTTTAACACAATTTGCAATAAACTTACTTTCCTATCTTACAGATCAGAGATGATGAACAAAACAATATCCATCATTACACTGAGTGATTCTAGGAATGGTTCACCATACAGTACTTATGAAGTGTATGGGAATAACACACTGGCAGTGTCTACGAGGGACGACATGGCATACACTCCAGAGATATTTAGTGCATTAATCCTGAGAAACCATTTGATACCAGCAATGTCCTATGTATGCTTGCTGTTACTGATCGGGATCCCGGGAAATGCCTTAGTTTGCTATGTTTACCAACAAAAGTGGCGAAAAAGGAGAAAAACTTCCACTTTATTTATTCTAGCTTTGTCTTGGTTCGATCTGATCAACACTCTAGTCTCATTGCCCTTCGAAATAGCGTTGATGAAAAACTTTCTAAACTTTGATCATCCTTTCCTTTGTAAATTTTCCAGATATATCACATTTTTTATGAACGCGTCTTCCTCTGTAGTACTTCTAGGGATCGCTGTGGATCGCTTCATTGGTATCTGGTGTTCCGTAAGAACAAAGCCGTTCGGAATATCTCGAGCAAAAGGAACCATATTGCTGGCCCTTTTTATAGCTTTAATCACGTGTTGGCCAGCTCTTGTGTTATTTGGAAGTCAAACAGTCATGGTGTCAGGGATAGAGACCAAAACATGTGGGATAGACAACAAATTCATGGGTGAAACACTAAGAAAGTACCCCTTGATATATGGAATGTACCTAATGGGTTCAAATGTGATTGTTGACTCTGTTTTTATCATCATTTATTCACTAATAGGTAGCAAAATCTATAGAAGAAGACGTTTTGGAAGTAGTACGCAAACTGTGCGAGCACCGACCTCTTTCATTTTCAACAAAAAAAGACCAAGTGTTTATTCTTGTACAAGCTCAACTTTCTATGACGAGGAAACGACGTCATTAACAAGTGCTAGTAGGAATAAGATCAATTTTGTGGCAAGGTTGGTGAAAGAGGACGGAATGAATGGTTCCGACACTACCTTACAACGTTACGGATCTCTGAGACGAAGCTTCAAGTCCCGTTGTAAATTTCCGAGTACTCACTCCGTCCCTGAAGACGAAATTGTCAATGTCAAACTAAACGAGACAAATAATGAAAAACAAAAGTTCCTTGATGTTGCTCGTCCGATAAGGTCTGCTAGTCTGCCGAATTGCAATATGATAGTTCACAAAGACAAATCAAATGGCTCTACCAAAATAAGGACTTGGAATTTCCGAAGCCTTCCCCGCACAGTGTCCAATGTAAGCCATGCATCTAGTACGGAAAATAATGCCATAGGACGTTATGGCAGAACATATCACACCGGGAAGACCACTTTTATGCTTTTCCTGGTCACTCTAGCGTATATATTGACATTCGTTCCTTATTGTATTATCTACATTCTCAGAATTTCTAATGATAATTACTATGGTACTCTAAGTGACGTCGAGAAAAATTTCTATCAACTCTTTCTGCGATCTTATCTATTATCTAGCGCTATAAATCCTATTATTTATAGCTTTCTGAACACTAGATTTAGGAGGGAATGCTTCTCGATAATAAAGAATATTATTTGCTTAGTGAGAATACGCTGTGATAGAAGTAAAAGTCAGAATAAATGATTCAGTCAGACTGTTAGAAGAGGGCCAGAAGTTAAATTGTTTGCGTTGTTGATGTTTTATTCATGCTACTTTATTTCGTTATGCGAATAAATCTTTTGTTTTCAATGTACTAATTCATTCTGCCATGTAGTAGAGTTTTCTATCGAAAGACGTCATAGATTTACTTGGTATTTGAGAAGAAAATGTTACAATCGCAAATTACAGTTTCAGTACGAACAGAGATGAGGAATATGTCTGTATTATAAATGTGTCTCTGTTGCTTGATTACTCCTAGCACGCTTTCATCTCGATAAAAGATATTTCTGGGAAACATGCAGCTATTGAAATGACGCATTCAATAGTTACATAACAAAATGTTACGTCTTCAAATTCATAGCATCATTTAAGAACAGATCAATTTGCAGCATCGACCAGACATGCACGTTTCGGGTACTTAACCATCGTCAGTGATCCTCTTTCCAAACAATGAAAAACTGTGAAAGTAATTCCGAATGACGTTGCAGGATGGATAGGATATGATGCTACAGGACCCACTTTTCAGACATTTCAAGAAATGAATTGATAAAACATTTGAAAGTTGCAGTCCAAATATCATACAGTCACATATTAAAAAGAAACTACTTTATGCTCGATAAAAGTTAACACCAATAGATAAAGTTCTTTAACAATACCAAGCTGCAGTGACATCATTGGAACACACTCGCATGGTCGGAACAAAAGATGGAATTAACCAAACCAGCACCACTAAAATAAACATCAAACAAGTACCTATAAGCTATTCAGTCTCAAAGTCGAAAAGGCAAGGCAACATTATTAGAATTTCCATTGGAACGGTTGCGAACCTCGGAATGAATAATATTCCGAAGGGAGACCAGGTGACCGGGGAGAGTCAGCGTCTCCTGTTTGCATGCAACACCCGTTGCAACAGCTCCATGAAAACTTGTCAGATTCGGTGAGTGTCTCGATATACATATTGATGCAATTTCTTGTTTGGTGATGATGACAGCCATTCAATCGCAATCCAGAATGTCACTGATAGTTAAGGAAAGGGGAGCAAAAAAAAAGGTAAGGTAGGGTTTCAAGTCTCGTTCGCTTGAGCCTCACGCGACTTCTACAATCAACTCCATGGCGAGACATGTATAATCTAGTGCATTCTCAACTCCCTTGGGAGCATACAAGCAGAGCTGCCGTATAGGCGCTTATGCTTTTCATTCACATTACAAGCTTGTCTCATCTGCCAGGTACCCGGTTTACTCCTGGGTGGAGAAAGTGCAATGTAGTGTAAAGTTGTTTGCCCAAGGCTACAATGGTTTGCAATGATCGGCGATGGTTTGATTCGAATCCACGACCTATGGGTTCGTAGTCCACTGCGCTAACCACTACGCTACCACCACTACTACATCTGATAATGCTTTTATTATATCCCCGTAGCGACCGAAGAACTTCCAAAATAATGATGTCAGTCATGGTGTAATATAACCCATAACCCTGAACAAGTAGCTCACTTGCATTTTTAACATTATCATCAACTTGATAAGTAAACAAAGCAATGGCAAAAATGAAAAACTAATGAAAACAAATAGAGGAAGAACGGTAAATTAACATATCTAACACGGCAATTTGCTACGTTCTTACCAAACGTTGAGGTTATCCATGTGCACAATCCTACTACTTAAAGTACAACTAAGAATATTTACATTACAAGTAGATTCCCCATTAGGCAACTAGAATTACATTCCAATAACTTGGGTTGCTATTGTGACGTCACGTTCAAGTTTTGCATTTAGGGAGAATTTACCAACGTTAGAATACATTTCACTCTGTTGCAGGCAAAATGCACGATGTACATGCAAATAAAAATGAACGATAATTAGAAGAATAAATCTAAATATAAGTAATGACTGTCGTACGTTTGGTGTTCATGGGTGTATAATTCTGGACGGACACGTGCAAATTTTCCGAGTAATTTGCACGTGACCAACCAGAATTACACACCCATTAACAGTCATTTTTAATAATCAATCCTTAAGCTATCCTTCTTGATTTCATATCTTGGTACTTCGTGTATGTACACAAACAATTTTAAGCTGTTCAGCACTGGATCATAAATCTAAAAAAAACTTATGACGTCATTTACTCAAACGAAATACTTTTTTTTACTTTAATATTTAAAAAGGCTAGAAATCAATTCAAATATTTTCAAATATGTTAATGCTGATTTAAAACAAATGCGAGAAAATCAGAATAGTGCCATCTTATGATGGTATCATCAAATTGCAAATTGATAATAAATCAAAACCATGACAGAAGGAGAGAATAATTATCATCTTCCATCACCCAAATGTTCCTACCAAAACTTTAGAAAAGATCAAGTGGACAAAGCTTTTTATTTGATTTTTCATGTACAATAAAACTGAAGACGACGGATCTTATCAAAAGAATGGGAATCTTGATCTATCCTCTTACCTTCTCCGGCTAGTGGTTGCGATCCTACAGCTTATAAATACTCAACTTTTCTCTGTGCCAGGTTTAATTGTTCTTGTCCATCACTTTTAAGTATTTTGAAAAAAAAAAAGTATTAATCAAAGAATTATATATTGTAGATTAGCATCACATATGATCATTAAGCGTATATTCAACAAGATACAAATCACTGCTGTAACAATTTACATCTAATGTATTCAGGATTATTTTCTTGTTCTCGTGCTGAAATAATGGCTGATACTAGACGTCAAATCAACTCTGATTTTAAAAGGAGAGCTATTTATCCAATTGCTTTCATTTTCACTTATGTTAACATTTGAAATCAAACTCCTGATTTTGTTTCGATAACGAACGAAATCATAAAAAAGGTAAATGATAGTTAATGCCATAAGTATTCTAGAAGTAAATGGAAAATATCAAACCCCAAAACAAGGAGGAATACATTAGCTGCTTTATTATCAGCCACAGACGCTTAAGCTGTTATTAATAGGCAACCCTTGGGACATATTCTATGACAACTTTGAACTTAGGAATAAGGTACAGACCTTTCACCGAAACACGAAATATAACAAATAATATGAAGAGGCCCAAATGAATCCATTGACAACTTTGGACGGCCATCAACCATATTAATTACAGATAGCGTAATTATCCGGATTACGTGCACGTAACCCTCCCACGTAACCGAATACAAAGGGGTTATCAAAGCACACAAAAGTTATTTTCAAAGATACGCTTTTAAAAGCAGATCTGTTTCATTAATGATAAACAAAGCGGACATTATCATATTAAGGGAAATCAGAAGAGGCTGCACAAACTTTTTAGCCATATTCCAAGTCATAATGAACCCATCAAATGTAAAGATGTAATCCATTACAATGTAACTCTAGATTAAGTAATATACGCTTGAAGCTATGGAATATATAAATGTAACATAATAGAAAAGGAGATGACATGTTGTACGACATAGTGATATAGGTAATTTAAAATTCCAATCAAGTTAATGGTTCTAAACGGCCACAAAAGCAATGCCATGATTAAAATCTTTAAAATCAATACTCAGGTGACGGTAATGCCAGTTTCAATGAGTTTTTTCCTCTTTAAAGAAAGACATCATTGCGAAATAGAAAAAATGAAACAACATGATTCATAATCATAAAAGACTAGTTACATCCATGGTATTCCATGTTTCTCAGAATAGATTTATTTTCAAAAGCCGCTTGTTGATGTATGCACGCCCTGTTGTTCGAGGTACCAATCAAACATTTTGCGTACATTGAATGCTTTTAACGTACTTATTTAAATTTAAGGGGAACATGCCAAAATTATGGTGGCTGATTTGTGCCATGTCGCGTTGTCGCGTTGTCGCGCCGCGCTTTGTCGCGTTGTCGCATTGTCGCGTTGTCGCATTGTCGCGTTGTCCCATTGTCGCGTTGTCGCATTGTCGCGTTGTCGCTTTGTCGCATTGCCGCGTTGTCGCGTTGTCGCATTGTCTCGTTGTCGCATTGTCGCGTTGTCGCATTGTCGCGTTGGCGCCTTTAAAATGATAGAAGGAATGTATTTTCAACTGAACCGTTTAGATTCATTCATAAATTAAATGTTTGAAACAAAAAGGGTATATTTTCTACTTTATTTTGGGGCAAAATGCCTGTTTTCCGTTTAAAAATAACAGATTTCTGGACAAATTCTATAAATTCATTATCTTAAGTAGAATTAGAGATTCAAAGCTACTTTCATATAGAAAATAAATTATCTTATCAAATGAAAGTAAAAATAATTTAATAATTCATTTAAATCAGTGTTTTGGGGTAAAATGTCATGCAATTTCACGCAAAAAAAACACTTATTTTGAGAAAAAAAATACTATTTCTTTTAATCTGCCTGAATTGACACATTTTAGCTTTGATAGGTATTTGAATTTATATGAGAACTGAAATTCAATTTCTATGCTATTTTGGGGCAAAAACCCCCTTATTCTTGTGCAAAAATCACTTATTTCTTTGAATGATTTTAAAAATTGATATACTTTAGTAATTCAAAGCAGGAAAGGTTTCCTATTACGTAATGATACTAAGTAATCATGTGAAATGAGCTAGAAGGGATTGGTTTGATTATTTTGCTATTTTGGGGGGAATGCCTGAATTTTTATTTTAAATCGCCGATTTCTGAAAAATCTTTGTTTCTTTGAAATGCTACATTATTTATGAGATTCAAAAGTGTAACCTTGGGTATATCATAATTTGTCCTTAACATATATGAGTTTTAGGTATCATTTATTAATTTCTTTGATATTTTGGGGCAAAAAAAGATATATATTATAAAGGCAGATTAAAAGAAATGGTTACTATTTTCTCAAATTAAGTGGATTTTGTTTGGTTTTTGCATGAAATAAAATATTTTACCCCAAAATACTGATTTAAATGAATTATTACATTCTTTTTACTTTCATTTGATTAGATGAATTATTTTTCTATATGAAAGTAGCTTTGAATCTCTAATTCTAGTTAAGATAATGAATTTATAGAATTTGTCAAGAAATCTGTTATTTTTAAACGGAAAACAGGCATTTTGCCCCAAAATAAAGTAGAAAATATACCCTTTTTGTTTCAAACATTTAATTTATGAATGAATCTAAACGGTTCAGTTGAAAATACGTTCCTTCTATCATTTTAAAGGCGACAACGCGACAATGCGACAACGCGACAACGCGACAATGCGACAATGCGACAACGCGACAATGCAACAACGCGACAATGCGACTACGCGACAATACGACAACGCGACAATGCGACAACGCGACAACGCGACAAAGCGCGGCGCGACAACGCGACAAAGCGCGGCGCGACAATGCGACAACGCGACATGGCACAAATCAGCCACTATACAAAATAGACAATTCGACATTTTAATAGCGTAAACATCAATTAGCGAACATATTTCTTTTATAAATAACCTACCGTATATCGGGAATTTTTCGCGTGGGTCTAATTTTCGCTATGTTTGCGAGCATTATCAAATCGCGAAAAATGAACATAGCGAAAAAAGCACAGATCTTAACTCTTGGTCCTGTTAATATATTAGCGAAAATTAGACGCAGCGAAGAAAAGAAACACCTGTCTAGGGTCATTTTCGCGAAATCTATCCGACGCGAAAATTACCCGATATACGGTATAATGTCTACATGATTTAGCAAAGTCTTGAATAAGCGCTGTACTAATAGTGCTAACTACGCTTAGATATAAATCCAGCTTGAATTAGTGCTAGTTTTACTGTGCTTTTGTACCTATTTGATAATATGAGTAATTTTTTTTTATCTTATATGATATTTAATAAATTATTCTGAAATTAAACAGTATCTCCCTCACGGCATAGCTCAATCCTTAGGTGGCTCTTTGGCATGTATTTAAGGTTAATTTCAACATCCATTTAATATGAGTATTTCCTCTCTCTCGGCCTCGAGTATCACTTATGATAAATTGTTTGTTGCTGTACTAATTTATTACGATAGAGTATATATTTCAATATGATAAACACATACAGTACTCATTTGATACATGGACAACAAATATAATGTGAACATTTTTCAAAGTAGATACCACTCCAAAGTAAAGTGATCTCTCTGTATTAATTAATGAGGGTTCTGTGACATAGATTATGGCTGTGACATATGAAAGCACTGTAACAACTTAATCAAATGTTATGTACAATGTAAAACGTCAAGACATTTTGGTCGAAAAATACATTTCATAGAAATAATAATTTAAGCCATATTACATACAATTCAAACTTTGTGTTGATATTTATGTAAGTAACAGACATGACGGATTGACATATTGATATAAACCTCATTAAATGTCTCTCAGCAAAAACTGGAGAAAATAAGTTGACTCTAGGGAATATTCAAAATGTTCGGTCAAATATTCGGACCAAAATAAATTTCCTCGCACACGAAATGCTTTTTATGAATTATTTATCATTCAACAAAAAATGCAAGGGATTTTCGATACCAAAACATACCACCCCGAATCACTGATTGAGTATTTCCATTTTTTAAATTTCTGCGTTGATATTTTGACAGAAACAAAAAAAACCATTTTATGTGACTATTGGGAATGTTAGCTAGAAATCGAGCTGTCACCTCCTGGTATATATAGAGATGGTAATTCTAGAATGCAAACATTACATTATGGTTATTGATAATGCAAGTTTGGTAAACCTTTAAACCGATACTGGGTAAATTGAAACGTTAATGTACGATTAAATGTTTATGAGATTATATTGGAACTGGAATTCATAGAATAATCGTGTATGTTCTACATGCGCTAAGTAAGTACTAAAATGAACTTTAGCTGCGTCGAAAAATCACTTTGGCTGGAAGCATCACTGATTAGGTTTTAATATCCGAAGCGCGTGTCTGGTGCATAATAGATTAGTTTGAAATTTTCTTCAATAAGATGTAGAGTTGGAACACTTCCGTATTATTTCTAGAAATTTTGAAACTAGGGCTGAAATAGCAAGTTACCGCACCTAGATATTTCAATATTGACAATTAAAAAATTCAAAAACGCATTGATTCAAATGGTATATTTTTCTCTTCTCGTCATTTTCCCGTGATTGTTTCTATGTGGACTGTGTTTGCGGTTTATATTGATCCTCTTGGTTTAAAAATGCCCCCTTTCAATGCCAGTGTTTTACATCCACATACCGGTACTTTTGTTAATTTTATATTTTTTTCAAAATGTAAATTGTCACTAACTTACGGGTGTATGATTGAAAAAAAAGAAGAGGATCATAATTGAGTATTATACATAAAATCAGAGGTGTACAAAACATAAAGCATTCTCTATAAGTTAATTTTAAAGTGTTGCTTTTTATTTAATAATTTGGGTGTTGAACTTGAAAGGCCCATTGGCGACATGTTCTGCCTTCCTCTGGTACTACATGCATATTTTCGTTCAAGACAATTATCCTTATGATATTTTGAACTTACATTTTATTTGGATATGCTACTGAATCGATTCAACAGGAAATTTAGAGCCGCACACTCTCTGCAAATTGTACAAATTTAATTTCAAAAAAATATAATCAGAGGGCGCTATTAAACGAATTTTGGCTGTGTCTAAAATCACTTTTGATGAAGCATCAATGAGGAGGATTTAATATCCGAAACACGTGTCTGGTGCATGATAAGTTGGTTTGAAATTTTCTTCGGGAAGGTATAGAATTGGAACACTTCCGTATTATTATAAATATTCATATAATATAACATATCAGTTATTTTCTCGTTGTGGTCTCACTTCGGAATGTTGTTCATTCCGGGGTTCGCAACCGATTCGATGGGAATGTTCATGATTTTGCTTTGCCTTCTCGACTTTGAGACTGAATAACGGTTAGGTACTTCATTGACGTTTACATGGTGTCCAAGAGTAAAGAGATGAATGAACACTCGATGACTTCTTTCAATGAAAAATGTTCCCAATATAAAATCATCCGGCCATGTTCTGATAAAAGCCGCACTCGACAATTGTTACCTAAATGGTTTATCTCAAACCAGTGTTTCATAATGAATTTATATCTATATGCCAGAGATGAAGTGACAAATAATCAATCAGTTCAACAATCACATCAGAATTCGATTGCTATTCTGAACAATTTTACAAATCCATTTTATCTTAAATTGGGAACATTAGCTCGCCAAATTTAATGTATTGCTTTGTATTATATGATTCATCAGTGAATAGACTGAGCAGAGTACAATAACTTGATTTACCTACAGACATTTTATACAGTATGTAAAGTTGTATAATTAACCATGCAAAAATATAGAAAAAAGTAATATCTCGCATTCAAATTTAAAAGGAAACATTTAACCGAATGAAAATACAATATTACAAAAACTAATAAACCAATTTATTCAAGATCTAATTGTTCATAAAATGTTTTTCATCCTGTTGCATTGCAAGTGCATCCGAAAACGTCCCATCTTTGGAGAGTAAATCTTAAGGTCATGGCCATTAGAGACAAATCTCTTCGGAAATACATGTCAATGTGACCAATGAGTGACCAATGAAGGGTAAGAACTGTCTGTCTCATTCTGTAATGATCTTATTTAAAATTTCAGTTCATTTTGATTTAAGATTTATAACAATCAAGGATCTATAAATTTCCGTTCGATACGTTTAACGATCTTGGCTAGGCCTAAGGAAAGAAGAACATTACCTTACAGTGACCACAGCGGAAGTCAATCTCAAGGACTCATACATCAGCAACATACAAAAGAACAACACACGAAACCATAGTCCACGCACCGGAAGAGATAGATAAACAACAAACAAACATTTTTCAAAAGCATTTATAGTAGAGATTTTTGGATTCTGTTTTGGGGGTTTGTGTTTGACTTCCCTTTCATGAAAGAAGGGAGGAGATCTCCAACAAGACCCCGTTGCAGCATCAACAGCAAACACCAAAACACCCGATGCAAAAACACAATAGACGAGTACAGCACAAGACGGAGACATGTATAAACCGACGAGACCAATGTGCAACCGGTGCCGACTTTGGACGGCCATTTGTCACGCAAGTAGCAAATGGTGTGAGTAGCAACATTCCGTCTTCTCCTGCTTATGGCGTTTTTGTTTCTCAGCTAATAGGGTACGCCAGGGCATGTTCCAAATATGAAGATTTCATCATTAGAGCCAGACGGCTTGCAAGTAAGCTACTTGTTCAGGGTTATATCACAAAATGGCTGAAATCATCATTGCGGAAGTTCTTTGGTCGCAACGGGGATATTATAAAAGCATATCAGATCCCCCTTTCCAGAATGATCAGTGACATTCTACATTGTGATTGAATGGCTGTCGTCATCACCAAACAAGACATACTTACCTGATCTGTAAATCAAAATGTACATCGAGACAACCACCGAATTTGACAGGTTTCCATGGAGCTGTTGCGACGGGTGTTGCATGCAATCAGGAGACGCTGACTCTCCCCGGGCACAAGGTCTCACTTCGGAATGTTGTTCATTCCGGGGTTCGCAACCGTTTCGATGGGAATTCTCTCGATTTTGCTTTGCCTTCTCGACTTTGAGACTGAATAACGCTTAGGCATTTCTTTGAATTTTACTTTAATTCACTAATGTTAAGCAAAGAAACATGAAACATAAGGAAATCATATACACAAAGGAGAACAATTTTCAGGTAGAGCTGACCCTCCTAGAAAATTGTGAAGTTAGTTGAAACATACTTTATTGCAAATGAAGCAATAAGTTGGGTGTTGTCATCCGGATACTATGCTTGAACCTTACTACTTATTCATATATAAACATGTCACTTAAAAATAATATGGATGTGTTCAAATTCTTTACTTTCTTGAAGGAAATTTCAAAACAATTTTAATGCACCAGACACGTGTTTCGAGTAGTCAATTTTCATCAGTGGTACTTAATCAAACGTCGAAGTGATTTTCAGACACAGTCAAATGTATTAAGTAGCGCCCTCTACCTTATGGTTTTTGAATTTAAATTTGTGTATCCAATTTTCAAAGAGTGCGCGGCTTCAAAGTTTCCTGTAGGATCGAATCAGTAGCAATATCAAATAAAATCTATTACCAAAATAAGATTGGGGATGTGGCTAGGAGTTACACTCCTTTAATTTCGATTATAAGTTTGGATGTAATGAGAAGATTCCGAAATGGCAAAATAATACATGATGTCAAATTGATAAAGGGCCAAAACAAAGTTTCTTTCAGGCCACAGAGCTCGAAAGAAGTCTTTCATACGACAAAGCTGGAGAGAAGTTTTTCATGCGACAGTGCGGGAAAGGAGCACTGCTATATAATCAAATAGATGAGAATGGCTTTACGATACCAATGAGTTAAAGAAGATCCTGACAATAATTTCAACAGCACTCACAACAGAGCACCAAACTGAGCATTGACGGACCCTAGTCAGCTAGAGGTATCCCGAATCCCAAAATTTTCGAATATTCAATTGTATGGCCGGTACAACAGCATAACAGGATATAACTTAATGAGCCAGAACGACTATACTTGTATCTGATTTATGACAAATTAATGGATATATATTAGTACAAACCCAACAAAGTGTGTTGAAATTGTGCCATAAGGGTTATGATTGAAGCTCTTCGATCAGATCGTGTTTTTAAAAGTCGACACAATTAGTCACTTACTATAGATTTGCTATGTTATCCGAAATTGTGTATAGTACTGATTCAAAACTCTGGACCTTCCAGACATGATACGATTTATTTCCCATTTCATCTTAACGTTTGTATAGATATGAATGATGTGTTTTCTATCAATAATCCCACACTGCATATTTTGTCGGGAAAGTATAATATATTGATATCCCAGAGGGACAAGGTTTAAACTGAAGCTTCGTATTCAAAGGCATCCCTTTAATATTTGCCAAAGGTCCTGGCTCCATATACCGAATTGTGATGACCTCACTATTTTGAAATCTGTATTGGCAACATTCTGTCATTATCTTCGTGCTACGTGGTTTCCTTATATGTTTTGCCAACTGTGTTTATTTCAGTAACATTGACATAATGTTTACTGAAGAGAAGCTAAAACACAAGATACAAGCTTGATGTTCTAGGGAGTGTAATATTTGGTACTTGTAACTTATTTTGAAAAACTTTTTTTAGGCATTTTACACTTCTTTTTTCTCTTTTCTTCTTGAATACGTATCCTCAATCTCTCTCCCTTTTTTTAATCATACAAAGACAGAAAATTAAATAAGATTTAAGATTCCTTTTTATCCTTTACCTTGCATCACTTGTGTAGCATGATTCATTTAATGTTTGAATATGTTTAAACTGTACTAATTAGCAGGATACCGCGTTTAAAGCGCCAAATACTATGCCTTCCGTACTTGCACTGGGCTCTGGAGACAGTTCATTTCTGCCCTGAAGGCTGTTCTTTGGTGGCAGCTGAGTTTGTCTTTTCGTTTCTCTTTGTACGTCTGTTTCGATTGTTTTGTATGATGTTCTAGTGAATATTGTTGTGTCCTTTTGCGATTTGTAGTTTTGTCTGGAGTCATACATGTACCACTACTTGTGGGTTTGTTCCGCTGTGTCAGTGCAGGGTGGTCATGCTGGAGATCCTTCCCTTTTCTTTTTTCTATGTAACGAACTCGTGTTTTGAAGTTAAAATGTATGAGATAGAATATACGTAGCACAGGTTTTGTTGAATTATTCTGAGAGGGAATTGTATAATAATTCTGAATTATTCATTGACCATCTCCATATTCCTGTAATAAATTGTTAAACAAACCGATTACACATGCATAACGAAAATTTGAGAAATCGTGATGAATAATCAAACGAAGCATTCTCAACAGACTTTTCAGCATGGTTAATTGATTGTTTTCGACAAAATCAATCAAGTTTAATGAGCATCAAATTGTTTCAGTCATTACAAAAACCATTTAAAAAGTGCATCTGAGCTGATTTAAATGAATGATGGGATGGATCATTTGTCTTTTTGGTTTCAGTGGCTGATAAAATGTTGTTTTCTATGCTCCGATCATTGATTAATTCCCTTATGAATTGAATATTCACACTAAACTCTCAGCCCAGATAGACATAAGCGACATATCTGAACAGCAATTTCCTTTACAATCAATGACAAGTCTTTTAATACAATATCGGGTGGCTTCCCTTATGATAACAAATTGAAATACTTAAGTGGAGTGAATATCACATTCTGATGAAACACAGAGATCAAAGTACAACTTTAAAGTATGAGGGGAGTTAATTAAACATGCAGTGAATTGGTGCTCATTTCAAACCTAAGAAAAACAAGATTTACCGATTAGAGGTTGATTGATATTTTCTTATCGATTTTTGTCCATAACTAACGAGGTTGAGTTGACCTGAAGAAGAGATAAGAAGCTTAAAAAGAAAATAAAAAATCAAGGGAACAGTTGAAACCTTGTCGTTATTTTTCTTTTGATTGCAGTCAATTCTCTTTAAGTTGTGTAAAATAAGACTTAATATCTGAATTTATTCATTTCTCATTGCAAAATCGAACAGACAAGATAATATAATCCTGATAAAAATTGATATTGAGTAGTGTAAAGAAGGCAATAGATAGAATTTATCAGAATGATAGACAACATGACAAACTAATAAATGGCCAAATTTTAAAATAAATTTAAAAATTATTGGGCTATTAACAATAAAGTTTCCCTAAAAAGCTGCAAAACTTTGGTCGTAGAACCATCTAATGATGCAAATAGCTCGAAAAATAAGTTCGGAACGAATGTAAGTATAACTTTATGAGAAACTAAAATCCTAAGCAGCAACGACCAAAATATGAGGCCCTGAGTAAGCTTTTTTTTAATATTTCGGAAACATGATTGGAAGATATCGGAAATTAAAGATGTTGGCACTTCAATGACAACATGCATTGCATCCGCTTGTAGGGGATGAGTTTGATAACTCATTTGTGTCGCAAGGTTAATGACTCTTGGTTCCAAACACGGAGGGTTTTATCGATAAAAACAAACATGAAAAACACAAATTAAAGATTACTCCTACACCATAGGTGATAAAAGCATGACATTATTTTCAGATTATATCTTCTCGAGTGGCAGGTGAAAAACCTATTAGTCAGTTTGATGTAATTTTTTTCTAATATACGAGGAAAGAGGTTGCGTGGTCATTATTCCAATCAAAAACTATTCTCATTACTGTATATTGCGATGTTTCGTCAAATATATCTGGAACATGTCTGGTCCATGCTGCATATTTATCAGTTCTTAAATGATGCTATTGAATTTGGAGACGTTTAACATTCTAATCCAAAGGTGCTCTGCTATCTACATTGTCCTTTGTATCTTTTTTTTTCTATCTGAGTTTTCTTCTTTAGAAGGAATATGAAAAGAATCAATGAGGTAGAAATGAATTCTGCTTCCTTTATTGCTCGTTATATTTAGAAGTCCCAGTAGTATGATGTCTTCTCCATCAAATCAGTGGCCAAAAACAGCAAATACCCAATAGGAAAAACGTAAGATATCAATTTATACATGGCATGCTAGTACCGGAATACAGGCGCCAGCTAGTGAAGAAAATGTCTATGTTAATATAGTCAGCTATATAGGAAAAACAACGTGATAGAAAATCTTATAAAACAAAGGATATTTTTACATCTCTAAATTATTCAAAGCTATGACACTTAAGCTGTACCACATTAGCCTTACATCAACCTATCGAATTCCATTGGTGATAAGAATTGGATCATATACAGTATTTTTAAGTGTTTGTATTATTCAGCGGTATGTAGAGTATAATTACAGTCCTAGTCGAATTTGAGACTGAATAACTGATGTTTATTTGCCCCTCTTGTTGTTTGTTGAACTTGCTTTGCCTTATGACTATTCTTTGTTATGTAATTCTTCGGATGCATTTCGCTATATATGATCTATTTCTTATCACCAATGGAATTCGATAACTTTGCTCTTCTCGTATTGAAGATCTTTTCTAAATCCTTCAGTTTGGTGTAGGCTTAACCCCACCCCCTTATTTGAGCTTTTTTCCATAATTCTGATCCGCGCCTTCCTAATCCTTACACATTATGGTCTTTGTTAATCGTTTTGTTCTCATTTCATACCATTATGTAGCGAGCCAAAGCCGTTATGTGATCTAATTTCCTCTTTCCAGTTCTGGCAATCCATCACTCTAATGAAAATTACAAAATTTTAGCAACATAGAATACTGCAAGATATGATGAAGTACCATTGCGGGTAAGTGTAGTCCCATTAGATATGATATGATATGTGAATGTAGGGTAAATTATTGAAATCATATATAGATTGCAGTACAGTTCCTTAGGTTTGCATCTTCCATGTTATGTAATTTCCAGTAAAAGACATGGGACAACGCTTTATTGAGTGAAATCAAATGCTTAAAAAATTGGTTTTATTTTTGTAAATGACAACATTCACAGACATCGACCAATTTAGACAAAAATCTGCATAATTTAGTAGATCACTTCTCACGTCAAAAACGACAATTTCACGACAATATGCATATTTAGGCAGATTCATCCTCTCGCTCAAAATCGAAAATGTTATCTCAAAAATCTGCATCTTTTTTGTAGTTTTACTTCTGCCTTGATTGTTTGTTGAAGCGTTCAATGTGGGTCTTGTTCTGTTTTTCGTTGTTTGTTTCATCCTGCGGATGTGTTCCGCTGTGGTCAGAACAGGGTTGTCTCGCTGGAATGTCCATTCTTTCTATATAATAAAAACTTAATTCATCAAAACTGAAGTATTAACACGATAAAAATGTTTTATTTCCTCTCAAAAACAAAACAGTTTACAAGGCAGAGCAAACTACATATCATTAATATAATTCGGTGCGCAATATCACTACTTTATGAAACTTCATCAAAAGCAATAAGAAAAATTCTTTAATTTATTTGAGACACCACGGGAGAGTTTACTAAAAAAAATCTTCTAAATCGTATTTGGTGTTTCATGTCCCTTACATTGCGTCTATTGCTGTGCTTGTCTACTCTGTGTTTTGCATTGGGTGTTTTTGGTGTTTGCTGAGGGTTGGGGATCCCCTCCTTTCTTCCTATCATATATCATAGGATTTTGTGACGCACACACGTACAAACGCACCCTTGTACACACTCACTTGCGTTACTATATCCCTGCAACTATGTTGCGAGGGGATAATAATACAGATCAAGTTTGAGTTTTGTTGTGATTGGCCCATTTTTACCAGATTAATTGCCCTAGGACCTAGCAAATTTCATGAAATCAGTTTTCCGGACTTTTTTCGATGTTGACGAAGATTATGAACTGATTTGGTTTTGACTGACCCATTTTTACCAGAGTTATTGCCCTTGGACTTGGCAAATCATGACATTTTCAGTTTCTACTTGCCAGACATCGCAGATAATGAACTGATTTTGAATATGTGAATACACCTTTTAAAAAGAGATACAGGTCAAGTTTGAGTTTGATTTTGATTGACCTATTTTTACAAGAGTTATCATCCTTGGACATAACAAATTTCATAATATTTTCAGTTTTCCGGACTTTTCTTGGCTGTTGCTGTAGATATTGAACTGGGTTTTGCAATGTGAATATTTCATAGTGTGATACAGATCTTTTACAAAACTTGTGGCCCTTTTAATAAGCAAATTCTATGAATTTTTGGGTTTTCAATCCTTTTCTAATATATTTGTACGTATATTGGACTGATTTTTGTATGGAATTATTTATCTTTCTGTGTATGTACAGGTCAAGAACATGTTCAATTAAAGTGTTCTAGGCAGGATTGTAGGACATAGATGGACTTGTATCGCTCAGCGATCAGAATTTTATTGTGTCCTCGCAACAATAGTTGCAGGGGATATAGTAACGCCGTCGTTCGTGTGAGGGTGAGTGTGTAAGGGTACACGTGTGTATGTCATACTTCTTTTGTATACAGCCTAGAGGACCTTGACCAAACTTCATACACTTACTCCTTGTTGCAGGAGGAAGAACCCTATTGGTTTTCAAAGTTATGGGTCAAAGGTCAAGGTCACAGACTGGAAATGGGTAAAATCCTTCCATACAGCCTAGAGGACGATGATTTAATCGGATCTTAAACAAACCTCATACATTTATTCCTTACGGCAAGATAAAGAACCCTATCGATTTTCAAGGTCAAAGGTCAAGGTCACAGATCTGAAATGGCTAAAATCCTTGTATACAGCCTAGAGGACACAGTTTTGATAGGATCTTGACCAAACTTCATTCACTTATTCTTTTCGGCAAATCAAAGACTTATAAACTGTTTATAAGTCCTTGGGCAAATGGAAGAATTCTATTGACTTTCAATGTCATACTAGTAGGTCATAGGTCAAGGTCACAGATTGGAAATAGTTAAAAATCATTGTGGAAATAATCACAATCATTCTATATAGCATAGAGGGCACAGTTTTGATTGGATCTTTTCCAAACTCCATACAATTCTTGCTTATTACAGAAGGAAGAGCCCTAATGATTTTCACGGTCATAGATCAAGGTCACAGATTGGAAACCGTTAAAACATTATTTTTATTTTTTTTCATCAGTATTATTCCATGACTGATTCCTTTTCCACGTATGTAGATAAAGTCTTTGTCCTTTCTAACAACAGTTGAACTTTCTTCAAGGCTCTTTTTTTTTCAACACATTCGTATTTTCCCGCTATTTTAGGTTTCTTGTGATTTCGATTCTGATTTCTTATGCATTAGCCAATCAACTTTCACTTGATGTTGTGCATTCGGCTGCCAACATGGAAGTGATGAGACTGGAGAAGAAAAAGTTTATTGTCTTAACTATCCTTTGTTTGTTAGCAGAGGGGAGAATTCACAAATTAGAGTTACAGGCGAGAATTTATGCATGCTTTCAGTTTGACTTTGCAATACATTCAGCACTGCTTGTTGCGAGTTTCCTCTGACTAAATGTTGAAAGTATTTTCGTTCAGAATTAGTGTATAGAATTATTCTTTAAATTTACATGCTCTTTTTATAACTGACTTTATTCAATATTGAAGTATTTACTCACATTTAGAGGTCTTTGTAATCCCTTTTTTGATTCAGGCACAGGAGTTGGATATTGAGTAAACGCATTGTGATGTCGCAAACACCCCCTTTCACACATACATGCAGAAAAAAAGACAGGAACGAAATGAGCAATTTTTTCTGTGGACTAGGTCAAGCCATATCTCCATAATTTTTTTTCTTTTCAATGCTTCAAACAGTTCAATCTTCATCAGCAAGGGGATCCAGAACCCCAACTGCCGGCGAGGGCACACAGTCTTCGTGAAAACTCACTAGCCCAACCGCCCTGGCTACCAAATATTTCCTTGGGCTACCAAAATTTGATGCCGAACTAGCCCGACTGGCTAGTGACTTTTAATGAAACGCAGTGTTCTCATAAAGGGCCGACAGGCTGGCGATTTCTTGTCTTATACTTACGGTAAAATCGCCGCCTACTTTCCGTAAAAAGTACCCGTTACGTCTCAACTGTTTGCTGCGGGTTATTTTACGGTACTGACTAATATACGAGTCAGGGATTTTTTTTGCCCCTTTTTGGGGCCGTTATTTGGCCCCATTCCCAATGAAAAATAGTATCTTTTTTTCCCAATTGTGACTCTAAAATTTCCCAATTTCATTCAGATAGAATTATCAGCGAAAATAGTGAAAATAACTGGTTCAAAAGTAGCAAATTTACTAATTATTTGCCATATTGTTGTAAGCATAAGAAATTAAATCATATTTAAAGAAAATTATATGATTAAACATTCAATTCTTAACTTTTGATTGTATAAACTGTCATTTTACTTTTACTTTGATATTTAGTACTTCCCAAATATTCCCAAATATCGTTAATTTTCCCAATTGCAAGGGCCCCGACCCCATTCCCAAATTACTGAAAAAAATCACTGCGAGTATAATATGTTCAATTAATATCTAACAATTTCAAAAAATCTTGACTGAACACTGAAATAATGTAGCTGACATCTGCCAGAGAAATGATCGGGTGGTGGTTTAACTTCGTTCGATTTTTATGTATACTCTATATATGTGTGAAATTTTGCTTACTCATCAGACCTAGCTGAGGAAACGATAGGTTTTTATAGCGTTTTGATTTTTCTTCAATGGCTAGTGAAAATTTTGGATGGCTAGTAGATTTTGGCACTCTACTAGCCCAGCTGGCTAGTGGTCAAAAAAAATTTACACGAAGACTGGGCATTACACTTTTTGATGGAAATCACTTTCGAGGGACCTCCCCTGAGAAAATTTCGAAAATGAAGCAATTTGGTGGCATCTGAAGCGAATTTGAACTGAATTTAGCAGGGATTAGTTGTGCATGATTCAGTCAGTGTCAGTAATGATAATTAGTATATTAAAAAAAATATTAGACATTTTCTGATGCTGTATTGTTTTTGCATGGCATGCAGAAGTCAACATGTTCAGGATTTTCTAAGGAAAAGGCGGATCAAGAAAAGTTTTAAAAGGGCAGGGAGGTCACCCCATTGAGAGAGGGTGGTCCAGCCGTAAATTCACGTAAAAGCAAAGTAAAATAGCAGCAATTTTTGCAAACTCCAGGTGGGACCAGTGGGACCTGAAGCCTCCCCCCCTAATATGAATCTACATTGCCTACATGTATATGAGAGCAGCGTAACTACTTACTGTCCTGTTCACTAACTCCAGAGAACCCTGTTTGCCCAGTTTTCTCTAAAATATGATGATGTCCTCTTCCAAAAGGATATCAATTTCATAGTACTCCTTTTGTCGTAACAGAAAATACCATTGTTTTGGTTGTGCGCCAGTTAAGTTTGAAATAGGACGGAAAATAAAAAAGTATACAGGGATTTTCTATAGTAAAATTGCTGAAAATGTGTGACATCGGAGGCTTTGACATCACTCAGATGATCACTGTTTACTATTGTTCATAATTGTTGACACGGATAACTTGAAATTAACATGGAAATTTCCTGTATACTTTTTATTTGTCATTGAAGGCAGCTGATAGGGTAAGTTGAAGTTAATTTTTAGTTACGACTAAAAGAGGTTAATTCTCGGAAACGATAATTTATAGGAAAATTCTTCAGACGACAGTATAAATTGCCAAAACAGGGTGCTCTGGATTTACAGTGTGCGAAATTAACGGTGGACCGATAGACAATGTCTATAGTTATTCTGGTCGGTCTATAGAGATCAAAAACTCGGTAGACCGACTTGTCTATAGGAAATCTGACCCGAGTGACGAGTCATGTAAATGTTGCTCTTCGCGCAGCAATAGCTTAGCAAGAGCAGGTAAGGCCATATAAAATTGATCGGTCGTTTCTCAGATACCGCCGTCGATGAGAATTTTTTATTTCAACTGCAGAAAAAAAACCCCGCTGTGTGTCATTTTCAATTGTTTCTTATAAAAGAAGTTAAATTATCCAAAAGGTACCCGATAAATATTTACTCATATTACTGTCTTCGGAAACTGAATAAACGCGATTTTGACTACTTTATGATGCAAAAATTTAAATGAACTTGATACCATTCAATAGATCTCGCTTAGTTGTAAATTTTGGTATATGTTATATGAAAGTGAGTACACCCAATCAAACTATATGGACAAAACAAGTTTTAGATGGGCCATTTCCAATGCTAATTTTTCCCGTGACATCGTGACGCTCTCCATAGGCTCAATGTTAAACTCGGCGACGCCACGCTAAAATTTAACATTGAAAACCCCCTATCTAAAACTTATTTTGTCTGTATAATATGATTGCATAAACCCTCGACCATGTAACATATACCAAAATTTACGACTAAGCGGGATCTATTCAATGATATAGATTTTATTTTAATTGTTGCATGACAGAGTTATCAAAATCTCGTTTATCCAGTTTCCGAAGTGAGCCGTGCGGACAGTAAGTGTAATCACAGCACGTTCCATATTTACGGTAACGTTAGTACGCCTTCTGTTCAATATTTTACACATGAATGGATATAAATATTTTTACATGGCCTAAATCCAGCCTATATATACTACCAATGATTATTTAAGCACCTGTAAAACCTTGATGTGTTGTAGTACTTCCGTTTTTTATTGTCCTTTCGTCATCTAAAGCCGGTCGCGATGTCGTTCTTTGACCGGTTGAAATATGTTCAAGGTGCATACCCGGGCACGAAATGAAACCTGGCATGTGCTAGTTCTAGTGATGAATCGGATATTGACAGTGAATCTGACAGGGAAATAGAACAAAATGAACTTGAAAATGAAAATCCCTTCACACAAATTGTCTACCAAATTGAGAGAGAATATAACTAAATGATCGGCAGATGATTTTAGCAAATAAAATGCAATAAAATTCTGATTTCTGTGCCTTTTCATTTCGGTCTATAGGAAAATGCTGAGGTCTATAGGAACTAAAATTACTGTGGACCGAATGTCTATAGGACTTAAAAGTTTGTTTCGCACAATGGATTTAGTGAACAGGACAGTAGTTGTGTTGCCCTCACTCAGTAGACATGATAGACCTATTCACAAAGAGATTAAACTTACACAGATCAATATGTGGTATTTTATGTGTAGGTTTCAAAACAGGAATAAAAGATGTACACCCCTCGGACGATTTACTCCCTCCTATTCTTTTTCATACCCTGTGACATCAATCTTTGAGTTTGACCTACTTTTCAAAAAGCATTGATAATACTGACACAGTCATGTGCAAAGATATAACGGAATGTTTCAGGTTTGATCCCCGATCTGTCTACTTTTATCTCCCTCAGCTGTTGCATATACACTATCTAGAGAGAACTAGAGATTTTATCAACATTCCTTAAAGAAATTATCTTTATTAACCATCATACACTCAATCAGCCTAATTTGGGGCCCATATTCGGCCCCAGTCCCACTGCAAAATACAAAATGTAGTATCTTTTTACCCAATTTATCGACTGTTTTTCCCAATTTTACACCTCCTTTCTGCTCTTCTTTGTTTATCTTCTATTTTATTTATTGATCTTTTGTGTATGAATCCCAGACACTGGAGGCATACTCAACCTAGGGTCTAACAATGGTTTTGTAAGCAAGCTCTCCAGTCTTAATGTATCTGGTTTTAATGTTTCTATTTACATGTATGAATCCTAGTGATTTGTTTGCCTTATTTGTTACATGTACTAGTATGTTATTTAAGTGTGTGTTCCAGTTTAGTTTGTTTGTAATTGTTATGCCTAAATATTTTGCTTCTGTGGCTGTTTCTAGGGTTTGTCCATGTACCTGTAAGATGTACATGTATGTTGTTGTGAGTGGTGTTCTGGATCTAGAAATCTGTATTACATGTACCTGGCATTTAGAGGGATTAAATTCCATATCCCATAACTTTTCCCAATTTTCTAGATTGTGTAGATCAGTTTGAATGGTACTGCTTTGTTCTGTTTTGTTCAAGGTGAGGTATAGGGCATTGTCATTGGCGAAAACCTGACCATGGACCTTATAAGGCTAGGCAGGTTATTTAAGGACCAGGGGAGCATGATAGAATTTTTTTAGCCAAACATTTTTAAATGTCAATTTTCCTTGTTATGTGTCTACATCTTAAAAATCTATCATTTCAACCTCCAAACAAGGAAAAAGGAAGTAAATACATGTAAATGCAATTTAAACCAAATATGAAAAAAAGATTTGTATCTTACAGGATGATGACAGGAAGGAAATACAGCTCAGTACGTTTGGTTTCTTCAAGAAAGGGACACTTGATGTCAATGTCACTGCATTCCGTTACTATACAGACAAACCAAAAAAGGATGATCTGGTAAATCCATAAAACATTTAGAAACTTGTTAATTTATAGTTCTTACACCATATGATCAAGGTCAAGGGTTCAAGACGTTTCAGTACAAGAACTTTTCAGTACAAAGAAAAAAAGACGTTTCGGTACATGGTGCAAAGACATTTCGGTACATGATTGAGGTCGTTTTGGTACATACATGTATTTTTGTTTTTGTACATTACCTAATTTTTGACTGTTTGAAGAGGATATTATCAATACGTTGTTTATTACTATAGTAACCCCCAAAAAGTTAGAGTGGAAATGCAGAAAACATAATTTGGTGTGTGGGGCATAAATCATGTTAAGATTATCAAGAAAGAATTTGCGATTGTTTAACTTGAATTTCAAAGTATCATAATCATCAGATACAGCACAAACAACAAGAGAGGCTACTTGAACTCGTCATCAAATAGGTACCGAAACTTATTAAAACAAAATCCAAACACAAACTCATTATCACCCCATATCACACAAAAAAAATATGTACCGAAACATCTTTCTATTGTACCGATACGTCTCTACTTCTACCGAAACGTCTTTCTATTGTACCGAAACTCCAGGTCAAGATGTTGAGTAATAGTTAACTGAGTGTTAATTCACACACTACATGTACTGTACCTTAGTCCCACAGTCAGGGTCTTCAATGTTTAAACACAAGGAAAAGAAATCTTTATGATTTAGGATACAATCCTTTAAGGTATACTGTAAATTGCTTTATTTTCGTCAGTACCAATTTTCGTCAAATCGTTAAAAATGACCATTTCGTCAGTACGTAAATTCGTCATCCAAGGTTCCCTCAAAATGTAAATTTGTCTGTTCAAATGCCAACTTAACATTTAGATCCGCCGTCAAATTGTCAAATCCGCCGTATGTGTTTTTTTAGCTCGCCGGGACGAATGTCCGGAGAGCTATTGTCATACCCCCGGTGTCGGCGTTGGCGTCTGCGTCTGCGTCTGCGTCTGCGTGCGCGTGCACAAAAACTTTAACCTTGCTTATAACTTTTAAACCAATACAGATTGGGCTTTCATATTTCACATGTGCATTCCTTGTGACAAGACCTTTCCATGGATACCAAAATTTTTGACCTTGTGACCTTGACCTTGGAGATTGACCTACTTTTGAAAAACTTTAACCTTGGCCATATTTTTTGAATGGTAAGTGATAGGGCTTTGATATTCCACATGTGTATTCCTTGTGACAAGACCTTTCCATGGATACCAAAATTTATGACCTTGTGACCTTGACCTTGGAGATTGACCTTCTTTTGAAAAACTTTAACCTTGGCCATATTTTTTGATTGGTAAGTGATAGGGCTTTGATATTTCACATGTGCATTCCTTGTGATAAGACCTTTCATGCCGTACCATAAATTTTGACCTAGTGACCTTGACCTTGAAATTTTACCTACTTTTCAAAAACTTTAACTTGGGCCATATTTTTTGAATGGTAAGTGATAGGGCTTTGATATTTCACATGTGCATTCCTTGTGATAAGACCTTTCATGCCGTACCATAAATTTTGACCTAGTGACCTTGACCTTGAAATTTTACCTACTTTTTGTTGTTGTTGCAATTTACATATGGTTGCCACCGGCGAGCTATGTTGTCATTCTGACAAGTCTGGTTCATTGTTTGTTTTTAAAACAATTAATTATCAGTAGGTAAACAAGCAATTAGAGGCATGTATATCACCTACCTTGCTGTGAAAACGTATTATTTAGTAATTAGAAGTAAATTATATGCGTTTTGTGTTCTTATTCAGTTTTCATCGATTTCCCAATATTTGCGTATCGTAATAACACTATTTAACAATGTCTTATAACTCAGAACTTACAGCCTCTTCCTCCCTCCTCCGCAGTACTCCCGGTTTATATTTAAGATTACCAAGAGACTGATTCAATTTTTCTTTACCACATTTTATTTTTTGTTAGGAGTATTTATATTCGTCAGTACGTAATTTCGTCAAGGAAGGCACTGACGAAAATGACGAAAATTGGTATCTGACGAATAAAAACCAATTTACAGTACTTTATTATTAGGACCCACCATATGTAATCACTGTCTCTGTGATCTATCCATCTGACTGACTAAAATTTTTACATTGGCCATAACTTCTTCACCATAAGTATTAGGGCTCTCATAATTGACATGTGTGTTCTTCTGACAAGATCTTAGACATGTGTTGGAGTATCTTTGTAAAAAAAATTGTTGTTTGTTTTTCAGTTTGGCTTTACCCTTGACAAGAGTGGAAGCAGTGGAATTTCTTCATATTTGGTTAGCATGATTTGATAAAATCCATCCCTAAATGCTTTGTAATTGTCAAAATGGAGAGAGCATGTTCTAAATAGTGCTGTATATCGAAATGAATTTTTCAATATGATACAATACAATGCATTTTGCTTCAATACTCAATATTTTCAATACAATACACATTTTTTTCATTTTTCTCAAATCATAATAATGAATCAATAAATGGAGTTTTTATGTTTTAATTGATGTAAAATTTATAAACAGAACAAAAATAAACAACAAATGGATGTTGTCCAAGAATAAAATGATAACAATGGCAGTTATGGAAAGTGTTTCTTTATCTACCAATGAATTCTGGCTCGTCCTGTGCAAATTATGTGTACAAATTGTAAAGGCTAATAATAATATATTCATTGAAGTTTCCTCTTCTTTACTTTGAAGATGAAGAACTCCAATAAGCAATGTATTTTGAAGAGTCTACCCCAATCTGCAGATAAAAATTTGGCCATCGTGTTATTCCGAATGCATCTTGGAGCTGATAAAAAAGTGTATGATTTCTTATAATAAAATGTTTAGAATTCCTACATGTAATTTTATACGTAAGAAAGAATTTTACAAAATGATTGTTTAGATCCAAGAAACTTAATTAGTTTTAAAGGTAAAGAAAATGAAAAAAACAACAACAAACAAACAACAAAATAATGGAATCTCCATGATCTTGATACATGTAGTGCCACAGACCTGATTTGATACAATAAAAAATTTCATCTTTTTCTTACAGAGTGATTATAGAAAAGTCAGGCAAAGACTTGCTCCACTTAGATATATCTGATACATCTAGAAAGCCACCCAAAGTACAACCAAAGGCCACCAAAAAGGCATCTGCCTTCAGTGACAAGAGTCTGATACAACATCCAGGCTCAAAGAAAATCACCGAGCCCATTCCAAAGGCTAACCAACAGGACAAAAAGCCCAGTCAAGTAGCACGGCGGTCCGTTACCGAAGTACCACCGAGTCCAAAAGTAGCTCCTCCTATAACAACCACCACAACCACACAGAAACCGGACCCAACCAAACCAGAACCGATACCCATCTATCAGATAGACAACACCTCATACAGATTTAGTGTAAGAAGGGACTTTTATCTAACGTACATTTCATATTATAGGTTTGGAAGATTCAATAAAAAGAAAGATCAATAGGTGCAAGAACAAATGTACATTGAACTTGTATATTAGATGCTGAAGGCTATGCGTATGAAAATTACATACAGATTGAAACATTGTAAAATTAAAATAACATTGCAAATACATTTCCATGTATTTATTTATACTGTTTACTGCCTAGCATTTATATTATCACTCCCTACTTCCTAAGCCATCATTTTCAACAGTGATTATTTATAAGCTTAATCTTTCACAAGTAATATTTACCTTTTCTATTTTACAGTTTAAGGTACAAATTCTGCATGATGAAGAGGAGGGACTGTACAATTTATATTTCCACAATTGTTTGAATTACAAAGCTGAATCAGCCTCAAAATTTGACTTGGATGTAAGTTTTTCTGTATTTGTCTTTGATAAAAAAGAATGTGACTCAAAAATTGTGACTAATCTCATCAACATATAAAATTCTTATGGAAAATGAGTCTAAGATAGTACTTGTATTCAGGATTTATAATGTAAGATTAAGATTTAATGTTGGTGTCATAGCGTCCATTGTTAGGAAGGGTGAGGAATTGATCTCCAACGAAACACCACCACAATCATCACAGCAGAAGCTACAACAACAAACATCATGTACACTACCCAAAACACCCACACCAACAGACAGCTGTTGTGAAGTGCATTATGAAGGATTCCAGCATACAATATTAGTAGTAAGTGCAGCGGGTAACAATAATGGGTTACTCACTACTGTGTTGTAGTAACACCTCTGGGGAACTGTTGACAAATGTCCGTCCTGGCCAAAGGTGTGAATCCAACTGGAGTTCAATGAGCTGTTCCTGACGTCATACATGTACATAAAGTCTAACCCCGAACCCGCAATAAAACCAATTATACAACATAGCCTCAGACACTGAAATGACACAAATAGAAACACAAAGAGAACTGACAAACATGCCAAGCGAATACATGTACAAACTGAAACAAAAACTTACATAGTTGTTGTAATACTTTATTTGCAGATTGAGATAATAGAACAGAATGAAGATAATTACCTATCAGCGGGCGAAATTCCCGAGTCCTATTTGTTTTTCGCCTTTGCTGCTGTTTATTTGGGTGTTGGAATATTCTGGATGGTTGTCCTAAGGCGTATGAAGTAAGTTGTATTGGAATGTGAAAGAGTATAAGATATTTCTTTCCTTTGATCCATATAATTCATCAGTTACTTGTAAATACTTTTTTCGCCATTCAATTTTCAAGTTAATTTACCAAAAGTAAATGCATTGAAAATTAAATTGACAGATTACTTGTATGATGTACATGTATTTAATCTTTAGAATATTGAATTTAAGATTGATTACAGCTACATGTACATGTATATTCAGTAAATTATAAAGAACCTTATGGCTCACTTTTACAGAGAAGATGTCTATAAAATCCATTATCTGATGTTTGCAGTCATCATAGTCAAAAGTTTGGCTTGTCTCTTCCATGCAGTAAGTATATTTTCTCAATGCAAGGTAACTTGACAAGTTTTCAGAAAAAAACATATCTTGTGGTTTAAAAGTTTTTCTTCACGTATCATCTTTTATATTTCAGGTAGACATGCATTTTATATCAACAGAGGGTTTCCATGAAGAAGCTTGGGCTGTGTTATATTATATTGTCTATCTGTAAGTACATGTGTACTAGGGACAAGTTTTTAGTCCCCTACCGACAAAGCCGAAAGGGAATCTTTTTAGGATTTGTAAATAAGATGTTAAGTAAATAAAACTCCAATATGATGAAATTTAAATTATTGAGAATCAAGTGGATTTATGAATTTAGAACCAGATCATATTACACTGTAATTTATATTTCAGATCTAGAGGAGCCTTGCTGTTTGTAACGATCATTTTGATTGGTGCAGGTTGGGCTTTCATCAAACATGTTCTTTCAGACAAGGAAAAAAAAGTCTTTCTAATTGTCATTCCACTACAAGTAAGTACATTTACATTTGATTCAATCACTGACAAATAAGTATCAACTGGCATTGACCAATAGCCTGGTAGAAAATTTTTAAACTTTGAGTATAAAGAACATTCAAGTTGAAGCATACAATGGACTCACCAATTGTTTGCATATTTGTTGAGTATTGCATATTCATAAACTATATACAATGGTTTCTTGACTACATTGTATTGCTGTGGACTCTTTTATCAAGTAAAACCTGTTAGATTAACTATTATATGATAACATATATAAAATCAAGTTCCATAATCAAAGTATTGTAATCATTTTCTCTAAATGAATATACATTTACATGTATTTATAATGAAAAGTAGGGAAACTGAACACAATACTTTGATTTTGGAACAGTAATAAAAAGATTTAAGAGAGAAAGTATAAGGAAATCATCCTTGTTCGTTGTGTATTTACCACCGTTCCTCTATTTGTATATAACAGATACTTGACAACATAGCATACATCATACTAGAGGAGAGTGAGGAGGGACAGACTCAGTACGTCCTGTGGCAGGAAATATTTATCTTTGTAGATTTGTTCTGTTGTGGTGCTATACTCTTCCCTGTCGTATGGTAAGTCTAACTTATCCAGGAAGATAATACATGAAGGATAGTTGAAAATTTACATTGTGCACAGTCCAAGATCTTTTACATCAATGCCTGATCTGCCCCTTTTTGTCCGTCTCACAAATAATATAAAGCTACTCTTTCTCCAGCATGAAGCCTCTTTGCAGAATAAGTAATTACATAATGTTTGTAATTTCAATGCACATGTTAACTTACCATGACAGTTTTTCATGTGAATTGTGTATATCAATTTTCTGTTCCCGTTTATTTGCAGGTCAATACGACATCTTCATGAAGCCTCCCGGACAGATGGAAAGGCTGCTATCAGTCTCCTTAAATTAAAATTATTTAGACAATTTTATATTCTGGTAAGTTATTTATAGTGTAGTGTATACTGTTTCGGAACTGGAATAATTCACATGACTGTACAAAGAAATAAATAATTTATAATCTTTATGTTGATGCATGATACAGTTTTGATCAACCTTTTTATCATTCATTTTGTTTTGATGTTATGTTAAATTAACATTTAAAACAGTCATTGGTTTATAAAGATAATTTATTTTTGGCAATTAGGTGATACAGTAATACAGCAATGTTTTTTCTTATGCATCATTGTGTTTTGAAGTATTTGTAATCATTCCTGTGTATAACTGGTGATAGACTGTTTTTAAGTAAAAGAAACAATTGCACATGAAATGTACAATGCATATATGTACATGCATAGTACTTGTCATTTTTCAGATTGTGTGTTACATATACTTTACAAGAATTATTGTTTACCTAGTTAGGGTAAGTATAACTTAAGGTACTCAAAAAAAAGTAGATTTTTACAATTAATTGTACCATTCTTTTAAAGAGTGGCTATTAAAATTCATTCACATTGTATTATTGTGTGACACTATTTATCTGCTACTATATCCATATGGGTATTAAAACAGACTAAACCATTCACAGTACCAACATCATACTTGTCACAAAGGATGAATCCCATTAAGTATTCACACACATTAAGGGGTATGGACAAAAGTTTATCGGCCATATTGGATTTGACGTGAAGCATTCTGAAAATATGCCGTTCTGCAGCATTAAAACTCCAATTTTAACCATTTTGATACTAAACCTTTCTGTACCTCAACATCTGTATTTTCCATCTTTCTTAGCAAAAACTGCATCAATATTTTTTTTACAACGACCATTTGAACTTAGTGCACCGAACTGTGCAGCTAACAGCTCTGCAGAATTCATGATTAGTACTAAAACCTACCTTAAACGATACTATGATCATATGTCTACAAACATTTGTCCTCCAATTTTGACCAAACTCTCTCAAAATGCCATCTTTATTCATTTTACACGCATGGGGCTATAGTGATAGTAGCCATATCAACATAGAGAGGAATCCAGAGGCGGATCCTCGGAATGTTGCTCATTTGTAATTTGTTACCAATAATTCACCAGACTATCCCACTTTTCTAAGAAATATCATGTAAATAATTAATAAATGAATCACAAACAGTCGAAATTCTAGTAAATTACCAAAGGATGTTAAGAATCATTTATTTTTTCTACCTGTGTTAGGGCGGATCGGCACATGAAAATGGCTACCTGTAAGATTTTCAAAAGGACCCCGTATTGTGTAAACATGAGATTTATAAGATAATGAGATCTTGTACTCAAAATTGAAGGACAAATGGTTGTAGACATAGAATCAATGTAATGTTTAAGGTAAGGTATAGCTATATTCATGAATTCTTCTGAGGTTCAGCTGTGCAGTTCGGTGCATCAAGTTAAAGGTGTTCTAGTGTTAAAATATAAGTGTAATTTTTCGTACAAAAGATGGGAAAATATAGCTATTGAGGTAGAGAATACTTGGGGTAAAAGTAGTTAAAGTTGGAGTCTTTACTAAGTGTAAGGAAGTATTTTCATTAATACACTACATAAAATCCAATATGGCGAATAACGTTTTGTCCATACCCCTTAAGTAAATTTACGTATGCATTGGGCATTTTGAATCTTCATTAAAACTCCAAACACGTCATTACATGAATTTACAAGTACATTGTATATGAAGTATGTCACTACATGTAATGATACATGCATCGTCAAAGTAACAAAAATTGTGAACATTCTACAGTACCTATATGCAAATAACCTATATGCAAACATTGCGTCATTACAAAGGTTCAAATCCTAACAAGCATTTAAAATTACTGAGAGGTAAAAGAAATATATCCATAATAAGTATACCATCATGTTTTGTTCCAGATAACAGTACCGTTTCAGTATGAGTGGTTAGATGAGTTATTTAGGGAACAAGCTACGTGTGCTTTCTTCGTTATTACTGGGTACAAGTTCAGGCCGGCCCCGGACAACCCGTATCTACAGGTACCGCAGGAAGACGAGGATGAAGAGGTTGAAATGGATGAAGTGTAAGTCATTTATATGTACAAATTACATGAGGGATAATGATGAAAAATCAGTATGTCTATTCAGATTTTGTAATGTCATCTTGTATAGAACGTTGTTCTGTTTAGGAATTGTCATAGTTATCTATCCATTATATGTCTCTTGGATAATAGAAAACTGAGTTTAAACTAAGTTTAAAACTGAGATAAAACTGAGTTTAAACCGAGTTTAAAACTGAATTTAAACCCCCAAAAAGTGTCAGATTTTCAGAACTGATAAGACTTGGAAATATCCATGGAATTTTGACCACATGAAAACATCAACCGAATCACCCAAGAAAAACTATCTTGTCTTATTCTCAATCATTGCATAAGTGTTAAATAAGTAAAGTAATTCAAGGATACATAAAAATGGGTAAAAAAGGGCATAGAAAATAGTAAAACATTTTTTGTATCTTTACCATATACCTTGATCATCTTTGGAAACCCATGATCCCTTCTCGGTACAAGAATTTTCAGTATAATTGATGACCTGATGATAACATCAATTCAGTTTACATGTGAATCTAAAAGGTTTTTATGAAAAAAAAAAAAGAAAAAAAATCTTAAACAAACCTTTTTAATTACAGTGTAACAAAATCAGGAGCGTTTGACAATATCACACGAGTCAACAAAGGGAAGTCTACAGAGGAGACGGGTCTCAAACAAAGGGAGAATAGTCATGAGTATGACTGACCTGTATCATAGAGGGAGACAAATTATGACTGTAGCTCAGTACATCACAGGTCAATTCTGTCTTTCATCCATTTTATTTTATACAGTGCAAATCTTTGTAAGAAAGGGGCAGTTCCGGAGAATAATAATTCTAGCAAATTAAACAGTCATGAAGATAAATGTTAAAATCATCTGTAAGAACTTTGGTTTTCATTAATAGTCAGAAATGCATGTCTCGTACAAGAAATGTATTTTCATTGTCTTTCTAGAATATCCGCCCTCTTACATAATAGTTTAATTCATTCTGTTGAAATTCTTTCTAAAACATACAAAATTACATATAAAATTTCTTTTTAATCCCCTGTATGGTCAGTACTTTAAATCAAGATTAAAGTTCATATTATTTTTGACAAATGAATCACACAAGGCTTTATTCTTACAGAGATTTGCACTGACAGTCAGTGCTGTGAATGACAAATGAGACAGACATAATTTTCAATTATATATATTTTTTGTTTTTCAAAGTCTTGTGGGATCAATGCTTCTACAAATCATGTTGCTTGGATTTTCCTTAAAGCAAGATATTAACTATTCTTTGATGTCAGTCTAATTTATGGGATACCATGAGCAATTTTCATCAAGAAATGACAAAACAAATACTGTCAAAAAACAACAAGTATAATGTAGATTTGAATTACTCAATTTGGTAAATTTGACTAGCAAGCTTAGAATAATAGTTCCTCAAACTCTCGTTTTAGCTTTAATTTCATATCGTTATATGTCTGATTGTCCATTTATCTTCAATTTAGATGTACATGAACTGTTAGAAATTCAATCAAATTTACTGAGCAACTTACCTACAGTGAGAGGGAACATACAAAAAATAAATCATCAACTACATGTACTGCCATTCACACTTGTTGTATTTTGACATTATTTGAAGTCTAATGAATTTACTCCAAGATAAGTATTGTTTGAAGCTTATACTTGTGATTGTCAGTCAGGAGTATACTAGGTTAAATGGTATCAAGTAAAATTATTATACTTGTCGAATAGAATAATGAAACTACATGTAATAATGAATTCTGCAATATATTATTTATTATTTAAGAAGAATACTGTTTCTTGTATTTTTATTTTTTTTTTATTTTTTTTTTTAATGTAATTTAAGAATTTCTCTGCTTTCATTGTAGAATGTAGTCATATATAGTTAAAAAAAAGTTAATGTTTGTAAATAACTGGTGCCACTAGAATTGTTTCTTCATTCTTTAAGATCATCGTCCAGAATATCAGGTATTTGTATACTGATGCCATTTTACGAACTATAAATTGCCAAAAACTACAGCGTTTAATGTGAAATAACAATGCTACCATGTATTTGTGTGTGTGAGTGTGTGGTTATTTGTGTGAATGGTGCGCTAGGAACCTTGTGAATGCCTTGTGATATTGTCCTCAATGTTTAAACCCTGTAAACATGTTTGCCACGAAAAGAGGATAAAATTGATGTCAAATGTCGAGGTAATATTGAACAGTGTGGAATATTTTATGGAAACATAATGGCACAAGATAAAATGATCAATTTTTTCCTGAGATTTTTTTGCCATAATTATAATGACATCTATTATTATAGAATGAGATATCATAGAAGTTAAGGTCACAATGAAAAATGGGTCGGAAAATTTAAAAATCAATAGAAAATGGTTAAATTTATAAAGCTGGAGTATTTGATAAACCTTTTGATTTTACAAGATCAAAGATCAAGGTCAGTATAATGACATTTTATTCCGAAGCAATTTCTGCAGTTCATTGAGAAGATTATGCAATTCATTGTTCATGCAATTAAAAAAAAAATTGTCTAGATTTGAAGATATGTGTATATCATCATTTACCTAAGATTTTAATGGACCAAAGAATGAGCAGGTTAGGGTTGGGGTGTTTTTATGTATCAGTATCATTTGTTGAGAGGGGCATATTGTTTTTTCACTGTCTTTCCAAATCTTGAAGCATTCCTTAAGGCCGTTAAATTCATTCATATTTGCATTTCTTCCAATAGTAACTTTTATTCATTACCAAAAGGATTTTTTTTTTTTTCAAATAAAACATTATCCTTTTGCACAATTGTTTAATGATAGTGACATGGCTTTAATATATTGCATTGATTCCATTTTGGAATGCCCTACTTTTGATTCTGTAAGATTTGATCTTGACATTAGCTTCTTACTTAATCTACACAAACAGAGTACATGTAGCGATGGATAGAGGTAGTGTGTTTCACTGACTAATGTTGAGTTAGTTATGTCTCTATATCAAAGACTGAGGAAGGGTGTATTGTATTTTGTTCAATCTGTTAGTCTATCTGAAACTTTAAGCTGATTATTAATTTTAACCTGATCAAACACAACTTAGATATTCTGCACATGATAACCTGCTCTTGATATAGAGCAACATTAATTACAGTAATTTTGAAGGAAACCCGCTGAGGATGGCAAATTGTATCACTTGCATGTACATAATCTTTATCTTGTTTAACATGTAATGTATATTTTCATCTCACTGAAAATTTAAGAATTGATGTTAATGTATGGCTTTATCGTGGTCTGGCTGTGATATTTTATTATCATTATATCAGATGTATCGTGTAAATAATTATGTGTACATTGTACGTGCTAGTCATCACTGAGAGATTCCTCGTATAAAGTCATATAATCATGGGTATATTGCTATATTCTGATCTTTCATAATGTCTATTCATTTTGTCAGGTATTTTCAGAGTCTAAAATTATTTTTCAATGTATCTAAATGACGTTCAATGTATCTAATTGATATTCAATTTATCTAAATGATGTTTGGTAGGAATGTCTACCTTTCTCTTTTAACCAGGTCAAGGTTATGTTGAAGGTCAAATTCTTTACACACCAGATTTATGAAATGAGGTATCTCTGGTAAGGGTTTTATTTCATGTTATGTTTTTAATAAATAATTTCGAAGTCATTTGAATATCATATAAATGAAAATGTCGTACAAATATTTTTATTTTTGTGTTCATGTCATAATGGTTTATAAAGGTGTACATACACATTCAGACAGAGGGTATGTATCATTTAAGAATTGTGTGTTTTTGTTCATTCTGGTTGTTCATATAAGTTTGTTTGCTTATTGACAAGATTTCTATTGTTTATTTTGAGAAAAAATACATGTACATGAAAAATATATGTAATCTTGCATCAGATGCTGCATGGGATTAAGAATTACAATTATGTCAGGAACAACAGAATAATTGCTCTTTCAAAGAAGATTTGATGCCGATGAGCATGTGAAAATAATATGATTTCTCATGTTTGTTGCATGTTGCATCTATGCACCAAAGGCTAAGAGACATTTATAAAAAGTGTCCCTGTTCATGTAAAGATTTATGTGAAATGGAGTACATTTGGCTTTCAGAGTTCCTCTAAAAGCTCCAAGTTCAAGTTCCTTTTTGGCAAGTGATACATTCAAACTCTTAACAAAAATATGGTTCAAATCAGTTTTTGTGTCGCCTGCGAAGCATAGCGACACTTAGGGATCACTTTGTCCGTTGTCCGTCTGTCCGTCCGTCCGTCCGTCAGTCCGTCTGTCTGTCTGTCACACTTTGGGTGTCACAGCCCATAACTTTTGATTGGTAAGTGATAGAGCTTTGATATTTCACATGTGTATTCCTTGTGACAAGACCTTTCTACACATGCCATAATTTTTGACCTAGTGACCTTGACCTACATATTTGACCTACTTTTCAAAAAAATTAAGAATGGATATATCTTTTGATTGGTAAGGGTTAGGACTTTGATATTTCACACATGCAATCCTTGTGGCAAGACCTTTCTACACAGACCATAATATTTGACCTTGTGACCTTGACCTAGATATTTGACCTACTTTTGAAAAAAAGATAAGATTCACTATATCTTTTGATTGGTAAGTAATAGGGCTTTGATATTTTACATGTGTATTCCTTGTAACAACGCCTTTCTACACAGACCTTCATTTTTGACCTATTGACCTTGACCTTCATATTTGACCTTTTCAAAAATATTAAGATTGTATATATCTTTTGATTGGTAAGTGATAGGGCTTTGATATTTCACATGTGTATTCCTTGTGACAAGACCTTTCTACACAGACCATAATATTTGACCTTGGCCTAGATGATTGACACTATTTTCTGAAAATTTGAGAATGACCATATCTTTTAATTTGTAATTAAGAGGTCTGATATTTCAAATGAATTTATTTGACAAAACTTTTCTACTGTTACCAATAATTTTGATCCACTTTCTAGAATAATAATCAAGCCGCTTCGCAGGCGACACAAGCATTCCTTGGATTGCTATTTTTCAATTTATGTTTAGTTCAAGGCTGAGTGCCACCATTTTTCAGGTGTTTAAAACACATTTTTATGCATATTTCCTCTACATTGGAATTGGGGTTTCTAGCGAGGAATTTTTATTTTTCGGAAAGTTTCTCTTTTTTTGTTGTTACATTTTTTTGTCTTTCTAATGTTTCTCTTTGACTCTTTCTTTCTTATTGTCAGTTACTATGTGTTGAGATACTCTTAATAAAATGTAAAAATCTCAGTTGTATAATGGTCGTTTTATGGTAAAGCAAGGTGGGGAGATACATAGACTGAAAAGAAGGGTATTACCAATTCGTTCAAAATTTAAGGATGCTCCTAAATAGCCAGTACAAAGATTTTGCACAGCAGTTGTGAACCAAGGAGAAATCTTCTGAGCGTTTGTACTTCAATTTACATGTAGTTCACTGTTGATATTTCTACAGGAGCATTTTATACTCCCCTTCTGTACAGTACTTTACTTTCCAAAATAAAGAACAGAAGGAGGATGCGATTGTAGATCTGTGACATCGAGCTCCTGTGGATCTTCGATTCAAGATCATTAACTGAGATGTAATGGGATCTGAAATGACCTCTGGATATCATATTTTTGGAGTTGAAAATGCATGTTTGTGTGTGTTTTCTTTGTCTGAACATTTTTAGCTCGCCGGGACGAAAAAGTTGGGAGAGCTAATGCCATACCCTCGGCGTCGTTGTCGTCGTCTGTAGACAAAACTTTAACCTGGGCTATATCTCTTGAACGATAAGGGGTAGGGCTTTGATATTTCACTTGTAGATACCTTGTGATGAGACCTTTCATTTGAGACCATGACCTTTGACCTTGGACTTTGATCTACTTTTCAAAAACTTTAACCTGGTTTCTGACAAAAACCTGTATAGGCGAGCTATGTAATCTTTGATTACCCTATGTTTCCTCTTCATCTCGGTACAGCATCTCCATTTGATACAGGTATGATGAAGCTTTAAGTAGCTAAATTGTACAGCTGAAAGATGTAGCTAACATTGAGAATGAAGTACAAGTTTATATAAAAGATTTATTGACATTGAGTATACATGTAAAGTTACTGTCGGCTTAAAACATTGGATTCTAATGAAAGTAGATGTACATAAAGTGATAAAATGACTTCATAAGATGGAAGCTTCTTCAGTGATTATTTTGATATGATCCTATGATACACATATAATAAAGCCATAGAAATACAGAGTGAAATTATAATAAGACCTCAGAAAATATTGTATACAAATATATTGCTATATCTAATTATGGGTGTAATGTTTTTCCATGACAATACCTTCAGTGGCATATTCAATATTGCATCATCAGAATTTTCAGAGTGTTCGAATAGTTGTATACCTTTATCTGCGAGACCCGGATCTAAATGATCTCTTCATACCTCCACCTGGAGTATATAGTGTTTTCTGGTGATCCCTGTAAACTGCCATGTTTGACCAAGAATAATGATTATTGTCAGCGTGTGTCGTTCTCTTGTTAAATTCCACTGTTTTCATTCGAGCTGCCAGAGTTGGTTCCATTAACCTGTTGACCGTGCGCTGTGCCGTCGTCTCCCTCCTTGGGTCACAGGCTATGCTGGTAGCCCTAGTGAGGGACTTACGTGGGGGTTTAGGATTCGGGGGCGTGTTATTGCTGCCTTGTGCTGTGAGGGGACGGGATATAGTCCGTAAAGGTTTTGGTTCCCGCCATGAGGGGAATTTCATGCCAGAATTCCGTGCAGATTCTACATTCTGGAAGTAAAATATTGGTTAATTACTTTTTAGCAAGGATAAGCAGTAATGCAAAGCCTTTTAGATAAGCAATGAGTAAATTTACCATGTCTGTCCGTCCAACTGTCTGTCCATCAAAACTTTTGTTTTATTTTACTGGAAAAAAAAATAAAAAATAGATGGTCTTTCATTGTTTTTATATATTTTTTTATTCAGTTTCAATCATTGTCGAGATTTAAATCACAGTAAAGAGGGCTAATATTGTCCTTGGAATTACAGATATCTTAGTATTACAGACATCCTATTTGGTATCTATCTATCTTACCATAGATCTCCGTAGTTTGGTAGCATGACCTGGTTTCTTTGACGATGAATTAGACAGGACATATGATTGACTGGTACTGTCCGTCCGCCAACTTACTGCAAACGATTTCTCGCTGTCCGTCATGTCTTCTCATATTAAACACATGGCGACCACTCTGTAAAACTTCTTAGTTCATTTTCAACTCTGTAAAATCGCTTCCCCATCTAATTTCCTCAACATATAGGTGCTGAAGTATCAGTCATTACAAGTATTTTCTCAAAGTCTATTCCACTGTTTCTCCTCTAAATCTTCATGAAAATACACCAAAATAACATGTAAATGTTAAGGTTTACTAATATGCTCAAACAAACATACATGAATACATTTTAACAAAATCGTAAGTTAGGTGACTTAATCTTGGATTAAGTACGAATATAATCTTCGTCCACAATGGAAACTTTTGTAATTTCGCCGTTAAAACAGGAGAAAAACAATTGTTTAAAAACGCTAAAATATTACTTTCATGATCCTATTTTTTTCTGCGGAATCTTCAGTATCATTTATCAGTACAACATACTCTCTTTTTTCCCTATTTTTATTATTTTAACGGTCACTCGCCCAAATACTTACAGTAAAGGTAAATCCAAAAATAAGCGCTTTGATACGATAATACATATTATAGGTCGACTCTAAACAATTACAGCGTGGTACATGGTTTTTACTTGCACCGTTTCTGGCCAGACGGGGATTGCTAAAACTTCACTTGGTGATAATCTCATTAAGAAGTTTTTCGGTGGTCAGAACCTGGTCTTTTTCTTATACTTACGTGTGTGTTAAAGCAGAGTTAGCAATTAATAATAAAACAACTGTAGAATTCTTCTTGATCCGGTTTGATATTTGATAGCAGGTGGTATAATGATAATGTACATGTATATCAAAAATGATAAAACAAATGATATATGTAGGTAAACAATGAATGGCAGTCAAAAACGAAACCCCAAAATCATTATTCATACAGAACTTTGAAAAATAGAGAATAATCCTAAACAACCAAAATATTCCGAAAAAGTAAATCCCCCATGGAGATATTATAAGGTGTCCGGAAAGAGGGAGCCTCTCCTGCTAGCTAACAACACCCACCAATTCAACCGTGCAGAAGATAGGTAAAAACTGGATTGTTCCAACATCTCTCAACATCATGGAACGAGATGTTATTGAGTTTTATATTTTGATCGAATCGTCAAAAAAATAAGTAGCTCACAAATATATTCCTAGTTGAGAGGATTCTCAGAACGTAGTCGTAGTTTGAGTTTGTCATGGAATAGCGTATTAACTTTCATATTAATGCATCACAGGTAGGGGGTGATGGCATGTTAATTCTCATGATAGGGAAAATTATAATATTGAAATTGAAGTCGTAGCGTCTGTATTAATGTGCCCATTGACGTCAAAAGATAATATGAGATCTGTAAATTCAGAGGGGTCCAGTCTATGGTTTGAAAAAGGTAAAATATGCAGTTTTGGCAAATTCCAAAAGGGGGGGGGGGGGGGTACTGACTCATCCCCTCTCTCGGTCCGCTGTTTTTGTCCATCGTTACATTGACACGGAAGCCCACAAAACCTTATAAGCAGAAGGTACCACATCCTTGCTTCAATCCGATACGTAAACCAAGACTACCATCAAGTGCGCTGATTAGCTGTCGCAATTTCAACATTGAAACATTTGAAAATGATAAGAGTGAAAATCCTAAGGAATTGACGCTTCATGGAAACCCAGAACATCATATCAAAATTGTAAACGTGTTTACACATACCGGTGTGTATGACAAAACAGATAATTTTGAATTCAACATCGTAAATGACGGTAATGTTCGTCATGCGGTATTTATACGATACGCTAATACGTGTGCTAATGTTTTGAATATTTACAGTTGTTTACATTACACCAAAACAAACTTGTATTAGATCATGGTTTCCGCTTTCTGTGGTGGCATATTCATTAAGTTGATACCATGGGAATTTTACCAAAAAAAAGTATTTCAGCCTTTACTGTAATTCGGACCAATACATGCAACAGAGTATATTACTTTGGGGATTTCACAACCTGTCTTGTATGGTGACATAATAAATAAAACAAGGAGGATCAAAGGTAGACAACATTTCCATAGAAAATACATAAAAATCAAACCTTTGATATTATCCTAAGGGACACTGCATGACACTTGACAAATCTACAGCCTTGTACCAGCGTATTATTAAGAATTGCACTCTAAATGATTGTGATGACGGAAGATGTAAAAACCTCGACAAAGAAGACAAGGCCCCGACCACCTGTCCTCTCTAATTCTCAGTCTGACTCCTCATGGGACTGCATGCGTCATAAGCTCCGGTAGGCAGAGCACGGACAGTCTTTAGTACGCCCTATATCTTTCATTCATTCATTTGTGAGTTACTTGGGTCTTTCGTTTACCTGTCTTTGTGTGTATGGTCATTTTACAGCAAGGATCTTCGATACCAATCGATAGCGGACAAATGGGAGGGTTGTGCGCCGGATAAGTACATCATTTGAAGTTGACGAGGCAGATAGCCGTCCAAAGTCGGCACCGATCGCCCGTTGGTCTCGTTGGTGTAGTCATTTGTGTTCCTTGTCCCTTTTACGTCCCGTGCTGTTTGTATACTCTGTGTTTTCACATAGGGATTGTTGTTGGTGCTACAACCGAGTCTTGTTGGATATCCCTTTCTTACATAAACTGTTTTAGAAAGGTTGGACAATCTTTCCCTCCCAAACTCTATGTGAAGAAGCCGCTCGATGTGAGATTCCACCAACATTAAATTTTGTGAACTTTCAAAGACTCTCCTTTTGTTAGGAAAATATAGAGAGAGAAGAAAATGACATCAGGAATTACGCGGAGTTAATCTTTTCTTAAACGTTTCATACGAAATACGACAAATTATGTTGATTCTTTAATCGATTTTTTAAAAGAAGTTATCTTTCTTCTAACATTACACGAGTAGTTTGGCCATGATTATTTGAAACACCGATCAATTCAAAGTATACTTCTTATTTGCTCTGAGCAATTTACATTTTAATCGATAAACATTTATAGAATCCGATACTCAGACTGATTTTTAAAAAAGTTATATGAAACCTCAAAGTTAAATAGTAGCTTTATATACATTCCATCTACATAAGGCTAAGAAAAGGGTACCTAAATAAAATATATGAAAATATAGATTGGAAACCAAAAAAACATGCCCCCAATTCTTCTTCATGAATATCAAGTTCCATTCCCGTCAAAATTATAAGATTATTTATACTGGAAAGTATAATCCTTGAAGGGTCCCTTCCTCAAAACTTAGCCTACGCATATCCTCACCGGCGGGGCATCTTGATGTATGCTCTAAAAGGAAATGAAGTGCCCTTACGGGCGAGACATCTTGCTGTATGCTCTAACAGAAAATATGCCATCCTTACGATATATCTTGATGTATTGTCTTACAGTAAATAAGATATCCTTATGGGCGTGGTATCTTGATGTATGCCCTAACAGGAAATAAGTTATCCTTATGGAACATCTTGATGTTTGCTCTAACAGGAAATAAGCTATCCTTACGTGACATCTTGATGTATGTTCTAACAGGAAATAAGTCATTCTTACGGGACATCTTGATGTATATGCTCAAACAGGAAATAAGTCATCCTTACGGGGCACCCTGATGTATGTTCTAATAGTAATAAGTAACAGTACATAAGATATCCTTATGGGCGGGGTATCTTTATGTATGCTCTAACAGGAAATAAGCTATCCTTACGGGGCATCTTGATGTATGCTCCAAAAGGAAATAAGTTATCCCTACGGGACATCTTGATGTATGCTCCAACAGGAAATAAGTCATCTTTACGGGGCACCCTAATGTATGCTCTAATACATGTAGTAATAAGTAACAGTAAACAAGATATCCTTATGGGCGGGGTATCTTGATGTATGCTCTAACAATAGATAAGTTATCCTTACGGGACAACTTAATGTATGCTCTAACAGGAAATAAGTCATCTTACGGGACATCTTGATGTATACTCTAACAGGAAATAAGTCATCTTACGGGACATCTTGATGTATTCTCTAACAGGTAAAAAGTCATCTTACGGGACATCTTGATGTATGAAGTCATTCTTACGGGACGGGTATGTGATTAAGAGGATATAAGTTATTCTTACGGGCATCTTGATTTATTCTCTAACAGGAAATAAGTTATTCTTATGGGCATCTTGATGTATTCTCTAACAGGAAATATGTTATCCTTACATGGTCATCTTGATGTATGCTTTAACAGGAAATAAGCCATCCTTACGGGACATCTTGATGTATACTCAAACAGGAAATAAGTCATTCTTACGGGGCATCTTGATGTATACTCTAACAGGAAATAAGTCATCCTTACTGATGTACATGTATGTATGCACTAATAGGAAATAAATTATCCTTACAGGACATCTTGATGTATGCTCTAACGGGAATAAGTCATCCTTACAGGACATCTTGATGTATGCTCTAACGGGAATAAGTTATCCTTACGGGGTACCTTGATGTATACTCTAATAGGAATAAGTAATCCATACAGGACATCTTGATGTATACTCTAACAGGAAATAAGTCACCCTAACGGGCATCTTGATGTATTCTTTAACGGGGAAAAAGTTATCCTTACGGGCATCTTCATGTATTCTCTAAAAGGAAATTATTCGTCCTTACGGGGTCATCTTGATGAATGCTCCAACAGAAATAATTAATTCTTACATGACATCTTGATGTATACTCTAACATGAAATACGAAACCTTTACGGGCATCTTGTCGTATGCTCTAACAGGAAACAAGTTATCCCAACGGGGAATATTGAAGTATCCTCTAACAGGAAATAAGTTATCCATGTGGGACATCTTGATGTATTCTCTAACAGGAAATAAGTCATCCTTACAGGACACATAGGTGTATACTCTAACAGGAAATAAGTTTATCCCATATTCTATTATACTCTAACAGAAAATAAGTCATCCTTACAGGACATCTTGATGTATTCTCTAACAGGAAAAAAGTTATCTTCGCGGGACATCTTGATGAATGCTCTGACAGTAGGTAAGTTACTTTGGGTATTTCACAACCTTCATTTTATGGTGACATAATTAACAAAATAAGAAGGATCAAAGGTAGACAACATAACCATCGAAAATGCGTCAGAATCATCAAACGCCTTTTATACAGTGGATATGATCTTAATGTCACCAGACGGACGCTGGGCTTGGTACTTGACCAATCTACAGTCTTGTACTAGCGCATTCTTAAAACTTGCACTCTGACTGACTGTGACGACTGGACTCCATGACGGACCCTGTCCAAACCTCTTTAGAGAAGACAGGGTCCCGACCACCTGTCCTCTCTGAATGTCAGTTGGACTCCTCGGGTGATAACATACATGAGCTCGCGGCGGCAAAGCACGGATTGTATTACGTACGCCCTATTTTGATATTCATTTAGATTTTCATCTGTGTTGCTTGGGCCCCTGCGTTTTGTGGTCTTGTTTGTGTGTAGTCATCTGGCAGTGAGGAGGTTGTTTTACACCACAATTGTACGTTCTTCGAGACCTCTGGGTAATCGGAAAAGTGGGAGGGTTGTGCGCGTGTAATCCAGGATAACCATACCTTCTGCTATTTCCGTGGCAGATGGCCGTCTGAAGTCTGCACCGGTTACCCATTGTCTCGTTGGTTTATGTGTAGTCCTTAGTGTTTGATGTTTCTGTGTTGTGCGTTGACGTTCCTTGTCCCTTTTGTGTCTCTTCCTGTGCTTGTCTGCTCTGTGTTTTTGCATTGGGTGTTTTAGGGTTTTCCTGTGGGTGCTACAGCCTGGTATTGTTGGAGATCCCCTCCTTTGTTTTTTATCCTTACAGGACATTTTGATGTATTGTCTAACAGGAAATAAGTCATCCTTACGGGACATCTTGATGTATTCTCTATTTAGGAAATAATTATCCTCACGGGACATCTTGATGTATTCTCTAACAGGAAATAACTATCCGCACGGGACATCTTGATGTATGCTCTAAGAGGAAATTGGTCATTCTTACAAGTAATCTACTTGTTCCGGGTTATATTACACAATGGCTGAAATTATCATTGAGGAAATTCTTCGGTCACTACTGAGATATTATAAAAGCATATCAGATCCCTCTTTCCAAAATGATCAGTGACATTCTGGATTGGGATTGAATTTCTGTCATCATCACCAAACAAGACATTATTACCTGATATGTACATCAATATATACATCGAAACAATCACCGTATTGACAAGTTTCCATGGAGCTGTTGTGACGGGTGTTGCATGTAAACAGGAGAGCGAGACGCTGACTCTCCCCGGGAACATGGTCTCACTTTGGAATGTTGTTCATTCCTAGGTTCGCAATTGTTCCTGTGGAAATTCTAATGATTTTGCCTGACCGTCTCTAAGTTGAGACTGAATAACTGATAGGTACTTCTTTGATGTATATTATCCTCATGGGACGTCTTGATGATGTCTTCATACGCTTTACGCAAATTTTGGAAGCATTGTGGATAGAACTGCATTCAACAGAAAACAAGCAAATTAAGATAATCGTGGTCCAACGTCTCGAAGTAAGGTCAAGGTCACAAAGTATAAAATTCTTATATTAATGTCAAGGTCTCATCACAGGAAAAATGAAATATGAAAGTCATATAACTTTATAATTTCATTGTAAATGTCTACGTTAGTCTATATATGTGTTTTTATTTACATCATCCCTTCCCTCTGGAAGAAATATTTCGATCTGTTCAATTTTACGGTCTAAGAAAGGAGGGGATTTCCAACAGGACTCGGTTGCAGTAGCCATAAACAAACAACGAATCCCACAAATGTATGAGAAAACAGAGTGGACAACCACAACAAGAGCAACCATAGGGTCAAGGGAGACCAAATACAAATGACGTCATCAAAACACTAATACACTAAAGACTACACATAAATCAAAGAGACCAATGGGCAATCGGTGCCGACGTTAGACGGCGACGTTAGTTACAAATGATGTGGTCGAAATATTCACATTTATAACATATCAATGGCATCTTAATAGAAATATACACAAAGAATAATGTAAATATAAATGAATACTAGTATTTTATAAGCCATGTAGTAACAATACATAAAACAACAAGATTTGCACAAAAATCAAGAATATGGACTAGTCTTAGTGCAATAAAAAAGCGAACACATGTAAAGAAAAATGCCAACAACAGGCGATTTTATGCCTAGTCATATAGCACTTATGATTCAGATAAATGTCCATATTTTCAAAGCATACATAGCAAATATTTCCTTTGGGAAAATCGAAAAACGAAATAGACAACGGAGCGAAAAAAAATTCATTGTACTGGTTCAATGTAGCGAAAAGTTTGTCATTGTCGAAAAGCTTTGAGCTGCGTCTCCATAACTATATATGCTTCCATGGATAACGATACAATGGCGAATCACCAACGCAAACCTTGCTATCGTGTGACCGGAACTGGTGTTGGTTCATATCCGGTCGTTCCCCTGGTGGTTCCTCGCATTGTCCCGCGTGTAGAGGGAGGGTCAAAGTGTACGGCGCAAAGTCTCTCGACTACGTCTTGAACCTCGTCAGATGTACATTTAGGGGGAGGCCGCATCGTTTGACGTGCGAGTCGCGGGACAATTACGGGGATCCCTTTAGATTCCGGCGGATGTCGATCCGGGTCGTATTCCGATAAACGCTCTACAATGTTTTTGACTTCGTCGTCAGTGTACTTCTTTTTATACACAATGGGAGTCGGTAACTTGACGACATATCCTCTAGATTCAGGGATTTTGACAGGATCATACGTGGACAGCCTCTCTACGATCCCCCGTATATCCCGCGCTGTGTATCTGGAACCTGGGGTTGCTGGCAGCGACTTGTTTACGGGGGGTAAGTATAGCTTACGGTAGTGTCCGAGGTGCGCTTCCGGTGACGTAGAAGGTCGGATTGAGGGTTCTGATTGGTACGTATTTTCGTTCGACGATTTCCGTACGATGCTTCGCAACTTTTCGCGCGGCGGTCGCTGTGCTCGATGAATTAATCTATGTCTATATAGAATCCTTCTCGCTGCTTCCACGTTGGTGTTCGGGTCCTCTCTTACTTCCCTGGGAAGCAGTTCTTTCCTCATATTTTTATAAAGATTAAAGTACATCCCAGTATCATCTTTCACTACAGGAGTCACTGTCTTAAAATGCATATTCATACGAGAGGTTTGCCATCCAATTGGACAATTTGTAGCCATGACTTATTTCTATCCTTTATTTTCAGAATAAACTCACGATCAAACTCTGAATGATTGGGTCTATGTATCGCCTTTGAAATTATGATTCCTGTTTGCAGAAGAGATTTGTAAATAATAAACTCCGAACACAGAGAATGTATTCCAAAGTATAATATCATTGTAAGTCGTTGCAGTGAAACACTAACAGATTAATATTTCAGAATTCATTATAATCCGAACTTGAGGTATTAAAATCTAATCGTATTGAAATATCTAAATGGCGATCGATGCAATTTGAAGAAAGATTAATCTTTCAAGATCCCTTTAATCGGCATCTCAGGCCGTTTTGGGTCGTCGCCACATGGAAATTTCAAAAGGGGTATTGTTATAACACAATGCATTACCAAGGACAATCCAGTTCAACAAAAGAATCATGAGCCCCTATCTGATGTCATACCAGCAATTAGTAGTGCTTTTGACAAAGATATATCAAAATACTTTCATTATGTTCATTATCAATAGTTCTAACCTATTTTGAAATATGTACTTAACAGGCGCGTACGCAGAGTTCTAATGGGGTGTCATTCCTATACTACTTACTACTTTCTTGCGATGCTTTAGGAGTTTTATAACTTACGGAAGGGGGGGGGGGGGGGGGGGGGGGTTAACATCCTATTTATATCGAGGGATGTTTCTGTGTTTGAATAAAATCATCAACGGCTGTTGAAGGTCAAATTTTTGTTTGCTGCTTTTTGTCATTTGCGACCAAAAGCAATTTTTTCTGTCTTTGAGATTCCGTTTTCAAATTCGCAGTTGCAGTCTTATATACCAATTTGATTAATTTGCAAAAATGTGCGGAAATTTGAAAGTTGTTGATATTTGAAAAAAGGTGGTTAGGCTATTGTCCAAGTATCAGTGGTCACTCCTATCAAAATGTAAACGAAGTCTCCCTCTTTCCCGTTTGGTAACTATTCTTATTGGTTGCTAAATCCCCCCCGGAAATAAGTTCCTGCTACAAATTTCAGCCCTATGTACACGCCTGTATGTAGTTTAAGATATAGAACTGATAATAGCGCTAATGACATCATTATCACTGGATGAAGTATTGATATCCATAGATGCTGATCATGCTAATAGGAAGGACAGTTAATTACAAAGCTTAGCATCTCCAGCTCATCTACAACCTGAAATTTTATCAAATGACAAATATGGATAATGACCATATCCCTATATGCATCTCCAGCTCATCTACAACCTGAAATTTTATCAAATGACAAATATGGATAATGACCATATCCCTATATACAGCACAAAATCGATCGTTCAGAAAATCATAAACCGAAGGTATACAAAATCAGGATAAAAGCAAACAAACAAAAACATCCACCACATGAAAAGAAGCCAACTGACCCGATGTGGGAGTGAGACCAGGTGCCCAGGAAGAGTCAGCATCTCCTGCTTGTATGCAACACTCGTCGCTTCAATTCAGTAGAATTGTCACCTACGGTTACTTCCATTTCGGAAGATAAAGAATAGAATCTTTGGTTGGATGGTTCAAATGGTCTATGACAGAATATCATCCACCATTCTGGAGAGCGGGACATCATAGTGTATGACGAGTTCCTCATATCGACCGTAGAACTTCCTCACTGACGATGTCAGTCGGTCACATCTGAAAGACGCCTAGCTCATAATATTGTATTATGCTATAATCTATTATACATTGTAATGAACTAGTGGGTATTTTCTCCACAAAATAACTTGCTTTATCCCGTTAATTCCTTGACGTTCCGAGGATGATGATCACCCAGCTTTTATATTTCTGATTATATTTTCCTAGCTCTTACTGCTTTTGTGATTTGACTTTTGATTCTCTACAGACGTCGCCCTTCTAAAAAAGTTTAGTGACCATCACGGTTATCTGTTTCTTTATGCTCTCGGAATCTAACAGGAAAAGTTTCATGACGATATCCAACTTCATTTCTAACGCTTGGAGTGTTCATAAGAGTTTCCCTTTACTGCATGTTATGACCATGACCTTTTGACGTGAACTTAAAAATGAATTAATATTGTCCTTTTAGCATGGATCTGATTACAAAATTCCTTCAGCAAATCATAACCCGTGTCCATTGTGGCCATATGTATGTCGACTGATTGTGTGTTCCAGAAAGAGAGATGGCGTGTTCAAGCATGACCAAGGGGGAAAGGGAACTGAGGTTTCAGTTTATAATTTTGAGAAAGTCAGCATTTTAGCTATATCAAAAGGGTCGGTGATGTTCTGATAATCTGTACCCACTCTGAATATAAACATTTATTTTCTGTTTGCATATTTAGGTGTTGTGTTGGAATATTGTTGCGAAAGCTTCCTTCCTTTTCCTAATATGTACATGTATCTACTGATATTAGGTCTGAATAATTGTGCGAAATGAATGAAATAAAGACCATTCAAATTGATTTGTTTAATTATAATTTCCTAATAAATCACTCATTATCTGAACACAGTGAAATTAATACTTTGTTGCTAATCAAGCAATGTCAGTGAAATTGCACAAAATCTGCAGCAAAAGCTTGAAAGATGGTGATTATCAAATCAAAATAGAATTGAAATAGAAAATAACCTCTACTGAAAATAGCCTATCAAGTATATAGTGAACATGTATATATACCACTTAGTTGTGCAGTTTTACTCACTTATGAGTACTGACTGTATGAGTGCTGCTATTGCTTCTATGTACCAGTATTTTCTTGATTTTTTTAACCATAACATTTAAAAGGACATCAACAGATCAAACACAGGAAATTCTTATGTAAAGGTCAGGTGTCAATGTCAAATAGATGGTGACCATACACAAAATTTTCAAGAGGCAAAATAGACTCTTTGCTAAGATAAGAAAATCATGCAATTATGCAAAAAATAAAATAAAATTGGATGAATAATTGTGGGTAAAAAGACCATTGCATAGTATCATGTTGAATATTCAAAACAAGCTATAAGCTACTAGTACAGATAAGGACAACAACATCAAATAATAAAAATACATGTAGTAGACAATTAAAAAGGTAAAATGTAGATCAATTGCATACTAGAATCATATGATTTTGAGTTATGGACGGATTTTATGGACGGAAAGTTGAGACAGAAGAGCATGGAAATAATAAAAATTCTTGTACTCTATAGAATAAACATTATATAAATTATAATCATTTTCATTCAGATCAAAAAGTACATCATGGCACATCTTTTGACACATAGCTCATTTTGTAATTTTACATCACAACAAATTCACTCTTCACCAAACAAGACAGGGTGGACGTGTAAGCTGATTTCATGGTGACATTTTTAAAATGTTCAATGTGTTTTTAACAATCAATGCAATAAAACAATTTGCTTTACTTTTCCTACATGTTAACTTCATAGACATTCAGAGTCTAGATGTTTAATGACAGCAATATCTATGTTGATATTGTGGTGTAGTTTGTAATTCTACAGGACTCTTTGGTGCTTTTAACTCATTAAGTGTTCACAACTTCAAAAATGAAAAAAACAAACAATTGGCTTGGAAACAGAAAATTGTCAGCAGTAATATAAGCAGCTAAAAAATGTGTAAAAGTTGGTGATTGATTGAATTTTAGTAAAAATAAAGGCAACAAAAGTGTAAAATCCCCTCACAACTTCATTTTCTTTGCTATCAGCCCAATGATTTTCCATAGTGTCATCTGTGACCTTTTACCTTTGACCCTTGACCTTGAAATCCATAGGTTTCATCACCTCCCAATAGGGAACATATTTTGTGGAAAGTTTGGTGTTCACAAGAATCTGAACACACACACACACAAATTTATAAACAAATACAAAAGGGTTGTGAGGGGACAATAACAGAATTGCAGTAAAAACTAAATACATAATCATATGTAAAATAAAAAAAATGTATTTGTGAAACACAAATGCCCCCGTTTGCATTTTTGTCAGTATTAACAGCATTTTCTGTTAAGTACATGTAGATCAAAGTTCAAGGTCACGAGGGCAACAATTTTGGTTTCAATAAAAAGGTTTTGTCACTAGGAATTTACATGTAAAATATCAAAGCCCTATCACAAACCAAGTAAAAGTTATGATTGATGTCAAAAGTCAAGGTCAAGAGGTAAAAAATTTTGGTATCAATAGAAAGGTCTTGTCACAAGGAAATAATAAACGTGAGAAATATCAAAGCCCTATCACTTACCAATCAAAAGTTATGCCAAATGTAAAAGTTTTTAACAAGAAGGTCAAAGATCAAGGTCACGAGGTCAAAATTTTTGATATTAAAAGAAAGGTATTGTCACAATGAAAACACATAAGAAATATCAAAGCTCTATCACTTACCAATCAAAAGTTATGCCCAATGTAAAAGTTTTTAAATAGTTGGTCAAAGGTCAAGGTCACAAGGTCAAAAATTTTGTTATCAAGAGAAAGGTATTGTCACAAGGAATACACATAAGAAATATCAAAGCCCTATCACTTACCAATCAAAAGTTATGCCCAATGTAAAAGTTTTTAACAAGTAGGTCAAAGGTCAAGGTCACGAGGTCAAAATTTTTGATATTAAAAGAAAGGTATTGTCACAATGAAAACACATAAGAAATATCAAAGCTCTATCACTTACCAATCAAAAGTTATGCCTAATGTAAAAGTTTTTAAATAGTTGGTCAAAAGTCAAGGTCATGAGGTCAAAAATTTTGTTATCAAGAGAAAGGTATTGTCACAAGGATTACACATAAGAAATATCAAAGCTCTATCACTTACCGATCAAAAGTTATAACCAATGTTAAAGTTTTTGCCAGGTACAAAAAGACAAACATATGGACAGGCCAAAAACTACATGACCCCAAACCTTTTATTCTTGGGGCATAAATATCACAGATACCCTGTTAAACATTATCACAACAATACAGGAGTTAAGATAAAAAAAACCCACATACATAGATATATATATGTACATGAAGAAATATCACAGATATCTTGTACAATATTAACATCAATAATTAATTTGACAGAATTTGAAGAAAAATAGACATGCTCTTCAAACGACTAACAGTTAATTTCTAACAAGTTGAATAACACAATGAAAAGATTCTAAAAATATTGGCATTTTTCTTTTCTTTCATTTTTGATTATTTATCAAATAATCAACCCAGACACATATTGAATTAAAAAGTATTTTAATTTTCATGAATAAAAAATGAATTGTTACTTTCTTTCTAAAATTCATTTTTTTCATTTTTCTATTGCACAGGCACATTCTTAATTTATTACATTATTTGTCATTGTGCAAGCCACTAGTATTTACACTTATGCAAGCCAATTACACAATGAATAATAATGCATTTATAAAACGTATTGTTTTGAACTATATATTGTCTTTCAATGCAACTGATTTTTTTTTTACAAAATTTCGTGGAAAATCTCTCAATGCAGGGCTCTCACATCATTTTTAGGGACTGGGGCCTGGGCCTTTGAAATTGGGAAAAAAGGGGCGTTTTCTCAAAAATTGGAAAAAATAACACCAAATGAACATGATGAATAAGAATACTTTCACTTAGATAATTCATTTACAATCGAAGGTTTCTTTGCTCAAATTTCACTAAAAAATTTTCGTTTTCAATTTTTTTCACGAATTTTCCATGAGGTGTCAAAATGGGGAAAATTGGTAAATAAATTTGGAAAAAAAAGATTGCCATGTAGCATAGGGAATTGGGCCAAATATCGGTCCCAAATCAATCAGATCGAGAGCCCTGCAATGTCAAATTCTATTGAATGTAAAATTGTATTGTCTTAGAAAGTTTGATGACATAGATTGGTATGTTTAGATAAAGTTATTTTTCCTTCTTATTTTCTTAAACAATAATTATGATAGACAATAGCAGAGAATAGAAAAACAGTAACATCTCTGAGCCTGTAAAAAATAAGGCACACCCAGACTAATAATCAAAATTATGGTTGTTTATATTGTTTCTGTCCCCATGAAGCTCACACAAACTGCTGAGCAGGTTTTATAAGTAAGGACTGAAATCTTTTGATATTGACTAATAATTTATAACTTCAAATCAATTTGGAACCTGAAGTTAATGAATATTATATATTCACTGTATGGCACAAACTTTGGATTTCTTGTCGTTATCGTGATACTCAGGACTTCTTCTCATTTTCTCCTTCAACTGTTCTTCCTGTTTGTCTATTTTCTCTTGAAGTTTCTTCATTTCACTTATGTTCTCTTCTTTCATTTTATTCATTTTTTCCATATACTTCTGCATAAAAAAGAAGAGCAGTAGAATGCAATTATATTTTGGATCTGTTAATGTAAAAGAATAATTCAGTTTTCAGAAAATATTTTTTTTATTTCCATGAAATATGTTCTAAAAATAAAACCCATACAATTAAGGGTACATCTAAATTTACCTTTCAATAGAGATGCTTGGGAGAAAAAGAGAGATAACTCTTGCACAGTGTTATTCATATAATATATACATCAATGCATGTCTGGCAAAACAGATCTACCATATTTATGGACACAACATGTTTAAATCATGAAGAAACAGCCATTATTTTACAGCAAAATAGATACTCTGAATGTAAGATTAAAATGTGACTTTCTGAACTTTTTATTTTTTTTAGATTATATCTTTTCTGCACCAAGGAACTTTTAAAATGACTTTCCATAAGTTTAAAAGCATGGAAATCAACAATAAATTTAATCTAAATTTAACTAATTCCAATTCATAAGCATTATCAAGCAGAATTCAAATCTATGTTCATTGCAATTTTCATACATATTTCCCTGCGGACAAAGAGGGATAACTCTTGGAAAGGAAAGCTAAATATTCTCTGTAAGCATGTTAGTGTTTGATGATGTGTAAATTGTATTAATATAATTCTATTTATTGTGTAAATTGTATCAATATAATTATATTTATTGTGTTTATTCATATATTGATATGTATCATTGATTATAACTGTTTTCAGGTATTTATATGTTTTCGAGAACTTAATTTTTTCCTGGATATGCACATTTTTGCCTTTTCATGACAAGGTTCCACTGGATAACTTGGATCTTTTCATATTGTATTTTACTTACTCAAAACAATTAAATGACATCTTCACTTATCAATACATGCCACAGTTAAGAGCATTAAAAAGATTAGAATTAATGTTCATTAAAAATAAGAATAAAGAAAAATAAGAAAACCTGTTGTGTCCAGTCTTGAATTCCAGATGGTTTTAGCGGACCTTGAACACTGCCATCTCTCCGTACATATACCTTCCCATTAACTTCATATAATCTGTCTGTCTCTCCGGTTTTTTCCACACTAATTTCTATTACTTTAGTATTTTCTGAAATGTGAATGTAAAAAGAAAATGATAATTCCTACTTCAACAGAATTTTTATCAAAACAATTAATTCAAAATAATACATAAATTAAGAGTTATTTCAAATTGCCTTCAATTTGAAGGTACACTCGTTTAACAATGCAAATACATAAAAACATTATTTTACATTAATATGATTATAATGTGCATACTTGAAAAAGGATCAAATCAGGTCTAAGTATTCTTGAAATAACCATTCAAAAGTTTATCATGCCCAAGGTTAAGTTTTTCAAAAGCCGGTCAAGGTCACAAGGTTATCCATGGAAAAGTCTTGTCACATGGGATACCAATCTGAAATATGAAAGCTCTATCACTTACCATCAAAAGTTATGGCCAGGTTAACATTTATGCGGACAAACAGACAGTCAAAGACAGACAAACCGACAGATAAAAAACTGTAAGCCCCTGAATCTCCAATTATGGAGGTATACAAATATCATACTATTAAAAAAAACACTTTCAGAATGTATTTCAGAATAAGACAAATCATTAATTCAATGCGAACAGAAAATAATTTTTTCGAATTTGAAATTTATAGACCTTTAGGAGTGTCATCATCATTGTAAACAGGTGTAAATTTGACACTGTACATGTTGGGTAATAAAAAAGGCTGTATAGATGTTATCGCTTGGTCTATACTACGGCGAACGAAGTCTTCTGTACTCTGGTCACATTCTGTTCCAACAACCTTTCCTGTCAAAATAAGAAATTGAAATTTAATAGATTTTAAAGATTTTTCAATGTATGCATTATTTTCAATTTCTGACAGATTAAAGAATATTTCTTTTTTTAAATAATTAAAGAGAATGCTTAATGGGCTCTCTTTTTTTATTTGTATTTTTAATTAAACCTTGTGATGAAAATGTTGGAACTATAGTTTTATTCAAGATGATGGACATGTAGTAATATTCTCACCAACATCAGTCACCCCAACGTACAAGACTCCACTTTCTCCACTATTCAAAAAACCGCACACATATTTTTCTACATCGTCCCTCATGTAATTTTTCAAGTACATACCACCTCCAGTTTTGAATTCAACATTTCTAGTTTCATTTCCTAGGTTGTGACCCACATAGTAGACTTTCCTTGATGTAGGCGTACTACCTGCGACAGGGAATTTGTTTTTGATTTGACCAATACTGATGTTATTTTCTGAGACACTGTACAATGCCATTGCAGAATTACCATGAAAGGGTACAGAGGTGAATTGTTTCATTCTGACTGCAGGTGGTGTTGGAAAATTATGCTCATCATATTTTTCTGTCGTATCATCATGCGTTTGATTTTTCTTCTTCTTTTTCTTCTTTTTGACATGCTTGCTTGGACTCTCCAGCTTGAATGCCGCCTTTAAAGGCTGTGAGCTTTCACACAGCAGTGTAAAATTATACTGTAATTGTCTCCTTCTGTCCCAAGAAGATAACTGGTCCAGAGCAAACTCGGCTTGATGTTCACTATGGACATTGACAAATGCATAAGACGACAATTTACTTTGATGAGAACAAACGGTGACATCCTCATACTTTATATCTATTCCAATGTAGTGTTTGAATAAATCCAATATATAGTTTAAAATTTCTCTCTTGGCTATGTCACATCTCAGATTTCCAAGATACAAGACTTGCCGATTTTCTTGATTCATTCTAGTGACTACATATACATGTATCTTAGGTAAGGTTGTTAGTACGGCGGTGCCATTTAACTGAATGAATAAAAAGAAAAAAAAGACATGAATTACTAGTAATCTACAAGAAATTTATGAATCACTCACTCAGTCTTTATAAAATCTTTCAACAAACTCATGTTATTAGTTGTACATGTATTTAAAAACGAAAAGCACATTTTTAAAGTGAAAAAACAACAACGTTCATGATGTTAAAAAATGTTGGATTGGTACAGAAAATTATTAATTCGTGTAAATAAATAATTTGTTTCTTATAATCTTTGCTTGCAAAGCTCACAATTAAATATTTCAATCACTTTGTTTCAGCTGAAAATCAATAATGCTCTTGAAAAAAATCACAATAAAATCTGATAGGGTGACAAAATTGCATGACAAATGACCATGCTGATTTTATCGAATCTATGGATCAGGAAAGATAAATAGATTTTAAATTCAAGCTTTAAAAATGTGCTTAACAGTTGCAACAAAAGAGACAATAGGAAAAAAAAACACTGTCACTTTGTCCCAGCTATTATTTTTTAGCATATCTCAAAGTAATAATCAAAGTATTTAAGTGACCATTGAAACCAATATTGAATATTAAAAAAGGTATGCATGAAAACTAATACTAAACCAAGATGTATGGCCTTGGTAGCAATAATTGGTATACCTATGCTGTCTGCACAGCTCATGTTGTCATAAACTTAAGGTGGCTCAATAATCCAAGAATTCTTTGTCAGAGCAAAAAAAAATTAATCTGTTTATTTGACATTCATATCTGATGATTTATATTTGTAATTAAGATTGCATATCATCGTTCATTTGTTTGACTAGTGGTCCTCTGAATATACATGTGTAAACAAATTCCGAGATCTGTCGCAAAACAATATATTTTGATAGATAAATACATGATATAGGGATAATAATTTCACATTGAGACAATTCTTGTAATTGATTTTCACCATAATATAATCAAATATGTCTATTTCTTTATAGATATTCTTTCAAAGAGTGAAATAGCTAAAACTGTTCAGGAAACGTACATTTTGGGCACCCCCACCCAAAATGAAAATCTAAAAAAAAAAGTACCCAGTACCCTTACTTGTCATCAATGTGATAATAAGTCTTTGTCAGAAGTTATTTTCTTTTACATATTTCTCAACGACAAACTCTGTTCTTCCAAACATATAAAAAAGTACATGTTATCGTTCATCCTGATTCATAATACTTGGTTGTCAATGTAACGATTTTTAGGGGGAGGGGGTAGGGTTCTCAATAATGTTTATAGAAGGGGGCGATTCTGAAATAAGTAGCACAGAAGATGAAATTTCCAGATATAGTTATATTTTAAAAGGCGTTAACAATGTAAAATAAGCGGGGTTTTTTCAAAGTACAACGAAGATGGTTACAAATCGCCGGGTGTCGAATAAAAGGAAATATGAATAAGAGAAATAGAAAAAAGTAAACGGCAGCGTTTTAAAACATTTTGACGTTCAAGGTCAATAAGTTGACGTCACTCACCTCCCTCGTTCTCGATAATGCGTGCACTTATCTGTAAAAGGGATATGTCTTTGAACAAAGCAGGGTTAAAACTAAAATTCACTCGCTCAAAGTTTTAAATAGGGAAACTTTGTTTGATAACATCTCGCTGCAAAGTACGAAAGTTGACAAAATTGAAGGAAAATTCTATTTACAAAAAAAATTTAGAGAAATAAAACTTAAAATATCTATCTGTGATATCGCTAAAATCTCCAAGAAATATCTTGTTTGATCACTGGCTTAAATTTACCTACTTCATTTTGTTCCCAAGCAACAAGCGGTAGAATTTCGGATGATGACGTTATGAAAACATACGTTTACAGCGGTAGCCAGGGTGTCTCTCTTACGGGATGTTTTTGTATATATAATTTAACGATACATTTGACTATATATTTATTACATTTAGATTGTAGATGATAATTTTCTGGTTCCATCAATACCAAACATGTCGAAATCCGTCAAGAAACAAGCGAATTAGAGGAGTTTGAAGACCGAAACCGCACTCGGTACTATTCTAACCAGAATTGGCGCCGGGAATATGACGTCAAACGTTTATTGAGCCTCCTTAAGTAAATCAAGATTTTGTGTGCAACTTTATCTTTAAAATTTTTCAACAAGATGTACACCAATTGAAAAATTTGCTTTCTCATAACTTTTGATGGGAGATTAATGCTGATGTGTCCAAGCATAAATTATCACACATGATAGCCTGGAATTAATTTAGACGAGACACTTTCAATGCTTATTCTGAACTGTTGTACATATTACCATTGAAATTGTACTTATATGAAACACAATTTGCACTTAAGAATTGACTGTTCAATTTTGACAGTTTATTTGAGTTATAATGAACTTTGGTTTGTCGCATCACAAATTGTCACAACCGAATTTGCGGTTGCCAAATTGAGGAAATCTTGTGGTTAAAAGATCGATTAGTCCGACTTGCAGACCTACGACGGTGTTATCTGTTTTTTCGTTGAAAAACAGATAACACCGTCGTAGGTCTGCAAGTCGGACTATTAAGATCGATATAAAAGATGAAGAAAGTCCAAAATTTTAAGATAATTTTTCGATGAATATTTAAGACATATGTCAACCATTATTTGCTCCAAGTTTCATGTCTCAATTTAACAGCAGGAAAACCTCTACTGCAAAACGAAAGTAAAATTTGGTGAATTTGTAAAAAAAAGGGGACTTTCTAACTTTAAAATTTTCGTAGTACCCATGAAGTTATGCTATAAATTTTTCTCATTCAATGAATAGTAACAGAAAAAGAAGCTTATTTCCCTTACATCTATTTGATGCAATGTTCATTAGTTACTCCCGTGCAGGCAGAAAAAGGTGTCAAGATAAACAAACATAGAACGCACTGAAGGTAGGCATATAGAAAATTTTGATTTATCTTATTCTTTTGTCTAAAATTTTGCATACATTGGGTTCAATTAATGTCTTGTGAAAATGTCCACTTACTTTTTTTTTTAATTTACTTAAACTTAATTTTTTTTTTTTTTTTTTTTTTTTTTTTTTTTGAAAATTCTACTTTCATTTTATTATTCACCTCTAATGACCGGAAGTTGTAGATAAACTGACAGCTGACACGTTACGTTTCTCTGGCTGTTCATCTTTGATCTTTGACACGGTTCAGGGATATGGAGAGCCTTTATCACCAAACCAACAAACTCATTCAAGAGGTATACCTTTTGAGACGTATTTTTATGTGTACTGTATTTATTTTATGTGGTATAAATAAATAGTTGAATTGATAAATTTATTGCCAAAAACACAGGTACTTGAGTCAGAGAAATTTGTCTATATTTGTAATAAAGCCTGAGACAGAGACTGTCTCAGGCTTTATTACAAACATACGGAAAGGATTGTGCGATTGAAAAAGAAAGATATAGACAAATTTTTCTGACTCAAGTACCTGCATGTGTCCAAAAATATGTTGGTCAACATAATTGACACGGTCATGGGTTGTTTTATCTGCCGTTGATTGATCGTCAACTGCAGCATGAATAAAAAATGGTCTTTGCTAGTCAGACAATTCTGATATGGGGCAAATTGTTCCTATTTTGTTGTCTCTGGAGAAAAAAAAAACAACAAAATAGGAACAATTTGCCCCACATCAGACTTGTCGGACTAGGCTGCTAGGTCCTTCCCAGAATCGCAAAAGGGATTACAACAGAGATAGACTGCACTAATCTCTTGAGATCCTACTGTAAGCACAGATCTCTTCGGAAATCAGAAAATTGAAGTTTTGTCTCATTTGTCAATATTTTCTGAGAAAAATTCATATTGGGGGATAGATTTTGAACTTGAACGGTAAAACTAACAGAGTAATTTACATGTCCATTCAACAAGTATTTACTGTCCGGGTGGCTCACTGTGGAAACTGGATAAATGCAATTTTGATAACTTTGTCATGCAAAAGTTAAAATAAAATGTATAACATTAAAAATAGATCTCGCTAAGTCGTAAATTTTGGTATAATTGTTACATGGTCGAGGGTTTCTACAATCATATTATAGTATACAGGCAAAGTAAATTTCAGATGGGGCATTTTCAATGTTAAATTTCAGCGTGACATCACCAAGTTTAACATTGAGCCTATGAAGAACGTTGGGGAAAAAATAGCATGGGAAATGGCTCATCTAAAACTTGTTTATTGCGTGCACTGACTATCCTATAACTTTTACCAAAATTTATGACTAAATGAGATCTATTGGATGGTATCAATTTCATTTAAATTTTTGCATGATAAATTTAGTCAAAATTGTGTTTATCCAGTTTCCGAAGTGAGCCGCGCAGACAGTAGATGAGGATTTTTAGCTCTACTTATCATAGACCAGTCAAGCTTATGTGAGACCCCGGTATCCGTCTGTCGTCCGTCCATCCGTAAACAATTCTTGTGCTCGCAACTCCTCTAAAACTATAGGAGATAGAAATGTAACTCTTTAAATGCATTACACTTGGTCTGTGGTCTAGTTGTGCACCAGACATTTTGTTTGAGCCCCTGACACCCAGGGTCCTAGAAATTGGACCTGGTCTTTCAAATCTATGTAATCTTATGCTCGCAACTCCTCTACCACTATAAATGATGAAGACTTGATTGCTTTTGCAATATAATCATAATGGTTTTGTAGTCTAGTTGTGCACCTGATATTTTGTTTTGACTCCTGACTCCCAGGGACTTAGAAAATGGGTGTGGTCATTTTCTCCTAAATAAGTCTATGTGATCTTGTGCTCGCAACTCCTTTGAAGCTATAAATGATGGAGAAATAATTCTTTTTGCAATATGATAGGTCTGTGGTACCGGGGTATACTTGTGCATCTGATATTTTGTTTGACGCCCTGACCCCCAGGGTCTTAGAAAATGGGTGTGGTAATTTTCTCCTATTTGACTCTGCTCTGACACTATGAATGTTATAGTAACTTGTACAGACATAATACTTTTTTTACAATTTGATTGGTTTGTGGTCTTGTTGTGCACCTGATATATTGTTTGAGCCCCTGACCCCAGGTTCATATAAAATGGATGTGGTCATTTTCTCCAAAATAAGTCTATTCCATCTTGTACTCACAACTCCTCTGAATTTTAAGCTATAAATGATGGAGAATTAATTCTTTTTGAAGTACATGTATGATGGATCTGTGGTGTAGTTGTGAATCTGATATTTTGTTAGATCCCCTGACCCCAGGGACTTAGAAAATGGATGTGGTCATTTTCTCCTATAGAATTCTATGCAAATCTTGTGCTCACAAGCTATAGATAATTGAGACAGAGTTTTTTTTTTATTTTGGGGAATGTGCCTGTCCCATTTGTGAAAATTTGCGACATTTTGCTAAAATTGGGAAAATTTAGGAACTAATTCTCACCAAAGTATAACCCTAAAGTATCATTTATTAACACTGATAATCTATTGATTTGCTTGAACTGAACAAGGGATGAATAAAAAACTTTTAAAAATGCACTTCGAAATAGGACATTTTGTGCTGACTTCCAGGTTTTGAGTCTTATTTTCTCAGGTGATTTTTTCATAATTCCTCTTTGGGAATTTCAGGGTGATTTTTTTGGAAAAATAGAGGAAATTTGGCATTGGGAAGGGGCCGAAATTCAGCCCCAAAACAAGGGAAAAAAACCCTGCTGAGACTAAGTTCTTTTTGCAATATGATGGGTCTGTTCTGTAGTTGTGCACCTGATATTTTGTCCTTGCCCCTTGGCACTTAGAAAACGGACGTGGTCATAACATACCTCATAATAAATGAATTCACTTGCCAATGAGTTAAAAAAAAAAACCAGGAGAGCTACAGTCTCATCAGGGACTTGTTGTTTTATGTCAATTTTAGCATGACGTCGTTGACTTTCTCCATAGGCTCAGTCACAGTCAGTGTTAAATGGCGACATTACTCTACATTTAATATAGAAAATTCCCCATCTTAACCAGGTCTGGGAGAACTCCAGAAATGGCTAATATGAACGCAGTCAAGTATTTCTATCTTCATGACACTGTGCTTACTTTCATTCAATTTAAAAAAAAAAATTGATGCCCTTGTTAGCTTGAATTTTTTGCTCACCTCGACGAAGTTGAGTGAGCTTATGCTATACGGTATACCCCTGTGCGTCCATGTTACCGTCGGATTCTGGTTCAGAAGTTCGGGTAGCTCTGTACAAATGTATCTGACAAAGTACTTATTCTACAGTAACCAAACGTACACAAGTGACTCATCTTGAGATCCTGAGGTGAACCCATGCATTTGATACTGCATCTGATCTATATTTTCCACTTGATTGACTTGGTTAAGAAGTTTGGGGTAGCTCAGTGTGCCTTGGTAAGAAATTTAGGGTAGCTCAGTATTTGACAAAGTACTAATGCTACAGTAACCAAACTTGCACAAGTGACTCATCTCTCTGTCGCCTTAAATAATCATTGTTTTGGCCTTTTATCAATTTGACATCATACTAGTATATATTATTTTGCTATTTCGGAAATTTGTCATTTCAACCAAAAATATCAAAATAAAAGGAGCTTAACATCTTAGCACCGTCCCTCCAATACAATTTTGAACATAGATTTTATTTGGATATGCTTCTGAATCGACCCTACAGGATATTTTGAGCCGCACACTCTCTGTAAATATTTTTAGGAAATGTTAAAATCGAATCTTGCTGCAATGATAAAATATGCTACCACAAGGTGAGCTTTGTAATCTGTGATTACCTATGTTTATTTCAAATCCGAACACGCATGCATCCTCAAAACATAAATACATCATTAGGTACCATAGTGTACAGTAATGGAGGTATGTTAAGGGGGTAGATAAGGGATTTTCATCTATTTGTCCTTTTTGGAGACATTTCTATCTATTCGAACAGCCTCTTTGCGGCCATTTGAGCTGTGCTCTCCATTATAGCTCAATATGGCAGCATTGGCTATAATAGCTATATCTGAATATTAGTGAAAAAAATGTAAGTGCTGAGAATGAAAATTTTGGAAGTTTTTCAATGTACCCGGTATCTATGCCATCTGAGGGACTGTATTTTGTAGCTAACTAAGGTATGAGCCATATAAGACTTGTGCGTATGTTATCAGCGTCAATAAAAAAAACGAAAATAAAATCAACTGTTGTAAAATTAAATGATAATACATGTATCAAATATTTACAAGCAAGTAACTCTTCCTTTAAATGTTTTAAATAGTTATTTGCTAAGCATTTTCCATCTGTATTATGTAAACGTAACCGGTTATACATTTAAACTTTCTGTTAATTGGTTGCAACATAGACAATTGCATAATACATTTGTACATTTCATGTATTTGTTTAGCAATCAAAACTTGTTTTAATTAATATTTCCTGTACTTTATGATGTAGGTACAGAGTGATTTAGGTCGACTAGAAAGAGCCACTGGTAAAGATGTTCATTTATTTGAAAATGAAATTCAGGCAAAAATTGACATTGTTGTCAGCAATTGTGAACGACTCAGTATTCTTGTGAACAAGGAACCACCAGCTAGACGGGCTAATGCCAAGTTACGAACTGACCAGCTGAAATATGATTGCCAACATATTCAGGCAGCCCTTCGTCATATTCAGCACAAGAGGTAAGGAAATGATGTCTTATTTGGCCATAATGTTTTGCATCCAGAATACATGAAAACACACTAGCACTGATGATCACAGATCAATGCATTTTCATGTATGACTGAATTGGAAAAAGAATTCTGAAAAAAAGAGATGGTTTATTCTAACTTGATCTTGATATTGATGATAGTGTAGACATACATGTATTCCTTATACAAAACTTCCATGAAATATTTGACATTCTGGAGTTTTTATTGGTAAAAAAAGTAGTTATCTATAAAGTGTGAGCTTTTATAGTACTTACCAAACAAATTTTTATTGGCAAATCCAGTAAAACCGATACTTTTCAGGAACTCTGATAGATATTATGGTACATGTATTTTAATCTTATTCACTAATTAATATTTGCTGTCTATCAAATGAATTTTACAGGTATGTGAAAGAAGAGGAAGAAAGAGAAAGGGACGAATTATTGACACGTAAATTTGTGCCAAATGATCAGGACACTTCTATACAGATGGATGCTGGACTGGCCCATCATTCCAGACTTCACGATTCACACAGAGAAATCGATAACATAATAGACACAGGTTCTAACGTATTTGATAACTTACGACAGCAGCGGATGACCTTGAAGGGAGCTCATAAAAAGGTGTTAGATTTGGCAAATACACTCGGACTCTCAAATACCGTCATGAGAATGATTGAAAAACGTACATATCAGGATAAATACATTTTATTTGGTGGTATGATTGTAACAGGCGTCATAATGTTCCTTATATGGAAATATTTTACTTGATTTTTTCAGCTGTACATAAAAATTTTACTCATGTTGTCAATTCAATCAAGGAAATAAAAGCATTTTGTGCATTCTAGTCCAAAGATATTTGTACAAACATCAAACAAATTTGATAAGATGTGGATTATCAGTTATTCAGTTATGGAAAACCATTTGTTGAGAAGTGCTCATATTTATAACTGAACATGTAAAAGCATTCCAAATACATTGTATATTGTTTGTGTCGAAGGTATCAGTACATGCAAAGGAGTATGTATTGTTTACGTAGTAAAGTGGCCCCCTAAAATCGACTTCTCCAAAATTAAATTTTGTTGCCATTTTTAGAAAGTTGAATATCTATATTTTGAGAAATCTAGGTTCAAAAACTACTCCTCGATTTGTAAGACATCTTAAAAATTGCTTAAATATCATGAAAACCTGTGATTTTGTCGATTTTTCACAAAAAATAGCATGATTCTTGATTATTTTCATTGAGATAACATCGAGCGGGATCGTGAACAACTTCTTTTGCATGCACTTAGAGACGTACAAAAGTAACAACATATCAAAATATGAAAGTTGTTCAGAAGCCTGCTCGATACTAACTTATAGAAAGTTTGTCGAAAATGAGCCCCAAATGATATTGGCAAAATATTCCATTTTGGAGCCAAAATTCTATGAAAGTGAGAAAGGAAGTTAAAGAATATGCATTATTTCAGAAGCAGCCTACATTGTAGAATAAATATTGTTAAAATTCATTACTTCATGAAAACTTAAGATTTTGCCCAGAAAGGGGGTCACTTTACTATATAAACCATACATGTACATAGTCCTTTACAGAAGATTACACACTTTAAATTCATACATGTATGCATGTGTTAGAAAAGAAAAATAGTAAGGTTGGAATTAGTTTTGAAGGGGTTTGAGGAAACATTTTGACATGATTCTGTTTAATGTTTATAATTGATATACAAGTGGAAAAAAAAAACATTTTGATTTGGGAGATTTCATCTCTCACTTTGAACCTAGATAAGTTAGAATTTAATTATAATATATTTTTTCCTTTTTCCTATGTAGAACAGAATTCTAACTTAGTTTTTTTTTTTGCCTTAAGAAGAATTAGGTTGTAAACAACCTTTGATATGCTTGAGAAATAATTATGTTCTTTTAAAAAGAAATTTTTAATAACATTTTTGGAATTGTAGATTTATTTTAGTAAAGTGAACAAACATGTTATATGTAATCACTACATTATTTTACATTAAATTTAGCTGCATCATACATATAAGGTTTACTTTTCTTATCTATTTGCACTAAACATGTTTATGACCCATTTGTGATGGTTTGTAATTTAAAACTTTCACATAAAACAACTTTTCTGTCTCGTTCACATAGGGAGTTTATAAAGCAATAAACGTTAAATAAATTTATTTTGCATTCACACAGCAAAACTTATTGCACAATAAATTTTTGAAGTTTTTTTCAAATTTTGCCATGAGAATGCTAAAACAAATCTTCTTGACAAAAGTGAGATTGGTATACTGATAAACAGACAAATTCAATTTCTTTATTTTTAAGATTCTACAGAGAGATTCGGATCTTTTGCATATTTTTACATTTAAATTTATTTATTGTGCAACCATGTGAATGAGGCATTAGAAACATTAATTTGAATCACCATTTCTTAATGATAATGTAACATTAGACTTGGTCCAAGATATCTGGTATGGGAAATTCAGTTGCTTGCAACAAATTTTCAAACAAAATGAGTGAAAATGTGAATCTTAGAAGAAAACCATTCTATATAACAAAAAGTGCCGAAGAAGTTCATACGAAATTCATGTTTGTACATGTACACAGAAGCGTTCTCATTAACATATTTTTTTTCACAGGTCATTGGCCTGACATATAGAAATTTTATACTCTCACTATTTCATTAAGTAATATTCAAATCTCTATGATAGAAATACCTTTTGTAAAAATTGTTTGAAACTTAATTTCATACAGAAATCAAACTTAAATTTTACATTATGAAGTTAGAAAGTTGAAGAATGATTTTGCTTGATAGATATTGTTATTATTACATACATGTATAAGTATGTTATAGTGTAAAAGTACAGCCCTGTGAGACTACATAGTAATGTATGTATGTGTAACTTTCATACTAAAACAAAATATAAATTGGTAGATTGAATACCTTAATCATGTTACTTAAAAATATTGAATTGGAATAAATGTGAAAATAAAGCTTAAGTAAAAGCATGTATCATATTTCTTTCAACTTTGATGAGGATTCTTGATCCGAAACATTCATGTCTTGATCACTCTATGGCAGCAGAGTTTTACACTTCCTTTTTAGTTCACCTCGACGAAGTAGAGGGGGGCTTATGCTATTGCATCGGCGTCCGTACTATAGGTTAAGCAAAACGGGACAGGTTCATTCCCGCCAAACTGCAAGTCCTACATCGACCAAACTTGCATAGATGATGCATCTGAGGATGCTTACAACAATGCATGGTACGAAGGCCGCATCTGACCTACATTTCATGCTTGAGTGAGCAGGTTAGGTAAAATGGGACAGGTCCATTCCTGCCTTACTTTAAGTCCTACACCAACCAAACTTGCATAGATGATGCATCTGAGGATGCTTACAACAATTACAACAATGCATGGTACTGAGGCTGCATCTGACCTACATTTCATGCTTGAGTGAGCAGGTTAGGTAAAGTGGGACAGGTCCATTCCTGCCTTACTATAAGTCCTACACCAACCAAACTTGCATAGATGATGCATCTGAGGATGCTTACAACAATACATGGTACGGAGGCTGCATCTTACCTACATTTCATGCTTGAGTGAGCAGGTTAGGTAAAATGGGACAGGTCCATTTCTGCCTTACTTTAAGTCCTACACCAACCAATCTTGCATAGATGATGCATCTGAGGATGCTTACAACAATGCATGGTACTGAGGCTGCATCTGACCTACATTTCATGCTTGAGTGAGCAGGTTAGGTAAAGTGGGACAGGTCCATTCCTGCCTTACTATAAGTCCTACACCAACCAAACTTGCATAGATGATGCATCTGAGGATGCTTACAACAATGCATGGTACAGAGGCTGCATCTGACCTACATTTCATGCTTGAGTGAGCAGGCTAAGTGAAATGGGACAGGTCCATTCCTGCCTTACTATAAGTCCTACACCAACCAATCTTGCATAGATGATGCATCTGAGGATGCTTACAACAATGCATGGTACGGAGGCTGCATCTGACCTACATTTCATGCTTGAATGAGCAGGTTAGGTAAAATATGACGGGTCCATTCCTGCCTTACTATAAGTCCTACACCAACCAATCTTGCATAGCTCATAAATGCATATTTACAATATTTGTAGTGACCTTGACCTTCTGCTTTTCTTTGATCATGTATGTATAGAGAGAAGGATAGTGAGGTTATAATTAAATACAATAAAAACAAATTTTGTAATTTGAATATTTTAATGTTGCACTAATGCTACAGGCTTTGAACACTATTTCTCAGTTTAACTGAGGCACAATACATTTACATTAATCTTTATTTTTTCAATCTACATGTATATGGACAAGTCCTCTTTCTTGATCCAATACTAAACCTGCACTGAAATAAATCTTGACCAGTATGTAACTGTACAATACTGTATGAATTAATACAATGACTGATGACAACATAATACAAATAAATGCCCTCTGATCTTGTAGTAAAAGGCCTTTTAAAACTCTATAAAGTAGAAACCAGAACTGTATCTACGAAGAAAAGCTTAATTTGGAAATACTTGGTAACAAGAGATGTTACCGAAATAATGATCTTCTATATTTGTATCAAAAAATTTTGTATGATACTTTTGTCAAAATTTTGTTGCAAAATAACATTTTGTACATGATTTGATACTGGATGAAGATGCGAAAGATTTGAAAAGCAATTTATGACATTTTAGCCCATAATAAAGGATATACGGATTAATTTTTTTTAAACATAAGATATTTATAGGTACCTATATTTTTGATATGAAATATAGGAATAAGAACAACAGTATCTCCTTGAAAGTTGTTTGAATGTAGGTCAATTACCAGCTTTTATTTTCAAACAAACATAAAAGATGGGGACAAAAACTACATGTATATGCCCCTGAGAGGTCAATAGAGCCAAATTTAAACTTGACATGTTGTAATTGGTAGTAAATATAGTTCAAGTTTAGAATAGATATTACACTGATGATTTTTTTCTGCCTAACAATGTGGCTTCAGAGTGACTTGAACTTCACAGATTCAAGATCCTTAACAAATGTTTAAGATCGATGCATACATGTAAGTTACAATGCATTAAATTCATTTATTATATCTGTAAATGATTTTTTTTTGTTACACAAAGACTAAAACAAAGGTGGGTACCTCATGCAATTACATAAATACTACTAAGTTTGCATTGTTTTGTGACTTAAATATATTCAGCATACATTTATAAAATTATACAGCATAAAATGTTCATCGTAAATAAACAACTGGCACGATCACACAACATAAGACAAAAGTTTAAAAATAGCATATGAGTGAACTGTCTTGCATTGATGATTCACGATGTAGCACATTTAATAAACATTTAAAAACTTGAGCAATTTAAGTCTAGAATGTACAGCATAAAAGCCAGACAAATTTGTTTCAGCAAAAAATCTGTGACAATGACCAGGAAAGACAATGCCCCTGCTAGCTACAATATGTCATTCAACAAAACATTTACAAAAGTACCTTAGGAGAGATGAAAATGATTCATTCAACTTTAAGTGCATCAGTACAATAATGAGTAATCCATTTCCAGATACATATTCACAGATGATTACTCTACTTGTATATGTAGCGTAGAACTTTTGTTCTCTTTACTCTAAATAGCATTTTATGATTTAAATATCTGTTATAATTTAGTAAAATACACTGATCTATTATAAAATTTTAACGCATTCATTTGATCATCCCCAATAAAACTAAGTTGTGGTCAGGTTGGTCATGCATTAAAGTATCACTTCAAACAAAGCTACACTAGCCAAGTAAAGTGTCTAATAGAAATTTCTAATGAATAGTAAAATCTACAATTTTCTACCCTTTTAGGTTGACGTTCTCATTCAGATCACTATATGGTCTTCATCTTCAATGTTTTACCCATCAACATAATGAAATTACATCATTGGCAAAATCTTAGTTTGAAATGACAAAAGTGAGCGGAATGATTATTAATATGAAAGGGTCTATAAATGTAGATGACCAGAGCTGCTCTTTGTACTGTATTTCTCTTTTGATTAAATGAAAGTCAATTAGTTCTCTTATCAAGATTTACAAACAATTCCTCAAGTACATGTATTTCATTTTCTATTGCTCTTAATGCAGCATTGTAAGAAACAGAAGTTGTCAAGAGTTGTGATAATACAGCAGTACAGTACTGACTATAAGTATATACATGTACATGTATTTTTCATAAATGTTAAAATCATATACTTTCATATAAGTAGAGAAGTACATGTAACAGGTAACATGTTACAGAAAGGGAGAGGATGTCTAAGAGGACTGTATATAAGTATCAATTTTTAAGTATCAGTGCATATACAGTATGAGATGAATATTGAGATACAAAGAATATGACAAGACATTGCAGACAACCTCCGTTGTACGAGCCTTCATACCGAACTCTTTATACCACAGCCTTCATCAACCTTAAAACTCTCACATTTTCCTAGCATTCATCAACCTTTGCCTGTGTCCATGCCACACATAATTAATTAATGACTACATAACTACCCTATAGACTAGAACTTCACTGACTTTGTGTAAATCTCATCATCTTAGAACTTCACTGACTTTGTGTACATCATCTTTGATGATTTCCTATAATCTCCTGTGACTGGCGACAATCTTTTTAGGAGCTCATCCTCATAGTCATCACTTGATTATCTTTTTCTGCTTATAACTATACCGTAACTTCATTCACAACAATCATAAGATGCCATTCGTGAAATACTGGAAACCATCGTAGAGTTTTGTGGTGAGAGAATGAAGGCTCGATTCTACCAAGTTCTCCACGTACAGTTGAAGCTGCTCCTCAGTTAAGTTCATATGAAATCTCTCTTTTAGCTGACGTATGGTACTGACTCCTTTACTGAAGCAAGGTAGCTCTGATCCTTTAATAAAAGTAAAATCAAAACTTTACTGAATTATCTGCACTAAATGTACATGTATATGCCTTTTTAAGTTCAATTCAAGGAAACTGAATTATCTGAACTTTAAATTCAATGTATACATGTATATTTGAATTTGAAATTCAATTTTTAAAAGGACACTTAGCAAAACTACCACTTAGAAATTCAGATTTGAACTATTTGGTCTCCTTTTCTTTTTTTCTAGAATACTGCTGATTATTTTGTAGTATTTTGGCAATCAATGATAAAATGTCTATGTGTCTTTCAAATTATTCCTATTCTACATAATTTAAGGTAAATGTAAATGACAAGTGTCTATGATGACAAGGGTCTATGAGTACCTGTCTGCATGATTTCCACCAGTGGTACTATTTTATCCATGTGTTTTCTGGTAGCCACCAAGCCTTGTAGAATCAGGATCTTAAAGTACTCAAACATATCACTACCAAGGCCACCCATCACCTGAAAGGAAAATTAATGACATGTGAAAATGTAAAGAGTCGCTTCAATGACAATGTAGATGTAGTTGTTTTTGACATCCATTATCCTAGGCAGCAACTTTTTTTTTTATCAATATAATGTTTTCTTTGAGAAGCTCTGCAAAGAATTAAATTAATTTTTTCATATCCTTGTTTGCTTGACAAGTTCTTCAAATCATTCCACAATCCTTCCTTAATTCAACAATCTCTTTATTTCTCTCGTTATCTATTATCTAAGTATTAAATTCATCAACTTACCTCCACAAATTCATGAGTGAGCTTGAATGGTGAATTCTCAAATCCCAGATTTTTGCCGGGAGATGTAGATAAAATAAATCCAAAGTCAATATGGATGATGTGACCCTCTGAATCCAACAAGATGTTTCCATTATGTCTGAAGATTTACATGTATAATACATAATGTAAGGAATTATTTTTACAAAGTATCGAAGAACTATGCCAGTTCAATAATATTTTTTGACTTGGCTAACCTTAAATTGGTCTTACAGTTTTTTTAAATGTTATTCAGTGCAAGTTATATACAAGCTTTTTTTATACAAATTTAAAAGCATGCACCTCATTTTTTATTGGGAAAAAAATCTCAAACATTAACCATCTTCAAAATGGGGTCCATTTGACAGGTTACTACACATATTCTTTTATACATGTAGTAGAACTATGCTTCAGATGTCATTGAAAATTTTTCTTTGAGATGAAGCATATAAAAGGGATAAAGGTCTCTAGACTCCCAAACCATCTATAGCACAAAATCTCAAAGGTACACTGTAAATGCAATCATTTATTAAGTAACACAGAGACCCTGTTGTGCACTACATACCTTAAACTACATAAATCTTACCTATCCTTCACTTGTATCAAGTAGCATAACAGACAGTATCCAGCACAACTCATAACAAAATTCTTCTGAGCAGTTAAGAATCCCTCACTGTTCATTGGTCCAAATTCATGTATAAAATACTCCAAAAGCGACTTTTTGCTGTGCTTTTTAATCTGATGAAGAGACACAGTGTTAACGATAGGCTCAATCATTCCACTGTCTGTCGATGTTACCAGTATGTGATAGGGCTGTATCCACAGGGGCACATGTTCTTGTTCCCAAACACTCTGTGGAGAAGAAATAAGAAAATTACAATTTTTTTTTATACAAGACTATCAAAATTTACCTACAAATCAGGTATTCAAATAATTAAATCTGAATTTTGACTTGTGTCAAAATTTGGTAAAAGTGACTGTAATATGGTACATACTGTAAACATGGTAATTTTCGCTGGGAGAGGGGAGGGGGGGAGATTTTCGTGATTATAACATCAAGACGTTAAATGTGGTGGTAATATTCGCAATGAAAATGTCTTTCCAATTTTCAGAATTCAGCAGGGATATTTTTGCGTGGGGAAAATTTTCACAAAGTCCCTTGATTCGTGAAAAATATGAAAATTATCTCCATGCGAAAATTTCCACATTTACAATACATGTATGGTAAAATACTATTATCTGAAATATGATATCCTTATGAGAAATGTACAAGGAACACAATTCCCTTGAAATATAAAGGACAGGTGGTCATTATAAGGTAGACTTTTACAGGTCGAGTGAAAATTACCAGCCTTTCAATTTCAGTATTTGATTGTAAGTCCCAATATTTTTTTTTATTCTTAATCAGCCAGCAAATATCACCAGCTTTCTGGTTAATTTATCTTACTTAAGTTTCAATGATTTTTTTATCCTTAACCAGCCTGTATTAGTACCTTAAGCAGTTTGAGGACCTGATAAACTAATAGTTCCTGTCTGAGGTCATCTCCACACTTTATGATAACCGATAGCAACTTCCAGTTACTTAAGTGTCCATATGGTGATGATTCACGTATACGCTGGACTTTCTCTTCCCAGGGTTCCTTGAGGGCTGCTGCGGAGGGGTCATCTGGGTCTCTCTACAAAGATAAGTTTAATTCTTCCTAAAAATGAGGTCTTAAATTGACCATTTGTTCAGAAAACATAAGGCCGTATTAATGAAATGTTTTATTTTACATCCATGGGCAGATACCTTTTGTAAAATTTCTCAGAAAAGAACATGTACAATTATGTCTTTTTCCACTCAGAATATATCAAGAAGCTCGATTTAAAATCAAAGTATATACAGTAAATTATCTTGAATACTTTAAATACCTATACCAACATTAATGTCCCGAGATAAAGTGATTATTCTAAACATAGGTAATCACAGATTACGAAGCTCACCTCGTGGCAGCAAAATTCAATTCAAACATATTTCTAAGTACATGTTTATTGGCTTTTAAAGGCAAAATTATTCAAGTGGAAAAAGTAGGTCAAGGTCATTATATGAAATTCTGATCAAAGATACATCCAATATGCAAGTTTGGTACATGTAGCACTTATACTTTGCTCAATATTGGCTTTTAATGGCAAAATCACTCAAGCAGAAAAAGTAGGTCAAAGTCATTTTATGAAAGTCTGATCAAAGATACATCCAATATACAAGTTTGGTACATGTAGCACTTATATTTTGCTCAATAATGGCTTTTAAAAGCAAAATCACTCAAGCGGAAAAAGTAGGTCAAGGTCATTTTATGAAAATTTGATCAAAGGTACATCCAATATGCAAGTTTGGTACATGTAGCACTTATACTTTGCTCAATATTGGCTTTTAAAGGCAAAATCACTCAAGCAGAAAAAGAAGGTCAAGGTCATTTTATGAAAGTATGATCAAAGATACATCTATTATGCAAGTTTGGTACATGTAGCACTTATACTTTGCTAAATATTGGCTTTTAAAGGCAAAATCACTCAAGCAGAAAAAGTAGGTCAAGGTCTGATCAAAGATACACCCAATATGCAAGTTTGGTACATGTAGCACTTATACTTTGCTCAATATTGGCTTTTAAAAGCAAAATCACTCAAGTGGAAAAAGTAGGTCAGATGCTGCATGGGTCCATCTTGGCATCCAAAGATAACTCACTTGTGCAAGTTTGGTTACTGTAGCATCAGTACTTTGTCAGATACTGAGCTACCCCAAACTTCTTAACCAAGCCACTCTGAGCTACCCCAAACTTCTTAACCAAGTCACTCAAGCGGAAAATGTAGGTCAGATGCAGCATCCAAAGCATGGGTCCATCTCGGCATTCAAAGATGAATCACTTGTGCAAGTTTGGTTACTGTAGCATCAGTACTTTGTCAGATACTAAGCTACCCCAAACTTCTTAACCAAGCCACTCTGAGCTACCCCAAACTTCTTAACCAAGTCACTCAAGCGGAAAATGTAGGTCAGATGCAGCATCTGATGCATGGGTTCACCTCAGCATCCAAAGATGAATCACTTGTGCAAGTTTGGTTACTGTAGCATCAGTACTTTGTCAGATACTGAGCTACCCCAAACTTCTTAACCAAGCCACTCTGAGCTACCCCAAACTTCTTAACCAAGTCACTCGAGCGGAAAATGTAGGTCAGATGCAGCATCTGATGCATGGGTTCACCTCAGCATCCAATGATGAATCACTTGTGCAAGTTTGGTTACTGTAGCATCAGTAGTACTTTGCCAAATACTGAGCTACCCCAAACTTCTTAACCGGACACGGAGGCGGACACGGACGCGGACGCAGACGCGGACACGGATGCGGATGAGGACGAGGACGCGGACGCTCGGGGGTATAGCATAAGCTCACTCAACTTCCTCGAGGTGAGCTAAAAATAAAGTCAGAATTATCAAAGAAATACTTTTTCTTTTCTGTTTTTCAATCTTCCTTTTTTCAATTTTTTATTTTGATAATGTGTTTGTGTGTTTTCATGGCTGATTGAATGGTACCATACAGAATAAGTCCCGATAGTAAAACATAATATTTATTAATCATGGCCTAACGGTCATTCTTCAATTGATTTACGAACGCTTAACAGTCTAACAGCCTTTTCTTCCACATACCTGGAACTTTCCCTTAGGTGCAGAGATATGTTCTGACAGCCTCCTACGTATGTCCCCTGCTGCTATATACACAGGCTCCTTACTGTCGGCACTGGTAGCGCTGTCTATAGAGAACTGTGATATGGTGTCAATGGACCGTGACTTAGCAGCAAACTGTAACATATTTACATGTACATGGATATAGTTAGAAGACATCAGTATTCGTTCTACCGTACTGCTAGAGAAAGCAAAAGCGAGCTGAACTTTGACCAGGCTTACTGTTGTAAAAAATATAACATTGCAACTTGAAGCTGATATAGACATTTTCATGATAAGCTTTTTTGTCTTTTCATGTGACATTTTACCCACTCAAAACAATGAAATGACTTTATACCACTCTAAACAGTGGCATATACTTACATGTATCTGCAATTATGTCATTTCGTTGTTTTGAGTGGGTAAACTACCATACAGAAAGACAAATCTGATAAGAATGAATTTTATCATGAAAAGGTCTATATATTCACTTACACTGAGAATTTCATCATCTTCTTGTGACCAACATTCTGCATCGTCAAATTCCATGCCGCCATTACATGAACTGAATTCTGGGATAGGTGAGCCACTTGCTCTGGTGTACATTGAGCTCAGATCCTCCTCAGATTTGGTGAACCGCAGCGTGTTCTCAAATATTTTACCTGGTACAGCACTAGTGTGGACATTCTCTACCTCTAGCACCTCTACATACATTAAGTACGGAGCCTGGACACATACAAGAATAGTAATTTTTTAATGCAATAAACTTATTCTTGTTTTACAATCAATTTAACACTATGAAGATACCTGTTTGAAGATACTCAGCTCTGCAATACAGTATTCACAAAATAAGTTGTTTTTTTCATTTGACCACAGTAGGAAACATTTAAAATTTTATAAGAAATAGTCTTCTACTAACATGTAAGTTCTAAAATGATACATATACTGTTCAACCTCATTAGAAGTACATGTAATACTGAGTAATACTAATACATCTTTTAAACAAAGCCATACATAAAAGAATACATTTCCCATTACAAAAGTCACTTTGCTCATGAAAGTATGTTTACCTTTTCCTTCGAGTTGAGGACAATAGCTTGAGTATGAGGAATCCGTACAATGTGATGCTCTTTTTTATCAGCAGAGGGAAGCCACACTCGGGCCGGCAAATTCAAGTTCAGCATTGCCAGCTCAGCCATTAACCTGGAGCCTATATATTATAGAATTATTATAGAATTACTGTAAATGTTAACACTTATGCCATGTATTAATTAGCATTATTTACACTGTCATCCTCCTGTCACAAAAGTAAATCTCAGTATACTTAAATATCCACATAATAATGAAAATTGCTGATCATTTCAAGTATTTCAACTATATACATCAGGACTAGTAAGAAAGAAATTATGGATACTTCCGCGTCTTTTTCAACTGTCCAAATTCAACACTGTACACAGCATTTCACAATGTGTACTACTACATGTACCTACGATATATCACTCCTTATATTCAAATTCTAAATGATTTGCCAAGTACTGTAAATCAAATGGACTATGTTAAAAATTCTTACTTCTGAGTTCTTTTGTAGGAAGATGCTGTAACCTTTTTCCAATGTTCATCAATGCATTCACAAACTCAAACTGTGCTTTTAGTCTTGGAGCCTGTAAAATAATATATAATAGAACTATATTTGATTTAAATTCATTTGGTGTTGAAACAAATAAGTGTGGTTGATGATAATTTTATTTCATAATATTAAATATTTTACTTAAAGGCTGATATCATTCATCGAATTTCCTACTAAGTACACTTATGATACATATATTAAACACTTAAACACAAGTTTGACCATTATTCTTTAAAAACTTATGTGATTTGGGTCTTTCTATCTACTTTATCTTAGTGCAGGACATGGAATCAACAAATGGTGATTGGGAAATGAAAGTAATAATGTCATAGTGCATGGATAATTGTTTGCATGCTAGGAATTTAGATACCGAATAAGTCTTCAATTCCACCTAAAAAGCAAAGTCATATTTGTACTTTTAAAAACTCTCCTCTTTTGTCCAAACTTTATAATTTTAATATTTGTTGCAAATAAATATATGTTCCTTTTTTTATCCAATCAATAACTAAATACAGTAATACATCCCATGTACATACACCCTCAGTAATCTATAGTGTCAATTCCACCTGGTTGTAATTGTTCCAAGGATTGACTTTCAGACAAATCTTTAGTTAACCAATGTTTTGCCACATAATTTTCAATAACTTACAATTTACTACACAAATATAAGTATAACACAAACATGACTTACATCACATTGACAGTATAACACAAACATGACTTACACCACACTGACAGACTGTTTCCTTTCCAGTGAGATCGTTAACGATAGCCTCTGAACTCTGACGACACGTACATCCACTGTCAAAGGCACGCCCGGATGCCAGATCCCCAGCAGTAGAGCATGTCTCTAGGGTGTTACTCGATACACTGTGGGAAGGTTTCTGATACGCCTTTTGGTAAATTCCTACAAAACGTCATGGTATTCTTAGAATCATGCATGACAAGGCTGGCCAGAATATAGTTATGAATCTGAAAGTATTGCAATTTATGTCAAAATGCGAATGTCATTCACTGAACAGATTTAGATGATTCTTTTATCATAGATACTAACCTGTAGCATCTGACCTTGACCTTGTGTGAGTTTTTCTTGGTGTTGTTGCTAGTGACAGGGAATTATGGGAAACTAGGTGCGAAGGACTAGGAAGATTGGCTGTTTTCTTCTCAGATTTTGGCCTGTCAAAATCAACGAAAAGGTCATCACAATTAAATGGAACAACATACCTATTGCAAATTTAAAGAATTGTGGTCCCCTGAATGTTTGTCACAATATAAGAACAATGAAGTTGAAACACAAAGGTCAAGAAAAACATTTTTGGTACCAATGAAAAGTTCCTTCATCAGGACTACACTTGAAAAATAGAAATATATATGCAAACTGTGAAGGCACACACATATAAATGTATAAAGTGCAAGGTTTTTTTTCTGTTTTCTGACAGACAGACTGACAGGATTAACTTTTGCACAAGTAGAGCAAAGGCATGATAAGCTCCAATGTGAAAACCTATCAAATATACATGTATGTCAAGGCAACAGCATTCTAACTCAAGGCTGAGAAGGTCTAATTATATTATCCTTGTGTGCTAGAAGTCATGGATACTGATATTGACCCTCATAAGTTTGAATTTTTGGATTAGTGTATATGGTTTAAAAATGACAAGGAATGACTATCATATGATGTACCACTGTATATTTCATTTAGTACACATAACAGATTTTCAAGAGCCAGTTAAGATCAGTGTTCTCCCCAGAAATTTCAGATAGCATGGTGCTAAGTCTTCGCGGTGCACCTTGTGTTGGGATGCGTCATTGCGCGTTGCGTCATTCGATGTTGCATCATTGCATACTGTTTTATGTGTTGTTGCTTTATTACTAAACTGTTCAAAATAACTTTTGTGTTAATAATACTACATTCTTATCCACATGCTAATTATCATTAAATTTTAGACAGTGAGATCATTGGTGACTTAAGATGTTAGCAGAGATGATCCCATAAGTATGAAATTAAACATTCACCATAGTGTGAAATGAGAAAACATTTTAAAACTGTATAAGTAGGTCAAATTAGTCAAATCTGATCTACTTTCTTATTCTTATAAGGAAGTAATGGGCTCTTAGCAAAACAACAAAACACGCGTCTGAGTATGAATCAATATCCTGTTCTTTAATTGGTAACGTGATTGTTTTAAGTGATTAACCTGGAAATGAACCTGATTCAGACTTGCTAACTCATTGAGTTTTGGGGAAATAACCCAAAGCACTTGTTTGTACAGCTATCATTTATCAACAAGTTAGAAGAAAAATAATATGAATACAATATAGATTCTGACAGATTCATTAAATGATAAATTTACAAGTATTTGCTTCTTTTATTTCTCAAAATTACAACTTCTCTTTAAAAAAAATATAAAATTTTGGAAAAAGTGTATGACCAACTTGGAGTTATAACTAATAGAATTAAAAGATCTTCTAATTACAATGTTATGAAATATGACTATAATGCAGTAGGAAAATGTAGGTACCATTCTTAAGTAAGTGAGAGAGTAAATCAGAACTTGTATCAATTATAGAAAAAGTAAATGCAAAGGGTACTATCCCCTCACTTATACACAATATTTAAAATGACTTCCTTTAATCCATGCAACTTCTTCCTAAAACATTTAGCTTCATGAAATACCTTTCCATGACCCTGACCATTGATGTGTTTGACCCTTGACCTAGAAAATTAATTACGTGTAAGTGCCATCCTCTTGCCATGGACAACTCAAGTATGATGAACACCAGAATATTTTACTTCTAGAGTGTCACAAAAATTTTTAACTATTGCAAGATGTGACCTTAACCTTTGACCCCTGACCAGAAAGATCTAATGGCAACTAACAAAGTTTGATGCACATGCAAAGTAATCTTTAACCACTACTATAGTCCATAACTCTTTGTTTAGTTCATGTATTGCCAAGAATCATATGCAAAAGCTTTTAGCATGGAGGAATAACTCATATCACTGTGTCCAAAGTTCCACAATAAAGTGTTATGTTATGCTATGTTATGTTATGTAATACTATGTATCCAACGGGCAACAAATGTGTGTCTAAATTGGTTTTTCATGTGGATGTATAACACAAAGAAAGTACATTATTGTTCATAGGTATAATGAAATAACTAACAACAATTCTATGTACAATATGTTATACGCATCCAATTTACCTCAATTCCTCATTCATGATCATGTTTTTGAGTTTGATCCCCTGGGAGTTTTTCCAGTTGGGTTTTAGCACATCTGCAGAGAATGCACCGAGCAGCCAAGCTGCTCGTATAGAGAATTCAACACACTGGCGGCATCTGAAAGTATGGTACATATACAGGAAAATGTATACTTTTCATTTTTCTTTAAAACTGGTTTTTTTTTTTTTTTTGGTTACTTTCATCTCAGTTTTTACTTATTTGTTAGCTTTAAAAAACATTTGATCTTCTCCAGAAATAATCATACATGGAGTCGTTCAAAAGTCAAATGTCAAATATCACACATGTTGGCAGACTGTGTCTAAAGGCACGACACGGATATTGATAATGACGTCTTGATGTGAAAGTCTGCCAGCAGTAACAATGTAGAACATTTGGCAATCCAGCCAATTGATGAGCAATTGATATTTAACAAGGAAAGCATGAAATCATTCTTTGTTCAAATTCTTTGCAAAAATGTGCATGTTTTTACTGGTTTTCAGGCATTTAGCAGCATGTAAAACAACTAAGATTTGTCACTAATCCACTGTACAGGGGTATCAAGCTAAGGAAAGCTTCAGACTATGTGAATTTTTCTATATACCTTACAATATTAAATGAAACGCAATTAAGACATACCTGTATATGAGGTAGGGATGAATGGCTTCAGCCACGTCATGCATGTGAATGTACATGTTCAGAAGTTGAGGCAAGTAGAAATCCACATCATCTTCCTTAAAACTGAACAAGCGATTTCCTAAAGAATACAACATAAATATGAAATATTACCAATGAAATGTTACATGAAACAACAGCTTACATTTCATACATTTTTCCAAGATGATTAGGCGTTTTGGACCTTTACTATTCATGATTTATATTTAGGAAGAAATATGACTATTCAGTAATTTCTAAAACCATTGCACGTAAATTGGATGACTTCTTCTTCGCCCAATTCATAGTTAATGTAGAATTTATGTTTTACTGAACTGAAATTAACAAAAACCGGTATAAAATTAATTGAGAGAAAATTTTTGACAGAACTTACCTAAGTATGTTTGTACACCTGGCTCCTTGGAGTTGAAGAGATATGAGATTGCTATAGACATATCAAACATTTTAGATTCAAAAAGTCTGAGTAGCCAGGATTGTCTGCCCTGACTATTGCGCTTTGACTTATGGGAAGGCAGGGGAGGTTTACCGGCCACATGTTGATCAGCTGTATTGTTCACCTTATCATTCTCCGTGGGTTTATAATCATCGTTTGACACACTGAGGTTCTGAACATCAAGTGTTAAGTTTCCATTATCAGGTTTCAGTCTTTCACAAACCAAATTTTCATCTTTTTCAGTTTCATGTTTTGACTCGTTAATCTGCACTTCTCCATCTTGATTATCATCACAGGAATTATTTGAACTTTTCTCTTGAACACCTTTATGTTTATGATCGTTGTTTTGACTTTCTTCGCTAGCATAATCTTGGTCGTTATGAGTCCTCCAAACTGTAACATCACTATCTTCTGTTCTAGATCTAAATGTAGATTGTTCAACTGCAGAAAAAGATATAGACCTCTCCAACATAGACGGACTACAACACTCGGACAAATTTGAATTCAAATCTGCTGACTTTTCAATGACATCACCATGTTTAGTACCATTTCCTATCACTTCTTTTCCCTCTCCAGCACTGTTTAAATCAGCGTCCGGTACTTTTAGATGGTTTCTTGGTTTATGCACCTTTGACTGTAGTAAATTCTTCAGGGTATGTTTTGACATTGTGAATAAATCTCTACCACTTTGACTACTTTGCTCTGTCATTCTGAACCCGAGACCCCAAACTTTTTCTCTCACGTTTTAACTTTGGTCTCCATCACTCCACATTTACAAATTGTTACAGCAAACATAAACAATAATAGTGCATTCAATGTAAATACACACTACATGTAAATATAGATCACTTCAATATCTTATCCCCGATTATCTATAGATTCACCTGTGGATCAGTAACACTGATGGACAATGTAACAGGTGAGTTACCTGCACTTCTGTCAATCTGTATCAATCATTCGATGGTTAACCCCTCACTTCCTCCTCTGAACTTTAAAAACCTTTGTCCGATCATATCTTATCTCATGTAAACTGACCACATCATTACTGTGTACAGGAAATCATAAGTCAGCAAATGTTACTTGTTTTCCCACTGTTACATCAAAACACTGCATCACTGAAAGTAAAACATATATCCATGTAAATGTCAGTACCGGTATGTGAAAGATAATCTTGCGTACAGAACCAGAAAAACCCATAAACAATTTCTTCAAAATTTGGGAGGTTTCCGGGGGAAATATTTTGTCACTTAAAGAAAATCAAAGAGATACATGTACATGTAGTAGAATAAACTCAATACACCATTGAAACAAGTATTATCATGATTATGGTAAATATGATCTAGATCAATACTGCGATGTATTATATTATGTAATGATTTTTTTTCATTCCTTCTGCAGCAGATTCATGCATTGTTCACAACTAAACTTACAAGAAGGTGATTTAAGGTTTTCAATGCAAGTTTCCGTTCACTAATTCTATTCAAATATGAGGGATATTTCTCGGTAGTGGGTAATTTACATTGGATTCAAGGTTCACTGGGAATTTTCTTTGGTTTTGTTACGTCTTAATGCATATCAACACTAACTTAAGACATGTAGATTGGAGAATGTTTGTAATAGACATACCCTTACTAATCAGTAATACAATTTGTCTTTTACAAAAGCAATCAATGCAATGTGACCTCAACCTTTTTTAACCCTACACCACCTTTCACCAGTCTTGCTAACTTCATTAATAGTACATGTATTCATATATCCAGATTTGGTTTTGATGGATTGAAAGGTTTTTGAGATATCATCTGATAACAAACATTTAACATCAATGTCCTTCATCTTTGATCACAAAATCTCAGCCCACTGTACCAAAATGGGGCATGACCAATAGTTACTTTCAGAGATATGTTTACATGTGAAAAAGAGAACAAAAATGTGATGGGAGATGCCGAGTGGGATAGAAGAAACAAATGTTCGCGTAAACAAAAGCTTTCTACTCCTTCCTCAATAACACTACATTGTACATCACTAAAATATTCAATATTTTTTTTTGTTCAATGTTCATATCCTTATACCCAGTATAGCGATAATTGGTACACCACTTCTTGAGTACTTGCTTCCTGTAAAGTTTCATGAATGAGTGAGAGCAGTTGCAGAAGACATAATGAAATTGTGAAAAGTTTACGACAGACAACAGACAGCGCACTTTGACAATTTTTGTCATATTTTACGGCAGACTTTCAGCTTTGCCTAAAACATTTCTAGATTTAGGACAAAATGGCCTATATTCTTATTATGAAATCTGAAAATGACTCTGACATGTGACCTACTCTTATAATATTAAATTTCAGTCTTAAACAATGTAACAGGCTGAAGACAATATTTGTAGATCAACCTGAGCATGCTGAGTGCGATAGCTGGATTCACTCTCCAGCACTGATGTACAATGTATATCGGAAGACATTTACTGAACTAGGGATCAAAAATTGGCAAATACATTATTACATGTAATCCTAAAAGGTAACAATTGATTATTGATTTAAATCGGAAAATAATTCTTCATTAAAAGTTCAGCATGAAAAATTGGAAGGCTTTATTCTTTGCATAAAATTGAGAAAATATTACTAGAAACAAAATGTTGAACATGCAAATTGTCTCCAGTGGATGCTTATTGTCTTTACAGTTAAAACAGCAACTATCTGTATGGTTGGACATACTGTAGGAGGAAGTATAACCATTTCCCAGTAATAGTCAATTTTGAAAATTTTAAAGACTTTAAGCAATCCACAATCAATCACAATTGCTTAATCACTAACTACATATACCAATAATAGGCAGCGATTGCTAGGGGGTACTCTCAACTAGTGTTGTACATCGGAAGACTTTTAAGAATCGATAATCGGAAAATAATCGGAAAGAGTTAACCGATCGATTATCGATTTAAATCGGAAAACAAAATCCATGAACAATGGAACATAAAAGATAGAAAAAATGTATTTTTCTGCATGAAATTCAGAAAACTTTGCTGAAAACAAAATATAAAGCATTCAATTTCAAAGTGTCTGCCTGTTTACATGCAAAAAAACAAGTAGCGGTTTATGTTACATGTGAAAAGAGGAAAATAGATACCTTTACACAAAATACCTCTCTTTCAGCGACAATCAATTGTAAGAAAATGAAATCGATAATTGGAATCAAAAGAGTTTTAGCGATCGACAATCGATTGTCGGCGATAATTGGTTCATCACTACTCTCAACTAAAAATAAAGCCTGTGTTTGTGAAACACGAATGCCCCCCGTGGCATCTTTGCTAATATACAGTAAACTTCACCTATAACGAACAGGTTTATAGCGAAATTCTGCTTGTAACGAAGTAAAAAGAAAGTCCCTGCAGAAGTCCTTTTACCCTCCATTGATTTTTGTACGCTTGTAACGAATTTGTATGTAACGAATTATCGGCTTTTACGAAGCCATCTCGTGGTCCCGTGGTCATAATTTCTTCACTATTTACACCTGATGTAACGAAATGCCCTCCACGTATTCCCAATTAACACACCTGGTGGACAGATAATTACTAATTATCAAATAATTGCTCTCCCCGTCTTTTGTCCCCGCGCTAATTACCTATTAGAAGACGTGTTGTATACACATGAGGAAATGATTGTCAACCATTTCATACTCTATCGACATGTCAATTGTAAATAATGCTTACTTAATAAATCACAACATAGCTATTGAATACTGGTCTTTACTTTTCATTCATTTAGAACGGCCACACCAAGGAAACATATTTAGCATCAAAATTCATGTAACGAAATATGGCTATAACGAATTTGGACCAATGGTCCCCTGGGCTTCGTTATATACGAAGTTTACTGTAAACACTATTTTCTGTTAAGTACATGTATGTGAAAGGTCAAGGTCAGGGTCACTTAGTTAGAAATTTTTGGTATCAATGGAAAAATCTTGTGACAAGGAATACACATGTGAAATATGAAAGCCCTATCACTTACCATTCAAAAGTTATTTCAAGTGTTAAATTTTTTGTAAAGTGGGTCAAAGGTCAAGGTCATGAGGTAAAAACTTTTGGTATCATTGGAAAGGTCTTGTCACAAGGAATACACATGTGAAATATGATAGCCCTATCAATTACCATTCAAAACTTATGCCTAATGTTTAAGTTTTTGAGAACTAGGTGAAAGGTCAAGGTCACGAGGTCAAAAATTTTGGTATCAATGGAAAGGTCTTGTCACAAGGAATACACATGTGAAATATGAAAGCCCTACCACTTACCATTCAAAAGTTATGCCCAATGTTAAAGTTTTTGAAAAGTAGGTCAATTGTCAAGGTCAAGGTCACAAGGTCAAAAATTTTGGTATCATTGGAAAGGTCTTGTCACAAGAAATACACATGTTAAATATGAAAGCCCTATCACCTCCCATTCAAAAGTTATGTCCAATGTTAAAGTTTTTCAGACAAACAGACAGACAAACAGAGGGACAGGCCAAAAACTATATGCCCCTGAATCTTTGATTCCGGGGGCATAAAAATAATGTCAGATTCTTTAGACTTTACTTCTTATTCTGGGTATTTGCAGTTATGTGCACATGCACTTGGATCTGAGCAAAAATAAAATTTTGCAATATATTTCTGAAGTTCTGTTACATTTTCACAAGCTGCATTCAGTATATCAGTCGCCATTGACAAAAAAAATTGTGGGAGAAGGTATGCGACCTTTTCAAGTACGAATTTTACAACAAAAGTAGGTAACCTCTTGCTTCACAGGAATGCAACTTTGACATGCCATGCTGGCCCCTAGAATAAAAATCTTAGGGGCCCACAAGAAAGTCTATGAGCCCACAATGAATTTAGCTGAATAACGGCAATTCAAACAGGTTATGATTTTTGCAGCATCTGACTCATTAAGCGGTTTTTGCAATCCATTTGAAATTTCTATTGATTTTTGTTGCACTTTGGATTTTTCGTACATGTACTTTTGTACACTATCTACTTTATAGCTAGTACATTTGTACACCCTTTTGTGAAATTTCACACAGTTTTACATGTTATCATACTTCAAGCACAGAGTGTACATCATCCCTTCACTACTGTCCTCTAGCCACGTATGATCTATCTTCCATGTAGAATTGAAGGATCCTGCACGTTTAACATCATCCTTTTTAAAGTATAGGTCCCTGTTCACATCCTTTCGCTTTTCACTGGGCAGCTTCACACTTTCTATGAAGCAACACATGTGTTCAAACTTTTCTTCCTCACAATATTTCTTCCTTCTGGAAGATTTATTATTATAACGAAAATTCCCAGGACGTTTTAATTTTATTATAGCATTTTTTCTGTGTTCATAAAACTTTTTCCACAGTCCTTTTGGTTAAAAAAAATAGGTAAAACATCAACAATTTTCATAACGACGTTGTTACGAAAATTGTTGATGTTTTGCTCTTTTTCAATTACCCAAAGGACTGCTTTCTCTTAAAAACAGAAGAAATATTATATCATATATGTGAGTATCATGTATAATAATTTTTCCGTATATGCTTCAAACACATGAATGACTGATTTATGGATTCAAAACTTTTTACTGATTACAGTAACATGGTTAGCTTACAGGAATAAATATTACAGAACAAAAATTCTGTGGAATCATATTTTCAAGCTATACAGTACATTGTACAGTACATGATTTTAAAAATCTATTATTTCTTATTCTGAATTCTATTTGTTAATAAGTTCATTACAATATTTTTCCAATGACAATTATTATGCACATATATGAAATCCTTATTGGATTTTTTGTTATGTAAGATTTTTCCATGGTACTAGTATCAGAACATATACATGTATTATGAACATTAAAAAAATCCAGATGGAATTTTTGTTATGTAATACATTTTCCATGGTATGAGAACTTTTATTATGATCATGGAGTATTCATTACAAAACAAAACTTCCTTTCTGAATTTTTGATACATAATAAAAGTTCCTGGGAAAAAATATTATATGATAAAATTTCCAAGGAATAAATTTTATGCTGGAAGAAATATTTCATCACACCACATACATGTACTGAGTGGCGAATCTGTTCTGATCAATGGACAAATGGCAACGCTACAGCCTGTAAACACTTTATATATCACCATTAGAGCATTTATTTGTAAAGTGTTTTTAAAAAGACTTGGACAAAGTCCATTCAGAATACTACATGTATTGCACTTTATGATTGTGTCTACATAAAGATAAACATGATAAAAGAACAAAGATTTTTGAATGGAACAAAGTCGAAGCGAACTGTGGTAAAAGCTTGGAAACCTATGAAACAGATTCTAGTTGCCAAGTGGGCGACCTGTTTTTGATTTCTGGTTGTCCACAGACAAGATTTGGTCACATTGGCGATTGGGCAAGAAGTAATTTGCAACCCTGGCAGAAACAAAATTGTGACGTTACGCTAACTTCCAGCTTTTTTTTTTTTTTTTGGTAACTGTACTCGAAAAAGTTGTGTACCTTCTCCCTTACTTTTTTTGATAAGGGTGACAGATATACTGATTGCAGCTTGTGAAATTTTTTACTCAGATTCTGCAGTAGTCCAAGTGCCTGTGGTTATACTGTACATGAATGTAAGGATTACAAGCTATGCAAAACATTTTAAAACCAGGCATTTTTGTCTTCTTCTTTCTTTTTTTTTTTTACTCTATTCAATAAAATCTTTTTTCTTTCTTTCTGTTTGGGCACCTGGCAGCCCTCTATTTGGCCAGTTGGCTGTATTGATGTTATATTGCAGGGAACTCATTCGCCAACTGCCCGTTACAGAGTACTCTAGCCAGGCCGTTCCCCTCTGGGGTGCCTCATAGAGGACGCAGTCCGCGCCGCAGGCGCGGACATAGTCCTCATCAAGGTAACACGTGTATATATATAGGAAAAATCGTGTTTTTCAATTGAATTCTATGCTATACCTATAGGTTCCAAAACCGTGGTCAATGACGTCATTCTCCCCATTGCCCATTTGATCGGCGTGCAGCGCAAGCTTATTTTTTTGACAATGTCACTTGACGACAGAATGAAACCCATCGATGACCATGATTTCTCAATCTCCTTTGAATATTCTCCGTTTGGCTTACCGGTACTCCTCATGTGTCCCAATGTATGTTTTGTACTTTGCTTCACGTAATACTGACATTGCACCATCATTTCCAACATATATCATGTTTAGTCCGAATATCCTCTTTGAAAATTACAACGTGACGTCAGCATGCGACGTCAGCATAAAACTTTGTTTCGCGGACTTTCTCAGTTTCTTTCATCGACAGCTCCTTCAGACAAATCCATGGATAAACTCATAATGCTGGGATGAAAATACAAACAAAAACATATCAACGGATCAGCGACTTACCGAACTTCATTCTGCTTTCGAGGATGATTTGCAGCTGATATTTTGATACATGTAGATCGAATAATGTGGTTTCTCTCAACATATATAGGATCTACACGTAGAATCTACAGGAAATCTATGCAGTGTAAATCCCAACAAAAACTTCTAAATGTCTGCTGCCTTCGATACTGTACACAACGCGTCACAACTTACGTCATCATTAACAGTACTTAGTGCAAATAGGTAAACACAAACTGAGGCTCTGTTCAAAGCATAAAATAAGGCTGGGTATTTTTTTCCCTTGGAGGTAAATCATAGGCGGATCCAGGGTTATTCAAAAAAGGAGGAGGGGTAAAGACTTTAGATTTTTTTTTAGAAAGAGGGGGAGGGGTTGATTGTAATTATTGGGGGAAGGGCGTGAATTTCTACTTCTCCTCCGTCCTGCCCCTTCCTCCCCACTCCTACGTCCTACCTCCTTACATCTCCCGGCTCCCTCCCTTCCCCCTTCCTCCCCTCCCTTTCATCCTTGCCTTTTATGGGGTTGGGTAACAGACAGGGGGTAACTCTCTCCGCCCCCTTATCTCAGTCCCCCTCCCATACCCCGTCCCGCACCCTTCCTCTCCCTCCCCCACACGCTCCCCCTCCCACCCCTTCCTCTCCCTCCCTTTCACCCTCTTTATGGTAAAGGAATGAATTTTGTCTTCAGACTTTACATTGGAAAATCATTTGTAAACATTACTATTCAGAAGGGAAAATCCTGTGATACTAATATTATACTGGATTTTTTTTTTATTATTATTATTTTTATTTTTTTAGTATAACCCCCTTCTCCAGGCCATCCCATAAAACGATATATTGCTGATAACACTATAGACGGCGCCGAAAAGGAGGCTTTCTTTCTTCTACATAATGAATGTAAATTTTTCCGGTGAAAGTAAAAGGGAGTGCAAGGGGGGGGGGGGGGGGGGGGGGGGGGTTTATAACTTCAGAAAAAAAGTAAAATTCTTTTTTTATTTTATTTTAATGGTTTGTGCCCCCAGTTTTCTTGTCTGAGTTCTCTTTTCCTTGGTTTTCGTCAAGGTCCAAGGACTTACAATATAATTTTATACATAGATTAAGATTACATCACTTCAGTGGCGGATTCAGGGGGGAGGGGTTCGGAGGGGGCGGTGCCCCCCCCCCCTCCCCGGCACTGACCAAAATTTTTTCAAAAACGGGTATATTTTGGCCCATATTCAGTTAAAATCGGCAAAATTCGCCCCTTGACCCCCCGGCAAAGGGGGCGCTGGATCCACCACTGCACTTGATCTCTTCTCATCTGTCATTTATGTTTCAAAATTAAGCATTGCTATTTCATGTTTACTGATTGTTTTGTGACATCAAACCGGCCGACATTGAGAGTTGTTTCCCCGCATTTACGAGTTATTTGCATGCTGTTGATCCAGAAATTTTCTATAAAAATATCCCCTCTCCTGTAGATGATTATGGATTTCAAGAAAAAAAAATGTCACACTGATAAAGTAAAAAAGATGCTGGAAAAGAATAACGAGAACACAAATTGTATGACATATCAAGTTTTGTTTATTATTAACTTAGTTAAAAAAATATTCATTGATGTATGGTGAAAAATCATTGAAAGTATAATTAATCTGCGTCCTCACAATGGCTTTGCCATAATTCATATTAGCCCCTTCCGTTATTTAAAGGGCGGAGTACTACCCCATTTTAATGCTCACCCTCCACTTGTGTATGTGGTGTATGCATGTATCCAGGAGGGTTGTATAATTATGTACTGCTTGGATGGTCCGTATTTCCAACGGCTTTTATAAGGTGCCATCACACCTGGATACCCTTGCCGCAGCATGAACGTGGGTACCCATCTCAGCCTACATTCGATGAAGTCAGAGGGAACTCAGGCTACATCTAAAGCTTAAACAGATTCTATAAATTAAGGCAAATGATTTAGTGATTAATTTGGAACTGTATTTCCACTGAAGACACGAAAAGCTAAATACAAGATGAATTCTAGGCTATGTCGCGATGTCGGTAAATCTGACGAATTTTTTCTGTACCTCATTGATTCGCCAAAGATCTCAAGAGTCAGAATCGCATATTTATTCACAAATGGTGGCCATTGGATCATATTTCTATCGCTAATATCAAAGTTAATGAGTCTGATGTAATTTTTTTATTAAATAAGTCCAATAACTGTTCAAATATGTGAGAAAATGTACAACCTGTCAAGTGCACGGCAGCCATTCCATCATTCATGACAGCTGGAATATTTCGGTTTTCTCTGGGTCTTACCTTGAAAATACCGTACAATTTGAATTGTTCGGATTGTATCTAGACTCTTCTTTACCAGCTAAGAGATTGGAAAAGGGGGGGGGGGCTCCCCTCCTTTCCTGCCGAACTGAACTTCCCCCAATTTTCAGATGTTGAAATCACAATGTAGATCTAACGAGTACTGAAATCCAATCGAGGAAAATGAGAAATCAAAAGTACAGTGCAGAGTCAAATTTCACTTGCATAAATGATATAATTTCTGGTAAATCACTTGCATAAAACAATCCTTTAAATGAAAATCAAATGTAGGCGAAATACTAAATATTCAATACTTATCTAATTTCCAAATTATAATAGGTAAACTATTAGAAGTGAAAAGTAACTTATCTGGGTATGAGTTGACAAATGACCGTCTCACACGTTGTTCCGCCACTTTCTACGGGCGAAATATTGAAGCTAGTGGGTGTAACCCCCCCCGCCTAAAATTTGCAAATCATATAGGTAAAACGATCATTTTCCATAAAAAAAGAGTAAGTATTAGTAAATATCAACTACCTGTTAGTTGATATAATTGTTAAATGCATCAAATGAATCAATTTCAGTCATGAAAATGGGTCCGAAAAGGCTGAAATTCGTTATAGCTCCCAGGGGCTTCGTCCCCCTGGTCCCACCAGGGGATTGGATAGGGTGGAGGGGCACATGCACTTTTCATGGGGGATTACTTTCAGCAAGGGCCAAATGGGGGAGGGGGAGTGGGTATGGCGAGGGTTCAAGAGGCCTCCCCCTATATACGAAATAAATTTTGATAAAATGAAGCAAAGTGGCTTCTGTCGTCAAGTTCTGAACTAAATCTCATAGTATACTGAAGGGATCAAGCCTAGCTGTGATTCAATGTTAGCAAACAAGGACATAATTACATTTATTTAAAATTTTTAAAAGACGAATATATTTCAATTGATTTCTTCCCTGATATTAAGCGTTTTTTTTTTCAGAACAGCGTCTTGAAATGTCTGAGTCATAATTTTTTTTTCGGGGGAGGGGGGTTAAACTATTTAGATAATCAGGTGGGGATGGGGGTTCGAGCCTATGATTTTGAATAACAAGAGGCCTATGGGCCACATGGCTCATTTGCGAACACTGGAAATCTTCCCCTGCCGGGATTGGAATGTGATTTATGATATTTCTGATCATAAGCTTCAGCCTTATGCAATAACCAATAAGTGCATAAAGCATTTTTATAGAGTTACAGAAGGAAATATTATATTACATATATATCATTTGAATCCGTGCATTTTAGCCAGGAGGTCCTTTAGAAAAACCAAAATCTGTCGTCTTGCTTCTAGAAATTATGCTGAAAATTTGAACACCCCCCTTTCTCTATGTACAAGGTAAACGAATTACTATAAATTTTATAAATTCAAACATAGGTAATCAGAGATTACGAAGCTCACCTCGCGGCAGCAAAATTAAATTCAAACATATTTCAAAGTACATTGGCTTTAAAAAGTAAAATCACTCAAGGAGAAAAAAGTAGGTCAATGTCATTTTATAAAAGTCTGATCAAAGATACATCCAATATGCAAGTTTGGTGCATATACATTGTAGCACTTATACTATGCTCAATATTGGCTTTCAAAGGCAAAATCACTCAAGTGGAAAAAAAATAGGTCAAGGTTATTTTATGAATGTTTGATCAAAGATACATCCACTATGCAATTTTGGTACATGTAGCACTAATACTTTGCCCAATATTGGCGTTTAAAGGCAAAATCACTCAAGCGGAAAAAGTAGGTCAGATGCTGCATCTGATGCATGGGTTCAATTCAGCATCCCAAGATGAATCACTTGTGCAAGTTTGGTCACTGCAGCATCAGTACTTTGTCAGATACTGAGCTACCCAAAAACTTGCTTAATGCTTAACCAGACACGGACGCGAGTCACTGAACCGGGAAATGTAGGTCAGATGCTGCATCTGATGCATGGATTCAAATCAGGATCCCAAGATCAATCACTTGTGCAAGCTTGGTCACTGTAGCATCAGTACTTTGGCAGATACTGAGTTACCCCAAAAACTTTAACCGGATGCGGATGCGGATGCGGACGGGGACGCGGACGCGGACACCGGGGGTATAGCATAAGCTCATCTCAACTTCGTCGAGGTGAGCTAAAAATTCAAATTATGTCAAAATTTTATGCTTTCACAAAGGCATTCATTTGTTGGAGTTTACATAGTAAAATAACACAGCTTCAAATACATCAGCATTATAAAGTTAGAGGAAACTTACATTTAATATGGAAAAATTCTAACTTGAATGAAAATGCCAGGATGTAAAAATACAAATATGTATCAGATATAAAATTAAATTATTCAGATGATTTAAAAATGTATAAAAAGGGAGAAAATTGGAAAAGAATGAAAACGAACGATTTTTTGGGGGGGGGGGGGGCGCCGGGATTTGAACACACAACCCTTGGTTCCATGTGCACAGAACATAATTGAAAATCCAAAAGAAAAGATGGTATTCTTTCACAGTTTCATTTCTTACAGTGAATATGACGAAAAGCAAATGAGAAATTGCAATAGAGAAGTTGGATTATATGTTAAAAATGCCCCCCCCCCCCTTTCCTTTTTATTTGCAGCTAAAAATGCATGTATATATAATCCATACATATTTTTTTCAGCAAATTTCTTTCACATTAGTATTCGTTTAGTCTACTGTATAATGGCCTAAGTGAACTAAATTGGTGCATCATATTTAATAAAGAGAAAACAAAGTAAGAAAATCTTCATAAATTAAGTCGAAAAAGATGTCAAAAACGTGTCAAAAATAAGGGGTTTTTTTTTAAATCAATGCCTAGGTTTTAGAGAAGAAGATTTTTAAAGATGGGTACCCTCCGCGTAGAACCAGATTTGAGCACATCCTGGATCAACCCCTTAGGGGGTTCGAAATGAAATTAAGAAACTTGGTATATTATATGGGATTATTCTTGAATAGTACATCATACATACCAAGTTTAATCAAAATCCTTCATGCGGTTTCGGAGAAGTTATGCAAAAGTTTACAAACTAACGACGGACGGACGATTCCCAATCTAAATACATTTTTCTGTCGTTGTGAGCGTAGTATTGGTCGTACGGACATATGACTTGCACCATTAGTTACGAGAGTTCAAGAATTTTAATCAGAAAATCTAATGAAAAATGAGACAAAATTTCAATTTTCCGATTTCTGAAGCTATAGTGATCTGCGCTAGCTGATAGGTCTGTTACATGTTAATGTTAATTTTAACGTGAAAAAATTAGTCGTGAAGAATTCTCTGACAGCACGTGCAAGATCAAGGGTGTTCCATTCTTTGGATCACTAAAGATAACCAAAAATGTACTTTGTTGTTTGCAATTTGTAAAAAAAAGTAGAAACCGTGTATTTCTTTTTAGTAGGAATCCTTAGGATTACTCTACCGTTATATTTAACCAGGGCTTCATATCCAACTGAGGCATATTGTAACAGAAATATGGAAAAATTCAGAATGGAATATATAGTTAAATCTACATTTTGCCCTTGTCTGAAAAAAAAAATAAGTGCATCTGCGAGATGAAGAAAAATTCCGATATGAACATGAAATGCTATAAGATCCCCCACCACCAACACCAAATTGTACGTCAAGATATTCTATAAGGTGGTTTGGGTATCGCGTGACGTCATCACTAATTTCCAAAATATATAAGAACTAGAAAGGTTTCTTGTTGCGGTTGCAACAAGAGTGTCTTCCTCCTATACAATTTTTGGTTTGGAAATATGAAGGACGTCACATTACATGTATTTATATTATATATTTAAGTTTTCAAATAGCAGTAACATTAAATTTTCAAACCGATAATTGTTGGTGAGCAACCGTTTGATTTTTTTTTGGGGGGGGGGGGGGGGGGGGGGGGGGCAGGAATTCTATTGCCAGCCGGTAAAATTTTTTCAGCAATTTTCTGCGCAGGCCATTTTTTTCAGCCATTACCAGAGTCGGAGAAAAATTTTCGCCGGTTCTTCGGGCCGGATTTAAACAAATTGTCAAATGTTGTGAATGTCTGTGTAAGTTAAACTCCCCGCTGTTACAGAGTATGAGTTAATAACCGTTCCTTCAGATGTCTCTTTGCAATCAGCGAATTTCAGACAGATTGTATGATGTTTAAATAGAACCTTTTCTAGATCTTTGTGCCTATGCGTATTAGGTCTCTGGTAGATACAGCTATGTGAACAGTTTGTATTTATATTAATTAATTTTTTGACTTTAAATTGTCTGGCACAAAGGGCCAGCAAAAATTTCCATATCATGCAATGTATCCTTACTTTTGCATGGTCCGGGAAAAAAAAATTGCCGGCCCTTTGGGCCGGAATATTTTTTTCAGCATTTTTCAGAGCCGGGATTATTTTTTTGCAAATTCTTCCTGCCCCCTTCCCCCATAAAAAAGGCGAGCTCGTAGCTGTAGAACCAATTTTCTTGAGAAGAGAAATGGTAATAACAAGTTACGTTCAATATATATATATAAATACCATGAGGTTCTCGCTGTGCAGGTTCAAATTTGGACCCCCCCCCCCTTCCCTTTTTTCAAAGTTTATTTCCATCATGGCGACATCTTTCAATATAAACAGAACTGTTTTTCGAAAAACGAGGGGAGGGAAGAATGTTGGAGAAATTGTTCATCAATTTGTAAATAAACCAACCGAAAATTATGTTCGAACGTTTGCTAGAATTAGAAATTAAACTTGATGTTCAAAATATAGTTATTGAAGTTTAGAAACAGGTTTGTAGGTTAGAAATCGGAATCAAACTACCACTTTTTGTGTGTAAATTCTGGTTTGTAGCTGATCTCTTCTAAATTAATCAACTGTTTTAAAATCAAATTGTGTATATCGAAATATATTTAGGAAATGCATATTCATCATTGCCGTGAAATCGGAATTTGAAAATCTCAACACTGCTTTTCTCGAGTCGGGCTCGGACTACCAATTTTAGTGTGCGCCCGATCTGTTGGCGTGAAGGTGTATCGAAATACCCAACTCAAAATTTCGATGCTCATATCTTTTCAACAGTAAGAGATAGGAAAAATCAGAAAGACTAAATAAGACAGATATATGGATAAAAAATAATAATATTGAAATTTTTAGGAAACTTCATAAGCTTAATTTTTGTTTACTATTATAAGCAAAAAAGTGTCTTCCTCCTATGAACTTCTGAATTTGGAAATATGAAGGACGGTGAAGGACGTCATCGTAATAAATCGTTACAGTGTGCATCTAGCATTTCATATCTTGCATGGCTGTCGACTTTCAAAAAGAATGGAAATTGTAGATAGCAAAATACGATATATTTAAGCTTACAAATAGCAAAACATGAAATTTTCGGTCCTTTTGAGTAATTCGACGCTCCCGTCAAATATTTGAATCTACTAAAAAACATGATAAAAAAAAAATAACAGAGACCAAAAATAAAAAAGACCAATCTAGCTTTTACTCCAAACGAAACGTTGGAGAACTTTCATTGTCCTAGCTTACAGGGTTCTTGAGAAATCGCTGATCCAATTTTCCACGGTTACGAAAACAATAGGTCTTCCGACGGAAGTCGGAAGACCTAACTAGAAAGGTTTCTTGTTGCGGTTGCAACAAGAGTGTCTTCCTCCTATACAATTTTTGGTTTGGAAATATGAAGGACGTCACATTACATGTATTTATATTATATATTTAAGTTTTCAAATAGCAGTAACATTAAATTTTCAAACCGATAATTGTTGGTGAGCAACCATTTGATTTGGGGGGGGGGGGGGGGGGGCAGGAATTCTATTGCCAGCCGGTAAAATTTTTTCAGCAATTTTCTGAGCAGGCCATTTTTTCAGCCATTACCAGAGTCGGAGAAAAATTTTCGCCGGTTCTTCGGGCCGGATTTAAACAAATTGTCAAATGTTGTGAATGTCTGTGTAAGTTAAACTCCCCGCTGTTACAGAGTATGAGTTAATAACCGTTCCTTCAGATGTCTCTTTGCAATCAGCGAATTTCAGACAGATTGTATGATGTTTAAATAGAACCTTTTCTAGATTTTTGTGCCTATGCGTATTAGGTCTCTGGTAGATACAGCTATGTGAACAGTTTGTATTTATATTAATTAATTTTTTGACTTTAAATTGTCTGGCACAAAGGGCCAGCAAAAATTTCCATATCATGCAATGTATCCTTACTTTTGCATGGTCCGGGAAAAAAAAAATTGCCGGCCCTTTGGGCCGGAATATTTTTTTCAGCATTTTTCAGAGCCGGGATTTTTTTTTTTTTTTGCAAATTCTTCCTGCCCCCTTCCCCCATAAAAAAGGCGAGCTCGTAGCTGTAGAACCAATTTTCTTGAGAAGAGAAATTGTAATAACAAGTTACGTTCAATATATATATATAAATACCATGAGGTTCTCGCTGTGCAGGTTCAAATTTGGACCCCCCCTTCCCTTTTTTCAAAGTTTATTTTGAATTTCCATCATGGCGACATCGTTCAATATAAACAGAACTGTTTTCGAAAAACGAGGGGAGGGAAGAATGTTGGAGAAATTGTTCATCAATTTGTAAATAAACCAACCAAAAATTATGTTCGAACGTTTGCTGGAATTGGAAATTAAACTTGATGTTCAAAATATAGTTATTGAAGTTTAGAAACAGGTTTGTAGGTTAGAAATCGGAATCAAACTACCACTTTTTGTGTGTAAATTCTGGTTTGTAGCTGATCTCTTCTAAATTAATCAACTGTTTTAAAATCAAATTGTGTATATCGAAATGTATTTATGAAATGAATATTCATCATTGCCGTGAAATCGGAATTTGAAAATCTCAACACTGCTTTTCTAGAGTCGGACTCGGACTACCAATTTTAGTGTGCGCCCGATCTGTTGGCGTGAAGGTGTATCGAAATACCCAACTCAAAATTTCGATGCTCATATCTTTTCAACAGTAAGAGATAGGAAAAATCAGAAAGACTAAATAAGACAGATATATGGATAAAAAATAATAATATTGAAATTTTTAGGAAACTTCATAAGCTTGATTTTTGTTTACTATTATAAGCAAAAAAGTGTCTTCCTCCTATGAACTTCTGAATTTGGAAATATGAAGGACGGTGAAGGACGTCATCGTAATAAATCGTTACAGTGTGCATCTAGCATTTCATATCTTGCATGGCTGTCGACTTTCAAAAAGAATGGAAATTGTAGATAGCAAAATACGAGATATTTAAGCTTACAAATAGCAAAACATGAAATTTTCGGTCCTTTTGAGTAATTCGACGCTCCCGTCAAATATTTGAATCTACTAAAAAACATGATAAAAAAAATAACAGAGACCAAAAATTAAAAAAGACCAATCTAGCTTTTACTCCAAACGTAACATTGGAGAACTTTCATTGTCCTAGCTTACAGGGTTCTTGAGAAATCGCTGATCCAATTTTCCACGGTTACGAAAACAATAGGTCTTCCGACGGAAGTCGGAAGACCTAATAACGTTGTATTGCCTTAATTAATTGCAGAGGTTTAAAATAGTTTGTTTAACAAATATTTAATCATGTTTGAATAATAAATCCTTTAGATTTTTGTTTTTTTGTCATACAGGTTTTTTACGCATTTTTTGGCTTAGAATATAGCATTTTTGTATTTAGACATACAATATCTTTAAAAGTTATGGTCGAAACTCTTTGGAATTTGGTATACTTAAGAAATAAAAAATGACAAGCCGGGCTCTATTGTCTCATAATGCCCGAACGTCCTCAGCCAATCACATTTATTACCGAGCCGCGTCAGCGTGATTGGCTGAGGACGCGAGGGCACTATGAGACAATAGAGCCCGGCTTGTCATTTTTTATTTCTATTCTAATGATGACCAAACTAAGACATTTTGATTCTTGGTAAAAACAGTTCCTGCTGGTTTATCTGCTTTCAGAAAATGGGTAGGTGTGGCGTCTGTTAACTGTCTTAATAGGGAAAAAGAATCAAGTCATATTAGAATTATAAATTGTTTCACCCTTGAAACATGTAAATGACGAAAAAGGTACCTTGCAGGGGGTTTCCTTTAATTAAAGGGTATATGAATATAGTCTCAAATATTAGCACGCAAATTGGGACATTTCTTACCATTTCATTGCTATTTCTCAAAACAACTGAGTGTCTTGTCTTCTACTGCTAATAATACGTACCTGCAGTTCTTAAACAAGTCTTTTCCATTAGAAAATTTGACTTTAGATACCTTATATTCATTTTTATTCAATTTTCCTTGGATATACTAAAAATTTGGACAAAATATGAGTGCCCGACTTTGTTCAAGTATTAGACCCTAAAGATGCCCTGCACGATGCATATATTTTATACATTTTAGAATATCTGAAGATAGATTTTTAGTTTAGAGAAAAAATAAAGTTAGTTTGACCATCCAAACAGTGTCAAAATAACGATACTCAAACCCCCTTAAAGGTATTGGGCACCCCTCCCGATAAACCGCACGTGCACGCTCTTTGTGGGTGACCGTTGTGTTTCGATCGCAAATACAGCGCGTGCAGCGTGCCCGTTCAGATTTTTCATTTAGTCACCTACCTAAACCATTGTTCAAAACTTGGGCAACTTTTCTGCCCAAGTAAATCGATGGCGTCATAACAATGGAGAACAATCGAGGAGTGCGCGAAAACATTCGTATCTTGTTTAGAAGTATTTGCGATCTTCCGGCTGCTTCTGCCTGATTGTCATTTGATCTACCCTTGGATGACGTCATAGCATCTCTGACGCCATTATCTGTTCTTACAGTTTTAAGCTCACCTGAGCGAAGCTCAAGTGAGCTATTGTCATAGCGCGCCGTCCGTCCGTCGTCCGTCCGGCTTAAACTTTTAACATTTTCGAAATCTCCTCTGCAACCGAAGCACAGAATTTCACGAAACTTCACAGGAAGCAAGTACTCAATGCCCTCTACCAAGTTTGTGTTTTTCGAGCCGATCGGAAATCCAAGATGGCCGCCATAGGCTCTGATTGGCTGACACAATTTCGACTTCTCCTCTGAAACCGCTGCACAGAATTTCATGAAACTTCACAGGAAGCAAGTACTCAATGTCCTCTACCAAGTTTGTGTTTTTCGAGCCGATCGGAAATCCAAGATGGCCGCCACAGTTTCTGATTGGCTGACACATTTTCGACTTCTCCTCTGAAACCGCTGCACAGAATTTCATGAAACTTCACAGGAAGCAAGTACTCAATGCCCTCTACCAAGTTTGTGTTTTTCGAGCCGATTTGAAATCCAAGATGGCCGCCACAGTTTCTGATTGGCTGACACATTTTCGACTTCTCCTCTGAAACCGCTGCACAGAATTTCATGAAACTTCACAGGAAGCAAGTACTCAATGCCTTCTACCAAGTTTGTGTTTTTCAAGCCAATCGGAAATCAAAGATGGCCGCCAAAGACTCTGATTGGATGACACATTTTCGACTTCTCCTCTCAAACGGCTGCATAGAATTTCACAAACCTTCACAGGAAGCAAGTACTGATTGCTCTCTACCAAGTTTCTGTTTTTCAAGCTGATCGGAAATCCAAGATGGCCACCACAGACTCTGATTGGCTGACAAATTTTCGACTTCTCCTCTGAAACCGCTGCATAGAATTTCATGAAACTCCACAGGAAGCAAGTACTCAATGCCCTCTACCAAGTTTGTGTTTTTCGAGCCTATCGGAAATCTAAGATGGCCACCACAGGCTCTGATTGGCTGATACATTTTTGACTTTTCCTCTGAAACCACTGCACAGAATTTCATGAAACTTCACAGGAAGCAAATACTCAATGCCCTCTACCAAGTTTGTGTTTTTTGAGCCGATGGGAAATCCAAGATGGCTGCCACAAGCTCTGATTGGTTGACTCATTTTTGAGTTCTCCTCCGAAACCAATGCACAGAATCTCCCGAAACTTCACTGGAAGCAAGTAATCAATGCCCTCTACCAAGTTTGTGTTTTTCCATCCTATCAGAAATCCAAGATGGCCACCACAGGCTCTGATTGGCAAGCAAATTTTCAACTTTACCACTGAAAACGCTGCACAGAATTTCACAAAACTTCACAGGAAGCAAGTACTGTCAATGTCCTCTACCAAGTTTGTGTTTTTCTAGCCAGTCAGAAATCCGAGATGGCCGCCACAGGCTCTTCTTGGCCGACACATTTTTTTACTTCTCCTATGAAACTCTTCACAGAAATTCATGAAACTTCACAGGAAGCAAGTAATCAATGCCCTCTACCAAGTTTGTGTTTTTCGAGCCGATCGGAAATCCAAGATGTCCTCTATAGGCTCTATTTGAATGACACATTTTTGACTTATCCTCTTAAACTACCGCACAGAATGTCACCAAACTTTACAGGAAGTAAGTACACCTTGTCCTTCTCAAAGCTTCACTAAAAGCGATTTCCTTCAGGTCTTGACTTTGATTGAAAACATACATACAGTCTCCTCAGGTGAGCGATGTGGCCCCCTTGGGCCTCTTGTTTAGTTTAAATTTTCTTGGCTCTGAAAACTTATTTATTTGTCATGGATGATTGTTTCGTTTAAAAGCATACTTTCTACATAATATAATACTTATTGTCCTTCATAATTGATCAATATACAACATAGAAAGAGTGCACTAGCATTTAGCTTCAGGGGGAAAGTAAGGGGTATGGTACTTCTATGCCCTCAGTGTGTAATATCAGAATTTCTTCTACGGTACTTAAATATTTCTCTTTTTGAAATATCAAAGGATATGTTGTCATCATAATTTAGTATAAGACAAGAATTGTAAACACGTGTTTTATGTCAGAACTCTTTATTTACTGTATTAGAATATTTTATGGGGAAAAATAGGGGGATGGGATACTACAACAAACTGTTTTTGAGCACATTGGTTTTATGGTATGAATGTTTTATGTGAGTCAGATGGACTTTTTTCATGTTACCAAAGAACGGTCTTGGACACTCAGAATAGGTTATGCTTAAGTTCACTAAAACATGTTTTTATCCTAACTTGTTAGTGCAGTGATTAAAAAAAAATATATATATGTATATATATATACCTCAAATTCAAAGTACACGTCTCAAAAAGCGAAAAATTAGTGTATATTTTTGTGAATCAAAAATTTCAATATTTTACTATGCAATGTAATGGCAATGTTATTAAATGATAGGGACATTTTTCTTGATTCATATTAGACCCTTGTTATTCCACAGGTGCCTACAGACATGGTCGTTTCCATCCCCCTCTCTCTATCTCAGAATCATGACTAAAGTGGCCGTGGAGTAACCCTTTCTTTACTCCACGGCCATTTTAGCCATGATTCTGAGACAGACAGAGGGGGCGGGGGGTAGGGTGGGATGGAAACGATCAGATCTACAGGCACCTGTGTACATACATGTATTATTCAAAGGTAAAACAAGAAAGAATTGAAGGTTTGAACACATAAATTCTTCAGAATCTCTTAGGAAGGGAGAATCCTGCTTTGAGAACTGCCGTTCAATATTTGGTGGCGGATTAGAGAGGGACCCGGAGGCCCTGGTCCCCTCTTTTACCCAGTTATTGATTTAGATACTCTTTTCGTGTGTGTTTAAGCATTATACATTTTTTCGCTTTTGCTAAAATGCCTATATTAACAGCGTCGCATCCCGCTTTCTTGATGAATCAAGAGTGAACTCGAGGATGTCCCAACACACTCCAAAGACTCCCCTTAAACCGGCGGTAGTCTTCTGACAGTCAGAATTTTCTAGAGATGATATTGTCTTTGGGATATTTTTATTTATTATAAAAATCTGCCACTATGACTATTTGACTATTTCGCAGATTTCATGATAAATGAAAATATCCAGACAGACATTTATGAATTTGTAATGGAGATCTATATGACAATTTTTTGTCAGTTGGTACACATTTTTTGCTGTCCCGCATGCCAATTCGTGCGACTCGGTGACACAGATGCATGCAGATATGATCGTCCCCCCCCCCCCCCCACCCATCTTTCTGTCTCAGAATCTGTGCTCGGTGATGATCTTCATAGATTGGTTCGTGCTACTCAGGGAATTACTGAATTAAGAAGTAACAATTAGCTAGCCGTGGATTATTGTCCAGTAATTCCACGAGTCGCATGAACCAATCAAATTATCACCGTGGACAATGAATCACGGCTAGCTAGCTGTTATTTCTATTCTAATATAGCACGTGAATGGGCGGAGCTTAGCGCACTGGAAGTTTGTTGGAGATTTTACACCAGGCGAGCAAGTCATATTAGAATGGACAATAAACCACGGCTAGCTAATAATTCATATAATAATATAATAATTCACGGATTACAATTTGATTGGCTCATGCTACTCGGGGCATTACTGGACGATAAACCACGGCTAGCTAGTTGTTATTTCTTAATATCAATTCTCCGTAAGGACCAAAAAAAAAAAAAGGCTGGCCACGGCATGTCATAGATTTGCTGATTTTTCTACAAATGGTACCTTTGGTACATTGACAAGGAAAATGACCTTTTTCGGACAATGTAATTGACGGTTGTCATGGAAACGAGGTAAGTCTATTTTTAGCCCTCACAAGTCTGTGGAGTAAGCTATATTTGGACAATATGTTGTCATGGAAACCACTTTAATAGCCTAAAAACTTTGACATATGTGACTCTTTAAAACTTCTATTCTAAGAAAATCTATTCATTTTAAAGATATTAAAAATCAAAAACAGGCATTAAATCAAGGCAAGTTTTTCGCCGTTTTTAGTGCAATTTTAATCACAAATAACTCTAACGGTAGGCTTAATAATTTGTTTGTTGTTTGGTTGAAATGAAATAAATATAATCTGATTAACAAAATTAGGAAAAAACTCGATGGGGAAATTAACCATTTTCCTCAAATTTGCCATTAAAGATGGTTGCAATGGCAACTTTTGATGTGAACCCCCATCCATTTTACCCTTATAGGGGTCTGTACTTAATTATGCTATGAATTACAATAGTGAATTTCTATGAATTGGCAGCAAAGATACTCTCCTTGTTTCTTATAACCTTAGATTTTTTTTCAAGGTCATTGACTTCAAGGTCAAGGTCATTTCAATTTCAATGCTAAAATTTCACTGAAATCTGCAATTTTCCATTTTTTGTATCATTTCCATTTGCGTTTTTAGGGTAATGATGACTGGGGTAAACGTTTAAAAAGTTTAAACTTATATGAAGAGAAAAATGTACAATTTAAATTACTGTAAATTTTCTTATAGAAAAAAATAATTGATCAAAAAAGAAATTGATATTTTTTGCACCCTTTTCCTTGTATGCATGGAATTGAGTATTTCAGAGATACAAAGTTTCTGTGCAACTTATCCCTATGCATAAGAGATATATCAAATATTATATCGTATAAAGCAATTTTTATATGGTATCATCTGAATTCTGAAATATGGCTTTCTATTTTCATGAAAATCACATTATTTTTGTAAAATTGAGTCATTTACAAAAAAGTGACCTTGACACAAGGTCGAATGACCTTGAAATGTTTTCAAGGTCAATTCTTATTGAAATGTCTATCACTGACACACCCATTAAGTTTTTTTTATCCATGGTTAATTCAAAACAATTAGAAATGGAGCAAAAATACACCCCATGTATAGTAATATAGAACGAAATATTGCCATTTAACCATTTTTGATGTTCCTTTCTGTTACAATGAGAAATTTCCCCACTCTAATTTTTTAAATTGTTTTAAGTCAAAGGGTGATACTTTTTAGATGAAATGCACCCAAACTCCAGGTAAGCCTACTGATCGAATTTTATATGTTGTAAACTAAGCAAATTCAGGCACTTTTCATGCAAGTTAAAAAAATGCACCTTTCTGAGCTGTCATGCAACGATTAAAATCAAATCTATACCATGGAATAAATCTCGTTTAGTCGTAAATTTTGGTATGTGTAACATGGTCGAGGGTTTATTCAGTCATATCATAAATACAGACAAAATAAGTTGTAACATTGAGCCTATGGAGAGCGTCACGACGTTACAGGAATAAATAGCATGGGAAATGACCCATCTAAAACTTGTTTTGTCTATATAGTTTGATTGGGTGTACTCACTATCATAATACCAAAATTTACGACTAAGCGAGATCTATTGAATGGTATCAACTTCATGTAAATTTTTGCATCATAAAGTAGTCAAAATCGCGTTTATTTAGTTTCCGAAGTGAGCCGCGCCGATAGTAGGGTAAATGAAAGAGCAAACATTTTAGAAAGCAGGACTCGAAGAATTATATTTTTGGCATTTCCCTATCCTTTTAATAAATGAGCACGCGGATTCACACAAACGCCGTTGTAAATACTCATATTCCTCTGATAACCCTAGTCCAAAACCAGCCCGATCGTCCGCCCAAAATGACCGCCAAAGGCTGGTTTTGGTCTAGTTTTCTGGACTACTTTAACCCCGACGTCATCTTGATTTTTTTTTTATTTTGCATGTGACTTTCTTTTCATTCAACATTGAATTATTCCTACCAATTTGAAGAAAAGTATAGAGAGGTGGCTTCTAACACGCCCGTTTCTCGCCGCGCCGGAAAGCAAGAAATTAGTGATTGGTTTATGATACTATCTTCCTTTGAATGAATCCTGTTTAATGGAAGTTCATATTTTCTCTTTTTTTTCTTTTTCAGTTTACGTTGAACTGGAGAAGGCATTGGCGTGTATATTGTGAAGTATGATCAGATCTTCAACGATACTAGCTAGGCCCCTGTGTCACGTCAATGCATCTTCTCGAGACAAGTGTCCGTAATACCTGTCTTGAAAAGATGGCGACGGTCACTCTGGAACACAGGCTGCCGATGTTTCCCTGTACGTATGATAAAAAAAAACAACAACAAAAGGTTGGTTTTTATTTTTTTAATAGATAAACATCGGCAGCCTGTGCTCTGGAATCAAAACAGAACAACTGTACAATATTTATGTGAGGCGGTGACCAATATATTCATACTCAAAACTGAAAAGGTCTTTTTTCTAACAATGATTTTTCCACCAGGAATTCACATGTAAAATATGAAACTCAGCTCAGCTTATGTCGGTCTAAAAGCTCAGTAGAGCTTATGTTTTGTACAAGTTTTGTTATTCCGACATGCCGACTCTAAATAAAGCTTATCTTATCAGTCTTATCTCATCTCAGAGTCCTACTAGTATCTCAAGACCAAAAAGTGTCTCAAACTCCAAGGTCGAGGTCACAAAGTCAAAATATTTTGTACCAGAAATGGAAAGTACCTGCCACCAGAAATACACATGTGAAATATGAAAGCCCTACCACAAATGCTCTTCAAAAAGTATGCCACGTCTTTTTTTTTTTCGACAGTAGATTAAGTTCAAAAAGTAAAGATTTTAAAGAATGTTGTACCAATTAAGGTCTTGTAACAACCAAACATATGGAAGCCTTAGATCACTTACTATATTCACTTGATCATGCGCGCATCCAGAGGGGGGACCGGGGGTCTGGACCCCCCCCCCCCCCTGAGATTTTCGGAGATGGGGTCCAGCTTTGGCCCATGTATAATTGAAAGGGGTCTGAAATGCATAAAAAGGCTTTGAAACCTAAAATTTCGGATCGCTTCGTCCGCCATTTACAAATACTCAATTACTTTTTTTGCAAAATTCCTTAATCATTTCCATTTTTTTATACTAAACGATTTTATATAATAACTGTCATGGGTCTCATGAACTCGTATTTTCAACAGTCCCTTACTTCATCGGATGTAACCTTCCTCATCTTTTTCAAGGTTTTGTCATTTTAAGATGTCAGATTATTTGGGGAAATGACTTATCTATTTATTCTGATGTGAATTAATCAAAATTTTCGCGGCTCGCTCCGCTCGCCGATATAACGAGTAAAAATATTCAATGTTATAAATTTATAATCATCTCGGCCGAATCATGACAAATTGATATTTCATATTTAAAAAAACTTCGCTCGCCAATTCTTCATAAAAATAAACGTGAAAGGAAAGCTAACAATACCCCCCCCCCCCCCCCTCAAAAATCAATCCTTAGTGCACACGTTGCCCCTCCCCAGGATGTGCACCGAAATGTACCTACATGATAGGTAGACTTCCTACAATTTTGGACCCCCTCCGACCAAAAAATGCTGGATCCGCGCATGCTTGATGTATGCTATGGATAATGCTTTGTGAACAAACATACAGACAAACGGACACCCCTAAAAACTATATGCCCTCGAAGGGGTGGATAAAAAGGAAGAAATTATGTAAAACAATGAAAATTAAGAACATTAGTACAGGGAGGTTTAACTATTTTAGCTAGCACATAGAGTGAAAACTTCACATATATAACTTGTTGTAACTGAGTTTCAATTGAAATTTATAATCTTCCAAATGTTTTAATCATTGGGTGTAACCTACAATGTATAGATGTTTCCACGTTGCACTGGAAAATCAGTTGTATTGCCTACCAATGGACGTATAATTACTCAATACAAAATATCTTTGTATATTTTACTACGCCTATTGATCCACCTCTTTGACTAATGAGATTCAGCAGCAGCAGCAAGCTTCGCGGATTATTTCCCGATCGGCCTCGCTCCCATTCCTGGTGCTCATTTCCGCATCTGTTAGATGAAATGGTGGTTAATAGCATTCGACGATTACAATGTTGAGTGACACTTAAAAAATCGATGTCCTGGTATAAAATGATGTTGCAACCATTCATGTCGTTAGAATTCAAAATCATGAATTCCACTAGGATCTATATCGCGGAATATTTTGAGTATGTTTCGTAGCGAGTTAGCGACGTTGTGATGTCCGGGGTTTCTGACACTGTGAAGGATATGGGAGGTTCGATCTCGCCCGACACGGACCAAGGACATGGTCATTTCTTTATCAAAAAGACTTTCCACAAGCCGACGTACTGTCACCATTGTACAGACATGTTATGGGGACTTATTGGACAGGGGTTTGTGTGTGAAGGTAAGGAGACAGGTTGTAGAACGACCCTCGCTTACACCGACAATCCTTCGATCCTTGCCCGTAATTTATTATGGGCGATATGTTTTAGAATTTACGTCAATTTCTGATTATATCTAGCATATTTAAATGTGTTTTATGATTTTTCGTAAATTGTTTCAAATGTTACATGAACATTATGCCAGTAATTTTATATCGTATGAGAATTTACAAAGGCAAACGGAGAAGAGATAGATTTTTTTTTCGGTGTTGGCAAGGAGAGATCGATAAAGCGGCATTAGTGAAGGATACATGGTCTCAGTAGTAGAATCAATACTACGTGAAAATCAACTGATGTAGAGCAAAAGGCTATGTCGTCTCACTCGTTCTCACAAACAACATCGCTACCATTGAAAACATTCGTGACATTTTGGGGGCATTTATCTAGCATTGATCGTTTTTACTATGTAGGGATTCATTTGACTTCAATAGGCTAGTTTTCTGTTTGAATGCATTGTCGACAATTGTTATAGTCTAAAAACAAACAAACTGATCAATATCAGTCATTTTGTCAGTAAACATGTATTGTAATATATTCGGGGAGTACCTAAAGGCGGAATATAAAGTCGATTTTATCGGCTCCAAGTACAGCCATCCGAGTTTTAGATCCTATATACCATAACACTGAAGCTTTACGGATGACAAACACCCGGAGTGTCACAACCATTGATTAATTGTTGTCCAGATAACATATGATTTGAAAATCAAGTTAACAGTTTCATATTTCCTTTACTAATGATACTAGATCGAGGAGAGGAGGACAGAAATGAATGTAACTTAGTTGTCTAATCGGCTAGTCTTAACAAAAAGTACAAGCACTACGCACTAAAATCTAAAAGGATTGAGATGGTGTCATACACAAAGTTTCTTCAAGTGAGGGGGAAACGATTAGAAAATTGTGATATTGTGATATATAGCTTTTTCTTGGAGTGAAATAAACGGACGGCTTGGCGCTTTTCTCTGAGTAAAATAAAGATTAACAAATGAATTAATTTTAAAATTAGAAATAGGTGGAATATGAAGCCGATTTTATGAACGACTCCTCATCTTATCGTCTTTTTTTTTTTCGCTTTTAGAAATTTCCTTTAATGAAAGTTCCTTAAATTGTGCCAATTTTTATTTGTTCTATACATGATTGAAATTGTCCCGTAACTTGAGGTTTTTTTTTTTAATGTCCACCATTTTTTCTTCTATTTTCCTCTTTGTCGCAGATGTGAACCGTCCCTCGTTTTACTTTTACGCATCTTCTCCTCTGCAAACCCTTACTCCGTAATGTTTTGTCAACTTTATACATTTTTGTTATTTCATTTCTTTTTTTAGTTTCGGGTGCTAATTGACCCTTCCAAACGCGGGAAAAACATGAGAAATTCCATGACGTCACAATGCGATTTCGATGTTTGACCGAGGTTCGAAGCTTATTTGTCAGAGATAAAAGCATTGTAACGTCACGAAATTTTGCATTTTTCCCCGCAATCGGAAGGGTCAATTTTTAAAAATGTTACATAGAACTCTTGTGCTCTGCTGAGTCCCTATGGACAGATCTTCCCGATCGGCACGCGATCGAACACTGTTCTTGAGAATAACGTCATTGTATTGTGGTCACAGAATTTGTCGTTAATATAGGGTTTATTGTTGTCATACTCAAAGTAGGTGCATAAATTTGTAAAGGGGAGGGGGGGGGTTACCTAGCTACTTCGGGGTCAAATAGCTGATTTTCCAATAGATTCACAAGGCGGACAGACACCAGACATTACAAAATTTGGCGATATTTTCAGTGTGACGTCAACATAGAAAGCATGACAACACATCAAGGTGCTTCGAGACAGTGCGATCAGATGTGACGTCACAATTGAAAATTTTGCCAAATGATGTCATGTCTGGTGTCTGTACATATAAAATCAAGGTTTAAAACGGTCATATATATTTTCTGAAAAATGGACTATTAGAACACCACATGACCGTCATAGTTTGACGTCATTGACTGAAATTAGAACGAGATGTGATAAAGGTTTAGAACAGTCAATTTTTAACCCCCCCCCCCCCCCCCCCCCCCCCCCCAATAGACAAATAAGTAAGTAGAAAATAAATAAAAATTGTAAATTGTTTTAGGAAATAATAGGGCATGTAGAGTAAAACACCGGGGACCATCTCGGGATACATTATTGACCGACAGAGATTATCTTAACAAATTAAATTGGAATTATATAAACCACGTCCACGAGCACCCGTGGTTCGCCATACTATATTGAACAGAAATTCATTCTAAAAATAGCATTATGCAGTTAATATCTGACATTTAATTTGAGGTCATATATTACGTTATTTCACACTATGTTACACTTGCGTATAAAGGATATCATTCAGAACCGGTTAGAAAATTTATTTATAGTCTCACATGACGTACCATTGATATGAACATTTCTATTGAACGTTGGACAGCCTATGGTCATCACATGGTCACTATAAGTGTTACACTTTACGACAGTGATAACTTAACGAGATTTCTGAGGGGCCAAAGTTATCACTTACAAAAAAGAAATAGAACTGCGAGAGCAAGATACAATATCTTTAAAACACTTGCTTCTTTTATCTTTTCTGTATGTTTTAAAAAATCAAACTTACAGTCTGATACTTGCAGGCAAATAATATTTGGAGAGTTGTAAGAACTTTTCTCTATTATTTCACAAAAAACGCTTACTACGGATGTCAATAAGGGCCAAGATCTTTCTTGAAAATTCAAGATACTATCCTTGAAAATTTAAGTTACTATCTTGAAAACCCTAGTTACTATCTTTAATTTTCAACTGTCTATTTTGAAAGTCATAGGCACTCGCTTGAAAATCAATTTCTTATCTTTGGTTTAACTTATGATCTTGAAAATTATCGAAAATTGAATTTTTAAGACAGTAAGCTGAAAATTCAAGAAAAATAAAACTTTGAACATTCAAGTAAGGTGTTTAAGATAGAAGTTGAATCTTAAAGATATTATCTTGAATTGAAGATAGTATCTTGAATTTTCAAGGTACTAGTGGTAACATAGTAAATAGAAAATTCATGATAGTTAGTTGAATTTTCATAACTTATGTTAAACGAGTTGAAAATATTGTATATGTATCCTTTATTTTGAATTTTCAAACCATTGACCCTAAATGGCTTAACAGAAATTCTGATAATCCTAAGAAAAAAATTCCTTCACAAGACATAAATCATTTTACTGACCTTCCTTATACTACGGTAGTGATAATTTAGAAGTGCGTGTTTCCTTTGAGTTTTCGATATTGCTATTGTCAACAACAACAAAAAAAAAAAAAACCCAAACGAACAACGACAACAAAATTTAAAAGGAAAATGTGATAGTTATTAAAATTATTAGTTTTCCTTGAAATATCCTGTCGAAATTATCAAGTCGGACCCAGTACTCAATCGCCCCGAAAAAAAAATGGGGGGGGGGGGGGGGGGGGGGGGGGGTATGCAACTTTATTATGAAAGGTGAAGAAGATGTCGGAAGTAGACCGTCTGCAGCTTCGATCCTTCGGACCTGGAAATATCCAAAATGTAGATACCGGTAAGATTGTTGAAAAATGATTTCGGGGGTGGGGTGGGGTGGGGTGGGGTGGGGTGGGGTGGGGGTTCTCTCGATTAATGTTTCTGCTAGAAACTTTGGAAACAAACCGATGACCTGTATTGTCTCTGGTCTGCCCTGTTTTTGAAAGTATACTAGGACTAGTAAATGAATGCAAAGGTTAAGTTGATAATCATATATTGACGATGGAAAACATGCGCGGATCCAGTCGGGGGGGGGGGTCCCCCCCTGAGATTTTTGGAGATGGGGTCCAGTTTGGCCCATTTCTAATTGAAAGTGGTCTAAAATGCATAAAAAGGCTTTAAAACCTAAAATTTCATTTCGCTTCGCTCGCCATTGACAAATGCACATTTTTTTCTGCACAATTTTCATTTTTGTATACTAAATAATTTTATGATTATCTTGGATCTCGGGATCTCATATTTTCGACAGTCCCTTACTTCTCAGGATGTCACCTCCCTCATCCTTTTCAAGGTTTTGTCATTTTAACATGTCCGATTATTTGGGAAAGTGACACATCTCTTATCTATTTATTCTCATGAAATATAGACAAAAAATAATGTAAATGAATATTTTACTCCTTATATCGGCTAGTGGAGCGAGCCGCAAATATCGTGAAAATTTAAATAATCATCTCGATCGTATCAAAACAAATTGATATTATCTTAAATTTTTCAGGCTCGCTACGCTTGTCGATTCTTCATAAAAATAAATATGAAAGGAAAGCTAACAAAATTTTACAAGATATTCAACCCCCCTTCCAAAATCAATCCCCTCTCCTCCCCGTGTTGTGCATGATGGATGGACTTCCTAACATTTTGGACCCCCTCTGACCCAAAATGCTTGATCCGTTCATGGAGAAGGAGAACTATTGAAAGTCCAGTGGCAGATTCAGCCAGGATGGAGTCAGTGCCCAAATAGGGACACGCATGTTCTTTTTGTTAAGTGCCTATTTCGCAAGAAATAAATTTGATAAAGCCCGGTGAATCCTAGAACTGCAATGCATCATTTAAAAAAATTCCGAGTCGGGGTTTGACTCGTTAAAAATAGCGAGTGTTCGATCGATATCTATACACGAACTTCTCATTTTCATGTTCAACTCGGAAATTTCCTTCAGCAAGCTCGGATCTAGAAAGGGAGGGGGGGGGGTTAGGGGTTGAGGGGTTGGCCAGGAACACACCCCCCCCCCCGCCCAATACTGAGTTTTCACGTATATTTTTTGTCAAAACTATAGGCTTGACCATATCCCCACCCCAACAGCTTGGACCTCCCTGGAAAAAAATCTAGAGATGCCTTTGGTCCAATCAGTGTAAGGCATAAAATAAAATATTTCGTGGGGTATTTTTTAAAAACGCTCAGCACCGAGTACTCTGCACTGGAAGAAGCAGAAGATGATTTTTTGTCCTTATCTTCATAAGAACCATCAGTAATCAGGTGTTAAATTTTAGATACATGACAAAGGCTAAAAGAGCGTCCGGCCTCTTCATTGACTACCTTATGCGATCGCTCCGTGTGACAGTTGCGTCGGAACGTAACTAACCGTTTTCGATTTGTATTTCAAATACTAAAAACGAAAGTACACGAAATTCGAAGAGGGAAGAATCACAGGGCCGGGTTCGTGACTAAGTTAAATCATCATCATCATCATCATCATCATCATCATCATCATCGTCATCGTCGTCGTCATCATCATCATCATCATCATCATCATCATCATCATCATCATCATCATCATCATCATCATCATCATCATCATCTTCTTTTTCTTCTTCTTTCTTCTTCTTCTTCTTCTTCTTCTTCTTCTTCTTCTTCTTCTTCTTCTTCTTCTTCTTCTTCTTCTTCTTTCCTCCTCCTCTCCATTCTTCATCTTCCCTGGACATTTTCTCCCAGAATTTCACTTCGCTATTTTGAGTAATCACCACAAGCCTGACGCAGGGATAATTTGCAACCTGGTCATCATTGTTATTATTCCATCGGTGATATCTTGAAGCTGCACCCATTACAAATCAAAAGATATAACCAAGATTAATGTTTTTGGAAATTGGGTCTAAAGTCAGGTTACAAAATACCTTTTTAGGGTTGGTTTTTAGCTCTACTGGTCAAAGACCAGTTCAGCTTATGCAATCGCCGTGTGTCTGGCGTCTGGCTGTCTGTCTGTCCATCCATTAAACTTTTCATGCGAGTGCAAATCCTCTAAATCTGTGAATAGTACAAAATAAATTCTTTTTGCATTATAATGGGCCTGTGGTATAGTTGTGCACCAGATATTTTGTTTGAGCCCCTGAACCCCAGGGTCTTGGAAAATGGGTGTGGTCAACTCTATGTAACCTTGTTAGCACCAATTCCCAGAAAGAATAATTGATAGAACAATAATTCTTTTAGCATTATTCTCATGATCAGTCTGTGGTCTAGTTATGCACCTGATGTTTTGTTTGAGCCCCTCACCCTCAGGGTCTTGGAAAATGGGTGTGGTCATTTTCTCCTATATAACTATGTAATCTTGTGAGCACCAATTCTCAGAAAGTATAATTGATAGAAAGATAATTCTTTTAGAATTATTCTCAGTCTGTGGTCTAGTTATGCACCTGATGTTTTGTTTGAGCCCCTCATCCTCAGGGTCTTGGAAAATGGGTGTGTTCATTTTCTCCTATATAACTCTATATAATCTTGTGAGCACCAATTCTCATAAAATATAATTGATAGAAATATAATTCTTGTAGCCTTATTCTCATTCTGTGGTCTTGTTATGTACCTGATATTTTGTTTGAGCCCCTGACACACAGGGATTGGACAATTTTTTCCTATATAACTCTATATATATAGTCTTCTGGGCACCAATTCTCAGAAAGTATAATTGATAGAAAGATGATTCTTTTAGCATTATTCTCAATCTGTGATTTATTTGTGCACCTAAATTTTTGTTTGAACCCCTGACCCCAGGGTCCTGAAAAATGGGTGTGGTCATATTGTCCAATAGAAATCTATTTGATCTTGTGAGCACCAATTCTCAGAAATTATAATTGATAGAAAGATATTGTTTTTGCATTAGATATGCACCTTGTATTTTGTTTTAACCCCTGACCCCCAGGGTCTTGGAAAATGGATTTGATAATTTTTTCCTATATTATTCCATGCTATATTGTGAACACCAACTCTCTGAAAGTATAATTGATAGATAATCCTTTTTGCAAATATTAACCATTCTCTTGTCTTGTATTTTGTTTTAGCCCCTGGTCCCCAGGGTCTTGGAAAATGGGTGTGTCACTTAAGATTAATTTAAGCAAACAACCAGGAGAGATTCAGTCTCATCAGAGACTTCTGGTTAATATTTTTCACTTAATACTTTTGACAGTACCATAGATAGATAAAGCATACATCAATTAAAACTGTCACTTTGCAGTCCAGTGATCCATCTTTAGCAATTAAGGTTTTATTTTTAATTAAATGAAGCTGAATTTGATAGACATAAAAACATCAAGGAAGATAATTGATTTTGCATAAAGGTACCAATGTTTTAATTCTATCAAAGTTTTCCCAAGTTATGTAGTTTCCAAATTCCAGGAGACCTAGACCCATTCCCATTACACTGAAATTCCAGTGTCTGGCAAATACAGTATCCCAAAATCAGTGCATGTGTACCAAAATACTTGTCTGAGAAAAATTTCTTGATTTCAATATTCTTTAAACCTTTTCTTAAAATTCCCTTTTTACTCGTATAAAGCAAGATTACATTTGATATTGAATCTTAACTGAAGAATTATGAAAATTAGAATTAAACAATCAAAAATATTTAATCTTCCACGTTCTTTTTAAAAATTCTGTTTTATTTCAAGTTTGATTTTGTTCAAACAAATTCCAAAAGGTACTGTCTCAAGAAGACTTTATTGCTCACCTCACGAAATGGGGAAACTTTTAAGACCCTGTGGTAGGCGTCTATGTCTGTACCAAAGGCTCAAAGTGAGCTATAGTCATACTGCTAATCAGCTGTCAGTCATCGTACATCCGTAATCTTTTCACGTTTTAAACTTCTCTAGAACTGCTGAACAGATTTTCATGAAACTTGGAAGGAGTGAAGAACTAATGGTCCCCTACAAGCGTTGTTTTTTGTCTGGATCCGTCAACAGATGGCACCACCAGAGGCAAAAGTAGGTCACAGGGGGTACCCTCCTTTGACAAACTTCTTCTTCAGAACGGAAGCATATATCGACAAACCGAAAGCATCAGGATGACCTAAAGAGATGTCTCAAGAAGTATTGTTATTTTTGGTTCCACTCTGTAGTCAAATTTTTGACGTCTTTTCGGACTTTGTCAGAAATGCTCATTTTTTAACTTTTTCTTTGAATAACTCTATTAATGTGTGAGTTTGTTCATATTTGTCACATTTTAATTGTTCAGTGGTTTGGTATTGACTTTGAGTGAAATTTTTTTTTATTTTTCATGAATTTTTAGCTCACCTCGACAAAGTTGAGATGAGCTTATGCTATACCCCCAGTGTCCGTGTCCCTATCAACGTCTCCGTCCACGTCTGGTTAAAGTTTTTGGGGTAACTCAGTATCTGACAAAGAACTGATGCTACAGTGACCAAACTTGCACAAATGATTGTTCTTCGGATGCTGATGTGAACCCATGCATCAGATGCTGCATCTGACCTACATTTTCTGGTTCAGTGACTCGCGTCCATGCCTGGTTAAAGTTTTTGGGGTAGCTCAGTATCTGACAAAGTACTGATGATACAATGACCAAACTTGCACAAAAGTTTCATCTTCGGATGCTGAGGTGAACCCATGCATCAGATGCAGCATCTGACCTACTTTTTCCGCCTGAGTGATTTTGCCTTTAAAAGCCAATATTGGGCAAAGTATAAGTGCTACATGTACCAAACTTGCATAGTGGATGTATCTTTGATCAAACTTTCATAAAATGACCTTGACCTACTTTTTCTGCTTGAGTGATTTTGCCTTTAAAAGCCAATATTGGTCAAAATATAAGTGCTACATGTACCAAACTTGCATAGTAGATGTATCTTTGATCAAACTTTCATAAAATGATCTTGACCTTTTTTTCCGCTTATTTTTGGGGTTAAACTTATTTCCAATGCAAAATAGATTGTATTAAGTGAAGGTCAGAATATTTCGTGTGAGCCCCCTCTTCCCCCCTCTTCATGGTCGTCCTCTGAAACTGGGGGCATTGGCAATTTTATTTGGGGAGGTGGGGGGGGGGGTTAAACTGGTTGTATAGAACTTTTGTTGTCTGATCAGACAGCTGATGTACTAGTATTCCATCTTTGTCGTGTAAGTTATAAATAATAGTATATGACACCTTGATCTTAATTTAAGTACATGTGCACTTTGCATTGTGTGTTGCTCCTCTGAACTGAACATTCTTATTTATTAATTCATTCTTATTTCCATGGTTAAGGTAAATTAGAAAACAAACCTCAATTGTCAGATATTACTTCAGAATGAGATATAAACAAAGATATAGATTCAAGGAAAGAAAAGTGACCATATTTGTTCACATAAAGTTAGTAAAGGCAACAGTTGAATTAGTTAATGATTTTCTGTGGAAGAATCCGTATATGTATGGTTAGTTCTAGGAGTAAATTTTGGATTTTAACGTGCATAAGATACATGAATCTGTGTCTCCTACAGCTTTGACTAAATAAAGACCAAAACATTTTCTACCTAGTAAGCACATCTTTGGACATGTTGTATATTTGTCATGTGAACACATGATGATGAATGTGACACAAATTACGCTAATGCAATAGGTCTGTGAAGATACTATGGCATGTAGAAAAAATTACAATGTTTCAACAGATTGTTCTTATTATCAGGGATGTAGATAAGTTATATATGTCCCTGTTATTATAGCTAAGAATGAGTTAAAAGATGGGCTTATCAAACTTGTGATCACCAATGATTTTTAGCTCTACTGGTCTCAGACCAGTCGAGCTTATGCGATCACCCTTTGTCCGGCGTCCGTCCGTCTGTCCGTCTGTCCGTCTGTACGTCTGTCCGTCTGTCCGTCTGTCTGTCTGTCCGTCTGTCCGTAAACAATTCTTGTCCGGACAACTCCTCTGAAACTGTAAGAGATAGAAAGTTAATTCTTTTTGCATTTTACTTGGACCATGGTCTAGTTGTGCACCTGACATTTAGTTTCACTCCCTGACCCCCAGGGTCTTAGAAAATGGGCGTGGTCATTAAATTCTATGTAATCTTGTCCGGACAACTCCTCTGAAACTGTTAGAGATAGAAAGTTAATTCTTTTTGCATTTTACTTGGTCCATGGTCTAGTTGTGCACCTGACATTTAGTTTCAGTCCCTGACCCCCAGGGTCTTATAAAATGGGCGTGGTCATTAAATTCTATGTAATCTTGTCCGGACAACTCCTCTGACACTATAAATGATGGAGACTTAAATTTTTTTGCAATATGATGGGTCTGTGGTCTTGTTGTGCACCTGCTATTTTGTTTGAGCCCCTGACCCCCAGAGTCTTAGAAATGGGTGTGGTCATTTTCTCCTATATAACTCTATGTAATCTTGTGCTCGCAACTCCTCTGACACTATAAATGATGGAGACTTAATTCTTTTTGCAATATGACGGGTCTGTAGTCTAGTTGTGCACCTGATATTTTGTTTGAGCCCCTGACCCCCAGGGTCTTAGAAATGGGTGTGGTCATTTTCTCCTATATAACTCTATGTAACCTTGTGTTCGCAACTCCTCTGACACTATAAATGATGGAGACTTAAATCTTTTTGCAATATGATGGGTCTGTGGTCTTAGTGTGCACCTGATATTTTGTTTGAGCCCCCTGACCCCCAGGGTCTTAGAAATGGGTGTGGTCATTTTCTCCTATATAACTCTATGTAATCTTGTGTTCGCAACTCCTCTGACTTTATAAATGATGGAGACTTAAATCTTTTTGCAATATGATGGGTCTCTAGTCTAGTTGTGCACCTGATATTTTGTTTTATCCTGACCCCCGGGGTCTTAGAAATGGGTGTGGTCATTTTCTCCTATATAACTCTATATAATCTGTGCTCGCAACTCCTCTGACATTATAAATGATGAAGACTTAATTCTTTTTGCAGTATGATGGGTCTGTGATCTTGATGTGCACCTGATATTTTATTTGAGCCCCTGACTCCCAGGGTCTTAGAAATGGGTGTGGTCATTTTCTCCTATACAACTCTATGTAATCTTGTGCTCGCAACTCCTCTGACACTATAAATGATGGAGACTTAATTCTTTCTGCAATGTGATGGGTCTGTGGTCTGGTTGTGCTGATATTTTGTTTGAGCCCCTGACCCCCAGGGTCATAGAAATGGGTGTGGTCATTTTCTCATATATAACTCTATGTAATCTTGTGCTCACAACTCCTCTGACTAAATTCTTATTGCAATATTATTGGTCTCTGGTCTAGTTGTGCACCTGTTTTTATGTTTTAGCCCCTGACCCTTAGGGTCTCAGAAATGGGTGTGGTCATTTTTCCTATATAAGTAAATGTAATCTTGTGCTTGCAACTCCTCTGACACTATAAATGATGTAGAATTAATTCTTTTTGCAATGATTGGTCTGTGGCATAGATGTGCACCTGATATTTTGTTTTAGCCTTATACCCCTAGGGTCTTTGAAAATGGGTGCGGTAATTTTTCCTATATAGTTGTGCTCTCTTCTCTTTTAAAGCTATTTATGATGGGGAGTTAATTCTTTATCCAAGTCTTGATGTGTCATTGGTAGTTCATTTGAGCTAGCAGTCCTTGGCCCCTAGGATCTTGGAAAATGGGTGTGACATTCTTTTTAGAAATACTTTATCTCGGATATTATGAATTATATGAGTGCAATTATAGTTGCAGTATAATGGATATGTAGTTTTGTCATGCTACTTATTATTTGTTAGAGCGCCTGCTCCCTATGGTCTTGGTTTAAAAAAAAAGAAAGGAAATTGATGTTTTAGAAAAAAACAACCAGGAGAGCTACAGTCTCATCAGAGACTTCTGGTTATGCACAGGAGCTTGACACCAAGTGTCAACTCTCAATGATATATGCCCCTTCCCATCTCTCTCAGGTCAAAGAAAGTACAAATAAGGAAAGAAGAGGCAGATGTCATTGTCAGTCATTGGCGTCGAGCTCCTGACGTGTTTTTATGCCCTCGTATCGAAGGTCAACAGGCATATACAAATGTATATGCATGCATACTGTATTTGTCCGGTCTATCCAAACTATTAAGTTTGAAATCAATTTTATTTAACACCAATGTATTTGATTATGAAAAATTAAATGGTTGGATTTGTTTCTTTTCAGTTTGTAATTTTGTGGTCCACGAGCGATGTCTGAAAACTGTGGTTTCGGCATGTTCCAGTATAGCAACCAACTTAATAAAAAACCCCGTAGCCCATACCTGGTCAGAACCAGCACATTTCAAGAGGAAATTCTGCGATGTTTGTCGTAAACGTTTGGAGGACAGCCTCGCCATAAAATGTGAATGTAAGTTAATTTATATCATGTTTTATACATTACTGTATAACTCGCATTTATTTATTTATTTTTTTTTTGGCAAGTGAATTCAATGAAAGAAAACTGTCTAGAATTGTAGATACAGTTATTCATTGAAATTATCGTGATTATGGTATATAAACATATAAAATAAAAACAATGTGTAACAGTCATTTTCATCAGTCTATCTTTGCCCCATTTTAGGGCCGTTATTCGGCCCCATTCCCAATGAAAAATAGTATCTTTTTTTCCTAATTGTGGCTCTAAAATTTCCCCAATCACATTTAGATGGAATTATCACCAAAATTAGTGAAATTTACTGGTTCAAAAGTAGCAAATTTACCAATTATTTGCCATATTGTTGTAAGCATAAAAATCATGATAAAGGAAAATTATTTGACTAAACATTCAATTCTGAACTTTTGATTGTATAAACTGTAATTTCACTTTCATATAAGTAATTCCCAAAATATTCCCAAACTTCTTTAATTTTCCCAGTTGCACGGGCCCCGACCCTATTCCCAAAATAACTGAAAAAAATCTCTGACTTACTTCTTATTATTCTCTGCATCAAATGTTTGGGAGATACACTGAAGTCAGATTGTCTGTCTGTAGATATGTTTTGTGCACTGTTCAGCTTACCTGATCAAAGCTCAATAAAAGATTTTAGTACACATTGTTACAGACCTCTTCACCTTCCGTTTCTATCATATTTTGCACATGATTTGAACAAAAATATGGAGTATGGGTTGGAGTAAAAAAAAGAATTCTGGCATCCATTCAAATGGGACACCTCAATTTTCCAGCTTACTATAAGTCTTACATCAACCAAACTTTTGTAGATGGTACATCTGATTATACTTTCTGCACTGAATGGTACAATAGCTTGGTCTGACTCATATTTCAAGCTTGAATGACCAGGTTAGCTGAATTCGGACACTTTTGTTTCTAGAGTACTACTATTAGTCCTACATCAACCAAATGGGTATGGTTGTTGCATCTGAGGATGCTGATTGAAAGTGATAGCACAGAAGCTTGATCTAACACTTATTTTACACTTGAATGACCAGCTTTGGAAAAAATTTGCATGGTATGGATGCTGGATCTGACCCATAGTCCAGGCTTGAGTTAATAAATCAGATATAAAGGGATACCACCATTCCAACCTCACTATAAGACCTATATCAACCAAACTTGTGATACATATGAAGATGCTTTTTGTATTTGAATGTTGGGTCAAGTTACATATATGTTTCCATAATAACATTATCTTTTACTTCGTAAACTTAGATTTTAACTTACATTCTAATTCAGGGCTTTCGATCGGCCTAACTTGGGGCCCATACTCGGCCTCAGTCCCAATGCAAAACAGTACATTGTATCTTTTTTTCCAAATTTATTGACCATTTTTAGCTCTACTGGTCAAAGACCAGTCAAGCTTATGCAATCGCCCTGTGTCCGGCGTCTGGCCGTCTGTCTGTCTCTCCGTCCGTTAAACTTTTCTTGTGAACACGAATCCTCTGAATCTGTTAATAGTACAGAGAAGTACAGATATTCTTTTTGCATTATAATGGGCCTATGGTCTAGTTGTGCACCTGATATTTTGTTTGAGCTCCTGACCCCCAGGGTCTTGGAAATTGGGTGTTGTCATTTTCTACTATATAACTCTATGTAATCTTGTGAGCACCAATTCTCAGAAAGTATAATTGATAGAAAGATAATTATTTTAGCATTATTTTCAGTCTGAGGTGTAGTTGTGCACCTGATATTTTGTTTGAGCCCCTGACCCCCAGGGTCTTGGAAAATGGATGTGGTCATTTTCTCCTATTTTACTATATGATCTTGTGAGCACCAATTCTCAGAAAGTATAATTGATAGAACAATAATTCTTTTAGTATTATTCTCAGTCTGTTTTCTAGATTTGCAGCTGATATTTTGTTTGAGTCCCTGACCTCCAGGGTCTTGAAAATTGGGTGTGGTCATTTTCTCCTATATCACTCTATGTAATCTTGTGAGCACCAATTCTCAGAAAGTATAATTGATAGAAAGATAATTATTTTTGCATTATTCTCAGTTTGTGGTGTAGTTGTGCACCTGATATTTTGTTTGAGCCCCTGACTTCTAGGGTCTTTGAAAATGGGTGTGGTCATTTTCTAATATATAAATCTATGTTATCTTGTGAGCACCAATTCTCAGAAAGTATAATTGATAGAAAAATAATTGTTTTTGCATTATTGTCAGTATGTGGTATAGTTATGTACCTAATATTTTGTTTGAACCCCTGACCCCCAGGGTCTAGGAAAATGCCATTATGGGTGTAGTTATTTTCACCTATACATGTATAAGTTATAACTCTATCATGTAATATTGTGAACACCAATTCTCTGAAATTATAATTGATAGAGAGTTAAATCTTTTTCCATTACTGTATATTAATTATTCTCTGATCAAGTATTTTGTTTTATCCCCTTATCCCCAGGGTCTTGGAAAATGGGTGTGGTCATTTTCTACTATATAACTCTATGTAATCTTGTGAGCACCAATTCTAGAAAGTATGATTGAAAGAAAGATAATTATTTCAGCATTATTCTCAGTATGTGATGTAGTTGAGCAACTGATATTTAGCTCACCTCAACGAAGTTGAGTGAGCTTATGCTATACCCCTGCGCGTCCGTGTCCCCGTCCCCATCCCGTTAAGAAGTTTGGGTAGCTCATTATTTGGCAAAGTACTGATGCTACATTACCAAACTTGCATAAGTGATTCATCTTTGGATGCTGAGGTGACCCAATGCATCGGATGCTGCATCTGACCTACATTTTCAGCTTGAGTGACTTGGTTAAGTAGTTTGGGGTAGCTCAGAGTGACTTGGTTAAGAAGTTTGGGGTAGCTCAGTTTCTGACAAAGAACTGATGCTACAGTAACCAAACTTGTACAAGTGATTCGTCTTGGGAAACCGAGATTGACCCATGCATCAGATGCAGCATCTGACCTAATTTTTCCGCTTGAGTGATTTTGCCTTTAAAAGCCGATATTGAGCTAAGTATAAGTGCTGTATGTACCAAACTTGCATATTGGATGTATCTTTGATCAAACTTTCAGAAAATGACTTTGACCTACTTTTTCCACTTGAGTGAATTTGCTTTTAAAAGCAATATTGAGCAAAGTGTAAGTGCTACATGTACCAAACTTGCATATTGGATGTATCTTTGATCAAACTTTCATAAAATGATCTTGACCTACTTTTTCCGCATGAGTGATTTTGCCTTTAAAAGCCAATATTGAGTAAAGTATAAGTGCAACATATACCAAACTTGCATATTGGATGTACTTTCATAAAATGACCTTGACCTACTTTTTCCACTTCAGTGATTTTGCCTTTAAAAGCCAATATTGAGCAAAGTATGAGAGCTACATGTACTAAACTTAAATATTTGATGTGTCTTTGATCAAACTTTCATAGAATGACCTTGACCTACTTTTTCCACTTGAATGATTTTGCCTTTAAAAGCCAATATACATGTACTTAAAAATATGTTTGAATTGAATTTTGCTGCCACATGGTGAGCTTCGTAATCTGTGATTACCTATGTTTTGTTTGAGCCCCTGACCCCCAGGGTCTTGGAAATAGGGTGTGGTCGTTTTCTCCTATATAACTCTATGTAATATTGTGAGCACCAATTCTCAGAAAGATAATTGTTTTGCATTATTCTCAGTCTGTGATGTAGTTGTGCACCTGATATTTTGTTTGAACCCCTGATCCCCAGGGTCTTGGAAAATGAGTGTAGTCATTTTCTCCTATACATGTTTAACTCTATCATGTTATATTGTGAACACCAATTCTCTGAAATTATAATTGATAGAGAGTTAATTCTTTTACCATTATATTAATCATTCTTTGGTCTAGTATTTTGTTTTAGTCCCTTATCCCCAAGGTCTTGGAAAATGGGTGTGTCACTTAGATTAATTTATTAAAAGCAAACAACCAGGAGAGCTTCAGTCTCATCAGAGACTTCTGGTTTAGAAAATGCAGCTACCTTTTCCCAATTTCAAAGGCCCCAGCCCCTGAGTCCCAAAAATGGGTGAGAGACCCTTGTAATTAAGTAATTTCTGCTGTTATACCAGTAAAATTCCTTGACTCATCCCTCTTCAATGATTTTAAATATCTTGATACCTTTGTCAGAAAATGGTACCTTTAAGGTAAATTTGATTGATTTGCTTTTGCAGTGTGTGAATACTACGCACATGTGGATTGTCAGGATTTCGTGGTCAGTGACTGTAAGGAATGTGCCACTTATGTTCCTCAGAATGACACAGTATGTATACCAGTCATTTACTTAATTATGTATAGAAATTTTCTGGTGTAGGTTTTCAAATGATTATAACTATATCTTTCATAGGTGATACCATTGAACAAAAGATGTCTGTTTTTTATTACACAGTTATCATGATTATGATAGAAATTGATAGGGAAAGTATGTATATGTATCTACATCAGTTGAATATGTCACGACAATCAAACTTGACTCTTATGTAACAGGTTGTGGGCAATGATGATTTTAATAAAAAAATATATGGGTAATGCAGAATTTTAGAAATACTTACAGATGATGCCGAATTTCAAAGTGCATTATGGGAGTTTGACAATACAGTGAGTGATAAATAAAAAGACAATTTTGAAGATTTCTATACTTATGTCATTCAGATTAATGTGGTTCACTACCATCACTGGAGGGAGGGAAATCTGCCGCCAAATTCCAAGTGTGTGTCGTGTAAAAAGACTTGCTGGTCCTCTGAATGTATGGCCGGAATGAGGTGTGAATGGTGTGGTGTCACAGTAAGTAACCTTCTACTTTAGCTATTACACATACTGTATGTGTACATACTTTAGCAGGGGGATTTATATTTTAGCGGAATTAGTGATGTTAAGAGTGAATGTTCACTTAAGACTGCGCTATATCATTTGATTTTGATAGATTATAATGGAATAAATTAAGTGCTCTATTCATTATTATGCTAATATCTGTATGTCAATTTTCCTATTTGGTCATGTTTTCCTTTATAAAATTTGGTTGTGCCAAAATAAGTACAACTACAGTATTGAAATCCCCTAGAGGATGATTATCATAACACAAGAGAGCAACTTTATACTCCTAAGCACTACTCGATCACACTGTAAAAAAGTAAAAGTCTGGTAAATGGAGCTACAAACTATATTTATTATATTGCACCATGAAACATAATTACATATTGAATCATCTGATATAGGCCCATGCCAGCTGCTATAGAAGTCTCCCCGAGGAGTGTAATTTTGGCAGTTTAAGGGAGATAATGCTGCCACCCAGCTGCCTGACGGTGCCGCGTATGGACATCTCCATGGAGAAAATACTGGGAATCAACAGGAGAGCTGAAGGTATACTACTATAGTGCCTTGAATGAACAATGGTATTTATCGTCATATGTGAATGAAGAAGCAATAACAAAAGTAATCTTGTTTGAGAAAGATTTCTTTTCGAGAAATAAAATTACGTCTATATGCACTAAACCAGCACCATGTGAGTGATGTTTTCCATCAGCTGATGTCCTGCTGATTCTTGCCTAAAGTGATCTCACCTATTCACAGTCTGTTTTTAAGCATGTAATGTAATTGTTAAGTACAGTATAAGCACCTCATACATCGAAATACTACTATCATTTGGTTTAATGTCATGTACGTTTGCGGTGATACTCCGTCCTAGCTATATCCAGATGTAAATACAATTTCAATCCTAAGACAGTGCTGCTCTAAAAGTCATCATCAAAATCAACATCTTTGCACTGTGCTGTACTTCCTTAAAAGTTTTTGCTACATCTGTTTATCGCTGAGGCAAATTTTAATTTTTCTGCCGTTTGTGTACATGAAATTTTCTAGCTGCTTTAAATTTTACTCACATTTACTGACGATTTTCTTTCTTCAAATTATAACAGAGCAAGAAGTACAGATATCAAGACCAAAAAAGCCACTACAAAAAAAGGCAAGGAATTCAAGTCGGAACGGGACAACTGAAGATGATCAGTTATTAAGTAAGTCTGTCTTACTACTGTCCTGTTCACTAATTCCAGAGCACCCTGTTTTCCCGGTTTTCTCTAAAATATGATAATGTCATCCTCCAAAAAGATATCAATTTTATAGTACTCCTTTAGTTGTAACAGAAAATACCATTGTTTTGGCTGTGCGTCGGTTAAGATAGAAATAGGACGGAAAATAAAAAGTCTACGGGGATTTTCTATAGTAAAATTGCTGAAAATGCGTGATGTTGGAGGCTTTGACGTCACTGTTTACTATTGTTGACACAGAGAACAATATGGCGGCGGCTTGAAATTAACATGGGAGTTTCCCGTAGACATTTTCATTTTTCATATTGCGGTACAAAGGCAGCTGATAGGGTAAGTTGAAGTTAATTTCCAGTTACGACTAAAGGAGGTCAATTTCGGAAACAATAATTTATTGCAAAGTCCTTCAGACGACAGAATAAATTGCCAAAACAGGGTGCTCTGGATTTAGTGAACAGGACAGTAATCATGATAATCAAAGACAATATTGATATTTTTAAAATTCTTAATAAGTGTATTGAGATAATCAGTGAACTAGTGTACATGTATATAACTACAAGAAAATTATCATTTACTTTAAGTAAGTCTTATCTAACTACGTACACAAAAATGTTACTATTAAAATTAGTGAATCTTAAGGTACATATGTGTAAAGATTGTCAAATACTGTATGTGTACTTATTCTAGTGGAGTCAGTACTGTTAGGACTGAGCTCATCCAAGATCCAATATGTCAATTTTCCAATTTTTGTCCAGTTTCTGCCAAAATTTGGTTTCTCTTAGATAAATACCATAACAGTACATAAAGAATAATCACTTGCTGAGTATTATGAAAGTAATTGGTCACCCTCAATAGAGCTTTCTTATCAACAATGAAATATATGTAAGAGAATGCTTGTCACTATTTTTAGTCAAACCTGTGCCAGAGGACTGGCCATCTAGTGGTGAATCAAAAAATGACGATGACGAGAAAGAACGAAGATCTCCCCGAGAAAAAGAGAGCAAAGACAAAGACAAGGAAAGGGACCCAGAATGTAAGTACCTTGTGTCTTATTGCCATCATAAGGTGTCTTGTTGCCATCAAAAGGTATCTTATTGCCATCAGATAGTGTCTTATTGCCATCAGAAGGAGTATTGTTGCCATCAGGTGTCTTATTGCCATCAGAAGGTGTCTTATAGCCATCAGGTGTCTTGTTGCCATCAGGTGTCTTGTGTCTTATTGCCATCAGAAGGTGTCTCATTGCCATCAAAAGGTGTATTGTTGCCATCAGGTGTCTTATTGCCATCAGATAGTGTCTTCTTGCCATCAGAAGGAGTATTGTTGCCATCAGGTGTCTTGTATCTAGTTGCCATCAGAAGGTGTCTTACTGCAATCAGAAGGTGTTTAATTGCCATCAGGTGTCTTGTTGCCATCAGGTGTCTTGTGTCTTATTGCCATCAGAAGGTGTCTTATTGCCATCAAAAGGTGTATTGTTGCCATCAGGTGTCTTATTGCCATCAGATAGCGTCTTCCTGCCATCAGAAGGAGTATTGTTGCCATCAGGTGTCTTGTATCTAATTGCCATCAGAAGGTGTCTTATTGCAATCAGAAGGTGTCTTATTGCCATCAGGTGTCTTGTTGCCATCAGGTGTCTTTTGTCTTATTGCCATCAGAAGGTGTCTTATTGCCATCAGATAGTGTCTTCTTGCCATCAGAAGGAGTATTGTTGCCATCAGGTGTCTTGTATCTAATTGCCATCAGAATGTGTCTTATTGCCATCAGAAGGTGCCTCGTTGCCATCAGATGTCTTGTGTTTTATTGCCATAAGAAGGTGTCTTGTCAGGGTTTTTTCTAGGCCCTGATGTAAGGGGCCTGGGCCGATAAAATTTTGCGACATTTCATCCTAAATTGGGAAATAAAATTCAAACAAAAAAAGAGATATATTCATGCAAATTACAAAAGATTTGTATCTTTTTGTTGAAATCACCATTGATGTAAATGTCAGACTCAGAATTACGCTCTGTGATATAATACCACTGGTATATCCTTGGACTCTTAAAAAGAACTCTCTGTCTGTGTGTGGGGCGGGGGGGGGGGGGGGGGGGGTTGCTCATATGTTTGTTTCAGACAGAGTAGGAAGACAGATTTGCTTTGACTTTTGATAAATCAGGACGATCAGGACAAATCAGAAATGTCCTTATCTATTTTATGATGCGTTAATTGGAAATGCACTTCTCGTTTGGAGAAAAGATTGAATTGGAAATTTTTAGGTCTAAAATTGGGAAAAAGTACCACTTTTTGGCATTGGGAATGGGGCCGAATTTGGCCCCCTACACACCCTAAAAATACCCCTGTTTGTTGCCATTAGAGGGCGTTTTGATGCCATAAGGTGTCTTGTTTCCATCAGATGTCTTATTGCCATCAGAAGGTGTCTTATTGCCATCAGAGGGTGTCTTGTTGCCATCAGAGGATGTCTTGTTGCTATTTAATAGTGTCTTGTTGCCATCAGAAAATGTCTTGTTGCATCAGAAGGTGTCTTATTTTCATCAGAGGTTGTCTTATTGCCATCACAGGGTGACTTGTTGACATCAGAAGGTGTCTTGTTGACTCAGGTGTCTTATTGCTATCAGATGGTGCCTTATTGCCATCAGGTGTCTTTATTGTCATCAGAAGGTGTCTTATTGGTGTCTTTTTGCCATCAGAAGGTGTCTTGTTGCCATTTTGTCATGCTATTTTTGGTTGTCATGCTTTTTTGGTTGTTTGGTATGTGTTTTGGGAGTTGTCATGCTTTTTTTTTTTTTTGGTTGTTTCTATTCTTTTTATGATTTCTGATACATATTCTGAAGTAGAAGGTTTGAATGATATTGTAAAACTTTCTTTTAATCTGATAATTTTATCCACCAAAAGAATACGGAATCATGTAAGATTTGTTTGAAGGTTTGAAAAGTGTTTTATGTGGCCTGAAATCAGTGATTGGGATAGGCAGTGAGGTGAATGTGACATGATAGCCCCATATCCTGGAATATCAATGGGCCATTTGCAAAACGAATGTGCCATTGTTGAATATGAATGTGCCATGATACAAATTTATTCATACTATCTGGTGTATCAATTGATATAAAAAAGTAAAGGAATGAAATTGCATGCAGAAGTTTAAATTGACGAAAAAGTTGGAAGTGAATATGGTGAAGTTATCACCACATTGAGTAAAAGAATGGAAGATTTTCACACTTTGTTTAAGAATCAAATGTGCCACATTGGCACACTAAGTTGAATTTAAATGTGCCATTTTGATATTGAATGTGATTATGGCGCAGGGCGCATGCTTATCCTAATCACTGCTGAAATTTAAAGGTAACATACATGATAGGTGGTGTCCGTCTGTCTGGCCCTCTGTCTTGTAATGAATGGCAATAACTCTCTTGATATGCTTATACTTTCATCAAACATGCAGGGATGACCAAGCATGTTGGCACTCAACACCCAATGAGGATCAAGGTCACCTTCAAGGTCAAATTTATGTAATAAGTGTCAAATAATTATGTAAAAAGGAACATACCTTTCTTGAGCAGTCTAATTTGAAAGATTTTAGTTTGTTGTTTACCAGTCTTACATGTAATTGTACTTAATTACTATTGGTTTCTTTCATAAGTTTCTTCACAAAGTCCATATAGAATTATGTAAGAATAAATTAACAAGAAAACTATGAGGGTCATGTGCATTCTTGCATCTCTTCAGCAGTACATATAGCAGCTAGCATTTAATTTGACTTCAATAAACCTTGCAGAGACTATGCAATGGAGTCTATAAACCCACTAGATAAAGGGTACAGGCATCACCTTAACAAAATTAATATTCTAGACTCAGAACTGTGTAAAAGATGCTAATATTGTTGTTTCGCACTGAAATAAAATTTATTAATAGGTCCCACATTAATATTGATTACTGAAAACCGTCTTTTATTTTCGCTATATTCGTGAGGTCCTTGGATTCACGAATATAAAACGCTGCAGATACGTCTCAACACATGTAAGGTAAGATACGTACATACGATGTCGCGAAAATAACGCCGTGAACCAGTCACCACACTCGTATTTGGGAACTTAAGACGCCGGGAATAAAAGGCGGTTTACATTATAAGAGTTTAACTAAAATGTCAATTTCAATTATTATGTCCTCTTAACGTTACATATTTTACACAATTTTGATTCCACCAAGATATTAGAAAATAATTGGGAAATGTTTTGTTTTCTTTAGATGAAGTTTTCCACGTGTACGATGGAAATGCATCGCTGAAAAAGCGGCATTATCGGACAATCTCTGTACCCAGAAATGCTTCTACTCAAACAGTCTTGGTAATATAATCTACACATCTTTTTATTCCTTTTGTAAATGTCATAAAGATGTAGGTATATAGGTTAGAAGGTATTTCGATGGTTTAACGTGAGTAAGAATGGGACAGATCATCAAAATAACCTTCTGAAATGCTTAGATGGCTACTCAGCTCAATGCTTCAGTTGCTGCAACACAGCAAACAGAAGGTCTCGAGTTCGAATCCCACATACGGCAAACTTTTCATGTGTATACTGTTCAGCGTTACATATTCCAGGATCTATGATGACCATGAAGAGGAAGGGTTCTTCACAAATGGTACATTCACTTCATGAGCCAGTGATTGGCTAAGTTTAAATGTTGCCATCTAGGTACATTATGAACTTATCTACCGTAATATAATACTTATAAAAACACTTATGTGATTGATATGCTACTCTTCTCATTGACATTTATTTTAAGATCATCAGGTATTTTTAAAAATATCTAGCAGATAAATGAATTGAAAAAAATATTGTATACAGTTTTGAATTCTTCAAGTTTTATTTTCCCTCAACATATAAAGGAGATTGAATCGTCCATTACTGAATTCGCCCACGGATACATTTTTTGTAAAGGAATCCTTTACATGTGATTTTACACTTTGTCATAAATTCGCCATCATAGCATTTGACAAAAAAGGTGAAAATAAAAATGGGGCAGAAATTTCGATGTATACAGTATGTATGTATGTACATGTATACAAATAAATGCATTTCAGGAAAAGTTCACTGTATATAGTACATACATGTATATAAATAAATGCATTTCAGGAAAATTTCACTGTATATAGTACGTACATGTATATAAATAAAAGCATTTCAGGAAAATTTCACTGTGTATAGTACGTACATGTATATAAATAAATGCATTTCAGGAAAATTTCACTATGTATAGTACGTACATGTATATAAATAAATGCATTTCAGGAAGCAGCTTTGAAAACATTCCACATATCAGATGACCATAGGAATTATTACATCGCTGAAGCCAGTGAGACAGGTCAGATTTAAATGCATTGACTATTACAGTGTTTATTTTCTGGCTAATTTGGGTCTGTTATAAGGACCCATTCTTAATGTAAAGTAGTATGTTTTTCCCAATTTGGAGAAGAAAACTCAAAATTTATAATCATTACAATTTTTCCTGTGAAGCCTTGTAATTACATGTAGAGTGTTGAGAGTAAAAGGCAGATTTTTCATTGAAACTGAATTTGATAGATTTGAAAATATCTGCCTAATGTTGTATCAAAAGGTAAAATTTTTTCCCAAAATATAATTTTTCCCAATTCAATGGGACCGGGACCTATTCCTGCTACACTGAAAATGAACACTGTGTTACATACATGTAGATACAAAAACTTTCAGAATTTATGAAATCTTTCTGATGTAGCAAAAATGAATTTGCTGCAAATTTAGAATAATAGTTTGTAGGTTGTATACAGAGCATCAATAATTAAGATAAAACACAAATATGACCTTAGATAATGAGTTATGTTATGCTTATGTAATACTATGATAATGAGCTATTATATAATATATATGTAAATATCATATAATTACATGTATAAAATTGAAAGGAAATGACATTTCTGATTGGATGAATAGAAGTTATTTTGGTCTCAGACGAGTCATTGCCATTGCCCTGGAATGTGTCCATCGTGATAACAACCAAATTAACACTTAATCAACATGCCACATCATACGGTTGTGTAATCATAGGATAATAAGGCTCAATTACATGTATACAGAGTTTTACAGTACTTCAACAGTATTGTTTCTGTCTTTATAAACAGTGCATACATGTAGCATTCATTTTATCTATTGTGTCTTTAGTCTGTTACTTTTATATCTCAGAGAAGATCTCTGTTAGACTGATCTGATTGGCTGAAGCATTTTGGATTTCTATTCCCACTGAATTCCATCAATTCTTTTAAAAAGATTGTACCAATATTTAGTTTGTCACAATGACCCTTGCTATTTTGAATGACAGGACTCAAGTGAGCAAAATAGGCCCACATTGGACTATTGTCGTTGAAAGTTGTTAATGTTTAAATTTCATATGTTTTAACAGCTGGAGAAAGAGAGTTAGAAGAGAACAGTCCTGTAAGAACACAGTTAAAAACTCCAGACGGAAAACGTCCTTCCATTTTCCTACGCTACAAAGAACAAGATTCAGAAAGAGGCTATATTAAGGTGTACCCAGGAGGTCTCAGGTAATTTCTGTTTCAAAAATCTGGCACATTCCTATAGACTTATGGATGCAACACAGAGCTCTTATGTGTAGTTCTTTATCAAATTTTCCAAATAATTGGTACAAAATGCTAAAGTAATTAAGATCGAAAGATAATGTACATATTGGTCTAGTGAAATATTGTGTTGTTTTCAGAGTAGTAAGTTTTATTTAAGCCTAGCATATAAGAAAAGTCAGTATACTTAGTGTAAAAAAAAGGAGGAGGATATACTGATACATACATGTAAATAATATATCATTGTATTGCCTGTTACCTTTGTATAAGGAAGTTACATGTACATTGTATGCCACATTACACTTTCTCTTTCAGAAAGCATCTGCTATGTAGTAGCTAAAACTCTTAAAGTAATGCCAAACTGCTTAAAAAAGATAAAATTACCATCCTTTACAATGAGAAATAAATTTTTTATGCCCCCGGAATCAAAGATTCGGGGGCATATAGTTTTTGGCCTGTCCGTCTGTTTGTCTGTTTATCTGTTTGTCTGTTTGTCTGTTTGTCCGAAAAACTTTAACATTGGACATAACTTTTGAATGGGAAGTGATAGGGCTTTCATATTTCACATGTGTATTCCTTGTGATAAGACCTTTCCATTGATACCAAAATTTTTGACCTTGTGACCTTGACCTTGACCTTTGACCTACTTTTCAAAAACTTTAACATTGGGCATAACTTTTGAATGGGAAGTGATAGGGCTTTCATATTTCACATGTGTATTCCTTGTGACAAGACCTTTCCATTGATACCAAAATTTTTGACCTCGTGACCTTGACCTTGACCTTTGACCTACTTTTCAAAAACTTTAACATTGGGCATAACTTTTGAATGGGAAGTGATAGGGCTTTCATATTTCACATGTGTATTTCTTGTGACAAGACCTTTCCATTGATACCAAAATTTTTGACCTCGTGACCTTGACCTTGACCTTTGACCTACTTTTCAAAAACTTTAACATTGGGCATAACTTTTGAATGGGAAGTGATAAGGCTTTCATATTTCACATGTGTATTCCTTGTGACAAGACCTTTCCATTGATACCAAAATTTTTGACCTCGTGACCTTGACCTTGACCTTTGACCTACTTTTCAAAAACTTTAACATTGGGCATAACTTTTGAATGGGAAGTGATAAGGCTTTCATATTTCACATGTGTATTCCTTGTGACAAGACCTTTCCATTGATACCAAAATTTTTGACCTCGTGACCTTGACCTTGACCTTTGACCTACTTTTCAAAAACTTTAACATTGAGCATAACTTTTGAATGGGAAGTGATAGGGCTTTCATATTTCACATGTGTATTCCTTGTGACAAGACCTTTCCATTGATACCAAAATTTTTGACCTCATGACCTTGACCTTGACCTTTGACCTCCTTTTGAAAAACTTTAACATTGGGCATAACTTTTGAATGGGAAGTGATAGGGCTTTCATATTTCACATGTGTATTCCTTGTGACAAGACCTTTCCATTGATACCAAAATTTTTGACCTCGTGACCTTGACCTTTGACCTACTTTTCAAAAACTTTAACATTGAGCATAACTTTTGAATGTGAAGTGATAGGACTTTCATATTTCACATGTGTATTCCTTGTGACAAGACCTTTCCATTGATACCAAAATTTTTGACCTCGTGTCCTTGACCTTGACCTTTGACCTACTTTTCAAAAACTTTAACATTGCGCATAACTTTTGAATGGGAAGTGATAGGGCTTTCATATTTCACATGTGTATTCCCTGTGACAAGACCTTTCCATTTATACCAAAATTTTTGACCTCGTGACCTTTAACCATTGACCTTTTAACCCAGTGACCTCACATACATGTACTTAACAGAAAATAGTGTTCATACTAACAAAGATGCCACCGGGGGCATTCGTGTTTCACAAACACAGGCTTTATTTATTCAGATCCTCATGTGGCTACAAAAATATAGAGGTTACCAAGGAAACGTCATCAGAGGATGTTATCCGAATAGCACTCCGCAAATTTGGTCTAGAGGTGAGATACTTCATGCTGCTGGTTTTCTTTTTATCTCTTATTGATCAAGAGGACAACATTTTTATGATGTGTGTCTGTCTGTCTGTCAATCATTTTAAAAATCCTGCTTTTGATAAATGAGTCATATCAACATAAATGTAGGTGAAATATCATGTTACAAGACCTTTCTATTCATACCAAAAAAATTAACCTGGCAACCTTGGCATCCCTTGCTTACATCTGAAATAAACATGTACATAAGACTTGTCTTTTGAATAGCAAGTGATAAGGTTTTCATATTACTCATTTTGTTCTAATCATGACACCTTTCTAATTGGTCACAACCTTTCTTGGTACCAGAGATTTTAACCTTGTGACATTGAATTTGGTTTTACCTACTTTTGAAAAACTTAAAAAAACTTATAATAGGGGATAAGTATTTTGGAAACAGAACTTCTTACATTCTTATAAAAGTATACAAGTGTGAATGGCAGTAGTAGTTCAATTCCTTTCTGCTGTTGATGGATTCCTTCACTTAAGACCTACTCACTTATAGTACATTGTCCAAAGTATTATGCATCAGTGATTTGATAGTAGTGCTGTCATGCTTTGACTGATTGTACATCTGAATTGTTAGCAGATTTTTTTTAATTTTGCAGTATTAGTTCATTACAGTATATGTAAAAGATCACTGGTTACTTGAAATCAATGTTTATACGTCAATGAGCAAACTGATGTAACTGTGGTACTTGACTTCTTTCAGAATGAAACAACTCCTGAGAGGTTTAACCTGATAGAAGTGTTGTTAGATAAAGGGGTATCTGAGCAAGTGTTAGATAAAAACGACTGTCCGTGGCAATTACTACAACAAAGCCGAAAGGTATGTATTGTCAGAGGTTTGGTCAGAATCATAAATATTATATCATGATATAAAAAGATGTATTAAGCATATGTTAATGAGGAAACTACTCGTACGACTCATTTAAATAATAAGTTTTGCTTTTGCCTAGCCGTTTTCTTCCCATTTCTTTCTGTTTGGGCACCCTGCAGCCCTCTGTTTGGTCAGTTTGCTGTATTGATGTTATATACATATACATGTATATGCACGACCAATGTAATTCCCTAAGATGAAACTACGAAATGCTCCTTACATCACAATGCATCAACTTTACAGATAGTAACCACAGTGACAGCTGTTCTAACCTGCAAACTGAACCCTTGGTGAATTAAATTTTAACGTCACCGTTTTACCTGGAAAAACACGATTTCAAAAAAACAAGAATGAAACTGACAATTATGGTGCATGTTATAGAATAAATGTCATAATTTGTACTTTGTTAGAGGTATGCAACACACAGCAAGTGCATGAAATGCTCAAACATACATTACATGTACGATAAATGCACTTGCTGTGTGTTAGTGCCTGTAACAAAACACAAATTAAGACAATTTTTCTCTGTACGTGTACAGTATATTGCAGGGAACTCATTCACTAACTGCCCGTATTTATGCGTAAAATTAGGGAACATTAGATAAAGTTTGATATGAACAAAGTGTCATGATGTTCATGACAAGTTATAGTGGATGGGTAGTTGATAAATATGAAAAATTTATAATCTTTATATTCTAAGAATTTAGATGATTTACATTTCTTGATTTTATTTGTAGGAATCACTGCGGCAAAATAGAATGACCCGGTTTTATCTAAAGCAACGTGAAGATCCACACGGGCCTAGTATATCTCTGTTTGTGGGCAACTTACCTACGGGATTATCACAAAGGCATTACGAGAAAATACTACTGGAAATTATCGGTCACGGTATGTTTGTAATGTGCATTGCTATTGTACCTAAGCAATCTGAAATCAATGATTCATTAGTTTATTGATGTAACATTTTACTACAAAAGTTTGCTTGTTCATCAAACATGTAATAGAAGTTCCATAAATCTATGTTTATTTTGTTACAGAAAACAAATGGTCCCATTTTGATGTTATATACTATGAGTATGGGGCATTAGTTCTTGTGTATAATACCGCAGAAATGGCTACCAAAGTTTTTCGAAAATTGCAAGATGCAATCTTTGATGAGAAACCTTTGTTAGTCTTACTTCTTCCCAACATACAGGTATGTGTAGAATTCTGACATATTCTATAAAATATGACCATACTGTTTAACATCCTTGTCCAATACTCAAAGACTGACCAGCAAACAGCATGCTGGGGACAATGTTTCAGACATCATATTTTATATGACAACTATAATAATAAAGTCTATTTCTTTTATTTAACATTATAAGTAACATGTATTTATGAAGTGTGCATTAGGAGTTCCGTTCAGAAGATTTTTATAGATGATTCTAAAATGTTAAACTTCTTTTGCCTTATATGGAATTTTTTTTAGTTACAGAAATACTTGAAAAAAAATAAAATTAAACATAAACCTGCAGGGGCTCTCTCATGTCTATACACTATCATAGTTATTATCATTTTTGTTCCATTACCATATACATAATACATGTACATTGTAGTCTAGAGTGCATGTAGGCCATCAATAAACCTAGCAGTTGAATGACTGTATTATCATCGGGGATGAATTTGACATTTATCCTTCCCTGATAATTCTGTCACACTCTCATTAATGTTTTATGAAGTATTCAGTATACTTCCCGGATCTATACATTATGAATGAAAACAATATATCTCTATCCTTACAGCCGCATATGATATCAGAGAACGTGAATCCGTTGTTGGTATTTGTAAATGCCAAAAGTGGCGGATGCCAGGGATCGGATCTGATTACGTCCTTCCGTAAACTTCTAAATCCTCACCAGGTCTTCAACTTGGAGAATGGTGGACCACTCCCTGGGTAATACAAAACTTATGGCGTTATTTGGAGATAAGATAATCAGTTATTTTTCATTAATTTAGACCAAATGCCATACAATTATCAATGGTAAAAGATAATCATTGTATGAGCCTCACGGTAACATTATCTATATCTATACACAAAGCAAAATGAAAGATTCTTTTTAACCTCCGTAGTACAATGTATTAATGAAAGGACTTGGTGCGCTAACCCCTTACATCGGCCCTATAATTTCATCAAAAAATGCTTTTGAGATACGAACTATTAATTATCACTTTTTGCAATGTTGAATGCTTGAGAAAATACCGCGTCATATTTTTGAGCCCTCGTGACGTCACGCACGTGATGTATGACATCATGTTCTGACGTCAATAGCCCTGAATGACACCAAACAAAGGAAAATCATCGTATTTTATATACAAATCTTCAAAATTCATCTATGATCCAGGCCTCACCCATGATATTTTTTATGCAAATTTAAAGGCCGATCAAAAGTCCATTGATTGTTACAAAAATTATCATGGGCAAGGCCTGGATTAATACTTAATTTCATAAACTTCTATCGAAATTTCGCTCATTTATTGAGTTTCAATGATTTCAACGTTTTTAGCGACATATTATTCAGTATAGGACTGTGAAATCAAAATAAGCTCTCCTGTTTGGATTCACCATACATTTGACGTTTTAAAAACTAGAATATTGGATATATGAACAACTTTGAAAATAGGGCCGATATGGCAGGTCACCGCACCTACATTTTGTACTTCTTTGTACATTACATCAATTTAGACAAAGGAAGATACTAATGATAACAATTCTATAAAGGTATTTTGCTACTTTTGCAATAGTAATGTGATACATGTATGTTGCAAGGTCCCCTAAGGGACATGCGACATGCAAAATTAAGCCACACTTTGAAATGTGTGCAGTACAGTACTTTCTAAGCTTACCAAAAAAGTTTTTTGAGCACAGACTTGATTTTAGACTCTTATTTAAGCTTAGATTTTGTTTACCAGACAGTGTTTTGACATCTGCATGCACTTATTTCCAAGTTGTCTTTAACAAGGCTTAAGTACTCATACTGTCAAGAAACATTCATACACTTTATTTCAGATGGTGAATACATTCTTTAAACTCATCAATTATACTATCCATATTAATGATAGTCCCTTTTTTTTTTTGCAGATTATATGTTTTTAGAAATATACCATACTATAAAATCCTGGCGTGTGGCGGGGACGGTACAGTGGGTTGGGTGTTATCATGTCTAGATAACGTAGGACAAGATGCAGTATGTCAGTCACCACCTTTAGCCATTGTTCCTCTGGGCACTGGTAAGTTATATGTTTTTCTCTCATACCCGCATATGTGTTACAGAGTAGGCCCATGAAATACAGCTATGTGAGCTACTTCTGTATCATATATCACGTGACAGCTGTATCACATATCACGTGACGCTATTGTTTTGATTGTTTATGCTATTGTGACGTCATGATTTCAGCCCGCAAAACAAACAAGCTAGCGGCGACGTCGCAATAAAACATTGATTTTAAGATCGTTTTTAGCTCTACTGGTCTCAGACCAGTCGAGCTTATGCGATACCCCGTCGTCCGGCGTCCGTCCGTCTGTCCGTCTGTCCGTCTGTCCGTCCGTCCGTCCGTAAACAATTCTTGTGCTCGCAACTCCTCTGAAACCATAGGAGATAGAAAAATAATTCTTTTTGCATCCTACTTGGTATGTGGTCTAGTTGTGCACCTGACATTTGGTTTCAGCCCCTGACCCCCAGGGTCTTAGAAAATGGGCGTGGTCATGAAAATCTATGTAATCTTGTGCTCGCAACTCCTCTGACACTATAAATGATGGAGACTTAATTCTTTTTGCAATATGATGGGTCTGTGGTCTAGTTGTGCACCTGATATTTTGTTTGAGCCCCTGACCCCCAGGGTCTTAGAAAATGGGTGTGGTTATTTTCACCTATATAACTCTATGTAATCTTGTGCTCGCATCTCCTCTGACACTATAAATGATGGAGACTTAATTCTTTTTGCAATATGATGGGTCTGTGGTCTAGTTGTGCACCTGATATTTTGTTTGAGCCCCTGACCCCCAGGGTCTTAGAAAATGGGTGTGGTCATTTTCACCTATATAACTCTATGTAATCTTGTGCTCGCAACTCCTCTGACACTATAAATGATGGAGACTTAATTCTTTTTGCAATATGATGGGTCTGTGGTCAAGTTGTGCTCCTGATATTTTGTTTGAGCCCCTGACCCCCAGGGTCTTAGAAAATGGGTGTGGTCATTTTCACCTATATAACTCTATGTAATCTTGTGCTCGCAACTCCTCTGACACTATAAATGATGGAGACTTAATTCTTTTTGCAATATGATGGGTCTGTGGTCTAGTTGTGCACCTAATAGTTTGTTTGAGCCCCTGACCCCCAGGTTCTTAGAAAATGGGTGTGGTCATTTTCTCCTATTTAACTCTATTTAATCTTGTGCTCGCAACTCTTCTGACACTATAAATGATGGAGTCTTAAATCTTTTTGCAATATGATGGGTCTGTGGTCTAGTTGTGCACCTGATATTTTGTTTGAGCCCCTGACCCCCAGGGTCTTAGAAAATGGGTGTGGTCATTTTCACCTATATAACTCTATGTAATCTTGTGCTTGCAACTCCTCTGACACTATAAATGATGGAGACTTAATTCTTTTTGCAATATGATGGGTCTGTGGTCTAGTTGTGCACCTAATATGTTGTTTAAGCCCCTGACCCCCAGGGTCTTAGAACATGGGTGTGGTCATTTTCACCTATATAACTCTATGTAATCTTGTGCTCGCAACTCCTCTGACACTATAAAAGACAGAGACTTAATTCTTTTTGCAATATGATGGGTCTGTGGTCTAGTTGTGCACCTGATATTTTGTTTGAGCCCCTGACTCCCAGGGTCTTACAAAATGGGTGTGTTTTTAGCTCTACTGGTCTCAGACCAGTCGAGCTTATGCGATACCCCGTCGTCCGGCGTCCGTCCGTCTGTCCGTCTGTCCGTCTGTCCGTCCGTCCGTCCGTAAACAATTCTTGTGCTCGCAACTCCTCTGAAACCATTGATGATAGAAAGTTAATTCTTTTTGCATCCTACTTGGTATGTGGTCTAGTTGTGCACCTGACATTTTGTTTTGGCCCCTGACCCCCAGGGTCTTAGAAAATGGGCGTGGTTATGAAATTCTATGTAATCTTGTGCTCGCAACTCCTCTGACACTATAAATGATGGAGACCTAAATCTTTTTGCAATATGATAGGTCTGTGGTCTAGTTGTGCACCTGATATTTTGTTTGAGCCCCTGACCCCCATGGTCTTAGAAAATGGGTGTGGTCATTTTCACCTATATAACTATATGTTAACTTGTGCTCGCAACTCTTTTGACACTATAAATGATGGAGACCTAATTCTTTTTGCAATATGATAGGTCTGTGGTCTAGTTGTGCACCTGATATTTTGTTTGAGCCCCTGACCCCCAGGGTCTTAGAAAATGGGTGTGGTCATTTTTTCCTATAAAACTCTATATAATCTTGTGCTCGCAACTTCTCTGACACTATAAATGATGGAGACTTCACTCTTTTTGCAATATGATAGGTCTGTGGTGTAGTTGTGCACCTGATATTTTGTTTGAGTCTCTAACCCCCAGGGTCTTAGAAAATTGGTGTGGTCATTTTTACCTATAGAAGTCTATTTAATCTTGTGCTCGCAACTCCTCTGACATTATAAATGATGGAGACTTCATTCTTTTTGCAATATGATGGGTCTGTGGTCTAGTTGTGCACCTGATATTTTGTTTTAGCCCATGACCCCCAGGGTCTTAGAAAATGGGTGTGGTCATTTTTCCTATATAACTCTATGTAATCTTGTGCTCGCAACTCTTCTGACACTATAAATGATGGAGACCTAAATCTTTTTGTAATATGATGGGTCTGTGGTCTAATTGTGCACCTGATATTTTGTTTTAGCCCCTGACCCCCAGGGTCTTAGAAAATGGGTGTGGTCATTTTTTCCTATATAACTCTATGTAATCTTGTGCTCGCAACTCCTCTGACACTATAAATGATGGAGACCTAAATCTTTTTGCAATATGATGGGTCTGTGGTCTAGTTGTGCACCTGATATTTTGTTTGAGACCCTGACCCCCAGGGTCTTAGAAAATGGGTGTGGTCATTTTCACCTATATAACTCTATGTAATCTTGTGCTCGCAACTCCTCTGACATTATAAATGATGGAGACTTAATTCTTTTTGCAATATGATGGGTCTGTGGTCTAGTTGTGCACCTGATATTTTGTTTGAGCCCCTGACCCCCAGGGTCTTAGAAAATGGGTGTGGTCATTTTTTCCTATATAACTCTATGTAATCTTGTGCTCGCAACTTCTCTGACACTATAAATGATGGAGACTTCATTCTTTTTGCAATATGATGGGTCTGTGGTCTAGTTGTGCACCTGATACTTTGTTTGAGCCCCTGACCCCCAGGGTCTTAGAAAATGGGTGTGGTCATTTTTTCCTATATAACTCTATATAATCTTGTGCTCGCAACTTCTCTGACACTATAAATGATGGAGACTTAATTATTTTTGCAATATGATAGGTGTGTTGTGTAGTTGTGCACCTGATATTTTGTTTGAGTCTCTAACCCCCAGGGTCTTAGAAAATGGGTGTGGTCATTTTCACCTATAGAAGTCTATGTAATCTTGTGCTCGCAACTCCTCTGACATTATAAATGATGGAGACTTCATTCTTTTTGCAATATGATGGGTCTGTGGTCTAGTTGTGCACCTGATATTTTGTTTGAGCCCCTGACCCCCAGGGTCTTAGAAAATGGGTGTGGTCATTTTTTCCTATATAACTCTATGTAATCTTGTGCTCGCAACTCTTCTGACACTATAAATGATTAAAAATTATATATGTGATATTCTAGTTGCAGTTTAATGGATTTGTTATTTCGTTGTGCTACTTGTAATATGTTAGAGTGCCTGCTCGCTATGGTCCTTGGTTTGAAATAAAATGGAAATTGTTATTTATGTATATGTATCTTATCACTTGTCAATGAGTGAATAAAACAAAACTACCAGGAGAGCTACAGTCTCGTCAGAGACTTCTGGTTTTTCACCTATTTAACTCTATATAATGTTGTGCTCGCAACTCCTCTGACACTATAAATGATGGAGTCTTAATTCTTTTTGCAATATGATGGGTCTGTGGTCTAGTTGTGCACCTAATATGTTGTTTGAGCCCCTGACCCCCAGGGTCTTAGAAAATGGGTGTGGTCATTTTCACCTATATAACTCTATGTAATCTTGTGCTCACAACTCCTCTGACACTATAAAAGACAGAGACTTAATTCTTTTTGCAATATGATGGGTCTGTGGTCAAGTTGTGCTCCTGATATTTTGTTTGAGCCCCTGACCCCCAGGATCTTAGAAAATGGGTGTGGTCATTTTCACCTATATAACTCTATGTAATCTTGTGCTCGCAACTCCTCTGACACTATAAATGATGGAGACTTAATTCTTTTTGCAATATGATGGGTCTGTGGTCTAGTTGTGCACCTAATATTTTGTTTGAGCCCCTGACCCCAAGGGTTTTAGAAAATGGGTGTGGTCATTTTCACCTATATACATGTAACTCTATGTAATCTTGTGCTCGCAACAACTCCACAGACACCATAATTGATGGAGACTTAATTCTTTTTGCAATATGATGGGTCTGTGGTGTAGTTGTGCACCTGATATTTTGTTTGAGCCCCTGGCCCTCAGGGTCTTTGGAAATGGGTGTGGTCATTTTCTTCTATATAACTCTATGTAATCTTGTGCTCGCAACTCCTCTGACACTATTAATGATGGAGACTTATTTTTTTCTGCAATATGATGAGTCTGTGGTCTAGTTGTGTACCTGATATTTTGTTTGAGCCCCTGACCCCCAGGGTCTTAGAAAATGGGTGTGGTCATTTTCACCTATACAAATGTATAACTCTATGTAATCTTGTGCTCGAAACTCCTCTGACACTATAAATCATGGAGACTTAATTCTTTTTGCAATTTGATGGGTCTGTGGTCTAGTTGTGCACCTGATATTTCATTTGAGCTCCTGACCCCCAGGGTCTTAGAAAATGGGTGTGGTCATTTTCTCCTATATAACTCTATGTAATCTTGTGCTCACAACTCCTCTGACACTATAAATAATGAAGACTTAATTCTTTTTGCAATATGATGTGTCTATGGTCTAGTTGTGATTCTGTTCTTATTTGAGCTCCTGACCCCCAGGGTCTTAGAAAATGGATGTGGTCATTTTCTTCTATATAACTCTTTGAATCTTATTTTTTGTGTCATTGAGCTAGCAGCCCCTGGCCACTAGGATATGGAAAAATGGTCATAGCATTCTTTTTTGAAATATCTTATCTGGGATATTATGAATTCCATGAGTGACATTCTGGTTGCAGTTTAATGGATATGTTGTTTTGTTGTGCAATGCTCCTTATAATTTGTTAAAGCGCCTGCTTCCTTATAATGGTCTTTGGTTTAAAAGAAAGGAAATTGATCTTTTAAAACAAAACAACCAGGAGAGCTACAGTCTCGTCAGAGACTTCTGGTTTAATGTACCCTTGAGTTTTATTTTGAAAAGCAAAATATTCGTAGTTTATTCTTATAGAATAAACCATATTCGGTGGCGCTGAATTCGAATATCGAAAAATTTTAGCGAATAGATCAACTTGACATTTTTCAAATTTCATCCCTTTTCTTTCTGTTTTGTTTTTTTACCTTTAGATATGAGAGAAAAATACTTTTTCATGGTATTCTATGAAAGATACATCGTTTCCACCCTTGGGGTCTAAAAAATTTGCAAAACCCTCGGCAAGCCTCGGGTTTTACATGATTTTGAGACCCCTCGGGTGGAACCGATGTATCTTTCATAGAAGACCATGAAAGAGTCTTATAATGTCTAGATGTAGGGGGGGGGGGGGGCGTACGGTGGGATGGGTATTATCATGTCTAGATAACGTGCAGTAAGGAACTGTATGCAGTAGAAACATAATATTATACATGTGGGTTGCCCATGACAAGACCTTTCAATTTATGCAGTAACATTTGAACTTGTGATCTTGACCTTGGACTTTAACATACATTGTAGTTAAAGATTTGAGTTTAAGTTTATGGTTGAAGCAAAATCAAAGGAACTGTATGCAGTAGAAACATTTCAGTTTGTGCTATAACCTTTTTTTTAACTTAGTGACCTTGACCTTTGACCTACTTTTAACAGCATCAACTTTTGCTATATGTATTAGAGATAGGGCTTTGATATTAAACATATACAGTAGTTTGCTTGTCATATGAGTTTTCACTTGATACTAAATGTATAACCTTTAACCTAGTGACCTTTACGTAGCGACCTTCAATAATTTTATTTTTATATCCCATCTCTTTTAAACCCAAATCCACAAATACCAACATATGTTTAGTTTTAAAATAAAACAAAGCACATGGTATCTAAATTAGAGCAATATACATGTAGGTCCAAGCTTATGGGCATTCTTTAACTTTTTACTGACAAAAACTTACTTTGCAATCTGGCCATACCATCTTTAGTAGTGTTCTATGTTTTGAGACATATACAAATCAACAGTATCAAATTAATTAATCAAGATACAGATTGTGTAGCAAGATACCACCTCATGTTTGATTAAGGATCAGAAAAGGAGGTGGGGGATGGCAGAAAAAAAAATTCTCTGTATAATTCAACCCATTTGTTTTTTTTAAGCCGTTTAACTTTTCACCCATGAAGTAAGAAGAAAATTCCCTCAGAACGTTCATATGGGGGTAGATCTGATTTCATTTTAGAAGAAAAAAGTTCAGCAAAATATTTGAAGTTAGATTTACATGTATTTCACCTTCTTGATGAATATGTGAAATTGTTAATTAGACATTTAGCATCAGAATGAGTTAGCACAGTAGGTTATACTAGTATCAGTTTATGTACAGTATATTACTGAAGGATTTCTATTTTAGGAAATGATTTAGCAAGAGTTTTACGATGGGGACCAGGTTATACAGGTGGGGAAGACCCGCTGAACTTATTAAGAGATGTCATTGATGCAGAAGAAATCAAACTTGATAGGTAGGTACCTTTTACTATGTCGAGAATATGACTTAATTTGATTTATTATGAAGTTAAGAGGAAATAATGTCAGTGGTTTTCTTAGTTCTTTGTTTATGAAGATTTTATACATGATGTCCAGTATTACTAAATCTGTTTACTGAAAACATGGTTTTTAGCTCACCTCGACGAAGTTGAGTGAGCTTATGCTATAACCCTACGCGTCCGCGTCCGCGTCCGCGTCCGCGTCCGCGTCCGCGTCCGTGTCCGCGTCCGTGTCCGCGTCCGCGTCCGGTTAAGAAGTTTGGGGTAGCTCAGTATCTGACAAAGTACTAATGCTACAGTAACCAAACTGGCACAAGTGATTCATCTTTGGATGCTGAGGTGAACCCATGCATCGGATGCAGCATCTGACCTACATTTTCCGCTTGAGTGACTTGGTTAAGAAGTTTGGGGTAGCTCAGTATCTGACAAAGTACTAATGCTACAGTAACCAAACTGGCACAAGTGATTCATCTTTGGATGCTGAGGTGAACCCATGCATCGTATGCAGCATCTGACCTACATTTTCCGCTTGAGTGACTTGGTTAAGAAGTTTGGGGTAGCTCAGTATCTGACAAAGTACTAATGCTACAGTAACCAAACTGGCACAAGTGATTCATCTTTGGATGCTGAAGTGAACCCATGCATCGTATGCAGCATCTGACCTACATTTTCCGCTTGAGTGACTTGGTTAAGAAGTTTGGGGTAGCTCAGTATCTGACAAAGTACTGATGCTACAGTAACCAAACTTGCACAAGTGATTCATCTTTGGATGCTGAGGTGAACCCATGCATCGGATGCAGCATCTGACCTACATTTTCCGCTTGAGTGACTTGGTTAAGAAGTTTGGGGTAGCTCAGTATCTGACAAAGTACTGATGCTACAGTAACCAAACTTGCATAAGTGATTCATCTTTGGATGCTGAGGTGAACCCATGCACCGGATGCAGCATCTGACCTGCATTTTACGCTTGAGTGATTTGGATAAGAAGTTTGGGGTAGCTCAGTATCTAACAAAGTACTAATGCTACAGTAACCAAACTTGCACAAGTGATTCATCTTTGGATGCCGAGATGGACCCATGCATCGGATGCAGCATCTGACCTACTTTTTCCACTTGAGTGATTTCGCTTTTAAAAGCCAATATTGAGCAAAGTATGAGTGCTACATGTACCAAACTTGCATATTGGATGTATCTTTGATCAAACTTTCATAAAATGACCTTGACCTACTTTTTCTGCTTGAGTGATTTTGCCTTTAAAAGCCAATATTGAGCAAAGTATAAGTGCTAGATGTTCCAAACTTGCATATTAGATGTATCTTTGATAAAACTTTCATAAAATGACCTCGACCTACTTTTTCCGCTTGAGTGATTTTGCCTTTAAAAGCCAATATTGAGCAAAGTATAAGTGATACATGTACCAAACTTGCATATTGGATGTATCTTTGATCAAACTTTCATAAAATGACCTTGACCTACTTTTTCCGCTTGAGTGATTTTGCCTTTAAAAGCCAATATTGAGCAAAGTATAAGTGATACATGTACCAAACTTGCATATTGGATGTATCTTTGATCAATCTTTCATAAAATGACCTCGACCTACTTTTTCCGCTTGAGTGATTTTGCCTTTAAAAGCCAATATTGAGCAAAGTATAAGTGATACATGTACCAAACTTGCATATTGGATGTATCTTTGATCAATCTTTCATAAAATGACCTCGACCTACTTTTTCCACTTGAATGATTTTGCCTTTAAAAGCCAATATTGCGCAAAGTATAAGTGATACATGTACCAAACTTGCATATTGGATGTATCTTTGATCAATCTTTCATAAAATGATCTTGACCTACTTTTTCCGCTTGAGTGATTTTGCCTTTAAAAGCCAATATTGAGCAAAGTATAACTGCTACATGTACCAAACTTGCATATTGGATGTATCTTTGATCAAACTTTCATAAAATGACCTTGACCTACTTTTTCCGCTTGAGTGGTTTTGCCTTTAAAAGCCAATATACATGTACTAAGAAATATGTTTGAATTGAATTTTGCTGTCACGAGGTGAGCTTTGTAATCTGTGATTACCTATGTTTTTTAATGGAGAAAATTTGGTGATTGTAACATCAAAATGTTATTCTTTTGGGAATTAATCATGATATGAACATCTCTGCCTTTGTAAGAATGTAGCAGGGGTATTTTAGCATTTGGGGAAATTTTCGCAAAGTCCATTGTTTCGTGAAATTACCCCCACATAAAAATTTTCATGTTTACAGTATGTACATGTACATGTACATAATAATGTATTTCTCTTATAAATGTATTTTTTAGGTGGACAGTTATCTTCCATCCAAATGAGAAAGAACAAGATGAAACAAAAAAGGCCATACTCAACGACACAAATTCTGCTAACACAAACGAAGATACCACAACCATTTTTGTTATGAACAATTATTTTGGTATAGGTATCGATGCTGAATTATGTCTGGACTTCCATATGGCAAGAGAAGAAAAACCTGACAAATTCAATAGTAGGTCAGTATCTTATGAGTTATTTTGTGTTGTCCAAGCAGAGAGCAGGTATTAGTATGGATGAGGTCTTTTCCAATCAGAGAGCTTGTATTAGTATGGATGAAATCTTATCCAATCAGAGAGCAAGTATCAATCAAAGAGCAGGTATCAGTATGGATGAGATCTTATCCAATCAGAGAGCAAATATCAGTATGGATGAGATCTTATCCAATCAAAGAGCAGGTATCAGTACGGATGAGATCTTATCCAATCAGAGAGCAGGTATCAGTATGGATGAGGATCTTTTTGACAAATACCTGTAACAACTTTTTTATACCCTATCATGCATATTTTGCTCCATATATAGGAATCATCCTGTCTATTAACTTCAAAACCCCTTCATAGAATTAACCTCTGAAAGCGGGAGAAATTTGAGAAATTCCATGCCGTCACAATGCTACTTGTTTGTCCGAGGTAAAAGCATTTTGGCGTCACAAAATTTTGCATTATTTACCCGCAATTGGAAGGGTCAATTGAATTATATTTCGCGGAATTATTGCCTAGGACCCAAAGATACGGCATGACCATGGACAAAGGGAAATAAATGCAAAGTGGTTCTTAAGGCAATTTTAATACACAATTACATGTAAATTCTCTGTGACATCTCCATTTGAATTGCACATGGATGGTGTTTGTTTTAAAAATAAAACTTACTAATTTTAATTGATATAAAAGTATTACAATCTTGTTTAATTTTGACATACATGTACATATACCTGTAACTGAGAGATGAAATACTTAGGTTTTTGTGTCTGTTTTTCAGGCTACATAATAAAGGGGTTTATATTAAAATGGGTTTACGAAAAATGGTGAACAGAAAATCCATTAAAGACCTGCACCGTTATGTACGCCTAGAAGTGGACGGTAACCTAGTCAACCTACCACAGGTGGAAGGCATCATTATTTTAAATATACTCAGGTAAGGGTGAAATAAAATTTCTATTTCATGAAGCTGAAGTCATTTGATTTCATGATGGAAAGAGAATCTTTAAAATTTCATCAGAAATTGTGAGGGGTATTCTGTAGCTTATTATTCAATATTGATAAAGAGATACGGGATGTACAGCAGTCCAAGAGAATACTGGAAACAGTAATATTACTAAATACAATAATATAAATTAAATTGGAGTTATCTTTCTTTGAAATTTATCTCTTTATATTACTGTAAGTAGTAATACTATTTAGATGGTCAGTTCGCTCTTATACCAGTGGATTCGGGGAGAAATGAGGGTGATTAGGAGTTGTATCTTATTCAAATGTACACTGCAAAATTATTCAGAATATTAGGAAAATTTTTTCCTCAACATACTTGAAGAAAATGTAATTTCAGAAAGAAGAAAAAGTGAAAAATAGGTTCCAGATGGACATTATTTTCACTTTTCAGTAGATTTTTTTTTCATATTTAATGAATTTGTTGTTGAGGGGAGGAATTGTATGATATAAACTGTGCTAGTGACTTTAAAACTTTCCTTTGTCTATATTACAGAAATATGTAATATAGGGTAGTAACATTACTGTTTTCAATAATTTCAGGGATTATTCTTAACAGTAATATTACAGTTTTAAGTAATATTACTATAATTAGTATTCTCCTGGACTGTACAGTGTAGGCCAATTTGGCCTCTTGTTTAAGATGAGCAATATTGGCCAACTTTGGCCTCTTGTTTAACTTTCTTGTGTATAAAAAGTTTGCCATATAATTGTTTATTTTTGCTGTATTAGGCTGATTTTGAAATTTGCTTTAAGAAATAAAAAGTACATAACAGCAAAGCTTCCGCAAAAAGCAAAGATTCCACAAAAATAGACAGTTGTCTTCAAGTCTCTGATTTGCATTCGAACAAAACTACGTGTAGATTGTTATTTTGGCAGCTGGGCATCGGGATCGAATCCCTGGGGGCCAGAGAGAGAGGACCAATTTGCCAAGCCAACCCACTATGATGGTATGCTAGAGGTAGTAGGTATAACGGGTGTGGTTCACATGGGACAAATCAGCAGTGGGCTCCGTACCGGTATACGGATAGCTCAGGGTGGACATGTAAGTCATGTAGGCCTTTAACACACTCATAAGAAATTCCTATCAATCACTTGCCGAAATTCATCATGTAAGACAAAATAATGAAAAATTTTCAAGGTAGGAGCTATTTGTGCTCTTTTTCATTGTAACAACACAATGGATTTGCATCGTTATCTGTGAGGTCATATAATCAAAAACAATGTAAAAATATGTTGACCCAGACATCTTGAGCTCAATAACAATTTAAAAGAACGAAAAATTGTCTATTTTTACACGTTTGCAGAATGTTTCCATATACCCTAATAAGTCTAGACTTTTCAGGAGTGTCTTATTGTCACCGTGTCTTTAGCAAAGCAAGGAAATCACTATTTTACGTCTTCAAAAGTACATGTAGATCAATATTGCCTATTGAAATTTCAATCTTTATGGTAAAGATTTTGATGAATTTGAAAGATACAGTGGTTTGAATTGATTTCCTGGTCAGTCACAACTGAGGGATTGCCAAATGCCCTACATAATGCACCTGCGCCATCAAAGCATTGTTTGATGAGCCTTTTATTGTAACGTTGTTTAAGAAATAAAAAATGACAAGCCGGGCTCTATTGTCTCATAATGCCCGAGGGTCCTCAGCCAATCATATTTATTACCGAGCCGCGTCAGCGGCGAGGTGATAATTGTGATTGGCTGAGGATGCTAGGGCATTATGAGACAATAGAGCCCGGCTTGTCATTTTTTTTATTTCTATTCTAATGATGACCAAACTTAGACCTTTTGATTCTTGGTAAAAACCAGTTCCTGCCGGTTTATCTGCTTTCAGAAAATGGGTAGGCGTGGCTTATCGCTATAGGGCCTATATTGGAGAATAGAGCCCGGCTCGCGTCTGTTGTCTTAATAGGGAAAAAGAATCAAGTCATATTAGAATATAGAACAGTCTACCAGCAGCTGAGATGCTGGATATTTGGCAATTCCTCAATTGCCTGTAATGCATGATTGAAAGATTGGCATCATTGGAAAAATATTCATGTTCTCTTATGATTTCCTTGTCCCTATACAAAGTCTTTTTGTTAATCTTTTTGTTTGAGTCTCTAAATGAGAAGAATGATTTTTGTTACTATGAGAATATATATATATACCCTGAGAATATAAATAATGAACCTTTTTTTAAAATCTGAAACAGATCTGTGGCCATTTACCATTTAATTCTGAAGAAAAAAAAATATAAAAACAGGATGAGTACTTTGCTGTAATAATGTGGGAGTAAATTTACTTGCAATTTTATATTTAAAAATAGGAAATCATTGGACAAATTATTCAAATGTAGTGAAGTTTCATATGATAGTTATTAGATAAGTTACTGCATGTTGTGAACAAGATTTGATGTTTTACAGTTGCGGATAACTTTGCTAGCTGATATTCCAGTCCAAGTGGACGGGGAACCTTGGGTACAACCTGCGGGACAAGTTGTAGTTCTTAGATCAGCATTAAAGGTTTGTTTATGAATTAATGGTTCATTGTTAGCTCTAGGATTGTGGCCATTATACACATATCACATTAAGCAACTATGTAGTCCTGTATGTCACTCCGTATGTACACTGCTCCCCCGATTTATCGCCCCTCGTTAAACCGCCAACCCCGGCTACCGCCACTTTTTCCCAACGTACAGATTTCCTCACATTATAAACCCCCGTTGTAACGCCAACCCCCGCATACCACCATCCGCCACTGAATTCGGCGTACAAATTGTCGTATTTGGTTTATAAAACCCCCGATTACAATGCCATTTAATTGAGTTGCTATCACTAAACAAACAACTTAGATTCATAGGTGCACTGTCTTGTTAATTATCGCGCTTGGGTTTATTTTCGTTTACATGTATGTTTTGATAAACAATCAATATAATATGTACGTTTACCTAGATATTGTAATTTGAACTTTAATTAATACTTATGGCGAGCCCAGTGAGGATGCAGATATTTTAAAAAGAAAATGTTACGGCATTTAGCCCAGCATAAAATTCAAGCGTCATTGAACCGACTATAGACGAAAAAGTAAAAGATGCGTTGTGCATATATCTCGGCGCTACTAATGCCAATGCAAGGAATGTGCTAATCAGTGCCTACATCTTCTAAAATACGAATAAACCTGTATCATGACTTCTATAAGGGGCGGCACCCGGCGAAATTTCGCCGACTCAGATGATAAAAGTCGCCGGTTTGAATTTCCTCTGATCGTTTATTTGCTCTAAAATTTCTCAATCGCCGCCTCAAATAAATCGTTTTGAACACTCTGCATGTACATGCATTTTTCTTTGACCCAGCACATTCTTGAAATGCGAAAATAAGAATTTTTTTTAAAGCGTATAGCTGTCTTATCATCCTTTTATTTACTCCCTCGATGTAACGCCACCCTCACTTTAACGCCAATTTTTTCTCTGGACGGATGTTGGCGTTATATCGGGGGAGCACTGTACATGTATGTAGGCCTGTATGTCAGTCTGTATGTATGTGTGCTAGTTTGTGTGCCTTGTCATTTAAAGGTAAAGATAGTATCTGGAAAGGGATTTGAAACTAAATATGAATTCTACTTGTATTTACATGTAGTTAAATGTGAATAAAAGGAAATTACAATTACTAGAATGTTTCTCCTGCATGTTTTGACAAAACCTGACATTAATTTTCTATGTAATGTCATAAAAACAGTGAGTCTGAATTTTGTAAACCATGTATGTAATGATCCACAATTGTATCATTGCTTTATTAATATAAGGAATTTTATTATTTTACAGGCAACAATGCTTAAGAAAAGCAAAAATAAGATCAAGCGAAGAAACACTGAACCTAGCATATTTTTTCCTGACAATGAATCCTCTTTGCGTCTGCAGTCACCAAGTGAAGAGAGTGAACCTCTCTAACTCAGTAAGTATATATTATACTCAGAGACACCAAGTGAAGAGAGTGAACCTCTCTAACTCAGTAAGTATACATTATACTCATAGTCACCAAGTGAAGAGAGTGATCCTCTTCTAACTCAGTAAGTATTTATTATACTCAGAGTCACCAAGTGAAGAGAGTGAACCTCTCTAACTCAGTAAGTATACATTATACTCATAGTCACCAAGTGAGGAAAGTGAACCTCTCTAACTCAGTAAGTATATATTATACTCATAGTTTCCAAGTGAAGAGAGTGAACCTCTCTAACTCTGTAAGTATATAATTATACTCAGAGACACCAAGTGAAGAGAGTGAACCTCTCTAACTCAGTAAGTATATATTATACTCAGAGTCACCAAGTGAAGAGAGTGAACCTCTCTAACTCAGTGAGTATATAATTATACTCAGAGTCACCAAGTGAAGAGAGTGAACCTCTCTAACTCAGTAAGTACATGTATATAGTATACTCATGCCTCGCTTACATGGAGAGTTTATTGCACAATAAACGTAAATTTGTTGCGCAATAAATTTATTTTGCGTTCACACGACAAAATTTATTGCGCAATAAATTTTCAATTTGTTTCGCAACAACTTTATTGCACAACAAATTCTGCCGTGTAAACGCTAAGCAAAACTGTTGCGCGATAAATCTGAGGCATGCGCATCATCATGACAAGAGAATGAGATTGATATACTTACGAATATAACTATCTGACGTCTATATTTTAAAGATTCTATTGAGAGATTCCGATTTTTCGTATATGTAAGAACGCTTTTCTATAAAGTCTTGATCCCTTGTAGAGAATGACGTCATAATTGACTGACGTCATGTTGTAGACTGAAATGACAAATATTTGAATGTTTGTTATATAGGCTACCTCGCAAAATAGTCTTACATTTAGACTTTACGAAAATTATTCAAATAATATCCGTTGTACATTTTATTCATGATTCTTGTGCATGTGCATTGGCATTTATTGCGCAATAGTTTTGGTCTCGTGTGAACGCAAAAAAGCCTAATGCGAAACAAATTTGTTGCGCAATAAAGTTATTGCGAAATACATTTATTCCGCAACCATGTGAATGAGGCATCAGAGTCACCAAGTGAAGAGAGTGAACCTCTCTAACTCAGTAAGTATATATTACACTCAGAGTCACCAAGTGAAGAGAGTGAACCTCTCTAACTCAGTAAGTATATATTATACTCAGAGTCACCAAGTGAAGAGAGTTAACCTCTCTAACTCAGGCAGTACATGTACATTGTATATACAGGTTTATATATATGTATTTAGAATTTTTGAAGTATAAACATAAGATTAAAATCATATTGGCTTTCGTGTCTGAGCTACATGTTGGTAACTCAATCAGTGGCAGTTTCTTTCTTTTAGTATGGTTTTGAAGTTGACATCAAGATATGACCATAATAAACAAAGTTATATTTTTGATAAAAAGGTTTTAAATTTCATTTTTATAATCTCCTACACACTGATGGCTGATGACAAGCAGTCAAGTATGTTTGCCATAAAATTATTAAAAAGCTCTTTTAAGAAAAGCTCTTCCTTTACAGGGTAGTAATGTAGAAACTGGCAAACGTGATACATGTAATAGGAAAACACAAGTAACATCAACCTGGCTTGCTGAGTGGATTTGACGTGACATGCCTGGCTAGACTTTTGTACTAGAATGGATGTACTGTCACACATGACAAGCTGTGCTAATTACAGGTGTGACTTGTGTATTACAGGTGTGACTTGTGTATTACAGGTGTGACTTGTGTATTACAAGTGTGACTTGTGTCGGATATAACTGAAGGTGCTCATAATCACCTATTTGTGGTATTGTCCAAAGAAGTCAACTTGACCTTGAGATAATAGTCACCCTTCTTGTTCTGGTCTGTCAATATTTCCTGCATGCTCTTTGTTAAGGAATAAGTTTGTGCTGAAAACAAAAAATCATTCAAATTTTTCAATAAGATAATTAAAGATTCGTAAATTTTTATTTTCAATTAAAAAATACAATTAATTTCAGAGACTTGGAGATCAAATATGAATCTACATTTATTTATGATTTTTTCAAAAATTTCAATGATAGAAATTCTATTAAAAAATTTTTTAACAAATTTTAAATAAATTGAATTAAATTGTAAATTTGTTCATGTCAAATATTTCAAATAGTCCACTTTCAAGCAATGATATTTGAATGTGTAATGGTTGATATGAGGTAACTGCTCTAAGAACAAGTGTTAATTCTAAACAGTGAAAATTTTTTTTTTTTTTTGGAAAAGTGCACCACAAACCTACAAAATATATATGTTGACTACAGGAATTTGCGAAAACTAAAATGACTATTTTGGACAATTCTTTCTTGTTGATGAATAGGTTTTTATGTGCACATTTGTGGTGTTTGGGTATAACTACACATGATGAATGCAGATGTGAAAAAATATGTGTAAGAGTGTGTGTGCAAGAGGTAGGTGTTGACATGTGATCTATTTATAGAATGAGAGTTTACTAGGTGTATTGTTTTAGACTTGTTGGACATATTTGTTATAGATTAACAGTACTACAGTAATTAAGTATGTACCTTGTATTATATATTTCTATATACAACATGGAATAGATAACATTTGCAAGTTTCTTTGCTCATACAGCTTTTTCAGCCTATCATTTTCATTGTAACAAAATGAAGTTGGTTAAATACTCTATAATTCTATATTCAAATTAAAGTGAATCATCTAATAAAATTCAAATTAGGTACTTTTGAATGACTTTAATGAATATGCATAAGATCTTTTATATCTCAAACGAAATCCATGTGACCTAGGTAACATATAGATCTTTGTAGATTATTTTTTTGTTTTACAAACTTTGTAGATTCTATCAGACATTTATAATTAATAGTTATTTAATTGTGCCAAACTTCTAAAATAATTGTGCTGCTTCATTACTGGAAAATATTATTGTGCTGAATTTCAATACACTATTACTTACAAGTTCTGAGTACCTGTTGTGTCACATTTAATGTATTGTGACACATGGGGATTACTTTGTCCATTTGTCTGTTAATCTGTCTGTCTGTATGTAAGCATTCTTGATAGGATTCACATATGGTACATGTACGTGCTTCATTATTTAATAATGGTAAAACCTATTTGGTTTATTGTACTTAGAGAAATTTGTAGATTTAGGTCAAGGTTACATTCAAGGTCAAATCTGAAGCAGGAGACAATGTATCCCTTGAACGCACTAGTTAGAGTATTATAATTATTATAATAGATAAGGAGTGAACATAAAATTTTGGACCTTCAAAATTTCTTAATTTTAAATTATTGAACTCTCCCTAAGATGATTTTGGAAGTAAAGGGGACCGTAAAACCGAGTCAAAGGACTATGTACTACAATTAGGCCTTTTTCTAGCCCCTTGAAAGTACAGATATCTAAAAGTTGTAAGAAAATATTGAATTATATTTTTTCTTTCACTTCTATCTTTATTTCAGAAGTATTTATCTTGCTATTAACTTCACCTCCATGACAATTTTTTATTCAAGAACAAAATAGAAATTCCTAATAGACAGAAAGAAGTTATTTCAGTATAAACAGCAAGAAACGGTTTCAGAATTAATAGAAAGAAATACATGTACATGCAGTTTCAGAATGAATCAGCAATAATTGGCTACTCTTATTACCAAAGTTAATATTATAAATCCAGGCTCACTTTTATATATCCATGACATTTACCAACCGTTGATTATCAGTTCGTAAATACCTCTTGTTGCTATAAGTATTACCTACAGCCTCATTTTTGTTTGTATGTGTGTTGTTGATCTTTCACTAAAATCTTTTGCTGAACCAAATCATTTAATATTTTGGAGTACTACATTGATTTGAGTTAAAAAAGAAAAACAAATCTGAAAAGCTTTGATAGCAAGATAAGCAAATTAGAATAATAAGTTTTATTTGTTTAGTTTCAAGAAGCCTATGAATATTTTGAAAATTCTATTTTTAGATGGCCTAGTGCTGAAAAAAAGTTTTTAAACATTATATATATTTTTTCAATTTTCAGCCTCATTAATTTCGCTTCTTTTTCAATTGCCAATTTGATTTACAACACCTTATATCAGAAGCAGTTTTTCCTTGTTTACTGGAAATTTATTGTCCATTTTCTTTTGCCTAGCCTGAGTATTCTGTCACATAATTATATGTATTTTAACTAAGTTAAAATGGAAAGTTTTTGGTTCATATTGAGATTATACTTATTACTCAAGGGTAAAAAAGTCAAGGAATATTATTTATTTCATAAAATATACAAATACTTATATTTGTCAGAATAAATCAAGATTTATTTATAATATGGATTGTATCCCAGATTTTAGACCTTCATATATTATGGAGTTTCTATTTATTTATGTAGCTAATGTATAAGAGAGTACAGAGGAAAGAATCTACATGTTTTCTATTATACACTTGTATTTGTTTATTTATGTTGCTGGCAACGATTTCATATCCTTTGTTTTTCAGATTTTTATGTTATATTTTGGTTTTTTCTGTGAATTATGATAGGTTGTGAAATAAGAATTTATCTTTAAAATATCAGATCCATTTTTTCTTCTGTTTAGAATTTCATTCATTTAGAACTGTGTGCATGTTTTAAAAAAAATCTTCATAGAATTCGTTCTAAAACAGCAAATGCAAAAACATAATTCGAAAGTAATTCATTTATGTGAATCCAAGAACCAATTAACTAGAAAGACCATATTTTGAAAATTGAAAAATAGGAAATTTTATTTCATCCAAAGATTTGATTTGTTAGATAATGAAGAAGTGATACATAAAGAATTCTTTCCACATTATTTCTTCGCCACTTTTCTAACAAAGAGATGTCCTCATTCTCAGTGCATTTACCAGATACGGTGACTAATCATATAACACAGAGATCTAACCCCTCTTTAAAGAATTACTTGCGTCGGTAAGATGTCCATTTTTTTTTTTTTTTTTCGATTGCTCATGTTTAAAATGAAGTGAAGGTAAAGAAAATAAAAATTAACATTATCCTATTAACATTGAAGCTGTAGAATTATGTCTCTTAGTTTTATATGCATGTTCTCTTATTGAGAATGAGAAGTCTTACACATGACAAATGAGATGGTAGCTCTCTAGTTGTTTATATTTTCTTTAATAGTTGATAGAAAATCCAAATGGCTCCCCCACTGTGATCTTTGATTGTTACTATTTATAGATACATGTAGATGTACGAGATAAGTATATGTCTTTATTCGGTTGCATAGAGACAGAAATATCTTTGCTCTTTGCACGACCTGCTGCATTGCAAATGTTGTATAGTTCCAGGTTTCCATGGTAATAGTATGTGTGTGAGGAGCATGTTATATGTAAATAATGGTCTGTTGATAACTGTCTTGTTGCAAAAGGTAAAGAATCATGGGAAATTTTTCAGACATCAAATGGTATGTTCTTTTTTTTCAACTAAAGAATTGATCAGTACAATATGTCTTCAGATATTGATCAAATATACAGATAACCTCAGAGACAGGTATGTTTTTATTATTTATGTACCGGTATATATAAAAATTTATTGCATTTGTTTTGTTTCTTTGAAATTTTATAGACAGTTGACAGTCTGAGGAAGCATGAATTATATCATTAACCTGGTAGGACCAAGAAAATATTTGTTATTATAAATTATACAAGAAAATTGTCATAGTTTGTTTGGCAGTTTTATTTTATATTCCTGGGCATTTATATTACAGATTTTGCCAAGCAACATTTTCCATGTGTTAGTCTTTTTGTGAATGTTTAGAGAAACATGGTATAGTGAAATGTAAGGGTTGTGCAATAGGTCTCCTCTGTTATATATACAAGGTGCTGACAAATGTTTATTTCAAGAATCTTACGTTTATTATCAGGATAATATTTTGTCCATACAGTACACGCTCTCCATTCATTTACTTTGACAAATTAGAATTGCAATGCCATAAAAAAAGACAAAAGCCCAAAGCATCTTTTAATTCTCTATCAAGGATGCAAGAAAAAAATCATTGAATAATGCTGTGGTTTTCACAATAATGAAGAAGAAATCACTTACGTAATTTTTGGCTGCATGATAAAAAGCATTGATTTCTTTGGGAAATTTTTGTTGCTGTGAAACTATTTTGGCAGTATAATTTCAGCTGGATGGAATATGACATACATGTATATATTGAATAACTAAGGATTATTGTTTGAAGTTTCTTGAAATAGACATTTGTCCATCTTTCAATAATGCTTCATTACCAGGTGATACACAACTGAATTTGATTCTGTCCAGAAGGTCACGTCCCCTTCCCATAAAACATGCCACACCCTTTTTAGGGCTTTCCCTCGAGTCTATTTATAGATAGCTCAGGGGAACAGTCAAACATACATTGGAAACATTGAATATATTGTATATGATTAAATATGCTGAAAAACCTATTATGTACAGATTTTTCCCCATGATAAATGCAATACATTTTAATTGAAAAGGTATTATTTAAGCAGATTCTTAGATAAACTATGGTAATAAGTAAAGATGAATTATATTTATGATATTTTAAGAAAAGCTTTAATATATATTTAATGGGTTTGTTACTAAGTGGGTGGATTTTAATCACATATTTAATCAATTCAATGTTTACAATGCCGTCTACAGGATATTTTTGTGAATCAAATTTGTTAATTTTAGCATATTTGTTTATATATCATTTTGAACAATTCTAGACTTTTTACTTCATCATAAGAATAAAATGTCAGATCTGTTGATTTGTGCTTTCATTTATTTCTTATACATCCTATACATCTATATATACTGGTATGGCTTTGGGGACTTGAAATGTGAATTAAGTTCTGTGGGCATTTCCATTAGATTTTCTTAAGTCAAGTGAAGAAAATTTGTATGCCACTTCATATATTGGTTCCACTGACATCTTATGAATGTCACATATTACAACATAATTTGGATACTTGTATATGCTTACTTAATGTCATGAAGAAAAGGAGTCCATTGATGTTGGAGGTCAAAGGACAAGGTCACCGTTGGGAGACATACACATAAAATACTGGTTTCCAGGTGATAACTTAAAAAGCTCTTCACACATTCTAAATTTTTATATACAGATACAGAACAGGAGAGGAAGATGCCTATTGATGTTAGGGTAAAAAATCAAGGTCATTATTTCTTTCATTGGTTGCTATGAGAAGGGGTCAAACTGTAGCAGCAGGAGCGCAAATTTTATGAACATTTTGTCTAGTTTGTGGATATGATTGTTTTTGCCTGTTGACAGTGACAAGTCTTTGAAGAGAAAGTATTATATTGGCTTGGACATTAAAATTAATGAAAAGTTAAAACTTTCCTTTTCCTCATAAACAGTTATACATTGTATGTATTGCTTGTAAAAAGATATCGACCTTAGGCTTTGTTTGACCTACATTTGGAAAAAGATATTGTCGAAATTGGCAGAAATAAAGTGGAAAGAGGTCAGTCTGGTTTAAAATCTTGCCTCTGACATTTTTTTTACAAATAAAAGTGTATTCCATGTCAAGCTCATCTTGACGAAGTAGAGAGGGCTTGTACTGGCATTGGCGCCTGCACTCTGGTTAAGGAAAACAGTACAACTCCATTTCGAGCCTCCTGTAAATCCTGCATCAACCAAACTTGCATGGATGATGCATCTAGGGATACTTATGACATTTCATGGTTTGGATGCTGCATCTGACCTATATTTCATGCTTGAGCGACCAGGTTAAGATGGGGCATGCTTATATCATAAAAACTATAAGTCCTAGATCATCAAAACTTGTGTAGGTGATGCATCTGAGGATGCTTTCTGCAATGCATGATACAGATGCTACATCTGACCTATATTTCATGATTGAGTGATGAGGTTAAGTAAAATGGAAGAGGTCCATTCCAAGCCTATTTTAAGTCCTAGATCAACATAAATTGGTGAATCTAAGGATGCTTACTGCAATGCATGATGCGGATGCTGCATCTGACCTATATTTCACACTTGAGCAACCAGGTGAAGTAAAATGGGTCCATATCCAGCCTATTTTAAGTCCTTGATCAACCATACTTGCATGGGTGATGCATCTGAGGATGCTTACTGCAATGTATGGTGCAGATGCTGCATCTGAGCTATATTTCATGCTTAAGCGACCAGATGAAAGAAAATGGAACTGGTCCATATCCATCCCATTCAAAATCCTTGGTCAACCAAACTTGTGTTTGCGGTGAATTTGAGGATGCCCACTGGAATGGATGATAAGGATGCTGCATCTGACCTTTATTTTAAGTTGACGAGGTTAAGTAAAATGGAACAGGTCAATTTCCAGCCTATTTTAAATCTTAGGTTAACCAAACCAATGTGGTGATGCATTTGCAATGCTTACTGCAATGCATGGTACGGATGCTGCATCTGATCCATATTTTATGCTTGTGCTACCAGCTTAGTAGATTGGGACAGGTCTGTTTCCAGTCTATTTTAAGTCCTAGCCTAGAGCAACCATACTTGCATTTGTGATTCATCTGAGGATGCTTGTAACTGCAATGCATTATACGGATGTTGCATCGAGATATATTTCACGATTGAGGGACCATGATTCCTGACAGCTCCATTTCCAGACTATTCAGACAAGTCAAACTTGTGCAGTTGGCGCATCTGAAGATGCTTACTGCAATGCATGGAACATATGCTGCATCTGACCTATATTTCACACTTGACCAGAATAAGTCAAATCGGACAAGTCCATTTCAAGCCTATTCTAATTCCTTGATCAACCATATTTGTGTAGTTGATGCATCTTGGTATGCTTAGTGCAATGCATGGTACGGATGTTGCATCTGAATCATATTTCATTTCTGAACGACCAGGTCAGGTGAAATGGAACAGCTCCATTTCAAGCCTATTTTTGTTCTAGATCAACCTAGCTTGTATGGCTGGCGATGCATGATGCGGATGCTGCGTCTGACCTGTATTTTACGCTTACGTGACCTTAAATGTGAAATAAAATGCAATAGATCCGTTTCTTGTATATTCATAGCCCTAGATCAGCCATACTTGAGTGTGTGATGCATCTGAGGATGCTTGCTGCAGTGCATGGTACGGATGCTGCATCTGAGCTATAGATCAAGCTTGAGCGAAAAGGTTACATAAAATTGAACTGGTCCTTTACCTGCCTATTTTAAATCCTAGATCAACAAATATTGGGAAGTGCATCTGAGGATGCTTATTGCAGTACATGCTACAGATGTTGCATCTAACCTATATTTCAAGCTTGAGTGACCAGGTTTAGTAAAACGGGACAAGTCCATTTCCAGCCTATTCCAAGTCCTAGAACAACGGTCCGGCCTAACTTTTGGGGTTGGTGCAGCTACTGCAATGCAATGATACGGATGCTGACCTATATTTCACACTTGATCAGCTAGGATAAGTAAAATTGGACAAGTTTATTTCCAGTCTCTTTGAAGTCTTAGTTCAACGAAACCTGTGTAGGTGCTAGGTATCTGGGGATGCTTCATTATTGCAATGCATGGTACGGATGCATCGTCGGAAACCCACAGCCTATTGCCCTACGATTATATCTTACGGAGAATAACGTAGATGATGCCGTGGGTTTCCGAAGACGGGTATGGATGATGCATCAGACCCATGGATGATGCATCAGATGATGGATGATGATCTGATGATGCATCAGATGATGGATGATGCATCAGATGATGGATGATGCATCAGACCCATATTCCGCTATGCCTTCAAGCTTTATAGAAAAAAAGGTTAACCCCCCCTCCCTTAAAGTCCTCTCCGGCAATTTTAAATGGACCGTGTCTATGTCAAGGTGCGTCATTGGAACCTTACGATTCTTGCATATCTCCCATTTTAGCACTCATTGAGCCAGAATTATATAGATATTTCAATTTATTTTGGAAAATGTATAATTTCTGACTCTATTGAAGACTTAAATATACACACCGAAGGGCAGATAAGTTTGAAAATTTGTAATTAAACTAAATGATCGAAGTATCGGCGGAGGGGACTTATAATTTCCACCCCACGGACAGACAGACAAACGCCGGGTGTTTGTCTGTCTGCCTGTCCGTCTGTCCGTCACACTTTTGTTTCCATACTTTTTATTTTTTTTTTGCTGTTGTTGCATATTATATTGAACTCATATTTGGTATGCGAGACGGAGAATGAGCTGGGGGTACCGTACTAGGATTTCTCAAGATTACGTATTAAGTATATAGCCCCTGGATTCCGTTTTACGTGTGGAATCTGTTTTATAATGTACAGCTGATGCTGGATACCGAAAAAGTATAAACTGTTTAAATTCCACCCGAATCAACTGCGCTGATACTTTTTCAAGAAAACCACAAAACGACACTATTCCTGAGCGTTTGTTCTCTCTCAGACTTTTTTTTAATATTATGAACAGTCTTTCTCAGGAGCACAGTTTACTGTAGATTTAAAAAAAATCGTTGATATTCAGTTTATCTGATATTTTGACCTAAACAAGTCGATTTTCGTAATTTTTGTGTAAAATTGAGAAAATTTTAAATGATCTGTGAATTTGGTGAAACTTTATCAAAATCAAGTTTTATACAAATTTCGTAAAATGATTAATTAACATGAATCCTATGATTTCATAAGGTTTTCATAAAATCGTTGAAATTCATTACTACAACAATGACATGCCTTCAATAATTTATAAGGTAGGAGATATGAAATCGGACCGTGGTGTGTCCGTTTTAATTTACGTTTACTCGGCTGCCTTGATTTCCTGCAAAGTTTTTATCGAAATTTTGCCAGTCAAATATTACGTGTATTCAAGAAAATAGCAACATAAGGTTCATGTGATATGAAAGACCAAGATGACAGAGAATTATTGATCCCCGTGGATACTGAGGACCTAAATAAAAACATGGGAAACGGATTCAGAACAATCGAATTAGTGACATTTCTTGTGCTAGCTGTGCTGAAAAAGTTTTGGAAATTATGCACATCTTTGGCTCTTATTCTTCTTTTAACTTTCTGGTATTATGGTGGCCTGTTGACACTATTTCTGTTGATGTTTGCTTTGTTTGGTAGGTTTTCTGATTAAATGATTTACATGTTCATTAGGGCTGGGACGATATATATCGATAAATCACGCTACAGTCTTCCATGATACGCATATCGATACGTTGGAGCTGTATCACGATATCTCGGTCTATTTTTAACTCTGTTCAAAGGCATGAAATTAACTCTTTGCAACTAGTCTGTTGATTGAAAGCTTTGGACTACCTGAAACGTGCAACTTATTCGCTTAAGTGGAGAATTTAAAAGATAAAGATGTTTTGTTGACTTAACTTCCTCTGTTTGCCCGGATAGTATATTTTCAAATTGCACCATGCATTACAGTATAATTATCAATTTTTTTATAGTTCATGGAATCCTAAAGACATTTGTTTACTAAAATTCAAGTTCGTTTGAAAAAATTGAAAGCAGTGAAAGTGACGAGTTTTCAGAATCTGTATTTAATGTGATCTTAATTTACAAAGTTGTAAGAAACCATGATTGTCCGGGGGAGCTACCTGATGTTATTAGATAACATCTGGGCTAGAGAGTTGGCAGAAATTGCTTGCTCCTGAAAGTGTGACGTAAAAAAAAAAAATGAAGCATACTATTGTCCAGTAGCTATTCATGAATGCATAACCCATTTATAATATCGATTTTTGGAGATACTCATGGTGTTCAACCTAAATCTCTTCAATTTTAAGATAATTTTATCTATTTATGTGAAAGAGTTCTGAAATCATATGCAAACTTCATAGTTATACTTTAACTTTGTTAATTTTTAATATAAAAGGGACTGGAGTCAATCCTTGATAATGTCGGGAACATCAATTGAAGGAAAAGTAACCGTCTATCCATTCCCTTTTAAACATTAAAAACGCATCATGTCAGAGACATTAAGTTTAACTCAAGAATCAAAATCATAAAAGATTATGTCCACATGGTCAACGCTCTCTCTCTCTACACATTTCAAAATGTGATAATACATGCACATAAAATAATACGTACAGATAATTGAAATGGAAGACCTTTTGTCCAAAAAAATTAAAGTGCAGGATGTATCCATGATGGACAATCAGATAAAGTCTTAAAGAACAATAATGCTGCAATTCTTTCAATATTCAAGGGAAAGGAGCATATTTTATGGTGTGTTATACTTTCGAAAAATATTTCCTCATGAAAAATGTTCAGTTTAGGGTTACTCAAATAGGAAGGGGAACTGAAAAGAGAGATATACAATGTAATTCCATGTATTGAAGAAAGGAGGGGGATTACATAAATTCATGAGCTTTTCATTTGCAAACTGACAGTTTTTACCAATTCTTAGTTTGCCGTGTTGATGAAGTTACAAAATGTACTTAGAAAATGAACATATAACATGTATAAAAAAGAGTATAAATACATGTTAAGGTGAAAACATCCTGGCAAGTGGTATAGATTTCTAGCTTGACCTGTATATTTAAGCTAACTAGCCTCTGTCTATCAGTGATAACTTGTGATGTTATTGTTCAAAGTTTCAGAAGTTTGTTTATTTAATTGCTTGGGTTTTTTAAAAGTTTGATTTTGTCTCCAGGATCTACATAAATATAATTTTATCAGAATCTTTTAATGTTAAACTTGAGTTTCATTCCTTCTTTTTGTAAAACAGCAAGAATACTCATTACAGATATGCACATCAGAAATATCGTGATACATATCGTATCGTAGGCACTGTATCGTGATATGTATCGATATGCTTGAGACCGGTATCGTCCCAGCCCTATTGTTCCTTTATAATAAAAGCAATACATGTAAACAGGGGAAAGGCCCCAATCAAGCTAATTTGAGTATTTTCTGTAGTGAAAAAATTAAAACATTCTCAGAATCATTCTTTTGTGCAAATCGCATCAGTTACTTATAAAAGAAGCAATGTTTAAAAAAGAAACATATCTTAAAAGTGAATGGTTACTGAGAAAATATGCCTCCATTTGGTGAATATATTTGGTGAGATTTCTCTAACTCTATAACATTTTCAGGCATTCTTGCTGTTTTCAAAATATTGTTTCTTGATATAAAAGCTTGTGCGATTTTGCACCAAAACATGATTTGGAGGGAAAAAAAAATTTCTGAATAAAAAGATATCAGATTGATTAGCCCGATTGAGGTAGTTATACCTTTCCCCAACCTGGTAAATCACACAAGTACAATACACTGATGTCATTTCCACAGGAGTCTGATATTCTATTCTAAAATAAAAATCTTAACTTTAATTTTCAACTTCAATATTTTATGATAATTTGAATGAGTTTAATTCATTATGATAAATCAAATGACATGCAGTATGAAAGAAAAAAGGGCCGGATGACAGAATTGCCAAAACTGTATCTGCATTGGTACATAAATGGATTAATAAAACATGAAAACAGGTCCTACATGTAGTAATACAAAATTATATAAAATACAATGTACAAAGGACCTAAAAACAAATGAAATAATCAATTTACACGTATGCATAATTTCGGTATTTTAAACATATTAATTTAAATAAGACCAACACGGTCCCCTTAACTGCCATCCTCCTCAACCTAAAGTACAAAAGCCTTCATTGGTACTTGTATATCAGGTAGAGAAGGTTCCAAAGAATACCATATTCATTTAAAAAAGATACTTATACTATTAGCTGCTGCAGTGATGCATAATGTATACTGACATTTTCTACTCTTATCAATTTAAACTTTATCTTCTAGGTACTTTCTACAATGCCCAGGACATGTTACTATACTATCCCGATCAGCCTTCACATGCCAGGCTATTTGTAGAGCAGCCCAGTATCATGAAACTTCCATTTGAAAATCATCATATCAAAACTAAAGATGGAGTTAAAATTAACATCGTACTTATCAAACATGCTAATCCAAATGCTCCAACTTTTATTTACTTTCATGGAAATGCAGGAAATATTGGTCACAGGTAAGATACCTTTTATCTCCATTTATTGTGATACTGATTCCCTTACAGTTTATCTATGTGTACATGTATTTAAACATCTTGATAATTAATTTTTGTAAGCCCTCTCTTCATTTCTAATTAGAAGAAACTGGACACCAGATATTTATGATCTTCCATTTGTTTTACCAAAATTTTTTTTAGAAGTTGTGGTTATGAACGAGATCAGGGGTCTAGAATTCCCATTTCCTGTTGTCTGGGGCAAGTGAAAAGTCGGGTTGGGAAAGTACAAAGCAGGTGTTCACTTGCCCGTGGGCAAGTACATTAGCTGAATTTTTCCTCTTCAGTCAGATTTCTTTCTCATCTCAACTTACTTCTAAGACAGGGTTTGATTTATTCTGAAGAATCAAGCACTCAATTAATAGCTAGATATGTCATATTTCATCATCACCTTTAAAATTAGTTGCAGTATACCTTTCCTTCTTGATGGGCAAGTGATTTTTGGGGTCGGGCAAGTAAATTTTATGTCACGAGTTGCCCTTTGGAAGTAGGTTTTGAAAATAATTCTAGACCCCTGAAGATGCATTAAGATATGATATACATGTACAGAGATTAACTTTATTAAGAATTTGAAGGATTTACTATCTGTATACGCACTTATGAATGGCAGCTAGTGTACTGTACCTGTATCCATTGCAGTGACAATTTTTTAGTGATGGTTCTCATTCACGTAAAGACCAACCTAAAATATTGATAATTTGTATACTATCTTTAGATTACCCAATGCTCAGGGATTACATAGTCTTTGTGGTTTTAATGTGCTGTTGGTAGAATATAGAGGATATGGTAAAAGTGAAGGATCACCCTCAGAATCAGGTAATTATATCTTATCTGTGATACCATATCGTAATGGTCTTTCACTGTTTATCTTTGAAAATCTCTACACTTAAGGTGACAGAAATAGAATATTAACAATAATAAAAACTAGATCAACCTCAAAGAAATGCTATGCATGGTGCTTATTTAATTACATTATGCAGAGAACTTTAAAGATATTGAATTGAAAATCAAACATATTTTACATAAGGGATGGGACAACGCTGATTTTAATTTTTTAAATGAAAGTATTTTTAATAGATGATCTTTGTGTGGCATGAAAAGTATATCCCAACATCGGCATGCATGAAGTTTGATTACATTTTGTAGGGCTTTATTTGGATGCTGAAGCAGCTATGGAATTTGTACTACAGCGTAACGATATTAACAAGAATAAGCTGTTAGTATTTGGACGCTCACTAGGAGGCGCTATAGCTATATGGCTGGCGTCCCAGTCAAGATATACACAACATATATCTGTGCTCATCATAGAAAACACCTTCACATCACTGCCAGACATTGCTAAGAAAATTTTTGATTTTTATGTTCTCAATCTAGTGCCTGAATTTCTGTACAAAAATAAGGTAAGTACTACAACATAGAATTATATATGCACAACCAATTTCCCCGAGATGAAACTATTGAAACAAACGTGTTGCATTTTGCATATAAACGCTTGTGACTTCACAATGAATAAGCTAAAAAGAAACATGCCACGACGGGCTGTTCTAATTTGCAAATTGAAGCATCAGTGATCTAAATTTCAACTTCACCTTTTTACTCGGAAAAATATGGTTTCAGAAAACAAGAATGTAGAATAAATGTCATAATCTGTGTTTTGATATGGGTATGCAACACACAGCTAGTGCATTTATGGCATGAAATGCACTAACGCGCATTACATGTACGATAAATGCACTTGCTGTGTGTTGCATACCTGTGACAAAACACAAATTAAGACACTTATTCTCTATATGAAACAGTTATTGACTTGGGAGGAGGGCAACATCACATGTATTTGTTGGACCCAAAGACAAAATATTGCCTAAGGCAGAAGGCTGAGGGCTACATTTTGTTTTCAGATCAAACAAAGCTTATGTTCCAAATATTCCCTGAGTGAATAGTTGTTTTGTTATACCTTCCTTCAACATTATGACAACAAACTTAGAGCTCATGTTAACGTTCTTCTCTTTTGTGTAAACAGCATACCCCGGTACATAAAGCTTATGATATTGTCAGCATTGTGATTTTGCAAATGATCAGACATGTATCATTCAATAGTTTTTTAACCAACTGGTTCAATATTGATGTAATCAAAGGAAATATCGTCATTGACTGCTTTTCATATAGAGCTACTGATAAGGGGTTGAAAAGCTTGAACAACGGAAACTAGTAAAAAATGTTTCTTATAATGTTCATGTATATTAAAATTTTATTTATGAAAATCAGCATTGTTTTGACATTTTCTAGTGAAGGATGAGGCTTTGTCACAGACTGTCAGAATGTGCCATATATCTTTGTCACAGACTGTCAGAATGTGCCATATATCTTTGTCACAGACTGTCAGAATGTGCAATACATGTATATCTTTGTCACAGACTGTCAGAATGTGCCATAGATCATTGTCACAGACTGTCAGAATGTGCCATATATCTTTGTCACAGACTGTCAGAATGTGCCATATATCTTTGTCACAGACTGTCAGAATGTGAAATACATGTATATCTTTGTCACAGACTGTCAGAATGTGCCATATATCTTTGTCACAGACTGTCAGAATGTGCCATACATGTATATCTTTGTCACAGACTGTCAGAATGTGCCATATATCTTTGTCACAGACTGTCAGAATGTGCCATATATCTTTGTCACAGACTGTCAGAATGTGCCATACATGTATATCTTTGTCACAGACTGTCAGAATGTGCCATATATCTTTGTCACAGACTGTCAGAATGTGCCATACATGTATATCTTTGTCACAGACTGTCAGAATGTGCCATATATCTCTGTCACAGACTGTCAGAATGTGCCATATATCTTTGTCACAGACTGTCAGAATGTGCCATATATCATTGTCACAGACTGTCAGAATGTGCCATATATCTTTGTCACAGACTGTCAGAATGTGCCATATATCTTTGTCACAGACTGTCAGAATGTGCCATAGATCATTGTCACAGACTGTCAGAATGTGCCATATATCTTTGTCACAGACTGTCAGAATGTGCCAAACATGTATATCTTTGTCACAGACTGTCAGAATGTGACGTATACCTTTGTCACAGACTGTCAGAATGTGCCATATATCTTTGTCACAGACTGTCAGAATGTGCCATACATGTATATCTTTGTCACAGACTGTCAGAATGTGCCATATATCTATGTCACAGACTGTCAGAATGTGCCATATATCTTTGTCACAGACTGTAAGAATGTGCCATACATGTATATCTTTGTCACAGACTGTCAGAATGTGCCATATATCTTTGCCACAGACTGTCAGAATGTGCCATACATGTATATCTTTGCCACAGACTGTCAGAATGTGCCATACATTTATATCTTTGTCACAGACTGTCAGAATGTGACATATATCTTTGTCACAAGGAAATATTGTCATTGACTGCTTTTCATATAGAGCTACTGATAAGGGATTGAAAAGCTTGAACAACGGAAACTAGTAAAAAATGTTTCTTATAATGTACATGTATATTAAAATTTTATTCATGAAAATCAGCATTGTTTTGACATTTTCTAGTGAAGGATGAGGCTTTGTCACAGACTGTCAGAATGTGCCATATATCTTTGTCACAGACTGTCAGAATGTGCCATATATCTTTGTCACAGACTGTCAGAATGTGCCATATATCTTTGTCACAGACTGTCAGAATTTGCCATATATCTTTGTCACAGACTGTCAGAATGTGCCTTTATATCTTTAATTTGTCATATTTTCAGTTTCCCTCCTTACGTAGGATAGAAAATATAAAGATACCAACATTATTCCTATCTGGTATGAGAGATACATTGATACCACCTAAAATGATGCAGAAATTACATATGGTAAGTCTTTACTAAACACTGAATGTCTGTGGTATGTTTATCATTCCTGTGTACAACTTATATAGTAACACTGTAACAAACTGTAGGAGGAAAGATGTGTTCTTTAGTGGGTTCAAGCAAGTTTATGGCACTCTTGACGTCATAATTTACTTTGGATTTTTATCAAGCTTTGCATATGAGTTAAATGAGTTTCCAATGGTGAGAGAATTTCAGGGTAAAAGATCAAGGTTTGAAATGGCAATACAGTATAGATAAACCTTTTAAGGTCACAGTTACTTCAGATCAAGCTTTACATTTGATGTTCATGGTGAGATGATGACACTTAAGGATGAGGATGACAGAGAATGACAACAAAGGTTGACAGGAAAGAGGATGACATGAGGTCACAGGTCAAGGTCACAAATGGCAGTATTAGAAAAACCTGGACACTCTTAGAGGTCACAATTTTCTCTTCAAACTTTTAATGTGAGTTGCCCATAAAGGGTCAAAGGCCAAGGTCACTCTAGACTTGATTTTAAACTTCTTTTTCTGAAAGTAGATTAGGACATGCAATTATAAGGGGATGCTATGTTTACATTGCCTTTATATTACTAAATAATGCACAGCAAACAAATGTTACATGTAATCTATTTTTGGTTTCTTTATAGATGTCTGCAGCTTCCAAGAAGCAACTAAGTCGATTTGAAGACGGCACTCATAACGAGACGTGGATGTGTAATGGATATTATGAATCTCTGTCCAGATTTGTCTCAGAAGTAAACCAACATTATATTATTATTAAAACGTTCCTTTGATGTTTCAAACTCTGACTCTGCACAGTTCCCATTTTCTGTTCCATTACCCCAATTCCAGTATCATGTTTCAAAGTATAGCAAATGCATGTGGAATCTATAAATGCTTTGTCAAATTCATTCATAAAATACCATACTTATACTTAAAATGTTTCAGTGCATATTGGCTCTAATGTAAATGGGTAATTATCATAGTAATTTTAAAATTGTTCGCCCCCCCCCCCCCCCCCCCCCCCCCCCAAAAAAATGTTCCGCTATCCTATAATACAACATTACTGTCACAGACTTTCTTTACATCCAAATAATCTCTAACACAGACTCTAAGAATCGGCTGCTCTAATTACATCGCAGTTATTTTAGAGCAGCCGATTCTTAGAGTCTGTGTCAGAGATTATTTGGATGTAAAGAAAAGACAACTCTGCTTAGACAATGTTGATGTTTCCGTCCTTTCCTATGAGGATTGTAAACATGTATTTGTTTTCTCCTTATTCACCTGTTGGCGTTCATTCAGAAACTTTTTATTTATAGGTCTTGGGTTCTCGAGCAACGTCACAGGCGAATGAAACAGAACCACGTAAACCTGGAGGTACAATGGATGTATGACGTGCCACTGTACTATTCATAACAACAATGTGCTAGTCTACTGAAGTGACTTTTCAGTGCCAGAGTTAAGATAATACATTCCGAGACTGAATTATCTGTGATATTTCAAATCCATTTGTTCTGTACAGTGTTGCATCAACACATGTTATTGCATGACTATTTTTATGAAGCTCTGACTTACTTGATGGAGATTTAGCATACAGATTTTTCGTCCTCTCCGGGATTTAGTTCATGCTATGCAAGGTAATGTGAATGTGTTGTTAGTCCCTTTTTGTCAACATGTATTATTTTTCTATGATCACCCTTTGACATATCATGTGTAAACCCAGTCATCCCCGAACAAATGATGGTATTCATTATTACATGTATTTAGTTCAGGAAGGCTGTTCAAATTAAGCTAATGTACGTACATGAATGTTTTCTTATTTCATTTTGAAATACATGTACAATGAATATTAATACACAACTACAATTTAGAGACTACAGTAACATTTACACATAATATGTGTAACTATATTGATAGAAAATAAGGCATTTGTATAATAATTTCACTATTTTTAAAAGAGTTTGTTTCTTTTCTCCATTTTGATGAAAAAATCAATAACACCAAAATTAGGCTTGAGTATTGCAAGGTTCCCTACAATACGAAATAGTATCATGATACAGGGTTGCGATACGATAGTATTACGATACTTAAAACTTTTTACATGTATTTCTTTCATTATAAATTCTGAAGCTTATGTAATTTGTTTGGGATTTTTGTTCAGATTTAAAAACGTTTGTCTGATGTAGATGAAAGAATGATCTGATGCAGGGTGAAAGGGAATGATAGAAATTAAATTTGATGCTGTATTCCAAGGTTTTAGTTTATTTTAATGTCTCAAATAATTTCCAAAAAATAAAAAAAATAAAGTTATTATAAACATTGATTTGAAGCAGATATTTTTGTGGATGTCAAAAACTTTTTTGAACCTCCCTTTGTTCATAATGATAATGTTATCAAATTGCTTGGATGTTTATGGTAGACAAAGGTTCAATGAATGCAATTACTGATACTTGGTTATTTTTCTTACGGTGGTTTTACACTTATTGTTCTATGCACATGGAATGAATTGAGTTTTCAGGGATTTATTAATTTATCCGTAGAACGAAAATTGTAGATTATACATGCATGTATATAATACAACAAGAAGACATTGTGTCCTATTGAAGCTTTGTATGATTGGAAATTTTAGTTTGTGTTTGACATTGTTTATTTCTTAATTTACTCATTAGTTTAATTTTAAAGTATTTTAAATATCCATTTGTGTTTTCAAGTGCCCTTTATTTCATATTCATCAATTTCCATATAATACACCTACAATGTACTTGTGACAGTTCTAAGCCTTTATTTTATATGTAAATCACATCACATTATTTGGATTTTTTGTTCATTGTGACGTCATATTTGATCACACCTTCTTCATGCATTGTCATATTTCCTATTGTGATGTCACTGTAGAAATATCGCCAATTTGTGCGATGTCTGGTGTCCGACAGGATTACTAGAATAAAATGAGCTACATGTACAACTTGCTCACAAGGAAATAAGCAGAAGTAAATAGTGTTCTTATGTGGAAGTTTCTTCATGTATTGACATAGTAATGCCAAAATGCCTGTATTTTCCTGATGTTAGCATTATTTATTTAAATGTCACATGTCTGCAAGAACCTCTGAAATAAAAAAAAAAATACCCGATAGATGTTTGTATTGACTATATCATGAGTTTGTAACTGTAAAGCGCAAGACAAATTTAATTCCTTATGAAAAGACTTGACATATTATACCAAATTTGACATTTGATCTACTTTTTATCCCCTCTGCAACAGATAATCCCATCCCCAATAGATTATCCCCTCACAACTCTGTTGCGGAGGGGATATAGCATTGCTGCCTTGCTTCTGTGTGCTTGTGTGTCCAGATTCTTGTGAATAGAAAAGAAGACAAAGAGATTGTAACAGTATCACCAAACCTTCCTCAAATGTTCCCTTTGGGGAGATGATGAACCTTTATTGATTTTTAAGGTCATGTTTACTGTGGAGATAGCCTCAAAATTCGTGTAAACAGCATAAAAGACAAAGGAATCACCATTAGACCACAAAACCTTCCACAAATGTTCCCCATGGGGAGAGGATGAACCCTATTGATATTCAAGGTCAAGGTAGAAATAGGCTTCAAATTGTCGTGAACAGCATAGAAGACAAAGCAATAATCCTAGGATCACCAAACCTTTCATGAAAGTATTTGATTTTCAAGGTCAAGAATCAAGGTCACTTTGGACTTTATTTCAAAATCCTTTTCTGATAGAATAGAACATGCCATTGTGAGGGGATACTAGCCTCGCATTGCCTTTATTCATATTTGTGTGTGCACATTGTGACAAGACCTTTCAGTTGGTACCAGATTTTGACCCCTTCTTTAACTATTCCAGATTATCTATGATATTGTGCATGTACTACATGTAGTAATTTTGCTGATATATAGAGGAATCAGTGTTTCACAAGCACTATTTTGTTTCAGGATGGTTTCAAATTAAGAGGGATTTTTTATAAACATAATTTCTTATGACAAATTTTACTTTTTGATTCAAACAGTTTAAAGTAGGTCGAACTTCGAAATCAAGGTCAAACATTTTGGTATCCACAGAAAGGTCTTGTTACAAGGAATACACATGTGAAAACCAAGGAAAGGTACTATCACAAAGAATACACATTAAATATTTATGAATATGAAAGCCCTATCACTTACCATTTAAAAGTTATGCCCAAGGTTAAAGTTTTTGTGACTGATAGACAAACCGGTTTAATGTCCCCACACTTTCTCGAAAGCGGGGGACAATAATACTAGTCGCTGTTGGCAGTTCTGTATTTGTTAATATTGTCAAGAGTAATGTAAAAAGAAACCAGAAGTGCCAGAGTAATGTTAAAAGAAACCAGAAGTGCCGTAAAGGATGAATAACCCTGCTGTGCTGTTGGCCAAGACTCAAGTCAACTGGCATGAGCAAACATGCATTACATGTACTGTATAACAGGACAACATGCATTATAAATAGAGTATTCTCTGCATAACAGGACAACATGCATTCATAAATAGATTAATCTCTGCATAACAGGACAACATGCATTCATAAATAGATTATTCTTTGCAAACCCGTAAGAATCAGTCCTTTCGAAAGTTTCACTGAATTTACTGTAACGGGTATCAATGCTCTTCTGAATCCCTTAGGTAGACGAGTGTTGTTCCCGGCTTTTATGCCATTCTCAATCTACACCTTTGTGTACTCATTTGTGTATTTGCTCCGATACAAAATTGCTATGGATGATTGTTTTACACAATCAAAGAATGAAGTGATATAAAGGTGTCACAAGAAATAGAATTCATTTCACACAATGCATCTCAAGATGTATTGGTGATCTTTGATGTTTCCAAGAAAATCAAACTTCCAAACATTTACCATGTACTACTCCAAGATTCTAAAACCAGATAGAGGCCTGGCCTATGAATAAAGAGAACAAGCTCTTGATTGCCAAGTGATATATGTCCTGTACCAGCATGAATCCAAGTCCTGCAACTTCCTTCAAACAAAACTGAACTTGATCTGTACTACGGTTCTCAAAATCTAATTACTCCAGTGCACTATGACCTTGACCTTTTTACCTCGATGTCATTAGATACCCTTTGGTCCTTAGCATTAAGTCTGTGAAATATTGAAATCCATCAAAGAAGTGAAAAGAATTTGCGCGGACAAGATTTTTCAATCCGTAAGTATTGTGACCTTGTCCTCTGACCTATGACCTTGGATCAAAGTCATGATTCATCCTTGGGTCCTGGGAAACCATTCTGTGAAATATTATCCATGCAGGCAGTGAAAAATTATGGTAAGGACATATTATTTCAAACCATTTGTACTGCATGACCTTGACTTTTGATCAAGGTCATGAAACATCCTTATGATTTCGTGAAATATTACCCCTACAGTAATTGAAAAATAATGGTAAGGACAAAATATTTCAATTCACATGACATGACACGGCCTTGGGCAACAATTCTGTGAAAAAAAGAAAACAACAAAACAAAAGTTCATATAGTTTGTGTATGAAATACCAAAAGATAAAAAAAACAATACCCACAGATGAAATTATTAAAATTTATACATGTATAACTTAAACATATCACACATCAGAATAAATCAACATACAATGAAACCTCTCACAGAATCATATAATCCATATTCAAGCATACATCACATTCACTACAGATTCACCACAGTGCTATTATTAGGTTACATTCACATTTTCTGCCTCTTCCCGTGCTAATTTGGCTTTTTCCAGAATTTCTTTGGCTTCCTCTACACGTTGAGCCCTATATTTTCTGTGTCGTATGTCTGTTTTACTAACACCAGTCCTTCTATATTCTGCTCTAGTATCTAGATATTGTTCTTTACACTTCTCAAAGAATTCAGGGTCATTTTTCCTGTAAGAAAAATTATGAAAGAAATATAAGATAATTTTTATGCTGAAAAGCCCTAACCCTTATAGTTAAATAGAAATGGCTATAGCTGAAGTTTCTGCAAGAGTAGGCCAAAGTCCAAGATTGAGGTCAAGTAAAATGTCTAACACCAAATAGATGTAAAAGCTCTAATCATGAGGAATATACATTTGTAGTATAAAAGTCCTTACCTTGTAGTTAAGGACAAGTTTTCGTACATGTGGAAGTCAATGCATGTTCTACAGACATTATTCAATGTAAGCTTTATCAAAATCCCAGTCAGATACATGTAATTTGATATAAAATATTATGCCGTGATTTGAACAGAAACTACATGTATTAGAGGTCATAGTTATCATTGCTCAACTGTCCTTTATGAAGTAAGGAAACTCTACCTTTAAAACTTATCTACAAAACAAAAGATTTTACACTTAGAATCAAACAAATTATATATTAAGTTTTGACTTTTGTATTCTCCCCATGTAATTACACTAGTAAAGAATGAAATATACATATGAAAGGTTTATGTAACTTTGTATTTTTCAAAGCTATACGCAAGGTATAAAGTTACAACAAAATCTTTGATAGATACATGTAGTAAGAACTATATCATCACAAACATATTTTAATGATGTTTAATATCCCCTACCATTTCAGCAAACAGTTGTTATAAATATTTTTCTCTTCAACACATTTCCAGAATACACCCAAACCAGCATTTGATGCACAGTCTGCAAAACCTGTAAATAAATTGTTCACATAGAATACCAAAGCAATCAGGAGAAGATAAAAAAAGAATAAAACCTAAGCGTAGCATCCCCTCGATGGCATGAGGACCTATCTAGTCTGTATACAAAGATTCTTACCACTTCTCATCTGTAACCTTGACCTTTGACCTTGAAAACCAATACAGTTCTTCCTCTTGTCACAAGCAATATGTGTGTGAAGTTTGGATAAGATCCAGTCAAAACTGTGCCCTCTAAAGCTGTATACATGTACAAGAATTTACCATTTCTAATCTGTGACTTTGACCAATGACCTTGATAATCTATAGGGTTGTTTCTCTTGTCATGAGTAATAAGTGTATGAAGATTGGTTATGATCCAATCAAAGCTGTGCCCTCTAGGCTGTATACCAGGATTCAACCATTTCCAATCTGTGACCTTGACCTTTGACCCATGACTTTGAAAATCAATAGGGTTCGACCTCTTGACATAAGCAATAAGTTAATGAAGTTTGATCAAGATACCATTGAAACTATGCCCTCTATGCTGTATACAAGTATTTTGACCTTTTCCAATCTGTGACCTTGACCTATGATCTTGAAAATCTATAGGGTTCTTCCTCGTCATTAGCAATCAGTGTATGAAGTGTATGAAGTATGCTTAAGATTCAGTGTATGAAGTATGCTTAAGATTCAATCAAAACTGCACCCAATAGGCTGTATACAAGTATTTTGACCTTTTCCAATCTGTGACCTTGATCTTCCACTTATGACCTTGAAATCAATAGGGTTCTTTCTCATGTTATAAGTTATCAGTGTATGAAATTTGGTTAAGATCCAAACAAAACTGCACCCTCTAGGCTGTATACAAGTATCTAATAAAAAAAAATGACCTTTTCAAATCTGTGACCTTGACCTTGGACCTTGAAAATCAAAAGGGTTCTTCCTCTTGTCATAACCTATCAGTGTATGAAGTTTGGTTAAGATCCAATCAAAACATGCACACACTCGCTTACACACGAACGACTGCGTTACTATATCTCCCTGCAACTATGTTGCAAAGGGAAAGTAATTTTGTGTTTCAGTACACTGCCTACACCAGAAACAAAATAAGAAATTTCACAAATGCTATAATCCTTAGTTAAAAATTAAAACAACAGTTCCAATTTCCTGAAAGTATATACTAGAGCAAGCTGAATCTCAAGTTCTAGTATAAATCTCAAGAGCAATATAATTTAAATTTAGCTACATCTTTATTCTAAATACTACATCAAATCGAGAATCAGGTCCTAAAGAGCAACATATATTAAGATTTAGCTTTCTCACTACCAATACATAGAGTTATAGCATTTAGAAAGCTAAATCTTAATAGATTGCCTCAAGAAGACAAGCAAAGTAAATGGTTGGAGGCAAAAACATCAAGCTGCATCTTCTTTATTTCTTACCTTTCATCTCTTCATGACATACTTTCTGTGATTCCCGTCTGACCACATCTCCTACCAAGAACTGTAACTCTGCCTTCCTCAGGCTCCTGTCCTCTGGGTCACCTGTAATATAGTAAAAATTACGAAATCATACTCAGCAATAGCTAATACCAAGTCATGGATGAAGCAAATCATGTCTATAAAAAGATTTCCCTACCAGTAATGTCAATGATCAACTAGTAATGTCAATGATCAGGTCATTGACATTTTAAAGAACGTAACAATGATGTAACCTATTGGCTTTAATTAATAATTATCCCTTTTTAGATTCTGGCACAGACCTAATTATCATGCTGACATTAACTGATTGCCCCTACCTTGAGAGTGTAATAGTATTAACAACAGCATAGTAAATAGACACGTAGAAGAATCCAAGCGAGATTACAAGTAACAAGGCTACAGTCCACACTGCTCACTTCAGAAATCGTAAAATCTAAGTTTTCTCTACTTTGTTGGCATATTTTCCAACTAAAATTTATATAGAGTGATATATATCTTAAACTTTCATAACTAATGTTGTATGTAATTTGTCTGTACGACCAATACTATGCTCACAGTTAAAAATAATAGTTTTAGATGGGGAGATTTCTACATAAATTTTATTGTGACTTCATCAACATTCTCCATGATAGACTTAGGTGTTAAACGCACAGGCACAAGATTCCTAGAGAGAATCGCAACCTTTTGCTTGTGTCATTATGACTAAAATTACCCCCCCCCCAAAAAAAATACAGGTCAATAAAGTTCATTTTATTGTAAGATATGTAAAGCATTTATTTAAATTGTAATACTGCATAATCATGATAATGTAGCACGTATACATGTGTAAAATTTTAGGATTAATTATTAAAGCCGGACTTCCACAGTCGCGAATGTAGAGGAGAATGAGCTACGATCAGAGGCGAATGAACAATTGTGTCACATTCTTGTCAGTTCTCATGAAGTATCTCTTGGCGCGATAGGCACACGATAGCGCCGCGAATGCGACAAGAATATGTTATGCGTCTGCTACGATAGTGAGGCGAGTGTGATAAGAATAGAGAAGAATGAGACACGAATGTGCCACGATAAAAAGACACAGAGGCGAATGAGAGGCGAATGCAGGAGATTGAGACACGACCTTAACCCGATAGCGCTGCGATGCAGGAGATTGAGACACGACTTAAACCCGACAGCGCTGTGATCATGACAAGAATGTGACAAGAACAAAATCAAAATCATTTGACATATCCAAGAACATCAATACCCTTTGTTGACTTTGATCTCTTTCCAGGTTGTTTTCTCTTGAAAGGCATTGTCAAAGTTTTCAAAACATTGATCCGCACACTTTTACATCAACTCTGAGATAATTATTATTGTCACTGTAGTGTGTGTATCTAGTACTATCGTGTCACTATTGTGTCAAGATCGTGGCTGAATCGCGTTGATTTTTTCATTCGTGTCAGATTCTTGGCGCATTCGCATCACATACATGTCAGATTCTTTCTTGTCGGGACTCTATCGTGGCTCATTCTTCTGCACTTTTGGAACAAGAATGCATGCGAATGTGAGGAGAACGCGCCGCAAATGGAGGATAATGGAAGGCAAATGCGCTGCGCATGTGCCGCGAGTGTGAGGCGAATAAGAAATCAGACGCGAATGTTTTAAACAGTTTGATTCTTTGAAGCATTCGCGTCGGTGCCATGAACAGAGGAGAATGCAGGAGAACATGACACATTAGTGACACGATGAGATGAGAATGACCATTAAACAAAATCACCTAATCGTAGCTCTATCGCCTCTGCATTCGTGACAGTGGAAGCCTGGCCTTATCAAGGCCTGAAGGTTCATAGTTGAATTTGCTAGGCTAGATATATTTTTATTTAGTTATTGCTATACCAGGTCCATGATGAAGATTTTGTGTGAAATGAACTCTACAATTCACTGCTTCAATTGTTTTAAACACTATAAAAACTCTCTGTGTTTACAATCGTTTTCCCGTAGACGTTCCCGTAATAATCCAAGCCCAGGTCATTAAAACAACATGAAAGTGGCTAATTACTTCCAATATCACTGAACAAACAACCCAATTTACCTGTAACTGCAATTTAAAGTTCCAAGTAATAGACGGGACCAAATCGCAGTGATTTTTTTACCTTTTTTAAAAGCCACCTGTACCTTTTCATTTGGGAAAATATGCAACATTTTGGAACAAATTGGGAAAATCTAGAAACAAAATTTCTTTAAAGAAATGCTCAAATTATTCAGGAAAGTGAAAGAGTTCACAAAATTTACAAAGGTAACACCCCCCTTAACTGTTGAGAAGTAAAGCCATTTGTATGATGCTTCATACCTTTGGGGTACCAATTTACGATTGTAAGGAACTGGGATAAGACTGCCATCAGAATCCAATTCGGACGTGTTATCTGTTGCCCACATTTGAGATGTCCTTGACTTCTTTATCAGAAACAGAGGCCTGTTCGGTTCGAGAACTGACGCTGTCTGTACGTGACTTCATTTTCATCAGCTATTACGGGAGTGTTACCAGTACATTGCAATCCTTTTAAAAAATGGATCGATTTTTGGTAGATCTCTTGTATCTTTTTTATTTTTGGTAGTTTTTTGACATAGTACCTCCCGTCCCCGTAGCATCCATCAACAAGTAATAAATTGTTGATTTCATTGCGTCAGAGCCACCAAACGCTTAAGAGATTTCTATTACTTTTGTGCAGGTTTCATGTCAAATTCAATTCAATCTTGAAAACAATTTTGACCTCCATATATTGGGAAAATATGGGCTGATTTTTGGGAAAATAAAGCTGCATCGATTTTTACGAGGGGAAGCCACCGATATTCGGAGGTAAATGGGGCCCAAAAAAATCACTGAATCGGAATCGGATGATTCCCGGGTCAGCAACAAAAAATCGGGTGAAAGACATGACCCGCGAGGGTGATCAAAAATACTCGGGTCAAAGGGTAAAAAAGCAGGGCTGACCCACCGAAATCCGGTCAGTTGACAGCTGTCTAAACACCATCCCCCCTACTTACCCCCTCAATATTGCAAGTTTCAAAAGGATTTCTGCATGAAACTGCATGTCAGTATTTTCTTCAGAAATTTTTCTTCACAATCGTAACCTACTTATCATTGATTAATCGTGCATTTAGCCAAAATTAATCCAAATACTTGAAATGGAGTCAAAACCTACTGTAGATAAATTGAGTCGTCATCCTTGCCACTAATGGTAAAGTGTAGGTTACTTTCGACTCGATTTTAAACATGGAAGCTGTCTTGCCTCAGAGAAAGGTAAAGAGAAGAGAAATGGGCGGAAATTTTTCTGGGGCCTGTATATATATATATGTACATCACGATGTCACGCTAAAATTAAAATTTTAAAAATCCCTATCTAAAACTGTTTTTTGTCACTCACAGTCACTTTAGTATTAATCGTACTGTACTATATACATTTTAAACTCGAAATTTGCCGACTAAGAAGAGAAAACTTCGATTTTCGGATTTCTGAAGTCAGATGCGCGGAGCTAAACAAGAACCCCCCCCCCCCCCCTCCCCCACACCAAATAAATTCCATCCATTTCCAGAATTCGAATAGAGATTAACCCTCATTGAGTATTTAAAAACTTTCTACGTCTGGTTATAAGTAAGTACAAAGTAAATAATTTACAGCCTAACCATTTTCAGCTGCATGTGCGTGTGATTTTGGTCAGAGGAAATTCTAAAACGACCCCTTATGCAACATTTATAATTTGTACAGAGATAATGAATTTTACCAAGCCCCATGGGTCCTGCTGTCATGTCCATTCGAAAGAGACTGGACGCTTTCTTACTGTCATTGTCATTCTGTTTGTCGCTCATTCTGCATTGATAAGTCTGCAAAGCAACTACTAGAGTTATCTTTCTTGAAAGACAGACCAATGAAAAAGGGAAGGGGGGGGGGGGGGTTAAACATTATTTGATAAATATTTTATGATTGGGAGTTCCGACTTAAAAAAAAAATCTAAGTTTAAACCATTTTTATGCTCTTTAAAATTATATTTAAAGTCTTTTTTTTTTCCAATATTCTAATGTACTGATGTACACGTTTGGGGATAATTTTATTTTTTGCAAAAATTTACAGAAAAATCACAGAAATTAAAGAAGTTCTCTACTCGTGGGTATTTTCACTTACATTTACTCGGACAAACTCAAATTTCAAAGTATTGGTAGTGCCATAGAAATATATTGTCTTGTTCATCCATGAAACAACGATTTATAAGCCCATATCCACAAGCTAGCGATTTAACACAGAACTAGTCTGCAACTTCCGCCGAAATTGAAAGTACAAATTCGTGACGTCAGAAGTGTGTATACACTACACATTCACACGATGACGTAATGTAAAATATAGTACACGTGTCTCCTTGTTTATATGGTAAATTTATACTTATTTTTCGGTTTAACCATTTTCAAAGTAAATTAGACTTCAGTGTTCTAAAAGACCTGTACATATTCATTGACGGATCCATCAAGGTGGAGGGAGGGGGAGGGGGGTTCTTCCCAATACCTGGTAAGACTGACATGGACACGGAAAATATGAAATAATGAAGGCAGGGTGAGATATCGAAACTTTAAAGGATATGAAATCTAAAGTAAAGCCTTTCCTAGCTGTCTAGATGGGATATCAAATTGATATTCTAATCAGCTTATAGGCTTGGGGGGGGGGGGGGGGGGGGGGCAAATGTATTAGGAAGAGTATGAATGATTAAAATTAATGTCATTAAATTGACGACACATTTTTTGCCGTTTCAGGTAATATAAAATTTATTTTCTGATGTTATATATAAGTTATGAACTTCAAGATAAAAAAAATTAAATGATATGGGTCGACAAAAAATTAAATGATATGGCCTGGTTCCAAAGTTGTCTGCTAGCTCCGCTCAGCGCGGATTTCAGGAAAAAAACTGACTTTCTTGAAATTCAACACCGGGAGAAGTGATCATGTAATGAATATCGAATAAAATGAAATTATAATCGTCTCAGAATTAAACAGAAAGTAACGAACGTTCTTCGTCAACATTAAATAATCGAGTATCTCAGTACGAGAGAGAGAGAGAGAGAGAGAGAGAGAGAGAGAGAGAGAGACATTTTCATTTCCGAGTTATATTACAAGAATTCAAGACAGACTTACTTTATTAATAATACTATCTCCGCTCCAAAAGAATATGATCACCGTGTTGCCCAGAACAATAAGAAAATAGATACCCGGAATACATATACAAATATTTGATATGGTATCTTGTTTATGATTATCAAATATATTTTTTTCGAAATTCAGTCGCAACTCCTTCCGCAGTTAAAATTAACATTCCCATCCCAATCTATCGAAACATTTATAAACATGTAACAGGTCATGCTCTGCATATTGAAACTGAAGTTCTTGCGTATTTCGATGTTCCACGTACACGGATCCGTTTCATGAAACATTTTATGGACTTTTATTTGTTTATATTCATTAAAAAATTTTGTTTTACACATCAAGAATCATCATACATCGTACGTATCGTTATTTATGAGGGGGGGGGGGGGGTGTCTGGAGACAAGAGTTATGTCTGGAAATTCGGGCGGGAGGGGGATGTTAATATTTTTCTTTAACAATTGTTGCATACTGACTTTTTTGTCGGAACTTGGGGCCTGTATATATGTAAAAAAAAATCTAGCTTGTATCTTTCCCTCTTTCTTTTTTCCCCGCTCACACAAATAAGTACATGTACATTGAACATGTCGATGACTTACATGTATATGCCAGGGAAATTATAGAATTTTGAAAATAGGATACCCTCCACCCGAACAAAACCATCTACAAGCGTAATCTAGACGGTTAGGACGTCAGGTCCCTTTGGATTTGCCAAAAATGCAGATTTTTTCTTTGTCAAAGTTTTACTAGTATGTATTTTTTTCCCGAAATAGACGACTTACCCCCCCCCCCCCTTTCTTTCTGGGGGGAAGGGAAGGATAGATTTCACAAAGATTTTTTAAATCTATATATGCCTTAGAATCCCTTTCCGAGATAAACTTTAGGATTCTGGAAGTCGTTTAAAATATATCAACACATGTACATGTACGTACGTATATAAATAAATTATGTACATTAGTTGAGCCTTTAAAAGTTTTAATGTAAATATTTAGGTTTCATTATTAAATGCTCTTTTATCATATTTATCACTCATACACTCTCATTTGATATGTCCTTTATTTTGGCATTTATAAGGGTACATTAGTACATGTATCCACAACATGCATGTACGTGGTTCCCTTTTACACACTTCTGACGTACTTCCGGTGTGTACAGCTATTTTAAGAAATTAGAAAATGTGGTAAAATATAAATTGGTCTATATCAGCTCTGAAAGAGATTACATGATGGGGAAATTTCTTGTTGGAATTTAGTTTGATATGAACTGTAATATACATGAAAATCTCCACGACTAGAGAACTTCTTTAAACAGAAATCTTCCTTAACTTCTTATTTTGAAATGTATGATTGTTTATTGTTGATTTACAATAACTTTAAAGTCTCCAGTACGTGTTGTTTAGTAATTTCATTGCAAAATCTCTTTATGACCCCCCCCCCCCCAAAAAAAAACCCCAGTTTTATTTCTCACTTTTACTACTTTGATTCATCTTAAACCATTGTGGTTAAGATCTTGTGTAGCTTGTTAAACTTTTTCGGATAAAACATGTATAATACTTATAACTACTAGCATTTCTGAATTTAAACATAATTTCATAAGATTTTTTTTTCGAGGGGGGGGGGGGGTAATGTAATGCATATTCAAACAAAAATTGCTTAGTTTTGGAGATAATTTATTATCTATTTATATAATATTATTATTGAAACATGATAATTAATATTTTAATTACACTCAGTAATGGGAAAAATTCCTATTTTGAATCCTTAATTAAAATGTACAAGAAATATAACAGATTTCAGGTAAAAAGTAATAAATTCATTATTTTGGCTATTATCATATATTTCTAGCCATTCTCATAATAAAAATCAAAAATTTTACCAAATGACTCTTTAAGAAATATAAAATGCTATGATGAACAAATTAATCTAAGTTTTTGGACAAAATATGATTTTTTCTGTGTGTAACAAAATTATCTTTTATTAGAAAATAATTACTATAGCTTTAATTGTTAGGATGATATTTAATGTTATGAACAAAAAAGATTTCAATGATATTTTGGAACAAACAATTCTAATTTGTGTACAAACTTACTCACTTAAGGTTCATAAAGAAAATATTACTCTTTTATATATAATTCATTTCTTCTCTAAAACTGAAATAGGAAAGCTATGCGCTTATACAATAGGATATATGCGGTCAAATGAAATTCAAGAGCCAGAAAAAAAAACTTGGGAGTAGAATGTTTATTTAAAAAAAAAGTGTTTGTGAAACACTAATGCCCCGTTTGCATCTTTGTCGGTAATACAGCTGAAAAGTAGTTCACATTTTGTGGTCAAGGTCACAAAATCAAATTTGGTATCCATGGAAAGGTCTTGCCACAAGAAACTCATATGTGAAATATGAAAGCCCTATCACTTACCATTCAAAAGTCATGGCTAAAGTTTAGATTTTCAAAAGTAGGTCAGATTCCAAGGTCAAGGTCATAAAGTTTGGTATCCATTGAAAGGTCTTGTCACAAGAAATAAACATGTGAAATATGAAAGCCATATCACTTATCAGTAAAAAGTTATGGCCAAGGTTAAAGTTTTTCAAAAGTAGGTCAAACTCCAAGGTCAAGGTCACAAGGTCAAAAATTTTGGTATCCATGGAAAGGTTTTGTCACAAGGAATACACACGAGAAATATGAAAGCCCTATCACTTTCCATTAAAAAGTTATGGCCAAGGTTAAGTCTTTCTTTTACAGGCTTTCATATTTCACAGGTGTATTCCTTGTGACAAGACCTTTCCATGGATTCCAAACTTAATGACCTTGACCTTGGAATCTGACCTACTTTTGAAAATCTAAACTTTAGCCATGACGTTTGAAAGGTAAGTGATAGGGCTTTCATATTTCACATGACTTTCTTGTGGCAAGACCTTTCCATGGATACCAAATTTGATCTTGTGACTTTGTCAAACTCCAAGGTCAAGGTCACAAGGTAAAAAATTTTGGTATCCATGGAAAGGTCTTGTCAAAAGGAATACACATGTGAAATATGAAAGCCCTATCACTTACCATTCAAAAGTTATAGCCAAGGTTAAAGTTTTTCAAAAGTAGGTCAAACTCCAATGTCAAGGTCACAAGAACAAATTTGGTATCCATGGAAAGGTCTTGTCACAAGGAATACACATGTGAAATATGAAAGCCCTACCACTTACATGTACCATTCAAAAGTTATGGCCAAGGTTAAAGTTTTTGCGGACAAACAGACAGACTGACGGACAGACCAAAAACTATATGCTCCCGAATCTTCGATTACGGGGGCATAAAAATATGTAATCGTTTTCAAATCATACAGAGACGTGTTTTGAAGTGTATCATAGTTTGCCCTTGTAAGTTATATATACATGTATTTCTAAGTACCCTTAGCTTAATTGTTCAATATTTTGGAGCAATAAGTATGATCATAGATTGAACTAAATGTAAGGACACAGGCTCTACAAAGCAACTTTCTTGGAGCCTAATATTCTCCTGAGCAGAGGAAACTATGGTCAATGGTTTCATGTACACTAGAAAGATCATAAACACTATTTTATTATTGACAAGACATTTTCATGCAAGATATGTATGTTACATGAAAATGCAGGGAACAAAATTTTCTTCTTTATACAGACATAGAACATTTTGCAAGTGAATAAGAATAGAAAAGGGAATCGAAAAACAATCTTTATTCGGAGATACTATTATTCTTCTCCAGTTCTGCTCGTACCCTGTGAGACGGCCTATGTGAGACACACAAGTTGTCTCAAAGGCTCCAATTGACCAAAGGTAAAAGAGAATCTTATTGTGACATTACAGTGTCGTCAGAAAACATGGCGTTAGAGGGCATGAAACGTTGTTTGAATTCCCTTTTTTCTTGTTTCATGGAAGAAGAAATACATTTCATTACTTTCTACTGAATGAGACATTAAAATTTACACTCATGACGGAAATTTTCCTCACTCGTGTAAATTTTTATGTCTCACTCAGTAGATCGTGTTAGAATCGATTATTCTCATAGGAATGTCCAACAGAGGTACTTTTCTAGAATTTAGTTCTCCATGGAATCAGAGTGAGCAGCCGGTGTTTATAATGGTCTTATAAGTGTTACTCCAGAAAATAACTTAAACACTGCATTCTCACATGCCTTAAGGATCTGTTTATCTGCCTCCATAAAGTCTCAGCTAAATATTCTCTATAAACCCAAAGTTTGAGGTCCCTCTAACAATGCCTGGCATGTTAGCATTGGAGGATAGGAGTGTAAAATATGAACAACCTATACTGTGCAATGCAAGAAAAATATAATGCTTTCAAACCTTTTACTCAGATAATCATTACAGGTAAAAAAAAAGTTCAAGATGGTCAATATTAGTCTGAAATAATTGTTACACAAATACCTTGTACCGACTTCAAGAGAAATCTGCTTTCAGAGCTACTCATTCAAATACCCATTTCAAGGTCCAAGTTCAAGGCGCCAATATTAATGTAAAATGTCTTGGTATCAGAATGTACATCTTGTTATGGTTGATGTTTGTGTATGTATTCTTCTTCAGTTTTGTTCGTACCCTGTGAGACAGCCTATGTGAGACACATAAGTTGTCTCAAAGGCTCCAATTGACCAATGATAAAAGAGAATCTTATTGTGACATCACAGTAACATCGTCAGAAAACATGGCGTTAGAGGGCATGAAAGGTTGTTTGAATTCACTTTTTTCTTCTGTTTCATGGAAGAAGAAATAGATCCTTTCATTTTCTACTGAGTGAGACATAAAAAATTACACTGATGGAAGTTTTTCATCTTTTCCCTCGTTCAGCTACGCTCCACTCGGGAGATGAAATTTCCGTCACTAGTGTAAATTTTTAAGTCTCACTCAGTAGATCATGATAGAACCTATTATTCTCTGTACCAGCTTTGACAGATATTTGCTTTTGGTGTGTCTCAACCAAGTAATGTAACTATTCTAAGGTTAAATTCAAAGCATGATATTCTAGAAGAATAATAGTATTGACCAACTAACCAACCATCAATTGACCTACTAACCAACCTTCATGTTCTAGAAAAATGACATTGACCAACTAACCAACATTTGAATTTTAGAAAAATCATATTGACCCAATAATTCTTACAATGATCTTGCATTTCAACTGACCTAAACTTGAGAAGAGAAAATCCGGTATGCATTCCTGGTATTACCAAACTTATTTCTGGATGTAACAAATTATTTATCTTAAACATTTGTTCAAAACAGTGAGTTGACATATAGTGTTTATTTTCTTTTTTAATGGTTTTACTTCTCATTACTTTAACAAATCCGTAACAACATGTATCATTTCTTTGACTTGGCTTTATGTGCCTTATTATACTGATGTCTCTGATTAACTTTCTGTCTATGTTTTTGCACAGCTTGTTTGTGAGCCTTTATCTTTCTGGCTTTCAGTATCTGCTCAGGCCTTTTAAGTTCACGTTTTCCTTTTCCTTTCTTGAATTTCCTTTTCCCTTTGCCTTGATGGGTTTCCTCTCCAGGATCCTCTTTGTTCTTTGTATGCCCTACAATTAGATATAATTCCAATTAACAACAACAAAATCTTAAGGGGGTCAGATTTGACAATTTTCACAAGCGGAAACCCTAAAGATCTACAGTGGAGGGGGGGAGGGAGGGAGAGGGCAATTTTTTTCACGATTGTATTATTATCGCGGAAAATAACCCCAAACAAAAATTACAACCAGTATAAAAGATTAAAGGGAATACTCCTGATTTTGTCAAAATTACCCTCATGCGTACTGTTTCAATTATTATTTTGTGAAAATTTCCCCCAGCAAAACATAAACCATGTTTACAGTATTTTTGAGGCCAAATTCAAGATTTATGATCCAGGAAGTGTAATTCTCCTTAAAAGTGGACAAAAATCAGGACTTTTTGTTTGTTCAAGCAGTGTTCCCGCTAGGCCAAAATAGAAGGGCGCCGCGCCCATGATGCCCTTCCTTGCGCCCTTGGTGCTCTCCCTTGCGCCCTTGATGCCCTTTTGTTGCGCCCTTGATGCCCTTTTGTTGCGCCCTTGATGCCCTTTTGTTACGCCCTTGATGCCCTCCCGTTTTCCTCTTGTTGCCCTTCTTGATCTGCCCTTCAAGTTTCGATTATGTTGTCCGTGTGCGGTAATTAATGTATTACCGTCTTAAATATGTACCTTGCTTAATTGAATTGTTTGTACAATCATTTAGCACCTTTACGAGTAGTACAAACGACTGCCTAATTAAGACGTTTTGATTAAAAACGCTGGTATACTTGTACAACCGGAAGATAGGTTTTATCGATCGCTCGAGAGATTTATTTCTAAAACAAATTGACCGCACAGTGCACAACAACTAACAGCATGACTTCCAGAAAACGTTAGCAAAGATTGAGAATGAAAAGTCAAAAATTGCAAGGCAATCTATAACTTTTTTTGCGCCAATAAAGCCTCGAGTTGTTAACAACGGCTCGCGACATAAATACACATGAATCCGCCTTGATGAATTTATACTATTTCATTTCTGATGATTATGATGACATTTTACACGTACAATGTACTATGCATTTCCGTCTCAAAACTTTAATTCCCGAGCTAAAACGGACAACTATGATATACGAGTATTCTCGTGGGTCCGTTTAGAAGTTGGCGATAACTTTATCTATTGTCTTCTTGGTCTATTTTTATTTACCTATTTCTAGTGCACTAAATGCGTGTAGAACCAATGTCTTTTGACCGCAGAAATTGCTCTCACAAAACACGTACCGACGTAATTCACGGTCTATCGGCGTCAATACTTTCTAGATATTCAATATACAAAATAATCACGACCATAAATAGATAAGTACGCAAAAGAAAGAATATACACTAACATAGACGCACATACATTGTTACGAAGATGACTACCGCATTCTCCAAAAACTTTGGAATTTTATAAAACGGAAAACCAAGGTCGCTGGTCTAGTTGTACAGTGGACAGGGGATGAAAGCAAGTACATTATTACAGACTGAAACAATAAAACTTGTGAAATTTTGATTTTGTACTTTAATTTGGTTATTGAAGATGCACTGCAAAAGAAATAAAGTGCCTTATTTGTAAGAAAAAAAGCTAATGCCTTGTAAAATATACTCTCCTTTGACTACATAATGAAAACATTTGCCCTCCCTTGCTTACCGCGTGCCTATAAATGTGCCCACCCTTGCCCCCCGCGCGTTCATGATGTGCCCTCTTTGGCCCATTGAACGCAGAAGTGCCCTACCTGGCACCCTGCCCTTTTTGTTTTCTAGCTGGATCACTGTCAAGGTAGTATTTTAAACTATGATGCAATATTTCCAAAATCAAACCATTAACATACATGTATCTTGACATGAATGATAACTCATGTTATTTTAATTTATAAAATAATCTATTTTTACCAGCACACATTTGTAAATAACAAACCCCAGGACAAATAACTCCACGATCAATGACTGATAGCCGGAATAAAAGCAGTAAGGTGATCTCTAAGCTGGTTTCTTGTACAGATATATTAACCAAAACTTACATTTCCTATTTCTGGTTCCTAGAACACTGAATTTTCCCGAATTTTGTAATGGTTTTGACTTCTTTGATTTGACCTTGACCTTGACATCGTCATCATCATCGTCACTTTTTTCATCATCATCTTCATCGGCTATATCCATCTTATTCTTCTCTCTCCATTCCTTGTAAGTAGAACTCAGTCAAGGAATTTATTGTAAAAAAAATTAAGTTATTTGGAGATGTTTTTGATTTCTGACACTGCGGGATAAATAAGATATGAATACTTGCATAGCTTTACACTACCATATCTATTTGCATGTGCTTAAAAATACATGTATAGAGCATTGAAATTTAATATGAGCATCTGAAATAGACATTTGAATTGCTCAGTTTTGAAAAAGCCCCTCTCCCAAACTTGTATATTCATGAATAATCCCTATACATATTCATGTAACTCTATTTGTCCAGTTTCGAATTCATTCTTGGATCAGAGTGGCACATTTTCCTGATATACAAGTATAGAATCTCAGATTAAAACCATACTGGATCAGTGCATTGATCTCAGATCATTAAAGGATATGCATGTGACTTGTACGATGCTGAGATAAGAGCTCCACTTTCTGTGCGAATCTTTTTCTTCTTGGCTTCGACATCACCAACATTGATAAATTTCTTCTTCTTTCTATCCCTGTAATTTACAGAACGCACAATTATATAATCCTAGCCTCCCAATTCCAACTATAGAAGCAAATTTCAAATACAACATGACAAGGGAAGATTTTGCTATACATACCATCGTACATGTGACTTGTTCCTGTTATTTACACGGTCATCTGCACCACTGACATCCAGTATAGCACCAGATGCCTCCTGGTCAAATCCTGATGTTAAACTTAGACTGAAAATGATGAGATAAGGTTATATATCAGAGTATAATTATTATACTATACATTACCTGAGAGTAAATGACTCAGCATAGCTACATAACAACAAGGTACAAGTTGTCTTCTTCACTTGTTGAGAAAACACAAACACTATTTCATACAATTTTGGCTGCCTGCTGGTTATTACCAAGTGTGAATTATGACTATATTTGAATAAGATAATGCATCAATATATCACTGCTTTCAAAAAATTTGTGACATAAAAATCATAGCATTTACGCTTTGAAATTAAATGAACAACTGTGTTACATGACGTCCTGTAGTGATGTCATTATTCTGCCTTTAATGTGTGTTTTATAACATTACATAAGAATGCGGGTAAGTATTGTTTGTACATGTACTTGAAATGATTTTCAGGCATATTAATTTCACCAATGAAATTATACAGTATGTTACAAATGAAGTCAATTAAAATGAAAAATTTCCCCATGACCTTTGTACCCCCTCCCCCAACTTTGTTTGCAGGGGGAATAATAAATATAGGGAAAGACTTAAGGACAGACAGATAACGGCATACAAGGGAATGTAAAATGATGATTTTAAGTTAATATTTTCTTACAGCAATCAAAAGCAAAATACACACACCCTCTCTCGGACTGAAAGTCTTTTGGTCTGTAATGAAGGAAGTTTTCTTCATCCCTTGTTGAAATTTTCTTCTTTTTCTTTGGCTCAAACACAAACTGCTGATGTTTCCTCTTTGACCCAATCACAACACTGAAGGCATTCTGTAATACAATGTACATACATTATCGAATGACAATTTTACTGAAGAAGTGTAAATATTGAGCACAATATTACAGTGATATGCATGTAGTATGATCTGCGTTGACTTTCATTTTAAAACACAAATGTATGGTAACTTGAGGTGTTTTATATACATGTACATGTATATAGAATGTTGCTATATGTATTTGAAGCTAGTAACAGGGATGATATAAACAAAACTTTACATATACATATAACATAAATTAAACAGAAAATTCATGAATAGGTACTTCACATTTTGTACTTTAGAATAACATGTATGTACATGTATTTTCCTCTCTAATACTATAGTATGATATAGAACTGTACCTTATTTGTTTGCAAGATATGAAGAAAACATAGTGTGGAAAATAGAAGTGATCCTACATGTAAGAAATTCTTCAAAGCATTTTTGAAGCAAACTTCAAGTAAAGGACAAATCAATATATAACCTCGAGATCATTTTCATCTGCGGTATTGAGGGTCGTTTCAGGCCGATCCTCATCCTGTGGTTTCTGACTAGCTAGATGATCCTCATAGTTCTGGTGCCGTTTCTCGATAACGTCCTGGTGCCACCTTCTTTTCTTCTTCATAATGTCAAATGCCTGTGTTTTTGCTGTTGTGTTCACTTCAAAGATGGTCTTGACAGGAAAAAGGTAAAAATGATCCATCTATTCTAACTTTCTAAGTGAAATACATGTATTTGTAACAAGTAACAGTATATTTTTACATTGCTAGATGATTTCACATGTTGAAAACCATCAACATTCACACAAGATGATCCAACAAACAATCAAAGTAGATAAATTAATTTAAATTTGACTTGTGATGAAAACCATTAACATCAACATGTAACATAAGATACACTGTATGTAGAAATTATTTTGTTATTTTGAAATGAACATCTTGAAATAAAGATTACAAGGTTTAGACATAAGGACAATGTCGTGGTCTAGTTGATAAGGCGTCAGGCCAGTGACCGAAAGGTTGCTGTTTCAAGCTTCACTAGGACCACAGATTGGTCGTCATATACTCTTCTACATGTATGTTCTGTGTTATATACTAAAAATATTGTCCCTGTCGGTGAATTAATTACATACTTGTAGTGTTTTACTTTTTTAAAGAATTACACATAAGTTTGAGCACTTACATTATTGGCTTTGTAGGATTTTAGTGCCTTCAGTAGGGACTGCCTCTCCTGCTCCTCATCACCACCTGCTAATACTGAAAATCATAAAAAAAAAAAAAAACTGTACCAATCAAGAATACAAATAATTTATATGAAAACTTTATTTAGCATACATAATACATGTATATATGCACAACCAATGTCATTCCCTTTGATGCAACTATTGATTCGAATGTGTTCCATTTCTGCATGTAAACGCTCATGGCGTCACAAAGTATAAGATCTAAAGATACATGCTGCAAAGGCTGTCCCAACCTGCAATTTGACCTGAATTTTAACGTCATCTTTTTACCTAGAAAAACGCGATATCAGAAAACAAGAATGTAACAGACAACTGTGGCGCATATACATGTATAAAGAATATATAAATGTCATAATTTGTGTTTTGTTACGGGAATGCAACACACAGCAAGTGCATTTATCACATGAAGTGCACTATCATGAATTTCATGTACAATAAATGTTGCATACTCATAACATAACACAAATTAAGAAACTTATTCTCTATATTTAGAAATTATGTTGAGTGGCAAATTTATTTCCTTTTCATAGCTGCACGTTCACATCGACATGATTGTAAAAATAATCATACTCAACAACTAGTAGATTGTTTAAGAAAAGGTGTGTTGCCTGTTACATATTTGACCCTAAATATGTGACCTTGACACTGAAGGTGACCTTGACTTTAATTGGATGTTTTATAAGTTGCATCATGCTTGATCATCCCTGCAAGTTTGATGGTGATATATTGTACATGTAAGTTCATATAATGTAAAATAGTTGTTTTGATGTGTAAAAGTGAAATTACCAGACTGAAAGAAAATATATATTGAAGTGATACACTTTGAAATAAAAATTCTATGCACAACCACTGTAATTCCCTGAGATGAAACTATTGAAAGGAACATGTTTGCATATCACATGAAAATGCTCGAGATGTAACAATGCATAAGATCTAAAGAAACATGCCACAACGGCTGTTCTAACCTGCAAACTCAACCTGAATTTTAACGTCACCTTTTTACCTAGAAAAATGCAATTTCAGAAAGCAAGAATGAAACAGACAACTTTGTTGCATTTATATAAATAAATTTCATAATTTGTGTTTTGTTACGGGTATGCAACACACAGCAAGTGCATTTATCGCATGAAATGTGCTAACGCGCATTACATGTACCATAAATGCACTTGCTGTGTGTTGCATACCTGTAACAAAACACAATTTAAGACACGTATTCTCTATTTAACCTCAGATATATATATATCTCATGAGAAAAGGTATCACACTTACTAAATAAAGGATGGATGCCCATTGTAATTCCATTCTGGTTCATCTCCTTGAAGCGTTTTATAGATTCTGGTGCAGGTGCTGGGCGGGACTTGACATATTTCTTCATGGCATTAACACACACTTTCTTCATACCAACCTTTAATGTGATATGCAGCAGTGTTGTACTACTTGGTTAAGAATGCTCCTATCATTTAATTTCAATATAGAATCATAGATCTGATTGGTTAAAATATATTTTCTTTGTTGAAATCAATGTTGAAGTTTCTGCCATTGCATCTAACTTTCTTGTTTTATAATATCATCTCGTCCATCTTTAGTCTAATTGAAATTTACCTGCATTTTTCCCTAGTGGATTTGAAGAATAAGTTTGATTTTTTAAGATGAGGAAAATAAACTTATTTTTTACCCCATCTCTCACTAGTTAGACTGGAAATCCCAGAAAGCGATTTGCCAAAAACAGTCATGTTAAGATGTGGTACACCTCATACCAGGTGACTAGTCTTTTATACCCGGCCCTTTATGACGTCACAATGTAATCCTTCATTTTGATGTCGTAGCGTGATCAGACATTGACGTCCAAACACTTCATAAAAATCATCAAAACAGGTCATCAGTGGGGTAAATATGTTGCCTAGTCATCTAGTGACTGGTATGAGATGAGACCAGGTTACTAATTGTTTTATACCGGGCGAGGTGAATATAAAACATAGTAACGCGGTCTCAAGGTAACTAGATGACTAGGTAACTAATAATACCATCCTATTGTACTTATGGTAGCCAATAAATTCAATTAACTAAATTGGTACAACACAAAATACATGTATCTGCAAGGATTGTTTACCAGTTCAGCAGAGTCTGCATGCCATAACCTTAGCTGTTCCTCCATATCATCTATAACTGTTTGAGGTATCTCTCCACATAAACCATCCTCATCTGTAACATAATGTTCTATAAATAGATATGTACATTCCTCCTCCACATAAACCATCCTCATCTGTAACATAATGTTCTATAAATAAATATGTACATTCCTCCTCCACATAAACCATCCTCATCTGTAACATAATGTTCTATAAATAAATATGTACATTCCTCCTCCACATAAACCATCCTCATCTGTAACATAATGTTCTATAAATAAATATGTACATTCCTCCTCCACATAAACCATCCTCATCTGTAACATAATGTTCTATAAATAAATATGTACATTCCTCCTCCACATAAATCATCCTCATCTGTAACATAATGTTCTATAAATAGATATGTACATTCCTCCCCCACATAAACCATCCTCATCTGTAGCATAACAGGGCTATCGCTAATTTGGGGTCGCTATGCGGTCCAATTCTCCATGTGAAATACTGTAAATTGGTTTTTATTCGTCAGGTACCAATTTTCGTCAGTGCCTCCCTTGACAAAATTACGTATCGACGAATATAAATACTCCTGACAAAATAAAGGATAGAAAGGAAAAATTGAATCTTTTAAAGAGTTAATACGACAGTCAAATGATAAATCAATGAAAACTAAATATGCACACAAAGTCGCATATAATATACATGTACTTGTAATTACCAAATGATATGTTTTCACAACAAGCTAGGTAGTATACATGTCTCTGATTGTTTGTTTACCAATAATTGTTAAACAAACAATGAAAACAAACACATACGGCCTATACCTGAATGTTAAGTTGGCATTTGAACAGACAAATTTATATTTTAGGGACCCTTGGATGATGAATTTACGTACTGACGAAATGGTCGTTTTGAACAAATTGACGAAAATTGGTACTGACGAAAATAAAGCAATTTACAGTAGTATCTTTTTTCCCAATTCAGACCCTAAAAACTCCCAATTCTCTGTGGTCTTTGTTTTAAATATATTTATCAAACCATCTATCAATAGAGAATCTTGCCTTGGTACAGGGTTAAAATAAATATGAATATTTCCCCAATTCGAAAGACCCCTGCCCCATTCCAAAATACCCTGCAACAACCCTGTCTTACATTCCTCAACTGTAACACAATGATCTATAAATAGATGTGTAACACAACACATTCCTCTCCACAAAGACATCCTCATCTGTAGTGTAATGTTCTTTTACATTCCTTAACTCTAACAGGATGCTTTTTGTTTCATAGGTCCAATAACAAATCTGAGAGTAAATGAACATTTTTCTATGGATTCAAAATTATTTCAACCTCATATTCATTTCAAATAAGAATTGCACATGTACATGAAGGTAAATAAGTCAAATTAATTAGTCATGAATTGATATGTTCTTTGCTCACCTTCAACCTTTTTTTCTGAGGACACAAATTTGAGATTCCTTCCAAGGAAGACGTACAAATCCAGTAAGAACGGCATCTCTTCTACAGACAGCATAGTGAAAGCTGTACCTGATCGACCAGCACGGGCAACTCTACCTGTAAAATGGAGACATCAATATTTTTCACAGCATAATCATATTTTTGTGTCATATCTCTAAAAAAAGTTTGATTTGATTTTTTGCACATACATGTAAACATATACACATCTATTGTACAAAAAAAAAAGAGAAATAACAGCCTGTTGATATTCCATGTCAAATTTTGTCTTAACTCTATTCTATTGATTATATCAATGAAAGATGATACTGTCATATTCTATTTGATATTATTCTAGTACATACAAATTTCATGAAAATAACAGAAGGCACCACTCGTATTATATAAAATAGTTGCCAGAGTCACCTAATGCTCGACTGCATAGCATAATATCTCTCATGACAGCCAATTTATTTAAACTCCCTTTCTCAGGCAACAACATATATCACATCATAAATCACTGAAGCATAAAAAGTAGGTCAAGGTCAGATTTCAATAGTCAAACCCAAGATGCATCCAATATGCAAGTCTGGTGCATGTAGCACTTATAGTTAGATCAATATTGCCAATTTAAAGCAAAATCACTGAAGCGAAAAAAGTAGGTCAAGGTCATATTTCAATAGTCTAACCCAAGATGCATCCAATATGCAAGTCTGGTGCATGTAGCACTTATACTTTTCTCAATATTGGCTTTTAAAGGTAAAATAATTCAAGCAGAAAAAGTAAAGGTCATTTTATGACAGTTTGATCAAAGATACATCCAATATGCAAGTTTGGTACATGTAGCACTTATACTTTGCTCAATATTGGCTTTTAAAGGTAAAATCATTCAAGCGGAAAAAAGTAGGTCAAGGTCATTTTATGAAAGTTTGATCAAAGATACATCCAATATGCAAGTTTGGTACATGTAGCACTTATACTTTGCTCAATATTGGCTTTTAAAGGCAAAATCATTCAAGCGGAAAAAAGTAGGTCAAGGTCATTTTTTGAAAGTTTGATCAAAGATACATCAAATATATAAGTTTGGTATATGTAGCACTTATACTTTGCTCAATATTGGCTTTTAAAGGCAAAATCATTCAAGCGGAAAAAAGTAGGTCAAGGTCATTTTTTGAAAGTTTGATCAAAGATACATCAAATATGTAAGTTTGGTACATGTAGCACTTATACTTTGCTCAATATTGGCTTTTAAAGACTTTATTGCTATCTTAACATTTACCTTATCATCTCAACATTTGCCTTATCATTTGAAATAATTTTAAAAATCCCAACCCCAGGGGCTATATCCTCATCTGAATATATTAAATGATGTATAATTCAACATTTGCAACAAAAAAACCCAACAGAATATGAATATAGGAAAGGTAAATGTGTAATCTTAACATTTACCTTATCATCTAGTTCGGACGACGCGGACGCCGACGCCGATGCCGGGGGTATTGCAATAGCTCTTTTGCACTAAAGTGCAGTCGAGCTAAAAATGGATATGGTGACAAATGTCTGTCTTAAAAGAAGGAAAATGAAGGAGAACCATTCAAAGAATTGCAATTTCCTGCCTCTTTCAAATAATATTATATACATTTGTACCATAGTTACAGATTATTATTATTTCCTTTTTAAAACATCCAAGTTCACTGTGTCAACAGCACAAAGAATCAAATCAAATCTCTGTCATACTCATAAATTTATGTGTGAAATATTAAAGCTACATTACTAATGAGGTATTGCTCAGGTTAAAGTTCAACCTTCAAACATTTACAAACTTCCAGACTAATGCTTCAATCATGAAATGTCAACAGCTTTAAAGGAGAATAGTGAATATTCTGATTGATGTTTATGTGACAGAAAACATATTTCTGGTACAGAACAATTAAGATAGTTTAGGTCAAAATAAAGTATCAGAATTGCAGTATTTCTTATTGAGGAGGATGAATGGAATTAATAGAATATCCATTGCACTTCTAAATCTCTACCAGAATACTCAAAATTTAAGCATTTGGCAGTACTGGAAAACACAGTATACAGAATTATAAAACATGTACATGCATGAAAGACAATACTGTAAACTGTCATTTATTTGAGAACATTTTATTTTTGCGATATTTGCAAGGTCCTTTGATTTGCGAAAATAAAACGTCAAGAATATGTCCCAACACATGTGTAGAAAGATATGTTTATATGATGTTGCAAAAATAAGACGTTGCGAACAAGTCACCTCACTTCTGTTTGCGAAATTAAGGTGCTGCGAATAAAAGACAGTTTATAATATATCACATCTAAAATTCAGATCAAACTTACCAACTCTATGTACAAACAATTTTGCTTTTGCTGGGAAGTTATAGTTGATAACATTGTCCAGGAGAGGAATATCTATACCACGTGCTGCAAGGTCAGTTACTATCATGACCTTGACCTTTTTATGCTGGAATTTGGCCACGTTTATTTTTCTAGCAGCCTGGTCCAAGGAGCTATAGATGTACGTACTGCTAATACCTGCATGCTGTAGTATCTATAATTGAGATTGACATGAAGATTTATGTTCATTTGTTCTACGCACATGGTTCATCGATAGCACAATAAACTGTCTTATGAGAGCACAAAGCCTAAACCTATGATATTACATGCAACAAATGCAATGTAAAATTTAAATTCCATCTGCAGAAAAGCTAAATAACCCTTGAACTTAAATTAGTATAGTAATAACAAAGTAGAATTTAAATGTAATGAATGAAATTGTGGTCAATTTTGTTTTGAAAGTTTTCAGACTAATAATGATGTGGGTGCAATGTTAGACATTTTGTGTTTAGCTCACTTTGAAATCAAACAATCGCAGTAAACTATTGTCATATGGCATAGGTCATACATGTATGAATATTATTTAGTGCATAAGACTACAAGTACATGTACCTCTCACTTCTTCACTAGAGAGGAAAACATCGTAGTCAGACATCTGTACATATTGTTCATATATGTATCTAATTTTCTGTCACAGACAAGTAATCACGAAAGGAGAGGGGCATAACCTTACCATGTTGATATATTCTACATGATGTTTGGTAGCAGCAAACACCACAGTCTGATCCTCAGGGTTTATCACATTCTTCAATAGATAAAGTAGAACAGCCACCTTGTCATCTTCACGGCAATGGAAAAACGACATCTACAAGTATAAAAAAATCTGTACTGCAGTCACTTTACATGCAAGGTTTTGTGAGGGAAGAGTCTAATACTATAAGAATTTCATCATCAAGAGACAAGCAGTGTTTGATATACCCATCTGTCTGTGGGACCTTAACAGGTTAAAGGGGTTGGGGCAAAATTGACTGGTTTTCTTTCGAGTGTTTTGAAATGACATTGAAAATGAAAGACAGACAGAATGAATAGCTGACATTAACAGATAGCACTTTTAACTTTTTTCCCTCATAATCTGACATGAACAAACCTTGAGTAGATCACTGAGTTTAGTTTCTACGTCTAGCCGTATCAATGTGGGATCATGTAATCCTGCCTTGGCAAACTCTACCAGCAGTTTGGGTAGGGTAGCAGAGAAAAGTAACGTCTGTCTGGACTCGGGTAAACGATGAATTATCTCATTAAGCTGCTCCTGAAAGCCCATCTCAAATAATCTGTCAAATAAAGGACATTTGTAAACATACATGTATGGTAACATAACTGTCTAAATTCTCATCTTAAATGTGCAAATTGTAGTCCTAAGATTTTTTGCATGATTACATTATCTACTTTTCTGGGTTTTTTTTTGTGATTATATAATGCTAAAACCAAACCCCTCCCTCCTGGCTTTGATGTGAATTTTGTAGAAATGACAATAATAATTATTCTGAAAAGACTGGTACATGTACGATGTCATGAGAAAATATAACAATATGACACGATGACGGCAATTACGGGAAAAAAAATCATAGTAACAATAGAGGACTTTCTTATAGGTACAGTATTACATGTATAACAATTTACCTGTCTGCCTCGTCAAATACCACATACTCCACACATTTCAGTTTGAGGTCCATCTCCATTAGTACGTGTAACAAACGGCCCGGGGTGGCGATGATGCTGAAATATACATCCATAATTTACATGCCGTAATTTTGTTTCATGCGATAAAAGATTGTTTTTCCTTAATATGTAGAGATACATGTAAGAATAATTTTTTTGACAGTTATATCTAGAAGTTTCATTATGAAGTACTTACATATCTGGATTTTCATGCAAAGCTGCAAACTGGTCATCCATTCTGAAAGTAAAGTTTAAAAGACATTTCTTAGGTTTTGTATAGGATATTATTTCTTAGACATTATGCATGAATAGAAGGGTATTTTTCCTGAAAAAGAAGAACCAGAACAAGATTTATAACCATGAATCAATACGTGTATTTGGGTTTTTTTTTCTTCTTGATGGTGTGAATCTCTGTTGTTTTCCTAATGTCACTGATCCATAAAGACAAGAAAATGTGTCAAGAACATATACGTGTGATAATAATATTAAAGAGTCAAAATAATCAATTATTAAGTTGAAATCAATTTTGAAATTCTGCACATTGAACTTGACTGATTTTTGTTAACACAAACTTGTGCAAACCAATGAAAATTGCACAGTCTGATTTAATAGATGATTCAAAACTCACCTAACTTCTTTTTAGATATATGTCTAATTATATCCCATGAACAATATACATGCACAGATGTAAAACAGCGAATGATTTACTTACTTATCAATGACTAATATAACAGTAAATAATTTACTCTCTTATCTTCACTTAATATAACAGTAAAGAGTTTACTTACTTATCTCTGACTAATATAACAGAAAATAGTTTACTTACTTATCTCTGACTAATATTACAGTTAAGAGTTTACTTACTTATCTCTGACTAATATAACAGTAAATAGTTTACTTACTTATCTCCACCTAATATAACAGTAATTAGTTTACTCTCTTATCTCCATTTAATATAACAGTAAATAGTTTACTTACTTATCTCCATCTAATATAATAGTAAATAGTTTACTTACTTATCTCCATCTAATATAATAGTAAATAGTTTACTTACTTATCTCCACCTAATATAACAGTAAATAGTTTACTTACTTATCTCCATCTAATATAACTGTAAATACATGTAGTTTACTTACTTATCTCCACCTAATATAACAGTAAATAGTTTACTTACTTATCTCTGACTAATAAAACAGTAAATAGTTTACTTACTTATCTCCACCTAATATAACAGTAAATAGTTTACTTACTTATCTCCACCTAATATAACAGTAAATGGTTTACTTACTTATCTCTGACTATTATAACAGTAAATAGTTTACTTACTTATCTCCACCTAATATAACAGTAAATAGTGTACAGTGATGATTCGTTAGTCCGGAATTCGTTACTCCGGAAAATTCGTTACTCCGGACGATTTCTCGGGGAACAAACGTGCATAGTGCAAAACTGATCCGATAATCCGGAAATCCGCGTTCCGGATCCGGACGGTAGTTTTTAGGAACGGACGTGCGGATCATATGTTATTTTGTCCCGTTAGTCCGGACGTTATAAGCAACTACGGACGTGTTTTCATAACAATATATTTTTACCTGGAGAAATATACACGGACGTGTTTTCACAACAATGAATTTTTACTTGGAGAAATCTACACGGACGTGTTTTCATAACAATGAATTTTTACCTGGAGAAATCTACACCGACATGTTTTCATAACAATTAATTTTTACCTGGAGAAATTTACCGGAAAACCGGCAGATTAATTAATTAGGCGATGGGATACGCAGCACTAGTCACGGCTTGGGGTACGCGTACTTACGTGGTTATCAAATCTATGCATTAAAAGACTAAATTGTTCGCTTCTTTTAGTCACTTTCTTAATTCTTATTGTGACATTTTTCAGCTTGTAGCGTTCGATCATTATTTTGAACAGATGCGCGCCCTAAAATCATTTCAAATTAAAGTTTATATTTTTAATTTTAATGTTTGTATCACGATGAAGATTAGAGTGAACTGAATGTTAGCGTTAGCTGAGATATTGAGGGCTTGTTCTTAGTTAAAATAGAATCAAAAACGACCGTCAACCGCTCTTGACAGACGATGATTTCCGTATTTTTCAAGAAGAAAAGTGGTACGTTTCGGAAGGTATTGGTAACTATCGGCGCCCGCGGAGCCGCGATGTTTAGATAAAATTTCATTCTTATTTTAAAGGTTAAAGTAACACTCTATATTGATCTCAGCGTATAAAACGGCGGCCTCCTTCCACTTTCGTTTTATCTTTATTCTTGTGCATTTTGTTCTGTTCATTTCTATTAATTTGATTAGAATTATAAAGAAATAAAACTACTTGTACATGTTGTATATTTATTTTCAATGATGAGAAAAGTATTGACTTCAAGACGATCTTAAAAAGCGAAGACAAATCCCGGCGCCCGAACCACCTTCCCTTTGTCTACTTTTTAGCACTCATGCTTTAAAGACATATCTAGAGATTTAGTAGTCCATTATTTCAAGAAATAAACATTTAATCAAATTATCTATGATGAGAAAATATTTGTTTACAAGACAATTTAACCGTACACACACGTACAAAAAACGGTCGACCCTCCCCCTTTCCTTCGGAATTTCGCGCTCAAGTTTTGACATTTTTAACATGATTCAGTAATCCGGAAAATTCGTTAATTCGTTAATCCGGACGAATTCCTCGGGAACCAATTCGTCCGGACTAACGAATCATCACTGTACTTACTTATCTCTGACTAATATAACAGTAATTAGTTTACTTACTTATCTCCACCTAATATAACAGTAAATAGTTTACTTACTTATCTCTGACTAATATAACAGTAATCTGTTTACTTACTTATCTCTGACTAATATAACAGTAATTAGTTTACTTACTTCTCCTCACCTAATATAACAGTAAATAGTTTACTTACTTATCTCTGATTAATATAACAGTAATTAGTTTACTTACTTATCTCCACCTAATATAACAGTAAATAGTGTACTTACTTATCTCTGACTAATATAACAGTAATTAGTTTACTTACTTATCTCCACCTAATGTAACAGTAAATAGTTTACTTACTTATCTCTGACTAATGTAACAGTAATTAGTTTACTTATCTCCACCTAATATTACAGTAAATAGTTTACCTACTTACATGTGTATCTCTGACTAATATAACAGTAATTAGTTTACTTACTTATCTCCACCTAATGTAGCAGTAAATAGTTTACTTACTTATCTCCACCTAATATAACAGTAAATAGTTTACTCACTTATCTCCACCTATTATAATAGTAAATAGTTTACTTACTTATCTCCACCTAATATAACAGCTGCCCTAAGATTGAGGTATTTCCCTATCTGCAAGATTAAAGTACATTTCTTAGATCTCTTTATTCTTTTTTACTAATAAAGAAATTGATTTAAGACAAATTAATATGTAGAATGTCTGATAGAAATCATTACTCAGTGATACTTATCTCAACAGTAGAAGCTCAACATTGTTTCAAAATCATTACTCAGTGATACTTATCTCAAAAGTAGAAGCTCAACATTGTTTCAAAAACGAATTTTAGATGTTGGTCTTCCAAATACAAACGCATTTATCTTCAAGTAGGTTTTCTTTTAGTTTAGTGTAGTTTAAAGATATTTTATTTCATATTTAGTAGGTTTTCTATATCACTTCTTAAAATAAATCATAACTGCAAAATTCATATTCGTAAATTCTAAGAGCATATACATGTATAAAAAAATTAAACACACAGAGTAACTTCCCGTTTGAGATGGTCTCTGACCTAAATGCATCATGATGTAATGAAATTTCTCTAAAATAAAAATTGAATTTAAGGCAAGTGTTCTCTGAATTTCATGCTTGCTTTTATTGAACTTCATGATGTCACAACTAGTTTACGTCAGATATTGTGTCAAATAAGAAGTCACTCTGTATATCTACAGACTGAATTACCTCCTTTGTGAATTTGAGAGTCTGTAGTGCCAGTTCCCTTGTAGGTGACAAGACTAACGCTCGGGCTCCGGCCACGCCTGTGTGGGACTTCAACCTCTCAAACATTGGGATCAGAAATGCTGCCGTTTTACCACTTCCTGTCCTTGCCATGGCAACAACATCTTTGCCATCTAAGAGAATTGGGATGGTCTGTGGTAGACAATGAATTGTTCCAAAAATTTTAACGTTCATATTGCAAATTTGATTGATCATCATGCTAATTCCGTCAGGGTATATTGAAAATGAAAGATAGAAAATTTAGATCAGCTGCCTTGAGCAATCTTAATATGAAATGTCAAAGCCTTATTACTAATGTTCTAAAAGATGTACATTTGTAACGCTAGCTAAGCTTTTTCATATACTGATCAAAACAGTTTAGAATTGCTCCACAATTTCCATTCTAGCCACTTTGCATCAATTTCAATGCATACTCACAATTATACTCAAAAGTTATCAAACATTTTAAAATTTTGCAGAAAAAAAACATAAAAGTGGACACCGGGCAGGGAATACACTCTCGAGACATTTGTCATCTCCGAGGGACTTGAGAAGAGAAAAATAGGCAACAAGAACAGAGAAATATTAATTTCTTAATAATATATAGGAGGCTGTGTAACAAGTACCTTTCTCTGTATCGGTGTGGGAATTTTATAGCCTTTCCTGATTATGCCTTTATACACATGGTGTGAAAGACCTGAAAAAAAATATTTAATGTGTAAACAATGACATCTATGTACACATAAAAAAATCATGAAAGTCTATAACTATATGCACTGAGACCTCAAACCTGCCCTATGATTTTTATGAAAAAATATTTATGTCATTGTAATAGACGAGTAGGAATAACCCAAATTTTAAGCAACCATTAGGGCAGACCACCGTGTGAGTCATTACATTACGTGAAAGACCAGTAAACCATTTCTATTTCACAAAATGTGTTCTGTCTTATTTAAATAGATGAAATGCATATTGAAATACTTTGATGTTTTCTAATTGTTCACTTATCGCTTGACCACGGACAAAATACGCTTCCCTCGTGTTTCTTTGGTTTTTTTTGCTTTAGATAGATTAGAAGAAAATAGAAACAGAGAACAAGTGTACTTGACCTAATCATGTAAAGATAATTTCATTTTATATGCAATCACATATAGCATCAATGTGTTTAATATTCTTAAGTTGAAGTCATATTAATTTGATGACTACCCATAGACTGGAATCCTCCTGACTTTTTCTTTTTCCTGTTCTGTTGTGTGACCCATTGTCGTGTGTCTCTGTATTCCTTATCAGAATCACTATCTTCCTCGTTCTCAGATTGATCCGCAAGCTTCTGAAGAAGTCATAACAAAGTAAATTTTATGGTAATTTTTTTATGTAAGCCTACTAATGTTTGGTATTTCTTTGAATTAATTTTTTTGGTATAAACTTTTATTTGTTGTTTTTCATAGGCATGCCTTTAAATCACTTTATATAAAACAACTTTGCCTAGTTGTTAAAAATAGCAATCCAAGGAATGTTTGTGTCGCATGAAAAGCAGCTTATTTCTAAACATAGGGTAATGAAAGATTACATAGCTTGCCATAGCAGGTTTTGACAAAAATCAAATAACTTCTAAAATACAAAAAATATTGTCATGAGGAGTCTATGCATCTAATATTAGTCCTATGCCTTCGAGAGCTAAACATGCTAAAGATACAGCCAAATTATGAGTAATTAAAATATAGGTTAAACTAATAAAGGTTAAGGTCAAGGTCACTACGTTGATGATCACTGTCTCAAGTGAAAGGTCTTGGAAATAATAAATACGATATAAATTTGTATATTGTATTTATACAATAAAGAGATGAATACCAAACTAATTTTTCAAAGGTATGACAAAGTCACTAGGTCAAAGGACATGGTCTCAAATGAAAGGTATCATCACAAAGTCTCAACAAGTGAAATATCAAAGCCCTATCCCTTATAGTTAAAGAGATATAGCCCAGATTAAACATTTTGAAAAGTAGGTCAAAGTCCAAGGTCAAGGTCACTAGGTCAAAGGTCATGGTGTCAAATGAAAGGTCTCGTCTACATTTGAAATATCAAAGCCCTATCCCTTATAGTTCAAGAGAAATAGCCCAGGTTAAAGTTTTGTCATCGGACGACGACAACGAGGCCATGGGTATGGCATTAGCTCTCCAGACTTTTTTGTCCCGGTTAGCTAAAAAGTGGATAAAATGTGTAGGTCAAGGACACAAGGACAAAATTATGCAGTAGGGAAGTCTTGTAAAATGAAATTCACACTTGAAATATAAGACCTATTACTTACCAATTTAAAGATATGGTAAATGCCAAATTTTCAGAAAAAAGGTCAATAATCTAGGTCAAGGTCACTGGATAAAGAATTTTGGTAGCAAAAAGAACAGTCTCATCATAAGAATTACATGTGTTATATGTGAAATATTGAAGCCCTATCCCTTACCAATCAAAAGATGTAACCCATCTTAATTTGTTGAAAAAGCAGGTCAAATATCTAGGTCAAGGTCACTTAGCCAAATCCTTATACATGTACTTCTATAAACTAAGTTTCATCACTGATACAAGTATTACATACGGGATATTAAAGCCCAAATCGCTTACCAATCAAAAGATACAGCCCATCTTCACTTTTTGAAAAAGTATGTCAAATATCTAGGTCAAGGTCACTATGTCAAAAATTATTGTATATGTAGATAGGTCTTGTTTCAGGGAATATGCATGTGAAATAAGAAAGCCCTATCACTTACTAATCAAAAGATATAGCCAATCTTAACTTTTTATAAAAGAAGGTCAAATATCTAGGTCAAGGTCACTAGGTCAAAAATTATGGTATAAGTAAAAAGGTCTTGCCACAAGGAATACACATGTATGTGATATATCAAAACCGTATCACTTACCAATCAAAAGATAAAGCTAATCTTAGTTTTTTTAAGTAGGTCAAATACCTAGGTCAAGGTCACTAGGTAAATACTTATGGTATGTGTAGAATTAGAAAGGTCTTACCACAAGGAATACACATGTGAAATACCAAAGCCTTATCATTTACCAATCAAAAGTTATGGGGTGTGACACGCAAAGTGTGACAGACAGATATACGGATGGACAGATGGAAAAACGGACAACAGACAAAGTGATCCCTAAGTGTTGCTATGCTTCTCAGGTGACACAAAAATTGAAGTTGAAGCTTGGTAACTTCATAGGAAAAACAATAGGAGCAGGAATGAGCATGATGTAGTTCTTGATGTTCTACCCATAATTTGAAGGTCATATCTTAAATGCATTGATTATGAGATGCAATAATGACATGAACATAAGAATTCTATCCACCTTTGAAATTTTGAATAAACATTTTGCAAACTTCTACCAGTGATCGTTTCTAAAATCAATCACTGCCATATGAGATTTGTCACAGGGGTTTTCTGAAGATTAAATATACATGTATATTCTAGAAATAGCTAGCTGTTGCCACTGTGTTGAGTAGAAAGGCATAACTTGATATCGAAAAGGATTTATTTCTTTTTCAAGCTATAAAAAACAACCCCTTACATGACACTAACAGTCGAACATACAACTGTACCTGTACTTTTTAGTGACCTTCAGTACATTGTTTATCTTGGAGAAATGAATTGTGTCATTTACTTATTGGACATAGAAATGTTAATTATTTATTCTGATCATTCTATTATGATTAAAATACATGTAGATTTATGATTAAATTAGTATTACAAATCAACTCAAATTGATATGATGGAGGTAAGCTTTCTTCGCACACTACTAAATTAACTCATATCATCATGATCATGTACATGATCATGTACATGTACACATGTATATTAGGTTCTTGTAAAATTGCGAACTCATAATTTACAGATCTCAGTGTGTATATCCATATAATGTGTCGACTAAAATATGGAAGAATTTCATTTAAGAAGGAAGCTTGACCACAAAGTCTGAACCATTATGTTGTACTGCAAGAACAAACTCGATTTCCATCACTACATGTAGTGATGTACTAAGAAAGTCAGGATCAGAAAATTTTTAAAGAGGGTCCCTTTAGACCCCAACCTGGATCTACTCCTGAAGAGCTATAGATACCGAACATAGTTTTGAGTACATCATCATGTACATTTACATACAGGGTTTTTTTACCCTTTGACTCCAGGGGCCTGGGCCTTCAAAATTGAGAAAAATAGCAACATTAAATGGTAGAAATTGGGAAAAATATTATACAAATAAATTGAGAAAACAAGCAAAATTTGCTTCTAATGAAGACGAATAAATGCATATGGACACCTGTAGTCAAGAATATTATATTTCAGATAGTGTACATTGTAAAACAGATAAATTATAAATGTATTTTCAGTCATTTCAAAGAGTTTTTATACTTTTTTAATTGAAATTTAATTTTTTTCAAATTAGGAATTTTAAGCTCAGAAATTGGGAAAAATGCCTATTTTTCAGCATTGGGAATGGGGCCGAATTTCAGCCCTGGAGAACCCATAAAAAAATCCCTGACATAGAGTTCTGGAAAACTATTAGACTGTTGGACATTTGGTGACTTTTAACGGTCCAAATAATGTTCAACGAGGCAAAGCAAGCAAGAGGGCCCAAAGGCCCAAAGTTTGCTCTGAGCAAGCTTAAGCTTTAATGGCAACACATATATATGAAACAAGTGGAAAAATGAACCAAAATAAGGAAGAAAAGATACATACGGACCAATTCAATTTTCTTCAACCAAGATGACGCTTATGTGCGCCGCCATTTTAGTAAGTTTTTATACGAAAATATTTCTAGATGAATCCCTATTTTTGTAGCTATATGGTGTAGATCCGGTTTTTACAGTGTGTAATATACAGCTAGGATGAAAAGTAGTGAAATTGATGGTTGAAAAGTGTTAGGTTGTACATTTTGTATGTCTGCAACAGGACACTGAAAATTTTTTGAATCCTTAGTTTTGTATCCTATATAAACACTGCAACGTGCAACGGCCCATGCAATTTTTGCTGGAAATTTCATGCGCCATCTCCGCTTCGCTTCAAGGGCTTTGACATAATTCATATTAGAGATATATACACCGAGTTTTTATCGGACCAAACAATTTTTTTCTCAGCAAATCCGATACTTTGCAAATCCGATACTTTTTAGGAACTCTGAAGTACACCATAAAGTTTCATCAAAATTTTGTTAAGCAAACCAGAAAAGAAGACAAAAATCATATTTGAAACTTTACGCTAATTCACAGACGATAACAAAAACAGATGGATACAGACGCTTCTTCTGATTAAGTTATTAATTTATTTCAGAAATGACTGAATAAGAAAAGCATTTTAGTTGCAATGTAACTAATCCTCACTTGAGATTTGCTCAATCAGGTGAGCTAGCTAAAAGTGTTTGAAAGAACCTAGCTGGCAATGTACATTTGCGAATTTGTAACCATCATTCTATTTAGATCATTAAGCTGACCTTAACGTCATTATTACTCTTCATCACTTCAATATCAGAATCATTTGTCTCTGGCTTATTGTTGTGGCTCCTTTTCTTTGGATGGCTATGTGAGCGCGAGGACTTTGCAGAACTTCTTGTACCATTTTTGATGGTGCTTTTCTCCTTCAAATTTCGAGATTTTTTCTGTTTGTTCTGTATATGTTTTTTCTGAACTTTTTTCAATTTACCCATTGCGAAGATTTCTTTGGGGGTGTTGAATCGACACAAAGCTAATCTGGATACAATATCCGAGTTAGCTTTTCACGTTTGTTTCATGGGCGCAGCCATCTTGTTTGAGTAACTTCCGGTTTAAAAAGGGACGAAAATCGAACAAAAATGGTCTGTCTTATCAATCAAAAGGCTGATATTTCTCCAATTTTGATAGGAAATTAGTTATTATAAGAATGAAACAAGCTATACACGGGATCAGCGGATATCTAGGCATTTATCATTTTGAAAAGTGAATGTTGCAAAGGAAATTCGCGCTAAAATCTGCATTGTGTTTACCTTGTTTAAGGGTTTACTAAACACAAAATCTACGCAAGAAGAAAATCTCGATTATCACAAAAGTATGAAATAATTCAGCAAATCAGCCACATTTGTGAGTGAATCGTCATGTAAATAAATGTTTCTCGTTAAAATTTCAGCTTTTACGTTGATATTTCGTTAGCATAGTCTTAAACAAGTTGTCAGTTTTTCAAAAAAATAGAACTCGTTGGAAACGTCGTAAAACAATATAATTTGTGAATAGTTACCTTCTCTAATATCTACCTGAGGGCAAGCTACTTTTCAAATTGTTTGAAAATATTCTACAAAGTGTAGTCCAACTCTAGGGGGTTCAGGTCATGGACTTTTTAGTGTAATCAGGCGGCATTGGAACAAAATATATGCATTTTTCTACTTCATAAAAATACATTATATGATGGGTAGAATATCATAAGTATGACATCAGTGTCCAGTTTAAGGCTTAAACTTAACATTCATTACGTTAAAATAGATTTCCAAGGCTTGGAATTAATGAACAAGTCGTGAAAATGTAACCTACTTAAAGCGGGTTTTCCAGTACGTTCTAAACATGGACCACATTTTGCGTCATTTTCAAATGCAAGAGGTATTTTCATTGGCTGATTTGGGGCATCATATTGATGGGATTCCTATATCCATCCAATCAAATTGAAGATAACATTCTGTACTTTCGTTTTCAATATGAAATCGACAGATGACTTTCAGGGATCGTATCAAAATTCTAGAAAAACTCCAAAAAGTAGTCTTTTTTTCTCGTTTTTCGCTATTTTCTCAAAAATAATACATTTCAAAAGTCGAATTTCATATGATTTTAAGTAGAGTGATGATTAATATATTGAATAAAACTTCTCTTATCAAATAAAATACTGTCAGTTAGTCCAAAATGAAGCTTAATTACCCTCACCCTTTACCATTTTGGCTCGAATTTCCTCTGACCATACCTACAAATACCTATTTCCCGATGAATCCTTTACTTTATACAGGTGAAATTGGGGAAAATAATTGAAATTGTTTCTACTTAAACATATTTTATCATGATTTTTCACTTTAATGAAATCATTCAATTTTTTTTTTCAAAAAAGTAAAAATTAACATGCTTAAGAGAAGACCGTAAAAAGTTTACTGAGAAAATGCATCAAAATTGTGCATGAAGATTGTATGAACATTAATTATGAAGTAAATTGAAGGGAAGTTGATCTTCTTTTTGATTACTTTGAAAAAATCTATTCAAAAAATGAAAGAAGCCTGTTAATAGCACAAGGTAATACTATTTTATGTCATTGTCTGTCTATATACACGTATTGGCCATCGAGATGGTGGTCATCTTGGTTGCCATTTTAATTTTTTTCTAATTCCCATGACAACCATAAAAAAATTCATGCCATAAGGAAAAAAATGATATATGGTGATAAATGGTTTGTAATGCTTTCTTTTAAAAAATATTGAAACAAACCATTATTTTACACAATTTTAGCGCTTTTGGTGCCATTTATTTCTATATATCATAATACAAGACTAATTACAAAATCAACTCCAATTTGCAACATTCAAAATGCGATATCTCTGGTTTTAATGCATATTTTTTCATCAAATAAAAAGCATTTTGCTCTTTAATCTTTGTACCTTCTGAAAAAGCATTTTACATGCCTACTGATCATTTCAATAAAATCCACCTGAACCCCCTACCAACTCCTAAATGTGTAACCCTATGATGTGTTTACCTATTAATGCCCGTTTGTGTGGGTACTATTCTCTCATAGTGTTGCTTTTGGAAGGAATAGTGCCCGAGCGTTAGCAAGGGCACTATTTACCTTCTAAAAGCAACACTATGAGAGAATTATTATTAAGTACCCACACAAACGGGCATTAATGGGTTTAGTGCATCACATGACTGTAGAATCAATTAATTAATTAATCAATTGCAATTTACTCGAGATATCAAAGAAAAGTGTTCTTTATTTCCCCCTACTTCGCTTATTGCTATTTACATTCATGCATTGTTCATGACGTCATAATACTTCCTAAGGGACGTAAAGCAATAGTGCCCGGGTGCCGGGCACTATTCTCTCATAGTCCCTGGGTGCTTAACCAATGAAATTCCAAGGATTTATCATGTGATGCACTAATTATACATTTTGTATACACCTGTGTAGATACCTGTACAAAGCATGAACAGCGATTACTTTTCATTGTTATACACAATGGGTAGAGTGTTCGATAATCAAGTGTAAGTGTGTAAGAGGGGTAGGTTTATTTGAATGGGGAAAGTATAATTTTGCAAATCACTATCCCAAATTGAATGCTAGCTTGCCCTCGGGAAGGAATCAAAGAAGGTATATATGCATAAATCATATTGTTTAATGACGTTTACGGTCTGTTCTATTTTTTTGAAAATCAGCAACTCGATTGATGCTTGTACTCACAAAATAGTACATTACAAACTATAAATATTATTCTAATGAAAGCCAAATATTTTTGTATTGACTAATTCGTTATTGGAGATGTTTTGCTGAATAATTCTACCGTTTTTGTAATAATCGAAATTTTTCTGACGCGCAAATTTTGTGTTTAGTAAACCCTTAAACTATGTTTCATTTCTAAACTTATATCAAATAATATTTATTTGTTACATTATATATATATATCAGGGCTGTGCTAGTAAAATCAATTCATCACAATGTTTTGCTTGCCAATCCAAGGATCAATACACAACTGATGAGGAAAACAGAATAGGACAAGATAGGGATCATGTTATAAGTTACATGTAGATTATGCATAAAATCTTTAAAATATGCGGAAACATAACAGTTAATATGCAAGTGGTTTTTTTTTTGGTTCCATATTTATCAATTGTTCAATTTCGCTTAAAATCTCTTTATTTAAAGTATCGTGATACCTTACCTTGTTACCTTAAATTGTCCTCAAGGTCACTTAATGTAGGCGTTGCCTCTCTGACCCGTCTCAAACATCTTGCATCATAGCCTGCCTCCTCTCCATATAGCATTCGGCTTCAAATTTTAGTATAAAATTCCTCCAGTGTGCATTCAACTGGCTTTTAAAACTATTTACGCTTAAGCTTGTGGCATTGATATGTATCATATCGGAAGGTTGATATCGCAATATACATATCGGATCAGTCAATCATCGGATCTGTCCAGCCCTAATGATTAAATATGAATATCTTCAGATCTTCTTATACTCGCCCTTCATCTTCTTGTAGAGTACCACTGTCAGATTCAGAAAATTAATCTTATTGATGTTCAATATACAAATAATTACTAGTTTGTGAGACAAATGTTCAGTGAGCTGTTGTTGTATATGATGTACATGTATGTGTACCTTCAGCAACTGTGTCTAGTAAAAAACTTAAACCCGGGCTAAATCTCATGAAATATAAGGGGCAGGGATTTACTATTTCACTTGTATTATTTGCTATCTTTCTCAGCGACAAGCTACATGTTTTTCTGACAAGTGTTGTTTCATATTGTAGTTACAGATGTATTCATTTACTATGGTATGAGATGTGCATAGAGACATCATAAGTTGTTCCCCTTGCTAGCTCAGTATGAGCCAGGGTAAGAAGCAACTAGGACCACCACCTAGGTGGATAAAATGTCCTAGGAAAGGACAGGTGGTACAAGGTAGGTTTAGAATGTCAAATAAAGAATTGTTAATAAATTTAGTTGTCAGCCATGTATTCATTTATCATTCATCTTCAGAAATCATACATCCAATACCTCCTAATCGTCCTACTACTACTAGCTAAGACAGTTAGGACTTATATTTAGTTTTGTTGTATTTTGATGTATGCCTACATGTTTAAAAATATATAAACGTTTGTTTTCTGTGGTGAAGTCACAATCATATTACTAACAAAATTGTTCAGTGAAGTCTTCCAGTTCTGCAATGATGGGATGTATAGACAGCATTTTCTATAATATTAGTATGTAAGTATAATTATGTTAACATACTAATATTGTACATGTATCACACACTTAAGCATGATGGTTTACATGTAGTTTACCTACATTTATACCTTTATAATAATACCATTTCAGGTAAATTTCTGCCTTTTAAAACACCTCTAGATGGCCGTTATGATAGCCTGATTCCAGAATTCAGTACGTTTAATTTAGATATGCTGTTTGCTTTCCTCAAAAGTATGAAGGTAAGAACAGTTTACACTATACCAGAAATCATGACTCTAATATGATTTTGAAAGATGTGTATTGCTAACATTTATAATTGTACATATTTATAGGAGGGGGGGATTTACAATTACAGAGATTAATCTACAATTTGATCTAAATGGGTCCTTTGGACCCAATGAAATTTGACCAATGGGTCCCGAGCCAAAACAATGGGTCCCAGTAGAATTTTATGGGTCCCAAGTACCATAAATCGTCTTTTTTTCGCGGCGTCCTACGTTCGCGAATACAAGTGTGATGAATGGCTTGGAGCAATGCGGCAATTTATGCCCACGAGATCGTTATATTCCAGAAAAAAATTATTTGAAATAAAACGGGTATCTTCCAAACTTCAATCTATATAGTCAAATTTGTCAAATTAAGTAATTTATTCTTTATTTACGCAAGTGAGGCTTCGTACATGAGTATAGTAAAACATCCAAACATACCAGGTGTAGGACTCGGACGGTACTTACTACACTTAAGTGTGAATTAAACGATTTGAATTGTTGATTCATATTATCCTGCAAAGTTTACCTTGGAAGAATTTTTCATAAATATATTGTATATATTACACGAATGATAAGAAGTTAGACTCGCATCGGACCACATACAACTATTATATCGAAAAAGTTTGATGCCCAACAATACTACGGACATGATCAACCTTCTAGAAGGTTTCAAAAAGTGTATAAAATATACTAGTAAACACGATACATGAATAATACACTACCAAATTTCTCGACTCTAAAAGTTTTATGTAAACAATAAACTAAAGGGGACGCATTATACGAGAGAATAATGCGTTCGGTGGGACGCAGCGATCAAGAACCTATGGGTCCTGAGCGATTTTTATGCGTTAGAGACGCAGGACGCAGAGGTAGATTAATCCCTGAATTATAACATCAAGATGTTAGGGTTGGCAGAAATAATTGCAATATAAATGCCATTGTGAGAATGTAGCATTGTTATTTTCGCTTAGGTGAATTTCCGCTAAGTCCCTTGATCATTGATTCATGAAATATGTGAAAATTCCCACGTTTACAGTATATGATAACTGTGAAATCTTTATTAAATAGTCTATGGTGTATTTACATGTTTATCATCATTCTGTAAAGGCAAAACAATATGCCTTAAAGTTTTTTTTTCTGTCACACAATTGGAATTGTGGAGGTGGAGAACAATGTCACAGGATATATTTCCACCATCTGACATCATGAAGTGAAGTTTCTATGTGAAGAATTTGTGATGAACGTAAAATGCTTCAGCCATTCAATACAAGCACACACTGATAAATAAGTGTTTGTTTCATGTAACATACATAATTAGAATAGTGAAGGTGGAGGTGGAAAATCAATGTTACAGGGCATATTTCAACCACCTGACATCACGAAGTAAAGTTTGCTTGCGAAAAATTTAGGTGGTAAACGTAAAATGTTCCAGCCATTCAATACAAGCAAAAATAGCTTACACGGATGTATACTCTTTGTGAGAAATGAAATTTAAGCAAAGAATTTTGTTTTCAGCTGAAGATGGGATTACTTATAGATCTGACAAACACTACAAGGTTCTACAACAGTAAGGAGGTGGAGGAGAAATTTGAGTGTAAATATGTCAAGCTGCAGTGTAGAGGGTAAATATGTCAAGCTGCAGTGTAGAGGGTATATATGTCAAGCTGCAGTGTAGAGGGTATATACATGTATGTGAAGCTGCAGTGTAGAGGGTAAATATGTCAAGCTGCAGTGTAGAGGGTAAATATGTCAAACTGCAGTGTAGAGGGTAAATATGTCCAGCTGCAGTGTAGAGGGTATATATTTCAAGCTGCAGTGTAGAGGGTAAATATGTCAAGCTGCAGTGTAGAGGGTAAATACGTCAAGCTGCAGTGTAGAGGGTAAATATGTCAAGCTGCAGTGTAGAGGGTATATATGTCAAGCTGCAGTGTAGAGGGTAAATATGTCAAGCTTCAGTATAGAGGGTAAATACATGTATGTCAAGCTGCAGTGTAGAGGGTAAATATGTCAAGCTGCAGTGAAGAGGGTAAATATGTCAAGCAATTGTTTAATGCATCGTAAATACATGACTTTACCATTACATGACAATAAATACATGACTGTATGACATGACAAATACAAGTCAGATATAGTCAAGCTATATAGTCAGAAATACATTGGAAAGTCAAGTAGGTCAAGCTGTAATGGAGATTTTAAATATGTCAAGCTATAGTTGTGAAGCTACAATGCAAAGGAAAATTATGTTGAACTGTAATGTTCAGTTTATGATTTACATGAAATGTTTCAGGTTGTATGAAATTTATTCCTCTTTTGTTCTTGGTAGAAATGTAGGAAACTTAATTGTTTTTCCAATATGTGATTTTTTTGTCTATGAGCTGTTTACTACACTTACAAACATTTCAGACATGGAGAGACTCCATCACCAGAACAGACGACGGCTTTTATCGAGCTTTGTGGAAGATACATCTCACAGAAACCACTGGAAATAATAGGTAAGTACATTGTGTGTAAAAGGAGAGGAAAATGTGCCTAGACTCTAGACTGAAAATCATATTATGACCTAAATTCATACGTAAAACGGATCTAAACTTACTTCATTTGAGGTTACGGTTAAAATATTTCATCTTCCTTGGTCAATCATTACATGAAGAGTCCATCTCTTACGCCCTGTCAAATGTCAACTTTGAATTGTTCTAATAACTTGACTTGATCATACATGTAGCTAATGCATGTCAGCTGAAAAAAAAAATCCTTTTGAAATTAAATAATGTATGTTATAGACGTAATTCTCTGCTGTTTTGTAAATTGCATTAAGTAAGAAATGTTGATTTTGATAATTGTTTGATATGCATGTATTCTGAAAGTGAAGTTAATATCATGGGAAATATATACTTTTTATACACACTTATAAATTTAATTTGAATTGTACTCGAAAAAGGATTTGTAGCAAATAGCTTTGATATTTGTTATCGTAGGAGTGCACTGTACTCATGGATTTAACAGGACAGGATTCCTGATTTGTGCTTACTTAGTGGAGAGGTTGTCATGGAGGTCAGTAATGTAATGTAATCATGAGATATTATCTTTTCTCTTCCATGAGACAATTTACAAATTGGAAGTTTGGTGAGGTCAATAGGTCATTATATGTAGTCTGAGGTCTATATAATAATTCTCATCAGATTCATATAACGACATACATGTATACATTAAAAACAAAGTCCTTATTTGTCATATTTCATAAAATTCATGTGCATATTTACATTATTGAGGCTTAATTAAGAATGAAAAACAAGAATGTTGATGTGTTATATAAAATCCAAACAATCAAATTGCATGATACGTATAATCAACTTTCATGTCAAAATTTGTTTATGATTTATTTTCTGTCTGTTTATATGAAATAAGGGCAATAAACACAAAGAAACAACATGCTAGGTCATTATCTTCATATCTATCATGAGATATTTCCTTTTCTCTATCATGACATATTTCCTTTTTGCTACAAGATATTTCCTTTTCTCTATTATGTGACATTTTGTTTACCATTAGCGTTGAGGCAGCCGTCCACTGTTTTGCTCGATGTCGAGAGCCCGGTATATACAAACAAGACTACCTGGAGGAGTTATTCCGTCGTTATGGAGAGGTGGAGGACACGTTCCCAGCCCCAGCTCTACCAGACTGGTGTGACGGTACAGTATGAGTATTGTTATAGGAGTGGATTTATTACCTTCAACTCAGGCAATATTATTCATGACCACGACCTTGATGTTATTTTTACATTTGCCACTTTTCCTCGAGTTCATTGTTCCCTAAGAAAAACATTCCTCTTTTTCTTTTGAAAATATATGATAAATGAGCATATATGCACCATATACTGTAAAAAGTATAAAATTTTTATTTCAAGATTTTAACCTTGTGACCTTGACCTTGAACACTATCCTGTTAAAGTCATTTACATGTAGTATTCAATGTTTATGTGTAGATAACAGTCTTTCCAAATAACATCGGTCCGCCGGTCCTGACAGGCAAAATTACGTTCCGACCGATGCTTTCCTTTCGATAATCAGTCCGAATGACCGATGCCTTCTAGCGAGTCTATTCGTTGTAATCAAATGTTCCGGTGCAAGTTTTTTTTTTTTTAATTTTAGGTCCCTCGTTAGAATTGGTCATGCTCTGGTAAACGTTTCATGATTGTGATTTTAATTTCTTTGTTTTAAAGTTTACGAGATTGTAATTGACAAGTTGTCAGAGGTTGTTTGGGCTGGGGCTGCTACCGTATTTCTGATGTTGGCTAAACTGAAGTACATGTATATAGAAGGGCCTGTTCTGACTTTTGCAATTTTTTTTTCGGACCTACATGTATGTGTTTCTATAACACATAGATATGAATGACCTAGTCCTAATGAACTACATTGTATGTGAGCTGAAAGTTTTTTGAGAAAGACTGAGATAATAAGAATTCTGTTAACAAAAGGATCTACATAGAAAACAAATAATGTTTTAAAGTTTTAAATTTTGTTAATGATTTAGAATTACAAAGATTTTCAATTTACATTCTTGTAATTTACAATCTGCTTTTCGTTAATTCCAGAATCTGACACAGTGGATGATGATGGGAATTATCTCGGTGAGGTGAATGGTGAAGGTAGCTCAGCATCTAAAGGCAGGAAAAGGGAATTTGTAAAAAAGGTACAACTTTAGAATACATAACACTTGAAAATTTCAAGGCACAAACTGGGCTTTGACTTAGTCTAAATATTCATTGGTCTCATTGTAATGTGATGACTTGCAATTATACATACACAAATGTACAATGTTTCTTATTTCAAAGTAGAACTACATATTTCAAATTTTCACTACTTTGTTAAATATAATATTTTGAGAATTTGACTTGTGTCAGTTCTCAGTTTATAGTGCCAGGCTCTGAAATACACGTTGTATGTTTATACTGCTAGTTGAAGAGAGCCATGGTTAAGGCATAAATATCTTATAGTCAAGAAGTAACCAAAAAAACCAAGTTCAACTTCCTTAATCGTTTTTAACAAATACTTAATCACTCTGGACAATACTGAGTTATTTCTAATATTAAAAGATGTTATCTGATATTCATCCTGATGGAAAAACATAGAATTATTGTAAGTTGGAAATATTTGTATGAAAATGTGTTGATTTAGGATGCTAAGTTTATGGAAGGAGTGAAGAATGTAGCACAGCTTCGTTTACAACCAAAATTAGCGGAAGTACAGAAAAAATGTCAAGATATGTGTGGATGGAGGAGGTAGGTGTACCTCATTAGTTCCACCTATCAACCTTTAAGACATCATAACAAAGGATAGAAAAAATTATCTAGAAATACAATACATGTACAGTTAATAAGGTCCAATTAGACCCCAAGGATATTGTTTTAATCTCCTTACACATATGCAAAAAAAAAACTTTTTCTCAAGATATCCAAAACTGAACAGAGCATTCTGATTGGATGAGGTACATGTATAACAACGTCTAAAGCATGAATGAAAATACAGCAGTTTCTGAAATTGTTAAAGGAATGTCATTAAACTACAGTTTCATAAAAAGGTGCAAGAGTAGAATGATATCAATATGATAAAGGTAAATTGATAATACCGTAAATAAAGTGAAATTAAAGCAAAATACTAAAATTTGTTGTAATTTTTTTATGAAGGAAATTGTTTAACCCTTAGCCAAGTACTAACACATTGTCTAAAAGGTAGATAGGTGGAACTAATGAGGTTTCTATAATTTTTAGCTCACCTCGACGAAGTTGAGTGAGCTTTTGCTATAACCCCACGCGTCCGCGTCCGTGTCCGCGTCCGTGTCCGCGTCCGTGTCCGCGTCCGCGTCCGTGTCCGCGTCCGCGTCCGGTTAAGAAGTTTGGGGTAGCTCAGTATCTGACAAAGTACTAATGCTACAGTAACCAAACTTGCACAAGTGATTCATCTTTGGATGCTGAGGTGAACCCATGCATCGGATGCAGCATCTGACCTACATTTTCCGCTTGAGTGACTTGGTTAAGAAGTTTGGGGTAGCTCAGTATCTGACAAAGTACTAATGCTACAGTAACCAAACTGGCACAAGTGATTCATCTTTGGATGCTGAGGTGAACCCATGCATCGTATGCAGCATCTGACCTACATTTTACGCTTGAGTGACTTGGTTAAGAAGTTTGGGGTAGCTCAGTATCTGACAAAGTACTAATGCTACAGTAACCAAACTGGCACAAGTGATTCATCTTTGGATGCTGAGGTGAACCCATGCATCGTATGCAGCATCTGACCTACATTTTCCGCTTGAGTGACTTGGTTAAGAAGTTTGGGGTAGCTCAGTATCTAACAAAGTACTAATGCTACAGTAACCAAACTTGCACAAGTGATTCATCTTTGGATGCCGAGATGGACCCATGCATCGGATGCAGCATCTGACCTACTTTTTCCACTTGAGTGATTTTGCTTTTAAAAGCCAATATTGAGCAAAGTATAAGTGCTACATGTACCAAACTTGCATATTGGATGTATCTTTGAACAAACTTTCATAAAATGACCTTGACCTACTTTTTCCGCTTGAGTGATTTTGCCTTTAAAAGCCAATATTGAGCAAAGTATAAGTGCTAGATGTTCCAAACTTGCATATTAGATGTATCTTTGATCAAACTTTCATGAAATGACCTCGACCTACTTTTTCCGCTTGAGTGATTTTGCCTTTAAAAGCCAATATTGAGCAAAGTATAAGTGATACATGTACCAAACTTGCATATTGGATGTATCTTTGATCAATCTTTCATAAAATGACCTTGACCTACTTTTTCCACTTGAGTGATTTTGCTCTATAAAGCCAATATTGAGCAAAGTATAACTGCTACATGTACCAAACTTGCATATTGGATGTATCTTTGATCAAACTTTCATAAAATGACCTCGACCTACTTTTTCCGCTTGAGTGATTTTGCCTTTAAAAGCCAATATTGAGCAAAGTATAAGTGATACATGTACCAAACTTGCATATTGGATGTATCTTTGATCAATCTTTCATAAAATGACCTTGACCTACTTTTTCTGCTTGAGTGATTTTGCTCTATAAAGCCAATATTGAGCAAAGTATAACTGCTACATGTACCAAACTTGCATATTGGATGTATCTTTGATCAAACTTTCATAAAATGACCTTGACCTACTTTTTCTGCTTGAGTGGTTTTGCCTTTACAAGCCAATATACATGTACTAAAAAAATATGTTTGAATTGAATTTTGCTGTCACGAGGTGAGCTTTGTAATCTGTGATTACCTATGTTTATTCATGTACTAAACAGATTATCTCAACAAAATATGTTTGCTTGATACATTTGATGAGTAAATAAATAAAAAGTTGTGCACACAATGATAATGAGCGTGTACATGGCATATTCTTCATTTCAATTTTTATAAAAAAATTCTTATCTTATGGAATATTTTTGTAAAGGACCTTTCTTACATACTGTTGCCTCATTTGAGTTAAACCAATGATATTTTGTTATAGTTCAGGATTTCCAGGATCTCAGCCCGTTTCCATGGATATTCAGAATATAAACTTCCTCAAACAGAAACCGTACAAGGTCAGCTGGAAGGCTGATGGAACCAGGTACCGTAAATCACTTTACATTTGTAATATTTCACTTCATGCACCATCATGAATGGATAAGGGCATGTAGTGTTGCATCTGTCAATCATTCAGTCTATCAGTATCATCATGTTCTCTCACCGTAGGATGGGTTTTAATGAAACTTTGTGTTGTTGTACTGAAGATCACCACATGAATATGTCAAGTCTTTAAAAAAAGTCCACAATATTTTCATTTGTTCTAGTTAGTGAATCTGTCCCTGGTTCTCTAGATGCAATTGACCTGCCTTCACTGCCTGCAGTGCTGGCTAGCATTGTGTCTGGACTCAGGCCGGGATAATATTTACATTTAAAATTAATCGACAAATGTCAATGAGGTCAAATCATTAGACTCATCATTTATGTATTGTATAATTAATTGGCATTTTTCGATGTAAATGTATTTTAGCATGTTAGCTAATAAAGCCTCAGATGAAAGATTACCAAATATTTAATTTTACTTACATGTTAACCTCACCCTAGAGAATTACATGTAACAATTCTTCTTTTTTTACACAAAAAAATTACATGTAAAATAAACTGACAAATGTCAAATAAGGTCAAATAATTAGACCAATCATTTATCTATTTTTAATTAATTGCTAATTTTCCATGTAAATGTGTTTTTACATGTAATCTAATTAAGCCTAAGGTGAAAGGTTACCAAAACATTTGATTATACTTTATCTCTCCTTAAAGAATTACATGTAAGAATTCATCTCTTTTACGTGTAATTAAAGTAAGACACTAGTGTCAAAGGTCAAATGTTCATTTCATCACCTTCTGTTTGATGTACTTCATTTCTTAAAATTTACATGTAAAATCAACCACGGTAAGGTCAAAGATCAATTTGCCTGTCAACATATACATAGGACATTTATGACATGTTTACATGTAATACTAGGTTAAGAACAATGTGTAAATCCTATGTGTAAAAAAGAGTGACATGTGTAATGATTTGTACTGTGCATTTTTTTAACCATTTACATGTACATGTATGTAGGCTCTTATAAAGATATGTACGTTTAACTACATATTTTTTTTCTCAGATACATGATGTTGATAGATGGTCCAAATGAAGTGTATGCATTTGACCGTGACAACACAGTATTCCACATTCCCAACCTCAGATTTCCTCGAAGAAAAGATCTCAATGCTCACATCAGAGACACTTTATTAGATGGGGTAAGTACACATGTATGTTCGTTAAAAACATGTTGAAGTTTTAATTACCTCTGATTGTAACTTTAGTGTGGAAGGCACTTTTTACCCTGGAAATAAATTTTCATCTGTCTTCCAGCAATTTCTGAGATGCCTCTCTAGGTGCTCGTTGATTTGCTGAACTGATGCTATGTAGAACCTTTGGCTATCTAGCACTGACTCAGTAATAGAATGAAAGAATGTTCTGTACTTGTAAATTACCCTAGACCTGGCATACATGTACAACCGTTGTCCTGATTATTATTATAAACTTCAATGTCTTCTTTAAATGGATGAAAGTCTAACTACATTGTATGAAGAAAATCTTATCAAACTTCTGGAATCTTTCATTTTTTAAAGTCACAATAGATCATACATGAAAAACATTTTTAACAAATTACAAAGCAAACTTTAATCAACTTGTCATGTTTTCCAAAATGTTCCCCATAGTTTGAAAACTAAATCCAATGAATTATTCAAAGTCATACTTACATTTAACAATACTTGTAACTGTACGATGAAGAGGGACAAAATGAAAAAGATATCAAGCATATCAAGATTAAAGTATAAAATCGTCCCAAAATGTTAAACATGAGAAGAAAATGGTGAAAGACCAGTCAAACATGGACAATATTGAATAAACAATGATCAACCTTATATAATGGATTGACAAAATCTGAATTAATTATGGTAGTAACATTTACTATAGTAACCACATAAAGAGTGTGTAACCACATAAAGTGAGAACTTTTCAATGTTTCATCCTTTATTATTGGCGTGTAATATTGAACTTAAAAATTGAAAAAACTGCTACATGTACATGTATTTGCATATTAAAGCTTTTGTACATGTTTTCAGAAGTCAAATATCAATTCGCAATTTTTATCTGTCAATAAATGAATTTAATTTAAATAATTTACTTACTGTCACATGCAAAAAATGCATGCCAGAAGAAAGAATACCATTCTCGAGTTATACATGGTCAGGCCACATGTAGAGCAAGTGACCATATTTTGCCACATTTTTCGAACCTCTCTGTGAAAATCTTGATATACTTGGAGGCCATTTCAATAAATATTTTTACTTAGATTTAATTTAACTCCATTCTCGTTCAAAATAATACAATATGAAGTTATTTTACTCAGTTCATTGTTTCCGTATAAAATGTCAAAATATTACGTTTCCCTATTTTCGGGGATGACAATACTTCACTGTTTTCATTTATAAATATCCTGTTTGCATACAAAATGGATATTATTGTGATTTTCTTTTCAGGTTATCTATTGTCACCACTACTTTTAAGAAATCATGCCAAGGAGAATGTTTTGTTAAATTTATGGAAGTTTACGTCTGAAATTTAGTGTTTTCATTCATGTTTCTGTATTTGTTATATTTTTCTTCACAATTTAAGTGCAGGAGATTATACAATGACTGCTACAGTAATATCTAATAGGATATAGAATAATAAACTTGACAAACATTTCCGATAGCCAACGAGAAGCAAAAAAACTATGGAACAGCGAAATATGATCACTGCTGAAATATGGTTCCTTGCTCTAGATCAATGATATTTATGCTGTCTAAAGGGATGCTATACTTTATATGACTTTCATTCAATTTTTATGATTTTAATTAACAAGTTTTTCTTTGATATTTTTACCTAGGAGATGATCTTGGATAAAGTGGAAGGAAAGAATGTACCCAGGTACTTGGTATATGACATTATCAAATTTGAGGTAAGAAATTATATGTTGTGAATTATTGATTTCTGGTAACTCTTAACATACATGTACATGTATACTATGTATAAATACTACCTTTGATTCATGGATTTTTTTTTTCCTAGTTTCATTTGTGAAAACATTATCTAGACAGAAAGGCACAAATCTCTTGGTCTCAAATGTCTTTTTTGAAGAGGTTAGAAAAGAAAAAAAAAAGATTATATTTTATAACCCAATAACCAATAGAAATATCAAGCTACTTTAAAAAAATTCAAGTGGGTTGTAAAAACGTAGAAATCTGCTTCATTTGCTTTAACATTGTACATACATGTATTCCAAATCAGACCTGTGCTTTATTGGTTTGTTCTCAGTAGATGATCTCAATCAGCTCCATAGAGGGTCACATCCAAGTAACCTCTAAAAATGTTTGATTGATTGATGACACATCGAAATCATTGTACCTAGCTGCATTTTCAAGTTCCAAGGTATCTGCTAAGAGTGAATCCAATCAGACCACATTTAAACACCAGCATTAGTCCTATAAGGAACCTTTCTGATTTTCCTCACTTCACACTTCAACACAAATCTATACAAAACATACTCATTTTGTAAGCACAGGGACATCCTGGATTAGCTAAATTTTAAGTTATTTTGATGGGGCTGATTTAGATTCTCTTCAACAAACAACCTATAACATGTGAAGCAGGCTTTGAAATTAAGATAATTTTTGTGTCACCTGCGAAGCATACCGACACTTAGGGATCACTTTGTCCGTTGTCCGTCTGTCCGTCTGTCTGTCTGTCACACTTTGGGTGTCACAGCCCATAACTTTTGATTGGTAAGTGTTAGGGCTTTGATATTTCACAAGTGTATTCCTTGTGACTAGACCTTCCTACACATATCATAATTTTTGACCTAGTGACCTTGACCTACATGTTTGACCTACTTTTCACAAAAATTAAGAATGGATATATTTTTTGATTGGTAAGTGTTAGGACTTTGATATTTCACATGTGCAATCCTTGTGGCAAGACCTTTCTACACATACCATAATTTTTGACCTTGTGACCTTGTCCTAGATATTTGACCTACTTTTGAAAAAAAGATGAGATTCGCTATATCTTTTGATTGGTAAGTGATAGGGCTTTGATATTTCACATGTGTATTCCTTGTGACAAGACCTTCCAACACATACCATTATTTTTTACCTATTAACCTTGACCTACATATTTGACCTATTTTTCAAAAAAAAATTAAGAATGGATATATCTTTGGATTGGTAAGTGATAGGGCTTTGGTATTTCACATGTGTATTCCTTGTGACAAGACCTTTCTGCACAGATCATTATATTTGACCTTTTGACCTTGACCTAGATATTTGACCTACTTTTCAAGAAAAGTAATATTGGCTATATCTTTTGATTGGTAGGTGATAGGGTTTTGATGTTTCACATGTATTTTCCTTGTAACATTGCCATTCTAAACATACCATTATTTTTTACCTTTTGACCTTGACCTAGCTATTTGACCTTCTTTTCTAAGGTTGTATATATCTTTTTATATCTTTAATATTTCTTATGATGAGACCTTTTTGTTACCAATTTTTACGTAGTGACCTTGACCTAGATGATTGACACTCTTTTCTGAAAATTTGAGAATTACCATATCATTTAATTTGTAATTAAGAGGTCTGATATTTCATATGAATTTCATTTGACAAGACTTTTCTACTGATACCAATAATTTTGATCCACTTTCTAGAATAATAATCAGACCGCTTCGCAGGCGACACAAGCATTCCTTGGATTGCTATTTTTGTGTCGCCTGCGAAGCATAGCGACACTTAGGGATCACTTTGTCCGTTGTCCGTCCGTCTGTCCGTCCGTCCGTCCGTCAGTCCGTCAGTCCGTCTGTCTGTCTGTCACACTTTGGGTGTCACAGCCCATAACTTTTGAATGGTAAGTGATAGGGCTTTGATATTTCACATGTGTATTCCTTGTGACAAGACCTTTCTACACATACCATAATTTTTGACCTAGTGACCTTGACCTACATATTTGACCTACTTTTCAAAAATAATAAGATTGCTTATATCTTTTGATTGGTAAGGGATAGGGCTTTGATATTTCACACATGTATTCCTTGTGACTAGACCTTTGTAAACATACCATAATTTTTGACCTTGTGACCTTGACCTAGATATTTGGCCTACTTTTCAAAAAAAGTTAAAATTTGCTATATCTTTTGAATGGTTAGTGATAGGGCTTTGATATTTCACTTGTGTATTGATTGTAACAAGTCCTTTCTGCACATACCATAATTTTGACCTAGTGACCTTGACCTATATATTTGACCTACTTTAACAAAAAATTAAGATTGTATATATCTTTTGATTGGTAAGGGATAAGGCTTTGAAATTTCACATGTGTATTCCTTGTAACAAGACCTTTCTGCACATACCATGATTTTTGACCTTGTGACCTTGACATAGATATTTGACCTATTTTTCAAAAAAGTTGGGATTCACTATATCTTTTGATAGGTTAGTGATAGGTCTTTGATATTTCACATGTGTATTCTTTGTGACAAGACTTTTTTAAACATACCATAATTTTTTACCTAATGACCTTGACCTACATATTTGATCTTTTTTCTAAGGATTGCGTATATCTTTTGATTGCTAAGGGATATAAGGCTTTAATACTTCACACATATATTTCTTATGATGTGACCTTTGTTTTGTTACCAAAGTAATTAGGTAGTGACCTTGACCTAGTTGATTGACACTATTTTCTGAAAATTTGAGATTGACCATATCTTTCAATTGGTAAATAAGAGGTCTGATATTTCACATATGAATTTCATTAGACAAGACTTTTATAGTGATACCAGTAATTTTGAACCATGTGATTTACCTCCTAGAATAGGCCGCTTCGCAGGCGACACAAGCATTCCTTGGATTGCTATTTTGAATATTATGAGTCAAAAAATCAACTACTGGGGAAAAAATGTGAGCAAATTTGAGCTTGCGGTAATAAAAGTTACTTTCAAAGCCTAGCATGTAGTAGAGGTCTGAGTTTTATGTTACCTGCAAAGCAACGTCAACATATAGGGAACACTTTGGCATACATCTGTGTGATAGTCACACTTTACATTAAGGACTACAACTCATGAACTTACTTGATATACTGTCAAACTGGCAGGAATGATCAAGCATGATAATACTCAACACCCAATGAGAGTCAATGCCACCTTTTGAAATCAGGGTCTCACATAACACATTGAATTAACAATTTCTGAATAGTCTAGTAATTAGAATTTAGATTGATCATTGAGTAGTTATTGTTATAAAATCACAGGGCCAAGATGTAGGTAAAACAGAGTTTGGAACACGGCTAGTATGTATAGAGAAGGAAATAATCGGAACTCGTCATACAGCCATGGCTAAAGGTCTCATAGATAAAACCAAGGAACCATTCAGTGTTAGGATCAAACCCTTCTGGGATGTAGTGGCATGTAGAAAGGTAAGCTGTTAGCAATCATTGTGATTTATTTGATATTTGGAAATCCCTATATTTCATGTCTCCTGGTACATGTATCTTTCTTTCATACCACGTGATCCTTAATTGTTTAAATGTGACATCATGATTTAACCAGCAAAATAGTGAGGTGACAATTAAACATCAAATTAAAGATCTTTTTCTTAAAAATGTTTCTTGCTTTATATTTTGGAAAGCCAAATATATGTAGTTTATTCTTATAGAATAAACCATTTTCATGGGGCGCTGAATTCGAATATCGCAAAATTTTTACAATTAGATAAGCTTTGTACTTTCCATATTTTGTCTCATCTCTTTCAGTTTTGACTTTGGACTTGGGGTATGAGAGAAAAATACTATTTCGTGGTCTGCTATGAAAGATACAAATGTACATCCCATCCACCCTTGGGGTAGCAAGCCTCAGGTTTTACACGATTTCAGATCCCTTGGATGAAACCATGTACCTTTCATAACAGACCTGGAAAGAGTCTTATATGCTATTGATACATATGTACATGTATTACATTTGGGAAAAAAGATCTTAGACCCATACGTCAGTCTCATAGAAAATGTAAATATCTATTCATGTACATGTCCCCATACACATTGTCTTGTACAATTTATGGATCATTATCTTGTCCTGTATATATTACAGATTTTAGATGGATCTTTTGCTAGTCAAGTCAGCCATGAAGTTGATGGTTTGGTGTTCCAGCCAGGTCCTGATGTAAGTGTATTTTCCAATGCTCCAGCTATTCAATGTACAAATGCTAGTTTAGTGGATACAATGGAGATAAATAGATATGAATTTTTCATTTCTATGGAGATTGTTGAAGTTGTTAGGGGGATGAATTACAGACAAATTGGTCATCTTTTCTAATCTGGCATTATACATGTAATGTAAACCCATCGCAATCTTGGACAGGTTTGTCATCTTGATATTACTCTATCTGCCAGGGAGTACAGCAACACATATTGTTTATAATTGACAATGTGATCTTTTAATATGGTAGCTTTGCTTTTATAATGCCGAAGGGTTCCAACTCTATACCTTCTTGAAGAAAATTCCAAACCAATTTCCATGCACCAGACACGTGTTTCGAATATTAAATTCTCATCAGTGATGCTTCCAGCAGAGCCACCAAAAATAATTTCAGTAGTGCCCTCTTTAATTTTTTGAAGTTAGATTTGTACATTTACATTACAGAGAGTGCGCGGCTCCAAATTTCCTGTAGGGTCGATTCAGTAGCATATCAAAATAAAATCTATGTTCAAAATAGCATTGGAGGGATGGTGCTAAGATATTAAACTCCTTTAATTTAGATGTACTGAAGGAACTAAATCACATGTGAATGCATGAAAGTGAAAAGTTCTTGTAAGTGTGGAGAAGGTGGATAAATAGTTGAAGGTTCAGAATGTCTCTTCGATAAGAGACTATAAACCTCTACCTCTATTTCTTCTTATACATTTGAGTGTATAATTTCATTTCTCTCTGATCAACCTTATGATTTACATGTACTATACATGCATGTATTACTCAAAGAAGTAGTAGACAAATTTTCAAAATTTATGGATGATTTTCATAATTATAATTTAAATCAATGAGACATTTAGAGTAACATGTACTTTTAATCTCATGTCTTCTACAGAAAATATGACATGACATCCATTTACTGTTTGCACCATTTGGTGGAATATAATTTTTTTCAATCTTCTGCAGCCATACTGTGCAGGACGCTGCAGTGAAGTATTGAAGTGGAAACCCCCGGATCAAAACTCTATAGATTTTAAACTAAAGATTGTGAAAGAGAACAAACCTGGGTTAGTGTATTTTATCATGTGTTTATTGTAATGTTCTGTGATTGTGTAGATGTTACATAAATTAACTTGAGTGTTAAAAGGAAAAGTGTAGGACACTTACATGTGTATTTAATCTCTTATAATTCTGGAAATGCTTCTTTATAGTGTCAAAATAAATTGACAATTAACCCTTCTGAACGTGGGAAAAATTTGCGAAATTCCATGACGTCACAATGCAATTTCAATGTTTGACCTAGGTTCGAAGCTTGTTTGTCTGAGGTAAAAGCATTGTGACGTCATGAAATTTAGCACTTTTTAGCTCACCTCGACGAAGTTGAGATGAGCTTATGCTATAACCCCGGCAACCGCGTCCCCGTCCCCGTCCGCATCCTCGTCCGCGTCCACGTCCGGTTAAAGTTTTTGGGGTAACTCAGTATCTGACAAAGAACTGATGCTACAGTAACCAAACTTGCACAAGTGATTCATCTTGGGATGCTGAGGTGAACCCATGCATCGGATGCAGCATCTGACCTACATTTTCCAGTTGAATGACTTTGTCAATGTCTGGTTAAAGTGTTTTGGGTAGTTCAGTATCTGACAAAGCACTGATGCTACAGTAACCAAACTTGCACAAGTGATTCATCTTGGGATGCTGAGGTGAACCCATGCATTGGATGCAGCATCTGACCTACTTTTCCGCTTGAGTGATTTTGCCTTATAAGGCCAATATTGAGCAAAGTATAAGTGCTACATGTACCAAACTTGCATATTGGATGTATCTTTGATCAAACTTTCATAAAATGACCTTGACCTACTTTTTCCACTTGAGTGATTTTGCCTTTAAAGGCCAATATTAAGCAAAGTATAAGTGCTACATGTACCAAACTTGCATATTGGATGTATCTTTGATCAAATTCTCATAAAATGACCTTGACCTACTTTTTCCACTTGAGTGATTTTGCCTTTAAAGGCCAATATTGAGCAAAGTATAAGTGCTACATGTACCAAACTTGCATATTGGATGTACCTTTGATCAAACTTTCATAAAATGACCTTGACCTACTTTTTCCGCTTTCGTGATTTTGCCTTTAAAGGCCAATATTGAGCAAAGTATAAGTGCTACATGTACCAAACTTGCATATTGGATGTATCTTTGATCAAACTTTCATAAAATGACCTTGACCTACTTTTTTCCACTTGAGTGATTTTCTTAATATACATGTACTTAGAGATATGTTTAAATTGAACTTTGCTGCTGCGAGGTGAGCTTCGTAATCTTTGATTACACTATGTTTTACCACAAACGGAAGGGTCAATTTGATAGGATTTATTTCTTTTTTCTTTTTGTGTACAAATATTTTCCACAAATTTCAGCATGCTGCCAACAACCAAGGCGTATTTATTTGTACTTCATCAAGAGCACCCGCTGGCTGAAATGAAGGTACCTGACCTATATGTATATTACACCTGTTTGTCTTGTCTACTAAAATATTGCATATGTCATTGTGAAGGAATCCAGAGTTTCTGAAAAGTATCTGTTTTATCAGATTTGCTGATAAAATATTTTTTGTCCAATAAAAACTCACTTTATAGTATATACATGTATATATACATGTAACTCTAGGAAACACTGTATAAGACTATTCCTGTTCCATAAGACTGTTGAAGGATACACTATTATCTCTTGGTGATTTGATCTGTTTGGCTGTCAGTTACTAATTCACACTTTTGAAAACCATGTATCTGCATTTCTATAAAACTGTGGTCCTCCAATTTTGTCAGTTTTTAGCAAATTCTGAATTGTATATGTTACAAGTATTCAGAGCTCTACAATAAGCAGCACTTCACAAAGTCTGTTATTTCTTATTTCAGTATACCAAGGATCTGAAGGAGCTAGATGGGAAGATAGTGGAGTGTTATTTTGATGGTCGAGAGTGGAAGTTTATGAGAGTCAGAACAGATAAGTCGCACCCCAACAGTATCAAAACGGCTGAAGGTTGGTATTGCTTAGATTTCTGATGAAAATTTGTCATAGAAATAGTCTTTCTGTCACACTTTTACATATAATGCTATAACTTGCTCTTCCTTTCAATTGGCACCTTGATCTTTGACCTCGTGACCTTGACCTGGAATACACTTTCAGCAATATCTCTGTTATCTCCAAAGATAGGATGTTAATATTGCACATATGTCTTTCTTATGACAAGACAATTCTATGGATACCATGATTTTGAGACAATGAACAGTGACCTTACCTATAGAATTTTAGAGAATTTTTAGAATAGAACTTTATCTTAACTTTTGATATATACATGTATGTAACAGCTTTGACATATCACACATGCATGCATTTTGAGTCAAAATGCATGCATGTGTGATAAGTCAAAATTTTTTACCCATCCTTCCATTTGACCCTGTCAACTTGACTGTGGGGTTTGACCTTCCTTTATACTTTAAGGTTTGACCTAGTCAGCATTACATTCTATTTGTACTTGATTTACAGAAATTACACTTTCTATAACACTTCTTGCATCAAGATAAGGGTTCATGTTTCACATGCACATTTGTTGGAAAAAGAATTATAACCTTTGGTCCAGTGACATTGGACATTTCTGTTTCAAATGAAATGCTACTGACAAATTTACTTAACCTTATACATGTACATGTATCTTCACTTTCTTGAAAATAGCTGCAACAGATAAATGTACAATGCATGTTTACGTTTACTTTTCCAGGTGTGTGGAAAAGTATACAATCACCAGTTACAAAGGACATTTTATTTCATGTGGCAGAAAAAGAACGGTTCGTGCCACAACACAAAACAAAAACATCATCTGAACTTATGCCGCCTCCGGCAAAGATTCCAAAAAGGTAGTGATAGTGGAATGTGTACGCGTTACAACGAGTGCTATAGACTTTAAACCAGTATCGATGTCACGAGTATGTGGTATGACAACGAGTGCTATAGACATTAAACCAGTTTCTTTGCCCTTGTTCATCAGCATTTTCATCAAAGTGTGAAAGGTTACCATTTTTTAAATGGGTTAAACACGTTTTACCTTAAAGAAAATATGTCGTGTTGTGAAAATTTATGTTTGATAGATACTTGTAATTTATAATTCTTGTGCTTATCTCTTTTGATACTTCAAATTCATGAAGTTATTTTAAATGTAATATTCCAACTCTAGGTAAGTAAAAACCTGCTCTCTCATATGTACACTGTATGTCTGATTTTATGCAAGGCAATGCCTATCTTTAGTTTGTAGATGACCATCTGCCCGTCTCTCTTTTTGTCATCCTTTTTATTGAAGCAAAATTTCAGGAAACATAGGGATAAAAATAAAGTCATTTACTAAAAGGCTGTCCAGGACTACTGTCCGCGCAGCTCACTTCGGAAACTGAATAAATTAGATTTTTATAACTTTGTAATGCAACAATTGAAATAAAATCTACCCGGTATATCACTGAATAGATCTCGCTTAGTCGTAAATTTTGGCATATGTTATATGGTCGAGGGTTTATGCAATCATATTATACAGACAAAATAAGTTTTAGATAGGGCGTTTTCAATGTTAAATTTCAGCGTGACGTCGCCGAGTTAAACATTGAGCCTATTGAGAGTGTCACAACGTCACGGGAAAAATTAGCATGGGAAATGGCCCATCTAAAACTGTTTATATACATGTAGTTTGATTGGGTGTACTCACTTTCATATAACATACAGCAAAATTTACGACTAAGTGAGATCTATTGAATGGTATCAACTTCATTCAAATGTTTGCATCATAAAGTAGTCAAAATCGTGTTTATTCAGTTTCTGAAGTGAGTCGCGCGGACAGTAGGCATTATCTTTTGCACTCTTGAACCTAGACTTTGACCTTCTTTTTCAAAAATTACTTGTAACTCTGATTTTGACTTGACTTTGACCAACACTAAAAAATCTTATTTTTACAATTTCTTATGAATTATTTGGGATATGACTTTGACATTTCACATGTATATTCTCTTTGGCCTGAATTCTTGTTAATTTCCCTGACTTCTTTACCTATATTTCCTTTATACACAAATGTACTTTAGAAAATACAAGTACGTCCATTTTTATTCACGGCAAACAAATCTATTGAAGAGGTATATTTCAAAGTCACTTTGCATCCATGTGTGTTCAAGCATTATTTGATTCTTGAATTGTAAAAGGGACTGTTATTTATTTTTCATTCTAAGTATATATTATCGATCTGTTACTTGTTTAGTTAATGGAGAACAATTGTTAACTTTGTGTTGCAGCTGTCCAAAGGCTCAGTCATTCATTCGTCCATCCCTGTGTACCCATCATCCCATCTGTCCATCCATTCATTTATTCATCTGACTCATCCTTCTTTTCATTCATCCTTCTATTCGTTCATTATTCATCAGGTCATTCAATCATCAGCCTAATCCATTGATCCCATCAATGTATTAATGACCTCTCCATTCATCGTTATGTTCATCCATCTACCCATCCATTCCTCCGTCATTCATTTACACCATATTCATTCTTCATGTGTCAACATACATGTGTACGCAGTGTATTTTGCATTGATTGGGCATCTGAAGTTCCACAAACAGCAAAGTGTCATGGTTTTGGGGCTTTTTTGGTATACAGAGCTATTTTGCATTTTTGTTAGTATAAAAATTATAAAACTTACTTAATTTCATGATTTTTTTTTTTAGCTCACCTGAAAGCTCGAGTGTGCCATTGTCATAGTGTGCTGTACAGTGTACTTTTGATGTAAACATTTTACATTTCAACATCAGAATTTCATGCAACCTTACAGGAAGGAAGTACTCAAGGCCTTCTACAAAGTTTATGCTTTTCATGCCTATCTGTCAACAAATATGGCCACCAAGGGCTCTGATTGGCGGACACATTTTCGACATCTCCTCTGCAATCGCTGCACAGAATTCAGATATTGCAAAAGTTGAAATTTTTCACAGGGCAATTGGTCTGGTGAGTTTTTTATATTTTACCAGACCAATGCAAGACTCTTTTATATGAAATAAAAATGAAGTCAAATTTAAATCGTACTTAAACATTTTGGAGCAGTTAGAGGAAATGTCAGCTGAACAAGAATACAAGTTTTTAGTAATGATCTGCATGAGAAATTTTCAAAATGGACAATTTGTGCATTATTTTTAAATTGGTTTTTATTAGAAGTTTGTAAGTAAACAAAATCTTTTCTGTGACTATACAAAAATAGGAAATTTTGTCATCGGACAATGTGTCCAACCTAAAGATTATCCTCATCGGCCCTACTCATTTCACTGGCGAAATCCAGTGGGCCCGTGACTTTCAGAATGTCTGCAGAATTTCACAAAACCTTACAGGAATCAAGTACTCAAGGTCCTCTACCAAAGGAGTAGGTGCGGTAACATGCCATTTCGGCCCTATTTTCAAAGTTGTTCATATACCAATAATATTCTAGTTCATCAAATGTAACATGTATGGTGAATCCAAATAAGGAAATCTTGTTTTGATTTCACAGTCCTATACTGAATAATACGTCGCCCAGAACGTCCAAAAACGTTGAAATCATTGAAAATATCAATAAATGAGTGAAATCTCGACACAAATTTATGAAATTAAGTAATGATACAGGCCTTGCCCTCGATAATTTTTGTACCAATCGATGGATTTTTAATCAGCCTTTTAATTTGCATTAAATATTTCGTGGGCGAGGCCTGGAGCGTAGATGAATTTTGAAGATTTGTGTGTAAAATACGATGATTTTCCTTTGTTTTGCTTCATTCAGGGCAAATGACTTCAGAAAGTGACGTCATGCAACACGCGCGTGACGTTACGAGGACTCAAAATTATGACACCATATTTTCTCAGACATTCAACATTGCAAAAACTTATTATTAATAATTTGTTTATCAAAAGCATTTCTTGTCAAAATTATAGGGCCGATATGAGGGGTTAGCGCACCTAGTTCTTTGTGTTTTTCATGCCAATGGGTCAACAAATATAGCTGCCAAGGGCGCTGATTGGGTGACACATTTTTCAACATTTCCTTCGCAACCACTGCACAGAATTTCACGAATCCTTACAGAGGCAAGTACTCAAGGTCCTTGCAACAGTGACATATAGGGATCACCTAGTCCGTCTGTTTGTCTGGGAGTCACACATTCTCATAAATGTAAGAAGTACTGTATCAATATGCATTGCACTCCCTTCAAACTTGCAAGGATGGTCAAGCATGATAAAAGTCAACACCGTATGAAGGTCAAGGTCATCTGCAAGGTCACATATTTAGGGTCAAACATGGGACAGGTGACATGTTTAATTCTAGTTCTAATTTTTTCGTCCATCAATAAATCAGTCATTTAATTCACATTAACTCAGATACTGTCTCAAATGAAAAGTGGCTGTATGACAAAATTGCTTGAAGATCAAGCGACCTCTGGTAGAAAAACCTAAGTTTTTCTTGTTTCAACCATTGAACTTAACTGCAGAAACCTAAGGCATGTTGATATTAAAGTTGTACACAAATAAATAGCGATTCATTTTGTATTCATAGAGATTCTGCAAATAAATTTGTTTGAATACTTCTTTTTTCATTCTTATGCAAATGTTATCACGGTATAAATATTTATGCTGGCAACTTTTCTGTTGTTTGATATTGTCAGTTTTTGGCCGGATTGCAAAGCAATTCTGGTCTATAGATAGACAATGTTGGTCTGTCCGTCCGTCTGTCTGTCTGTCATCAACATTTTGATTAAAGTCTCTGGTTGAAGCAAAAACTCAGGAACTATATGCAGTAGAAACTTTATATTATACATGTAGGTTGCCCATGACAAGACCTTTCAATTTATGCCGTAACATTTGACCTAGTGACCTTGGACTTTGTCCTAGTTAAAGATTTTGGTTACAGTTTTTGGTTGAAGCAAAATCTCAGGAACTATACGCAGTAGAAACATAATATTATACATTTAGGTTGCCCATCAAAAGACTTTTCAATTTATGCCGTAACATTTGACCTAGTGACCTTGGACTTTGACCTATTTAAAGAATTTGGTTAAAGCTTCTGCTGAAGCAAAATCTCAGGAACTATACGCAGTAGAAACATAATATTAGTCCCCTACCAGCTCGCCGGAGGGGACTTATAGTCTCCACCCCGTTTGTCTGTCTGTCTGTCCATCACACTTTAGTTTTCCAGACTTATTTTCGCTGTCGTTGCATATATTGAACTCATTTTTGGCATGTGAGTTTATCTCCATGTGATACAGATCAAGTTCAAGTTTGGTTTCGATTCACCCATTTTTACAAGAGTTATGGCCCTTGGACTTAGCAAATTTCATGAAATATTCAGTTTTCCGGACTTTTCTCAGCTGTTGTTGTAGATATTGGAATAATTTTTATTAGTCCCCTATCGGCAACGCCGAAGGGGACTCTTAGTTTCCTCTCGGTCTGTCTGTCCGTCTGTCCCTCCGTCTGTCCGTCTGTCCGAATATCAGTTTTCCAGATTTTTTTCTGCAACGGATGGAGATATCAAGATGAAATTTGATACACAGCTTGGTCTTGAATAGTTACAGAGCAAGTTCGACTTTCGTCACGCTTGACCCATTTTTCGAGGAGTTATGCCCCTTGATGACTTGGAAAATTCAGTTTTTGTCAGTTTTCAGGACTTTTTTCTGCAACGGATGGAGATATTCAGATGAAATTTGATACACAGCTTGGTCTTGGTTAGTTACAGAGCAAGTTTGACTTTCGTCACGCTTGACCCATTTTTTGAGGAGTAATGCCCCTTGATGACTTGGGAAATTCCCTTTTTGTCAGATTTCCAGACTTTTTTCTGCAACGGATGGAGATATTCAGATGAAATTTGATACACAGCTTGGTCTTGGATAGTTACAGAGCAAGTTTGACTTTCGTCATGCTTGACCTATTTTTCGAGGAGTTATGTCCCTTGATGACTTGGAAAATTCAGTTTTTGTCAGTTTTCCGGACTTTTTTCTGCAACGGATGAAGATATTCAAATGACATTTGATATACAGCTTGGTCTTAGACAGTTACAGAGCAAGATTGACTTTTGTCACGCTCGACCTATTTTTCCAGGAGTTATGCCCCTTGATGACTTGGAAAATTCAGTTTTTGTCAGTTTTCAGGACTTTTTTCTGTAACGGATGGAGATATTCAGATGAAATTTGATACACAGCTTGGTCTTGGATAGTTACAGAGCAAGTTTGACTTTCGTCACGCTTGACCCATTTTTGAGGAGTTATGCCCCTTGATGACTTGGGAAATTCAGTTTTTGTCAGTTTTCCAGACTTCTTTCTGCAACAAATAAAGATACTGTATTCAGGTAAAATGTGATACTAAGCTTAGTCTTGCATAGTTACAGAGCAAGTTCGACTTTTGTCATGCTTGGCCTATTTTGTAAGGAGTTATGCCCCTTGATGACTTGCACAATTCAGTTTTTGTCAGTTTTCCAGACTTCTTTCTGCAACAAATAAAGATACTGTATTCAGGTAAAATGTGATACTCAGCTTAGTCTTGGATAGTTACAGAGCAAGTTCGACTTTTGTCATGCTTGGCCTACTTTTCAAGGAGTTATGCCCCTTGATGACTTGCACAATTCAGTTTTTGTCAGTTTTCCAGACTTTTTTCTGCAACAAATAGATATATTCAGGTGAAATTTGATACTCACCTTAGTCTTGGATAGTTACAGATCGTCACGCTTGACCTCTTCGAATCGATAAAGCTAAAGCAGATAAAACCTCAGAACTGATCTGCACAAACAGTAAGTTTGATTAAAACTCATACATATTTAATTGAAGAGTAATTTATAGGCAGAGTTGCAGGACATAAATATATGCCGCCGGTAGGGGACAATATCGCTCAGCGATCATAACATTTTGTATATGTGATTACATCTTAGTGTTATACAGATCAAATTCGAGTTTGGTTTTGATTGACCTAGTTTCACAAGAGTTATGGCCCTTGGACTGAGCAAATTTCATGAAATTCTCAGTTTTCTGGACTTTTCTTCCATGGTATTGCAGATATTAAAATGGTTTTTGATATGTGAATATATCTCAGTGTGATACAAATCAAGTATGTGTTTCAATTTGATTGACCCATTTCTACAGGAGTTATGGCCCCTGAACTTAACAAATTTCATGAACTTCTCAGTTTCCAGTCTTTCATGTCTGTTGTTGTAGAAATTGAGCTGATTTTCGGTATGCAGATACATTATAGTATGATAAAGAATAAGTTGAAGTTGGATTTGATTTATTTGTTCTTATAAAAGGTATGGCCTCATAAAATTTCATGAAATTTTCCTGTTTTCCAGACCTATTTCTAATACACATATTGAACTTATTTTGATGTTGGATTCATCTTTTGATGTAAGTAAAGGTCAAGGCAGAGTTGAAGGACATGGATTAATGCCAGAAGGGGACTTATATCACTTGCGATTCATAAATTTATTATACATTTAGGTTGCCCATGACAAGACTTTTCAATTTATGCAGTAACATTTGACCTAGTGACCTTGACCTTTGACTTAGTTAAAGAATTTGGTTAAAGTTTCTACTGAAGCAAAATCTAAGGAACTGTATGCAATAGATACTTTATATTATACATGTAGGTTGCCCATGACAAGACCTTTCAATTTTTTGCTGTAACATAGTGACCTTGACTTTTGACTTAAACCTAGTTAAAAATTTTGGTTCAAGTTTCTGGTTGAAACAAAATCTAAGGGACTGTATGCAGTAGAAACTTTATATTATACTTGTAGGTTGCCTGTGACAAGACCTTTCAATTAATGCCGTAACATTTGACCTTGTGACCTTGCCCTTTGACCTAGTTTAAGATTTTGGTAACGTTTCTGGTTTAAGCAAAATCTAAAGAACTGTATGCATTAGAAACTAAATATATTATACATGCAGGTTGCCTCTGACAAAACCTTTCAATTTATGATGTAATATTTGACCTAGTTACCTTGACCCAGTTAGTGACATAAGATTACTATGCAATCCGGCCATACTGTCTTTAGCAGTGTTATATATTTGTATCTCAATGTGTTGTTTGAGAGGATTCTCCTATATTTTGTTAGCTCTACGGGCCCAGACCAGTTGAGCTTATGGGATCACTCTTTGTCCGGCCGTCAGTCTGTCTGTAAACAATTCTTGTTCGCTCAACTCCTCTGAAACTATTAAAGATAGAAAGTTAATTCTTTATGCACTTTACTTGGTCTGCACCTGTCATTTGCTTTAAGCCCCTGACCCCAAGGGTCTTAGAAAATGGGTGTGGTTATGAAAATCTATGAAATCTTGTGCTCGCAACTCCTCTTACACTTTATTTGATGGAGACTTAATTCTTTTTGCAATATGATGGGTTTGTGATCTAGTTGTGAACCTGATATTTTGTTTGAGCCCCTTACCCCAAGGGTCTTAGAAAATGGGTGTGGTCATTTTCTCCTATACATGTATAACTCGATGTAATCTTGTGCTTGCAACTCCTCTGACTCTATAAATGATGAAGACTTAATTGTGTTGCAATATGATGGGTGTATGGTCTAATTTTGCACCTGATATTTTGTTTGAGCCCCTGACCCCCAGGGTCTTAGAAAATAGGTGTGGTCATTTTCTCCTATATAACTCTATGTAATGTTGTGCTTGGAACTCTTCTGACACTATAAATGATGGAGACTTAAATATTTTTACAATATGATGGATCTGTGGTCTAGTTGTGCACCTGATATTTTGTTTGAGCCCCTGACCCCCAGGGTCATAGAAAAAGGGTGTGGTCATTTTCTCTTATATAATTGTGCTTTCAATTCTTCTGAAGCTATTAATTTATGGAAACTTAGTTCTTTATGCTATATAATGGATCTGTAGTCTTATTGTGTCATTAGTAGTGTAAGCATCCTGGGTAGCCGGGTAGTATTTTTAGAACAGGGGAATTCCTGGTTTTGTGTATAGGAAAGGGGGAATTCCGTGGGGAATTCCATGTTTATTTATAGAATGGGAAAGTCCATGGTAAATTCCTAGGGAATTCCCAGAATTATATTTAGGTGTTTGGAAAGTCCCAGACCTATATTTAGATGTTGTTCTAGAAAATCATCTATTCGTGGAAGGTATAATTTCACCCTACAACTAGATGAAAAAGAATAAAGACGAATTGAAAGTTTATACATATTTTATTCAACATTGTACATATTTCAGAAAAAGTCTATGCACTGTACTGTGGCCTCACATTCTGACTCGCCATAGGTGAGCGTCCTCTGTTTGCTCTATAGATGGGTCGTCCTCTGTTTGCTCCATAGATGGGTCTGGGGTAATTTGGCCTGTAGCTTCCGTAGTTGTTTGGATACGTGTTGTATTCCTGTTGTACAGGACAGTCTTTGGCCCAGTGTCCCGTGCCTTGACATTTGTAGCAAATGTCGTTCTGCTTCTTGGGCGGCTGAGGACATTCGGTAGCAAAATGTCCCTCTTCATTGCAATTGTAACATACACTCAGTTGAGACAATTTTTAGAAAATGCCATTGAATAGACTCAAACGCATCCATATTTAAATGTTGGGTTATGTGTTGTATTTTCATTTGTCTATCTGTAATCAGAGTAGTAGGATCATGGATCCTAGAATGAAACATCCTTTCACATGCATTATAGCAGGACCTACTGGTAGCGGAAAGACATACTTTGTGAGACGTCTTTTAGCTCACACAGAAGAAATGATGAAACCTATACCGGATCACATAGTCTGGTACTATGGGGAATGGCAGCCCATCTACGCAACTATACGCGGAGTTGAATTTGTAGAGGGACTACCAGACATAGGAGCTCTTGATCCTCAAAAGAGACATTTAGTTATTATTGACGACTTAATGTCAGAAACAGACGAAAGGATAACATCTTTATTCACCAAGAAAAGTCACCACAGAAATATCAGTGTTATCTACATAGTGCAGAATGTGTTTCACAAAGGAAAAGAGAACAGGACGATCAGTTTAAATTCTCATTACATTGTAATGTTCAAAAACCCTAGAGATGCATCCCAAATCACACATCTTGCCAAGCAGATGTATCCAGGAAATGTTAAATATATGCAGGAGGCTTTTTATGATGCCACCTCGGATCCCTATGGGTACCTTTTAATTGATTTGAAGCAAGACACACCAGAACATCTACGACTTCGTACACGTATATTCCCAGGACAAAACCAATGGGTGTATTTAAGGAAGACGTGAAAAAGGCACTATAAAAACATCAACGGGCCAGTTGTGAGTGCAGTTGAAATAGTGACATCAAAGACTCAACATGTCTTCCTTACAGTGCATGAAATGTCAAAAGAAATTTTCCAGACTCTTTGCATTAAAAAGACACATGAAGAATTTTCACGTCGATGATAGTGAAAACAGTGAAGATGAAGACTTAGTAGAAGAGAAAGATGCTTCCTTTCCTTATTCCTGCAAACGCCTGCGTGACCATGCGGCTGATTTGAACTATTTGCTTTTTGCGAAACCCACGATGTGTAGAAGCGTCATCCGAGATGCAGATAGGTCATTGATACTTTGCCTCTGTGAATGTGTCAAGAATGTTTTAAAAGGCAATGTCGACCTTACAAAGGACCAGTTTAGCACATTAGCTCCTTACAAAGAGGAGCTCCGAGAGCTTGTCAATAAGAAAGTTCCTACTGAGAGAAAGAAAGAAGTATTACAAATTGGTGGAATCTTACCTGCTCTTTTAGGACCCTTGTTGGCACCAGTGATTGCGCCTTTGGCTTCAAAATTATTAGGACTTTGAAATGGAGCACACAAAGAAAATGTTACTGGTAGAACCTAAATTGTTGGAGGGATTGCAGCATCATGATGTAGTGAGAAATCCCACAATTAGATCCATGACGAGACTTGACGACGAGATGAAGTCTATTCTTCAAAGAGATGATCTTTCCATGGGAGAAAAAGTTAAAGCTTACGAGCAGAAACTACAAAGATTTCTCATCTATGATGACAAATATGAGAACAGACCACCGGTCAAAGTACAAGTTGTCAGGAGTACTACTGCACCGAAAAATGATGCAAGTTTCAATACAGACCAAAGTATTGGAGTTGACCAAGGATCTTCCACAACAGACCCGATCGAAAGTGAAATTATAAAATCTGTCCCAAAGACTATGAGAAATAGAGCAGAACTATTATTACACAAAATCAAATCAAAACCCGACATGAAGTGGAATGACCGTGGCGAACTTGTCTATAAGGGTGAACGGATCAAAAACAGTAATATTGTCGATCTTGTCAATGATGTTTTACGTCGAAGAAAACATTTCGAACCACGTGGGTGGCAGGTATTTAGTGCTGGTCTTCGAGAAACTAATGTGCCACAGGATCTCATAGGGCACAAGGAGAGATGGAACTGGATACAATCTGGAAAGGATCCGTTGCAAGACGAGCATGATGCATCAGAATCAGATACGTCATCTAGTAGTTTGGAGACGTTAACAGATGACAAACCCGAGTTCAAGTCATCAATGGCACAAGGTTACGAATCAGATCCGGAAAGTATGAAGCTAAGTTTGAAAACACCAAAGAAGAGCAGCATTTCAAAAACATCCTTCTCTACGCCTCGTTGGTCACCATATTAACACCTATTAATACAATCTATGTCAAGTCCAGTTATCATTCCTCATCATGAAAGCCAAGAAGAAGGTGGAAACATCAAAAATACTTTCCAAAAAGTATTATGATCCAAAACATCCTGGAAGTTACGGCGGAGTGAAATCATTCAAAAAAGCACTCGGCAATTTGAAAGTGAAAGAACAAGATGTTTCAGACTGGTTGATGACGCAAGACACCTACACTTTACATAAGCCTGTGCGTCGAAGTTTCAAAAGGAGAAAAGTACTTGTGGCTGGTATCGATCAACAATGGCAAGCAGATCTCGTGGACCTGCAAAGTATTGCAAAACACAATGATGGATACAAATACTTGTTGACCTGCATTGATGTTCTATCCAAATATGCATGGGTCATTCCTTTGCGCGACAAAACAGGCAAAACATTAGTGGAAGCGTTCAAGGCAATATTCAATTCAGGTAGAAAACCTCGTCAGCTACAAACAGATAAAGGGAGTGAATTTACCAACAGAAATTTTCAGTCTTTCCTGAGAGAGAATGACGTACATTTCTTCACAACAGAGAATGAAGACATTAAAGCCTCCATAGCCGAAAGGTTTAATCGAACTCTGAAAACAAAGATGTGGAAATATTTTACACATAGTGATACTTTGAAGTACATTGATGTTTTGGAGTATTTGGTGTATTCATACAACCATACTCATCACAGGAGTATAAAAATGGCTCCAGTACAGGCAACAAAAAAGAATGAAATCATAGTTTGGAAAAATCTCTATGATGACAAAGCTTTGGATGTCAAAAACACCACCCTGAAAATAGGAGATCAGGTTCGAATCAGCAAAGCAAGACGGGCATTTAAGAAAGGTTACTTGCCTAGTTGGAGCGAAGAAATATTTACTGTTAGTGAAGTGCGTGAACGTCAGCCACCTGTGTATCGCATCAATGACTACAATGGAGAACCGTTGAAAGGAACATTTTATCCTCAAGAGTTACAAAAAATCGTTAAATCTGATGACGTATACAGAATTGAAGAGGTGTTACAGAAAAGAAAGAAAGGAAAGCAGATTCAATATCTTGTCAAGTGGCATGGATATCCCGAATCATTCAACAGTTGGATCAACAGAAATCAGTTGACTACATATAAAGGATAGATATTGCTCAAGACTTTAGTTTGCCCAAAACACCAGTACTAGCACACATCGGCCATTCAACATGTTTTACCTGACACTCCCAAGTAATAGTTCGATGTCAACTTATTCTAACAATACTTTGACAAATTATCGTGTCAAGTTACATCATTCCCTGGATTTATCAGGACAGTGGGAAGTGGGATTGACTGAAATTCAGTATCCACATTCGTGGTATAATGTATCAAAAGACCAAGCATGGTTTGAGATAACCGAAAATCCAGATGCTCCAAGAGTTCAGTTTGTGCTGAAAAATGGATACTACGTTTCACCTGAAAAGCTCATGAGGACTTTATGGGGTTTGAAAGGGAGCATCGATGGAGGAGATAACGTGAAAATAGAATTTGATGACGTCAGTCACAAAGTTACAATCACAATAGTGAATGAAGCTATTTTGAAACTGTCCAACTCTCTTGCTAAAATCTTAGGCTTTGAACAAGAGGAATTCGACGCTGGTGTGTATATAGCTCCTTGGGTGTGCGACGTGACACAAGGATTTCATTCTCTGTACATCTACAGTAACATTGTAGCGCCTAGTATGGTAGGTGATGCACTTGTACCATTACTGAGAATTGTTCCAATAGAGGGATCGTCTGGCAAAATGGTTTCTCATACTTATCAAAATATTCAGTACCTACCACTACAGCAGAGACAATTTGACACCATAGAAATAGATATAAGAGACGACACTGGCTTACCAGTGCCATTTGAAAGAGGAAAGGTCGTTGTGATACTACACTTCCGGCGACGACAGTCATAATGAGATTCCAAACAGACAAAAGTATTCGCTTTGAAGGAAACAGAGATGCGATTGATGAATATTACATTGATCAAGCAGGACATGGATTACCAGCTTTTCAAGGAGTAAGAATTCAAAGAGGACATGGCATCGGTAACATGTTTAGCGGTCTTTTGAAAAGTGCAATGCCTCTCATCAAAAAAGGATCAAAAGCATTGGGTAAACAAGTCTTATCAACGGGACTTGACATTGCAAATGATTTACTTAGTGGAGAAAACATACGCACATCCACAGAACGACGACTGAAAGAAGCGGGAAGAAATATCATGAATCAAGCAAGAGGCAGAATATCAAAACCACCCGGAGAACCTAATCGAAAGGGTATAAAGCGGCGTACGAATTCTTCAGTTGTCATTCCTAAGCGAGCAAAGGTACAGAGAACATCTAAACCGAGAAGAGACATCTTCACCTAAACATCAACATGTCTTTGGTCCATCAACATTCCTGTGAATGCATGAAGTCAGAGTTGGACTTGTTTGCTGTTCCACCAACGCAAGCAAGCATTGAATATGGACATTGGGTAGAACATCGGCCATTGTCTTCTATTACTGACTCGGGACCTATAGAATTTAATATTTCCGGTTCAGGGGATGATTATCTGGATCTGAATAACACCTTCTTGTATTTGCAAGCCAAAATAGTCGCGGCAAACAATAACGCAAACCTCGACGCTCAGTCAGATGTAGGGCCTGTGAACAATTGGTTGCATTCGCTCTTCAGCCAAGTCAACATTTCTTTAAACGAAAAACTGATATCCATGCCGGCCAACACTTATGCCTACAGAGCTTACCTGGAGAACCTTCTAAGCTATGGCAAATCAGCCAAGGAATCGCAACTCACCTCCGAGATGTGGTACAAAGATAGCAGTAGTAATATGGAAGCCAGAACAGATGATAATGCTGGCTTTACTAAACGAAAAGCATTAATCGCCCGTAGCAAAATAGTTGATCTGACAGGAAAACTTCATTTGGATATGTTCTTCCAAGAAAGATATCTTCTCAATGGAGTGGATGCAAAGATAAATTTGATCAGGAGCAAAGATGCATTTGCACTTATGGCAACCAATGATGACTTTAAAATCAAAATCATGGACGCTGCCTTATTTGTGCGGAAAGTTAGGATCAGTAACACAGTCAGAATGGCTCACATCAAAGCTTTGGAGAGAGGGACAGCCAAATATCCCATAAAGCGTATTGAGACTAAAGCATTTTCAGTTGCCAGTGGAAGCATGAGTATCAACAAAGAGAACCTGTTCCTGGGACAAATGCCTAAGCGCATTTTCGTTGGTCTGGTAGACAATGATGCTTACAATGGAGTAGCTACGAAGAATCCTTTCAATTTCAAGCACAACAACATTGAGTTTATGGCACTCTATGTTGACGGACAGCAGATTCCAGCCAAACCTTTGCAACCTAACTTTGGACGCAGTCGTTTTATTCGCAGTTATTCGGGCCTTTTTACGGGGTCTGGGAAGATCTTCCACGATGAAGGAAACGATATCAGTAGGGAAGAATATGGAAATGGCTATACAGTATTTGGTTTTGATCTGACTCCAGACTTATCTGAAGCAGGTCATTTCCACCTTATAAAACATGGTAACCTGAGACTGGAAATTCACTTCTCTCAAGCCTTGGCAGAAACCGTCAGTGTTGTTGTGTATGCTGAATTTGATAACATCATAGAGATTGATCGCAACAGGAATGTATTATTTGATTTTGCAACCTAGAACAATGAACACTAAACAAATACAGAAGGTTATGAGACAGAATGTAGGATCATCTTTCCTTGGTGTATTTGCTCGAAATAGGATTCCCTCAGTGAAAACATTACCGTGCTCGCTTGTCTGCAATACCGATCTGGACAGCCAGTTGGGTCAACACTGGATTGCAATCTACTTGGACAAGTGTGGCAATGGAGAATACTACGACAGTTATGGCTTACCACCACTGCATACGGAATTTTCAGACTTTATGCATAAGAATGTAGACTCCTGGATTTGGAACACCAAACAAGTTCAAGACAGACACTCTGTTGTATGTGGACATCACTGCATATTTTATTTGATTCATCGATACAAGGGTTTAGATATGACTGAAATTACTTCCTTGTTCACAGAAAACCTTTTTGAAAACGATGCCATTGTGAGACATTATGTTAACTTATTAGGTTAGTCAAACCATTGTACATAGTTCTGGTTCATTAATACTTATATCAATGTTACGTAACATTCATATGACTGTTTTTTTCATGTGTTTCTTGTTCAAATTGAATAGTTCAATAAAATTTTAATTAAAAATCCTTGTTGTGTTTTATTTCATCAAACACTGAAATGTGCTCAACAGATGAGATTGGTAATGATAATGTGCACCAGCAGCAAATATGAAAGATGGGACTGTACATGTGCTCACCATCTGCACTTTAATGTGCTTATACACTTTTTTACACTGTGTACACTAAATGTGTTCCTCCAGCACCCAAATTGTGTTCTGTGTATGCATATGTGCACTTGAAATGTGCACCTGGACACATATGTGCACCTACGTTGTACATGTTTGCACGTAAGTGCACCCTACATGTACACATTCAGCACCTAAGTGCACCTTAAATGTGCTCTTTTAGCACCTAAGTGCACCCTAAATGCGCACCATTTGCACCTAATGCACCCCATATGTGCACCTTCAGCACATAATTGCAACCTAAATGTGTTTTTTAGCACTTAAGTGACACTAAATGTGCACCTTCAGTACCTAATGTTCACTTTCAGCACCTAAGTGCGCTCTAAATGTGCTCTTTTAGTAACTAAGTGTACTCTAAATGTGCTCTTTTAGCACCTAAGTGCACCCTAAATGTGCACCTTCAACACCTCAGTGCACCCTACATGTGCACCTTCAACACCTCATTGCACCCAATAGCTGCACTTTCAGCATCTCAATGCACTCAAAATGTGCACCTTAAGCACCTAAGTGCACCCTAAAAGTGCTATTTTAGCACCTAAGTGCACCCTAAATGTGCACCTTCAACACCTCAGTGCACCCTAAATGTGCACCTTCAACACCTAAGTGCACCCTACATGTGCACCTTCAACACCTCATTGCACCCAATAGCTGCACCTTCAGCACCTCAGTGCACCGAAAATGTGCTTCATAGGAGACACAACTAAGATGGCTTCTCAACAAGTTTCTGATATTGATTTAACCTACTTTGACTTTCAATGGCCAAACGGCAATGTACAGCAGCCTGCAGACAACAAAATGGACGACATCCATAGCAATTGTCAGCGCATGACTGCCATGATGGAAGATGTACAGACATCCATTTCCAAGATGTAAGCCGACATCCAAACATTGATGGATAACAAGAGAAATGCAGAAGAAGAAGGCGAACCACCCAAGAAGAAAGCCAGATACGTATGTTACAATTGCAATGAAGAGGGACATTTTGCTACCGAATGTCCTCAGCCGCCCAAGAAGCAGAGCGACATTTGCTACAAGTGCCAAGGCACGGGACACTGGGCCAGAGACTGTCCTGTACAACAGGAATACAATACGTATCCAAACAACTATGGAAGCTACAGGCCAAATTACACCAGACCCATCTAAGGAGCAAACAGAGGACGACCCATCTATGGAGCAAACAGAGGACGCTCACCTATGGCGAGTCAGAATGTGAGGCCACAGTACAGTGCATAGACTTTTGAAATATGTACAATGTTGAATAAAATATGTATAAACTTTCAATTCGTCTTTATTCTTTTTCATCTAGTTGTAGGGGGAAGTTATTCTTTCCACGAATAGATGATTTTCTAGAACAACATCTAAATATAGGTCTGGGACTTTCCAAACACCTAAATATAGTTCTGGGAATTCCCTAGGAATTTACCATGGACTTTCCCATTCTATAAATAAACATGGAATTCCCCATGGAATTCCCCTTTTCCTATACACAAAACCAGGAATTCCCCTGTTCTAAAAATACTACCCGGCTACCCAGGATGCTTACACTACTGTCATTGATAGTTCATTTGAGTTAGCAGCCCCTGACCCCTAGGATCTTGGAAAATGGGTGTGGCATTATTTTTGAAATCCTTTATCTCGGATATTATGAATTATTTGAGTGATATTCTAGTTGCAGTCTAATGGATATGTTGTTTTGTTATGCTACTTATAATTTGTCAGAGCGCCTGCTCCCTATGGTCTTTGGTTTAAAATAAAATGGAAATTGTTATTTATGTGTATGTATCTTATTCACTTGTCAATGAGTGAATAAAACAAACCAACCAGGAGATCTACAGTCTCGTCAGAAACTTCTGGTATCTTATTGAAGGTTCTCCACCAATTGAATGAATCAAAGGCTCAAGTGACTAGTTACCAACAATCCTTTTGGCATCTCTTAAAATAATTTTTAGCCCTACTGGTCTTTGACCAGTCGAGCTTATGCAATCGCCCTGTGTACGGCATCCGTCTGTCTGTCCGTTAAACATTTCTTGTGGTTTAAAGTCCTTTAAAACTGTTGGTGATGGAAAGTTAATTCTTTTTGCAACATGATAGGTCTATGGTCTAGTTTTGTTTGAGCCCCTGACCCCCAGGGTCTTAGAAAATGGATGTAATCATTTTCTCCTATATTACTATGTAATATTGCTGTCACCATTTCTAAAAGAGTATGAATGGTAGAAAGTTAATTCTTTTTGCAACATGATAGGTCTATGGTCTTGTTGTGCACCTGATATTTTGTTTGAGCCCCTGGCCCCCAGGGTATTAGAAAATGGATGTAATCATTTTCTCCTATATTACTATGTAATATTGCCGTCACCATTTCTCAGAAAGTATAAATGATAGAAAGTTATTTTTTTTGCAACATGATAGGTCTATGGTCTTGTTGTGCACTTGATGTTTTGTTTGAGCCCCTGATTCCCAGGGTAAAATGGGTGTGGTCATATTACTAGTATCCTGTATAACTCTATGTTATCTTGTGGTAACCATTTCTCAGAAAGTATGAATGATAGAAAGTTAATTCTTTTTGCAACATGATAGGTTTATGGTTTAGTTGTACACCTGATATTTTGTTTGAGCCCCTGATCCCCAGGGTCTTAGAAAATCGGTGTGGTCATATTCTAATATATAGCTCTCTGTAATCTTGTGGTCACTATTTCTCAGATAGTATATATTATAGAAAATTTATTCTTTTTGCAATATTAAAGATCTATGGTCTAGTTGTGCACCTGATATTTTGTTTGAGCCCCCTGATTCCCAGGGTGTTAGAAAATGGGTGTGGTCATTTCTCTTATATAACTGTATGTAATCTTGTGGTCACCATTTTTCTGAAAAAAAAAAATAAATGATGGAAAGTTAATTCTTTTTGCAACATTAAAGGTCAATGGTCTAGTTGTGCATCTGATATTTTGTTTGAGCCCCTGATCCCCAGGGTATTAGAAAGTGGGTGTGGTCATTTTCTCCTATAGACTCTGTTATCTTGTGGTCACCATTTCTCAGAGAGTTTAAATGATAATAGAAAGTTAATTCTTTTTGCATTATAAATGGCCTTTGGTTAAGGTGTAGATCTTATTATTGTTTAAGCTTCAGACCCCTGGGTCTTAGAAAATGGGTGTGATCATTTTCTCCTACATAAATGTGAAATCTTGTGAACACCAAATCTCAGAAAGCATAATTGATAGAGTGTAAATTCTTTTCGCATAATAATGGGTATGTGGTTTGGTTGCATAGTCGTTAATTCGTTTGAGCTCCCAACCCCTTGGACTTGAAAAATGGGTGAGGTCATTTTCTCCCGTACAACTCTATATAATCTTTTGAACACCAGTTCTCAGAAAGTACCCGGGATAATTGACAGAGATTTTGTTCTCTTTGCATTACAATCAGACTTTGGCCTTGATGTGCTTGTGCATCTTATATTTGTTTGAGCCTCTGACCCCTGGGGTCTTAAAATGGGTAAATAGATGAATTCAACTAAACAACCAGGAAAGCTTCAGTATCGTCAGATCGTCTAGATCCATCATTATGTTCTGTAACGAATTTGACATTAAAAGTTTTTACGTAAACCTCACAGTATCACTGTAATTAATGTTCAGGGGCTAAGTTCTACCCCTCAGACCCTCTCAATATTGCTGAAACTTGGTATGTATATTGATTAGAATGTCCTCATGAAATGGCGTAAGTTTTATTAACGCATCTCTACTATTACATACGGTATAGCTACTCCGATGCAGATTTGCTCATGCTATGTTCTGTACATTTTGGGGTCAATAGGTCACAGGACTTTGATGACGGGTCATTACAAATGTGTATTGATCATCATGAAACACTTCAAATATTTGTTTCCCAGGAGTCAAGAATGTACCCGGGGTCCAGACTGAAAGGTCAAGACCATAGAACATTGTTTCGTCCTTTTCTAGATTTGAATTGATCCAGTCCTATATGGAGAACTACATTTTCAAACATTGCCACAAAACTTCTACCAGCGATCACCTTCACCTAAACACCTTCCTTTCAGAAGGGAGCCTCGACCGAGGAGGTTGACATTGCCGGTGTATCAAGGCATAGCCCTTTGAACGGTCAATTGATTAGAGCGTAGTTATCCGGATTACGTGCACAACTGACCTTATGCAAAGAGGTACAATAAGTATTATGATTTCAATGGAAGCTTAATAACTCAAACAAATCATCTTCTTGAGACAAGTGTACGTATAATATATTGTCTCGAGAAGATGCAAACTTTTTTAAAATAATCATTATAAGGTCACTGCAGGTAACTGAAAAAAGGCAAAAGTACCCGAGGGCGATCGGGGTCAATTAAAGGTCAAAACTTGCCCAATTTGATTTCACAAATTGTTTAACCTTAAAGTTTTGCAACTCTGAACGTTACATCTTTGATACCACTTTCATGTTAAACTTTTTCATAATGGCATTGCATACATCAATCTGATTTTGGTGCAAAGCTCATCAACCCCCCCCCCCCCCCCCCCCGGAAATTTGTATTGCTTGCAAAATAACAAACAAATCTCTCGTTTCTGTTTAAAAGTTGAAAAAAAATTGAATCGGTATTGTTTCCATGGAAATATGTTGCCAAGAATATTTTCGGAGCTATTCGCCCTATTAACTAACATCTAACTGTTCCATCTTAATTGATATAAAACAGGAACTGCAATAAGGAGCTGTTAAGATAAGGCGTAAAATCAGCCCTGAAAAGTGGAATTTTGAAAATTGAAATTTCAAGAACCTTTTTTGGTAAAATGTATACCTATACGGCATCCCATCAGAATATGAAGTTATTTTTTATCTGTTTTGCATAATATTGCAAATTTTTGGGTCAAAACTGATCTTTTTCTCATAGAAATCAATAGAAAACGGAAAAGTTTTATTGAACATTGTTCCCCCCGGATATACAGAAAGCCACTTTTACTGGAGATGTGTATCCATGATATAAATTTTTTGGCAAAGTGGGGTTCTGTATCTCCGGGGGGAACACTACCCCAGAGACGAAAAACTAAAAATGGAAAGGGGGTGCATTTTACAAGAATCGATCTTTTTGACCATTAAATATAGCACATTTGACTATTTTTCCTCTTTAATCCATCAAACATTGTGTACTCAATATGATTGAATGAAAGATACAAGAATTAGAAACGAAATAAGCAAGAGTGATGTTCATTTCTCCGTCAATGTGTATTTCGCTCTAAAAGGCTTACATTGTAGCCATTGAATGAAGAATAAGACCGTATTTTAAGTTCCGGATTTCATTATTTACCGATTAAAGGAGGTAGAACGTTCGAAATCTATTTCTGATACACAATGTAGACATATTTGATGTCTTTTAGCTTATATTTATCCATTTTAGATAAAATATTCAAAAATGTATACGTTTTTTGTCGATATTATCGGATTTTCTATCCGAGCACCCCTACCTCTTTCGACCTTAATTTTACAACCTTGAGAGTTCCTTAACATAATGTAAAACATGTAAAAGGTCTGCAAATACATTATATTTCAATAATGATTCATGTTTTTCTGTATACGATTCGCCATGCGGAAGAAATAAGTCACGAGATTCAGGGCTAAATACGGCCCTTATCTTAACAGCTCCTTTCTTTCATTAAATTTTATCTTGATGTCAGCGTTTAAAAATTCCGTTCACGTGTACCTACAAGAAGTAAAATGCGAATATCACACTACGTAGGCACCAATATACCCCTACTAGAACAGAATGATATGGTAATCAGATGTTTTGTACTCGGTAGGGGAGGAAAATACTAACTCTTACTAGGGGAATATTAAAAACTTACTGACGTAAATTATATAGAGTACCTTTTTATTCCACATATTGAAAAGAGAACAATTTTAAAAGAAATAATACTACAATGTATTCCACATATTGAAAAGAGAACAATTTTAAAAGAAATAATACTACAATGTGACAATTGATATGTACATGATATTAAATATATTTTTGCAGCGAGTTTTAAATAGGTCGCTTTGAAATATCCCAATTTTGTTTACAGTTCCCTTCAAAAATTTGAATTGTGCGAAGGTTTTTAACTTGAAAGAAAATAGGTCCAACAAATTTTAACAAAGGCAGTAAAAATATCGGCCTCATTAGATGTTATCTTCGACAGAATCACAAATCTAGACCTATTACTCTTAAAAGACAAGGCGGTCTTTCAATAAGTATCTGTATAGAACAACACTTTAGTCTAATTAATTTGAAACAAGAGGCCAAAGTGGACAAATGAGGCATATATATTAAGTACATGTATGTCCGTTTGTTGGCTTGGGCAAGAATTACAAAATTGATAAAAAGCAAAAGACACTCGAAGCTTTTAACTTAGATCTATATTCTGTGACATATCCATCGAGAAATTTTGACAACTCAAAAGGAAACAGCACGTGTGGAAGGCCTAATAGAAACTCAAGTATTAGGTCAGCTATTTGAACAAATAATTCTATCAAGTCGTTCAACAATTGAACAGAATACTCCTGTATTTTTCCATTCTATTTACTTCACAATAAATTTTATATGACAATTATTAGTTGATTTCACATATGAACTATTTATTAATATCACGATTAATATTTCACACTATTACAGTTTAAAACCCCTTCTCCGTTATGCTTTATTGATAAGCTCTTGAAACTTAATTCATAACAATGGTCTGGGGTAGGGTTTTTGTAGTTTTTTTTAGGGGGGTGTTCGATTTTGTTGTTTCAATTTTACGTCTCGAGAAGACAAAGGATAAATGAATTGAACAGATATAGGTATTTGAAGCTCTTTAATCTTTGTCTTTGCGTTTCCCCCATGCAAATAAATACATATAGATAAAGAATGCACAAAAAGCCAGGAACGATAACCCCGCACCAACGGCACACAGATAGTATGACCAGTTCATTGTGTGCGATTGTCCGTCGTCTATGTAATATGTTGTCATGACAACCATACCTCCTATAGCTGTTCCACCTGTAAAACAAAGGTTAAAAGTGAATTTAATTCCAAATTTTGAATAATTAAAACAACAAAACGTAAGTGAACTTGACGGTGAAAAGTGAATATGACTCGGTTGTTTTCACTACCACAAGAAAGATTTTGACACAGGGATTCATGCTTCCCGTTTGCGTACTGATGTTATATTCTTTGTATATATACTAGTAGTCTATAGTACCATCAAGCCACAGGGGCGAGATATCGTAGCTTAGACACATACCCTTTCCTCTACACAAACACTTTCATCTATAGACGTGTAAGGGTTGCTTTGTGACTAAGTTCCTCGCCCCTGTGCAATACGCTACTCAGATGTCCCTGTGGATTTAGAGAATGATTTGTATGTACTTCGATTTTCTTGATACAAAAAAATGACCAAGCAATCTATGCACAAATTAAACCAAAAATAAAAAAAAAAAGAAAGAAAAGAAAGTGTGCACATTACGTTACTTCACGCTAAGTCACGATAATACAACATTCAAAGTTTACAATGCCCACTATCGACCCAATTTCAAACTTTCATTCGACAGTAACTGTTCATAGTTTACTTCAAACTGTTCATAGTTTACTGTAAATTATTTCAGGAATTTAGACGGCGTGCACGTGACGCGATTTACGCAATCTGATTGGCTCTAGCTAGTCAGAGGCAAAATAATGTCAGATGTTCTGAGTATAAGCAAGAGACAACTACTGATAATGTACCAAATCGTGATACATATCATTAAGAGACGGAGCTTAACAAACGAAGTCAAAAGCTTCAAAACGCGATTAAAACCAACTACCTCCGTTCACACTTGTTGTATTTTGACGGTATTTTTTCTCATTGTAGGACGTATACATATTTGACAAGAAAACATAAACATATATACTCTTGTGCAAAATCTTACTTCCAGCTATCATGATGATTAAAGTTGTAACTCCAAAACACCCTCTGGCATACGTCACCTCTTTACCATTTAAAAAGCAGCACAGACAGACGGACGCTATTAATAACAGAGATGCTCCTACGAGGACAAGGCTGGTTACCAAACGCCACGTGCTCTTGGCTGAAAAATGTAACATACAATAGCATTAATGTATATTTGGATCAAGCAAGGTGAATCAGGAGAGTAAAACCCTCGCCCTTTTATGATGTTGCTGTTCCGTCTGTCTGTCCATCTGAATCAACAATGTGTTAGACTGCTGCCTTAAAATTAGTTTTGAAAGAAGTATATGGGTACCATGTTGAAAACTGACATGGTAATAGGTGTGAGGGGATATGGACGCAGGTATAGTCTTTGAAGTTTAACCTTAATTGACCTTAATAATGTAATTTAAAATTCGTCTTCACTGTAATAATTTTTAAAACAATTAACAAACTGCACTTAACAAAGCATGGAGATAGAAAGAAAGTCATGAGGGGATCCGATTTCTTGAAGTTTTACCTTGACCTTGAACATTAATTCGAGTTAGGCTTTATTGTACAACTACTATATTAAATATCAAAATTAAGTTTAGTATGAAAATAGCTAGAATATCAAGAGCACACTTAATTTCATTACAGGTATTTTACCTTGACTTTGAAATTTTGAATCTGACAATTAGTATTTTGTACCAAACTATTTGATATAGCTTGTTTTAAACACTTGAAATGGAGATATAACGTTACTGATTCAGAAACATGAATTACCAATTACATTGAGGTTTGACCTTGATCTTGTAAACTTGATCTTGAAAATGTGATTGTGATTAAGGCTATATTTTGCCAACACTACTCTGTATTATGCATATAAACATTACTAACTTTTTTTTCTATTTTCAGTGATTTTTGCATGAGAAAAAAAAACATCTTTCACCCCCCCCCCCCCCCCCCCAATGTTGTAAATAATTCTGTCAAACAACTTGAACAAGTGGAATCTTAATGAGCTCAACACAAGCTTTTAGATTATATATGTCTCGAAAATTCCAAAAAGAAAGGAAGGGGGGGGGTGTTATATAGTGGCCCAAGGCCATTTTTGAGATATAAAAAAGTTCTGTCACATATGGAATATACAAGTGAAATAAGTCCTTATGTGTCATTCAAAGGTCATAGTCAAAGCTTTTCAAATTTAAGGTCACGTATTTAGAGTCAAGCATACAGCAGGCGACATACCTGTTCTTGAATAGTTCTAGTTTTTTAGCTCTACTGGTCATAGACCAGTCGAGCTTATGCGATCGCCTTGTATCCAACGTCCGTCCGTCCGTCTGTCCGTCCGTTGTGGTTTCAAATCCTCTGAAATTGTTGATGATGGAAAATTAATTCTTTTTGCAACATGATTGGTCTATGGTCTATTTGTGTACCTGATATTTTGATTGAGCCCCTGACCCCAGGGTCTTAGAAAATGGGCGTGGTCATATTTCCGATATAACTTTGTGTAATCTTGTGGTCACCATTTCTAAGAAAGTATTAATGATATCTAGAAAGATCATTCTTTTTGCATCATGATGGGTCTATGGTCTAGTTGTGCTCCTGGATTTTTGTTTTAACCCCTGACCCCTTGGGTCTACAAGCGCGGATCCAGGTGGGGGGGGGGGGGGGGTCGCCCCCCCCCCCCCTGGAATTTTCGAATTTCTTTTTATATAATTATACATATTTCACAAGATTAAGTCCCGATTCCCCCTTTGTTGTCATAATATTTGATAAATATATATAGTATGAATTTGTATTGGAAATCTTTCATTTTGATAATATTTTGCCGTCAGCATTTCAAAAATTTTCTCTGGCGAGCAATGAAGCTGAAAAAGACACGAATAGAGGATTTATTCCTATTCTCGGAGAAAAAAATTTCGCTCGCTCGCTATCGCTCGCCATTTGTTGTATTTACTGTATCAGAACTGACAACCAATAATCAAGTACTGTGATGTGAAATTTAAGATGTAAACGTTTTGCTCCCTATCGCTCAACAGTCATCTGTTTTATTTATGATTAGAAACTTAACTGACAATCATTATTTAAGGACTTTTTTTCTGGCGTGATTTTATTTTATTTATTTATTTATTTTTATTTTTTGCTTTTCAACAAAAATTTGACTTTAGGACCCCCCTCCCATAAAAAAAATCCTGTACCCGCTCATGTCTTAGGTAAGGGGAGTGGTTATTTTCTCCTATATAATTCTATGTAACCTTCTAGTCACCATTTCTCAGAAAGTATAAATGATAGAAAGATAGTTTTTTTTTTTGCATGATGCTTGGTCTATTGATTGAATGTGTACCTGATATTTTGTTTGAACCCCTATCCCAAGGGTCTTACATATTGGATGTGGTCATGTTCTCCTATATAACTCTATGTAATCTTGTGGTCACAATTTCTAAGAAGGTATGAATAGTAGAAAGTTAATTCTTATTGCAATATAAAAAGTTTATGATCTAGATGTGCACCTGATATATTGTTTGAGTTCCTGAACCCCAGGGGTTTCTTCTTCCTCTCCTGAGAAGTAAGTTTATATCCAAATTTAATTTGGATAGGTGAAAGGGTTCTTGAATTATCATCTGGAAACCATGATTTCAAGTTTTTTTTTTCATAACAACGACCTTGGCCTCTGACATAATGACCCCAAAACCAACGCACGTGTACGCTTGTTTCAAAATTTTTGTAAAGAATGTTGTCTAGTTCTTTTTTCTGATAAATCCTTACCTTTATCTGTAGTAAGATATGCACTGACATCGTCACACACGCTGTTCTCTGTACTACAATACTGAAACAAGCCCTTTGTATAGGATCCCACATCAAACCAGTAGGGCGTGGCCGCTCCTACCAGGGTCAGGGCGAACGACAGAAGGAGGAGTATTACTGTAACAATACCCAGGGTGCGTGTACAGTTACTAAGCTGTGTCATTGCCGTCCGCAGCCTGGCTTTCTTCCTTTTTTCGACTTTTTTCTGATCTTCAGTGAACTTTCTGGAGGGTAGTAACCCTGGGACATACCCATTCCTAAGATCTAGCTTTTCTATGTTCTTTGAAGTTTTCGCTGGCTCCAGAATTTTAACATTGTTCGTCTTTTTTGACGTAGAATGCCATTTATTGTCAGCCCAGTTCTGTTTGTTTTGCGGTGTTTGACTAACACTGTTCTTTTTCATGGTTGTGTCCCTTTCATTTCCTTTAGTTAGTTGTACGGGACCTGAAAGGCAAGCGACAATGTGCGGTTTCATGAGTATGAGTATTTGAATTGATATAAAGCGGATAAATTAATTTACCAAATGTACAGAAATACATGATACATAATTATATTTTTTTGAAGTCTGTGTGCACTACCATCCAAAATAGACGGTTCTAGCCAGTGGATAGGGGGACTGCAACCTATCCCCTTTATCATACCAGTCCAAATATATATATATATATATATATAATGTTGAAAATTTCTCAGAGAGAGAGAGTTGTCGGTGACCTTGACTTTGGAATTTGGCCTACTTTTTGTGTCATTTGCGAAGCATAGCGACACTAAGGGATAATTTTGTCCGGTGTCCGTCCGTCCGTCTGTCTGTCTCACACTTTGGGTGTCACAGCCCATAACTTTTGATTGGTATGTAATAGGGCTTTATTTTACATGTGTATTCCTTGTGACAAGACCTTTCTATACATACCATAATTTTTGACTTAGTGACCTTGACCTAGAGGCTAGATATTTTACCTACTTTTCAAAAAAAGAAAGATTGGCTATATCTTTTGATTGGTAAGTGATAGGGCTTTGGAATTGCATATGTATATTCCATGTGACTAGACCTGTCTAAACATACGATAATTTTTGACCTTGTTACCTTGACCTAGATATTTGACCTACCTTTCGAAAAAGTTAATATTGGCTATATCTTTTGATTGGTAAGTGATAGGGCTTTGATATTTCACATTTTTGACTAAGTGACCTTGACCTAGATATTTGACCTTCTTTAAGACTGGCTTAATCTTTTGATTGGTAAGTGATACGACTGTAGTATTTCACACGTGTATTTCCTATGATGAGACTTATGTGTTTTTACCAACATATTACGTAGTGACCTTGACCTATATGATTTACCCTCTTTTCTGAAAATTTGAGATTGACCATATTTTTTAATGGTTAAGTAAGAGGTCTGATATTTCGCATGTGAATTTCATTTGACAAGACTTTCCTACTGATACCAATAATTTTGAACCAATTAAGCATTCCTTGGATTTCTATTTTTGAAAAATACCTATATATTTCTTATTTGAGTCGTCCGTGGCGTCTGACCGTGTTTCACAAACACATGTTTTGTTGTTTGTTAGTTAGCAACTTGTAAACAGATATTTGTTTTCAACAATACACAAACACAAACCCCACACACTCTCGGTATTTCAGACCATTACATCTGTATAAAGATTTCTTTTTCCTATTATACACTGTACAAGGGTATCAGTGTTTTTCGAACTCACCTTGATTTTAATTTTTCAAGAGAACTATCATTTATTTTTAACAGCTATTTCGAGATCTTTGTAAAAAAAAATAAAATCAATATTTACAAAATTAATCCTGCCTGCGTCAAATAAATTCCAACTCGAATAGAATCGATGTCAAGATCCCACGTTTGTGTATTGTATGATGCCACAACCAGAAAACAGTTTTTGAAAATTGATTTCACGCGGGATTTTTATAATCATCAACTGATGTCTAGAAAAACAATTGGAAGGTTTGTCAAAAAAAAAAAAAAAAGAGATACAAGATACATGTATATATATGATTTGGAAGAGGAGAATTTGGAATTATTTTTTAAATGATAAAAAGGCGATTTTACGCCATATCGCCGAGGGCTCTGATGGCTGTCGAATTTCGACATCTCCGCAACCGCTGCACAGAATTTCAAGAAACCTCACAGGAAGGAAGTACTTAAGGTCCTCTACTAAGTTTGTGTTTTTTTTTTTTTGTGTCAATCGGTCGACAAATATGGCCGCCGAGGGCTCTGATTGGCTGACGCATTTTCGATATCTACTCTGCAACCACTGCACAGAATTTCACGAAACCTTACAGGAAGCAAGTACTAGAACTAAACAAGTTTGTGTTTTTTTCGTGCTGATCATTCAACAAATATGGCCGCCTAGGGCTCTGATTGGCTGACGCATTTCGGCATCTCCTCAGCAATTGCTGCGAAGGATTAACAGAATGCAAATTACCCATGGCAATGTCCTCTATCGAGTTTGTGTTTTTCGTATCATTCGGTCAACAAATATGGCCGCCGAGAGCTCTTTTCACGAAACCTCACAGGAAGCCGGCTAGTACTAATTAAGGACCTCTTATACAAGTTTGTGTTTTTCGTGCCGATCGGTCCAGAAATATGGCCACCGGGGGCTCTGAATGACTGACACATTTTCGACTTCTCCTCTGCAACTACAACACAGAATTTCACGAAACCTTACAGGTAGCAGGTTCTCAAGGCCCTCTACCAATTTTATGTTTTTCATGCATATCAAACAATAAATATGGCTGCCGATGGCTCTAATTCACAGACGCATTTCCTAAGAAAGAATCCACTCACATACAAACACTTTTCTAACCAGAAAAGAAAAAAGATCCAAAGCAAATATTAATTTCAAATAAAATTAAATCCCTATTGAAGACTAGAATTTTCTTAATCCGCTTTCACATGTCTAAATATTACTTTGAAAATGTTTTAACATTATACATCTGAATGAGATTGATTTGGTCTCCCTTTTCAATCACTGCATGGTCGTGAAATTTTTGATGAAAATACTCCTGTCTTTTGAATTTGACTTTCGCTCTACTATCATCTTCATAAATCCCGGCCCCGTCTTAGGATGTACGAGGGCTGATTGATATGTTGTGAGCCTCGGTTTTCCGGGTTGCAGAAGGTATTCTGCTGATAGATTATCTCCAAAAAGGACAAACAATCAATGGCACATACTATGCTTCACGTCTGACACAGTTACGGGAAAATGTTAAACTTGAGCGTCGCGGAAAGCTCAATAGCTAAAAATTGCCGTTCCATCGGGACAATGCTCCTGTTCACAAGTCTGTCACTGCCATGGCTGCCATTCATGATTGTGGCTTTAGAGCATCCGCCTCATTTATCTGATCTTGTTCCATCAGACTTTCATTTCATCTTTTCCCAAAATTGAAAGCAGCTATATCTGACACCCTCTTTCTGTACGATGATGACGTCACACTTACAAAGGATGTCTTTCTGACCAGTCAAGATAAGGAGTTCTTTAAAAGTGGTACTAAGGCCCCTAAAGACCGGCGGCAAAGGTGTATAGATACAGAAGGGGATTATGTAGAAAAATAATGCAAAATGTCTGATAAGATTCAAATCCTTAGATATACAACATATCAATCAGCCCTCGTAACGCATCCTTCATAAATCGCGGTTCCGACACGTCCTAACCGTCCTATTCTTCTACTTTTCTAGTAGGACGGTTAGGGCGTATCGGAAATGCGAATACTGCCTATCATATTCATTGTACTTTCTTACGATTCAACTATTTTATCCGCACTTTTCAATTTTGTCGATTAATTATATATTCAAACTAGTCGCAAAAGCGATGATGAAATTAAAATTGTTGCGAATATATATTAGATAAACAGAATAAACAATTCAAGAGCAGTTTAAGTTATGTTAAAAAGAAAACCGAGAATTTACCACTTAGGAATTTACATTTTTATATTAGAAAAAAAAAATAAAATACATGGTTGGTGCATTATCTACTGTCGTTTAATTTATACCTCTTTTTTAAACTAAATGCTTATTATATGAGCAGCTACAGTAAATTAAAAGGTCAATGAAATCACACTGAAATGAAATTCATCAAAATCACAAATAATGAAAAAAAAATCGACTGACATACCTCAAAGTATATACCACCTTCTCTTTAATGTATTAGTGCAAGTATACGGAGCTTTAATTAGTACTACCGGGAATATTGCCAGTTTGTATATTGTACGAAAATCATTTTAAATAATTAAATTGACAGGATGATTTGTCGATGTACAATAGAAAATGGCGTAAAGATAGCATTTTTATTATTTCTGTTTTTTCTTGCAATTGAATAATTTCTCTAGAAGATTTGGTTAAAAAGTATACGTAAGTTTTGTTTCATTTTTGGTTTGTTTTGTTTTTGTTTTTGGTATCTTTTCAATCTTTAGGCTTCATTTCTTAAATATGTGGTTATTAAAAAGCAAATAATTGTGATATCTATTATTGACATTAAAATACCATAAAATTCCCGATATAATCAGTAAAAGGAATTTTAAAATAAATGCAACGACGAGCAGGGTGTATGTAGCGCTACATAGATTGAAAATCCTAACCGGATGCAGAGAATGAGGTCATTCCAAGAAAAAGAATATAACCTCTCATAAGAGTTTTTCTTTGAAACAAAGACAAGTCACGAAACAAATTAAGATAGGATACTCTTAAAGAAAAAATACAATACAAATGTATGTTCTTCTTCTTGTTGCGTTTTTTTACCCCAATGAATTCACTTAATTGTTTTTACCCTGTCGCATCACCGTAACTTGTAGTCGCTAATAAACAGAAATAACATTTGAATGTCCTATTTATATATAATATAAAATTAATAACTAGTATTCTGTTTTGTTGCTAAGGAAAGCATGATACACATAACGACTAACGATTGAATTATTCATCCAATTTGAAATCGAATTTTATTCATATTACAAAAATGTATTTTATTTTACTTTTGAATTCTAACTCAATGGTTTCTTTAACTAGATCCCATCAGTGGGCATGGAAATTAGGTGGTCTGTAAAATGTCCCTAATTATTATACATTGTGCTCTATTTTTAGTTCAAGCTAAACGTATTCGATACTTCATTAGGGACAAATCGGAGTCAGGGGTATCCGAATTCAGCCAACTTTTGCCAAAACAAAATAAATAAAATAGATAAAAAGTTAAAGAAAATATTCTTATTTTTTCATCTTACCGTATTTCTTTTTTTTCACTGGTTTTAAACCATCCAAAAGTGGAACGTCATGTAAACAGAAAGATTTACAATATATCAGACAGAATTTTTATCATTCTTTCCCGTAAAGCTTTTCGATCTGAGCTATTTATGCCCAATAATTAATGTCTTAAGTATTCAGTATATAATAAAAATAAAAACGATCAGCAAGGATGCAGATAAATAAATGTAAAGCAATTTAAATTAAAAACGTAAACGTCAAGGTACGCCGACTCTGTGCCAATATCCATTAAGTTTTCTTTTTTATGACATCTATAAGTAATAGTGTACACACGGGTTCTTATCATTTTAAAGCAAAAATCTCAACAATGGACATTGTTATTTCCTAATTTATTTCAATACTTGTGTATGATTTATTCGCTTTCAATAGGTATACATCGTATATGAATTGAATATTTGTTGAAGTAAAATTACAGCCCCTTTATCGCTTATTCAGCCTGAAAATAATTGGGAAGTATATGGTAGAAATTATAATATACCAAATATCATACTGACAACCCTATATATATCCTCTATTATTGTGTGTCAAAGTTATTTTATTCTAATGAAATAATTCCATCAATCGATCATCAAATAAGTAACAAATGAATGAAAATAAACAAATGAAAATAAAATCAACCTAATATCTTTTATCTTTTTTTTTTGCTTAATAATATATCGAGAAGATTTATTTATTGAGATAAAGATTTATATAATGTATATTCATAGATATTATAACTCTTACTTTTCATTCCATCAGAAAAAAAGTCCAATAGTACTGGCATATCAAAGTCATATTTAGAGTTCTAGTCCAGTCTTTTACTTGTGCCTGCATCGCTTTATTGCGATCTGTGGTGGGGAAATTCATATATATTTGAATTTTGTATTGAAGAAATGATAGGTTGATTTCTTCGCTTTTGGTTGAACATATATTTTCATACTTAGCTTTCAGATGTAGACGAAGCACGCCATTTCGCGGGTAAATAATACTTATAGCAGATTTAGGATTATAATGTACTGTATGTACGTCACATGTTGTAGATGTATTCAAGTACCCAGATTAAAGAACGGCGTTTATGTGAAACGAACTTATTGGTTTTATATAAATCAACTATCGTATACTGGGAGAAATTCAATGAAGAAAAAGGCATTACATTTGTATTCCCAAGGTTGGGAATGTACTCCACCTACTAACGAGAGGCCCAGGGGCCACATCGCTCACCTGAGAACAATAGAAATCTTACAGAGAGTATGATTTATATAAAATGCTCATGGGCGGATCCAGGATTTTTTTTCAAAGGGGGGGGGGGGGGTTTCCTAAAGTCCGAAATTTTTGAAGAGCAAAAAAAAAAAAAAAAGAAATAATAATAAATAGATAAATAAATAAATAAATAAATAAATAAATAAATAAATAAATAAATAATTAAATAAATAAATAAATAAATAAATAAATAAATAAATAGATAAATAAATAAATAAATAAATAAATAAATAAATAAAAAAAGCACGCACCAGAAAATATAGTCCTTGTTTAATGATTATCAGTTCTGTTTATAATTATAAATAAAGCAGTTGACTGGCGAGCAAACTTTTCACATCATAGTATTGTTTAATGGTGGTCAGTTCTAATATCTAGAGCCATCGATTTTATTTTTTCAGAATTGGAATAAAATCTTCTATTCCTGTCTTTTTCAGTTTCATTACTCTTAGTGCCCTTGTTTATTGATTAAGGTGTAATGAGGAAAGCACAATTTAACGTATGTAATAAATTCTGGCAAGCGGACCGATCGGCACGAAAAGCACAAACTTGGTAGAGGACCTTGAGTACTTGCTTCCTGTAAGGTTTTATGAAATTCCGTGCATGCAGCGGTTGCAGGAGATGTCGAAAATGTGTAAGCCAATCAGAGCTCTCAGCGGCCATATTTTTTGACCGATTTGCACGAAAAACACAAAGTTTGTAGAGGAACTTGAGTTCTTGCTTCCTGTAAGGTTTCGTGAAATTCCGTGCAGCGGTTGCAGAGATGTCGAAAATGTTAAAAGTTTACGCCGGACGACGGACGGCGCGCTATGACACCAGTTAGCTCACTTTGAGCTTTGCTCAGGTGAGCTAAAAAGAGTGAAAGAATTATAATAAATTCAAAAATTTATTTTTTAATGAAAGTTCATACACATAAGCATTGATTTATAACAGTCTACTAGAATACCACTAAAGGTATCTCAATAATGTTATCTTAGGGGGAAATGTGTGGGGGGAAAAGCAAACTTGAATAAATTTAAAATGTTGAAGTGCAAAAACATGTATCAGAAATGAAATTAAAACTATCAAGATAATTTAAAATGCGCGAGAAGCTCGGAAAATGATGAAAAAAAATAAAAACTGAAAAAGAAAAAAAAAATGTTGGTCCCGCCGGGATTTGAACCAACTACCTTTGGGTACAATCATTAAAAAAAATCGTTAAAGATCCAAAAGGGAATATTTTGACAAAATTCTTTCACAGTTGCATCTCTTACTATATATATCAAAAAGTATATATGGGCAATTTCAGGGGAGAGGTTGAAAATGTTAAAAATGACCATCCCTCACTCCCTTCTTGCAGTTAAAAAAATCATGAAAAAAGAAAAAGAAAAAAAAAAAACATTTCAGTAAATTTCTTTCACATAAGCATCGGATTGTAACGAAGTGAACAAACTTGAATAAGACATCCTTCATGATCACTCAGATACCATTAGTTTTTCAAACCATGCAGCGGTTCTGGAGGAGATTTTTTAAAAGGGGTACCCTCTGGGGCCTATTTGACCCCCTCCCTGGATCCAACCCCGAAGGGATCCGACCAAAATGAACGAACTTGGTACCTTTAGTACTTTATTCCAAGTTTCATCAACATTCTCCAAGCGGTTTCGGAGGAGAAGTCGAAAATGTGAAAACTTGTGACGGATGGACGATAGACGAAGGAAAATGGAAAAATGAAAGCATTTTCCATTTCATATTTTAAAATGAAAAATGACAAATTGAATCAATATCTTTCATTTTCCATTTACATATTGTAAAAGGAAAAAGGATTTCAAATGGTTTCAATTTTTCCTCAATTTTTAAGGAAAATTAAATTGTGGTTTAATTATGGCAAGCCAATGTGGACAAAAATAGGTATTTCTAATATTAAAAAATTAAAATTTTTAATATTGAAAAATGAATTTTTAATATTAAAAAATGAATTTTTAATATTAAAAAATGAATTTTTGATATTAGAAATTAAAGGAGCTGATAAGATAAGACGTAAAATCTGCCCTAAAAAGTGGAATTTTGAAAATGGAGATTTTAAGAAAAATTGTTCGTTAAATTAATACAAATACAGTATCCCATCAAACTCTGAAGTTATTTTAGATCTATTATGCATTATATTGCTAATATTTGGGTCAAAACTTGTCTTTTTCCCATAGAAATCAATAGAAAACGGAAAAGTTTTTTTGAACATTGTTCCCCCCGGAGATACAGAAAGCCACTAATACTGGAGGTGTATATCCATGATACAAATATTCTGGAAAAGTGGGGTTCTGTATCTCCGGGGGGAACACTACCCCAGAGACGAAAAACCAAAAAAAGAAGGGGGTGCATTTGTTAAAGAATTGATCTTTAAGATCTTTAAATATGGAAAATTTGACTATTTTTCCTCCTTAATATATCAAAAATGTGTTCTAAATACGATCGAATGAAATGTACAACGATTAGGAACGAAATAGACAGGAGCGATGTGGATTTCTCCGCTAATGAAAAGCTATTAGATGTTTTGCACGCAGCGACGTCATGAAAAGGTTAAAGGTCATAGGGGAAAAAACTTTACATCCGGGTCCTCTCTCCCTTCGATAGACGAAGTAAATACACCGGGAAATTATGGTTTTAAAATCTGTTACCTCGACTAGAAAAAAAGGTAATTGTAGTGAAAAATCGATCTATCTAAATAAGAAAATATATGTTTACATTGTGTGCGTAAGATTTTTCGTGATTTCGTACTCATTTGCCTGACGAAGGTGTGATATTATAGCACAATAGATCAGCTGATTGCCTTGTGTTATGCTATGTGTCCCATGCTGTTTTGACCTAATCTGTTTAATTACACTGAACTGGTGAAATTAAAGTAATATATTCAAATTTTACAACAAATCTTCTCAAGATCGTGAATTTAGAGCATTGATATCTGTGCAACTGCAAAATAGGCTCTGGCCTTTTCTTTAATAGGCCCCAAATCATTGTCATTGAATCATACAGCATACTTACACAAGTGCACTTGTAATCATTATTAGATTTTCATAACTTTGGGAGTTTTATTTGATTTTAAAAATATTTAGATAAATAGAAATAAAGGTTTGTTTGTAGAATTTATACTGTTCAAGAAGTAAAATTGTAACAATAAGTGAATAACAACAATTTTAAAAAGTCAAAGCTATACACTTTGATTTTTAAAACCATTAGCATGATAAGATAGAGAATCATTCAAGCTATGAATGTAGCAAATACTTGACAAGTATACATTGAGTGAAATTATCAAATTATTTTTATTAAAATGTGGTAATTTATTTTTATTTCTGGCATTGGTATGTAATATATATGCATAATGATACCAGACTAACATGAAAGTGAATAAACTTTTAAGTCATAGAACTTTTAAAGTTTCTGACATGAAGTTTGGTAATGATTTTTCCATTTCTTAAGAAACAGAGGTCCTAATTCAAAACTCAGACCCAGACATCATAATAGGTACTGAGACCTGGTTAAATGGCAACATCTTCTCCTCGGAAATCCTTCCATCATCATATAATGTTTTTAGGCGAGATAGAAACGACTCGCATGGTGGCATTTTAATCGCTGTGAAGAATGACCTAGTCTGTACTCCACTATACACCAGTAAAGATCATGAATTACTTAGTGTTAAAATACAAGCTTCACGAGGCAAGTCCATCATTGTCTCAGCGTATTATCGCCCACCTAATGATACATGTGACATCCGTGCTAGGCAAGCAGCAGATGAAATTTGCAACCTACGTTCCCAACACACCAAGTGTGACTTTTGGCTATGTGGGGACTTCAACCTCCCAGACATCAATTGGAAGAATCTAACCATCACTAGTCACCAATACCCTAACAAGATGTCTGCAGAATTCTTACGCATACCAGGAGAGTGCGGAACAGAGCAAATTGTATGTTCACCTACACGTGGGGATAACATCTTGGACTTGGCTTTCTGCAGTAACCCGTCACTTATCAAACGCTGCAAAGTGATACCGGGAGTAGGAGACCACGATACAGTGTTGATTGACACTCTGTTACGACCGACTAGGAGCAAACCAACTCGACGTAAAATATACTTATGGGATAAGGCAAACATCAGTCAACTACGACAAGATACAATAAATTTTGTAGATTCCTTCATCAGTCGTGATTACAATTCTATTGACTCTTGCTGGTCACACTTCAAGGAGCAAACTAGTAAGCTTGTGGATCAGCACGTCCCCCACAAACTCACAAGGGCAAGATTAACCAACCCATGGATAAACACCAGTACCAGACGCCTATCACGTAGGAAGCTAAGAGCTCACCGCAAGGCTAAATCCACCAACCGCCAACGTGATATCCAGAGATACCTATCCTTAAAGTCGGAATGTCAGCGCAACATCAGAGAAGCTCACAACCAGTACATGGAGAACATCATCAGCCCATGCGTAACATCTAATCCAAAGAAATTCTGGTCTTTCATTAAGGGGAAGAAACAGGAAGCCTCTGGAGTCGCTCCCCTTAGGAACACAGATGGCCTAATCAACAGTGACCCTCAGTCTAAGGCCAACATTCTGAATAATCAGTTCCAGTCTGTATTCACTAGGGAAGATACATCATCTGCTCCAGACAAAGGACCCAGTCCCTTCCCATCATTAGATAGGATCAGAATTACTCCCAAAGGCATACAAAAACTATTGGGAAACCTTCAACCACACAAAGCTACTGGACCGGACTCCATATCTGCTCGCTTTTTGAAAGACCTTGCCAAGGAGCTAGCCCCAGCGCTCACATTCATGTTCCAGTTATCCTTAGACAGCGGAGCAGTACCACTAGACTGGAAAATGGCGCACGTGGTTCCCATTTTCAAGAAGGGCGACAAAAGCGACGCAGCAAACTACCGGCCAGTATCCTTAACTGCCATATGCTCGAAAGTTATGGAGCACATACTTCACTCCAATATTATGGACCACCTTGAGGAGAATTCCATCCTGACTCCTGCACAGCACGGATTTCGTAGTAAGCGTTCCTGTGAGACACAGCTCATAGCCACCATACAAGATTTAGCTCGTGGATTATCGGATGGATGCCAAACCGACGTCGTCCTCCTAGACTTCGCCAAAGCATTCGATAAGGTGCCACATCAACGCTTGCTCTATAAGCTACATTACTATGGGGTCCGTGGCTGCACTTTAGAGTGGATACGCAGCTTCCTATCCAATAGGAAACAATGTGTTCTTGTCGAAGGATCCATGTCGGATGAGGCAGAGGTTGTCTCCGGGGTTCCCCAAGGTACCGTGATGGGTCCCCTACTCTTCCTGGTCTACATTAACGACCTCCCGGAAGTCACAACATCCAACGTCAAACTCTTTGCGGATGACTGTCTCATCTATCGACCTATCAAATCATCCAGAGACACAGAACAGCTCCAACACGACCTTCAGTCATTAGAGAAGTGGGAATCGGACTGGCAAATGGCATTCCATCCTGCCAAGTGCACAGTCATCCATGTCTCCAAGAAGCGTAGACCCATCAAAGCGCAATACCAGCTCCATGGCCACATACTCGAAGCAGTTCCCAGTGGTAAATACCTCGGCATCTCCATCAGTGAAGACCTCTCGTGGCATGATCACATTAACACTACCACAGCCAAAGCCACAAGGTCAGTTGGATTCCTCCGGCGCAACCTGAGCAACTGCCCAACACCAGTCAAGAGCCAGGCATATACAGTGTTAGTAAGGCCGGTCCTCGAGTATGCCTCCGTTGTGTGGGATCCTTACCAACAACACCTTATCCAGCAATTGGAGAGTGTCCAACGACATGCAGCGAGATTTGCCACTGGGAATTACAGATCACGAGACCCAGGTTGTGTTACAGCCATGATAGACCATCTAGGGTGGGAGCCATTACAACATCGACGGGCACGGAACAAAGTCATCATGTTCTATAAGATATACCACCATATTGTAGAGGTCCCAGTCCATCATCTCTTCCATAACACCAGAGAGGGCACTCGGGCCTCAACAGCGAATAACATCCGCCAGATCAGCACCCGAGTAGATACCTACAAGTATTCCTTCATACCATTTACCATCGTAGCCTGGAATAACATACCTCCAGCAATAAGGAATACACCAACAGTGGACAGCTTCCGACACGCACTAAGTTCCATCAGTGTGTCGGAATACCTCCAGCATTAGACGTCACCATCCTTTTTAACCTGTTTTTAACTGTAAATAGAGATTTTAGCTGTTTGCAACGTCATGCTGGAGTATATAACACTCAATGTTTGAGTCCACTCCATACCGGGAAGAAGAAGAAGAAGAATATTTATCTGACATTTCTTTAATGATATGATACCTGATATGATTTGTTCAATGATATCTGATATTTCTCCATTTCTTCGATGATATCTGATATTTCTCCATTTCTTCAACGATATCTGATATTTCTCCATTTCTTTAATGATATCTGATATTTATGATGTCTGTGATATTTCTTCAATGTATTATGTCTCCATTTTTTCCATGATATCTGATATTTCTCCATTTCTTCAATGATATCTGGAATTTATTATGGCTGAGATATTCCTTCAATGTAATATTTCTCCATTCAATGATATCTATTTCTTCAATGATATCTGATATTTATCCATTTTTTCAATGTTATCTGATATTTCTCCATTTCTTCAAAGACATTTGATATTTCTTCAATGACATCTGATATTTCTCCAATGATATCTGATATTTATCCATTTCTTCAATGATATCTGATATTTATGATATCTGAGATATTTCTTCAATTTAATATTTCTCCATTTCTTCAAATGATGATAGCATTGAATAATTCTTGACAAACATCACCCATGATTTTCTTTTAATTTTTTAAATTTTTTGTTATTATTGTTTTGTTTGTTTGTTGTTGTTGTTGTTGTTGTTGTTTTTTTTGCTTGTTTGTTTATGTTTTTGTGCGTGTGTTTTTTCCCCTATTTGGCTTTTTCCAAGACTTTTTTACTTCACTTCGAGTAATATCAAGTTCATAATTAAATTTTATTCGAAAACTTTTTGAAACAATGCTTTATAAGGCCATCTCTTTGTTATTTTCTGTTTTGCGTCCTCATGCTGGTAGGTTTTGAGCCCAAAGTCATAAAACAAAACAAAATTAGAATAATAGATTCTTTTGAAAATTAAATGTGTTTTCTTAAAAAATTATAATAATTTTTTTTTTTTTTTTTTACATTTTATGAAAGAATTCAAGAGTACTGCAAAGTTTTATGACATTGCCTTATCTACCATTCTTTTGTTGACTAAAATATGTTAATAATAAAATGAAACAAGTTTCTATCAGATTTCACATAGTCACATTATATGAAATTGCAATTTTGTTTTATATCTAGTGCTTGTTTGTTTTTCTCCCTGGCTGGCTGCATGGTAGGTTTCTCAATTTCAAAAGGACGCTAAACAGAATAAAAACAAAAAATGGCCTAAAGTTTAATGAATGGTTAAAAAGATGATGATGGAATCATAACATCAATTAATTTTCATTCGTTATATATAATATATAATACAGCGGAAAATGTCGGTTATCGTGAAGTCGCGATCCTTCGTCTCCCTCAACATGAGTGCATAGATCTAGGCCTACAAACTTTTTTTCAAAATAATTTATAATGTAATTTAAATTAAAAATCTATTTTTCATTATTTTCGTGAGTTTTTAAAATATTAGACACACATCGCCAATACCGCATAGACCGGTCGATTATACAATGTAAGTTGTTTTACTGGGCTACAATCACACAATTTAGATTTAAAAAATAAAAAATAAAATGAATGTAAATTTTGTATTTCACTTATTAATTTATTTAGTCAGTATTTATATTCGTCAACAACAGCCTTTTTATAAAAAATTCAGATCATATTAATTTAAAAAAGCTACTCTTAAAATGCACCCGCGCCACTTTTTCACGTTATCGCAATGCGGCAATGGAAAGATAACTCGTATTTTTTTCCCTTTTGACCTTTGACATGCATATATAATGAGGTGATGCAATATGGCGGCGCGTTACGTGCAAAACATCTATTATAGCCATTACATACAAAATAAGACCGTATTTTGAGTTCCGGATTTCATTATTTACCGATTAGAGGAAATAGAACTTTCGAAGTGTATTTCTGATATACAATGTAGATGTATTTGATATCTTTTAGTTAATATTTATCCATTTCAGGCAAAATATTCTAAAATTTCTACGTTTATGGTCGATATTATCAGTTTTATTACCCGAGTACCCCCTACCTCTTTGGACCTTCATTTTAGAATCTTGGGAGTATTTCATCGAAAATTAAAACATACAAAAAGTCTTCAAATACATCTTATTTCAATAATGATTATCTTTTGTCTGCAGATGTACCGTCATGTGGAAGAAACACGGCACGAGATTTAGGGCTAAAAACGGCCCTTATCTTATCAGCTCCTTTCTAATATTTAAAAACGAATTTCTTATATTAGAAAAGAATTTCTAATATTAGAAATTGAGTTTTTAATATTAGAAGGTAATTTCTAATATTAGAAAATAATTTCTTATATTAAAAAATGAATTTCAAATATTAGAAAATGAATTTCTAATATATAGAAATGAATTTCAAATACTGATTAGAAAATGAATTTCTAATATTAGAAAATACCTATTTTTTGTCCACATTGGCTTGCCATGTGTAGATCTATCGTATTCGAGTTCATTTTCCTTTTTTTTCAATTTGAATTTTTTAAATGATCAATGCCAATGGAAAATTGAATAAATTTTCCGTTCTTCATTTTCCAAATTGAACAAGGTAAATGGAAAATAGGTTCAATATTAACTTTTTCAAAAAGGAAAATATTGAATTGTGGTTTAGTACACGGACCGTGAAGGATTATGTACAAAATGTCCATTCTGGGTTCAGACAGTTTTCAACAAGGACCTATATATAAACAGTTTATAAGTCCTTGGATTCAATGACAATCCAAGAAAGTTAGCGTGTAGTGACCAGCCCTCCTCTCCCCTCTCCCCACCCCCTCCTAGCTCCTCGGTCATATGTCATAAATATAATGCCCGCTTTTAAGGTATTATTGCCTGTTGTTCATCTTTGAGATGTATTTTTTCTTCGTCTATGAGTGAACGCTGTAGCGTTGCCATGGATACATTAACGTCAGAGACTTCCTTTTGTCGTTGTCGGGATCCCCATGTTCTGCGGCAAAAGGGAGGGAAATCTTACATGTTTTGCTAGTAAAAAGTAGTTCTATGTCGGTGACTATTTCCTTGAAAACAAAAAACGATAGAAAAAATTGCCATGAAAGTATTTGTTTTGTAATAAGAAACCAAAACTTTATCAAAAGATTTAGATCTTTAAATGTTTAGCGCGAATAGCTTTGCGCGTAGTAATAAAAATGACGTCATTTTAGAGGATTCTCTGCTATTCAGCCATCTTAGAAGGTGTTGGAAAGGTCCCTGGCCTGTTGATAATCTCTTATTTTCACCTTTCGGGTTAGAGCACAGATTTCCACAATGGAGAGTGCAAGCAAAGACCAATTAGTTCAAAAGGCTAAGTTAGCAGAACAAGCTGAAAGATATGACGATATGGCAGAATCTATGAAAGAGGTTGTAAAAAAATGCAAGGCCCTGTCAAATGAGGAGCGAAATCTGCTTTCGGTTGCTTATAAAAATGTGGTTGGTGCTAGGCGTTCATCTTGGAGGGTAGTGTCAAGCATAGAAAATAAAACAGACGGCACTAGCAGCGAGAAAAAGCATGGTATTGTGAAAGATTACCGAAGTCAGATCACGAAAGAATTGAAGGAAATATGTAATGACGTTTTGGTGAGTAATGGGTCTTCAATTTGTACGGATGTTGAGTCCTGCAATGTCAATAAATGAAACAAAGTGAGATGTTGAGGAAGCGGTCAATAACTGAATATGTAGAGCATAACAGAGGCAGAGGAAAAGGCAAGAATACAACTTACAAAGTTTTCTTGACGATCCGACTTCTGATGATTCGTCCACTACTATCCGCGCCGCTTGCTTCGGAAAATGGATAAACACGATTTTGATTACTTTGTTATGCAAAAATCAAAATAGAATCTATATCATTGAAAAGATCTTGCTTAGTCATAAATTATGTTATATGTTATACGTACATGTATGGTCCTGAGTTTATGCAATCATATTATATAGATAAAATAAATTTTAGATGGGGCACTAACAACTTTCCTTTAACAAAGTAAGCACCTCAGAACTATTGCATCATTTCGCCTCTGGGCATGCGCAGGCCTTGTATATCAACAGAAATCAAAACAACAATGGCGGATTCTTCTTCTTCCTCATATTTTTTTCTTGATCTAATAGACAGTATGAAAATGTTTTTTCATCTTCAGGAAGTGTGGAAAGCACATTTTTAAAAAAATAAAATATGAAATATAAACGAGGATGGAATTATTATAGAAAAAAAAACTAAATAAAAACACCTAGCCCCCCCCTCCCCCCAAAGTGTTGGAGGTTGACCCCTTTCCAGATTCAATTATTCAGTGTTAAAAATATATTTCCAGGTCTCCTATCTACCTAAGATTCAACTCGTTTTCAAAATCATTCTAAAGGATAAAATGTGCCCCCCGCCCCCCCCCCCCCTCGACCCTCCATGCATATCTACTCTGCAAATAGTCTTTACTAAGTTCTACGTTTATTCTAAATACATTTTTGGCAGAAAAAATAGTATTTGAACGTTTTCATATCATATTTAGTCTTTTATCTCTGGAACATTCCTTCTGAAATCGATGTATCATCAACTAAGAAAGGCACACCGAGGATGGAATACCGTTCAAAATGGCGAAATTTACTGAACTTCACCGCCGATTGCCAACATAAAAGTCGAAAGACTCTGAGAAACAGGGACAGACTCGAGAAAAATCAGACGTCAGTTGCTAGATCAGAGGATATTCGATCAGAAAATGTGAATGAAATACCTTGTTTCCTCACAGATATTAAGAAATCCTAGTTGAAATGTAATCGATGTGTTCCAAAATCAAAATGGAACAAATCAACTTTAATTTTTTCCAAAAATCACAGTAATTCAAGAACTAAACCGATTTCAATCGGGTTTTCACGTGCAGGTCAAAAAATAATCCTTCTTTCTAAATATAGTCACTGCGCATCTAATTTGAGTGGAATTCCCACTTCTATTTATATTGCGCATGTCGTGATTCGCTGAAATCTGGAAGGCTAGATTTGTACCGCTTCAGAGCTGTGACGTCAGCCTGGATCACGTGAACCCTAATTATTCATAGATCTGAGGAGCATTGAAAGTTGTTAGTGTGGGGCGTTTTCATTGTTAAATTTCAGCCTGACGTTGCAGAATTTAACATTGAGCCTATGGAACATGTCATGACATCACAGTTCAGAAAATGTCCCATCTAAAAGGTTTCGTTTATAAAATTTGATTGCGTGCACTGACCATCATTATAACTTATACCAGAATTTACAACCAAGCGAGATGTAATGAATAGTGTTGTATAATCGGACAAATTTCATAATCGATTATCGGTTTATAATCGGAGAGGATTTTAATCGATTATTTCGATTTAATCGGAAAAAATCTTTCTTGTTTTTGCAGAAAGGAATACGACATGTAAATTGTAATGAATAAACTTCCCTAAATCTTATGCTAATATAGGTCCCTGCTAATATACATAGCAAAATATCTAGAAAGAACCCCAACCACAGAATGATAAAATCCTGTCTAGTAAATGAAATATTTTGTCAAGATCACATAAGTAATGGAGTCAAAACAAATATTTGATTGTAATTGTCGACAACTTTACACGGCAGATGCAGGGAATATCTTCATAGAGATAACAGTAGGCTAACAGTACTGTGAAATTCACTGACCTTGTCCTTCTTACAAAGCTCAGGAGTTCGGCGAAAAAACTAAACAGTTTTTTTTCTAGACGTATCGAAGGCCCGTATCGTATTTGACGTTGAAGTTTTCTATAAGAGTACTTGTCATTACTATTCAAATCAATGAGAATCCTAATTCCATCAATTCTTTGCTTTAGAAAGTGTATCCTTTTCAAATTATTTACGCTACGCCCGGAACTTTAACTCGTAGAAACGATCGTTGATCTACTTTCCTTTTATTCATACTTGTCATACGCGAAAATCGACCGAAAACTATGTCATTCTTTTCCATGTTGAATATTTCCGATTATAATCGATTCTTAAAAACATAATCGATTAATCGATTAATCGAAGGGTATTAGCAATGATGTCGCAGATGTCGGCGATAATCGTTACAACACTAGTAATGAATGGTATTGATTTCGTTAAAATTTCTGAATGATGAAATAGTCAAAATCATGTTTATCTAGTTTCCGAAATGAGCCGTGTGGACAGTAGTCGTTAGTCCACTAAAACCAAGTTGATACCTGAAAGGGGGGGGGGGGGGAGTTAAGCTGTCTATTTAAAAAAAAATGAAAAAATACAATCTAGTTAAACGTAGAAAAAGTCTGCATTTTTGGCAAATCCAAGGGGTCATGACGCCCTAACCCTCTAGATTCACTCTTGTAGATGGTTTGGGTGGGGTAGAGGGTATCCTATTTACAAAATTCTATCATTACCATGACATGCCTCTCCCGTTCAGCCTATTGATACCACCCTCTTTCATTGACATCTCTACCTCCCCACTTCCAGTTGGCACGTACCTTCCTTATATTGGGAAGAAAGCATGTAGTCACGTTAAAAGAGGGAGAAATTAGGTCTGTGAAATATCGGTAAGAATTTAATGTAAAAATTTAAGTTTTGTGAGTGGGGGAGGGGGGGGGGGGAGTTCATCAAAAAGATAAAAAAGAAAGATAAAAGCTTGGATTTTTGACAAATAAAGATATTCCAGCATCAAGTGCCGACAAAAAAATCAGTATCAGTTAACAACTGTTAAAGAAAAATATTAACACCCCGTTGACGAGGAATGCTCGTTACCAGTGATTCATTTTGAAAATTGTTTGAGAACAGCAGAAATGAATTGATCATAACTCAAATTTAATGGGTCAGATGTGGTAATTATACATGACCTTTCCGCTCAACTTTCTTAAACATGTGTACTTAGTTGTTTTTGTTTACAATACCCAGTATAACCTTCGCATACAAATTCAGGCTTTTGATGGTACTAGTAACTTAAATATAATACCTGAAGTCGCAAGAAAATGTACCAATTCTTTTCAATTAAACTGCTGAATAAAAGCAAAATGTAGCATTGACTCACGAAAATGCATGGACTATTTGGACAAGAGAAATGTTTTATATTTCTATAACTTTCACACAAATCGGCAAATCATGTATCAATACCTACCATTATCTACATGTAAAATGCCACATTTTATCTAAACAGCAACATAAAGCTAACGGAACATTGCTCATACTGGTCATAGTAATATGAATTTTGTGATTAGCAGACCAAAATTTCATGCTTACATAAAAAATCAATACCGAGACTCGGAATTTCAACCGCTTGACCAGTGATCGGGATAGCCAATCAGGTGAATGTGACAATGGCCCAATATCCTGTAACCTCATTGTGTCATTTACAAAACGAATTTGCCATTGTTGAAAATGAATGTGCCATCGTTGAAAATGAATGCCATGAGCAATTTGCAAAAAAAAACACCAAACAAACAAACAAGCAATAACATATGTAGATCTGCATCATCTGCCGCCACAAATGTCTATCGGTCTATACAGACTTCTCTTGACTTAAACATGGGAAATAGGGGGACACATTTGACCCAAACAGTCTCAAAAGATTGTCTTAAAGATTCTCTGCATACTTTGAACCTGAATTTATAATTCAAAATTTGCCTGAAAACCATCCCCCTCCCCCAAAACGCACACAAACTCTGCTGTACATATGTAAATTGTTGTAAATTACAGTACATCAAAATCTGTTGACAAAACTTTATATGAAATTTGCGTTTTGTGAGTCAACGTCGTGGTCTAGTGGATAAGACATCAGGCCAGTGACCGAAAGGTTGCTGGTTCGAGCCTCACTAGGACCATGGGTCGGCCGACATATTCTCATCTATGTTGTGTGTTATATACTAAAATGTCCTTGTCTGTGTATTGTATACATGTCTGTGGTGTTTTACCCAAAAAAATGCATTTTGTGAACAAATTAAGTCCGATTTGTCTGGACTGATGTATATGTATAAAGTTTTATATGTATAAAGTTTTGAAATAGGGATTGTTACAATAGGAAACGATGATGTTTTGAATAAATGACTCTGTCAAAGGAGCTGTTAAGATAAGGCGTAAAATCTGCCCTGAAAAGTCAAAAATTCAAAATGCAAAATTTGAGAATCATTTTTGGTAGAAATTTCAAGTAACTTGGTCCACATATGAATCTGCTGTCAGATGGGATAATTTATGCAAAATAAGACGATATTTGGATCAAAATAAGCTTTTTTTACACAGAAATCAATGGAAAACAGAAAAGTTTTATACAACATCCTTCCCCCCCTCCCTCGCTTTACAATGCCACTTTCTCTTGGTGTTTACAAGATTGCATATTTATAAGAGATAATGACAACACCCATTTTCTTAGTCCCTGGGGGTCTGAATCTCAAACGAAATACATGTACAATGTATCAGGAACACAACTAGACCACAGACCTATCATGTTGCAAAAAGAATTAAGATTCTATCATTTATACTTTCTGAGAAATGGTAACCCTAAAATTACATAATTATATATGTGAAGATTCTCACACCCTTTTCTACTACCCTAGGGGTCAGGGGCTCAAACAGAATATCAGGTGTACAACTAGATCATAGATTTTTAATATTGCTAAAAGAATTAACTTTCTATCATTTATACTTTCTGAGAAATGGTGACCACAAGATTACATAGAGTTATATAGGAGGATGCTCAAACAAAATATCAGGTGCACAACTAGACCATAGACCCATCATGTTGCAAAAAGAATTAACTTTCCATCACCAACAGTTTCAGAGGACTTGAAACCACAAGAAATGTTTAAGTTTAACGGACAGACGAACGAACGCACGTCGGACGACGGACACAGGACGAACGCATAAGCTTTAGTAGAGCTAAAAATCAGGAAGTATTTTATAGACTTTCGCTGTGTTATAGAAGATTCCGATAATTAATTGAAGGCTTATCCAATTGATCAATTTAACTTTTCCATCCAATTCCCAACACTAAAGGATATTTGTTACTACAATGCATGATTCAGATGATTCATCTGACCAATATTTCAAGGTCCTGGGTCAACCAAACTTGTGTTGGTGATTCATCTGAGATTGCTTGTCACTATTGTACAAATATTTGTGCAGATGCTGCATCTGACCCGTATTTCATGCTTAAGCGATCAGGTTAAGTAAAATGGGACACCACTGAAACCTCTCATCAACCAGACTTGTGTGGATGATGCATCTGCAGTGTTTTTTTCCCTTGTTTTGGGGCTGAATTTCGGTCCCTTCCCAATGCCAAATTTCTCTTTTATTTTTCCCAATAAATCACTCTGAAATTCCCAAAAGAGGAATTATGAAAAAATCACATGAGAAAATAAGACTCAAAACGTGGAAGTCATTACAAAATGTCCTATTTCTAAGTGCATTTTAAAGTTTTCTACTCATCCCTTGTTCAGTTCAAGCAAATCAATGGATTAGTGTGTTAATGAATGATGCTTTAGAGTTAGACTTTGGTGAGAATTTATATAAAATTTTTTCCCAATTTCAGCAATATGTCGCAAATTTTCCCAAATGGGACAGGCACAGGCACCTTCCCTAAAATAAACAAAAAACCCTGATCTGTTGATACTTGGTGCAATGCATGATACAGATGCTGGTCATGAAATGTTGCTGTCAAGTTGAGTTCCCATCTTTGATGACACTATGTTAACCAATGCCTGACCAGGTCTGTATAGTCAAGAGTAGACCGAAGTCAAAAGTCATTAACTGCTCTTTTCAATTATCAGGATGTTTTTAGCTCAACTGGTCAAAGACCAGTTGAGCTTATGCGATACCAAGTTGTCCGGCGTCCGTCCGTCTGTCTGTCTGTTAACAATTTTTTTGTGATCGCAACTCCTCTGAAACCATAAATGATAGAAAGCTAATTCTTTTTGCGTTTAGTTTGGTCCATGGTTTAGTTGTGCACCTGATATTTTGTTTGAGCCTCTAACTCCCAGGGTCTTCAAAAATGGGTGTGGTCATTTTCTCCTATATAAGTCTATGTAATCTAGTGAACACCAATTCTTAGGAAGTATAATTGATAGAGAAATAATTGTTTTTGCAATATAATGAGTCTCTGGTCCAGTTGTGCACCTGATATTTTGTTTGAGCCTCTGACCCCCAGTGTCTTTGAAAATGGGTGTGGTCATTTTCTCCTATGTAAGTCTATGTAATCTAGTGAACACCATTCCTCAGAAAGTATAATTGATAAAGAAATAATTCTTTTTACAATTTAATCAGTCTCTGGTCTAGTTGTACACCTGATATTATGTTTGAGCCTCTGACCCCCAGGGTCTTCAAAAATGGGTGTGGCTATTGCTCCTACTCTAGTCTATGTAATCCAGTGAACACCATTTCTCAGAAAGAATAATTGATAGAGAAATTATTCTTTTTGCAATATAATGAGTCTCTGGTCCAGTTGTGCACCTGATATTTAGTTTGAGCCTCTGACCCCAGGGTCTTCAAAAATGGGTGTGGTCATTTTCTCCTGTATAATAGTATGTAATCTAGTGAACATCAATTCTCAGAAAGTATAAGTGATAGAGAAATGATTCTTTTTGCATTATAATCAGTCTCTGGTTTAGTTGTGCACCTGAAATTTTTTGTTAGCCCCTAGCTGTCCCCCAGGGTGTGAGAATGGATGTCAATTTAGCGAATTTAACAAAACAGCCAGTAGAGCTTAAGTCTCATCAGAGACTTCTGGTTAATATTTGCATTGTAATGATACTCGAAGTCAAGATCTAACACTACAAGTATCAACGCACGTGCTGGTTATTACATCACTGAATCCCGAATAGACCGCTTTCTAGCGTCAGCAGTCAACTCACTCCGAGGTACACTCTATCAAACAGCATCTCCACCAATCAGAAATAAGCAAAATCGATCAATTAATAGATTTATACTAATATTGTTTTAGCAATACTCGGTATGCTTGTCTTATTTGGTTATCATTCTGTTAAAAAAATGCATTATTTACTACTAATGATTGAGTTATTGACGTGGTTTGCACATTTCAGGGTTTGTTAGACAACATCCTAGGTGAAGGAGGATTAACTGATGCAGAGAGTAAAGTTTTCTACCTAAAGATGAAAGGAGATTACTACAGATATCTAGCAGAAGTTTCAGAGGGAGACTCACGAACGGGTAAGAGATCATTATTAGTGTTGTATTATATCAACAGTTTTCATAATCAATTTTCGCTATATAATTGAAAAGGATTTTGATATATTATTTGCAGTATCATTATTGACTAAGTTTTGTATAAATGGACAAATTTCATAATGGATTGTTGGGTTTATAATTGAACAGGATTTTAATCGATTATTTCGATTAATTGGAAATAAATGTTTCTTGTTTTCACAGAAAAGAATGCGAAAATTAATGACAAATCTTCTGTAAATCATGTGGTACAATACATGGCAAAATGCCTTCAAAACATTCCATTCATATATGTATAAAGTGTTTCTGGTAAATGAAATATTTTGTCCAAAACATTAGAATTATAGAACTTAAAAATTGACTTACCAAATCTGGCATTGAGCATGTTGAGGTTTTCTATACAAGTATCGAATCCCGATCCCACCCATGGTATGCCTTGGTATAGAGTGTACCGTATTTTACTTATTGATGGCACTCTGTAAGTTTAACTTTGGGTAACATTTTATTGGTGCAGATATATCTGGAATTGGACTTGATGAGTCAATGGCCTATTAAGTCCCAAAACCATGCGCCAAGGATGTAGGTCCTTGCATCCCTTGAAAGCTACTATTTTCGCTTCTTTCAAGTTACGTCTGTCCCACTTTGGGAATGAAATTTTATCCACATAATATACATGCATGGAATTACATAAACTTGCAGGATTGTAAGCATTCAGAGACTTATGATAACTGTAAATTACATGTACTAAATTATTTGGATCTGATAGAGCAACTGAACTGTACAAAATTTCAGTAATATGGGCTAGACTGACCCATAAAAATTTTTATAGTGCGCCATTAAGAAAAACTGCACGAAAATCACAAAGGCGCAGTCCAGATTTATCCCTGGTATTTGACCGAAAAGTATATCCCTCTTTGTGTAATTGCATATTTTCTATAATCATTTCTTAAAGCCACAATGGATTAATCAAAATCAAAGGATAATAATGATGATGTTGCTGACATCGAAAATAATTGTTTTCACACTAATTATTGTATAATTATTTTTATGTTGGACTAAATTAGAATTTAAGTTTATCAAGTGACTGAGACCTTGTGTGTTGTCATTTGATGGTTATTTAGAGTATTGTCAATATGAATCAACTATTGTAGACTATATTAATATGATAGGAAATTAATAACATTTTGAATCATATTCAGTTCTACTGTATACAGCACATGGTTAAGGTTATGCGATTGCTCTTTGTCCGTCTATCAGATGTCTGTCCATGTATTAGTACATTCTTGTCACTCTTAACAGTGAATGAAAGTGTTTTGTTTTTCATGTTAAAAACTTTCTTATATACCAGTGCCATGAGCAACTTTGCAACCTTTACTAAGGGGATAAACATACTGTGTTTTGTGGTTGCGACAGGTATATGTTGGATATACTGTTGGAGACGCTGTTATAATGTCGGGTCTTGCGCTCCTAAATCAAAAATGCATAAACTGCTTTATTGCAATGGCGAAAAATAAGAAAATTAATGAATAGTAAGGGTGGACGTTTTAAAAAGAAGTTTTGGCATGTAATGGTATAACTTCGTTATATATAATGCTATGGACCAATCAGATCGCTTGAAACGAACAGAATAAATTAGAATTATAGGTTAAACCTGCTTTACTCAAAATCTAAAATTATCACCATTATTGATATTCCTCATGACACTTTGAGCAATTACATGCTATTTAATACCAAACACCCTCTAGCAAGTCATACAAAAGCTAGCAGTCTACGCAAAACTTTTTTTTAATGCATTGGACATCTGACATTTGGTCAGGAATAGTTGAGGATGTAAATCGGATTGGACTTAAATTTGCTGGACAGGTCTGACAGTGCAATGCTTTTTGCGTACACTGATTTAGCCAATCAGGTAAGATTAATTTTGTTAACGCCTTTCTATTAGAACATCTGACACATTTAAAGACTGGATTTCTCAACCACCTCGTCATTTACATGCCCACCTATATGACATATGCTTGGTAGGCATGATATACCTGCGTTGAAGATTGTGACATCTATTCAATTGGCCTTCATATGGTCACCGTCTCCTACATTACAGAGATTCCTTACAGGTAAACATCATTATGCTAATTATGTACCCCGATGCTGTCTGTACTAAGTTTTCAATAAATTAGCACAGTCAATATTGAACACTCCATCTCACACAAATATTGCACCTTTTTATTGCAAGACAACATTAAAACTTACTTCAGGGTAGGCAACCTGAATTACAGAAATATGATTTAACTTGAGTGATTAATAGCATTAGATATATATATGGGCGGGTATACAACTCAACTTATGGACACTTGTCAGGATAGGGAACAAGGCATCTATTAACTTTCATGCCTCTGTAATCAGAACTTTAGAGGCATATTCAGGGGTTGAAATTAACTTTGTGAAACTACTGGCCAACCGGGCCAGAGGAAAATGAATTCAACTGGCCTGACCAGAATTTCACTGGCCCGCACATAAAACTTCTAGAAAATTGTTATTCCTGGTTCACTTTGTTTTGCCTCATACACGCAGTCTTTCCCAAAAACTCTTGGCTCACATAGGTCATTTGGACCTATGTGTTAAAGAAGCACATAGGTCCGAAACAAAAACTGTCTGTCCGAAAAAAAAAATATGCTAAATTTTGCCAACATTGACAATACCGTAGCAGCCTCGGCCCAAACAACCTCTGACTACTTGTCAATAAAGTTCTCTTAAATGCTAAAAAACAAAAAATTAAAATTGCAATCATGAAAAGTTTACAAGAGTGTTATCAATTTTTCACAAGAGTCAGAAAATTATAAAAACTTGCACCAGAAGGTTTCAGACCGACTTCGTAGAGGAAAGCACTGGTCCAAACATAATTTTGATTGTCAGGACCGGCGGACCCATGTTATTGGGAAAGACTGCACACCGATGCTGCAGTTTTGTGAAAATAACTTGATCAGAATGATTTATTGACACTTGGCGAATAGGGCGAATTTGAGCAATCAGACGAAAAGATGTATTGTACATGGTGCAAAGAGTATGCCAAGTCTAGCAAGATACTAGAGCAAGGCTTTTCCTAGAGGGCTGTTCAAATATGAAATTAGATTCAGTTACTGAGTGAGTATAGCTAAATCTAGAAAAAGGGTTCCCAAATTGTCACTGGCCAAACGGGCCAGCTCAAAACAGATTTGACTGGCCCGACCCGAAAAATACTGGCCATGGAACAGTGGGCCAGTGTTAATTTCAACCCCTGCATACATCTTCTTGAGACAAGTGTATGTAATATCTTACTCCCCCTTGTTGGATTTCAAATTAGAACTTTTAAATTTTCCCACAACTTTCTGAGCTCGGCCTAGTGAGCAATCAAAATTTATGTCCCTTAAGAGCTCGTCATCACCAGCCAATTAGCACACATATCTCGATTTTCATTCCATTTGGTACAAAATCGAGTACCTGAGGTATCTATTAAACATTAGAAATGTATCTTTGAAAATTTTACACCTGTTCCTTACTTTTATAAAATTCGCTCCGGCATATTTGTCAGATTTAAAAGAGTGTTACCATATTGTTTTCAAACCTTTGTTAATCAGCACCCCTTAAGTCGAATATCATTGGTCTAGTCTATCACACCACGAAATTGACCGAATATATAATGGCGAGTGATAGGTTTGACATCGGACAAGGGGAAGTAAGGTATTACTACTTTCACTTGTCTTGAGAAGATGCCTTTCAGTTAAACAGTTACTGCCTTTGAAAGAATGTAGGTACATGTATCACAATTTTATTTTTTACAGAAGATCATGTTCTTTGAAGGAAATTGGTTTTGATTTCTAGACTTTACTCTTACATATTTGGCAGAGTCGTATTTTTTTTCTAAACAGAAGATCAGTTTCCAGTTATGTGACAGGAAACACTTTTTGTTTCATTCCACAAAATAACTTAAAGCATGAAGTTAATCACTTGAAATTCCTTATCTTTCACTTTAAGATTTTTTCAAAGTGTAAAATTTTGTCGCTTCTTCAAGAAATCAAGCCAGTAGAACTTCATTCTTCAATATAGAACTTTGACCTACTGTAAAAACAGAATAAACCTGAGCCATCCCTCTTAAACTGTTAAGAGTAAGGCTTTGATATTTCACACGTAGATTCCTTAAAGCTTTCATTAGATACAATGACTTCTGACCTATTGACCTTGGTTTAAATAATAATTATTCAAGAAATATAAGTATAGGTCATTTTAACATACAGAAAAGGTAAGGACTTTTGACGTAGTGACCTTGACCTAGGTCTTCGGACGTTTATGAGGGATTTTTGGGCATATATGTTGGCCTGGACGTCTGTCTGTCTGTCTGTCCATCAAAATTAACATTGGCCAAAACTCTTGAACAGGATGGGATTAGGTTTGTCATATTTCACATGTGTATTCTTTGTAGCAAGAATTTTCTATCAGTACAAGAAGTAAAAAGTTTTGATCTTGTGACCTTGGCCTCGAGGTATGAAAATTTTTAACTTTTGCCATTATTTGAATGGTAAGTGATTGGATTTTCATATTTTGCATTTTAATTCCATGTGGCAAAGACCTTTCTGTTGATTCAAAATTTATTCCCTTGTCATCATGTCCTTAAATTATGAGTCTCACTTAATACTTCTTTAGAAAAAAAAATTTTGATATTTATACAATTATACCCTGTCTTTAGATTGGGCATATTATTTTTGCCATAACTTTTGAAGTGATATAGCATTTCGTTTGTTATCACAATGTTTAACCTCATGAAATTGGCTTTGAAGTTAGACCTTTTATAAATCACTGCTATTTGTACTGACAGAGATGCTGTTAGGGAGGGGTTGGGTGGGGGACATTCGTTGTTAGTGTTCAGATACAAATGAGGCAAGAAAAATCCAGTAGTTTAATGATATTTCTTTAAATCCACTGTTAAAATCACAGGGAGAATACAAAAACACCAAATTCAATGATCAATACTGGGTTTCCAACTGTCTTTGCCTTTTCGCCAATATTTTGTAATAACTTAATCATTAAAAAATTCATTAATCAATCTCAATCTCTCAAGTCAAATTTCTGCAGCAACAAAACTATCAAACTGTTCCCTTTGTTCTTCCACTTCATGTATGTACAAGGATCACAGAATGTCAAGTTATGTTGCTTGTCATAATGAAGCTATTTCCTATCAACAAGCTAAAGAGCATTGAGTTCTGCTATTGATAGTGTCATTATCTTGGAACAAAAATCCAGCACACATTACATGCTCGACTAGAGTCAAGAAGATGTCGGACATTTGAAATATCAACTTCGAGACGTCAGCAGTCCGGCACTGTTGGCTAACTCGGTGTGTTTCTCAAACATATTTTTATTCTGGATCTTGCTATTTATAAGTGAATGCCCAACTGGCCATGTACAACGATGGAGAGCATACAGGTATGAATGTTGTACGTTTGACAAGTCTTCTTCATGAAAGTTGTAGAGTATTTAAGGGGTTATTACACTTCGCTGTTTATTAAAAGATTACACTTCAGTAATAGCTTCTGTATAACACCATGCTTCAGGATTTGGAAGATTAATGTCTGTAGGAAACAAGTTTTTAGTATGTGAAACATAAATGCCCTGGTGGCAGCTTCGAGAATATAAAACTTGTCTTCTTCGGGATTTCAATGTTCCAGTTCAATACTCATTTTTTCGATGATAATCGTCTTGCTTTCCTCAGATGGATATTTGAAGATGATAGTAAAAACAAAAAACAAAAACAAAACAAACTGTGTATCAAGAGGAATTGATTTAGGCCATTTCTGAACAACATTTCTGAGGTTTGTATCAAGTTCTTTAGTTAGTTCAAGTAAGTTTGAATTACTTTCATATCAAATGTTATGTCATTCAGTCCATATTTATATAATTGGGGTATAGACAAGTAGGTATCGTTTACCATGTACAAGAATCACATTGTCTGTTAACACTGCATCTGAGTGCATGAACTTGTCTTCTGTACTGGTCATGGGCAAATTATCGCCAATATTCTTTTAGATTTAATATGAATTTTTTTGGGTATTCTCCTTTAAAATTGAAAAAAGTAGGTTAAAGGTCGATGACAAGTCAAAAACATTTTGGTACCAAAAGATACGTCTTCTCAAGATGCAAAATATGAAAGTACTATTATCTCTAAAATTTTATACCCTTTTATTGAAAGCGGGATGGACAGACAGATGGACGAACCAATCCCTATATCTGTATATGCCCCATTTGTCATAAATGACTTGGGGCATAAAAAATCATTCTTCTGACCATGACTAATCCTGAACAAAATATTTTATTAGAACAAGGGATATCAAGTGGACCCTTTCTGAGTTTGTCAGTTTTCTAGTTAAACTTTCATATACCTTAACAAGAATCAATCTCAACCATGCCATTGGAATTTTGATGCATCTTTTTTAAAATTTCGCACTATGAAATTTGTCTATTTGGCGCATTAAAGTTAACTTAGGTGCAATTTATCAGTTATGTTGAGGATACACGTTAAGAATGATAATTGAAATAAGAAAGATAATTAACAGAATTAATGCCGAAAATGACAGTTTAACGCCGTTCTCCAGTGAGAAAAGACATTTGAAAACAATACAATTACATGTACAGTTTTCTGGAATTTTTATCAACACCTTTACAGATATTTTGCTGATTTCTTGTACGTCTTCTAACAATAATATGTTACAGATCAAGTTTGAGTTTCAAAATTATTGATCCATATTTGACAGAATTATGACCCTTAGACTTAGTAAAGTTCATCATGTTTAAAATTTTCTGGATTTTTTTCAACACAGAACTTGTGCTGGCTTACATGATTATCTATTGATTAAGTTTGAGTCGGGCTGGTTAGCGGAGTGGTAGCACGTTCGCTTCTCTCTAGGGTCCCTGGTTCAAATCCCAGGGTCTTATGTGGGAGGGTAGGTGGTCCCCCAACCAGGCCTCTGCAGGGTTTTTTTCTCCGGGTACACCAGATTCCTCCTGCTCTCTGGACCCTCTCACGCCAACATCTGAGCCAACATGAGACATTAATATAAGTTGTATGACTTGATTGTTAAAACGTTGTAAAATAAGCATAATTTAAAAAATTTTATTTGACAGAGTAACGACCCTTGAACTTGGTAAATTTTACCCTTCTTTGACAGAATTAGTTCTTTTTGACGAAGTAAATTTCATGTATCTCCATTTTTCTGGATTTTTTTTTTTAGCTCGCCGGGACGAAAAAGTCCGGAGAGCTAATGCCATACCCTTGGCGTCATCGTTGTCGTTGTTGTCATCCGTAGACAAAACTTTAATCTGGGCTATATCTCATGAATGGTAAGAGATAGGGCTTTTATATTTCTCATGTAGATTCCTTGTGACGAGACCTTTCAATTGAGACCATGACCTTTGACCCAGTGACCTTGACCTTGGACTTTGACCTACTTTTCAAAAACTTTAACCTGGTTTCTGACAAAAACCTGTATAGGCGAGCTATGTAATCTTTGATTACCCTGTGTTTAAAAATATTTGTTAGTGTTAATTCAAGACTTAATACGAGGGTATTACCTTACTATTTACATCTCATTCAGGGGCTAACATTTAGTTTGTGAAACAATCACAGTATTTCCTTCATTTGCATGTTTAGTTAAACTTTGCTGTGATGAAAACTCTCTGTCACAAGGTGAGCTTTATATCTGTGATGTTTCCGTGAAGTAACAATTCAATTGTTTAAATTTTTATGCCCCCTGAATCAAAGATTCAGGGGCATATAGTTTTTGGCCTGTCCGTCTGTTTGTCTGTCTGTCTGTCTGTCTGTCTGTCCGTGGCAAAAACTTTAACATTGGATATAAGTTTTGATTGGTAAGTCACTAAGTGATAGGGCTTTGATATTTCACATGTGTATTCCTTGTGACAAGACCTTTCCATTGATACTAAAATATTTGAACTTGTGACCTTGATCTCTGTTCTACCTTTCAAAAGCTTTAACATTGGGCATAACTTTTGAATGGTAAGTGACAGGGCTTTGATATTTCATGTATGTGTTGCTTGTGACAAGACCTTTCCATTGATACCGACATTTTTTTACTTCGTGACATTGACCTTTCTACTTAACAGAATTTGGTGTTTATACTGACAAAGTTGCAGAAGGGGGCATTGGCGTTTCACAAGCACGTTTTTTTTTTTAATTTCATCTTTGAATATTTTGAAAATTGATCAAGTTTTAAAGGACTGCTTTAAAGAAAAAAGTCCACAAACAACCAGTAGAGCTTTAATCTCGCAAGACAATGAATCTGTGATGGCTCTCAATAACTAATTTCTTAACTGTAACTAAAATTAATCTTTCCATTTGATTTAGATATTTAGATATACTTATAATTTCAATCCTGTATCAGTCTGTCCGCTGTCTGTCACGCTATGGTTTTCCGAAATTTTTTCAATGTTATTGAAGATACTGGATTGTATTTTATTAGCTCACCTTGGAGATATGCTATGGCCCCGGCGTTGGTGTTAGAATCTGCACTCATGTTTAGGAAAATGGGACACCTATATTCCCAGCCTCCTATAAGTCCTGCATCAACCAAACTTGCATGGATGATGCATCTATGGATGCTTACTTCAATGCATGGTACAGTTGCATCTGACCCATATTTCACACTTAGTGACCAGGTTAAGTAAATTGTGACAGATTCATTCCCAGATTATTAGGAGTCCTAGATTAACCAGACTTGTGTGGGTGGTGTATCTTATGATGCTTACTGTTATGCATGGTACATATGCTGCATTTGACCTATATTTCAACTTGAGCGACCAGATTAGGTCCATTTCAAGCTTATAAGTTTTAGATCATCCAAACTTATGTGGGTGGTGTATCTTATGATGCATACTGCAATGCATGGTACGAACGCTGCATCAGACCTACATTTCATGCTTGAGCAACCAGGTTAAGTAAAACTGAACAGGTCCATTTGAAGTCCTAGATTAACATAACTTTTATGGGTGATGTACCTGAGGATGTTTACTACTATACATGATACAGATGCTGCCTGCGACATCTGACCTTTATTTCACACTTGAGTTATGTTAAGTAAAATGGGACAGGTCCATTTCCAGCCTATTAAAGTCCTAGATTAATTTACTGATTTAGGTGATGTATCTGAGGATGTTTACTGCTATGCATGATACAGATGCTGCATCTGACCTATTTCACTCTTGAGTTATCATGTTAAGTAAAATGTGACAGGTCCATTTCCAGCCAATGTAAGTCCTAGATCATTCAAACTTGTGTGGGTGATGCATCTGAGGATTTTGCTATTGAGATGAGCTCTGTCATCTCTGATAACACTATGTTTGTATGTGAATAAGTCTTAATGTGGTTGAGACCAAGTTTGCGTGTGATTTGATTTTGACATATTTTTACTGGAGATTTGAATAAGTCTTGACTTATTTGATATCATGATTTTTTTCAGTTTTTCAGACTAGTCTTTAGGCTAGAGTGGTTTCTCATGTGCTCATTAGAGGCACGCTGTTACTCATCATATTATTAAAGTACCTTTGTGATAAGAAATGGGAGGGAAGTCATTTTGAATTTCTTGAAATTTATGAGAAAATAACCCTATCATAAGGTCACTGATCACAACTTTTATTCATCATTACAAAGACTATGATGGCTTATTGTTTTTATATGTCCATCTTTAGACGGGACATATTATTGTCCTGTCTGTCTGTTTATGTGTTTTATCATTTTAGCCATAATGATAACCAGTCAACTCTATGTATTATTGTAGTAATCATTTATCAGAAAGTATAAATGATAGAAAGTAAAAGGAAATGGGTGTGATGTTTTTCTCCTGTATAACTCTTATAATCTTTGGAACAACAATTCTTAGAAACTATATTTGACAGAGAGTTAGTTATTTTTGCTTTATAATCTCTAGTCTAGTTGCACATGTGATATTTTATTTGAACTTTGAGCCCCTGACCCTTTGGATCTTGGAAAGTGAGTGTGTTATTTAGATGAATTTAACCAAACAACCAAGAGAGCTTCAGTCTTGTCAGAGACTTCTAGTTTTGTCTTTATTTTACTAAGGTTCATGTTAAGGATGGCATGTATTGTAAGATTTCCAGGGTTCTCAGTAGGGCTCTAAATTCTTGCCCATTTGCCAATGATGAGTAAAAATGCCTCTGGGCGAATGGTTTTCTGTCTCAATTTGGCGACTACATAATGAAATTGGGATATGATTATTGATTAGTTTATGGGTATGGAAGAATGTTAAATATGATGATGATAAGCTTAAATCCTGCATTATAATGGACATACATAATGTATGGTACATGAAATTCAAATGAATATTGTATCACAGTACTTGTACAAGACTGCAGTTCATTTTGAAAGATTGAACCGCTCCTGTGATGTCGTAGAATAATACAAAATGATAACTCATAAGTTTATAAGTTCTTGCACAAAATATAAAGACCATTACATGTATTTGATATAGGACCTGTTAAACGACTATTACATTTACATGTAAATTGAATGTCATGAGAAAATGACAAAGAATTTATAATCATATCTCGAAGTCAGGTTGAGTGATTTGACCCCTGGGTCTTTCATTTCTCTAAACATTAATTTTTGCACAAATATTTATTTACAGAAGTGATAACTAAATCTAAAGAAGCTTATCAGAAAGCTACAGAAGCAGCAGCAGAGATGCCGCCAACTCATCCAATACGACTTGGGCTTGCATTAAACTTTTCAGTATTTCATTATGAAATAGAGAGTAGTCCTGAATCAGCCTGTAAACTTGCTAAAAAGGTATGTATTCTGTATAAACTTAATTTGAATGTTAAGTATTAGGTACATTGTTTGATGTTTGTAGTCGTCCAGTTGTCTCAGACTCTTAAACTTTGCCAGGGGCAAAAGCAGTCATTCCCTTGACAAACTTTACATCCTCCAGGTTAGAATTTACTCATGATTTAAACTAAAAATGGATATAAAAAGTCTTTTCTAACCCTAGGTTTACTCTATGTTCCCGGCGACCCCTGCAGCTACTGTGACCAGAAATGTAGCACACCGTAAGATTTGTGTCAGTATTTATCTTGGTATTCAAGTTCAGTTAGGTCATGTTACGTTTTCACATGGTCTATTAAGGAATCTTTGAAGAATCGCAGCTCCGGGATCCCGGAGACCTGACGACACACTATGTTTCAACCCATGGCTTTTTACAGACGTTTGAACCTTTCCTGACGACCTGTTATGTTCTGATGGGTTCTGTCACATTTTGTTACGATCCAATCTAGTTGGTCACATCTACCAAGTTCTGTCAAGGCCACTACGATTATAGTGACAGCCGGGAAAAGGAGGTACAAAAAGCTGCAAAAGAGGGTTTGGCTTGTTATACTTCTTGTGTGACCGTGCACATTGTGCTAGGCTGTAGAAGAGCTTGAAATAAATTGTAACAAGTTGGGATGTACCATGATTGAACGTGACAAAACAGCTGACACACTCCATAGCTCGCTGTGAGAAATTGTGGCAAAAACATGCATCTGCCCCAAAACTGCTGCAGCTAAACAGGAAATAAACTTGACAGACCGTAACACAACTTCTAGGATCGTAATTTGCCAAGTCATACTATTGCTTCCTGTTCCGCTACAGACATTGTCCCAAGTTTTGTTATGGTCTGTAACATACTGTCTAGTCTCGTTGCATTCGACCCGTTTTGTTACGGTCTTAACAGTAGGTCATGTGCACTGTTGGCTGTTGTGACAAATGTTTTGACAGTTCAAACATTTGCTCCGGCAATCACGGCTAGTTAGGTTTGTCGATCCTGTTCCCTTAGTCTACAATGTCTCATGGTCACCATGTTTTGTCCATTGTGGCTCAAAACATGATCTACGTGGCCGCCAGGAACATAGTGTAAATGGGGGTTAACTACATCAGTGTTCTAGAAATTTTTGTGTTGCCTGCGAAGCATAGCGACACTTAGAGATCACTTTGTCTGTTGTCTGTCCACCTGTCTGTCTTACTTGGATGTCTCAACCTATAAAAGTGATTCCTGAGTGTGGCTATATTTCGCAGGCGACACATGCATTCCTTGGAATTATTTTTGTGTAGCCTGCAAAGCATAGCGACACTTAGGGATTACTTTGTCTGTCTGTCTGTCACACTTGGATGTCACATCCAATAAAAGTGCTGCTATGTTTCACAGGCGACACATGCATTCCTTGGAATGATATTTAGCTCACCTCACGAAGTCAATGTAAATTTTTGGTGATAAGCATCATGAATTGCTTAATGACCTGTAAGTGATAGATCTAAATGAAGAACTTATAAGAACTCTTGGTTTCATTATGCCCCAGCCATGTAATTGTGAAGGGCATTAAGATTCTGCTTTGTCTGTCATTACGTCACACTTTCAGTTCCAGATGATAATTCAAGAACCCTATCGCCTATCCAAACCAAATTTGGATATATGCTTACTTATCAGAAGGAGACGGCACCTATTTATTTTGGGGTCAATAGGTCACAAGTCAAGGTCACTGTTGGGAAAGAAAACACTAAAAATCATGGTTTCCAGATGATAACTCAAATACCCTTTCACACATCCAAACCAAATTTGGATATATGCTACCTATCTGATCAAGAGGGGAAGATGTCTATTGATTTTGGAGTCAAAGGTCAAGGTCACACTGCTGGGAAAAATACACTTCAAATGATGGTTTCCAGATGGTAACTCAAGAACCCTTTCACACATCCAAACCAAATTTGATTATATGCTTACTTACCAAGAGGAGAAGATGTCTATTTATTATGGGATCAATAAGACCACGGTCATTGTTAGGAAAAATACACATAAAATCATTATAGGGTTTTTTTTTCCCCTTGTTTTGGGGCCGAATTTTGCCCCCTTCCCAATGCCAAAGGGGTAGGGCCACGAGACCCCTAAATCGGCCCGTGATTTTTCTCTTAAAATAAATTTCATGAGGAATACTTGATATCTCTCATGAAAATACACGAATGTTTACCGCTTTTCATGAAAAGAATAATATCGCCAAACAATGTGCCATTTAACTGTAATGGCGTCATGAAGTGACGTCATTTTGACGTTATTGACAAAATATGGCGAAAATTGCTGGGAATTTTGTCTTTTGTCGTAGAATTCAATGTGGCCGCATGCATTAACTGAGATAAAACGTTTATGACAAAAGTATATAATGATAATCTTTCACATATAAATTTTCCATCATAGTTAATGCATGCGGCCATTGCTAATTTAATAGAAATATTGAGTTTTTGCATCAATTTCGCCGAATATGACCTATTTTGGTGTTTTCAAAGGGCTGAAAGGTGTTGATAAAAGCAATGTTTACAAAAAGTAGATTCGTGATTCAGTAGAGAACGTTTCAAAATGTCAAATTATAGTTAAAAATTCTATGAAGAACAATGTTCAAAATTTATCAAAATAAGGGCCAATATCGGGCTTCGTGGCCCTACCCCTTTCCTCTATTTTTCCCAAAAAATCACCCTGAAATTCCCAAAGAGGAATTATGAAAAAATCACCTGAGAAAATAAGACTCGAAACCTGGAAGTCAGCACAAAATGTCCTATTTCTAAGAGCATTTTTTGAAGTTTTTTATTCATCCCTTGTTCAGTTCAAGCAAATCAATGAATTATCAGTGTTAATAAATGATACTTTAGGGTTATACTTTGATGAGAATTTGTACAGGCACCTTCCCCAAAATAAAAAAAAAAACCCTGCATTACCAAAGAACCCTTTCACATATATATCCACATCAAATTGTGATATATGCTTACTAATCAAGAGGGGGAGATTGGGCAATAGGTCAAAGGTCAAGGTCACTGTTAAGAAAAATACACCTGAAATCATTGTTTCCAGAGTATAACTTGAGAGCTCTTTCACCTATCCATCAAATTATGCTACTTGCTTACTTATTAGTAGGATGAGAAACTTCTTATTGCTGAATTATATTGTTTTTATAATGAGATACAATACTTCGAGAGGGTCAATGTTGCGGCCACTGTTATGATTACAATTTTACATTAATGCAATGCCATAATCATACAAAGTGTGATATACAGTGTTCTTTGGTGAACAATGTGCCCCCTTGAGCCTCTTGTTTTTATGCCCCCACCATTACACCTCACACCATGTAATTGAGAAGGGCATTTAGAGTCTGCTTTACCCGTCTTTTTTTCATTTGATAACTCTAACCTTTTCACCTATCCAAAACAAAGCAACATGTCAGATTTCATGAATAAAAATGCCAACCTAAAATCTTAAAAATAGAATTCTAACATACTGTAAATTGTTTTTAGCTCACCTCGACGAAGTTGAGTGAGCTTATGCTATAACCCCACGCGTCCGCGTCCGTGTCCGCGTCCGCGTCCGGTTAAGAAGTTTGGGGTAGCTCAGTATCTGACAAAGTACTAATGCTACAGTAACCAAACTTGCACAAATGATTCATCTTTGGATGCTGAGGTGAACCCATGCATCGAATGCAGCATCTGACCTACATTTTCCGCTTGAGTGACTTGGTTAAGAAGTTTGGGGTAGCTCAGTATCTGACAAAGTACTAATGCTACAGTAACCAAACTGGCTTAAGTGATTCATCTTTGGATGCTGAGGTGAACCCATGCATCGAATGCAGCATCTGACCTACATTTTCCGCTTGAGTGACTTGGTTAAGAAGTTTGGGGTAGCTCAGTATCTGACAAAGTACTAATGCTACAGTAACCAAACTGGCACAAGTGATTCATCTTTGGATGCTGAGGTGAACCCATGCATCGTATGCAGCATCTGACCTACATTTTCCGCTTGAGTGATTTGGATAAGAAGTTTGGGGTAGCTCAGTATCTGACAAAGTACTAATGCTACAGTAACCAAACTGGCACAAGTGATTCATCTTTGGATGCTGAGGTGAACCCATGCATCGAATGCAGCATCTGACCTACATTTTCCGCTTGAGTGACTTGGATAAGAAGTTTGGGGTAGCTCAGTATCTGACAAAGTACTGATGCTACAGTAACCAAACTTGCAAAAGTGATTCATCTTTGGATGCTGAGGTGAACCCATGCATTGGATGCAGCATCTGACCTACATTTTCCGCTTGAGTGATTTGGATAAGAAGTTTGGGGTAGCTCAGTATCTGACAAAGTACTAATGCTACAGTAACCAAACTTGCACAAGTGATTCATCTTTGGATGCCGAGATGGACCCATGCATCGGATGCAGCATCTGACCTACTTTTTCCACTTGAGTGATTTTGCTTTTAAAAGCCAATATTGAGCAAAGTATAAGTGCTACATGTACCAAACTTGCATATTGGATGTATCTTTGATCAAACTTTCATAAAATGACCTTGACCTACTTTTTCTGCTTGAGTGATTTTGCCTTTAATAGCCAATATTGAGCAAAGTATAAGTGCTAGACGTTCCAAACTTGTATATAAGATGTATCTTTGATCAAACTTTCATAAAATGACCTCGACCTACTTTTTCCGCTTGAGTGATCTTGCCTTTAAAAGCCAATATTGAGCAAAGTATAAGTGATACATGTACCAAACTTGCATATTGGATGTATCTTTGATCAATCTTTCATAAAATGACGTTGACCTACTTTTTCCGCTTGAGTGATTTTGCTCTATAAAGCCAATATTGAGCAAAGTGTAACTGCTACATGTACCAAACTTGCATATTGGATGTATCTTTGATCAAACTTTCATAAAATGACCTTGACCTACTTTTTCTGCTTGAGTGGTTTTGCCTTTAAAAGCCAATATACATGTACTAAGAAATATGTTTGAATTGAATTTTGCTGTCACGAGGTGAGCTTCGTAATCTGTGATTACCTATGTTTTATTCGTCAGGTACTAATTTTCGTCATTTTCGTCAGTGCCCCCCTTGACGAAATAACATACCGACGAATATAAATACTCCTGAAAAAATATAGTGTAGAAGAGAAAAATTGAATCCCATGAGTTATTCCAACAGGCAAATGATAAATCAATGAAAACTGAATATGCAAACAAAGTCGCATATTATGTACTTCTAATAACCAAATAATATGTTTTCACGACAAGCTAGGTGGTATACATGTCTCTAATTGTTTGTTTACCAATAATTGTTAAACAAACAATGAAAACAAGACCTATCTGTATGTAAAGTTGGCATTTGAGGGACCAATACCTGATGAATTTATGTACTGACGAAATTGTCATTTTGAACGAATTGACGAAAATTGATACTGACGAAAATAAAGCAATTTACAGTAATGCAAACTTATGTGGTTTGATTGAAAAATTGCTTCAAAATCTTAAGGGATTGTATCTTTTAACAAATTTATTGTTCTGATCAATAGAAAACAAGTTAAAAAGGTAATGAATTTCTACATTTTCTATAGTAAAATTTGACAGTTTTATACAACATTGTCCCCAAAGGCTCTGGATGGCTAACACATTTTTGACTTCTCCTCAGCAACTGTTCACAGGATTTCATGAAACCCTACAGGAAGGAAGTACTCAAGGTCCTCCACCAAGTTAGTGTTTTTCGAGTTGATTACTGAACAAATATGGCTACCAAGGGCTCAGATTGGCTGTTGAGTTTTCAAGTTCTCTGAATCTGTTGCACAGAAACATTAAGGAAACAGTATACTCAAAGTCCTCTACCAGTTTGTGTTTTTTTTTAGCTCTATTGGCCTCAGACCAGTCAAGCTTATGCAATCACCCTTCGTCCGGCATCCGTCCGTCTGTCTGTCCATCTGTCCAAAAACAATTCTTGTGCCCTCAACTCCTCTGAAACCATTAGAGATAGAATGTTAATTCTTTTTGCATTGTACTTGGACTATGGTCTAGTTGTGCACCGGATATTTGGTTTCTGCCCTAGATCCGAAGGGTCTTCGAAAATCGGTGAGGTCCTATATACCTCTGTAATTTGTGCCCTCAACTCCTCTGAAACCATTAAAGATAGAAAGTTAATTCTTTTTGCATTGTACTGGATCTATAGTCTTGTTGTGTTCCTGACATTTGGTTTCTGCCCTAGACCCCCAGGGTCTTGGAAAATGGGTGTGGTCATTTTCTTCTATATAACTCAATGTAATGTGCACACAACTTGTCTGAAACTATTTGAGGTAGAAAGTTTATTCTTTTTGCATTGTACTTTGTCTATGGTCTAGTTGTGCACCTGACATTTGGTTTCTGCCTTAGACCCCCAGGGTCTTGGAAAATGGGTGTTGCCATTTTCTCCTTTATAACTCTATGTAATTTTGTGCCCTCAACTCCTCTAAAACCATTAGGGATAGAAAGTTAATTCTTTTTGTAATTAGTCTATGGCCTCATTGTGTTCCTGACATTTGGTTTCTGCCCTAGACCCCCAGGGTCTTGGAAAATGGGTGTCATTTTCTCTTATACATGTATAACTCTATGTAATTTTGTGCCCTCAACTCTTCTGAAATCATTAGGGATAGAAAGTTAATTCCTTTTGCGTTGTACTTGGTCTGTTGTCTAGTTGTACACCTTACATTTGGTTTCTGCCCTAGACCCCAAGGGTCTTGAAGAATGGGTGTGGTCATTTTCTCCTATTTAACAAAATCACCAGGAGAGCTTCAGTCTCATCAGAGACTTCTGGTTGTTCCAATCTGTTTATAAATATTGTGCCAAGGTATTCATCCTTTTAATAGGTCGGTTTTGTTTTTATGCATTTTTACCTAAAGCAGGTTTTGATGAAACCTTTTAAGTATGTTTTCTGTCAAGATAGTTTGTTTGAAAGATGAAAAGTACAGATATCAGAAATATCAGAATGTCTGCATATTATCTGTCACTATGCTAAGAATGCACATAGATATCGGTGTGCAGTTTCCCAAAACTTTTTACAAAAAATGTCAGTAATTTTTGTAATTTTCATCATTAAATAAAATGTTTTCTAATATCATTTCTACGAACTACATAAAGTTTTAGAGACAAAACATTACAATTCTTAGTTTATAAGAAGATCGAAAGTTATGAAAATTCCTAAATTTTTCCATAAATATTTTTATTAGCCGAGTTGAAAAACTCGGCTCTTAATTTGATGTGAGACAAACGGGCGGGCGGGCGTCAACAGTTGGTTTCAGGACTATAAGTCAAGTATGATACATGCTAATGCAACGAAACTTCATACACATACTCACCATGAGTCAAGGATGAGCCCTATCGATTTTGAGGTTAAAGGTCAAGGTCATACTTCTCCGATGTTTGAAATTGGTTTTCCGGACTATAAGTCAAGTATGATACATGCTAATGCAACGAAACTTCATACACATACTCACCATGAGTCAAGGATGAGCCCTATTGATTTTGGGGTCAGAAGGTCAAAGGTCAAGGTCATACTTCTCTGAAAATGTATGAAAATGGTTTCCGGATGATATAAGAGGGTGTTTTGCACCTATGATCATGAAACTTGCCAGAAATGTTTCCCATGAATCAAGGATGACCCCTATTGATTTTGGGGTCAAAAGGTCAAAGGTCAAGGTCATAGTACTCCGATGTTTGAAAATGGTTTCCGGATGATGCATGAGAGTATATTCCACCTATGATCATGAAACTCGCCAGAAATGTTTCCCATGAATCAAGGATGACCCCTATTGATTTTGAGTTCAAAAGGTCAAGGTCATAGGACTGAGATTTTTGAAAATGGTTTCGGACCATATTAGAGCCTGTATTGCACCTATAATCATGAAACTTGCCAGAAATGCTTTCCATGAATCAAGGATGACCCCTATAGATTTCGAGGTCAAAAGGTCATAGGTCAAGCCCATATCACTGATGATTGAAAATGGTTTCTGGATAATATTTGAGCCTGTATTGCACTTATTATCATGAAATTTTCCAGAAATGTTTCCCATGAATCAAGGATGACCCCTAGTGATTTGGCATCAAAAGGTGAAAGGTCAAGGTAATAGGACTCTGGGCTGTCAGGGGCTGAAACAAAATATCAGGATCAGGCGCACAACTAGACCACAGGCCCATTATAATGCAAAAAGAATTTATTTTGTACTATTTACAGATTCAGTGGATTCACGCTTACAAGAAAAGTTTGACAGACAGAGGCTGGACACAGGGCGATCGCATAAGCTCGACTGTTCTTTGACCAGTAGAGCTATAAATCAGTTAAAAAATTTACAACAACAGCCAAAAAAGTCTAGAAAACTGAAAATTTCATGCAATTTGCCAAGTCCAAGGGTCATAACTCTTGTATCAAGAGCCCCATTGGGAACAATGCTCACCTGATAACGATGCACACACTTACCTCACTGACAATGCATATTGATGCGTATTGTGGTTGTACTTTACCAGGGCAGATCCAGATTTTTGTGTTCAAATGAACAGTGTTCTCCCCAGGCCGTTTTTAAGCATGGCGGCACCACCACGCCATCAAGATTTACCGCCAAGCTATCAGGATAAGCACCATGCTATATTTTACAACCGCCATGCTATATATTTTCCCTAAAAATTCATGTATTAACTATTTCGTGTACCCCTTTGCGTTCATTGTTTGATTTAACTGCCACATTCCCAGTTAAAACCGGAGGTGTTAAACGTCTTGTGGCCCCCCGCAAGCTTTATTTACCTGAGCTGAGAATGTGTCTGGCTTCTACGGTTCTTGTAAACACCAATTCTTTGACAGTATAATTGATAGAAAGATAATTCTTTTTGCATTATACTAATCATTGTCTGGTTTTGTATTTTGTTTTAACCCCCTGATCCCCAGGGTTTTGGAAAATGGATGTCTCACTTAGATTAATTTAAGCAAACTTTTTAACAGAGACTTCTGGTTGATATACTAAGACTGTAATTGGGCATAAGGTGAGCAACATAGGCCCACTTGGACCTCCTGTTTATCTTAATTAGTCATTACTATTTTCTCTGTACATTGTATTTAATTATGTTTTAAAATTTTGTCACTCCCCTTTTCCAAGCACTGAATATTTGCTTGTTATTTTTCAGGCATTTGATGAAGCCATTGCAGAATTAGATACATTAAATGAAGATTCCTACAAAGATAGTACTCTTATAATGCAGTTATTGAGAGACAACTTGACGGTAAGATGTAAAAGGAGCTGTTAAGATAAGGGCCGGATTTAGCCCTGAAATCACTCGATTATTTCTTGCGCGTTGTCCTTCCAATTTAGATAAGTCAGGATAAAAATATAGAGTATTATAAGATTCCTAGTAGGTATTTTATGTAAATAAATTTGGCGAAAGATGTTATGATTACGAGTTGAAGAGGTAGGGGTACAGGTGACGGAAAACGTCGAATATCGAACGAAAATGGACAAAAAACGCAATAGTTTACACATTTTTGATGTTTATTATACTTCTGTTACCTTTTCAAGTCTAAATTGGATAAGAGAAATTAACTTTGAGGTTATTATATCAATATAATCGGCAAACTCTGCAATCCGGAAACTGAAAAACGGTTTTATTTCGTGCTTCTCAACCATTTATGTAGGTTTCTGGCACGACATATACACGGTGTAGAAATAGACAACTTTCTCGTTTATTTCCTTCCAAACGGTTAAATATTTAATCAGAACACACTCTGAATATATTGTTCCATGATATAAAATGAAAAAAAAATCAATGATAACCTATTTTATCCCATCCTCCCTTTTTTCGTTTTTTCTTCCTATGGGACATTCTTCCCCCCCTCGCTTCAGAACCCCACTTGGTCAGAAAATGTGTTTTATTGATATACACCTTTGGTGAAAGTGGCATTGTAAAGCGAGAGGGGAACGATGTTGTATAAAATTTTTCCGTTTTCCATTGATTTCTGTGTAAAAAACGCTTATTTTTACCCAAATAGCGATCTTATTTTGAATAAATTATCCCATCTGATAGCAGATTCATATGTGGACCAAGTTACTTGACATTTCTACCGAAAAAAAATTCTTAAATTTTGCAATTTGAAATTTTGACTTTTTAGGGCTGATTTTACACCTTATCTTAACAGCTCCTTAATGTTATGATTTGTAGATTCCAAGTCTGTATCATTTTGTCAGATTGTGAAGCAAAGCTACTACGAAATGGTGAAATTTGTATGTCAGTCACTCTGTCTTTCTGTTTCAATAATTTCATTGGCGTATATTGTACCCTGATAATGTGTAGGCTTGAATATAAATCCTGAGGCTTAATTCATCCGAGACACAAAGCACCAATAGGGGTATGTGTGGGAGGGGGTCGAAAACTAAAGATTAAAAAGCTGCATTTCTAGCCGTATCTGACAAACTTATTTGCTGTGAAGATTGATGTTCAAAAGATGCACATATATCTATTTATCCCTCCTCTGGCAAATTTCTTGCAATCTGATTGGTCGAGAAGAGTATTATGTTACAGTTGTATTCTGCCACTGACAGGATATTATTCTAATATCCTGCTTCTGCTAAGACGCTTTATGCTTTTGACGTCAGTGCAATTAGGGTATTACCACAAAAAGTGGCATAGAAAAAAAACGTTACAGATAATCAATTAATTTCTTGGAGATAACTTTTACACCAAGAAATACAGGTCAAGTTTGAATATGGGTCAGGTCGCTCAATATTGTCCAGAGTTATGCCCCTTGAAACTCGGAAAAGACATCAATATTTTTGGGTTTCCTGACATTTAAATGAAAACTGTCACAGGGAATATATTCAATTCTTAGATATAGCTTTACATTGAGAAATATAAGTCAAGTTTAAATAAAGGGTCATGTTCCTCAATTTTGTGTTGAGTTGTGCCCCTTCAAACTTTTTATACATTGCTGATATGTAAAATATGCCGGGCAGGGGGGGGGGTATCATTGATCCTTTGATCAACAATTTTTTTCATTTATGCATACATTCTCCATAACAAGTACTACATTTTGATACTAAGACATTTGACCTATTGACTTTGACTTTGACCTTATAGTAATATTTTGAACTTTGACCTTATAGTAATATTTTGGTGAAGAAGTTCTTAAAGTGACTATATCTTCAACTATAAGTGATAGAGATTTCATACACACATTCATCATAACAAGCATTTCTCCTATTGACATTTGACCTGTTGACCTTGACCTTTGATCTTCCTATAAACTATAAGGGCTAGGGCTTTGATATTTTACTCAGATTCCTCATGACCAGAGCTTTGATGCCATGACTTTTGACCTAGTGACCTTGACCTTTGACCTACTTTTAAACTATAAGGGGTCAGGTTCTGATATTTCACATATAGATTCCATATGACAAAAATTTCATCTGATACCATGACTTTTGACCTAGTGACCTTGAGCAAGGATAAGGGATAGGGCTATTTCACATATAGATTCCTCATGACCAGAGCTTTCATTTGATACCATGACATTTGACTTGGTGACCTTTTACCTACTTGTATACTGTAAGGGTTAGGGCTTTAACATTTCACATGTAAATTCCTCATGACCAGAGCTTTCATTTGATACCATGACTTTTGACCAAGTGACCTTTAAATTGCTATTGTGCATGGTGAGCAATGTTGTCTTCTGACAATTCTATAATTCCTTATAGGATTCAACATACATTGTCTGTAGTATTACATTTTCATTCAAAAGCATTTTACCTGGAATGTAGAACTTGTATGAGGGTATTCTATGTGAACAATTGAATGTTATAAATAAATCATTTTAAAGAAAAACATCCCGCAGGGGATATAATTCGTTACTTTATGGCAGGTCTAGTTTTGTAAAGGTCTTTGATGACCAAAAAAATTTAATTGTGTGTCAATCTATTTCGAAGTGTTAAATTAGAGTATTGTATTGTAATCGTGTTTCGTATCAAATTAATTAGAATGAAGTCCTGGAATATATAATTTCTATTTAAATTTTACAGCTGAGTTTGTCAGCACATCAAAGGCTTGATGATCAATGCTGAATATCATTGTGATTAACCTATCATTATTAATATGCAAAAGGCATAATTTTGAGTCGAAATAGTAATAATTTACAACCTTTAGTTTAAAATATCTCCATGAATTAACATAATGGCAGAGCAGTAAAAGTAATCATTACTTGAATTATGCTTGTCTTCACAGAATATTTTTTAACCATTAGTCTGAAGACAAAGTCTAATGGCTAATTGAAAAAAATTATTACTAGACGGCAGAATTTCTAGTAGACTCTGGCATTGGGCTGGTGAGTTTTCGCCAAGACTATTATACATGTGCCTGTAATGAAGAAATATTATATTGCATTATTATAGCTATATGATGTATTTGTTGTTATTTTCAGCTGTGGACTTCAGACACTCAAGGTGAACAACAAGAAGAAGGTGACAACAACTAGTGGTCATCTAAATCCTTTGTTCTCATATACTAGTGACTGTTTGCTATGACTATTCAGTGGAAGCCAAACTCAAGATTGAACTTGCATTTTACTTCATATAAATGCACAGAATGAGTTTCAAGATTTTGAAGAAAATTAGGTTACTTGATAACAAGTTTTATGTGGTAGGATGTGGTCACATTATGTCAAGAATGTCGACCAAATTCTACACTCACAGTCTCCTAAGTATAATCGGTAATCTGTTAGCTTCATTAACAAATTGTGTGCAAGATAAATGGTGTGTGAATGAAAAAAAGTTGAGTTACTCTTTATATCATTTAAACTGCATGTTAATTCATAATAATATAGGAGTTGAATTAGTAACAATGTTGTAACCCTATGGTAGAACTATATGAGAATAATCTTAAATGTCATTGCAGCATTTACCCGGTATCAGCTGCTTTAACTTATACGTGTATTCCTTGTGCTTGTACCCTTCAGAGTACTTTTTATCTTTTCATAATAAGCCAAGACCTTGAAAAAATGAGATGTAGACAGGATTTTGAAACAGACTTACATTCATATAGCTTTCATAGTTCAAGTAGGAAATTAAACAATTATTTAGCATTCAAATACTCTTTCTAAAACATAGCTGGTGTATCACTTACTTACTGTAAATCTGAATTATTAAGCTTTCTCATAAATATTTGACATTTCTTCTAAATTTAAAGAAATATATTATACTATCCCCCCCCCCCCCCAAAAAAAAGAAAGAAAACAAGTTTCTGAGAGTAAGAAGTCATCCTGCAGGCAGTATCTGTTATGAGTTACTTAAATTGTTAATGTGATTCCTTTTATTTTTTGATAAATTTTGGCTACTGTGTAATGTTAACGTGATGTTGTCAGTAGGGTAACAGTACAATTTGATCTAGTGTTGTCATATCACGGCTGTCAGTGTAGATGTAGTGTGTAACACTGTCAATATTATCAGTGTCCATCAACCATGTATCCTGTGTTATACAAAATATACTGGTGTAAGCTAATTCTTGCATGGCTGTAGTCTTCAATTGATTCTTACTTATTATTTACTTTGGGACAATTTCTGTCACTTTTCTTTGGAAATATATTTTCATTAGAAGATTACCTGTTTTCAATACAAGAAAATGTTTTTCGAAGAAGTCAAAAGATTATTTCAACATGTCTTTGCTTTTTATGTGTAAAAACAGGCAAGCCAATGCTTACATTTCTGTTTTTCTTTTCATTCTGTTCTTTATCAAACAGAAATTAGGAGAGTGGTAACAATAAATGTTTTGTCTACAATATAACTAGTTTGTTTTGCTTTGAAGAACAGTTGTTAAGGTGATTATGATGTGGTGATTGTCAATCATTGGCAGTCCTCCATCTAGTGTGATTACAACAGAACTGTCCTCCATCTGATGTGATTACAACAGAACTGTCCTCCATCTTGTTTGATTACAACAGAACTGTCCTCCATCTAGTGTGATTACAACAGAACTGTCCTCCATCTGATGTGATTACAACAGAACTGTCCTCCATCTGATGTGATTACAACAGAACTGTCCTCCATCTGATGTGATTACAACAGAACTGTCCTCCATCTGATGTGATTACAACAGAACATTAGTTTGTCTCAAAGTGAACACAACATGCTTCTCTCAAGGGTATAAAGGTATACTTACATGTACTTCTGATCAAAAGGTGTAGGGGGACTGAATATTAGTTAACGGGAGACCCAGCTCTATGTATTTACTGTATTGAGATCTATCAGGCTTACCTAGGCTATGGTAGCCTGAGCAACAAACACTCAAAAGTAGGGGACCACAATTCTCTGAGTAAGCTTGTTAATAGATTAAAATCAAAGGAGTGCTTGGATAAGATAATAGAATTAAATGATTCATATTATCTGTTGCCATGGAAACAGGACATTTTAAAAGTCTTTGTTATTATACTTTTCTTGATGTAAATAACTGGCCATGATAACCACGGCAACCAAAACTAGGTTTTATTTTTATGTAGAAAGCCATTAGAAATTGTATTCATTTTTAGCTCACCTTACGAAGTGAGAGGGAGCTTATGCTATCACCCTGCATCTTTATGAGAAGAGCACAAATCTACGTTCAAATGTAGGTCATGACCTATATTTTCTGCTTGAGTGCACATGCTAGGAAGATTTGAGTATCAATGTTAAGAAGTATTATTACTTTATCATTAGTGCTAGGAAGGCCAAACTTGCACAGATGATGCGTCTGTATGAGTAGAGCACAAATCTACGTTCAAATGTAGGTCATGATCTATATTTTCCTATTGAATACACATGTTAGGAAGATATGGGTAACAATGTTAAGAAGTTTTATTTTGTTATTTTAAGTGCTAGAAAGGCTAAACTTGCATAGATGATGCATCTTTATGAGTACATCACAGATGTAGGTCATGACCTTTATTTTCCAGTTAGGACAATTTGGGTATCAGTAGTCTACTTCCCTTTTCTTTTTGTTTAGTTGTTAGCATTTTTCTTCTTGGTCCTCAATAGGACAGATTCTCAAAGTAAAACTGCTTAATTTTTTACCATTGACTGTTTGCTGCCATGAGGGGAGCTTTGTAATCTTTGATACACTATGTTTAGCTCTACTGCTCAAAGACCAGTCCAGCTTATGCTATACCATGTTTTCCGGCCTCTGTCTATCTTTTAACAATTTTCTGTGAACGCAACTCCTCTGAAACTATTAATGATAAAAACTTAATCCTTTATGGGTTTAGTTTTGTCCATGGTCTTGTTGTGCACTTGATATTTTGTTTGAGCCTCTGACCTCCAGGGTCTTCAAAAATGGATGTGGTCATTTTCTCATAATATATAACTCTTATGTAATCTTGTGAACTTCAATTCTCAGGAAGTATAATTGATACAGATAATTCTTTTAGCAATATAATCAGTCTCTGGTCCAAACGTGTACCTGATGTTTTGTTTGAACCAGAGTCTTCAAAAATGGGTGTGGTCAATGTCTCCTATACAACTATCTAATCTTGTGAACACCAGTTGTCAGAAAGTATAACTGATAGGTATAATTCTTTTTGCATTACCATGGGTCTGTGGTCTAGTTGTGTATCTGATATTTTGTTTGAGTCTCCAAAAATGGGTTCGGTCAATTTCTCCAATAAATGTTTGTTATCTTGTGAACTGCATTTCACGAAGGAACACTGATAGATAACTCTTTTCCATTACCTTGGGTCATCTTTTCTGTGTAAAGGTACCGTAATTGTACGAAAAAAGTCTGCAAGAGTAAATACCATGCAGGCAAAAAATTGCGCTGAAAATTACGAGTGTAAATACCTTCATAACTTTCACAATAAAAGCACGGGTTATACATTCAAATAGTATGTTGGGAATACTGTTAGAATACCTTTAGAAAAAATGTGCAATCTATACTTAAACCCTGTTACATGAAAAATATCCAATCCCATCAAGAGGCTGAAAACTCATTATGATTTAACACCATGACCACAGGGACCTGAAGTTAAGTGATATTTTATCAGAATATTGAATAATTAAAAAAATCAACTGACAACGAGTTTTTAGCTCTACTGGTCTCCGTCCAGTCCAGCTTAGGTCATCACCCTTCGTACGGTGTCCTTCCGTCCATAAACAATTCTTGTGCTCTCAACTCCTCTGAAACCAAAGGAGATAGAGAGTGAATTCGTTTTGCATTCTACTTGGTATGTGGTCTAGTTGTGCACCTGATATTTGGTTTCAGCCCCTGACCCTTAGGGTCTTAGGAAATGGGTGTGGTCATTTTCTCCTATATAAGTCTATGTAATCTTGTACTCACAACTCTTCTGCCACTATAAATGATGGAGACTTGATTCCTTTTGTGATATAATGGGTCTGTAGTCTAGCTGTGTACCTGATATTTAGTTTGAGCCCCTGACTCCCAGGGTCTTAGGAAATGGGTGTGGTCATTTTCTCCTACAAAAGTCTATGTAATCTTGTGCTCACAATTCCTCTGACATTATAAATGATTGAGACTTAATTCTTTTTGCAATATGATGAGTCTGTGGTTTAGTTGTGCACCTGATATTTTGTTTGAGCCCCTGACCCCAGGGTCGTAGAAAATTGGTGTGGTCATTTTGTCCTATATAATTTTATGTAATCTTGTGCTCGCAACTCCTGTGACACTATAAATGATGGAGACTTAATTCTTTTTGCAATATTTGGTCTGTGGTCTAGTGCACCTGACCTGATATTTTGTTTGAGCCCATGACCTCCAGGGTCTTAGAAACTGGGTGTGGTCATTTTGTCCTATCAAATTCTATATAATCTTGTGCTTGCAACTCCTCTGACACTATAAATGATGGAGACTTAAGTCTTTTTGCAATATGATGGGTATGTGGTCTAGCTATGCACCTGATATTTTGTTTGAGCCCATGACCCCAGGGTCTTAGAGAATGGATGTGATCATTTTGTCCTTTATAATTCTATAATGTAATCTTGGCTCGCAACTCCCTAGACACTATAAATGATGGAGACTTAATCTTTTTGCAATATGATGGGTCTGCGGTCTATTTGTACACCCGATATTTTGTTTGAGCCCCTGACCCCCAGGGTCTTAGAAAATAGTTGTGGTCATTTTCCTATATAACTCTATGTAATCTTGTGCTTGTAACTCCTCTGACACTATTAATGATGGAGACTTAATTCTTTTGTAATATGATTGGTCTGTGGTCAAGTTGTGCACCTGATATTTTGTTTGAGCCCCTTACCCGCAGGGTATTGGAAAATTGGTGTGGTCATTTTCTCGGATATAACAGTATGTAATGTTGTGCTAGCAACTCCTCTGACACTATAAATGATTGAGACTTAATTATACCCCCCGCAAACGAAGTTTAGGGGGGTATATAGGAATCACCCTGTCCATCTGTCTGTCCGTAAGTCTGTCTGTCCGTCCTGTTAAGAAGTTTTGAGAGAAGATTTCTTTAATTCTAGTAATGGTAGGCCTTTCATATTTCATACACACATTCACCATAAAGAGTACTACATTTTGGTACTATGACTTTTGACCCTGTGACCTTGACCTTCACCCTATACAACATTTTATGTTAAGAAGTTTTGAACGCAGATTTCTCTTATACTATTAATGGTAGGCCTCTCACATTTCATACACACATTCACCATAAAGAGTACTTCATTGTGGTACCATGACTTTTGACTCTGTGACCTTGACCTTCACCCTATACAACATTTTATGCATAGATGTTTTGAAGGCAGATTTCTTTTACACTTCATACACACATACACCACAAAGAGTACTACAGTTTGGTATCATGACTTTTGACCGTCTGAACTTGACCTTGACTTTGGACTTACGTTAAAATTAGGACATGCTTAGAAATTTTGAAAGCAGATTTCTTTTATACTATTAATGGTAGGCCTTTCATATTTCATACACACATTCACCATAAAGAGTACTTCATTTTGGTATCATGACTTTTGACTCTGTGACCTTGTGACCATGACCTCCACCATATACAACATTTTATGTTTAGATGATTTGAAAGCAGATTTCTTTTATACTATAAATGGTAGGTCTTTCATATTTCATACAAACATTCACTACAAAGAGTACTACAGTTTGGTATCATGACTTTTGACCTTCTGACCTTGACTTTGGACATATGTTGCAGTTTAAGTTAAGATTTGAAAGCAGATTTGTTGCATACTATAAATGGTAGGCTTTTCACATTGCACCATAAATGGTCCCATTTATAAAAAAAACGTCCCGCGGTGTGTATAATTCGTCCACTTTAGGGCAGTTCTAGTTCCTTTTGTAATATGATGGGCCTGTGGCATAGTTGTGCACCTGAAATTTTGTTTGAGTCCCTGACCCCCAGTGTCTTAAAAATGGGTGTGGTAATTTTTCCTATATAATTGTGCTCTCAACTCTTCTTAAGCTATAAGTGATGGAGAGTTAATTCTTTATGCAATATGATGGCTATGCAGTCTTGTTGTGTCATTGATAGTTTGAGCTAGTAGAGCCTGGCCCCTAGGATCTTGGGTGTGACCATCTTCACGAGCCAGTGGTATAGATCCGCCGTGCTTGAGGAGCACGGTGGATCTATACCATTGGCTCGCGAAGTTGGGGTGTGACATTCTTTTTTGAAATGCTATATCTCGGATATTATGAATTATATCAGTGATATTCTAGTTGCAGTCTAATGGATATGTTTTTGTTGTGCTACTTATTATTTGTTAGAGAACCTGCTCCCTATGGTCTTTGGTTTAAAAAAAATGGAAATTGATATTTATGTGTATGTATCTTATTGACTTGTCAATGAGTGAATAAAACAAAACAACCAGGAGAGCTACAGTCTCATCAGAGACTTCTGGTTGTCTTTTTTCTTGCTGTGTGTTTCATTCAGCTTCACTCAAAAAACAATTTTTTTTTAAAAGTTTTTTTTAAGAGCCCTGCACTCTCTGCAAAGTAAATGTACAAATTTAAATTCAAAACATAAAGAGGGCACTACTGAAATGAATTTTGGTGGCTCCGCTGGAAGCATCACTGATGAGAATTTAATATTCGAAACTCATGTCTGGTGCAGGAAAAATCGGTTTGGAATTTTCTTCATGAAGGTAAAGAGTTGGAACACTAATCCATATAATATTTTCATTTGTCTTCTACTATAAGGAAGCAAGCCTGTCGTTTCAGCATGAAACTTGTGAAAACGATGACTCTGCTGTACCATGGGTCTGTGGTCTAGTTGTGTACCTGATATTTTGTTTGAGTTTCTGACCCCAGGGTCTTTGAAAGTGGGTGTGGTCATTTTCTCCTAATAAATAACTTTGTGATCTTGTGAACACCAGGTCTCAGAAAGTATGATTGATAAAGAGTTAATTCTTTTTGCATTAAGTTGGTCTCTAGTCTTATTGAGACCTGATATTTTGTTTGAGCCTATGATCCCCAAGCTCTTCAAAAATTAGATTGGATAATTTCTCCTTTACAGTTTTATGTAACCTTGTGAACACCAGGTCTCAGAAAGTATAATTGATAGAGAGTTGATTCTATCTGCAATATAATCAGTCACTTGTTGAACACCTGATATTTTGTTTGAGCCTCTGACCCCAAGGGTCTTAAAAAAGGGGTGTGGTCATTTTCCCTTATGCAAGTCTATGTAATTTTGCGAACACCAGTTCTCAAAAAGTATAATTGATAGAGAGTTAATTCTTTTTGCATTATAATGGATATCTGGTCTGGTTGTGTACCTAATATTTTGTTTGAACCCCTGACCCCAGGGTCTAGGTAAGTTGGTGTGGTAATTTTCTCCTATGTAACTATGTAATCATGTGAATACCAATTCTCAGAATCTATAATTGAAAGAGAGATAATTCTTTTGGCATTGTGATCAGTCTCTGGTCTCTTTATGTGCCTGATATTTTGTTTGAGCCACTGACCCAGGGTCTTGCACCTGAATGTAGTCATTTTTAGCTCTTTTAACCAGTCGAGCTTATGCGATCACCCTGTGTCCTGCATCAGGCCGTCTGTCTGTCTGTCTGTCCGTCCACCTGTTAAACTTTTCTTGTGAGCGCGAATCCTCTGAATTTGTGAATAGTACAAAATAAATTCTCTTTGCATTATAATTGGCCTGTGGTCTTGTTGTGCACCTGATATTTTGTTTTAGCCCCTGACCCCCAGGGTCTTGGAAAATGGGCGTGGTCATTTTCTCCTATACAACTCTATGTAATCTTGTGAGCACCAATTCTCAGAAAGTAAAATTGATAGAAAGATAACTGTTGGCCAGATTGCAAAGCAATTCTGGCCTACAGATTGACGATGTCCGTCCGTCTGCCGCAACATTTTGGTTAAAGTTTCTGGTTGAGGCAAAATTTAAGGAACTATATGCAGTAGAAACTTTATATTATACATGAAGCTTGCCCATGACAAGACCTTTCAATTTATGCCGTATCATTTGACCTAGTGACCTTGACCTTGAACTTTGACCTAGTTAAAGATTTTGGTTAAACTTCTGGTTGAGGCAAAATCTTAGTAACTATATGCAGTAGAAACTGTATATTATACATGAAGCTTGCCCATCACAAGACCTTTCACTTTATGCCATAACATTTGACCTAGTGACCTTGACCTTGGACTTTGACCTACTCAAAGATTTTGGTTAAAGTTCCTGGTTTAAGCAAATCTATGGAACTGTATGCAGTAGAAACTTTATATTATACATAAAGCTTGCCCATCACAAGACCTTTCAATTTATGCGGTAACATTTGACCTAGTGACCTTGACCTTGGACTTTGACCTAGTTAAGGATTTTGGTTAAAGTTCCTGGTTTAAGCAAAATCTATGGAACTGCATGTATGCAGTAGAAACTTTATATTATACATGAAGCTTGCCCATCACAAGACCTTTCAATTTATGCCGTACCATTTGACCTAGTGACCTTGAACTTTGACCTAGTTAAAGATTTTGGTTAAAGTTTCTGGTTGAGGCAAAATCTAAGTAACTATATGCAGTAGAAACTTTATATTATACATGAAGCTTGCCCATCACAAGACCTTTCAATTTATGCGGTAACATTTGACCTTGACCTTGGACTTTGACCTAGTTAAGGATTTTGGTTAAAGTTCCTGGTTCAAGCAAATTCTATGGAACTATATGCAGTAGAAACTTTATATTATACATGAAGCTTGCCCATGACAAGACCTTTCAATTTATGCCGTAACATTTGACCTAGTGACCTTGACCTTCGACTTTGACCTACTCAAAGATTTTGGTTAAAGTTTCTGGTTGAGGCAAAATCTAAGGAACTATATGCAGTAGAAACTTATACATGAAGCTTGCCCATGACAAGACCTTTCAATTTATGCCGTAACATTTGACCTAGTGACCTTGAACTTTGACCTAGTTAAAGATTTTGGTTAAAGTTTCTGGCTGAGGCAAAATTTAAGGAACTATATGCAGTAGAAACTTTATATTATACATGAAGCTTGCCCATGACAAGACCTTTCAATTTATGACATAACATTTGACCTAGTGACCTTGACCTTGGACTTTGACCTACTCAAAGATTTTGGTTAAAGTTTCTGGTTGAGGCAAAATCTAAGGAACTATATGCAGTAGAAACTTTATATTATACATGAAGCTTGCCCATGACAAGACCTTTCAATTTATGCCGTAACATTTGACCTAGTGACCTTGACCTTGGACTCTGACCTAGTTAAAGATTTTGGTTAAAGTTTCTGGCTGAGGCAAAATTTAAGGAACTATATGCAGTAGAAACTTGATATTATACATGAAGCTTGCCCATGACAAGACCTTTCAATTTATGACATAACATTTGACCTAGTGACCTTGACCTTCGAATTTGACCTACTCAAAGATTTTGGTTAAAGTTTCTGGTTGAGGCAAAATCTAAGGAACTATATGCAGTAGAAACTTTATATTATACATGAAGCTTGTCCATGACAAGACCTTTCAATTTATGCCTTAAAATTTGACCTAGTGACCTTGACCTTTGACTTTGACTTACTCAAAGATTTTTGTTAAAGTTTCTGGTTGAAGCAAAATCTATGGTACTGTATGCAGTAGAAACTTTATATCATTAATGAAGCTCGCCCATGACAAGACCTTTCAATTTATGCCGTAACATTTGACCTAGTGACCTTGACCTTGGACTTTGACCTAGTTAGGGATTTTGGTTAAAGTTCCTGGTTTAAGCAAAATCTATGGAACTGTATGCAGTAGAAACTTTATTTTATACATGTAGGTTGCCTCTGACAAAACCTTTCAATTTATGCTGTATTATTTGACCTTGACCCAGTTAGTGACAAAAACTTACTTTGCAATCCGGCCATACCGTCTTTAGCGGTGTTTTATTTCCAATATAACTCTATGTAATCTTATGAGCACCAATTCTCTGTAAGTATAACTGATAGAAAGATAATTTTTTTTGCTTTATTCTCAGTCTGTGGTCTAGATGTGCACCTGATATTTTGTTTAAGGGCCTGACTCCCAGGGTCTTGGAAAATGGATGTGGTCATTTCCCCTATTCAACTCTATGTACAATCTTTTGAGCACCAGTTCTCAGAAAGTATAATTGATAGAAAAGTAATTGTTTTTGTTTTATTCTCAGTCTGTGGTCTAGATGTGCACCTGATAAAATTATTTTGTTTGAGCCCCTGACCCCAGGGTCTTGGAAAATGGGTGTGGTCATTTTCTCCTATATAACTCTATGTAATCTTGTGAGCACCATTTCTCAGAAAGTATAACTGATGGAAAGATAATTGTTTTTGCTTTATTCTCAGTCTGTGGTCTAGATGTGCACCTGATATTTTGTTTGAGCCCCTGACCCCCACGGTCTTGGAAAATGGGTGTGGTCATTTCTCCTATACAACTCTCTAATCTTGTCCAATTCTCAGAAAGTATAATTGATACAAAGATAATTCTTTTAGCATTATTCTCAGGCTGTGATCTAGATGTGCACCTGATATTTTGTTTGAGGGCCTGACCCCCAGGATCTTGGAAAATGGGCTTGGTTATTTTCTCCTATATAACTATGTATTCTTGCTGGCATCAATTCTCAGAAAGTATAATTGATAGAAAGATAATTAATTTTGCATTATTTTCACTCTGTGGTCTAGATGTGCACCTTTTATTGTTTGAACCCCTGATCCCCAGGTTCATGGAAAATGGGTGTGGTAATTTTCGTCTATGCATGTATAACTCTATCATGTTATCTTGTGAACACTAATTCTCTGAAAGTATAATTGATAGAGAGTTAATGCATTTCCATTATATTAATCATTCTCTGGTCTTGTATTTTGTTTGAGCCCCTGATCTCAGGGTCTTGGAAAATGAGTGTGGCACTTAGAATAATTTAAGCAAACAACCAGGAGAGCTTCAGTCTCATCAGAGACTTCTGGTCTCCTATATAACTCTTTGTAATCTTGTGAACACCAGTTCTCAGAAAGTAAAATTGATGGAGAGATACTTTTTGCATTACCATGAGTCTGTGGTGTAGATGTGCACCTGATGTTTTGTGTGAATCTCTGACAAAATGGATGTCACTTTAGTGAATTAACAAAACAGCCAGTAGAGCATCTGTCTCATCAGAGACTTCTGGTTCAAAATTTTCGTCAAGACTTTAAACATTTTTCATGGTGAAATGTTTATGCCCCCTCCATGTAATGGCAAGATGCATTAAAAGTCTGTTTTGTCCATCATTCCAGATGATAAATCGAGATCCATTTTACCAATGCAAACCAAATTTTGGAATATGCCAATTGTTTAGAAGATGAAGAAGTGCATTGAATTTGAGGTCATTAGGTCAAAGGTCAAGGTCAGTTTTAGTAGAAAACTTCAAATATGGATTACAGGAAATAAATTGGCCACCCTTTCACTTACTTAAACCAAATTTTGATATATGAATACTGAACAAGAAGTGAAGGCACCTACGTATTTATGGGTGAAAAGTCAAGGTCATTTTCCTGTAGACAAAATATCTTTTTGTATTTTGACTTTCATTTTAGACATAATTTGAGGAAGAATTTACTTTTGGCCGGATTGCAAAGCATTTCCAGTCGATAGATTGATCGATGTCTGTCCGTCTTCCATCAACATTTTGATCAAAGTTTCTTCTAGTCTAAGGAATTATATGCAGTAGAATCATAATAATATACAGGTCGGTTGCCCTTAACAGTTAACAAAGTGACCTGGACCTTAGACTTTGACCTACTTTTATATCACTTTTACATTGGCTGTATCTCTTGAACTAAAGAGTGTGAGGCTTAGATATTCCATGTGTATATAGATTTCTAGTGACATGGAGTAGAGCTCAGGTTAGAATTTCTGTAACTTCTAGGGGCTTTGCAAAGCTTTGCGACTGAGTTCAAGATAGTCTTACGGTGTGTACCGGGCTTAAGAGTTTGCTTTGTCCGTTTATATTTTGTCCTTCCGTCAGACTTTCAGTTTTCTGACGATAATTCTAGAACTTTCACCTATGCAAACAAATACTTACTTATCAAGAGGAGGCGAAGCCTATTGGTTTGTGGGTCATTAAGTCAAAGGTCAATGTCACTATTAGGAAAATACACTTGAAATACACTATCTTGAAATAATAGTTTCCACGTAATAACTCAAGAACCCTTTCACCTGTCCCAATCAAATTTACATAAATACTTATACTTACCAGGAGGGGGAAAGCCTATCAACAACTTATCACTTATTCAAAGACATGCAAACCAAATTTAGAACTTACTAGTATCTATTTTAGGGTCAAGGTCACTATTCCTTTGACTGATTATTGTCGTTATAGTCAAACTGTTACAGCGGGACATAATATGTTTTACAAACATACTTTGTATAGTTTCAATTTGCCTTTACATTTACGTTCTGTTTTCTTTTCTTTCACAGAAGTGGTGAAGAAGTCAGATGATGCTTATAAGGAAGCCTTTAATTTAGCCAAAGCAGAGATGGCTTCAACTCACCCAATACGGCTTGGTCTAGCACTCAACTTTTCAGTGTTCCATTATGAAATTAAGAACGATACACAAGAAGCATGCAGTACAGCTAAAGAAGTAATACTTTTAATAACTTCAATAATAACTTTGATAATTTCACTTTATTTGTCTTCTTAATTGTCCATACTTTTTTGGAATAATTTCACATTATTTGGGGCCCGCCATACATTGGCTTGACTTTTGACCTAAATTTTAAAACCTTTAACATTGGCCTTAGATATTGTATGCTACCGAAGAAATAAAGATGCTGCCCGAACACATCAATTTTGATACAGGAAGTCAATTTTTTGATTGTCATTGTTGACTTTTCAGAAATTATGATGATGGCCTCTGTTAAGTCTATTGTTTACAATACCGTGTTACCAGAAATGTTTGTGTGTATCAAATTTTGTGATTTTTATGGAAAATGTGGTGTCTTTATTTTCACAAATACAAATTTTCGAGATGTGAAAAGATGATAATAGTAAGAACATGACAGATCAGTCTTCATAGATCTCTTGCCATTCTTCATTTGATTTATGATGTAGATCTATATTAATCAAGGTACATATATTAAGTCATTGAGTTATTGTGCATGTTAATAAGATATTAAGAAACTAAAGAATTCTTTGAGGTATATTTGTTCCAAGACTAATTACTTTTGTGTTTCCAATTTGCTATTTCTCATCAATGCAGTAAAAAATCTCAAAACCTGTTACATGTACATATATAGAAAAAAAATATGCCTTTTGCTTAATTTAAGACTGCTTGAACCAGAAATAGTTTATTTTATGAATTCTTATTTTTTTATCTGGAAATTGCCTTGACCTTTGATGAATGACCTTAAGTGACCCTTGTCCCAAAGGATATATCCTAATGAACATTTGTGTGAAATGTGATGAAATTTTGATGTAGGGTTAAGGAGATATAAGCTCAATCAGACAATCAAACAAACGGACATGCTATGCTCCTCGACTAGTATAAAACTCATGGGAGCATATTATAATAGTTGGTGAGTAAAATTGTCTGTCCATCCAAGCTCATATCTCTAATATCCCTACATTTGAATTTGATCTTTTTTCACACATCTGTTCATTAGGAATAAGACCATTCAATGGACAAAGGTCATTTATCAAAGGTCAGGGTCATTTCCAGGCTAAATTAGCTTTTTCTGTGCATAAAATATCTTAGAAATGGATTTAAAATCTGTTTCTTGTCAAAGTGGCTGGAAAATTTGAAGAATTATGATAGGAATATGCATATTCCTTAATGTATTTTTTGTGTTTTATTGAGTTGATAAGAAATTGTACAACAAAAAGGGGATGTTGCACATAACATCAATAGGATGATTAGATTTTTGTCATATTTCACACTTTGTTTATTAGGAGAGGTCATTCATTGAAGGTCACGGTCATTTTCAGGATAGAAATAGATTTTTCTGCATAAACATTTAAGAAATTAATTAAAAATCTATTTTTTGTCCAAAGTGTCTGACATTTTGAATGATATTGTTACAGGTTTAGAGATTTTTTCAATTGCTTTGATGAGAAATTGTGTATCAAAAAAAGGGGGGGGGCATTCTCTATAGTTTCTTGAGGATGATTTGTTCAAACCTCACAAACTGTTTTGCAGGCTTTCAGGCAAAGGTTTTCAAGGTCATGATAGGGGTTAAAATCAAGGTCATGTTAGGGGTTAAAATCAAGGTCATGTTAGGGGTTAAAATCAAGATTATTCATGTAAACAGAAGACTTACAGACAAAGACCATTCATGTTCATTTCTGCAATGTCAAAGTGCTATATGTACCAAACTTGCATATTGGATGTATCTTTGATCAAATTTTCATAAAATGGTCCTGCCCTTCTTTTTCCATTTAAGCTAGTTTGCTTCTTGTAAAAAGCTTTAAAATTAAATTCATCTGAAGTTCAGTTTGCTGGTAGAACAGTTGTTTCAGCATCTATCTACGGAGCTAATTGATGCATTGTGACGTCATTTTTTTAGTACAATATTGCAATGGATTCCATTACAAGAGTTTCATAATGGTGAATTACATTGGTTTACATAGATATATACATTTAGTAACAAACATGCAGTTTTGAGAGGATATGCTTCTCTATATGTTGCCATGTTTTACAAATATATCATTCAGGTGTATTTAATTAAAGTGAAAATTTTTATCCAGACATAATGATAATAGACTTCCAGTTCCATTTTTTTTTTCTAACGCCTTTGTAATACATTTGTTTCAGGCGTTTGATCAAGCTATTTCAGATTTAGATGCCTTGACTGAAGATTCCTACAAAGATAGTACTCTTATAATGCAGTTATTAAGAGACAATCTGACGGTAAGAAGTTTTTTTTTCTTCCACTGCATGTAGATACTACAAAGATTTTAGCTCAACTCGACAAAGTTGAATTGGCTTATGCTTTCCCTGTGACCTGCCTGTGTCCGAATAAATAGTTTGGGGTAGCTCGGTATTTTACAAAGTACTGATGCTACAGTAACCATACTTGCACCAGTGATTCATCTTGGGATACTGAGATGATCCCATGCATCGGATGCTGCATCTGACCTACATTTTCCACATGAGTGAGTCGGTTAACAAGTTTGTGGTAGCTCAATATTTGACATAGTTCCAACGCCACAAACATTAAATTCATTTCAGAGGATCTTCTTATGATGCATAGATTGATCCATACATCAGATGCTGCATCTGACCTACATTTTCTGCTCGACTGATTTTGCTTTTAACCCTTCGTCTGCTAATACTGAGCAAAGTACATGTGCCAAACTTGCATATTGGATGTATCTTTTGTGAATCTTTCATGAATTTTTTTTCACTTGAATGATTTTGCATATAATTTCATATTATCACATGATGCACCTGTTATGCAGTTTCAAAATTTCTGAGCCAGTGTGCAGAATGATTGTTTTGCCAAATCCTCACCTTCTTTAACTTTATTGCTCGCTTGGAAAAATGTTAAATTGAGTTTTGCTGTCATGATGAAATGCTGCTGCAAGGCAAGCTTTGTAATCTCTGATTACCTATGTTTAATACAAGTTATGATAAAATTATTCAGTAAATAGCATGACTTTTCATATACTTCTTAATGATGATGTTTTTAGCTCACATCAACGAAGTTGAGTGAGCTTAATGTTTTACCCCCACGTGTCCACGTCTGGTTAAGAAGTTTGGGGTAGCTCAGTATCCTACAAAGTACTGATGCTACAGCAACCAAACTTGCACAAGTGATACATCCTGGGATGCTGAGGTAAATCCATACATTGGATGCTGCATCTGACCTACATTTTCCTCTTCAGTAACTAACTTTAGAAATTTGGGATAGCTCAGTACCTGGCAAATTACTGATGTTACAGTAACCAAACTTGTTCAAGTGATTCATCTTTGCATGCTGAGATGGACCCGTGCATCTGATGCAGCATCTACCTACTTTTTTGCCTGAGTTATTTTGCTTTTTTAAAAGCCAGTATTGAGCAAAGTTTAAGTGCTGCATGTACCAAACTTCCATATTTGATGTACCTTTGATCACAATGTCATAAAATGACCTTCAAGTGGACATACTTTTTCCACTTGAGTGAATTTGCTATTAAAACCAACATTAAGCATAAGAGCTACATGTACTAAACTTGCATATTGGATATGTATTTGATCAATGACCTTGACCTACTTCTTCCACTTGAGTGATTTTGCTTTGAAATACTTATTTTGAGCAAAGTATAATTGCTGCATATACCAAACTTGCATATTAAATGTATTTGATCAAACTTTCATAACCTTAACCTTCTTTTTGTTTATAAAGCCAATAATGAGCCAAGTATAAGAGCTGTATGTATCAAAATTTTATATTGGATGTATCTTTGATCAAACATTCATAAATTGACCTTGACCTACTTTTTCCACTTGAGTGATTTTGCTTTTAAAAGCCAATAATGAGCCAAGTACAAGTGCTGCATGTATCAAAGTTTTATATTTAATGTATCTTTGATAAAAATTTAATAAATTGACCTTGACCTCCTTTTTCTACCAGGGTTATTTTGCTTTTAAAAGCCAGTATGCTTAGAAAAAAAAATTAAATTGAATATTGCTGCCATGACAACATGCTGCCACTAGGTGAGCTTTGTAATCTGTAATAACCTTTGTTTGTATTTGTAGTTGTGGACATCAGACAGTGCTCAACAGCAAGATGAAGAAGGGGATAACTAGGAACAATCTTATCTCTATAGTCTGACTATAAACATTCAATAGAAGCCCAAACTCTTCAACATATTTCAGAAATCATATTGTGAGGATTAGTTAAGATTACATATAGAAGAATTTGTATTGATGCATTAACAATTTCATGGTCACATGATGAAATTTATCTATTTTGTTCAAAATACAAATGTGTGTGATGTTAGAATGGAAGAAGTTTCTCTTCATATTGTTAAGACTGCATGTTATTTTATTGTAATATAGGAGTTGAATTAGTAACAATGTTGTAACCCTATGGTAGAACTATATGAGAATAATCTTAAGTGTCATTGCAGCATTTACCCGGTATCAGCTGCTTTAACTTATACGTGTATCCCTCGTGCTTGTACCCTTCCAATCACTCCTATTAATTATTTTATGGATTTTTTGCAATTGACATGAAATACAGTTCTTACTGACAAGCTTAATTGTTTCTGTGGACAAAACATTTTAATCGTCTGTTGGTCTTATTTTAAAACTATGAAAATCAGACAATATTATGATATGTAATTGCTGTTGAAATAGAGAAAAATGACAGAAAGAATTTGGAATTGTACCATATTATAACTAGAGATTCATATGTGGAACTTCTGAAGATAAATTCAGTATCAGTAATAATATTAAAACTGTGAAATGATAATATTATAAGATTGGATTATCAGAATTTCAATTGTCACTCCATAACAAGGTTATTAATAGACATTTCCGAGATGCTTCATTTGATAGCTACATTACGGACATCACATGCTTTGGCGATCAAGGTTTTTAATGGTCGATTCCGAAAACTTGAAAATGGTTTATTGATGATTTTCACATACACAAGAGTATAAAGATGATCTAATGACATTCCAAGTGTAATTGTTTACGATGGAGATGCAAGGGAGTCAATTTCAAGTAGAGATCATCTTAATAAGGGATACACTTGTTTCAAGATTGTTAAATTAAAAAAAAATTACAAGCAAACTCTGATGTGTTGTGTATTATGGATTCATCCTAAGATGGTGATACATGTTTTTGTTTAATACATTAATTCAGTTGCAGTGTGATAGGCTGGTGTTGTATGTTCAGTAATAAAATGATACTGCCGTGTTGTCATACCAAAGCCTTGTTATGTGGTTATATAGCTGATATTAATGTACACCTAGTTAATAGTCGTCCTGTCGTGTTAGATAACTCTATACCAGTGCATCGTATAAAACGTTTTATGATATTCCTTTTGATTATCAGTAATTTGAATAGACCAATGTTTTTATTTCCCTGTGTTGATTTTGTATTTGGTCTGTCTGTCTATCTGTCTCCACCACGTTATTACGTGTGTTACTGATCAATTATTGGCTATATTATTTCTAGACTTGACATATGCAATATTGAATGAAAGACCATTCGGGCAACTTTGACTCATGTAACTTCATTTTTCAAAATTGTAGTACGTTTTTAAACTGTTATCAGAAAACAGAAAGTCAAATATTTTCCATGTTTAATTGATGTATCGAATTGTCATATTTTGAGACACGAATTTTTGCAAAATTACAAGAAAAGTGTAATTTAAAATTGTTCAATGGCTAGTGTCTATTGCTTTTGTACCATTAATATGAGAGTTGTGTGATTCAGCATTTATCAATGGTCTTGCAGTAATAGTAGTTGGATAGGGCTCATGCTGCACATGCATAGTGCTTCACAATTTTTTCACGTTTTGAATTCTTTTTCTAAATTTTATACTACTGTGATTTACTAAATTCACCTCAAGAGTGATTGATCTGATATTACAGTGTATGAATTTCTTTTCAAAGCTAATCATTTCTTTTCTAGTTCAGTATGTTAGATTTATTATTTCTTTTTGGTCAATCTGTTCATATCTTAATTAAGATGAAAAAAATAATAATGCATAAACAATAAATGTTTTGTCTACACTTGGATTAGTGGTGTTGTTTCAATATTGACTCAAAATTGCTAAAGACGGTAATGCCTGATTGCAAAACGCAAGTTTTTTAGATCAAGTATACTGAATCTACGAGTGACAAATTAAAACCCTACTTCTTATAGTTTAAGAGACAAGGCTGATGTTAATTTTGGGGGTGGGGGTGGGAGATGGGGTTTGGAATATAGGTCGAAGTTCAATTTCAAGGTCACGCTCTCAAATGAAAGGACTTGCCATAAAAATTCTTATGATTCTTGTGAAATATGAAACACATACAACTTACATGTCAAGAGATATTTGCAAGTTTCAAGTTTTTGAAATGAAATGATTGCCAAAATTCGAGTTCAAGGTCACAAAGTAAAAAGTCAAGGTCTCATATGAAAGTTCTTGCCGTACGTAATAGACATGTGCAAGTAAAATTTGAAAGCCTTACGCATTACTGTTCAAAATATGGAGCCTAAGTTAATGTTTTTGAAAAGTATGTCAAACTTCAAGGTCACCAGGTCAAAAATCAAGGTAAAAAATGAAACGTCTTATCACAAGGAAATATAAAAGTTCCAAGAGATTTACTGAAGATTTATTATATATATTATAGACAGCACTATACATTAAAATACTATAATAATATTATATATATATATATGTATATATTATTATAGTTTCTTAAAAGGAAGCCAAACTCTAAGGTTCATCCTGGGTCATCTTCATGTAAAGTTACCTGTCAATGCTCCTCGTACTTTCTCCCGTTTGGCTAAATCACAAATTCTGTATTTTCTATCTCAAGGTCAATATCAGAATTTATTGCTTTTGATAGCTCATCGTTATGTTGTCTATCTCCATGTAAAGTTTCAAGTTGCTGCTCCAAGCAGTTTCCCCCCCCCCCCCAACAAACTTAAACGCAACATATTGACGGGCCTCGCAATCCGGCCAAATTTTGGACTACATGTACTAACAAACATGACAAAGAGACTCGTAGCAGGCTGATTGCGAAAACGAGATTTATTAGTTTAAACATATTTTATTTCCATAATACGAAATGGGATTAGGCAAAAGTTTAACAAAGTTATCAATGCCTTCTCTTCAAACAAGACAAAGAGGCTGATTGATTAGAGCCACAGACAGCAAAGTTCAAGTTCAAAGAGGCATAATTCATTTTTCTCCAACTATGGATATCACAGAATGAGAGCTAAGACACAAAGTGATGACATAAGGATGATAAACGGATATTACATGCTATAACCATTTTTATGCCGACTCTCATCCCTTTCTTATAAAGAAGTCACGGATATTATTTGCTTGTGTCTTCTCAGTTGGAAATTATTGAACAAAAAGTGGAGTGAATTGGTACAATCTGGGGGTCCCTGTAAAGCGCGTATTGAAACCACTACCCTAAACTCAAATCCTTATCCGTCTCTGATTAACTTATTTTCACGAATTTTGGCTTTGGTGTGAGGATTTTCATAACCTTGAGCTTTGATCCCAAAAAAAGTAATTTGCTTCCCCTCTTGACAAACAACATGAAACAAGTACATTTGTACTCTTCTCAGTTGCAGTTGGTTCATGCATACTAGTATTTCATTAGATTGACCCCCTCTCGTACCCTCCCCCACTTGGCTTTTCGTGCCTCGAATCGGCCCAAAGTAAACCCCCACCCGCTTCCCACTCTGGAATCCCCCGTCACTTGCAGATAAACACGTGTACATGAATTTAATCAGGATGGCTAGTACTAGTATTCTGGATTTTCACATTCCGCTTTCATGAGTTATGCTGAGTTAATTAGGACTTCCACGAAATTTACAAATAAAAAAAAACTCTCGGCTTCTTCTTATACTCCCGCAAACAAAGTTGGGGGGGGGGGGTGTATATAGGAATCACCATGTCTGTCCGTCTGTCTGTCCATTACACCTTGTCCGGAGCATAACTCCTCCCCCTGTGGATGGATTTCAATATTTCTTAGAAATGTTCCTTAGGACGTAAGGTTGTGTCATGACCTTGAACAAGGTCATAGGACAAGGTCACAATACACATCATTAGTAAAACCTTGTCCGGAGCATAACTCCTTACCATGTGGATAGATTTCAGTAATATTTCACATAAATGTTCCTTAGGACGTAAGAGTGTGTCATGACCTTGAACTAAGGTCATAGGTCAAGGTCAAAATAGAAGTCATAAGTAAAACCATGCCCAGAGCATAACTCCTTCCCCTGTGGATGGATTTCAATAATATTTCACAGAAATGTTCATTAGGAAGTAAGGGTGTGTCATTACCTTGAACCAAGGTCAAAGGTCAAGGTCATAATAGACATCATTAGTAAAACCTTATCCGAAACATTACCCCTCCCCATGTGGATGGATTTTAATAATATTTCACAGAAATGTTCCGTAGGACCTAAGGATGTGTCATGACCTTGAACAAAGTCAAAGGTCAAGGTCACAATAGACATCATTAGTAAAACCTTGTCCGGAGCGTAACTCCTAACCATGTGGATAGATTTCACTAATATTTCACAGAAATGTTTCTTAGGACGTAAGAGTGTGTCATGACCTTAAGCCAAGGTCATAGGTCAAAGTCAAGGTCACAATAGAAATCATAAGTATAACCATGTCCAGAGCATAACTCCTTCCGCTGTGGATGGATTTCAATGATATTTCACAGAAATGTTCCTTTGGACGTAAGGGTGTGCCATGACCTTGAGCCAAGGTCAAAGGTCAAAGTCACAATAGACATCATTAGTAAAACCTTCTCCGAAATATTACTCCTCCCCATGGATGAATTTCAATATTTCACAGAAATGTTCCTTAGGACGTAAGAGTGTGTCATGACCTTAAACCAAGGTCAAGGTCACGACAGACATCATTAGTAAAACCTTATCCGAAACATTACTCCTCCCCATGTGGATGGATTTTAATAATATTGCACAGAAATGTTCCTTAGGACCTAAGGGTGTGTCATGACCTTGAACAAGGTCAAAGGTCAAGGTCACAATAGACATCATTATTAAAACCTTGTCCGGAGCATAACTCCTCCCCATATGGATGGATTTCAACAATATTCTACAGAAATATTCCTTAGAATCTAATGGCGTGTCATGACTTTGAATTAAATTCATAGGTCAAAGGTCAAGGTCACAATAGAAATCATTAGTAAAACCATGTCCGGAGCATAATTCCTCCCCCTTTGGATGGATTTCAATAATATTTCACAGGGATGTTCATTAGGACCGAAGGGTGTGTCATGACATTGAACAAGGTCATAGGTCAAAGGTCAAGGTCACAATAGACATCATTAGTAAAACCTTGTCCGGAGCATAACTCCTTACCATGGGGACAGATTTCAGTAATATTTCACAGAAATGTTCCTTAGGACGTAAGAGTGTGTTATGACCTTGAACCAAGGTCATAGGTCAAAGGTCAATGTCACAATAGAAATCATAAGTAAAACCATGTCCAGAGCATAACTCCTTCCCCTGTGGATGGATTTAATTTTCAATAATATTTCACAGAAATGTTCCTTAGGACCTAAGGGTATGTCATTACCTTGAACTAAGGTCAAAGGTCAATGTGACAGTGGACATCCTTAGTAAAACCTTGTCCGGAACTTAATATGGATTCTCTGTAAAAACCTACAAAATCAGATATGTTTGGCCACGGCATGTCTCAGATTTCAGACATTTTTTGTGTACAAGGTATATAGGATGTCCTCAGAACGAAATGACCTTCCATTTTTTCTCTGACGTTCCGTTGCCATGGTAACCAAGGTTTTGTATAAAAACCCCTTAACACAAGGCATTTTTATGCATCCTGTTACCATGGAAACGAATGTTGAATGTATATGTAATTTTCTGAACAGATGATTTAGATCCTCTTAAGTTAATATAATTTGATTATTCAATGCTCATTCTTTCTGTATTTCATGAAAAATTGCATATTCAAAATGTGCCATTTTGGGGCAATTTAGTCCTGATTTTACCTATATTTCACCTACTTTTGACATGAGAATAATGCAGTTGCACAAGATTGGAATTAAAGTTGCCTATTTCCTGAATAGAACTATCCCAGGACTTTATGGGAATCGAAGGAAATTTATGTGAAAATGAGATTTTTCTGTTTATATGCCTTTGAAATAGGTTACCATGGCAACATTTGGTATGAAGATGTAAAGACCTGTCATAAGTTAAAAGCTAATTTCTATAGATGTATGCCTGCTATCGTTACAAAACTTGGTATGTAGATGTATTGAAGACAATTTAATGCTATCATGACTTTGAGAAAATGTCAAGGTCATTTGCTTAATTTTCAAGGTCATTGAAAAATATATGTTATTTTCAGGCCAAATTTTGTGATTTTTCACCAAAAAGAGACATGATTATCAGTAAACGATATGAAACTTTGTAAAACAATCAATTAGAGGCGAAAGTATGATAAATGCATTATTTGTTGGGATGAGTATCAAAATCATAAAAGTCCATTGAAGACCCAAATAAATGTCACATATTTTACAAGAAAAATGTAGAAAATCTCAATTTTATGCTCTTATTGAAAGTGTGTCATACATAGAAGTGAAATACAATTTAACAAAACTGTGATTAATTCTACTTCTTTAGATCGGTTGTTCGACAGTTAATATTTAAAATCAAAATATCTAATGAAAGAAGTTAGAGAAATCAATTCAAAATAATTGGAAATCCTGATTTTTGTGTAAATTTTAGTCTAAAGTTAGAAATGATCTTGAGATTTGGACAGATGACCTTGAAATGATTTGAAGGTCAAGTGATAATGATAAATGTATTTTGTATACAGGTATGCTATTTCATAATCGTCGGACTCAGACAGAACAATGTTTTTATAAATATGCTGTATACAGAAATATTGATTCAAAGTTGCTATAGCAACGGTTTTTGATTGGTGTTCATGACAAAATGGTGAGTTTCACCATAAATTTTATTTCTTGATTTTTTCAGCTGAGGGACATTGATTTTGTCAAGGTGACATCAAATACCCATAACGCGTGCCAAATTATGGTTTTCAACCCTCAAAATAGTCAAAAACAGGCAAAAATGACATTTCACATATTTGGACTAAACATCAACAACTACCTTATAACCCCCTCCCCCAAAAAGTTATTCTTGTTAGAGTTGAACTTACAAAGAAAAGTTTTTGTGTTCATAAAGTAAGTTTTGACCATGGTTTTCATGGCAACGGAATGCCTAAATATGTCTTATATCTCATACATATGAGGGTGTCAAATAGATGGACCTCGTTACCATGGCAACCATGGTTCAAATGTAACAAAATGGTTTGTTTTCATTGTTTTTACATTAAGTATGATAATTACAGAATGTTTTATCAAAATCCATGACATGCCGTGGCCAGCTGTTTTAGGTTTTTACAGAGAATCCATATTAACTCCTTACCCTGCGGATAGATTTCAGTAATATTTCACAGAAATGTTTCTTAGGACGTCAGGGTGTGTGATGATCTTGGACCAAGGTCATAGGTCGAAGGTCAAGGTCACAATAGACAGCATAAGTAAAACCTTGTCCAGAGCAACGAACAGACAGGCTAATTTCGTTCAGGACTTTGAATAAAGTTTGTTTCACTTATATTTGTGCCTAGTTGATGACACACACACAAACTTAAAGTGTTTACCAGGCATGTGGAAAGGTCGGAGGCAATTTCATGGTCCGGTCCGCGTCCGGAAAGTGTTTTTTTTTCTTTGCCGGTCCTCCCCCCCCCCCCCCCCCCCCCCCATCTTGATCCGGACTTTTTTTGTTGCAAAGTCTTCCTCCCCTCCCCCTCCCCCCTAAAAAATCAAATGTTTGCTCCATTAGATTGATCAAAGGGGATTCCCATGGAACATATCATTTGCGTATTACGTGATATGCGACTGTGGCATTATTTTATTGAAAAGATCCAAAAAGTCCGACATCCGGATTTGTTCATTGTCCGTTCAGATTCAAAATGTAGATATTTCCTTTGGTATCCTGCAAAAGAAAACACATGTTCAAAAATGCCGAAGTCTAAAAGAGACAAGAAAAGTACATAATTTTGTAAAGAAAGATACTAGAAACTGATGTTTTTAAATTTTAAGTTTGTTTTGTAACATCTGTACTGGTGTCCGGCCAGATTCCGGTCAGGGACAATTTGCTGACAGTCTTCTTCTTCAAGCACTTTGAAGTTCTTATTTTCATAGTGTTGTGACGCTTTTGAAGATTTCAATTCATGAATCACCATACAAAGTCTTGCATCATAAGCCACAGGCAGAAGTATCACCTGGATATGGGTTAGACTGAATAACCCAGTCTCCTGGCTGTCGTAAAAATTGGCATGCTGGGGAATCTTCAGATCGAGCTACAACATATATTATAACAGTTCTATCGAGCTATAATATCTCCATGTAGCCACAGGAACCTGTCATTTTAATAGAAAAAATAATTTACTGTTCACTACCTCATGCATATGCAGTGCTCCAAGTTGCGACTAAATTGGTTGCATTTGCGACTGAAAATTTGGTTTTGCAACCTTAATTTAAATGAACTCGCAAAATCGCAACCATAAAAAAATCGGGCGCCGATTTAAACAAATTTTATACTGATGTATATACATGTATTAGAATTAAATTTTAACCCCAATATGTATACTGTGTGGGATCGCGCTCCTGGCTTGTACCGTATTACGCCAAAAAAAAAAAAAGAAAACATTGTAAATAAATGAAAACGGATAAGTAATCGCCGAGAAGGGACTATGAGTGGGGAACATTATGATGTTGAATTTAAAGTACCCTTATAAAATCGATAAAGTAAAGCTAACGGAAACAGACTACTGACACATGTACGCACAATAATAAACAATTATGTCTACCCCGGCAACATCTACCCTTGTGCAATGCCTTAATCCAGTTATCTATGGGATGAGTGCAATTGTTTTCAGCGTACAATGAATGGCTTCATCCACGTATACACTTTAGAATGTCTGTGATTTGAAAGAACATGTAAGACTTTCGTCATGTACAATTTTTAGCCGAGTTGCAAAACTCGGCTCTTAATTTGATGTGAGACGGGCGATTGGGCGGGCGTCTGGGCGGGCGGGCGGGAGGGCGTCATTGGTTTCCGGACTATAAATCAACTACGAAAGAGGCTATAACAATGAAACTTCATACACTTACTCACCATTAGTCAAGGATGAGCCCTATTGATTTTGGGGTCAAAAGGTCAAAGGTCAAGGTCACAGGACTCAGATGATTGAAAATGGTTTCCGGACCATATTTCAGCCTGTATTGCACCTATAATCATGAAACTTGCCAGAAATGTTTCCCTTGAATCAAGGATGAGGCCTATTGATTTTGGGGTCAAAAGGTCAAAGGTCAAGGTCACAGTACTCAGATGATTGAAAATGGTTTCCGGACCATATTTCAGCCTGTATTGCACCTATAATCATGAAACTTGCCAGAAATGTTTCCCTTGAATCAAGGATGAGGCCTATTGATTTTGGGGTCACAAGGTCAAAGGTCAAGGTCACAGTACTCAGATGATTGAAATTGGTTTCCGGACCATATTTCAGCCTGTATTGCACCTATAATCATGTAACTTGCCAGAAATGTTTCCTGTGAATAGAAAATGACCACTTTTGATTTTGGGGTCAAAAGGTCAAAGGTCAAGGTCACAGGACTCTGATGATTGAAAATGGTTTCCTGGTCATATTTTAGCCTGTATTGCACCTAAAGTCATGAATCTTGCCAATAATGATTCCCATGAATCAAGAATGACCCCTATTGATTTTGGGGTCAAAAGGTCAAAGGTCAAGGTCACAGGACTCTGATGATTGAAAGTGGTTTCCGGACCATATTTCAGCCTGTATTGCAATTATAATCATGAAGCTTGCCAGAAATGTTTCCCATGGATCAAGGATGACCACTATCAATTTTGGGGTTAAAAGGTCAAAGGTCAAGGTCACAGGACTAAGATGATTAAAAATGGTTTCCCGACTGAATTTGAGCCTGTATTGCACCTATAATCATGTAACTTGCCAGAAATGTTTCCAGTGAATAGAAAATGACCACTTTTGATTTAGGGGTCAGACTCAAAGGGTCAAAGATCAAGGTCACAGGACTTAGGTAATTGAAAATGCTTTCCAGACCATTTTTGAGCCTGTATTGCACCTATAATCATGAAACTTGCCATTAATTTTTTGGTCAAAAGGTCAAAGATCAAGGTCACAGGACTCAGATGATTGAAAATGTTTTCCCAACCATATTTGAGCCTGTATTGCACCTATAATCATGAAACTTGCCAGAAATGTTTCCCGTGATTTAAGATATGAATTGTACCTTATTCTGTATCTTTAGAGTATGCTTTGTTAAATCATATTGTACATACAAATACATAAAGTATTCTGTATGATGAGATTGAAAATCTGTATCCTTGAAAATATATTACACGCTGATATAGAATAAAGAGAAGACCATTTCTTGATCCAGAAATTTTCATTTAGGACCACAAAATGTTGTTACAAACCATACACATTTCATGTTAGTCTGCATATTCATACTTACATTCCAGTTTTGCAACTCGGCATTTTGCATCTTCGATGCATTTTGAGCTTATCTTTCTTCGTTTTAAAACTTCTATGGCTATTGGCGAAAGATAGCTTACGCGAGTCCTTCTGATGCAGGGATAAAACTGATTACGTCAAACGACTCAAAGTGTTTTCTAGCGAGGCTTTCCCTGTATAATACTTAAAAAATTCAGGTTTTTGTTTCTAGAAAGTCAAACATACACAAATAGCGACCAAAAATTTTGCTTATTGCGATAAAATTTTGGAAATGGCGACCAAAATCTAAGCAAGGTCGCTTTTTAGCAACCAAATCTTGAATGCTAACTTGGAGCACTGCTATGTGTTCATATTACCATTTTCAATATGAACAGGGAGGCATGAGGTAGTGAACAATAATTTATTTTCTCTATTAAAGTGACAGGTTCCTGTGATGTAGCTATCATAAAACAAAATTATTCTTAAGAAAAAACTAAAAATTTCATGATATTAAAATTTTGTTTACAAGTTTATAGAACTTGGTAAGGTCACAGATTAGATCTCAGGCATGATTTACACCTTTACGTACATAATGCAATCAATGTTACTTAACTGATAAGTGGTCAAACTACCTTGAAACCTGTATATTTTATGCTAATTGGCCGAATTGCAAAGCAATTCCGTTCTATAGATTGACGATGTCCGTCTGTCTGTCTGTCCGTCTGCCGTCAACATTTTGGTTAAAGTTTCTGGTTGAGGCAAAATCTAAGGAACTATATGTAGTAGAAACTTTATATAATACATGAAGCTTGCCCATCAGAAGACCTTTCAATTTATGTCGTAACGTTTGACCTAGTGACTTTGACTTTGACCTAGCTAAAGATTTTGGTTAAATTTCCTGGTTTAAGCAAAATCTATGGAATTGTAGAAACCTTATATTATACATTTAGGTTGCCAATGACGAGACCTTTCAATTTATGCCATAACATTTGACCTAGTGACCTTGCGTAATTTCATGTACAATTTAGTTGCTGATTGACCCCTAGTTACAGTGCAATGAAGACGCTATTTTCTTATTCGGGTATTTTCTAAGACAGAAAATAACCGAATAAGAAAATAGCGTCTTCGTTGCACTGTAACTAATTGACCCCGGACTTGGACAGATGTTCTTATAATTTGAGGTTTTGTGACTCAGGCGCATGGTGACATTGTAAAGTTGCCCCTTGTACTTAACTTACGTATTGTGGGTAATTTTGCATTATATGCACTTCACAACAGTTCTGATAAGATACTACAACTTTTGTATAGAAACCCCAATGCAAATACCAACAGATAAGGAGATAAGGAACCTCTTATTTTTTATATCTTCAAAATTGTGTTGCTCATCAATAGTCCACATTTGAATATTATTATATGTGTCTTATTAAAGGTTTTAATATGTACATGTATCAAGTACAAATGGAATCGGTGAATATTTTTCAGAAATTTAATTTTGTACTGAAAATTGTTTGTAAGCAGTAGCTCGATCTAGCTTTTATAGTCAGATCAAGCTATAATAGCTCAATTTGAAGTTTTCTCCAACCTGGTTGTGTATAACAGTAATCAAGAGACTGGATCATTCAGTCTACATAGGTACCAGAATATCCCTGCTTTGCCCCCAGCTTAGCATATCCTTGTGCTGTGTCAATTAGCCAAGCACCCCTCTTATTACTACAATATCAAGGCCAATAGCACAGATTTTACACTCATGTTGGAAAAATTCTTGGAAAAATTTTAATTCTCACAGTCTGAATATTATCATTATTTTTCTCGATAGCCAAGGGGTTAAACTAAATGCTGACCAAGTTTAGTTGACCTAGACCTCAGAATAATGGAGGAACTCCAAAATCAGAGATGTTGACTCAAAGTAGCTGGTCCGACCTGCAAAACTGGTTAGAATTTGAAATGACCGGTTGAAAACCTGCTAATGATATATGCATTGTTTTCAAAATATGGTTCCAGTATTCAGTGAAGAATGGATGAAAGAGCCAGATCAAAAATAAATATTCCATGAAGTACTTATATAATGTTCAGAAATAAGGCCAATACATGTATTGGGCTTCATGGCCCTACCCCTTTGTCGGACGAGTAAAAATGCTTTTGGACCAGTTGATTGGGGACAAGTACCAGTCCAAGTGACTGGTTACTTTGAAAATCTTTCAACATCTCTGTAAAATGAAATTGGAATCCCATGATTTATTAGTCCCCTACCGGCAACGCCGAAGGGGACTCTTAGTTTCCTCTCGGTCTGTCTGTCTGTCCGTCCGTCCGTCCGTCCGTCCGTCCGTCTGTCCGTCTGTCCCATTTTCAGTTTTCCGGACTTTTTTTTCGCTGTTGTTGCATATATTGAACTCATTTTTGGTATGTGGATATATCTCAATGTGATACAGATCAAGTTTGAGTTTGCTTTCGATTGACCTAATTTTACAAGAGTTATGGCCCTTGGACTTAGCAAATTTTATGAAAGTTTCAGTTTTCCAGACTTTTTTCCGCTGTTGTTGCATATATTGAACTCATTTTTGGTATGTGGATATATCTCAATGTGATACAGATCAAGTTTGACATTTCTTTTGATTGACCTAATTTTACAAGAGTTATTGCCCTTGGACTTAGCAAATTTTATGAAAATCTCAGTTTTCCGGACTTTTTTCCGCTGTTGTTGCATATATTGAACTCATTTTTGGTATGTGGATATGTCTCAATGTGATACAGATCAAGTTTGAGTTTGCTTTCGATTGACCTAATTTTACAAGAGTTATGGCCCTTGGACTTAGCAAATTTTATGAAAATTTCAGTTTTCCGGACTTTTTTCCGCTGTTGTTTGATAAATTGAACTCATTTTTGGTATGTGGATATATCTCAATGGGATACAGGTCAAGTTTGAGTTTGCTTTAGATTCATCTATTTTTACAAGAGTTATGGCCCTTGGACTTAGCAAATTTTATGAAAATTTCAGTTTCCAGACTTTTCTTTGGTTCTATTGCAAATAATGCACTGATTTTTGGTAAATGAAGACATCTCAGTGTGATACAGACCAAGTTTGAGTTTGGTTTCCATTGGCCTATTTTTACAAGAGTTATGGCCCTTGGACTTAGCAAATTTCATGAAATTTTTAGTTTCCCGGACTTTTTCATGCCTGTTATTGCAGATAATGAGCTGATTTTTTGTATGTGAATACATTATAGTGTGATGCAGATTTGAGTTTAATTTAGACTGACTAATTTTCACAAGAGTTATGGCCATTGGACTTAGCAAATTTCGTGAATTCAGTTTCCCAGACTTTCCTTGGCTGTTGTTGCAGAAGATGAACTGATGAACAGAGATGCAAGTCATAAATTTATGCCGCCGGTAGGGGACTTATATCGCACAGCGATCATTGCATTTTTTTTACTTTACATTAGCTTGTCTGCTCTCTCAGACTGGAGATAGAAATGATTGCTTTCATTAATTTAAAAGAGAGATAACAGGTGTACATTCCCAGTACATGCATTGTTTTCAAAATATGGTTTCAGTATTCAGTGGAGAATGCATCAAAGAGTCAGATCAAAAATAAATATTTCATAAAGTACTATGTTCAGAAATAAGGCCAATACATGTATTGGGCTTCATTAGCTTGTCCAATCTCTCAGACTGGAGAATCGAACCCGAGACCTTCTGCTTACAGGGCAGACGCTCTTACCAACTGAGCTAACCGGGCACGATTCCTGAACCGTCACACTCCACCCCGCCAAATTTTGAGGTTTCCCAAAGTTGTTTACCGGAAACCTCACAAAGAAAGACAAATAAATCCCTGGTTCTTCTTTCCCATAGTTGCCCTAAACCACAAGCAACTCATGAGGTTCACTCTCACGGCACCAAATACTGTGACAGGCGGAATGAAAATGTGGCCGGTCTGGGAATCGAACCCGAGACCTTCTGCTTACAGGGCAGACGCTCTTACCGACTGAGCTAACCGGGCACGATTCCTGAACCGTCACACTTTCATTAAAAGAGAGATAACAGGTGTACATTCGGAGTACATGTTATGTGGAGCAAAATGAGTCAATCCAAGGTAAAAAAATAAAGTTTTGTTGATGTATGAAGATATTATGAAGTGCAGTTAACTATATAATTCTAGGCAAAGCCATTTTATCTCCAGCCTTAGAGAGTGGACCACCTAATGTCAAATAAAAATAAATCATGGGATTCCAATTTCATTCTAGAGCCAGCTCTCCCTTATTATTATGTCCAGGTCAACCAAACTTGGTCAATATCTTGTCTAAACCCTTGGCTTCTGATTAAAACAATGATAATAGTCAGACTGTGATCAATTAAATTTTTCTAAGAATTTTTCCGACACGAGTGTAAAAACTATGTTTTTGGCCTTGATATTTTTAGAAGCACATAGGCAAATCCAAGCGATCTTTACGTCTATAATATAAGCTGCTTTATCTTACCCCACCTCTGACAAGTTAGGGTGGTAAACCGGGTGAAGACCTGGTATATCTTAAACCGGATGAAGACCTGGTATATCTTAAACCGGGTGAAGACCTGGTATATCTTAAACCGGGTGAAGACCTGGTATATCTTAAACAGGGTGAAGACCTGGTATATCTTAAACCGGATGAAGATGTGGTATATCTTAAACCGGGTGAAGACCTGGTATATCTTAAACCGGGTGAAGACCTGGTATATCTTAAACCGGGTGAAGACCTGGTATATCTTAAACCGGATGAAGATGTGGTATATCTTAAACCGGGTGAAGACGTGGTATATCTTAATCGGGTGAAGACGTGGTATATCTTAAACCGGATGAAGACGTGGTATATCTTAAACCAGATGAAGACGTGGTATATCTTAAACTGGGTGCCTAGACTTTTATACCAGGCCCTCAATGACGTCACAGTGTTATCTTTCATGTTGGCGATGCACCGTAAACAACAATGACGTCCAAACGCTTCATGAATATTATCATGCCTTGTTCACATATAAGGTTTAATGCGCATTAAATCGAATTAGATTTAATGCGCATTAATTTAGATTTTGTCGTATGAACACAAAGTAAATCTAATTCACATTAAATCTAGCACATGCAAACGTGACATACTTAAATTCTACAGTACGTATGCACCATAACTTGGCACTTTTCACCACCCTTTGACCGCAAATCATAGATTACATACGTGGCCAAAATACTTGATTTCATTCACTATATGCACTGCACTTCATCTTTTGACTCAATTAACGTAACGTTGTACTATAACGTCATTTGGATCATTATGACGTCATGCTTTCAGCCTTGCCTAAAGAATTTAAGAGGGAAAAAATTTAAGAAATACAATAATTTGACATCAATTATAAAGCCTATAAACCTTTTCTAATTTGAAAATACAGGGCTATATCAGTGCGAATTTAACAAAATCTAATGCGCATTAGTATTTTTCGTGTGAACACAATGCGAATCTAATTCGCAGTACAAGTAATGCACATCAGATCTAATGCGAATTAGATTTAATGCGCATTTGTGTGAACAGGGCATTAAATAGGTCATCGGTGGAGTAAATTTGATACCTAGTCATCTAGTGACCTGGTACAGAATAAGGCTTCGCCTGACTTGGTATAAAACCTAGTGACCTGGTATCATCCCATACATGTGACATACGACATACCTGTTATTGAGCTGTGCTATTTTAAATTTTTTTTCAGAGGGAAAGAATAAAAAAAAAGAAGATATTTGTCACTCAAATTTATATTTATTTGTATTTCAGTTTCCTTGACGCAGACAAAGAAGAAAGGATTAGAACTAAAACAGAAACTTATTGAGGATGTAAGCAAGATTTCATTCCACTTAAAATCATTCACTAGATAATTATTAAGTGAAGACTTATAAAATTGAAACTTTTTAAGGTTAAACTTAATATAAGCAGAAGAATTAGGAACAAGACCTCACTGCTTACTAGTCATTTTCCCTAAACATATTTTCTTTCAAAAAAAGAAAAAGTTACACAACAATGCATTTTTGATGGTTATTACATGTCTTTTAATGTACCTTTAATTTCCTGTACGTTGTCAAAGGTAATCCAGAATAGGCCCTATCATACACAGTCCTTTTTAAAAATGAATGTTACTGGAAGAGTTAATTCATGTAAATGACATAGCTATTAGACTTGATAGGTATTGTAGCATCTATGCATCTGATGTGTGTATATAATTGAATTGACAATCTTAAGCAATAACAGATTTATATTTTCCTGCAGATACTCATTATATTTTATGCCTCCGTAATCGGAGATTCGAGGGGAAGGGGGGGGGGGGGGGCATATAGTTTTTGGTCTGTCTGTTTTTCTGCAAAAACTTTAACCTTGGGCATCAATTTTGAATGGTAAGAGATAAGATGTTGATATTTCACATGTGTATTCCATGTGACAAGGCCTTTCTATAGATACCAATTTTTTTTGACTTTGTAACCTTGACCTTGGAGTTTGACCTACTTTTGAAAAACTTTAACCTTGGGTACAACTTTTGAATGGCAAGTGATAAAGGGTTTTCATATTTCACAATTTGTGTATTCCTGTGACAAGACCTTTACATGAATACAAAAACTTTTGACCTTGACCTTATAGTATGACTTACCTTTTACATGACGGGGGCATTCATGTATCACAAACACGTTTTTTATTGATTCTGTAGATTCAGCAATGTGCAGACAAATACAAGAGGATTTTTACATTTTCCGTGCACAACATGAGAAACATTCAGTTGAAGCAAGTTCGTCAGGAATGGAAGCACAGCAGGCAAGTCTGTTTAAATGTAAAAAGAAAACTAAAATTTTGGAAGCAAAAAGCATGAATTATGTGTTGATTTACCGGCTACTCATTATATCATATATGGTGCACTGAAATGTTTGAAAAATACTCATCTTAACAAGACCAGAATGATTTTAATTATTATTTAAACTAGAATGACTTGAAGTTGTGCAATTATGTTTCTAAATGGATATCTACATGTAGCTTCAGAAAGGAAGGGAAAATGGGAGGTGGTGTATTCTTAGAGATTATCCTACCTCAAACCTAGCCCTGCATCTCCTAACCCTTACCTCCATGTCAGACCATTTAACCCCCCCCCCCCTCCTCCAACATCTCTGGTACCTTTAAGGACAATAATCAATAAATTGTTGATTTCGACAGGTTTTTCTTTGGTAAGAATAAAGTGATGTGCCTTGCCCTGGGTAGAACAGACGGTGAGGAGTACAAGGACAACCTACACAAGCTCAGCAGTCAGCTCCGAGGGCAGACTGGACTTCTGTTCACTAACAAATCTAAGGAGGAGGTTCTTAAGTAAGTTGCACAATAACCTGATGCATGTGCATCATAGAGATTGGTATATTAGTCAATATAGTTATTCGATTCCTTCATTTGTAAGATTCTACTAAGAGAATTGGATCATTTGTAAGATTATAAAAAAGCTATTATATTTGAACTGATCCCTTTTAGAGAATGACATCACAGTTGAATTATGTCATGCTCTTGATTCAGTTGACAAATGAACATTGTATAAATGTTCGTTTTATTTTGTCTGTCAAAGTAGATTATCTTTTTAAAAGACTATTCATTAATAATTGAAACTACTTTCTATTAAGGATGACGACAAGGTCAAAAGCTATTTAAAACTGCTTTAATTGATCAATGTATCCTTAATGAAGAAATATACAACAGGAGTTCATCTCAATCCAGGTCTTTTATATATTCAATGGTCTGATGAGCATAATGGTCCAAAAACAGCAATACGCGGACGTAACATTTCTGACAGTTTGTGCCATAAAACGTCAAAATTCGAAGCTTTTCATTATTTCCTTGATATTTACACAAATGACATTCGAGTTTTCCCTTTATACTGAATATCTTGATTCATTTAGAGCAAAAACTTCATCAGTATAGACAAGTTTCAGAAAATATTCACCATTTTGCCTCCATGTACCCCATGAATAATAACGTAAAAATACTCAACAGTACCATATCAATCGCACATAAAACAATAAAATCAAGGTCAAACCATGCAAAAATGGTTGTTGATATATTCTAATCTATAAGATCAATTGATTTGTAAAGAAAATTTTATATGTATCCATATAAATAGTAAAGATACAATGATAATCACCCCCCGCCCCCATTTTTTTTTTTTTTTTTCTCGAAAATAAAAGATATATTGCAACCTATAGCTTCCATTGATATAGGTTTGCTACCTTAAAATCAATAAAAAATATGAATAATTTTATGCATACACTGTCAGGCAATTTCATTGTAATGACCTTTATCATTGAGCTTGATAACTCTTATATATATATAAAAAAAAAAACTCAAACGCATTCTGAGATACATATACAAGACAACACGAAGCATAAGCATTCCCTTGCCTGGTAATAAAAACCTTGGACTTTTCATAGTGTCTCATTCTGAGATGTTTTAGAATTTTTTCCAGAAGTTTTCTTTTATTTAAACCTCTGAGCTTGAGCTTCAGCATTTGACCTTGAAATTCAATCAATTTTATCCAATCACCCAATCCATATAATAGTCATGGAAAATAGATGACGTCATCCGACTATTGGTCCTTCTTAAAACCTTTTACTCATGATTCTTTTTTAATGTGTCTTGGCATTTTATTGCACATCAGATTTGAACGCAAAAAGGCTTATTACAAAACAAATTTGATACACAATAAAAGTTATTGCAAAACAAATCCATTGTGCATCTACGTGAACAAGACATTAGTGACAAAAGTGGAAACTGATATTTTTCCAGGTACTTTGATGCTTTTTGTGTATCGGACTATGCCAGATCTGGCAATGAAGCTCCACAGACAGTTATTCTAGAAGCTGGACCTATTCCAGAATTCTCTCATTCGATGGAGCCACAGTTACGACAGCTTGGTCTACCCACAAGTCTTCAAAAGGGTGAGGATCTACAATTAATGTGATCTAGAAGAATATGTGAAGAAGTGTTATGCACTAAGTAATGTCATCCTGTGTGTGTTAGTATGTGTCATTCATCACTATGTCCTTTCATATACACTCTTCTATCTGCACGGCACACTTTAGAAATGGAGAGATCACAATTTTGTCACTCTTTATTTTAAACTTTTCAATTAGTTGTACGCCACATGATAGATTAATAGAATCTCTCATCCCTTTGTACAGGGACAGGAAAATCCCACCCGAGTTTCAAAGATTTGCAGTCCAAAACAAGGCTTGCCGAGTCATGGACGTCGCAAATCTTTGATACAAGGGTGGGATTTCCCTGTCCCTGTACAAAGGGGTGATTGATTATTATTCTCTCACCCATATATTTTCACACAAGTCATGAATAAACATTGCTTGTTTGGCGTTTAAATGTTGCTCCATGTGACGTCAAACACTGCTTAACGTATATAAACGTCTATGAAATTTGAAATGGTCATACAAAAAACTCTTCATGAGGAAATTTTTCTGGAAATAATATATTACACGTCTTCAAATTCATGGCATCATTTTAGAATAGATAAATTTGCAGCATTGACAAGACATGCACGTTTCAGGCACTTAACCCTGGCCAGTGATCCTCAATCCAAAGAATGAAATAAATCATTTTACTAATTTTTGTAAATGTAGAGATTTTAATGTACACCATCAATAAAGATTCTTTCATCCAACAGAATTTGTTATTGTACAGGTGTGATTACATTACTGAGAGAACATAGTGTGTGTGAACAAGGAGACATTTTGACCCCTGAGCAAGCCAGGATATTGGTATGTGCCTGTAATATGCTATGATTATCTGAAATGTCTAATTTCTTCAAAATGCTTAAAATTTCTAGAATTTTATTTTCCTCTTATTGAAAATACCATGATGATGCCAGATGATGGTCTTGGGCGAAGTCATCACTACATTCTGTAGTTCAATTTATTAGCAATGTATTTTCCACAGTAAAAGTAAATACATGCAATGATATTTTTTTACAATTTGTTTCCGTAGAATTTTTGCATTTGCGGAAAATTTGATACAACATCCATTGCATAAGGGGAATTCTCTGAAACATTTATCTCTCTCAGATCCCTTAAAAATCCAAAAGATTTCCTATTTCCTTGTACATGTAACTTTGTGTAAATGCAGAACTTGATTATTGAAAATGAAGGAAAAAAACTCTCATTTAATACATTATATTTTTGTACTTTATGTTTTACAATAATGCAGAAACTGCAAACTTTAATTAATTTGATGAGGAATAATTGTTATCTGTGCTTTGATGTTGCTTTTAAAAATTTAAAAGACTTTTCTCAAATATTATATTTACAAATGTTTGTGGTCATAGAAAGAAGAAGCAAATGAATAGAATATTAAGCAATAAGGTATTTGACTGATAACTAAAGAATGGATAGCGAGTAAGTACAAATTCCATTATGTTACAATTTGTAACATCGATGTAACAAAAGTTGATGACAGAGCAATTAGGGGATTCCAACAAACGTAGCTTTAAAATTTTATGAATTTAATTTTTTTAGATAACCTTTTTAATGTACAGTCAATACTGTAGATGCAACCACTCGTATTAAGCATCCATCTGCCCTCAGCAACCGGTATAATATCCTCCCAATGTTTTTTGCTTTATAATTCCTCTGTATTCAACGCGACCAGCGTCCATCTTAATTGTTACCTATATGATCAATTAGTTTGTATGAAGAGACCAATTAATGTAATTATGTCGGTTGTTTGATTGCATAATTGGTGTATCGTAATTGCTATCAAAACATAAGTGCGCCGAATTGATTTTCTAAATAAAATTTTGAATAGTATTGTTGATATCAGTGAAACTCAATTCTTTAATGATTATTCAAAACGAAACTGAAGTTGAAACTGAAGTGTTTGAACTCGAATTTTTCGCCGGATTGCAAAGCAAAATCCGGTCAATGAAATGGCAAAGTCCATCCGTCCATCAGTTTGTTAGTGTGTCAACATTTTGGTTAAAGTGTTGCGTTTAAGTCTTTTTTGAGAGAACTGTTTGGAGCAGCAACTTGAAACTTTACATGATGATAGATCATGATGAGACAAATCAAATAAAGCCACAAAATTTGACATAGACCTTTACCTTTGACCTTGAGGTAGAAACTCTTGAATTAGTGTTTTAGCCATTAGGGATTAAACTATGAGGAAAATTTAAAAGCTACTTTACATAATGATTAAACTTGATAAGACCTTTTATTTATTGAGACCTTGACTTTTGACCTAGTGACCTTGACCTTGAAGTTTGACCTACTTTTCAAAAGCATTAACCTTGACCATATCTTAATAGGCAGCGTTTGAGCAGATAATTCCAAACAATTTTTGCTGCTTTTCAACTATAAATCTGCTTCTTTAAGAGGGTATGAGCGTGAACAAATCAAACGTAAACCGTATCGATGTCGTAAAGAAAACAAAATCGGAAAACTTAATGAACTAAAGGTTGAATATACCTCCAGATTAAAGAGCAATGCATTTCGAATGACGAGCAATAAATATCCTTGCTTACATCTAAAATACGCTTCTATCAGGACATTGTTTTACCCTTGGCATACAATTTACATCATCAACGGGAGTTTATTTGACGTCATACTGAATGATGACGTTGTAATATTTTTCCGCAAATTATCATGAAAGCGCTTTGTGCTTGTTCTTTAGAAGTCTGGTAATTCAGTTTGTCTTATATTATTTCACGCGATGACAAATTTACGGAGCGGAATAATTTGATTGCGAATGAAATGAGTAAGTTAATACTCCAAATTTATTCTTGCAAAAAAAAAGACACAAATAAATTCAAAAGAATGATTATATTTTATAGTTCAAGTTGACGATGCGGCGTTTCTGACCACGCCGCAATTTACCTCAAATATTGAAAACATGTAAAACTAATTTATCTTGAAAGTACTTTTCTTTCATTTACAAAAGGTATTTGTTATAATGATTTAGCTAGAATTAATATCACGAGGCCTATTGATTAGTAGTTGTAATAAGTGAGCATGACGACCGACTGTCAAATCATCAAAAGGACCAAAGATCACGTACATGAAAGTTGTAAAATAAATCGATCCGAAGGATTCCGTAAAGACGCTTTCCATTGTACGCCCTATTGAAAAGGGAATTATTCTGTTTCAATTTTACTAAAGCATGATATAACGACATTCATTGAAGAGAACATGTGCAGGAAATCAATGCGGAAGACAGGGTGTGCGTTTACTACCTTTCCTATCATACCAACACCCCCCCCCCTTTCTTATCCCAGCACTTTTTAAAATGAAACTAGAAATGTGCCTCCGCTAACTTTAGATAAATTATTTCAAAGCAAACTTATCAAGAGATTAAGAGATCCTTCGTATCGTTGTTCTACTAAAGTTGCTTATTTTTTTTTAATCTGGTACAATATGTACATGATGTACGAATGTGAAAACTACATGTACATGAATAAATAGATACGTGTAGATGCCGCAAAATCAATTTTGAGAGAAATGATATACAGAAGAAGCATACAGAGATAAGAATCTAAAACATTCATTTTTTCTCATTCACTGAGATTAACAGTACACATATATCGCCGAGCATTACCTAAAGTGAGCGTCACGATGTGCTCTACGTCAGGTTACGTTGTCGGTGCTTAAAAGCGCTAAGTGTTGGGAAAATGAATGAGAAATTGATCAGAATATGACTCAAATTTTTAGTCTGAAGTCCAGATTGTAAGAAGTCTCAGTTAAAATGTATAGATATATAACAACTTCCCATTTTCAATCATAAACAACGGATTTATCATATCCAAAGGCTTGGTCAGAGGAATTCTAAGCTAAATTTCTTCAAAACGGCTACACTCTTTTTTCTATAAATTATTTTTTTATCTTTAGCATGTATCACTAGATGATAAAAGAAACATTTTATCAAAATTCTATTATGCCAACTACTTCGAAAATGAATGTTTTTAAACTTTTCATACAATTTTTACTGTCAAAAATGGGATGAAATAAATGTCCTTCTCCAGCATGGTTACCATGGCAACAAAATTATTTTTTTTTCTAAAATGATAAATTTACTTCATTTGCTACGTGAATGGATAAAAATTTACTTCGTACTGCATTATGTTGATTTTTAAAATAAAGTCCAAAGTTGGGACATTGTTTTAGAAAAAAATGTGCAGAGTTACCTCCCTTTTTTGTCGGGGTATAGGGGACAAACGGCTACACTCTTTTTTTCATGAAATATTGCAATCGATGAAGGAAGGGATATTCTTTTATATGTAGACAATTATTTTCAATTTCTATTATTCCCTGAAAATGCGGTTCACACTCATACCAATCACCATGAAACTTTTTACATTTAATGCTTCACCCTTTATTCAGCATCCTTGAAAACCCAGGCTGGATTGCGTTTTACTCTTATCTCAATGGAGCCTGGGTTTCTGAGGATGAGCTAAGATCAGAATAAAAAAGAAAATGCAAAAAAAAAAAAAATGTTGGAATTAACATTTAGCACTCTACAGCTGAGCATGAAGCCTTGATGATCGTTGCCGAGTATAAGTATACCATTAGAATATTATTAGTTGTCGACAAAAAATATAATTTTGAGCAGAAGTAGGCAGTTATGAGTCGAATACCTTAAAAATGCCATAAGATAAAATTCCTGAATCAAAACATCTTTAAATCTTGATGTTCATTTATATATGATAATGTAAACTTTTACATCTATTTTGTAGAAATTATTTGGACATGAAATGTCAGAATTCAGAATAACAATAGAAGGAGTGTGGTCCGATGGCAACTGGGAGATCCTGGATGACCGGCCATTACCTATAACACCAACTAAAGTCAAAGTCAAAGGTAAACAACACGTAGATATAACCTTTGAATGACTTAAAGAATATTTTCTTATTTTCTGACTTTAAAGGTTATTTTCTTTTACCAGTATCTGTCTGTCTGTCCTTCTGTCAGTCTTGAAGGTCAAATTCTCTGTGTACTATTATCTTATTTGTTGAACCTTTGTTACCTTTACAAAGGAGGCTGTGAGGTAGAGTCCCTGCTTAGATTTGGCACATCCTGATATTGCATGAACTATCGCTTCTTGAGAGCTTCCATAATCACTACAGTAACCTCAAAACTTACGTGCATTATACCGTATAACCAGAAATTTTCGCGAGTATCAAATTTCGCGAATTCATGGTGAAAAAGGGTGTCTTTATTTTCGCGAGTACATTTTTTCGCGATTCCTAAGTAAGAACCAAATATATACATATGATGGTACTGTTTTGTACCTTTGATTATTTATGTATTAGTTATTTCTATCATGAGAACACACTCAATTCACTTCTCTTTAGGTCTAATCAGGAAAAATGAACTAATATTGGCACATGTACAATATGAACAAATGAAACGGATAGATCAACCTTGTCAAACACAATTTTTTGCGAGAATAATTTTTCGCGATTCCAAATCAATCGCAAATATAGCGAAAATTAGTATCTCGCGAAAATTTCTGGTTATACGGTATGCTGTCTGTAATGTTACACATAGGGATCTCTTTCTGCCGCTATGCTATCATCCGTCAGTCTGTCTATCTGCTCATCTATCAGGTGGGACAGTTGGTTCCATGTGGATAAAGTTTTCATGGGACCAAATCATTTCTGTCCAACTGGTAATAAACAGAGAGAGAGAGAGAAATTTACCTTGAATTGCCCTCTCAAAATACTTTTAAATGTTTAATTTATCAACAAATGTGATTCCCTCAAATTTTATCAAAGCAATATTCATAATTAAGTGATAAAGTGAAATGAATATATACAAGAAGCTCCACAATCCTGTCTGGCTCGGAATGATGCCCATTGGACCAATAAAAAATACAATGAGGGTTAAGGTCACCTCCAAGGTCAAACTCTTCAATCTCAAACATGAGTAGAGCAACTTGCCTATTTTTGAACGGTCTGCTATTTTTTTACTTTAAAAATGAAAATAACTATGTAATTGTTCCAGAAATGTATGAAACAGTGTTTATCTAGTCCTATCATCCTGCATTGTAGATTAGTGTAACAAAGATTGTATCTTTATACATGTATATTAATTTCTTTCCAGCTAAAGTGAAAAAAGATGAATTGGAAGAGGAAGATGAAGATGTGCAAGAGGAGATCATGGATGATGAAGAAGATGATGAAGATGATACTTGAAGAATTTCTTCATTAAAGTTCTTATCTTAAATTCCAGATCTTGTTTCTATTCTTTTCCAGCTGTTTTTTTTTACACCACAGTCATTTGACCTAGGGGGCATATAGCTATTGGTTCGTCCATCTCTTTCTGTCATTCTGTCCCGCTTTCAATAAAAGGGTATAAAATTTTAAGTGGAGATGATAGGACTGTCATATTTTGCATATGTATGAATCTTGAGAAGAGGCATCTTTGGTACCAAATTTTTGACCTTGTCCTTTACCTATGACCTACTTTTTTCATTTTTAGCTCACCTGAGCCATAGGCTCAAGTGAGCTATTGTCATAGTGTTGCGTCCGTCGTCCGTCGTCGTCGTCGTCGTCGTCCGTCGTCCGTCGTCGTCGTAAACTTTTCACATTTTAAACTTCTTCTCCAGAACGGCTGAAGGGATTTTGATGAAACTTGGTAGGTATGAAGTACTTATGGTCCCCTACAAGTGTTGTTGTTTTTCGTCCGGATCTGTCAACAGGTGGCGCCACCACAGCCAAAAGTAGGTCACGGGGGGTACCCTCCTTTGACAAACTTCTTCTTCAGAACCGAAGCATGTATCGACAAACCGAAAGCATCAGGATGATCTAGAGAGATGTCTTAAGAAGTGTTGTTATTTTTGGTTCCACTTCGAAGTCAAATTTTTGACGCGTTTTTGACGTCTTTTCGGACTTTGTCAGAAATGCACATTTTTGCACTATTTCTTTAAATAACTCAATAAGTGTATGATTTTACACACTCATTTACTACATATTTATCATATTTAACTTACTTAATGCTTTGATATGTATTTTATGCTTAAAATTTATTTTTTTGATTTTTTATGAATTTTTTTCTTATGTAAAAAGGAAGGGGGGGGGTTGATTTTCATACATTTTCTGCTTCTTTTCTATAACCACTCTTCAGATTGTCATGACAATTTGTAGGTATGAGGTACTCATGCATGGTACCCTACAAGTGAAAGAATTTTGTCAAGATATCCACTTTTGGATTTTTAAGGAATATTTTTTAAGATTGTACATAGGTATAATGTATGTTTTCCATGCCCAATGGACCCATGGGGAGTAGCTTCAAACCCCGGCGGGACCCCAACAATTTTTTTTTTCCCTTTTTCAGTTTTTTTTTCTCTTTTTATTTTTATATTTATCGCTAGAAATGAAACTGTGAAAGAATTTTGTCAAAATATCAACTTTTGGATTTTTAATGATTTTTTAAATAAGACAAGCTATAGCTAGTTTGGCTTTGTGTACTTATTTTCATACTTCGAATTAACTTGGCCACATACGCTATCAAATATACTCTGAATTTATTTTTAAGATGTTGACTTTTTGTGTCGCCTGCAAAGCACAACGACGCTTAGGGATCACTTTGTCCGTTGTTCGTCTGTCCGTCCCTCCGTCTGTCCGTCTGTCTGTCACACTTGGGTGTCACACCCCATAACTTTTGATTGGTAAGTGATAGGGCTTTGATATTTCACATGTGTATTCCTTGTGACAAGACCTTTATACACATATCATTATTTTTGACCTTGTGACCTTGACCTAGATATTTGACCTACTTTTCTAAAAATCTAATATTGGCTATATCTCTTGATTGATTAGTGATAGGGCTTTGATATTTCACATGTGTATTCCTTGTGGTTAGACCTTTCTACACATATAATGTTTGACCTTGTGACCTTGATCTAGATATTTGACCTACTTTTCTAAAAATCTAATATTGGCTATATCTCTTGATTGGCAAGTGATAGGGCTTTGATATTTCACATGTGTAATCTTTGTGACAAGACCTTTCTACGCAAACCATATTTTTTTAACCTCGTGACCTTGACCTAGATATTTGACCTACTTTTCAAAAAATCTAAGATTGGCTATATCTTTTGATTGGTAAGTGATAGGGCTTTGATATTTCACATGTGTATTTCTTGTGACAAGCCCTTTTTTCACATACTATATTTTTTAACCTTATGACCTTGACCTAGATATTTGACCTACTTTTTAAAAAAAACCAAGATTGGCTATATCTATTGATTGGCAAGTGATAGGGCTTTGATATTTCTCTTGTGTATTCCTTTTGACAATACCTTTCTACACATACCATAATTTTGACCTCATGACCTTGACCTAGATATTTGACCTACTTTTCAAAAAAATTAAGATTTGCGATATCTTTTGATTGGTAAGTGATAGAGCTTTGATATTTCATATGTGTATTCCTTCTTGTGACAAGGCCTTTCTACACATATCATAACTTTTGACCTCATGACCTTGACCTAGATATTTGACCTACTTTTCAAAAAATCTTAGATTGGCTATTTCTTTTGATTGCTGAGTGATAGGCTTTGATATTTCACATGTGCATTCCATGTGACAAGACCTTTCTTCACATACCATCATTTTTTACCTCGTGCACTTGCCCTATATATTTGACCTACTTTTCAACAAATCTATGATTTGTTATATCTTTTGAGTGGTAAGTGATAGGGCTTTGATATTTCACATTTGTATTCCTTATGAAAAGACCTTTCTAAACATTCCATAATTTTTAGCTCGACTGCACTTTAGTGCAAAAGAGCTATTGCAATACCCCCGGCGTCGGCGTCCGCGTCGGCGTCGGCGTCCGCGTTGGCGTCGGCGTCGTCCGAACTAGATGATAAGGTAAATGTTAAGATTACACATTTACCTTTCCCATATTCATATTCTGTTGGTTTTTTTTGTTGCAAATGTTTAATTATACATCATTTAATATATCCAGATGAGGATATAGCCCCTGGGGTTGGGATTTTTAAAATTATTTCAAATGATAAGGCAAATGTTGAGATGATAAGGTAAATGTTAAGATAGCAATAAAGTCTTTAAAAGCCAATATTGAGCAAAGTATAAGTGCTACATGTACCAAACTTACATATTTGATGTATCTTAGATCAAACTTTCAAAAAATGACCTTGACCTACTTTTTTCCGCTTGAATGATTTTGCCTTTAAAAGCCAATATTGAGCAAAGTATAAGTGCTACATGTACCAAACTTACATATTTGATGTATCTTTGATCAAACTTTCAAAAAATGACCTTGACCTACTTTTTTCCGCTTGAATGATTTTACCTTTAAAAGCCAATATTGAGCAAAGTATATGTGCTACATGTACCAAACTTACATATTTGATGTATCTTTGATCAAACTTTCAAAAAATGACCTTGACCTATTTTTTTCCGCTTGAATGATTTTGCCTTTAAAAGCCAATATTGAGCAAAGTATAAGTGCTACATGTACCAAACTTACATATTTGATGTATCTTTGATCAAACTTTCAAAAAATGACCTTGACCTACTTTTTTTCGCTTGAATGATTTTGCCTTTAAAAGCCAATATTGAGCAAAGTATAAGTGCTACATGTACCAAACTTGCATATTGGATGTATCTTTGATCAAACTTTCATAAAATGACCTTGACCTACCTTTTTCCGCTTGAATGATTTTACCTTTAAAAGCCAATATTGAGAAAAGTATAAGTGCTACATGCACCAGACTTGCATATTGGATGCATGTTGGGTTAGACTATTGAAATATGACCTTGACCTACTTTTTCCGCTTCAGTGATTTTGCTTTAAATTGGCAATATTGAGCTAACTATAAGTGCTACATGCACCAGACTTGCATATTGGATGCATCTTGGGTTTGACTATTGAAATCTGACCTTGACCTACTTTTTCTGCTTCAGTGATTTATGATGTGATATATGTTGTTGCCTGAGAAAGGGAGTTTAAATAAATTGGCTGTCATGAGAGATATTATGCTATGCAGTCGAGCATTAGGTGACTCTGGCAACTATTTTTAACCTAGTGACCTTGCCCTTGATATTTGACCTAATTTCAATAAAAAAAAAATCCGCTACGCAGGCGACACAAGCATTCCTTGGATTGCTTTTTTTTCATACATGCATATTTCAGAACAATTTCCCTATTTAATGATGATTTTCTCTGTCTTATTTCTGTATCTATGGTAAACATAGTCGCCATATATCTTCTGTTACAGATTTGATTGGCTCAATACCTCCTTGCCCCTTTAGTAGGGGTAACTACAGGAAATAAAAAGGTGCACACTAAAAATTTTGACTGACTTTAAATGCCTGGAAGTCTGTAAAATTTGTCTTTTTTGATTGCGAAACTTTGGCACGCATAAAATGTAAAGAAAAAAGGGGGGGGGTCATGCATGTCCTTTTTTTCGCAAATTTCACTTTTTTTACAGGAACTCTGCGTCCTCATCGAAAATGTTCCGAATTTTGCATATTTTCAAACCTATCTGTAGATTGCATAAAAGACAAGATCAAGTTCGAAGTTAAATTTATCATGACTATTGATTCAATATGCTAAAAATACATTTCCAAGCGCCGCATTTCAGCATATTTACCGAAAATAATTTGTCCAAGTGGCTTCACTGGGTCATGAGGTTTGATACACCGTACACTGCTGTTTGGAAAATAAATTGGCTCAATTTCTGCACAACTCACTTGAATTAATATTGTCCGCTAACAACTTGTCTGTGTTAATTGGATTAACACGATTTTGACTACGTTACATGTATTAAGATGAAATCAATACTATTCAAAAGCTCTCATTCATAGATTTCTGTATAATTTAATATGAATAAAGGCAAAACCGAAAAGTCTTTGTTTTTTATGCTTCCAGAATCAAAGATACGGGGGCATATAGTTTTTGGCCTGTCCGTCTGTCTGTTTGTCCGAAAAACTTTACATTGGGCATAACTTTTGAATGGAAGGTGGTAGAGCTTTCATATTTCACATGTTTATTCCTTGTGACAATACCTTTCCATTGATACCAAAATTTTTGACCTCGTGACCTTGACCTTGACCTTTGACCTACTTTTCAAAAACTTTAACATTGGGCATAACTTTTGAATGGTTAGTGATAGGGCTTTCATATTGTACATGTGTATTCTTTGTGACAAGATCTTTCCATTGATACCAACATTGCTCTGACCATGACCTCTCACATACTTAACAGAAAATGGTGTTTATACCAACAAAGATGCTACCGCGGGGCATTCGTGTTTCACAAACACAGGCTTTATTATTTTCTGGCATACTAGCTATTAATAATGAAAGGTTTGGTGTTCAATTTTAAATAAACTTAATTTATGAAATCATTTCATTGTTTTAATCTGTTTCTGTTGCACATTAATGTGGAATTTTACAAAATGATTTTATTTTTGATGTTGCATAATCGAACTATACTAGCTGGGCATATGACTTTGGATCGCATAATCCATCTTTTCAAATCAGTAAAAAAGTTGTTGTTTTGAAATGTGACTATTTTCTCTTGTTTGTACTTTTAAAGGTTGTCTGAAAAAAAAAAAACTTGTCTGCATCCAGCAAAAATCTTTTTAGAAAGGTTGTGGGCTAAAATCCTGGTACTGGCACTATCAGTATTCAATGTCAGTATGTCAATTAGAGCGTGCATGGGTATCAGGTGAGCGTTGTGCCCCCTGGGGCTCTTGTTTAGAAAAAATACTACAAAATTCATATAAAATCTATTTCTTTTTGAAACGCCTTTAAATTTTGTATAGTTCAAGTGATATGTATGCTCTGTTATATATATTTCAGGTTTTTAGAAATTTTTCACGTTTTGGAGATATCTCACTGAAAGGAAGGGTTAAAACTAGGCTATATCTCTTGAACCGTAAGTGGTAGGGGTTTAATATTTTACATGTAGTTTACTTATGACAAAATCATTCATCTTAGACCATGACCTTTAACAATGTGACCTTGAACTTGAAATTTGACTTACTTTTCTGTAACTTTAATCTTGGTCATATCTTTCTAATTGTAAGTAATTGGGCCTTTATATTTCATATACATTCCTTTTGGAATAACATTGCCATGAATATCAAAAGTTTGACCTTGTGACTCTGACTTATGATTTTGACCTTCCGTTAGGATGGTTCATGTTCACTTTAAACTTCTCTTGAACAATTCAAGAGAATTTCACCAAACTTCTTAACTCTAAAGGCATGCATTGAAGCTCCTTTTTCCAATCTTTATCTGATTTTATGCCTTCATAATCGGAGATCCGGGGTTGTATAGTTTTCTCCTGTTAGTTTGTATCTCTGTTTGTCTGCAGGTACTATTTCCTTGGCCATAACATTTGAATTGTTATTGATATGGTTTTCTATTTCACTTGTGAATACTTTCTATTGGCACCAATAATATTGATCTTGACCTTGGATTTGACTTGACTTTGGTTATGATTCTTGAATTATATTATCAGTTGGGATGTAACAATATATCAATATACATGTATTGCGATATTTAATAACTTTATATCGTATTGCAATACCAAATGTGTATCGCAATATATCGTAACCAAATAGATTATAGGAATTTAAAATCATTAAATCACTCGGGTGAATTCAAAATAAGCGACCAATGGTCCACATTGCTCACAATTGAAATGAATTATGACAAAAGCAATCAAAAGGATTCAATGACTCGTGTTTGTTTCTTTCAATCAATTTACATTGACAAAGTGAAATTCAAGAAGAAAATGTTAACAGTATGGACAAACACACAAAGATGCACCTTATTTTACATCAAAAAAGAAAGAAACAATATAATGTAATACAGCTAATAAAATATCGCAATATACTGCGATTCACTTTTACGTATCGTTTCACCCCTAATTATCAGTGGCATTGAAGCCATTATGCCAAATATGCCTGGGTGTACACATTATTAGCTCACCTCGATGAAGTTGTGTGAGCTTATGCTATATCCCTGTGCGTCCGCATCCAGTTAAGAAGTTTTTGGTAGCTCAAGATTTGACCAAGTACTTATTATAAAGATACTAACTTTGCACAATTGATTCATCTTGAGATTCTGAGGTGAACCCATGCATCGGATGCTGCATTTGACCTTTATTTTCCACTTGAGTGACGCAGTTAATAAGTTTGGGGTAGCTCAGTATGATCTGACAAAGTAATTCATTTTGGGATGCTGAGATTGACCCATGCATTGGATGCAGCATCTGACCTACTTTTTCTGCTTGAGTAATTTTGCTTTTAGAAGCCAATATTGAGCAAATTATATATAAGTGCTACATGTACCAAACGTGCATATTGGATGTATCTTTAATCAAACTTTCATAAAATAACCTTGACCTACTTTTTTCCACTGGAGTGAATTTGCCGTTTAAAGCCAATAATGAGATAAGTACAAGTGCTATGTGTACCAAACTTGGATATTGGATGTGCATTTTGTATCTTTGATCAAACTTTCATAAATGACCTTGACCTACTATATTCTGTTTGAGTGATTTTGCTTTTAAGCCAATATTGAGCAAAGTATTAGCATTTCATGTATCAAACTTGCATATCTTTGTATCAAACTTGTATCTTTGATCAAACTTTCATAAAATGACCTTGTCCTACTTTTCCCGCTTGTGTGATTTTTCTTTTAAAGCCAATATGCATGTACTTAGAAATACGTTTAAATTGAATTTTGCTGTCTCGAGTTGAGCTTCGTAAATCTCTGATTACCCATGTTTTTGAAATTCTGCTTATCTTGTCATGTCACATGTTTTTATTGTTTTGGTAATTATATGTATGTTTTGTCTCTATACCAATATTTGGTTTATGAGAAATAAATGAATCTTGAATCTTGAAAATAAGGTTAACTATCACCTGAAGATGGAGAGAGAGAGAGAGAGAGAGAGAGAGAGAGAATATCACGTGGTGGACCTAGAGCCCCTTTTCCTTTTTGCGATTAAATAATTTAGAAAGAAAAACATGAAGTAGATTTTCTTTGTCGATATCTAACAAAATTTTCCTGGTTCGCTACTGCTTGCCAGTTTACAACAATTTGAAAATCAATTTCAGATAATGCGCAGCTCCCCCCCCCCCCCCCCCCGACTACATGTATATATGTAGCAGAACTCCCTCGAACTCACACCCACCTACCTTGTCAGTATATTGGGAAATATTTACATTACTAGTAGATTCCCCATATTGAACGCCCATTAGGCAACTAGAATTATATTCCAATAACTTGGGTTGCTATTGTGACGTCACGTTCAAGTTTTACATGTACGGAGAATTTACCAAAGTTAAGATGCATTTTACGCTGTTACAGGCAAAATGTGTGATGTTGATGCAATAAAATGACTGATAATTAGAATAAATGTAAATATAAGTAATGACACTGTCTTACTTTTGGTGTTCATCGACATGGGTGTATAATTCTCGTTGGACACGTGCAAGTTTTCCGTGAATCGCGAATTTGCACATGACCAACCAGAATTATACACCCATGAGCACAAAAAGTAAGACAGTCATTTCTTAATTGGACTTATAGAGAAAAGAGATACATGTGTATATTATTCGGACATCTTTGTGCCAAAATTTCGCTGGCTCGAAGTTTAGAATTGAATTGAAAGTCATGAAGCAAGGACCTCGAATAGCTTACACGGCATAAAACTCCCCAGCCTATTTTGTGCGTACACATTTATTGCACTCTGGCTATGCCCCTGATTATGATATGTGATAGGGATTTTATGTTTCACATGTGTGTTCCTTGTGACAAAACCTTTCTACCGGTATCAAGCCTTGTGACCTTGACAGTTGAGTTTGACCTTGTGACGAAACTTTTACATTGGCCAAAACTCTTGAATAGTTAGTTATTACGGTTTCACATTTTAAATGCGTATATATAAGTATATATACTTCTAAAAAAATTAACCTATGCTATGATTTTTTAATGTTACATGTAAGTGATAGACTGTCCCATATTTTACATGTCAATATTTTTTTGACATGATACTTCCATTCAATCCATTGCAGTATGGCCTTCTTTTAAAATTACAGCCCCTACACTCACAACGTTCTTGTTTCACAAACACATTGTATGCATCATATTATGTAGAGCGGAGAGACGTCATGTGCGTTGCAGACGCATGACAAGTTTACAGCCTATTGATTTTCATTAATCTTTGGTTCAAAGGTTACAACTTTGAGGAAAAGGTCGAGGTTACAACTGGCAGTACGAGAATCTTTACACGTCACAGATTACTTCCAATATCAATCAAATTGTGCATGTTCGTTGCCCGCGAAGAGATAATCCCAATTGATTTTCTTAAGTGGGAGCCAAATCACGGGGCCGTAGCCAAGATTTTTTTATTTCCATGAAATCATACTGCAATCAAAATTCCAACACCCCTCTTTTTTCCTCTTATCATTAAGTCAGCTAGAAATGTTCCCCGCGGATTCTATATATATAGTACACAGAGAGAAAGTACATTTCTCTCTGAGTAGTTAATGTAGAATCCACTGGGAATCGTTACAGAGAGGAAATTGGCTACGTCCCCTGTGAGTCAAATGTAAGAATAATAGAGGTAAACGATTATATTTCATATATTCTTCAAACTTTGCATGCGAGTTGCCCATATTGAAATGGCGATGTCCATTCATATTCAAGGTTAAACACCAAGGTCACATTTGACAATAACCATAAAAAGTCATCCTAGATGTCACAAGAGTTTATAAGTCACAATCAGCAATCTCAGAAGTTTGTAGGTACGCCAAAGGTCATAGTGTTGCCTACAGATCTTAAACTATTCTAGCAGTGATAGGACAACGCCCAATGATTTTCATGGTCAGGGGTAAAGGTCAGTGGGTCACAGGTGGAAATCAACTAATAACATTGAGGACACCCTGTGAGCCACTGATGAATTCGATCAGAATTTCCTTGCAACGCAAAGGAACGCTATCACAGGAGCTCGATGCCAACGATCCTCAAGAATATAGAGAGATGTAAAGGGGCGGGTGTCATTGAGGATTGTTGGCATCGAGCTCCTGTGAACGCTATGGCAAGCCAATATTAGAAATTCATTTTCTAATATTTGAAAATCATTTTCTAATATTTGGAAATCATTTTCTAATATTAGAAAATCATTTTCAAATATTAGAAAATGAATTTCTTATATTAGAAAATGAATTTCTAATATTAGAAAATATACTGAATTTCTAATATAAGAAAATGAATTTCAAATATTAAGAAATGAATTTCAAATATAAGAAAATGAATTTCAAATATAAGAAAATTAAATTCAAATATTATAGAAAATGAATTTCTAATAGTAGAAAATGAATTTCTAATAGTAGAAAATGAATTTCTAATAGTAGAAAATAGCAATCCAAAGAATGCTTGTGTCGCCTGCGAAGCGGCCTATTTTTAAAAAGTTAATCAGATATGTAGGTCATGGTCACTTCGTTTAATATTTGAAAAGATACATGTATGGTCAGTCTATTACTTTTAGAAAAGATCAATCATCTAGGTGAAGGTCATTAAGTACACATTTTTGGGAATAAAAGAAAGGACTCATCATAAGAAATACACGTTTTAAATATTAAAGCCATATCACTTATCAATCAAAAGATATAGTAAATACGTAGGTCAAGGTCACTAGGTAAAAAAATATGATATGTGTAGAAAGGTTTAATGACAAGGAATACACATGTGAAATATAAAAGCCCTATCACTAACCAATCAAAAGATAAAGCCAATCTTAATTTTCTGGAAAAGTAGGTCAAATATCTAGGTCAAGGTCACTAGGTCAAAATTGATGGTATGTGTAGAAAGGTTATGTCACAAGAAATACACATGTGAAATATCAAAGCCCTATCACGTACCAATCAAAAGATATAGCCAATCTTAGTTTTTTTTAAAGTAGGTCATATATCTAGGTCAAGGTCACTAGGTCAAAAATTATGGCATGTATAGTAAGGTTTTATCATCAGGAACACACATGAAATACCGAAGCCCTATCGCTTACCAATCAAAAGATATAGCCAATCTTAGTTTTTTTGAAAAGTAGGTCAAATATCTAGGTCAAGGTCACTAGGTCAAAAATTATGGCATGTGTGAGAAGGTCTCATCACAAGGAATGCATTTCTGAAATATCAAAGCTCTATCACTTACCAATCAAGAGATATAGCCAATCTTAGTTTTTTTTTAAAGTAGGTCAAATATCTAGGTCAAGGTCACTAGACCAAAAATCATGGCATGTGTAAGAAGTTCTCATCACAAGGAATACACCTATGAAATATCAAAGCCCTACCACTTACCAATCAAGAGATATAACCAATCTTAATTTTTTTGAAAAGTAGGTCAAATATCTAGGTCAAGGTCACTAGGTCAAAAATTATGGTATGTGTAAGAAGGTATCATCACAAGGAATACACATATGAAATATCAAAGCCCTAACACTTACCAATGAAAAGTTATGGGGTGTGACACCCAAAGTGTGACAGACAGACAGACGGACGGACGGACTGACTGACAGACGGACAGACGGACAACGGACAACGGACAAAGTGATCCCTAAGTGTCGCTATGCTTCGCAGGCGACACAAAAATGAATTTCACCTATTTTTGTCCACATTGGCTTGCCATAGAACGCCATGTACACTTTTTGTTGACGTACAATACTTTTCTCGAAACATAATTTGGAACTCCATCAAGATCTACACACACTTTTACCTAAAAAGAAATCCACACATGTGTTTACACTTCAATCCCTAACCATATAGCATAACTTTCTTGTTTACTTATTTTTCACATACTATCACATGTAATCATCACACCTGAGTCTTTTTATCTCTATACCTGCGCACGTAAGCAGATTTACAGCAAGCAGATTTCTGGACTGAAACTGTGGAAAGATTGAAAATGTAAGTAACTTACAAGTTTTGATTTTTTAAAGGAAGTCAATAATTGAACATACAATGGCAACCACGATGTTATGTTTCTTAAAATCAGGGGCGTTACCAGGACCAACGATGAAGGAACCGTCGAAGACTTGAATCTATCTCAATTTCAAATATTAGCCTTAAAAAACTCTTCAGTTGTCCGTTCATATGTCTGGGAAGATCGGAAAACAAAGAAACACGTAGAAAAAAAACAAAAACAAAAGAGGACTCCAACGAAGCAATAAAAGAGGACTCTGGACAACGAAGCAAAATTTCAGACGGGACGTATTATGACGATGTCCGCCCTTCCGTCTAAATAGTCTTGTAAACCGCTATAGGAACTTCAAATATACCATGTAGATATAAGAGGGACGAAGAACTCAAGTCTTTTCATTTTCAAGGTCAGTGGTTAAAGGCTAAAAGTCATTTTTGGGCGGAAATTTGAGGGGGGGGGGGGGGGGGTTGAATTTTTTTTAATTTTTTTTTCACGAAAAATCTATTGATGGTTAAATTGTTGAGAAACTCTATATATATATAATACTAACATTTTCATTTTTTGGGAAAAGTATGTGTATGATCGAACCTAGAAGCATATAAGAATATAATTTGGGGCAAAATCCATAAATAACAGGAACTTGCCGTTCAGATATAAAGATAAAAAAGTAATGAAAATATTGTTGATACCTGTATTATGCATGTTTCAGTCCTTGAGACATACTGTCACGTCATGTTCCAGCGACAAATTAGACATTTTTATTTTCAAATTGATTTTCGTTTAATTCATTTATAATCCTCTATTTATTCTTAGTTTTCAAAGGAATGTGACAATTCGGACTATACTCTGACACTTTCTTTTAAGTCAAATAAGTCAAAAGTAATTTGTTTGTCTACGTTTTCTTCAAAATGTTTATTTAATCATTTCCTTAAGCAAATTTCTCATTGATGTCATTTTCTTTATAATGCCGCTTGCCTTCATTTACTTTGATATTTGTTACTTTTAATCCTTTAATGACTGCCGGTATACTGTAATCAATCGTGACATACTTGCACGGATAAAATAACTCTTTGCAATATGATTGGTGGACAATTACAAAATATGCAAATATTCGTCAAGGTTATTCAGAATCTGTGCATAAGATACTTTCATCAGGTCGGCTCAAGTGTCTAGATGACTTGACAAATGAAAGTCATATCGTATCAGTGTATTTTCATCCGAAAGATGCATCGAAAAGTCTTTGTACCGATACGTCCTACAACAATCAGAGATCCTCGGAAATTTCCGTAGCTTGAATCGGAAATAAAAACGGAAAAGCCCGGAAATGTGCGATTGATCAACAAGAACAAAAATCGTTCATTCCAATTGTTTCTTACTAGTATTTTACAACATTTAATGTCAGCTAACTGCCGGCAAGCTTTTTGTAAAAGCTAATACTTGTATTGACACTTTCTTTGTTCTTGTATGTGTCGGATTGAGTGAAAGTGAATCGTGTGAGAGAATGAGAGGTCTCGAGAGTTAGTTGACCGCTACGGAGCTGACCGGGCGTGATTTGCAGTTGTTCCGGAATTTCCGACTTCTGAAAATTAACTGTTTTTATGTACTGCGGACTTTCCAAGTACAATCAAAATACTTGCAATTTATTTTACGGAGTGAATATGTGCGTGGATGCAGATTGTATGTTATTTCATATTTCGGACCGTAATAAACAAATTAACTGTCATTGCTAGCATCTTTCATCGTTTCACAATTTTGAACAATCACACACAAAAACTTCGTTGTGACAATACTATTATATTGATGATTTAAACCGGTTTTACCAGTAGTAAACAATATTTTGACTTTTCCATCTATTTATCTCTACACACGAAAGATTCTTTTGCATATAAACTCAGATTCTTGTGCATATAAAATCAAAAAGATACGTCGCAAGTCTTAAAAACTTTTTATGACGACATAAAGACTTCCTAAAGGTAGGGGTATATTTCATGTCGACTGAGGCGCACGAGCGACATGTAGAGACCACTTTATCCGGCGTCCGTATGTCTGGTAGCCTCCCGGCCTACTCAGCTATCGAGGAAGATTACAAGATGTTCTATATATTTTTAAAAGCCTCCATTCAAAGACTCTTCAGTTTGGAAGGCGACAGCAAAGTATCGGCCAATACTTCCATCAAAATAGCTTCAAACATGCGACATGTATACCCGTTTTTGAACAGTTCTTTAAAAGGCCCCTTCACATGTATGCGAATCTATTGGACGTAGTCTTGCGAATTAGGAAAATTTCTCAAACCTTGCGAATTGTGAACGAAAAGGTATCTTAAGGCCCCTTCACATATATGCGAATCTATTAAGCGAAGTCTTGCGAATAAGGAAAATATCTCAAGCCTTGCGAATTGTGAACGAAAATGTCCCTCAAAAATTTGAAATGTAATTAACGAACAGCGAACGCAGAGAAACCATTTATTGCGAATCGTTTACGAAATATTCCGAAAGGGTACGGTTCTACGCTATCGTTCCTTTGATTGGACAAACAAAACACAGCTTTGCGCATTAAAGCGAATACTTCCGGTCGAAGTTGGATGCAGCTTCCCGAAAATGTATTGCCAAAATCCTAGCAAACGTTCAAAGAATATATTGAATGCAGTATAAAACATGTATAATATGGCTTATAAATTGTAATATATAATAGAGTTTATGATATACAATTATTGACTTTTTTTACGTCTACGACCTGGTCAGGTATTGGTTGACCAATGCCTGAACAAGTCTGTATAGTCACGAGTAGACCATTCAATTGTGTTATTGTTGAAACGTGATAAGTAAAATAAAAGGATCAAAGACAAACTCATTTTGAATCGAAACTGTTAAAAAGATCACCAAGAGCCTTCTATATACAGCGCTTATGATCGATAAGTCATAGAAAGAACATTGTGCTTGGTATTGAATTGCATACTACCAAACCGTGGCGATGGGATTCTATGACCCAAATTTCATCAGGCTTATCCGTTGTCCTAACGCGCCAGCTCAAGCACGGTCTGTTTTTTTTTTGTACGTTCAGTTCCACAGGGGGCCATTACCAGATGTTTTTATGCCCCCGGAATCAAAGATTCGGGGGCATATAGTTTTTGGCCTGTCCGTCTGTTTGTCTGTTTATCTGTTTGTCTGTTTGTCTGTCAGTTTGTCCGAAAAACTTTAACATTGGACATAACTTTTGAATTGGAAGTGATAGGGCTTTCATATTTCACATGTGTATTCCTTGTGACAAGACCTTTCCATTGATACCAAAATTTTTGAACTCGTGACCTTGACCTTGACCTTTGACCTACTTTTCAAAAATTTTAACATTGGGCATAACTTTGAATGGGAAGTGATAGGGCTTTCATATTTCAGATGTGTATTCCTTGTGACAAGACCTTTTTATTGATACCAAAATTTTTGACCTCGTGACCTTGACTTTGACCTTTGACCTACTTTTCAAAAACTTTAACATTGGGCATAACTTTTGAATGGGAAGTGATAGGGCTTTCATATTTCACATGTGTATTCCTTGTGACAAGACCTTTCCATTGATACCAAAATTTTTGACCTCATGACCTTGACCTTGACCTTTGACCTACTTTTCAAAAACTTTAACATTGGGCTTAACTTTTGAATGGAAAGTGATAGGGCTTTCATATTTCACATGTGTATTCCTTGTGACAAGACCTTTCTATTGATACCAAAAATTTTGACCTCGTGACCTTGACCTTGACCTTTGACCTACTTTTCAAAAACTTTAACATTGGGCATAACTTTTGAATGAGAAGTGATAGGGCTTTCATATTTCACATGTGTATTCCTTGTGACAGGACCTTTCCATTGATACCAAAATTTTTGACCTCGTGACCTTGACCTTTGGCCTACTTTTCAAAAACTTTAACATTGGGCATAACTTTTGAATGGGAAGTGATAGGGCTTTCATATTTCACATGTGTATTCCTTGTGACAAGACTTTTCCATTGATACCAAAATTTTTGACCTCGTGACCTTGACCTTGACCTTTGACCTACTTTTCAAAAACTTTAACATTGGGCATAACTTTTGAATGGAAAGTGATAGGGCTTTCATATTTCACATGTGTATTTCTTGTGACAAGACCTTTCCATTGATACCAAAATTTTTGACCTCGTGACCTTGACTTTGACCTTTGACCTACTTTTCAAAAACTTTAACATTGGGCATAACTTTTGAATGAGAAGTGATAGGGCTTTCATATTTCAGATGTGTATTCCTTGTGACAAGACCTTTCCATTGATACCAAAATATTTGACCTCGTGACCTTGACCTTTGACCTACTTTTCAAAAACTTTAACATTGGGCATAACTTTTGAATGGGAAGTGATAGGGCTTTCATATTTCACATGTGTATTCCTTGTGACAAGACCTTTCCAATGATACCAAAATTTTTGACCTCGTGACCTTGACCTTGACCTTTGACCTACTTTTAAAAAACTTTAACATTGGGCATAACTTTTGAATGGTAAGTGATAGGGCTTTCATATTTCACATGTGTATTCCTTGTGACAAGACCTTTCCATTGATACCAAAATTTATGACCTCGTGACCTTGACCTTTGACCTTTTAACCCAGTGACCTCACATACATGTACTTAACAGAAAATAGTGTTCATACTAACAAATATGACACCGGGGGCATTCGTGTTTCACAAACACAGGCTTTATTTTTATTTCAATGGAATCATACTGCAATAAAATCCCCCTCCCTTTCCCCTCTTTACAAATTAGCTGCAACAATTTCCCGCGATTTTTTTTTCTATATTTAATATATATGAATCGTAGAATCCACAGGAAATTGTTATAGCTGATTAAATGGAAGGGAGGGGGCAGGAATTTTGATTGCAATATGATTAATACATGGAGATAAAAAAATCTGGCAAAGGTCTTTTTATTTCAACAAGGCCCCTGCGTGTTATTGTCTTTTTATACATAATAATTGTGCGTTCTTTGAGACCGCAGGGTAACAGTTGTGCTCACGTAATCCGAATTTGTTACTAACATGACAGAAGGCTATTCTTGATCAGCACTGGTTGCCCATTGTTTCGTTCAGTGTTTTCTTGTTGTCTTTGGTGTTTTGTTTTTCTTGCCCGTTTGGTGTCTCTTGTTGTGCTTGTTCACCCTAAATTACATTTGGGTGATGTTGGTGATTTGTTGTGGGTGTTGCAACCGAGTCCTAGTATTGGAGATCCCCTTCTTTCTCACAATGAAAAGACTTTTGTTTAAATAAAAAGATCGAAGTATGTCAGAGAGCAACTTTCTGCACGTATTTTTATTTCAAAATCACCAGACTTACATGTTTCAATTACGAATTTTCATTAGAGGTACCTCAAGATTAAATGATTCAAAGATGCCAAATTAAACATCAAAGAAGTACCTAACAGTTATTCAGTCTCAAATCGAGAAGGTAATGCCAAATCGTGAAAATTCCCATTGAAACGGTTGCGAACCCTGGAATGAACGACATTCCGAAGTGACACCAGGTGCCCGGGGAGAGTCAGCGTCTCCTGATTGCATGCAACACCCGTCGCAACAACTCCATGGAAACCTGTCAAATTCGGTGATTGTCTCAATGTACATTTGATGTACATATCAGGTAAGTATGTCTTGTTTTGGTGATGATGACAGCCATTCAATCACAATGCAGAATGTCACTGATCATTCTGGAAAGGGGGATCTAATATGCTTTTATTATATCAGCGTAGCGACCGAAGAACTTCCTCGGTGATGATTTCAGCCGTTGTGTAATATAATTTCATTGTGCCCTTTGCAACTTAAAAATGTTTCATTTTTTTATCAAAAGTGCACGAGTATAACTCCAAATTTTGCGTATGGTCTATGGTAAATACATGTAAATGAATTGATATTGTGACAATCCATACACGATTATAGGTTTGATGCAAGAGTGTTAACCTCCTACATTTTGATGATAGAATTAATAGAATGGTTTTGTACATAAAAAAAAACCTGGAGCACATAATAATCTATGTAAATAGGAGATGACCCTCCAAAGTCGGCGCCGATTAATGTACGGAAATCTAAAAGTGTTACTGGCGTACAGACTTGCGGACGGATAAACAATCCAGATTACAAAATCGTAGAGCTACTCCAGAGATTTCCCAGGATTGCGATTAGCCTTGCTTCGTTTGGATTCGAACGTTGTATGTACATGTCGTAATGGTTCATTCTGAAGGCTCGTGCTTCTTATTAATCAATCGTTATAATTCGCAACAGTTCGTCATAAAATTGGTTTTGAATTCGCTACGAAACGCAGACATCAATTTAGGTCGTAATAATTTATATAAGCTAGCTTGATTCTTCCAGACAGATTTTCAAATTTAGAATTGTAAATTGGTGAAAAACAGAAGTTCTCTTTCCAAACTTGCATATAAAATTAGGCTCTATTATGATACATGCACCTGCATATTTATATTAATAGTGAATACATTATATTGATAACATATTTAAGCCTTTAAGGAAGCCCCTCTTTCATTTAACATGCATTCTTTTGATATTTTCAAATAGGAACTTCATCTTTTGATAGAAAACTATGGCAAGCAAAGCGAGCCAAAATTTTTGTAATATGAATTGAAAACTGTGGCGAGCGAAGCGAGCCGGAAAATTCTCAGGATTTTTTAGCGAAATTTTATGGTAATTCTTCAAATTCAGATTACTTGTAAGAGCAAGATAATATTTGTCTGTCACACCATAAGCAAATTTATTTTATTCATCAAAATTCAGAGCAAAATTATTTTTTTCGAAAAAAAAAAAAAAAAACCCCAAGCCCCCCCCCCCCCCCCAGAATATCAAATGGACCGTGCCTTAGCATATCAACATTTTATATCGTTATTGATTTCGTATGGATTCGATAGTAAGCGTTCAAATTCGTTGCCATTAGTTTTATTCGTCGACAAATTTTGAATATGTTTAAAAATTTGTGACGAATAAAAATTACGCTCATCATTCGTAACAATTCGTTTCAATGCGTTAACCATTCGGTACGCCTTCGCTTTGTGTTCGTTAATCATCACAAGCAATTGTACTGTGACCTCTTAATTTGCATATTTTAAACCGTAATTTGCATCTCAGTTTATTGAGGACGCAAAGAAGACGCATCATTGCGAAGTTTTTCGAACAAGTACGAGACGTAGCAAATGTCTGCGTTTCGTAGCGAATTCAAAACCAATTTTATGACGAATAGTTGCGAATTATAACGATTGATTAAAATGAAGCACGAACGCTTTGAACGAACCATTACGACATGTAACTACAACGTTCGAATCCAAACGAAGTAAGACGAATTGTAATCTTGGGAAATCTCTGGAATTGCTCTAGCAATCTGGATTGTTTATCCGTCCGCAGGTCTGTACGCCAGAAGCGCTTTTAGATTTTCGTATATTCTTGTCACCTTTATGGACAGCCGACTTTGGAGGGTCATCTGCTATTTACAAAGATACTATTGTAATTGTGTGCTTCGGGGTTTTTTTGTGCACAAACATTCTTTTAATTTATCCGAATACAAGGAGGAGTACTTTAAAACTATTGTTCTTTATTATCATCAAACACACTTGCACCAAACCTATAATCATGTATGAATTTTCCACAATTCATTTTATTCAATTACCGTGGTCCGTACGCAGAATTTAGAGCTACTTATGAATGCGCTTTTCATAAAAATAAACTATGAGAAATTTTGAAGTTGCAAAGGGCACACTATCTTTATATCGTTTAAGCCTGAGATACCTCTGATGAAAATTCGTAGTTGAAACATGTAAGTCTGGTGATTTTGAAAAAAAATACGTGCAGAAAGTTGCTCTCTGACATACTTCGATCTTTTTATATAAAAAAGTCTATTCATTGTGAGAACGAATGGGATCTCCAACAGGCCTCGGTAGCAATCAACACAACAAATCACCAAATCACCTAAATGTAATTTAGGTTGGGCAAGCACAACGAGAGACACCAAAGGGTAAAGAAAGACTATAAATAGACACCAAAGACAACATGAAAACACTGAACACAAAAGACTGCACATAAAACAACGAAACAATGGGAAACCGGTGCTGAATAAGGACAGCCTTCTGCCATGTTAGTAGCAAATGGAGTATAATCCGGATTACGTGAGCACAACCTTCCCACTTGTCCCGTTACCCTGCGGTCTCAAAGAACGTACAATAATTATGTGATAAAGAATATCCTGACGACAATCTCAACAGCACTCACAAAAAAGCACCAAATTGAGCATCGACGGGCCCCTAGCAAGCTAGAGGTGGGACCAGGTGCCCGGGAGGAGTAAGCATCCCCTGTTTGGCTAGCCATGTATAAGAAGAAAATAACACACAGGCGCCTAATTGAAATAAAAAGGAACTGAATAAAGGGAGCCTTTGCCAGATTTTTTTTTTGAATTTCCATGTAATTATATTGCAATCCCAAATTCCAGTCCCCCTCCCCCCTAGCCCTTTAATCAGTCACAACAATTTCCTGCGGATTCTATATATACTACACAGAGAAAAAAAGAGTCCGCGTGAAATTATCGTAGCTAATAATCGTAGCTTATATGGAAAGAGGGGAAGGGGATGGAATATTATTGCAGAATGATTCCATTGAAATAAAAAAAAAATCTGGTAACGGCCCCCTGTTGAACTGAACGCACATTAAACAGACCATGTTTGAGAACCCTCTGTTAGGACAAAGGATAAGACTGATGAAATTTGGACACAATCCGTCCTAGAATCCCATCGCCAAGGTTTGGTAGTATGCAGTCATGCTGGTGTAAAATCAGAGATGGATTAAGTTCGAAGTATAATGTTCCGATAATATGCTTTGTATATAGAAGGCACTATTTTCTTTTTAACAGTTTCGAATCAAAATTTGTCTGCCTTTGATCCTTTGATTTTATTGATCACGTTTAACAATTGCACAATTTAATGGAAAGAATGTATGATCGTATTAAAGGCCCCTTCACATAGACGAAAGCTCTCCGACGTCAACTTGTGCGAACTGGCGAATAAGAATTTAACAAAATTCGTTTACGTTCACATATCAACGTTTTACATCGTTGTTGATTTCATATGGATTCGATTGTTCGTTGCTTTCAGTTTTATTCGTCGACAAATTGAAACCCAATTCTGTGACAAATAGTCGCGAATTATAACGATTATATAAAAGCAAGCACGGAGGCTTTAAATGAACCATTACGACATGTAACTGCAACGTTCGAATCGAAACGAAGCGCGACGAATCGCAATATTGAAAAATCTCTGGAATAGCTCTACAGTTTTACAATCAGGATTGTCCATCCGTCCGCAAATCTTTACGCCAGTAACGCTTTTAGATTTTTATAATACATTTTTGCCATCATTATTGACAACACATAAATCGGCACCGACATTGGAGAGTCATTGTATTCTCCGGGTTTTTCTATCAATTAATCCGAATACACAGAGGAATTAATGCCTTGTCCTTTCTCTTGGACAATATTTATGTTAGATTTGGTGAAGATCTATACAAGCAGGTTGTAGGAATTCCTATGGGTACTAACTGTGCGCCTCTTGTTGCAGATTTATTTTTATACACTTATGAGAAAGAATTTATCCAAAATCTTCAAAAGCAAAGAAAATTTGATGAGCTGAAATGTTTCAATAATACTTCTAGGTATCTGGATGATATTCTAACCATTGACAATCCTGCGTTTGAATTATATAAGAATGAAATTTATCCACAAGAATTAACCCTTAACAAGGCAAACCTTTCAAATACAGAAACACCCTTTTTGGACCTAAATATCAAAATTGTAAACGGAAAGATTCATACAAGTGTATATGACAAAAGGGATGATTTTGGATTCAACATAGTAAATTTCCCTTGGCTTGACGGTGATGTTCCAAGATTACCGTCATACGGCATTTACATATCACAGCTCATCCGGTACGCTAGAGCATGTACTGATATTTTGGATTTTCGCAGTGGAGATTTACAAATTACCAAAAAACTTTTAGGTCAAGGTACTGGTTGAGACTTTCTGGGGGTTTTGCAAGGGTTGCAGTCGGCTTCTTTTGAGGTTCGGATCTGTGCGTGCAGCGGGGTGCATTGCTGTGGGTATTGCACAACCTGTCTTTTGTGGTGATGTGGTAGGCGGGGTAAAAAGGATCAAAGGTGGGCGGCGTGGCCATCGGGGGTGCGTCAGAATCATCAAACGCCTTTTATACCGTGGATATGGTCCTGGTGTCACCAGATGGACACTAGGCTTGGTACTTGACCAATCTACAGTCTTGTACAAGCGCATCCTTGAGACTTGCGCTCTGACTGACTGTGACGACGGGACTCCATGACGGGCCCTGTCCAAACCTCTTTAGAGAAGACAGGGCCCCGACCACCTGTCCTCTCTGAGTGTCAGTCGGACTCCTCGGGTGATTGCATACATGGGCTCGCTGCGGCCGGCAGAGCACGGACTGTATTACGCATGCCCTCTTTTTGTATCCATTTGCATATTCGTCTGTGTCTCTGGGGCCTCTGCGTTTCGCGGTCTTGTTTGTGTGATGTCATCTTACAGTGAGGAGGTTGTTTTACACCACAATTGTACGTTCTTCGAGACCTCTGGGTAATTGGAGAAGTGAGAGGGTTGTGCGCACGTAATCCAGGATAACCACACCATTTGCTACTTGCGTGACAGATGGCCGTCCAAAGTCGGCACCGGTTACCCATTGGTCTCGTCGATTTATGTGTAGTCTTTTGTGTTTGATGTTTAAATGTCGTGTGTCTCTTTTCCGTCTCGTGCTGTACTCGTCTTTTGTGTTTTTGCATCGGGTGTTTTGGTGTTTTACTGTTGATGCTGCAACGAGGTCTTGTTGGAGATCTCCTCCCTTCTTTTTACTTATCATTAAAATGTAGGAGGTTAACACCTTGTATCAAACCTATAACATGTATGGATTTTGACACATTTTATTTTATAAATTTAGTTACAATACACCATACGCAAAATTTGGAGCCACTCATACATTTTTGATAAAAAAAAAACAAAACAAAACAAAACAAAACAAAAACTATGAGAATTTTTTAAGTTGCAAAGGGCACTTGCTTTGGCTTCTTTGAATCATTTAAGATTGAGGTACCTCTGATGAAAATTCCTAACTGAAACATGCATGTCTGGTGATTTTGGAAAAAAAAAAAAGATGTGCCCAGAAGGCTGCTCTCTGACAGATAAATTAAATAATACTTTGATCTTTTTTTCATATAAACAAAATACTGTAAATTGCTTTATTTTCGTCAGTACCAATTTTCGTCAATTTGTTCAAAATGACCATTTCGTCAGTACGTAAATTCGTCATCCAAGGGTCCCTAAAATGTAAATTCGTCTGTTCAAATGCCAACCTAACATTTATAGATAGGCCGTATGCGTTTGTTTACATTGTTTGTTTAACAATTATTGGTAAACAAACAATAAGAGACATGTATATCACATAGCTTGTTGTGAAAACATATCATTTGGTAATTAGATTGTTCAGGTATACAGTTTTCAATGATTTTTCATTTGCCTGTCGAAATAACTCCTAAAATTAAATCTATACTTTAATTGTCAGGAGTATTTATATTCGTCGATACGTAATTTCGTCATGGGAGGCACTGACGAAAATGACGAAAATTTGTACATAACGAATAAAAACCAGTTTACAGTACTTAGTCTACTCATTGTAAAAGAAAGTAGTGGATCTTCAACAGGACTCGGTGACTCACATCACCCTAAAAAAACCACTAAATAACCCAAATGTGAAAACAGTGGACACGCTCAGCAAAAGACAACAAAGAAAGACTATAGGCCTAAGACGACATCTAAACACTGAACACAAAAGACTGCACACAAACCAAAGAAACCATGGAATTTATTGAAATAAGAAAGAAACTAATATACCGTGCTAGTGGGCTCGAGCTCATGTTAAATCACCCAAGAATCCGACCATCTTTCTGTTAGAACAAAGGATCAGATTGATGAAATTTAGACAGAATCCGTCCTAGAATCCTATCGCCACGGTTTGGCGTTGTGCAATACTGCAGATGGGTTCAGTCCCAAGTACAATATTCTTTCGATGACTTATCGATTAGTAGGGTGACCAAGTGTCAATAAGGGCTCTAGTTCTCGACTTTAATTGACACTCAAGGTACATGGTTAGAAATCATCTCAAATTAAAGCTTCAAGATTCCTCTTTAAAATGTAATGTGTCGTAAGAAAAAACTCGGGTACGAAAGTTGTGTTTTAGGGCAAAAACCGTCCAATCAAGTAGAAAAACACTTAAAACAGGAAAAGGCCTACAATTCTGTTGGGAATAAATTTAAAAATTTAGAAAACATTTTGAAGTGTCGTGATGGGAATTATCTTTCAATTTTAGTAACACTCAATTTCAATTTCAGGACAGAAGCAAGTATTTTGGGACAAAAAAATTCATTTTTGGGCAAATTGAAAGAAAAAGTCAGATAAATTTTCTTATATATTTCGCTCCATTGTCCGATATGTAGCAAATTATTTATCAGTCATAATTTTAAAAATAGCCTCCATGCCTGCTCTTCCAATAGGCAGTTACACTTCTTTAATTAACTTTTTGATAATTAACAAATGAAGGATGACAAATATGGATAATGACCATATCCCTATATATAGCACAAAATCGATAATTCAGAAAATCAGAAACCGAAGGCATACAAAATCAGGATAAAACAGAAACCAAAGCAAAAAAAAAAAAAAAAAAAAAACCCTCCACCACATGAAAAGAAGCGAACTCCCGGTATGAGAGTGAGACCAGGTGCCCAGGAAGAGTAAGCATCTCCTGCTTGCATGCAACACCCGCCGCTTCAATTCGGTAGAACTGTCACATCCGGTTACTTCCATTTCGGAAGACGTAGAGTACAATCTTTGGTTGGATGGTTCAAATGGTCTATGACAGAATATCATCCACCATTCTGGAGAGTGGGAAATCATAGTGTATGACGAGTTCCCAATATCGAACGTAGAACTTCCTCAGTGACGACGTTAGTCGGTCACAAACATATCCCTGACTGAGAAGCTTATCTGAAAGACGCCTAGCTCTCAGAAAAAAATCCGTATATTTGATACTTGCTCTGGCATAGCGTATCAACTGAGATATGAAACACGCCATAAGCAGGCGATGAAGGGATGTTGCTACTCAGAAAAGGAAAGTTTGTAATGCTGAAATTGAAGTCGTCACGTTTGTCATAGAGTGAGGTGTTCATGTGACCATCAGTATCGTAGGACAACATTATGTCCAAATAGGATGCTGAATTATTTGTCTCTGTATTTTCTTTGACTTCAAGCTCCGAAGGATAGATACTGGTACAGGTGATCCGCGAAATTTGGATTATTGATGGACAACACATCGTCTATGTATCTGTAAGTGAAGTTGAAGTCAGAAGCTAAGTATCTTTTCCCTTCAGAGACCAAAGATTGAATGAATTCAGCTTCGTACGAGTAAAGGAAAATGTCGGCAAGGAGTGGGGCACAATTGGTCCCCATTGGAATTCCGACAATTTGCTGGAAGACCTTTCCTCCAAACACAACAAAAATGTTGTCGATCAGAAAGTTTAACATCTGAATAATATCAGTTTCAGTGTACTTATTTTCAGAATCGGACTTTTCTTTTACAAAGTAGGTTTTGTCATAGTTAACAACAATAAATTTGTATTTGCGATTACCGTTCTTACTTGTAAACGCATTACTTAAGTTTTGCGAGTCTCTTTTTCAATTTAGAATGTGGAATTGTAGTGCAAAGTGTCGAAAAATCAAAGGCTTTGATCGAATGGACTCTACTAAAATGAGTGGATTTCAGATGTTCCAAAAGTTCCTTTGAATTCTTTAAAATCTATATCTGGTTGATACCACTGCGAGAATATACTGTCGAACAATATTTTTGAAGCCCAGATTTGATTTCAGATAAAACGTTGGTGAGTAAGATCGGTACAGATTTGGTAGAACATTTTGAGGAACCAGCTATGAAACGTTGTTTGTACGGATTCTTATGCATTTTAGGTATGCAGTATAAGTATGGTAAATCTAAATCTAAATTGTTAGTGTCGAAGCCAAAGGAAGCAAGAGCTGATTTGTGGTTAGGTCATTTCTTGTTTTTATTCTGTTTTGCGTCCTTTCGAAATTGAGAAAGCTACCAGTCAGCAAGGAAGAAAAACAAACAAGCATATAAACAAAGTTGCAATTTCATATTGTGTGACTACATGTACATTTTTTTGTATATGAAATCTTGCAGGAACTTAATTCATCTGATTATTATCAGATTTTCATAAAGAAAGGAATGATAGATATTGCAATGTCTTTTATCGTTGCGGAACTTCTACATTTTTACATGAAAAATAAAAATTAAACCATTTCTCTTAAACTTTTGTAGAAAACAAAATTAATTTGCAAAAGATATCATTATTTTAATTTTGTTTTGTTTTATGACTTCGGGCTAAAAACCTACAAGCACGAGGACGCAAAACAGAAAATAACAAAGAAATGGCCTTATCCATTATTTCAGAGGCAGAAAGGTTTGTTGGGGTGTAAGTGGGATTTCCAGGTGTCGAATTTAAACCCAACTCCTTAACTAGACTGTCGAAATAGTACTTTTTGCAAGTATTAACTATCGACACCTCCGAAATCGTACTTTTTGCAAGTATTAACTATCGACACCTCCGATCAAAAACAGGGTGACCAAGTGCCAAAGTGAATGTGTTCTAGTTAGAGAGTTTGATTTACATTCAAGATACATAGATATTTGATATATGAAATCAAAGCCTAATGATTCCTCTTCAATATGTAATATGCCGAAAAGAAAATTGGCAGGTGCAAAAGTAGTGTTTTGGGTCAAAATTCCCTATATTGGCAAGAAAAACCCTGAGAACGGGAAATACGTCTACAATTTTTGGGAAATAATTACAATGAAAATAAAATCATGTAAATGTGATGTGATTGGTAGTATCTTTCTTTTGTATTAACATTCAAAGTCAAAGTCGATACAGAATGCGTATTTTTAGGTCCAAACGTTGACTCTCCTGCAAAATGCGAAGGAAAAAAATGGATGGCACCCATTAGGTTCAGTTCCTTCCTTATGCCTAGCAACTTAACATAAGTGAAATAATTACAATGCCCATTTTTCAACAGACATGTTTTTTTTTAGTCCCCTACCGGCAACGCCGAAGGGGACTCTTAGTTTCCTCTCGGTCTGTCTGTCCGTCTGTCTGTCTGTCCGTCCGTCTGTCCGTCCGTCTGTCCCTCCGTCTGTCCGTCTGTCCGAATATCAGTTTTCCGGACTTTTTTCTGCAACGGATAGAGATATTCAGATGAAATTTGATACACAGCTTGGTCTTGGATAGTTACAGAGCAAGTTCGACTTTCGTCACGCTTGACCCATTTTTCGAGGAGTTATGCCCCTTGATGACTTGGAAAATCCAGTTTTTGTCAGTTTTCCGGACTTTTTTCTGCAACGGATGGAGATATTCAGATGAAATTTGATACACAGCTTGGTCTTGGATAGTTACAGAGCAAGTTTGACTTTCGTCACGCTTGACCCATTTTTCGAGGAGTTATGCACCTTTATGACTTGGAAAATTCAGTTTTTGTCAGTTTTCCGGACTTTTTTCTGCAACGGATGGAGATATTCAGATGAAATTTGATACACAGCTTGGTCTTGGATAGTTACAGAGCAAGTTTGATTTTCATCACGCTTGACCCATTTTTCGAGGAGTTATGCCCCTTGATGACTTGGAAAATTCAGTTTTTGTCAGTTTTCCGGACTTTTTTCTGCAACGGATGGAGATATCCAGATGAAATTTGATACACAGCTTGGTCTTGGATAGTTACAGAGCAAGTTTGACTTTCGTCACGCTTGACCCATTTTTCAAGGAGTTATGCCCCTTGATGACTTGGAAAATTCAGTTTTTGTCAGTTTTCCGGACTTTTTTCTGCAACGGATGGAGATATTCAGATGAAATTTGATACACAGTTTGGTCTTGGATAGTTACAGAGCAAGTTTGACTTTCGTCACGCTTGACCCATTTTTCAAGGAGTTATGCCCCTTGATGACTTGGAAAATTCAGTTTTTGTCAGTTTTCCGGACTTTTTTCTGCAACGGATTGAGATATTCTGATGAAATTTGATACACAGCTTGGTCTTGGATAGTTACAGAGCAAGTTTGACTTTCGTCAGGCTTGACCTATTTTTCAAGGAGTTATGCCCCTCTATAACTTGGAAAATTAAGTTTTTGTCAGTTTTCTGGACTTTTTTTTCTGCAACGGATGAAGATATTCAGATGAAATTTGATACACAGCCTGGTCTTGGATAGTTACAGAGCAAGTTCGACTTATGTCACGCTTGACCTATTTTTCGAGGAGTTATGCCCCTTTATGACTTGGAAAATTCAGTTTTTGTCAATTTTCCAGACTTCTTTCTGCAACAAATAGAGATATTCAGGTGAAATTTGATACTCAGCTTAGTCTTGGATAGTTACAGAGCAAGTTCAACTTTCATCACGCTTGACCTCTTTTTCAAATCGATAAAGCAGATAAAACCTCAGAACTGAGCTGCACAGACAGTAAGTTTAATTTAAACTCATATATGTTTAATTGAAGAGTAATTCATAGGCAGAGTTGCAGGACATAAATATATGCCGCCGGTAGGGGACTATATCGCTCAGCGATCATAACATTTTTCTTTTTAAAAAACATTCAATATTTTGATTCTTTTTATTAAAATTGAATCGTGGTAGACAATTATTATAATTTTTTGAAGTTAAGATGTGAACCTTTTATGTGGTGTAATCAAGGGGAGGAATGTTCCTTTTAGTAAAAATTAATTATAATACCATGTTTATTAATTGAAATTATAAAATTTTGTGTTTTCATGGAAAAATCTATTTTTTCATAAAAACATAAAAAAGCAGTAAGATCAATGACATAAACTATTGAAATCAAATAGATTTTGCATTTCAGTCGAAGAAAAACACCTTATAAAAAAAGAAATAAAACTTCGTGTATAATAAGTGGAAATCTAATTCCCAATATATATTTTTTCTGTAATGAAAAATGTTATCTATTTCAGTCCATAAGATTTACAATTTTGTTCCGTTGGAAACAAGTTCAGAATATCAACTCGTTAAAAAGGCCTAAAGGTATGTGTAGGGTTATTAATACAAGGATAAGAAAATTTCTAGTATTTGAGAAAAATTTCATTCAATTTGGATAGAGTGTGTAACTTTGCTCTCTGTAAAATAAATGCACAAATTTAAATTAAAAAAATATAAGCAGAAGGCGCCACTGAAATGAATTTCGGCGGCTTATGAAAAGCACTTTGGCTGGAAGCATCACTGATGAGGCTTCAATAACCGAAACTCATGGCTGGTGCATAATAGATAAGTTTGAAATTTTCTTCAAGAAGATATAAGAGTGAAATATTTCAATAGAGTGATACAAGATGCATAGGAAGAGTAAGCATGTCATGCTTGTTATATTAAATTATAAGCAATTCACAACTAGGTACAATCTGAAAACACGACAGAACTAAAGAACGTAGCTACTCCATCGGTCCTAGCGAAAGTAGGTATTCAAAATCCTCTAAATGAAAGACGGATTAATGCAAAACTTTAAAAAATATTGAAATAATGACATCGAAGCATCTAACATTTCACTACATAAGGAATTGTAAACCAAAAATCGGTTCTATCGAGTAATTAGGAATAAACCTCTCCAGATTTGCAAATGTTGTATTTCTTCATCACTGCAAAACTTTCTTAGAAAACCAAACTATTGCTGTGAAAAAAACACATTTTTAGGCAATATCAAAATCAATCGATATTGCGTTTTTTAAATTATATTCATCTGACGACAACCGCAAATGATTACACTCTTACTATTGATACTTTTACTACTCGATGGTATAAGACACTTCTTTGACAAAAATATGAGGTAAATTCAATCTTTTTTTTGTAATAGAGGGCGCCTATTTCATCACAAATATGTGGAATTATTTTAAAAAAATTAATTTTGATAACCAGCTGAAAGATTTTCGAATGTTTTACAAAAATACATAGAATTTTGTTATTTTTGTATGAAAAATGTGTTTTCCTCAAAATTGAAATGTACAAAAATAAATGTATTTATGAGATATATCGACAAAATACTCAAATCAAAGACATTATTGGCACTGGAACATACATCTTTATTCAAACACAAGTCACAATTGAAGCTCTTGCTATGTATTAAAGAATGACCGAATTCAAAAACTTGGTTTGAATAAAAAAAAAATCAAATTTGGCATATTTCGCAAAGAAATCTAAAACAAAAAATAATCAACAGAAAGTGTATACCTTATATTTATTCTGTATATCATAAAACAATCATTTCGGGGCTGCATAATAGGATGGGGAGACAACTTCATCTGAAACTTACTTAAAATTTTATCAAATTTTCGTAAAAATTCAAATTTTATTGGCCCAAAACACACATATCTACTTAGAGATAAATATTGGTTTATACAAAATTATAAAAAGCATTTCAAACACTACATTTTCAGAAATCCTAATCTTTCAAATTTGAAGACATAAAAGAATTGTAGATATTTTCCTGTTTTCAGTTATTTTCAATCACAAAAATAATGTTTTTCCCCAAAACACCACTTTCGCACCTGATTCAATTCTTACGACACCTTGTATATGAAAGACAAGGCTTTAAACTTTTATTACATGTACGTATGGTTTGTTCCCATTTCGCCTTAACTATGAATTTCAGGTAAATTTTATGTGAAAAAGTACTAAGGCGAAATGGGAATTTTAGTAAGGCGAAATGGGAACCAGGGCGGTGCAATTAAATTTTGATTAAGTCTTAATTGACATCAATTAGGCATTAATTTAACAACTCATTGCCTTTTAACTGCAAATTGTCTTTTATTATGATAATCTTAAATCTTAATTTTTTTTTATTTCAACATTAACATTTTTTCACAAAAAATGAATTTTTCCATATTTCTTCTTCAACTAAGGTTTGAGAAAAATTAAAAATTAATTTGCATGTTTAAGGACCCCCCCCCCCCCCTACACACACACACCAATATAATCATATAAAAGTTATAAAAGTACATGAATGAATAAAGAAGCAGTTAAACAACGTCCGATTCAGAGTCGAGATGCCGTCTACTATTTCATCTTATACAACGAGAGGACTTGCAGACACGAGAAGTAGCCAGTCGACTTCCAACATTTTCCGCACTGTACCACCAATACCCTCCATTATTAGGCAGACCATCCAATTCAGGGGACTTGGAGAGTGCCTCCAAAAAAGCAGACTTCGCCCCCTCCCCCCTCTACTCTTGCAATAGCGGTTCACACAAACAGTTAAACTATACCAGTCATAAGCTCTTTTTTTTTTTTTTTTTTTTTTTTTTATTGCATCTTTGCATTTCATATTTTATCAAACTTCTCAAATATGCTTTGCATCGTGTATTGCATTGTGAAAAAAAGTTAAAATCATTGCAAATATTCTTAGGAAATTGTCAAGATGCATCCATTACGACACACACTGCACTGAACACCCCCCCCCCCCCAAATACAATTACTAGGAAAAAAAGAAGCGCAAGTACCCTTTCTAGGGTAAAAATAGACCTGTTTACTATTTTACTATTTAAAATTTCTCCAATTCTTTGGTAAGGCCTAGATATGGACATCCTCCGGTTTGGGGATGGGTATCAACGACACTAGGAAATGGAATGGGACAGAAAAAAAAACCCAATTACAAATGTATTAATAGGTATAGACTGGATCCTGAGGAATAAAGAGTTTCACTGTTCAGAATTTGATTGTTTTATTGAATAAATCGAGTCTTTTTAAACGTAATATTCTGTAATTTAAAGTTTTTTTGTTTAAACATATTTCTTTGCATTAAAAAGCAAATTTATTGGAAACAAGTTATCAAATTTACAAGTTCCTCTCCAATTTTAGGGTTTGTTTTTATCAAAACAATTGAATATGATGAGGATTTTTATCCATTTAAGGGATATTCATCTGAATTTCGGCCGAATTTTTAACGATCGAGTGCCCTGACAATATTACTACATATATAATCTTTTATTATTTCTCTTCTGACAGAGCCGTATTCTATAGTTTCCACGCCGTATTCTATAGTTTCCACTCCGTCCGTCTATGTACCAGTCCGTCTGTCTGTCACACTTTACTTTTCCAGATTTTTCGCCAATTGTAGAGATACTTGGATGAAACTACATGTAATTTTGGTATGCGAGTATAATATTTTGGCCCGATGAATTGATTCTAGTCACAATTTCGGACACGTAATGAAACGCATTAGAATACGGAACGGAACGAAAAAGAAACGGAATGAAACGAACAGATATTGTTTAAAATTTCCATCAAAGTTTTGCAAGACGAAATAAATGTTAATATTTCCCAAACTGTTTTGGAAAATAATACTTGTTATAGAAAAGAGCATAGAATTCATTGTTTATTCAACTAAATATCGATAATTGAAGTGTTTTATAATTAGTTCCCATTTCGCCTTAACGGCAGTCACGAAAACCCACTAAGGCGAAATGGGAATATTTTTTCTACCTGAAATTCTCAGTTAAGGCGAAATGGGAACACACCGTCAGGTATGCCAGGTAAATAGAAGGCGATTGATGATCTGTTGAACAGTTTTGATTCAAAATTACGCTGTCTTTAATCCTTTTATTTTGTCTATCAAGTTTCAATAATTACACAATTAAATGGAAATAATAAGATCAATTACATGTACAAGGTCATACTGTGTGAGCTGATTAAGGTTACTAGACTTATAAGACTATATCTTAATTTTTGCATGACAGAGTTATTAAAATCGCGTTTATCCAGTGTCCGAAGGGAGTCGTGTGGACAGTAGAGGACAAAGTTTTCATTGGATCATCACCAAACTTCATATACTTATTGCTTATGACAAGAGAAAGAAGTCTATCGATTTTCAAGGTCAAAGGTCAAGGTCAAAGATTGAAAATGGTTAAAACCCTTGTATAAAGACTAGAAGGAATAGTTTTGATTAGAGCTTTCTGTAAGACAAGAGGAAGAACCCCATTGATTTTCAAGGTCAAAGGTCAAGGTCACAGATTAAAAATGGTTAAAATTTGGTGCTCTTTTGTGAGTTCTATTGAGATTATCGTCAGGATCTTCTTTATCTCACTTGTATACAGCTTAGAGGGCACTGTTTTGATTGGAACTTGACCAAACTTCATACCGTTTTTGCTTATGACAAATGGAAGAATCGCATAGCTCAAAGAACAAGGTCACACGTGGGAAATTGTTTCTGCCGTGCAAGAGGATGCTACGCTTTGCGTTGCCTAGGTTTATTTTTGGTTCAAAATTAAATTCAGATCATTTTGTCTCTTCACAGCATGGAGATGAAGGACTGGCCCACAGCTAATTATGACAACGCCCATGATGAGAAATACGGTACTCCATTCAAAGTCCCACTGGTGAAAGCCACGCCCGAATCGCTCAAAGAATACGGTATCATATGTACCAACTTTGAAAACGAGAAAATTGAAATAACGCCCTGGCCAACAACAGGCTGGCGGAAGTTATATCCCGGAACAGGAAGCATGGGTGGTACTCTTTCCGGTGAATTTACTTTTTATTGGAAAGGCGATACATGTCGCACGACTAACAAAGCAGCTGGATGGGACTTCACTACGGGACGTGTGCCGAAAGGTGGTGATGCGAAAAATCCCCGTTCTGTCCTCGTCAGAGAGGCAAGCTACCACCCAGACGGCGGTCAGTTGTTCTTTCCAAAGGACGGGAAAAACTTCGTCCTCATGCTAGCTCTCCCGGGCGATGACGTTAAGCCGGAGAACTTCGTGGCTTTTTACTTCGATGGATCATTCGGAGTCCAGATACACGCCAATATCTGGCATCAGCCTGTTTGTTCTGTAGGGGAGGGTGCTCAATTATTGACCAAACAAGGCGCAGTCCACGCATGCGTAACAATTGACTTTGTCGAAGAACTTGGGAAATTCGTAGAGGTCCCTCTTGTATTTGAATAATTTGCCGATGGATCACATGAAAAGTAGTACACCGGATTTTATGGTTTTTGGCGAATTAGGCAGACACCCAATTGAAATTCAAAATTCAAAACATCAATGCACTGTTTATTTCTTTGATATATACTTTAAAAAAGTGCTGAGAATAAAGTATTGAATTGAATCAATGAACACTGATAGCATCAGTATGCCGTATCAGTTTTTCACTGATTTTTAAAACACTTTTATGAAATACATGCATATATATATAAATGCAAATTCGGATATCAAATGAATTGATTGTCTCAGTAGTGTGTAATGTAATTCTACAGGTAATCCAAATTAGCGGAAATTCAAAATGGCCCTCCATCAGTAGGTGAAATTTAATTCTTTCTTTGAAAAATGGTGTGGCACATCTAATCAGGGGGTTTAAAGGTGAACAAATCTATTTCATATGTCATTTTAACAATTCGAGTTTATTCTATGCTAAAGATTCAAAATGGCCGCCAAATTTTAACCTCATCTTCGTACAATGTGTATATTTCAATAAAACAATGTGTATATTTCAATGAAAATTTCGTGTTGCACAACTTATTTGTACTTGTAATGGTCCTAGAATACATTAATTGTGCCGTTTTGATTGTTTTCAGCTGACACATGCTTGTAGAGCAATTCTTTTTATCGGGGGAAATTCAAAATGACCATCCTTGATTCATGGGAAACATTTCTGGCAAGTTTCATGATCATAGGTGCAATACAGGCTCTACTATGGTCCGGAAACCATTTTCAATAATCAGAGTCCTGTAACCTTGAACCTTGGACCCTTAAATCAATAGGGATCATCCTTGACTCGTGGTGAGTAAGTGTATAAAGTTTCATCGCACTAGCATGTATCATACTTGGCTTATAGTCCGGAAACCAATTGTTGACACCCGTCCGCCCGCCCACCGTCTCACATCAAATTAAAAGCCGAGTTTTGCAACTCGGATGAAAGCAGATTCTACAAGTAATTATATGAATGTCAAGCTTTGGGGTCAATGGGATTGCATTTTTTGTAGGATTGCAGCAATTCCGTCCGTCCGTCTGTCCGTCAACATTTTGGTCAAAGATTCTGGTTGAAGCAAAATCTAAGGAACTACATGTAGTAGAAACATAATACTATACAGGTAGGGAACCTATGAAGATACCTGTCTGTTTCTGCAATAGCATTTGACTAAGTGACCTTGAACTTTGACCTAGTTCAAGATTTTGATTAAATTTTCTGGTTGAAGCAAAATCTAAGGAACTGTATGAAGTAGAAACACATAGAAATACTATGCAGGTAGGTTGCCCATGAATTCAATTTCAATTTTTGTCGTAACATTTGACCTTGACCTTTGATCTACTTTTATATATTACTTTAACATGGGCTGTATCTCTTCATCTAAAGAATGCGAGACTTTGATATTTTATGTGTACTATAGATTCCTTGTGACACGAGCTTTCATTTTATATCATGACAATTAACCTAGTGACCTTGGCTATAGACTTTGACCTACTTTAAAGATATAACACTATCGACAAGAGATATGCCTTTGATACTTCACATGTAGATTACTTGTGATATGAGGTTTCACTTGATACCACGATCTTTGACCAAGTGACCTTCGACAATTCATGTTTTATATCACGGTCCCATCTCTATTATACCCAAAATCATAATTTCTGTCATAAAACATACAAGGCACATTGTACCTCAGTTATTAAGAGCAATACATTGTATGCACAAACATGCGCATACAATAAGTTTTTACTGACAAAAACTTACTTTGCAATCCGGTCATACCGTCTTTAGTGTTGTTTTATTGAATTATAGTAAACATCTTATTTCATCTTTGAATTTATTCAAGGTGGCGCCACTTACAATGATTTTTTGGTAACAATATTGTGTTAGCCTAGTTCTGATATTGGGGTCAAGGTGCGACCCCCCCATGTTTTAACACTAATTCTCTGTAAGCACCAATGAAAATGTTTTGACCTCGCATGTTCTCGGATTTTCATGAAAATTCATATAAGGATAGGGCAAAATGGCAGGAATAGAAAATCATCAACATATTGTTGCCAAGTGACTTGGTTGCCATGGTAACCAGGTCATAAGATACCAAAATATGAAAATTAAACAAGTTTGAAGCCTTACTGTGTCTCATGCAAATGGTTCATGAATTCAATTAAATGTATTATAAAATTCAAAAAAATAGAGGCTATAAGATAGTCAACCAAATTCGTTTTTTTTTTTTTTTAGATTTTATCAATACATATTGTTACCATGGTAATAAACTTTGCTTATTCTGACAAAATTCTTCAAGAATTTAAATTTTATTTTCTGTTTTTAAATTGCTTTGAGATAGTAATTAGCCTTAAGGTGGCTCAATAATCCAAGAATTCCTTGTCAGAGCAAAGAAAATTATTCTGTTTATTTGACATTCATATCTGATTATTTATATTTGTAATTAAGATTGCATATCATCGTTCATTTGTTTGACTAGTGGTCCTCTGAATATACATGTGTAAACCAATTCCGAGATCTGTCGCAAAACAATGAATTTCGTTAGATAAATACATGATGTAGGGATAATAATTCCACATTGAAACCATAATTGTGATTATTTTCACCATGATATAATTAAATATGTCTATTTCTTTATAGATAATGCTTTCAAAGAGTGAAATAGCTAAAACTGTTCCCGAAACGTACATTTTGGGCACCCCACCCAAAATGAAAATTAAAAAAAAAAGTACCCAGTAGCCTTATTTGTCATCAAAGTTATAATAAGTCTTTGTAAGAAGTTATATTTTTTTTTTGCATATTTCTCAACGACAAACTCTGTTCTTCAAAAAGAATTATAAAAAAGTTCATGCTATCGTTCATCCTCATTCATAATACATGAACTTGGTTGTCATAGTAACGATTTTTAGGGGGAGGGGGTAGGGTTCTCAATAATGTTTTAAGAAGGGGGCGATTCTGAAATAAGTAACGCAGAAGATGAAAAGGCGTTAACTAAATGTAAAATAAGCGTTTTTTTCAAAGTACAACGAAGATGGTAACAAATCGCCGGGTGTCAGAGATACGGAAATATGAATAAGAGAAATAGATAAAAAGTAAACGGAGGCGTTTTAAAACATTTTGACGTTCGAGGTCAATAAGTGGACGTCACTCACCTCCCTCGTTCTCGGTAATGCGTGCACTTATCTGTAAAATTGATATGTCTTTGAACAAAGCAGGGTTAAAACTAAAATTCACTCGCTCAAAGTTTTTAAATAGGGAAACTTTGTTCGATAACATCTCGCTGCAAAGTACGAAAGTTGGCAAAATTGAGGAAAAATTCTATTCAAAAAAAAAAGAAAAAAAAGTAAGTATATCATTCTTTTTTGAAGAAAGTGAAAACTTATATCTTTGAAATTTATAAAGAGCGACAATGGCCATGGGTTTCCGTCGATTGTTTAGCAATAGAATACCTGAAACTTTGTCGAAATGAGCTGAAATTTTATTTTCATTTCAACTACATGAAATCTACAGTATGGTATTTGAAATACAGAGACAATTGGACACAATACACAAACAAAACGCAAAATAAAGCAAAAATTCCGTTCATCCAACGTCGTATATCACCCAAGAGAAACATATCGGTTAGTACTCATGTACATCAGTACTTGACCGGGTTCGTTCCTCCTAAGTGCTAATACCCATCCAAAATGCTTGTCCTGGAATAACACCGGTATCTCTGCATCATGATGATCGTCAACGCCCACACGGATGAATGTTTACCCGGTGATGTCATTAAATCTCCATCTAACCGGATATACACTCACCGCGCATGCGTCAAAATATAGTTAAATCATTGCTGACCAGATGAAATTCACACATCGTAGACCTGTAAAAATAAAGAAAAACATGTGTTTGTAAAACACAAATGACCCCATCGGCATCCTTATCAACAAAACAGCTGTAATGAAAAAAATAGGTGTTACTCCGAGGTCGAGGTCACAAGGTCATAATTTGTGGTATCCATTGAAAGGTCTTGTTACAAGCAACACAAATGTGAAATATGAAATCCCTATCACTTACCATTCAAAAGTTATAGACAAGGTTAAAGTTTTTCAAAAGAAGTTCCAACTCCAAGTCCAAGGTCAATGTCACAAGGTGAAAAATATTGGTATCCATGGAAAAGTCTTGTCATAAGGAATACACATGTGTAATATGAAAGCACTATCACTTACCATTCAAAAGTTATGGCCAAGGTAAACGTTTTTACAGTCAAACAGACAGACAAACGGACACACCAAAAACTATATGCCCCCGAATCTTCGAATACGGGGCATAGAAATAAAGCAGATAAGAAACAATTAATCTTTTCACAGAATCTATATATGCGAAATATAAAAAGTCCTATCCCTAACGCGTATGAATATTGCGGTTATGCTTCTGACAATTTGCTTCAACCAGAAAAAAAACCGGACAATTGGACAGTCTAGCTTTGTTTTGGAATCCGTTCAAAAGAATTTAGTTTCGAATTTCTTTTTAGAATGTATATTAATTAGAAACATTGACACGGTACAACATATACTGTACATAGATATATACCGTATACATGTATTTTACAATCATCTATAAAATTACGTAATTTCCAGCATTTATTCATCAATAATATTCACGTTGAGTGTGCAAAACTGACATGAAAAATACTAATAAGTAATTGATAGTGAATAGCCAATACGAATCGGCGTCGCCTGTCGCCATGACGGGATTGTCATTGTCTTGGACCAGTATCCGATGGTACATGCATCTGCTTTACACCAGTGAGACAACAAAACAAAATTGTAAGAATTTTCAAGAAAATTAGCAAGTCTAAACTAGAAACAGTGACTTATAAGAAAGATAACTCTAAATTAATCGAGGAAAAATAATTTTACTAGTTATTATCTACACTGAGTTATCTTTCTTGTAGTCGAAAATGGCTAATGTTTAAATTTCCAATTCATCAGCACGAGAGTTCTTCTCTTCTTGTAGTTATACAGTGCAACAACCTATTAAAAGCTCTTTTTCAGAGTTTCGTTCACAAGACCATTATTTTTGTTTCTTAGTTTCATAATATTAAAAGTTATTGTTTCAATTAATTTCTCATTCACTTCAAAGGTCCAAGAAATATAGCAAAAAATATATCTGAATAATGAATAGAACCAAGGACTTATATATAATATATCTGTTTATAAGTCCTTGATAGAACTATTGTAAAATATCACGTCTCAAATAACATTGAGAAATCTAGAGACTAAACAAAATTTCCAAGAAAGCAAAATTCAGAAAAATAAGACAGTTCTATTACGGATGAAAAAAAGAAAAAAGCCATCCTGCTTGATCTACAGCATGACCAAAGGGCGTGCAAAATGACGATTAATGTAAGCCCTTGATTTCCATAACAACGGCGGGGGTATGAATGCATCATAATGTAATACTATACTCGGTATTTATACCTAATGTTTAAAATTTGTGGAAAGATACCAGTATGAATATAAATAAAGTCAAGCTTAGTCATTTTCATACGATTATGTCATCTTCAAGTTTGATGCACGGGCGCTCATACGGTATAATACTCAGAATCAAGTTATCGCAAATCTCTGCATAATAACATACATATACATGAACAATATTGAAATATGTGTATTTCAACAAATAATGTCCAGTCAGTGCACAAGGCATTCGGGTAGAGGTCGAAAGAGAGAAAACAAAAGTAGAGTAGGAATGTATATGTCACTGTAACAGCTGCATGCTTGTCCACAGCCACGTTAGAACTATCCAAAAAAGACGAGTTGACCAACCCCGCCCCTCCTGAGGACCCGATCCGATAAATTGATCAATAGCATAAATTGTACTGGTCTCCTGTAATAATCAACTCCCTTCAATTCGTTGGCGGGAAATAAATTTATAACAATAGTCTTCTTAAGTAAAAGTATAGGATAGTCTTCATGAGTATAACAAACAGAACAGTATCTTCAAGTACAACACTAGGATAGTCTTCATGAATATAACAAATAGGACAGTCTACCCTAGGATAGTCTTCATCAGTATAACAAACATGACAGTCTTTACGAGTGCATCACTATGATAGTCTTCATGAGTATAACAAACAGGACAGTCTGCACTAGGATAGTCTTCATGAGTATAACAAACAGGACAGTCTACACTAGGATAGTCTTCATGAGTATAACAAACATGACAGTCTACACTAGGATAGTCTTCATGAGTATAACAAACAGGACAGTCTACACAAGGATAGTCTTCATAAGTATAACAAACAGGACAGTCTACACTAGGATAGTCTTCATGAGTATAACAAATAGGGCAGTCTACACTAGGATAGTCTTCATGAGTATAACAAACAGGACAGTCTTCACTAGGATAGTCTTCATAAATATAACAAACAGGACAGTTTACACTAGGATAGTCTTCATTAGTATAACAAACAGGACAGTCTACACTAGGATAGTCTTCATGAGTACATGTATAACAAACAGGACAGTTTACACTAGGATAGTATACATGTGTATAACAAACAGGATAGTCTTTATGAGTACAACACTAGGATAGTTTTCATTAGTATAACAAATAGGATAGTCTTTATGAGTACAACACTAGGATAGTCTTCATTAGTATAACAAATAGGATAGTCTTCATTAGTATATCAAATAGGATAGTCTTTATGAGTACAACACTAGGATAGTCTTCATTAGTATAACAAATAGGATAGTCTTTATAAGTACAACACTAGGCTAGTCTTCATTAGTATAACAAATAGGACAGTCTACACTAGGACAGTCTTTATGAGTACAACACTATAGGATAGTCCTCATGAGTATAACAAATAGTATAGTGTTCAAAAGTATATATATAACAAATAGAATAGTCTTCATACAAATGTATGTATAACGAAAGGATTGCCTTCATCTACTATGCAAAAGGTTGAAATTAAAACAATTAATATAAATAAATTTTCAGAAGATTCCATAACTATCCACCTGACTTTAATCTTAGACATAACTTTTGAATATTATGAGAGTGATAGGGATTGCGTTTTCATGTGACAAGACCTTCCTATGGATGTCAACGATTTTGTCGTAAACAAAAAAATGTTTGACCTTTTGACTTTGAACTAGGACTTTGACCTACTTTAAAGAAACTTTCATATTGGATATGGTAAGTGTTTGGGCTTTCAAATTTCACATGTGTTTTCCTTGTAAAGAGTCCTCTCTGTGTATACCAAATATTTGACTTTGTGACCTTGACCTTGGAATTTGACCAACTTTTGAAAAAAAGTATTTTATTGTAACAACATTTATAATAAGTTAATATAATTCCATGAAGTGTAGCTATGCCGCTGATCAGTCGATATGACAGTTACGTAAATAATTGAAAACACTTGCGTAACTTTGGCTACGCCACTGTCTTCACTATGTGTGTGTAAGGTGACATTTTCTATCAGAAGTTTTCAGTTAAAGGCGGATGGTGCATGAATCTAGAAAAAAATCCAGGGCTAAAAATGGGAAAATTTGTAACTTTGGTAAATACCATAGGTGATTCTTGGTCACTCCGAACACCCCCCTTCTATTTCCACACTTGTGAATTAATTGTATCATTTTGGGTATAGCTACATATGTCTGCATCGCTATTGGCGAATGCTTTATATGACAAAAGATGCCAGTAACAGAACATGTATACGGTAAAAATGGTGGATTTGGCCTTGACATATAACCTTTGACCTCCTCTATTGATTCCCATTCGAGTTTGCCTCTTCCCATCGGCATTTGGATCTCCATTATACATTTTATTGCAAATGTTTTACCATATCACTATATCTGGTCAACATTATCAAAAACTAATTCAAACAACTTGGTTTGAACTGCTTAGCTGGAACGTCTTTTACCTCAAGTAAAATTTCTATACACTATGGCTTGAGAAGTTTATAATGACAAAATTACTTTTCATCTGGCTTGGCATCTTACAATTTACAGCTTAATTCTCTGTTCCCCTTGAATGACCTCTTTAAATCTCTAAAAACCTTCAGAGATGGCGCAAAAGATATTTTTTGTAAACTGTACCCGTCATGCGACGCTAGCGTGCTCCAATACTCAAGGAACAAAAAAGGTAATTCGATGCTAGGTCTGCCAAGCTGAAACTCTATCGCTCTCCACTACTTGGTCCCAACATATTGTTTAATGTTGCATGCAAAAGAAGTAGATGTATATCCAACCAGTTCTTTCAGAGTTCACTCGACAATAAAAAAGTGAAAAAGTGACTTTACTGACGAACGAGTCACGCAAGGGTCTTCTTCTATTACAACAGTATTGAGCAGACCTACATGGTGAAACTGGGAAACAATTCAATTTCTCGATTCATCTGGAATTATAGATTTAAACTGTATTTATAATTTTAAGTCTAAATGCCCCTCTCAAGTTGACATACTCCGGAACCGGTTTCTTGTAGAATGCCCCATATAGGTTCCTCCGAATAAGGTGACGCTTTCCCAAGGGAACGAATGAACTATAAATAAATCTAAGACAATTGGAAAGGTCTAAAGTTTGAACAAAACGCATAACGAAATCAAGTAACAATATTCATAATCCATATTTTTATTTATGATTTAACAGAAAAGACCGAAGCGTTGAATATTTTGTGATAAGAAGGGGATTCTGCATCAAGGGGGGATTCTGAACGAACGAGAATTCGGCAATAATGTATCTGCAACCCTCGGACCACAGGGATTTTCCTCGTTGCATGACGAAACTAGGGTTTTTATCATGCAACGAGGAAAACGGGATACCTCCGTGAACCTCGGACCAGGCTACAATAGAACTCCCTCCCCCCAAATAAAATTCTATGTAAACTTGTCTGAATTAGCCGCAAAAATGGATATGGACATACAATAATCATCAAATACAGTGTTTGGTCGTTTCTGCGTGCAACTAAGGTTGGGATAAGATTATATGTATTATTACATTGTACAGAGAACCCCCGCCAGTGTATATCACTTGGAAATGCTAGGTAAATATGTTGTAATATATGTACTCAGAATGCAGAGTTCCAAATTTTTGTTCTCCTAAAAAAAAAAAAAAAAAAGGGGGGGGGGGGTCTCAAACCATACTATTTTCGGAGAAATGTATGAAAATACACATTGCCAGCCTAGCTTTCTCGACCCATGCACGTTATCCACTTATTCACAGCAAACCCACCTTCGGTATACCCGGTTTTTTTTGTCTCACTCGACGGTACCATAAACATCTTTACTTGGAACTGAAATGAAACATTATCGTAATTCTTCTTTCATCAGCAGCATTACTTTACTAAATCACATAGCGAAAACTTCTTAGTAAATATTTCTAATTCTAATGAAGTCAAATAAGAACGATGTGTTCGTTTTAAATATTACTTCTTTTCATATAATGGAGAATTTATAGACGAGAAAAAGGGGGTTGACCTTGGGATCAATGACACATTTTTTTCTCTATACAATAATCAGCATACTAGTATTCTTGTCCCTATTTGTCATGCATGGTTTAAAATAAAGTTGGTTAACATTTTTCGTAGACCAATGACCACACTACTTTTATTTTTTTCTGCAAAAATTAACAACAATAATTTCCTCACTATTTTTCCTTAATATTATTGGATCAGTATTTATATCTTTTCTCATGAGTTTTCAGAACGCAAGCCGGGTTGAATTTAAGGAGAAGGGGGGGGGGGGGACAAATCCCTATAGCATCGATCAAGAGTGACACCAGTGGAACTGCTGAGGTGTCATAGTGTCCTCAGACCCCATGAATCTCTAACTTAGACGGCCAAATTTGACATAGCATGTATTTTGCATGTCACAGACAACTCGTACTGGCGTTGTACGGCTGCATCAAGGACGGACAACTCCAGCATACTGTCCTATGACACATTAAAATTAATTTTAATGTGTCATAGGACAATACATTAGCTAAACCGCATAAAGCGTTTCTCTCAACCAAACACATTCCCCTTCTCTCCCTCCACCCCCCCCCCCCCCCCCCCAGCACGGGGGCGGTAGCCTCCAAAAGCAATTCTTTTTAGATTTATGGCTAGTTTTTTAATCTTTACCGTAAATCAATATCTAAAATTCTAAAGAAGCTCGACGCAAAAGGAAGATCCAAATTCTAATACATGTAGTATACATGTCTATCTTTACTCAGGCAAGCAAAAAGATTCTAAACTGTCAGCATAAAATGAAATATTTTCCCTTCAATTCCTATCAAGTTTCATCGTTCCTTATTGAAGACTCTTCATCCGTGAATATATTGCATTTACCTGGCCAATACAAGATCAAAACAACTACTTCTTTTACCTTTAAAGAGGCGCCATGGGGGATATCTTATCTTAAATTTTGGTATTTCAAAATCTGACCATGAAGTTCCATTGCAGTTATTTGAAATATTTGTTCGTATATACATATACTTTTCTTTTGGGCGTAAACTTGATATGACGTATTTTCATCAACTCACATAACCTCCATTTCCCCAGGTGTTACCCCCAAAATTTGGGGACATAATTTTTTTCTGTGGTATAGATTATTGGAGGTATTCCACTGAATAGCGCCTAAGCATGACACACAAACTTCGCCCGTTCTTTTGTTGACTGAAAGCGTCTTTTTAAATTTTAATTTCTTTACAAGTCAAAGGGAGGTGTTCATGGCCTTTAAATGAAAATGTAAATTTCATAGACATGTTAAAATCATTACTGGGCCATGCGATGACAAAAATACCATAAGAGTTTACGGGTAGACTTTCTTTACTTTTTTAAGTACAACTGTATTTGATATTTAAAAAAAATCTTGCCTATTTATCAATATCGATTTTAGTGACTTTAAAATTCATGGCGCATTTAGGTGCTGTGTATATGAAGGTATAAAGAATATTCTCTTTTATTTATGAATGTTGATAAACAAGTTACTTGTTACTAAGGAAAATCATTTTAAAGTTCACTCTCATCAACAATTCATACCTTCAATTAGAATAGATTTTAAGATTTGGTTTATTTCTATCTATTACGGATTAATTACTATGAATGTCCAAAACGTATCGATAAATTCTGATGTGTTTGATCCCTGATCGTCCAACCGGGCAGTAACAATAGGTGAAATTTAAACTAGACGTCCCAAGTATGCGGGAAGATATTTATCTAGGCTATTTACACTCGCTGGAAATCAATGGTTGGTCTCTTCACTTATACAAGGTACCCTAGGGTTGTGTAAGGAAGAATAAAGTAAATCTTTAAACAAGCAAACAACGCCGCTTCGCTTCTAGGTATTTGGACACAGAGACCGATTCCTTACGTAGAAATAAAAATCGATTAGCACTATTGTCACAGAGTGTCAGTATTGAGTAATGTTGCGACACGTTAAGTGCCACCTACCCCCTCCACACAATGTCCATTTCATTAAGTCATGTGAAAGCATGCGCAAAAGTTGGATTAGCTCAAAATCATTAAGCCTTTAATTGTTGGGTAATTTTCACCACATACTTCTACAATAAAATCATGTCAATTCAAAGAACTATAGGATTATTCTAACTACAAATGAACTTTATTGAATACTAAAATTCTGAAAATAAGAAAAATATGAAAGGAAAGTCGAAGGAAAGACTGAAAATGAAAGGAAGAAAAATTGTTGCAATACGGAAGTAAACCCGCGCTGTCCCGGATGAGTGTGGATCTAGTCATGAAATTGGATTGAACATGGAATAGACACACACCCATACACTACAGCCGGTTGGCGTCACTCGCTGCCGTCGTCAATAATCCATTCCATCCAAGTTGAAAAATCCATGAACGCATGATACCCCGTGCACGTGATAGCGATGCATTTTCGCGCCAAAACAGTCCAAACAATTATCCCTACTGTACCTTATAGTTACCTCTTATCAAAAGGATCGCAAATTTTACAACCATTTCTATTTTGACAGCTAAATCCATGTACGGATACATTAGTTGAGTATTCCCCTCGCTATAGGTTGTACCACCACTAAAATGCGGTACAATCCTAACCGGAGCACCTGCACAAGGAGGCGTTCTGCTTCGTCACGCACCATGCCCTGTGAATCCTCGGTATTCAGGCGTGGAAACATGTACAACAGGTTTTACATACGATATCATCGAATTTGAAAGAACATGTGAATCCACATGGTCATAGAAAGAAATATAAAGCACTTGAAAAATAATAAATCATGGAGAAATGAGCTTTACGACTGCTACGGTACCCCGACCTGTAAACTTTTATGTTCGACAATCCAAATGTAGAAATTCCACGCTATAATCTACACAGGTGGGCCTTACCTGTACCGAAAACGGAATGAATATTTATAAATCAAATTCCATTGTTTACTATCCTTTAAAATGTTAAAAAGTAAACAACTCGTACTTAACCTGGCCTTAGCAAGTAAACTAGCATCACCATCCCAAGAATAAAATGTCCTCTCGAGTTTGAAGACTTGCGTGCACGGGGTAACGCGCGTCCGGTACCTCCTCGGGATTAGAACTTTTGAATTCATTTCAACAGGTAACGTGAATGGATTATTGCGACGTCACTGCGCATGCGCGAAAGGTGAGATTTTGAGCACGATATATTTTGTTCGTAAAATTCACCACTTTCTTGCACAAAGTATACACTTGTGACGAAAATATTGTTTGATCCTACATATATAAAATTGTCTACATGAAATTCCATTTACAAATTAAATATGATTTGATCAAAGATTTAAATATTCTTCCCAAAGGGTCATTTTAAGTGCGTTTTACAGGTAGGCCGCGGTCAATGATTGACCTTTTTAACAAAAGGAACCCGCTCTATAAATACCCGAGTTAAAGCGACTTTTTTCAAATCAGGTTTTCTGAAAGATTTGGTTCACTTGCTCAAATATTACGGTTTGTGAGCGCAAATAAAGGCCTGCACAGGGAGCACAATTGGGTCCTCTATATTTGTTCGAGGCTTGTTATTTAAGACTCGGTATAAAATGCTCTCACAACACAAAAGGGACGGCGGAATAAAGCATATAGGACTACAGACTGACTGAATGATTCTATAAAGAAACGAATTAAAGTGGCGTGTAGGAATTTGTGAAGGAATTCTTGGGAAAGCGTCCTGAAGAAAAAAGGGGTTTTTAAAAGACAAGTTGTTAGGATTGGCCGCGCATTCCTTTTATAATGACAAGGTTTTATAAAGCTGCACAGAAGCGATTACAACTCTAAAAGTCATATCCAACCCCCAATTATTGAATGTTTACATGATTTTTATCTCCTTGCAAATGAATGTAAAGTAAAAGAGAGAGAGAGAGAGACAAATCAATTACTTTAATATTTGAATTGTGTACCTGCTATACCTGTGCTTAGATACCAGATTGGAAAAAAAAATGAAAAAAGGAAAAGGAATTATTCATAAGAATCGCATGTTTAAATTCGGAAGTCCTTCGCATAAGAAAAATAAATTCCGATGGTTTGTTCCATTATCATCCCTACTATAATTTTTTCCACATTAAAAAGCATAATAGATAAGATAAGATATGCTTTTATTATTACCCAAAGAAGGGCCCGTAAGGGCATGATATGAACATTACAAGATACTAGTAACAATTAAGGAAATGAGTATTAAATAAATAATATTACAAGCAGTTGCAAGCATTTCAGATTTTCAAAAGCATATGCCCCCGATTACGGGGGCATAAAAAATATACATGTATCATTCGGTTGGGGAGGGGGCGCTTATCTGATTAAGAACAGGGAAGGAGCTGTTAAGATAAGACGTAAAATCAGCCCTGAAAAGTTGGATTTTGAAAATGGAAATTTCAAGAAAAATTCTTCGTACAATTTAAATCTATACAGCTTCCCATCAGAATCTAAAGTAATTTTTTATTTGTTTTGTATAAATTTGCTAATATTTGGGTCAAAACTTGTATTTTTCTATAGAATTCAATAGAAAACGGAAAAGTTTTATTGGACATTGTTGCCCCCGGATATACAGAATGCCACTTTTACTGGAGGTGTATATCTATGATACAGATTTTCTGGAAAACTGGGGTTCTGTATCTCCGGGGGGACACTACCCTAGAGACGAAAAACCAAACCAGAAGTCTCTGATGAGACTGAAGCTCTCCTGGTTGATTTGTACATATACACTCAAGAGAATGAATGCTGGACTTCACCTTGCCTAATACCACTTTTTTCATCGACCCAATATATTTCTGTATCCCCCCTGTAAAACACTCTATAACGAATTTATCCCGCTGAATCGCTTTTGGTTTGTGTATGTTACGTCAACATATTCTAAAGCATTTTGGTGACGTCAAAAGCATAAAGCATCTTAGTAGAAGCAGGATATCAAAATAATATTCTGTTAGTAAAATAATACAACATAATATTTGGTTCTTTTCGACCAATCAGATTGCAAGAAATTTGCCAGAGGCGGAATAAATGTGTATCAAGTTTTTTTTTTATTAGAACCAACAACCACATGCCAATGCATATCCATCAATTCCTAATTAATTTTTTTCATCAAAATTCAGAGAAAAAAATTTTTTTTGTTGAAAAAAACGGAGTCCCCCCCCCCCAAGAATATCAAATGGACCGTGCCTTAGATTTCTCTAGAATGTGAGAGAATTACTAAAAACGTGTATATACAACATATATAACATACCATATGTATCAAAACTAAAATAACAGATGTTTTTATTTTTCAAAAAATGTGGGTCAAAGGTCAGTGATGGGGTCAAAGGTTAAAAATTTGGCTCCAAAAGATGAGCCTTCTCAAGGTTCATGGACATGCAATATATGACAGCTCTATTATCTTATACCCTTTCATCAGAATTTAGTTGAATGGAATGATATACTGACAGTCGGATGGATAGACAAACAGATGAACAGACAGACCTACCACTATTATGCCCTTTTATAAAATTAAGACTAAAGGCATAAATAACCTCATCATAAAATCATTTGAGCTGAAATAGTATTGCATAGGATACTCTATTATAAGAGATATTTCCTTCTTTCTTATACTGACCAGTGAAAATACTTAGATCAAGTAATCAGGCAGTTTCAGATTGAAATTAAATATAATAGGACATGTGGCCTACCGAGTGAAATTTTAAAAGTATCGGCCATTTTGTTCTAAAACCTAAAAAGGTTTTAGGCTATTTATTTAGTAAATGTAAAACAATGTAAATAGAATATTGAACGAAGAACATGAACTTTTAGGGCGAATGTGGTATTAATGTAGACAGAAGCTAATTATTAAAATATAATACAAAATATTTTTACATACCGGTATGAAATATTTGATCCTCTATAGAAAACATTTCTACCATATATCCCAGTTCAGAAAAATATTTCAAAATCTGCATGAGGTTGAAATGATGTTTTTGATTGGTCAAATTTTAAAAGGACAAAATGACTCGAGGTCCAATTGACAAAAAGGCCTGAAACATTAGTTTATTACCATTAATTTATGGCAGGAACAGGTATCGTACCCAGATAGCTCAGTTGGTAAGAGCGTCTGCCCAGATAGCAGAAGGTCTCGGGTTCAATTCACGGTTCGGTCACATCTTTTCCTCTCCTGTTACAGAATTGGCACCAAACTAAATGTCGACTCAAGGTGAAGTGGAGTTTTGTGTGAGGTTTCCAGTGCATGGAAACCTAAAAAAATTGGTAGAGAGGAGTGTGGCAGGAACGGGCATCGTGCCCAGATAGCAGATAGCTCAGTTGGTAAAAGCATCTGCCTTGATAGCAGAAGATCTCGGGTTCGATTCCCGGTACAGTCACATCTCTCCCTCTCCTGTTACAAATTCAACTTCTATAACTTACACAAGCACCTTTCATTTGGCAATGTGAAGGATGCATTATTGCTATTTTATTTGATAAAATGATCAATCTTTGTGATTCTGGTGTTTCCATTTATCAGAAAGCACAGCTCAAGTCTGTGATCACTTAGGACATTCTACTCTTGCAACAAAAAGTCTAACTACTCTCTCTAAAAATCTTACACCTTAAACAATTAAAAAATAAGTAAGAAATACATGCATTTTGATTGTTTGTTATCTTTCATGCACTGTATAAACATAATAGAAAAGATTTTGAAGTTGATTGATTGATCAGAGGAAATTCCGAAACTATCCCCTGGCGTTTCTATAGAATTGAAGATAAAATCCTGGGTCAGGCCCCAAATAAAATATGAGAAAAACTAAATTTCAGACTCATCTATGATAATATTGTAAAATGGCAATAAAGGAAAATTTTGGTAGAAGTTTTCCTGGGTTGAAATATTTTTGTATGAGTCGGCTTTTACAAATGATTTTTTTAGTATTTTATTTTATTTTTTTTTAAATTTGATCAACACATAGTAGATATGCCAATAAGGCATCTCTTGTTATATTATCTTCTATTAAAACATGTGTCACTTGCTTTAATGTAAACATTATGAAAAATTTTATCAAACCACAGTTTTACATCCCATTGGGGGTGGTACTCCAAGCAGTGGAGGAATTTATAAGAAAGAAAGATGTAAGAGTTACCTCCCCCCTCTCCCCCCCCCCCCAAAAAAAAAAGCTTACACAAGCACAATATTCCTTTCATTTGGCAATGTGAAGGATGCATTATTGCTATTTTATTTGATAAAATGATCCATCTTTGTGATTCTGGTGTTCCCATTTAACAGAAAGCACAGCTCAAGTCTGTGATCACTTAGGACATTCAAGTTACCTCCCCCCTCTCTCCCCCCCAAAAAAAAAGCTTACACAAGCACAATATTCCTTTCATTTGGCAATGTGAAGGATGCATTATTGCTATTTTATTTGATAAAATGATCAATCTTTGTGATTCTGGTGTTCCCATTTAACAGAAAGCACAGCTCAAGTCTGTGATCACTTAGGACATTCTATTTACCTCCCCCCTCTCCCCCCCCCCCCCCCTCAAAAAGAAAAAAAAACTTACACAAGCACAATATTCCTTTCATTTGGCAATGTGAAGGATGCATTATTGCTATTTTATTTGATAAAATGATCAATCTTTGTGATTCTGGTGTTCCCATTTAACAGAAAGCACAGCTCAAGTCTGTGATCACTTCGGACATTCTACTCTTGCAACAAAAATTCTCACTACTCTCCCCAAAAATCTTACACCTTAAACATGTTAAACAAATAAAAAATAAGTGAGAAATACATGCATTTTGACTATTTGATATCTTTCTTGCACTGTATAAACACTATAGAAAAGATTTTCATGTTGATTGATTGATCAGAGGAAATTCCGAAATTATCCCCTAGCGTTTCTATAGAATTGAAGATAAAATCCTGGGTCAGGTCCCAAATAAAATATGAGAAAAACTAAATTACAGACTCATCTATGATAATATTGTAAAATTGCAATATCTTTGTTTGCTTATAGTTTCTGTCACTTATGTACTCTAAATGCATGTAGATAGGGTAAGAGAAAATAGCCATATACCCATTTTCCAGAATCCTAGGGAACAGGGACTGAAGTAAAATACTGTAATGACATCTAAACTGCAAACCGATAATATTTTGGAATAAATCAATTAACTATTATCCATAAATTCTGGGAAATTAGCTATCATGAGATCACATGTAATAATAAGAGAGATTCTAAACAACCACACCCATTTTCTAAGACCCTTGGGGTCAGAGACTCAAACAAAATATGAGGTGGACAACGAGATTACAGACCCATCATATTGCATAAAGAATTTAGTCTCCATTATTTATAGTGTCAGCGCTGTAAGCATAAGATTATATGGAATAATATAAAAGAAAATGGCCACACCCTTTTCTAAGACCCTGGGGGTCATTGGCTCAAACAAAATATCAGGTGCACAACTAGACTACAGACCCATCATATTGCAAAAAGAATTATGTCTCTATCATTTATAGTGATAGAAGAGCTATCCGGACAAAATTACATAGAATTTAATGACCACGCCCATTTTCTAAGACCCTGGGAGTCAGGGACTGAAACTGAATGTCAGGTGCACAACTAGACCATGGACCAAGTAAAATACAAAAAGAATTAAGTTTCTATCTCTAACAGTTTCAGAGGAGTTGTCCGGACAAGAATTGTTTACGGACAGACGGACAGACAGACAGACGGACAGACGGACAGACGGACAGACGGACAGACGGACGGACGCCGGACGAAGGGTGATCGCATAAGCTCGACTGGTCTGAGACCAGTAGAGCTAAAAAGAAAGGGGGTGCATTTTCGAAAAGATCGATCTTTTAGACCATAAAATATGACAAATTTGACCATTTTTCCCCTTTTAATCCAGCCAAAAATGTATTCTAAATATGATCGAATGAAATATACAAGAAATGGGAACGAAATAAGCAAGAGCGATGTTTATTTCTTCGTCAGTTTGTAGTAGCCATTGAATACAAATTGAGACCGTATTTTGAGTCCCGGATTCCATTATTTGCCAATTAAAGTAGATATAACGTTCGAAATCTATTACTGATATACAATGTAGACATATTTGATGTCTTTGAGTAAATATTAAGAATACTTCACCAAAATTTAAAACATATAAAAAGTCTTCAAATACATCATATTTCAATTATGATTAATTTTTTTCAACATGTGAATGTTCATGCGGAAAAAATACAGCACGAGATTCAGGGCTGAATACGGCCCTTATCTTAACAGCCCCTTTATTTATCGAAGGAATAAGTTATGATTGACAGTCAAACTCAGCGTTGGTCTACTATTCATTGATGCTAGCCGAAGCTATTACGCTGAATTCTGAATAATGCAATGGTATTAAACTTCATAAATAAAAGAAATTGCAAAGAGCAAAAAGGGATCGAAAGATGAAAATGCATCAATCAATCAGATACACTAACGACCAACATGTTGGACACCTCGTATCCATGAGTACTTACTCTCTGTATTATGTTGAGGAGAATTATGACTTAAAATCTGGTGCTCATGATCCGAACTGTCCGAAAGGGACGAATGCATCCCCTGCAATGATGCTTGTCGACACTGCAGCCCGTGATCCCCTAAAAATACAAATATGATAATTGATATACATATAAAAAACCTAGATTTCTGAAAGTTTAGATAACGTCCTTTGATCAAAGCCAACCAATGTGTGAAATATGACATCATGCACAAACACTTCTATTCCATGCGTGCTTTGACCCTAATATGCATAGATCTCCATATTAGGTCATAAGCAATCTAAAAGTGAAGAAAGGGGGTGGGGTGGAGGCACAGGAGTTCGACATCTTTGGGTGAATTGCACTGCGACGTCGCAAACTGCCCCCCCCCCACTCAAATGTAAAAAAAAAATGTTTTTCAGAAAAAGAAAAACCCAGATCTCCCCTCCCTCTAAGTTACCTTGACCTTGGTCACATGACCTTGGACCAAGCTGATGTGAAACCTTTGCGGTATGAGCTACATCATACAAAATATGAAAGGGATTAATAAGAGGTATAGCCCAAACATGATTAGCATATACAATTTCATTATGATCATATTGAGTGACCTTGACCTTGGTCACATGACCTTGGATATAGGTGATCTGAAACCTATGGATCATAAGCAACAACAAACTGAAATACATGTATTAATTATTGGATACATGGTTCAAAAGATATAGCCTGAGCATGATTAGTATATTACTAAAGTACAAATGTAAGAAGTGACCTTGGTCATGTGACCTTTGGACAAAAAGATTTAGCCCTGAGAATCAACAAACTAAAATATGAAAGTAATTGTAAAAATAGCATGAAAAGGAATAGCATGCACAATTTCATTAAAAGAAATAAATGACCTTGACCTTGGATACATGACCTTGGACACGATGTAAGAAACCCTTCGATCATGAGCAAAAAGCATACTAAAGTAAGAAAGTGATCCAGTATAACTGTGATTCAAGAGATATAGCCCAGAAACGATTCATAAAAAATGTACTAAGTGACCTTGTTCACATGACTAGGATCAAGGTGTTGTGATACCTTTAGATCACAAGATATATAACCCAGACAGGATAGCATGTACAATTTCATTATAAATGTACATGTACTAAGTGACCTTAACCTTGATCACATGACCTGGGATCAAGGTGATGTGAAGCAACTTCAGACCCATTTTTGGTTTGTGAATATATCTTAATGTGATACAGATCAAGTTCGGGTTTACTTTGGATTGCCCTATTTTTACAAGAGTTATGACCCTTGGACTTAGCAGATTTCATGATTTTTTTTCAGTTTTACGGACTTTTTCCCCTGTTGTTGCAGATAATGAACTGATTTTGGTATATGAGAACGTCTTAGAGCGATACAGATCAAGTTATAATTTGGTTTTGATTGACCTTTTTTTACAAGAATTATGGCCCTTGGACTTTAAGTTTTTTTCGGACTTTCTTTCGCTATTGTTGCAGATAATGAACTGATTTTAATATGTTTTTTTTTCTAATTGGACAGACAGACAGACAGACGGACGTACAGACAGACAAACGGGATGGAAACTATAAGTCTCCTCCGGCGAGGCGATGGGACTAATGAATACCTTCCTTTCACGCCGGATGTTTGACCGAATTTCATCTCTTTTTGAAAGCTTACTTCGGAAAATTGACCACAATTCAATGGTAATGCACATGCTTGAGTCCTGGGCTTCACTGATTACAGTTGAAACATTCAAATCAACACAGTCCTTAAAAAGATATAGCCTGAACAAAAACAATTGTGTCCTTCACACCGATATTAATTGTATGCCACATCCTTGGGGCCTAGGAACATGGTACTTAGGGATTGAAAAGGCATACCCATGGCAAATTTTATTGTGACCTTGATCAACAAGAATTGATCTTTTTTAAGGGCAAGGTACATCTGAGTCCTTTTATATTTCTTTGAGATATTATTCAAATCCATGCAGCAGATATATTCCCCTTTAAGGTAAGTCCTGGATCCGTTACTGCAGATGAATAATTACATGTACGTACAATGCAAGGGCGTAGGAGAAGGGGGAGGGGGGGGGGGGGGCAGCGGGGGCACATGCCCCCCCCCCCCCCCCCCCCCACACACACTTTGAAAAGTGGGGGGACAATCATGTTTGTGGCCCCCCACTTTTTAATCACAAAATTTTACGATGCATTAACATTGTTTAAAATAGCAACATTTTGTACCATAAATCTACAATTTTTCGGTCAATTTTCAAATTTTTTCTTTGGCTCGTTAACGCTCGCAAGTTCTTTATAGACTTTCCTTTATAAATATTACTTTATCAATGTACATGAAGACGTTTAACTCAAACTATATAGAATATTATTACATGTGCTTTTTAATGATAGAGGGTATAGAAAGTTTTTACATTTATTCATGTACTTGAAATTTAGATTTGCATCAGAAATGTTAAAATTTGTGCATACAGAACATGAAACCCCCATATATTTTTGTAAATCTCTTCCTCTCCCCCCCTTTTTTTTTTTGCTTGTTAGAAATTTTGGGATGTTTGTTGTGCCCCTCCATTTTTTTTTTCAGGCATAGCTACGCCGTTGGTACAATGCGATTTCAGTCGGAGGGAGGGGGTTGGGGTTGGGTTAAGGTATAAGATGGCGTGATCATATTTCTCAATACAAGACTAAGAGGGATAAATCGTACATGTATTATAGAAATATCAGGGACCGTCCGTACGTCTCGCATGCTATTTCACTAGCGTTGACAGGACACCATTTATAAAGAACCAAGAAGTTTTTTATGACACTTTGAGCGCCCCCTCCCCCCCCCAAAAAAGTTTTAAAAAATTGTTTATTTCGAATATTGGTCCTATCAGTCGTGTAAGATGTGGATCAAACTTACCTTTATCATTAAAATGATTCGTTCACTTGGATTTATTTCCTCATCATCCCGCATATATTTCTACAAGGTAACAAGGTATAGGCTCTGTCGTAACTAAAAATGTTACAACAACCTACAATGTAATAAACTTGATTTATTACATTTTAGGTTCATCATTCAAACCTAAAATATAATAAGATACAATGTAATAAATCCTTCAGACTAAGTTTGGATTTGCATTTCACTTCATTAATCTTACAGACCTTAAAAGGTGTAATATCATTGAAAGTCGAAGAAATACAAATGTAACATCAATTTTTAGCGGCACCCTCAAATGTAAAGAATATCAAGATATTTTAGCAAACATCATCAATAAAGCAGAAATAGAGAGTTTTAATACAGCCTGATACACAGGGTAACTTATTAAATTTTAGGTTGTTATTACGGTTTGCGTTTGGATGGTGAACCTAAATGTTGTAAACTAAAATGTAATAAATCCAGTTTATTACATTTTAGGTTATAACATTTTGAGTTGCGACAAGGCTCTTCTGTCAAATGAGATATGGGAGGGGGTACTTACCCGAGGGGATATTATGGTAAGGTATTCCTGGAATCAGGCGTTGGAATAATGGAGAGGGAAATCGTTCAAAGATTTGTTTTGGGGATGAGAGAAGGGTGGGACTTGGATGGCAGGGGATCAAGGATTATGAGACGCACGTTACAGGGACGGGACGATGTGGTAGAAGGGAGGGAAGTTTCTCTATTGATAATTGTCGATCCTCCTTTTATCAAACAATACATACACACTATGATCTCTATATTCAAAAGATCAGATCGAAATTATATCAAATGTAGGACTCTTACATGACACTTTATTTATTATGGGAAAAATAGGAATTACAGGACAGCTACGACCCATGCAATTTTGAATGACAAATCTGAAATAAAATAAAATTATGATCGCAAAACGATATATGTCCCCCTACCGACATAAACTTATGTCCTGCAACTCTGCCTAGAACTCTTCAATTAAACATGAATTCAAACTTACTGTCCGCGTGCAGCTCACTTCAGAAATAAGAAAACTGAGGTTTAATCTCCTTTATCGACATTTTTTTTCCAATAAAAAATCATATAGTGGATGGATCTCGAACTCTTGTAAATAACGGTAAGTTATATATCCGCAAAACTGAATTTTGGCAGTCATCAAGGGGCATAACTCCTCGGAAAATAGGTCAAGCACGAATTAATTATAATTCAATCTGTAAATATCCAAGACTAAGCTGTGTATAAAATTTCATCTAAATATCTCTATTTGTTGCAGAAAAAAAAAAAGCCAGGAAACTGAATTTTGCAACTAATCAAGGGGCATAACTCCTCCTCGAAATAAGTCAAGCGTGACGAAAGTCACACTTGTTGTGTAAATATCCAAGACTGTATCAAATTTAACATGAATATCTCTATTTGTTGCAGAAAAAAGTCCGAAAACTGAGAAAAACTGAATTTTGCAAGTCATCAAGGGGTATAACTCCTCGAAAAATAGGTCAAGCGCAACAAAAGTCGAACTTGCTCTGTAACTATCCCAGACCAAGCTGTGTATCAAATTTTGCTTGAATATCCATATGTGTTGCAGAAAAAAAGTCCGGAAAACTGTCAAAACTGAATTTTGCAAGTCAGCAAGGGGCATATAAAGTTCTCCTCGTAGAATACGTCTTGAGTGTTACGAAAGTCGAACTCCAAGACCAAGCTGTGTACCACAAATATGGATAATGACCATATCCCTGTATACAGCACAAAATCGATAATTCATAAAATCAGAATCCGAAGGCATACAAAATCAGGATAAAACAGGAACCACAACAAACAAAAACCTCCACCGTAATTTCATTTGAATATCTCTATTTGTTGCAGAATAAAGTCCGGAAAACTGAAAAATGGACAGACGGACGGACCGAGAGGAAATTAAGAGTCCCCTTCGGTGTTGCCGGTAGGGGACAGAAAAAAAAAAACCCAAAACAAACAAACAAACAAACAAACAAACCAAAAACGATTTGTTTATGTAGGTAACTAAGGTAAAGTCTAAGAGAAACGATGGAATAATTAGAGTTGTCCTTCTTTGATCGTATGTAAATAATAATATTTAATGTGCGTTATTACTCATTTTTGGAATAAATACGTAATATGAATGATGAGATGACTCGAAATAAATATACAAAATAAATAAATAAATAAATAAATAAATAAATAAATAAATAAATAAATAAATAAATAAATAAATAAATAAATAAATAAATAAATAAATCCTCAGCTGTCCTGAACAGCAATTCGATAATAGATTTTTATATCGTTTTTAAAGTTTTCATCGTCGGAAAACCACGGCATCTTCTCCGTTATACTACGTAAGATAAACGTAGGTTGTGGTTTATCGACTATGATCAATACCAAGAATAAAGCATCCCACTTTTAAATATTTCTATAGTAGATAAAACTTAAAGTTTTATGAATAAATCTGAAAGTTACATGTGTCAGTGGTGGATCTGTCTGGTGAAGGAACGATAACTCGAATAACTCATCACTAAGCGAAACATAAATGAGAGAGATACGATTTTTAAAATGAATATAGAGCTGGATTCTATTCATAAAAATGATTTAGTAAGTCCTGTTCCTTGATATAATCAATAAATAATTATAGATATTTGTAATCGAATAAATTAAGAAGAAAAAAAATTCTACGCGCCAATAGAATGAAAGATGAAGATCTTTCAACGAGTAATATTAAAATAAATGATAAGGGCGATAAAGTATCTCGTTGCCTTTAAGATTCACTTCATTTTCCTTTTTTTTTCTATCAAAATCCAGAAATCGTAACATGCATGTATAAATATTTCTGTACAAACATTTCAAATATTAATCCGGCAACCCTACCTAAACTATTTTCATTTGATGACAAGGTTACAAGTTCCTTCGAAATAATATCGTTGTAAAGATTTATTATCGTTTATTTTTATTTTTTAGCATTTTAAAAGATTCGTGTATAATTTTCCGTCTACATTCCTCGATAACCTGTATTTCTTACTTTTCAAAGTTCAAACGCCGGTCTCGCCTCTTATCACCTGTACTGTCACCCAGTTTGAATGACACGAGGCCTAATACGGGAAAACTCTTGCGACGTTAACATATAAAAAAGCCTGTTATATAAATATTTCAAGAAGATTTATCCATAGAAATGCAATGAAAAAAACCCATCAATTTTATCACAAGAGGCCAAACAATACATGTAGCCCAGACAAGAAATCTATAGGGAGAAACGAAAGAAACAAATAATTTTACATAAGAAGTTTTCGTATTAAAAAAAATGTAAAATTATTCTTCCCTCTAATAATATGAGGTAACGCCCACAGACCATCTCCAGATTTTATGACTAGCCGCGTCCTTGGAGATAGAAGAAATGGACTATACTGTACGAGCGATAACCCTGATTGAGTAGCATATGAAGGTCAATACAACCAAGTGACTTGGCGGGGAACGAAGCGACTGGCCACTCTAAGCCAATACTGTCTGTATGTACAGTACCGAGAAGCAAGATATACTGGACATTCATCTTTACATGTCGCTTATATATATGTAGAACGGATATTAACATCATTGTCTCAGAAATTCTGTTTGTGGTATACTAAGAAAGTTGAGAAGGAGAGGGGCCCATGAGAAGTTGAATTTCCCCTATGAGTTTGAAAGGGTGAGGGGGTCATAGTGTTAAACAGTATGTGAGGGGGAGAGGAAGTTCGTACACGCCTATAGAAAATCTTTTCAAACATTTTTAAAAATTTTCATTACAAACAAATTCTGTATTTATCCCGTTTTCTCAGTTCTATTCTTCGTTTAGGGTACTGTAGTAATAATTAATACCCCCCCCCCTAAATAAATAACCTACAACAAAACAAAAACAAAATATAAATCGGGTTTGCCCAATGTTATAGATACATAAATCTTTTTGAAATATATCCAAAATATATAAAATTTATGTCCTTAGCGCTGCCCGCTATAAGATCACTGAAATCCTGGATATACCCCTTTGGAGTCTTGAGAACTTCAGCAAGATGGCTTGGACTCGAAAATCAGGTTAAAACTGCGCGGATCAGCCTATTTTAACTCTCTGTGACTAATTATGTCAAACTCAAGGTCAAACGATCAAATCTTAGTACTAAAAGGAGTATAATTTCTTTTTTTTCATGAAATCCCTATCGCTTACCGTTCAAATATAAAGTTACGAACAGACAATCAGCCAGCCAGCCAGCGAGTCAATCAATCAACCAACCAACCAGACAGACAAACAGACAGAAGGACGAACGGACAGACAGACAGACAGACAAGCAGGACAAGAGGCATAATAAAGTGATGACTTTGTATAGGAATGCTCAAATTTTATGGTTGTCAATAACAGTAAGGTACATAAAAAATTCACCCTATACCACGGGGCAATACAATATACGACGTATAGTCTGGGCGGGAAAAACAAAAATACCGTGTTGTTACAAGTAACTTTATTTATGGCAGTTATTTTTGTTGTTTACTCCACTATATTTAGACTGAAGCTGACATTGATGAATAAAGATACAGAATACCTACAGAGAAATGTATACGGATTTCGTCTCGATGTTATATTACGTTCATATACGTAAATATCGTATAATGTTATATTATTTCTCGGTATATAACCTATCCATAAATACGCAAGATGCATGTAATATATTGCAATGACGAGGTAACATTGACTGTGACGTACCTCATTTGTAATTATGAAAGCGCGAATCTTAAATGAGGGAGAGGGGGTTACGGGGGTCAAAACCACCTCGAATTTGCCCCCTAAATGCTTATTTTTTCCCAGTTTTACGTTAATCAACCCCCCCCCCCAAAAAAAAAACCCCGTAGGTTAGACCCACTCTCCCTGATGGGCTGAAAATACATTCTAGACTCGTCCGTGCCCATTCGAAATACCTCAATTCTAGAAATAAAACGTTGCACTCTGGTAGCGGAATCGGACATTTCGTTTTTGTTTACTATACTTGACATTTCCTATGCAATACAAGGTCTGATCTAGTGGAGGATGGGGGTCAGAAACTCCCTCCCATGCAGGAATTCTAAAAAAAATGCTGATTTTGATAAGTTTTTACGTCTTTTCTTCAAAATTATTGGCTGGACTCCCTGACGAACCCCTACTCCAAGGTGAATCAAAACTCTGTCAGAAATACAACAGAACAGGGTTTGGGGGGGGGGGGGGGGGGGTTCGAGGAACGGGCTTCACAAATATTTATAATTATGCTTGTGGAAAAGAAGTTGAATTCGAGTTGAATTTCCTCACTCACCATTCAAAGTTACAGCCAAAAGGGTTTTAATTTTTTTTTCAAGAGTAGGTCTAGCTCCAAGGTCAAGGTAACAAGGTAAACAATTTTAGTATCCATTGAAAGGTCTTGTCCCAAGGAAAACATTTACGAAATATGAAAGACATAATAATTATTACACTTTTACACTTCAGTACCATTCAAAAGTTAATGTTTATGCGGACAAACAGGGAAACAGACAAACGGACAGACCAAAAGTCTCCGATTATGATTTCACAAGTTAAACTGTTTAAAGGACTAGCCAGTCCATCAGCTTATTGAATAAATAAATCTCTACTGTGACCACTATATAGAGTTTTTGATCCCATCTGAACATCTAGTATATTTCTACAAACTTGTATTGCAGACAGTAGTTCATATTACTAGATATAATTCCTATGAGACGATGGAGGTATATTACACAAACTTGATACGTTTACAAAGACTTTAAGAAAAAGAGGCATCATATGTACTGTACCTTGACTTGTATCTTGGACTTCTCGGTTGGTGTCCTCTATACGGCAACTTCGGCCTTTTCATGAAGATATACAATGCCATCTTTCCTGGATAAAAAAGAGAAAACTTTTTATTGACGCTCCGAAACATTGGCTTTTCAGTTTAAAATATTTCTTCCTAAATATCTATTTACATGTATAGGAATATTAACTATCAACTGTATGTTGCCATGTACTGTAGGATGATAAAATCCCATCCAGGGGATCTGATTTCTGGTCAGGGAACGAGGGTGGGGTTTGTCTGTGTCACACTATAATGTATTCACAAAGTCCGAAAAACTGAAAATTTCATGAAATTTGCTACGCCAAGTCGATCGGAACCAAAACTCGAATTTGTATCACATTGAGATATAAATTCACCTATCAAAAATGAATTCAATATGCAACAAGAGCGAAAGAAGTCTGGAAAACTATAGACTGAATAATGCAGTCTCTTGATGCCGTTACAAGACTTGTAATGGTAGCCAAGAGACTGCATTATTCAGTGTAGATAAACTTCAGTGTGATAGACATACAGACGTACAGACAAACGGGGTGGAAACTATTAGTCCCCTCCGGCGAGACAGTAGGGGACTAACTTCATGATGCCAGCAAATCTCTCCAAGGCCCAAAGGTTTCAATTCATTCAGATCGTTTCATAAATAAATCTGTAAAGAAGTTATATATCGATAATTTTCTTGAACTTAGACTAACTAGATTGTTCGATAGCAGATATGGCGTACATAACAACATGTAACTCAAGGTATCTGACCTTGACATTGCCGGTCACAATGACCCTCATTAATGTCCCGGAAAGTTTGGTGAAAATATTGAAATATTATAAGTCAGTTACAAGTAAGTTATAACAAATGACGAACAGACAGATGAACAGACAGACGTCATTGCACTACATGCAACATTTTTTTTTTTTACATTTCGATAGATTTGTCAATATACACGTTGTCAATATCATAATATCGATGATGAAATGTGTTTATATTTGGTTCGCCATCCCTATTAAGCAACATTTATCACGTGTAAGCGCACAGTTTATATCTATATACCATATTATCTATTGTGAGCCGCTCAAATGCTGAAATAGAATACTTATAAAAGTTTATCTTATTCAGAATGGATTACCAATACACAAAATCCAATTGTGCATCTTTAAGTTTTATCGCCTATATAAGCTTTATATGGCTTGTCAAGCCCAGCCATACATAACGATAGTTAGCAGTAAATCATCAAAGAAAACAAAGAAATAGTGTTGACACTGTTGAATTTCTGACGATAGCTCTAGACAATTTTATATACAAAAATATTTCTGAAAAAAAAAACCCCGAAACGATTCATCGTGGATTTCGATTAGCCGAGATATTCAATTGCCCCTATATCGATCCCCCCTTCGAAAGGACACTTATTTATTAAATACACATGGTAGATTAAAGAGTTCGAACAAACACAAATTGGTGATAATATTCTGAAACATTTAACACAAGGGAATAAAGAGGGACTTCCAAAAACAATTACACTGAAAAATAACACACATGACAGATCAAAGGGAACCACGAGTGACTACAAACAACAAGGACACTGTAACATTACACACACATGACAGATCAAAGGGAACCATGAGGGATTACCATAAACAAAGACACTGTAACATTATATATACATGACAGATCAAAGGGAACCATGAGGGACTACCAACAACAAGGACACTGTAACATTACACACACATGACAGATCAGAAGGAAACCATGAAGGACTACCAACAACAAGGACATTGTAACATTACACACACATGACAGATCAGAAGGAAACCATGAAGGACTACCGGCAACAAGGACACTGTAACATTACACATACATGACAGATCAAAGGGAACCATGAGGGACTACCATAAACAAAGACACTGTAACATTACATATATATGGCAGATTAAAGGGAACCATGAGGGGCTACCATAAACAAGGACACTGTAACATTACACACACATGACAGATCAAAGGGAACCATGAAGGACTACCAACAACAAGGACACTGTAACATTACACACACATGACAGATCAAAGGAAACCATGGGGGACTACCTACAACAAGGACACTGTAACATTACACTCATATGACAGATCAGAGTGAACTACGAGGGACTTCCATAAACAAGGACACTGTAACATTACACACACATGACAGATCAAAGGGAACCATGAAGGACTACCAACAACAAGGATACTGTAACATTACACACACATGACAGATCAAAGGAAACCATGGGGGACTTCCAACAACAAGGACACTGTAACATTACACTCACATGACAGATCAGAGTGAACTACGAGGGACTACCATAAACAAGGACACTGTAACTTTACACATATATGGCAGATCAAAGGCAACCATGGGGGACTTCCAACAAACAAGGACACTGTAACATTACACACACATGACAGATCAAAGGAAACCATGGGGGACTTCCAACAAACAAGGACACTGTAACATTACACTCATATGACAGATCAGAGTGAACTACGAGGGACGACCATAAACAAGGTCACTGTAAAATTACACACACATGACAGATCAAAGGAAACCATGAGGGACTTCCAACAACAAGGACACTGTAACATTACACTCACATGACAGATCAAAGGGAACCATGGGGGGGGGGGGGTGGGGCTACCATAAACAAGGACACTGTAACATTACACATATATGGCAGATCAAAGGGAACTATGAGGGACTACCAACAACCAGGACACTGTAACATTACACACTCATGACAGATCAAAGGGAACCATGAGGATTACCATAAACAAAGACACTGTAACATTATATATACATGACAGATCAAAGGGAACCATGAGCGACTACCAGCAACAAGGACACTCTAACTTTACACACACATGACAGATCAAAGGGAACCATGAAGGACTACCATAAACAAGGACACTGTAACATTACATATGTATGACAGATCAAAGGGAACCATGGGGGACTTCCAACAACAAGGACACTGTAACATTACACTCATATGACAGATCAGAGTGAACTACGAGGGACTACCATAAACAAGGTCACTGTAACATTACACACACACATGACAGTTCAAAGGGAACCATGAAGGACTACCAACGTCAAGGACGCTGTAACATTACACATACATGACAAATCAAAGGGAACCGTGAGGGACTACCAAAACAAGGACACTTTAACATTACACATGCATGACAGATCAAAGGGAACCATGAAGGTTTACCAACAACAAGAACACGGAATCATTATACATATATATAAATACGCATATATTACACTGGATAGGGACAAAAATTTCGTTAATGAAAGTTGATGTGGTTTAGCTTTGATAGCAAACTTATTCGTCATCCAATTGTCCTATTGAATCGTGTGCTTTTTCATTGAACAAATCATGTAACATTATACTTCTGATCTCAATATCTCCATTCTTTGCATAGAAAAATCCGGATACTCATTGTTTCAAGTCTTCGAGGGATTTATACCGACAAAATAGCTTAACCACGATCAAATTGAAAGTTTACACTAAAGATAAATAAACAGATTATCTATAATATCCAGTGCAAAGAAAGTATGAAAAAGGTCCATAACTCCATCAAAATCAAGCAAACTTCTTTCAGCAATACTGTTGGAGCTCGACAAGAGAGTTTGCATCTTATTATTGAAAAAATTGACAAATGATGCATGGACAGACGTACGAACGGACAGTGAGACAGAGTCCCTTCCGGATTTGCCGGCGTAAGGCGAATGATTAGTCTAGGTTCAAATGTTAACAAGTGCGCATGTACAATACACAAAGTGGCGGGTGCTGAACTGTCTTTTCAAATTTCCCTCGAGTAAGAAAACAAAATAAAAATTTTATTCACATGTACAAATTTCGAACTTTTTTCTCACTATGTTATACAATTATATTCTTTTTTTTCTGTTTTAACAAATAAATATAAAGTATAGCAAATATAAATAAATGGAAAGTCCTCATCAAATTGAAAAGCAAAGGAAATATGATTGATAAATCATAAGACATTTCGCTTTGAACATCTGGACATTTGCATATGTGCACATCAATTAAATAAATCGGTCAAAAAGTCCTTGTCCCAGGAAAAAGAACACCCTCTTTCCCATATGAAAATGAGCGTGCCTAAGTAAGATAAGTTAATACGTTTTTTTTTTTTTACCTCGCCTATGTCCTTCATAAATAACGTTTTGAAAGTGAAGAATGCCATCACAGATTCGTGATATCACAGTCGGTCAGCATACAACGGATGAGATAAAATAAGTTGAAATGATAAGTTGCGTTGCACAATGCCTAGCAATGTGACAATGAGGTTTTGTCATTTTTATTATCATCATCTGATAATCGTGATTTGAAAGAGTTTAAAAAAAAAATCTTTAAAATTTGTCGAGTTCGAAAGCGAATTATGCACACCTTATCCCATAAGGTACAGGTATATACAAAATATACTAAAACATACCTTGTTTGATTTTAAAATATTTCCCAGAAATATACACGACAGACAAAGATCTGTAGGTTACATATATATCAACTATCAATGATACGAATAGATAGTATTTCAGACGAAATGACGTTCTATATACAACAGGTACTGTACATCATAATGTAATATACAGATATCGGTGCGGCACTATGAAATACACATCTGTAGCTAAAATGGACCAATTATCGCCAGCTTCCACGCTACTGGACATAGGATCAGCACCTATACAGCCAAGCTTTGACCAAGCCTGGCAGTAATTGTCGCTAGCTCAGTACAGGCTAAGGTCATTTAAAGTTTATTCTCCTTTGTCTAATAACCCCAGGTATGAAATTAATGCAATTTTAATACTCTAATGTGACATTTCATGAATCTGCCTACGTTGAAGCCATTTTCATATACGTTCTAATTATGTATAATTGTTGATACCCAGACCATATAAACAATGTGATTCTTTCAGAAAAATGGCCTTGAACTTATTTCATTTTACAATCTTCAAATTAATGGAGTATCAGCGAGACAAGCATGGTGATATCAATATGCCGATAGTAAAAAAAATGTTTGCTTATTATAAAATAAACATTGGATTTCAGAAGTTATATAACTATTAAATAATCGAAGACACTGAGTTTGGTTTGAAAAAAAAGTTGCAAATTACTTTTAAAGTCAACTTGAGACTTACAACAGTCCGAAAATCACTTTCTTCTAATATTAATTTAAGAAATGAAAAAAAAAAAAAAAAAAAAAAAAAAAATCAGGTTAGAAAACCTGCCTCAATGTATCTCGGATGCCAAATTAACCCAATGAATCAATTTGGTCTGATCTACATTACGAGAAAGCAACAAGTGCATAAAGGCAAAACGTGCGTGGACCTATACTTTCATTACGTAAATACCAAAGAAATTGACAATTTCTCATATAAATCAGTTGCGGATCCAGCACCTCCGTCGAGGGGTCAAGAGGCGAATTTATCGATTTCTACTAAAATGGGCCAAAATTCTCCCCCTTCCTTATTACTTAAGAGCCAATCCGGCATAAAACCATGCAAATTGGTCCAAATGACCTAGTAACCAAATTTAATGATTTTAAGTTATTTTAATAGATACATGACTAGGAATAATTCTGTCAAATATTTTTGTTCAAATATCCATGGTTACAGAGATATACCACCCCATCATTTTTCCCGCCAAATTTACAAAAAGGACGTAGAAATATCCCTATTTTCGCTGATGTACTTCTCTAAAATTTTAAGTATAAATTGAATTGGAGTAAATATTGTTATTGATATATTGAAATATAACATTTTAATCTATCTTAGGATAATATTATGTATGAAAAATTTTATTCCAAAGACAGCCACAACGTAACTTGAAAAGAGGCAAAAATCGGTTAAGTGAGAAAACGACGTTTTATACGTTTTTCACGCACCAATATCTTCTGTAAGAGAAGTTTGATTTTTATCAAATTTCATCTTTGAACTCTTTGCTTTAATCTTATAAATATATCAAAAATCCACCGCTGCCAAAAGATTACGTATTGAGATGTAGACAGTTAAAATATGTATAAAAGATCAGCTTAACGAAAAAACGACGTTTTAGACGTTTTTCACGCACCAATATCTTCTGTAAGAGAAGTTTGATTTTTATCAAATTTCATCTTTTAACTCTTTGCTTTAATCTTATAAATATATCAAAAATCCATCGATGCCAAATAATTACGTATCGAGATGTAGACAGTTAAAATATGCATTAAAGATCAGCTTAACGAAAAAACGACGTTTTATACGTTTTTCAAGCAACAATATCTTCTGTAAGAGAAATTTGATTTTAATTCAAATTTCATCTTTCAACTCTTTGCTTTAATCTTTTAAATATATCAAAAATCTACCGATGCCATATAATTACGTATCGAGATATAGACAGTTAAAATATGCATTAAAAATCAGCTTAACGAGAAAATGACGTTTTATACGTTTTTCACGCACCAATATCTTTTGTAAGAGAAGTTTGATTTTTTTCAAATTTCATCTTTTAACTCTTTGCTTTGATCTTATAAATATCTCAAAAATCCACCAATGCCAAATAATTACGTATTGAGATATAGACAGTTAAAATTTGCATCAAAGTGAATTTTTGCGGTGTAACAATGCGAACGAAAAATACGGAATCCCAAAGATTCAATCATTGCACACGTAGAAATACGCATACATGTGCGGCGAGTTGTGACCACAGCTGATTTGATCATGTCTTTTCACACGCAGGTCAAGGTCAAACTCTTTGTTCAAAATTGTGCAATCGATAGTTGGGAATAAAAATAAATTTTATCGAAAACGTAAAATATATTCCAAAGGGTCTAGAAAGAGGAAAAAAGGAGCCATAAAAAGTTTTATTTGAAAATATGCAGTAACGACCCTAATATTGTCGATTCTTTAATAAATAAATCTCCGTATACTTCTATTGTAAAAACTCAATACATTGTAGGTGGCGCCAGTGAAATTTATTAGAGCTGCGCACCCCAAATTCAAAATCACGTTTTTAAAGGTTTATAACTGCGAATGTATGCGTTAGATTCGCCTGAAAATTTGAATTTATACAAATGAGAATGTATATTTTCATTTGAAAAGAAAAATTTTGCATTCCAAAATATTGTAAAATTAATTAATTTTCAGGGACACCGTCCCTTTAAAATTGAAGTGAGGAAATGATGCGAAGAAGCGAAGAAATTATCTCTTTTTCGCTTCTCCGTATCATTCCGTATTTTGTTTCTTCACATCATTTCTTCGTTTCTTTTCATATTCAGTACACGAACTAACAATGTCAGAATTACGCTTTTGCAGAAAAGAAGTTATATATAAAATGAAATTATATATCTCTTTGATGTTTGAAAGGCGTATAATGTATACATGTAGATCTACGCCCTTAGGTTAGCCCAGGGGTTTTTCTCTTTCTTTTCGGTATAATTTTGTTTTTGGTTTTTTTTTTTTTTCGGAGGGGAGGGTGTCGGTTTTTTTTTTTTTTTTTTTTTTTTTTTTTTTTTTCGTTTCGTGTTTTGTTTTGTTTTTCAATATTGTTTTTTTTTTTTTTTTTTTTTTTGAAAGATGAAGTACCATGAACTCTTTTTTTTTCTTTCCAATAAAAGTACTTTTTTATAGAACGAAGACCGCTCTGCTTTAGTACAAGATGATATCAATACTTCGAAGGAGAAATACCTTGAATTAAGGATATGAAGGAGATAAACTTTTATGAAAGAATTGAGATTTTATAAAAGAAAGTGATTACTCTCATAATTTACGCGCATACGGACCGGAGCGGATGAATACGGAGCAAAACAGCTTATACAAACGCAAGGATTTAGAGCGATGGGGGGGGGGGGGGGTTCCGGGGAAAAGAGTGCTTTTTCTAGTACGATTTTCTATTTTAACGCGGGAGGGGGGGGGGGCGGGGGCAGGTGGAGGTTAAGAAATATGACGGAGAGGTTGTCAGGGCCCCTGAAATTTGCCCCAAGTTATTTTGACCTTGAATAAACAAAGACTTTTCTCATCATAACCATAGATGACCGATTTGGTTGAAAGCGCTATTTGACGTTGAGTTGAAATCAAGAAAGAGTCAGTCATATCAAACAATTTTTTTTTCTTGTTTTATGCACGAAAATAACAGAATGATCGAGGTTTTCTCGAAAAAAAAGGACTGGATACATAGTTAATTCATTGATTTACTTTAAGTAAGGATAATTCGTGCAACCTGTCTATTTTTTCTCTGAAATACAAATAAATTGTTATGTTTATAGGAAAGATCAACCTAACATTTTAAGAAATAAAAACACGTTTATTTTATCAATTCAACAGATCGTTTTCAAAAGGAAAGAACTTTTTAAACACAATTTCCTATGAAACAATGAATTTGGAAAATCGATGAAAAGAGCAGCGAGTAGACTGTAAAGAAAACTTTTCTTTCCGATTTTCAACATTTTTTAAAGAAAATACCACAGTCACGTCAACAATACACAGACAGGACAATTTGTTCATATAACAGAGAATGAGAGATCATAGAAGAGTACATCGAACGACCCGTTGTCTACAGGACAATAGATCTACATGTAATAAATCTGATGACACGAAACTAGCAGTGGCATAGTGATCCTTTTATGATGAGCTTTCAGAAGTTAAACGTCTTCAAATTCAATAGAAGTGAGATTAAGTGCCCCTGCTCCAGGGAGACTCGAACCAGGAACCTTTCCGTAATTGGTTCGACGCTCTAACCAGTACTTACTGGTAGTAGCACCGACTATTTTAGAGACTCGTTCTTTTACATCTGTGAAGATTATTTCAAAAGATTTGGGATGGGTACATCTAATCACATCTAGAAACGAGGGAACGAAATTTGCTATGCAATCTTGAGCTAAACTCTATCAATGTTATAATCTAATGCGATAGTTTATCCGTGTCAAGTTCTTATTTTATCGTCATTGTTTACATGCTACCAGGGAACCTAACCACGTGACGTCATCACTAAAAGTCTGACTCGGTGGCGTCGTTCCGGGCTATCTCGAAAATCGTCTAGATTAATGATGGGGCTTATATAAGGGAAATTGAAAAAGATCTGAAACGATTTCCATCATTTTTAGAACATGTTTTGTTAATATCTTAAATTTTTTTCCTAGATTATGATCAAAGATGCTTATCTTTTGAACATTTTTCCATTAAATCTTTTAATCATATTCCGCAAAATAATGAATATTCTTGATAGAATTTGCATATCTTAGATACATTTGGCAGCGACAGTTTTTTTATATATTAAAGTATGATACGTTTACTTTATTATACTGAAATTTTGTGGGAAAATTTTCTCTCTTATAGATGTTATTCATGTTCGAAATAGGGACGCTTTTGTCAAATCCCAATATAAGTCGTATTAGAGCGCCCCCTGGTGGCAAGTCAATTCGTATATCTGAACTTTGCGAGTACTATAATGAAGATGAATTGAGTAAGTATCTGATTTTATCATGAAAAGAATTACTGCATATCAAAATCAAATCTTATTCAACGATGAAAATAGGGCTATTTTAGTGTTGTTTTTTAGCCCTGTTAATGGCGTTATGCCATACAAACAAAATTGGCCCATTACTATAAAACGGGACATATATGAATTTTAAAATAATTTTTTTCTCGAATGTTTTTCATCATAGAATACAGAAATATACATAAAAATGTAAAACTTTGACCACCCTTTTGGACGATTTTTACGATTTTGCATGGTTTTATGCCGGATTGGCTCTTAAAAGAAAAAAATAGTAAAAATTCACGCAAAATCAAAAAATTAAAATTTCAGCATGAAATATAGATCAAAACATTTTAGTAACATGCAGTAAATGAGTGTGCAAAATCATACACTAATAGAGATATTTAAAGAAATAGTGCCAAAATGTGCATTTCTGATAAAGACTGAAAAGATGTCAAAAATGTGTCCAAAATTTGACTTCAGAGTGTAACCAAATATTAAAACACTTCTGGAGACATCTCTCTATCATCCTTATGCTTTCGGTTTGTCAGATACGTGCTTCAGTTCTGAAGAAGAAGTTTGCAAAAGGAGGGTACCCCCGTGATCCACTTTTGCTTGTGGTGGTGCCACCTGTTGACGGATCCGGACTACAAACAAAAACGCTTGTAGGGAACTATGAGTACCTCATACCTACCAAGTTTCATGAAAGTCTGAAGTCGAAAATGTAGAAAAAGTAGGAAAGTTCACGACGGACGGACGACCGACGGCACGCTATGACAAAAGCTAAAAACATGTGTTTGTGATACACGAATGCCCCAGTTGGCATCTTTGTCGGTAAAACAGCTGAAAAGGAGTTCATAATTTGAGGTCAAGGTCACAAGGTCAAATTTGGTATCCACGGAAAGGTCTTGTCGCAAGAAATCCATGTGAAATATGAAAGCTCCATCACTTACCATTCAAAAGTTATGGCAAAAGTTTAGATTTTCGAAAGTAGGCCAAACTCCAAGGTCAAGATCACAAGGTCAACAATTTTGGTATTCATTTATAGGTCTTGTCACAACTGTCAAGGAATACACATGTGAATGATGAAAGTCCTATAACTTACTATTCAAAGTTATGGCCAAGTATTTCAAAAGTAGGTCAAACTCCAAGGTCAAGGACACAAGGTCAAACATTTTTGTATTCATGGTAAGGTCTTGTCACAAGGAATACACATGTGAAATAAGAAAACCCTATCACTTACCATTCAAAAGTTATGGCCAAGGTTAAAGTTTTTGCGGACAGTCAAACAGGTAAACAGACGGACGGACGGACGGACCAAAAACTATATGCCCCCGAATCTCTGATTACGGGGGCATAAAAATGACGTCGACGTCGAAATGCCCAAATAACTATTGTGCATATTACGTCATGGCCGTTTATCTGTCTTAATGACGTAAATCTCACGAACCAATCAAATCACCTCAGTACAAGGAAAGGTATCTGTACCTTCAATGTTTTGAGCGTCTATTTACAGCGTCACTCCCGGCCCACAACACTTCCATTATTCAACATGACTGTTCTCGTAATGTATATCTCTGTTTTGAGTAAGGTATGTTTCATGTCCCTTGTATAGTCAGACCAAAATAGAAGTATATTAGTCATAATGACACTTACGATGCTCATACTAATGAGGGGGAGTAACGTGACGACGGCGGGACGTCAACTGACGGTACACAAAGAACGCCCCATTTACCTGATCCGTCTTCAAAAAGAAAATGTTGCTATATTTATGCGTTGACTTGAATTTTAGAAACATATGGAAGAGTTAGAGAGGGAAAATAATAATTAATCTCAAATCAACTAGGAATACATTTATTTTTGGGTTTATTTCATGTATATAAATTGTAAAAAAGCAAGTTAACGAGTTTTTAAATCAAATACAATGCAGAACCATACCCTATCACTTGAGTATATCAGACCCAAGATATTTTTTTTCCTTTTCTGAAGTAACGACTAGGAAATTGAATTTTAATCTAAGAAAATTCTGAAATTCGGAGATCTGACGGAACGAAAGGAAGGTTTTTTTTCCATGAAAAAAAAAAAAAAAAATAGATTTCATCAAATTGAACTATTGGAAAGCGTAATCAAATGAATCGAACAAGGATCGAATATACCTACTTTAAAATGTTAGAATTTAAAGAGATGGAAGAATTCTTTTATATTCGTATAAAAAGTTGTCTCTTTTAATATTAAAAGAAAATTAATATTTTACATTGAAACGGACTTGATAAGTAAAAACTTAAAAAAATTAATAAATAAAATCTTCAATTTTGTTGAAAATGGCTAATTGCCATTGGCTGGAAAGTCCCTGAATCACTTAAATAAGTAACTACAATGTATATTGTAACTACAGTGAATGAATAAATTAATTAACTGACAAATAAATAAATAAACAAATAAATAAATAAATAAATAAATAAATAAATAAATAAATAAATAAATAAATAAATAAATAAATAAATATTCGAAAGCAAATCAGGAATAGAAAACTTATATAATTTGTAATTTCCTCTTTTCCCTAAACAAATAAACGTTTCAAAATAACATTATGCTATTATAATACGAATATTACAAGATTAATTAATGCCACAAAAACACCAAGGAATAATCACCGATTGATTTCGTTTTACCAATAAAAATTGTTCATTCCCAAAAATTTAGTTACAAGTTTTTCTCAATTTGAAAAAGAAATAAAATTTTAAATTTTCTCAAGGAGGTGATTCCATGAATATGATGAAGACGGAAAAATAAATGCACAGTAAAATTCAATATTTTGTTCCATGAAGAGAAAAAAATAAAACTGTCAAGTATTTTCCATATGCCATGAAAAATCAAAAAGATTTTCAAAATGAAAGTTAGAAATAGAATTTTAAGAATAAAGTAAATAATGAAGTATATCAAGTAAAAATGGGATGATTTTCAATAGAATGTTTAGAATGTATCGTAATAAGATAACTTCTAGTCTCTAGAAAGAAAATATAGCCCCCCTCCCCTCCCTCCCCCCCCCCCCCCCCAAAGGAAAAGAAAAATATATATATTATATACATGTAATTCAGATAAAGGTAAAATATACCTCATGTGAATTCTTTGCACAAGAGACATGCAAGAGATTTTTTCTTCGTTGTTCACACTTTAACTTCATTCATTACATTTATTTATATTCAAACTCTCTTTTTTCTGACATAAGATTCTACAAAATTTCAGCAAAATAGTTGCAAAGATGTGATAACAAATAAATATAAAAACAATAAATAGTTTTTTTTACAGTTAACAACAGATAAAATTCTGATCACCAAGCGATATCAGTCCCATACCGGCATAAATCTATCTCTTGAAACTCTACCTAGAATGCTTATAATGTGAAAATGAAAATTTTTGACCATTTCAGGTATTGACAAGATAAGTTACATAAAGGCTTATGCGCCCTTAGAGTTTACATTGAACTCTATGGAAAAATGTTATTTTTTTTCTTAAAATTTTAAACAGAATGATGGGGCATCAAATATCGATTGGTATAAAAATTCTAAAAAATATATATTATCAAGTTTCGCTGAAAAATCAAAATTCACCAACTATTCCATCTGCAATTTATTTTTTTTCGATATTTTCATCAAAAGGAGATACCTTCTAAACATGACCCCATTCAAAATATTTACTTTTTCAATCTCTACTAAATTAAAAAAAAAAAATGTTATGACACAGAAAAATATTAAATGATGAATACACCTGATATCAATGTTTTTGGCATAATTTCTTTCATTGCCCATTGAATACCATAAACAAATTTAAGCTTGCTTTGCTAGTGACGCACCTTCAAAAAAATTTTGGCTCGCGTCGCTTGCTGTACACTCAAAAAAAAAAAAAAAAAATTCTGCCTCGCTCCGTTCGCCCTTCCTGGCCCATGATATTTCATATAAAGTTTTATTAATCCCTAGATTTTAGACTTTTATATTATTACATGTATATTACAAAGTATTTCTCATTTTAAAAACAATTGCATTTAACAAATATGCCAAGCTTCAAGGAATATCTACATATACTGCACTTGTTTCTTGGGCATACCCCTCTACCCATGTGGTGTGAAAACATGATATTGAATATCCAAGCTATACATATACATATTTACATAGATGGCAGCACTCTGCAAAAAAAAAAAAAAACCCCGAATGTAATTTAGTTGAAGTCATATAGATGATTGAAATTCTCAGACAAAGGTCTTTGGCTTCCTTTAATTAACGTTTTCTTTTTATTTTTTTTGCTTGTCAGGATTGTTAGAGGTTAAGAATAAATATTTTGACCTGGAGTTATTCGAAAATGAATAATCCGGCCGGCTCTGCGTTGAAAATAGATTCTCTGACCCGAAATAGGACAATTACTTGTAGTGTTAAATAAGCCGGGCGGGGGTATCATTGATCCTTCGAACAATTTTTTTTTCACAGATACATCATCCATGCAAGTTTGGTTGATCTAGGACTTAAAGTAAGGCTGGAATGGACTTGTCCCATTTTACCTAACCTGCTCACTCAAGCTTGAAATGTAGGTCAGATGTAGCCTCCGTACCATGCATTGTTGTAAGCATCCTCAGATGCATCATCCGTGCAAGTTTGGTTAATGTAGGACTTATAAGAAGGCGGGAATGGACTTGACAGGTCTCATTTTACCTAACCTGGTCACTCAAGCATGACACGAAGGTCAGATGCAGCCTTCGTACCAAGCATTGTTGTAAGCATCCTCGGATGCATCATCAATGCAAGTTTGGTTGGTGTAGGACATATAGTAAGGCGGGAATGGACCTCTGTCATTTTACTTAACCTAGTCACTCAAGCATGAAATGTAGGTCAGATGAAGCCTGGGTACCATGCATTGTTGTAAGCATCCTCAGATGCATCATCCATGCAAGTTTGGTTGGTGTAGGACTTATAATTAGGCGGGAATGGACCTGTCCCGTTTTGCCTAACATGAAATAGGAGTTAGATGCAGCTTCAGTACCATGCATTGTAGTGAGCATCCTCAGATGCATCATCAATGCAAGTTTGGTTGGTGTAGGACCAACAGTAAGGCGGGAATGGACCTGTCCTGTTTTACCTAACCTGCTCAATCAAGCATGAAAAAGGGGTTAGATGCAGCTTCAGTACCATGCATTGTAATATTCATTCTCAGATGCATCATCTATGCAAGTTTGGTTGATGTAGGACTTATAGTAAGACGGGAATGGACTTGTCCCATTTTACCTAACCTGGTCACTCAAGCATGAAATGCTAGTCAGATGCAGCCTCCGTACCATCATCCTCAGATACATCATCAATGCAAGTTTGGTTGATGTAGGACTTAAAGTAAGGCAGTCCCATTTTACCATTTTACCTTACCTGGTCAATCAAGCGTAAAACATAGGTCAGATGTAGCCTCCGTACCATGCATTGCAGTAAGCATCCTTAGATGCATCATCCATGCAAGTTTGGTTGGTGTAGGACTTATAGTAAGGCTGGAATGGATCTGTCCCATTTTACCTAACCTGGTCACTCAAGCGTGAAATATAAGTTAGATGCAGCCTCCGTACCTTGCATTGTAGTAAGCATCCACAGATGCATCATCCATGCAAGTTTGGTCGATGTAGGACTTATTTGGCGGGAATGGACCTATCCCGTTTTGCTTAACCTATAGTGCGGACGCCGTCGAGGTGAGCTAAAAATGAATCGATTCCCTGAAACTGTCCGGAATCCACAAAATATTGATTATTTTTTTTAAGTTTCAAGGGGCATAGCTCTGTACATAATTGAGCAACATTACCCATATTTGGATTTGACCTGTATTTCAAGTGTAAAAGCTATACTAGTATCGAAGAAATGAATTGATTATATATATAATTATCCGGAACAGTTATCGTCTTAAGTTTAAATGCCCGGAAACATCAAAATATGTTGTTTACGTCCCCCGGAGGATACCCTTTTTGGAGAAATAAAAAAAACAAACAAACAAACAAACAAACAAAACCAAACCAAAAGACCCCCCCCCCCAAAAAAAAACCCAAACCCACACACAAACATCCATTTACAATTGCATGCGTATCTTGCTCTGGTGTCCTTGAGACATATTATCCCACTTCGCCCTCTTGTTTTGAGATCCGACCAATAGATTTATGGCCGAGAAAATTCGAACAAGCTTTACTTTTCATTTTAAATGTACAACATGCTTGTATACTGACATGTTTTCTTTTTCACTTGACCGAAGTTTTCTTATAAAAGAAAAATAAATTCAATCATTATTATTATAATATCCGAATTTCCTCTGCAGCAGGTATAACACTACTTTATTATATGTTTCTAGGAAGACGAGAGGCATGGGATCTTTTTGAAAATGTATTATAACCAGTCAAATAAGGAATCATCGGTACACATTTTGTAGATTTCACCACAGGGCCTCTCAGACGTAGTGAAATTGCACTGGAGTCTAGAGAGAGAAGAAATATTTCTTTTCTCTCCAGCACAATTTCACCATGTCTGAGAGGCCCTGTGGATTAATGCACCCGAGTAGTCCAGAGGCTGAAAAATTATACCCCAGGCACTTTTTACTTGAGAAGTTACCCACTTTCTACCAAAAGGGCGAAGTAACCCGTCCTCCTTGTCACAAACTCTACCTCTATAGTCTATATTATCTAGGAAAGAGTTAGCTATGATACCCCGACCCTGAGCTTTTGAGGGGGTGGACAGGGTGAAAGAAAGGGGGAAGGGGGACAGGAGGAGGGAGACAGGGGACAGGAGGAGGGAGGGAGGGGAAGGAATTGGGTGGGAGGACGGATGGGGTAAGAGGGGGAGGGAAGTGTGAAAAGGACTGAGGGGGAAGAGGGAGGGAAGAAGGGGCGGGAGGGAGAGGAAGGGGAAGAGAGGTACCCCTCTATCCGTTCCCTCCTCCATTATATAGGAGGGGTGGACAGGGTGAAAGGGAGGCGGGAGCGGGAGGAGGGAGAAGGGGGAGTATGTAGGGGTCTGAGCACATTACAAAGGTTCATGCAGGTAAGTATATTGATATAAACAGGGGGAGGGAGGAGGGAGGGAAGGGGGAAAATGGGAGGGAGGGGGGAAGGGGTGGGAGGAGGGAGAGAAGGGGGCGGGAGGAAGGGGGGGGGGGAGTGGGGAGGTAAGGGAAGAGTGAAAGGGAGGGGGAGGGAGATAAGGGGTGGGTGGGGGAGAAGTACCCCATATAGGGAGAGCATTTGTAACGAGTGCCTATGCTACCCTACAACTGGGGAGTTCTTCAACACTAAGCATTTCTAATAAGCATAATTGAGGGGGAGGGTTTTTACTAAACATGAATCTGGTGTAGAGTTTGTAATCTGATATTTGTAATTCATCAATTAGTGAAAATACATGTATACAAGATACAAGAAACATGTATATGAAGCCAGGGGATATTTTTCAAACACCACCGACACCACTGCCAAAATATAAATAAAGTTACCACCCTTCTATCATGAGATAGACCGAAACAGGCCAACTTGACCCCCACCCCCACCCAAAAGAAAAGTTGGACCGTTTGGGTCTACCCATGAGAGTACAGAGCTCCTCCGGCCTTCAATTCCTGAAGTGTCATTCCATTTACTGTTCAAAAAAGTCATAAAAACGGGTTGAGATGAGTTATTAGACTATGTACAATGTAATTCTTTTGGTGTCTGTATATTTTTTGTTAAAGTTTTGTGTTCGATATATATTCTTATAATATACTAATTAGCGGACGTAAATATCGGTAATGACCAGACCATCGCCAGACCATACAATACGAAGACTCACTTCCAATTGATCTGTCGTGGTCAGATGCTGACCCTGTTGAATTATTGATGAAGCTGTGTTTGTCCATCTAACTTCAAGGGTCATCGTGAACTTAATCAATAATAACAATAGACGCGAGGAGGAAGAACCGGACACAAGGAAACGGGGGGAAATCTGTCTTGTGTAAAGATACATGTATATCATCTCATCCCCGTCATCCTCATTCCATTCTTAAACAAAAAAAAAAAAAAAAAACACATAAACAAAAACAAAAAAAAAAAAAAAAAAAAAGGAAGAAAGACCCCCCCCCCCCCAAAAAAGAAGAAAGACCAAAAAAAAAAAAAAAGAATAGAAGGTTCTACTCCTTCAGTAATATTAGAAAACAAACACATTTCACTGCCCGGAGCTCATGTTTCTATTACCGGGCCTGGCACAGCGGTGCCTCTGTACAAGGAGAAGGATTAAATTTCAACCAAGGTTAGAAAAGGTACAAAATCAATATCAGGAATATTCTGACAAATAACCTTCTCGTCCTTGATATACTATAAATATACAAATCTCCAAGAAAAACAGCTCATTTACGAATCATTATATAAACTATACATAAAAAAAAAACGCCCATGTCTTTACAAAGAACGGAACTGACCTACATGTTTACATAGAATACCAAAAAAGTTTACAGATATTTTGAAAATTATTCATACGCAATTCCGCAAGGACCTTAAAAAAGTATACATGTATTTTGTAAGTAAGTTGCACCCATCAAGGCAAGAACAGCTCCGTTTATGCTGATATTACACCGTCGCTTTTTATAATATGAGTAGTCTAATCAGACTAATAATGACTACAGAATAAAACCGACAGATAATGTATATTAACATTTGTCCTGTCTAAATGACCTCACCACGGTCCATCGAGCATACAGATCTCGCTGGCTAGTGTATTTAATACACAAAAAATCTTATCTGAACCCAATCAAAATTTACTTACACACTGCAGAACTTTCTCATAGTCCTTCGGGTACTAAATTACAAGTACTGCTAACTGCCCCCTTCCGTTATGAGGACCAATATACACACTAGTCCCTACATAAAATTCCAAAACAGCAAGTTTTGTGAAGGTTTTCGGTGCAGCTCCGCTGTGGGTTTAATACACCGGCAATGAGTAAAGTGGTCAACGCGCCGCGTTAACAAGCCCTGACCTCTCGGTGACCTTATGGCTACGGATATAGATCAACCAATGTTTCATATTTAGCATTCTGAGGGCATAGGCGTCTGTACGCGATCATATACTACGTACATATTGATTTATTCAAAATTATTTGAAATCGAAATAAACATACATGAACAGAAAAACCGACAGACAGATACCAATCTGTTTGGAAGAATATGAAAAGAAAATTTCGTACAAGTGCAGGACTTTAGGATTCTGTCTGTTACCTCTCAGACGGAAACAATAGAATCAGCCACAGCTTTCTCTCATTGAAGAGAAGCTGATCAAAACCTCATGTTCACAGAACACTGAAAAGGGGGAGGGGGTGTCATTCCGACAAGGGATAAAAATACAGTTATTTATAGCTCGTTGGGAAAGAACCGAACACCCTTTCACTCAGTCTTACCCATCAGATCTTTTAAAAGTACTTGTTTGTTTTCGACATTTATTTTAAGAGAAAAATAGAGCATACTCTCTCTGGAATAAATAAAATTTATCACAAAGAAGTCGGATTTATTTATTTATCTATTTATATAATTATTCTTTCATTTATTCATTATTATTTGATCTACTGATTTATTCATCTATTATTTGATATGTTTATTTATTCATTCATATATTCATATTATAATTATTTAGTTATTCTGCTACTAATTTATTTTCGTTTCACAGAGTGAGGATGACTGGTTAAAACTCTTTCCTTCGTTTAAGTCATTTATTTTGTTGATGAATTTCTCTGATCAGTTTTATTTTTCGGAGTAAAATAAACGGACTCTTAAAAAATTGAATGACGAGTTTTTAATTGAATGAATAGATATATAAATATAATAGAATTATATTATATCTATATATCTATTTATTCAAATTGAAGAATATATGGAACAACCAAAATCAAGTAAACCACTCAAAAAGTAAGTAAACAAATGAAAGGAAATAAAAAAAAAAAAAATTACAGCATTTAATCTAAAAGGGGTACAAAAAAAAAAAAAAAAAAAAAAAAATAATAGACAATAAACTATTTTCGTTTTAAATATTTAACTGATTTTTTTCTGATCTGTATCTAAAAGATGTATATAATTCTTATTTGTGTACATATTAAGGTCAGGGTGGCGACTTTTATTAGAAATGAGGTAGAATAAAGATGGATAAGTACACATGTAGAGGAACATCTCCTCCAACTATTCAGACCAAAAAATCAAAATTTGCCTATCTATCTTTTTGGGGGGGGGGGGGGGCTATAAACGTCAATTTTTGGCCTATTTCAACATTTTCGTCATTTTAGAGAATACCACATCATAATTTTACATACCTCTGCAACGCATGGAAATTGAAAAAGTAATATATACCCTTATTTTCTGGATTCTTATAGCTTGTGTATGAATTAAAGCCTATTTTGAAAAATTCTGATAAAATAAACAGTTCTAAGGGGTGTATTTTCTTATAAATACGATTTTGCTGGTTGCCATGGCAACAACTCATTATTTTTATTAATAGCCAGAAGGTCGCCATGCAGGTACACAATTTTTTTTCTATGTATATAGCTATGGTATTGCTTTATACTAAAGCAGTCAAACCAATATGTACCCGAATTAGTTTTTGAGTAAAATGACTGTTTCTATAAATAACACAATGATTTGTGCAAAAAAAATCAATATTTTGACCCAAAAACATAGAGATTTACTCCAAGTTCGAATTTCTAATTCTCTCATTTTTAAAGAGTATAATGAATGGGATATATTCTGATGTTTGAATCTTTAGAAGCAGAACTCATGCAAAAATGACATTTTTTTTTTCGTATTTTCGGCGATTTTTCATTGAAAAATATGCATTTTTCCCCCAAAATACCCATTCAGCAATGAAAATTTCAAGGAGAATTTTTTTTTTCTGAAATAATGCAACAAACTGAGCTTATATCATTTATCGTCCATGTCGGTTTAAAATTTTACGTGATATAAAAATACAAAAATGTAGAGTTGTCTCCCTGTAGTCGCAACCCTAACCTTAAACTTAAATTAAAGAGTCAATGTGTAAATAATGCATGTATAAAATAGAATAATGTATAATTTTTATAAACATGCTTAACATAAATAAATGAACGACAATATCACTAAAATGAGGGAAAAAACCCGTACATTTAAGGTATATATTTTATAATATATTATACAGAACTATGTTCATTTAAAATTCAAATTCTTAATTGAAATCACGATGGTGGCATACACTCGGTGTTTTACAAAAAAAAAAAAAAAAACAACGACAACAACAACAAAAAAAAAAAAAAAAAAAAAAAAAAAAAAAAAAAAAAACAATCATAAAAAATAGAGTGGTAAATAAAATATACAAATGAGCTATAATATAGATATAAATGTATGACAAGGTGAATGAACACTTTTGTAAATAGACAAAGAAGAAGAAGAAGTAAAAAATGGAGAAGATCAAAATAGAATCAAAGGTTTAATTATGAATAAATATCTATAAAAACAATTTAGAATTTTATCAAAAACTAAGTTGAGAGAAAAATTTTATCTCAGAAAGTTTTCTAAAGCACCTGAATTGAGTTCAGATTGAAAAGAGGGAGAAATTGGATGAAATTAAAACTAAAATCACATTTTTTTAGGGCTGAAAGAAAATATATATGGTTAACTCGATAAATTAAATGGAAAAGAATGAATATGTTAAACATTGATATCTTTTCGTTGATGAATAAATAGAAAAATAAAAGGATTAATACATGCAAATGAAAACATGATACAGAAAGTAAAGAAACAAATTAATTGATAATACACAATCTAATAAATGAGACCCCCCCCCCCCAAAAAAAAAACACACACACACACACACAAAAGTACAGAAATAAAACTTAGAACATTGATATACTAGATAACGCATAATTGAACATTGAGAGAAGGGCCAAATCATAGTTTTTAATTGTTAAAATGTATGGAGATAATATCAGATATTCAAATCGGAACTGAAAAATAAGGAAGACGCTAATTTATTGAAAAAAAAAAAATGAATTAAAAAAAGTTGTAACTTATGGAAAGTTATATACCGTAAAGATATATGTGAATCAAAAACTTTATTATTGTTTCAAATTTTATTGTGAAAAAAATATCAACATTACACCAAGAAAATTCGTCATTTTAATTAATCTATCGCACCAATTCTTTTAATCAACTCAGAGGCTGTTTTATAGTTCATTTCAAAATTCATGAGTGAAGTCATTAAAGTAGTGGAACATGACCCCATTTGTAAACGTACAAGTACTTTGACCGCCCCAAATGTACATGTAGATGTAGAATACATGCATGTGTCGAAGTCAGATATTTTAAATCATCTAAAAATAATTAATTTTTCAGACTTACGTGTTGGAAGACGGAGCTCCATCGCGACTGCTAGTATATCCCGTATGAGGCGGAAGATGTGTGATTCAAAAAAAGGATGATTATGGGAAATTTTGACGTCCTTACTATACATGACCTAGCAGTGCACCCTATTTTCAAAATATCTGCTGTGTGTCTGTGAACTTTTGAACCCCTTGTCCTCAGGCGAACTTTATAGGATATGTATCAAATTACATAAATCACAGACTTCTTAAAGATTCCGATGTGACGATATTATATTCGATAATCAATAGCAAAGGGTGTTGCGTTACGATCCCCGCCCTGGTATATATAAATGTAGGTATTGGAGGAGGTTCCAGTCTCAGCACTGTGGTGTGTATGCATGCGCACGTGGAAAACCCCGCCATTTCTCACCTGTAGATTAGAATAAGATGTTAATCAAGATTTATGGACATGTTTTGTTTTGTCTTAAACAATTTTACCTCAATAAAAAATGGACAGACCATGTCGGGAAAATTATGAGTACTTGTATTATATATAGATTTATTAAAAAAAGGGTTGCTATTTTGCATCTGTTGCATTCTCGTATCTGAAAACCACACACGACAAAACTTTGGATCTATAGCAGATCTATTCACATATCAAAACATAACCGATTGTCTTTTATAGATTAAAAATTAGAATAAGAGATTTCATTTTAATATCCAATCACATTTGAAATAACAATTCAAACAAAATACAGTATTTTTTTTTTCAAAAGTATACGTGTATTTTGATCGACCTTAAGCTCTTTCTAAAATAAATAAATAAATAAATAGATAGATAGATAGATAGATAGATAGATAGATAGATGAATAAATAAATAAATAAATAAATAAATAAATAAATAAATAAATAAATAAATGAATAAATAGATAAATAAATAAATAGATAAATAAATAAATGAATAAATAAATAAATAAAATGGAAACGAAATAAGTAAAAAAAAAAACTCACAAAACGAATATAAGACTAACTGAATAAATAAAAATGAAATGAAAAAGGTATAAACGTATTTTCACTTCTTTGCAATCACTGTACAGAATTTCACCAAACTTTGCAGGAATTAAGTTTTTCCAAGCTTTTGTTTTTCGACCTGAACCGTTCGCCAAATTTGGTCTCGATGTACTTTTAAAAAGTTTATCAACCTGATTCGTCCGCCAAGAACTGACAAAATGTACTTTATGTTTTAGACCTGACTCGTGCTCCAAGTACGGACAAAATATGTTTTTGACACAGGAGCTCGATGTCAATGATCCACAAGTATATCCGCCTCTACTTTCCTTAACTTTGACCAGAGAGAGATGGGGAGGGGTGGGTGACATTGAGGGTTGTTGGCATCGAGCTCCTGTGGCAATGTGCTGTAGAAATTTGACATAGCTTGCCGTCCGGCGTCCGTCCGTCGTAAACTTTTAGTATTTTCGACTTCTTCATCAGAGCCACTGAAGAGATTTTTATGAAATTTTGTAGGAATGAAGTACTCATGGTCAGGGGGGGGGGGGGGGGTACCCTCCTTTGACAAACTTCTTCAGAACCGAGGCACATATCGACAAACCGAAAACACCAGTATGATCTAGAAGGATGTCTTAATAAGTGTTGTTTTTTGGTTCCATTCTGATGTCAAATGCGTTTTTGATATTTTTTTGGGACTTTGTCAACAATGCTCATTTTTTAACTATTTCTTTAAAAAATTCAATAGATGTATGATCGTCTGTACTCATTTATTGCATATTTGTCATATCAAAGTTACTAAATGCTTTGATATAAATTATATGCTACATGTAAAATCTTCCTTTCTGCAATATTAATATGATTTAAAAAATATGAATAGATATGTTCAGGTTAACCCCCTCCTATTTCTTTTTCTTCCTTTTTCATTTTTCCATTTTGTCACCTTTTTATGCAATTTTAAATCATCTGTATACCTAAAATTTCATTTTTGACTAAAATTCTATTCTCCCATTTTTATTTATTTCCACTTTACACACATATTTACTGCATATTTTGTCATATTTAAGTAACTTAATGCCGTGATATATACATTTATGCCTAATTTTTTTTATGAATTATAAAAAAAACCTGACACTTTCATAAGCGATGTCAATATGCCAAGAGTTTGCATGGGTATCAGGTGAGCGTTGTGCCCCCTTGGGCTCTTGTTTATCCATGTAGCCATTAATTACCTTAACAAATGAAGTTGTGGGATGAAATCACCTCCTTTTTATGTATTTTGCTGACATTTTTGAAAGAATACATACTTCCTACTGCTACATACAATATTACATGATATTTCTTCTTTATATAAAAATAGCAATGCCAACGCTGCAGGAAATTTAATTATCACAAATATTTTTGTTATTGCAATTATGCCAGATTTAGTACGGAAAACTGTAAAATTGTTGAAAATTTCTATGTTCAAGTGCCATAACTCTGTTGAAAATAGGTCAATTTTTTTTTCAAAACTCGACTTATGTCTGTAACTATTTGTTATGAAGGCATATATCAAGTTTCAATTCAATAGCTGCAAAGGCGGCGAAAAAAAAGTCCGAAAAACTGTAAAATTGTTGAAAATTACAATGTTCAAGGGCCATAACTCTGCTAAAAATAGGTCAATTTTTCCGAAACTCGAACTGGATCTGTAATTATTTTTTATGAAGGCATATAATAAGTTTCAATTCAATAGCTGCAAAGGCTGCGAAAAAAAGTCCGAAAAACTGTAAAATTGTTGAAAATTACAATGTTCAAGGGTCATAACTCTGCTAAAAATAGGTCAATTTTTCCGAAACTCGAACTGGATCTGTAATTATTTTTTATGAAGGCATATAATAAGTTTCAATTCAATAGCTGCAAAGGCTGCGAAAGAAGATCGGAAACTGTAAAATTGTTGAAAATTTCTACGTTCAAGGGCCATAACTCTGCTAAAAATAGGCCAATTTTTCCGAAACTCGAACTAGATTACGCAATTTGATATAAAGACGTATGCCAAGTTTCAATCCAATATCTTGAAAGGCTTCGGAAAAAAAATCCGGAAAACATGACCTCGGATGGACGGACGGACGGACAGCGCCATAACATAATATCTTATGACGGGCGTATAAAATGGAAAGAAAATCACATGCTTTCTAGACTATGGGCAGATAACTTCAGTCAAGTTTGTCTTTTGTGTAATGCATATAGAAAAGAGGTTCAACAAATAGTGGACGCTAAAGGATTAGTAATATAGGTCATTCTTTGTGTAGCGGTGACCGCTGGCCAGAGCTTATGTCTAGACTCTCAATGTTTGATCTTCTTGGTCGTTTAAATTGATCACTCCAGTCTGAGGTTTTCATTGTTCAAATGGGGATCCCGACGGGAAAATTTTTTAGGCTATTAATGATAGAATAAATGAATAAATAGATAAAAGAAAGATTAAAAGTAAAATAACCCCCCCCCCCCCCCAAAAAAAAAAGAAAAGAAAGAGAGAAAAAAGGTACCAGTAAATCAATCTTCAGATAGAAGATTAATATAAAGAAAGATAACCCTTTTTCTTTGTTAAGATAATTTGACTCAATAAGAGTTCTCTAACTTAGTATACATCGAAAGGAAAAAAAGAACAACACATAATGACAAAAATAGGAAGAACACATCATAAGAGGCGTTTTCATAAATCTCATTTCATATGTTAAACTCAGGAAATTACAAAGATATACTATTTCATCCTTAAGCCCCATACACACTTTCACGGATGGCTCCACGGATAGCTACGGATCGAGAAACAAAAATTACATCCGTAGCTATCCGTAGCAATCCGTAGCTCGATCCGGCACTAGTCGTGGCAAGTCGTAGCTATCCTTGGCAATCCGTATCTATCCGGGATGAGACAGAAATGTTTGAGCATGTTCATTTACTTCGACCCGCTACGGATTTTGCCGTAGCGGAGTCGTAAGGGAGTCTTAGCAACCCGTAGTGGAGTCGTAGCTATCCGTAGTGGAGTCGTAGCAATCCGTAGCAATCCGGGACCATTTTTGTTATATTAATAGTCATACGACTCTCCTATGGATTGCTACGACTCTCCTACGGATTGCTACGACTCTCCTACGGATTGCTACGTATAGCCACGGATTGTGTCTTTTATAAACTTCAAATCTATCAGTATTCTGTGCGTTTTCGGTCAATATTTGATTTAATACTTCAACTATTCAATTTCAGGTAATGATATGAAGGCATGTACAAACCTCAATACCTATACTACTAAAGAAACGAATTAGCCGATTCTCCGTCGAAACGAAGAGGACAGAGATAAATGGTGTGATATGAAGATATAGCATATGATATGACAATGTGTAATTTATAATTGTTTAGAAGAAATTAGAGAGGTTTAGAAGGCTAACGTGTACGCGTACGCGTACGTGTAATCTACAAGTACATCTACACGTAAAAAATAGCAAAGGTTTAGAAAATTGACGAGTACGTGTACGTGTACTGGTGCCCTTAGCGATGACGTAAAATATATAATTATATTCAAACATATATGAGACTGATAAATAGATAAAATGTAAAATTGAAACTTATAAGATATTCTCGGTACAAATTTTCATGAAATACATCTGCTATTTAAACATAAATGTCTACACGTTTGTACGTACGTGTAGCTCGCGATTTATACGTTATTGGCAACTTGTAGCGATTTCCCGTACGCAATAAATAATGACGTCATACACAGTTATTGCGTCTACACGTACACGTACCCGTACACGTAACGTTTTCTAAACCTCTCTATTATTTCTAATTAACGTGTAATCATGAATTATGTCTCACCGTTTTCCTAAATCAAATCTGAGAAAAATCTAAAATTCAAAACCGACGACTGACACTAATCATTAACTTCATATTTTCCTCTGATTTATTCTCCCTTTCTAATCCCCGACATTTTAAGTATCAGAAATTTTGTAAAGCGATTCTTGCAAGACATTTCTGATGTTAGTAGGAGGAGGATTTAATTTAAAACTCCATATTCGTTTTCTGAAATTTGCGACCTACAATCTTACAACAGAACGTTCGAGAAAAAGGGTTCATAGCTCAGTTGGTAAAATGGCGGACATCTAACCTGACCTCCAATGCAAAAAAACTAGTATCGAATCCCGTCGAGGGCAGACATTCTGACAATAAATTTAATATGAATTATGGCAAAGCCCTTGAAGCGAAGCGAAGACGGTGCATGAAGTTGCATGGGCCGACACAAGTTGCAGTGTTTATATAGGATACGAAACTAAGGATTTTAAAAAAATCCATATAGCATACGAAACTAAGGATTCAAAAATTTTCTTACAAGATACGAAACTAAGGATTCAAAAATTTTCAGTCTCCTGTTGCAGACATCATAAGCTTACACTTTTCAACTATTTCACTACTTTTCATTCTAGCTTTATGTTACACATTGTTAAAACCAAATCTACACCATATTGCTACAAAAATAGAGATTCATCTAGAAATATTTTCGTATAAAAACTGACTAAAATGGCGGCGCCCATCTTGCCAATTCTTGGTTGAAGAAAAATGAATTGGTCAGTATGTATCCTTTCTTCCTTATTTTCGTTAATTTTTCCACTTGTTTCATATATATATGTGTTACCATTAAAGCTTGCTCAGAGCAAGCGGCCCTTTGGGCCCGCTTGCTCGCTTCGCTTCGCTATGAATAAATCATCTTGCTCCAGTCTGTTTTCTGGCTCTATCTTTTTAATACTCAATGCAGTCTAAATTACCAATCGCATGCTATTTTACCCATGACGTTTTCCATGGATTCAGTGTCAGACTTGGATGCGGACAATTTCCAAATATATTTTTTTTCACTTTTGTATAGTAAACTTTAAATGTGTAACCCCTCCCGCAGGTGGGGGTCAGGGGGAGGGGGGGGGGGGGGGCTTCCCCGAAAATTGTGAAATGCTGCATTTTTATATATTGTACTATCTTATTTGCTATGAAGATTGACGTAAAAAGTTGCAAATAAATCTACATTATACACTTTTCCCGAAAATTAATGGTGTTTTATAATTAGGAAGGCTCATTTTTTATATTTAACTTAATTTCAAAATATCATTTTTTTCACTTTTGTATACGTAACATGTGTAGCCCCTCCCGCAGGTGGGGGTCCGGGGGAGGGGGGGGGGCTTCCCTGGAAATTGTGAAATGCTGCATTTTCAAATATATTTTACAATCTTATTTGCTATGAAGATTGACGTAAAAGATGCATATAAATCTACATAATACACTTTTCCCGATAAATTAATGGTGTTTTATGATTAAGAAGTCTCACTTTTGATATTTAATCTATTCGATCCTGGATTTCTTAAAAGTGTAAGAAGCGTTACGAATATTTCAAGTAATACAAAGTATATACACTGTTAAAAACTGACAATTGTCTTAAAATCTTGACGATTTCTATGGGGTTCCAAGGTTTAAAATAGTTTAAAGGAGATGATTTTTAAGGCAAAATTGTCCATCTTTGAAACTTTAGATGGGGCGGGAGGGTGTCGGATACGCCTCTTTTAAAACTACCGATGCTGTTAGTAGACAGTTTTTATATTAGGTTTACGATCTATCCGGAAAATTTATGCGTAGGCTTGAGTCTTTTAGCCTACATGTTTATGGAATATACGCCTCTAAATTGACAATTTTTTCCGCGCTTGCGCGGGTTCTTTTCTAGTAGCTATAAAAATAATCGATCGAGACTGTCTCAACTTGACAATATTGGGTGTTTCAGTAAATAATTATTGTTTAAAAATAGATATGAATTTCAAGCCAGTTCTTCCAATCCGTACTGAAGTCGTACCTATCCTTGTGCGAATCGTGGCTTTCCGTATTCGAGTCGTGGTAATCCTTAGCAATCCGTACCTATCCGTATCTATCCATACGCGTGTCTTAGCAATCCGTAGCAATGTCGGGACGATATCCGTAGCAATCCTTAGCTATCCGTACTCGATTCGTATCAACCCGTATCAATCCGTACTTGAGCCGTAGGTTCATGGTTCATCGAATATTTTGCGTCCCGACGCGTCACATATAGACCTTTTTTGGGGTCGTAGCGGAGTCGTGGAAGTGTGAAGGAAACTTTAAACTGGTCCATGTAAACATCAGGCAGGGGTGATACATCATTATTTTTTGCAAAACTTTTAATTTCTGTTTTTAGACATATATGTGGTACAAATCAAACAAATATTATTCATTTCTCAAGGTAGCGATGGTGAAGCGAGATATTCTCCTCATAATTTATAAAGGATTATGAAGGAAAAAATGGCGGGAAAATGTTCTCTATATAATTCCATCCTCGATTCCCCAGGTTATTTGCACTCAGCCAAAGCGCAAATAAGCTGGGGAACCGAGGATGTATAATTCAATTGAATTTGCTACCCCTTAAACTTTCTACATCATCCAAGTATGACGAAAATTCCCACAGAAAATTCATATGGAGGCTGATCTGAACACATTTCAAGAGAAAAAAGTTCTGCAAAAATTTTTATCAACCGCCTGGTCCTTACGTGGATATTTTGTTTTAAATCTGGAACTTTTTCTGAAAGGTACGTTCCTGCCAGGCATGAAAACACACAAACACAAGTCATGATCAATATAAAGAAATTCGGAAAGGAAGAATGAAATATCTTTCTTCAAATGAGATGGCAATTCTGACTAAATTTTTACGAAAATCACTTTAGTGATGATAAAGGCATTTTATGACATTCAAGATCATTCAAGGTACCCACCCGCGGACTGACAGTAAAACACTAAAATAACTATGGCCTTATTTATTATTTCTTAGACCTCTTGTGACTAGTGAAATTATCTCGCGCGACACACTTCCCCGATCTTTTTACACCTACATAGAATTTGTTGACATTGGACAGATGAAGATGTCCTCTTTGTAAATTCTTATTTTTTCAAGGGTATGGAGAAGATTTCCAACAAAAGTACGGCGGAACACACAACAAACAATGGGACTTCAACAAACAACATGGGACACATTAACCCCTTCCCCTCCAACCCTAACCCCAAAATTAACAAAACAGCACCAACACACAGACATCGCATATCATGTTAGGATTCACTTCGTTTTATTTGTTGGTGACATATTTTTTTTATTAATTAGTTGCTGTTGTTTTTGCTTGCTTGTTTGTTTTTTGAAAGAGGATTCAACCAATGATTAAGGCAAAGAAATAAATAAACACTCTAGCTACAAATGTAGTATCAGATTCCTAGGAGGAAATGATATTGCAAACTTAGCCGAGGACTATAAAAGCTCAATCTGTAATTTGTTGAAATAATAGCATGCTGATAACAGAGTCTATTATATGGACTTCATAAATGTATATCGGCCATATTCTAACCTTCAAGGTTAAGGATAAAATCAAGTCTACATTCCATACACTGATACACTGTTTGCTATTCATAACCCAATATTGCAATTATGAATAATTTCTACGATTATTACAATTAAATACAGACAGTGGTATTTATGATTTCATGGATTGCTACCACAGCAATTTGTCACATTTATCATGTTTTTCTATCTCAGGGGGATGCTCAAGTTAAATATCTGAAAATGAGAAGAAAAACCACGATCTTTCGTGAAAGTTTCTTCTCTTTGTCCAATCTGAAAGTGGATTGGTCTTCTCGGATTACTTGATCATGAGCGTATTTAAGCCAGCAGAGCACAGACTGTTTTCCGTATTATATTTGACATACATTTACATAGTACATGTATTTGTGTTACCTAGGGCCCACCCGTTTCATTGTCTTGTTTGTGGTGTCACCTTTCGGAAAGAAGGCTTTTTGTTTATACAAAAGTCATGCGTCCTCGGATGTGTTTTTCTTTTATACCGAATTTCAATGCGAAGACCATAGTCAAATCTGTGATTAAGTGCGACAACGCTCGAATGCATCTCGGTGGCACAAACTACAACGAAATTCGGTTTTTACAAAGGGGTTGTCCTTAATGTGATTGTTTCCATTGTTTCCGTCTAGCGTGTCCCCCTCTTCTCGTTTCATGTTTGTGTGGTCCGTTGTGTATGGGGTGTAAAAGCTATATCCAAGAAATGAATTGATTATCTGTAACGGTTTTCCTTTATTTTTCCGAAACCACAAAATAATAAATTTTTCTAAGTTTCAAGGGACATAACTCTGCACAAACTTGACATGTATTTCTTGTTGTAAAAGCTATATCCAAGAAATGAATTGATTATCTGTAACGGTTTCCTTTATTTTTCCGAAACCACAAAAAAATAAATTTTTCTAAGTTTCAAGGGGCAAACATGTAACTCTGCACAAACTTGACATGTATTTCTTGATGTAAAAGCTATATTCAAGAAATGAATTGATTATCTATAGTGGTTTTCCTTTAAATGTCCGGAAACCACAGATGGGATGGACGGACGGACGGACATGCATGTGCATCACTATATATCTCTAGCATTGTTGGCGGGGGTATAGAGATTGTATGCAAGTATAGTCACAAATGACAAGTAAAATTTGAGACGATTTTTTTCCTTGAAAACGAATTATTATCATTTGGAAAAGTGGTACATGTAATGATAGTAGAAGAACCTTCCTTTTTTTTCAAAGTACATGTGCGCAACCACAAACTGCCTCGCAGACGAATTGATTTCATAAACAAGATAACAAGTACGATGAACTCTTTGCCGTTGTACCTCAAAACTGAAAATATCTTCGGACAACGTCAAATTTCTAAATCTATATTTAACAGTTGAATTAATATTGGCTCAAACAAGTTTTGAAATTTTAGTCCAATTTTGAGGTTCATAAAACCTTGCATCATATTTATGGATGATTTGAATAAACACTCTTAGTGGTAAACAAGTACTTGTTCAATCCCACCATATGTTTACTAAGGTTTTCCATTTCAAATGGAGCGTTTGTGATTTATCTAGATGCCTCTGCATCATGACCCAGATTAAAGCAGAAAATCATCATACATAGCCCTACTTCTTGTGCTGAGCGCGCTATAACGGTAAAACGCCATTCTGTACGTAAAACGGGTGTGAACTAAAATGGAGAGCGGGGGTACAGTGAAGGCCGACGGAAAGCGGACCCTGGATGACGTACTGACGGTGATAGGTGACTTAGGTCCGTATCAGATCAGGGTCCTAGTACTCCTTAATCTAGCCTGGATCTGCAGCCAGCTTTTTATGACTTTACCTGCCTTTGATTTGGCCGTGCCTAAACACAGGTAACGTGTAATGTCACTTATGTTTTATACAATCTTATATACTTGCATTAATATGCGTATTGCTCAAACAAGCATACCAACCCTAAAGAAAGGTATGCATGTCTCGAGTTTGAACTTTTATACAAAAATAAAGGAATAAATAAAGACTCGTACACAGTGAGCGTACCTGTTTAAAAACCTTGAAATAAAAAAAAAGATGAATATTCAACGTTAATGATGAACATATTTTTTTTTTTTCAAATTACTTTAATGAAATTTCAGATGCAAGATTTTATCCAATGATTCTTACGAAATCCAGAGTGATGGTCACCAGAAGTTGATTGATCGTTACATACCCGAGTCCAAGACTGACCTCACTGAATATGAAAAATGTACATCGCTGACCCTTCAAACAAACCACAGTGATTCATTAAACGTCACACAGAAACAAAGTCCGTCCAAGTGTTCGTCTTGGGTCTATGACAAAGAGACGTTCTCATCGACATTTGTATCTGAGGTTTGTATGGTGAATACAGTGTGCCCTATGTTACTTTCTCATCCTCTATCATTGTAATAGATTCTCAGATTTACATTTCTCTTGTTTCCTCCTTTTCCTGCTATATTTTTACTCGATTCTTTCTTCTGCTTGCGTTTCCTGTTCTTATTCTGTCATTCTATTCCCTCTTTTATTTTTGATTTATTACACGTAGTTATAAAAGTAAGATTTATTTAAATTTAGGATTGATTAACATATCCAACTCTCTCCTTCTCTCTTGTTCTTTTATGTCATGTTCATTCTGTTGCTTTTTTTCGCTAGCTACTATTCTTGCTTTCTCTTTCTAAAAGACGAGCCGAATATTTCACGATGAAAATGGAACCGATATAGAGATAGTTTTTAAAAGCAGATTGTAATTAGCATTTTTACTTTTACAGAAAGACCTTGTATGCGATGACAGATTTTTGAGATCAACGGCAAATTCTGTGTTTTACGGCGGGGTTTTAGCAGGATCCTTTATTTATGGGGTGGTCTCGGACTTGTAAGTATGCTAAAGATAACTTATTTCTGTTGTGAATTCACATCATCGATACAGTTTTGTTTACTTTTACCTTTTTTTCTGTAATTTCAGATTCGGCAGACGACGAACATCTCTGATTGGTTCAATTCTAATTACAGTCTTCTCCGTCGCCATGGCATTTGTGGAGAATTACTACGCCTTTGTTGTGATAAGGTTTTTCCTGGGCACGTCACTCCCAGGGATGTTCATGAGTATTTATGTCATTGGTAGGTGCAATATAACTCGTAAAACAAACAACTGGTAATCAAAATTAATAATAATGATAAATAAATATCAAAATGAACAAATGAAATTATAAATGAATGATACAAGCGAAATTGAAAAAAAGTCTTCAATGGTCGATGAAAATGTTAACGACATTTTACAATGAATTTTATTCGCTACATACATGTATATACTTTCAGTAATGGAGTGGACGGGGCGCAGTAAGCGCCGCCTGGTGTGTGTTGTAGCAGGAGTTATTGCCTCTGTAGGGGAGTGCCTGATGGTCCCTTTTGCCTATCTAGTCCGTCAAAGAAAGTATCTACAGATCACTATAACGGCTCCCGTAGTGGCATTCACAGTTGTTGTCTTCTTGTGAGTATGACGTCATATTCACAAGTTACACGTTATTTATTATGTTCCATCTCACATTTGTTGTTTAGCAAAATAAGTTAAATCTTCAGAAAACAAGAAGAAAGGCGAAAAAAAAAGAAAGCAAGTAAGGGGAGCTATTGGTGCGACGTGAAAGAGAACAAGACTCGTTTGCAGAACCTACAGGAAAACACCGACACGTCCTAAGTAAAAGCACAGCGTAGACATACGCATCAAGGGACACAAAAGAGACAAGGAACACCAAATACGACATTAAAGGACTACACATAAACCAACCAAACCAATGGGTAATCGGTGCCGACTCAGGATGACCATCTAGTATCAAATGGTGTGGATGGAAACATAAAATACCAAATGTAAAGTTTATGTTTACCTTGTAGTTTTCTGCCAGAATCGCCGAGGTGGCTGCTGGCTCAGGGAAGAGATGAAGATGTCAGGGAATTGTTGAAGAAAGCAGCTACAGTGAATAAGAAGGAACTTGACGACGGGTACCTGAAAGGGTTGGTATCCGGGGAAGAGAAGGAGACAGGACGGGTCTACTTACTTTTCAAAAATTGGCGACTTGCTGTGAGGACTATCATCATTTTCTACTGCTGGTAAGGATGTTCTATGGTTATTTTCTTTGTGATGTTTATGCAAAGTTCATTTTCTTAAGCTTTATTTTTCTTGTTGAACTGTGTGTGTGTATTTCACATTTTTTAAGGAAATCTTCCAAGCATCACGCGAAGGATTAAAAGAAGAATTTCGAAAGGAAGACCTTCTGTACTTCAGAATGTTATGTGCAATTCTCTGTGTAATTTTGAATTGATATTGTTGATATTTTACAAATAATGCATTAAACCAAAACCAAACCAAGAAACATGTTTTATATGTACCATTCAGGATGGTTTTCAACATGGTGATATATGGTCTGATCCTGAACACAGAGAATCTTTATGGTGATTTTTACATAAACATGCTCCTGTTCGCCATTACATCCATACTGTCTAACTTCCCACCATACTTCCTGGTTGACCGGTTTGGTAGGAGTAGGACACTATCTTGTCTGATGGCTATCAGTGGACTAGCCTGTCTTAGTACCATATTCAGTGTTAACTTTGGAGGGAAAGGTAAGCATAACTTTCTTGTCCCTGTGGTGTATATTGTGCTTATTCCCTGTGTTTTGCATTTCGGTGTTTTGCTGTGAGTGTCGCAACCGGGTCCTGTTGACGATGCCCTCTGTCCTCTGTCACATTTTGAATGAATGAGAACTTGAGGACGGATGTTTCACGGATTTAAGAAACATTGTTTTTCTTTACGTTAATATACTTATACTGTTTATACATAAAATTTAAAGATTAAATTATATCAACATTTGCATGTAAGCTGGTACATGAGATAAACATCAAAGAAGTACCTAACAGTTATTCAGTCTTAAAATCGAGAAGGCAAGGCCAAATCGTGATAATTCCAATCGGAACTGTTGCGAACCCCGGAATGAACAACATTCCGAGGTGAGACCAGGTGCCCGGAAGTAGAGTAAGGTAGAATGGTAATGGAACAGAAGTATACCCGAGAAGAAGTACCAATGGTAGTTCAGGAGTCAAAGATCCAGGGGGATGTGACATAATTGTTAAAGTCTTCATTAACAAGGCAATCGCAAACCTCCGAATGTAGACAGGACCAGATGCCCGGGAGGAGTGAGCATACTCTGACTGAATGCAACGACTGCCGCGAATGCCAAATAGAAACGTGTCAAATCCGATAATGTCCAAATAGTTGAATGACGGTCAATATCAAGAATGTTCATCCATGAAAGGCATGTCAGTATGTGCCATTAGTTCTTTGTAGGGACCATAGAACTTCCTCAGTGACATCCTAAGTAGCTTTGAGCATGCAGCTTAATGGCGAGTCTTTTGCCCTCGATATGAAGTTTCTGTACTTAGACATGCTCTAGCACAGCTTATTAGTTGTGAAATGAATACGCCATAGGCAGACGAAAAGTGATGTTGCTGCACATGAAGGGGAAGTTTGTGATGAGGGAATTAAAATCGTCACGTTTTGTCATAAAGAGAGGTGTTCATATGACCGTTGTCACTGATCGATAGAAGTGTGTCTAGGTAGGAGGCTGCTCTCATTTGTTTCTTTGATGGGATAGATGGCACCAATGTAACCCTTAAAGTTTAGATTATTGATGGAGTAATGGTCATTAATGTATATGTAAGTCAGGTCGAACTGCGATGCTAGCTTCTTTTTGCTGTTTGAAAGCAGAAACTGTATGAATTATGCCTCGTATGAATAAATGAATATGTCAGCTAGGAGAGGGACATAATTTGTACCCATTAGAATTCAAACAGTTTGTTGAAATATTTGGTCTACAGCAACAAGAAAATATTATCTATCAAATATTGCAGCTTCTGTATGACGTTGTCTTCAGTGTACTTGTGTTCTAAATCAGAATGTTCTTTGACAAAATAAGTTTCTAAACATCATAAAAGAGGTATTTGTATATGTGATTGCCACTGTTGTGAACGAAAGAGGTTTCTTTTTTTTATTATTGAAGCCAACCTAGTTTTAAGTTTTTGATGAGTTATGGTATGTACAGAGTGGAATATAGAAATATTAAATGCTTGTTATGTAGTTGAGAGTCGAAGATTTGAGATGGTCTAGTAGTTCTTTCGAGTTTTTGAAGATCAACATCTGACTGAATCGCTATTGGTATGGATTCCTGTGCAGTATTGTAATTCAAAATCGAATTCATTTGCAGTGATGCCAAAATGAATTAAGCTTATATTTATTGTTTTCTAAAACTTTTGTGATGGAAAACTGCGTTCAATTGTATGTTTGATTTCCAGGTGGTGACGCATTGAGTCCTATTTTCTGCTTGAGACAATTCACATACTAGTAATGTGATTTGCACACGAAAACCGGGTTTTAAGATGGTTTGTACCTATCAGTTATTCAGTCTCAAAGTCGAGAAGGCAAGGCAAACTCATTAGAATTTCCATTGGAATGGTTGCGAACCTCGGAATGAATAATATGAAGGGAGACCAGGTGACCGGGGAGAGTCAGCATCTCCTGATTGCATGCAAAACCCGTCGCAACAGCTCCATGAAAACTTGTCAAATTCGGTGATTGTCTCGATGTTCACATTGATGTACATATCAGGTAATTATTTCTTGTTTCGTGATGATGACGGCCATTCAATCGCAATCCGGATTGTCACTGATCATTCTGGAAAGGGGGATCTGATATTCTGTTATTACATCCCCATAGCGACCGAAGAACTTCCTCAAATATGACTTCAGCCGTTATGTAAAATAACCCTGAACAAGTATTTTGCTTGCAAGCTGTCTGGCTCTAACGTCAACGATGAAATCTTCATGTTAAAAAAGATAATCAGAAAGTTTACGTGCTGCAGTAAAATTCAACATCACTTACCGTAATTAAAGATGTGGAAGATTTTCATGCGTGACACTCTATAGAAAATCATTAGCCTTTAGGTAACTATAATTCCTAAAATTTAAACAGGCAAAACAGGAAACAGAAATAATCAATGATGACGTCTTTTCACATCTGACTAAAAACAACTTTTTGTTGGTTTTGATCCAAAAAAAAAAAAAAAAACAAAAAAACACAGAACTTAGCGATGGCCTATGTTTGGTAGATTCTGCGCCGGGTCGGCCTATCTTTTCGACTGAGCTTTACTCTACAGTAGTAAGGAATGCAGGACTTTAAGTCAATACAAGTAAAGTTCCTTTTTTACTTTGTTTCAGCGTTACAGAACATGACGACTGCCCTAGCTATGTTTGGTAGATTCTGCGCCGGGTCGGCCTATCTCACCATCTACCTATTTTCGGCTGAGCTTTACCCTACAGTAGTAAGGAATGCAGGACTTTGAGTCAATACAAGTAAAGTTCCTTTTTTACTTTGTTTCAGAGTTACAGAACCTGACGACTGCCCTAGCCATGTTTGGTAGATTCTGCGCCGGGTCGGCCTATCTCACCATATACCTATTCTCGGCTGAGCTTTACCCTACAGTAGTAAGGAATGCAGGACTTGGAGCTAGTTCCTGCTGTGCCAGGATAGGCAGTATGATCTCACCGTTTGTTGCTGAATCGGTGAGCCAACTTCGTACTTCACATCACAATAATAGATGTATAGGTTCCTTCCAGAAAGCTCGAAGCTTCATTTATCAATAGAATCCAGCACGCATATATAGAAATATTTCAAATCTGATATGAAGATGTTTAATCTCCCATTTATTTACAGTGTCTAAGCAGAACATATATTTCAATGTTGTCTTTATTTTCTTCTTTGATCTTTGGTCGAAGAATCAACTTATTCTGGCTTGTTATTGATTTTAAAAGGCATCGCTAATTGCTGGCAAGGGCGGTCAGGCTCTGCCTCTGGTAATCTTTGGAGGTCTTACGATAATTGGAGCCTTTTTCTCCCTACTTCTACCAGAAACCACGAACAAGAAACTTCCAGACAGTGTAGAAGACGCTGTTAATCTTGGAAGGTAATGCTTTCGAAAGTTCAAAACACAAATTCGTCATTTAAAAGCCCATCACTTATTTCTAAATTATTCATCGTTTTATATGAAAGTGAGGAGGGCCATAAACCGGATTACATACATTTACCTAAATCTGAAAAGAGGAGAGGGATCTTCAACACGACCTGCGAAAGCACCCACAGCAAAGCAACTTAACACACTTACGCGAACACTCAGAGCAGACAAGCACAACTAGAGACGCAAACGAGTCAAGGAACTCAAAATATCAAAGACATGAAAACACTTAAGGCCTCCATTGGTAATGAAAGAAATTATGCCAAAAATATTGAAAATTATGTGTTGTCATCATTCCATATTTTTCTGTGTCATATTATATTTTAAAAACTTTTGTACCATCCTAGTAGATTTAGAAATAAGAAATACTAGTAGTTTGAAAGCAGGAGTTATCTCCCCTTGATGAAAAATATCGAAAATAAATAATTGCCTAAAAACTAATCGGTAGACATTTGATTTTCAGCGAAATTCGATAAAGTATATATATATATTTTCGTGCCTCTTTACATTATCTTCTAATAGAGAGTTCAATTCAAACTGTAAAGGCCCATACGTGTTACTCTTAAAGTAACCTTTTTTCAATGTCCCATTGGTAAAAGATTTTCAATATTTTTTTTACATTATAACTATGCTGTGATGTTAGGTCTCGGGAAACCATAAATGGATGCCCCAATTACTTCTCATAACCAATTGAATACTTTTATACCAAAGACTACACATAAACCAACGAGACCAGTGGGTAATCGGTGCTAACTTAGGATAACCATTTGCCATGTTAATATCAAATGGTGTAGTTATCAGAATGTCGTGCGCACAACCCTCCCATTTTCTGGTTACACAGTGGTATCAAAGAACGCTCGTTTCTCGTGTATAAAAATCTCCTTATTGAAAGATGACCATACAAACAAGACAGCAAAACGCAGGAGCCTAGTAACATACTGAAGAATATTTAAATCAAACCGTCCGTGCTCTGCTGGACGGAGCGATCTCATACTTGTTCATGTAAAGTCAAACTTAACAAGAGAAACACCAGCGACTCCCACAAGTCAGCTTAAATATTTTCCCTGCTAGGGAAACATTTTCTTTGTACAAATGTCACAATGACCCTATTTTCTTAACTTTTGTAGGAAATCTGATGAAAATCCAGCGACAAAGGCGGTGGATAATGTAACAACAAAACTGTAGTGAATTGTAAGATTGATGTTGCTCTCAAACCATAGGAATATTCTCTACAAATACTCATTCATTAAAGTACAGAATTTACCAAATGTAATAGTTTAGTATAACGTATAAATACTTTACTTATACAATTTCACTATTTAATTTTTTTGCCAATATTACATTATATACCAATATAACTTAACTGCATGCAAGGTGTATTACTTATCTGTGTTGTCCATGTATAATTGTTTTAAATACCATCATATTTTCATACCGGTATGTACCTCTTATAATAAAGACGTTATGACCAATTTCTTATACATGTAAGTGTTATGGACAAAGACAAAAATATAAGTAGAAATCTAGATATTACTCTTGTCTTTCTTGTCGCAATAGCTACATGATAGCGCCGCGAATGCAACAATAATATGCTACCCGCTACGATAGTGAAGCGAGTGTGGGAATGCGACACAAATGTGCAACGATGAAAAACACTGACGCGAATGCAGGAAATTGAGACATGACTTTCAGCCGATAGTGCCGTGATCATGACAAGAATGGGACAAGAACAAAACCAAAATCACTTTAAATATCCAGGCGCATCAATATCCTTGGTTGACTTTGATCTCTTTCATGGTTGTTTTCTCTTTGGAGGCACTGTCAAAGTACTCAAAATATTGATCCGAACCATTATACATACACTATGAGATAATTATTCCTGTCAATGCCGTGTGTGTATGTAGTACTGTCGTGGCAATATCGTGTTAAGATCGTGACTGATTCGCGTCGGCTTTTTTCATTCGCGTCACATTCTTGGCGCATTCGCATCACATTTGTGTCCGTGTCGGGGCTTTATCATGGCTCATTCTCTTCTACATTGGGAACAAGAATGCATGCGAATGTGAGAAGAACGCGCTGCGGATGGAGAATACACGAATTCACTGCGCATGTGCCGCGAGTGTGAGGCGAATAAGAATTCAGACGCGAATGTTTTAAACAAATAGAAACATTCACGTCGGGTTCGCGAACAGAGTAGAATACAGGAGAATATGACATGATTATGGCACGACGAGACAAGAATACCTGCGATTGAAAGGAGAATGCGCTACGATTAAACAAAATCACATAATCGCAGCTCTATCGCTTCTGCATTCACGACAGTGAAAGAACAGCTTTCATAAGGTCACAGTGTATTTTTTTCATTTACGTATAAATTCAGACACAGATATAAAATGTTTCTAGATACAAGTATTTTGCTTTTGCAATTCTCAGAAACAACACAGTGATCAATGAGAGAGTAGAACCACGATTTCCAGTTTGAATATGGACTAACAATGATCATAATGTTTTTGAGAAAACTTTAATCGACGGCGGGTGCGGCTAGTCAAACAGGGGTGCTTACTCCTCCAAGGCACCTTGTCACACGTCCCGCTTGCGAGGGGTCCGTCGATGGTCAATTTTGTGCTATATTGTGATTGCTGTTGAGATCATCATCAGGATCTTCTTTAACTCATCTAATTTAGCATTGTATACATTTCAGATAAGTTCCTCATTCAGGAGTAGGTCTTTTACGAAAGTACACAAACAGAGCACTCTATCGATAAACATCCAAGAAGTACCTAACAGTTTTGGACAAACAATATTCTGAATAAATAAATAATAAATACAATGTGCTTCATACTCAAGTATATCAATTAAATAAGAGTAAGATAAATTCATTATTTCAAATGATTATAGTCAAAGTTTAGGTGCTCCATGAACATGGTCTGTAAAGTTAGTTCTATACTTCTGATCGCACACATAAAGTCCACTACTGATTACATGACGCCCTCCGTCAATGACGAGGTTTTCTCCCGTTATCCATGACGCCTTGTCCGACGCCAAGAAGCCCACAGCTTCAGCTATCTCTTCTGGTGTTCCATTGCGTCCTAATGGCGCCCGTCTTCCCTCCTCAGCTAAAACCTTTTAATGGAAGAAACTTAATCACTAAAGGACACGAGGATAAACTAAAGAAAATTTTGCGTTAATCAGATGTTTCGAATGATTCAAGTAACTTATATAACATAAAAAGCACAACATAGTCTATAAGTAAAAAAAAATGTTGACTTTTTAAAAAAAGATTTATATCGTTAATTAAATCAACATAACATACATAATGGGAATACAGAAATGATGTACTTGTTTGAAAGACAATAGGGGTCCTTGTTGAAAAGATATACCATGCATCTGACGCTCCCTCACGTCTGTCTATATATCTATTTTCAGATTCAAAGTCCAAAATACAACTTATATGAGAGGGTTGTATGCACATAATCCGGATAAATACACCATTTGAAACTAACGTAGCAGATGGCCGTCCTAAGTCGGCACCGATTACCCATTTGTCTCGTTGGTTTATGTCTGGTAATCTGTGTTTGATGTTCCTTGTGTCCCCTTTGTGTCTCTTGCTGTGCATTTCCTCTCTCTGTTTTCGGTTCGGGTGTTCTGATGTTTTGCTGTCGGTGCTGCCACCGGGTCTTGTTGGAGATTCCCTCCTTTCTTTTATATTCATATTTTACCTACAACTCTTCACCTGTTTCATTATTGTATGCATTTTAAACTTACACGTCTTCCTTTTTCTTCATCACGTTTTCGGTCTCTTCCTATATTAGTTGGCACAACCCCCGGACTAGAGACATATGGAAAAAGGAAAGTTATTTTACTGAAATATGTTTCGACAATTCAAACGTTTACTCATCTTCTTTTAGTGAAGTTAACTTCGCTTTGCAAGGTTATTACCTTCACACGTTTCAGGCTGAAACAACGGACTCGCTTCTCAAAAGAAGAAGACCAATGAATTTCACGAAAGTATTTGTAAACAAGCACAGCTCGTCAGTAATCGTTTTGGTATCATATCATAACAATTTTCAGCCGCTTTGTGTGATTGGATATTTTCAATGTAACGGAATTTAATTATAGCTTGCGTATTGTTTTTACGACATTATTAACTTAAAGAATGTTGTGAAGGTATTGGTTCCTGCGAGATTATCTTCACGTAAACCATGATATTATTTTATTTTGCCTCGGAATAGTTTGAAAATGTGCGTAAATCGCGTCACGTGCACGCCGTCTAAATTTCTGTAAATAAATTCGCTTGTAAAAGGAGTCGCGTGAAACAACAATAAAAACGGAGAATTTGGTCCTCGACAAAATAAAACAGTTATTAGGTTTGTTACTGACCGTCCACAGAGATTTCTCGGGTTAATAACAAATCTTTGTAGACGGTCAGTAAAAAAGCCGCGCTTCCACTGCCACGAACGTTACACTCTTTAAAAGTAAGATAATTAAAAATTCGAACTTCAAGTTAAACTCTATGTTTTGGGGTCAAAATGTTGATTTTTTTTTTTATAGATTATTGTGCTATTTATAGAAACAGTCAATTTGCTCAAAAACTAATTCGGGTACATATTGATTTGATTGCTTTAGGATAAAAAAATTGTGTAACTGGCGACCTTCTAGCTATTGATAATAATAATGAGTGGTTGCCATGGCAACCAGCAACATAGTTTTTGTGTCGCCTGCGAAGCACAGCGACACTTAGGGATCACTTTGTCCGTTGTCCGTCTGTCCGTCCGTCCGTCTGTCAGTCCGTCCGTCTGTCTGTCTGTCACACTTTGGGTGTCACAGCCCATAACTTTTGATTGTTAAGTGATAGGGCTTTGATATTTCACATGTGTATTCCTTGTGACAAGACCTTCTTACACATACCATAATTTTTGACCTAGTGACCTTGACCTACATATTTGACCTACTTTTCAAAAAAATTAAGAATGGATGTATCTTTTGATTGGTAAGTGTTAGGACTTTGATATTTCACATGTGCAATCCTTGTGGCAAGACCTTTCTACACATACCATAATTTTTGACCTTGTGACCTTGACCTAGATATTTGACCTACTTTTGAAAAAAAGATAAGATTCGCTATATCTTTTGATTGGTAAGTGATAGGGCTTTGATATTTCACATGTGTATTCCTTGTGACAAGACCTTCCTACACATACCATAATTTTTGACCTATTGACCTTGACCTACATATTTGACCTACTTTTCCAAAAAATTAAGAATGGATATATCTTTTGATTGGTAAGTGATAGGGCTTTGGTATTTCACATGTGTATTCCTTGTGACAAGACCATTCTACACAGACCTTAATATTTGACCTTTTGACCTTGATCTAGATATTTGACCTACTTTTCAAGAAAAGTAATATTGGCTATATCTTTTGATTGGTAGGTGATAGGGCTTTGATATTTCACATGTATTTTTCTTGTAACAATGCCATTCTACACATACCATAATTTTTTTACCTTTTGACCTTTACCTAGCTATTTGACCTTCTTTTTTAAGGTTGTATATATCTTTTAACTGGTAGGTGATAGGTCTTAAATATTTCTTATGATGACACCTTTTTGTTACCAATTTTTACGTAGGGACCTTGACCTAGATGATTGACACTCATTTCTGAAAATTTGAGAATGACCATGATAAAATGAGATAAGATGAAATGATAATTTGTAATTAAGAGGTCTGATATTTCAAATGAATTTCATTTGACAAGACTTTTCTACTGATACCAATAATTTTGTTCCACTTTCTAGAATAATAATCAAACCGCTTCGCAGGCGACACAAGCATTCCTTGGATTGCTATTTTTATAAGAAAATACTCTCCTTAGACCTGATTATTTTATCAGAATTCCTCAAAATGACAAAAATGTTAAAATAGGCCAAAAATGGACGTTTATAGCCAAAAAATGAGACGGGCAAATTTTGATTTTTTCATCCGAATAGTTCGAGGAGATGTTCCTCTACATATGAACCTATCCATCTTTCTTATACCTCATATCTGTTAAAAGTCGCCACCCTGACCTTAAGGAGGTATGAGTGTGAACCGCATTTTCAGGGAATAATAGAAATTGAAAATAATTGTCTACATATTAAAGAATATCCCTTCCTTCATCGATTGCAATATTTTATGAAAAAAAAAGAGTGTAGCCGTTTGTCCCCTATATACCGACAAAAAAGGGAGGTAACTCTGTACATTTTTTCTAAAACAATGTCCCAAAGTTAGACTTTATTTTAAAAGTCAACATTACACAGTACGAAGTAAATTTTTATCCATTGACATAGCAAATGAAGTAAGTTTATCATTTTCGGAAAAAATATTTTTGTTACCATGGTAACCATGCTGGAGAAGGACATTTATTTCATCCCATTTCTGACAGTAAAAATTGTATGAAAAGTTTAAAAACTTTAATTTTCGAAGTAGTTGGCATAATAGAATTTTGATGAAATGTTTCTTTTATCATCTAGTGATACATGCTAAAGATAAAAAATAATTTATAGAAAAAAGAGTGTAGCCGTTTTAAAGATATTTAGCTTGGAATTCCTCTGACCAAGCCTCTGGATATGATAAATCCGTTGTTAATGATTAAAAATGGAAAGTTGTTATATATCTATACATTTGATCTGAGATTTCTTATAATCTGGACTTCAGACTAAACAATTGAGTCATATTCTGATCAATTTCTTATTCATTTTCCCAACACTAAGCGCTTTTAAGCACCGACAACGTAACGTCACGTAGTGCACATCTTGACGCTCAATTAGGGTAATATTCGGCGATATTGTATACTGTTAATCTCAGTAAATGAGAAAAAATGGATGTTCTAGATTCATATCTGTATGCTTCTTCTGTATTTTATTTCTCTCAAAATTGATTTTGCGGCATCTACACGTATCTATTTATTCATGTACATGTAGTTTTGACATTCGTATATATTGTACCAGATTTGAAAAAAATGAAGCAACTTTAGTAGAACAACGATACGAAGGATCTCTTAATCTCTTGATAAGTTTGTTTTGAAATAATATATCTAAAGTTAGCTGAGGCACATTTCTAGTTTCATTTTACTAAGTGCTGGGATTAGAAAGGGGGGGGGGGGGTTGTCGGTATGATACATGAAGGAAAGGTAGTAAACGCACACCCTGTCTTCCGCATTGATTTCCTGCACATGCTCTCTTCAATGAATGTCGTAGATCAGTAAAATTGAACTGAAAAATTCCCTTTTCAACAGGACGTACAATGGGAAGTGTGTTTACGGAATCCTTCGGATCCATTTATTTTACAACGTACACGTTCATGATGTACGTGATCTATGGTCTTTTTGATGATTTGACAATCGGTCGTCTGCTCACTTATTACAACTACTAATCAATAGGCCCCGTGATATAAATTTCTTACTAAATCATTATAACACTTACGTTTTGTAAATGGAAGAAAAGTACTTTCAAGATATATTAGTTTTACGCGTTTTCAATATTTGAGGTAAATTGCGTGGTCAGTAACGCCGCATCGTCAACTTGAACTATAAAATATAATTATTCTTTTGAATTTATTTGTGTATTTTTTATGCAAGAATAAATTTGAAGTATTAAGTTACTCAATTCAATCGCAATCAAATTATTCCGCTCCGTAAAGTTGTCATGGCGTGAAATAATATAAGACAAACTGAATTTACCGGACTTCTAAAGAACAAGCACAAAGCGCGTTCATGATAATTCGCGGAAAAATATTACAACGTCATAATCCAGTATGACGTCAAATAAACTCCCGTTGATGACGTAAACTATATGCCAAGGGTAAAATGATGTCGTGATAGAAGCGTAATATCCATGTAAACAAGGATATATATTGCTCGTCATTCGAAATACATTGCTCTTTAATCTAGAGGTATATTCAACCATTAGTTGAATAAGTTTTCAGATTTTGTTTTCTTTACGACATCGATACGGTTTACGTTTGATTTGTTCACGCTCATACCCTCTTAAGGTGGCTCCACAGAGTATCCGAATATACAGTCTTTTCGGAGGCTCTCTAACCGAGGTCATTGACGTCATTATAATTATGACGTCATGATAACGCGCCAAATAAATATTGTGAACTCACCGATGAATACCGGTAGTGTCCGCAGCGCTCGGAATTTTAGACTTTCAAACTCTTCTATCTCGCTTATTTCTGTACGGATTTCATCAAGTTTGGTATCGATGAAACAAGAAAATTATCATCTACAACTTGTTGCTTTGAAACAAAATCAAATAGGGAAATTTGAGTTTAACTATCTAACATGTTATTTCTTGGAAATTTTAGCGATATAATAGATCAGATGTTTCAAGTATTGTATCTCTGATTATCTATGATAGGAAGAAATGTTCTGCAATTTTGTCAACTTTCCTACTTTGCAGTGAAATGTTATTGAATAAAGTTTCTTTATTTGAAAACTTTAAGCGAGTAAATTTGAGTAATAATCCTGCTTTGTTCAAAGATGTATCCATTATGAAGATAACTGCACGCATTATCGAGAACGAGCGGGATGAATGACGTCCACAAAAAAATTGTTCATACTTTTTCCCTTCTCTCATGTTTATACTACCGTATATCTCTATTTGATTCTGTTGAATTTTACACACTTTTTAAAAACATTTTTAGCCAAAGAAAAACTCTTTTATATGGAGGAAATTTCTCTGACAGGAGGGGAAAAATATATACTCCAGGGAGGGGGAATGGGCCGAATATCGCCGAAAATCTTTTTGAAAAAAAAAAAATCGCTGGATAATATGAGTGTCCTATTTTGTAATTGAGCAAATTATAGAAAACAAATCCAACTCTCTTGATTTTTTTTTATGTGATGGAGAAATCTCTTTCTCTCTCTGTCAACTTCATGCGAAATCTCAGGAAAATATTCTTAACGATCACAATCATTGCACTTTGCGGCCCATTTCCCTTTTTTCCCAAAATATCATTCACACGAATGCGTAGTAAACTAGATTGTCGTAGAAGTTGTTTTGAAATCTTTTTCTTGATATTGTACTATGAGCCTATATATTGATTTGAAATATTCGCCAGAACCCTCGTCCCTCTGGTATCGCAAGTCAGCCAAATAAAAGTTGTATGTGCACCCTGTAGTTAAGTTTCTGGATTCGCCCCTGAATCTGAAATATAGCCTGATCTTTAAAAAACGTCAGAGAAAATTATGTCTTCCCTGTCCTGAAATGTTTACGAAACAGCAGCCCCCCCCTTCCACATTTATAATCCGGTACCCGGTTATTTGTCATCACCTATTTTGAGTAAAACCGACGCCAACTTTCTTAGCAAAAGCATTTTAATGAACCGAAAAATCTCTTTCAGAATCGCCCTTCTTCAAAGATGATCGAGAACCCTGTCCTTTCCTCATCAAATGGATAAAAATTCTCAGAATGAGAGTGCATTTCATCTTAATTCTGAGTCTTATTCCCTCTAGATTCGCGATTTTTATACCCTTCCTTTTTCTAAATTTCTTTGAGGGATGGCTTTCTGTTGTTTAGACATATCAAGAATCTCGTAGGTGTGGACACACACTATGAAAGCTTTGTAAGGTTTCCGTAAAGGCGTTTCGTTCCAGGATTCCTACAAATCCCTGAAGTCATACGCTGATTAACTCAACTTACCTCTTACGTCACTATAACGTCGAATGAATATGGATTGCAACGTTGAAATTAAGGGGGTGGGGTTACAAAAATGATCATAACTTTCGTTCGCTAGGTTCGATTTTGTTCATATTGCATCAGAATGCTTCATAAACAATATTTTATAATTTGATATTTGTTTTAAGAAAATTAAACGATAGAATTTCATGTAATAGGCATATAACGTCAAAAATGACGATCGGAAAACGAGTTTTTGACCTCCTAGATGATCTTCAATTTGTAATAATGCTTCCATTTTCTAAGTTTATTTCAATGTCTTTGTTTAAAAATGAAAAATAGTTTGAATATAAAATTAAATCATAAAAACATTCATAAATTCAGCAAAATATTTTCAAAATCAGCATACTTTCTTCAAATTAGCAACGTTGGCAAAAAGAGAAGAGAAACCCAAAAACCGCCAAACTTCAAAGTGTGATGAAAACAATTACATAGGTTCGATTTTCTTCATACTTTGCAGAATCTAATCTTGTATACCAATTATCAAATTCTGAGAGTTTCAGAAAAATTAAACGAGAGGATCTTTTTTGGGGGTTAGGTGTGTGGAGCCACCTTAAATGCATTGTCAAAGTTTCTAAAATATTGATCCGCTCACTTTTAAATCAACTCTGAGATAATTTTTATGCCACCGTCTTGTGAACTATCGTGACAATTCGTGTCACTATCGTTGCATTGATATTTTTTTTACTCGCGTCACATTCTTGGTGCATTTGCATCACATATATGTCAGATTCTTTCTTGTCGGGGTTCTATCGGAGCTATATCGTTGCTCATTCTCCTCTACATTGGGAACAAGAATGCACGCGAATGTGATGAAAACGCGCTGCGAATGGAGGAAAATGCAACGCGAATGCGCTGCGAATGTGCTGCGAATGTGAGGCGAATAATATTAGAATTCAGACGCGAATGTTTTAAACGGTGTGAAACATTCGCGTCGGTGCTGCGAACAGAAGATGACGTTTACTATTCACCAAAGAAGAAAAACTTTGAAGAAAACTTAATGTTGAAAAATTTTACCTGACAGAATTTGCTCGAACGCCATGTGCTGCCAATTCTGAAAAGAAGACATTAAGTTGAAACATGGAGAAAAAATATTATTTATGCCAGAAATGAATATAAAATTCTCAAGATACAGATAGAACTTTACTCACCTATTGAAAGACATTGGGTAAACATATTCAGTGCTGCTTTTGATATGCAATATGCCGCAATACCAAGAGTCTACAAGGTAAAAACAACAGTATTATAATGAAATCTTGCAGATTACATCAATATTTCTACACATTAGAAATAGTTCAGATAAATAAGACTACCAGAATATTGGTTTTGATAATAGAAATAAATAGGAGAAAAATAACCATATTTTCGAAATGTTTTTATTGAAATATAGTAAATTTATGATTACCACTCTTTCTGCAGCTATACTTGATATGTTGATTATGTTTCCTGAAAAAAAAAGATTCTTCATCTTGGATGCCGTTGAATATACATAAATGGATGACAATAATTAAAAAAATAATATCGATGATATAGGAAAAATACATTAATACATCATATTCGATGTAATTTACATGGCAATGAAACATAAACCGAATGAATTTGTGATTCAACACTTCAAACAGCAATTTATTGAACTTTCAATCTAATGCAAAAACAAATGCGAACTTTCTGTAAGGATTAAATTACAATTTGACGACTTAAATGGCGATTGTTCTTTCTTCGAAAAGCAACGTAAGAAAGCAATTCAAGGTCCTGCGTTTAGATACAGAGAAGATGGGTTTCTGGCGCACATTATTTTGTAATAATTATCCAGAGGATTGTTTCCCTCTCAGCGGATTTTTGGTACTTCGTATTTCTTCAGGTGTACACTAGTATTTAGGAGAAGTCTTACCACGACACGTAATGCTATCAGTAACTGTACGTCAAACACAAAACCCAAATTCATAATAAAAAATATTGTCAATGGGCATAAAAACATAACAAAATAAACGGAGAGGTCAAGGTCACACTATAGAGACACATTGTCGATATGAGCAAGCTCGACAGAGTTTAATGTTAAACCGGTATAATCATAGGTGGTGCCGCTCAAACAAAAACACCAACTGAATGTCCAAAATATGTTTAAAGAAATCAAACTCCGACAAGAAGACCTCCAATATATACATTGCCATCCATAAATAACTATACAAACTAGAAAATCATACTAAGTTTTTTTATATATATTAATCCTAATTTTTCATTTCTGAATTTTAAATTATGAATTATTATATCATCGCTAGCGATGATTTTGGCTATATATATGACTTCAGGGTAGATGTTTTGCCCAATTTTTCTCTGTGCACTCAATGCTATATTGTCAATCTGTTAATCCATCGCGAGGATAAATGTATGGACTTCGTCCAGACACCACCATCTATGCGTTAAGAATATTAGTTCGATATCTAATAACCATATTCTCGGCTTTGTGCGATTACGGTTGTCTGGTCAGAGGAAACTCGGAAGCCAGTGTAGCATTGATTGGTCAGAGGGGCATTCGTTCTGATGACGGTGCAACTGGGCGTCCAAATGGACTGTCCTGAGGTTTAAGCCTTTCCTTTTGGATCAGTTGTTGTTTTTACTCCGAGTACTTATGTTTTCCCTATCGTGTATGTTTTGCCCTCCTCGTGGTCTGGCTTACATTTGTCCAACTTGCACATATTCGCACACCTTTTTTGTGATTTGGTTTCCTTTTAATGGTGATGTCCACCGTTATCAGCCTAGCTGAGAGGTTACACTGGGTTTGGGACGCGATGGCGGTACCTTGGTAGTAGGGTAGTAATCTACATTAATCCCTTCTGGAAATGCTAAGGACCCTCCAACCCTATTTCTATAGGGGTTTTCCTTACAGGAGAGACTTACTGCATATAAACATATGGCTACCTTTAGTTTTTATGAGATGTGGTATAGCGAGTTGTGTGAGTAGGAATGGTATATTCTGATTGGTCTCCATCACACGACGGTAATCATCCTCACTGGTATCAGCACATACCCCAATAGTAGTGATTCCAGCATTGTTTACCTAAATTGAATACCAAATATGACACTCATTTTAAAACTGGAGGAATATACATAGAATTTGAAAGTTACATGTATTATTGAAACATAATTTTACAGTATTTATATATAATACCATTAAATGTCTTATACAAATAAAAGTTAAATATATCATTGTATCTGCAAATAAGATGAAATCAACAACCCCTAGTCCCCACCAATAAAAAAAGAAACCTCGGTAAAAACAGAAAAATATATTTGTGTATATATATACCAAAACGTCAATCTTCCCAAACGTAGATAGAGTGTTATCAATGAGAGACTTTCTGACAGCACCATCCATTAAATCACCAACTACATAGGTCACCTGTTAAGACAATGAAATTATTCTGTAATTATTGTTATGTATCCCAGAATAAAAACGTCTATAAAACAATAATTTCGGAGTTAATATATGTAAGTAATACATAGATGCTAAAACGGTAGTATTAAACCATTTTACCTTAAAACTTCGTTATCGATAGTTTTATCCCCGCGAACCCATATGTAAGTTTAAACGCGAAAAAATAAATACGTAACAGCAGTTGACTCACATTTTCTTTGGACAGTCCCCTTTTTACGCAATTGGCTGCTACATTTTCCAGATTTGTCTGATTTCTTCCAACCAATGATAATTTGGATCCATGTGACGCGAAGTGATATCCTATGCCCTCGCCAATCCCTGAACTTGCTCCTATATTGAAAAATATCATAATTCAATGTTTAATCTTATTACAAAGTAAGTAAAGACTAATAGCATCACTGATGAAACATTTTTTTTTAGAATTTGAACAGCTCTAGATTGGGAGGGATATTTTCTATGATAGAGAATATTCCTTCTTCAATTCCATAGAGTTTGTTTCTGGTTCCCTAAAACAAGTGAATGTCAAACCAAGAAAGTTATGGGGGAATGTTTTCGACGGTACCGGTAAACCTTCCGGGGAAAAAGGTCTCTATGGGGGAAGCTTTACTATATGACATCGGCACGAATGGGCAAGTATTCCAGGGATAGACTGTCTATGCCTGACTCTAATAAAGCAAAACTAAACGATCGGCAAATAAAAACAAACACTCAAATTTTCGGCCCCTTGGCCTTTATCAAGTGTAAAAAAAACGACGTTCTATAACAAGTCTAAGTAAAATCCATCCTTGCTTCTCTGGCGTTCAATGCAAATAATGTTTCGCATTTTAAACTTTTCTTGCAATGAACGCCAGAGAAGCAAGGATGGATTTTACTTAGAATTGTTATAGATCGTCTTTTTTTACACTTGATGAAGGCCAAGGGGCCGAAATTTTGTGTATTTGAGTGTTTGTGTTTTTATTTGTTATCATCCCTTCCCTCTGGAAGAAATATTTCAATCTAAACGATCGGTAATAATATTTTACATTGTTAAACTTAAATACTAACGATACGACCGGATTTCCATTTGCCTCCGCTTCGTCTCTTCGAATTCAAGCGCCATGTTGTACGTTTACATTCATGTTTCAGGTCAGACACATGATACCTCGTATACCATACATATTGTGGTTGCTTTGGAAACAATCTCGAGATGTCACGTATTTGACTTGAAGCATGAAAGTAGAATTCTGGCCGTATCATTGATAGAAAAGCTTAACAAGATAAATGATTGGCGATCGTTAAGTTTTGCTTTATTAGAGTCTTGCGATTCGTACCTGCCATATCCTGAATTTTGGTCCCGGATATATCAAATATATCCTGCGACTAACAAACCCTAAGCAACCAAATAATAAAAAAGTCGTTGATGTTTCTGCAGCTAACCATGACCATGAGAAGAAAGAGAACCATGACCATGAGAAACGAAACTTATAAGTTTGGATACCTTGTTTTCATATGCAATGAAATATGTTTAAACTAAACAGAAGAGAGAGAGAGAGAGAGAGAGAGAGAGAGAGAGAGAGAGAGAGAGAGAGAGAGAGAGAGAACAAACATCAACAAGAAAGAGAACAATATAAAAAAGAGAAATCAAATTCAAGGAATTGTGGTCCCCCGCTTTTGGGTGTTTGTCTTTAAAGAAATGCTTACAGATATCCCCCCATTCTTAAGTTTCAATAATATATCTCATATATTATCAACATTCTAAATATGAAGTATTAACTCCAAGAAAAGGTCAAAAGGTCCAAACTTTTGTTTTGTTACCAAGGGACAAGCCTTATGAAAAGGTATGCACATGTGAAATATTTAAGACCTATCATTTAAATTACCATCAAAAACTTATGGTAGAGGTTGAAGTTTTTAAATGTGGGTCGACCTCCATGGACGAGGTCACAAGGTCAGAATGTTGTTACCAACAAAAAGGTCTTGTCACAAGGAATACTCATGTGAAATGTTAAAGCCCTATCATTTTTCATTAAAAAGTTATGGACAAGGTTAAAGTTTTTTGAAAAGTAGGTCGAACTCAAAGGTCAAGGTCGCAAGGTCAAATTTGATATCCATGCAAAGGTCTTGTCACAAGGAATACACATGTGAAAAATCAAAGCCCTATCACTTTCCGTTCAAAAGTTATGGTCAAGGTTAAAGTTTTTAAAAAGTAGGTCAAAGTCCAAGGTCAAAAATTTTGGTATCCATGCAAGGACTTGTCACAAGGAATACACATGTGAAATATCAAAGCCCTATCACTTTCAATTCAAAAGTTATGGTCAAGGTTAAAGTTTTTAATAAGTAGGTCAAAGTCTAAGGTCAAGGTCACAAGGTCAAAAACTTTGGTATCCATGGAAAGGTCTTGTCACAAGGAATACACATGTGAAATATCAAAGCCCTATCATTTACCATTCAAAAGTTATGCACACGGTTAAGTTTTTGTGACTGACGGACAGACGAACCGGTTTTAATGTCCCCGCGCTTTCGCGAAAGCGGGGGACAAAAAGAGAAGGAGGACAACATCAACAAGAGAGTCAACAAACATCAACAAGAGAACAAGAGAAAGAGCAACATCAACAAGTGAGAGAACAACATCAACAAGAGAGAGAGAAAACAACATCAAAGAGAGAGACCAACCAAAAAGAGAGAGAGCAACATCTAAAAGATAGAGAACAACATCAAAGAGAGAGAGAGAGCAACATCTAAAAGATAGGGAACAACATATATGGAAAAAGCCATAGCCCTATCAAGAATGACAAATATGGAAAAAACATATCGCTATAAAGATGTACAAAATCGTTAATCGAAAAATCATCAAACCAAAAGCATACAAAACACGGATAAAACCAGAACTAAGGCGAAGAAACAGAAATAAAACAAATCTACCATATGAAGAGAAGTGAACTCCCTATGAAGGAGTGAGATCAGGTACCCAGGTAGAGTGAGCATTTCCTGCTTGCATGCAACACCCGCAAACCAAAAAAAGACAATATTGAAACATGAATTACAACGAACAGAAGGATGCAGATCCGGCCTTTATTTTTAGATAAATGTAGTTATCCAGCTGTAGAACATCTATATCTTAAATATGTCATCTCTATGCTGATGCATCCTCATTTCTACTAGCCTTTTGGTTTCACCATTGTTAGAATAAATTAACAACATTAAATTATTCAATATACGGAGCATGAGTCGTGCTTTCCGTCGCCTCACTTATATAGATAGTTCTTTTGTATTATCTCTTTCAACAACATTGGCATGGACCTTCGTCTGAATGTTGATGTTACGTCAAGGATTTAGATATCATAAACATGTAAAATATTTCTGGAAACTTTACAATTACTATTCTGAACTTATTTCAACATTTGGAACAACGCCAACATCAGAGTATGTATCATTGGGAATTTCATTTCTTTCATTTTACGGTGACCTAGTTAACAAAATCAGAAGGATCAATGGCAGATCAAACTTCAACCGCAAATGTAAGAAAATAGTCGGTCGCCTGCTTTACCGAGGATATGATCCCAAGGTCATCAAAAGAACACTAGGCATGGTACTGGACCAATCAGTGTCTTTCCCAACGTTGTACACTGGTCAACCGTGACGACGGGACTCCATGACGTGCCTTGTTTAAATCTCGTCAGAGATCCCTGGGTCCTGATTTTCTGTCCTGTCTGAAAGTTGTTCAGACTTCTCGGGTGATTGATCTTGAGCTCGCTTCAGCCAGCAGAGCACAGACTGTTATACGCATGCCATAGAATTTTTAAGATCCGTTCACATAGAATTTGTGTGGAAAGAGGCCGCCGCGTTTAACTGTGTTGTTTGTGATGCCACCTTACAGTGAGAAGTTTTATGTTTATACTACTACTGATGCAAGTTGCCCCATCTTAAGTGGTGAGATATTCACGATGTGCACTTAGATTTTATGACATACCTGTAATGATCACAACCTTATTCTCAAGTCCCGACATCGTCATAAATATGATGTTTCTGCAAGTGACTGAAAAATAAAATAAAGAAAAGGGAGCTGCTATTATATATACATGAAACTATCGACAATAGTAGCAAATGAGGAAGAAGTCATTAATCTGACTAATAAACATAAAAGAATGAGTTAAAGAAGTACTATCAGTTAAATAAATACAAGACAAGTGCAAAGAAGTCAATGAGTAATCAATAAATACAATACTAATTATTTCTCATAGGTACAAATAAGGAGAACTCAGTTACACCGTCAATATTTCAATTTTTCAAACCAAATGAAATATGAAAACTGTGACTCTCTTTGTCCTTGCTTGTATTTAGTCGGATCAATTTCTTCTCATTACGTCAACAAGTAATACCAACATACTCATTTATTACTGTAAACATTAATACAGATTTTTGTCACATCCAATCTGATAAACCTTTCATAATAAAAAAATCCAAAACAGACCTACTTTATAACAGTTGCCTGTACCCGCATTAGTGGTCATCATCATTTTAGCTGAACCCTTTTATATCATTCAGTGTTATTTTACTATTGTGATATGGTATACATGTAGGAGTGTGACTCCATCACACAGGAAGAACAACAAAGTGCATCTCAATTGAGCACTGTTAGGCACTAATCGGTATGCTCACTGACCACATATAGAAGGAAAAACTCCCTCTAAAGTACCACATCTTTAAGTATACAGTGGATATTGCATAAGATCTATTTCATGAGACATATTTTCCGCATCCTGTACTTTGAAAAATGCATATATGGGGGTTTTTGTGTACTATATTTTGACTTTTATTGGTGATCAGTTTAAGTACATTTCAATTATTATGAAAAGTTCTATGGTAACAATCTTTAGTCCATCATTTGAAATGGTACTCGAAATTCATATAGTGGATATGCATGTGGAGAGTGACTTTTTTTTAAAGAAATGGTGATTGATTTCAATGGAAATCGATCTTGAGTTTCTAAAAAGCTAAGGAAATTTGAGAAATTGTATCTTTAAGTACATTTCAATCATTTGAAAATTTGAGAATCCCACCCATTGACGTCTAAGTCTTTCTGTACATTTTTGAATATAATAACTTTCACACTCTTTGGTCATATTACATTGTTTAGATTAAAGATCACTAACGAGGTTAAGTACCCGAAAACGTGCATGTTTGGTCCATGCTGCAAATTTATCTGTTCTTAATGATGTTATTGAATTTGAAGACGCCTAACGTGTTTACCACTTGGTGAGTGTCACTGCTGGTGGATCAGGAGTCCTCGGGGGCACATGTAGCTAAGTTCGGTCTATTTCAGTTGACCGTTTCTTCAACGCATTCAAACATTTCTGTTATCAAAATTTCTTGAAATTTCTTATACGTGGGTCCTATAGCATCTTATTCCTCATATCCTGCTACATCTTTCGGTACATTTTTGGGCATAATAACTTTCACACTCTTTGGTCATACATTGATTAGATTAAGGATCACTGACGAGGGTTATGTTCCTGAAATGTTCATGTCTGGTCCATGCTGCAAATGTATCTGTCCTTAAATGATGCTATTGAATTGAAGACGTTTTACCACTTGGTGAGTGTCACTGGCTGCTGGTGAACTAGGAATCCCCGAGAGCAAGTGATACCAATGTTCAACGTCTTAAAATTCTAACACAGATAAATTTGCAGCATGGACCAGGCATGCTTGTTTCTGGTACTTAACTCTCATCATTGAACCTCAATCTAAACAATGTAGTATGGCCAAAAAGTGTGAAAGTAATTAGGTCGGAATATGTATTGAAAAACGTAGCAGGATGGATGGGATGGGCGGGTCCATGCTGCAAATTTGATGCTATTGAATTTGAAGACGTTTAACATCAAGAAAAATAAAATGTTGTCGTTTTCGACCTGATCTTTTAAAAGAGCATGTCAGCTTCAAGTGTATATATATGCACAACCAATGTAACTCCCTGAGATGTTACTATTGAAAGGAACGTGCTGCAATTCGTGTATTAACACTCGTGACGTCACAATGCATAATATCTAAAGAAACATGCCGCGACGGCTGTTCTAACCTGCAAACTGAACCCGCGGTGAGATGAATTTTGACGTCACTCTTTAACCTAGAAAAGGCAATTTCTTTAAACAAGAATAAAATAGACAACTATAGTGCATATATATAAAATAAATGTCATAGTTTGAGTTTTGTTAACGCGCATTACATGTACGATAGATGCACTTGCTGTGTGTTGTTTACCCGTAACAAAACACAAATTAAGACACTTATACTCTATATAACATATAGTGCCTGAGGAAACCTAATTTAATGGTAATTAGCTAGCTGAGGACAGGGCTGTGCACTGAGAAAATATTCTTCTTATTTTTATGGTGATTCCTCAAATTTAGTTAAGTAAAATTAAGAAGTATATAAGATGGCAACAGAAACACTGATACCCACAGGAACTAGTCCACCTACTGGGTGGAATGATCAATATCTATTGAATGTTATAAAGAAAATGAAAAGAATCTAGATGTGGTGTACTCCCCTTTTTTAATTTCAAAATAATACAGCGAGAGAAACTAAACCAGGTTTAAGCTTCCTTTTTGGACCTACTGACTTGGATACTACAACTTGCATCATATCTGTATCACGATTCATATGTTTAAACTGTACTAATAGTTACGGTGCCGCATTTGACAGTGCTACCTACAATGCATTCCGTCCTTACACTTTACTCTTGTTGTCTCTCTCGTGTTTCTTTGAAGCTGTGTTATTGTCTCTGTCTGTTTGTCCTAATTTTAAGTGAGAAAGTTCTGTATTATATTTTTTCAAGAACTTGTAAGCATTTTGATTGTGATTTTTTAAATCTGATTTCGGGTTTTGTGACTATCATTTACTTATTCAATGCAAGCAAGATGGTTTGAAAGGGAAGCTTCTTAAATGATGCTATTTAAAGACGTTTAACTTTTAAACCTATATACATTTCTTTCTCTCTGTAAAAATGGAGAGGGTTCACATTTTTGCCCCTGATTATGCTTTTAGCACAAAAGATATTACACAAACACATTGTTGGTGTTGCTATCCTGAATAAATTAAATGAAGACAACAAACAAAATACTATTACATTTATACCAAAGCCTGCCAAACACAAATAATGCTTTCACAAACAATGAAAACTGAAGACTGTACACCGACAAAGAGTAAGAAACATAGAAAACGTTCCAATATTTACATTTAAGTTATGCAAGTTCACAATGGAGATGGGTAAAGGTGCCCATTGAGACACTGATACGGTCACTTCACCTCCTAATACTGTCACAAAATGTAGGGGTAAACAGGTCTGATTCTGTTTTGAAGGTTGGAAGTTGAAGGTTAAAGTAAAAATAATCTCATATCAATCTCAGATAATAGTACTTCACAACAGATATATAAATATTAAAAAAATATGCATCATTTTGTCCTTATTTCACATAAATCACCTTTTTATGCTCATGCTAGATTGTTACCTAATTTCCAAATCAACGCTTTTTGTTAATTTTATTGAAACAGTTATAAATTAAATTTAGAATGACTCATGTAAAATGACATTTAAAAATGTACTAACATGTGTAATGAAAAGTATACTTACACGTAGAGCTGTTCTTGATGAGATACAGCTTATATAACACCACGTTTAGAAGGTAGACTGGAGTAGAACATGTGTAACTATACTGCGTTCAGTCGTCTGCTCTACTTTTTTTAAACCGTATACGGTAATAAGTAATAACCATGTATTTTTAATCTGTACAAGAAATAGATATGAATCGTTGCGTTTGATTTGAGAGTGGATGGGAAGCTTGAACTAGCCCTGAAATCACTCACTTTGGCTAGGATAAAAATCTGAAGTATAGATTTGGTGAAAGATGCCATAAAAATGGGTTTAAGAGGCAAGGGCACTGATAACAGAAAAAGTTAAATATCAAGCGAAAATACACAAAAGGGAAAATGTCAAATATCGAGCGAACATACACAAAAGGCATTATCTTACAGAAAGGAGCTCGAACGATAAGTATGGAATTCCGCCCAGTTGGGACCGAAAATTTTTTTTCCTCATTAAAAGAAACTAAAACTCTGAATTCGGTAAGATTTTTGCTGAATTTTATCAAAATAGTAATTTTTCAAACATGCGACCTATATTTTGTGTATAATTTGGGTTAAAACAGTCGATTTTAACACTAAAGCCTATGGAAACTGGAAAAGTTTTTTAGAGTATTGTTCCCCACCTTGCTACAGGATTTCCTTTTAATAGAAACTTTAGTTTGACAAGATCTTCCAGCATGGCGAGTAAGATCCTGTAGGAAGGTGGGGAACGATATCAACCAGGTGATCGAAATATAAAAAAGGGGAAGGGGGGGGGGGGTTGAGAAGGCTCAAAATCTTGAGTAATTATACATAAATCTATCACGTTTTCTTACGAAAGGTTTAGAGTGATGATACTTTGCAATTATATCTAATATGTTAATTAATTAATTATTTTTATGATGTCATTTTATGGTTTGGGTGAGTAGTAAACATTTTGCGACTACATTTTTTTCTTTTGAGATATTCATTCAAACACTTCCAACACAAAATACTGTTCTCGATTATATTTTATTTTCCTCTATTTATCAAACACTCTATTATTTGTTTTTACGAATAACCACAAAAAATCTCTTTTTTCGATAGTTTTTCGCTTACATAATGTCGAAGGGTTATACTATCTTTTCGTAATGTAAACGCACTAAGCGCATTCATTCATTATGATCTATTGGGAGTATAGTGAAGAACCAAAAATGTAGTTCTGAATACGGAAAAGAAATACTAGTTTTTGAAGGAGGACAATAATTCTACCGTTTATTAAATTACTAAATGTATGTTAACTTAATTAATATAACTCAGAGTAAAACGATTTTCTCAATTTCATCTCATCTTATTGAATTTTATAACGTGGACCCCGCGTTGCTTTGATTTCGAATAAATGCCAAGTAGGTAATGTCAATGATAAACATTTGAGTAAATATTAAAGATTATAAGTTTTTCTATCCATAAATATATATTTTATACCTAGAAATAGTTTTAGTAACCCTGGAGGAGATTTTATCATCTGGGCGAATTTCCCGTCAATTCGTGCGAGGTCCTTTGATGTTTACTATGCTTCGGAACCTTTCATATCAAATGCTAAACGTCTTCAAATTTAATAGCATCATTTAAGAACAGATGAAATTTCAGCATGGATCAGACATGCACGTTTCGGGTACTAAACAATGATATATTGCCAAAGAGTGTGAAAATTATTATTATATTCAAAAATTTAGCGAAAGACGTAACAAGATGGGTGGGATATGATGCTACAGGTCCCATGTTGTAGAAATTTCAAGAAATTTTTATAACAAATTTTCGAATGCATTGTAGAGACGATCAACCGATGTTAATCGAAAATTAGCTTTGAAGATATTATATAAATATCATAGATAAGGAAATTATCGCAAGCATGATCACCCAGAACTCACCCAGCGGAACAAATCCTCAAGAAAGCGACACATAAATGATATCAGACAAAACTACAAACCACAAAAAGACACAACAATGTGCACTAGAACATTATACAAAACAGTCGAAACAGACGTACAGAAACATCGAACATTTTTAAATGCCAACACATAAAAGGAAGGAGACCAATGTGTACCCGGCGCCGACTTTGGACGGCCATCTGCTTTTAGCAAATGGTGTCGTTATCCGGATTACGTACGTACAGCCCTCCCACTTATCCGGATACATAGAGGTCTCCATAAACATACAATTGCTGTATAACCATAAAACTTATCATCGTAAGGTGACATCATAAACGAGTAAGTTAAACACAGCGACCTCTTGTAATACAGATTCTATGTAAATGGGTATGAAAAATTCTATGGCATGCGCATAACAGTCTCTGCTCTGCTGGCTGAAGAGAGCCCAATAAAAATCACCCGAGAAGTCTGACCAACTTTCAGATAGAAAAGAGGATCAGGACCTAGTCTTCTCTGACGAGATTTAAACAAGGATCGTCATGGAGTCCCGTCGTCGAGATTGGCCAGTGTGCAACTTTGGAAAAGACACCGGTACAAAACTGTACGTTGGTCCAGTACCATGCTCACGGAACAACAAAAAGGCTACCTCAATAGCCGATACAAACCGTGCGATGGAGAAGATTCACCGTGAACGTAATGATATTAAGGAAACCGTGTTGACCTCCAATGTCAATGAAGATGAATTTTAATCTTACAGGCCCCGATATTACATGTATATTGTTTTCGTTTCGTATCTTTGTGTTTTATCTTCATTTTCCACACAATCACAGTTACAAATGTTCAAAAGTTCCGTATTTTATCCCATTTCAGCTTTGAAAATTTAAATAAACGTTTCCGCCCTTGTTGATAACTAGACTGAATAAACATGTTACTCAATCATTTGATTATTAGAAACTAATGTATAGATGTTACGTCATAAAAGAGGCATAGAACAAAAAAAAAAAAAAAAAAATAAGGATAAAACGTGTTTTATTTGTTTATTGATATAGGATCTCAAATGAATTATCATTTCATACGATTATTATGAAACGTGTGTTTTATATCCCAGAACCTTGGCGCACAATGAGTTTTATAATACATCGCATGAAATGAAAATTCATTTGAGAATCTTTTTATCAAATGATTTTGCCTAAAAATGTGTATTTCTAATTTTAATTCAACGTTTCTGAGAACTACAGGCGAACCACGCCGTGATCTAGAAGTCGTCTGCTACGCCATGATAAGTAGTTCCCAATCGTATAGATATCCTGTGCGTAAGAGATAAATGTTTCAAATTTGTTTAGATTTTTAATGCAATTAATTCAACAACATTTTAATCATTGATATTGAATCTGCGTCTGAATTGAACAATTGATCGATATTTGAAAGGTCAAGCTTGTCAAAGATTATGTGATTAGGTTCCAAACTTGACCAATCGCATTCAAGTAGAGCGATATGTAACCGTTACGTGTTATCATAACATTTATTTTTGAAATGTCTTTATGTAAGTGAAAAAAGGGTTTATCATGTAATAAAAACTTATATCTACTTGTTTCACTTGTACTAAGACCCTTTAAGGAGGGTTTGAACACCAAGATGGCGGCGGCATTATTTGTTTTCTCACTTCCTAGGAAAAGTACAGTTTTAACCTCCTTAAAACATTTGATACGCTGATTGATATACATATTTGCGTATCATGATGAAGTTTGAATAATTTCAGGCGTCATTTGAAGAAATTATGGCGATTTTCAAAATTTAGGATTTTGGGAGTTTTATTGATGGGCAAACCACGACGTCATTTCGACGTCGTCAGGGGAAAATGGTGTCACAAACCTTCGCATTCAAAATGCAATAAAAACATTATTTCTAAACGTATTGCATTGAAACTAAGCATGTATAAAATAGAAAATTCAATCTTCATCACGGTTTATTCGTTGACAAATTTACGTCACAGGAAAGCGGATGTCACCTCATCGACAATTTTTGGAAGAAAGAATCGGAAAACATAAAGCCTTGTAACATTTTTATCCAAAATTCAATTTTTCTCATTTAATCATGAAATCTTCTATGGACATTGTTGATAATTTTGTTAGTTTTTGACAAAGATTCATCCACAGGATTCCAAATGATTAAGTATCAACTACAGTCAATTGGCTAGAAATCGCACTTTTTTGAGCGACAGTGTCAACTTTTATTCCAATATCCTGCCTTTGTTTTACACACAATTAGTCTCATCTTTTAAATATGTAAGTGCAATACATTTATGAAGAATTTGGAAGTTAAATCAAAATTAATTTCCGATAGCCATACAAGAACTGGAATGACAATTTCAATATCATGACGTCATCAAGAAATTCACGAAAACATCGATTAATGCATATTTCAAAGTCTCGTAGAAAATTATCCTGTGAATAAAATCAAATGTTAGTTTGCATAATCAAGGACAGACAAGAAATATATAATTTCAGAAATTTTGAGAAAAATTGAATTTGGCGTCCAAGTGTTCAATACCTCCTTAATAGTATTTATCTAGCCATAATAATACAAAATGAGAGTCAGTTTTTATCTCCCCTTATAATATTACATTTTAACCTAGCCTGTAAGAAAATAAAATGCTGTGTTTCGTGTCATGTATGCTGTTTGTTCATTTGAACTGGACTAATTTTGATGAGGAATATCTTATACATTATAAATACACATCATTTGCAATAGAATATATAAGTGTATTATCGATATTAATGGTAATATGTGTTGTCGAAGACAGAACGTTGCTTGACTAGCTACACTGTGCACGACTTTGCTCGATGATGCAGCAATTTAGGTGCTTTGGGCTTTTTGTATCAATTTGTGAGTATATTACGGGTTCCGTTCCGTGACGGCTTTAGATTCTTCGAATTATCATATCTAAAGTGAAGAAATCAAACTTAGAGCATCCCAATTGTATATCATCGCCATTTTTATTATTATAGGGGACTGTTAGTTTCTTTTAACCTCCCCCAACACTATTAACCGGGACGCAAACCCTTTACCAGTGTGGTTTTGGACTTCCATGATGAAAATATACAAAAAAAAACCCAACACGGTCAAGGATTTAAATATCATAAATTTGTAAAATCGTTTTGGAATTTTTAAAATAACTATTCTGAACTTCTTTCAAAATTTAGGACGACTCCAGCATCAGAGTATGTATCATTGGGCATTTCATTGCCTTCATTTTACGGTGACCTAATGAGCAAATTCAGAAGGATCAAAGGCAGATCAATCACAAATGTAAGAAAATAGTCGGTCGCCTGCTTTATCTTATGACATCACAAAAATACTGGTCATGGTACTTGACTAATCAACAGTTTTGAACCAATGTTTCCCAACGGATTACACTGGCCAACCGTGACGACGGGACACCATGACGGGCCTTCACCAAGAGATCGATCAGAGAAGACTGGGTCCTGATATTTGTCCTATCTGAAAGTTGGTCAGATCTTGAGCTCGCTTCAGCTTACAGAGTTCAGACTGTTATGCGCATGCCATAGATTTTTTTTAGATCCATTTACATAGAATCTGTGTTACAAGAGGCCACTGCGTTTTTAAAACTATCTTGTTTGTGATGTCACCTTACAGCGAGAAGTTTTATGTCTATACAGCAATTTTACGTCTATGGAGAACTCTTTGCATCCAGATAAGTGGAAGGGTTGTGCTCACGTAATTCGGACAACCACATCATTTGCTAATAGTAGATGGCCGTCCAAGGTTGGCATCGGATGCTGATTGGTCTCCTTCCGTTTATGTGTTGTTGATGTTTTTGTACGTGTGTTTCGATTGTTTTGTACGATGTTCTAGTGAATATTGTTGTGTCTTTTTGCGATTTGGAATTTTGTCTCATGTCATTAACGTGTCACTTTCTCGTGGGTTTGTTTCGCTGGGTGAGTGCAGGGTGGTCATGCTGGAGATCCTTCCCTTTTCTTCACCAAACCATTGGCCTTTTGTAGTTGTAATTCACCCTATACTTGGCCTTCATTAATCATAATTCACCCTAGCCTTGGCCTTCCTTAATCATACTTCACCCTACACTTGGCCTTCCTTTATCATAATTCACCCTACACTTGGCCTTCCTTAATTATAATTCACCCTACTCTTGGCCTTGCTTAATCATAATTCACCCTACCCTTGGCCGTCCTTAATCATAATTCACCCTATCCTTTGCATTCCTTAATCAATTTATTTAGTCCTTACAGAAAGCTTTGAAATTATCAGTGTCATATTCCTTTTCTTGATCCATGTGTATTTCTTCGAAGCTTAGGTCAACATTAGAAAATAATTAATTTCACTTTTGTATGTGAAAGCAGCTTAAATAGACACATTAATTTGAAAATAGGGAAAGGGGGGCTCGGGGATTTGCCATATGTATCTTTTTCATCCACTTTTTCGCATATATATATATTAAAAAAATATACTTGGGTTCTCATGATGGGTCAGCCCCGTGGAATTGTTTTCTGGATTCATGAAAATGATAATTTTACGCCTGAAGGTAATTTTGAATAATTGTTTCGGAGATTTTAAAAATCCCCATCAGTGGTGCTTCCAGCCAAAATGATTTTTAGACACAGTCAAAATTCATTTCAGTAGTGCCCTCTGGTTCTATTTCTTAAAATTTTATTTTGTGCATTTACTTTGCAGAGAGTGCGCGGCTCAAACTTTCCTGTAGAGTTGATACAGTAGCATATCGAAATAAAATCTATGCTCAAAATAGCATTGGAGGGATGGTGCTAAGATGTTAACCTCCTTTAATTTCGATGATGTTTTGGTCTATTAAAAATTCAGGTGATGAATTTTTTAAACCTCCTTTAATTTTGATGATGTTTTGGTCTATTAAAAATTCAGGGGATGTGATTGACAAAATGAAATCAAGAAATTTTGAAGCAAATACGATTTCTTCATACGACTTTTCTAATATGTACACCACGCTTCCTCACGACAAAATAAATGATCGACTGTCCAAACCCATTGAATGGTGTTTTGATCGAGAGGGGAAAACTTATATTTGTACTTCTCAATCGAAGGGTTTCTTTTCCGCCACAGATTACAAATCATACAAATCATGGACATGTGGTGACCTGTGTATTGCCTTGTCCTTCCTTTTGGACAATATTTATGTAAGATTTGGTGAGAAACTCTACAAGCAGGTTGTAGGGATTCCTATGGGTACTAATTGTGCGCCTCTTGTTGCAGATTTATTTTTATACACGTATGAAAAGGAATTTATCCAAAATCTTCAAAAGCAAAGAAAAATGATGACGTGAAATGCTTCATTGGTACTTCTAGGTACCTGGATGATATTCTTACTATCGACAATCCTGTTTTTGAAAAGTATAAAAATGTTATGTATCCAAAAGAATTGATTCAAACACAGAAACACCATTTTTGGACCTAAATATCAAAATTGTTAATGGAGAGATCCATACAAGTGTGTATGACAAAAGAGATGATTTTGGATTTAACATAGTAAATTTCCCCTGGCTTGACGGTGATGTTCCTAGATTACCGGCCTATGGTATCTATATTTCACAGCTCATCCGGTATGCTAGAGCATGTACTGATGTTTTGGATTTTCAAAATAGAAATTAACACATTACCAAGAAACTTTTAGGACAAGGTTTTTGCTTTCACAATCTAGTAAAGACTTTCTGGAAATTTTACAAAAATTATTGTCAACTTCTTCTGAAATTCGGACCAATACAGGCAACAGAGTATATTACTTTGGGTATTTCACAACCTGCATTTTATGATGACATTATTAACAAGATAAGAAGGATTAAAGATAGACAACATCACCATCGAAAATGCGTCAAAATCATCAAACGCCTTTTATACCGTGGATATGATCCTAATGTCACCAGACGGACACTAGGCTTGGTACTTGACCAATCTACAGTCTTGTACAAGCGGATTCTTAAAACTTGCACTCTGACTGACTGTGACGACGGGACTCCTGACGGGCCCTGTCCAAACCTCTTTAGAGAAGACAGGGCCCCGACCACCTGTCCTCTCTGAATGTCAGTCGGAATCCTCGGGTGATAACATACATGAGCTCGCAGCGGCAGAGCACGGATTGTATTACGTACGCCCTCTTTTTATATCCATTTACATATTCATCTGTGTTGCTTGGGCCCCTGCGTTTTGCGGTCTTGTTTATGTGTGGTCATCTGACAGTGAGGAGGTTGTTTTACACCACAATTGTACGTTCTTCGAGACCTCTGGGTAATCGGAAAAGTGGGAGGGTTGTGCGCACGTAATCCAGGATAACCACACCTTCTGCTATTTCCGTGGCAGATGGCCGTCCTAAGTCGGCACCGGTTGCCCTTTGGTATCGTTGGTTTATGTGTAGTCCTTTGTGTTTGATGTTTCTGCAGTGTGTGTTGACGTTCCTTGTCCCTTCTGCGTCTCTTTCCGTGCTTGTCTGCTTTATGTTTTTGCATTGAGTGTTTTTGGGTTTTGCTGTGGGTGCTACAACCTGGTGTTGTTGGAGATCCCCTCCTTTGTTTTGAATGAAATGACAAGTTTCCGTACTAGCCAAATAATAATGGTATGTGCAATTCTCTGTGTAATTTTGAATTGATTTTGTTGATTTTTTTTTACAAATTATACATTACACCAAACCAAACCAAGAAACATGTTTTATATTTAACATTCAGGATGGTTTTCAACATGGTGATATACGGTCTGATCCTGAACACAGAGAATCTCTATGGTGATTTTTACATCAACATGCTCCTGTTCGCCATTACATCCATGCTGTTTAACTTCCCACCATACTTCCTGGTTGACCGGTTTGGTAGGAGTAGGACACTATCTTGTCTGATGGCTATCAGTGGACTAGCGTGTCTAAGTACCATCTTCAGTGTTATCTTTGGAGGGAAAGGTAAGCATAACTTTCTTGTCCCTTTGGTGTACCGGTATATTGTGCTTATTCCCTGTGTTTTGCATTCCGGTGTTTTGGGTGTCACAACCGGGTCCTGTTGACGATGGCATCTGTCCTATTACATTTAGAATGAATGAGAACTTGAGGACGGATGTTTCACGGATTTAAGAAACATTGTTTTTCTTTACGTTGATATACTGTTTATACATAAATACATATTTAATTATATTAACATTTTCATGTACGCTGGTACATGAGATAAACGTCAAGGAAGTGCCTAACAGTTATTCAGTCTCAAAGTCCAGAAGGCAAGGCCAAATCGTGATTATTCCAATCGGAACTGTTGCGAACCTCGGAGTGAACAACATTCCGAAGTGAGACCAGGTGCCCGTAAGTAGAGTAAGGTAGAATGGTAATGGAGCAGAAGTATACCCGAGAAGAAGTACCAATGGTAGTTCAGGAGTCAAAGACCCAGGGGAATATCACATAATTGTGTAAGTCTCCATTAACAAGGCAATCGAGAACCCCCGAATGTAGACAGGATCAGGTGCCCGGGAGGCGTGAGCGTACTCTGAATTCATGCAACATCCGCTGCGAATGCCAAATAGAAACGTGTCAAATCCGATAACGTCCAAATAGTTAAATGACGGTCAATTCGAAATGACAAATATGGATAATGACCATATCCCTGTATACAGCACAAAATCGATAATTCAGAAAATCAGAAACCGAAGGCATACAAAATCAGGATAAAACAGGAACCAAAGCAAACAAACAAAAACCTCCACCACATGAAAAGAAGCGAACCCCCGATATGGGAGTGAGACCGCAAGGTCGCAATAAAAAATTTCGTAATCAAAGGTCGTAATCAAAATTTTTTATCCTTTATAGGCATGTCAATATGTACCATAAGTTCTTTGTAGGGACCATAGAACTTCCTCAGTGACATCCTTAGTAACTTTGAGCAAGCAGCTTATTGGCGAGTCTTTTTGCCCTTAATATGAAGTTTTTGTACTTAGGCATGCTCTAGCACAGCGTATTAGTTGTGAAATGAATACGCCATAGGCAGACGAAGAGGGAATGTTGCTGTACACGAAGGGGAAGTTTGTGATGGTGGAATTAAAATCGTCACGTTTGTCATAAAGAGAGGTGTTCATATGACCATTGTCACTGATCGAAAGAAGTATGTCTAGGTAGGAGGCTGAAGTGCTGCTCTCAGTTGTTCCTTTGATGGGATAGATGGCACCAAGGTAACCCTTAAAGTTTAGATTATTGATGGAGAAATTGTCATCATATATAAGTCAGGTCGAACTGCGATGTTAACTTATTTTTGCTGCTGTTTGAAAGAAGAAACTGTATGAATTATGCCTTAGGGGCATGATTTGTAAACAGTTTGTTGGAAAATTTGGTCTACAGCAACAAGAAAATATTATCTATCAAATATTGCAGCATCTTGATGACGTTGTCTTCAGTATACTTGTGTTCTAAATCAGAATTTTCTTTGACGAAATAAGTTTCTAAACATCATAAAAGAGGTATTTGTATACCGTATGCGATTGCCACTGTTTTGAACGACGAGTTTTTTGATGCCCCCGTAATTGAAGATTCGGGGCATATATATACTTTTTGGCGTGTCCGTTTGTCCGTTTGTCTATCTGTTTGTCCACAAAAACTTTAACATTGGTCATAACTTTTGAATGGTAAGTGATCCTGCTTTCATATTTCACATGTGTATTCCTTGTGACAAGACTTGTCAATAGATTCCCAAATTTTTGACCTAGTGACCTTGACCTTGGAGATTGACCTGTTTTTGAAAAACTTTAACCTCGGCCATTACTCTTGAATGATGAGTGATAGGGCTTTCATATTTCACATGTGTATTCCTTGTGACAAGACCTTTTCATGGATACCAAAATTTTGACCATGAGGCTTCGGAGTATGAAATGCTTTTATCGTTACGGCTATTTCACTATCATAGATACCAACGCGGGCATTCATGTTTCACAAACACATGTTTTGATTTTAGTATTGAAGCCAACTTTAAGTTTTAGATTAGGTAGGGTGATGTACAGAGCGGAACATCGAAATATTTATATATCGAGAATTTTCGTAAAAAAGTAGAGAATGGCTTTGTGGAACACCTGGATAAACCTATGAATCACTGTTTGTATAGATTCTTGTGCGTCTCAGGAATCCGGTATAAGTATTGTAATTCAAAAATCGGATTCATTTGTAGTGATGCCAAAATGAATGAAGCTTAGATTTGTTGTTTTCTAAAACTTTTGTGATAGAGAACTGCGTTCAATTATATGTTTGATTTCCAGGTGACGAATCGTGCCCTATGTCCTCTTTGAGACAATTCACATAATATTAGTTGCACATGAAAACCGAGTTGTCAGATGCTTTGTCTGAATGACAAATATGGATAATTACCATATCCCTGTATACAGCACAAAATCGATAATTCAGAAAATCAGAAACCGAAGGCATACAAAATCAGGATAAAACAGGAACCAAAGCAAACAAACAAAAACCGCCACCGCATGAAAAGAAGCGAACTCCCGATATGGGAGTGAGACCAGAAATTACGAAATAAACATAAAGAAGTACCTATCAGTTATTCAGTCTCAAAGTCAAGAAGACAAGGCAAAATCATTAGAATTTCCATTGGAACGGTTGCGAACCTCGGAATGAATTACATGCCGAAGTGAGACCAGGTGCCCGGGGAGAGTCAGTGTCTCCTGATTGCATACAACACCTGTCGCAACAGCTCCATGATTAGTTGTCAAATTTGGTGATTGTCTCGATGTACATATCAGGTAAATATTTCTTGTTTCGTGGTTATGACGGTAATTCAATCGCAATCCAGAGTGTCACTGATCATTCTGGATAGGGGGATATGCTTTCTTTTATCATATCCCCATAGCAACCGAAGAACTTCATCAAAGATGATTTCAGCCGTTGTGTAATATACCATGAACAAGTAGCTAACGTGCAAGCCGTCTGGCACTAACGATGAATCGTCATATTTTGAACATGATAAAAAAAAATCAGATGGTTTGCATGCTGTAGTTAAATTCAACATCACGTACCGTAATTAAATATGTGGAAGATTTTCATGCATGGCACTCTATAGAAAATAAGTAGCTTTTATGTAACTACATTTCCTAAAAGGGGTAGGTTCACGAACACCCAAAATCGGCCCTGATTTTTTGCGAAAAATAATGTTATGAAAATTATGATTCAGCATCTCTTATATTCATCTCAAATACCTGGCGAAATAGAAAGTAAATATTTTTCATTGTCAAAACGTCACGTGCGTTCGTTATGACGTCACATTTTGACGTCATTTGCTCTGCATGACGGAAAATGAAGGAAAATCGCCATATTTTGTGCATAAATCTTTGAAATTAGTATAGGCGCCAACCCTTACCCAACCTAAATTTTATGTAGATCGAAAGATAAATTGCAAATCTAACTGTTTATAAGAAAATTATTTTGGGTGAGGGCTGGCGCCCTACTTATTTTCATACATTTTGACCAGAATTACGCCAGTTTCTTACGATTTTGCTGTATTTTACGACTTTAAGCCGACTTTGAAGCCATATCTTTCGGTGTATTGCACGCATATTAAAATATTAATTTGGTATTTCAAACAACCACACATTTAACTTCCTTGATACGAAATACTATCGAAATCTAAAACACTCTAAAATTAAGGCCGATTTTCCATGTTACCGAACCTGCTCCTTTAAACAGACAAAATCAGGAAAAAGAAACAATCGATGCGGTGATGTCGTCTTTTCACTTCTTTCAGGTCAAGGTTTTCGCTTTCACAAACTAGTAAAGACTTTCTGGAAATTATACAAAAATTATTGTCAAATTCTTTTAAATTCGGACCCATACAAGCAACAGAGTATATTACTTTGGGTTGCAGTTTAACAAAATAAGAAGGAACAAAGGTAGTCAGAACTACCATCGAAATTGTGTTAGAATCATCAAACGCCCTTTGTACCGAGGATATAATATTTCTGTTCCTAGACTGACACTTTGCTTGGTACTTGACAAATCTACAGCCTTGTACAAGCGCACTCATAAGAATTGTACTCCGACTGGCTGAAGCGTCAGGACTCCATGGCGGGCCCTGTCTTAGATAAGGCTGGACCCGTCCACCTGTCCTTTCTGAATCTCAGTTGGATTCCTTGGGTGATAACATAAATGAGCTCGCTACAGCCGGCAGAGCGGAATGTGTTTCGTAAGCCTTCTGTTTTATATACATTTACATATCCAAATGTGTGTTTTGTGGGCCCCTGCGTCATGCTGTCCGTTTGTATGGTCATCTCACATTGAGGAGGTTACTTTACACCAAAATTGTTAGTTCTTCAATACCTCTGGGTACTATGAATCGTATTTTATTCGCGGCGCCTTAATTAAGTTCGCGAACACGAGTGAGGTGACTGTTTCGCGACGTTTTATTTTAGCAACATTATATGCACGTTTCTTACTACACATGTATGTGCTGCTTTTTATATACGAGAATCGAAGGACCTCGGGGATATAGTGAAAATAAAACGCTCGCGAATAAAAGACGGTTTACAGTAATCGGAAAAGTGTAAGGGTTGTGCGCACGTAATCCGGATGACCATACAGTCTGCTACTGACGTGGCATATAGCTATCCTAAGTCGGCACCGATTGCCCATTGGTCTCGTTGGTTCATGTGTAGTTGTGTTTGATGTTTCTATGTGATTTGGCGTTCCTTGTACCATTTGCATCTCTTTCTGTGTGTGTCTACTTTTGTTTTTGCAGTAGGTGTTTTGGGGTTTTGCTGTTTATGCTTCAACCGAGTGTTGTTGGATATCCCCTCCTTTCTTTTAACTACGGTCTTTGTTTTGTAGATTCTGCGCCGGGTCGGCTTATCTCACCATCTACCTATTCTCGGCTGAGCTTTACTCTACAGTAGTAAGGAATGCAGGACTTTAAGTCGATACAAGTAAAGTTCCTTTTTTACTTTGTTTCAGAGTTACAGAACCTGACGACTGCCCTAGCCATGTTTGGTAGATTCTGCGCCGGGTCGGCCTATCTCACCATCTACCTATTCTCGGGCGAGCTTTACCCTACAGTAGTAAGGAATGCAGGACTTTAAGTCGATACAAGTAAAGCTCCTTTTTTACTTTGTTTCAGAGTTACAGATCCTGACGACTGCCCTAGCCATGTTTGGTAGATTCTGCGCCGGGTCGGCCTATCTGACCATCTACCTATTCTCGGCTGAGCTTTACCCTACAGAAGTAAGGAATGCAGGACTTTAAGTCGATACAAGTAAAGTTCCTTTTTTACTTTGTTTCAGAGTTACAGAACCTGACGACTGCCCTAGCCATGTTTGGTAGATTCTGCGCCGGGTCGGCCTATCTCACCATCTACCTATTCTCGGGCGAGCTTTACCCTACAGTAGTAAGGAATGCAGGACTTTAAGTCGATACAAGTAAAGTTCCTTTTTTACTTTGTTTCAGAGTTACAGATCCTGACGACTGCCCTAGCCATGTTTGGTAGATTCTGCGCCGGGTCGGCCTATCTGACCATCTACCTATTCTCGGCTGAGCTTTACCCTACAGAAGTAAGGAATGCAGGACTTGGAGCTAGTTCCTGCTGTGCCAGGATAGGCACAGTATGATCTCACCGTTTGTTGCTGAATCGGTGAGCCAACTTTCTACTTCATATCACAAGAACTTGTCTTGACGATAAATATATAGGTTCCGTCCAGAAAGCTCTAAGCTTCATCAATCAATAGAATCCAGCACACATATATAAAAATAGTTCAAGTCTGATATGAATTGTCTATATTCAAATACATGTTCTATAGGTTTAGGATAAAGATGATAAATCTCCCATTTATATGCAGTGTCTAAGTATGACATATATTTCAATATTGTCTTTATTTTCTTCTTTGACCTTTGATCGAAGAATCAAACTACTCTTGCTTGTTATTTGTTTTGAAAGGCGTCGCTTATTGCTGGCAAGGGCGGTCAGGCTCTGCCTCTGGTAGTCTTTGGAGGTCTTACGATAATTGGAGCCTTCTTCTCACTACTTCTACCAGAAACCATGAACAAGAAATTTCCAGACAGTGTAGAAGACGCTGTTAATCTGGGAAGGTAATGTTTTCGAAAGTTCAAAATACAAATTCGTCATTTAAAAGCCCATCACTTATTTCTAAATTATTCATCGTTTTATATGAAAGTGAGGAGGGCCATCAACCGGATACCATACATTTACCTAAATTTGAAAAGAGGAGAGGGATCTTCAACACGACACACCGAAGGACCCACATCAAAACAACCAAACACACTTATGCGAACACTCAGAGCAGACAAGTACAACATGAGACGCAAACGAGTGAAGGAACTCAAACTATCAAAGACATGAAAACACTTAAGGCATCCATTGGTAATGTGTTTTCATCATTCAATATTTTTCTGTGTCATATATGATATTTTAAAAACTTTTGTACCATCCTAGTAGATATCGAAATAAGAAATAGTTTGAAAGCAGGAGTTACCTCCTCTTGATGAAAAATGTCGAAAAGAAATAATTTCATGAAAACTAATTGGTAAACATTTTATTTTTTGAAATTTGATAGAGTAAATCTATATGTATTTTTTTTTCTCCAAATTTTCGTGCCTCTTTATTCTGTCATAAGAATTTAAGAAAAAATAACCTTTCACAAAGAGTTCAATGAAAACTCTAAGGGCCCATACATGTAACTCTTAAAGGAACCTGTTTTTTCAATGCCCCGTTGGTAAAAGATTTTCAATAATTTTTTTCATTATAACTATGATGTGATTTTAGGCTCGTGAACCCATAAATGGATGCCCCAATTACTTCTCATAACCAATTGAATACCTTCACACCAAAGACTACACATAAACCAACGAGACCAATGGGTAATCGGTGATAACTTAGGATAGCCATTTGCAATGTTAATAGCAAATGGTATAGTTATCAGAATGTCGTGTATGGCACACCAAAGTCACATAAATTCGATAAACTAGGTTTCACAGCTGTAAACCGTAGTTTACATGTGGAATACCTAGTTTTCCTAGTGTAAATTAGGGTTTACAAATGGTAATGATGATTAATTCTAGGTGTCACAAAAATGATCAAAGGATCCCGGACCTTAAGGCCCCTTTTTGGATCATCTATATATCGATTGATTATAAAGATTTAGTGTCCGTTTTTACACCAGAAGAAAATTTAACATTTTATGGGTAAGAACAATTATGAAAATTTCGTTTGTAATCTCATCACAAATTATGTAACGTCTATACAGTTAAGAGGGGTAACCGAAATATCCGGATAAACCGCCCTCGCTCAGGTAAAAATCAATGCAGATATATAGATCGATATATGTAAAAGGCGTTTTACATGCTAATTTGTACTTTGTGGACTGTATTTTTTCTCTAATTTTTTCTAATTTCAACATGGGCGCAAAAAAGAATGGCTAATTCCTTTTGAAGGAGAATTTGTCGTATATCTATCTTTCACTAGTTTGTCTGAATTATCCATTCTATTTTGCACCCATACCTAATTAAAGTGAAATTTATCATAACAACCTGGGTTTTTTGTGCAGTGTTCAACCAAAGCTCGCGAAGGGTGGGTGTGTTTTAGGAAATTTTGCAAGCGCTTAGGGTCATATCTTATTAGAAAGGAATATGAAAGTTGTTGTTCAGACATAGATCAAACAATTTACATGATTATTTTAGTAAATTTTGAAAATTCAAAAATCCGATTATTATAGCCTTTCCTTAAGGTCCGGGATCCTTTGTATTCACAAATGTAAACCTATGTTTACGTATGTAAAACTAGGTTTTGCACGTGGAAAAGTATGTTTTCATATCATTTTGGGTAGAAGTTAAAACTATTGTTAACAGAAATTAATTCTGATAATGATAATTAAAATTTGTGTTAAAGACAATTTCAAATAAGTTAAAATGATAATACTTCATTTCTGTTAACAAAAGTTTTAGTCAATCAGATCACCTGTTTCTTTCTGGTAATGGTAATTTTATCCAATTAAATTGCTTGATACAGTCTGATAATGTAAATTTTTCCTAATTTCTGTTAACAAAAGTTATAGCCAATCAGATAAACTCTTTCATTCTGGTAATGGTAATTCTATCAAATGAAATTGCTTGATACAGTCTGATAATGGAAATTTTTACTTATTTCTGTTAACAAAAGTTTCAGCCAATCAGATAAACCCTTTCATTCTGGTAAAGGTAATTTCAACAAGAAAATTTAGACGACAGCAACTGTAATTAAAACAGAAATCACACACACACATCAACTAACAATAAGCAGAGTAATTTACTGATACATATCGAAAGTGTTTGTTAAACGCATTCTGATTTGATGAATTTCCATTACCACAACTAAACACTATCCTGATTGGTCAAAATTTTAATTCTAAAACTTGAAAGAAAAATCCATTACCACGAGTAAGAGCTCATTTGATTGGATGAAATATATATTCACATTCACATGAATGCATTTTGATTGGTGGAAATTAGTGTTAACAAGAAATTATTAAGAGAAACCTGGTTTCACATTTGCTTATCATAGTTTCATGCAATAAAATAGGTTTTTTGCGTGTAGAATATATTTTACACGTGCTAATGTTCAATATTAGAATTCTTGTGCCGATGTGATGAAAATTAGAAAAAATAGGTTTTACGAGTAAAAAAATTGGTTTCACAACAGAAAGACTAGGTTTCACAGCTGTAAACCCTAGTTTACACTCGAAAAACTAGAATTTCCATGTGTAAACTAGGGTTTACAACTGTGAAACCTAGTTTATCAATTTTTTGTGACTTTGGCGTGCCATAGTCCTGCGCACAACCCTCCCACATGTCCGGTTACACAGTGGTATCAAAGAACGCTCCTTTCTTGTGTATAAAAATTTCCTCATTGAACAAAACAGCAAAACACAGGGGCCTAGTAACATACTGAAGAATATATAAAACGTGACGTATGAAAACCGTCCGTGCTCTGCTGGACGGAGCGATCTCATACTTGTTCATGTAAAGTCAAACTTAACAAGAGAAACACCAGCGACTCCCACCAGTCAGCTTCAATAATTTCCATGCTAGGGTAACATTTTCTTTGTACAAATGTCATAATGACCTACTTTTCTTAACTTTGTAGGAAATCTGATGAAAATCCAGCGACAAAGGCGGTGGATAATGTAACAACAAAACTGTAGTGAATTGTAAGATAATTGATGTTGCTCTAAAACCATAGGAATATTCTCTACAAATACTCATTCATTAAAGTACAGAATTTACCAAATGTAATAATTTAGTATAATGCATTTATAAATACATTACTTATATAATTTCACTATTTTATTTTTTTCTGCCAATATTACGTATATTCCAATATAACTTAACTGCATGCAAGGTGTTTTATTATTTGTGTTTGTCCATGTACAATTGTTTTAAATACCTTCATATTTTCATATCGGTATGTACCTCTTAAAATAAAGACGTTCTGACCAATTTCTTATACATATAAGTGTTATGGACAAAGACAAAAATATAAGTAGAAATCTAGATATTACTCTTATAGCGTGGGATTATTATCAGTTTGAGATATCGAGACTTTCAAGTTTAAGCCGGGCTTCCACTGTCGCAAATGTATAGGAGAATGAGCTACGATCAGATGCGAATGAACAATCGTTTAAACTCTTTTCTGTTCTCACGTTCTTTCTTGGTGCAATAGGCACATGATAGCGCCGCGAATGCAATAAGAATATGCTTCCCGCTACGATAGTGAAACGAGTGTGAGAATGCGACACGAATGTGACACGATGAAATACACTAAGGCTAATGAGAGGCGAATTCAGGAAATTGAGACACGACATTAAGCCGATAGTGCCGTGATCATGACAAGAATGTGAAAATATCCAGGCGCATCAATATTCTTGGTTGACTTTGATCTCTTTCCAGGTTGTTTTCTCTTTGGAGGCATTGTCAAAGTACTCAAAACATTATACATAAACTGTGAGATAATTATTCTTGTCAATGCCGTGTGTGTATGTAGTACTACCGTGACAATATCGTGTCAAGATCGCGTCAGCTTTTCTCATTCGCTTCACATTCTTGGCGCATTCGCATCACATTTGTGTCCGTGTTGGGGCTTTATACTGGTTCATTCTCTTCTACATTGGGAACAAGAATGCATGCGAATGTGAAGAGAACGCGCTGCGAATGGAGGAAACTGCAGTGCGAATTCACTGCGCATGTGCCGCGAGTGTGAGGCGAATAAGAATTCAGACGCGAATGTTTTAAACAGATTGAAACAAACGCGTCGGTGCCGCGAACAGAGTAGAATACAGGAGAATATGACATGATTATGACACGATGAGACAAGAATACCCGCGATTGAGAGGAGAATGCGCTACGATTAAACAAAATCACATAATCGTAGCTCCATCGCTTCTGCATTCACGACAGTGAAAGCCCAGCTTTCATAAGGTCAAGGTGTATTTTTTTATCTACGTATAAATTCAGACACAGATATAAAATGTTTCTAGATACAAGTATTTTGCAATTCTCAGAAACACAGTGACTAAAAAGAGAGCAGCTATAGAACCTCGATTTCCAGTTTGAATATGGACTAACAATGATCATAATGTTTTTGAGAAAACTTTAATCGACGGCGGGTGCGGCTAGCAAAACAGGGATGCTTACTCCTCCCAGACACCTGGTCCCACCTCCCGCTTGCTAGGGGTCCGTCGATGATCAATTTTGTGCTATAATGTGATTGCTGTTGAGATCATCGTCAGGATCCTCTTTAACTCATTTAATTTAGTATTATAGACATTTCAGATAAGTTCCTCATTCAGGAGTAGGTCTTTTACGAAACTACACAAACAGAGTATTCTATCGATAAACATCAAGTACGTTGTACCTAACAGTTTTGGACAAACAGCATTCTGAATAAATAAATAATAAATACAATATGCTTCGTACTCAAATATATCAATTAAATAAGAGTAAGATAAATTCATTATTTCAAATGATTATAGTCAAAGTTTAGGTGCTCCATGAATATGGTCCGTAAAGTTAGTTCTATACTTCTGATCGCACACATAAAGTCCACTACTGATTACATGACGCCCTCCGTCAATGACGAGGTTTTCTCCCGTTATCCATGACGCCTTGTCCGACGCCAAGAAGCCCACAGCTTCAGCTATCTCTTCTGGTGTTCCATTGCGTCCCAATGGCGCCCGTCTTCCCTCCTCAGCTAACATCTTTTAATGGAAGAAACTTAATCAATAAAGGACACGAGGATAAACTAAAGAAAATTTGCAGGGTTAAGCAGATGTTTCGAATGATTCGAGTAACTTATATAACATAAAAAGCACAACATAGTCTATAAGTAAAACAAATGTCGACTTTGTAAGTTTGTTTTAAAGATTTATATCGTTAATTAAATCTACGACGCCAACGTAACATACATAATTGGAATACAGAAATGATGTACTTCTTTGAAAGACAATAGAGTTCCTTGTTGAAAAGGTATACCATGCATCTGACGCTCCCCACGTCTGTCTATATATCCATTTTCAGATTCAAAGTCCAAAATACAACTTATATGGGAGGGTTGTCTGCATGTAATCCAGATAACCACACTATTTGCTACTAACGTAGCAGATGACCGTTCTTAGTCAGCACCGACTGTCCATTGGTCTCGTTGGTTTATGTCTGGTAATTTGTGTTTGATGTTTTTATGTCGAGTTTGCTGTTCCTTGTCTATTTTGTATCTCTTGTTGTGTATTTCTTCTCTCTGTTTTCGGTTCGGGTGTTCTGATGTTTTGCTGTGTGTGCTGCAACCGGTCTTGTTGGCGATTTCCTCCTTTCTTTTATATTCCTACTTTACCTACACCTCTTCATTTGTTTTATTTTTGTATGCATTTTATACTTACTCGTCTTTCTTTTTCTTCATCACGATTTTGGTCTCTTGCTATATTAGTTGGCACATACCCCGGACTAGAGACATAAGGAAAAAGGAAAGTTATTTTACTGAAATATGTTTCGACAATTTAAACGTTTACTCATCTTCTTTTTAGCTCACCTGAGCAAAGCTCAAGTGAGCTATTGTCATAGCGCACCGTCCGTCGTCCGTCGTCTGTCGTCTGTCGTCCGTCGTAAACTTTTCAACATTTTCGACTTCTTCTCCAGAACCACTGAACAGATTTTCATGAAACTTGGTAGGAATGAAGTACTCATGGTCCCCTACAAGTGTTGTTGTTTTTCGTCCGGATCCATCAATAGGTGGCGCCACCACAGGCAAAAGTAGGTCACAGGGGGTACCCTCCTTTGACAAACTTCTTCTTCAGAACGGAAGCACGTATCGACAAACCGAAAGCATCAGGATGATCTAGAGAGATGTCTTAAGAAGTGTTGTTATTTTTGGTTCCACTCGGAAGTCAAATTTTTAACGCGTTTTTGAAGTCTTTTTGGACTTTGTCAGAAATGCACAATTTTGCACTATTTCTTGAAATAACTCAATAAGTGTATGATTTTACACAATCATTTACTTCATATTTATCACATTTAAGTTACTAAATGCTTTGAGAAGTATTTTATTCTAAAATTTTAATTTTTTAATTTTTTATGAATTTTTTTCTTATGTAAAAAGGAAGGGGGGGGGGGTGATTTTCAAACATATTCAACTTCTTCTCCAGAACCACTGAACCGATTTTCATTAAACTTGGTAGGAATGAAGTGCTCATGGTCCCCTACAAGTGTTGTTGTTTTTTGTCTGGATCCATCTACAGGTGGCGCCACCAGAGGCAAAAGTAGGTCACAGGGGGTACCCTCCTTTGACAAACTTCTTCTTCAGAATGGAAGCACATATCGACAAACCGAAAGCATCAGGATGATCTATAGAGATGTCTTTTGAAGTGTTGTTATTTTTTGTTCCACTTGGAAGTAAAATTTTTGACGCATTTTTGACGTCTTTCCAGACTTTGTCGGAAATGCACATTTTTGCACTTTTTCTATAAATAACTCAATATGTGTATGATTTTACACATTCATTTACTGCACATTTATCACATTTAAGTTACTAAATGCTTTGATATGTTTTTTATACTAAAATTTTAATTTTTTGAATTTTTATGAATTTTTTTCTTATGTGAAAAGGAAAGGGGGGGGGGGTGATTTTCATACATATTCAACATCTTCTCCAGAACTGCTGAACAGATTTTTATGAGTATTTTTTCAATCATGAATAGATATGTTTACTGTGCACATGGACCCAAGGCTTGTGGGTTCAAGTTCTAGTACCCTGGTAACTTTAGTTTCGTATAAGTTGGTACATGTTCATGTATGCAAGAGTTGTCTTTCTTTAATATTGATATATGTTTTTGAGGTTTAAATTAATGGATTATCGATTCATTTGAATGTTATATATTTTGAATTATTAGATAAGTATGGAAAAGGAAACTGAATAATTTTAAGAAGATGAATAAGTATTTTCAAATTGATCTTGTGAAGACTAAGATATACAACTTTGAAATTACACTATTGAGAGCAGCTCAAAATATTAATGTAAGAACAGATCAATGTTATCAATAACGCAGTGAAAGGAGGGGGAGGGGGCTGTTATTTTGCTTTAGCTTCTGTATAACTATCTCTTTCGGGTTACTTAGATTACTCAAGAAGAAGGGGGGATGATTTTCATACATATTCAACTTCTCCAGAGCCGCTGAACAGATTTTCGTTAAACTTGGTTGGAATGAAGTAATCATGGTCCCCTACAAGTATTGTTGTTTTTATTTCACCTGAGCGAAGCTCAAGTGAACTATTGTCATAGCGCATCGTCCGTCCATCGTCCGTCCATAGTCCGTCGTCGTCCGTCCGTCTGGCTTAAACTTTTAACATTTTCGAAATCTTTTCTGCAACCGCTGCACAGAATTTCACGAAACTTCACTTGCGTGACAGATGGCCGTCCAAAGTCGGCACCGGTTACCCATTGGTCTCGTCGGTTTATGTGTAGTCTTTTGTGTTTGATATTTACATGTCGTGTGTCTCTTTTCCGTCTCGTCCTGTACTCGTCTTTTGTGTTTTTGAATCGGGTGTTTTGGTGTTTTACTGTTGATGCTGCAACGGGGTCTTGTTGGAGATCTCCTCCCTTCTTTTTCACAGGAAGCAAGTACTCAATGCCCTCTATCAAGTTTGTGTTTTTCAAGCCGATCGGAAATCCAAGATGGCCGCCACAGGCTCTGATTGGCTGACACATTTTCGTCTTCTCTTCTGGAACCGCTGCACAGAATTTCATGAAACTTCACAGGAAGCAAGTACTCAATGCCCTCTACCAAGTTTGTGTTTTTGGAGTCGATTGGAAATCCAAGATGGCCACCACAGGCTCTAATTGGCATACATTCTCGACTTCTCTTCTGAAACCGCTGCACAGAATTTCATGAAACTTCACAGGAAGCAAGTACTCAATGCCCTCTACCAAGTTTGTGTTTTTCGAGCCAATCGGAAATCCAAGATGGCTGCCACAGGCTCTGATTGGCTGACATATTTTCGACTTCTCTTCTGAAACTGCATCACACAATTTCATGAAACTTCACAGGAAGCAAGTACTCAATGCCCTCTACCAAGTTTGTGCTTTTCGAGCCAATCGGAAATCCAAGATGGCTGCCACAGGCTCTGATTGGCTGACACATTTTCGACTTCTCCTCTCAAACGGTTGCATAGAATTTCATGAAACTTCACAGGAAGCAAGTACTGACTGCTCTCTACCAAGTTTGTGTTTCTCGAGCTGATCAGAAATCCAAGATGGCCGCCACAGGCTCTGATTGGCTGACACATTTTCGACTTCTACTCTGAAACCGCTGCACAGAATTTCATGAAACTTCACAGAAAGCAAGTACTCAATGCCCTCTACCAAGTTTGTGTTTTTCGAGCCAATCGGAAATCCAAGATGGCCGCCACAGGCTCTGATTGGCTGACACATTTTCGACTTCTCCTCTCAAACGGCTGCATAGAATTCATGAAACTTCACAGGAAGCAAGTACTGATTGCTCTCTACCAAGTTTGTGTTTCTCGAGCTGATCAGAAATCCAAGATGGCCGCCACAGGCTCTGATTGGCTGACACATTTTCGACTTCTCCTCTGAAACCATGCACAGAATTTCATGAAACTTCACAGGAAGCAGGTACTCAATGCCCTCTACCAAGTTTTTGTTTTTTCGAGCCAATCGGAAATCCAAGATGGCTGCCACAGGCTCTGATTGGCTGACACATTTTCGACTTCTCCTCTCAAACGGCTGCATAGAATTCATGAAACTTCACAGGAAGCAAGTACTGATTGCTCTCTACCAAGTTTGTGTTTCTCGAGCTGATCAGAAATCCAAGATGGCCGCCACAGGCTCTGATTGGCTGACACATTTTCGACTTCTCCTCTGAAACCGCTGCACAGAATTTCATGAAACTTCACGGGAAGCAAGTACTCATACCCTCTATCAAGTTTGCGTTTTTTGAGCCTATCGGAAATCCAAGATGGCCACCACAAGCTCTGATTGGCTGACACATTTTCAACTTCTCCTCTGAAACTGCTTCACAGAATTTCTTGAAACTTCAGAGGACGCAAGTACTCATTGCTCTCTACTAAGTTTGTGTTTTTCGAGCCGATTTGAAATCCAAGATGCCCTCTATTGGCTCTATTTGAATGACACATTTTTGACTTATCCTCTTAAACTACGGCACAGAATGTCACCAAACTTTACAGGAAGAAACTTGTACACCTTGTCCTTCTCAAATCTTCACTAAAAGCGATTTCCTTCAGGTCTTGACTTTGATTGAAAACATACATACAGTCTCCTCAGGTGAGCGATGTGGCCCCCTTGGGCCTCTTGTTTTGAACTTCACTTCGCTTTCCAAGGTTATTTCCTTCACACGTTTCAGGCTGAAACAACGGACTCGCTTCTCAAGACAGAAGACCAATGAAATTACATGTCACGAAAGTATTTGTAAACAATCACAGCTCGTCAGTTATCGTCAGTGTATCATATCATAATAATTTTTCAGCCGCCTTATCTGATATTTTCAATTTAACGGAATTTATTGATAGCTTGCACGTAATTAGTCCCCTACCGGCAACGCCGAAGGGGACTCTTAGTTTCCTCTCGGTCTGTCTGTCCGTCTGCACGTCCATCTGTGTGTCCGTCCGTCCGTCCGAATTTCAGTTTTCCGGACTTTTTTCTGCAACGGATGGAGATATTCAGATGAAATATGATACACAGATTGGCCTTGGATAGTTACAGAGCAAGTTTGACTTTCGTCACGCTTGACCTATTTTTCGAGGAGTTATGCCCCTTGATGACTTGCACAATTTAGTTTTTGTCAGTTTTTCGGACTTTTTTCTGCAACAAATAGAGATATTCATGTGAAATTTGATACAGAGCTTGGTCTTGGATAGTTGCAGAGCAAGTTCGACTTTCGTCACGCTTGACCTATTTTTCGAGGAGTTATGCCCCTTGATGACTTGGAAAATTCATTTTTTGTCAGTTTTACGGACTTTTTTTCTGCAATAAATATAGATGTTTACGTGAATTTTGATACACAACTAACTCTTGGATAGTTACAGAGGAAGTTCAATTTTCGTCACGCTTGACCTATTTTTCGAGGAGTTATGCCCCTTGATGACTTGCACAATTTAGTTTTTGTCAGTTTTCCAGACTTTCTTCTGCAACAAATACAGATATTCAGGTTAAAATTGATACTCAGCTTAGTCTTGGATAGTTACAGAGCAAGTTCAAATTTCGTCACGCTTGACCTCTTTTTCGAATTGTAAAGCAGATAAAACCTCAGAACTGAGCTGCACGGGCAGTAAGTTTAATTAAAACTCATGTTTAATTAAAGAGTAATTAATAGGCAGAGTTGCAGGACATAAATACATGCCGCCGGTAGGGGACTTATATCGCTCAGCGATCATATTATTTTTGTGTCGCCTGCGAAGCATAGCGACACTTAGGGATCACTTTGTCCGTTGTCCGTCTGTCCGTCTGTCCGTCCGTCCGTCCGTCAGTCTGTCTGTCTGTCACACTTTGGGTGTCACAGACCATAACTTTTGAATGGTAAGTGATAGGGCTTTGATATTTCACATGTGTATTCCTTGTGACAAGACCTTTCTACACATACCATAACTTTTGACCTAATGACCTTGACCTACATATTTGACCTACTTTTTGAAAAAAAAGATTGATTATATCTTTTGATTGGTAAGGGATAGGGCTTTGATATTTCACACATGTATTCCTTGTGACTAGACCTTTGTAATCATACCATAATTTTTTTTTACCTTGTGACCTTGACCTAGATATTTGACCTACTTTTCAAAAAAAATTAGAATTTGCTATATCTTTTGAGTGGTTAGTGATAGGGCTTTGAAATTTCACTTGTGTATTGGTTGTAACAAGACCTTTCTACACATACCATAATTTTTGACCTAGTGACCCTGACCTACATATTTGACCTACTTTTAAAAAAATTAAGATTGTATATATCTTTTGATTGGTAAGGGATAGGGCTTTGAAATTTCACTTGTGTATTCCTTATAACAATACCTTTCTGCACATACAATAATATTTGACCTTGTGACCTTGACCTAGATATTTGACCTACTTTTCAAAAAAGTTGGGATTCGCTACATCTTTTGATAGGTGAGTGATGGGGCTTTGATATTTCACATGTGTATTCTTTGTGACAAGACCTTTCTAAACATACCATAATTTTTGACCTAGTGACCTTGACCTAGATATTTGACCTTTTTGTCTAAGAATTGCGGATATCTTTTGATTGCTAAGTGATATGGCTTTAATATTTCACACATATATTTCATATGATGTGACCTTTGTTTTGTTACCAAAATATTTACGTAGTGACCTTGACCTAGTTGATTGACACTATTTTCTGAAATTTGAGATTGACCATATCTTTAAATTGGTAAGTAAGAAGTCTGATATTTCACATATGAATTTCATTAGACTTTTATAGTGATACCAGTAACCATGTGATCCACCTCCTAGAATAAGCCGTTTCGCAGGCGATACAAGCATTCCTTGGATTGCTATTTTTTCTATATATAAGTGGTATACCCCGCTTGTTTTTTTTTTCAAAGTATAACCCGTGATGTTATTTTGAAAGTTGTGAAGGTAATGGCGCCCGCAAGATTATCTTCCTCGTGATATTATTGTAAAAATTGTGAAGGTAATAACGCAGCGAGATTATCTTCACGTAACCCATATTTTGCCTCGGACTAGTTCGAACGAATCAAAGTGCGTAAATCGCGTCAGTTGCACGCCGTTTAAATGTCTGTAGACCTTCTGCAATTCCAACATTGCCGTATAAATGAATTCGCATGTAAATTAAGTCACATGAAACGACAACAAAAACGGAGAATTTGGTCCTCGACAAAATAAAACAGTTATTAAGTTTGTTACTGACTATCCACAGAGATTTGTCGGGTTGATCACGCCCATAGAAGGTTCGGCTTCGCCTCGCCTTCTGTGGGCTTTATTAACCAGACAAATCTCTGTAGACGATCAGTAAAGCAGGGCTTCCACTGTCGCGAATGTAGAGGAGAATGAGCTACGATCAGAGGTGTAAAAATAGTCGTGTCGCATTCTTGTCTGTTCTCATGAAGTATTTCCTGGCGCGATAGTGATGCGAGTGTTATAAGAATAGAGAAGAATGCGACACGAATGTAGGAGATTTTGACACGACTTTAACCCGACAGCGCTGCGATCATAACACGAATGTGACAAAAACAAAACCAAAATAAATTGACATATCCAGGAGCATCGATATCCTTGGATGACCTCTTTCCAAGTTGTTTTCTCTTTAAAGGCATTGTCAAAGTTTTTGAAATATTGATCAGCGCAGTTCTACATCAACTCTGCGAGAATAATTTATGTCACCGTCGTGTGAGTATGTAGTACTATCGTGGCAACACCGTGTCGGGCTGATACGCGTTGGTTTTTCATTCACGTCACATTCTTGGCGCGATCGTATCACATTTTTGTCAGATTCTTTCTTGTCGGAGGTATATCGTGGCTCACTCTCCTCCACATTGGGAACAAGAATGCACGCGAATGTGATGAGAACGCGCTGTGAATGGAGGAAAATACAACGTGAATGCGCTGCGCATGTGCCGCGAGTGTGAGGCGAATTAGAATAAAGACGCGAATGTTTTTAAAACAGTTTGAAACATTCGTGTCGGTGCCGCGAACAGAATGCAGGAGAATATGACGCGATCATGACACGAAGAGACAAGAATGCCCGCGATTGAGAGGAGAATACGCTACGATTAAACAATATCACTTAATCGTAGCTCTATTGCCTCTGCATTCGCGACAGTGGAGGCCAACTTAGTGTAAGTTATGAAGATTATAACGCCCGCGAGATTATCTTCACGTAACCTGTGATATTATTATGAAAATCTGAAGGTACCGTAATAACGCCCGCGAGATTATCTTCACGTAGAGAGGATAAAGTTAACTATTCACCAAGGAAGAAGGACTTTGAAGAAAACTGTTAATATTGAAATATATTACCTGACAGAGTTTGCTCGAACGCCATGTGCTGCCAATTCTGAAAAGACGACATTCAGTTGAAACAATGAGTAAAACTATTGATGCCAGAAATGAATATGACATTCTTAAGATACAGATAGAACTTTACTCACCTATTGAAAGACATTGGGTAAACATATTCAGTGCTGCTTTTGATATGCAATATGCCGCAAGACCAAGAGTCTGTAAGGTAAAACAACACTGTTATGATGAAATCTTGCCGATGATATAAATGTTTCTACACACTGGAATGTGTACAGATAAATGGGAACAGCTACCAAATATTGGTTTTGATGATAGAAATAAATAGGAGAAAAATGACCATATTTTCGAATTGTTTTTATTGAAATATAATAAATTTATGTACCACTCTTTCTGCAGCTATACTTGATATGTTGATTATGTTTCCTGAAAAAAAAGATTCTTTATTTTGGATACCATTGAATATACATTATTGGATGACAAGTAATAATTAAAAACAATCTTGATGATATAGGAAAAATACATTAATATTCGATGTAATTCACATAAAAATGAAACATCAAACCGAATGAATTTGTGATTCAACAATTCAAACAGCAATTATATTGAACTTTCAATCTAATACAAGAAATGCGAACTTTGTTTTCAATTCTTCTTAAATTTCAATTTGACGACTTGTTCATCACCGTAGCGTATCATGTGATATGCAAATAATCTCTTGCATGGGAATCCCCTTCGATTAAACAAGGTAAATACTGTCTAAATCTACATTATATGAATTTATTCTAGGCCTATCATACGATCATCATTATAGATTATATGATTGTTTTCTATTCTGGTCAAGAATATAGGTATGCCCAAAGAACACTTGAGCAGAAAGTTTTGTTTATTTACGTGCACCATATCATAACATGTCAATAAAATAGAAAATTTTCTGTTTAAGTGTTCTCTAAATATTCCTCTATTCTTGACCAGAAAAGATTACTATCATATTCATAATAATGATGCTCATATGATAGGCATAAACTAGTTTCATATAAAGTAGATTTAGACAGTATTTACCTTGTATAATCGAAGGGGATTCCCTTGTAAGAGATCATTTACACATCACGTTATACGCCACGGTGTTCATGGCGATTGCTCTTTCTTCGAAAAGCAATGTAAGAAAACAATTCAAGGTCGCTGTTATATACCCCTGCGTTTAGATGCAGAAAAGATAGGTTTCTGGTGCACATTATTTTGTTATAATTATCCAGAGGGTTGTTTCCCTCTCAGAGGATTTTTGGTACTTGGTGTTTCTTTAGGTGTACACTAGTATTTAGGAGAAGTCTTACTACGACACGTGAAGCTCTACGAAATGTGAAGCTATCAGTAACTGAAAGTCAAACACAAAACCCAAATTCATAATAAAAAAATATTGTCAATGGGCATAAAAACATAACAAAATAAACGGAGACGTCAAGGTCACATTATAGAGACACATTGTCGATATGAGCAAGCTCCACAGAGTTCAATGTTAAACCGATATAACCATAGGTGGTGCCACTCACTCAAACGAAAACACCAACTGAATGTCAAAATAAGTTTAAAGAAAGAAGACCTCCAATATATACACTGCCATTCATAAATAACTATACAAACAAAAAATTAATCATTCTAAGTTCTTTATATATTTATCCTAATTTTTCAATTCTGAATTTTAAATTATGAATTATTATATCATCGCTTAAGTGCAAATGGTAATGTTCACGGGAAGGTGAGGACAGACGTGTATGTGCCATATGAAAAATTTAGTACATCTCATTTGTTTTAAGACTACTCTCTTGTGCACTTAGCATATACGAGGAATGGATAAGTTTACCTCTTAATGTCTCAACACTTGTACATTCATGTATATTTGATTTAGTCCCACTCCTAAACAGACATTTCTTTTAAGAGCTGGGACTAACATAAATGTGATTGGATGTACAAGTTTTAAGACCTTAAGCAAAACAAGTATTAGCTTTCCAAAAAAAAAAAGCTTGGTCGATATCAACATTTATTTAATCTCGCAGTAATTTTTCTTCTTCGTCGAAATAGGTTAAAAAGTTTACTCTTAGAATAAAGAGTAAAAAGAGGTACTAAGAAAGCTCTGCATGAAATTCATCACAAAACTGGATACACAATAGAAACTATGTGTTGATCATTCTGAAAAGTTAGAAAATAGGTACATTTGTAAACACTAGACAACTCCAGATGCAATACTCATCATAGTCATTAATAAATTCCTTGGCCTGGGCCGTAGGAAAATTCCATTATAACTCAAATTAACATGAGCAATCGAAAGCCTTACTGTATATATTCGCGGGAAAAGCGCAATAAGAATTTTTGGGGAAATTAGGGGAAACTTCTAAAAAGTTCCAAGTAACTTTTGTGACTACGCACAGGCTGCTTATCGATTTTTTTACCGCATGAATTTCTTTGTCGCTTTTTTTTTATCAATATGTCTTTGGTAAGAACAAACAAAATGGTATATCCTCAACGAAACAACTTAGCTCGGCTGGACGGTGAGAAACTTTTTGCCGATTGGTTCCTTGATTTAGAATTGATGTACCAAAGCTTAACGGCATAACCTATATTTGTGAAGTGGACAAAGTTCGAGAACATCGGAATGCCGGTCTCTGGTCACGTGTTTTTCACTAGTCACAAAAATGTTTCTTTCTATCGGATAATTGCCCCTATTGCAATGTTGAATCTGATGAATCAATTCGGAACTTGACAGCCTATACAAATCTAATAGCCATGCCTAAATAAGAGAGTCGTCTTGAAATAAATGAGATGTATAAGATATGTATCAAATTTGTAATATAGCAACTTTTTTGCGCTCATACACGTCTGCGCTCACCTTCCCATGAACTTTACCGTTTACACTGTCTATATATATGACTTCAGGGTAGTATTTTGCCCAATTTTTCTCTGTGCAATCTATGCCATATTGTCTATCTGTTAATCCATCGCGTGGATAAATGTATGGACTTCGTCCAGACACCACCATCTATGCGTTTAGAATATTAGTTCGATATCTAATAGCCATATTCTCGGCTTTGTGTGATTACAGTTGTCTGGTCAGAGGAAACTCGGAAGCTAGTGTAGCATTGATTGCTCAGAGGGGCATTCGTTCTGATGACGGTGCAACTGGGCGTCCAAATGGACTGTCCAGAGGTTTTTGGCCTTTCCTTTAGGATCAGTGGTTGTTTTTACCCCGAGTACTTATGTTTTCCCCATCGAAACAACTGGACCACTGACATTCTAGCGGACGCATTAATTTGATGTCTAGGTGAATGTATTGCCCGCCTCGTGGTCTGGCTTACATTTGTCCAACTTGTACATATTCGCACACCTTTTTTGTGATTGGTTTTCCTTTTTATGGTGATGTCCACCGTTATCAGCCTAGCTGAGAGGTTACACAGGGTTTGGGACGCGGTGGCGGTACCTTGGCAGTAGGGCAGTAATCTACATTAATCCCTTCTGGAAATGCTAAGGACCCTACTACCCTATTTCTATAGGGATTTTCCTTACAGGAGAGACTTACTGCATACAAACATATGTCTACCTTTATTTTTTATGAGATGTGGTATAGCGAGTTGTGTGAGTAGGAATGGTATATTCTGATTGGTCTCGATCACACGGCGGTAATCATCCTCACTCGTATCAGCACATACCCCAACAGTAGTGATTCCAGCATTGTTTACCTAAATTGAATCACAAATACGAATACATTCATTTCAAAACTGGAGGAATATACATAGAATTTGAAAGTTAAATGTATTATTGAAACATAATTTTACAGTATTTATAAATAATACCATTAAGTATCTGATACAAATAAAAGTTAATTATCTCATTATATCTGCAAATAAGATGAAATCAACAACCCCCAGACTCCACCCCAATAGAAAAGAAACCTCGGTAAAAAAACAGAAAAAATATTTGTGTATATATATACCAAAACGTCAATCTTCCCAAACGTAGATAGAGTGTTATCAATGAGAGACTTTCTGACAGCACCATCCATTAAATCACCAACTACATAGGTCACCTGTTAAAGACAATGAGATTATTCTGTCATTGAAAATATGGAAATGTTATGTATCCCAGAATAAAAACGTCTATTAAACAATAATTTCGGAGTTAATATATGTAAGTAATATATAGATGCTCAAATGGTGGTATTAAACTATTTTACCGTTAAACTTCGTTATCGATAGTTTAATCCCCGTGTGTATAAGTAACTTTAAACGCGAAGAAATAAATACAGCAGTATCCTCACATTTTCTTTGGACAGTCCCCTCTTTACGCAATTTGCTACTACATTTTCCAGATTTGTCTGATTTCTATCAACCAATGATAATTTGGATCCATGTGACGCGAAGTGATATGCTATGCCCTCGCCAATCCCTGAACTTGCTCCTATATTGAAAAATATCATAATTCAATGTTTAATCATATTACAAAGTAAGTAAAGACTAATATCATCACTGATGAAACATGTTTAAGAATTTGAACAGTTCTAGATTGGGAGGGGTATTTTCTATGATAGAGAATATTCCTTCTTCAATTCCATACAGTTTGATTCTGGTTCCCTAAAACAAGTGAAAGTCAAACCAAGGGGGAATGTTTTCTATTGTACTGGTAATAAAGGGGAAGGTTCTTTATATAGAAAAGACTTCCCCCGGGGGAAGCATCTCTATTATAGAAAACCTTCCGAGGAAAAGGTCTCCATGGGGGAAGCTTTACTATATGACATCGGCACGAATGTACAAGTATTCCAGGGATAGACTGTCTATGCCTGACTCTAATCGATCGGCAATAATATTTTACCTTGTTAAACTTAACTATTTATGATTTATGATACGACCGGAATTATTTGCCTCCGCTTCTTCTTTTCGAATTCAAGCGCCATGTTGTAAGTTTACATTCATGTTTCAGGTCAGGCACGTGCCACCTCGTATACCATACATATGGAGGTTGCTTTGGAAACAATCTCGAGATGTCACGTATTTGACTTGAAGCATGAAAGTGGAATTCTGGCCGTATCATTGATAGGAAAGCTTGACAAGGAGAGAGAGAGAGAGAGAACAAACATCAAAAAGAGAGAGAACAATATAAAACAGAGAGAGAACAACATCAACAAGAGAGAGAACAATATGAAAAATTAACAAGAGAGACAACAACCATCAACAAGAGAACAAGAGAAAGAGCAACATCAAAAAGTGAAAGAATATAAAAAAGTGAGAGAACAACATCAACAAGAGAGAGAACAATATAAACAATTAACAAGAGAGAAAACAAACATCAACAATAGAAAGAGCAACATCAAAAAGCGAGAGAAAAACATCAACAAGAGAGAGAACAACATCATTAAGAGAGAGAGAGAGAGAGAGAACAACATCAACAAGAGAAATTACAACAATATCAACAATAGAGAGAACAACATCAACAAGAGAAAGAACAACATCAACAAGAGAGGGAACAACATCAACAAGAGAGGGAACAACATCAACAAGAGAAAGAACAACATCAACAAGAGAAAGACCAACATCAACAAGAGAGGGAACAACATCAACAAGAGAGGGAACAACATCAACAAGAGAGAACACAACATCAGCGAGAAACAGAGAAAACAACATCAACGAGAAAAAGAACAAATCAACAAGAGAAACAATAACATCAACAAGAGTGAGAACAACAACATCAACAAGAGAAAGAACAACATCAACAAGAGAGAGAACAACAACATCAACAAGAGAGAGAACAACATCAACAATTGAGAGAAAGAGAGAGAGAGATCAACATCAACGAGAGAAACAACAACATCAACAAGAGAGAGAACAACAATATAAACGATAGAGAGAGCAACATCAACAAGAGAAAGAACAACATCAACAAGAGAGAAAACAACAGTATCAACAATAGAGAGAAAAAACTCAACAAGAGAAAGAACAACATCAACAAGAGAGGGAACAACAACATCAACAAGAGAGAGAACAACATCAACGAGAGAAATAACAACATCAACAAGAGAGAGAACAACAATATCAACAATAGAGAGAGCAATATCAACAAGAGAAAGAACAACATCGAGGGAACAACATCAACAAGAGTGAGCACAACATCAACAAGAGAAAGAACAACATCAACAAGAGAGAGAACAACAACATCAACAAGAGAGAGAACAACATCAACAAGAGAGAGAACAACAACATCAACAAGAGAGAGAACAACATCAACAATTGAGAGAAAGAGAGAGAGAGATCAACATCAACGAGAGAAACAACACCATCAACAAGAGAGAGAACAACAATATAAACGATAGAGAGAGCAACATCAACAAGAGAAAGAACAACATCAACAAGAGAGAAAACAACAGTATCAACAATAGAGAGAAAAAACTCAACAAGAGAAAGAAAAACATTAACAAGAGAGGGAACAACAACATCAACAAGAGAGAGAACAACATCAACGAGAGAAACAACAACATCAACAAGAGAGAGAACAACAATATCAACAATAGAGAGAGCAACATCAACAAGAGAAAGAACAACATCGAGGGAACAACATCAACAAGAGAGAGCACAACATCAACAAGAGAAAGAACAACATCAACAAGAGAGAGAACAACAACATCAACAAGAGAGAGAACAACATCAACAAGAGAGAGAACAACAACATCAACAAGAGAGAGAACAACATCAACGAGAGAAACAACAACATCAACAAAAGAGAGAACAACATCAACAAGAGAGAGAACAACATCAACAAGAGAAAGAACAACATCAACAAGAGAAAGACCAATATGAACAAGACAAACAAACCAAACAAAGACAACATTTACATGAATGACAACAAATAGAAGGAGGTAGATTCGGCCATATGTTTAGATAAATGCTGTTATCCAGCTGTAAACATATAAAATATCTTAAATATGTAATCTCTTAACGCTGATGTATCATCTTGTCTACTAGCCTTTTGGTTTCACCATTATTAGAGTGAATTAATAACAAAATTATCCAATATACGGAGCATGAGTCTTGCTTTCCGTCGCCTAACTTATATAGATAGTTCCTTTGTATTATCTCTTTCAACAACATTGGTATGGACCTTCGTCTGAATAATGAAGATACGTCAAGGATTTAGATAGCACACACTTGTAATATCTTTCTGGAAATTTTACAATCACTATTCTGAACTTCTTTCAAAATTTGGGACAACGCCATCATCAGAGTATGCATCATTTGGGAATTTCATTTCTTTCATTTTACGGTGACCTAGTTAACAAAATCAGAAGAATCAAAGCAGATCAAACTTCAACCGCAAATGTAAGAAAACAGTCGGTCTCCTGCTTTACCGAGGATATGATCCCAAGGGCATAAAACAAAACACTGGTCATGGCACTGAACCAATTTACAATTTGTGCCAGTGTATTTCCCAACGTTGCACACTGATCAACCGTGACGATGGGACTCCATAACGTGCCTTGTTTAAATCTCATCAGAGAAGACTGGGTTTTGATTTTCTGTCCTGTCTGAAAGTTGGTCAGACTTCTCGAGTGATTGATCTTGAATACAGATTTTTATACGCATGCCATAGAATAATTAAGATCTATTTACAAAGAATTTGTGTTGCAAGAGGCCGCTGCGTTTAACTGTCTTGGATTTGGTGTCACCTTACAGTGAGAAGTTTTTTGCTTATACAACTACTGTGCGTCTATGGAGACCTCTGTATATCCGGATACATGGAAGGGTTGTGCGCACTTAATCCGGGTAACCACAACATTTGCTATTACATGCAGCAGATGGTTGTCCAAACTCGGCTACGGACGCACATTGGACTCCTGCCTCTTATGTGTTTTCATTAATGTTTGATGTTTCCATACGTCAATTTCGATTGTCGTGTATGATCTTCTAGTGATAATTGTCGTGTATTCTTTGAAAATTGTAGTTTTGTCCGATGTCATTTACATATCACTTTCTTGTGGGTTTGTTTCGCTAGGTGAGTGCAGGGTAGTCATGCTGGAGATCATCCCCTTTTCTTTTTTTTTCAATAACACAAGACGAATCAGCGATTAATCAAAAATTTAAAGTAACGTAAATCAAGGATAAGTGTTGGTGCAAGTTGCCCCATCTGAAGTGGTAAGATATTCACGATGTGCACTTAGATTTTATGACATACCTGTAATGATCACAACCTTATTCTCAAGTCCCGACATCGTCATACATATAATGTTTCTTTAAGTGACTGAAAAATAAAATAAGAAAAGGGAGCTGTGGCTATTATATATACATGAAACTATCGACAATAGTAGCAAAAGAGGGAGAAGTCATTGATCTGACTAATAAACATAAAAGAAGTACTATTAGTTATATACAAAATTGGTTATCAATAAATACAATACTAGTTATTTATAATAGGTACACATAAGGAGAACTCAGTTACACAATATTTCAATTTTTCAAACCAAATAAAATATGAAAACTGTGACTCTCTTTATCCTTGCCTGGTCAGAACAATTACTTCTTATTAGGTCAACAAGTAATACCAACATACTCATTTACTACTGACATCTTTAATACATATTTTTGTCACATCCAAGCTAATAAACCTTTCATAATAAAGAAAAAAATCCAAAAAAGACCTACTTTATAACAGTTGCATGTACCCGCCTTAGTGTTCATCATTGTTTTAGCTGAACCCTTTTATATCATTCAGTGTTATTTTACTATTGTGATATGGTATACATGTAGGAGTGTGACTCCATCACACAGGAAGAACAACAAAGTGCATCTCAATTGAGCACTGTTAGGCACTAATCGGTATGCTTACTGACCACATATAGAAGGAAAAACTCCCTCTTAAGTACCACATCTTTAAGTGTACAGTGGATATTGCATAAGATCTATTTCATGAGACATATTTTCCGCATCCTGTACCTTGAAAAAATGCATATATGGGAGCTTTTGTGTATTATATTTTGATTTTTATTGGTGATCACTTTAAGTACGTTTCAATGATTATGAAAAGTTCTATGGTAACAATCTTTATTCCATCATTTGAAATGGTACTCGAAATCCAAATAGTAAATATGCATGTGGAGAGTGACAATCATTTGAAAATTTGAGAATCCCACCCATTTACGTCTACGTCTTTCGGTACAGTTTTGGATATAATAACTTTCACACTCTTTGGTCATATTACATTGTTAAGATTAATAATACGGAAGCGTTCCAACTCTATACCTTCATGAAGAAAGTTCCAAATCAATTTTTTCTGCACCAGACACGTGTTTCGAATATTAAATTCTCATCAGTGATGCTTCCAGCGGAGCCACCAAAACTCATTTCAGTAGCGCCCACTTTCATGTTTTGAATTTAGATTTGTAAATTTACTTTAAAGAGAGTAGGCGGCTCCAAATTTCCTGTAGGGTCGATTCAGTAGCATAGCATATCCAAATAAAATAGATATTCAAAATAGAATAGGAGGGATAATGCTCAGATGTTAACTTCCTTTAATTTCGGTGATAGTTTTGAATGGAATGTCAAGTTTTCGAAATAGCAAAATAATCTCTATTGTTCCAAATCGATAAAGGGCCAAAACAAATCTTCTTTCATGCGACAGAGCTGGAAAGAAGTAATTAAATACACTTCTAAACATCAGGTCACGGTGAACGATTTTAACTGCTCCACATTGCAACATGAAATAAGTGTTTATCAAGGATCACTAACGACGTTAAGTATCCGAAAACGTGCATCTCTGGTTCATGCTGCAAAGTTATCAGTTCTTAATTATGCTATTGAATTTGAAGACGTTTAATATGATTACAACTTGGTGAGTGTCACTGCTGGTGGATCAGGAGTTCTCGAGGGCACATGTAGATAAGTTCGGTCTACTTCGGTTGACCGTTTCTCCTAAGTCGGCAGCGGTTGCCTATTGGTCTCGTTGGTTTATGTATAGTCCTTTGTGTTTGATGTTTCTGTGTTGTGCATTGACGTTCCTTGTCCTTTTTGCGTCGCTTTCTGTGCTTGTTTGCTTTGTGTTTTTGCATTGGGTGTTTTTGGGTTTTGCTGTGGGTGCTGCAATCTGGTGTTGTTGGAGACCCCCTCCTTTGTTTCAACGCATTCAAAAATTTCTGTTATCACATTTTTTTTTGAAATTTCTAATACGTGGGTCGTATAGCATCTTATCCCACATATCCTGCTACGTCTTTCGGTACATTTTTGGATAATAGCTTTCACACTCTTTGGTCATATTACATTGATTAGATTAAGGAGCACTGACGAGGGTTATGTATCTGAAACGTACATGTCTGGTCCATGCTGCAAAGGAGTAGGTGCGGTAACCTGTCATTTTTGCCCTATTTTCAAAGTTGTTTATAAAGTCATAATATTCTAGTTTATAAAATGTCAAATGTATGGTGAGTCCAAATCATGAAAGCTTTTATTTTATTTCACAGTCCTATACTTAATAATACGTCGCTCAAAACGTCTAAAAACGCTGAAATCATTGAAAATATCAATAAATGAGCGATATTTTGATACAAAACTATGAAATCAAGTGGTAATCCAGACCTTGACCATAACTTTTTTTGTATCAATCGATGGATTTCTGATCGGCCTTTTAATTTGCATAAAAAAATTCATGGGCGAGGCCTGAAGCATTGATGGATTTTGAAGATGTGTGTGTAGAATACGATGATTTTCCTGAGTTTTGCGTCATTCAGGGTAAATAACGTCAAAACATGACGTCATACATCACGCGCGTGACGTTACGAGGGCTCAAAATTAAAAAGAATTTTCTCAAACATTCAACTTTGCAAAAAGTTATAATTAATAATTCATTTATCAAAAATATTTCTCGTCGAAATTATTGGGCCGATATGAGGGGTTAGTGCACCTAGTCCTTTATCTGTACTTAAATTATGCTATTGAATATTGAAGACGTTTTACCACTTGGTGAGTGTCACTGCTGGTGGACTAGGAGTCCCCGAGAGCAAGTGAGTCCAATGTTAAACGTCTTCAAATTCAATAGCATAATTTTAACACAGATAAATTTGCAGCATGGACCAGACATGCACGTTTCGAGTACTTAACCCTCGTCAGTGATCCTCAATCTAAACAATGTAGTATGGCCAAAAAGTGTGAAAGTAATTAGGTCAGAAAATGAACAGAAAAACGTAGCAGGATGGATGGGATGGGTGGGTCCATGCTGCAAATTTGATGCTATTGAATTTGAAGACGTTTAACATCAAGAAAAATGAAATGTTGTCGTTTTCGATCTGATCTTTCAAGTGTATATAACCTATAGTGTCTGAGGAATCCTAATTTAATGGCAATGAGCTAGCTGAGGACAGGGCTGTGCACTGAGAAAATATTCTTCTTTCTTTTATGGTAATTCCTTAAATTTAGTAAAGTAGAATTAAAAAGTATATAAGATTGCTACAGAAACACTGATACCGACAGGGACTAGGAAAAGAAAAGAATCTAGAGATGATTGTTTTGAATAATGAATCTTTATCTGAGATTCTTTCAGCCAAAAAGATTCAAAATTGCAAAATAGAATAGTGCAGCGCCCTTTCGGTTCATTGTAAAATTTCTTTTATGCAAAGATTGAGCAGGATTAATTCAGAGAAGTAATGAATTGAAAAATCTGGCGAAAACTATAGCGAGGAATAGTGAAAGGTGTTAACCTCCTGTATTTTGATAAAAATTGAAATGGTAGACTTGAATACATGGACTTTCAAATATTTCATCACATTAGTTTTTGTCAAATCAAAGTTTTTTCCTGCTCCACCGATGGAAAGTAAGTAAATGAAAAAAAAATCACTTCAGAAACTAAGTTGTTTGGACCTATGAAATTCGAAGTGTCCCAACTCGTTACCTCCTTGATTAAAAAATTCAAATCAATTTAACTTCATCAGACAATGCTACAATTTGCTTGAATTACAATTCTACATTTTAGAAATCTCCGGGACTTCCAATGCTATGTTTGCGGACGTTAATGCTGATTTTACGGTCGCAAACTGAGTTTTACTGGCGATGCGTTAGCGAAGCCAGAAAAAAAAACCTCGAATGATTGCACCGCAAAATCAGCATTTACCGTCCGCAAACATAACGTCAGTATCTAATTTTTCCAATTCTAATGCATCTTCCCAAGTTGCGGTGATCGATTTCTTCTCTTCTCTTGCGAAGAGAAGAGAAGCGAATCGATCATCGCGACCCGTGAAGATAATTCTAATGCAATCTATATTTTTGTGAATATAAAGCAAAATGTGACGTCAAAGCCTAGTATTTTCTCATTTTACTGCCGTTACTAAGGAGCAAAACCAATGAATTTGCATTAGAAAGGATCATTTGTCACTTAAGCAACAGAGAAAACGATGAGAATTTGATGTGTTATGGATAGTTCTTACCAGAATCATCTTTCACATTGTATACCTCGGACGCTCTGTATAGCACACATCTAAAAATCACACGAATCATGCTACATATCATGCTATCAATTAATAATGCAATTTTTGCAGATAACCTCAACACAACTAGAGGTGATGGAAGCTACAGAAAGCAGTAACTTTACTAAATATTACGATAGACCTAATATGTTTTCTTTTGACGAAAATGGTCGACTGAACACTTCAATATATGACACACGTTACGACTTCAACTTCAAAATTACAAATTTCCCTTTCCATAGTAGTAACATTTTTCGTCTCCTGCCTATGGTGCAGTCATATCGCAATTGATACGCCACTCAAAAGGAACCACAAAATACAACGACTTCTAGGGCAAGGAGACTCCCCCCCCAAAAAAAGACCCCCCACCCCCGAACCCCCCCCCCCCCCCAAAAAAAAAAACACGGAACCAAGAGTACATTATTTTGTGAACGACTGACTTTGTCACTGCAATAATGTTTTGGGAGATACAACGAAAATATTAAAAATAATACTATTTCGTTGTCCTCCATGTTGGAAGATCCGTCTAAAACACCGAATTTAATGATAAGGAATATGACTTTCTTTTCTCAAAGGCCTAAGTGACGTATGTTGCTAGCAAACCCGTGATGCTTATCCTCCTTGGATACATGATCTCATCTCCATTAAGGATTCACTTTAAAGGATATTGATTGTATTATTGAAAGTTGATTTATTACAAAATATAAACACAATGAACACATGCAGACTGTACACCGACATAGAGTAAGAAACATAGAAAACGCTAAATAATTTACTTTAAAGTTATGCAAGTCCACAATGGAGATTGGTAAAGGTGCCCGTTGAGACACTGATACGGTCACTTCACCCTAAAACTGTCACAAAAGTTAAACAGATCTGATTCTGGTTTGAAGGTTGAAAGTTGAAGGTTAAAGTCAAAATACTAGTACATCCCAACAAATATATAAAAAAAATATGCATCATTTTGTCCTTATTTCACATGAATCACCTTTTTATGCTCGTGCTATTTTATTTACTGAATTCCAAATCAACGTGTTTTTGTTAATCTCATTGAAATAGTTTTAAAATAAATTAAGAATGACTCATGTAAGATGACAAAAAATGTGTACTAATATGTGTAATGAAATGTATACTTACACGCAGAGCTGCAGCAAAATACATTTAAAGAACGCACATGTCTTGCTGTTGAGATTATCGTCAGGATCTTCTTTAACTCATTGATGAGATACAGGTTATATAACACCATGTTTTGAGGGTAGATTTAAATATTCATAAAGGATCAGACCATGTGTAACTATACTGCGTTCAACCGTCTGTTCTACTTTTTTAAAACCGTATAGGTAATAAGTAATAACCATGTATTTTCAATTTGTACAAGAAATAGATATTTTCCATTCTAAATGAATCTTTGCGTTTGATTTGAGAGTGGATGGGGAGCTTAATTTAGCTCTGAAATCACTCGCTTTTTTTGGTGTTCTGTCTTTCCATTTTGGAAACGGTTGGTTACGATAAAAATCTAAAGCATAAGAAGATTTCTACTTTGTATTTTATTAAAATAGATTTGGTGAAAGACGCTATAATTATGGGTTTAAGAGGCAAGGGCACTGATAATAGAAAAATTCAAATATCGAGCGAAAATACAAAAAAGAGAAAAAGTCAAATATTGAGCGAAAATACACAAAAGGCGTTATTTTACATAAATTTTATGTTTACTATGCTTAGGTACTTTTCATATCAATATTAGCTTTGAAGATAATATATAAATACAATAAATAAGGGAAGGATCTCCAGCATGACCACCCAGTACTCACCTAGCGGAACAAACCCACAAGAAAGCGACACATAAATGACATCAGACAAAACTACAAAGCACAAAAAGAAACAACAATGTGCACTAGAACATTATACAAAACAGTCGAAACAGACGTACAGAAACATCGAACATTTTTAAATGCCAACACATAAAAGGAAGGAGACCAATGTTTACCTGGCACCGACTTTGGACGGCCATCTGCTTTTAGCAAATGGTGTGGTTATCCGGATTACGTGCGTACAACCTTCCCACTTATCTGGATACATAGAGGTCTCCACAGACATACAATTGCTGTATAACCATAAAGCTTCTCATTGTAAGGTGACATCACAAACGATAAAGTTAAACACAGCGACCTCTTGTAACACAGATTCTATGTAAATGGGTATGAAAAATTATATGTCATGCGCATAACAGTCTGTGCTCTGCTGGCTAAAGCGAGCCCAAGATAAATCACCCGAGAAGCCTGACCAACTTTCAGACAGAAAAGAGGATCAGGACCCGGTCTTCTCTGGTGAGATTTGAACAAGGACCGTCATGGAGTCCCGTCGTCACGATTGGCCAGTGTGCAACGTTGGAAAAGACACCGGTACAAAACTGTACGTTGGTCCAGTACCATGCCCAGTGTTCTTTCGATGACTTTTGGGTCATATCCTCGGTAAAGCAGGTGACAGACTGTTTACTTCTATTTGTGGTTGTAGTTTGATCTGCCTTTAATTCTTAATTAATTAATCTTTAAAGAATGATAAATGGAACAGGCGCCATTTGATAGATTCCAACACTATATTATAAGTCAATTGAGCACTGGATTTGTTAATTCCTTCTGTGCTGATGGTTTAGCACAATGCCAGATTTTTCTTTTCTCGTACACTGGATAGACTGATTCCCCTTTTCAGCGGTGCTAGAGAATTCGATTCGGCACCCCTGATCCGACACTTTTGATTGTTCCTTCATGACGTCACTGACAAACTGACGAACATTATTTCACGTGCACATACATTTAGCATGACGATCAGTCATTCTGATGCGTAAACAAGAGGACTTTGAAAGTTTCAATGTGCGAGAAAAATAACCATGCACCACATTTGAGTTCCGGATAGAAAAATATCAGTCTCGGGTGGGATGATCAACGTCCGAACCTCGACTAACGCCTCGGTTGAGACTTGATCAATCCCATCCTCGACTGATAATTTTCTATCCGGAACTCAAAGTGGTGCTAGATTCTATTAACCCAGGGCACTTCTTTTTAAATTAGGGAATGATTTTTAACAAATCAATGATATTTTTGTTTCGTAGATTTTGCTGATCTGTCTTACGCATGGTCCATTTGATATTCAGGGGGGGGGGGGGGGAGGGGGGGAGGGGGGCTTGGGTTTTTTGTCGGAGCAAGATTATTTATTTCGCCCCGGACCGGGGCAAAATTATTTTTTCTTGCAAAGTTGGAGCAAGGAATTTTTTTAACAAAGTGTTGCGCATATTAAGAATGTTTGTGTTTTATTCATAAATCTAAATATTAATATATCAGTTTATTTTTATGCAAGTATTCATTTCACTTTCAAACAGAGATAAAAGATGTTACAATACAATTGTCAATTCTCAATATTTTATATAAGGTACATATATATAACATGTATAAGAGGGTCTGAGGGGAAGGTCTCCTGGACAAATTTTTAAATGTTACCAAGAATTGTACATTGGTGAATAACTTAAGTTTTCTTCCAGGCTTACACGAACATAGAATTCGACTCTATGGGATACATGTAACATGTATTACAATGTAATGGCAATACATAAATATTGATAATATATTTAAGCTTTTAAGGAAGCCCTTTTTTCATAAACATACCTGTAAAACGTTTGATATCTTCAGATATTTGAACTTGGCTATTAGTAAATAACGTTTTGATAGAAAACTATGGCGAGCGAAGCGAATTAAAATTTTTTGATACAATTTGGAAACTGCGGCGAGCGAAGCGAGCAGAAAAATTGTCAAGAATTTTAGCGAAATTTTATGGTAATTTTTCAAATTCAGATTATTTGTAAGAGCAAGATAATTTTTTTCTGTCACACCATAAGCAAATTCATTTTTTTTCATCAAAATTGAGAGCACAATTATTTTTTTCGAAAAAAAAACTTGAGCCCCCCCCCCCCCCCCCCCCCCCCGAATATCAAATGGACTGTGCCTTAATGTCAGAAAACGTTGCCTACAAAGAACCACAGAAAGAAACACTCTATAAATAGAATATATCAATAGTACAGTGATAATCCAAAATTCTCTAATTTCTTACGACTGAGATCATTTCCATTCCTCGAATTCTTCGACTTTAAGGATACCCGGATAGTCATAGGAAGGTGCCTTCTTTAACGATTATTAGATAGAGTATGTAATCTAGTCATAGCAGTTCGTCAGAGTAAAACGTAAAAAGGGATACTAATGTCCGTATTGGCTGATGTATGACAAATATGGCAAAACCATATCCCTATCAAGAAGTACACAATCGTTAATCGAAAAATCATCTAACCAAGGGCATACAAAACCAGGATAAAACCAGAATTAAGGCAAAAATTCTACCATATGAAGAGAAGTGAAATTCTGAAGGGATGGCTGTTGATAATTTTATTATAATTTCCATCATAATTCACCCTACACTTAGCCTTCCTTAATCATAATTCACCCTACACTTAGTCATCCTTGATCATAATTCACCCTACACTTAGTCATCCTTAATCATTATTCACCCTACACTTTAAGCTTAGCCTTCCTTAATCATAATTCACCCTACCCTTGGCATCCTTAATCATAATTCAAATTCCTAATAGTGCGCCTCTGGTTTCACATTTGTTTTTATACACATACGAAAAAGAGACAAAAAGAAATTTGACGACTTGAAATGTTTCAACGACACCTCTAGGTATCTTGATGATATTTTGAATAATGATAACCCACATTTTGACCATTACAAAAATAAAATCTGAGGACAGGTCTATTTTACCCTGTGTCTAGTACATACTACTGTTATAGGAAACTTTCCCATGCTGATGTACCAAGTATATATTTTCATATCATATTGACCGTAATATTTCAGGTACTCTTTCTCCTAACAATCACTTGTAATGTCCTTTGCTTGATCTGCAAGGCTAGCCTTAGATATATCCATTATTTAGTCTTAGAGGGAAATCTTACTCAGCTAATTGAGGATTTATCAATCATAATTCTTTTTTGCAATACTTTATCTCTCCTTAGATGTGGTGACATCCACCCAAATCCAGGTCCGATTCAAGTTGAAGATATTGGTGACACTTCTAGTCTATTTAATTCGTCCAAATGCAGTGTTTACGATAACAAAAATGTTTCATTCATTCATTACAATGTTCAGAGTATAAAAAATAAATTGAGCCTAATAATGAGTCTGAATTGTGTGACTTTGACATCTTGGCCTTTACAGAGACATGGCTAAATATAAATGATACTCCTTCCAGTGTAGAAATTCCTGATTTTGCTCCCCCCTTTTCTTATGTAAGACATAACAGAGTTGGTGGTGGTGTTTCAGTGTATATCAAACCCCATTTACAGCCTAAACGTCGTCATGACCTTGAAATTGTAGATATAGAAAGTGTCTGGGTTGAAATAAATATAAACAATAAGAAGTTATTACTAGGGACATTCTATAGACCTCCTGACTCTTCTTCACATCTATGGCAACATATCGAGCACTCATTCGATTTGGCCCTTAATTCTGGCGTTGAAAATACTTTAGTTCTGGGCGACTTCAATGAGAACTTGCTAGATTCAAAGAAATTAAACTTCAAAAGTATTATTGATTCATCAGGTTTTACTCAGTTGGTTAAAGATCCCACACACTACACTGAAAGTTCCAATTCCCTTATTGATGTCGTACTTACAAATAAACCAAATCTTCTGAAAAATGTACAAGTAGCTGATCCATTTTTAGGTTCTGAAATACGATTCCACTGTCCCGTAGTTGGTAATGTCGACTTTCTATCATACAAAAGTAGCACGTTTAAGAGAAGAATATGGCAATATGAAAAAGCTAATTTTGAAGAGTTTAGAAATCATTTGTCCACTTCCGGTCTGGACTCCTTAATTACTCAAGATGGCGACATTAACGACGAAGTTAAATGTCTGACACAAATTCTAATGGATTCTGCTAGTAAAAGTATTCCGAATAAAACTGTAATAATACGTAAAAATGAGAAACCTTGGTTACATAACGAACTCCGCAAAATGATCAGACAGAGAAAGCGTTTATATAAGAGAGCCAAAAAAATTAACACTCCATATCATTGGTCAAAATATAAAATTCACAGAAACAAATGTAACAAAGAAAATCTTCATTCCAAAGAAATTTACTATGATAAGCTAAAACAATCACTAACAGACAAAAACCTTTCCCCAAAGCAGTGGTGGAAGATAGTAAACTCTTTTATAGGTAAATCAAAAACATCCCAAATCCCTATTATTAATCATGATAACGGATGTGTTTCTGACAACAAAGAAAAGGCTACATTATTTAATGAATATTTCTCATCCCAAGCCACTGTTGATGACAGTAATGCATTCCTTCCTCCTCCTCCCGATGATCCAGTCTATGAGCTTCTCTCTGACATCACTATAAGTGAATCTGACATACTTGATATTCTCTCATCATTAGACACCACGAAGGCATGTGGTCCTGACCATGTTAATGGAATACTACTGAAAGAAGCTGCAGCTCTTTTGAGCGATCCTTTATCGAAACTATTCAACAAGTCCTTATCCAAATGTGTCTTCCCCAGTGATTGGAAACTAGCTAATGTATCCCCGGTATTCAAGAAAGATAACCCTAGTTTCATTCAAAATTACAGGCCAATATCATTGTTAAATATTCTAGGCAAAGTCTTTGAAAAATGTGTTTTTAAATATCTGTATAATTATTTAAGAGATAACTCTATACTTTCTAAACACCAATCTGGCTTTTGTCGAGGTGATTCAACTGTTAACCAACTTCTCTACATTCTAGATGATATTAGTAAGGCTGTCGATTTAGGTAAAGAAGTAAGAGCTATCTTTTGTGATATAAGTAAGGCCTTTGACCGCGTATGGCACTCCGGATTATTGTATAAATTATCCTCCATTGGCATCTCGGGCAATCTTCTCTCCTGGTTTCATAGTTATCTATCTAATCGAAAACAACGTGTTGTTATCAATGGCTCCGAATCTGAATGGAGACAAATTCCCGCCGGCGTACCTCAAGGTTCCATACTTGGACCTATTTTATTTCTTATATATATTAACGATATTGTTCAAGACATACATGCCACTGTGAAACTCTTTGCTGACGACACTTCCTTGTATATTGTAGTCGATACCCCTGACATTGCAGCTAACCAGCTTAATTCTGATTTAGACAAAATTCATTCTTGGTCCAGTAAATGGCTCGTTGATTTCAATCCTGCTAAAACAGAATCTGTCTTATTCTCTAGGAAAAGAAATCAGCAACAGCACCCACAATTATTTTTCAATAATACAAATATTAATGAAGTTAACAACCATCGACATCTTGGCCTTAATCTCTCGTGTGATTTGACTTGGGATAATCACGTTGACAACATTATTTCCAAAGTGGTACCAAAACTCAATGTTCTTCGTAAACTTAAATTCCAACTAGATAGAGTATCTTTGCGTAAAATTTATTTTTCTCATATCCGCCCTGTCCTAGAATATGCTGATGTTGTATGGGACTTTTTACCCGTAAGACTTATAAGACGACTCGAAAACATAAACTTAGAAGCAGCTCGGATAATTACTGGAGCGACAAAATATGTAAGCCACCATAGTCTCTACGCCGAACTGAATTTAGAATCACTTTCCGACAGACGCAGAAAACATCGATTAATTATGTTCTACAAAATTGTAAATGGATTAACCCCTACGTATTTAACAGAATTACTTCCATCGCAGCATCAAGATACACACACATACCCAACTCGTAGTCGTTCGAACTTCATGCATCTTCACAGTCGTACTAATCTCTATAGAAACTCATTCTTTCCACAGACTGTTCGTGACTGGAACAATCTACCAGAATATATTCGTAGCAAACCATCGCTGTCATCATTCAAATCTTATTTATTTAAAGACAAACCCGAACCTCCCTACTATAACATTGGCAATAGAAAATCTCAAATCCAACACGCTCGCCTTCGCATGAATTGTAGTCCCCTAAAATCAACTTTATTCCAAAAGAACCTTGTTGATTCACCTTTCTGTTCATGTAATAGTAGCATTGTAGAAACGACAAAGCACTTTCTACTTGACTGTCCGAAGTATTCATCGATTCGCAATTCTACTCTCGACCTTCTTCCATACGACATAAAACTAGATACACTTCTATATGGCGATGAAAACCTCTCAAATGATGAAAATAGCACTATATTTAAGTCCGTTCACAATTACATTCACCTTAGCAAACGATTTGAACAGAATTAGGCTATATCTGTAAATAATTTCAACATATACTTACATTTCAGCATTTCAGTTTTACCAATACCTACCATCAGCATAGCAATAATGTATTAATTTCACATACTTGCATTGCACTTTTGACGCATTATTGTTTTTTACGTCTTTATGCCATTTATATTTAAGGTTGACCCATCTTGAAGATTACTTTCATTTACTATGATTTATTTTCTTTTCTTTCATGCTATGAATTCCTTGATCTATTGTCTACCTCTATTATGCTCTGTGCTTTCCTTCTCCTGTACATTTCCGTCCTTCAAATTTCTTCTTAGTTCTTATATATATATATATATTTGTTCATTATAAATATTATAATAATATGACCAGCTACATGACTATAAAGTTAAATTGATTAAGGAGCAGAGTATTAATAAGCTTTTTGGCTTTCTCTCCTATCCTTATGTTTCATATGATGTAAATTATTGTTGGAATATTATATTGAATAAATATTGTTTAAACTAAAATTTATCCACCAGACTTTATTTTGAATGAAGCAAACATAAATGATATTGCTAATTTGCTACATTAGTTTTGGATCTCGAAATCAATAACGGAGAAATTCAGACAAAGATATAAGACAAATGAGAATACTTTGGCTTCAACATAGTTAATTTTCCATGGCTTGATGGCGATATTCAAAGATTGCCATCGTACGAAATTTTCATTTCTCAGCTCATCAGATACGCTAGAGCTTGCTTCCATGTTTCCACACTGGTAAAGGGTTTGAGGACCGGTAAACAGTGTTGGGGGGAGGTTAAACGAAACTAACAGTCCCGGTTACTACATGTAACACAAATGGCGGAAATATGCAACGCAACTGGGATGCTGTAAGTTTGATTTTTGCACTTTAAATATGATAATTTGAAGAAAGAATCTTAAGCCGTCACAGAACCCGTAATATTTTCACAAATTGATACAAAAAGCCCCCAAATTTGCTGCATTATCGAGCAAAGTCGTGCACAGCGTAGGCCTTCGACAACACATATTGCCATTAATATCGATAATACAATTATTATATATTCTATTGCAAATGATGTGTATTTATAGTATAAGGTATTCCTTATCAAAATATGTCCATTTCAAATGCACAAACAGCATACTTGACACGAAACACGTCATTTAATTTGCTTACAGGGGAGGTTAACATTCATTACTGCGAGGGGAGGTTAAATCTGACTTTCATTTTGTATCATGTTAGCTAAATAAATACTATTAAAGTGTTTTGTCTATATAAACCAGCTGGTCATATTATTACAGGTGACTTTTCAATTATCAAAGACAGGCAGCTCCGTGGTCTTCTTAAGAAAGGACCTAAGTATAGAATCCCATCCAAGATAGATTTTATTAAATGTCGCGAAGTGCTAAAGGAAGCTTTAGATACCTATACCAAACGATGGTGTAAATCCGAAGGAGTCGAATCGCATGCTCTGAATGACTGGAAAAACCTCATTTTGGATATAACCGATATTCGAATAGATAACTACCACAAAAATCCTCAACTTTTTGAAAATCCAACTTCTAAATCTGAAAGATATTTCAAATCCAAGTTACGTAATTTACATGAAAAATATGTCTTCGCTCCTGCAGACAAAGCAGCCAACAACACCATAATTATTTGAAAACGCTACTACATATCAACATTAGTTTCGGAACTTTCCTCTACTAAAACATATATCGAAAGCAACGAAAGTGTTCCCAATATTTTGAACAAACATAACAGTGAAATTTCTTCTTTTAACATCCCTATTTCTAAATTGGATCTCCCTACAATATACTGTATACCAAAACTTCACAAGTCTCCTTACAAGTTTCGATACATTGCTATTTCAAGCAACTGCTCAACAACAATTTTGTCTAGAAATCTGACGTCAGCACTCACGGCTATAAAGGAACACGTGGCAAAATACTGTGAAACTGTCATGAACAGGAATGGCGTAAACTTCTTTTGGTCTATCAAAAATTCAGGGGATGTGATTGACAAAATGAATCAAGAAATTTTGAAGCAAATACGATATCTTCAGACGAATTTTCTAATATGTACACCACGCTTCCTCACGACAAAATAAATGATCGACTGTCCAAACTCATTAAATGGTGTTTTGATCGAGAGGGGAAAACTTACATTTGTAATTCTGAATCGAAGGGTTTCTTTTCTGCCACAGATTACAAATCATACAAATCATGGACATGTGGTGACCTGTGTATTGCCTTGTCCTTCCTTTTGGACAATATTTATGTAAGATTTGGTGAGAAACTCTACAAGCAGGTTGTAGGGATTCCAATGGGTACTAATTGTGCGCCTCTTGTTGCAGATTTATTTTTATACACGTATGAAAAGGAATTTATCCAAAATCTTCAAAAACAAAGAAAAAATGATGATGTGAAATGTTTCATTGGTACTTCTAGGTACCTGGATGATATTCTTGCTATCGACAATCCTGTTTTTGAGAAATATAAAAATGTTATTTATCCACAAGAATTGATTTTAAACAAGGCAAACGTTTCAAACACAGAAACACCATTTTTAGACCTAAATATCAAAATTGTTAATGGAGAGATCCATACAAGTGTGTATGACAAAAGAGATGATTTTGGATTTAACATAGTGAATTTCTCCTGGCTTGACGGTGATGTTCCTAGATTACCGTCCTATGGTATCTATATTTCACAGCTAATCCGGTATGCTAGAGCATGTACTAATGTTTTGGATTTTCATAGTAGAAAGTTACAAATTACCAAGAAACTTTCAGGACAAGGTTTTCGCTTTCACAAACTAGTAAAGACTTTCTGGAAATTTTACAAAAATAATTGTCAACTTCTTCTAAAATTCGGACCAATACGGGCAACAGAGTATATTACTTTGGGTATTTCACAACCTGCATTTTATGGTGACATTATTAACATGATAAGAAGGAACAAAGATAGACAACATCGTTATCGAAAATGCGTCAGAATCATCAAACGCCTTTTATACCGTGGGTATGATCCTAATGTCACCAGACGGACACTAGGCTTGGTACTTGACCAATCTACAGTCTTGTACAAGCGCATTCTTAAAACTTGCACTCTGACTGACTGTGACGACGGGACTCCATGACGGGCCCTGTCCAAACCTCTTTAGAGAAGACAGGGCCCCGACCACCTGTCCTCTCTGAATGTCAGTCGGACTCCTCGGATGATAACATACATGAGCTCGCGGCGGCAGAGCACGGATTGTATTACGTACGCCCTCTCTTTATATCCATTTACATATTCATCTGTGTTGCTTGGGCCCCTGCGTTTTGCGGTCTTGTTTGTGTGTGGTCATCTGACAGTGAGGAGGTTGGTTTACACCACACTTGTACGTTCTTCGAGACCTCTGGGTAATCGGAAAAATGGGAGGGTTGTGCGCACGTAATCCAGGATAACCATACCTTCTGCTATTTCCGTGGCAGATGGCCGTCCTAAGTCGGCACCGGTTGCCCATTGGTCTCGTTGGTTTATGTGTAGTCCTTTGTGTTTGATGTTTCTGTGTTGTGCGTTGACGTTCCTTGTCCCTTGTGCGTCTCTTTTTGTGCTTGTCTGCTTTGTGTTTTTGCATTGGGTGTTTTGGGGTTTTGCTGTGGGTGCTACAACTTGGTGTTGCTGGAGATCCCCTCCTTTGTTTGGTACTAGTGAAACATGTACATTTAAGTTCTATTAAACCAATATTTGATCCTTACTGATTTTTCTATGCTTCTTTAATGACGTAAAATCTATACATAACTAAATATTTATATTAAATGATTCAGTAACATGTTTATTGAGGCGAGTTATCAACCAGGGCGGGAGTGTTTATTTAAATTTTGAAAGCTAAAATGGGGTAGAAAACGGAACATTAATTGTGTGGAAAAATGAAGAGAAAACACAAAGATAAGAAACGGAGCAATACGGGTAATGTAAGTGACACATGATCACAACAATCCAGTTCATTGGTGATTCTTGTAGAAATGGAGAAAATTGTGAGCAAAATACAAAGAACAAAATCAACGACATAAACATTCAAATTCAACAAGTATGAAGTGAGTGTGCTAAAGAAATGCACAAGTGCTCACGGAACAACAACAAGCCTACCTTAATAGCCGATACAAACCGTGCGGTGGAGAAGATTCACCGTGAACGTAATGATCTTGAGAAAACCGTGTTAACCTCCAATGTCAATGAAGATGAATTTTAATCCTACACGCCCCGATCTTACATGTAAATTGTATTGCTGTGATCTTATGCAACTGACGTTACCTGTATTGCTCAGTTTTCATTCATTAACTTCGTGTTTTATCTTCATTGTTCCTCACAATCACAGTTACAAATGTTCCGTATTCTATCCCATTTCAGCTTTCAAAATTAAAATAAACGCTTCCGCCCTGGTTGATAACTCGCCTGAATAAAAATATTACTGAATCATTTGATAATTAGTTACTAATGTATAGATGTTACTTCATAAAAGAGGCATAGAACAACACAGTAAGGATAAAACGTGTTTTATTTTACCCAGAGTATATTACATTGGGTATTTCACATCCTGCATTTTATGGTATTAACAAGATAAGAAGGATCAAAGATAGACAACATCACTATCGAAAATGAATCATCAAACGCCTTTTATACCGTGGATATGATCCTAATGTCACCAGACGAACACTAGGATTGGTACTTGACCAATCTACAGTCTTGTACAAGCGCATTCTTAAAACTTGCACTCTGACTGACTGTGACGACGGGACTCCATGACGGGCCCTGTCCAAACCTCTTTAGAGATGACAGGGCCCCGACCACCTGTCCTCTCTGAATGTCAGTCGATCTCCTCGGGTGATAACATAAATGAGCTCGCGGCGGCAGAGCACGGATTGTATTACGTACGCCCTCTCTTTATATCCATTTACATATTCATCTGTGTTGCTTGGGCCCCTGCATTTTGAGGTCTTGCTTGTATGTGGTCATCTGACAGTGAGGAGGTTGTTTTACACCACAATTGTACGTTCTTCGAGACCTTTGGATAATCGGAAAAGTGGAAGGGTTGTGCGCACGTAATCAAGGATAACCACACCATCTGCTATTTCCGTGGCAGATGGCCGTCCTAAATCGGCACCGGTTGCCCAGTGGTCTCGTTGGTTTATGTGTAGTCCTTTGTGTTTGATGTTTCTGTGTTGTGCGTTGACGTTCCTTGTCCCTTATGCGTCTCTTTCTGTGCTTGTCTGCTTTGTGCTTTTGAATTGAGTGTTTTGGGGTTTTGCTGTGGATGCTGCAACCTGATGTTGTTGGAGATCCTCTCCTTTGTTTTATTTGTTTATTGATATAGGATTTCAAATGAATTTTTATTTCATACGATGTATTATGAAACGAGTTGTGTGTTTTATTCCCCCGAGCCTTGGCGAGGGGATATAAAACGCACAACGAGTTTCATAATACATCGCATGAAATGAAAATTCATTTGAGATTCTGTTTATCACATGATTTTGCGTAAAAATGTGTATTTCTAATTTGAATTCAACGTGACTAAGAACTAGAGGCGAACCAAGCCGTGATCTAGAGGTCGTCTGCTACGCCATGAAGAGTAGTTCCCAATCGTATAGATATTCTGTGCGTAAGAGAAAAATGTTTCAAATTTGTTTAGTTTTTTAATGCAATGACAACAATTTAAATACTGAATTCATACTTTTTTTTGGCATATAACATTGTTTAGATTTAAGGATCACTGACGAGGGTTAAGTATCCGAAACGTGCATGTCTAGTCCATGCTGCCAATTTATCTGTTCTTAAATGATGCTATTCAATTTGAAGACGTTAAACAGTCAACAGTTGATCGATATTTGAAAGGTCTAACTTGTCAAAGATGATGTAAATAGGTTCCAAACTTGACCAATCGCATTCAAGCAGAGCGATATGTAACCGTTTCGTGTTATCATAACATTTATTTATAAAATGGCTTTATGTAACTGAAAAAAAGGTGCATCATGTGATAAAAACTTATATCTACATGTTTCACTTATACCAAGACCCTTTAATAGTATTTATCGAGCCATATCAATACACAATGAAAGTCAGTTTTAATCTCCCCTGATAATATCGAATGTTAACCTGTAAGAAAATTAAATTACGTGTTCCGTGTCATGTATGCTTTTTGTGCATTTGAATTGGACTTATTTTGATAAGGAATATCTTGTTCTATAAATGCACATCATTTGCAATAGAATATATAATTGTATTATCGATATAAATGGTAATATGTGTTGTCGAAGACAAAACTTTGCTTGACTGGCTACACTGTGCACGACTTTGCTCGATGATGCAGCAATTTAGGTGCTTGGGGATTTTTGTATCAATTTGTGAATATATTACGGGTTGCATGACGGCTTTAGAATTATTATATTTAAAGTGAAAAAATCAAACTTACAGCATCCCAGTTGTATTATCATCGCCAATTTTGTTAATAACGGGGACTGTTTGTTTCATTTAACCTCCTCCTACACTATTAATCGGGACGCAAACCCTTTACCAGTGTGGTTTCGGACTTCCATGATGAAAATATACAAAAAAAGAGCACAGACTGTTATTCGCATGCCATAGATTCTTTATAATCTGTGTTACAAGAGGCCGCTGCGTTTAACTATCTTGTTTGTGATGTCACCTTACAGCGAGAAGTTTTATGTTTATACAGCAATTGTACGTCTATGGAGACCTCTATGCATCCGGATAAGTGGTGGGGTTGTGCTCACATAATTCGGATAACCACATCATTTGCTTATAGTAGATGGTCTTACGATGGCATCGGATGCACATCTTTTCCGCCACAGATTACAAATCAAACAAATCATGGACATGTGGTGACCTGTGTATTGCCTTGTCCTTCCTTTTGGACAATATTTATGTAAGATTTGGTGAGAAACTCTACAAGCAGGTTGTAGGGATTCCTATGGGTACTAATTGTGCGCCTCTTGTTGCAGATTTATTTTTATATACGTATGAAAAGGAATTCATCCAAACTCTTCAAAAAGAAAGAAAAAATGATGATGTGAGAGATGTTTCATTGGTACTTCTAGGTACCTGGATGATATTCTTACTATCTACAATCCTGATTTTGAAAAGTATAAAAATGTTATTTATCCACTAGAATTGATTCTAAACAAGGCAAACGTTTCAAACACAGAAACACCATTTTTGGACCTAAATATCAAAATTGTTAATGGAGAGATCCATACACAAAAGAGATGATTTTGGATTTAACATAGTAAATTTCCCCTGGCATGACGGTGATGTTCCTAGATTATATATTTCACAGCTCATCCGGTATGCTAGAGCATGTACTGATGTGTTGGATTTTCATAGTAGAAATTTACAAATTACCAAGAACTGTTGGGACAAGGTTTTCGCTTTCACAAACTAGTAAAGACTTTCTGGAAATTTTACAAAAATTATTGTCAACTTCTTCTAAAATTCGGACCAATACAAGCAACAGAGTATATATCTTTGGGTATTTCACAACCTGCATTTCACGGTGACATAACAAGATAAGAAGGATCAAAGATAGACAACATCATTATCGAAAATGCGTCAGAATCATCAAACGCCTTTTATACCGTGGATATGATCCTAATGTCACAAGACGGACACTAGGATTGGTACTTGACCAATCTAAAGTTTTGTACCAGCGCATTCTTAAAACTTGCACTCTGACTGACTGTGACGACGAAACTCCATGACGGGCCCTGTCCGAACCTCTTTAGAGATGACAGGGCCCCGACCACCTGTCCTCTCTGAATGTCAGTCGATCTCCTCGGGTGATAACATAAATGAGCTCGCTACAGCCGGCAGAGCACGAACTGTATTACGTACACCCTCTTTTGATATCCTTTTACATATTCATCTGTGTTGCTTGGGCCCCTGCGTTTTGCGGTCTTGTTTGTGTGTGGTCATCTGACAGTGAAGAGGTTGTTTTACACCACAATTGTACGTTCTTCGAGACCTTTGGATAATCGGAAAAGTTGGAGGGTTGTGCGCACGTAATCAAGGATAACCACACCTTCTGTTATTTCCGTGAAAGATGGCCGTCCTAAGTCGGCACCGGTTGCCTATTGGTCTCGTTGGTTTATGTGTAGTCCTTCGTGTTTGATGTTTCTGTGTTGTGCGTTGACGATCCTTGTCCCTTATTCGTCTCTTTCTGTGCTTGTCTGCTGTGTGTTTTCGCATTTGGTGTTTTGGGGTTTTGCTTTGGGTGCTGCAACCTGATGTTGTTGGAGATCCCCTCCTTTGTTTGGTCTCCTTCCGTTGATGTGTCATTAATGTTGATGTTTCTGTACCTGTGTTTCGATTGTTTTGTACAATGTTCTAGTGAATATTGTTGTGTCTTTTTGCGATTTGGAATTTTGTCTCATGTCATTTACGTGTCACTTTCTCGTGGGTTTGTTTCGCTGGGTGAGTGCATGGTGGTCATGCTGGAGATCCTTCCCTTTTCTTCACCCTACCATTGGCCTTTCTTAATCGTAATTCACCCTATACTCGGCCTTCCTTTATCATAATTCACCCTACACTTGGCCTTCCATAATTATAATTCACCCTACTCTTGGCCTTGCTTAATCATAATTCCCCCTACCCTTGGCCTTCCTTAATCATAATTCACCCTATTCTTGGCTTTCCTTAATCAATATCTTTAGTCCTTACAGAAAGCTATAAAATTATCAGTGTCATATTCCTTTTCTTGACCCATGTATATTTCTTTGAAGTTTAGGGCAACATTTGAAAAATAAGATAATTAATGTCACTTTGTATTATATTAATAGAGAACGGAGGGGGGGGGGTTTCGGGAATTTGCCATATGTATCTATTTCATCCACTTTTACGCACATATTTTTAAAAACTATACTTGGGATCCCATGATGGGTCAGCCCCCTGGAATTATTTTCTGGATTCATGAAAATGATAAGTTTACGCCTGAAGGTAATTTTGAATAATTGTTTCGGAGATTTTAAAAATCCCCATCAATGGTGCTTCCAGCCAAAGTGATTTTTAGACACAGTCAAAATTCATATCAGTAGCGCCCTCTGGTTCTATTTCTTCAAATTTAATTTGTGCATTTACTTTGCAGAGAGTGCGCGGCTCCAACTTTCATTTAGAGTTGATTCAGTGGCATATCCAAATAAAACATATGTTCGAAATAGCATTGGAAAGATGGTGCTAAGATGTTAACCTCCTTTAATTTCGATGATGTTTTTGAATGAAATGACAAGTTTCTGTAATAGCCAAACAATATGACGAACCGATAAAATGATATAAAGAATTATATTTATGTGCAAACATTAATCGATACATTTCTTATTGAAAAGGGTAGATAATACTTGTTCGCCGTGACGTCACGGATGGGTCACATGACAAATTGGATGGCAAAAGATAATCAGTAGATTTTGGAGTTAACACCCGCTGTGATGTTTACTTTAGCAATGCGATAACTGAGATAATTAATTTTTGCATATATGGGGTACTTAACGTTCAAAATTTATTATACAGGCAGCTTAAGACAAAATTTTCATTCTTCAGGGTAATTTAGAGGCAGGTACAAAACGTGTATACTTGAAACAGTCGTCTGATTTCATGTGGGACAGCGACTGTTTGTAGTATTTTATCAGTTTCTGTGTAAAGATGATTCTTTTATTTCATTATTTTAATAAATATCCAAAACTTTTAAGGAAATTAAATGGGGTATATCGGCATTGAATGACTGTACAAGGTGCTCAAAGCGGGAGGGATGAATACACATTTTTCTTTTGTTTTTTTTAACAAAAATAATTATTGTTCGGCATGTTCAGATCTACACGTACCTTCAATTTCTGTTTTTCTTTTGTTTTTTGTTGTTTTTTTTCAATCACTCGGTCGTTAATAAATTGCTTACCTGGATGAGGTAGGCTAAGGAGACGTGATTTACCTCCGCGACGTCTATTCAACTAGAGTGGGGAGCGGTGAGAGACATCAAAGACAAAAAAATTCATACCTACAGGTAGTCTTTACATGTAATAAGACACCCATCGGTTTGAAGCTGTCAATCAAAAATTAAGGGATAGAAATTAATAAATTAATTCGAGGAATAAAGTTGACCAATCAAAATAACTGTCATCAAGAAAAGAAATCATGGGAGGGGTGGGGGTTGATCACGCAGCATGTTTTAATGAAAGAGATCTCAGGAAAAAGTGTTCCTTATATTTCATAATTTATTTTGGACCAATTTATATGTATAATTTTGGCATTAGTTTATTGTAACATTCATATGCAATTATATGAGAAAGAAATGGGTTGGATAAGGGCGGGGGTGGGGGGTTGAGATCGATTATAAACTTTCAACATGTTTTATAGAGGTAAAAGGGGTGATCTACGCACATTTTCACTTATTCTAAGGGAGTTCATTAATTTTTGATAATCATTTAATTTTTAAATATTCCTAAACTATCATGTGTATAGAAATGATTAGTCCGAAAACCTTACCTTAACCCCGCCTTTGACGATTATTTGAAAGGTCCAAATAACCGTCATAGGCTGGAATTAGATAAATTTTAATGATGAAAGCCCCGACCTCCGAAAAACGCGAAAAAGTTGTGTGTTTTTTTTTTGACTGTACCACTTTTCCTTCCTTTTTTTCTATTTTCTGGGAATAATGTTGAAGAACCCAGTATTTTTTCTGTTTGTTGCGGCGGGAGTCCGGGCCCTCACACACTAAAAACATATTTTTCTGATTTCGTTATTTTCCTTTCAATTTTCCCCCGAGTTCATATTCTTATCTCCATTTTCTTTTCTTTCCTTCTCTTTAAAAGAAACCCTTCTTTGATTCTGTCTTTCTGTCCGATTCCCCGATCTTTTTTTAACGTGAGCTTTTTTTTAATTTCATTGATAATTTCTTTTTTTTTGTGCATAGTTCTTTGAATCAAATTCTGAGTTCATGAATATATTAACAGATGTATCTAAAGTAAAAAGCTGAAATGAATAATTAAAGTCATTCCCGATTAAACTCGTGTGAAAAGAATGTGCAAGGAGAACCGTAGTACATGAACATAGCAGGTAGATTACAATTAGACATATTTAATTAATTATAAATACACTAAGTCTTTTTTTATAAAATTGAAAGTTTAAACTTCAATTTATTGTTAAAGGCCGGGTGGGGACTATAAAAGAAGACAGGTAAATTTTCTGTTATTTCCTCCCTGACCGCTGTAGGGTTAACATCTCTAATCGCAATCTGATTGGTCCGATGTTTCCTTTATAACCCTTTCAATTTTTGATTGACAGCCTCAAATAGGTAAAATTGTGGTATATCTAATTGGCATGATCAAGCATACCTGTCGGTATGTCTTTGATGTCACACACCGCTTGCGTCTCTAGGAATATCAGTGGTCAGTAGACGCCGCGTGTATCACGCCTACCGAGCTAAGATCACTCAGGTGTGCATATTAATTACCACTCGGTAAAAAACCCCTTATTCTTATTTCCCTCCCCCTATCGTCATTTACCGCTTGGCGATATCATGCTCTAATGAGTTTCACACATTTCAGGTATTGAATATACGATCGACACCGACGTTCCCTGCATGGTTGATTGACATGTACACCTGTACTTGTCAAAACAACGATTTGTCAAAGGGGATGTTACTTTACAACAATTTGTGCATAGACTGACATCTACCATGATTTGTACAATTTAATACAAGTGAAAAGCTGGTTTTAATTTTACAAATAAATGTTTAAATATGCAGAAAAAATCATTATAGCATGTTTTACTTTCAGAAAACACATATAGATTGTAATAAATCTAATCAGAGTCGGATATTTTTTATTATATGCCACATATCAGATATATTGTTTTGGTAAGTTTTGGATCACTGACGAGGGTTGAGTACCCGAAACGTGCATGTCTGGTCCATGTTGCCAATTTATCTGTTCTTAAATGATGCTATTCAATATGAAGACGTCTACATTTATACCACTTGGTGAGTGTCACTGCTGGTGGACCAGGAGTTCCCGAGGGCACATGTAGCCAAGTTCGATCAATTTCGGTTGATCGTTTCTTCAACGAATTCCAAAATTTCTGTCATCAAAATTTCTTGAAATTTCTAAAACGTGGGTCCTGTAGCATCATATCCCACCCATTCTGCTACGTCTTTCGGTATGCCTTTCGACATGGTAACTTTCAGACTTTTTTGGCATATTACATTGTTTAGATTTGAGGATCACTGACGAGGGTTGAGTACCCGAAACGTGCATGTCTGGTCCATGTTGCCAATTTATCTGTTCTTAAATGATGCTATTCAATATGAAGACGTCTACATTAGTAGCGGCCGCGACATCTTTCGCCATCCAAAAATTATCCGTGACGTCACATTGCGATTCGCGAACAAGCCTATAGAACACACATTACAATATCATAATTCTAACCCTTTGGCTGGTACCTCTGCTCGGGAACTGTAAGTACCCGAGGGTATAGTTTGCCTAGTTTCACAACGTTTCGAAACCAGACGACTTGAATCCAAGAGGTAACCCCCTGAAAACATTGGCAATTTGCCCTGTCCTAAGCAGCATGTTCTCAGATCATGTTTATAATCGCTCTTTATATATTCGTGTTTTGGATTTCCTTCTTTGCGGCCTTGGGCTTTGTTGATGTCACATTACTTGTTGAAATGCGCATATGGTGCAATGTATATTTATAAAAAGAACATATATCTCTTAATTTTGATAATTTCAACAACAAGGTAAGTACATGTATCTTTGCTGGTAGACTGTTAGTCTCCGATGACATCGTTCGCAAAGTATCGCATTGTTTTGCACAGAAGCGGAGTGCTAAATCAAGTAGATTTAAACCTTGTGCGCACAGTTTACAACTTTTGATTCAAACTAGATACACAACATGACTACATGCAATATACAGAACCGGGATGGGTGGAATTATTTTACAAGTCAGTATACTGTGCGTGCATGTTATTTACTTGTGTGGATAATTAATTAGAATTTGAATGTTAAAATGTGCGCACAGTTTAGTTAATTGTGCGCACAATTTAAGTCATATAAAATTATTTTTTCACGGCACTCCGGGGTTTCCTTTGTTTCGGCATATGGCTTGAAAGAAATATATTTTAATATTTTCTGTTACTAAATTCCATTCTGCAACTGAGGGATATCTTCCTTAAAGCATAGCTCTGTCCGTACATGGCTATTGGAATATATATATTTATATCAGTTTTAGAAGAAAGGATTGTATATCCAAAAATGGAAGGGATCTCCAACAATACCTAGTAACAGCACCAACAGCAAACCCCCCAAAAGTCCAAGAAGACTCGGTATTACCGTCAACAGCAAAGCACTTAATATATTACATAAAATATAATGAATGTTTCCAGCTTTTAATGAAAGGAACATACCACAAACCGAAGCATAAAAGAAAATCTTATGACGTCATCAAATGACGTCATTTTGACGTTATTGACAAAACACGGTCAAAAATGCTCGAAGATGTGTCTTTAGTGGAGAATTTCAATGTGGTCACATGTGTCGAAAAACATAAAATTTTCAGGACGAAATGGTATAATGATTATCTTTTATTTGAAAAATTTTCATGTTTCTCGATGAATGTGACCAACGTCAATTTTAAAGAAGAATGTAGGTTTTGGGGTTATTAAAGGGCTTGAAGCTAGTGATAAATCCATTATTTACAAATCTCAACACATAATTTGGTACATAACTTAACAGAGTATCGAATCACAAGAAATATTCAATTTATTCAAATGTTAAGAAACGGGGCTGATTTAGGGGCTTCGTGGTCCTACACCTTTTTATTTTTAGATTCGACAGATAGATAATCATCGAGTATGATGATTGTCATGAAAATGCAACCCTTTTGCAAGTGTCCGAGTTTTGATTTACGATAGACAATTGGGGTCAACTAAGGACTATATGGGGAATGACATAATTTCCAAGATAACCTAATCAGAACACTATTTATCGGACACAAGGAGATATAGACTCTTTGTGTCTGATGAACAGTGTTTTGGTTAGGTTGTCTTGGAAATTATGTCATTTCCCATATACACCCATAAGGGTTATTCTCAAAATAAAGCTTACATGTGTATGTAAATCTGAAAATTGTATTACAGGGAAAATGTAAATAATAAGATTTCCATTGTTATTTTCAATAAACAAAGATTCTGATTGGCTAAGAATTATTGTCGATATATCGATCAACAAAATTTTTCACGGAGGTCTATTTATAGCACTATTTTTAGAACCAGGGATATCCTCAAACACGAAAAAAATCGTTGCTGAAAATACAATTTCTTGATGTTTGCTTAAAATTTCAAGGTTACTATTTCTTTTTTACTTACGAAAAAAGTAAATGTGCATGTAGGATTTTCTCAAACTGGTCCTTATTTCAAAGATATAGAGAAGCGATTGTTCGCTGTTTGAATAATGGCGGCTGACATAACTGGTTTTCGTGTTTGGAGGCAGTTGTATCACTCCGAACTTACAACAGATATTGCGGGGATTGATAGTTATCACCCGAAAGATAGGACGGAAACTTTTGCATCAACGCGCTACCCGCAATTTTCCGTCCGATTTTTCTTGGGATATCTGCATCAACAAAAAAAAAAGGTTTATTTCTTAAAAGTAAAGGACTTCAACAAGTAATTGTGGTTACTTTATATCATTTTCATATTGCATACCAAAACTACACAAGTCCCCTTACACATTTCGATTTATTGCTAATTCTAGTAACTGCTCAACTACAATTTTGTCTCGAAATCTGACGTCAGCAATTACGGCTCTTCAAGTAAACATCAAAAAAGTACCTAACAGTTATTCAGTCTCAAAATCGAGAAGGCAAGGCCAAAATCGTGTGAATTTCCATCGGAACGGTTGCAAACCCCGGAATGAACAGCATTCAGAAGTGAGACAAGAACACGTGACTAAATATTGTAAAGCTGTTCTAAACATGAACGATGTGGATTTCTTTTGGTCTATTAAAAATTCAGGGGATGTGATTGACAAAATGGAATCTAGAAAATTCCAAGTCAATACGATTTCTTCATACGACTTCTCTAATATGTACATCACACTTCCTCATGACAAAATTATTGAGTTCATTAAAGAGTGTTTTGATCGAGAGCGGAAAACTTACATTTGTACATCTGAATCAAAGGGTTTCTTTTTCTGAACAGACTACAAATCATAAAAATAATGGACATGTAGTGACCCGTGTAATGCCCTGTCATTCCTCTTGGACAACATTTATGTTAGCTTTGGTGAGGATCTATACAAGCGGGTAGTAGGAATTCCTATGGGTACTAACTGTGCGCCTCTTGTTGTAGATTTATTTTTATACACTTACGATAAAGAATTTATCCAAAATCTTCAAAACGAAGAAAATTGTGCATGTCTGGTCCATGCTGTAAATTTATCAGGTTTTAAATGATGCTATTGAATTTAAAGACGTTTAACATTTGAACTACTTGGTTAGTGTCACTGCTGGTGGACCAAGAGTCCCCGAGGGCACACGTAGCCAAGTTCGACAAACTTTGGTTGATCGTCTGTCTCTTCAACGCATTTGAAATTTTCTGTTACAAAATTTCTTGAAATTTCTAAAACGTGGGTCCTGTAGCATCATATCCTACCCATTCTGCTACGTCTTTTGGTACTTTTTTGACATAATAATTTTCATACTTGTTGGCCATATTACATTGTTTAGACTGAGGGTCACTGACAAGGGTTAGTACCCGAAACGTGCATGTCTGGTCCATGCTGTAAATTTATCAGGTTTTAAATGATGCTATTGAATTTAAAGACGTTTAACATTTGAACTACTTGGTTAGTGTCACTGCTGGTGGACCAAGAGTCCCCGAGGGCACACGTAGCCAAGTTCGACAAACTTAACTTAAGAATGTTTCAATGGTACTTCTAGGTATGTGGATGATGTTCTAACTATTGGCAATCTTGCTTTTAAATTATCATAAGAATTCACCCTTAACAAGGGAAACGTTACAAACACAGAAACACCATTCTTGGACCTGAATATCAAAATTGTAAATGGAAAGATTCCTACATTTTATGACAAAATAGATTATTTTGGATTCAACTTAGTAAATTTCTCCTGGCTTGATGGTGATGTTCCAAGACTAATACGGCATTTACATATCACAGCTCATCCGATACGCTAGAGAATGTACTAATATTTTGGATTTTCACAGTAGAAATTTACAAATTACGAAGAAACTTTTAGGTCAAGGTTTCCGCTTTCATAAACTAGTTAAGACTTTCTTAAGATTTCCTACATAAAACGCAAAAAAAGAGAGATTCACTTAGAGAAAATTAAAAAGAAATGGAAATGCTTTTAAACTTTAAAATTATTGTATAAGCCCTATTATAATTAAAATGTGTTGGAGCCGCGCGCTCTCTGTAATGTAAATGTAAAAATCTAACTTCAAAAAATTAAAGAGGGCGCTACTGAAATTATTTTTGGTGGCTCCGCTGAAAGCATCACTGATGAGAGTTTAATATTCGAAACACGTGTCTGGTGCATGTAAATTGGTTTGGAATTTTCTTGTAGAAGGTAGAGAGTTGGAACCCTTCGACATTGTTTTTGGTGGTGTATGAATGAGAGAATGAAAGTTGTACTTGTCTGTTGTCTGTGAAAATACTGTAAAATGGTTTTAAAAAGGGTGAATAAAAAATACTTTCTGGAAATTTTTACAAAAATTACAGTCAACTTCTTCTAAAATTCGGGTCTATACAAGCAACAGATTACATTACTTCGGGTGTTACACACTCTGCCTTTTATGGTGATATGATAAACAAAATTAGAGGGATCAGAGATAGACAGCAAAACCATCGAAAATGCGTAAGAATCATCAAACGCCTTTTATAACGTGGATATGATCCCAATGTCGCCGGACGGACACTAGGGTTGGTACATGACCAATCTACAGTCTTCAACCAGCGCATTCTTAAGACTTGCGCTCTGACTTACTGTGACGACGGGACTCCATGACCGGCCCTGTTCGGAGAAGACAGGGCCCCGACCAATTGTCCTTTCTGGATGTCAGTCGGACTCCTCGGGTGATCGCATACATGATTTCGCTACAGCCGACAGAGCACAGACTGTATAACGTACGCCATCTTTTTATATCCATTCACATATTCATCTGTGTTGCTTGGGCCCCTGCGTTTTGCGGTCTTTTTGTTTGTGGTCACCTAACAGTGAGAATGTTGTTTTACACCACAATTGTACATTCTTCGAGACCTCTGGGTAATCGGAAATGTGAGAGGGTTATTCGCACGTAATCCAGGGTAGCCACATCATTTGCTACTTTGCTCCCACCTGGTCCCACCTCTAGCTTGCTAGGGGTCCGTCGATGCTTAATTTTGTGCTCTATTAAGAGTGCTGTTGAGATTTTCGTCAGGATAATCTTTAACTGATTTGCGGATGGCCGTACAAAGTCGGCACCGGTTGCCCATTGGTCTCGTTGGTTTATGTGTAGTCTTTTGCGTTTAATGTTTCTGTGTCGTATGTCTCTTTATCGTCTTTTTCTTTACTCGTCTTCTCTATGTTTTCGCATCGGGAGTTTTTGTGTTTTCTTGTTGGTACTGCAACCAGGTCTGGTTGGAGATCCCGTCCCTTTTCATCATTTATACAAACGTTTGTACGGTATATCTAAAACAGATACAGCCTATAATTTATTTTCAATCCACAAGTGAGTACGGTTTTCAGTTTGACGCTTCCTTGTATTTGTCCCCAGGTACGAGACTATCACAGTGACATTGGCGTCCTCCGTCTATCGTAAATATTTCCCCTGTAACCCATGACGCCTTTTCAGATGCCAAAAATGCGACAGCCTCAGAAATATCAACTGTAGTTCTAAGGCGTCCAAGGGGATGACGTTTTGATTCCTCTTTTTTCACCTATAAAATTAAGAATCCTTTATCAGAGTTCTAATATCTTGTCAATCAAATTAAAAGTTAAATTACATTTATTCAGTGAAATACACAGATACTCAACGACGCCCGACCGGAGGACCATATTTAAAGTGCACTAGATCATAAACACTGTGTTCAATCAGATACGCTCATTTTAAGAGTCTTCGAAAAAATCGAAATGTCATGTAAGCTGTTTGGATTAACTTACTTTTAAAAAATCATGAATATTTCAATTTGTGATCAGAATTTGTTTAACTGTGAATTCTGTTGTGCTTTCCTCCTCCTTTTGTTGAAATTGACGCGGGACTGGGTGTTGTTGATAGTTATCAGAATTTCTTTTCAAAATAAAGACGACCGGCGATATTCACAGAAGTAATCAGATTGGTCAGTTAATTTTTCACTCGAGACAACTTCAAATGAATGGTCGTGATCACTGTATGTGTTATAACGAGAACTAAAATTAAACTAATCCGATATTTGTAGTAGCAAGTTTTTGGTCAAATGTGTTGTTATTATTATGCATTGCTTTTAGTACTAATCGGGACACGTGTTTAGTACCAAACGGGACACGTGTTTAGTACTAATCGGGACACGTGTTTAGTACTAATCGGGACACGTGTTTAGTACTAATCGGAGCACGTGTTTAGTACTATTCGGAACACGTGTTTAGTACTAATCGGAACACGTGTTTAGTACTCATCAAATTGATTTGAAATATTGTTCAGGAAGGTTACGAGTTGGAACACTTAAAATTTCTCACTGATTAGATATGCAAAAGATAAAAGGTAAGTATCCAAAATATGCTTTCCAGAAGCGCATCACAATCAGGTTAACTACAAATAGAACATAATTATTTGTAGGTTCATGTACATCCATTACCTCCTTACTAAATTCTCTGTCCACCATAACCGACGGGACAACTCCTGGACTGAAAATTAAGATATGACATTAAAACTTCTCATCAATGAAATAATAAAACAGTAAATTCGCGAACAAAAAATATAAATATCATTGAACATGTTCCCTTTTATTTGTCAATCTTTTAATGTCTTAAATGGTATTCCTAATTATTTCGGGGTATGGTTAATTCGTATCATAACCAACTCGTACCTGTCACTTCTACCTTTTCTTACTACCTACTCGTACCAAAACCATTTCGTAACATGACCAACTCGTACCATAATTTCTAACAACTCGAACCACACAGAAAATCGTATCATTACCATAAACCATTTTCCCATTTGTTTCTATATTGCCTGAAGGGATTTTATTCGAATTTCCGGAATTTCGATGCGGAGAAAAAATAACTGACAATATCTCGCTTTTTATCTTGATAGTCTTTTTTACTTAAATTTTATTTTTCTAATGGAAGAAAAGCTTAATGATAATAGATCTGAGACAACACACAAACGAGGTAGAGTTACGTTTTGTAATATTTCGAAAACTCGTACTTATTCCATTTCAAAATGCTAAACAAAGGAGGGGATCTCCAACAGCACCAGGTTGCAACACCCAAAGCAAAACCCCAAAACACCAAATGCAAAAACACACAGCAGACAAACATAGAAAGAAATGCAAAAGGAAAAGGAACGTCAACGCACAACACAGAAACATCAAACACAAAATACTACACATAAACCAACGAGACCAATGGGCAACCGGTGCCGACTTAGCACGTCCATCTGCCACGGAAATAGCAGAAGGTGTGGTTATCCTGAATCACGTGCGCAAAACCTTCCCACTTTTCCAACTACCAATAGGTCTCGAAGAACGTACAATTGTGGTGTAAAACAACCTCCTCACTGTCAGATGACCACACACAAACAAGACCGCAAAACGCAGGGGCCTAAGCAATACATATGAATATGTAAATGGATATAAAAAGAGGGCGTACGTAATACAATCCGTGCTCTGCCGGCGTGAGTATACCAAAGTATAATATTACATAATTATCTGTTCTTGATATTGAATGAACCACAAATACAAAACTAGAATCCCCCCAAATACTCAATGGGCATATAAATACAATACATGAAACATAACAATTATATGGAGGAGATCCCAAACAGTGGAAACAATGGAATATTTGTGTGTGAGAAAAGAAAAATGACGACAAAACAATTAAGCACAACATTAATGCTAGGTTTACACTTAGCCCCGATGCCCTACGATGTCCACGATTGAGCAAAATCATGAAGCTCCACGATTCTATAAATAAAATTGGTCTTCACACGCTCTCCAACGCTCCATCACGCTCTGATACGCGCTGTAGCGATCTGTTACGATTGTAGATATGATCTGTTACGATTTGCATCCCGTTCTCTCAAGCTTCGTTACGTTCCCGTACGATTACCACGATGAGCTCTTACGCTTTGCCACGCTCTATCACGGTTCCCTACGCTTATCAAGTTTTGTTGCGATCTGTTACGATGCAGGACTACGATTTGCCGCGATTTAACACGATTTGATATGAAATAGACTACCAATTTCAATACCAAAGATTTTATACCGCAAAACGCTCGAAATTGCATTGATTCACCTTATTTGATCTTTCTTTTTTTCGATCATTAAATGTAACATGTTTTGTTAAGCAATTCAAATCTTTGATTGCGTGTATATATTTAACTCGTTCGAAGACAATTAATGCAGCACCTCACTGATTATCAAGACTTCTTTTCTTAGTATTCTTCATATGTTAGAAATTGTTGCTGATGTTAAAAACTCTTGTAATCCATCAAAAACGGGTTGTCTTATTATAATTTTCATTATAGGAATATTTGAATCGCAACGAATCTTGCAGATCGTGGACTGAATCGTGGAAACCGTAACAAATCGTCAAAGAGCGTGAGTGAAATTGTAGTAGATCGTGAGAGAGCGTGTTTCACCAAGATCATGGGCAGGAACACGTTACGTCGCCTTACAGTACCGTTGTCAGAAGTATTTAAAGTTCTGCACTTAAAACCGTCCGTTGACATTATGCAACAGGTGAGGATATGTTGGAAACCATCCGTTGTCATGAAAATTATCGACAAAATTTCAGTAAAATCACAAATAAATCATTAGGTAACCGTTGATTTCTTTTAAAAAGCCAACGGGGGGTAGCCACATGCTTAAGTAATACATTATTGCCATGAAATGAATAAAACTCCTTTTATGTTATGAGGAGATCTCATTGGCGATGACCTACTGTCAGCAACGAAAACGAAAATTTGAACAGGAAATGTATCCTGTCTCTTAATTATTTGATTTTATATACCAATTTTATGGAGAAAATTATCGACAACATTAAACAAACAATATATGTGAATGACCGTCTTTTACATTGTATATTTATTGTATACTTTGATTATTTGATAAAGAATGTCCGTTGTTAAGACAAGACAAGAAGATATGGTCCGTTGTCATTACTCTTAACGGTATTTGGGCATGAATGGGGAATTGAATCTTTATTTCGAATCTAAGGCGGAGCACTTGAATTAGCTTAGTTAATTCTTAAAGTGTTCAGCTCTCTCTTGTTTTGTAAAGCTGTAAAGGAGGATATCATATAACTTTCAGGTTACGTGAACATAGATCGTATAGAATAGATTTGAAATTAAAAATATGATTCATGAATTTGAAGAGGTGTAGGATGAGTTCATGAATTTATACATTGATCAATTAAACAACAATTGTTAAAGGGATTTTGAAGTCATATATAGCATTAAAACAAAGACATCAAATATCGGTCATTGAAGACATTTTGATAGCCTCAGCCTTTATCACGTAATTGTTCCGAACGTTCTCAACATGAAATTGCTCTTTGATCTAGAATTTTCGCATGCTTTTTTTTCCAGAAACAATAAGATTCTTACCTACAGATAGGTTATTAGGCACCGTTTTATCGAAGGGACAAAATAATATCAAATGCACAAAAATGAATATAAACGTACAATGTAATAAAAAACTTGTAATAAATGGCCATTATAATTTTGCCCATAGTAGCTCCCTATAACTGCTATACACTTACTGGAGACCCCTCCCCCCCGGCGAAAAAAACTACTTTATTGTAGTCTTTGAAGTCCCCTAAAGCAGATTTCCCTCGCCTAAAGAGGGTGCTATTGAAATTATTTTTGGTGGCTCCGCTGAAAGCATCACTGATGAGAATTTAATACTCGAAACACGTGTCTGGTGTATGTAGATTTGTTTGGAATTTTCACCAAGAAGGTAGAGAGTTGGAACCCTTCGACATTATTAGCATGTGTGTCTGTATGTGAGTGAGTGCATCTGTCTGTGTCTTGTGCGTGTGTGTGAGGGAGGGTGTGTGTGTGTGTGTGAGGGAGGGTGTGTGTGTGTCTATATACATGCCTGTCTGTCCGTTTGTTTTTGCGTGTGTCTGTGTATACCCTGTGTCTGTCATTCTGTCGTTTTGCGCATGTCTGTGTATGTCTTTCAGGATGTTCCTCTCAGGATGTTCATGTTTGTGTTTTGATCTATGTCTGTCTGTGTGAATCTCTTTTTGTTTCTCCCTGTGTCTGTTTTTTTTCTGTGAGTGCTTCACTATGTGTGTCTATCTGCTTGACTTGATGTGAGGTTTTTGTCAAGAAAGAGATATTGGCCTTGTTTGATTTTTCGTCTGTCTTGCATGCTGTGATAAACTGTGGATTTACTCAAAGTCAATACATGTTTTTGTTTGTGTGTGTGAGTACATCTGTGTATGTCTGTCTACCTGTCTATCCGTCTGCCTATGCATATCTTTCTGTATGAGTGTGTCTGTTGATGAATGTGTTTGTCTGTATATAGGTATTTGTCTGAATATATATGAATTTGTCTAAAACCCAATATATGTGTGAGTGTCTAACCCTCCCCCTCCCAGAAACCCCTTACATATTCTACAAAAGAAAAAATAGGAATAGGGTCAAGTGTCCGGGAAGCGTAATTGTATCCTGCTCTGTTGAAGTTTTGTGATTTTTTTTTACATTTATTACAGCACATCATCTGTCTTCCGCCAGTCTGTAAACTTTTCAAAATGTCGCGTTCGTTCTGCAGAACCGATGATGAAAATCAAATAAAGTCAACTTTTCAAGAGTGATAGAGACTATTGGTGGGTAAAGAGGAGACAAGGTTGCAATATGTTTATATGTAAGACCATTGGAGCATTTTTCATGTATTGCAATATTGGAAGCCAATGGAAGGTAAACAAAATACGGACTTAACAGGGGGAAAATGATTATATAACGTCACCAGACGGACACTAAGCTTGGTACTTGACCAATCTACAGTCTTGTACGAGCGCATTCTTAAGACTTGCACTCTGACTGACTGTGGCTAAGGGACTCCATGACGGGCCCTGTCCAAACCTCTTTAGAGAAGACAGGGCCCCGACCACCTGTCCTCTCTGAATGTCAGTCGGACTCCTCGGGTGATAACATATATGAGCTCGCTACAGCCGGCAGAGCACGGACTGTATTACGCACGTCCTCTTTTTATATCGATTTATGCCTCGTTCACACGGTTGCGCAATAAATGTATTTCGCAGTAACTTTATTGCGGAACAAATTTGTTTCGCATTAAGCTTTTTTGCGTTCACACGAGACCGAAACTATTGCGCAATAAATGCCAATGCACATGCACAAGAATCAAGAATAAAAATGTACAACAGCTATTATTCGAATAATTTTCGTAAAGTCTAAATTTAAGACTATTTTGAGAGGTAGCCTATATAACAAACATTCATTTATTTGTCATTTCAGTCTACAACATGACGTCAGTCAATTGTGACGTCATTCTTTATAAGGGATCAAGACTTTATAGAAAAGCGTTCTTATTTATACAAAAAATCGGAATCTCTCAATAGAATCTTTAAAATATAGACGTCGGATAGTTATATTCGTAAGTATATCAATCTCTTTCTCTTGTCATGATAATGCGCATGCGTCAGACTTATTGCGCAACAGTTTCGCTTAGCGTTTACACTGCAGAATTTGTTGCGCAATAAAGTTATTGCGAAACAAATTGAAAATTTATTGCGCAATAAATTTTGTCGTGTGAACGCAAAATAAATTTATTGCGCAACAAATATACGTTTATTGCGCAATAAACTCTCCGTGTAAACGAGGCATTACATATGCATCTGTGTTGCTTGGACCCCTGTGTTTTAGGGTCATGTTTGCGTGTGGTCATCTAACAGTGAGGAGGTTGATTTACACCATAATTGTGCGTTCTTCGAGACTTCTGGGAAATCGGAGTAGTGGGAGGGTTGTGCGCACGTAATCCAGGATAACCACACCGTCTGCTATTTAAGTGGCAGATAGCCGTCCTAAGTCGGCACCGGTTGCCCATTGGTCTCGTTGGTTTATGTGTAGTCTTTTATGTTTCATGTTTCTATGGTGTGAGTTGGTGTTCCTTGTCCCTTTTGTGCCTCTTTCTGTGGGTGTCTGTTCTGTGTTTTTTTGCATGGGTGTTTTGGGATTTTGCTGTGGGTGCTGCAACCTAGTGTTGTTGGAGATCCCCTCCTTTCTTCTTTTCTATGAGGAAAATCCATGCTAATATGAGGAAAGACTAATATATAGCGGAATATCTCCAAGGGGAAGAAACCTCTTATATAGCAAATTTTCCTATGAGAAAACTACTGCATTACACCGGTTTATAATACACTTATAAAGTAAGATACTGTATACATTCAAATTTTCGCCTCCATTTATATTTTACCGTTTTCACCCATAGCCCAGAAGATGAATTTAAGACGGGACGAATAAAATTTAATGTTAAGGATATCTTAACAAAACGGATGATTCGGCGAATTCAATTCTTGGCAAATCAGTCTCCATTCTAAATTGGTTGAAAATTAAATTGTGCGTATTGATTGATGAATTTTAATGATAAGTACAGGTATCATAGTATCATTCCATCCATTAAAATATAAAAGCAGACAACGGACATCTGACAACGGACAGAAATTTCTCAACATGGATTGACAACGGACTAATTTTAGAAAAGTCCCAAAAAAGTGGTTCAAAATTGAATTCGTCATCATGACACTACAAGAGGAACATTATATAGACTTGATATTTATTATTAGTATATTTCTGGAATAAGATAACCTTAATATTCGAAGATTTCAAGAAAAAGGAAGAATAACACATGTGCAGGACGTGGTGATCAAAGGACGCCAACTCGATCTCCTCTTTTCAAACTGTATATCAGTACCAGAAAAGCATATAAACCTATAGCTTAGTGTTATGACTACCCCCCATTGAATTTTCGAGTGTATTACTTCTAAAATTTCAACGTTTATTAGAAAATCATACTTTCCACACATGCTCATCGTCACGACAACGGATGGTTTCCTTCATATCCTTACCTGTGGCATAATGTCAACGGACGGTTTTAAGTGCAGAACTTTAAATACTTCTGACAACGGTACTGTAAGGCGACGTAACGTGTTCCTGCCCGTGAAGATCTCCTACGATCGCATATTACGATCTGTTGCGCTTTGTCAAGATCTGTTACGCTCTACTACGCTCCATCACGTTCTCTACGCTCCACTACGCTCTCTCACGATGTAAGGATCAATCGGGACAATCGTAGCAAATTTTTTGGGAATCAAAAATTTTGCCACGATCTCTGCGATCTCCTACGATCATCACGATTCCATCACGCTCTCTTACGATCGTCACGATTCAACACCACGCTCTCTTACGATCTCAACGATTCACCTCAATCGGGGCAATCGGGGCGATCGTGGCTAAGTGTAAACCTAGCATAACACGAAAAACATCTGATAAACATTCACCAAAGTCCAGTGCAAGAACGGAATTTATTGTCTGAATAAAATGTAAAGTAGATTCAATTCTGAATCAAAATGTGACATTCCTGGGCACCTGATCTCACTCCCATATCGGGAGTTCGCTTCTTTTCATGTGGTGGAGGTTTTTGTTTGTTTGCTTTGGTTCCTGTTTTGTCCTGATTTTGTATGCCTTCGGTTTCTGATTTTCTGAATTATCGATTTTGTGCTGTATACAGGGATATGGTCATTATCCATATTTGTCATACTACAGATATCATAATTCTACATATCATATTCTCACCGAAACAAAGAAAAGAAAGCATGATGTGCAATAATTAAACTTTGACCATGGACTTTCTGAAATTGGAGCAATGTTCAAGACTGCAAATACATACCAGTATAAAAAGGGAGGGGAAGTATGTATGATTTTGTCAAAGATCACACCTTTTTCTCTAATATATCAATTAATAAACGTAAAAACGCTACAATACCTAACCGCATTAGCTCGAACTCCATAAGGCGCCAGTTCTGGAATAAAGAAAGAGGTACTAGTATACAGAGCATGAACAGAAAATACAAGAGGTTACTAGACAATTCTATAGCTTTCTGTCTGTATCACTGGCGACTTTTGATTCGTTTATAGAAAAAAAATTATTCTTTTTTGAGAAATGTCCCATAATTGTATCTCCTTGGTTTTGTCATTTTGCATTTCCTTTTGCTTTATTTCAGATTGGGAAAACACCTTTGAACAGACTCATATAATGAAACCAATAATCATGAAACAAATAAATAAAAACAAAATCAATATAACTAATGGATGCTCCCCGAACATAATAAGTTTGATACCAAAAGTTTCAGAAATGATCATTATGACCTTTAACCCTAATATGACTTCGAAAACCATTTGGTTGAAAGCCCTCATCCTGCAAAACAGAATTGTAACAAATTATCCCCTAAAATAATGTTTTAAGCACTTCTCCCCCTGTTTTTAGGTACACAATTTGTCATCAATGCAATAAAAATCTGAAAATCTGCTGCAAATATAAACAAAACAAAGGAGGGGATATATGCATTTGTCCTTTCATGAAATAAATTTTTGACCATTTTGAATTAAAATAAATTTATTACTCAATTTATAAACTTTTTCTTAAGTTGTCTTTATCCCAAAAATGACCTTGACTTTCATGAATGACCAAAAGTGACCTTTGTCTTGAATGTGTTATAGTGGAATATATGATAAAAAAAATCTCATAAAGCAGCCTATGTATATATATATATATATATATATATGTACATTATCTGATATTAGCATTTCCTTTAGATATAATTGATACAACCATCTACTTACAAAATTTTAGCGAGGAGTGCATAGTAATCTCATTGACAAATCATGATTATTATCAATGTACTATAGCATGTATTATATCTATAATGTTTGTTCAAACATTGCATTATCATTGTCTGAAGAGGCTAAGCATAAAGCCGAAACACGTGTTGCAATAAAATGTGAAACTATACATCGCTATTTTGAGGTACTTTACCCTTTTTCATATATTCAAATTCTTAACGTAGGATCCTTTTTTTCTGATTTTGGATACATGTACAGTATAAATACATTCACCTGAAGTTATGTGTAACAACCAAAACCCCTTTTCACACATGATTTCTCATCAACGCAATAGAAAATCTCAAAACCTGTTACATATATAAAAGATTACGCATTTTCTATCATTATTCAAAATTTCAAATCATTTGGACAAAATGCTGATTTTATAATGAATTTTTAACTATTGTATACAGGGATACCGGTAGCTATTTTTAGTCTGAAGATGACTTGACCTTTATGAATGACCCAAAGGGAATTTTTTTTTCCTGAAGGTGCCTACCTATCCTAGGAAAATATTATACATGTAGAAAGTAATACTTTAAATTAAAACTTTCTTTATGTTACAACATTTAACAAACAAGTTATTAATGTCTCACGTTGGCTCAGATGTTGGCGTGAGGGGGTCCAAAGAGCAGGATGAAACCGGAGTACCCGGAGAAAAACTCCATGCAGAGGCCTGTAGAAATTCTCATAAGCAGCCTTTATGTATATGTACATTGTCTTTACATAAACCTGAAGTTCTATGTGGACCCCCCCCCCCTCTTTTTTGGCACACAACGTCTCATCAACACATTAAAAGATCTCAAAACCCGTAATATGCAAAAAAAAAAAAAACATTTTCTTTCATTATTCAAAATTTAAGACAAATTCAACCAAAAAAAACCTAGATTTTTTTATGAATTTTAAAATTATTCATTGCAAAAAATCTATTTTTAGCCAGAAATGACATTGACCTTTAATGATTGACCTTAAGTGACTTAGTCCCAAAGTATCTATCCTACGAAACATTTGTGTGAAATATGATCAAATTCTAATATAGGGTTTAGGAGATATGAGCTCGGACGGACGAAAAGACAGACGGACACGACGGCGACAACAAGCTCCCCCGAATTATTTCGGGGAACATAAAAATGGGATTTTAATCTTCAGGTTTAATATCTGAATCAATAAAGTCTATCCCCAATGGTTGATGAAATAATGTTTTGCTTTCTATTGCTTAATTGTCACAATCACACTCATAGGTAGAAATGAAATAATTATCCAAGCAGTATTATAAATAATAAAGGTCTTTTTGGAGTATTTCACCACTTTGAATAAAGTAAAAGCAACTTGGTAAGGGAATCACAATACATCTCATTTGAAATTATGATTGCTCTTTACACAATGTGAGAACAGGACACGTCAAGTTACCTAATGCCAGCGTCTGTGTTAGCATGTTCAATGCAGCCTTCGCCATACTATAAGCAGTAATTCCATGTGTCTAAAAGAGAAATGAATAAAACTTAATTTAATGATGACATATATAGATTATGACTATATCCTAATATACAGCACAAAATCGATAATTCTGCAAATCATTAACCGAAGGCATACAAAATCAGGATAAAACAAGAACCAAAGCAAAAAAAAAAAAAAAAAAAATCCATCACATGAAAAGAAGCGAAATCCCAATATGGGAGTGAGATGTAACACAATAATTCGTATGACAATATGGCGAAAGAATACTAACTTCAAAAAGTGTTGGGTGATATTCTGATACACAAATAGTAATACGGATTTCATGCGAACAACCTTGTCACGTATTGGAAAACAAAGAGGTTCCAATTGTAATTAATTTAGTTTTTAGCTGAATAGATAGATGAGATTAGAGATTGAATAGTAAACCTTACGTACCGATCGGTGTCCAGCTACACTTGAAATGTTGACAATATTACCTGATAAAAGTAATTTCAGACGGATTGTTAGAGCAAACATAGATTAGAACATGTTTTAGCACATTTTTAGAAAAAAGATATTCATTTTTTATCTCAATATTCTGATAACAAATATTTATTTAAATAAAAACTCAATTGTATGACATGTATGACATTAAACATTTAGAGACCTTGAATTCACCTATCTGTTATATACAGAAGAAACCCTACCCATGACCTCCTTACATTGATTGAATCTTTTAGTTTACCTTTGGACTGAGTAAATCCTGACAGTTTAGTCAAAGGCATTAAATAAAGAGCAAACCAGATCTGAATATGTTAGGTTATATTATATAAATGTAAATATAAATACATGTACATAGGTAAAAGAAAGGGATGGCGATTTTTAGAAAGAAGGAGATATTTTTGTGTGTTTTATGGTTCTGTAGAGGAATTTGTCAATAAAGTTAAGGAAAGAATCTCCAGCATAACCACCGTGCATTGACCTAGCGAAAAAAAAAAAAAAACAAACAAACAAAAAACAAAACAAAAAAAAAACAGCCCACAGGAAAGCGACACAAATTACATCAGACAAAACTACAACCCGCAACAGGAAATAACAATATGCACTAGAACATCATACAAAACACAAAATCAGTCGACACAGACTTACACAAACATCAAACGTTAATGACAACACATTAATGGAGGGAGACCAATGTGCACCCGGTCCTGACTTCGGGCGATAATCTGCTACAAGCAAATGGTGTAGTTATCCTGATTACGTGCGCACAACCCTCCCATTTATCCGGATACACAGATGTTTCCATAGACGCACAAATGCTGTAGATGGGTCTAGTACCATGCTTAATGTTCTTTTGATGACTTTTCTTACATTTATGGTTGAAGTTTGATCTGTCTTTGATCCTTCTAATCCCTAAAAGGGTGTAACCCAGTGTACTTATTTTTATCAAGAAAGTTTATTTTGTCTTGGCGGATTTAGACAAAAACAAAACAAACCCCCATCCAAAACCCACTCGGAACAAGAATAATACTCTAAGTTTTTATTAAGGTCTTTATGTCTTCATTATTTCATAAAAATTTGCTTTGTTGTTCTTAGTATAGTGATGAATAAAACCATTAAAACCTGTGTTTGTGAAACACGAATGCCCCCATTGGCATCTTTGTCAGTAAAACAGATAAAAAGTAGTTTCAATTTGAGGTCAAGGTCACAAGGTCAGATTTAGTATTCATGGAAACGTATTGCCACATGAAATTCATATGTGAAATATGAACGCCGTATCACCTACCATTCAAACCATTCAAAAGTTTTGGCTAATGTTTAAATTTTCGATATTAGGTCAAAGTCCAAGGTCAAGGTCACAAGGTAAAAAATTATGGTATCCATGGAAAGGTCTTGTCTTAAGGAATGCACTCGTGAAATATGAAAGCCCTATCAATTACCATTCAAAAGTTATGCCCAAGGTTAAAGTTTTCAAAGGTAGGTCAATTTCCAAGGTCAAGGTCACAAGGTCAAAAATTTTGGTATCCATGGAAAGGTCATGACACAAGGAATACACATGTGAAATATGAAAGCGCTGTCACTTATCAGTCAAAAGTTATGGCCAAGGTTAATGTTTTGCGGACAAATAGACAAACAGACAGACAGACGGACAGACCAAAAACTATATGGCCCCGAATCTTCGATTACGGGGGCATAAAAATGAAAGAGTAAATAAGAAAATTGAGAAAATCATGTAAAGGAATACGAAAACATTAACGAAAACAGGTTACCTTTGCTTTTCTTCAGATATGGCAAAGCCAATTGTGTTAACAGAAAGGGAACGTTTTGATTTGTTTCTATGATACCTCGATAATCATCCTCGCTTGTATCACCACACATACCGATCGCTAGGATTCCAGCATTATTTATCTAAAAGATATTGAAGTATTGTCTATAAAACATAACATATATGAAGTCATGACATTTCAATTTGAGTCATGCGTTTTACTATGATCAGTGGGATCTCTGCCACATTTGTCAAAATATCACAGTAGTATTCATTCTAAAAGTGAACTCGGGAATATTGTGAAATTTAAAAGACACTTTGTTACCTTCTCAAAATAGATTTTTTATGCAATGAAGACATATCGGTGATGAAATCTTACAGACTTCATATTTGAACGCTAAAAACGTTCTTTTACATTATGTATGAACTGTAATAATTGACATACAATTGTTCTTAAAATGAAGGAAAAATCGCATTTCTACCAATAAACATCAAAGAAGTACCATTCATTCAGTCTCGAAGTCTAGAAGGCGAGGCAAAATCGTGAGAATTCCCATCGAGACGGTTGCGAACCCCGGGATGAACAACAATCCGAAGTGAGACCAGGTGTCCGGGGAGAGTCAGCGTCTTCTGATTGCCTGCAACACCTGTCGCAACAGCTCCATGGAAATCTGTCCAATTCGGTGATTGTCTCGATGTACATTTTGATGTACATATCATGTATATATACATGTAAGTTGTCATGTTTGGTGATGATGATAGCCATTCATTCACAATGTAGAATGTCACTGATCATTCTGGAAAGGGGGATCTCATATGCATTTATTAAATCCCCGTAGCGACCCAAGAACTTCCTCAATGATGATTTCAGCCGTTGTGTAGCATAACCCTGAACAAGTAGCTTACTTGCAAGCTGTCTGGCTCTAATGATGAAATCTTCATATTTGGAACATGCCCTGGTGTACCGTATCAGCTGAGAAACAAAATACGCCATAAGCAGGAGAAGACGGAATGTTGCTACTTATGAAAGGGAAGTTAGTTATGTGGAAGCTGAAATTGTCACGCTTGTCATACAGTGAGGTGTTCAAATGGCCGTTTGCGTCGAAGGATAGAAGTATATCATCTTCTTTAACTCATAGTACGGAGCGGATCTGTCGCTCTAAGTTGTTTCCTTTATCTCTAGTTCATGAAGATAGATTTCATGTAGATGGTCCTTAAATTTCGGATTATTGATGGACAACACGTCATCTATGTATCTGAAGGTAAAATTGAACTGAGATGCGAGATGATTTTGCCCAGTCGAGAGCAAGGTCTGGATGAATTCAGCTTCGTATGAATATAAAAATAAGTCCGCGCAAGCAGCGGGTTGCAATCGGTACCCATGGGGATTCCGATTATCTGCTGAAATACGGTTCCTCCTAACATCACAAAAATGTTGTCAATCAAAAACTCCAGCATCCGTAGGATATCGTCTTCGGTATACTTTTTGTTCGAATCAGAGTGTTCCTTTACGAAATAAGTATCCTCACGCCCTATGACTAGGTATTTGTATCTCCTATTACCATTTTTTGAAAGAAAGGTGTTGCGAATAATATTGGCAAGTCTGTTTTTGAATTTTTGGTGTGGGATGGTAGTGAAGAGCGTGGAGAAGTCGAAAGACTTTATGCTGGTTATGCGATTGAAATTGGTGATTTTTAAATTTTCCAAAAGTTCCTTTGAAATTTTAAGGATCCACATCTGATTGATTCCATTTCGGGATTAAGTTGTCTCGCAGTATGTTTGCAGACCTTGCTTGATGCGAGTTAATATTTTCGTAAGCAAAATGGAAAGAGTACAAAACCAAAACATGTACAACTATGGATCAATACGGCAACACCCCCTACTAATACTTGTATCAATATCTAAGAAATGTTCTATGATCATAATACATTGTAGTTTCAATGCACCGCATTCGCACTTCAACAAATAATATCTCATCACTGATGTACAAAGCAGATATATAGATCATGCAAATATAGAATGTAGATGTATATATTTTAAAAAACCCCAAGTGGGCCATCATATAGTTGATTCTTATGTGTTATTTCTTTGTTTGATTGTTGAGTGTTGAATATATCGCTGTTGGCTGTTCTTGCCAGATATCAATGATCTACATTTTGGCTGTCCTAGACTGGTATGAAATAGAAGATGCTTATACAACTAGTGATCGTAATAAAGTGTAAGAAAAAGATACAAATGTTAAACGTCTTCAAATTCATTAGCATTATTTTAAAGCAGATAAATTTACAGCATGAACCAGACATGCACGTTTCGGGTATTTAAACCTCGTCATTGATCCTCGATCTAAACAATGAAATATGGCCAAAATTTGTGAAAATTATGTTCCAAATATACCGAAAGACGTAGCAAGATGGCTGGGATATGATGCTACAGGACCCAGGTTTCAGAAATTTAAGAAAATTTTGTTAACAGAAATTTTCGAATGCGTTTGAAGAAACGACCAACCGAAACTTATGAAATGCTTCAAATTTCTTTGAATACAGCCGTATGACGACTATTTACATGATAATAAAACATAGGTATTTTAATAATTCCAATAAGTCTAATAAGTTAATAATAATTTCTTTTTGGATCTACGTTCTGGTCATTAAAAAACTTACCAATACATCGATTTTTCCGAATGACTTAATGGTTGTATCGATGAGCGTTTGTCTTACAACACTATCAGTGAGATCTCCAATGGTATGGACAATCTGAAATGAGATCGGAGACTCATATGAGAATGAAACTCCCTTATATAATCATACAAAGGATGCAATAAAAGTTAAAACAAAGGTCCGAGAAAAAGAAATCCGCTACCTCTCACATATTCGATGCTTGTGTTTATGGTTTATAAGTTGGTAAATGTATTTCTTTTTGTAATTTAGTGGATTTATTTCCCAATTAGCTTTGTTTTATGTACATTGTACAAGTTATGATTGTCTTTGATCTAAATTTGGACATAGCATTGTTTCTGGTTAGACTCTACCGTAATGGGCTTTTTGATACCATTTTAATGTCTCTAGAAATAAGCTGAATTAACAATACATATATATTATTTCCATACGTTTCCTTTCGATACGCCTTCCCTGATACATTTGGCAACCACTTTTTCCAATCTTTCCTTGTTTCTGCCGTTTAAGGATAATTTTGATCCTGATGCTGCAAAATGGTAAGCAAATCCCTCTCCTAAACCTGAACTGGCTCCTTAGAAATTAATACATGGCCATAGGTGAATTAAAGACATATAAAAAGTTTATATCAGATTCTAAAACCACAATAAGAAGGCTTATTAATTCTTGAAAAGCTAATATAAAACAAATATTTCTCGCAAGAAAAGATAAATCAGACAAAAACACAGCTCAAAAGAAACACGAAGTACATCTTTTTTCTAACGAAATTCATTTGTACCTCCAGAGTACGATTCGTGTTATCATATCACTTGAACTACACGACAATTGTACATAATCATTTACTAAACAAACAATCATTTACTAAACAAACATAACTTATCCATTCTTATCTATCCGTCAATTCCATCGTCTTCACACTTTATGCAATAGCAATTATAATGGTAATATAAACATGCACAGAACAAAACTGGAGTTCAACGATTAGTAAGATAAGGTGTGCAAGAAGGTCGAGTTTTCAAATGCTTGGGAACAAGAATCCTCTCGATATTCTCAGATGTCTGTTGGTGTGACTGAATTAAAATATAGTATTGACTATTGTTTCAATCTTACTGCAACGATGAATTTGTTCTTTTTCTTCAAATGAGGATAGTCTGATATAACTATATTTATCATACAACCGGCACCATGACAATGCGTTGATAGCGTGTATAACAAATAAAAACCAGAAGTCTCTGACGAGACTGTAGCTCTCCTGGTTGTTTTGTTTTAAAATATCAACTTCCTTTCTTTTAAACCAAAGACCATTATAAGGAAGCAGGCGCTTTAACAAATTATAAGGAGCATTGAACAACAAAACAACATATCCATTAAACTGCAACTAGAACATCACTCATGCAATTCATAATATCCCAGATATTTCAAAAAAGAATGCCATAACCATTTTTCAATATCCTAGTGGCCAGGGGCTGCTAGCTCAATGACACAAAAAATAAGATTCAAAGAGTTATATAGGAGAAAATGACCACACCCATTTTCTAAGACCGTGGGGGTCAGGAGCTCAAATAAAATATCAGAATCACAACTAGACCACAGACACATCATATTGCAAAAAGAATTAAGTCTCCATTATTTATAGTGTCAGAGGAGTTGCGAGCACAAGATTACATAGAGTTATATAGGTGAAAATGACCACACCCATTTTCTAAGACCCTTGTGGTCAGGAGCTCAAATAAAATATCAGAATCACAACTAGACCACAGACACATCATATTGCAAAAAGAATTAAGTCTCCATTATTTATAGTGTCAGAGGAGTTGCGAGCACAAGATTACATAGAATTATATAGGTGAAAATGACCACACCCATTTCCAAAGACCCTGGGGGTCAGGGGCTCATACAAAATATCAGGTGCACAACTAGACCACAGACCCATCATATTGCAAAAAGAATTAAGTCTCCATTATTTATAGTGTCAGAGGAGTTGCGAGCACAAGATTACATAGAGTTATATAGGTGAAAATGACCACACCCATTTTCTAAGACCCTTGTGGTCAGGAGCTCAAATAAAATATCAGAATCACAACTAGACCACAGACCCATCTTATTGCAAAAAGAATTAAGTCTCCATCATTTATAGTGTCAGAGGAGTTTCAAGCACAAGATTACATAGAGTTATATAGGTGAAAATGACCACACCCATTTTCTAAGACCCTGGGGGTCAGGGGCTCAAACAAAATATCAGGTACACAACTTAACCACAGACTCATCATATTGCAAAAAAAATAAGTCTCCATCATTAATAGTGTCAGAGGAGTTGCGAGCACAAGATTACATAGAGTTAAATAGGTGAAAATGACCACACCCATTTTCTAAGACCCTGGGGGTCAGTAGCTCAAACAACATATTAGGTGCACAACTAAACCACAGACCCATCATATTGCAAAAAGAATTAAGTCTCCATTATTTATAGTGTCAGAGGAGTTGCGAGCACAAGATTACATAGAGTTAAATAGGTGAAAATCACCACACCCATTTTCTAAGACCCTGGGGGTCAGGGGCTCAAACAAAATATCAGGTGCACAACTAGACCACAGACCCATCATATTGCAAAAAGAATTAAGTATCCATCATTTATAGTGTCAGAGGAGTTGCGAGCACAAGATTACATAGAATTATATAGGTGAAAATGACCACACCCATTTTCTAAGACCCTGGGGGTCAGGGGCTCAAACAAAATATCAGGTGCACAACTAGACCACAGACCCATCATATTGCAAAAAGAATTAAGTCTCCATCATTTATACTGTCCGAGGAGTTGCGAGCACAAGATTACATAGATTTTCATGACCACGCCCATTTTCTAAGACCCTGGGGGTCAGGGGCTGAAACCAAATGTCAGGTGCACAACTAGACCACATACCAAGTAGAATGCAAAAAGAATTAACTTTCTATCTCCTATGGTTTCAGATGAGTTGCGAGCACAAGAATTGTTTACGGACGGACGGACGGACAGACGGACAGACGGACGGACGCCGGACGACGGGGTATCGCATAAGCTTGACTGGTCTGAGACCAGTAGAGCTAACCACTCATACTTAAGAGGCTGTATAAGTGGAGTTTCCGCTTATAAAAAAAACAAGAGGTCCAAGAGGACCACAATCACCTGAAAACTACCTTAACTAAGCATATCAAACAGAAAGTTTGTAAAAGAAAAAAACTTGACTTCAGATTGGAACAAAAATTAACAACACTTCTTAAGACATCTCTCTAGATCATCCTGATGCTTTCGGTTTGTCGATACGTGCTTCCATTCTGAAGAGGAAGTTTGTCAAATTAGGGTACCCCCGTGACCTACTTTTGCCTGTGGTGACACCACCTATTGCTGGATCCGGACGAAAAACAACAACACTTGTAGGGAACCATTATTACTTCATTCCTACCGTGAAAATATATTCAGCAGTTCTGGAGAAGAGGTTGAATATGTATGAAAATCGCCCCCCTTCCTTTTTACATAAGAAAAAAAAATTAGAAAAAATAAAAGAAAACTAAAATTCTAATATAAAATACATATCAAAGCACCTTAAATATGATACATATGCAGTAAATGAGCGTGTAAAAGCATACACTTATTGAGTTATTTAAAGAAATAGTGCAAAAATGTGCATTTCTGACTAAGTCCGAATAGACATCATAAACGCGTCACAATTTTGACTTCGGAGTGGAACCAAAATTAACAACACTTCTTAAGACATTTCTGTAGATACGTATTTCCGTTCTGAAGAAGTTTGTCAAAGGAGGGTACCCTCGTGACCTACTTTTGCCTGTGGTGATGCCATCTGTTGGCGGATCCGGACGAAAAACAACATCACTTGTAGGGGACCTACCAAGTTTCACGAAACACGTGTCTAGTACAACAAAATTGGTACTAAAGAAGATATATTTCAATACTGACAATCAAAATCCCATCAGTGGTTCTGGAAAAAAGTCGATAATGTCGAAAAAGTTGTCGACGGACGCCGGACGGTGCGCTATGACAATAGCTCACTTGAGCTTCGCTCATGTGAGCTGAAAAGAATCAAAATTCGAAACTTATATGATATGACAATGATTATCGATTTAGAGGAAATAACAGTCTTACCAGTAATGATAATAACTTTATCCTTTAACGACATTTCTGGACCGAGGATGCTCAGTTGTCTACACACTTACTCTAAAATGATAGTGAATGCGCTTATCGCAGTTATATTTAAAGCTACCTGTAAGCTTTTTTTACATTCGTTCTGCTATACGTTTATTTCAAGTGACAGATATGATGGATATGTCACTAAGTTGGTGGGTTATCTATATTAAACGCTCCTTTAAATACCTTCATCGATTATGAGTAATTTTGCAGTCAAATTGAGTTCTATCACATTTTATGCAAAATATTTATTTCTACATTACCAGATTTATGATGCAAATGTTTTAATAAAAGCATACTCCCATAATTTCTATCTTTATAAAAACACGTTGAAAGATATTAATCTCGTGCACTTTTCTATTTCACGGTTCAGGTACTCTTGCACATGACTCAGCTGTTCATGCCAACGACGTTTAACTCGTATGCAAGACTTACTTACTCTTTTGCGCGACTTCGTTGCTTGTGCGCACGATTTCGTTACTCGTGCTCAGAACTTGTTTCTCATTCGCACTACGTACAACACTTCATAATTTGAGTGCATGACTTCGTCACTTGTTTACTCATAAGCAACCCGAAAGCATGGCTGTGCAACTCGTAATCACAACTTTGATACACATACAAAAGGCCTTTGTCTTGTGCGGAGAACAAGATAATAAACCTTCGGAAAACTAAAATAAAATAAAATAGCGTTGACTGAATATCAAAAGACCTTTATACAACAATAATCCAGTACACATTTTGTTAATGTTCACTAAAGCCAGGTCACCCTATTTTGATATTTTTGATATTGAAGATGTTATAAATCCTGTGAATTATCAATTCACCAAATATTTGTGCAAATATTTAGATGAATGTTTTAAAATTAATTCTGTCGTCTGAAGCATTTTGCTATAAATTATTGTTTCCGAGAATTCGCCTCCTTTGGTCGTAACTGGAAATTAACTTCAACTTACCGTATCACCTGCCCTCAAACCGCAATATGAAAAATAAAATGTCTACGGGAAATTCCCATGTTAATTTCAAGCCGCCGCCATATTTTCCGTGTCAACAATAGTAAACAGTGACATCAAAGCCTCCGACGTCAAACATTTCCAGGTATTTTACTATAGAAAATCCCCGCAGACTTTTTATTTTCCGTCCTATTTCTAACTTAATTGACGCACAGCCAAAACAATGGTATTTTCTGTTACGACTTAAGAAGTACTATAAAATTGATATCTTTTTGGAAGATGACATTATTATATTTTAGAGAAAACAGGGAAAACAGGGTGCTCTGGAATTAGTGAACAGGACAGTAGATATTTGAGAAATCTCAAATTCACTGTTCCGCAGTATCCCATGACTGTCAGCGTATCCCTCAACTTTGTTTCAGTGTTCAATATCGTAAGGATAACCTCTTCCTATCTTCATATATAAAGAGTGACGCAAATGTATAGAATACAACCCCCTCTCTGTAGCAGATGTGTTGCTTCCCCTATGCCTGGGATGGACTGTATCCTTCTCGATACATGTAACAAAATTTAACAATATCCGATCATGCGGATCAAAGCATAAAATAGACAACAAAATGTCAAGGAAAGGAAAGGTATTTTGCCTCAGTTCACCGATTTTTTTTTACACTTTTGGTTTCAACAAATAAAAACTCTGAATGGAAAACTAAAATTCTCTCTTTACTTGAAATCAAGGCGAGCTTAGACTTTCCTCTACAAGATCGGCGCATCATTGTAATTGTGTTTATAAAAATGCAGGGGCTTAACATAATTCATTTTCTCTCACAGTTACGTCTTTTGGTACATTTTTGGACAATCATAATAAGATTCATACTTTTTGGCCATATTACATTCTTTAGACCGAGGATCACTGACGAGGGTTTAGTACCCGAAACGTGCATGTCTGGTCCATGCTGTAAAGTTATCATGTTTTAAATGATGATATTGAATTGAAAGACGTTTAACATTGCAACGTGCTTGTCGTACTTCTTGTTGAATTCTTAGACAGCACGCAGACAGGACACAGCGAAAGTTCTGTATGCACTAAAACTGAATCGTCCTGTCTGCGTGTTCCCAAATCCGCAAGGAGGCCATACGGGACACGTACTGATAACGCACGGACACCGTAGGTTTGCCCACGTTTTTGCACGCAGACAGCACGTACGTGCACGTACGTTTTTTTGCTGTAGCTGCTGCAACGGTACCTTGTCGGAGGTTAGGGTTGCTACTTTTAAATGACTTGAGGTGGTCACAACCCACCGTGCGTACACGTACGTGCCGTCTGCGTGCAAAAACGTGGGCAAACCTTGGGTGGCCGTACGGTGTCCGTGCGTTATCAGTACGTGTCCCGTGAACATCGACGGCGGATGAGGCTAGCCAACAGGGAATGCTTATTCCTCCCGGGCACCTGGTCCCGCCTCTAGCTTGCTAGGGGTCCGTCCATGCTTCATTTCGTACTCTATTGTAAGTGTTGTTGAGATTATCGTCAGGATCTATTTTAACTCATTTGAGGCAGAGGAAAGATAGGTATGTCTACATGTAGAGGAGCATCCCCTAAAACTATTTTGACTAAAAAACTTGTTTGCTATATATGTCCGTTTCTTACATATTTTAACATTTTCATAATGGAGAATTCCAAATGATATCTTTACTTACCTCTATAATACATGAAACTTAAATAGGTCAATAATGTATATGAATATTTTTCTGAATACTTATAGCTTGTGTATGAATTTGAGACTATTTCGAGAAATTCTGATAAAAAAACACTTCTTAGGGCAGTATTTTCTCATACATACCATATTGCTGGTTGCTGTGGCAACAATTTGTAATTTTTATCAATAGCAAGAAGGTTTACAGCTGTGTAATTTTTTTTCTATGTATAAAGCTATAGCATTGTTTTATCCTAAAGTACTCAAACCCATATGTATCCGAATTGGATTTTTAGCAAAATTGTTGTTTCTATTAATAGTACAAAAGTATTTAATTTCGAATTTAAATGATCTGTTTGTTAATGACTATTTTCTGATGTTTGAATCTTTGAAAGCAAAGCTCATACAAAAATAATTTTCCCCCAATTTTCTGCGATTTTTCATGGAAAATAAAAAAAGAACCCATTCAGCAGTAAAAATGTCAAGGAGTATTTTTCTCTGAAATTATGAAACAAGATAATGTCATTTATATTATGTGATATGAAAATAGAATTATCTCCATGTAGCCTAACCTTAAGTACAAAATAAAGAGCAGTACACCGGCGATTTGCTAATTCTTCAGGCAAAGTTCACAACTCTTTAAATGAGCGTTATCATTATAGGGTCATTTTCAGTCGTCACAATTTTCAGTTAATTTTTAGTTTTCGATTGGTTAATTATCTCGTTTATACAAGTGAAAATCATATGAAAATCATATGCACGAGATAACTGACCGATAGAATTAAAACGAAAATACACAAAATACTTATAAAGTCGTTGGATCGAGTAGCACAGTCCTGTGTCCGAATTATAAAGTCGTTGGGACGAATAACAAACTTAAGTTCTGTTCTCGAGTAACAAAGTCGTTGGGATGAGTAACAAAGTTCTGTGCACGACTTATTAAGTTATTGGGACGAATAGGAATGTCTCTAGTCGTTGGGACGAGTAACAAAGTTCTGTGCTCGAGTTACAAAGTCGTTGGGATGAGTAACAAAGTTCTGTGCACGACTTATTAAGTTATTGTGACGAATAGGAATGTCTCTAGTCGTTGGGACGAGTAACAAAGTTCTGTGCTCGAGTTACAAAGTCGTTGGGATGAGTAACAAAGTTCTGTGCACGACTTATTAAGTTATTGGGACGAATAGGAATGTCTCTAGTCGTTGGTACGAGTAACAAAGTTCTGTGCTCGAGTTACAAAGTCGTTGGGATGAGTAACAAAGTTCTGTGCACGACTTATTAAGTTATTGGGACGAATAGGAATGTCTCTAGTCGTTGGGACGAGTAACAAAGTTCTGTGCTCGAGTTACAAAGTCGTTGGGATGAGTAACAAAGTTCTGTGCACGACTTATTAAGTTATTGGGACGAATAGGAATGTCTCTAATCGTTGGGACGAGTAACAAAGTTCTGTGCTCGAGTTACAAAGTCATTGGGATGAGTAACAAAGTTCTGTGCACGACTTATTAAGTTATTGGGACGAATAGGAACGTCTCTAGTCGTTAGGACGAGTAACAAAGTTCTGTGCTCGAGTTACAAAGTCGTTGGTATGAGTTACAAAGTTCTGCACGACTTATTAATTATTGGGACGAATAGGAATGTCTCTAGTCGTTGGGACGAGTAACAAAGTTCTGTGCTCGAGTTACAAAGTCGTTGGTATGAGTTACAAAGTTCTGCACGACTTATTAATTATTGGGACGAATAGGAATGTCTATAGTCGTTGGGACGAGTAGTAATAATGTCCTGCGCACGACCAAAAAAGACGTTGGACTTATTAAGCCGTTGCGACGATAAACATAGTTCTACGCACGACTTATCAAATAATTAGAACGAATAGCAAAGTCCATCGCAAGACTTATAAAGGCTTTTGGACTAGAAACAAAGTCGTGTGCACAACTAATAAGGTTGTTTGGACAAGTAACAATGCCCTGCGCACGATCTATAAAAAGTTATGAGACGAGTAGCAAAGTACTGCGCAAGCACTTATAAAGTCGTTGGCACGAAAACGAATACGAGTAACAAAGTCATTAGACAGCGATATTAAGTCTTGGGCACGAGATAATTATTTTTTTCACAATAGTTCTTTTAGTTTGGAGATCATTGTCTTTGTTTTCTTGCCATGATATTCTTGATTTGTTATTTCCTATTCTTATTGTCACATATAATGCACTCTATCAGCTATTCATACATGTACAATATATCGACATAGGATTTTTCATAGTTCAGTTTTTAAACGTGCATGTTTGGTCCATGCTGTAAATTTATCTGCTCTTAAATGATGCTAGTGAATTTGAAGACGTTTAACATTTTAAAGGTGGTGACAAGATTAATTCATTTTTGGTCATTTTCGCACTATCGCGTAAAATACTACTAATCGTAATCTGATTGCTTTTTTTTTCTTCTTTCAACCTCATTGCTTAAAAAAGGGGACACCTTATTGGCATAATTAAGATATGTCTTTGAAGTAATCTACTTGCAGCTTTAGGAAGATCAATTCAATAGATGTCACGAACTGCAAATCAGGTTTACGATCAGGTTCTACAACATATTACCTTGCTGCGAGACACGGTACGTCAGCAGCATAAAAAGTACTGGACCCGGTTGCACAATGCGTTGTTAAATTTAACTATAAGTTAAAAGTTAACTTCAAGTTAAATATTAACTCATAGTTAGCTAACTACGTGGTTAAATCCCGTTGCACATTCACGTAATTAGCTAACTATGAGTTAACTTTGTGTTAAGAATTTAACCATAGAGTTAACTCTGAGTTAACATAATTTACCCATGATGCAACTGAACTCAGACTTACAACTGAACTCAGCCTTAGTTATTCTTCCTATTTTACGTGATAGAACTAGTAAAAAAAACAAACATTTATACTTCAAAACCTTTGTTTAGCGATGTTGACGACTATGGTGACGTCATTACGGTCTTCTTATATGACGTCATTTTACCCTTTATGTGCGCTTACATGTGACGCCATTTGGCACTTAATTTGCCGTCAATGTATAAATATTCGTGACATTTATGCCGCTAGAATGTTGGTTTTTTTCCGCTTGTGAGATGTTCTTTGAAAGGAAACGAATTTATCGTAAATCTTTATTTAAAAATTAAAAGTGCAAGTTTTTTTGAAGCACCAATGTTTGCTGAATTCTGTCATAAAAAAATTCAGCCTATGCGAACGCCAATCTGCAAAAAATATTTTAGAAAGAAAATCGCCGCAATTGAAGACAGAAAAAGAAGAAGAATTACTGAAATGAACAAGACATAAATAAAGAATTATCTAGATTTAATACATGACCTGATGACAACTAGGTACAAGTAAATTTTGCAATCAATCAACTTTCGAGAGAGAGGGCAGGGAGACTTAAAACACAATCAAGTTCGACACCCCCTCCCCCTTACGCTAAAAATAAATATTGGTATTCTGGACCGAAGAGCTGCCCGTGATGCAAAGAATTAGGATACATTTTTTTCTGGCTCTGAAAATAAAGCCTACGCTCACGCAGCAAGATACGCCTGTTGGGATTTTTTTTTACATCATCGAAATATCTAAGTCCCATAACTCCATAAAATAAAGACAAATCGGATGAACCTGAAATTCGAAAGGCGGCATTCTCTCTCACACAATCTAATCACGAAGTAGAACAATAATGAAAATGTGTTGACACTTATTCTATAGATTATGCGACAAAAAAATTAAAACATGCATCTATATGTCAAACAACATCCTTTCTTCTTGAAATAAACAAATTTCCAAAACAATTCACCTAAACATAGATTTTTAAAGAATTTTTAACTTCTTCAGTATATTTTCACAGTATTTTAAAATTATAAGTCCCATATCTCCGTAACAACAAATGAGATTAACATGAAACTCGAAAGGCAGTTTCTTTTCAAAGTTTGACAATGTAGAAATATCATGAAAATCCGTTGACGCATATTCAAGTTATTGCGTTCCATACGCGGACGGACAGACGGACGGACTTCGCCATCCCATAATACGACCCGTAAAGTGACGGGCGTATAAAAAGAAAATTAATGCTAAAAGCAGAAAACATAGTTGGCCCCTGTATAAGAATCAAACAGTTGCTCCCTAATATGTTTGTTACAAATTTGTAAATTCGTCGGAATTTTGGATCTGCATGATGTAGAGGGAAATTATTTCATTGGTGATCCCTACCATTAGGGAGCAACCATTTGATTTGGGGGAGGGGGGGGGGGGGGCAGGAAGACTTTTGCCAGCCGGAAATTTTTTTTCGGCCATTTTAAGAGCCGGAAATTTTTTTTTTGATGTTGAAAATTACTCTAAACATGCTAAAGTTTAAATAATTCAACGTGATTTTTCGGCAATATTAAACATCAAACACAGAATGAGTTCATCTCTTGCCAGCTAGCAGATCACTTCATTTTAATTTCTTGAATGGCCTTTCATTGATGTAGTTTCATTAGTAGTCAATCTAAATAATTACATGATAAAACTTTTGCTTCTAGTTAAAATTTATCAAGACGGCAGAATGTATCCATGAATGCAAATAATGGTGAAAGAAATAAACAGAGAATAATTGGAAGGGGGGGGGGGGTTAAAAATCTCATTTGCAAGCCATTGTGGTATACATGCACCATGTGCATGTAATCTAAATGACAAAGGCGGATACGGGAACTGAGTATGTTTGAGAATTTGTTTTTAAAGAATAGGAAGCTTTGGGGACTTTGCAATCTCACCAAGATTGGTATAGTTACTTAGTTTATGTGAACTTTTAAATTCAGAAAATCATAGCTCTCAGAGTGATCGTCTCACTTCTTGTCGATCCTGACATATTAAACATGTATATCTGAACAGGTTACACGTAAAAAAAGTTCCAGCTGACGTGGGGTGTAAACCAGAGACCCCTTGCGCTTCCCAACTTTAACTGCTTTCGAATGATCATACATGTGTCGGAAAAAAAGCAGTAGACATCGTGCAGCGTTAAATATTGAATAAGTTAAAAAAAAAAAGAAGAAGAAGAAAAGAAAATGGTTACTTATTCAACATTCTAAACGTATTGAAGATCTAATCTGAAACTTGACATGTATACATAGCCACAAGGTAATGATTAAGCGCATGTGCCCCGATCGAACCTGATACAAACATGTAGTAGGGACTAAAGCGCAAAAGGTCGAATGGTCGCTTTTTTCTTCCATGAATGAAAATTATGATGAAAATGAATTATGAGTAAATGAAATTTTTGCTGTCTAAATTCATGAAATTTGACATGAACATAGCCCCCACAGAGTCTCTTTTTTCGATTTGTTTAGCGTTATTCCCGGATCGAACCTGGTAGAACTTCTAGGAAAAATAGCCCAGATAGAGCAATTTCTCCAGAGTATGAATTTCTTTTCGTATGTCGAGACTAGAAAGTCAGCGGTTTGGTTCAACAGAAGCATGGCTCTTCATTTTCATTTTCCCCCCGGTTTTCCCTGACTTATTTACCCCCCCCCCCCCCCCAACGAAGTCCAATTGATTGGGGGGGGGGGGGGGTATTGGAAAAACTATGTCCGTCTGTCAGATCGAGTAAGAAGTTCTAGCTATCTCTTCAAGTATTTCGTATTTCACACATACATTTTGTACATTGACCTAGTGACTTTGACCTTAAATACAATTACTAGTACTTAGTCAAGTTTGTTAATTTCGGTCCAATCCTTTCAGGGCCTGAGGGATGGATCTTGGGCGGGGTCAAATAGGTTCTAGAGGGTACATTTCATAAAAAAAAAAACGTCTTCTTCAGAACCACTGTATGGACAGAGAAAATTATCTGAGTGATCTAGAAGGATGTTGTTTGATAAAAGTTTGTTCATTTCGTTAAATTCCAACATCTTATTTTTGACACGTTCTATGTCCTCTTTACTTTATTTTAATGCAAAAATTGAAGAGGGGGGGTTGATTAGTTGGTTGGTCATTTTCAACATTTTCAACTTCTCCCTCAAAATTGCTCAATTTTCATCATATGTAACTCTGAAAGAAATGTTTCAAAATTTCATCTTTTGGATTTTAAATGGTTTTTAAAGAATCGTAAGTATGGCAAATAGGTATGTTTTCTGTGCACATGTAACCAAGGCCTGAAGAGTTGTAGGTTCAAATCCCGACAGGGACAAAAAAATCTTTCCTTTTAGCTCGGCTGAACGAAACTCACGTGAGCTATTTTCATAGCGCGCCGTCCGTCGTTTTTTTTTTTTTTTTTTGTTTTTGTTTTTGTTTTTGTTTTTTATTTTTTTTGTTTTTGTTTTTGTTTTAACATTTTCAACATCTCCATCAACAGAATTTCACGAAACTTTACAGGAAGCAAGTACTCGAGATCCACTACCAAGTTTGTATTTTTATTTTTTTGTGCCGATCGGTCAACAAGTATGGCCACCAAGGGCTCTGATTGGCTGACCCATTTGTCTGCACAGAATAAATAGAAAGATTGATAGAAAGATTTATGAAATTACGCACATAATCTGAAAGGTAGAAATCAATGTTAGTATACTTTTAATACAAATCAGCCCGGCTTTCACGCCCATTTTTTTAGCCAATCGATCACTTTCAAGAAGGGCTTTGGTTTTCTGACGCATTTTCAACATCTCCATAATTTTATGAAACCTCACTGTTCGGAAGTACTCAAAGCCTCTACCCTTTGTCTGCAAACAAGGTGAGCGATGTGGCCCCTTGGGTATCTTGTTTATTATGATCCAATTTATTCAAAATAGCATTTTTTCCGTAATAAGTTAATTTCCCTTAATAAATTACCTGTTAGGATTTCAATGTGATATATATATATCGTTCTAATATCACATTGAAATCCCAACAGGTTAATAAGAATTTCCGTGTTCTCAGATGAGTGATACGCCCTGGACCTCTTTTTTTTTCTCTCGTATCCTTACTTTAGCAATCCCCTTGCAAACATTATAATATAGAGTTGCCAAAATCTCACGTTCTAGAAATGACGTCATGTTTTCTCAACGTCATTGATCCTCGAATATTTGATTGAAATATGAACATAAAACTTTTACTATTTTCCACATAAAGAAAAGGAAATATGCAAGATAAAAGAGAATTGTCAGCATATTTCACCAAATACGATCAAATGATTGATAAGATATCATAGATCGAATATACGATTCTATCAAATATTGCATCAATTTTATTTTGACGGACTAAGATCTAGATATGTATGTATTATGCCAGAATTTTTCTCATCCATTGAATTTTTTTTTCATTTGACAATCTAAAGAGCTAAAGATATAAAACAGTACGATAATTAGTAAAAGGCTGACACCATCAAAAACACATTTGTAATCTAAGACTTAAATATTATCTGAAATTTTGAATAAACTACGGTTTTCCACCCTTTACAATGAAATATACTGGGAAATAGCCTTTAGTTTGTTTGAAACGGCAGGATATTCGATGTTTAAGTTCATGGTTAAAAAGTTAATCATGCCCCAGACCACTGTTAAATTTTCGGCGTTTAACCACAAACTTAACAACGAGTTAACTCGACGTTATCTCTGTGCAACAGACTTAACTTGGCGTTAAGCTAACCATGAACTTAACCACAAGTTAACTCGTGGTTAAATTTAACAACGCATTGTGCAACCGGGTCCTGAAGTCTTCTAAGCAGGACTAACGATTACAAGCTCCGTAATCTAAGTAAACATGATTACGACGAAGTGTAAAAAACAAGAACTTACCATTAATATTACATCAATGGCATGTGATCCCCTGTCACATAGGTGATATCATGAGTAAATTCAATTGTTAAAAAACATTATGTTTCTCATTAAAAACCTCCATTTTATGACTTAATTTAATTACAATACCTTCAAGCTTTCATGTTTCCATAATAGCTTATGAATTTAGAAATACTTTTAATTAAAAAAAACCAAGTTATATATTATTGGCAGTATTGTCAGTACGCCAACATTTAATCAAATACAACATTTGCTTTACGTTCTTCATAATTTTAACACATCCTTTCGAAAAGTAACACAAAACTAGAAAGGTTTCTTGTTGCGGTTGCAACAAGAGTGTCTTCCTCCTATACAACTTTTGCTTTGGAAATATGAAGGACGTCACATTACATGTATTTATATATTTAAGTTTTCAAATAGCAGTAACATTAAATTTTCAAACCGATAATTGTTGGTGAGCAACCATTTGATTTTGGGGGGGGGGGGGGGGGGGCAGGAATTCTATTGCCAGCCGGTAAAATTTTTTCAGCAATTTTCTGAGCAGGCCATTTTTTTCAGCCATTACCAGAGTCGTAGAAAAATTTTCGCCGGTTCTTCGGGCCGGATTTAAACAAATTGTCAAATGTTGTGAATGTCTGTGTAAGTTAAACTCCCCGCTGTTACAGAGTATGAGTTAATAACCGTTCCTTCAGATGTCTCTTTGCAATTAGCGAATTTCAGACAGATTGTATGATGTTTAAATAGAACCTTTTCTAGATTTTTGTGCCTATGCGTATTAGGTCTCTGGTAGATACAGCTATGTGAACAGTTTGTATTTATATTAATTAATTTTTTGACTTTAAATTGTCTGGCACAAAGGGCCAGCAAAAATTTCCATATCATGCAATGTATCCTTACTTTTGCATGGTCCGGGAAAAAAAATTGCCGGCCCTTTGGGCCGGAATATTTTTTTCAGCATTTTTCAGAGCCGGGATTTTTTTTTTTGCAAATTCTTCCTGCCCCCTTCCCCCATAAAAAAGGCGAGCTCGTAGCTGTAGAACCAATTTTCTTGAGAAGAGAAATGGTAATAACAAGTTACGTTCAATATATATATATATAAATACCATGAGGTTCTCGCTGTGCAGGTTCAAATTTGGACCCCCCCCTTCCCTTTTTTCAAAGTTTATTTTGAATTTCCATCATGGCGACATCGTTCAATATAAACAGAACTGTTTTCGAAAAACGAGGGGAGGGAAGAATGTTGGAGAAATTGTTCATCAATTTGTAAATAAACCAACCGAAAATTATGTTCGAACGTTTGCTAGAATTAGAAATTAAACTTGATGTTCAAAATATAGTTATTGAAGTTTAGAAACAGGTTTGTAGGTTAGAAATCGGAATCAAACTACCACTTTTTGTGTGTAAATTCTGGTTTGTAGCTGATCTCTTCTAAATTAATCAACTGTTTTAAAATCAAATTGTGTATATCGAAATGTATTTATGAAATGCATATTCATCATTGCCGTGAAATCGGAATTTGAAAATCTCAACACTGCTTTTCTCGAGTCGGACTCGGACTACCAATTTTAGTGTGCGCCCGATCTGTTGGCGTGAAGGTGTATCGAAATACCCAACTCAAAATTTCGATGCTCATATCTTTTCAACAGTAAGAGATAGGAAAAATCAGAAAGACTAAATAAGACAGATATATGGATAAAAAATAATAATATTGAAATTTTTAGGAAACTTCATAAGCTTAATTTTTGTTTACTATTATAAGCAAAAAAGTGTCTTCCTCCTATGAACTTCTGAATTTGGAAATATGAAGGACGGTGAAGGACGTAATCGTAATAAATCGTTACAGTGTGCATCTAGCATTTCATATCTTGCATGGCTGTCGACTTTCAAAAAGAATGGAAATTGTAGATAGCAAAATACGAGATATTTAAGCTTACAAATAGCAAAACATGAAATTTTCGGTCCTTTTGAGTAATTCGACGCTCCCGTCAAATATTTGAATCTACTAAAAAACATGATAAAAAAAAACTAGAAAGGTTTCTTGTTGCGGTTGCAACAAGAGTGTCTTCCTCCTATACAATTTTTGGTTTGGAAATATGAAGGACGTCACATTACATGTATTTATATTATATATAAAAGTTTTCAAATAGCAGTAACATTAAATTTTCAAACCGATAATTGTTGGTGAGCAACCATTTGATTTTGGGGGGGGGGGGGGGTTAGGAATTCTATTGCCAGCCGGTAAAATTTTTTCAGCAATTTTCTGAGCAGGCCATTTTTTCAGCCATTACCAGAGTCGGAGAAAAATTTTCGCCGGTTCTTCGGGCCGGATTTAAACAAATTGTCAAATGTTGTGAATGTCTGTGTAAGTTAAACTCCCCGCTGTTACAGAGTATGAGTTAATAACCGTTCCTTCAGATGTCTTTTTGCAATTAGCGAATTTCAGACAGATTGTATGATGTTTAAATAGAACCTTTTCTAGATTTTTGTGCCTATGCGTATTAGGTCTCTGGTAGATACAGCTATGTCAACAGTTTGTATTTATATTAATTAATTTTTTGACTTTAAATTGTCTGGCACAAAGGGCCAGCAAAAATTTCCATATCATGCAATGTATCCTTACTTTTGCATTTTTTTCAGCATTTTTCAGAGCCGGGATTTTTTTTTTTGCAAATTCTTCCTGCCCCCTTCCCCCATAAAAAAGGCGAGCTCGTAGCTGTAGAACCAATTTTCTTGAGAAGAGAAATGGTAATAACAAGTTACGTTCAATATATATATATATAAATACCATGAGGTTCTCGCTGTGCAGGTTCAAATTTGGACCCCCCCCCTTCCCCTTTTTCAAAGTTTATTTTGAATTTCCATCATGGCGACATCGTTCAATATAAACAGAACTGTTTTCGAAAAACGAGGAGAGGGAAGAATGTTGGAGAAATTGTTCATCAATTTGTAAATAAACCAACCGAAAATTATGTTCGAACGTTTGCTAGAATTAGAAATTAAACTTGATGTTCAAAATATAGTTATTGAAGTTTAGAAACAGGTTTGTAGGTTAGAAATCGGAATCAAACTACCACTTTTTGTGTGTAAATTCTGGTTTGTAGCTGATCTCTTCTAAATTAATCAACTGTTTTAAAATCAAATTGTGTATATCGAAATGTATTTATGAAATGCATATTCATCATTGCCGTGAAATCGGAATTTGAAAATCTCAACACTGCTTTTCTCGAGTCGGACTCGGACTACCAATTTTAGTGTGCGCCCGATCTGTTGGCGTGAAGGTGTATCGAAATACCCAACTCAAAATTTCGATGCTCATATCTTTTCAACAGTAAGAGATAGGAAAAATCAGAAAGACTAAATAAGACAGATATATGGATAAAAAAAAACTAAATATACTAAATACTAAAAAACATGATAAAAAAATAACAGAGACCAAAAATAAAAAAGACCAATCTAGCTTTTACTCCAAACGTAACGTTGGAGAACTTTCATTGTCCTAGCTTACAGGGTTCTTGAGAAATCGCTGATCCAATTTTCCACGGTTACGAAAACAATAGGTCTTCCGACGGAAGTCGGAAGACCTAATAACAGAGACCAAAAATAAAAAAGACCAATCTAGCTTTTACTCCAAACGTAACGTTGGAGAACTTTCATTGTCCTAGCTTACAGGGTTCTTGAGAAATCGCTGATCCAATTTTCCACGGTTACGAAAACAATAGGTCTTCCGACGGAAGTCGGAAGACCTAACTACTTCATTTATTTATTTCTGATCATTTTTCATATTTATTATTGTTATAGAACTGCAGATTTTACAGACAGTATTGACTGAGGACATTAAAAACCATGATTATAATATCTTTTAGAATTGAGTTAATTACTGAGTATAAAGGTACGGACTTCTTCAAAGTTCATCATAGCGTTTGCTTTTAACATTGTATTTATTTATTTGGTTTATTTAAGGCTTAACGTTTGTCAGCAGTTTATTGGGCTCATGCGAAATAAAGATTTGTTTAAACACAAAGAAGTTAGGTATGTTAGGTATCTTATGTCATTAACAAAGTTTTATGTGTCTCAAGCAGTTCCTGTTTTTAATGGAAAGAATTTGTAGCATGCAAACGGAAGACGCTGACTCTCCCAGGGTACTTGTCCTCAATTCGGAATGTTGTTCATCAGATCAGGTAACCCGAGAGAGATAGTTTCTCCTGCTTGCAAGCAACACCCGCCACTTAGGCTGTGCAGAGTAGAAAGTTAAATTCTGTGTTTATGATGCATCTAATCTAAAATGTCTTCCAACATGATGTAATGTTTACTATTTTCATTGTATTATCCAAAAAAAAAAAAATAAATAAATAAATAAAGAAATAAAAAAAAAATTGTACAGTTGCAATGACAAAGTTAGTCGCTAATGAATATACCCTTACTTCAGTAATTTTTCGGTTAGCCCCTTGCACTAAGGACTTTGTAGTTTGGGCTTTTCCTAGAACGGTGTATAATTTGCCATATGATAGTGCCACAGGCAGGGGAGAGAACATTATGGCATGTCTACAGTTTCCTATTTTGCAACTTTTCCATTATTACATACTGACCAAGCGTCAGAGAAGTATTGCCCAATTTCAAAGGGGATCAAACTATTCCGGTGGTTTATCATAATCTGGCTTCTGATATAGGAACACAGACCATTCTATTTACGCCGACTTTGTTTGATTTTCATGAGCATTATTTTACGTTGCTTTATTCTTTGTGTTAACCTCGTAGTCAGAAGGCATTCTGTTCATGTTGTTGTTGTTTGTCGTCTAATATCCGCGTATATCCTGATAATTGGACAGGTTGTATGCACGTAATCCCAATTACAATACCATCTGCAATAGATATTATGAAGATTGATATATAAATCTATTATAAACTTTCAGTACACCATATGCGCATTTAACAACTTATGTCTCATCACTGATGCTCGAGCCAAATAAGAGGAAATTCAGATACATGAAATTTATTTGTTGTCATTCTTGTCGAAGGGAAACGTCTTTGGGTTTCTTTTCCATTATGTGGGAATCTTTTCCTTCTCTTCGACTTTAAGTTTGATTTGCGTTGAAGATAATTGCCATGTCATCTTACTCATCTGGTAGTGTGATTTTGGAACGCGGTTCAACATTCAACATTCAACATTCGAATGTTGAAACGCGTCCCAGAACGCGGTTCAACATTCAAAATGAGCGATGTCTAATTTGTATCAAACAATCATTTATATTAAATAATTCAATAAATCTAAAAGAGAAATTGTTATTTTTTACTGAATAGTAAAATAAGAGTCCGTTCTCCGCCTTTTAGTACGAATCTGAGATGTCCAGGGTGGAAATTAAGAAATATACAAAAATTAATAGTATTGATAGATGAATTCAATAGTCTATTACTTATATATCATCTTCACGTAGAAAATCATTTCGAAGAAAATACAGATTTCATGTAAAAACAGGTTATAATATTTTATCACGTGACTTACATATATCCAAATATAGAAAAAATAAATGGAGGAGCGACATTTTCGGGTTTAGAGTAAAGGTGACACCCTCTAAAACATAAGTTCATGAAATGCAGTGCACCTCTACATATTTATGTCTATAGGAAACATCGAAGTCCCCTGAATAGAGAGCTGAAATTTTCAGGATATCTAGATAATTGTCTGACTTATTGATGGTTAAAATATGGTTATGGTAAAATTCTTCGTTTACGAGATATAGCTCCAATATCTCACCCGATATATACATGAAATGCAGTGCACCTCTACATATTTATGTCTATAGGAAACATCGAAGTCCCCTGAATAGAGAGCTGAAATTTTCAGGAAATCTAGATAATTGTCTGACTAATTGATGGTTAAAATATGGTTATGGTTAAATTCTTCGTTTACGAGATATATCTCCAATATCTCACCCGATATATACATGAAATGCAGTGCACCTCTACATATTTATGTCTATAGGAAACATCGAAGTCCCCTGAATAGAGAGCTGAAATTTTCAGGATATCTAGATAATTGTCTAACTCATTGATGGTTAAAATATGGTTATGGTAAAATTCTTCGTTTACGAGATATAGCTCCAATATCTCACCCGATATATACATGAAATGCAGTGCACCTCTACATATTTATGTCTATAGGAAACATCGAAGTCCCCTGAATAGAGAGCTGAAATTTTCAGGAAATCTAGATAATTGTCTGACTAATTGATGGTTAAAATATGGTTATGGTTAAATTCTTCGTTTACGAGATATATCTCCAATATCTCACCCGATATATACATGAAATGCAGTGCACCTCTACATATTTATGTCTATAGGAAACATCGAAGTCCCCTGAATAGAGAGCTGAAATTTTCAGGATATCTAGATAATTCTCTGACTTATTGAAGGTTAAAATATGGTTATGGTAAAATTCTTCGTTTACGAGATATAGCTCCAATATCTCACCCGATATATACATGAAATGCAGTGCACCTCTACATATTTATGTCTATAGGAAACATCGAAGTCCCCTGAATAGAGAGCTGAAATTTTCAGGAAATCTAGATAATTGTCTGACTAATTGATGGTTAAAACATGGTTATGGTTAAATTCTTCGTTTACGAGATATATCTCCAATATCTCACCCGATATATACATGAAATGCAGTGCACCTCTACATATTTATGTCTATAGGAAACATCGAAGTCCCCTGAATAGAGAGCTGAAATTTTCAGGATATCTAGATAATTGTCTGACTTATTGATGGTTAAAATATGGTTATGGTAAAATTCTTCGTTTACGAGATATAGCTCCAATATCTCACCCGATATATACATGAAATGCAGTGCACCTCTACATATTTATGTCTATAGGAAACATCGAAGTCCCCTGAATAGAGAGCTGAAATTTTCAGGAAATCTAGATAATTGTCTGACTAATTGATGGTTAAAATATGGTTATGGTTAAATTCTTCGTTTACGAGATATATCTCCAATATCTCACCCGATATATACATGAAATGCAGTGCACCTCTACATATTTATGTCTATAGGAAACATCGAAGTCCCCTGAATAGAGAGCTGAAATTTTCAGGATATCTAGATAATTCTCTGACTTATTGAAGGTTAAAATATGGTTATGGTAAAATTCTTCGTTTACGAGATATAGCTCCAATATCTCACCCGATATATACATGAAATGCAGTGCACCTCTACATATTTATGTCTATAGGAAACATCGAAGTCCCCTGAATAGAGAGCTGAAATTTTCAGGAAATCTAGATAATTGTCTGACTAATTGATGGTTAAAATATGGTTATGGTTAAATTCTTCGTTTACGAGATATATCTCCAATATCTCACCCGATATATACATGAAATGCAGTGCACCTCTACATATTTATGTCTATAGGAAACATCGAAGTCCCCTAAATAGAGAGCTGAAATTTTCAGGATATCTAGATAATTGTCTGACTTATTGATGGTTAAAATATGGTTATGGTAAAATTCTTCGTTTATGAGATATAGCTCCAATATCTCACCCGATATATACATGAAATGCAGTGCACCTCTACATATTTATGTCTATAGGAAACATCGAAGTCCCCTGAATAGAGAGCTGAAATTTTCAGGAAATCTAGATAATTGTCTGACTAATTGATGGTTAAAATATGGTTATGGTTAAATTCTTCGTTTACGAGATATATCTCCAATATCTCACCCGATATATACATGAAATGCAGTGCACCTCTACATATTTATGTCTATAGGAAACATCGAAGTCCCCTGAATAGAGAGCTGAAATTTTCAGGAAATCTAGATAATTGTCTGACTAATTGATGGTTAAAATATGGTTATGGTTAAATTCTTCGTTTACGAGATATATCTCCAATATCTCACCCGATATATACATGAAATGCAGTGCACCTCTACATATTTATGTCTATAGGAAACATCGAAGTCCCCTGAATAGAGAGCTGAAATTTTCAGGATATCTAGATAATTGTCTAACTTATTGATGGTTAAAATATGGTTATGGTAAAATTCTTCGTTTACGAGATATAGCTCCAATATCTCACCCGATATATACATGAAATGCAGTGCACCTCTACATATTTATGTCTATAGGAAACATCGAAGTCCCCTGAATAGAGAGCTGAAATTTTCAGGAAATCTAGATAATTGTCTGACTAATTGATGGTTAAAATATGGTTATGGTTAAATTCTTCGTTTACGAGATATATCTCCAATATCTCACCCGATATATACATGAAATGCAGTGCACCTCTACATATTTATGTCTATAGGAAACATCGAAGTCCCCTGAATAGAGAGCTGAAATTTTCAGGATATCTAGATAATTGTCTGACTTATTGAAGGTTAAAATATGGTTATGGTAAAATTCTTCGTTTACGAGATATAGCTCCAATATCTCACCCGATATATACATGAAATGCAGTGCACCTCTACATATTTATGTCTATAGGAAACATCGAAGTCCCCTGAATAGAGAGCTGAAATTTTCAGGAAATCTAGATAATTGTCTGACTAATTGATGGTTAAAATATGGTTATGGTTAAATTCTTCGTTTACGAGATATATCTCCAATATCTCACCCGATATATACATGAAATGCAGTGCACCTCTACATATTTATGTCTATAGGAAACATCGAAGTCCCCTGAATAGAGAGCTGAAATTTTCAGGATATCTAGATAATTGTCTGACTTATTGATGGTTAAAATATGGTTATGGTAAAATTCTTCGTTTACGAGATATAGCTCCAATATCTCACCCGATATATACATGAAATGCAGTGCACCTCTACATATTTATGTCTATAGGAAACATCGAAGTCCCCTGAATAGAGAGCTGAAATTTTCAGGAAATCTAGATAATTGTCTGACTAATTGATGGTTAAAATATGGTTATGGTTAAATTCTTCGTTTACGAGATATATCTCCAATATCTCACCCGATATATACATGAAATGCAGTGCACCTCTACATATTTATGTCTATAGGAAACATCGAAGTCCCCTGAATAGAGAGCTGAAATTTTCAGGATATCTAGATAATTGTCTGACTTATTGATGGTTAAAATATGGTTATGGTAAAATTCTTCGTTTACGAGATATAGCTCCAATATCTCACCCGATATATACATGAAATGCAGTGCACCTCTACATATTTATGTCTATAGGAAACATCGAAGTCCCCTGAATAGAGAGCTGAAATTTTCAGGAAATCTAGATAATTGTCTGACTAATTGATGGTTAAAATATGGTTATGGTTAAATTCTTCGTTTACGAGATATATCTCCAATATCTCACCCGATATATACATGAAATGCAGTGCACCTCTACATATTTATGTCTATAGGAAACATCGAAGTCCCCTGAATAGAGAGCTGAAATTTTCAGGATATCTAGATAATTCTCTGACTTATTGAAGGTTAAAATATGGTTATGGTAAAATTCTTCGTTTACGAGATATAGCTCCAATATCTCACCCGATATATACATGAAATGCAGTGCACCTCTACATATTTATGTCTATAGGAAACATCGAAGTCCCCTGAATAGAGAGCTGAAATTTTCAGGAAATCTAGATAATTGTCTGACTAATTGATGGTTAAAATATGGTTATGGTTAAATTCTTCGTTTACGAGATATATCTCCAATATCTCACCCGATATATACATGAAATGCAGTGCACCTCTACATATTTATGTCTATAGGAAACATCGAAGTCCCCTGAATAGAAAGCTGAAATTTTCAGGATATCTAGATAATTGTCTGACTTATTGATGGTTAAAATATGGTTATGGTAAAATTCTTTGTTTACGAGATATAGCTCCAATATCTCACCCGATATATATATGAAATGCGGTGCACCTCTACATATTTATGTCTATAGGAAACATCGAAGTCCCCTGAATAGAGAGCTGAAATTTTCAGGATATCTAGATAATTGTCTGACTAATTGATGGTTAAAATATGGTTATGGTAAAATTCTTCGTTAACGAGATATAGCTCCAATATCTCACCCGATATATACATGAAATGCAGTGCACCTCTACATATTTATGTCTATAGGAAACATCGAAGTCCCCTGAATAGAGAGCTGAAATTTTCAGGATATCTAGATTATTGTCTGACTAATTGATCGTTAAAATATGGTTATGGCAAAATTCCGGGCAATATCTCCTCAACCATTTGCCGGATCGCTTTCATTTTCATACCCCCGCCATATAATGGTGGGGGTATATAATGAAGCACTTGTCGGTCCGTGTGTCAGTCTGTGCGTGCGTGCTTGCGTCCGTCCGTCCGTCCGTCCCACCTGTGTTTTCCGAACTTTAAAGGAAAACTGTTACGGATAATCAATTCATTTCTTGCATATAGCTTTAACACCAAGAAATACAGGTCAATTTCGAATATTGGTCATGTCACTGAATTTTGTGCAGAGTTATGCCCCTTGAAACTTAGAAAAATTTAAAATTTTGTGGTTTTCGGACGTTTAAGGGTGAACCGTTATAGATAATCAATTCATTTCTAATATATAGCTTTTACATCAATAAATACAGTTCAAGATCGAATATTGGTCATGTCCCTCAATTTTGTGCATAGTTATGCCCCTTGAAACTTAGAAAAATTCAACATTTTGTGGTTTCCGGACATTTAAAGGTAAACCTTTATAGATAATCAATTGATTTCTAAGATATAGCTTTTACACCAAGAAATACAGGTCAAGTTCGAATATGGGTCATGTCCCTCATTTTTGTTCAGAGTTATCCCCCTTGAAACTTAGAAAAATTCAAAATGTTGTAGTTTCCGGACATTTAAAGGTAAACTGTCATAGATAATCAATTCATTTCTTGCATTTAGCTTTTACACCAAGAAATACAGGTCAAGTTCAAATATTGGTCATGTCCCTAAATTATATGCAGAGTTAAGCTCCTTGAAACATCAAAATTTTGTGGTTTTCTGACGTTTAAAGGAAAACCGTTACAGATAATCAATTCATTTCTTGCAGATAGCTATTACACCAAGAAATACTTTAAATATGGGTCATGTCCCTCAATTACGTGCAGTGTTATGCCCCTTGAAACTTAGAAAAATTCACAATTTTGTGGTTTCGTGGTTTAAAGGACATTTCAAGGAAAACTGATACAAGTAATCAAATTATTCCTTGCATATACATGTTCCTTTCACACCAAGAAATACAGGTCAACTTCAAATATACGTCATGTCCCTCAATTACGTGCAGAGTTACGCCCCTTCAAACTTTGACAAATTCAAATTTTTTTGATTTCTGCCAATTTTCTGGACATTAGAAGGACAACTGTTACAGATAATAACTTCATCTCTTGAATGTAGCTATTATACCAAAAATTACAGGTTAGATTTGAATATGGCTCAATTTCATGCAGAGTTGTGCCCATTCAAACTTGGAAAAAATCAATATTTTGTGCTTACCTGACATTTAAATGAAAACTGTGACAGGGAAGAAATTTATTCCTTAGATATAGCTTTACATTGAGAAATACAGGTCAAGTCCAAAGAAAGGGTCATGTTCCTCTTTTTTGTGGTGAATTGTGCACCTTAATTCATACTTCTTATACGTTGCTTATATGTAAAATATGCCGGGCGGGGGTATCATTGATCCTTAGATCAACAATACATTTCATTCAGTATGTTTTTGCTTAAGACTCTAAGGATTACATCAATTACATCACCTTGACCCAAGGTCATGTGACCAATGTCAAAGTCACTTAGTACATTTTAATGAAATTGTAGATACATTCCTGTCCGGGCTATACCTCTTGAACTCTTTACCTGATCACTTTCACAAAGGTCAAGGTCACTTAGTACATTATAAATGAAATTATACACACATTCCCGATCACTTTAATATTTAAGTATGTTGTTGCTTATGACCCAAAGGTTTTCATCACCTTGACCCAATGTCATTTGCCAATGTTACTTAGTACATTTTTAATGAATTTTTAGATACATTCCTGTCCGGGCTATATCTCTTGAACTCTTTGCCATATCACTTTCATAATTTAGTATGGTGTTGCTTACGATCTAAAGGTTTTATATATTTAAGGTCATGTGACCAAAGTCAAGGTCACCCAGTATGCTTATAATGAAATTGTAAACTAGTATGCTAATCACGTTCGGGTTATTCCTCTTAAAAACAATATCAATAAATCATTTTCATGTTTTAGTAATATATTACCCATGAATCCTCTTGGCCCACGGTCATGTGACCAAGATCAAAGTAGCTTAGAGGGGGAGACATATGTTTTTTTTCTGAATTTTTTTTAATTATATCTCCTGTTCCACACTCACAACCTGGTTGGTACCACTGGTTTCCTTTTTGATTTCACGAAGGTATCAATGTAATGCTTGAATAGGGTCCTGGAAGTCTGGGGGAAATTCCACGCTTAATGGATACAATAAAAGACAAATCTCATTTCCAAGGCCTTCTTGACTTCCTCGATCACCCAAATTCCGATCAGAGCTCTTTCTTGGGCGTTGTGTGTGCATTTGAAATCTGAACCTATCTTCTCTTTCATCTCCACACAGTTGGGTCACAAGGTGGACTGTAGTTTGCTTCAATAACGATGAGGCAATACCGGATGCGACAACTTTTGTGGCGGAATGATGTGGCACTTGACTAAGCCAGTGTACTCTCTGTTGTAGCCAAAGTTCTCGATGGTCAGAACGTACAGTATGTCCGATAGGGCAGGTGTTGTGCTTCAGAACAGAGGGGTAGAGGGATCAGACATCAATGTAGCGAATGTAAGTCTCCTTCATCGCAATAGAGTTGAGTCGCATTGATTCTGCCTCCAAATTATGCATCTTTGGGCTGTAAGGGGTCCACGATTTGGTCTTGGCGAACGTTCCAAATTCTAGATCATCCTTTCACCGGCGATCGTACTCGAGCTTCCAGACGTGTTCCATGCGGAACCCAAATCGTTCAAAAAGGTCTGACTTTTCTGATGAGATAAAGAAAATCCTGAAGACAATCTCAACACCACTCACTGACGTCATAGAACTAACGTCATAAAAATTACGTCATAACCTCTGCGGTGCTTGCAGTTTTCCAGACCTTGATATCAAGGAAGTCCTACACTACTCGCGTACCTGTTAAAGTGGAATTCAGTGTTAATTGCCTACAACTGATGATTTAAAATACTGTGCATGATAAAGATATATACAAAAAAGATAGTGTTGTTTCCGTTGCTTCCAATGCTCCTAAAAATCAATATCCGACAGAAAAAGACCAGAATTGACGAGTGTGATACACAATAATCCAGATATAAGACAAATATCTAGAAAGCGAAGAATTTTACGATAATCGTGCGTTAACCATCTTTATCAGTCAGATGGTTATCTAGATATCCTAAATATTTTAGCTCTCTATTCAGGGGACTTCGATCTTTTCTAGAGAAATGAATATGTAGTGGTGCACTGCATTTCATGTATATACCGGGTGAGATCTGGGAGCTATATCTCGTAAACGAAGAATTTTACCATAACCATATTTTAACCATCAATTAGTCAGACAATGATATAGATATCCTGAAAGGTTCAGCTCTCTATTCAGGGGACTTCGATGTTTCCTAGAGACATGAATATGTAGAGTTGCACTGCATTTCATGTATATACCGGGTGAGATATGGGAGCTATATCTCGTAAATGAAGAATTTTACCATAACCATATTTTAACCATCAATTAGTCAGGCAATTATCTAGATATCCTGAAAATTTCAGCTCTCTATTCAGGGGACTTCGATGTTTCCTAGAGACATGAATATGTAGAGGTGCACTGCATTTCATGTATATACCGGGTGAGATATGGGAATTATATCTCGTAAACGAAGAATTTTGCCATAACCACATTTTAACCATCAATTAGTCAGACAATTATCTAGATATCCTGAAATTTTCAGCTCTGTATTCAGGGGACTTCGATGTTTCCTATAGACATAAATATGTAGAGTTGCACTGCATTTCATGTATATACCGGGTGAGATATGGGAGCTATATCTCGTAAATGAAGAATTTTACCATAACCATTTTTTAACCATCAATTAGTCAGACAATTATCTAGATATCCTGAAACTTTCAGCTCTCTATTCAGGGGATTTTGATGTTTCCTAGTTACATGAATATGTAGAGGTGCACTGCATTTCATGTATATACAGGGTGAGATATAGGAATTATATCTCGTAAACGAAGAATTTTGCCATAACTACATTTTAACAATCAATTAGTCAGACAATTATCTAGATATCCTAAAAATTTCAGCTCTGTATTCAGGGGACTTCGATGTTTCCTAGAGACATGAATATGTAGAGGTGCACTGCATTTCATGTATATACCGGGTGAGATATGGGAATTATATCTCGTAACCGAAGAATTTTGCCATAACCACATTTTAACCATCGATTAGTCAGACAATTATCTAGATATCCTGAAAATTTCAGCTCTGTATTCAGGGGACTTCGATGTTTCCTTGAGACATGAATATGTAGAGTTACACTAAATTTCATGTATATACCGGGTGAGATATGGGAGCTATATCTCGTAAACGAAGAATTTTACCATAACCATATATTAACCATCAATTAGTCAGACAATCATCTAGATATCCTGAAAATTTCAGCTCTCTATTCAGGGGACTTCGATGTTTCCTAGAGACATGAATATGTAGAGTTGCACTGCATTTCATGTATATACCGGGTGAAATATTGGAGTTATATCTTGTTAACAGAGAATTTTACCATAACCATATTTTAACCATCAATCTGTCAGACAATTATCTAGATATCCTGAAAATTTCAGCTCTCTATTCAGGGGACTTCGATATTTCCTAGAGACATGAATATGTAGAGGTGCACTGCATTTCATGTATATACCGCGTGTGATATGGGAGTTTTATATCGTAAACGAAGAATTTTACCATAACCATATTTTAACCATCAATTAGTCAGATAATTATCCCGATATCCTGAAATTTTCAGCTCTGTATTCAGGGGACTTCGATGTTTCCTAGAGACATGAATATGTAGAGTTGCACTGCATTTCAAATATATACCGGGTGAGATATGGGAGCTATATCTCGTAAATGAAGAATTTTACCATAACCATATTTTAACCATCAATTAGTCAGACAATTATCTAGATATCCTAAAACTTTCAGCTCTCTATTCAGGGGACTTCGATGTTTCCTAGAGACATGAATATGTAGAGTTGCACTGCATTTCATGTATATACCGGGTGAGATATGGGAATTATATCTCGTAAACGAAGAATTTTACCATAACCATATTTTAACCATCAATTAGTCAGATAATTATCTAGATATCCTGAAAAATTCAGCTCTCTATTCAGGGGATTTCGATGTTTCCTAGAGACATGAATATGTAGAGGTGCACGGCATTTCATGTATATACCGGATGAGATATAGGAATTATATCTCGTAAACGAAGAATTTTGCCATAACCACATTTTAACCATCAATTAGTCAGACAATTATCTAGATATCCTGAAAATTTCAGCTCTCTATTCAGGGGACTTCGATGTTTCCTACAGACATAAATATGTAGAGGTGCACTGCATTTCATGTATATACCGGGTGAGATATGGGAGCTATATCTCGTAAATGAAGAATTTTACCATAACCATTTTTTATCCATCAATTAGTCAGACAATTATCTAGATTTCCTGAAAATTTCAGCTCTGTATTCAGGGGACTTCGATGTTTCCTAGAGACATGAATATGTAGAGTTGCACTGCATTTCATGTATATACCGGGTAAGATATGGGAGTTATATCTCGTAAACGAAGAATTTTACCAAAACCATATTTTAACCATCAATCAGTCAAACAATTATCTAGATATCCTGAAAATTTCAGCTCTCTATTCAGGGGACTTCGATGTTTCCTAGAGACATGAATATGTAGAGGTGCACTGCATTTCATGTTTATACCGCGTGTGATATGGGAGTTATATCTCGTAAACGAAGAATTTTACCATAACCATATTTTAACCATCACTTAGTCAGATAATTATCCAGATATCCTGAAATTTTCAGCTCTGTATTCAGGGGACTTCGATGTTTCCTAGAGACATGATTATGTAGAGTTGCACTGCATTTCATGAATATACCGGGTGAGATATTGGAGATATATCTCGTAAACGAAGAATTTAACCATAACCATATATTAACCATCAAATAGCCAGACAATTATCTAGATTTCCTGAAAATTTCAGCTCTGTATTCAGGGGACTTCGATGTTTCCTAGAGACATGAATATGTAGAGTTGCATTGCATTTCATGTATATACCGGGTGAGATATGGGAGCTATATCTCGTAAACGAAGAATTTTACCATAACCATATTTTAACCATCAATTAGTCAGACACTTATCTAGATATCCTGAAAATTTCAGCTCTGTATTCAGGGGACTTCGATGTTTCCTAGAGACATGAATATGTAGGGTTGCACTGCATTTCATGCATATACCGGGTGAGATATGGGAGTTATAACTCTTAAACGAAGAATTTTACCATAACCATATTTTTACCATCAATCAGTCAGACAATTATCTAGATATCCTGAAAATTTCAGCTCTCTCTTCAGGGGACTTCGATGTTTCCTAGAGACATGAATATGTAGAGGTGCACTGCATTTCATGTATATACCACGTGTGATATGGGAGTTATATCTCGTAAACGAAGAATTTTACCATAACCATATTTTAACCATCACTTAGTCAGATAATTATCCAGATATTCTGAAATTTTCAGCTCTGTATTCAGGGGACTTCGATGTTTCCTAGAGACATGATTATGTAGAGTTGCACTGCATTTCATGAATATACCGGGTGAGATATGGGAGCTATATCTCGTAAACGAAGAATTTAACCATAACCATTTTTTAACCATCAAATAGCCAGACAATTATCTAGATATCCTGAAAATTTCAGCTCTGTATTGAGGGGATTTCGATGTTTCCTAGAGACATGAATATGTAGAGTTGCACTGCATTTCATGTATATACCGGGTGAGATATGGGAGCTATATCTCGTAAACGAAGAATTTTACCATAACCATATTTTAACCATCACTTAGTCACACACTTATCTAGATATCCTGAAATTTTCAGCTCTGTATTCAGGGGACTTCGATGTTTCCTATAGACATGAATATGTAGAGTTGCACTGCATTTCATGGATATACCGGGTGAGATATGGGAGCTATATCTCGTAAACGAAGAATTTTACCATAACCACATTTTAACCATCAATTAGTCAGACAATTATCTAGATATCCTGAAAATTTCAGCGCTCTATTCAGGGGAATTCGCTGTTTTCTAGAGACACGAATATGTAGAGGTGCACTGGCTTTCATCTCAGATTCGTACTAAAAGGCGGAGAACGGACTCTTATTTTACTGTTCAGTAAAAAATAACATTTTCTCTTTTATTTTTATGAATTATTAAATAGAAATGATTGGTTGATATAAATTAGACATCGCTCATTTTTGAATGTTGAACCACGTTCTGGAACGCGGTTCAACATTCGAATGTTGAATGTTGAATGTTGAACCGCGTTCCAAAATCACACTACCTACTCATCTAGCATTTTGTCACATCGCAATGCAAATAATAAGGTAATGCTTCATTCATTCTTTTTTATTTTCATACATTAAATCACACACATAAAGACCCCTGCTGGCACACTGGAATCCACCATCAATCATCATGTTCTCTCCCGTTGTCCATGATGCCTTATCAGAGGCTAAAAAGAAAACAGCCTCGGCAATTTCTTGAGTAGTACCGGTTCGTCCTAAAGGTGTGCGCTTTGCGTCCTCAGCAAGCATCTGGTTAAAAAAAAGATAAACTCGTATGCACTTATAAGGGAGCAACCATTTGATTTTTATGGGGGGGGGGGGGGGGGGGGGGGGGGGGGCAGGAAGACTTTGCAAAAAAAAAATTTCCGGATCGAAATTTTAGGGAAAAAAATTTTCCGGCCCGAAGGGCCGGCGAAAAAAAAAAATTTCCGGATCATGAAATTGCCCCTCACCCCTCTCTTCCGACCTTTCCGACTGCCCAGTAAACACTTTTTTGTGTATCATAAACAAAGTATAAAAAAATGGAACAAAATTTACGCAATTTGGAGTGAATAAATCAAATTCAAAAGTCATTAGCACCATATTGCCTGTCTCCGTTGAGTATCATTTTAGTAAACAGATTATAGGCACCATATGCCATTCAAGAAATTAAAATGAAGTGAGCTGCTGGCAAGAGATGAACTCATTGTGTGTTTGATGTTTAATATGGCAGAAAAATCACGCTGAATTATTTAAACTTTAGGGTAATTTTCAACATTGGAAAATTACAAAAAAAATAATCCGGCCCAAAGGGCCGGCGAAAAAAATTTTCCGGCTCTTGAAATGGCTGAAAAAAATTTTCCGGCTGGCAAAAGTCTTCCTGCCCCCCCCCCCCCCCCCCCCCCTAAAAATAAAATGGTTGCTCCCTAACTACTATTGTCAGAATAGAATTTTCACATCGTTCTTTTGAATAGATTAAGGATATGTATTATACACGTATAATTGTACCTTTTCTAATTGGGATCGTTCTAGCATATTTCCATCCTTGTCCCTCGCTATGCCGGTAGGAACGCTACCTGGGCTTAAAAAGAAAACATCTTTTAATGTTTTTGTTTACGAAAAATAATTTTGTCCGACAATATCTGCATAATCAACCGTGTCTACGGAGGAATGAAAGTACGTTATTTACCTTACGGAATTTACTCTTACTCCAAATGGTGCAAGCTCTGAAAATATATGATGTCATCAGTACCGTTCTTTTTATTATCTAGTGATACAGCAATTTCCATAATAATAGAAATATATTATTAAGGTCAAATCGTTTGCAATTTTTTTCTGCTTTTCACATGAGAAATATGGATAATGACCATATCTCCATACAAAGTACAAAATCGATAATTCAGTGATAAGTTTGGATATGAATAAAGTTAAAGTCAACTGATTTTTGGGATAATATTAGAGATCGTACCGGAAAATAAGAGTAATTGACATTGAATAAATTATTCTAGGAGTGTAAAATGAAAGGAAGGGATCTTTGAAAGGAAGACAGAGATGTAAGAAAAAAAAATCAGAATTGTCAAACAATAGGAGATGGTTTTGCTCATCGACCATAGAGATATGTAATTCGTGTCATTTTGGATTGTATGTGATAAAATGAATTGATAAATAACGTACCTAAAGCTAGACATTGAGTAAACATATTTAAGGCAGCCTTAGACATGCAATATGCAGTGATTCCTAAAGTCTGCAAAATACAAAGAAGAAAGAGCATGTGTGAAGATATATGGAAATTAGTTTTAAAAGAAAGAATTTAAAAGTAATTTTTTTGTGAAAATAACGATTTATGAATACTTACTGCTCTATGTCCACCAACACTAGAAACATTCACTACATTTCCTGAAACAAACAAAAAATCTAAATCAAAGCATGAAGATTTCTGCATATAAGATTGAGCGCTTTATTCTGGATGCGTTTTATTTAATATTCCTTTCTATTTTCAAAGATAAAAATTTTGAAAGATGAAATAAACATCAAAGATGTACCTATCAGTTAATTAGTCTCAAAGTGGAAAGGAAAAAAATACGCCTTATTGTGAGAATAACGAAACCTTGAATTTAAGATAAGTTTCTATCATTTTCGTAATTTGAGAACTGATTTTTTAGGTTTTAAAGCATACCTTTGCTTTCTTTGAGGTGAGGGATGGCCAGTTGGGTGAGGAAGAATGGCACACTCTGATTGGTCTCTATAATGTGCCTATAGTCAGACTCAGAAGTATCTACACATACTCCCATGCCACCCACACCAGCATTGTTTATCTGATAATATCAGAAAAAATGTAAATAAGACAGTAAGATTGGTTATCAAATGTCGAAATTCAAATCAGTGAATACAATGGCGATCTAAAGTTAGTTACTTATTCAACATTGCAACATTCGAAAAATACCTTATATTGGTAATAGGTAAAAAGAATCTTAATGTAATGGAAGGAAATTGATGAAACTTAGTGAGATTGTAGATTAGGGTGAGATCTTTGAAATGCATTGCAGATTATGAACCGATCTCGGTTGTGTCTTAGCGCAACAGGCGCTTGAAGTCCATGATAATAATGGGTCTAGTATGCAAATTTTCGAATGTTCTTCTAAGTATTAGACCCCCTTAGACGGCTAATCTGATGATGAAACTTGGTGAGATTGTAGATTAGGGTGAGATCTTTGAAATGCATTGCAGACTATGAACCGATCTCGGTTGTGTCTTAGCGCAACAGGCGCTTGAAGTCCATGATAATAATGGGTCTAGTATGCAAATTTTCGAATGTTCTTCTAAGTATTAGACCCCCTTAGACGGCTAATCTGATGATGAAACTTAGTGAGATTGTAGATTAGGGTGAGATCTTTGAAATGCATTGCAGATTATGAACCGATCTCGGTTGTGTCTTAGCGCAACAGGCGCTTGAAGTCCATGATAATAATGGGTCTAGTATGCAAATTTTCGAATGTTCTTCTAAGTATTAGACCCCCTTAGACGGCTAATCTGATGATGAAACTTGGTGAGATTGTAGATTAGGGTGAGATCTTTGAAATGCATTGCAGATTATGAACCGATCTCGGTTGTGTCTTAGCGCAACAGGCGCTTGAAGTCCATGATAATAATGGGTCTAGTATGCAAATTTTCGAATGTTCTTCTAAGTATTAGACCCCCTTAGACGGCTAATCTGATGATGAAACTTGGTGAGATTGTAGATTAGGGTGAGATCTTTGAAATGCATTGCAGACTATGAACCGATCTCGGTTGTGTCTTAGCGCAACAGGCGCTTGAAGTCCATGATAATAATGGGTCTAGTATGCAAATTTTCGAATGTTCTTCTAAGTATAAGACCCCCTTAGACGGCTAATCTGATGATGAAACTTAGTGAGATTGTAGATTAGGGTGAGATCTTTGAAATGCATTGCAGATTATGAACCGATCTCGGTTGTGTCTTAGCGCAACAGGCGCTTGAAGTCCATGATAATAATGGGTCTAGTATGCAAATTTTCGAATGTTCTTCTAAGTATTAGACCCCCTTAGACGGCTAATCTGATGATGAAACTTGGTGAGATTGTAGATTAGGGTGAGATCTTTGAAATGCATTGCAGACTATGAACCGATCTCGGTTGTGTCTTAGCGCAACAGGCGCTTGAAGTCCATGATAATAATGGGTCTAGTATGCAAATTTTCGAATGTTCTTCTAAGTATTAGACCCCCTTAGACGGCTAATCTGATGATGAAACTTAGTGAGATTGTAGATTAGGGTGAGATCTTTGAAATGCATTGCAGATTATGAACCGATCTCGGTTGTGTCTTAGCGCAACAGGCGCTTGAAGTCCATGATAATAATGGGTCTAGTATGCAAATTTTCGAATGTTCTTCTAAGTATTAGACCCCCTTAGACGGCTAATCTGATGATGAAACTTGGTGAGATTGTAGATTAGGGTGAGATCTTTGAAATGCATTGCAGATTATGAACCGATCTCGGTTGTGTCTTAGCGCAACAGGCGCTTGAAGTCCATGATAATAATGGGTCTAGTATGCAAATTTTCGAATGTTCTTCTAAGTATTAGACCCCCTTAGACGGCTAATCTGATGATGAAACTTGGTGAGATTGTAGATTAGGGTGAGATCTTTGAAATGCATTGCAGACTATGAACCGATCTCGGTTGTGTCTTAGCGCAACAGGCGCTTGAAGTCCATGATAATAATGGGTCTAGTATGCAAATTTTCGAATGTTCTTCTAAGTATTAGACCCCCTTAGACGGCTAATCTGATGATGAAACTTAGTGAGATTGTAGATTAGGGTGAGATCTTTGAAATGCATTGCAGATTATGAACCGATCTCGGTTGTGTCTTAGCGCAACAGGCGCTTGAAGTCCATGATAATAATGGGTCTAGTATGCAAATTTTCGAATGTTCTTCTAAGTATTAGACCCCCTTAGACGGCTAATCTGATGATGAAACTTGGTGAGATTGTAGATTAGGGTGAGATCTTTGAAATGCATTGCAGATTATGAACCGATCTCGGTTGTGTCTTAGCGCAACAGGCGCTTGAAGTCCATGATAATAATGGGTCTAGTATGCAAATTTTCGAATGTTCTTCTAAGTATTAGACCCCCTTAGACGGCTAATCTGATGATGAAACTTGGTGAGATTGTAGATTAGGGTGAGATCTTTGAAATGCATTGCAGACTATGAACCGATCTCGGTTGTGTCTTAGCGCAACAGGCGCTTGAAGTCCATGATAATAATGGGTCTAGTATGCAAATTTTCGAATGTTCTTCTAAGTATAAGACCCCCTTAGACGGCTAATCTGATGATGAAACTTAGTGAGATTGTAGATTAGGGTGAGATCTTTGAAATGCATTGCAGATTATGAACCGATCTCGGTTGTGTCTTAGCGCAACAGGCGCTTGAAGTCCATGATAATAATGGGTCTAGTATGCAAATTTTCGAATGTTCTTCTAAGTATTAGACCCCCTTAGACGGCTAATCTGATGATGAAACTTGGTGAGATTGTAGATTAGGGTGAGATCTTTGAAATGCATTGCAGACTATGAACCGATCTCGGTTGTGTCTTAGCGCAACAGGCGCTTGAAGTCCATGATAATAATGGGTCTAGTATGCAAATTTTCGAATGTTCTTCTAAGTATTAGACCCCCTTAGACGGCTAATCTGATGATGAAACTTAGTGAGATTGTAGATTAGGGTGAGATCTTTGAAATGCATTGCAGATTATGAACCGATCTCGGTTGTGTCTTAGCGCAACAGGCGCTTGAAGTCCATGATAATAATGGGTCTAGTATGCAAATTTTCGAATGTTCTTCTAAGTATTAGACCCCCTTAGACGGCTAATCTGATGATGAAACTTGGTGAGATTGTAGATTAGGGTGAGATCTTTGAAATGCATTGCAGATTATGAACCGATCTCGGTTGTGTCTTAGCGCAACAGGCGCTTGAAGTCCATGATAATAATGGGTCTAGTATGCAAATTTTCGAATGTTCTTCTAAGTATTAGACCCCCTTAGACGGCTAATCTGATGATGAAACTTGGTGAGATTGTAGATTAGGGTGAGATCTTTGAAATGCATTGCAGACTATGAACCGATCTCGGTTGTGTCTTAGCGCAACAGGCGCTTGAAGTCCATGATAATAATGGGTCTAGTATGCAAATTTTCGAATGTTCTTCTAAGTATAAGACCCCCTTAGACGGCTAATCTGATGATGAAACTTAGTGAGATTGTAGATTAGGGTGAGATCTTTGAAATGCATTGCAGATTATGAACCGATCTCGGTTGTGTCTTAGCGCAACAGGCGCTTGAAGTCCATGATAATAATGGGTCTAGTATGCAAATTTTCGAATGTTCTTCTAAGTATTAGACCCCCTTAGACGGCTAATCTGATGATGAAACTTGGTGAGATTGTAGATTAGGGTGAGATCTTTGAAATGCATTGCAGACTATGAACCGATCTCGGTTGTGTCTTAGCGCAACAGGCGCTTGAAGTCCATGATAATAATGGGTCTAGTATGCAAATTTTCGAATGTTCTTCTAAGTATTAGACCCCCTTAGACGGCTAATCTGATGATGAAACTTAGTGAGATTGTAGATTAGGGTGAGATCTTTGAAATGCATTGCAGATTATGAACCGATCTCGGTTGTGTCTTAGCGCAACAGGCGCTTGAAGTCCATGATAATAATGGGTCTAGTATGCAAATTTTCGAATGTTCTTCTAAGTATTAGACCCCCTTAGACGGCTAATCTGATGATGAAACTTGGTGAGATTGTAGATTAGGGTGAGATCTTTGAAATGCATTGCAGATTATGAACCGATCTCGGTTGTGTCTTAGCGCAACAGGCGCTTGAAGTCCATGATAATAATGGGTCTAGTATGCAAATTTTCGAATGTTCTTCTAAGTATTAGACCCCCTTAGACGGCTAATCTGATGATGAAACTTGGTGAGATTGTAGATTAGGGTGAGATCTTTGAAATGCATTGCAGACTATGAACCGATCTCGGTTGTGTCTTAGCGCAACAGGCGCTTGAAGTCCATGATAATAATGGGTCTAGTATGCAAATTTTCGAATGTTCTTCTAAGTATAAGACCCCCTTAGACGGCTAATCTGATGATGAAACTTAGTGAGATTGTAGATTAGGGTGAGATCTTTGAAATGCATTGCAGATTATGAACCGATCTCGGTTGTGTCTTAGCGCAACAGGCGCTTGAAGTCCATGATAATAATGGGTCTAGTATGCAAATTTTCGAATGTTCTTCTAAGTATTAGACCCCCTTAGACGGCTAATCTGATGATGAAACTTGGTGAGATTGTAGATTAGGGTGAGATCTTTGAAATGCATTGCAGACTATGAACCGATCTCGGTTGTGTCTTAGCGCAACAGGCGCTTGAAGTCCATGATAATAATGGGTCTAGTATGCAAATTTTCGAATGTTCTTCTAAGTATTAGACCCCCTTAGACGGCTAATCTGATGATGAAACTTGGTGAGATTGTAGATTAGGGTGAGATCTTAGGGTGAGATCGGGGACCTCCCCGGAACCGGACTATTGTTTTTCTAGAATCGGCATTTCGATTATAATATTTCGGAAACACAACTATCGCCTGGTATAGCACCCTACACTGATGAAATTGAGTCCTCCTCGAAGTTTTGAAAAATTGATCGATCTAGAAAAGGCAAAATAACCCCAAAATGAAATAGCTGATTTTCATTAATTTTTTAACGTTACCTACCTGAAGATGCCGAACAGTCTAGATGTCGTATCAAGTTCCGTCTAGGCGTGCAATAGTATCAGACAATTGTAAAAAAAAAAACCAACCCAAGAGAAATTTCTTCGTCTTGGAAATGTCCCATATTCGGTTGATGTGCATTTGTTTGTTAGAATAAAAGTAGATTTTATTTAAGATATTTGGCTATAGATGGTGTAATAGCATAAGCACTAGCAAATAAGGATCCTCTTTAAATAAGCAACAGTCTGGATTCTTGCTTTCTGAAGAGCTGTTAATACCAATTTCTGATCCGTGTCTTCATCAGATTTTATGACATCAAAACCGGCATTCCGGAGTCTTGTAGATACAACATTTGAATAAACTTCAACTTATTCTCCTTATTGGTCAGAAATTGCTCTTTTCATGGCGCAGACGATAGACTTATTGAGTATCGTTTTTCTCTACTGTATATTCTTTAATCTGATACGATGAGCAGGATTCATGGTCGATGGTGTACTGTTGAAGCCGTCAAATACCATACATACATTCGGAGGTTTGTTTATAACTCATTGCACGTAAATCGTTGTGATTTGATCGAAATAATGATAATTACGTTTAAATGAACCTGTGATTTAGACATCCTCTATCAAGTACGAATGCCTAACATTTGTGTAAGGATTCGTCATCGTTACCACAATCACCAGAAGCCCAAAAGTACATCTGCAAGTTGGATTTTGCTAGCCTCTCATAGAAGTCCTGAGGTACAAAAAAGAACAGGCGTTACATGTCATATCTGTAAACTTCACTCTACATAACGGTACTATCTCCAGCAATAGCAGTGAGACACCGAAACATCAAATGGGGATCCACAAGGACGCATTCTTTAACATCGATTTTGATTGACTGCTTTGATGCTAAAACGGTGGCATAATTCTTCCTTCTGAATATTTTTTCCCGATCGTACATCATTGATTACTTTTCTGGTAATCTCAAGACTCCTTTCGATATTAACCTTGGAATTAGCTGTAACGCCATCATGTAAGCCTCGAAGGTCTTTAACATGTTAAATGTCCTCTTGGAAGGGATCCATTTCTTCCAAAATTACCATGTAGTCTGATGTATCTCTATTGATTCAAGATACAGATGAATCTTTATGGTGCTCACATGTTGTATACAATGTCTTTGTGTCTGCTTCACAAGACTAAATTCAGCACACAAGTTAAAACCTTTCACGACCTCTTGTAAGACAACCTGAAGTCTTCAGACTTATCATCAGAATTTGCTTGATTGTACGGTCTATTAATATACCAGCCCATAAACGTTCAGATCTTCCGACGACGTGTTTTCCGGCCAAGAAAGATTCATATACTTCTGGGTGTGATAATGGTAAATTCTGCATATAGGAAACCTACAGTTATGCGGATTTCACATATACTTGTCAAAATTTCTAACTTACCATTCTACGTACTATGGGTATGGATTTTCGTTATTGTGGAATTCAAATTATTTTAATGATCATTGGATTTGAGATACCATATTTTACTCTTTACTTTAAAACCAGAAAACCGATATTTGTGTCAACGGAAACAGATCGTGACGAAATTTCAATTTTAAACACTTTTCAGGAATTTTGCGTATTTTATCGGTAAATTACCACCAAACACCACTTTAAGAATTGTTCGTACGATGTTTGGTCAGAAAAACATAAATGAAATGGAATGCATTTGTTACAAAAGCGATAATAAGCAAATAAAACTAAACGAATTTGCCGCGAAATGGCTGGGTGCGCATTTATAACCCTTGTGAGTGGTGCATAAAATGAGCTTCAATCGACCCATTATCTTTTATTAGGCTTACTTTTCATGAGTAGTGGAATAACACAGGAGAAAATATCAAACCGCATTCGCAGGAAATGTTTCAATAGAAAAATCCTTACGCGGTATATAAATAATACCGGAAGTGCTGTCGACTCGTAACGCGTCATGCTATTTGTAAGCATATCATCAAGAAACAACATTATCAACCACCGATATTTCAAAATTCAAAAACGAATCGCACGATAACCGTAAGAACTTTTCTATTGTAGCCTTTTTCAGTAAAGAGACACACTTTTCTCTAGAACCGAAAGCGGATGATTCTTTGCTAAATGCTGTTGAATTTGAAGATACACATCACAGGATGATAACTTTTTCATTTACACTTGAAAAAATCGCTGTTTTGATAAATGTAGATATTAAATAATTGATTTCTATCCATTGTGATATTCAAGTAACTGACAAAATTGTAAGTTAGAAGTTTTGACTAGTATATATGTTATGCCCTGAAGCAGTAGGATATTGCAACATTATTTGAATGGTGCCTAAGCGGAGCAGCCAATCTCCTGTTCTTTCAGCTCTGATAAATTTATGAAGAAGATGGATCATATCAAGATACTGAAACCAAAGTCGTGCTATTCTGCATTCCGATCATGTATCATCTACTGTGATCTACTCTCAATTCTATTAAAAACTTGGTTCAATACAGCCTCATCTATATCAATGACAAATATTATCTGAATGGTGTTTAAGTGGATGTTTCCATTTCAAAGATCTGTCGCACTTCCCAAACGTATCTTTTTATGTGTATTCATGGTCTTGTTGGAGAGTTAGAAAATGTCACAGCTAAGTTCCCCAATCACCATTGTGCTTAAGACTAACTCAAACAAAAGTGACCCCTAAGTGCCCTTGATAAAGATTTACCAGTGAGCATATGCTTTACTCTGTTTTGGTGCATATACTGTTCCAAGGACTGTATCTAGACCTGAACCTGCCATCAAAGGAACAACTGATCCGAGAAAACTCATCTGTAAATGAAAACCACCAAGACGCAATACGACTTTTCCTAATCGACCGTCCAGATCTTTCCTGGTGATAGTCGAGGCTTTCCAGTGTAATGGTTAGTCGAACGTGAGAATTGGAGCTCTGGAATACCAAATGTGTGACGAATAGTAGTGTAGAGTATATACAGGCCATATCTCCAGGTTTCAGATCTACCATTGGGAAGTTCAACATTCATGTTTCCCGAGTAATCACCGTTATGTGCCATTTGCATAAATACCGCCAGTACTTGTCAATGTGTTTCATGCGTTGAAGCTCTTCAACATTATCTCTTGCACTGATGAACATTTCTGGTGTAACTTTACAACCAGTGTTCCCAGATTAAAAATATTTTCTAACGAAAAATCTGCTCTTACGATACAATTATTACTAAAGACTTCTGCCTTAGGGTCTAACACTTCATAAAAATTGTTGAACATAAAATTTGTAAAAATTGTAGAAATTCGTTATTTATCACTACAATAACTTAATATCATAAGATTCAAGGGCCTGTTGCGCTAAGATCCATCCAAGATAGGTTCTAAAACTGCACGTCATTTTCAAGATTTCACCGTAATCTATTATCTCATGTAGAGATTAGTCGTCTAAGAGGGTCTAACACTTTATAGAACATTCGTTATTTATCTTGTTGTCTTGTCTTATTGGAGATCCCCTCCCTAATAATATCACTACAAGGTTTAATGATAATAAGATTCAAGTGCCTGTTGCGCTTATATCTGACCCTACTTATCATAAGATTCAAGCGCCTGTTTTGGTAAGATCCAACCGAGATCGGCTCCAAAACTGCACGTCATTTTTAAGATCTCACCCCAATCTATGATCTCACCAAGTCTTATGTAGAGATTAGCCGTCTAAGAGGGTCTTACACTTCATAGAACATTCGTTTTTAATCATTACAAAACCTACTTATCATAAGATTCAAGCGCCTGTTGCGCTAAGATCCAACCGAGATCGGCTCCAAAACTGCACGTCATTTTCAAAATATCACCCAATCTATGATCTCACCAAGTCTTATGCAGAGATTTGCCGTCTAAGAGGGTCTTACACCTCATAGAACATTCGTTGTTAATCATTACAAAATTTACTTATCATAAGATTCAAGCGCCTGTAGCGCTAAGATCCAACCGATATCGGCTCCAAAATTGCACGTCATTTTTAAGATCTCACCCCAATCTATGATCTCACCAAGTCTTATGTAGAGATTAGCCGTCTAAGAGGGTCTTACACTTCATAGAACATTTGTTGATAATCATTACAAAACCTACTTATCATAAGATTCAAGCGCCTGTTGCGCTAAGATCCAACCGAGATCGGCTCCAAAACTGCACGTCATTTTCAAGATCTCACCCTAATCTATGATCTCACCAAGTCTTATGTAGAGATTAGCCGTCTAAGAGGGTCTTACACTTCATAGAACATTCGCTGTTCATCATTACAAAACCTACTTATCATAAGATTCAAGCGCATGTTGCGCTAAGATCCAACCGAGATCGGCTCCAAAACTGCACGTCATTTTCAAGATCTCACCCCAATCTATGATCTCACCAAGTCTTATGTAGAGATTAGCCGTATAAGAGGGTCTTACACTTCATAGAACATTCGTTGTTAATCATTTCAAAACCTACTTATCATAAGATTCAAGCGCCTGTTGCGCTAAGATCCAACCGAGATCGGCAGCAAAACTGCACGTCATTTTTAAGATCTCACCCTAATCTATGATCTCACCAAGTCTTATGTAGAGATTAGCCGTCTAAGAGGGTCTTACACTTCATAGAACATTCGTTGTTAATCATTACAAAACCTACTTATCATAAGATTCAAGCGCCTGTTGCGCTAAGATCCAACCGAGATCGGCAGCAAAACTGCACGTCATTTTTAAGATCTCACCCTAATCTATGATCTCACCAAGTCTTATGTAGAGATTAGCCGTCTAAGAGGGTCTTACACTTCATAGAACATTCGTTGTTAATCATTACAAAACCTACTTATCATAAGATTCAAGCGCCTGTTGTGCTAAGATCCAACCGAGATCGGCTCCAAAACTGCACGTCATTTTTAAGATCTCACCCTAATCTATGATCTCACCAAGTCTTATGTAGAGATTAGCCGTCTAAGAGGGTCTTACACTTCATAGAACATTCGTTGTTAATCATTACAAAACCTACTTATCATAAGATTCAAGCGCCTGTTGCGCTAAGATCCAACCGATATCGGCTCCAAAACTGCACGTCATTTTCAAGATCTCACCTCAATCTATGATCTCACCAAGTATCGTGTTTGTCAGGTGTTTATTATTGTACATTTTCAACCATTACCAATGTCCTTTATTTTTCGAATGTTGCAATGTTGCAATGTTGAATAAGTAACCAACTTTAATTTGGGGAATACAATTTCAATAAATATATCTAAAAAAAGACATTTGGATACAGATAAAACCGTAAGAATTTGACAATAAATATATGTAAATCGCTTTAAAAAACGAAAGTACAAACATCAACAATAAATTGAAAGTCCCGAACAACCCAGACCCCCCCCCCCCCCCGCAAAAAATCCAAATGAAGCAAACCAAAACATCAAGCAGATATTTAAACCTAAGTTTAGAGTGAGATCAGTAGCCTGGCAACATTGAACATCGCCCTCCGACATGTTTCTCCTCTCAAGTGAGTTAAAGAAGATCCTGACGATAATCTCAACAGCGTTCACAATAGAGCACCAAATTGAGCATCGACGGACCCCTAGCAAGCTAGAGGTGGGACCAGGTGCCCGGGAGGATTAAGCATCCCTTGCTGGCTAGCCGCACCCGCCGTCAAGTCAGATCAGCGGATCTTTGTCCACTCTGACAATTTTATTTTAATTTTACTTATTCATCAAGATTTTCAGATGACGTTGAATAAGTGATATTTCGATGAAGATGTATTTTACTTAATCTCGGACATCATCATACACATTCTGTTTAATGAGATGCTGTGTCACAACCCGTAATGTAATACAATCCTATAATGTAATAACGTATTACATTATAGGATTTTATTAGATTATGGATGTGACATAATGTTTCATTCTCCTCGTATTGACCATAGAGCTTTTTCAGAGCGATATCAATAGAATCATTGTAACATGTTTTTATACGAAATAGTTATCGTTATAAAATTCCGTTGTAAATATATAAGTCTAGGTTACGTGATAAAAAAGAAGAAAATCAAATTAAGCATTAATATACCCCCCCCCCCCCATTAATATACACTGTTTTATATTGAAAGAGCATATAAGAAAGAGTTGAATCTGACGACGTGGAACCAGCATGATTAACCAGTATGCAAGTAATATTTCTGTTTGTATGAGCTGAAAACAAAGATACTTACCAGTATGTCTATACGTCCAAATGCTTTTAATGTGTTTTGAATAAGAGTGTTTCTTGTTTCACCATCTGTAAGATCTCCTGCCATACAAATAACCTACAATGATATGTATGTGTTCATAAACTGTCCATCACATTCCTTATATAATGAACAGTTGCTTTCATGTACAATTTTCGGAAATTTGCATTTGTGTATTCACAAATGTCTTGATACTTAGTTTGAAAAAGGTCTTTATATGCCAATTAATTAAGTAAGGACATTAACTAATAAATTTTCAAATCAAGATCAACAGTGCGCCAAATTTTTCTGTTTATGCTGTGTGGATGATCTGAAACAATTAGAGATTCTACGGCAATTAAAAAAAATTCTATTTTACAATCAGTTTTCTGCCAAAAGTGAATCATTCGAAATAAACATGCTTTATCTATTCATAAGTTTGATTTTTATGTTCATTTAATTCAGTTTCTTCTTAATATATTATTATGTGAATATGTTCTGGTAAGATATACATTTTCTTTAGGAAGTCCGTTATTGACACATGTTGTGGCGACCTTTTCAATCCTGTCTTTATTTCTTCCAATCACGGATAACTTACATCCATGTGAGGCAAACAGATAACTAATCCCCTCTCCGATACCAGAACTGGCTCCTTTAAACAGAGGTTAATAGGATTATATTTCACAGTTATACAAATATGTACATGTTTATAAACTCTGATTACAAGTATAAGAAATAAGAACTCAAAAGAAAACCTTAAGGTAAACACAAAAAAATGTGAACTAAATTTAATATCATTATAGCCATATATTATTGATATCTTATATAATTAAAACGTCTTCAAATTCAATGATAGATATGCTTGAGTCAGAGACATTTATTACAACAAAATACATCAATATTGCAATGGTGCCAAACTAAGATACATGTATATCTTGAATACATACCTGTTACAATTACAACTTTATCCATCAGACTGCTTTAAGAATATTTTCTACTGTGTTCACTTCAAAATATGAAGAAATAATAACTTTTATGCCATTTAAAATATTATTGAAGTGTTTCATTTGAACCTTAATCTGTATGAATAAACAGTAAACTAATGTTACTTTGGACACACAAGATTGACAAATCATACTAAAAGTAAGGATTATCTCCCTGAAGGCATGACTCTACATTTTATGTCATTTTTGGATTTTGCTCTTTGTGTATTCATTACCTGTATTTTCTCTATATCGGCATAAAAACACTAATAATAAATTACTTATTAACAGGAGCATATAATGCACTCATATTCTTTTAATGATAATACGGAAGTGTTCCAACTCTATACCTTCATGAAGAAAATTTTAAACCAATTTTCTGCACCAGACACGTGTTCCAACTCGTGACCTTCTTGAACTAGATTTCAAACCAATTTTAATTTACCAGATACGTGTTTCGGTTAGCAAATCACCATCAACCAAAGTGATCTTCAGAGAAAGCCAAATTTTAAGTAAGCACCCATTAGTTCATGTATGATTTTTTTAAATTTTGTGTATCTATTGTACAAAGAGTGCGCTGCTCCAAATTTCCTGTAAGGTCGATTCAGTAGCATAATTCAATACAATCTATGACCAAAATAACCTTGGAGGGATGGTGCTTGGCTGTTAACCTCCTTTTTTGATGATGTTTTATGATGTAATTACAAAAAGTAAGATAACGTATGATGTCAAATTTATAGAGGGCCAAAACAAAGCTTCTTTCAGGCGACAGAGCTGGAAAGAAAGTATAAGAATTTAATCACGGAGAGCGTGTTGTACGGCTCCACACTACAAAAGAAAGTTAGTATTCCTACTCTTAACCTTCTTGGTTTCAAACCAATTTTAATGCATTTTAAAACGTCAAAGAAAAAAGTCATATCAATTAAAAAACTTTTCTCCTGAATCTTGCAAAGAACACTCCAACACAATTTTATCAAATTTACGTTTCAGTTTAACTGACGTTATTAAGATAATCTCTTGTGAAATCTGCTATCACAAAATAGGAAGTCATTAAAAACTGAAGACTCCTACACCGACAAAGGGTAAGAAATACGGAAAACACTTCCATAACAAAGAATAGAATGAAATCAACTATTCTGAAAAGAAGCAAAAGTGAATCACAAATGGAGATGAGATCAGGTTCCCGGGGGATTAACATTTCCTGATTGTTATTAAGACCCGTCACTAACGCCGTGCAGAAAAAGTCACATCCGCTGAATTTGTTAAATTAGTATGTGTTTTCAATGGTTCTAGAAAGCCTAAAAAATCTTCCAACATGGAGGACAACGATATATTTTAATGTTTATATTTTCATTAAATCGTCCAAACAATTTTGAGAGTGACAATGTCAGTCGCTAACAAATATACCCTTGATTAGGTAGTTTTTTCTGTTAGTCTCCTTGCCCTCAGAACGAAGTCGTTGTAGTTTCAGCTTGCCCTGGAATAGCCAATCAGTTGCGAACATGAATACACCGTAGACGGGGGACAAAGGAATGGTACATGGAGCTGTTGCGACCGGTGTTGCATGCAATCAGGAGACGCTGACTCTCCCCGGACACCTGTTCTCACTTCGGATTGTTGTTCATTCCGGGGTTCGAAACCGTTCCGATGGGAATTCTAAGGATTTGGCCTTGACTTCTCGACTTTGAGACTAAATACCGGTTACAAGTAGGTACTTCATTGATGTTTACTACTTAGGAAAAGAAAGTTCGTAATTTTTGACTTGATGACAAGACAGAAAATACAAACCGCAATCAAAGGAATCAATGAACATATAGATGGAATACAAATAAAAACCAAATCCCAAATCAATTCTTTATCTTTAAAGTTTGCTAAAAATATTGCAGTGGGTGCACAGACAGTTCAAATGCCATTATAAAGTACCATCAAAAGTAGAGAAAAGAAGTTAACTGAAATATGTACCTGATGTATTTCTCTCTTATATCAGAAATCTCCTTTCTAATTGGTATGGCAAAGCTCAAGTTTATGACATGTTTAATAACATTCACACAATGAAAACAAGGGTATGTGAAGTGAGGAGTTTGTTTATCTATACGTATGTCTTCGCGGTGGCTTTATCAAGGTAACTGCCATATTTGTCTACATTGATGATCAAATATTACATGACCCACTTTCAAGTTTAGGCGACAACCAAACGTGTTTAATTATATTATATAACGATTACATAAATCGTAAATCATAGAAAAGGCGGATAAAATTACTTTTATAGTTTAAATGTATAAACGAAAATGAAAGTAAGAAAATAAAGGGATAATCACGGATCAGATTGAAATCAGTTTACACAGGTGAATCTACCAAGATAAAAATATTTAGTTCTTACTAGTAGAATGTATATAAACACAATTGTGTGCATGCCTACTTTGCATAACCTTGGTGTGTAACAACCTTAGATAAAGATTGATTTACAACATTGATATAGTAACCGATGTAAAGATGGAAATTTCTGACAATGTGCAGGATAAAATTGTTATAGTGACAGGTAATTTCTTTAGAAATGATAGAAAATTAAGGAAATTTCGTTCTGTGAAAAATATTAATTTTTTTTCGGTGCAACTTGTGCGACAACTATTGCTCGATAAATTTAGACATACATTATTACATACACTGTATCCCTCTCTTCCTCATAAAGGGGGTTGAACAGGGGGTACCTGTCTCCTCCCACCCCCTCACCTCCCCCTCCCGTCTCTCCTTTTCATACTTCCCTTACCCTCCTTCATCCCTCCTCTCGTCCCCTTTCCTCCGTCCTCCCACCCCTTCCTCGGTCCTCCCTTCTCCCTCCCCCATCTCTCCCTCCCTCCATCCACCCCTTCCTCCCCCTCCCTTTCACCCTGACCACCCCCTGGCATAAGGCTCTAGTGGTAGTTCGTCCTCTTCTCAACCTCAGCTGACGTATGCATCCGTAACAATTTGGTCTAGGAACTTGAAATTGTTTCAGTATATATATTCAAGTACTAAATCTCTTTAATCTTTTCTGTCCTTCAATAGTAACTTTGAAGATTTAGTGTAGCACTAAATTCCCACTCACTAGAGCAATGGCATAATTATTTCCATGAGTAAGGTGCGTTTCCACACCACACATTTTGTCTTTGAGTTCCTTTTCTTGTAAAATGATTCTTACATCAACCTAGTATAGTGCAACTTAGATATTTAACATATAGTGGAGGCTGTATCCAATAAAACCATTGCTTACTTTTTGGCATGATAGGATCAAGTTCCGGTATTGGCGAGGGGATCAGTTATTATCTAGCATCACGTGGATGTAAGCTTTCCTTAACAGGGAGAAACAAGGAAAACCTGGAGAAAGTTGTCCAAAACTGCATTAGTAATGGACTTTCTAAAGAAAAGGTAAAATTCATCTTTAGATGAGGAAGGGGGGTTAAAATGATTGATGAAAATAGAGAGGAACCAAATATATTCGCATTTAAAAAAAAATCTTCAGATGCGAATATTATTTCTTCTGTAGGTTTTGGTAACATTGTTGTCATTATGATCTAAACAGTCATTGTCATTGTCAATCATAAATTGTATCATAACGTGCTTGTCTGGTCTATGCTGCAAAATCTGTTCTTAAATGATGCGATTGAATTTGAAGACGTTTTTCTTTCACTTAGCATGGAAAGAAGTGACGCATCAGTCTATGAACGGACGAGTAAAACATGTGATATAATTTTTTTCGTTATTTCTTCACAATTTATGTTTCAGGTGACCCACCTTGTGGGAGATTTAACAGATGGAGATTTCCGAAAGAAATTAATTGAACATACTGTGACCGTGTTTGGTGGCATTGATGTACTCGTAAGTCAACATCAAATTACGATATCATTTAGAATGTGATATGTGCAAGATTATATTGAAATATACGTTCTATTGTAATAGTTAAGTATGTTATCTTTCATTTACTACGGCCATAATTTAGTAATCATTTGTATATTGTCTTTGATAAAAAAAAATCAATTCCCTTAAAATTTTAAACATCGTATGAATGAGAGTTGTAACGCACAACATATACGAACAGTAAAAGAAAGAATAGTATGCCAAAAACAATAGACTTTCATCCTACATATAAGTTCTTGTCCTCCTTCAATGTTTTATGATACATGTAAGATTCTGAGGAACGTTTGGAAAATTTAAAAGCCACCAATCTCAATCATATAACATGCATAAAGTCTTTCGACTTCCCCACGCTCTACGCTACCATCCCACACCAAAAACTCAAAACAGACTAGCCAATATTATTCGCAACACCTTTATTTCAAAAAATGGTAATCGAAGATACAAATACCTTGTAATAAGGCGGGAGGATATTTATTTCGAGAAGGAACACTCTGATTCAAACAAAAAGTATACCGAAGACGATATCATCCGGATGCTTGAGTTTTTGATTGACAACATTGTTGTTGTGTTTGGAGGAACCGTATTCCTGCAGATAGTCGGAATCCCCATTGGTACAATCAATAGGTACAGTCAATATGACCTTGACTGAATAACTATTAGGTACATCTTTGATGTTTATTTCCTCTTCATAAGCATGCTTCCTCTCCGACAAAGCACAACCAGGTACATTGTAACACATGGTTGTCATTTATGCTCTGTAGTAGGCGAAATGGAAGGCGTCAAGTTCAGTAATACATTTCATTTATTGAAAAATCATTAACTTTCCATTGTTATTATTAAGAAACGACGATTCTGATTGGCCGAGAAATTTTGTTGATACCTGTATCAACACAAAACGGAAGTAATCGCTTAGCAACGTCATAAGCAATGTCGTTAGGAACACGATTTCAAAGCTGCAAATTAACGTTGAAAAGCGACAAAATGAAATGATTAGTAATCAATGTATTATTACTTTGGTTGATCGAGTTATCACCACAAAAATTGAGGGAACGCACACGATGCAGTTTTCTCTCATTTTTTTGTGTTGATACCTCAATCAATCAAAATGAAGATCAAATTTAACGATATAATTGAGTTAAAGAAGATCCTGGCGATAATCTCAAAAGCATTCACAATAGAGCAAAAAATTAATTAGAAAAAAGTGTGGTGGACAAATAAATACATCTGGAAAGACGAGAAAGTGATTTTAAAGGAATTGCAGAATGCGGGACTAAAATTGGAATATATTTATAATGTAGAATGTCATTTTCTTCATGAAGACTAATGCTCAGCCGAAATCTGAACCATGGAATCACTGAATGAACATGTTGCTTGATTGGATTTTGCCTGATTTTATTATTTTCTGCTTCAAAAGAATTATCCGGTTTGGCAAACTGACATGCAATAAGTGCTTTGATAAAGCAACTGACTGGTCTTACTCCTACCGGGCTCCTGGTACCACCTCTAGCTTACTAGGGGTCCTTCGATGATCAATGGATGCTCTATTGTGAGTGCTGTTGAAATTGTTGTCAGGGTATTCTTTATCTCATTTCTAACATTTGGAAAATTGATAACGGATATGTATACCAACTTTGAAAGTACTTCAAATGGACAGAAAAATAAAGTTATTCAAATAGAACTAATAATACGGAAGTGTTCCAACTCTTTCCCTTCTTGAAGAAAATTTCAAACCAATTTTAATGCACAAGACACGTGTTTCGGATAGTAAATCCTCATCAGTGGTACTTAATTAAATGCCAAAGTGATTTCCATGAACAGCGTATTTTTGAAGTGTCCTCCAGTTCTATATTTTAAATTTCAATTTATGCATTTTGCAAAAAATGCGCTTCTCCAAAGGAGCAGGTTCGGTTACATGGAAAATCGGCATTAATTTTAGAATGTTTTAGATTTCAATTGTACATGTATTTCGTTTTAAGGAAGTTAAATTTGTGGTTGATTGAAATACCAAATAAATATTTTAATTTACGGGCAATACACCGAAAGATATGGCTTCAAAATCGGCTTAAATCGGAAATTGCTGAAAAATCGTAAGAAATTGGCATAATTCTGGCCAAATTTAATGAAAAAAAGAAGGGCGCCAGTCCTCACACAAAAGAAGTTTCATATAAAGAGTTAAATTTGCAATTTATCTTTCGATCTACATAAAAATTATTTTGGGTAAGGGTTGGCGCCTATACTAATTTTAAAGATTAATGCAAAAAATATGGCGATTTTCCTTCATTTTCCGTCATGCAGAACAAATGACGTCAAACGTCATAACTCGCGCACATGACGTTTTGAAAACAAGAAATATTTATTTTCAATTTCGGCAGGTATTTGAGATGAATATAAAAGATTCTGAATAATTGTTTTCAAACAATTATTTTTTTTTCGCAAAAATTTAGGGCTGATTTTGGGTGTTAGTGAACCTACCCCTTTATTGTGGAATCGATTCAGTAGTTTATTTGAATATAAGTGCAAAATAGCATTGGAGGGATGGTGTTAGGATTTAAACATTCTTAAATTTCGTATTATTAGTTATTAATTTATTTTTTGTATAAATTACAATTACGTTTCCGAAATAGCAATAAAAATAATGATGACAAATTAATAAAGGGACAAAACGAAGATTCTATCAGACGACAGACATGGAAAGAAGCCTTTACTACACTTTAAACATCCAGTCACGGTGAACAATTGCTCTACGCGGCAAAACGAAGAAAGTATTTACAATAGAGCAGTTGCATCGATCTATTTTACTTTACCACTACTTTTACCACAACTCTTCGCTTCAGTGGTCACTGTGATTAGGGATTAGGCCGTAGTATATTATACATGTACTTGTTTTCCACCCTGGTGTTAAAAAAAAACACCCTCCAGCTAGGCAAAGCACACAAACATACAATTTGTTGCATTGTTGTCAATTTATTATTCTGACATGGTATTTAAAGCACATATCCCCTGCACAGGTCAGGGTACAGGAATGTGAGATTTTAAAGCTATGGCGGGGTTTACATTGATCCATTTGAGCCGTATTTTAATTCGAGTAATAACGCCGTTGTGGACATTTTTTTTCTGTCAGCCAGGATACAATTGTCAATCTCGAGTCGTGTGCGAGTTTATGTTTTTTATCCGCACACGTGAAACAGAATGCTTTACATTGTTCAATACATAATCCTGTCCTGAGGCGATCCAACTACAGTTATCTTTTAAAGCTGACCTGTCACTTTTTGACCATTTAAATGTGAAAGTATAATCATCAGACGGACGGACATGCAGACGGAAAGATCATTTATTTATGTAGCAAAAATTACAATGCTTAATGTTTCTTCGTCTGAAAAGGGGAAATTAACATAAAATGTACCCGTAAAACTTCAGGGAAGGTCAGCTTTAAAATTTGACTGTAGTAGTCAATACTCGAGAACAAGATTATGTGACCCCTAAATGCAGTGACCACTGAGACGTAGAGTTGTGGTAAAAGTACAATATATGCAACTGCTCTATTTACAAGGATTAATAAGGATATGGAGAGGACCTCAAGCAAGGTCACAACACACCACCAACAGCGGGTTCGCGGGAATTGCAGATAAAATATGAGGACATCAGTGAGTGATCAGGTTATAATCCTCTTCATGTAACTTATTAATTTTGTCTCAAATTTTTGTTTGAGTAGATTAATAATGCTGGTATTGGGAGAGTAGCGGCTTTTGCTGATATGCCGGAGGAGATTTACCGTAATGTGATTGAGACTAATCAAACCACACCTTTCTTCCTGACACAGCTGGCCATACCTCATCTGAAGAGAAGCAAAGGTCTGTGAATTATTTCTATGTTTTATAATTGCAAATGAGAGCGTTCTTTGTCACATGATTTAATTTTTTTGCTAAATCAGTATTCTTATTTTGATCAGGTTGTTTTGCTCAGAATAAGCCGAAACCGCTTCATTAGAATTAGAGTTTTACCACGTTGACTGCAACAAATTTGATGAATCATTCGTTTGCTCGGAGTTAATAATGATACAGGGATATGGAGATCTTTTGCAAGAATACCTGCTATAACCAGAGGTGAACACACCTACAGGAATGTAATAAGCAACAAACAAAACAACGTAAAGAAACAAAACGACAGATCGAATGATCCAGCAAACAAAGAAGATGCACCATTCATTTAATAATTAACATCAAAGAAGTACCTAACCGTTATTGAAGCCATACTCTACCCTTTTCTTCTCGAATTATGCTTTTTTTCTATATATAACAAGTTCCCCGCTGACTGTTAGATGGCGATACAGAAACGATATGAAACGTGAAGAAACAATATTGACAATTCTAATATGGCTCGAGATATTCTTTCTATAAGAGCTATAGATCTCGCCCGTGGTCTATGTTCCAACATATTCATGGACAGATAAGCCACGCCTTCTCACGTGCTCATTTTCTGAAAACTACATTATACATTACAGCAACACTACTTGTCGTCTGTTATAATCAGGAAATATTAGAATAGAAATAACAACTAGCTAGCCGTGGTTTATTGTCCAGTTATTCCCCTCGTCACATCTTGCATCAATCAAATTATCACTTGTGAATTTACTGTTTCTTATCTTCTATTTTTTTGCAGGCAATATTGTAAATATTTCAAGTATTAGTTCTAAAGCAAGGGTAAGTTATCATTTTGGTAGGTATTAATCAGATTTAGATTTTTTCGATATAATCATTATTGAAATATATATTGATAGTCTCTTTAACGCATTCGAAAATTTCTGTAATCAAAATTTCTTGAAATTTCTAAAACGTTGGTCCTGTAGCATCATATCCCACCCATCGCACTACGTCTTTCACTAAATTGTTGGACATAATAATTTTCACACGCATGACAAAGAGTCAGCCAAGGACAGATGAGATACCAATTAGTTTCAGATTAGTTGATCTAATTTTAAAAGCACCAAATAGATTTCAAGTCAGTGCAGAAGCACACTGAAGCTGGACGAACATTATCCTCGGGGAACGGTCCATAAGCAGAAATATCCCATAGTTGTTTAAATTATTAAATACATATTCTATAATTATCATTTAGTGCACCAAATGTGCATTTCAACTAATAGTGTATCATCAATGTTGTCCGAGGTCAAAACAGAGAAAATCCAAAAAGCGAATATATAGAGAGCGAAATTCTATATGTATGCCGAAAAGCCGGCTAAAGACAGAGCTATATAGGACTTAAGGGAGATCAAACTGAAAAAAAAAACCAAAACAAATGGACAAAACCCCTAGAGTTCGTTTTCAAAATGATGTATAATCAAGGTGGCCCTTAATAGATACAACTTTAGTACCAATGCTTACTTCCTACACAGTAGCTTTGAGGAAATATTTTTGATGAAAAAAAAAGAAGAATACTTTTCGGATAGAATGAAATCACGAGAGAAACAAGTTGGTATTGCAAAGTGTAGAATACATTTCTTTTTGAATAAGACTTTAGATTATGATTTTGAAGGATTTACTAGAATTGCCCACTTGAATCTGAGCATTTTTTATCAGCAGTAGAATTTGGGCAGTTCGTATTTGTTTCTAAACTCCGGTCGAATTATTTTGTCAGAAGTATGAAAGCTCACTTCGGTCTACAGAACATACATTGTTTTGCAAATACTCATTATTGCAAATTACTATTTTCAACATTTATCTCGGCTTTCTGGGTTCATGCATCGCATTTTTCTAGGACAATTACTTAGCATCATTACGTTATTGCAAAAATGTCTCGTTTGGCATTTACCCTTAGTTTCTTACAGTGAGCGGGCATCCTTTATGTCTCTGAAGATAGCCAGTATGCATGTATTTTTCCTCGATTAGTTTCATTTGTTCGAATTACGAAATTTCATTTTAATATCAATTTAGATATGGACTAAGATAATATAAGGATTAATTTAGAATTTTGATTTCAGCCTGGCCCAGGTACTTCAGCTTATGGGATGTCAAAGGCGGCACTGGATATGTTTACTCGATACCTGGCAGTAGGTAAGGTATTAATGGTCATACATGTATAATGCACTAAAGTAAATCATATTGTCAGAGAACTGTAGGAACGGTATTATGACAGAATCCACATCGATGTATTTTCTAATACGACAAATGCGGCAGGATAAGAAAAGTGAATCGTAAGGGGAATATATCGCTCGATGAACAAATCAGTGAATGAAGGTTGAACCCAAATCCAAGTTCAGAATCCAAAAATCATCGTCAATGGTCATACAAACCTGGCAAAATTCGGAACAAAGGTAAAGAGGAGATCGCGAGCAGTGATAACGGCGGAATACACTCTCACGAGACGAGACACAGATCAGGAGGAGATCCCCAACAGTGAAAACAGCGGAACATACACCCACGAGACGAGACAAGGATAATGAAGAGATCCCCTACAGTGACCACAGCGGAATACACTCTCACGAAACGAGACAAAGATAAGGAGGAGATCCCCTACAGTGACCACAGCGGAATACACTCTCACGAGACGAGACAAAGATCAGGAGGAGATCCCCAACAGTGACAACAGCGGAATACACTCTCATGAGACGAGAAAAAGAGGACAGACAGACGGAGATTACAACATCACACCATAGAAACGCAAAGGACAACGTTGCCGATATGAACAATCTCCACAGTCTTATATTCAATGTAATTTATTATAGATGCGCCAGTCAAAGGACTGTGGTGCGTATCAACATCAAAGTGTCAAAATCACTACAAATAAACAATTAAACGTTGTCGTATTTTTGGAATGAAAAATACAAGAAAAACGTCTAAAATAGATTCGGACTGTATGGATTTCAGCCAGATGATATATTCCTTTAGACATATAATAGTTTAGAAATTGACTTATGCATGGCTTCTGAAGTGAAAGTAGCATATTCCATAATTTTTTGTTTTTTTGTAAACGTGGTTTGATCATTCCATGACATTTTTCATGTTCGTTCAATTTTCTTTTAAACGAAGAACTTAAATCACATATTGTAGTTATAATACAAAAAGCATGTTGTGAAAACAAAGTAAGCTACACTTTCTTATTGATTAAAGCGTGTCCAATATAGATATTTTATCGCAAGATTATTTTTTACAACTGTAACTAGTCCATCAATCAAACACATCACCAATCTTTTTATGCTGAGATCGCAATGCCCTTTGAAAATTGGACTATTTTTGATTTTGTGTCTAAGTGTAAATTTTCTTTCAGAACTGGCTCAATTTGGTATTCGGGCAAATTCAATCAGGTTTGTATTTTCTAGGTTTGTTTCCTTAGCTGATAATAGAAATTCAAAGATAACAATATATGCATAACCTATGTAATTTTCCGAGATGAAATTCTTGGGGGGGGGGGGGGGGGGGGGGGTGTTGCAACTTTATATAAAGCATCACGATTATAAGACACATAGAGCGACAGCTGTAGTTATCTGTAGGCTGAACCCGTGGTGACCTAAATTTTGTTAACATGGAAAGCGTCAATTTCCGAAAACAAGAATGAAACTGACAATGCAAAATGCAAAATTTCGTGACGTCACAGTGCTTTTACCAAACAAGCAAGCTTCGAACTTCGGTCCAACATCGAAATTGCATTGTGACGTCATCATGGAATTTCTCAAAATTTTTCCGCGTTCGGAAGGGTCAATTGTAGTGTAATATGAATAATAAATGTAATAATCTGTGTTCTGTTACATTTATGCAGCACAACGCAAGTGCATTTATCGCACGCTGTTGACGAGCACCATTTAAGAAATGACTGTCTTAAGCGGTGGTCATAACCCGCCGTACTTGCACGTACGTGCTGTCTTCGTGCAAAAACGCAGACAAACCTTGGGTATCCGAACGGTGTCCATTCGACATCCTTACAATAACACAGAAGACGTACGGAGAAAGTACGTTGTAAGCAAGTTGCATGCAAGTCGTAAGTACATGTACGTGCAACGCACTTACTGTTTTGCGCTACATATGATTCATGTAGTCACCAATATAACCGTGCGTACGACGTGCGTTGACCTACACCTTCCATACTCTTGCATCTTCCTTCCTTGCGTCTTCAGAAACACGCAGCACACTTAACATCAACAAACACGTACGCACGTCCTAAAAGCACACACGGCGGGTTGTGATCAGGACTTTACTCTCGGTGTTCATGGTAGCATTATTCTGGTTGGTCATGTGCAAATTCCGTGATTCGCAAAGCGATTCTCGGAAAAAATCTATTTGTACGAAATATCAGATACCAAAATTATCGGAACGTTGGTAAATTCTTTCTACGTTCACAACGGAAACGTGACGTCATTAAAAGGCAACCAGAATTATAGGATTTAAATTCCTTTTCCTTTAACAGGCTCTTAACATGGAGATTCTTCTGCAATGAACATATATGTACAATAAATGCATTTGCTGTGAGTCGCATACCCATAACAAAACAGAACTTAAGACACTTGTTCTATGAATGCACATACAAATGGTGTCGAGAAATAACTGTGTATTCATTAATTGTATTCAAATATAACTATATTGATTGGTTGTAGTGATTCTTTAAGTGTTTAATTTGAATTATTTTGTTACTTTTACGTAGTCCAGGATATGTCAAAACAAATATAGCCGATGTTCCAATTCCTGACGACAATAATAGGGAAATCGTACGTATATCACGAATTAGATATTCAAAGGATCAACAATGACGTATTACAACAAAGAAAACTTCAATGCTTGGTTATTTTCTTAAATTAAACAAAATCAATAATTATTCTTTCATATTTTGTTCAATAGTATTAAAACGCGACTTGGTAGTCTCCGTGCACAATAAAGTATCGTAGATAAACGAAAGTTCAAGTCGACGAATTTACTATTTGAATAAATTTGTTCAAATAAATTTTAAACTAATTTTTCAATCTCAAATTATGTAGATGTGGGAAATAGGAAGAGTTACCACACCATTGGGTCGACTGGGAACAGCTGAGGATATTGCCCAGGCTGTTGTTTTCCTAATGTGTGCATCCTGGGTCACGGGAGAAGAGATGGTTGTCGATGGAGGACGCAAGTTTTACTCAATACCAAATGCTACATAATGACAAACGATATTCAATACCACCCGACACAAAACGAAATAAGGAGGAAATATTTTTATAAGATATATCAATGAACCAATTTCTACTTTTTGAATGTAAAATAAATAAGAAAATAAGATATCATATCGTAATAATTTAGTGCACCATATCATATAAGAAGGGAGTGGATATCCAACAAGACCCGGCTGCAGCACCAACAGCAAAACATTAAAACACCCAAAGTGAAAACGCAGAGAAGACATACACAGCATGAGACACAAAGGGACAAGGAACAGCAAATATAACATCAAACTTTTTTTCATCAAAATATCAAACACAAATACCACACATAAACAACGAGACCAATGGGCAATCGGTGCCGACTTAGGACGGCCATCTGCTACGTTTGTAGCAAATGATGTGGTTATCCGGATTATGTGCGCACTATCCTCCCACTTTTCTGGTTACCCAAAGGTCTCAAAGAACGCACAATTGTAGTGTAAATTAACCTCCTAACTGTAAGATGACTACACAAACAAGACAGCAAAAGTCAGGAGCCCAAGCAAAGCAGATGAATATGTTAATTGATATAAAAAATGGGGAGGGTTTGTTAAAAATGCTGTCCGTGATCTGCCGGCTGTAGCAAGCGAATACATGTTATCACCCGAGGATTCCGACCGACAGACATTCAGAGAGGACTGGTGCCATCAGCGATGCTCGAAAATAGTGAATAAGCTAAACATGACCTAAAATGTATGCCAAAAAGTCAGGTAAGGACTGACTAATATCACGAGGGAGACATTCCTCAGTTTCTGAATAATTTAGTATCACAAAGCAGACCATCACAGAAAGAGAGGCAAAAGGGACAAGGAACACCAACTCAAACCATAGAAACATCAAACACAAAAGACCCCACATAAACCAAAGAGACCAATGGGCAACCAATGGGAAAATATCGTGTTGAAATATATATTCTGTCATAATTATCATTTTTGTCAATGTTGTTTAGTGTACGCATGTAGCCAAGTCTGATCAACTTTGGTTTAATTCGAAAATTTCTTTTTACAAAATTATATCTCAGTTTCTGGAAAGTGGGACCTGTCACATCATATCCTATCCATCCTGCTACATCCTTCGATATTTTGGACATAACTTTGTTTGTTTGCTTTGGTTCCTGTTTGATCCTGATTTTGATTGCCTTCCCTGACATTGTCGCCATAGCGCTTTGTATATAGACAAAACCTATTACAGTGCACGAATGACAAATATGGATAATGACCATATCCCTGTATACAGCACAAAATCGATAATTCAGAAAATCAGAAACCGAAGGCATACAAAATCAGGATAAAACAGGAACCAAAGCAAACAAACAAAAACATCCACCATATGAAAAGAAGCGAACTCCCGATATGGGAGTGAGACCAGGTGCCAAGGAAGAGTAAGCATCTCCTGCTTGTATGCAACACCCGTCGCTTCAATTCGGTAGAACTGTCACATCCGGTTACTGTCATTTCAGACATAGAGTACAATCTTTGGTTGGATGGTTCAAATTGTCCATGGCAGAATATCATCCACCATTCTGGAGAGTGGGACATCATAGTGTATGACGAGTTCCCCATATTGACCGTAGAACTTCCTCAGTGACGATGTGAATTTTATATATTGTTTTCATTGTCGTGCTTGAACATAGTCGGCGGGTGCGGATGGTCAACAGGAGATGCTAACTCCTCCCGGGCACCTGGTCCCACTTCTAGCTTGCCAGGGGACCGTCGATGCTCACTTTTGTGCTCTGTTGTGAGTGTTGTTGAGATTATTGTCAGGATCTTTAACTCATTTGCGTCACACTTATGCCCTTTGCCGTGTGGAACTCTTAGAAAAGTTCCCTGCTAGGGGTTTGCCAGTAAGTGATTTGAACATTTTCCCTGATATGGTCGCCATAGCACTTTTTATATAGACAAAACCTCAGACAGTGCATGAATTTTATATATTGTTTTCATTTTCGTGCATGAACATCGACGGCGGGTGCGGCTAGCCAACAGGGGATGCTTACTCCTCCCGGGCAGCTGGTCCTACTTCTAGCTTGCTAAGGGTCCTTCGACGCTCACGTTTGTGCTCTATTGTAAGTAATATTGAGATTATTGTCAGGATCTTCAACTCATTTGTGTCACACTTATGCCCTTTGCTGTGTGGAGCTCTTAAAAAAAGTTCATCGCGAGGGGTTTGACAGTAAGTGTTTTGAATATTTTTCCTTGACATGGTCGCCATAGCACTTTGTATAAAGACAAAACCTCAGACAGTGCATGAATTTTATATATTGTTTTTATTTTCGTGCATGAGCATCGACGGCGGATGCGGCTAGCCAACATGGGATGCTTACTCCTCCCAGGCAGCTGGTCCTACCTCTAGCTTGCTAAGGGTCCGTCGATGTTCACTTTTGTGCTCTATTGTGAGTGTTTTTGAGATTATTGTCAGGATCTTTAACTCTTAAACTTAATTCGGTTTATGATTGTTTGAATTATCGAATTTGTTCTGTACAGGTATATAGGGATATGGTCATTATCCATATTTGTCATCACATTAAACCGAAATAAACTGTAATTGTAATAATTCCAGTTAACACTTCTTCAAATAAATGATCGACGACTGAAATAATATTTCCATATAGATCATATTTTCAGAGAAAAGAGTGTTTTGTCAAAGACCAAGCCAGAATGAACCATGCATTGAGGTTTATCCACGTATTTTACCATTTATCAAATCTAATGCCAGATGAGATACAGGAGATCCTGACGACAATCTCAACAGCACTCACAATAGAGCACCAAATTGAGCATTGGTCTCACTCCCATATCGGGAGTTCGCTTCTTTTCATATGGTGGAGGTTTTTGTTTGTTTGCTTTGGTTCCTATTTTATCCTGATTTTGTTTGCCTTCGGATACTGATTTTCTGTATCATCGATTTTGTGCTGTATACTGGGATATTGTCAATATCCATATTTGTCATTGACGGACTCCTAGCAAGCTAGAGGTAAGACCAACTGCCCGGGAGGAGTTTGCATCCCCTGTTTGGCTAGCGACACCCGCCGTCGATGTTCAAACACGAAAATGAAAACAATATCTTCAAAACATGCACTGTCTGAGGTTATGTCTATATAGAAAGTGCTAGAGAATAATAGGTTCTATCACGATCTACTGAGTGAGACATAAAAATTTACACGAATGACGGAAAAGATGAAAAATTTCTGTCACGGTCGTAATTTTTTATGTCTAACTCAGTAGAAAGTGAAAGAATCTGTTTCTTCTTCATTTCTAAGTAGCTACGCTCTTGTCGTTACTCCTTGACAACGATTACTACGCATTGGCTAGACAAGTGTGTAGAGAACAGCGGTGGACTAGATAACCATCGTGCTTTTCTTACTGATAAATGGAATTTCACAATAGTTTGTCCCATGTCTGCAAAATCACATGATAGCCCTCTGACGTCAAACCCAAGCTTCGGCAAGATTTCATTGCCATTTACCGGAAGTACTTTCAAAAGCCGCACGCGTTGTTAGAACGATATCTCTGATTGGCCATTTGGAACAGCTGATTGGTATATGACGTTTAATGATTGGATGATGTAGCCTTTGAGAAACTTATGTGTTAAAGAAGATGTGTCTCACATAGGCTGTCTCACAGTGTACGAGCAAAACTGAAGAAGAATTTAGATATAATTCAGATCCGAAACACTCTACAATTTGACAATAAAATTTTTTCACCTTCAGGCCAAAGACAATATCTTCAACCCTAAGATACGCTCAATTTTATTTCAGAGGTAGAGACGGCGAAACAAACGAATAACTATAAGGAAGAAAGGAGGGGATCTCCAAAAAAACTCGGTTGCAGCACCAACAGCAACACACCATACACCCCAAGTGAAAACACGGAGAAGACACACACAGCAAGAGACAAGGAACAGCAAACGATACATCAAACATAAAAGGCAACACATAAACCAACGAGACCCATGGGCAATCGGTGCCGATTCAAGACGGCCATCAGCCACGCCAGTAACAGACGGTGTGGTTATCCTGGATTACGTGCGCACAACCTTCCCACTTTTCCGGTAACCCAAAGGTCTCGAAGAACGCACAATTGTTGTGTAAAATAACCTCCTCACTATAAGATGACCATACAAACAAGAGAGCACAACGCAGGGGCCTAAGGAACACATATGAATATGTAAATATATATGAAAATAGGGTAGGGGCGAACGAAATGCAGTCCGTGCTCAGCCGGCTGTAGCAAGCTCATGCATGTTAACACCCGAGGAGTCCGTCCGACATTCAGAGACGACATGTGGTCGGGGCCCTGTCTTCTCTAAAGAGGTTTGGACAAGTCCCGTCATGGAATCCCGTCATCACAGAGTGCAAGTCTTAAGGATGCGCTGGTCCAATTCCATGGCGAGTGTCCGTCTAGTATCATTAGGATCATATCCACGGTATAAAAGGCGTTTGATAATTCTGACGCATTTTCGATGGCTGCCTTTGATCCTTTTAACTTTGTTTAGTATGTCACCATAAAATGCAGGCTGTGAAATACCCAAAGTAATATACTCTGTTGCTTGTATAGGCCCGAACTTTAATAGAAGCTGATTGTAATTTTTGTAAAATTTCCAATAAGTCTTTACAAGTTTATGAAAGCGGAAACCTTGACCTAAAAGTTTCTTGGTTATAAGTACATTTCTACTATGAAAATCCAAAACATTAGTGCACGCTCTAGCGTACCGGGTGAGCTGTGAGGAAACCACCTTAAAGGAATCTGAATATAAATGAAGGTATTAATTCATGAATTAAACAATGTCACGCTGGTATTCCCATAAAACACTTCAGTTCGATAAAGCGCTTTAGTCATTCGATATATCGCCATAACCAGTAAAGATATTTGAATTCATTTCAGTTTTGATGAAGTTATTAGTGGTACAAGAAGGTAACCTCCTATTTATGTCTCATCAGGGAGGTTATTTGACCCCCCCCCCCAACGAAGTTGGTGTGGTTAACTGGTTTGTACGCCAGTCTGTCGGTCCACGGACACAAATTATGTTTCCGAACCATAACATGAGTAACTTTTTACTTCGAACATCGAGGAACAAGAGAATCCCTATTCATTTTTGGGTAAAAACTTCAAAGGTCAAGGACATACAAGTTATGTTCAGAATACAACATTTTATAAACATTTCCGCATGTAACTCAGGTAATTCTTGACTTGCAGTGATCATACCGAAACTTCACAACATATTGTTTGTTATCCATAGAGGGTCCCTTGGTTTGGTCTTAAATTGTTTTGTTGCTAAAAGGTAGCTGTTTTTATTTTTTGTACAGGTCATTGGACCAGATATTGGACTTGAACAATCTATGCAGTCTGGAAGGGGGTGGGGGTTAAATTGTTCTTAAACTTCTTCTTATTTCATTAAGAGCAGTTCTAGTTGTCGCAGATTTGCCGTCTTGTTAAATGTTTAGTTATCTTACAGTGAGGAGGTTTATATACACATCAATTGTGTGTTTTTTGAGACCACTTGGAAACAGGACAAGTTTAGTTGTGGAACGTGTTTATTCCGAGAAAAGTATAGTTGAGCGAATGTATCAACAACATTTCTCAGCCTATGAGAATCTACGTTTCTGAAAGATAACAATTTAAAGTTAAACTTGTTCTCAATGACATTGGATGTTTTATGTGTATTAATTACTTCTTTTCAGCTCAGTCGTCGTCTAAAAATGCTTTGTTTTGGCACTTTATCAATTTTTGAAATTTAAAATCATACATTTTATTTGGCTTTTCAGGAAACTTGTCATTTCATCCAAAAATATTATCGAAATTAAAGGAGTTTAACATCTTAGCACCATCCCTCCAATGCTATTTTGAACATAGATTTTATTGTCTCCCCCGCTTTCGCGAAAGCGCGGGGACATTAAAACCGGTTAGTCCGTCCGACTGTCCGTCAGTCACAGAAACTTTAACCTTGTGCATAACTTTGGAATGGTAAATGATAGGGCTTTGATATTTCACATGTGTATTCTTTGTTACAAGACCTTTCCATGGATACCAAAATGTTTGACTTTGTGACCTTTTTCCTTGGACTTTGACCTACTAATTAAAAACTTTAACCTTGACCATAACTTTCGAATGGAAAGTGATAGGACTTTGATATTTCACCGGTTGCACATTGGTCTCGTTGGTTTATGTGTAGTCCTTTGTGTTTGATGTTTCTGTGTTGTGCGTTGACATTCCTTGTCCCTTACGCGTCTCTTTCTGTGCTTGTCTGCTTAGTGTTTTTGCATTAAGTGTTTTGGGGTTTTGCTGTGGGTGCTACAACCTGGTGTTGTTTGAGATCCCCTCCTTTGTTTCACATGTGTATTTCCTGTGACAAGACCTCGTCCATGGATACCAAAATTTTTGAAATTGTGACCTTGACCTTGGACTCTGACCTACTTATTAATAACTGTCCCCCACTTTCGCGAAAGCGCGGGGACAGACATTAAAACCGGTTCGTCCGTCCGTCCATCTGTCCGTCAGTCACAAAAACTTTAATCTTGTGCATAACTTTTAAATGGTAAATGATAGGGCTTTGATATTTCACATGTGTATTTCTTGTGACAAAACCTTTTCATGGATACCAAAATGTTTTACCTTGTGACCTTGACCTTGGACTTCGACCTACTTATTAAAAACTTTTACCTTGACCATAACTTTTGAATGGAAAATGATAGGGCTTTGATATTTCACATGTGTATTTCTTGTAACAAGACCTTTCTATGGATACCAAAAATTTTGACCTTGTGACCTTGATCTTTGAGTTCGACCTACTTTTCAAAAACTTTAACCTTGACCATAACTTTTTAATGGAAAATAATAGGGCTTTGATATTTCGCATGTGTATTTCTTGTGAAAAGATCTTTCCATGGATACCAAAAATTTTTTTTCTTAATTGTGACCTTGACCTTTGGGTGTGACATACTTTTCAAAAACTTTAACCTTGACCATAACATTCGAACGGAAAGTGATGGGGCTTTCACATTTCACATATGTATTCCTTGTGACAAGACCTTTCTGTTGGTAACACCATTCTGACCTTGTGACCTCGTCCTTGGAGGTTGACCCACATTTAAAAACTTCAACCTCGACCATAAGTTTTGGATGGTGATTTAAATGATAGGACTCTAATATTTCTTATGTGCATACCTTTTCACAAGCCCTGTCCCTTAGTAACAAAACAAAAGCTTGGACCTTTTGACCTTTTCTTGGAGTTTAATCTTTCATATTTAGAATGTTGATAATATATGAGATATATCATTAAAACTTGAGAATGGAGGATGTCTGTAAGCATTTCTTTAAAGACAAACACCCAAAAGCGGGGGACCACAATTTCTTGGATTTGATTTTTTGGATATGATACTAAATCGTCCCTACTGGATACTCTCAGTAAAGTAAATACACAAGTTTAAATTCTTCAAACAAATCCAGAGGGCTAGTGAAATGAATTTTGGCGGCTTATGAAAATCACTTTGGCTGGAAGCATCACTGATGAAAATTTAATTTTCGAAACACGTATCTGCTGCATAATAAATTGGTTATAGAGTTGGAACCTTTACGCATACTTCAATATTATATATTGACATTCGACTTTCATGTTTTGATGAGTCTGCTAGGGCTATTTCATTTGTATTTTAAATATGATGATGTTGTATGTCACGTTTTCTCATTTTGTTTGTTGACGTTTTCTTATGTTGTTAGTCGCGAAGTGCTATTAGAAGCCTTAGATAAATATACCAAACGATGGTGTAAATCGGAAGGAGTCAAATTGCATGCTCTGAATGACTAGAAAGCCCTCAATTTGGATATTACTGATATTCGAATTGATAACATCCACAAAAATCCTCATCTTTTTGAAAATCCAAGTTCTAAATCTGAAAGATCTTTCAAATCCAAGTTCCGTAATTTACATGAAAAGATATAGCTTCGCACCTGCAGACAAAGCAGCCAACAACACCATTATCATTTGAAAATGTTATTACATATCAACTATAGTTTCGGAACTTTCGTCTACAAATACTTTTATCGAAAGCAATGAAAGTGTACCCATCATTTTGAACACTCATAACAGTGAATTTTATTTTCATTTAACATCCCTATTTCTAAATTTGATCTCCTTACAAGATACTGCATGTCAAAACTGCGTAAGTCTCTTTACAAGAAAGAAGGGGATATTCAACAACACTTGGTTGCAGCACCAACAGCAAAACCCAAAAACACCTACTGCAAAAGCACAAAGCAGACACCCACAAAATGAGACACAAACTGTAAAATGAACGCCAAATCGCGTAGAAACATCAAACATAAATGACTACACACAAACCAACGATACCAATTGGCAATCGATGCCGACTTATGACGGCCATCATCCACGTCAGTAGCAGACGCTGTGGTTAATCTTGATTACGTGCACAAAACCCTCCCACTTTTCCGATTACCCAGAGGTATCAAAGAATGTACAATTGTGGTGTAAAACAACCCCCTCACTGTAAGATGACCGCACAAAAACAAATCACAGCGACCCAAGCAACACAGATGAATATGTAAATGGATATAAAACGTAATACAGTCCGTGCTCATGTATGTTATCGCCCGAGAAGTCAAACTGACATTCAGGGAGGACAGGTAGCCGGGGCCCTGTCTTCTCTAAAGATTTGGACAGGGCCTGTCATGGAGTGCCGTCGTCAGAGTCAGTGAGAGTGCAAGTCTAAGAATACGCTGATACAAGAGTGTAAACTGGTCAAGTACCAAATATAGTGTCCGTCTGGTGACTATAGGATCATATCCACGGTATAAAAGGCGTTTGATCATTCTGACACATTTTCGTGGTTATGCTGTCTACCTTTGATCCTTCTTATTTCGGTAATTATGTCACCTTTAAATGCAGGTTGTGTAATACTCAAAGTTATATACTATGTTGCTTGTATGGGTCCAAATTTCAAAAGAAGTTGACAATAATTTTTGTATAATTTCCAGAAAGTTTATTAGTTTGTGAAAGCGAAAACCTTGACCTAAAAGTTTCTTAGTAAATTTCTACTATGAAAATCCAAAACATCAGTACATGCTCTAGCATACCGGATGAGCTGTGAACTGTAGATACACAGCTCAGAACATCATACAACATTACCGCCTGGGAAAATTTACAATGTTGAATCCAAAATAATATCGTTTGTCAAATACACTTGTATGAATCTTTCCCTTTACAATTTTGATATTTTGGTCCATAAATTGTGTTTCTGTGTCTTTAAAGTTTGCATTGTTAAGTGTTAATTATTGTGGATATAATTTCATTCTTATATAATTCAAATACAGGATTGTCAATAGTTAGGATGTCATCCAGATTCCTAGAGGTATTATTGAAATACTTCAAATCATCAAGTCAGAAGATATTAAGAGGTAATTCTAGAGAACTTGTGTCATCTAAGTAAAATCACAAAAGCCCTTGCACGCATGAAAATAAAACGGATATAGGCAGCAGGACGGTGGAGTTTCGAAGATGCGTTCCCCTTTAGTCATTTAAGAGTACATGTAAAATATACAAGACTCTTTCGGTCATAATGTTGTCGCCATTGTGGGGTATATGATGTGCTACCTCTTGCCTCTTTCGAAATGTTTGATAAATGAACCTTTTCGTGTTGGTTGTCAATATTGAAATATATATGTTTTATGATTTCACAATTAGGTAGCTCCGCTTACACTGACAATGAAGATACTTACAATGATAAATATGGATAATGACCATATCCCTGTATACAGGACAAAATCGATAACCCAGAAAATCAGAAGCCGAAGGAAACAAAATCAGGATAAAACATGAACCAAAGCAAACAAACAAAAACATCCACCACATGAAAAGAAGCGAACTCCCGATATCGGAATGACACCAGGTGCCCAGGAAAAGTTAGCATCTCCTGCTTGCATGCAACACCCGCCGCTTCAATTCGTTAGAACTGTCACATCCGGTTACTTCCATTTCGGAAGACATGGAGTACAATCTTTGGTTGGATGGTTCAAATTGTCTATGACAGAATACCATCCACCATTCTGGAGAGTGGGACATCATAGTGTATTACGAGTTCCCCATGTCGACCGTAGAACTTCCTCAGTGACGATGTTAGTCGGTCACAAAGATATCCCTGACTGAGCAGCTCATCTGAAAGACGCCTAGCTCTCAGAACAAAATCCGTATATTTGGTACTTGCTCTGGCATAGCGTATCAACTGAGATATAAACATGCCATAAGGAGGCGATGAAGGGATGTTGCTACTGTGTTCTTTATCGTGCATTAGCATCGACGGCGGGTGCGACTAGCCAACAGGGTATGCTTACTCCTCCCGGGCACCTGATCCCACCTCTAGCTTGCTAGGGGTCCGTCGATGCTCAACATAGTGCTCTATTGTGAGTGCTGTTGAGATTATCGTCAGGATCTTCTTTAACTCAGAAAAGGAAAGCTTGAAATGCTGAAATTGAAGTCGGCACGTTTGTCATAGAGTGAGGTGTTCATGTGACCATCAGTGTCGAAGGACAACATTATGTCCAAATAGATGCTGAATCATTTATCTCTGTGGTTTCTTTGACTTCAAGCTCCGAAGGATAGATAATGCTGAGGTAATCCGCCAATTTTGGATTATTGATGGACAACACATCGTCTATGTATCTGTAAGTGAATTTGACCTTAGAAGCTAAGTATCTTTTCCCATCAGAGACCAAAGATCGAATGAATTCAGCTTCGTACAAGTAAAGGAAAATGTCGGCAAGGAGTGGGGCACAATTGGTCCCCATGGGAATTCCGACAATTTGCTTGAAGACCTTTCCTCCAAACACCACAAAAATGTTGTCGATCAGAGAATTTAACATCTAAATAATATCTGTTTTAGAGTACTTATTTTCAGAATCGGACTTTTCTTTTACAAAGTAGGTTTTGTCATAGTTAACAACAATAAATTTGTATTTGCGTTTGCCGTTCTTACTTGTAAACGCATTACTTAAAATTTTTGCGAGTCTTTCTTTGAATTTGGAATGTGGGATTATAGTATAAAGTGTCGAAAAATCAAAGGCCTTGATCGAATGGACTGTACTAAAATGGGTGGATTTAAGATGTTCTAAAAGTTCCTTCGAATTCTTTAAAATCCAAATCTTGTTTATACCACTGCGAGAATATACTGTCGAACAATATATTTGAAGCCCAGATTTGATTTCAGATAAAACTTTGGTGAGTAAGATCGATACAGATTTGGTACAACATTATGAGAATCCAGCGATGAAACGTTCTTTGTACGGATTCTTATGCATTTAAGGTATGCAGTATAACTATGGTAAATCTAAATCTAAATTGTTAGTGTCGAAGCCAAAGGAAGCAAGAGCTGATTTGTGGTTATCTATTATTTCAGAGGCAGAAAGGTTTATTGGGGTGTAAGTGGGATTTCAAGGTGTCGAATTTAAACCCAACTCTTTAACTAGACAGTCGAAATAGTACTTTTTGCAAGTAAATGTGTAATTATTTGAGGCTTTGTCTGCTGGTGTGATGACATAATGTTCTTGGAGGTAGGCAAGTTCTGTGATTACATCAGGGTCTTTAAAGGTGGACTCGAATCTGGTGTTCACAGTTGATTTGAATCGGAAAATTCTAGATAAAAGTAACCCTCTAATGGATTTTATCCATTCGGAAATGGTGTCAAGCTGTACATCCTCTTTCTTTGCCCAATGTCTTGCATATTCCTCTCAAGAGTCCATGATGATTTTGACATTTTGGTTCCATGTAAAAGACATACTTTCTCTGTATTTGGGACCCTTTTTAAACATTTCTCTTAACTTGTCGTTCTTGACTATACTAAGGTCACCAGTAATAACGTGTCCACAAAGAGAATAGTTGAAATCCGATGAAGAACATTCGCAAGGAAATTGATGTAGTGAGCGATTACTTTAATCAATGCACTGCAAGAATCGTTTGTAATTGTAAATTTTAGATGCAACTGTTAGTGTGTAGCTATAGGAAATACAAGGAGTTTCTTTTCTTTTGAAATATGGTGGGATTTTTTTCTGTGGCAGATGTAATAGATCGTCCGGAAATTTTGCAGGGCTATCTAAACACCCTTTTCCATTTAATGAAAGGGGGGTTACTCTTTCCATATTCTTTGCAAAAAAGTTAAACCCTTGATTGTAAGATTATACACAGCCAATTGTGCCTCATATGAAATTCATGTGAAATTTACATGAACTTTACACGAAAGTTCACATGAAATCTATGTGAAACGAGCACGAACATGAAACTTACATGAAATTTTTCACATGAAATTCATGTGAAGATTTTTACATGGATCTTATGTGAATTTAGTTTCCTGTAGAGGTCACATAGAAAAATTCATGTGAAATACAAGTGAAGGAAATTTATGTGAAATTCATGTGAAATATTTTTTCACATAAACCTTATGTGAAATATATGAATTTTACATGAACTTTCATGTGAAATTTACATGATGCTCATTTCATATGAATTTCATGTGAGGCACAATTGGCTGTGTATATGAGTATATATTCTTTCCTATACATGAAAAGAAAAGAAGAAATGTTTCTAATGTTAATCTCTTCAAATTAAAACGCATGAACCAAAAGACCTATCAGGACCCACGTTTTAGAAATTTAAAGAAATCTCTGAAATCATATACGTAGAAATAATTTTACATTTCACTAGAAACGTAATTTTTACGTTTTACTGGAAAAGATAAAATCTTTTCAATTGCCCATTCATTATCTTTGTAGTTTTACACCGTGTAATCGTTTTTTGGATAAAATTTAACATGTTTAATTCAAGCTGTATTTTTCTAACATTACCAAAGTTATTACCTTTCCATTAATTAGAAAAAGCATTATCGCACTTAAACCCTCTAAGATTAAGACACTTTCTTGTAAATATTTCTGGATCACAATATTTGCTACAAAAATGGAAAAAACACTATAACGCATGTGCATTAGTATTATTACAAATTTAAGATAATTACGAAATAGATTTTTCAACTTATTGAGGGTTGATAAAGGTAGATATTCACGAATTATTCAGTAGGTAGTAAACATTTCCAGATTGATATCTAGAAACGTAAATTAAAGTTTCGTGCCATCAGCTAACTTTTTACGACATGCGTTTATTTATAAACAATTGTAAATAGGATGGCTAAAACACACGAATTAAAGATGATATGTTTATTTACACGGGACAAGTGAACATTTTGCATGTTTCTCTTCATAAATAACCAAAATAATGAAAATAAATAAAGTATTAGTATATAGGGAATACAACTTTAAACGAACTCTAAAAAGAAGGGATCTCAAACAAAACTCGGTTGCAGCACCCACAGCAAAACACACACACACACACAAAAAAAAAAATAAATATATAAACAACCCATACTAAAAACACAGAGCAGACATGCATTGCAAGAGATGCAAAAGGGACAAGAAACTCCAAATTACAAACTTAGAAGAATCATACACAAAAGACTACACATAAATCATATTGTCCATTCATAAAGAAGACATATTTTGGAAGTCCCTGTAAAATGAACCTGGCCTCTTCTGTTGTGTATTGAAATTTACACTTGTTTGCTATGTATCTCTCACTTAACTCGGGGTTAATTTTATACGCACTCTTAACCTTAGCTGTAATCTAATCGAATTTGTGTATCGTTGATAAATGGCATCGTAAATATGGAAGGCGTACGGGATAAGGTAGTAATAATTACGGGTAAGCTTCGCATTTGTAGATTTTTTCTCAATACCATCAAAATGTTGAAGAAGACTGAATCTTACATTTAAAAAATACTTTCCTTGTTGTTTAATGAACAACTTGCTGGTCCACGCTGTTAATTACTCTGCTTTTAAATGATGCTTATGAATTTGAAGACGCTTAACATTCTTAATTTACAATTGTCTTTTTATTGCTGTAAGGTTGGTTAGCTACATGTACACGAATGGATAGCCCAACATATAACTTTGAGTTCTTTTTTTCTAGATGAGGGAAACTTTTTTTCTTCATAAATTAATCTCAAAGCTTATAAAACGTGACCTTCAATAATGCGTGTTGCGTTTATTCACTTTTGGCAGATGCGTTTATTTAGAATTCGTTGTGTCCCTTGCTAATTAACGGTTATTTTACAGGTGCAAGTTCTGGAATCGGCGAAGGAATTGCATATCATCTTGCATCATGTGGATCCAAGTTGTCACTTGTAGCAAGAAATAAAGAGAAACTTATAAATGTTGTAGAAAATTGCATTAAAAAAGGACTTCCCAAGGAAAAGGCAAGTACCTATAAAGTTTGATGGTTCTATTTTCTTTATAGCTGAAACAAATATATGACTGTATAAAACTTCTTGTATGTTCTGCTTTCCCTGAATTAAAATAAGAGTGTTTATGGTAGTGATACACTAAGACATTTTTGCGTGAACTTACTATAAAAAACTTTGAAACATTGACATTGCACTCAACTGTCATGATCTTTGTCAAGCATGACAATAGATGCCGTATGATACATTCTTCAATGATGATAAACAACGTAAACTGAGGCATTATTCAACGTTTTTAATTACAGCTTCATTGTCTGTCATTTTCAATTTAAGGTTACTTACACTATAGGAGATTTAACAGAAGACGCTGTGCGGAGAGAACTAATAAATTCTACAGTATCTGCGTTTGGAGTGATCGATGTACTAGTAAGTCTTATTAATTTTGAATTATGGTACGTTTCATTATTGGAAACATACATTTCTGTTACACAGCAACCTGGTTTTTTTTATTTGGTTCATAATGTCGCTCTCTAAGTGTAAGAAACTTTGTTTATCTTCATCAAATAATGGGAAAAATGGGACAATCTAAAACTTAATATGAGATGTCAGAAAATAAAGGAAAAGTTACATTTCCGGTGGGTTAAAAGGCAAGTTTATACACAACATGAAGAATAGGATATTTTCATGATTTATTTAACTAAATTAGGAGAATTAAAGTAACTTAATTAATAATATAAAACAATCCGCTGTACACATCATATAATATTATACTCTAAATACAACATTGACTAGACCAAGCTTAAAGAAAAAAAAAATACAAAATATAAAAAAAAAAAGAAATATCTATATATAAAAATAAAAAAAAAAATCTTTGGCGTTCTTGGGGGCCACTCATGTATCACAACCTTATCATGAATTAAAAACTTTTTATTTTTATTATTTTGAAGCCGAGCTGATCTCAGCAAATCTACTATATTTAAATCTACCTAAAACCGACCCCGGGATGATCCCTGCGGGCAAGAAACATAAATTAAACAAGTGGCCTGGGGTTGATCCCGGCAGGCATATGTACTTAAACCGATGACCTGGGGCTGATCCCTGCAGACATACTTGAAACAAATGGCCCAGGGCTGATCCCTGCGGGCATCTAATTAGAATTGCAGAATATTATAAGACCTATACATATACAAACAAATAAAAAAAATGAACCTACTACACAATGAATTGGGGGCAAATAATTCGCCAGAATTACAACATACTACAGATAGAATAATATTAATAAAAAAAAAAAGAAAGAATGTTTAATGATAATACATGAGCAGCCCCAATTATGCATAGTGACTGCAATATGAAAAAACATTGTAAGTAAGACCGGGATAAGCAAAAAATGGTGCAAATATACAATTAAAAAATTGGCACATTAATAAAGGCATAGAATAAAGTCTAATTAACTCTCAGCTATGTAGCAGATTCGTGTATATACGTATGCAACCCATATAATCAGCAAGCCAAGGATATTTTACTGCGTGATTAAATGAAATTTTTGAGTCCCTGAGTATAATTATGAAGCTAAAAGCCAGGAATAAGACAAAGAAGAAAAAATACGACTGTTTATACAGGGGGAGAAGATGAAGCGGAAATCAAGAAAACTGTAACATAATTGACAAATGGATGGCGATGGTGGGGAAGGCGGGTGGTAATAAGAAAAACAACTTTTGATACAAAGTACGTAAACCACGCCGAATTTCTAAAATTACATTAAAACAATGAGCTGTCTTCTGCTTGGCCAATGACATATAACGATTCTTAAAATAACAAAACGAATAAATGAACGAGTGGGGAATGTAACGTATTATCATATGTTTAAGTGTTTCCCACGATTTACAAATCTTGGTATGCAGAGTTCTGATAATATCTCTTTCTCACATCCATAGTACCGATCCCCAGAACTTAGATGTTATCTCTATATTATATGTCTCTGTAGCATATGGTCAGTATATAGTTATTACCTAGATGTAGAAGAATAAACACGTAGAAATATACCACGCTCTTATCTTTTGTTTCTTCTTAATGAAACATAGTGGATCATAACAGGGAAGATAAAAAAAAAAAATTGTGTATAAACTACAATTTAACAAGTTAAATACACATTTATACACAACATGAAGAATAGGATATTTTCATGATTTATTTGACTAAATTAGGAGAATTAAAGTAACTTAATTAATAATATAAAACAATCCGCTGTACACATCATATAATATTATACTCTAAATACAACATTGACTAGACCAAGCTTAAAGAAAAAAAAATGCAAGATATAAAAAAAAAAAAAAGAAATATCTATATATAAAAATAAAAAAAAATCTTTGGCGTTCTTGGGGGCCACTCATGTATCACAACCTTATCATGAATTAAAAACTTTTTATTTTTATTATTTTGAAGCCGAGCTGATCTCAGCAAATCTACTATATTTAAATCTACCTAAAACCGACCCCGGGATGATCCCTGCGGGCAAGAAACATAAATTAAACAAGTGGCCTGGGGTTGATCCCGGCAGGCATATGTACTTAAACCGATGACCTGGGGCTGATCCCTGCAGGCATACTTGAAACAAATGGCCCAGGGCTGATCCCTGCGGGCATCTAATTAGAATTGCAGAATATTATAAGACCTATACATATACAAACAAATAAAAAAAATGAACCTACTACACAATGAATTGGGGGCAAATAATTCGCCAGAATTACAACGCCAATTGAGCGATTTTAATGAGTGAAAGCCCCCAAGAAATAAGTGTATATAAAACCTTATGTAATACATTGTACGTAAACGATTGTGAGAAATAAAAAAAAAATAGCTTGACAGTAATGATAGTAATACCGTACATGTACGTAAGTTTATCAATATAACTAAATTGGAGGTGGAAAACATAATTATGTAAACACCTAATACCTGCAAAATTGTTATACATTTATAATTGATAGGAAAAAAAAAATCAAATTAACATGAGTCAAACAAAGTCATTAGATCGCATGATATCAAGACAGGCATATCTTTGATTGAGCATCCCTCATTATTTCCTTATCAGTGCGTATGTATCGTATATAGCATTCTGATTGCCATCTACCTAGGGTTCTAATCACGTGGTCTTCAACACCTGCAGCTGCTGCAGAAGTAGCAGCTCCTATTCTAAAAGAATGACCCGAAAACTCATAATCATTAAAACCTAATCTCAGCAGAATGTGTCTTAAATATGAGATAAAAGTTTGTCTAGTTAACGGTACAAGGTGAAATTCACTATTAACGAATAACGGAGACAAAGCAGATGCTCCTTGCGAAATTCTTTTATCTAAATACTCGAGCATTGTCTGAATAGGTTGAAGTTCGTTCTCATAAACAAAAATCTTTACACCTTTCTTGAATGGGTCTGTTTTAGATGATTGTAAGAAGAGTGAAAATGATTTCTTGTCAGATGCAATTTCAACATTTTCAATTTTTATGTACTGTTTACTGCTGTCTGAGATAACTGTAAATTCTCCACATCGTAAAAAGGCAAAAAATGCAACTTTGAAAACACACTGCAGCATTAAATCTGTAAAGGGGGCAAAAACCCCTGTAGTGAGACAATTACACATAGCTTTCAAGATGAAAGCAGTAATAGGTAAGCGAGCTATTGATATATTTGACTGAGACTTCTTAATTCCTCTCAATATGTATTGCAGCCTAGCATCATCCAGAGATGGATATATTATATTGTATCTTAAATAGAAAAATCGAAAACCAGACAAATACAATTTGATAGTTTCAAATTTCAAATTGAGAACGCTTTGACAATGAGTAACAAAATATATCAAAATATTTATGTCTACATAAGGCAATGCACCACTATGACTAAAGATAGAAATTCTCCTCATCTGAAGGAAAGTGAGGAAACATTGTAATGCCGAAGAGTAAGTCCTTCTAGTTGATTGGCTTATTGATGCCTCCCACATCTTGTCAACCGAAGTAATTAGGTCATCAACAGCTGATTGTGCGGTACACATGGTGTAGGATTCGCGTCTGCTCTTGGTGCTAACTGACGAAATCTGGTCATCTGGTAACGAGAAAGAGCATCAGCTATTGAGTTTTTAACACCCGGAATATGTTGCGCATGAATGACAAAACTATAGTAAGCAGAATGAAAAGTAAGGGTACGCATCAACTTCATAATACTCTGAACTTTTGATCTTCCTTTACGAATTATATCAACGGTAGATAAATTGTCACAAAAGAATAGAATGCGCTTTCTTTTCCAAAATTTTCCCCATAAGACACAGGACATAACAATAGGGTATAATTCGCAGAATGCCATGGACATTTGTTCAGAATAGATTTCTTCTGCAAAATTTCCTTGGAACCAGTGGTTACCATAGAAACCACCAAATGATGACGGGGTGGCATCAGTGAAGAGTTCGATATCTGCGGCGGAAGTGATGTCGTCATCAAGAAAGAAGGAAATACCATTCCAATTTTTAAGAAACTTGGCCCACATAGCCAAGTCGGCCCTACACTCTATGTTCAGATGTATATGATGATGTAATTTTTCCGCCCTTGTAGATAAAGCAATGAGGTGAGAAACAAAAGACCTCCCTGGTACTATCACTCTACATGCAAAATTAAGATGTCCTAGAAGGCTTAACAAGTCTCGTTTTGTGCATGATGAGCGATGCGAAAACGAGTCTATTATCGAGCTTATACGTAAGCGCTTGTCTTCTGGCAAACGAGCCTCCATTTTCTCCGTATCTAATATAATTCCCAGGTATTCTATTTTTTTAGTCGGCCCAACTGTCTTCTTAGCAGACAGAGGAATATTCATTTTCTGAAACACCGACAGAAAGGTTTCCATAGTTCGTTGGTAGTCTGCATCTGGTTTTTCAATTACCAAAAAATCATCAAGTAGATGTAGAATGTGCTGAATTTTAAAAACATTAGACGCAATCCAGCATACAGCCTGTGAAAGGTAGTCAAATATTTTTGGACTCGATCTGCCGCCAAAAACAAGTTGAGTATAAAAGTAATACAGAGAATTCCACTTAATACCATGAAAAGGCCACAGAGATGGGTGGATTGGTATAGTTTTAAAAGCGTCGGTTATATCGGTCTTCATTAGCCAAGCCCCTTTTCCGAGACTTTTGATGATCTTGATCGCGTCGTCAATGGTAACATAATTTAAAGAAAAATCTTGCTTATCGATTAAGTCGTTTAAACTGGGATTACTTTCATTGTCATGTGGCGCTGACAAATCGACGATAAGTCGTTTTTTTTTCCCGAGTATTTTCCCTCAGCTACACCAATAGGGTTGATACGAAACAGACTGTATGGATTTTTTTAAAAAGGGCCGATAAGAAAGCCTTTCTGAAGTTCTGACTCCACCAACTCATCTACTATTTGCTTTTGAGAATTTGCAGAACGGAGATTACGACACTCGTATGATTGCGATGGAATGTGACGTATACCTGTATGAAATCCACTACGTAAACCGTTGATAAGGTAATTAGTGAATATTTTATCTGGGTGTTCACTCAGAAATATTTCCAATATGTCTGTGTTTATGGGAGTTTTAATACCGACATGATAGTCTATTTCCTCAGAGCATTGGTCCCACTGCTCTGAGTCATTGATCCGTTTTTTGAATTGGGACACGTGTATTTAGGGTGTTCCCCTTTACAGTCGAGGCACACATGGGAGTTGTTGCAACGCCAAAGTTTACAACCTTTGTCGCCATTATAATTGTTACATATCTCCTTACCCGCGTAGAAAACCCGTTTCCTACCATATGTATCTCTCTCCGAGTCCTGGTTCTTTTTCGCAAATTTATCATTGTCCTTAGTCAAAGGACAAAATCCAGTGGTATGCAAAGTGCTATTGCACAAAGAACAGGATGCGGCTCTCGTATTAGCAAAAATGTTACAGAATAATGAATTGTTCCGAATTGACCAGTCAACTAAAATATTATTGTACCTTAGATGCGCTGCAGCGGTGAGGCTAAACTGCTTATGGTATTCATAAAACCCTTTCCCTGGGTACCTTGTTGCCATTTCTACGATATCCCGTTCATAACTGTCCAGCTCGGCCCTTCTGGAGGGATACACCGAGCACATAACCGCTTTGTAGGTGCCAAAGGCTTGAATGAATTCCCCAATGGAAAGCATTTTATTCAAGCGAGGATCAGATTTAAAATTTTGACATGTCTGAGTTGACGGATTCGGATCCAGAGTATCAACAAAAGGGCCTGCATAATAGGGAATAAGCAATGATGCCAAATTTACATCCCTACCTTGGATGATTTGTTGCCGCAGTTGTGGTGAGACTGTTTCAACTGCGGGCAGGGATTCCATGCTATACCCAAATGGGCCTCTGGCATACTGTCCGACGTTTGAATTCGACGGGGGTTGCGCTGTCTGATGCTCACTTCCAGCAGCCGCTGGTATCTGGTTCCTAAAGGCCGAAAATGCACTTGCAATGGTGAAGGAACCAGAGCCCGAACCTGTGAAACTACGAGACTCGACACTCGGGGCTGTAGGGGCACTATGACAAATCTGAGGTTGACTGGGTCCTCCAGAATTTCTATTTTCCAAAGTATGTACCTTCGTACTGAGGGACGTTACGGTTTCTTGTAGATTGGAAACTGTATTTGATAATCTTGTCACTATATCAATGAGCGTGCCAGTTCGGTTGTCTTGCATGGCGCCACTGTTATTTAAGTTTTCCACGACGCCATTGTTATTGTCGTTTGAGGAATTGTGGGTCGTAACACCAGCTCTGGTTTCCTCCAAAAGTCGCACTAATGTCATCCTGCGGGTATTTGACGGTGGCACGACACCATGTTTTTGTAATTCTCCTCTTAATCGCACTATTGACCAATTGACCGGCAGTTCTGGATCGTGATTCACAGTCGGTCTCACTCTGGAACGTCTCATAGGTGGCATTTTTTTTTTTATATTTCAAATATTATTTCTTTCAACAGCGACAGTTCCAGTTTAAAAGTAATTCCCAAAGAATTAAATAGAACTCTTAAAGTGTTTCTTTCTTGAATTTGTTATTGAAAATATGTCCGAGTAATAATAAGAAAAACAACTTTTGATACAAAGTACGTAAACCACGCCGAATTTCTAAAATTACATTAAAACAATGAGCTGTCTTCTGCTTGGCCAATGACACATAACGATTCTTAAAATAACAAAACGAATAAATGAACGAGTGGGGAATGTAACGTATTATCATATGTTTAAGTGTTTCCCACGATTTACAAATCTTGGTATGCAGAGTTCTGATAATATCTCTTTCTCACATCCATAGTACCGATCCCCAGAACTTAGATGTTATCTCTATATTATATGTCTCTGTAGCATATGGTCAGTATATAGTTATTACCTAGATGTAGAAGAATAAACACGTAGAAATATACCACGCTCTTATCTTTTGTTTCTTCTTAATGAAACATAGTGGATCATAACAGGGAAGATAAAAAAAAACATTGTGTATAAACTACAATTTAACAAGTTAAATACACATCAAAATAATTTTTTAAAGTTTTGTTTTGGTATATACCCAAACTTATTCTATAATAGTTTGATGTTGGCTTTCGTCTATAAAATGGTAGTTATATTATATATTGTGCAACTAGTGGTCGAATGAATAAATATATATACATATGTTTTAACCACACAGATCAACAATGCTGGAATTGCTAAACTTGGACCAATTGCCGATGTGTCGGAGGAAGACTATCGTAGAGTTATTGAGGTCAATCAAACGACTCCTTATTTACTCACTCAACTTGCTGTACCACATCTGAAAAAGAGCAAAGGTTAACATTTCCTACTCCAGAAAACATGTACAAGTAAATATAACATTGAATGCGCTATTCAAGAAATAACAACTAGCTAGCGAAGCGGCGAGGTGATAAGTTGATTGTTTCATGTGACGAATGGAATTACTGGACAATGAATCACGGCTTGCTAGTTGTTATTTCTATTCTAATATAGCACGTGAATGGGCGGAGCTTAGCGCACTGGAAGTTTGTTGGAGATTTTACACCAGGCGAGTTCTATGGTACATATAGGGAGAACATCTCAATAACATAAGCAACCTTTGTAAGAGCACAAAATACTTGTACTCATACAAAAACATAGCTACGTTCTCAGTATGGACACGCCTCTTATTTCTTCGTGGATGTTGTTGTCGAAATTTATTGATGTTTGAGGCGGCCATATCTGATTTCGTCACATTAATAGCAAGGTTGTATTATACCAAATTTACATGGTTGCTTTGCTATGTATTTACATGTACCTAATTTGAACATTTAATTATTCATCAAAGCATAATTGTGATTATCTTATGTTGCAATTTAGGTCATACCAAAAACTTATTGATCTATCAAGTAATTCAAATATTTGGTGTTAAATGCATATGGATTCGTGCTGCTTAACCTCTCGATGCCAAGGTTTTATCTAAATAGTTATATTTGTGCAATCCTGAAACTATATTTTTTTCTATTGCAGGAAAGTTTGGAAACTCAAAATATTACATCAATAAAAATATACGATAGATATATGTAATTTACATGTATGAAATTTTGTCAATGACAATTTATCACGCTTCTAAACAAGAGGGTTTTGGGTGACATTTTCCTACATTGATCAGAACATTATTTTTTTTATATTTCAAACTTTTTAATAATTATGGAGGTAAACATGACAACTATTTAAAGATGCATAAGATGCTGTAAAAATTGAAACAAAAAAGAATAAATACTTACATATGTTAATTGCAGGTGGAAACGTTATAAGCATATCAAGTATTGCAGGAAATGCTACGGTGAGTAATTCTCTGATTGAATGAAAACGGATATGATGATACCCTATCCATTTGAACTTAGGTATACCAGAGAAGAAGTACCAGGAGTAACTGAAGTAAGGCGATAACAGCATTGACACAGTCAGCATTTCCTACAAATGATTCTTTAAAACAAAGGAGGGGATCTCCAACAACACCAGGTTACAGCACCCACAACAAAACTCCAAATTACCCGATGCAGAAATACACAGAAGACACGCACAGAAAGAGACAAGAAACACCAACTCACAACAAAGAAACATCAAATACAAAACACCACACAATTATGAGATCAATTGGCAACCGGTGCCGACTTAGGACGGCCATCCGCCACGCAAGTGTGGTTATCCGGATTACGTGTGCACAACTCCTTCCCTCTTTTCCAATTACCCAGAGGTCTCAAAGAACGCACAATTATAGTGTAACTTCCTCACTGTAAAATTACATATTAACAGACAGCCTGACGCAGGGGTACAAGAAAGATATGAGTAGAAAGAAACACACAGATGGATATGTAAATGGAGGTAAAATACATTGGCCCAGTACCAAGCCAAGTGTAGGCCTGTTGACAAATGGATCATATCTACGGTATAATGTAATATACTCTGTTCCTTGTATGTGTCCAAATTTCAAAAGAAGTTGACAATAATTTTTGTAAAACCAGAAAGGCTTTACTAGTGTGTGAAACCTTGAACTAAAAGTTTCTTAGTTATTTGTAAATTTCTACTTTGAAAATCCGAAACATCCGTACATGCTCTAGCATACCGGATGAGCTGCGAAATGTAAATACCGTATGAAGGTAATCTAGGGACATCAACGTCAAGCCAGGGAAAATTTACTTTGTTGAATCCAAAATCATATCTTGTCATACACCCTTGAATGAATCTCTTCATTAACAAATTTAATATTTATGTCCAAAATTGATGTTTCTGAATTTGTAACGTTTGTCTTGTTAAGAGTCAGTTCTTATATATATAAAAACATTTTATGTGTGAATGAAACATTTCAAATCATCATGTTTTCTTTGCTTATGACGACTTTGGATAAATTCGTTTGCATACGTATTTGAAAACAAATCTGCAACAAGAGGCAAACAAGTATTACCTATAGAGAAGACAATTCCCCGTCAACCAGTCCTCTTTGAATGTCAGTCGGACTTCCCGGGTGATAACATGCATGAGCTCGTTACAGCCGGCAGAGCACATACTGTATTACGTACGCCCCTTTTTTATATCCATTTACATATTCGTCTGTGTTGCTTGAGCCACTGCGTTTTGGTCTCTTGTTCGTGTGATCATCTAACAGTGAGGGGGTTGTTTTACACAACAATTGTGCATTCTTCGAGACATTTTGGTAACCGGACAAGTGGGAGGTTAATGCTCACGTTATGCGGATAACAACACCATTTGCTTCTTGCGTAGCAAATTCGGCATCGTTTACTCATTGGTCTAATTGGTTTATGTGTAATCTTTTGTGTTTGATGTTTCTTTTTCGTATGTCTCTTGTTCATCTCTTCGTTTGCTCGTCTTTGTGTTTTCGCATGGGGTGTTTTGCTGTTGGTACTGCTACCCTGTCTGGCTGGAGATCCCCTCCTTTATTCTTAGCGATCCCTACAATCTACTTGTAGAGTTTCTCACTAAATCTTACATGTTGTCCAGGAGGAAGGCCAAGGCAATACGCAGGTCACTGCATGTCAATGATTAGTATTTTGTAGAGGAAAAGACCCTTTAATTCAAATGTACAACCATAAATTTTCCCCTCTCGAACGAAACACCATTTAATGAGTTTGGACAATCGATCATTAATTTTGTCGTTAGGAAGCTAGGAATACATATTAGAAAAGTCGTTTGAAGAAATCGTATTTGCTTGAAAAATTTCTTGATTTCATTTTGTCAATCACATCCCCTGAATTTTTAATAGACCAAAAGAAGTATATAATTTCATATTCTAAAAGCAAAATAAAATTGTAGAAGTAAACAAAACATCCTTTAGAATCAACTTCGGTTGCTGGGCACGTACATTGTACCAAGAAGAAAAAGTGGTTTTACTGGAATGTCACTAATTTCAACTATCTTCATATCTAATATATCCTTTTACTTGTTGAAATGTGCGTATGGTACACAAAACATTATTACGATATAATATAAGATTTCTCATCTCGTGCTATTGCTTTTGATGGTTTAATACTCGAAAGAAGATCTTTATGAATCTTTGCCCACCGGGACCAAGTCGTACTTCTCTCAGTGGGACATATCATTAACATTGAAATAAGAAAGGACATGAGACAAAATTACTACATCAATGAGATACAGAAGATCCTGACGACAATCTCAACAGCACTCACAATAGAGTACCAATTTGAACATCGACGGACCCCTAGCAAGCTAGAGGTGGGACAAAATAACAAGGCACATGACAACATTAACAACAAATCTACCAACGATCAATTATAGCAGAGAGTCAAGAGGATATTCTTTTTCAGCCCTATGTAGGATTCTCAGTGTATTCTATGACAAAAGCTGCGTTGAATATTTTCAGCAAATTCCTTGCGATAGGTAAGAAAAACAGTGAAATTGTGTTGTGAAAAAGTGTAAAATTGTTCTATGGTCAAAGCAATTCGTCTTTTCTTATATTGTCAGAATGACGGTCTCTAGGTCAGATAAAAGTTAAGATCAAGATGATGTATAATGAAGCTTCATTTGAATGTTGCTGTAAATAAGAATAAAAATGGGAAGAACTGAAATGAACAGCTGTTAAAAATGTATATTTTATGTTTATCTTTCAGAACTGGCCAAGTTTGATATTCGGTCAAATACAATTAGGTTCGTATAATTCTGCTACATTCACGAATCTCATCCTTATCAAACAACAAAAAGGATGTGTTTTATATAATGAAGGCATATTCTTTAAACGTAAACAGTTGTATCTTGTAACGTTACAAACACAGAAACACCGGTACATTTTTGGACCTTGATATCAAAATCGGTATTCACAGATTCATACAAGTGTGTTTAGCAAAAGAGATAATTTTAGATTTAACATTGTAAATTTTCCCTGGCTTGAAAGAAACTTTTAGGTCAAGGTTTTCGCTTTCACATACTAGTAAAGACTTTCTCGAAATAAAAAAGGATATATATATATATATATATATATAAAAGCACAAAAAAAGGTACAAGCGACCACGACACTAAACGTGTTTAAACCCAGCGGAAGGGACAGTACATCCCTTGAGCCCTCTGGATACACGAATATGTACTTGTATCCAGACGGAAAAGGGACAGTACGTCCCTCATTCCGTTCGGACACAAGTACATAAAAAAAAACATACACACACTCTCATGCTAGTCAGAACCTGTACTATACTGAAGCTCGAAAGGCTATAACTAGTAGCCAAGTAGGTAATATTCTCAATTCATGAACCAAAGCAGACCCCGCGAGGGGCGAGACCAGGTGCCTAGGCTTACATGTACATGTAATACTGGAACAACATACAGCATTGTAGCAGCGCATTCTTAAGAATTGCACTCCAACTGACTATGACGACAGGACTTCATGACAAGCCCTGTCCAAACCTCTTAAGAGAAGACAGGACCCCGACAACCTGTCTTCTCTGAATCTCAGTCGGATTTCTCGGGTGATAACATGCATGAGCTCGCTACAGACGGAAGAGCACAGACTGTATTTCGTACGCCTTCTGTTTTTATATCCATATACATATCCATTTGTGTGTTTCTTGTCCCCTGTGTTAGGCGTCTGTATGGTAATCCGGATAACCGCACTTTCTGCTACTAGCGTGGCAGATGACCGTCCTAAGTCAGCACCGATTGCCCATTGTTCTCTTTGGTTTATGTCTAGTAATAAACGTTTGATGTAATTTGGCGTTCCTTGAACCTTTTGCGTCTCTTTCTGTGCGTATCTTCTCTGTGCGTGGTTTTATTTTTGAATTTGGTGTTTTGCTCTGGATACTGTAACCGGGTGTTGTTGAAGAACCCATCCTTTCTTGTTTTGAAATGACCTTGTTTCAATGATGTTGTGCGTCTGTGCTTGACTCCTCTTGAGTGTGTATGTGAGTGAGTGCATGAGGATATGCCTATGTGTTGTAAAAAACCTTATAAAACATAACATTAATACTTTGATAAGCATTTCCTTTTTCAATTTAAATAAGTGGCATATTTTTGACGGAGTATAATTTATTCATAAATACCAAACTATAAGATATCTACATCTTTTAGCCCAGGGATCATTAAGACAAATATAAATGCTGCTATGGAACGTGATGAGGAGAAGAGAAATGCTGTATGTGTATCAGATACTAGTATATTTTTCATCTATCATTTTTTTGTTAAATTGTGTTAAGCAGTCCTTGTTAGTGAACTTATTATTTTCATTACTTTTCAAATAAAGAAAAGAAAATAAAGGTATGAGAGTCCTCTTTATTCAGTTAATGTTACTCGCTATTTCATCTATCTGGCTGCTTTCGATTTTATTTCAATTAAAATTTGTTAACATTTTTCAGAGATTTAACAGTCAAATTCCACATATTCCGGTAGGACGACTAGGAACACCTAAGGATATAGCTGAGGCAGTCGTCTTCCTTATAACAGCAACATGGATAACAGGAGAAAACTTGATCGTCGATGGAGGACGTCAGCTATTCACCAAGCTACCTGAAATAGAACAAGCGCAACTTTGATGACAATGGGCCTTTATGTGTTGAAAAGCTTAAGTCAAAATGAATGAGATAAAAACTGTTGTTAACATTCTATAATATTCTCATTGATATATCTTTCTGCATTTTTCTGAAAGACATTTCCTGGAAACAAAGTAAAGGCCTACACCAGAACATTTAAAAAGACAAGGAATTACCAATGTTAAACGTCTTCAAATTCAATAGCATTCTTTAAGACCAGCTAAATTTTCAGCATGGACCAGACAATGTTGATGTTAAAACAACGGTATAAAAACCATGGATGCATTATGACTCTGAAATATCAATGCATTCAAAGAAAACTTAAATATAAAAGTGAATTACAGACCGTTTCCTGTTATGAAAATATGATCCATTAAGTCGTGTAATAGGAAATTGAAAATTTCACTAAAATAACTTTAGCGAATAAAAAAGGTAAAGGCAGGGTTTTATAGTCTCGTTCGCCTGAGCTTCAAGCGACTTCTACAATTACCTCCATGGCGAATACTGTACATCCAGTTCATTTTCAACTCCCTTGGAAGTATACAAGCAGAGCTGCTGTTTAGGCGCTTGTTTTTATTCACATAAAAAGCTTGTCTCATTTGCCAGGTACCCAGAATACTCCTGGATGGAGAGGGTGCAACATAGTATCAAGTAACTTGCCCAAGGTAGTGTACAATGGTTTTGAAAAAAAAAAACGGCGACGGTGAGATACCGAAGACATATATCATATGATCGCAGTTTCATTTAATTATTTACGTAAAGAACAGAAAAGAGATCTAATAAGATTGATGTAAGAAATAGTATTGTTTGATAAATGGGTAAGAATTAGGGGATAACGTACTGTGTTTTGTGGTTCCGACAGGTATATGTTGGATACACTGTTGGAAACGCAGTTATACCGTCGGGGCTTGTATAAGGTATGTTTCCAACAATATATCCAACATATACCTGTCGGAACCACAAAAAAGTACGTGTATCCCTATTCGAATTCATGTGACATATTTTAACTTTTTATACCCCTCAGAGGGTATCACGTATCGCTTAAGAGGTGACGTTGCTCCGGAGGACTAACAACGACCAACAGAAATTATTGCGCTGCGAAATATGAAATACAGCTGCTTCGTATTCATTACAATGGCGAAAAATTAAAGTTTTATCAATAATAAACTTACTTGCTCTGTTGTTTACATGTGGAGAACGCAATTCACATGCTCTTGTAGTTTTACGTCACAGTATGACGTCACAGGAGCGAAGAACAAAAGGAAGCATGACATCATACGCAAAAAGTGCGCTAAAGCTTGTAACGGGCAAATTTACGTAGGAATATTACAGTAGATTGAAATATGTCTTTCAGAGGGAAGGGATGATAACAAATAAAAGCACAAACACTCAAATACACAAATCTTCGGCCCCTTGGCCTTTATCAAGTGTAAAAAACGACGATCTATAACAATTCTAAGTAAAATCCATCCTTGCTTCTCTGGCGTTCATTGCAAATAACTTTGCAATAATAAATTTGCAATGAACGCCAGAGAAGCAAGGATGGATTTTACTAAGAATTGTTAAAGATCGTCGTTTTTTACACTTGATAAAGGCCAAGGGGCCGAAAATTTGTGTATTTGAGTGTTTGTGTACGTAGGAATACATTTTACAGTATGTCAAATGAGTCGGTTTGCGGCATGTATATCGTCGTTATATATGCTTGTAGAAATCCTGTGAACCAATAAGAATGCATGAAAGAAACAGAATGAAATATATACAATCAGTAGTCTACATAGCGCATAATCATTGTAGACACAAAACCGAAAACTAAAAAAATTAACAACAAAATAACAAATCCAAAACAACAATGGAGAAGCAAATGAATAAATGGACCAATTGGAGACAAAGACAAGAAAAGTACATGCTATATGGCTAGAGAGAAAAATTATTCGTTTGTCTTCTAAGTTGCAGATAACACACTAAAAACATCTGATTGCGAATTCACAGATTAAACAAGTACAAGAAGAGACATAAAAAGTGACAAGGAAATATATTTTATTTAGGTATGCTACTGAATTGAGCCTACAGGAAGCATGGAGCTGGGCGGTCTTAACAACATAGATGCATAATGTTTAAAATGGGAAGGATCTCCAGCATGACCACCCTGTACTCACCAAGATTTTTATGCAATACTCTATAGATGAAAAATCCGAATTAAAATGTATGTTGACTTTAGGACATTTCAAAATACTTCAGATAAGATCAGGTTTTAACAACGTCTAAAATCACATAATCTTGCATGTGCAGTTCTCTCACTTTATCTAGAGTGAATTCATGTCATGGTTTATAGTAGATGTAGGTAGGTGGATATGGAGAGTGTGCGGGATAAAGTTGTGATTATCACAGGTAAACATTTAGCGGTATTTGTTTTAAACTCGTACAACTGTGTTTTCCATTTTTGTGAAAAATATGTTTTCTTCTCTCAAAATATGAAAATGTTGTTGAATAGTACCCCACTTCAAAATTTCTTACATGACAATAGGATAAAAATATATGAATGAAATCAAATCACATAATAGAAATATCTCTGACAGCACTTTAGCTTTGTACCTCTAAACAAGAAGTGAAGAGGTATTCTTCGAGAAAAGAAATCTCATCACTTATTATAGGACATGCGTTTTTATATCTTCTTCTATGTACATGGCCATCACCTGTCCAAAGATGAAACTTGATGTGAAGTGCTGGATTGATGGTCTATATCCGTTATATCATTTATTCTCGAGGGTTGACCTACATTAAGAGAACAAAGCATGCTTTAATTTTACAAAAAAAGCTTTTACAAGTAATTTCAATGAATGTTCCAATTTAGTTACATTGACATGCACAAGATTGTTAACAAAACATACAAAACGCCGAGCAACAAGAAATATGTAACGGTTATTCAAAATACGAGGTGAGAAAACCGGCTTTTTTAGATGGTCGCAATAATTTGTAGCACATCTGAGTCCTACAATCCCGGAAAAGCGAGTTGTAAAATGACATTATGATATGAATTTCCGAAATTCTTCCGGTGTTTTCGGAAACTTCTAAGAAAATTGTGCAGGACAATCTGCATGACATCTTTAGTTAGACATCCATTACTTATATTTGTCCCTTTTGTATCCCTGGTCTTGCTAGTATCAGTTTTCGATGTTTCGGTTTTTGTAGGGGTGCTGCAATCGAGTCCCTTTAGAGATCCATTTTATTCATTCGCATTTTATATATGGACAACGGAATGTGATTTCATACTAATCACACCAAATAAAAATGATGAAAATAAAATTAAGAAAACCAAGAAACATGATCTAAGGTAACTACATAAACATATGGTCAATTTTGGTCATATGACTAACCTTAGAATTTTTAAAGTGAAACATCAAAGACAGGTTTATTTTGGTTCTTTTTCAATTTGACATCAATACATTACTTTGTTTTTTTGGAAACTTGTCATTCCATACTTAAATATCATCGAAATTAAAGGAACACAACACAATCTTAGCACCATCTCTCCAATTCTCTTTTGGTCACAGGTTTTATTAAATTATGCTTCCGAATCGACACTTTTGAAAATTTGGAGCTGCGAACTTTTTAAAAAGCAGATACAAACATTTAAAAAAACGGAACTAGAGGGCGCTACTTATACAAATTTGGTTCAGTCTGGGAATCATTTTGGTTAGAAGTGCCACTGATGAGTATTGACCATCCGACGCACGTTGGTTATAGCGAGCGAAGCTTGCCCTTATGGTAACGCGTATACACTTACCTTATTGAGAAAATATGCTGAATCAAAGAATGAGAATGTACTACTATGCTTTCAAAAACTTTCGTCCCCTCGCAGACAGAGTTACTGCGGAGATGCTGAATATTGCCATTTAATTTTTTTTTCGACTCCGAGTATACGTATATGTTATACTCAATTTTTGTTTACAAGTTAAGTTCATTGACATAATTTTTCGTAAAGCAGATTACGAAATAGCATCGACAACTCGGCGTAACCGCGGTGTCTTTTTAGGAAAGCCGACATCTCCGTTTGAGTATTTTGTTTACTGTGCTTCTATGACGTCATTGACGTCATCGCGCCAAATTCTTAATGTCACTTTGACGTTGTAAGATTTTCCTTTAACGTATCCAATGTATAAATGAAGATCTCGCGGACATCTCGTCCATTTAAACAGTGTTAAAACTATCTTGGTAATCTTCGGCAGTGTCTCGATAGTTTCCGTGGCTTGAGTGACGGTCAGCATGTTAACCTTTGATGATAGAAACCATTTTTATAATGTATTGGGTATATTTAGATAAAAATATGCCATGATTCTAACTACATAATACACTGGATATTTATTTGTACAACGGATACCTTAATGGACGTATTTTGCTTGACGTAAACGCTTCTAAAAAGTCAATAATCCGGCCAAAGTGTTCCCATGGGCGATTTTGTGTTCAATCCGGATGGCTTCACGTTATTAAGTTTCTCAATCCAGAACACTTCTCGGGTTTTACGATAGTATTTTGAGGCATCCGAACATTTCTTCAAAATTATAATTTTGATGTCCGATATAGTTTTCTTTATTGAAATCTTATGAAACATAAGGCTTTGGACGATTGTATCTGACAACGGCGAGATGTTTTTTTTTTCTTTTTTTGGGCGATATGCAATGAGTTATTTATTTTCATTCAACCGTTTTATTACAAAATTAAAATGGCTTGAAAAAAAATCACATGTAGCCGGGAAATATAACCAGGTCTGTTTATAAATCCTCGGTCTGACCAGTTCTAGCTGAGCTCTTTAAACTAGATCGTTGATATAAGGTTTCAAAATCATTCACCTTATGTGTTTGCTCGTATTTTTCTGTAAATTTGACTGGAATCCCCCCACCCTCAACCTAATCTAATATTTGCCGGTCTAGACCAAAACAGGAATGTACAAAGAACCATATTTTAAGCCCCCCTTAAATTGTTCATCTGCTGGTCTAGACCAATTTTACAAATGCCTCTGTGTTTCCACTCGCCTTATACTGCCTTTTTTGTTGGCAATCGTTTTGTAAGATAGGATAAACCGTCATAGTCTAAAATTATTTAATATATAATCATATTTATTTTCTCTCCGCTCGCACAAAAAGGCTTTGCCTTGATTCATATTAATTGGTTTGAAATTTTAATGCAAAAAAGGTAACGAATTGGAACACAAAATAAGATTTAAGAATTTAAAGGAAATCAGTAAAAATGTTATCCAATAGACCTTCATATTACCGTTAGACTTGCATTTTAGACACTCCAAGACAAGACATCACTACTTTTGACGTTATATCTAATTGTGACGTCATTATTCAGATGCGACGTCACAGTTAAAAGTTACGTCAAATCTTGTCATATCGGGTCTTAGGATGAGTAAAATACAAGTCAAATGCGGTAATGTGAAAATCGTCTATTAAATAGTCAAAGAATACGGAAGATCGCAAACACTTCTGACCAAGGCTATACCGAATGTTCTCGCGCACTCTTCGATTGCTCTTCATTGTTATGACGTCATCAATTTACTTGGCCAGAAAAGGTGCCCAAGTTTTGAACAATGGTTAAGGTAGGTGACTAAATGAAAAATCAGAGCGGACATGCTGCACACGCTGCATTTGCTATCTTGCGTATTGATCAGAAATGCATGTTTTCATCTTCGTATTGCTTCACTCTAGGCGCCAGCTCTGGTATCGGCGAGGGCATTAGTTATCATCTTGCATCATGCGGATCAAAGCTTTCTCTTATTGCGAGGAGCAAAGACAAACTTGAAAAAGTTGTCAAAATCTGTATCGATCAAGGACTCGCAAAAGAAAAGGTAAGTGTTGAATACATAATTCAAAAGCATGTGGTATTGTGTTCCATAAAGATGAGTACATGATGGTCTCGCTGAAGAATCTTATCATTATCCTTTAAAAAGAAACGAAGTGTATCGTCTCTGCTGCCAGGAGGCATAGAGCCATGTTGACAATGTTTATAATTTCCATTTGGACCAGACAATGTATGTTTCGGACATTCATTGATTCAATCCTCGTCAGTGATGTTTTTGCCGAAATTATTGAGAATCACCTAACGTTATAAATACATGTATTTAAAAGTAGTTTTATTATAGTTTGTATTATGGCAACACTAATTAAAAGAAATTGTATCCAAACCAGTTTAACCTGGGTTTTTTTTTTCATTGAGAAAGGACGGAATCTCCTCGCTTACAAAAGAGTCGCTTACAGCACCACCCACAGCAAAACATCAAAACAAAAGTGAACACATAGAGGAAATATACATAACAAGAAATCCTATATGTGCACCTTTATATCCGAAACATGTGTATGGCACATACAAACTGGTTTGAAATTTTCTTCAAGAATTTATAGAGTTGAAACACGTCCGTATTGTTATCATATACACTTATTTTTTGCTGTAGTGTGGAGGAGTTAACTGGTTCCCAGTGACTTGATGTTTTTTAAGTGTATTTTAAAATTACTTCTTTCAAGCTCTGTCGCCTGAAAGAAGCTTTGTTTTGGCCCTTTATCAAATTGACATCATATATTTTATTTTGCTGTTTCAGAAACTTGTCATTTAATCCAAAAATATCATTGAAATTAAACGAGGTTAACATCTTAGCAGCATCCCTCCAATGCTATTTTAAACATTTATTTGAATATGCTACTGAATCGATCCTACTGGAATTTTTTAGCCGCACACTCTCTGTAAAGTAAATGTACATTTAATTTCTAAAAATAAAACCAGAGGGCAATAGTGAAATGAATTTGGGTTTGAAAAGCACATTGGCTTGAAGCATCACTGATGAGAATTTTATATAGTGGATACAAATTGGTTTGAATTTTTTTTCAAGAAGGTATAGAGTTGGATCACTTCCGTATTATTGATAGTATAAATTGTTATGATTATAAAAAATATAATGCAATAAATAAAGAATATATGTATAAACTAATGAACTTTTAATATAGCAAATATTTTAAAATACTTTTTCTTCCATAATATCTGAAAGCCTCTAAGATATGATGCTACATATCTTTTGTACGGATGAGCCTTAAGATTTGCATGGTACTGAATTTTAAATGAAAACTTTTTTTCAGATAATTTATACTACTGGGGATATTACTCAGGACGATGTGAGGAAGGAGCTAATAGAATCAACAGTCTCTGCATTTGGTGTGATTGATGTGCTTGTAAGTCCTGTAGATATCAGGATTTACTAGGATCAAAATATTTTCTCTATACTTGGGATGTTTAAAACTCTGAATACAGATATGATCATTTGTGCAAAAAAAAAAAAAACCAATTACGGTTACCATGAATACGAGGTCTGTCTGTTTATAGCACTTAAACAATAATCAAATATATCATCTTTGGAAATTATGTTGCCATGGAAACCATTGTCAAAACATTGTCAAAATAATAGGAATTAACAACTTATGATTTTTTTATTTTAAAAACCTCTTTTTTAGAAAATGGAATAATTTACCAGGACATAATGGAATAATTTAATAGGACATAATTTACCAGGACAAAATGGAATAATTTGATAGGACATAATGTTGTCCTACGACACTGATGGTCACATGAACACCTCACCCTATGAAAAACGTGACGACTTCAATTTCAGCATCACAAACTTTCCTTTACTAAGTAGCAACATCCCTTCATCGCCTGATTATGGCGTGTTCGTATCTCAGTTGATACGCTATGCCAAAACATATAAAATAAAAATCAGTCAAAATAGGCATAAAATGGGTCAAAATTAGGAGTTTATGCCCCCGTAATGGAAGACTCGGGGGCATATAGTTTTTGGTCTGTCCGTCTGTCTGTCTGTCTGTTTGTCCGTAAAAACTTTAACCATGGCCATAACCTTTGAATGGTAAGAGACATGGCTTTCATATTTCACATGTATATTCCTTTTGACAAGACCTTTCCATGGATACCAAAATGTTTGACATTGTGACCTTAACCTTGGAGTTCGACTTACTTTTGAAAATTTAACCTTGGTCATAACTTTCGAATGGCCTTTCCATGGATACCAAAATTTTGACCTTGTGACCTTGACCTTGGAGTTTGACCTACTTTTGAAAAACTTTCGAATGGTAAGTGATAGCTAGGGCTTTCGTATTTAACAAATGAATTTCTTGTGGCATGACTTTTCCATTGATACTAAATTTGACCTTGTACCCTTGACCTCAAATGTGAAACTACATTTCATCTGTTTTACTGACAAAGATGCCAACGGGGGAATTCGTGTTTCACAAACACAGGTTTTATTTGTTCAATGTTTCCTATAGCTACACACCAACAGTTGCATCTAAAATTTACAATTACAAACGATGCCTGCAGAGTATTAATTTAAGTAATTCCTCACTACTTCCACTTCCTTGCGAATGTTTTTCATCGGATTTCAACTACTCTCCTTGTGGACACATCATTACTGGTGACCTCAGTATAGTCAAGAACGACAAGTTGAGAGAAATGTTAAAAAAGGTCCCAAATACAGAGAAAGTATGTTCTTTACATGGAACCGAAATTTCAAAATTATCATGGACTCTTGTGAGGAATATGCAAGACGTTGGGCAAGGAAAGAGGATGTACAGCTCGACACCCTTTCCGTATGGATAAAATCAATCAGAGTGTTACTTTTATCTAGAAATTACCGATTAAAATCACCTGTGAACACCAGATTCGAGTTTATATTTAAAGACCCTGATGTTATCACAGTGCTTTCTTACCTCCAAGAACATTATGTCATCACACCAGCAGACAAAGCCTCAAATAATTACACAATTACTTGCAAAAAGTACTATTTCGACATTCTAGTTAAAGAGTTTGGTTTAAATTCGACACCTGGAAATCCCACTTACATGTCTGGTCCATGCTGTAAATTTATCTGCTCTAAAATGATGCTTATGAATTTGAAGACGTTAAACATTACACCCCAATAAACCTTTATGCCTCTAAAATAATAGATAACCACAAATCCGCTCTTGCTTCCTTTGGTTTCGACACCAACAATTTAGATTTAGATTTACTATATTTATACTACATACCTAAAATGCATAAGAATCCGTGCAAACAACGTTCCATTGCTGGTTCCTCAAAATGTTCTTCCAAATCTGTATCGATCATACTCATCAAAATTTTATCTGAAATCACATCTGAGCTTCAAAAATATTGTTCGACAGTATATTCTCGCAGTGGTATCAACCAGATGTGGATTTGAAAGAATTCGAAGGAACTTTTAGAACATCTGAAATCCACTCATTTTAGTAGAGTCAATTCGATCAAAGCCTTTGATTTTTCGACACTTTACACTACAATCCCACATTCTTAATTGAAAGAAAGACTCGCAAAAATTATAATGCGTTTACAAGCAATAACGGCAATTGCACATACAATTTTTTATACGGTAACAGATAATATTCAGATGATAAACTTTCTGATTGACCACATTTTTGTGGTGTTTGGAGGAAAAATCAGCAAATTGTCGGAATTCCAATGGGGACCAATTGTGCCCCACTCCTTGCCGACATTTTCCTTTACTCGTACGAAGCTGAATTCATTCAATCTTTTGTCTCTGAAGGGAAAAGATACTTAGCTTTTGACTTCAACTTTACTTACAGATACATAGACGATGTGTTGTCCATCAATTATCCTAAATTCGCAGATTACCTCAGCAGTATCTATCCTTCGGAGCTCGAAGTCAAAGAAACTACAGAGACAAATAATTCAGCATCCTATTTGGACATAATGTTTTCCTACGACACTGATCTAATGAACACCTCACTCTGTGACAAACGTGACGACCTCAATTTCAGCATTACATACTTTCCTTTTTTGAGTTGCAACATCCCTTCATAGCCTGATTATGGCGTGTTCATATCTCAGTTGATACGCTATGCCCGAGCAAGTATCAAATATACGGATTTTGTTCTGAGAGCTAGGCGTCTTTCAGAGAAGCTTCTCAGTCAGGGATATGTTTGTGACCGACTAACATCGTCACTGAGGAAGTTCTACGGTCGATATGGGGAACTCGGCATACACAACGATGCCCAATTCTCCAGAATGGTGAATGAGAACATTTGAACCATCCAACCAAAGGCTGTACTCTATGTCTTCCGAAATGGAAGTAACCGGATGTGACAGTTCTACCGAATTGAAGTGGCGGATGTCGCATTCAAGCAGGAGATGCTGACTCTTCCTGGACACCTGATCTCACTCCCATATCAAGAGTTTGCTTCTTTCATATGGTGGTTGTTTGTTTGCTTTGGTTCCTGTTTATTCTGATTTTGTATGCCTTCGATGATTTTCTGATTAATCGATTTTGTGCTGTATACAGGGTATTGGTCATTATCCATATTTGTCACATTTACCATTCTTATGAAAAATAACACGAAATATCAGGCTAATAAAACCATCACTGATGTTAGAACAAAATATATTTTATATAATAAATAGAATCATCGAAAACATTAGTGGGACCTTGTTTTGTTTTTTGTCGGCAAAATTAGTTACCATGGCAACTTTTCATTTTACTCCCGAAGACTGCATCCTTTAAAATTGATTTTTAGTATTGTCAAATAACTTATACTACTTGATTTTTATGAAGGAATTATTCTTTGTTTCAACACTTCCAAAATTTGTCAAGTTCAAGGTCAATTTAAAATTAAGGTTCCAATTTCATGAAAATTTGAATTTTTGTTGTAACTTATTTTTCCTAATTTTTGGCTTGACTGTCATAAATCTGTATCAGAAACGTTTCTTTCTAAGGATATGGCCGATAGGAGGAAAAACATTACAACTCTTAGTTTAGAAGAATTCTCAGTAAAAAATCACCTTTCTACAAATATCATGATAATCTTATATTTTTTTAATTGGATGTATGAACTACTAGCTACAAATCGATAGTTTCATATATTGTGATTTTGAATTTTTTACAACTTTTCTGATAAATAGGGATTATTTAACTTTTCGCAATAAATAAGTGATATAGCCAACATCACTATATATATATGTTCGTATTGATCAATTTCACATGACTTCTAAGTTACTGCCCATCACATTTTTGAAAAATCACAGAATTTTCATCAAATTTGGTGAATCGCAGTCCAAGTAACCTGAAATTGGGTCCCGTGACCTTGAAAAAATTCAAGGTGATGTTTAATCAATAATGCTCTAAAAATGCAATGATAAAAAATTCTTCAAGATATATAAGGGGCAGCTTAAATTTGACCAGTAATGTATTCCGTGTATGATAGTATTGAACAATTTTTATACTCTGTCGAATAAAATTGTTCCCACTTATGTTTTAACATTTTATTAAAGTTCGAGGATTATACTCAAAAGATAACTTAAATTCCAGTTACGCAGACATTCAAAAGTTTTTGCCTTTGAAATTGAGCAATACGCGGAATACAAAATCGTGCATTATGATTTTTTCGGTCTAAAATAGGGCCTCTTCAGAACAGGATTTTACCAACATTATGAGCACATAAAGAAAAGCGAGTGCAAGCACATTTTTACAATGAAAGATATAAGGAAAAGAATTAGGAAGCTTTAGTTGACAACAATGCCTGTTACCATGGAAACAAGCCTTCTAAAACTGCCCCATTATCAGTGTTCTCCAGGTTCTAAAAATGTCAGACATGGTTTCCATGGCAACGAAAACTGTATTTGTAAAAAAAGAATTAATTTTCATCTCATTTCATCGTATACACATTCCTTACCTAAAAGATCCAAAATTGGTGATATGCCATTCCCGCGTGCTATTGAAATTCCTTTTGTCCTTACAGATGATTGGTATGAAAATTTGTCATTATCTTTGACATTAAATACTTTTATGAGCTGAATCTCATAGTGAAAGCAATAATTATGCAAACGCGATTAACATTAGTAAGTCGGTGATTGAATGAATTGAAGAAAAAGAATAAACTGACAAAGTCTGAAAATAAATCAAAAGGCATTCAGATATATAAGTTTTTGGAATGGCCTCTTCACACTTTAAAATTCTTGCTATACTTGAGACATTATATGATGTTTTGAATATATTTTCCTGACATTGTCGCCATAGCATTTTCTATATAGACAATGTCAGACAGTGCATGAGTCTCATATATTGTTTTTATTTTCGCGCTTAAACATCGACGGCGGGTGCGGCTAGCCAACAGGGGATGCTTACTCCTCCCGGGCATCTGGTCCCACCTCTGGCTTGCTAGGGGTCCGTCGATGCTTTATTTTGTGCTCTATTGTGAGTGCAGTTGACATTATCGTCAGGATATTCTTTAACTCATTTGTGTCACACTTATGCCCTTTGCCGTGTGGAGCTCGTAAAAAAGATTCCCGCGAGGGGTTTGACAGTAAGTGTCTTGAATATATTTTCCTGACATTGTCGCCATAGCACATTCTATAAAGACAACGTCAGACAGTGCATGAGTCTCATATATTGTTTTTATATTCGTGCTTAAACATCGACGGCGGGTGCGGCTAGCCAACAGGGGATGCTTACTTCTCCCGAGCACCTGGTCCCACCTCTGGCTTGCTAGGGGTCCGTCGATGCTTTATTTTGTGCTCTATTGTGAGTGCTGTTGAGATTATTGTCAGGATCTTCTTTAACTATAACTTGTCCGGTATTTCTTAGGAATGTTTACTTCCAATCTGAATAGAGAAATTACACGTGTGTCATTGACATCCCAGTATCATAGGTACTGGAAAGAGAAATAAGACTTCGCCATTGTGACCTGTCTGATGAAGTTTACGCATGTAATAAATTAAATCCTTCAATTTGTCTTAATCTTCTTCAATATTTTCCCTATCTTAGAGGGAAAGTTAACATTTAAAGTTACTGAAATCAACATGATTCTTTACAGATTAACAATGCCGGTATGGCAGGATTTGGACATATATCGGATATATCTGAAGATTACTACTACAACATTGTGGAGCTGAATCAGACTACACCCTATCTTCTTACACAGCTCGCTGTCCCTCATTTGAAGAAGAGCAAAGGTAAGAGTATTTCATAAATTTCATTACAAACCTTCAAATGTGATACTTTTGTTTTTCATCGGTCATTTTCATTTGATAAAAAAACCGCGGACGATTCTAAATATACGAGGTGTTATTAACGTTCATTGAAGTATGGAGATCAATAAAAAACAATAAGGGGCGGAGAAAAGAAAATTGTTGCACGGTCTACGTTTTAGACGGTAATTAATACCTTTCCAGACGGTGCATTAATTTTCATTGTGTATCTTTGTCATTTGAAAAAAAACCCCGTAGAAATAAAATTATTAGAGAATAAAACCTTTATACGAAATTGCAGTTTGAAAAATCAAGCAACGTGGATGATTGACGAGACTAAATTGCTACGTAAAACAGAAAAACAAAAGAATATGTGGAGATGTTTGTTGTGCATTAGCTGAACTTTTTTTAATTGTTTTGTTGAAAAAGATTCAAAGTACGTCCTTAACCTCTGATCCTGGATCAACATTTATGAACCTTGAAGTAACTAGTTGGTTCTCCTGTGAATTACCAGGACTTCGCACTGGTCATCATTTATTGTTTAATTCTATTTTGAATGTCCATCCTTGGTATTTCGGTTTTTTGTTGAAAATTCTACATTTATATTACAGCGGGTAACGTTATCAACATTTCAAGCATTGCTGGAAGTATGGAGGTCAGTCTTGAATGAGAATACATGTACATGTATATGATATTATAATTTGATTTTCTTTTTATCAAAATCGTGTTAATTCAATTTTGAAATAAAGCATAAGTGCAATGGAAAGTATTTTGATTTTCGATTTTCTTAATTTCATACACAACATTTCGTTTATCTTAATGCATTGCTAATTTTTTTTTCTGAAGTTTGAAACTAACAAAGTCTATTTTCAGCCATATCCTGGGATACCAGTTTATGCAATGACAAAAGCTGCACTTAACCTTTTCACAAAACATCTAGCGATAGGTAAGGTCGCTTTAGGCATTATATGTTCATCATTTTCTCAAAGAAGAATACATCAGATTAGTCAAAATTCTTCAGTTATTGAAAGTCAAACATAAGGCAAAGTCAGAATCCTTAAATCACGATAAATGGGCAAAAAAAAAGAGATACAAATAAAAGAAACCCGAAAAAAAACCCCAAAACAACAAAATATTTACAGTGACAACAAACGAGATGTGTACATGGGAAAAAGACAGAAACCAAAAATAAAGTAATTCTATATATGGTGTCAAAGCGCCAGATGAGCGGTGGCATTCAGATGAATTAATGTGGCACCGCTTTCAAATTTCAAATACATATAGCGAATTAAGAGGTTATCTATTAATCTAATATGAATCGAGGTAAAGCGTTATGTGCGAACGGAGAAAATGGAACAAAGAACTAGATAGAATATATGGTAAAGCCTATGAATAATCTAACTTTCTCATCTTCAGAAATTTAAGCATATTGAAAAAATCATCTTAAATTCAAATTATTTATAGGAATACAAGTAATACAAAAGCATGAAATTCCATAAACCCCTCTTCGACGGGCTGGACCTCCTCCCAGTGGAAAATAATCTGGATCCGTCCCATCATTCGGAACACCCTCAATCTTTTCTTACGCTGGTACAAATAAAGGGCGAGGGGTAGAAATGTCGTCCCATATGAACGGTACCTATATTCATTGCCAATAAACAAATCTAGATCTTTAGAGAGGGGGTCTGGTCTTCCTCCCCTTCTGTCTTCTCTACCGACATTGAAACTCATTTAAAAATATACAAAAATCATGGCAGTAGTGTTTTCTGAATCTATCGAACTTGTTTGTTTGACGCACGTGAAAATTGACGCACTGCTACTATGACACATATGGAGGGAAAATGACGTCAAGATTCTGCAGAGTTACGTACATTGTGTCGTCATTAGTGATAAACATGGAGGATTTGTTGCTGTTGGATGACAAATATGGAGAATGACCATATCCCAATTTACAATACAAAATCGATAATTAGGAAAATCATAAACTGACGGCATACAAAATTAGGTCAAACCAGGAACCAAGGCAAGCGAACAAAACCTCCACCACATGACAAGAAGCTAATTCCCAATATGAGAATGAGACCAGGTGCTTAGGAAGGGTCAGCATCTTCTGCTTGTATGCAACACCGACAGAAATGTCACATCCGGTTACTTCCATTTCGGAAGAAACAAGTATAGTTTGTGGCTGGATGGTTCAAATGGTCTAAGACAGAATATCATCCACCATTCTGGACAATGAGACATCATATTGTATGACGAGTTCCCCATATCGACCGTATAACTTCCTCAGTGACGATGTAGTCGGTCACAAACGTATCCCTGACTGAGAAGCTTATCTGAAAGACACCTAGCTCTCAGAACAAAATCAAACTAAAAAATGAGCGTGATTCATTTACGAAATAAAATAGGAGAATTTTCTCAATTGCGAAGTTGCCAAGGTACGTTCTCCTGCTTTGTCGTTTTAAGAAATCAAGTCGCTTTTACGCAAATCTGCAGCCACAGTACCAACTTTTTCAGTTGTAAGTATATGTATTTTTGCGCGTGAATTTTCCCATGCCTACGTATACGCGTTACCATAAATGCAAGGTTCTCTCGCTATAAAAATCAAAGCACCTTGCAAATGATCGAAAAAAGAACATTGTAAAAAGTTTAAGGCTTTACGCATCTTGACATTTAATTCTTAAAACATAGCATGTGAATGTATAGATAAATGAACATCTTAGCTATCAGTCATCAATTCGATATTTATAATTTTCAGAACTGGCGCAATATGGCATCCGAGCAAATAGTATAAGGTAAGTGTCTTGTCAATGCCGCTTCGATATCAAAATCAGTAAAGATAAATTTGTAATACCAAGTTCGATCAATTTCGGTTGATCGTTTCTTCAACGCAATCTAAATTTCTGTTATCAAAATTTCTTGAAATATCTAAAAAGTGGGTCCTGTAGCATCATATCCCACCCATCCTGCTACGTCTTTCGGTACCCTTTTTCGACATAGTAACTTTCATACTTTTTGGCATATTACATTGTTTAGATTTAGGATTAAGGATCACTGATGAGGGTTAAGTACCCGAAACGTGCATGTCTGGTCCACGTTGCCAATTTATTTGTTCTTAAATGATGCTATTCAATTTGAAGACGTTTACATTTATACCACTTGGTGAGTGTCACTGCTGGTGGACCAGGAGTCCCCGAGGGCACATGTACCCAAGTTCGATCAATTTCGGTTGATCGTTTCTTCAACGCAATCTAAATTTCTGTTATCAAAATTTCTTGAAATTTCTAAAAAGTGGGTCCTGTAGCATCATATCCCACCCATCCTGCTACGTCTTTCGGTACCCTTTTTCGACATAGTAACTTTCATACTTTTTGGCATATTACATTGTTTAGATTTAGGATTAAGGATCACTGATGAGGGTCAAGTACCCGAAACGTGCATGTCTGGTCCACGTTGCCAATTTATTTGTTCTTAAATGATGCTATTCAATTTGAAGACGTTTACATTTACACCATAAAGATTCCAACAGTAGTGCATTTTTGAGGTCCTGTGTAATGTGTTTCGGTTTGATTTTCGTTATCGTTTGATCATTTTCAAGAATATATTTGTTTCGTATTTTGTTTCAGTCCCGGACTTATTAAAACAAGTATCCTTGATGGTTTTATACCTGACGAAGAGAAAAGAAATGCTGTAAGTTCCTTTTCCTTAGATCGAAATATCCAACAAGACTCGGTTGCAGTACCCACAGCAAAAAAATGATACACCCCTATCCTATGCAAAATTACAGAGAGGAGAAGAAATGATGGGATCTCCAACATTCCTCGGTCGCAGCACCAGCAGCAAAAAAAAAAAAACCCAGAAAAACGCCCATGCAAAGAAACAAAGATATAGATAGCACAAAAAAGGTACAAGCGGCTACGACACTTAACGCGTTTAAACCCAGCGAAAGGGACAGTACCATCCCTTGAGCCGTCTGGATACACGAATATGTACTTCTATCCAGACGGAACATGGGATAGTAAGTCCCTCATTCCGTCCGGACACAAGTACATAAAAATAAACATACACACACTCAAGCTAGTCAGAGAACCTGCAATGTACTGAAGCTCGAAAGGCTATAACTAGTGCACAAGTAGGTAATATTCTCAATCATTGAACCAAAGCAGACACCGCGAGGGGCGAGACCAGGTGCCTAGGTCTAGGTAGAGTCAGTTTCTCCTGTTTGCATGCAACACCCGCTATATATATATATAAGCTCATCACAGGTATTTGTTTCCATGCTGTGATTTGCAGTAATTCTATTTTTACAGTTCCCGTAAACATAGAGCTTAAGACTAGGATGGCATCTCCAACCTGACGACGCTGAGGAGTTCCACAGCAGAAAACACACACACACGAGACGAATAGTAGGAGACACCGAAAACAAGAACAAAACATTATTGAAACCTGAATGACAGCACTATATATAGATTAATAATCTCCACAGTGTTCCATTGTAAAAATTCATTAGACGCTAAATACATTTTCATGGTAATCAATTTAGAACCATAAAGTTTATTTCTATTTCAGAGATTTGAAAGTGAAATGGCTAAAATACCATTAGGTCGATTAGGAACAACCAAGGATATAGCTGAGGCAATCGTTTTCCTCATTTCTGCATCCTGGATAACAGGACAAGATATGATTATCGACGGTGGAGGTACACTTTTTACTAAACTACCTGATTTGAATTGAAACAAGTCTCCGAGGAAGAGACAACGGTGTATCGTTATGTGTAGAGATGAAAAGAATGTTTCTATATAAAATATTGGACAAAAGAGCTTATCTTTATCTTGGCGATTACCTTACTCTTTCAATGTACATCAGAAGCTTTTGACGAAGAAAACTGAATAAAACACTAAAGTTCTTGCAAGCATGTTTCTTTAATTTGAATAAATTCAATTTGTTTGAAAAGTATGATTGGATATGTCCGTTATATGAGTAGTTTTTTCCCTTTTAAGCTAGCCTGAGCGAAGCTAAAGTGAGCTATTGTCATTACGCCCCGTCCGTCGTCGTCCGGCGAAAACTTTTAGCATTTTCGACATCTCCTCTGCAACCGCTGCACAGAATTTCATGAAACCTTACAGGAAGTAAGAACTCAAAGTCCTCTACCAAGTTTGTGTTTTTTGTGTCGATCGGACAACAAATATGGCCGCCGAGGGCTCTGATTGGCTGACGCATTTTTGACTTCTCCTCTGCAACCGCTGCTCAGAACTTCATGAATTCTTACAAGAAACAAGTACTTTAGGTCCTTTACCAAGTTTGTGTTTTTCGTGCTGATTGGTCAGCAAATATGACCGCCACTGATTGGCTGTCGCATTTTCGACTTCTTCTCTACAACCGCTGCACAGAATTTCAGGAAACATTACAGGAATTCAGCAAGTACGCAAGGTCCTCTACCAAGTCTGTGTATTTCGTGCCGATCTTTCAACAGATAGGCTCTGATTGGCTGTCGCATGTTTTACTTCTTCTCTGCAATCGCTGCACAGAATTTCATGAAATCTTACAAGAAGCAAAAGAAGGGAGGAAAGGGCCTCCACCAAAATGTCCTCTATCATTCTTTTGTTTGCAACTCAGGTGAGCGATGTGGCCCCCTTGGGCGTCTTGTCTACAAAGAAGGATTAGTTTTCCAGGAATGTTGTTGATTTCTTTAAATGCTTTATTGGTTGAATTGTCACTAAATGTATAAAATACAATACTTCACATATAACAATGAACAGGGGCCCATTGGACAAAAATTGTTATAGACACATTTTCGTAACATGCAAGTTTTGCGCAGTTCATCATAGGAGTATGTGGGCTTGAAGCAATAAAAGAAAGGAGGGGATCTCCAACCAGACTTCGTTGCAGTGCCAAAAGCGAAGCACCAAAACACCTCATGCGAAAAGATGGAGAAGACACGCACAGAAAGAAATGTAACAGAAACATGAAAACACAAATGGATGCACAAAATTCATCACTGGATCCGATATATTCGCTTTGACAACATTCAGAGTAACATTATGTCATCTTGACGTAAGAACCTCACTATGTTGTCATCATTGGCATTCAAAGTCACAAAGGAACTGTCAAATTGTATCCGTAATTTTCGATGGGCAAACTGTTGAACTTAGTCGTCATTGTGGCTGGCTAAACTTGAGGCGGTGACCGGGTGATTTGTCGTGGCGATGGACCCGGTCTTGTAACATTTTAGAGTGGGGTTACTTCCTCCAAGAAGCATTTGGCAATTAATTTGCAGTGAACTTATTTATTAGAGGGTTTGTCGGACGCTTAAACATTATCAAAATAAGCCATAATATTTTGATAAACTAAAACATAATCAATACAACGAATTCTTAAAACAGGCCCGGGTTGAGATTTGTACTCTTTCCGTTTTCTTATTTCTACCTTATTTTTACTCTTTCCGTTTCCTATTTGTACTCATTTTCTTATTTCAACCCTACTCTATCAATATGCATGAGAAGCTTTTGACGAAGAAAATTGCAAAAGAGGAAGAAAAAAATCTCCAACAAGCTGTTGCATTCATGTTCCTTTAATCCGAATAAATTCAATTTGAAAAGTATGATAGGAGATGTCCGTTATATGAATATTTTCTACTTTTCTTCTACACAGAAAGATTAGTTTCGAACGAAGTGTGTTGCATGCAATCAGGAGACGTTGACTCTCCCCGGGCACCTGTTATCACTTCGGAATGTTATTCATTCCGAGGTTCGCAACCGTTCCTGTGGAAAATCTAATGACTTTGCCTTGCCTTCTCGACTTTGAGACTGAATAACTGATAGGTACCTCTTTAATGTTTATTCTACATGTGTCTGATCCTTGTCTTCACGAATTAAAATCAAACAACAGTCATCCGACTTTTCTGATGTGTATATCCTATGGATCTGTCGAAATGTCATACGCTCATTTGGAAACAGAGACAAAGAGTGTTACAGTGAAGCGATAACATGTGCCTGACGTGTATTTTATTATGTTCGTCTAACTTAACTGTTGGTACCCGATTAAATCGCTCCCCTAGTTCCACATATTTCGACACTAGATCTAAACTACATGAATATTTGTAAATTGTTCGGCATAATTTTTTTTTTAATTCTAAAACAAAGGATACCTCTTCATAGGCATGGCTCTGTCCGTAGTCGGGTGTTTGGGAATACATTTTTGGCTATATTCAGAATTTCGCCTATATCTTCATAGTTTCATGTCCTCAGTGCATGCATTTTATATACTGTGTTCTTTATCGTGCATTAACATCGACGGCGGGTGCGGCTAGCCAACAGGGGATGCTTACTCCTCCCAGGCACCTGATCCCACCTCTAGCTTGCTAGGCCCAGGGTCCGTCGATGCTCAACATAGTGCTCTATTGTGAGTGTTGTTGAGATTATCGTCAGGATCTTCTTTAACTCATTTGTGTCACACTTATGCCCTTTGCAGTGTGGAGGTAAAAAAGTTCCCCGCGAGGGGTTTGACAGTAAGTGTTTTGAATATATTTCCCTGACATGGTCGCCATAGCACTTTCTATAAAGACATAACGTCAGACAGTGCATGCATTTTATATACTGTGTTCTTTATCGTGCATTAACATCGACGGCGGGTGCGGCTAGCCAACAGGGGATGCTTACTCCTCCTGGGCACCTGATCCTACCTCTAGCTTGCTAGGGGTCCGTCGATGCTCAACATAGTGCTCTATTGTAAGTGCTGTTAAGATTATCGTCAGGATCTTCTTTAACTCTGTTTCGGCCTCGAGCATCACTGATGATCATCATTTGTAAACATGCAGTGAAAGTTTTACAATAAAACATAAGCTTCAATATTGGCAATCAGTCATAATATTTAGAAGTAAAACCAAGGTAAATTGTCCATTGTTAGTCCCCTACCGGCAACGCCTCTCGGTCTGTCTGTCCGTCTGTCAGTCTGTCCGACTATCAGTTTTCCAGACTTTTTTCTGCAACGGATGGAGATATTCAGATGAAATTTGATACACAGCTTGGTCTTGGATAGTTACAGAGCAGGTTCGACTTACGTCACGCTTGACCTATTTTTCGAGGAGTTATGCACCTTGATGACTTTGAAAATTCAGTTTTTGTCAGTTTTCCGGACTTTTTTTCTGAAACGGATGGAGATATTCAGATGAAATTTGATACACAGCTTGGTCTTGGATAGTTACAGAACAGGTTTGACTTTTGTCACCCTTAACCTATTTTTCGAGGAGTTATGCCCCTTGATGACTTGGAAAATTCAATTTTTGTCAGTTTTCCGGACTTTTTCCTGCAACAAAGAGAGTTCAACTTTCGTCACGCTTGACCTTTTTTCGAATCGATAAAGCAGATAAAACCTCAGAACTGAGCTGCACAGACAGTAAGTTTAATTAAAACTCATGTTTAATTGAAGAGTAATTCATAGGCAGAGTTGCAGGACATAAATATATGCCGCCGGTAGGGGACTTATATCGCTCAGCGATCATAACATTCTTTTATTCGTTATACTCTTTGTTTAAACTACGTAGTTTTTTATCATTCCTTGAAGACCAAAACATCTTGAAGACCAAAACTTTTGCAATTCTTCATAAAATATGAAAAAAAAAATATTTGTTAGAATCAGTGAACGAAATTCAAACAATGAACTTCAAAAATATTGTTCGACAGTATATTCTCGCAGTGGTATCAACCAGATGTGGATTTTAAAGAATTCGAAGGAACTTTTAGAACATCTGAAATCCACTCATTTTAGTAGAGTCCATTCGATCAAATCCTTTGATTTTTCGACACTTTACACTACAATCCCACATTCTAAACTGAAAGAAAGACTCGAAACAATTATGAGTAATGCGTTTACAAGTAAGAACGGTAATCACAAATACAAATTTATTCTTGTTAACTATGTCAAAACCTACTTTGCAAAAGAAAAGTCCGATTATTATTCAGATGTTAAACTTTCTGATCGACAATATTTTTGTGGTGTTTGGAGGAAAATTCTTCCAGCAAATTGTCGGAATTCCAATGGGGACCAATTGTGCCCCACTCCTTGCCGACATTTTCCTTTACTCGTACGAAGCTGAATTCATTGAATCTTTGATCTCTGAAGGGAAAAGATACTTAGCTTCTGACTTTAACTTCACTTACAGATACATAGACGATGTGTTGTCCATCAATAATCCAAAATTCGCGGATTACCTCAGCAGTATCTATCCATCGGAGCTTGAAGTCAAAGAAGCTATAGAGACAAATCAGCATCCTATTTGGACATAATGTTGACCTACGACACTGATGGTCACATTAACACCTCGCTCTATGACAAACGTGGCGACTTCACTTTCAGCATAATAATAACCATATCCCTATATACAGCACAAAATCGATAATTCAGAAAATCATTAACCGAAGGCATACAAAATCAGGATAAGACGGGAACCGAAGTAAACAATCAACAACCTCCACCACACGAAAAGAAGCGAACTCCCGATATGGAAGTGAGACCAGGTGCCACGGAAGAGTCAACATTTCCTGCTTGCATGCAACGCCCATCGCTTTAATTCGGTAGAATTGTCACATCCGGTTACATCCATTTTGGAAGATATAAAGTATAATCGTTGGTTGGATGGTACAAATGGTCTATGACAGAATATCATCCACCATTCTGGAGAGTGTATGACGAGTTCCCCATATCGACCGTAGAACTTCCTCAGTGACGATGTTAGTCGGTCACAATAGTATCCCTGCCCGAGAAGCCTTATCTGAAAGACGCCTAGCTCTCAGAATAAAAAAATCTGTATATTTGGTACTTACTCTTGCATAGCGTATCAAAGTATCTCCTGCTTGCATGCCATGCAAACCCCACCTCTTAAATTCGGTAGACTCTGAGGATTGTTAATGAGATAATGTTGTCCTTCGTGCTTGTATTTTATTAATATTGTTTCGTCTTTTTCCCGTTGTTCTTTTCGAGTTAGATATTTTATGTTTTATTATTATTATTTTCAATAAGTTGTAAGCCTATTGATTGTTGTTTTTTAAATCTAATTTCGGGATTTGTGTTTGACGTCCATTCTCTGACATTACTTGTTGAAATGCCCATATAGTACACCAAATTAATACGATGGAGCATGTATTTCAATATTGTAAAAAAAATTATGTCCTCAAAAGTTAGTTATTAATTCAATACTCCGATTATTATGAAAGAACTTCTGTATTGTCCCTTTATCAATTCAACATCATGTATAACTTTGCTAAAAAAAAAGTGTTCACACAAATGGTAAGTTTACCGTAAGGCCAAACCCTACACTTCCATTTAACCCTAAGCCCCAACTTACAACACAATTGTACGTTCTTCGAGACCTCTGGGAAATCGGAAACGTGGGAAGGTTGTGCGCACGTGATCCAGGATAACCACACCATTTGTTACCTGCGTGGCAGATGGCCGTCCTAATTCGGCACCGGTTGCCAATTGGTTAGTGTGTAGTCTTTTGTGTTTATTGTTTCTATGTCGTGTGTCTCTTTTTCTCTTGCTGTACTCGTCTTCTCTGTGATTGCGCTTAGGGTGTTTTGGTGTTGCAATGCAATGCAATGGCACTGCAATCAGGTCTGGTTAGAGAGCCCCTCCCCCTTCTTAGAATTAGCTAACCCTAAGCTGTAACATACTATCTGACACGTCTGACAACACATTATTTGAATGTGAGAATCGATCTGGACTTTTTCTATTTTGAAACTTATTTTTTCATTCAAAATGTCATTGACATTAAACGAAGTTAACATCCTAGCGTATTCTCCCTGCAAAGCGTAGTACGTTTTGGCCATAGATTTTATTTATTTACTGCTACTGAATCGACGTAACAGGAAATTTGGAAATATTGAATATATGTTCTATTGTAAACGTTCAGTGCACCATTTGCTTATTTTATCAAGTTGTGTCTCATCAGTGTTGCCCGAAGTCATTTTTTTACAGATTGTGCGGCTCCAAATTTCCTGTTACGTCGATTCAGTAGCAGTAATTAAATAAAATATATATGGCCAAAACGTACTACGCTTTGAAGGGAGAATACGCTAGGATGTTAATTTCGTTTAATGTCAATGACATTTTGAATGAAAAAAAAATTGGGGCTTAGGGTTAACTGGAAGTCTAAGGTTTGGCCTTACGGTAAACGTACCATTTGTGTGAACACTTGTTTAGCAAAGTAATATATGCTGTTGAATTGATAAAGGGATAATACAGAACTTCTTTCATGCAACAAATTTGGAAATAAAGTATTACAAAAGAGAAGAAAGTGTAGATAATCGGAGCATTGAATTAATAACTCACTTTTGAGAATATGCAATATTGAAATACATGCTCCATCGTATTAATTTGGTGTACTATATGGGCATTTCAACAAGTAATGTCAGTGAATGGACGTCAAACACAAATCTCGAAATTAGTTATAAAAAACAACAATCAATAGCCTTACAAATTATTGAAAAATAATAATAAAACATGAAATATATAACTCAAAAAGAACAACGGGTTACCAAACATGGCTATTATACTTTAAATATTAAAGTTAAAAAATAAAACCCAAAACAATTCTAAAAATTGGTCTTGATAGTATCCTTTTTTCAAGTCCGATTTTGATTTTAACAAATTCCAAAGTAACCGTTATTAAGACTTTCTTTTATTAGATATTCATGAATTTGCTTTTCTCGTAAAACTAAATCGGTAAATTTCTCATGCCTCTTTTTCAGAAAATCACCTCACAAAGAACTCTTGTCAATGTGACAAAATGTAATGTAATTCAATGCATGGATCGTCTATCTCTGTGCTGAAAAAAGATCGCTAATCAAAGAGATTGCCACATTGCGGGATACACAATTCGAAGGTTTTCTTTTCCTCTGTCCCACAGAATTTGGCAACCGTTCTTGATTTTCTCTGTTCGTTTTCACTTCCTACGAAAACTTACTGAGTAGCGTAGCGTAAACAAAGGAAGCAGAACGGGTACATGTCTAAGAATTTGTGGGGTGCGAGGTTCTCCGAGTGTTAACAAAAGAAAGGAGGGGATCTCCAACAACATCAGGTTGCAGCACCCACAGCAAAACACCCAATGCAAAAGAAAGGAGGGGATCTCTTACAACACTAGGTCGCAGCACCCAGTTAAACCCCAAAACACCCAATGCAAAAACACAGAACAGACACCCACAGAAAGAGACGCAAAAGGGCCAAGGAGCAACAACTCACACCATAGAAACATTAAACATAAAAGACCACACATAAACCAACAAGACCAATGGGCAACCAGTGCCGACTTTGGACGGCCATCTGCCACGTAAGTAGCAGACGGTGTGGTTATCCTGGATTACGTGCGCACAACCCTCCCACTTTTCCGATTACCCAGAGGTCTCGAAGAACGAACAATTGTGGTGTTAAACAACCTCCTCGCTGTCAGATGACCAAACACAAACAAAACCGCAAAGCACAGGGGTCCAAGCAACACTGATGAATATGTAAATGGATATAAAAAGAGGGCGTATGTAATACAATGTAAACGTCTTCAAATGTAATAGCATCATTTAAGAACAGATAAATTGGCAACGTGGACCAGACATGCACGTTTCGGATACATAACCCTCATCAGTGATCCTAAATCTAAACAATGTAATATGCCAAAAAAGTATGAAAGTTACTATGTCGAAAAAGTGTACCGAAAGACGTAGCAGGATGGGTGGGATATGATGCTACAGGACCCACTTTTTAGAAATTTCAAGAAATTTTGATAGCAGAAATTTAGAATGCGTTGAAGAAACGATCAACCGAAATTGATCGAACTTGGCTACATGTGCCCTCGGGGACTCCTTGTCCACCAGCAGTGACACTCACCAAGTGGTATAAATGTAAACGTCTTCAAATTTAATAGCATCATTTAAGAACAGATAAATTGGCAACGTGGACCAGACATGCACGTTTCGGATACATAACCCTCATCAGTGGTCCTAAATCTAAACAATGTAATATGCCAAAAAAAGTATGAAAGTTACTATGTCGAAAAAGTGTACCGAAAGACGTAGCAGGATGGGTGGGATATGATGCTACAGGACCCACAGCTGTGCTCTGCCGCCGCGAGCTCATGTATGTTATCATCCGAGGAGTCCTCCGACTGACATTCAGATAGGACAGGTGGTCGGGGCCCTGTCTTCTCTAAAGAGGTTTGGACAGGGCCCGTTATGGAGTCCCGTCGTCACAGTCAGTCAGAGTACAAGTTTAAAGAATACGCTGGTACAAGACTGTAGATTGGTCAAGTACCAAACCTAGTGTCCGTTTGGTGACATTAGGATCATATCCACGGTATAAAAGGCATTCGATTATTCTGATGCATTTTCGATAGTTATGTTGTTTACCTTTTATCCTTCTTATAGTAGAGCAACCAAGTCGCTAAATTTGAAATTTTAATCAACCCACCTAACACAGGGCTAATTTTTATATCAAACGAAATAATATAACAAGGGACATCAGATTTGACCTGTCGTGAAAAATTCGTATGGTCAGAATTACTGTAAATTCAGAGAAAAGCGGAAAATTAGTAAAATTCAAAATCATAGATATTTTAACAAAAATTATCATTCTTTAATAAATGAATAGTCAAACTGACCGAAATCAATATCAATATGCTAATTGAAGTCAAAAGAAAATTTTTGGATCAAATTGATTTTTCTAATTTCAACTTCATGGATGAATGAGCACAAATTCTAAGATAAATTGGTAAAATTGAAATTTTCAATTCTTTCACTTCAATATTGAGAATGTTAATTCGAAGATAAAAATTAACTTTCAAAAACGATATTTTGATATATGAATGTCTTTTCATGAAAGTTTGATAGAGATCGATTAAAAAACTTAACAGTATCAGGCAAATAAAGTGCCCTCCCCCCAACTTTGTTATTAGCGATTCACTGCAATATAGACTAGGAGATGTTTTCTCGATAATACGGAGTAAAACTAAATAATTACGGCTAAATTAAGTTTAAACATATAATAATGAATGAAAAGTATCGCTTAATTTCAAAGACGACGACACATCCACATTAATAATTTTGAAAAATATTTTTTTTCCTGTACTATCTATGTTCTGGTAATTTCAAACATTGTGATATGGACGCATTTTTTCAGCCGAATTTTAGAAATAATTAAGTATGACAAAAATTTTATGATCAACAAAACATGGAATTACGCAATGTATATCAGTTCTATAAGTAAGTAGCGTAGCTGCCTATACGACCCAATCACATTCAAGGCAATCATGGCATTTTGTTTCTCTGTTTGACCTAGTGACAGCAGTTGTCGCTAAAACGTAGCTTAAAGGCATCGTTCTACAGGTATTGTCGTAGCAAACTGACCTAACCCGGCGGAGCTTATTTTCACCTGGTCATCGGAAGAGTTTACTTCTGACCAGGTGATAAAAGCCATATAAAATTGCAGGTAGTGAGTATTTACTCTAATTACGATATGCAATTCATAATTTTTCTACCCTAAATTGTATCAATTCGTCTTAATTGCTTGATTGAATTAGCTCTGCCCGGTCAGGTTAGTTTGCTACGACAATTGATAATGGGGGATAGCCTCTGATTTCTAGTTTTGGTTCTCAAGTTTCTGATTGGTTGATCGTTGATGGCCATTATACGATATCAACGATATTATATGTTTTTGTTGAGTTTGTTTTTTTACTGTCTGTTTGTCGTTTTTCAAGCTTCATCCTTGTCTATAATGGACTTTTTTTTAATTTCTCTGCAATTGTTTCTATATAAATGAAACGGAAAAAGATACAAACAAATAGTGAACATCAAACAACCACATTTACAAGAATCAAAGACGCTCACATAAAACTACCAACCGAGAAGCAAATCTTAAGCAATATTAAAATAGAAATGACAACACAATAAATTTAAGGGTGCTCTATTCTCTGAGGTCCCACGCTGAGCTGTCAACATATATATCAGTCTCGTCGTTATAAAAGTTAGATTTTACTATGTTGTATCGCATCTTGGACTCTTTAATATCCATCGTTGAAGATCGATGCTATGCTGTTGGAATGGTTTCTTCTTGGACACATTTCACTGACTATTCTTTGCGTCATACATTTAACACTTTTTCAGTTCTATTTCTTTTTTCAAACCTCTTTGGGAAATACGGCTATTGACGCGCCAACATTCTAGGCTCCTGTTGCGGCGAATTTTCCGTTGTCAACAGACGGTTCCACTTCGTGATATAGCCTTTTATTTGTTGTATTGTAGACGTATGTAGTCCTTATTAATGTAGGAACTGTCCAATTAAATTACCAATAGTACATATGACAATGAGGTGTTTGTGCTTATGTACAGCATTATGAATTAAAGCCCCCCCCCCCCCCCCCCGTGACCCTTGAGGACTTTCCATTGGATCTCACGGAGACATCAAAGGGGTTCTCTGACTCAGTATATCTTGAAACGCATCCACTTAATTTTGTTATAGTTACAAATCTGAACGAAGAGTAAGTGCGGATGCTAATAGGGATAAATTGCATATCGTAATGTTTAAAACACAGATAACGAAGAGCCCAGACTCTGACCAATGTACTTTACATGTATATTCACATCTCTGTGGTACTAAAATAAACGTCAAAAGATACTTTTCATAACTTTATGTAAACTTAATGCATTTTTCATCAATTCACTTATTTTCATTTCAACTTGTCACGAATGGGTTTCCATACACGGTCTTACCACGACATATAAAAAAAAAAAAGTATTTTTCAATAATTTTAACCAGTATGATGTAATTCCACTTTCTGCATTTAACTTTTATCAAAAATATGTATGTATACCGGTTGATAGGCACGATTTGATAGAAACTGTAACACGTGGTAGACCGAATCTTCATTTACGGAAACTAATTGGTGAAATGACGCTTAAATCAAAAGTATATACGCTTTAGGTTTTTACATTTATTTATAGCCCTTTAGAAAAATGATCGATTAAAAGGCATTCGAAATAATAAACATATATTTGTCGATATGTTTCGAGACAAAAATCAAGTCTCTGTGCTTTAGAGAAAATATTGACACGGATTCTTCATATTTCACAGATATTTGCATAAAACTGCATTTTTTCGAGAGAGGAGAAAATATTCTTCCTCCAAAACAATTATATAACATGTGTATATATCTAATGCATTGATTGCAACGACTTTCTATACAAAAAAGAACAAAATATAGGAATACCGAGGATATAAATGATAAATATTTCGTTTTAATTTTTCACGATTTTATCGCTTTTTACCCAATTTAAACAAAATCTGACCGTGGCATATACTTTACGACTGCTGTATATGAAAGTAGGGGTATTCAGCAAAAAGTTCAGACCAAATTCAGGCCTGTGTTAGGTGTGTTGATTAAACTCGAAAACTAAGCTTCTTTTTTTAAATTCGTCGCTCTACTATTATCATGTTAATTATGTCAACATAAAATGCAGGCTGTGAAATACCCAAAGTAATATATTCTGTTGCCTGTATTGGTCCGAATTTCAAAAGAAGTTGACAATATATTTTTTTGTAAAATTTCCAGAAAGTCTTTACTAGTTTGTGAAAGTGAAAACCTTGTCCTAAAAGTTTCTTGGTAATTTGTAAATTTCTACGTTGAAAATCCAAAACATCAGTACCTGCTCTAGCATACGGGATGAGCTGTGAAATGTAGATACCGTAGGACGGTAATCTAGGAACATCACCGTCAAGCCAGGGGAAATTCACTATGTTAAATCCAAAATCATCTCTTTTGTCATACACACTTGTATGAATCTCTACATTAACAATTTTGATATTTAGGTCCAAAAATTGTGTTTCTTTGTTTGTAGCGTTTACCTTGTTTAGAATCAATTCTTGTTCTTCAGTTCAAACACACGATGATTTAATTTCTCTCTCTGTATTATTAAAAAACAAAGAAGGTTTCGCTGATTATGACGCTTTTATGGAACGGTACAACAAAAGCACACACTTCAAGACATTAAACACGAGTGACAATTAATACGACCGAATGTCAAACATAAAAATCAGAAATCAGAATCTAATATCAAAATCAATAGGCATAATGTTTGAAATATAAAAAACAAAACTTTCTTACAAGAAAAGGAAAAGCCTACAAACAGACGGAGACAATGACACAGCACCATAGAGACACGAAGGATAATACCTAGGCTAATGAGTAATATTTAGAGCCCACCGTTAGATCGCAATTTATTGCAGATGACACTATTTGCGTACGCGCTGTGTTTATTTGATTAGTTAGAACATATTCATTCCAATATCACATGCATAATGTAGCGTATCCAATGTAAAAATGGTTACTGTATCTAATTCTGCAGGATTGAAAAAGGAAAGGAAAGGAAGTTTAAGGCTTAAATTTGTCTCGCTGGACCATTTCGAAACAAGGAGCGTGTAAAAAAGAAGTTACCAAATGTCATTGTAGGTTATTCTAATAAATAAAGAAATAAAAACGTACACCATCATTCTAAAATGCACCCCCAGTGATACCAAAGCCTGCCAAAAATAATAATTGTCGCTAACGCCGTGCAGAGAAGTCGTATCCTTTTAAATAAATTAAATTCGGGTTTTATGGTTCTAACCAAAAAATATCTAGAGGACAACTAGATCTAGTAATGTTTTATAATTAGTCGTATTGTCCACAAAAACCAAACTTTTTTGCAGTGAAAAAGTCTAACAAATGTATTCCATTGTTTCCGTAGTTTTTCGGAAAGTCTCCTTGTCCATAGAATAATGTTGTTGTAGTTTGAGATTGACATACTTGAGGCGGGGAATAAAAAGATAGAAATGATCATGTTCTCTTCTCATTATTTCATTTCCATCTATTTCATCTTTCGACGTTATTATTTCTTCTTTCCATATATTTCATCTTTCGACGTTATTATGCCTTCAAATAAAATACAATCAGTTGTGGCTTTCCTATGTACAGATGTATCTCAAGTACAGTTCCTTCATTTCCTGTCTGCATACAGAAAGTTACACATGCACTGACGTCCTCCATCTATAACCAGATTTTCCCCAGTCATATAGGCAGCTTTATCAGATGCTATGAATCCCACGACCTCTGCTATTTCCTCTGGTGTACCGTTCCGCGCAAGAGGTGTCAGCTGGGCTGTTCTAGCCATACGCTATGTACAACATACAAATTTTTCATCGGTCAATCATTTAAATATATATCCTTGAATCAAGAGTCAATTAATTAAATTCCATGTGTTTTGTTGAAGTTTTTTCTTACTCCTATCTCGATGAATTTCACTATGAAGAAACAAATTAAATTATTGCTAATAAAATAGTAAACGTTTCAATAACCTACAGCATTCCAATGTTCTGGTCCTGTCACTGTCCCATCTTTGTTTCTCCCAAGACTTGTTGGAACTGCACCTGGACTATAAAATGTATCAAATATTTATATGAAATAAGGAAAACGAAATTTTAACTAACCCCCCCCCCCCAACTTAAGACTCTTTCAAATTCAAATTTCAAGTTATTTTGCTTTGATAATTTCATACTCAACAAACTTAGTAGAACCTTTCGATAATATAACAAAATTGTCTTTTGTTAGTTGTAGTCTGACTTTAGAGATAATTTTGAAGAACGATTATATTTATGGTGACATTATATTGTTCAGTTCAACTTAGCATGGGGAAAATGTTATTGATCAAAATGACCACTTCATTTAAGGTGTAAATAATTATTAATGACATAATGATAATCATCATAAGGAAAAGTTCACTAAATTTTCTCGAAATTTCTTTAAAATTGGTCCTGTAGCATTATATCCCATCCATCTTACTTTCACAGTAATTTGCCATTTTTCATTGTTTGGGTGAAGGATCGCTGACGAGCGTTAAGTAACCGAAACGTGCATGTCTTGTTCATGCTGGAAATTTATCTGTTCTTAAATGATGCTATGAATTTGAAGACGTTTTCATTCGAATATGCAAAGCAATATTTTACATACCTTATACAATTTGCTCGTACCCCATCAGGAGCCAATTCTATGAAATATTAAAACGCAGTGATCACTCAAATCTATATATTCCTTAATAAATATTTTATTTGTTGATTAACACAAAAGAAATACACCATTATATGAAAATCTTACCTAATGCGAGGTACTGGGTATATATGTTCATCGCAGCTTTAGACATCGAATACGCTGATAATCCTAAGCTCGTCTGAAAATAATATACGATAAAAATTGTCCCATATTTTTGTTTCCATAACTTTTTAACTTGAAGAAATGATTATAATGATTGCTATCCTATTACAGAAATAGTTATGTACAGATGATGCAAATATCCTTAAAACCGACGTTCTGCGTCATGCGTGACTTGTCGAATGGGAGTGGCATATGTACAAAATCCGGATATCACGCCTCTTGGCTTTTGATTGAAGAATTGGTAGTCCTAAGTAATCATAAAGAATGCTATCTTTGATTTTTTATGCAATTACTTTTTGTGTGTCTTATTTTGTTTTATACCAGGAGTCTCTGCTATATTTTACCGTACAAGTGCCTTCACATTTTATTGCGTATATCGATGATATGGTGGTGACCTTGACATTGGACTTTGACCTAGTTAAAGATTTTGGGGGTTTTTTTTGGTTGAGTTTCTGGTTGAAGCAAAATCTCAGGAACTATATACACAACAGAAACATATTATTATACTGGTAGGTTGTCTCGGACAAGACATTCGATCAATTAATGCCAATATATTTGACCTAGTGACCTTGACCCTGTTGGTGATAAAAACTTACTTTGCAATCCGGTCAAACCGTCTTTAACTGTGTTTTAGTTTTCTCACATCATATATAATCATATTATCTTTATGTTTGGACTTTTAAGTACATAATACTCACCACTCTGTGGGAGCATATACTGGATACGTTAACAATATTTCCTAAAATTGTGAAAATGATATGATATTAAATATACAGCGAAATATATTTCCAATGTAATTTCCTGAAAGGAATGGTTTGTGATCTCATGCAATGCTTAAGTTCACGAGAAACGTGTCACGATAGCAGATCTTAAATGCTGAGCCCCTGGTGACCCAAATTGTGGCGTATCGTTACCCTTTGAACCATCCAACCACAGAATATACTTGTATCTTCCGAAATGGAAATAATCGGATGTGATATTCCTGCCGAATTGAAGCGGTCAGTTTGAGTATCACTGACGAGAATTAAGTACCCGAAACGTGCATGTATGGTACATGCTGCAAATTTATCTGTTCTTAATGAGATAAAGAAGATCCTGACGACCATCTCAACAGCACTCACAATAGAGCACCAAATTGAGCATCGACGAATCCCTAGCAAGCTAGAGGTAGGACTAGGTGTCCGGGAGGAGTAAGCATCCCCTATTTGGCTAGCCGCACCCGCCGTAGATGTTCACGCACGAAACTGAAAATAATATCTACAAAAGAAAGGAGGGGATCTCCAACAACACTCGGTTGCAGCACCCACAGCAAACTCCAAAACACCCTATGCAAAAAATCACAGAACAGACATCCACAGAAAGAGACGCAAAGGGACAAGGAACACCAATTCACATCATAGAAACATGAAACACAAAATAACACACATAAACCGATGCCGACTAAAGACGGTCATCTGCCACACAAGTAGCAGACGGTATGGTTATCCTGGATTACGTGCGCACAACCCCCCCCCCCCCCCCCCCCCCCCCCCCACTGTACCGACTACCAAGAGGTCTCGAAGAACATACAATTGTGGTGTAAAACAACCTCCTCACTGTTAGATGACCACACACAAGTCCGCAAAACGCAGGGGCCCAAGCAACACAGATGAATATGTAAATGCATATAAATATAAAACTAAACATGCACTGTCTGAGGTTATTGCATTTGAAGACGTTTAACAGTAGTATGCCTTCGGTTTATGATTTTCTGAATTATGATAATCGATTTTGTACTGTGTATTTGGATATGGTAATTGTCCATATTTGTCACTAGTACCTGGAAAACACAATTTCAGAAAGTAATAAAGAAACTGACAATTGTTCTGCATATATATAGAATCATGCTTTATGTTTTCTTAGGGGTTTGCAATACAGAACTATTGCATTTTGCTAACGCGCATTACATTGCTGCGTGTATAATTATTACTCGTTATAAAACACAGACGACACTTATTCTTATAAGAGTCGACAATTTTCTCTGTTGTGATCCCCATAAAAATCGGATGACTATTGGATTCACTTTCTACGATTTGTCATTATAGATAGAATAATGAATACTGATCACAATAGATTATCATAAACCTTTGCTCTGTTTGAGATGTGGTATAGCGAGTTGAGTAAGAAGATAAGGTGATGTTTGGTTTGTTTCTATGACACGTCGGTATTCACTCTCACTAGTATCACTGCACATCCCCACTGTCAGCACACCGGCGTTGTTGATCTGTAAAATGCAACAAATTGTTCATCGTGTTACTCAAAGTTGTTTTGAGACTGACTAACTGAGTCTGATGGGCACTATTTCTATCTTTATTTGTTTGTACAGAAAAGAAAGTAGAATCACATCTCATAATTTGAATTTCATTAAGAAACAAAAGCCAATGACACCAGTGACTGGAACCATTACAATAAGATATCAAAACATAAAACCAAACTGACATGGCTTATCATGCATAGTCATGAGCAGATGGTAATTTGCAAAATGTATTTCATTTATCTTCTATTATTTATTTTTCGTTTATAAAACAGCAACACTTACGAGGACGTCGATCCTTCCAAAAGAGGACATTGTGTTATCTATGAGGTATTTCCTGGTAGATCCATCAGTAATATCTCCCGTTAAGTATATAACCTGAAAATTTTAATGGAATACTGCAAACTAAGGGCATATATTCTTAGAATCTTCCTGAAAGGTTCTTCCAAAGTCATCTGGTCCCTTGAAGTCTGTATTTCAGAATTATTATATTTACTTTAATCAGGATGTTTTTTTTTCTCAAACTAACGATTTGAATTGGTAGAGAAAATTTTGAAGGAACTTAAGTTTCTCAGGGGTTTATACCTTTTCTTTCGCAAGTCCAAAGCCTCGGCATTTCTCTACAACTTTTTCTAATTTCTCTTTACTCCGTCCAAGCAATGATAGTTTGTACCCATTTTTGGCAAAGTGGTAGGCAATGGCTTCACCAAGTCCCGAACTTGCTCCTTGTATATACAATGAATAAATTCAAAGGATTGTTGATAGATTTTTTTTATCATAATAAAAGATTGAAAAAAATGTTCGAGTACGGATCTCCAGGAGATAAGATTGAATCATATAATATTTTTTTCTGACAGGTATATCATGTATCTGAGGAATTTAAGGGCTGAAGATGAAACTGAACTTTTAGCATTTGTTATATCGAATATAAAAATCAAAACAAGAAAAAAACAAAACAAATAAGAAACAAAAACAACAAGACGGCGTTATAGTGATCACATTGGAACAAAGGGGTTGGACAGCATTACATGTAAAACTACCATATCAACAGATGTATATATTATACAAATATGGACTGGGTATGAGTTCAATATGCAAAAATATTGCACGGCTACGACATATTATATTATATTACATATTATATAATATACTGTGTCGTAGCCGTGCAATATTTTTGAATAATGAACTCATACCCAGTCCATCTTTGTTATATATAAAATCACAATCCTTCTGTTAAAATCTTAATCTTACAAGAGGTCTGTATTACTATCCAAACTATAATCAATTTAGATATTTTACCATAAGATCTGCTGTTTTTATGTGCAAAAAAAGAATCATAGAACCATCATCACTCCGTATTTTTAGAGACATCATATCACAAAAAAAAACTTTCTTCTCGTAACATATTTTCTTATTTGGCGCCGTATTTGACGTCATTGATGTTACGACGTCATTAATCATGTGACGTCAAGTAAAAATCACAATGTACCTGTTGCACGAATTTGGTTCATCAAACATCTTTACGTTTCATGATTTATCGGAATCATTACTCAATCGTGATGTACTCAATCTAGATGTAGAATCGAAAGTGAGGCGAACAGTTGTGAAATATCGTAAAATACGGAACCGCTAGCTAGCAATCTGATTGGTTGATACAAATCACTTATATAATATAACGAGATAATTCCTAACAGCCTAAGTAACAGAAAGGACAATAAAGAAAGCAAAAGACATTCGAAACATAAGGAACCTTTCATTCATGTGCTGAAATTCTTATAGTTTTCTCTAAATGAAAGTCATTGAAATTCAATTTAGAACACCTAAATCATAAGAGGTTGGTTTCTTTACTGATCTGGTGTTACGTTACTGTCACCTGTCACACTGAAAAGTTGTTTAAACTGAAGCGTATGGAAATATATAGCGCAATATCTTCGTTAGCTCAACTGGTACTTGTAGCGACCTGTGTAATGCCTTGTCCTTCCTCTTGGGAAACATCTATGTAAGGCTTGGTGATGCTAATGAATTTGAAGATGTTAAACATTTGTACCACTTGGTGAGTGTCACTGCTGGTGGACCAAGAGTCCCCGAGGGCACATGTAGCCAAGTTCGATCAATTTCGGTTGGTCGTTTCTTCAAACGCATTTGAACATTTCTGTTTACAAAATTCTCTCAAATTTCTAAAATCTGGGTCCTGTAGCATCATATCCCAGTCATTTTGCTACGTCTTTCGGTATATTTAGGACATCATTTTCACAGATTTTGGTCATATTTCATTGTTTAGATTGAGGATCACTGACGAGGGTTTATTAGCCGAAACGTGCATGTCTGGTCCATGCTGTAAATTTACCTGCTCGAAAATGATGCTAATGAATTTGAAGACGTTAAACATCTATACAAACAGGCTGTAGGGATTCCGATTGGTATTAACTGTGCACCTCTTAATTCGGATTTATTTTTATACATTTATGAAAAAGAATTTATCCAAAATCTTCAAAATAAAAGAAAATTTGATGATTTGACATGCTTTAATGGTACTTTTAGGTACCTTGTACTGCTAGGTACCTAGTAATTTTCTTCAAGAATGTATAGTGTTGGAATACTTCCGTATTATTCTAGGTACCTGGATGATATTCTCACTATTGACAATCCTGTTTTTGAAACATATAAGAATGAAATTTACCCGCAAGAATTGACATTCAATTAGATAAACGTTAAAAATACAGAGACACCATTTTTGGACCTAAATATCGGGGAAATTTCATACAAGTGTTTATGATAAAAGAGATGACTTTGGATTCAACATAGTGAATTTCCCCTGGCTTGACGGTGACGTCCCCAGATTACCGTCATACGGTATATACATATCACAGCTCATTCGGTACGCTAGAGCGTTCACTAATGTTTTGGATTTTCATAGAAGAAATTTGTATAAAACCAAGAAACTTTTAGGTTAAGGTTTCCGCCTTCATAAAGTAGTTAAGACTTTCTGGAAATTCTACAAAAATTAAAGTCAACTTCTTTTAAAGTTCGGACCGATACAAGCAACAGAGTATATTACTTTGGATATTTTTCAGCCTGCATTTTATGGTGCAATAATTCACAAATTTAGAAGGATCCCAGACAGACAGCATAACCATCGAAAATGCGTCAGAATTAACAAGCGCCTTTTATACCGTGGATATGATCCTAATGTCACCAGACGGACACTCGGTATGGTACTGGAATAATCTACATTTTTGTTCAAGCGCATTCTTCAGATGTACACTCTGACTGACTGAGACGACGAGTCTCCATGACGGGCCCTATCCAAAACCTCTTTAGAGAAGACATTTTCTTACCCCCCCCCCCCCTATATATATATTTACATATTGATGTGTATTACTTTTGCCCCTGCGCTGATTGTCTTGTTTGTATGGCCATCGTACAATGAGGAGGTCATTTACACCACAATTGTGCGTTCTTCGAGACCTTTGTGTAACCGGAAAGAGGGAGGGTTGTGTGCACGTAATCCGATTAACCACAACATCTGCCACTAACGTACCAGATGTCCGTCCTAAGTCGGTACCGATTGTCAATGTGTCTCGTTATTTAATGTGTGGTCATTTATGTTTGATTTTTGATGTCGTGTTTGTTGTTGCTTGTCCCTTTTGTGTCTCTTGATGTGTGTGTGTTTTCTCTGTGTTTTCACTTGGGGTGTTTTGGTGTGTTGCTGTTGGTGCTGCAACCGAGTCTAGTTGGAGATCCCATTTCTTGTAATAGGGTAATGTGAAAAGTCCTTTGAACTCCATTGACGTCCCGGTTTTTCTCTCGTCTGTTCACTTAACATTCAAATATAGATAAAATATTTAATATCCAATTTATTCTTACTATGTTTTTCTTGTGTGAAAATATCGAGGGGCTCATTATTTGATATGTGACTGGTTGTTTTATGTAAAATTTGCAAATGTTGATTCTTTTTCCTACTTAACAAGGAATAATCTTAGATGTTGGATAAGTTGAATTTATTTTTTATACCTAGTACATGTAAGTTCATCAAAAAGCGAATTCTAATATGGCTTGAAATTTTCTCCCTATATGTACCATAGAACTCGCCTGGTGTAAAATCTCCAGTAAACTTCCAGTGCGCTAGGCTCCGCCCATTCACGTGCTATATTACAATAGAAATAACAGCTAGCTAGCTGTGATTTATTGTCCAGTAATTCCACTTGTCACATGAACCAATCAAATCATCACCAATTTTAATGCACCAAACACGTGTTTCGGATAGTATATCTTCATCAGTGATGCTTCCAGCATACGTGATTTTCAGACACAACCAAAATTTATTTCAGCAGCGCCCTGTGGCTTTTTCAATTTATTTTAGTTATGCATGTTTTTCTTCTGAATCTAAATTCGTGTAATTACTTTGTAGAAAGTGTGCGGCTTCAAGTTGAAAGTTATTCATTAGCATCTAAGTTAAATATTTTATAACTCATAGAATATGAGTATCTTTAGTATTATGATAATGAGTTTACAAATTACAAGTTTATTCATTTCTCGTCATGAACGTATTAAGAAAGTATATAAAATTTAAAATCAAAAATTAATGCATGCGCTGCTATATAAGTTCAATGTCGTCCATAAGTTTTACTTTCTAATGATTGAAATAAATTAAAAACACTATGTCCAGTCACGTATAATGTAGATCATATCCCAAGACTATGTGTATTTTGATAGATCGTGTGTTTCAGTGTTGCTCGAGACCGACTAAAGGGGAATTATGAGTAATTTTGAAAGGAACAGCAATTCGTATAAAAATGTCTAAATAGCCACCTAAAGACATGGGGGGGGGGGGGGGTTTATGAGAAGCACAACGAATCAATAAGAGTTCAGCAAAAACTACTCACATGATCACATACAAATAAGTGAATGAAAGTCAAACACAAAACCCGAAAATTCAGATTCGGGAAACTCACAATCTAATTCGGGAAACTCGCAAATTCGGAAAACTCACAATCAAAAGGTTGACTTATTATAAAAATATAATAAAACATAACTTTCTCGCAAGAAAAGATAATAGGACAAACAGACGGAGACAATAACACAGATCCACAGAAACACGAATGACAACTTTATGTAATTAACAATTTCCAGTCGGTGCGGAATATGTTGGTGGCGCTTAACAAGCGCTACCGTGCTTCATGTAATTAGTACACTTTAAAAATATTCAAATATCACATGTATGATGCACGGTGTGATATCTAAGAATGAAGTTTAAAGCTTTTTAAAACCCCTCTCACCATATCATTTATCATTAGAAACAAGGGAGAGTTTCGCTCATTTGGCCGCGGTATGATTACCTAAAACAAGAATGGTAGTACATGTAGCGCAATACTGGATATATTAGATGTACACTTTAGTTAAAAGATGGAATTCAATTGATCCCAAAGCCTGCCGAACAGAATACTATCTAGTGGAAGTTGTTATTACGAAATACAATAAGAAAGTATTTCCATTACAATTCACAGAGATCAATAGCAGTTTACATTGTGCGGTGCCAACCAAAATAAATTTGAACAGCAATACCTACAATCAATGAATTTCTATTTTACGAAAGATTCTATAGGGATTCAAATAATATAATCAATTTAAACATTCTAAGAAGAAGCAAAATTTAAGGCGAATCCGCCCTTGCTAAATCAACATGATTATATTATATCCAGCCGGAGTAACGTACGCTTTCTGGTATATATTTTCATATAATCTCACTTTCTAGCATTTTCTATTTGCCGCACATCGTAGTTCGAAAATTAAATTGAATTGCCAAATTGTCGATAAACAGGAGTTACTTAATCACGATTTATTTCGTTTGTTGCATCCCGAGTCAAACTTCTAATTTCTCTTGACTTACCTGTTATTATGGCAACCTTGTCTTTCGTGTTCTCCATCTTTTGTTTCTCTGCTGCCAATAAAGTGATAACATCATTTGTGTAAGATATGTTTGTATTCATGAGGTCTTACCTATTCTGATAACGGGTACACTGGATTATATCTTGACCGAATATATGCATTTTAGGAATAAGTTCAACAGAGATATAGGTTAAGGGTTCAGTTAAAATTATGTCAGTTACAGAGATATTAATGATATAAGAATGGAAATTTGCCTTCCGTTTAATTATTACTCTTCGATCAAACTACACATATCCGAAAACAATAAAACTTAGAAAAAAAAAACAAATTCACAGAATTGTAGTCCCTCGCTTATGGGTGTATGTATATCTCAAAATACCAAATCTGAAAAATCTTAAACTCCAATTCCGTCTTTTCGATTTTACTGTCCTACGTTCCATTTGTGCAGGTATCTGACGTAAAAGCATTGTGACGTCATTAAATCCCTTTGGAAACGTCATATATGTAACCCTGTTTCCCTTAATTTCAAGCTGGTTGCTATAGAATTTGATGACGTCACAATGCGTTGACGTCAGATACCTGCACAAATGGGAAGTAACTCTGTATTTCGAAAAGACCGAATGTCAAGGTAAATAATTCATACCAAGGGAAAGGTATTGTGCACATATAAAATGTGAATATCACTTACCATTCAAAAGTTAAGCTCAAGGTTCATTTTAAGTAGGTCGAATTCCAAGGTCAAGGTCACAATTTTGGTATTGTCACAAGGAATACACATGTGGAGTATGAAAGCGCTATAACTTACCACTCGAAAGTTATGCCAAATGTTTATTTTTTAATTAGGTCAAACTCTCAGGTCAAGGTCAAAAGGTAAACTGTTTTGGTATCAGTGGAAAGGTCTTGTCACAAGTAATACTCATGTAAAGTGTGAAAGCGCTTTAGCCTACCATTCGAAAGTTATGCCAAAGTTTTTTAATTAGTTAAAACTCTAAGGTCAATGTTATAAAGTCAAATATTTTGGTATCTGTGAAAATGTCTTGTCACAAGTAAAACTCATGTGAAATATTTAAAACTAATGAAAAAGGTGAGAGTTTTTAAAAGTAGGTCAAACTCTAAGGTAAAGGTCATGAGGTATGAAAGTCCTATCAATTACCATTGAAAAGTTATGCCCAAGATTAAAATTTTTATGACTGACGGACGGTAGGATGAACCGGTTTTAATATCCACGTGCATTCGTGAAAGCGGGGAACAAAAATGCATTTGTGAAAAGCAGACTTCAAGGTTCCATTGTTTCAAAATCCATTCTCGTTAGATCAAAAGATTTGATATTTCTTTAGGCGCTACAGGGATCTTATAAAAGCAATTGAGAAATCCCTCTTTCTAGAGTGATCAGTGACATTCTAGATTGCGACTGGGTCTGTCAACATCACCAAACAAGACATCTTTTAAAATCCTGATATGTACATCATTATGTGCATCGAGACAATAACCGAATTTGACAGATTTTCGTGGAACTGTTGCTTCGGATGTTGCATGCAAACAGGAGACTCTGACTCTCCCTGGACACCTGGTGCCACTTCGGAATATTGTTTATTCCGGGGTTCGCAACTGTTTCAATGGAAATTCTGATAATTTTGCCTTACCTTCTCGACTTTGAGACTTATATGTGCTTATTTGATATTTATAGGTAATAACAAAAGTTATCTATCAAAAATAATATGGAAAAGATCTCCAGCAAGACTACCCTGCTCTGACCATCGAACTAGCCAACAGGAGGCAATAGACATTATCACATAAATGAACTTCTGCAAACAATAGTGAACGACAAGACAAGCAACTATACCAAAAAACAAAAAGAAGATACAACAAACGTTTAAAACAGACGCGCTTGAAAATATGAAACACAAATGACACACAATTGAAATATAACAATATTTAAAATAGTACGAACAATTAATTCAAATATAATGCACAATGTCGTAGTAACAAGTAAATCGATAAGGAAACGTTTCAGCTTGTCTGAATAAAAAGCAGTTACTGGTATTTAACTAAAGCTTCAATTATTAGTCGTAGGTATACATACAGTTATCCCTTATATATGACATATGCGTGTTAGCAGAGTAGAACTTTTTTCTTTATGGTAGCAAACCTTTGTAAATTTGGCCAACAAATAAAGACTTGTTAAATTCTGGTTCAAGCGAGTCCATGTGCTAAACGTCTTCAAATCATGCGCGTTTCGTGTACATAACCATCAATCTAAACAATGTAATATGGCCGAAGAGTGTGAAAGTTATTATATCCAAAAATGTACCAAACGACGTAGCATGAAAGGTGGGATATGATGCTACAGGACCCATGTTTTAGAAATTTCAAGAAATTTTGATAAGAGTAATTTTCGAATGCGTTGAAGATAGATCAACAAAAGTTGATCGAACTTATGTTCAATCATTTGGCAAGTCTATACAACTTTTAGAGATGACAAAAGATCACGAGCAATTCTTCTCTGGTGAGTTGACAGTATCTGTCATCGAATCCAGTCCTTATGGGTTACATGTGCTTGAGCAAAAATACTGGTAGAATATTGTAGATGGGTCCAGTATCTATTTGATAACTTCAGGATTGAATTGATATTGAATTGAATTGATTGCTGGTAAAATGACGATTATATCTTTAAAATTCTTTATCAAAGTTCAATCTACCTTGTTCAGAAAACAAATGAATACATTTTGGCCACTATGATAACTTTGCAAAAAAATTCTGGAAGTCTCGAAACAATTTCTTTTCTTTCCTGAAATATTTTTAACACTCCAGCATAAGAGTATGCATCTTTTTTTTCTCTCTCTCTCTCTCTCTCTCTCGTGTGCATATATTATATATGCTTAGCGAGATACAATGCATAAACACACTACGATGGCAGTCTGGAGACAAGACAGTGAAAGTTTGTTTTTGAAAAAAAAAACATCTCATTTGTGAAATACATTTGTCTGATTTTTTCCCACTTAAAATCTAAGTATCTAGTTCCAAATAATATATCTCTTAAGTTAGTTGTGTCAGCTTGTTTGTTCATATTATCTAGATAAATTTTACATAAAATGCAAATCGTCAAAGTTCTTTTGTATTGAATGATTTGCATGAGTTCTATTATAGGCGTTACGTATAACAACAAAACACAGTAAATGCGCCTGATGAGTCATGCATGAACATAGCTAGTCTAAAAGAAGTAAAAAGCCTTGCAAAGTTCCAAACGTCCTCATGAATTGTTGTAAACATGTATGACCAATGGAAGATCTCTTTTTTGTTTCAGATGCACCTTTGCATTGTCACACACATTCTAGATAGCATCACTGGTACATGTAATAATCACATTTTGTCTTAAAGCACTGTATGTAAAAGTAAGATTGGTACAAATATAGAGATCACGAAAATATATGAATACTTCATGACTTGTACATTCCATAACACGATACACACAAATTGGCATCTATCTTTTGATGTAATATGACTTTCGGGACGATATTTCAGACATCAACAGAAACAACTATTTCTCATCGTCTTTTTTCAATAAATCCTTTAAGATGTCAAAGATTTGATTATAATCGTCCATGGTGTTGAATATCTGGGCAGAGAGCCTTATAATGAGATGATCGAAAACTGAAACAACCAACAACACTATGTTGTACTTCTCCGCAAAATAGGCAAAGAGTCTGTTTGCATCCTCCTGTAAAATATAAAAAGATGAAGTTCTATTACTTGTATTTGCGTGTATTTATGTTGCTTATCCCTGGGCTATTTTCCATAATAATAGCTCCTTGCAAGCCAAGATGTCTATTCTGATATTTTCATCTCAATATTTATATATTTAAAAGTTTAGATAGAAGCGGCAGGACATTCTGGGTCACTACTCTTTTGGAATTCTTGGAATTCACATATTGCAGTATTCATTTGGCTGTTTTAGTTAAAGTTTCCAGTATATCCTGTTTTGTGTTCGGTTTACATGATTTTTAGATTTGCGATTTCAAATTTCAGGTCAAATGTTTAACGTCTTCAAATTCATTAGCATCATTTTAGAGCAGATAAATTTACAGCATGGACCAGACATGCACGATTCGGATATTTAACCCTCGTCAGTGATCCTCAATCTAAACAATGTAATATGACTAAAATCTGTGAAAATTATGTCCTAAATAAGTATACCAAAAGACGTAGCAGGATGGCTGGGATATGATACTTAGATGAGAATTTTTAAAATATTCGAAACATGTGTCTGGTGCATGAAAATTGGTTTGAAATTTTCTTCAAGAAGGTATAGAGTTGGAACACTTCCGCATTATTAGAGATAAACTTACTTCCGTTGTCCCATATCCGGGGACTTTAGGTAGTATAAGAAGCCTCATGTACGGTGCCTCCATGGATTTTGGTATGGGGAACCGTCTGAGATCAAATGATGAACATAACATCTCAACGCCTTTATCTAGTAAGTCTGAATTGTATTCTCGAACTCGACTCTGTTACAATGAAACAAAAAGTCATCTAAACTGAAACATCTGAAACCAAACAACCAAAGCAAGTCAAAACATCACAACATGAAGTGGAAATATGAGTAATATTCAAAAGAAAAATGACTTCAAACCTAATTCGGCAAATCTAAATATTTCTTTTCTGAAACTTACAACTCCACCCATTCTCTTGTAGAATTGTAATGCATGAGGAACGACAGTATAGGGTGTGTCATCTCTGGTGCCCTGGTACTCAAACTCCCAGTATGCACCTCTCTGGTAATTATGTGACGTCACTAAAGGTTTTACCCAATCATGATGCTTCCTATTTATGTACAGAATAGCACAGCCTCTTGGAGTGAACACCCATTTATGGAAATTTCCTAGTAAATAGTTTTATGAGTATTGTTAGTTTTCCTGATGACAGTCTCGTGACTGATTGTTATTATACAAATTATGTATTGTATAATTATGATCATACAAAAATTGAATAACCTGTATAGAAGTCGACATTTAGTTCTTCAATGTTCAGATCCAATTGTCCCGGGGCATGAGCGCCATCTATCATACTTAGAATTCCGTTCTCCCGACAGAGGGCGGCTATTTTCTTAACAGGTAAAACCATTGCTGTTGGACTTGTGATGTGATCTAGTAAGAGACAGGTATTCAAAATTCAATCTATTATTTTTTTCTCGTCCATAGCTCGTTGACGAGTTTCTCAAAACAAATTAAAGATTTATATAGGTTTGACCAATATATAATCTTTAAAAAAGATCACTTTCAAATACATTGCCACATCGATCAACAATTATCAGAAAGCTCAATGGATGAAGACTACTTGTCCCATGTAGGCTTACCTATCACTGCAATTTTTATACTTGGATTTTCTGCAATTGCCCTTTTAAACTTCTCCACAATTTGATCTTCGCTTTCGATTGGAATACTGAATTCAATATATATAGCTTTTCCATCTTGAAAAAAGAAACTTTGTTCATAAACAAAATAATATTTGCTGTGTTTTTAATTAAAAGAGGACAGCAATCGTAAAATTCATCATTACATGCAGTACACAAGGTTGTAAACACTAGTAAAGTAAATGTACTGGTATTCATTTTTTAAGGTAAAATCTTGGGTTTTGACTGAATTTTGATATTTTGAATTTTGGATACCTGTTATGTTAGATCCAACGTGGTTACATGTCTTTTTGATGGCTCCGTATGTAGCATTTGTTACGAGAATGCAGTCCTCTTTCTCGTATGGATAACTCTTTAAGACTGTGTTAATACCTACAATGTACATGTACTGATATAGTCAGAGATTTTAAAATTCTGTATATCATAGTCGCCATTCCAGTATATTGAATAATGTTTTCCAATAATTGTTAAAGAGACTGTTTTGCTCAAGAAAAAATATTTGCAGTTCCTTGTCCTCAGACCTTTTAAAAACACAAATTGTCTACATGTAGGGGTGTCTATCTATTTCTATATCATCCTTTAAACTATAGTTACTTAACATGACGGAACCCCCCCCCCCCCCCCCCCACACACACACACACACATATACACACTAAACATTACTTGATAACTTTGTTCATTTTTTAAAATCAAACCTTTCCTTCAAATCTGTTTTTACTTTACTTAATTTGCAATAATTTGAAAGGAAAATATGAGATATCCATAAAAACTTTAGCCAATTTCTAGCCGTAGATAAAAATCTAAGTGTACAATAAATCAATTCGACGCGCTGACGAGTCATTTTAGCCAAGTTTGATTTGTAGATGGGGTGGATACTTTATATGTTATAAATGATAATATGTAAATGACATGACCTGTGGTGGCATTTTGTACAAAAACAAGATCTTGTGAATCACAGCCAACAAAATCCGCGGCTTCCTTCGTGGCCTCTTTGTACAATGGCTCCACCTCTCTGCGGAACCATTTCTCTGGATGACTGTTCATCTTGAACTGGTGCCTACAATTTAAAAACCTTATGAGTTTGCAATGTGTGTTATTGTATGACGGATTATAATAAATCCATAAAAAAAATTAGAAATATTTAGCATGAAATATGCCATCAGTCTTGATGAGCTTATCGTGATAGAATTAAGTTAAAATATTACTCTATTCGCGGATGAGCATGAGTTGGAACACATCCCCCCCCCCCCGATTGGCCAGTCGCGTTTCTTAACAAGGTTTTTCTTCAAATCGGATCAATTTAAAATCGAATCAATTCTCCCTCAAAAGTTGAGAATTTGAGGATTGTCCCAAGTGGGTTGGGTTCTCGAGCTGAAGATTTGACGTGAAGTAACTTAAATTTGTGCATAGGGGTTGTTGGAGGAGTATTAGACCCCCACCCCTTACAATTTAAAACAAATACTAATAACATAGCATTGGGGGGGGGGGGGGGGGGGGAGGGGGTGCCAATCCTCCTGTCCTAGTTCTATATTTGGGTCGAGAAACACCTTTTCCTTTGGCCATTAACTGAAAATGAAAATAATAAGAAGAATTAAAGTAAGGCACAGGTAAACTACCTGAGTGACCCATATCTTACCTTTGTTGAGCCTCTTGGACGCATTTCGGGGTCACGCCATAGGAACCAGTATTGAGAAAATTCCAGTCTTTCTCAAGGTTGAATTCTTTCTCTCGAACTGATTGTCCAAAAACTGGGGAATCTTTATCTGTCATGTCCACTGAAAATCGAGTGAAACGTTCACGACGATCGCTATCTACACATTTATTTACTTCAAATTTAGTACATTCTAAATACTACATGGTATACATGCATATAAACTGGGTCAAATAGGTGCTCATGTACGTGCGTGCATGTTGACTTTACCTTACATTGTAATTTAGGGAAGGGGGGTTCTGATTGGCATTTGCAACTTTAGTTTGATTTCGATCAAATCAAATCAAATAATATTTATTTAGAGTCGGACATGTCAACAATACAGCATTAGCTCTTTTGAGCTATTTACTGACGGAGTTGCAAACAAAAAATTAAGAGCATTCTGCATTTTAAATCAAGTATTTCTTGACCTACATTAGGTATCAGACCCCAATTATTTTTTCCTATATATTCCTTCGTAAAACGTACTAAAATAACGATTAAATACTCGAATCGCACCACCATTTTTTGCTTGAAACTTTTATATCTGCTAGATAGTATCAAAATAAGCTCAGAAATGGATTCATGCAAAAATCTGTCGCTTAGTAGACTTTTAATATCTTTTTAAACTCGAAAGGGGGTATCTGTGGCTCTAATGTTCTACAATCTATCAATTCTAGAGCCTCATAACACATCTGTCATTCCGCGATTAGGATGATGCAGTATCATTCAACATGCTAGAATATTTTTTTCAACTCATCTGCGACTCATTGACGTAAAAAACGAATCATCTAGTGTAAAAAGAGTCGTAGAAATTAAATGTAAGAAGACGAGGGATTGAATCAATCAGGAACTATTTGCGTGATCAACGAACATTCAAAATTAATTGTGATCTGTAATCTACATTGATTCAATTTCTCACGCAGTTGGCTTATAAACCAAGAGAGTTTCTGAAAAAAAAAATCTGTAAGTCAAAGTGCGAGGTCAAACTTGACATACAGTTGTATATGCTATGGAAAGTTGTCCTCATATCTGAGTTAGCGTAGTAATTAACTCCAATTTCACAGCATTTCAACACTCAATGTAAGACCATATATCTCGTCTCCGGTAAATCTTGATTATCGTTTTTATTTATTTATTTATTTATTTATTTATTTATTTATTTATTTATTTATTTATTTATTTATTTATTTATTTATTTACTATGGAAATGCTTGTGTTTTTATATGGTAGGAATCAAAATAAATAAAATTTCTATATACAGTATATATTATTTTTTTTTATTGTTGTGTATATGATATGGTATTATATCACTTCATTTTCCTGCTTTTTTCAAACAAACTGTTGCAAAATGTTCACATTTTTAGCCCCGATTTGACTAGACTAAAACACCCATCTAAAAATCTTTGCAGTTGGCTTTTAAGAAAATAGATCAGTGAATTGTCATTCAAATCTTTGTATTCACAAAAAAAATAAATAAAGAAAGAAAGAAAAATCAGCGAGGGAACGGCTCATAACTTACATGTATATATACTGTTGTGGAAACTGCATGAATATTCCCCCGTATTCATCCGCATAAGGAAATTCTGATATCTTACACCGAGCCCCAGTTTTGGCTTCGACAGAAAGCAGCGATTTTAACAATCAAGTTATTGTTCAGACAAAAGATGAATGCAGTATTACTGTTGTGAGTACTTCCTAGCGATTTAAGAGCATGATTGTCTGAAAAAGCGGTTTGGCCCTGCTCGAATTTCCTCTGTTTCGTATTTTTCTCTTCTGGGTAGTTCGTTCCTATAAATCTGACAATATTATATCAGAAATAGTTCAAAGATAGAATTTGAACATTAGATTGTACATTGTTTTACACGATGCATTGAATATTGTATATTTAAAGATCTTGATTGGATAATATTCAAACTTTTTATGCTGATTTTGAAAGTCTTGTCTTCTACAAGAACTGGAACTCTTTATGCAGGGATTTTATTGGCTACATCTACCTAAACTGTCAAAAGAGCGTATGTCATCCTATTTCTCTGACAAAATTAAGACTGATTTTCAGAGTACATAAATATTGGTTACCAGCACTTTCGCCTGTAATCTCTTTCGACCGCCGTCTTTTCTACCTTTTGAACTTTCGACCTAATACCATTTTGCCAAGTCAAATACTTTTACGTTCTTTTTTAACTTTCATTGAAAGACTTTTCTACCTTTATATTTACATAAAATTGGTTTCCATCGGCAATTCTAATAAAGTCATCTATTAGTCAGCTGACTGAATGAGTCGTTATATTATCCTCGAATACCCAAACTCCGTGGTATTAAGGATGTAAACAGTGTAGACGTCATTAAAATTACTGCATCCATCTTTTTCATTTTATGATTGCATAGATGAGATATATGTTTACCTAAACAAGTGCTTGTTTGATTGTCTACAGTCAATAACTAGGAAAATCGGCGCCTGAAATGCAACTGGGTCAAACATGTGTAACAGGGCGGCCATGAATGTAATTCCGTGGTACCAGATATTAGGACAAAACCAATGCTATTATTACGTTTATTAGTGTTGTAACGATTATCGCTGACATCGGCGACATCATCGCTAATACCCTGCGATTTTGATTAATCGATTATGTTTTCAAGAATCGATTATAATCGGAAATATACAACGTAGAAAAGAATGACATAGTTCTCGGCCGAATACGCGTGTAACAAGTGCGAATAAAATGAAAGTAGATCGACGATTGTTTCCACTAGTTAAAGTTACGGTCGTAGCGTAAATAATTCGAAAATAATACACTTTCTAAGGATACAATGGGTGGAATTAGGATTCTCATTAAATCGAATAGTAATGACAAGTACTCTAATAGAAAACTTCAACGTCAGATTCGATACGTCAATTATATCTACTCGTCTAGGAAAAACAACCCGTACCAAAAAAACTAACATTTCCTCATGAGAATCTCATAAGAAACTTATAAGAAATTGGTTAGATCTGTATGCAAATAGGCGAGGTTTCAAAATCTCACATGTGCAGCAAGTTAGGTCTTGCAAGAATTGTAAAAGCTAACACAATTCCACACGTGATTTTGTTTTCTCACGTTAGATTTTTCCTCTCTCATGAGATTTTGATACTTGGATTTACAATTTGCTTCAGTTAAACTTTTTACGCCGAACTCCAGAGCTTTGTAAGAACGACAATGCCAGCCTAAACTCCACCAAGATATTGTTTGATTCCTGAGGTTGAATGAACAAAAACCTTGGGTCGAATGGAGACCCCCCTCCCAAAGAAAAAAAAACTGCATCTGGCGTGTAAAGTTGCCGACTATATTAGTATTACAATCACATATTTGTTTTGGCTCCATTACTGCTGTGATCTTAACAAAATATTTCATTTACTAGATAGGATTTTATCATTCTGTGGTCGGAGTTCTTTTTAGACATTTTGCTATGTACATGTATATTAGCATATGCTTTAGCAGGTTGGGGAAAACTTCAGATCGAGCTATAATAGTTCGATCAGGCTATAATAGCTCCATGTAGCTATCATAAAACTATCTTTTCTTAAGAAAAAAAATAAAAATTGATGATAATTAAATTTTGTTTACAAGTCGCACTGATAAAATACTATAACTTTTGTATAGAAACCCCTATTGAAATACCAACAGATAAGGAGATAAGGAACCTCAAATTTTTCATTTTTTCAAAATCTTGTTGCTCATCATCGGTCCATATTTGAATATATGTGCCTTGTTAGAATTATTGATATATATCGAGTACAAATTGAATCAGTGAATATTTTTCAAAAATTTTGATTTTAGTTAAATTTTGTATTGAAAAATGTTATTAGGCAATAGCTTGTTCTAGCTATTATAGCCTGATCAAGCTATAATAGCTCGATTTGAAGTTTTCCCCAACCTGTTTAGTGAAGTTTTATCAATGTCATACTTGTCATATTCTTTTCTGTAAAAGCAAGTAAAATTTAATATTTCCGATTAAATCGAAATAATCGATTAAAATCCTCTCCGATTATAAACCGATAATCGATTATGAAATTTGTCCGATTATACAACACTAACGTTTATCGTATATAGAATCATCCAGTCAACAATATAGGCTATATAATAGCACACGAAGAGAAGTAACATAATGTCAACAAAATTATCACAGAATTTGGCACTGCTAACATATTACATTTATTCATTTACAATGGATGCACTTGAATTCAACAGCAATCAGCTTGTCACAGTATTTTAAGTGGACACAATGCCCACACACATCACATTGGGCCCAGTTTGTGAAAATAATGACACTGCTTTTCCGAACTTCATCAGGCGTGAAATTTCCACATCTACAACATTTCTCATCTTCCGAGATTTCAATCGGCTCAGAATCATCTGGTTGATTTGAAGAATTTGCTAGATTCATCCCACTTGGCCCAGCGATTTGAGAATTGTCATTTTTTGATTTTTTAAATAATGTTTATAGATATACACACATATTAGATTAAATTGACATGCAAAAAAAAAAAAAAAAAAAAAAAAAAAAAAATCAGCATATCCCCTCTATTCTGAAAAAAAAATCAATTAAACCCATCCTCTTTTCCTCCTTTATTCCCCCCCCCTCTCTTCCCCTTATGATATCATTTAAAACACCCTTTCCATGAAACATGTCCAAAGGCTGTATTTCAACACCGTTGTCAAGCAGTTTCTATCATTCATAGTCTGTTTGTTATACATGCAACTCACGAAAAACATCCACGACGTCATGAAAATCGTATCAAAGCCATAAGAAAATTGGTACCATAAAATAGTATTTTTTTACCCTTGGCCTTAGAAGCGTTTTCAAATCATGTGACTTTAGTGACATTGACCTTGATTTGTAGCAACTCAATGGCCAACATTTGTTTACATCACTGAATTGACCAAGAAATGAGGGTTTGTAGGTGTCATATGAACTTGCCTTACTAAATATGTTGATTTTATGGAGGGTCTTGTTTTATTTTGAATACATTACCTGTTTTCTGCCCATTATTCTAGTTCTGTTGACAGTTGTATTTTTTTATAAATTTAGGTCACCGGCAGCCTAGAAATGACGTCATAGGCTTATTTGCATACAAGATATTGCAGGTTTTCCGAATACCACGGACTTCCGGTTACCACGAAGTTAGGGTTTCCGACGATATAAATATGCAGCTAAAAAAAGAATATTAATAGGTTGGAATGTTTAATGGCATACTGTGAACTTCAGATTTGAGTCAGAGTTTAGATTTCTGGATGATATGCAAGACTGGAATTGATAAAATTTCTCGATTCAGTAGACACCCATTTCATCAATTGATAAAAACTGGAATCATCTAAATCAATTTTGAAGAGGGACGTTATCAATGGCAGATTAAAAGGGGGAAGGGAGGGGGGTAAGAAAGATAAGTTTTCATGTGTTGGTCCAACTCTCAAAGTTGGAAAATAAAATAAGTAATGAATACAACTTTAAAAATTTCATCCAAATATGCAGGAAATATTCTTGGAAAAAAAGGCGATTTTTTTTCTGTCCTAAAAGTTTTCAAATAAAAACACAAACACTCAAATACACAAATTTTCGGCCCCTTGGCCTTTATCAAGTGTAAAAAAAGACGATCTATGACAATTCTAAGTAAAATCCATCCTTGCTTCTCTGGCGTTCATTGCAAATGTTTATGTTAGTAACAGTTACTAACATAAACATTTGCAATGAATGCCAGAGAAGCAAGGGTGGATTTTACTTAGAATTATCTACTAAAAGTTTTCATTTGGATGTACATGTATAATGTCTGCTCGGTTCACTTTTTAGGATAATTTTGCTGACCAGACAATCAACTGACGTCATCCATGACAGTGCATGGTATGATTTGGAGTAGAATTCAGTCAATAATGATTGTGTTGGTGGGCAAAATTGTCCTACAAAGAGACAAAAGTGAACCTAACGGACATTTTAAAGTTCTTGTTGAAATGGAAAGTAAATATATGCTATGATTTGCTTTGTCTTATTTTAAATTTCTGTGTCCTTATTTAGGAGACGATAATGATATGACAGTATCTTGAGAAAGGACGTTACAAGGAGAGAATAAGGATGGGCGTGGCAGCCTCCAGACAGGAAGCTTTCTGGGAAGCATGTGGCTTCGGTCATGTAGAGAGGGTGAAGAAATTCCTTGAGGGTGGTGACATAGACGTGAACTGGGTGTCTTACACAGTAAGTTTTACTTCAATTCTTTTGGTAGCCGCAGAAACGGCCAACAACTCTTGGCTATTGGCTGGTTTGGCCAAGTGTTGTTGGCCGTTTCTACTACTATTCTTTTGACAGTGTGTGTTTGAAAAAAGTAATGAATGAACTAATTTAAACATGTTAAAAAATCTTTTTCATCTGCTTCATCAATATTAATCTAGTTTTATTTATTATACCTATAGTTGAGTATTAGAGTTATCAGAAACATTTCATTTTACTATCGACATTCAGATTTCAGAGCACAAACATGACAAATTTTGTTTGTCTCTTTGATTTATACATTTGCTAAAATTATTGGAACAATCATTATGATTATTTTGTTTACAGCATGACTGTTGTCCCATACACGTAGCGTCACAAGGTAAACCTGCGATTGTCAAGTTACTACTGGAAGCCAAGTGTGACGTCAATGTTACAGATGTGGTATGTAAACCTACTGTCACTACTGTATAGAACTTTGTTGAAAAATTTATATAAATGGTGAAAACTGATATAACGACACTGGATATGGTAAAGGCAAATTTAATGTATTATTATTTCAAACATGTTAAACTTTAAACACACAGTAACGTGAACAATTAAAGACAGATACATGTAGTACCTCAAATTTAATGGGACCAATTAAATGGATCCAAATAAACATAAATTGATTTGTATGGTTCATAGAGAGTTTTATTATAAAACTTCTTGTCTTTGTTTCAAGGTGTAATAATGTCTCTTTATGTTTCAGAGAGGAAATCTACCTCTTCACCACGCAGCAATGAAAGGACATCATGATATCATGCAGATGTTAATCAATGCTGGCTCAAAAATAGATGCTCAAGATAAGGTACCATGTCTCAGTGTTGTATTAGTTGCTTACGATTACATGTACATTTCAACATAGAATTAACTGTAATTGACTTTATATACAGTGTACAAATGTATGTGTCAGATGCATGCCGGTATATACATGTGCATGCAGGTAAGTTATAACACTGTTTCAGAATTTTAGCTCACATTAAAGAAAAGTGTTTATTTTGTTGGATTATGAAATATCTATTTAAAGAAGAAGTATTTATAATTACACATCCCCTGGACCAGAACTACATATTGGAATAGTGTTTATGAAAATCCATTCTCTCTTATATAATGTCATTTTTGTCCGATGAATTTCAGACTTATCACAATCAAGCATACATGTATTTGTTATTGGTGTATGTTTATGTACCTTTATGTATCAGAATGGTTGGACCCCATTACACTGTGCAGCATACTGGAATCATCCCAAGGCCATCAGAGTTCTACTGGAGAATAACGCAGACGCTACGATACAGAATAAGGTAACTGAAGTAAACACTTCTGCATTTATGATCACTGTTCACTTGTAATGCAGTCATCATGAAAACTCACTAACCCGGCACCCTTGGCTATTAAAAATTTTACCTGGCTAGTAGAAATTGTCTAACAGACTGTCGGCTAAAACACAGTATTTATGGACAAAAGTGTCTCATCAGGGTAAAGAAGTAACTTTCTTGCAGTGCCTTAACATTCTAAGTATCAAAAGTTCAATACTTGAGGCATTAAAATTGATATGCGTTTCGCTTCAGCAGCTGTTACAAATTATATTTTTTTAAGCTCTTTAAGTACAGGTCAACTTTCGGTTACGGACACTACAGCAGGTATATAACAATTGTGTAGTGTCCGTAACCATTAAAATGTGAAAAAATAAAGTTTCAAGTTCAAATTGATACAAGATATTTTTTATTTAAAACTTGCATATTGAGAAATATAATATTCTTGAATATTCCATTTTTATTGTAAATGTATCCTCAGATAAAACCCCATGGTTACGGACACTACATATTAGTCATTTTTCACTCTTAAACTTCGTAATGCCAAATTTTTTAAAAGCAAAACTTATGAATGCCAATATTTGCCAAAGTTTCAAACATTGATCGAACACAAGTCTTAAAAAATAACAAACATTTGCAAATTAGTATGTTTTCAGTATTTTTCAGGCATATAACACAACATGACTGCTCTGTTTTTAAGAATTTGACAGAAGCACATGTTTTTGTAATTCAGTCATAACTTATTTAATATTTGGCCTATTTTTATAGATCAACCACCAAAATTTGTGATAGGAAATGTTCTATAAACTTCCGTTAATGTAATTTGAAAACAATCCACAGATAATATATTAATTTTAGTTTGAAATTATAAAATATTGAAGTGAGACAGCATAACACTAAAAAATGGCTATTTTGGGGACCTTTATATTTTCATAACTTAACAACGAAGTTATGTATCGACTTGAAATTTGGTGGCCATTGGGAGTGGTCATTATTACATATTTTAAATAAAAGATATTAACTGTAAATGCTACAAATTATTTCTAAACTGTATATAACATCATAGATTTTAAAACTGGCCAAATACTGTGTTTTAGCCGTGTACAACCAGCTAGAAGAATTTGTCTGCGGGCTAGAGGTTCAAAACAGTTTTTGCGAAGACTGGTATTGTGGATCATCATGCTGCTACTTTAGCTACATGTATAGAAGCTTGATAGGGCATAGCTGTTCATAGATTAAGACAAAATGTAGTGCATTAAACAGAAAGTAATCTGAATTCCAGGATGAGCAAACAGCATTACACGAGACTGCTAGATCTCAGGAGAGAGATGATATCAAGCTTGGTGAGATAGCGAGGTGTTTGATAGAAGCTGGATCTGACGTCAATGCCAAGAGTAGTGATCTAGGAGAAGTGAGTACAAATAACATTTGTTCATACAAATAATCAGTATATCTTTTAGAGAAAAATCCCGATATGTGTATACATTTGGTTTGCCAATTAGACATCTGTGTTCGTTGTGCACATATTTTACAGGCAGATTTTACAGGCCTTATGTTTGCAGCATACCATAACTACCCTAAGGAGACATGGTTTATATGATACATGTATATTTTACAGGCAGATTTCACAGGCCTTATGTTTGCAGCATACCATAACCATCCTGAGGTAGCCAGTGCCTTTATTGATGCTGGTTGTGAGATCAATGCTTTTGGAACAGTATGTATATTTGTATATATACATGTAGATATTGTGACAAACTTAGAACAAAATATCATAACATGTACTTGTATGATAGCTAAAGAAAAACCTTTTACAATGAGAGGTTAAGATTAGACCATCAATTTGGTAAAGTATTTTTGTGTTGGTAGAAAATGCATGTATATTGAATTGCTAAAGGGTTTATCTAAATTCTGTTAAGGAATGATCATTACTTTAGGAAAGCAGAGTCACTTGGTATCTTTTTTTACTGATTACATAATGACTAGGAAGTAAAAAGCCACTTATTAATGTGATATAATGTGTTATCCGTGTAGAATCGTTGGACAGCCTTACATTGGGCAGCAGACAGAGGCAATGATGAATTAGTGTTCCTGTTGCTAGAGGCAGGAGCCGACCCTACAATCAAGGGTTGGGTAGGTGTACATTAATCAAATTATCTATATATCATTACTGTTTGCCCTCAATTTGAGTACTCTTAACATTATATAAATAGGAGTTTCTTGTTTAGCTTCTTTTATCTTTGACTTACATTTGTACTATTGAAAACTGATGTGCATTTGTATTTTGGAAAGATATGGACAATGCTTGTTTACCCACCTATTTCATGTAAGCATTATTTAATTGACAATAACATTTTATTTACCAATCTGTAGAGAAATGAAAGGCCTTTAGACAGAGCACAGAATTCAGATATGAAGGAAATCTTAATGAATGCCATCAACATGTTCGAAGAGTTGTCTTTACTTGAAACAGATGCGAAATCACAGGTAGGATTATTTCACATTTTTCATTGGACAGTCGCATATCAAAGGACATGTGCATGCATCAAGTAGATTGAAACTTTAATAATATGATCTTAGAATATCTATCATTGTAAAATCTTCTTATGAATGAAATGCAAGAGTTTGATTTCCCACAACTTCTACATGGTGTATGTTTTTACCAAGTCATTTAATTCTTTTAAAAAAATTCAGTGAGGCAAATATTTGAGCCACTGCTTCATGATTTTTTCTTGGTAATATTTCACTTATTGTTGTACATGTAAAGATGGATAATTGTAACCAGAGTTAGATGAAGATTTACAGATACATGTGCATGTACAATAGATGTTGAATTCATGCATTTGTTTTTTCATATGTTTTTAGAAACCCTCATTGCCCTCAATGGAAGATAGAATCATAGATACAGACTATAAATGCAAAGACAGTTTGGAAAAAAAGGAGAGAGAGAAAGAAAGTGCAATACAAAATGAAGACCTTCAGTGCTGTGACAGTATTCATAAAACTAAGAAGGACAAAGTAAAAGAGACTGATGCTCAAAGTGATGGTAATGATACTATATCAAACAAAAGTGATGTCAAAAACAATGATATAATAGATGAAAACTTTGATGACAAGAATGATGATATTATAGATGACAGCAGCCAGGTGATACAAACCGAAACTGGGGAGGAGGATTTGGGGATTTGTAATGAAGAAAGCAATTTTAAAGACGGTAAAAATGATGATGAACTTAAAACTGATCAAGAGAATTCAGAATCTCTGTGTATTGGGAATGTGAGCAAATGTAGTCAATCAATATGTGTAGATGATTTGGATCAAAGTAATCAAGAAAAGGCTAATAGAGCTAATGATTGAAGTTTGCATTTTAAAAAAAAAATGCAGTGTAATTCTCTTGAACTGAAACAAAGTCCAATCATAATTTGTTACATGAACTTTCAAAGAATGTAAGAAATAAAAGTGAATTGTTGAACAAAATAAATCTTAGAATATACATGTACATGTATGTAATTATGCAAGAAGTAGAGAGTTAGGCATCAAAAATTGCTTGAATTCTTATGTATATCTCATGTATATCTGAACAGCCATTTTGTATGTGAAAAGAATTTTTTTCAGTGTGCAATATATTTGTATGTTTATGCATTAATTAGTGAAATACAATGTACTTACATAAGTTTACATTTGCTTGAAAAATTCCAAATCAGAATGATGTACATGTATAAACTCTAGGGCTTTACAGTATAATGTATTTTATTTATAGGTGCACACAGATTATGAATACTGTGATAACATTCTTTAATTAAGTAATGACTGTCTTACTTTTGGTGTTCATGGGTTTATAATTCTGGTTGGTCATATGCAAATTCTGTGAATCGTGAATCAATTCTCAGAAAATTAGCATGTGTCCAACCGGAATTATACACGCATGAACACCAAAAGTAAGACAGTCATTACTTATATTTACATTTATTTTAATTATCGGTCATTTTTATTTGCATGCACATCACACATTTTGCCTGTAACAATGTCAAATGTATTCTAATGTTGGTAAATTCCGCCTACATACAAAACTTGAACTTGACTTAAAAATAGCAACCCATGTTATTGGAGTATAATTCTAGATGCCTTATGGGTGTTTAACTTTGGGAATCTACTAGTAATGTAAATATAGCATTTTATTGATAGTTGCACACAGGTCATGAATACTGTGATAACATTCTTTAAAAGTTTGGAGAACTGTTCTTGAAAATCTGAATTTTGAAGGAAAATGTAAATTTAAAAAAAAAACATTTTACAATCGAAGTCAATGACCAACAAAGGAATTTTGTAAAAATGTTGTGTATGTTCTACATGTATATGTATGTAAAGATGGCTTCTAATGGGAATAATGTACATGTACATGTATGTAAGGCCAGAGTGAAATAACGAAAATGCTTACAAATTTTTTTAATTCTTATTTCTAAAGATAAATACATTTGGGTGGAAATAGTATGATACTTACTGAATAAAAGAATGAAAATTTAAACTACATGTATGAATGTGTGAAAGTGTTTCCATTTATATATAGAAATGTATGGTGTGGCAATTTTATAAATTTGATTCTTTAGAATATTTTTCAGTTTCTAAATATGAAATACCAGTGACCATATTTTGAGGATGTTTTTCTTAGAAATGTTTCAGTAAATAAAATCAACATCAAATCAGATCCACTCTTGATATTAAATAAAAATGGAGCCCAAAACGTATCAACTTGAAGCATACTTGATGGAAATATATACATGTATACACATCTAGAAAAACTGAAGAAAAAATGTTTTAAAAAATCAATAATATCATGATCCTTCACAACTCAGCTACTGTGGTTTTAGCTGTGATTTCAGTTGTAAGTCTCAGAAATTATGTTCAGATGTAACGTACAAAGATTTACCCAGGAGTGATTTGATCGCAATTGTTCAATTATTTTTACACCCGACACAACTTCTATTTGGTGGTTGGTAGATATCTATATTGTTTGTTTAATAAAGAGAGCTAAATTTTAATTAGATAGTCCTTCACATTATTTATAGACTTTTGTACTTTAGTATCTGTATTTATCCAAGATCTATAGTCTAAAAGTTGGAATCTGAAAATTGTACCCATGTAAAATTGCTGATTCTTTAGATATCAAAGTCAAGAAGAAATCAAAGAAATGTGAGTCCGTCAGAGCCCTTTGCAGATTTTTGTCCACAAACTATTGGGTTAAAAAATGTACTTGCACCTTGTCAGGTTGTGTGAAATTCAAGGTACAAAAAAAGCACTGGTTTGAAGGAGGAAGTCAAAAATGTATCAGCCAATCAGATCCATTGGTACATGTGGCCTTGTGTGTAAAATTGACAAAACAGGTAAAAAAACGATTCACTGTAGAGGGCCTCAAGCATTTAGTTGCAGCAAGGTTGGGTGAAAATCTTTCCTGTAATAATGGAAAACTTTGAAAATTTGTCAATTCTTCATAACCAATGATGTAAATCTTGTTTAAAATTTACAAAGTTGGTCAAAAAAGTATTACCAAAAGCAACCTACATTTGAAATATCAAAGCTGTATCTGATATGGTTCTTAAGTTGTTGCCTATATACATGTAGGTTAATTTGTTTTGGTAAAATTCTGTAATTGAGGTCAATCTTGAAGGTCAAGTTCACAGGGTAAGAAATAATTGTATCAATGGAATGTTCTTGTAATAAGGAAGATATATGTAATTTATTAAACTATGGGCATCCTATCTTTAAAAATAATGGAGATTTTGCCAAAAGTGTTTTTTATGTAGATGACCCCAAAACTTAAAAATCAAGGTCACGGGGTCAAAGTCTCAAATGCAAGGTATTGTCACAAGCAATCCACATGTGAAATATCAAAAGCTAAAACTCATGGTTCATAAGTTTTGACCATGGTAAAATTCTATAATTAAGGTAAATCAAGGTCAAGTTCTCGGGGTCATAAATCGTGTATCGATGGAATGCTCTTGTCATAAGAGAGACGCATGAAATATATGATCATCCTATCTTTAAGATGATTGAGATATTGCTGAAAGCGTAGTTTCCTTGAAGAAGGTCACACGTCAAGGTCAATCAAAGATTAAAGTTTCGGACAGGTAAGCAGAAACAAAAACAATATTCCCCCGATCTTCGATACGAGGCATAAAAGTGTGAAATGTGATTCTAATTATAAAGTAGATGGTCAAAGTGAAGTACATGTATATACAAATTGGAATTAGGAATCATTCAATATACACTGCTCAAAAAAATTAAGGGAGCAAGAATTCTACTTTCATATCACACACGTTTGCAGCTGCTTATTCTATATGATGAACATAAATGTATTATGACATATGTCATGGTCATTTCTTTATTACCAATGTCTGTTTTGAACAGATTAACCATATACACATGATAAATCTTGATGATGTAGCCTTGCTTATCCCAAAAGATTTTACAAGCGATGTGCCATTATATTACAACGGGAAAATCGCTCCTTTAATTTTTTTGAGCAGTGTACAAAAGTACGACCCTGTTTCTCATAGGTATACATGTATTGACATTTTCTTCGTCCATTTACACAAGGACTTACATGTACTTAATAGTTAAAAACGAATAGTCAACTTCAAGCACGTTTGGAATTTAATCAATCAAAACTCTTATTTCATTATACCAATATCCTTTCGACGATCCAGAAGATATTAAAAACAGAGAGTGAATATCCCAAAGGACATTATGGCACATATTAGATATCAGAATCCATGGCGTCTTTCATACATGTACCTGCTACATTTGATGGATACATTGATAGAAAATATTAAGGTGATCGTTTTATAAAAATAAAATTTAACCCCCCCCCCCTTTTAATCTAAAATGTTGATCTACCCTCAATAGATATTATGTGTCACGATTCTTTACTATTGTCTTTCTGGATATTTTTATTTATTATAAAAATCTGTCATAATGGCAGATTTTTATAATAAATAAAAATATCCAGAAAGACACTATCTCTGCTAGTTTGATTGCTAAATATTATTTATGTGAAAGTGCGCACGGCTTCAAGACAGACGGACAGACAGTGGGACAGGTGGTCAGATGCAGTTATTCACAATGCTGCCCTCGCATTGTAGGCGAAATGAAAATATCTTTACTTACATCATTAGTTTCATCACTTGTTTTATTTTCTCGCTCCGTATATATTTGGCAAGGTGTGTTCCCGGAACGTCGAAAATATTTTAAAATGACTATGTCTTAATTGAGTGTGAAAGGGGCCTTCTAAGGGGTAACCAATTAACCAAAAGTGCATGTTACCTGTGCAAAACGTCGTAATGTAGAAAGGTATATATGTATAACTTATGGTGGCATACTTCTGCCTTCTACATGCCAGATATTTTTCTGTAGAATATGTCGACATGCGACTTACTTATGTGAACATGCAACTTATTTATGTCTACATGCTACTTAATTATGTCAACATGCAACTTATTTATGTCAACATGCAACTTATTTATGTTAACATGCGACATAATTATCTTGCATGTCAACATAATCATTTTGCATGTCAACATAATTATCTTGCATGTCAATATATTTATCTTGCATGTTGGCATAAATAAGTAGCATGACGACATAATCTATAGAGAATATCTCGCATGTAGGAGGCAGAAGTATGCCACCATAATAACTTTTTCCGATAAACAGCTTTTATAAAACTTTTTTGTATACATTTTTCTTTAATTTGACATTGGTCAAAATTCGTTGTAATACTAGAGTATAAACAGATACATATAAAAAACGTGTACATGTTTGAGTCGTACTTTAAAAATTAAAAAAATAAACTTTATTTATTTTACAACGTATTTGTATAGTGGAGATGTCTACCATGTAAGGTGAATGTATTGATTCAAAATTGTAAAATTTGATGAGATTTCTACGAATCTTCAATGTAATATGTCACATATCAAGGTCGCCGGTAGCAGTGATAACTGATTAAGAAGAAAGAATGGTTTACATATTTCATATCAGATATTTATTTACTTGCAAATAATAAGATAATAATGTCACGAAGCAACATATCCGCAAGTACAATAAATATAAAACTTATAACTAATAAGTAGCACAAACTAGCACAATTTATGAAGAAAAATTATAAAACTTCATGTATGTGAGATACTGATAAAAAACATGCTTAGAGAACAAATTAACGAAAATAGAATCATATTCTGATCGTACTTTACGGATTTCGGTTCGGTTCTTTTCTCTCTCTCTTTTTTTATTTTATTTATTTATTTAAATTTATTGTAAACGTGCAACTGTTTGTTTGACAGGTGGAATTTAAGAAGTCTTCGAAGTGTTCTAGTTTGGTTATTTTGTTGAATGATGATATAATCTCGAAGAAAAATGCTTTCAAAGCTGAAAAATAAAAAAAGAATTATTTGTTGATTTGTTATTCTTACCATTACATGTATTTTACGGTGTTCATTAGGGGACATTGCTTCTTCAAATCTTCGCCCTTCTATATATCACCAGTCAAAGAATTGAAGTAATGATGCGAAGAATTGAAGTAATGATGCGAAGATTTGAAGAAATGATGCGAAGAAACGATTATTTCTTCAAATCTTCGCATCATTCCTTCAAATCTTCGCATCATTACTTCAATTCTTCGCATCATTTCTTCAATTCTTCAAATCTTTAAATCTTCGCATCATTACTTCAAATCTTTAAATCTTCGCATCATTACTTCAAATCTTTAAATCTTCGCATCATTACTTTAAATCTTCGCATCATTACTTTAAATCTTCAAATCTTCGCATCATTACTTCAAATCTTCGCATCATTACTTCAAATCTTCAATTCTTCGCATCATTACTTAAATTCTTAAAATCTTCAATTCTTCGCATTTTGACTTTGTCAGAATTAATCACTTTTGCACTATATCTTTCAATAACTCAATGATATATATGATTTTACGAACTGATTTACTGTATATTAATCATTTTAAGTAACTTAATGCTTAAATATATATTTTATGCTAGAATTGCATATTCAGCTTCTTTTCCACAAACACTCGGAAGAGGGGGAACCCAGAATTCTTATTGCATCACATGTACAATAACGTGTTGTAAGTCGATGCTTTTTCAACTGTAAAGTATAATTATTTCAAAAATTGAGATATCTTCGAAATGATTAACCCATAGTCTTTGTTTTTATAAATATATTTCTGAGTGATTTTGTATTGTTACTTTCATTCATTTTGGTAGCTTTTTCTTCTTTTGTTATATATGGGATATTGAAAAAGAAATGTTTTACGCCAGAAATCCAATATTTATTTCTATTCAAGATTTTGAATCGGGTTTACATACGGGCGTGTCAACCTCCTTAAAAATTTGCAGATTGAAAATCACCCCCTCCAATTTTACATAAGGAAATAATTCATTAAGATTCAAAATGAATAAAATTCTAGCATAAGATATATATATAAGCATTAAGTTACTTAAAAATGATTAATATACAGTAAATCAGTTCATAAAATCATATCTCTCTGAATTATTAAAAGATATAGTGCAAAAATGATTATTTCTGACAAAGTCAAAATGCGAAGAATTGAAGATTTTAAGAATTTAAGTAATGATGCGAAGAATTGAAGATTTGAAGTAATGATGCGAAGATTTGAAGTAATGATGCGAAGATTTGAAGATTTAAAGTAATGATGCGAAGATTTGAAGATTTAAAGTAATGATGCGAAGATTTAAAGATTTGAAGTAATGATGCGACGATTTAAAGATTTGAAGTAATGATGCGAAGATTTAAAGATTTAAAGTAATGATGCGAAGTTTTGAAGATTTAAAGTAATGATGCGAAGATTTGAAGATTTAAAGTAATGATGCGAAGATTTAAAGATTTGAAGTAATGATGCGACGATTTAAAGATTTGAAGTAATGATGCGAAGATTTAAAGATTTAAAGTAATGATGCGAAGTTTTGAAGATTTAAAGTAATTATGCGAAGATTTGAAGATTTAAAGTAATGATGCGAAAATTTGAAGATTTAAAGCAATGATGCGAAGATTTGAAGATTTAAAGTAATGATGCGAAGATTTAAAGTAATGATGCGAAGATTTAAAGTAATGATGCGAAGATTTAAAGATTTGAAGAATTGAAGAAATGATGCGAAGATTTGAAGAAATGATGCGAAGAATTGAAGTAATGATGCGAATATTTGAAGAAATGATGCGAAGATTTGAAGAAATAATCGTTTCTTCGCATCATTTCTTCAAATCTTCGCATCATTACTTCAAATCTTCGCATCATTACTTCAATTCTTCGCATCATTACTTCAATTCTTCGCATCATTACTTCAATTCTTCAATTCTTCGACTGGTTATATAAAGTAGGGCGAAGATTTGAAGAAGCGATGTCCCCTAATGAACACCGTAGTATTTCACTCTTTTATGGAATTAAACATTACAAACTCAAACCGAATCGAAAAAAAAAAAAACCCGAGAACCGCAGTTCATTTTCCTGAACCGAACCGACTAACAACCCTTATTATTACACACACAGTTCAAATATGTCCAACAATGTTAATTGAAATCACATTCACTATGGACGATCCTCTTGAGTTTACTATGCCATCCCTCAAGGTTGTTGATGGTGCGTCGTCCTTGGTTTTCGAAGTGGTTCCAAACCAGTCTGTCGCCTTCAACCCACTGTTCGGTCACGTAGTCGGTGAATCGTTGCGTTAGGTCGGTGATGTCAGCATCATCTCTGTCCTCTAGGGCCTCGAAACAAACGTCGTCTATGGTCTACTTCGTTGATGCAGCGGTTCTTGACATTCCTTCTTCTTGTATTTTCGAAATTTCATAACATTTCGACCATATAGATTTTAAATGAAGTTCCAATTTGCTTTTTAATTTTATAGCTTGAAAAGATTCCGTTTATTTATCCTTATTCTGTTGATTTATCCTTATTGTCTGCTGATTATTTATTCTTTCTTTCTTTAAATCTGAATGCATCTGACAGTGATATATTTTTGAAAATGAACGTTATATTTATTTATTTGATTAAAGTTGTTTTTAAACTCCTTTGCAAGTCTTAATTCTGATAAACTTTTCCTCAAAGAAATTTACTTAATTTTACTTCATTTGAATCAAATCTTATACAGGTAAAACACAAGTAAATTACAGGTAACCTGCGATAATTGTTTATTGGATACCCCTTAGAAGGCCCCTTTCACACCCAATTTAGACATAGTCATTAAAATATTTTCGACGTTCCGGGAATAAACCAATTCGAGAAATGAATTTTACGTGGCAATTACGTATTCAGAAATCATAAATGAAAAAAAATTATAAAGCTGAAAATTAATATAGATTTATCACTTTATTTCAAGAGATCCGCGATATCTGTTTGTAAGAATTACGGAGTATTAGTCAACATTTTTAGTTGAAACAATGTACTATATAAAATGATGCTCGATCTTTACCTATGTTATACTAATTCTATGCGAATTCCTTTTAATGAGATTTTAATAGAACAATTGTGTCTTTTTAACTTGATGACTATGAAATATGCAGAATTGCAACAAGAACCGAACTTGATCCAAAGAAACAATATATTTTGAGAAACGTGATTTTGGAAATCTTATAACAGTTTTTGCTGTATGATTGCATAAATGTACTTCTGCATCCTGTTTCTCAAAAGTTTTAACGAACTATTTCGGGAATTTTCTTAACCTTTGATCCCTTAGTTCTTTTGAGCAACTTAAATTCGCGCACCCTCTTGTTTCTTTCTATTTCATATTTAAAAGTGACATCAGATAAAATAATTCAATTTAAATTGAAATGTTTTAAAACTCTTTATTCAATGACGAAAGTTGCGAAATTTCCTGAAAATGTTCGTAAGAATCTTTGTGAAACTGAACCTTATCTCCTAGATGCAAGATTTTTGTTCTCCACATTATGTCAATGTGCAAGTAAAATATGCCAATATGCAACTTATTTATGACAATATAAAACTTGATCAACAGTTCAACTTGCATGTCTATATATTTTCTTGCATGTTGACATAAATAAGTCTAACATCTAAGTACATGTATGTAGGAAAATATCTTGTACGCAGATTGCCACCGGAAAGCTGAAATAACCCTGTAGAAATAGTTGAATAATTAGTGTTTAAAAAAAATTAGCCACACAAAAGTAATTGTGTAAAAGCTCATATTTCGTCATTGTCACCTCAAAAAGCTGTGATACTATGACATTTGAAAATAGCAGATAACACCTACCAAAAAACTACGATATTCATGACGTCGATACTACAAAGGTACTCTATTTGTTAGAATTTTCCACATCTAGAAATACGCAATTTTCAAACAACTTACCCTTCAGTTGAAAGCTGCATACGACGTTCACACTGACACATTGTCAACTAGAATTGTAAGTATAGTTTAAGTAAAGTTACTTCAAGGCAGATAGATCAAACGGTAAAAAAAAATCTTTGTATTCCTATTTTTCGTAGGAGAAAGATGTCTCATCAATCTAATTTTTCTACGGTGTATCGCTTTATTCATTCAGTGCTTCATTAAGTGTACTTCATGTATATACAATTCAGAAAAAAAAATGAATAAAAGAATTGGCTTTCAATCCCCTCTACTTCAAGTTGACGTTAATTCTCAGAGAGATAGAGAGAGAGAGGGGGGAAAACTTCTTCATTGCACTAATTACTTTGACGAACCTAATTCTTTAAAGTTTGTGATAGAGTAAGTTAGTTCAATCATAGAAAATGCACGCGGATCGAAACTACAGCATGAGATTTACGTTGACGACAAGTTTGTCATACCATGTCAGTAGTATTTCCTTTCATTTCGCTCTGTAGGGAAAAAGGCATCGCAAGAGGAAGCGGTTCCATTATAATCATCGCCGAAGTTAACGTGTATGTCCCGAATCAGGGAAGAAAATTTTTGTAACAATAAAGGGTAAGCTAGCTTTCAATCAGTTGAAAATTTATTTTTTATCATCATGTATTTATATTGTTTTGTCTTGTAATCTAAAATCCTTTTTTCACTTACCGCTTTCATTAATGTTACCCGCGATAATTTTTTTTGTACAAATTTGCCAATGAAGCCATCTGAACACGGAGTACTGAACCGGAAATAGATAATTGAAACATTCATGTAAAAATATACTAAGAAAGAAAAAATTAAAATCTATGATGCAGAAAACAATTTTGTGATTCCATCAGGATTTATACCAAAGTACAGAGTATGTACATTTTGTATTAAAAAAATTAAAATAGATGTTCCTTATACGAATGCCAATCCTTATATCATACTATCATTTGAAATGTGACCGACGACTTGATATACATGTAGTAATACACTTCATTCAAGGACCATGGCACTATTGGACATGAAACATTTTCATATCATACATATATCTCGTATTTAGAAAAGTGTTCCAACCATCCTGTATCAATTATATTAATTTCAATTAAAGAAATCGCAACTATTGTCTTTACAATTGACTTTATACGTATGATTTTCATGGTTTAGACATTTTCAAAGTTAGTTCCTAAGTAGCCTTTCAATTTTCATCAAAATGCATGGCCACAGTTTTCGACAAAATGTCCGAAATCATCTCCTAATGAGCCTTTTGAAATATATGTTCATAGTTTCTAACAAAATCACCTCCTAATCAGCCTTTTAAAATGTATGTTCATAGTTTCTGACAAAATGTCCAAAATCACCTCCTAATGAGTCTTTTAAAATGTATGTTCATAGTTTCTGACAAAATGTCCAAAATCATCTCCTAATGAGTCTTTTAAAATGTATGTTCATAGTTTCTGACAAAATGTCCAAAATCACCTCCTGATGAGTCATTTTAAAATGTATGTTCATATTTTCTGACAAAATGTCCAAAATCATCTCCTAATGAGTCTTTTAAAATGTATGTTCATAGTTTCTGACAAAATGTCCAAAATCACCTCCTGATGAGTCTTTTAAAATGTATGTTCATAGTTTCTGACAAAATGTCCAAAATCACCTCCTAGTGAGTCTTTTAAAATGTATGTTCATAGTTTCTGACAAAATGTCCAAAATCACCTCCTAATGAGTCTTTTAAAATGTATGTTCATAGTTTCTGAAAAAATGTCCAAAATCACCTCCTAATGAGTCTTTTAAAATGTATGTTCATAGTTTCTGACAAAATGTCCAAAATCACCTCCTAATGAGTCTTTTAAAATGTATGTTCATAGTTTCTGACAAAATGTATAAAATCACCTCCTGATGAGTCTTTTAAAATGTATGTTCATAGTTTCTGACAAAATGTCCAAAATCACCTCCTGATGAGTCTTTTAAAATGTATGTTCATAGTTTCTGACAAAATGTCCAAAATCCCCTCCTAATGAGCCTTTTAAAATGTATGTTCGTAAGAATGAAATAGTGTCCTCCGTAGGGAAATTTAATATAATAAATAACAATGAACACTCTCTATCCACAAATTTTCGTCTTATCGTCTTAAATATCCACCTCCTAATGTGGATTTTGTTAATCCTTGGACATTTAAAAGGCTCATTAGGAGGTGATTTTGGACATTTTGTCAGAAACTATGAACATACATTTTGAAAGGCTCATTAGGAGGTGATTTTGGACATTTTGTCAGAAACTAGGAACATACATTTTAAAAGGCTCATTAGGAGGTGATTTTGGACATGATATTTGGTGACAAAATGTCTTTCGTCTTAAATATCCACCTCCTCATGAGCCTTTTAATCACCTCCTAATGAGCCTTTTATTCGTGCTTTTCCACTTGATAAAGGCCGGGTTGCCGAAAATTTGTAGATAGTGTTCATTGTTATTTATTGTATGTTCATAGTTTCTGACAAAATGTCCAAAATCACCTCCTAATGAGCCTTTTAAAATATATGATTGTTCATAGTTTCTGACAAAATGTCTACAATCACCTCCTAATGAGCCTTTTAAAACGTATTCATAGTTTCTGACAAAATGTCCAAAATCACCTCCTAATGAGCCTTTTAAAATGTATGTTCTTAGTTTCTGACAAAATGTCCAAAATAACTTCCTTATGAGCCTTTCAAAATGTATGTTCATAGTTTCTGACAAAATGTCCAAAATCATCTCCTAATGAGCCTTTTAAAACGTATGTTCATTGTTTCAGACAGTTGACTCAGTTATAATGGTGGTACAGCTAAGAGCCCTCCTGTTTGCCCTTCTTATTGTACAAGCTAGACCTCAGTACAGGTACATGTATAAAGATGCTGTGGTCCCTCTGCCTGCAAGCTGGCTTCCATCCTACATGTACTTCAATTGTAAGTCAACTCCTCACAAATACTTTTACTGTTCTTTCAATGGCGGAACGCCTGTTTATCGGGAAGAATTTACATATTTTATTAAAAATTGTTCAAAATATATAAATTAGGATCACTGTTGGGGGCCAGCACCCCTTAATTCCCCCTAAATCAATGATTATCTGCCACCGAGTTTCAAATTCCTACAAATATCAGAAATTCCCAAAACTTTTCTAGATGGATACTATCCAAGAATAAGGAGAAATTATGCATCAAATTCATTGGAAAACCTGAAGACAGCCAGGTCTTATCTTGACCAAATAAACGATCAAACGATGCAGACAGGAATGTGGGAAAAGATGTATGCCAATAATAATGAGGCTGGTAGACCAAAGAGGAACATGTTCCGGTGTGATTTCTCCATGTTGACACCACGGTCTATATTGTCCATCCTGAGGTACAGCAGAATGTGTGGACTCTCTACCGCTAGCTTGCGTTTCGGACTCGGCAGAAAATAAGCTGTGGACAGTTGTCATCATTTTAACCACAACTTTTAAGAGTACCGGTACACAACAGTACATAGCATATTCAAGAATGGCAAATTTTGCATATCATTTCAAAATAAAAATGTTCAGAATTTCTCTGAAATTTTACGATCATTTGTGTTGTGTTTATATGTTCATGTTTCAATTAAAATAAATATCTCTGCAACAATCGAAGAGAAAAGCTTCATATTCTTATATTTTCAATAGAAATTTGGTTGCGCTAAAATAAGTACACGTACAGTATTTTGATCCCTTTTGTTTTTTAGCTCACCCGAGCAAAGCTCAAGTGAGCTATTGTCATACCGCGCCGTCCGTCCGGCGTAAACTGTACATTTTCGACATCTCCTGTGCACAGAATTTCACGAAACCTTACAAGAAGCAAGCACTAAAGGTCCTCTACCTAGCTTGTGTTTTTCGTGCCGATCGGCCAACAAGTATGGCTACCGAGGTTTATGATTGGCTTATCCATTTTCCGACTTATCCTCTGCACAGAATTTCACGAAACCTTACAGCAAGCAAGTACTGAAGGTCCTCTACCAAGATTGTGCTTTTCATGACGATCGGTCAACAAATATGGCCACCATGGGCTCTGATTGGCTGACGCATATTCGACTTCTCCTTTGCACAGAATTTCACGAAAAGTACTCAAGGTCCTCTACCAAGTTTGTATTTTTCATACCGATCGGTCAACAAATATAGCTGCCAAGGGCTCTGATTGGCTGACACACTTTATACTTCTTCTCTACAACCGCTGAACAGAATTTCACGAAACCTTGCAGGAAGCAAGTACTCAAGGTACTTGACCAATATTGTGTTTTTCGTGACGATCGGTCAACAAATATGGCCGCCGAGAGCTCTGATTGGCTTACACATTCTCCTCTTCATCCACTGCATAGAATTTCACAAAACCTTACATGAAACAAGTACTCAAGATCCTCTACCAATTTTTTTTTTTTTGCTGATCGGTCAACAAATATGGCCGCCAAGGGCTCTGATTGGCTGATGTATTTTCGACTTCTCCTCTGCAACAACTGCACAGAATTTCATGAAACCTTACAGGAAGCAAGTACTCAAGGTCCTCTACCAAGTTTGTGTTTTTTCGTGCCAATTGACTGACAAATATGGCCACTGTTGGCTCTTATTGGCCGACACATTTCGACATATCCAAAACTGATGCTCATTTCAAGAAACCTTAAAGGAAGTAAGTACTCAATGGCCTTCACCATATTGTCCACTATCATTCTTTTGTTTGCAACTCAGGTGAGCGATGTGGCCCCCTTTGGCCTCTTGTTTCTCTCCAAATTCTGTTCACATTTTTAGGTATTTTGATGGAAGAAGATGGGGATGAAATATATCTTTTTTCTATGAAAATGCTGTAATATAGGTGAGAAAATGCAGGTATATTGATTGACCAAAAAGGAATGAAGCTGATTTTGAATGTGACTTGACCCTCATTACGTAACGAGTCTCATCATCCTTGACTATTCCTGCAAGTTTGATGAAAGTATATCAATTAGGTTATAGCCAATAATGTATAGAGTGACTGTTAGTCTTATCTCTTAGAGAGCTAAAGGTATTACCAAAGTATGAGTAATTAAAAAGTAGGTAAATGGTTAAGGTCAAAGTCCAAGGCCAATGTCACTGGGTCAAAGGTCATGGCCTCAAATGAAAAGTCTCACCACAAGGTTTCTACATGTGAAATATCAAAGCCCTACCAATTATAGCTCAAGAGATATAGCCCAGGTTAAAGTTTTTGAAAAGTAGGTCAAAGTTCAAGGTCACTAGGTCAAAGGTCATTGTCTCAAATGAAAGGCCTTGTCACAAGGTATCTACATGTGAAATATGAAAGCCTACCCCTTATAGTGCAAGAGATATAGCCAAGATTAAAGTCTTTGAAAAGTAGGTCAAAGTCCAAGGTAAAGATCTTTAGGTCAAAGGTCATGGTCTTAACTGAAAGGTCTTGTCACAAGGTATCTACAAGTGAAATATCAAAGCCCTATCCCTAATAATTCAAGAAATATATCCCAGGTTAAAGTTTTTGAAAAGTAGGTAAACGTCCAAGATCAAGGTCACTAGGTCAAAGGTCATGGTCTCAAATGAAAGGCCTTGTCACATGGTATCTACATGTGACATATTGAAGCCCTACCCCTCAAGAGATATAGCCCAGGTTAAAGTTTTGTCTACGGAAGACGACGGTGACGACAACGACACCAAGGGTATGGCATTAGCTCTCCTGACTTTTTCGTCCTGGTGAGCTAAAAATATTCAAAGACCACAAACAAAATTCTGTTTTATTTTCTTGCATCATCACATTGTTGAAAGATAACTATTTGTAGTGTCATAGCTAGTCACAGTTTTCTGTACATTGTGATTCTTATCCCAATTAAATTTTCAGCACCTTTCTTTTTCCAAGCACTTCGGAAACCTCCTCATGGATTTACAGGTACGGCCTTCTATTCAATCAATGAAGTTTTTTTTAACATACAGTATTTGATCACATTTAATTTCACTTCAACACAGATGTCACAAATTCTCTCACAAACTCAAAGAATTCAGTTTCTGGATTGTTCAAGAATGCAGTTTGTGAGAGGGATCTTCCAACCAGAGTTGTTGCCCCTGACAGACCTGGTCGAGGACTGGGCTGCCTGGCACTGCTAGGTGAGCTGGGAGCTGCTGTATGTTTGAGATAACGCTGTAACTCCATCAAGAAATGGTTCTGAAATGTCATAAACCAAAATCAGAGGTGAGAGGGAATGTAGGAAAATAAAGATTGATCATTTAAACCTTCCATTGTGTGAACATTTTGACAAAATCCGTGACTCCATAATTAATTTTTCATGCTTGACCGAGATTTGGAGCTTGTTGGTCTGAAGTAAAAACATTGTGAAGTCACAAAATTCAGTTTGCCACAAGAGGAAGGGTCAATTTGGTCTTGGATAGATAGATGGATAACTTGAGTATCGGTTGGATAACAAAGTTTACTTGTCAACATGATTACTTGGAAACCTAATACAATGCACACATACATGTACTTGGCAACCTTGTAACATTTATAGAACAGTTTTACTAATAGCCTAGAATGACTTGATCCAAAATCACTCCAATTTCCAAATAAACTTACCATTTCTGTGCCGAGTTCCCGTTTAAGAAGTTGTTTATCTGACACTGGTAGGCTAGGATCCCTGATATACCTGGTGGACTGGGAGATGATTATGTACAGGGCATTCTCCATAATATACTGTATTACTCCTCTGTAAGTAAAAGGTGCTGTGCATTTATATGTTAGGGAGATATTACAGCTGATTGGGTAATGCCATCTTAGCTTTTATCAAAAGTTACATATACATTTTCTTTGCTTTGTAACAAGATGTGTAAGCTTTGTCGCAACCTAAAATGTAATAGCAACCTAAAATGTAATAAGCTGGATTTATTACATTTTAGCTTATTACATATTAGGTTGACTATCCAAACCTAAAATGTAATAACAACCTAAAATGTAATAAATTCTGAAGACTAAGTTTTTATTTGCATTTTACTTCATTTATCGACAAAGACCTTAAAAGATGTAAATATGATTTAACGTCGAAGAAGTACGAGCTTAAAATTAATCCTAATCGTCATCGTCAAGTGTACGGAATGTCCAGATATTTCAACAAACATCGTCCAAAAAGGAGAAATAGAGAGTGGCATAGCCTTATATGTACACAGAGCTACCTACAGACAGACAAACAAACAAACAAACAGATCTCACGTTTAATATCTATAATTGTCTTCTAAATTTATTATATTTTGAGTTGTTATTACATTTTAGGTTTGGATGGTCAACCTAAAATGTAATAATCTATAATGTAATAAATTCTTAAGACTAAATTTTGATTGGAAATTTCACTTTATTCATCTGACAAAGACCTTTAAAGATTTAAATATGATTGAAAGTCAAAGAAATACAAGTTTAAAATCAATCCTGAGCCTCACCCTTAAATGTAAGGAATGTCAAGATTTGTTAACAAACATAATCTTAAAAGGAGAAACAGAGAGTGAAAAATCCTTATATATATATTATGTACACAGGGTGACCTACGGATAGAAAAATAAACAAACAAACTGATATTTAATGGCTATGGTTGTCTTGAAAACTTATTGCATTTTAGGTTGTTATTACTTTTTAGGTTTGGATGGTTCAACCTAAAATGTTATAACCTAAAATGTAATAGATCCAGTTTATTACATTTTAGGTTGTTATTACATTTTAGGTTGCGACAAAGCTTGTTAGCAGCAACATTGTACCAATTTTCAAGAACTTATGATTAACATTTGATGAAAATTATTTAGTAAAGAGTTATTGGAGCTTGTAATGAAGATTAAGTGACTAAGACAAATACATGTATAAAACATGCAGTAAGAAAGTTTTCAACCATTTTGCCATAAAAAAGAAATCTGTCCTGATCTTACTTTGGTATGATTTGTCCCACGATATTGGAGTCGGATCCTGATCTGTGAGGAGAGGTGCTCCCTCGAGGCTCCAGCTGTAATATACAATGTACAATGGTAAAAGATGGTAGATAAATATACAGGCTTTCTACTCTACCTTTATGAAAAAGTAGGAAAAAAGTAGGAGTAGTCAATGAAAAAAAGTAGGAGAAAAATAGGAAAAAGTAGGAATTAATAGGGAAAAATTAGGAAATTTTCCATCACTTTTAGCGACAATTTTCAGTAAGTATGACACACAAATCACAGTAAGCAATGATTGTAGACTGGTAATGTTCATCTTTGAGGAAATGACAGAGAGAGTTAAAGGCAGATTGATTTTTCATGTAAAATATACACAATGGGCGAGCGAAGCGAGCCCCAAATTTTTCAAAAACTTTGAATCAGATATCGATGACAAGTGAAGCAAGTAATTTTTTACTTTTGAGATGAAAAAGTAGGAATAGTAGGAGGTTTTGAAGAAAAAGTAGGAAAAACTAGATGGCTACTGTTGCAAGCAACAGACGGATTCCTCCTTTATTAGACCTTCCTTGGAACTGAAGTGTTAAAATCCGAATAAAGAAGATGGAAAAATGAATAGTTGCTTTTGTACCTTATTCACTTCAGCAAATGAGTCTTAAGAGCTTTAGTCTAATTTGGGACTCTCATTTATTTATCAACAAAATAGAACAAAAAGATAATAAATACCTTTCATGTTTACGAAAGCTTTATACTCCATAATCTATCAATTCTAAATCTTTTAAAATTGCTATCTCAAAACAGAATTGCACAATGATTTTGCAATGAGAGCATTTCTATAAATAGAAAATGACAATAGAATCAAAATACAGCCAAGTAATGCTACTAAGAAAAAAAGAGACCAAGAGTAAAAGAGTTATGTTTCTTATGCTATGTTATGTTCAAATAAGAAAGACTACTTGTGTGAAGAGTAAATAGCGTAGGACAAAAACTGCTAATTCTACAAGAGTAAGTTTGTTATGACCCAGAGAATAATCATTTGACCGTGAATAAAGGTAACGGAAAAAGATAAGTATCTGTGGGTATTCTTTTCAAGATTGATCTTAATCTGATCGAAGCTCAATATTTTATCAACCAAAGTATGTTGTGACCTTGAAATCGAACAAATGACCTTGGGTCAAGGTAAAAGGGCTTGATGCAAGGAATATTTGTGTTAAGTTTGAACTCTTAAGGTTAAAAAGTCTTTGTTCGATAGGCAAAAGTTTGCTGTGACCCTGAGAATCAAAATTTGACCTTGGGACAAGGTCAAGGTGAAAGAGCTTGGCTTAACGATAATATGTATGAAGTTTGAACTCTGAAGGTCAAATAGTCTTTATTCTATAGGCAAAACTTTGTTGTGACCTTGAAAATCAGAATTTGACCTTGGGTCAAGGTCAAGGTGAACGAGCTTGGCTTAACGATAGTATGTATGAAGTTTGAACGCTGAAGGTCAAATAGTCTTTGTTCTATAGGCAAAAGTATGTTGTGACCTTGAGAATCAAAATTTGACCTTGGGTCAAGGTCAAGGTGAAAGAGCTTGGCTAAACGATAGTATGTATGAAGTTTGAACTCTGAAGGTCAAGTAGTCTTTGTTCTATAAGCCAAAATTTGTTGTGACCTTGAGAATCAAAATTTGACCTTGAAAGTAGGTCAGCATTAAATGTCTACCTTTTAGTAACCTACTATTCAAGTTTCAACTCAAAATCTCAAAAAATGTAGAAATTGGCACTGTGCCAATTTAAAGTTCCATTTTCAACTCTGAATAGCGCAAAAACCGTAAATATTTTATCGAGCATGTAAGCGTATAAAAGTTTGCAAATTTCCAGAAGAACAATATAAAACAAATTTTGTTCAAATCCGACGGTTAGTTCAGGAGTTATAAGAGTTTAAAGATTTGACCTTTGATGACCTCCAGCGGGGGCATATGTTAACCATTTGACAAGAAAAAAAATTTCATTCAAGATATTCATATGCTCTTTCAAATGGTACTTTCCGTTTTTTCATATGATGCTGTACTTTTTTGTCAAGTGTCCGGAACGGTTTGGGGGTAAGAATAATAATAATAATAAGAATAATAACTAGATGGCTACTGTTGCAAGCAACAGACGGATTCCTCCTTTATTAGACCTTCCTTGGAACTAAAGTGTTAACATCCGAATAAAGAAGATGGAAAAATGAATAGTTGCTTTTGTACCTTATTCACTGCAGCAAATGAGTCTTAAGAGCTTTAGTCTAATTTGGGACTCTCCATTATTTATCAACAACATAGAACAAAAAAGATAATAAATACCTTGCATGTTTACTAAAGCTTTATACTCCATGATCTATCAATTCTAAATTCTTTAAAATTACTATCTCAGAATTGCACAATGATTTTGCAATGAGAGCATTTCTATAAATAGAAAATGACAATAGAATCAAATGCTACTAAGAAAAAAAAACAGAGACCAAGAGTAAAAGAGTTATGTTTCTTATACTATGTTATGTTCAAATAAGAAAGACTACTTGAGTGACAGCGTAGGACAAAAACTGCTAAATCTACAAGAGTAAGTTTGTTATGACCCTGAGAATGATCATTTGACCGTGAATAAAGGTCACGGAAAAAAGATAAGTATTTAAGGTAATTCTTTTCAAGATTGATCTTAATCTGATCAAAGCTCAATATTTTATCAACCAAAGTATGTTGTGACCTTGAAATCGAACAAATGACCTTGGGTCAAGGTCAATGTAAAAGGGATTGATGCAAGGAATATTTGTGTTAAGTTTGAACTCTTAATGTCAAATAGTCTTTGTTCTATAGGCAAAAGTTTGTCGTGACCTTGAGAATCAGAATTTTACCTTGGGTCAAGGTCAAGGTGAAAGAGCGTGGCTTAACGATAATATGTATGATGTTTGAACTCTGAAGGTCAAATAGTCTTTGTTCTATAGGCAAAAGTTTGTTGTGACCTTGAGAATCAAAATTTGACCTTGAAAGTAGGTCAACATTAAATGACTACCTATAAGTAACCTACCATCCAAGTTTCAACTCAAAATCTCAAAAACTGTAGAAATTGGCACTGTGCCAATTTAAAGTTCCATTTTTAACTCGAAATAGCGCGAAAACCGTAAATATTTTGTCGAGCATGTAAGTGTAAAAAAGTTTGCAAATTTCCCAAAGAACATTTTAAAACAAATTTCGTTCAAATCGCACGGTTAGTTTAGGAGTTACAAGAGTTTAAAGATTTGACCTTTGGTGACCTCTAGCGGGGGCATATGTGAACTTTTCGACAACAAAAAAAATTTCAATTGAGATCTTTGTATGTTCTTTCACATGGTACTATTCATTTTATCACATGATGCGGAACTTGTTTGTAAAGTGACCGGAACGATGAGGAGGTAAGAATAATAATAAGAATAATAATAAGAAGAAAGAAAAGACAATACAATAACAGAAAGGATTCCGACGGAATAGTCGGAATCCTTAATAAGAACTAGATGGCTACTAGCTGTTGCAAGCAACAGACGGATTCCTCCTTTATTAGACCTTCCTTGGAACTGAAGTGTTAAAATCCGAATAAAGAAGATGGAAAAATGAATAGTTGCTTTTGTACCTTATTCACTTCAGCAAATGAGTCTTAAGAGCTTTAGTCTAATTTGGGGCTCTCATTTATTTATCAACAAAACAGAACAAAAAGATAATAAATACCTTTCATGTTTACGAAAGCTTTATACTCCATGATCTATCAATTCTAAATCCTTTAATATTACTATCTCAAAACAGAATTGCACAATGATTTTGCAATGAGAGCATTTCTATAAATAGAAAATGACAATAGAATCAAAACACAGCCAAGTAATGCTACTAAGAAAAAAAAAAAAAAAACAGAGACCAAGAGTAAAAGAGTTATGTTTCTTATACTATGTTATGTTCAAATAAGAAAGACTACTTGCGTGAAGAATAAATAGCGTAGGACAAAAACAGCTAATTTTACAAGAGTAAGTTTGTTATGACCCTGAGAATGATCATTTGACCGTGAATAAAGGTCACGGAAAAAAGAAAAGTATTTGAGGTAATTCTTTTCAAGATTGATCTCAATCTGATCAAAGTTCAATATTTTATCAACCAAAGTATGTTGTGACCTTGAAATCGAACAAATGACCTTGGGTCAAGGTCAAGGTAAAAGGGCTTGATGCAAGGAATATTTGTGTTAAGTTTGAACTCTTAAGGTCAAATAGTCTTTGTTCTATAGGCAAAAGTTTGTTATGACCTTGAGAATCAAAATTTGACCTTAGGTCAAGGTCAATGTGAAAGAGCGTTGCTTAACGATAATATGCATGAAGTTTGAACTCTTAAGGTCAAATAGTCTTTATTCTATAGGCAAAAGTTTGTTGTGACCTTGCGAATTAACATTTGACCTTGGGTCAAGGTCAAGGTGAAAGAGCTTGGCTAAACAATAGTATGTATGAAGTTTGAACTCTGAAGGTCAAGTAGTCTTTGTTCTATAGGCCAAAATTCGTTGTGACCTTGAGAATACAAATTTGACCTTGAAAGTAGGTCAGCATTTAATGTCTACCTATAAGTAACCTATCATCCAAGGTTCAACCCAATATCTCAAAAACTGAAGAAATTGGCACTGTGCCAATTTAAAGTTCCATTTTTAACTCAATATAGCGCGAAAACCGTAAATATTTTATCGAGCATGTAAGTGTAAAAAAGTTTGCAAATTTCCCAAAGAACATTTTAAAACAAATTTCGTTCAAATCGTACGGTTAGTTTAGGAGTTACAAGAGTTTAAAGATTTGACCTTTGTTGACCTCTAGCGGGGGCATATGTGAACTTTTCGACAACAAAAAAAATTTCAATTGAGATCTTTGTATGTTCTTTCACATGGTACTATTCATTTTATCACATGATGCGGAACTTGTTTGTAAAGTGACCGGAACAATGAGGAGGTAAGAATAATAATAAGAATAATAATAAGAAGAAAGAAAAGACAATACAATAACAGAAAGGATTCCGACGGAATAGTCGGAATCCTTAATAAAGAAAAGACAATACAATAACAGAAAGGATTCCGACGGAAGTCGGAATCCTTAAATAGGATCAAAATAAAAAAGTAGGAAAAGTAGGAAATAGTAGGAAAAAGTAGGAACAGTAGAAAGCCTGTAATATAATACCTATAGAACATTTCCGATATACAGTACATGTATACATGTACATGTATAACAGGGAACTATATGAGACTCAAAATAAATATAAACCAGTGGGATACAGAGCTACATATACTATTATTCAAACTGAACTGGACACAGAAAAATTGTTATCATTTGGCTCTAGCTCCCAGTATTAAAGAAAATGCCCAAACTCTGCAGAATTCAGTCTTCAAAAAAACTCACTTGCCCGGTGTCCTGGGCTACCAGAAAATTTGACTGGCTGGTAGAAGTTATCTGACAAACTACATGTACATGAACATGTATATCAGGCATACAATTGGCAAGTAGATTTCTCTTCTGGATAGTGGTTCAAAAAGAATTTGTCCAGACTGACCAATAAAGAGAATACCCAAACTCTGTGGTTCATTTATCTAAATGATTATAAACTGATTGTACGTGTTACATGTGCTTTGAATTAACAATGTTCCATAAAATGTATGCAGAAGTAAACACCTGTAAAAGAAAATCAATGTAGGCAAAGATGAAACATTCTAAATGACGTACCTTATTGAGAATGCCCACACACACATCTCTGACACATGACATCAAAGTGCCGAAGGAAGGTGAACTATCCTGGTCAGTGGACGGAGGAGTGAATCCTATTGCCAGGAAAGGCTCATACTCTGTGTAGTCCATACACTGCAAGATACATGCACATATTGTAGATTTACATTGTATATCGTAAATCGTACAATACATGTCATATATTGTAAAGGTATACCTTATATTGTACAGGCATATCATATATTGTACATGTACATGTGTATATCGTATATTGTTTCGGTATATTGTATATTATACAGGTATATTGTATATTTATATCATATATTGTACATGTATCTCGTATATTGTACATGTATGTCGTCTATTGTAGAGGTATATCATATATTGTACATGAATATTGTATATTGTACATGTATAACGTATATTGTACAGGTATCTCGTATATTGTACAGGTATCTCGTATATTGTACATGTATATTATATATTGTACAGGTATATCGTATATTGTACATGTATGTCATATATTGTACATGTATATCATATACTGTACAGGTATATCATATATTGTACAGGTATATTGTATATTGTACAGGTTTATCATATATTGTACATGTACATCATATATTGTACAGGTATCTTGTATATTGTACAGGTATATCGTATATTGTACATGTACATGTATATCATATATTGTACAGGTATGCTTTAGACCTTAACTATTCTTTGGGTGTGAATCTTGTAGGGAAAAACAACCCCTTTAGAGTAAATCATGCAAAGGACCGTCCTAATGAAGTTCTCTAGGACATTTTTTTATCTGTACAGCTTAACAAAACTTTAGAAATAGTGACAATGGACCCAGTACACAAGATATACATCATTCCAAGTTTATAAATTGAATTTAGCTTCAAACTTTTTTGTAAGGATACATTGACAAATCATCCTGAATTTTGCACGTACTGTAAACAGGACACATAATTTTCCTTTGTTTGCATTTTCCCTCGGTTTTCAGGAGTGTAATACATGTAACAGTGTATGCAAATTTAAGACTGGTAAGATTTACATCCTCAACAATTTCTTACCAAATGCCTGGTGTACGTTTGCATATGTCTAATGCATAAATTTTTTTTCTCGTAGATTGTAATAACCAGTGTATTGTTTTCTATAATGGGTTCATCAGAACATATGGAATTACACTGGCCATATTTCAAACAAATAATATATAAAGGTTTCTGTGTTACCTGTTCATACAGGATCTCACATACATCTGGAGTGAACTGCCGTAGAGCTGATAAAGAACGACCTAGTATAACCAACATCCTGAAAGATAAACTCATGATTCAATATCACATGTGTACACTTATACAATGTACAAAAATGTACTTGATGAATTTAAATTTATATATTACCATAATTCAAAGTAGGACTATTACCATAATTCAAAGTGGGATTATATAAAGGTCTCAACAACACTGCTATAAGTCTATAAACCCCTCCTTCCTAACTTATGTACATGTATAACTATAAAATTAGACATGTATGTACATAAAATATGAAGGCACACATTAAATGAAACTTGAGAATCAGGATACCATTTAAATTGGCCGTCTTTAATAAAATAAATACATGTACATGTATGTACTTGTAAGTACAACATGCTCATCTTATATTACAAATTAAAAATTTTAAGCTGTAAGGTTAGAAAACATGACCATATCTGTGTTGGATATGGACAAATTAAAAATTCTTAGCCATAAGTTTAGAAAAGATGACCAAACCTGTGTTGTATATGTACGAGGTGTTGTGAAGGTCGTTCAAGGTCCTCTGTGGAGGATTGCTGCTGGAGGCGAGGTTGCTTTGGTGATAACCTTTTGACCTGTCCTTTATTTGTACCACTGTTTTGCTTTAAAAAAATAAAGTAAGAAAATGTATGACAATTGTGATTTATAAAGCTCAACAAAATCATGATGCAATTAAGTTTTATTTGATTTTCCTGAGGATCCTTGTTGCTAGATCTCATCATAAAATTGAAGTAATCTACATTTAATTTCATTAGCTGGCTGTGTGAATACTTTTTACTTTTTTTACAGTCCTAGATAATAATACTTTCACTGAAATCTGAATTCCTCATTACAGATTGCTAATTCAGTTTATATGAATATTTCCGGCTTTATCTACTCACATCGAGTACGTGTTGTAGATAGCGTGGTCTCATCAGGAAGGCAATAAATGTCTGGCTCATGTATAACATACTCGTCTACAAATAGAAAGTAATCAAATACAGGACATGTATGAAATGTATGTTCTAATTTTAATATTAAGTAACGTAAAATTTTTCATTTAAGAGCTGCAAGAAGTACAATGTACGTCAGAATCTGGTTATGTCCTTATTTGAAAATATGTGCAGGTCTGTCAATCGTGCTTAAGTCATTGATTTGCTTTTGATAAATATAACTTTATCTAATGCTTGAACCGATTATTGCACATGTAAATATATTTGGAATAGAGAAATAGTAAGTGTATAACATGAAAAATATCCAAATGTGTCATATCATGAATCATAAATTAATTTGAAAATTATCAATATGTTATATGAATGAACTCAATATTAAATTATCTACATGTAAAGATTTTCATGAAAACATTTACATGTATATGAAGAACCTAAATGTACATGTACATGTACATACATTGTACATGTAAGAGTATGTTGTACATGTAATTCATTATCTTCTTTTTGAGATTTTTTTTCACATATTTATCAACTTTGTCAATTTACATGTACCTGAAGTTTGATCATGACTTCTCCTAGATGGAGTCGCCACTGTCTCAGGAAGTGAGATAATTCATAAATCAGATCACATGTCTTCTCTGCCTCTAATATGGCTGTTTCTTGAAATGTTATTCTTGACAACTCAAGGCACTAGAAATAAACATTCAGATATAGACCAACTGGGTAAAAATGAAAAACTTGATAATAACTCTTTCCGAAAGATCAATAACTTTATTTTTCTTTTGAATTCCAGCAATTATGAGATCTTTTTCAAACTTTAAAAACTGCTGAACAACAGCTGACAAAGAAAAGACAATTATGGTATGGAAATTGCATAAACTAGTTTGTATGCGGACCTGCTGCATTCGCTTATGATGAGCCCCAACGAAGTGTAGTGCATCTTCCAGAAAGGAGTACCTGAGACGTGACAGCAGCGTGGCAAATACGTCAATACACAAGCAGTATGTTCCATGCCATGTCGGTGTCTTACCCACTAACTGTCTGGAACTCGCCATCTATAACGAAAGATTATCTATTTTATTTGAGCAGTCTAATATAAACTTCATGCTAAATTAACATATTCATCTTAAATCTGATTAAATTTTAGTTAATACAAAAGTCACATGAAAAATACCAATACACGTAAATCTCACCCGTGTTTGAGGGACAGCTATCAGGTCTTTATCATCATACAACATTAAGGCTGCCAAACAAATATGCTGAGTAAATCCGCTCATTGCTAGGGAGTCGGCACCCTGTCATACAATAATGAATAAAGCCTGTGTTTGTGAAACACGAATGCCCCCGGTGGCATCTTTGTTAGTATGAACACTATTTTCTGTTAAGTACATGTATGTGAGGTCACTGGGTTAAAAGGTCAAAGGTCAAGAGGTCAAAAATTTTGGTATCAATGGAAAGGTCTTGTCACAAGGAATACACATGTGAAATATGAAAGCCCTATCACTTCCCATTCAAAAGTTATGCCCAATGTTAAAGTTTTTGAAAAGTAGGTCAAAGGTCAAGGTCAAGGTCACGAGGTCAACAATTTTGGTATCAATGGAAAGGTCTTGTCACAAGGAATACACATGTGAAATATGAAAGCCCTATCACTTCCCATTCAAAAGTTATGCCCAATGTTAAAGTTTTTGAAAAGTAGGTCAAAGGTCAAGGTCAAGGTCACGAGGTCAAAAATTTTGGTATCAATGGAAAGGTCTTGTCGAAATATGAAAGCCCTATCTCTTCCCATTCAAAAGTTATGCCCAATGTTAAAGTTTTTGAAAAGTAGGTCAAAGGTCAAGGTCAAGGTCACGAGGTCAAAAATTTTGGTATCAATGGAAAGGTCTTGTCACAAGGAATACACATGTGAAATATGAAAGCCCTATCACTTCCCATTCAAAAGTTATGCCCAATGTTAAAGTTTTTGAAAAGTAGGTCAAAGGTCAAGGTCAAGGTCACGAGGTCAAAAATTTTGGTATCAATGGAAAGGTCTTGTCACAAGGAATACACATGTGAAATATGAAAGCCCTATCACTTCCCATTCAAAAGTTATGCCCAATGTTAAAGTTTTTGAAAAGTAGGTCAAAGGTCAAGGTCAAGGTCACAAGGTCAGAAATTTTGGTATCAATGGAAAGGTCTTGTCACAAGGAATACACATGTGAAATATGAAAGCCCTATCTCTTCCCATTCAAAAGTTATGCCCAATGTTAAAGTTTTTGAAAAGTAGGTCAAAGGTCAAGGTCAAGGTCACGAGGTCAAAAATTTTGGTATCAATGGAAAGGTCTTGTCACAAGGAATACACATGTGAAATATGAAAGCCCTATCACTTCCCATTCAAAAGTTATGTCCAATGTTAAAGTTTTTCGGACAAACAGACAAACAGACAAACAGACAAACAGATAAACAGACAAACAGACGGACAGGCCAAAAACTATATGCCCCCGAATCTTTGATTCCGGGGGCATAAAAATAGATGTATCATTATTTCTAAAAATAGTGTTCAAACAAACAAAAAGTTCCTTGCTGTAATGTTAAGGCCTCAATTTGAGACATTTGAAAATTTGCACGTGTGCCTACCAGAATTATACACCCATGAACACCAAAAGTAAGACAGTCATTATTTATACTTACTGTTCATGTACATTATGGCTAAATATTAGACACTATATATTTGCATGAACATTGCTCATATAGCATGTTACAGCATCAAAAGTATTCACAAATTGGTAAATTCTCCCCATGTTCAAAACTTAGATGTGATGTCATAATTGGCAACCCAATTTATTGGAATATAACTATACATGTAGTTGCCTAATAATCGTTCATCATGAGAAATTAACTAGAAATGTAAGTATAAGAACATGAATTTATAAATTATAAGATTTAAACATCAAAATGCGTTCCTTAGAAACCTCACCTTCTCATCCTTAGCGATTGTCAGAAGCAGTAAGAATGCAGCATGGACATAGTGAACACCTTGTTTCCCCTACAAAATCAAATGTACATTATGTTAAAATGGTTACATGTACAATAGAACATTTCCATCACTTTTTTGTAGAAAAGAGAACATGATATGTTTGCAGGGAAACTCTCCACATATGATCTTATATTTCCCCCATGCGAAAAGTCTTGATGTTATAATCGCGAAATTTTCCCCCAGCGAAAATAACCATGTTTATAGTACATTTTGTACTTGTTAAAAATACATAAACAACTACATGTGATTAAGATCTTTATAAAAACTGTTTCTCTTTTTGTAATTTTTGTATGTTGTTTCAATACATACAAGCACCTGAATGAATAGCTCCAGTGAGGCAAGAAGGGAGGAAAATATAAGGTTCTCTTGTAGTACAGGAAGCCACAAGTCTCTACTACTACACTGTAGTATAACCTCCTCTAGTAAACATACTGCTAACACCTGCATCTGTAGTAAATGAAAAACTAATTATACATGTAAGTAATCACAAATCCTTACTACATGTACTTCACTGTAGTATAACCCCCTCCAGTAAACACACTGCTAATACATGTATCTGCATATTAGTAACAAATGACTAATTAATAGTAATTACAAATCCCTGCACTACTAGACTGTAGCATAACCTCCTATAGTAAACATACTGCTGACACCTGTTGCAAGAAAAGCACAAAAAAAAATCCCACTTACCATTCAAATGTTACATGCAAACCTTGTTTTGGTCTGACAAACAAATATAAATAGTGTGCTTCCGTTTAAAAAGAAATACCCTGTCATGTACCTACAGAATATTCAGAAACAGCTATATCTGTAAATTTCAAGACAACTGCACATATTATCTGAATATTATGTCATTCATTAAGTAAACATACTATGGATTGAGAAACACCTAACATACATGTTGATAGTGAACCATTCTACATCTGCATGTACTTACTAAGATATTGAAGCACTATAAATAGGTAGTATTCTCTGATACCCGCGTATGTGTTACAGAGAAGGCCCATGAGATACAGCCACGTGAGCTACTTCTGTATCACATATCACATGACAGCTGTATAACATATCACGTGACGCTATTGTTTCGATTGTTACGTTATTGTGACGTCATGATTTCAGCCCGCAAAAACAAGCTAGCGGCGACGTCGCAATAAAACATCGACTTTAAGATTGTTTTTCATTGTACTCTTGTGTCATATTTAGAAAAGCCCAATATTCGTAGTTTATTCTTATAGAATAAAACATTTTCGGGGGCGCTGAATTCGAATATCGCAAAATTTTTGCGATTAGATCAACTTGACATTTTTCAAATTTCGTCCCTTTTCTTTCAGTTTTGATTTTGGTCCTTAGATATGAGAGAAAAATTCTCTTTTATGGTATTCTATGAAAGATTCATCGGTTCCACCCTCGGGGTCTCAAAATTTTGCAAAACCCTCGGCAAGCCTCGGGTTTTACATGATTTTGAGACCCCTCAGGTGGAGCCGATGTATCTTTCATAGGGTACCATGAAAGAGTCATATAGTATAATTACCCAGTATGAGTTAACTATTTAAACAGAAGAAGAAATACCTTCAATCTAACATCTGCTGACTGTAGATCACTGGAGGTCTGTGATTGGCTGGCAAGGTCCTTAGGGGGAGGTAACTCTCTCGTACTTTGAAGAAGTAAGTCACAAACAGTTGGCAATATCACAGAAACAACTTCTGATCCTAACGCTGAATTAAAATAAAGAAATTCATGACAAACTTGTGCTTGAACAATAATAGCTTTGAATATTTAAAAAGAAACTGAAGTTTAACATTTAAACTGAAACTAATAATATTTGACCTAGTTGACAATCAATATACATGTACATGTATTTACAAACCATTTCCTACTATAAACAAAGAAATGAAATTTAATGGACAACAAAGAGATTAAGCTCCTTTGAGATTCTTGATATTCATTTTGCATGGGGTTTCACTATGATGATCTAAAATGGTTTAAATAAGATTTCAGCACAAATTCTTTTCCTGCACCACAAATTTCACAATTACAATTTAAATTCATACAATGATATTTAGTGAAGTACACTTACAGACAGCATTGACCTCCCTTTCATACTATAGTATAGTAGTTAGTGCCTTAGTAGACCTAGTAGTATAGGAGGTAGTAATCTAGCACTACTAGACAAAGTCAGGTTGATACACAACACTTACCAACAGCAGTGACCTCCCTTTGATACTGTAGTATAGTATTCAGTGCCTCTAGTAGACCTAGTTGTACAGGGGGTAGTAAACTAGCGCTACTAGACAAAGTCAGATTGATAAACTACACTTACCAACAGCGGTGACCTCCCTTCGATACTAAAGTATAGTATTCAGTGCCTCTAGTAGACCTAGTTGTACAGGGGGTAGTAAACTAGCGCTACTAGACAAAGTCAGATTGATAAACTACACTTACCAACAGCGGTGACCTCCCTTCGATACTAAAGTATAGTATTCAGTGCCTCTAGTAGACCTAGTTGTACAGGGGGTAGTCAACTAGCGCTACTAGACAAAGTCAGGTTGATACACTACACTTACCAACAGCAGTGACCTCCCTTTGATACTGTAGTATAGTATTCAGTGCCCCTAGTAGACCTAGTTGTACAGGGGGTAGTAAACTAGCGCTACTAGACAAAGTCAGATTGATAAACTACACTTACCAACAGCAGCGACCTCCCTTTGATACTGTAGTATAGTTGTCAGTGCCCCTAGTAGACCTAGTTGTACAGGGGGTAGTAAACTAGCGCTACTAGATAAAGTCTGGTTGATGGCAGCATTTAGTATTGTCATGATTCTTCCTCTGTTGCTCAAACAACTGTCATTAAATTAACATATTGTAAATCACACATTTTGTAAATCACATGTGTGTAAATAATTTAATGGTGAGAAAATGACAGCTAAACAACACTGAAAATACCTTGAATCTTGGCTCTATCATCTATTTACTCTATGGAAATATATAATCAAGTTCAATTCTGACTACTTTCAAAATCATGAATAATCCTTTCCAAACAATGACTGAACGACAGAAAAACAGGTGGAGAGAAGAAAAAGTTTTGTATAGGAAACATTTCAAGGCCAATATTAGAAGTCATTGTTACATCATACTATCATGTACTTAAAATATTTTAGCACTTTCTTGAATAAACATACTGAAAAACATGTACCTCTATCACTGCTAAGATACATGTATGAATAGATTATAGTACTAACGAGTTTGTAAAACTGAAATTTTGATTTTTCGGGAAAATGCTTAAAGATGTAAATTGAGAAAATTGTTCAACTCAAACATAGGTAATCACAGATTACGAAGCTCACCTCGTGGCAGCAAAATTTAATTCAAACATATTTCTAAGTACATGTATATTGGCTTTAAAAGGCAAAATCATTCAAGCGGAAAAAGTAGGTCAAGGTCATTTTATGAAAGTTTGATCAAAGATACATTCAATATGCAAGTTTGGTACATGTAACACTTATACTTTGCTCAATATTGGCTTTTAAAAGCAAAATCACTCAAGCGGAAAAAGTAGGTCAAGGTCATTTTATGAAAGTTTGATCAAAGATACATCCAATATGCAAGTTTGGTACATGTAGCACTTATACTTTGCTCAATATTGGCTTTTAAAAGCAAAATCACTCAAGCGAAAAAAGTAGGTCAAGGTCATTTTATGAAAGTTTGATCAAAGATACATCCAATATGCAAGTTTGGCACATGTAGCACTTATACTTTGCTCAATATTGGCTTTTAAAAGCAAGATCACTCAAGCGGAAAAAATAGGTCAAGGTCATTTTATGAAAATTTGATCAAAGATACATCCAATATGCAAGTTTGGTACATGTAGCACTTTTACTTTCCTCAATATTGGCTTTTAAAAGCAAAATCACTCAAGTGGAAAAAGTAGGTCAAGGTCATTTTATGAAAGTTTGATCAAAGATACATCCAATATGCAAGTTTGGTACATGTAGCACTTATACTTTGCTCAATATTGGCTTTTAAAAGCAAGATCACTCAAGCGGAAAAAATAGGTCAAGGTCATTTTATGAAAATTTGATCAAAGATACATCCAATATGCAAGTTTGGTACATGTAGCACTTTTACTTTGCTCAATATTGGCTTTTAAAGGCAAAATCACTCAAGCGGAAAAAGTAGGTCAAGGTCATTTTATGAAAGTTTGATCAAAGATACATCCAATATGTAAGTTTGGTACATGTAGCACTTATACTTTGCTCAATACTGGCTTTTAAAGCAAAATCACTCAAGTGGAAAAAGTAGGTCAGATGCTGCATCTGATGCATGGGTTCCTCTCGACATCCCAAGATGAATCACTTGTGCAAGTTTGGTTACCATAGCATCAGTACTTTGTCAGATACTGAGCTACCCCAAAATTCTTAACCAAGCCACTCTGAGCTACCCCAAACTTCTTAACCAAGTCAGTCAAGCGGAAAATGTAGGTCAGATGCAGCATCCAATGCATGGGTTCCTCTTGGCATCCCAAGATGAATCAATTGTGCAAGTTTGGTTACTGTAGCATCAGTACTTTGGCAAATACTGAGCTACCCCAAACTTCTTAACCGGACGGGGGCGGGGACGGGGACATGGACGCGCTGGGGTAAAGCATAAGCTCAAAAAGCACTATCTGAAAAGTAAATCTGATTTTTATATAAGATTTGCGTTTCGCTGTTACACATTTGAAACCAGAAGTCTCTGATGAGACTGAAGCTCTCCTGGTTGATTTGCACATATACACTCAAGAGAATGAATGCTCGGCTTCACCTTGCCTAATACAAGTACTTTTTTCATCGACCCAATATATTTCTGTATCCCCCCTGTAAAACACTGTATAACGAATTTATCCCGCTGAATTGCTTTTGGTTTGTGTATGTTACGTCAACATATTCTAAAGCATTTTGGTGACGTCAAGAGCATAAAGCGTCTTAGTAGAAGCAGGATATCAAAATAATATCCTGTTAGTAAAATAATACAACATAATATTTGGTTCTTCTCGACCAATCAGATTGCATGAAATTTGCCAGAGGCGGGATAAATGTATATCAAGTTTTTTTTTTTATGAGAACCAACAACCACATGCCAATGCATATCCATCAATTTCTAATTAATCTTTTTCATCAAAATTCAGAGCAAAATTTTTTTTTTCGAAAAAAAAACGGAGTCTCCCCCCCCCCCCCCCCAAAACAGATGAACAGACAGAATTAAGACTAAAGGCATAAATAACCTCTCATTTGAGCTGAAATAGTATTGCATAGGATACTCTATAGAGATATTTCCTTCTTTCTTATACTGACCAGTGAAAATACTTAGATCAAGTAATCAGACAGTTTCAGATTGAAATTAATTATAATAGGACATGTGGCCTACGGAGTGAAAAAGTATCGGCCATTTTGTTCTAAAACCTAAAAAGGTTTTAGGCTATTTTTTTAGTAAATGTAAAACAATGTAAATAGAATATTGAACAAAGAACATGAACTTTTAGGGTGAATGTGGTATTAATGTAGACAGAAGCTAATTATTAAAATATAATACAAAATATTTTTACATACCCGTATGAAATATTTGATCCTCTATAGAAAACATTTTTACCATATATCCCAGTTCAGAATAAGGGTGTCCCATAAATTTTTTTAAATCTGCATGCGGTTGAAATGATGTTTTTGATTGGTCAAATTTTAAAAGGACAAAATGACTCGAGGTCCAATTGACAAAAAGGCCTGAAACATAAGTTCATTACCAGTAATTTATGGCAGGAACAGGTATCGTACCCAGATAGCTCAGTTGGTAAGAGCGTCTGCCCAGATAGCAGAAGGTCTCGGGTTCGATTCACGGTCCGGTCACATCTTTTCCTCTCCTGTTACAGAATTGGCACCAAACTAAATGACTCAAGGTGAAGTGGAGTTTTGTGTGAGGTTTCCAGTGCATGGAAACCTAAAAAATTGGTGGAGAGGAGTGTGGCAGGAACGGGCATCGTGCCAGATAGCTCAGTTGGTAAGAGCGTCTGTCCTGATAGCAGAAGATCTCGGGTTCGATTCCTGGTCCAGTCACATCTCTCCCTCTCCTGTTACAAATTTAACTTCTATAATTAATACTTAATTTGGAATTTTGCAAAATAAAACTTACACAAGCACCTTTCATTTGGCAATGTGAAGGATGCATAATTGCTATTTTATTTTATAAAATGATCAATCTTTGTTATTCTGGTGTTTCCATGTATCAGAAAGCACAGCTCAAGTCCGTGATCACTTAGGACATTCTACTCTTGCAACAAAAAGTCTCACTACTCTCTCCAAAAATCTTAAACCTTAAACAATAAAAAAAAATAAGTAAGAAATACATGCATTTTGATTGTTTGTTATCTTTCTTGCACTGTATAAACATAATAGAAAAGATTTTCAAGTTGATTGATTGATCAGAGGAAATTCCGAAACTATCCCCTAGTGTTTCTATAGAATTGAAGATAAAATCCTGGGTCAGGTCCCAAATAAAATATGAGAAAAACTAAATTTCAGGCTCATCTATGATAATATTGTAAAATGGCAATAAAAGAAGATTTTGGTAGAAATTTTCCTGGGTTGAAATATTTTTGTATGAGTTGGCTTTTACAAATGAATTTTTTTTAGTATTTTATTTTATTTTTTTTTTTAATTTGATTAACACATAGTAGATATGTCTATAAGGCATCTCTTGTTATATTATCTTCTATTAAAACATGTGTCACTTGCTTTAATGTAAACATTATGAAAATTTTATCAAACCACACAGTTTTACATCCCATTGGGGGTGGTACTCCAAGCAGTGGAGGAATTTATAAGAAGAAAGAAATATGTAAGAGTTACCTCCCCCCTCTCCTCCCCCCCCCCCCCCCCCCCCCCCAAAAAAAAAAAACTTACACAAGCACAATATTCCTTTCATTTGGCAATGTGAAGGATGCATTACTGTTATTTTATTTGATAAAATGATCAATCTTTGTGATTCTGGTGTTCCCATTTAACAGTCTGTGATCACTTAGGACATTCTAGTTACCTCCCCCCTCTCCCCCCCCCCCCCCAAAAAAAAAAACTTACACAAGCACACTATTCCTTTCATTTGGCAATGTGAAGGATGCATTATTGCTATTTTATTTTATAAAATGACCAATCTTTGTGATTCTGGTGTTCCCATTTAACAGAAAGCACAGCTCAAGTCTGTGATCACTTTGGACATTCTACTCTTGCAACAAAAATTCTCACTACTCTCCCCAAAAATCTTACACCTTAAACATGTTAAACAAATAAAAAATAAGTGAGAAATACATGCATTTTGACTATTTGATATCTTTCTTGCACTGTATAAACACTATAGAAAAGATTTTCATGTTGATTGATTGATCAGAGGAAATTCCGAAACTATCCCCTAGCGTTTCTATAGAATTGAAGATAAAATCCTGGGTCAGGTCCCAAATAAAATATGAGAAAAACTAAATTACAGACTCATCTATGATAATATTGTAAAATGGCAATATCTTTGTTTATTTATAGTTTCTGTCACTTATATACTCTAAATGCATGTAGATAGGGTAAGAGAAAATAGCCATATACCCATTTTCCAGAATCCTAGGGAACAGGGACTCAAGTGAAATACTGTAATGACATCTAAACTGAAAACCGATAATATTTTGGAATAAATCAATTAATTATTATCCATAAATTCTGGGAAATTAGCTATCATGAGATCACATGTAGTTTAATTGAGAGAAAACAACCACACCCATTTTCTAAGACCCTTGGGGTCAGAGACTCAAACAAAATATCAGGTGAACAACGAGATTACAGACCCATCATATTGCATAAAGAATTTAGTCTCCATTATTTATAGTGTCAGCGCTGTAAGCATAAGATTATATGGAAATGGCCACACCCTTTTCTAAGACCCTGGGGGTCATTGGCTCAAACAAAATATCAGGTGCACAACTAGACTACAGACCCATCATATTGCAAAAAGAATTATGTCTCTATCATTTATAGTGATAGAAGAGCTGTCCGGACAAAATTACATAGAATTTAATGACCACGCCCATTTTCTAAGACCCTGGGAGTCAGGGACTGAAACTAAATGTCAGGTGCACAACTAGACCATGGACCAAGTAAAATACAAAAAGAATTAAGTTTCTATCCCTGACAGATTCAGAGGACTTGTCGGGACAAGAATTGTTTACGGACAGACGGACAGACAGACAGACTGACAGACGGACAGACGGACGGACGCCGGACGAAGGGTGATCGCATAAGCTCGACTGGTCTGAGACCAGTAGAGCTAAACAGCTCGTTAAATTGCATTTTAAATGCACTAAGTCATTAAAACTACACTGGTCGAGTTTAGATGATATTATAGCTATAATCTAGAGGTGACACTTAGATTTATGCCTGAATGATAAGAGAGTATTTACCTTGGTGAATTGGAATTGCCCTTCTGGACCCTCGTTTAATTAACGACTTAGACTATTTCTTGGCGTAAAAATTTGACATTTCCCTATTACTACAGCAAAAATGATTTCTTGTAAGGCATTAAAGGCTAAACACTTGGATAGTACCCTTTTTTATGCATCCTTTTTTCCATTCTTTACTCATTCCTTCTTGTTATTTTTAAAAAACAAAACACAGTTTTCCATTTTCCATACCTGTCAACTTTGAAATCTTAAAAAGAGGGAGATCTCTGTCCTTGGCACTTGAAAAGGTGGGAGATTGCGCATGAACCCATTTTGCTACATTTTTAATCAATCGCGACATTTTTCAAAACAATAATTTTCAAACAATTCTATTGGGCTGACATTTCAATGCAAAAACATTTAAAAACAATGAAACATGTATTTTCTAATTTATCATAATTTATTGCATTCTATACATCTTTTCTTGCATTTCATCATGTAATTTCTCATGAAATGCTCTGGAAGTCGCTATGTAGGGTTGTTCTTCTTTGGTAAATATGCCAAAAGAGGGTAACTGGGTCAAAAATAGGGAGATTTTGGTCTCCCTCGAGGGAGATACATGTACATGTATGTCAAGGAGGGAGATGAGGTCAAAAAGAGAGAGTCTCCCTCCAAAAGAGGGAGAGTTGAAAGGTATGGTTTTCTTAGGAGCCTTTTAGTACTTTAGAACAAGTACACACACAGTAAAACATACATTGTACATAAGAGACATGTATATCTGATAGTTTACCCTGTCCAAGTCTTCATAATTGTGAAAAGTTGAGCACTGGCTATCTGAGCTAACTTGATGTTCAATTTGGTATAATTTCCTTCCACCTAAAACATGGGATGAAAGAACTGTTAAAACATACATATTTTACATTTTAATATAAATAGACAATACACAAGATCGCAAATACAGCGCATGTAGCATGTCCGTTCTGATTTGCATTTAGTCACCTACCTAGACCATTGTGTTCAAAATTTGGGCAACTTTTCTGCCCAAGTAAATTGATGACGTCAAAACAATGGAGAACAATCAAAGAGTGTGCAAAAACATTTGCATAATCTTGATTAGAAGTATTTACGATCTTCCATATTCTGTTCTTACAAAAACATGTTCTAGGCCCTAATTGATAGTGAAAGTCGATAAACTTACTTGCAAAGTAGCACTGAAATATGAACAAATGAGCTAATTAATATATGGTACTGTTCTTACCAAAGCTTGTATTCCCTCTAATAGATCTACTATGATCATTTCCTTCACACCATCTGTTATCTTCAGATCCTCTACCTATAAAATAGAAAGGGAAATATAAAACTTACACTAGAATGTTCAGGTACATTATGTTAACTGACGTATGTTGACTCCTAATGACTTAAACTTATGACCTTGACATTGAAGATTTTAGATATTTCATCTCAGTACAGTTGATCATAAATGCAAGTCTGCTTAAAATAGGATTCATATCAAGAAACAGCCATAAACATGAAAATATGCTTAGGATAATACATGTACACCTATCATCATTGGAGATATGATAGCCATACTTTCCATTTACAATGTATATCCTTGCGACAAATGCTTTCATTTTTTAATTTGACCATTAGACACAGAGTTAAAGAATGTTGTTTTCTTAGACATTTCCTTATACATGTATTTAAGGACTATACCTCATTTTTTGCGACAGTGATAGTAAAGTTTTTCCATGCTATCAGCAGTTTGAGAGTGTAGTTCTCCGAGATATTGTCTACATCTGCCTCCTCTCTCTCAGCCTCCATTACTAAACATCTTTGTACGTACTGTAAAAAAATGTTTCCTAAGTGTAATATACATGTGTGTACATTCTATCAACATGGGCTTATGAAAATAAGATACAGTATAAACCTACATGTTTGAAAACATAACAGGAACAGAAATTGATAACAGAACTACATAACTCTCCTACATACAAATAAGTTTTTTTTCCTTCCTAGAGATAGATGATATTTGAATAGTCATTTTAATCCATACAAATTCTCAAAGACAAAACAATTGAAGTTAATCCAAAGAAACAGACTGACGTAGCCTTAATTGTTTTGTATAGACTCAGTACTGCCTTTGAGAATTAATGTACATGTACATCTACATGCATATGTGTAATAAAGCACATGTTTAATTTTATTTCTGTACGCATAGCATCTGGGTGTACCTTTATAAATTTAGTCACACATTCAATATTAATGAGTTCACAATTAAAATATGTAAATGTATGTCTATCAAATCTAATCATAAAAGAAATACAAACCCCTGACCAGTACTGTACCCTGTTGGACTTCCCTACATTTGATAATGCTGACTTCAAATTTGGATCAAGCTTAGAGCTGAACAGAAAAGAAAATACCACAAATTAGAAACTTACATGTATTTCTGACTGAACATAAAGTTTTCTTTTTACAAATGTATCTTGTTTTTAGTGTCTCATGACAGAAAGGTAATAAATAGGCAAGATGAAAAGTTCTAAAATTGCTAATCTAAATTTATTTAAACTTTGATAATTTTCATTTTCCACTAAAATTTCTTTGTTTTAAATAAGAATAATATCTGACCTTGTGACAGCGTATATTTCCTCTGACAAGATTCTGAGAGCCGACGCTATCGTCTTTATCTTGTGTGGCAGATGTACCTGAAAATACAGTATGATATGTCTGAATATAGACCCTTTCATACTAATGTCCACTTGGTTCACTTCTGTCTCTTTGTACATCATTTTTGCCCACCAGAGCAATCAAGTTATATCATTCAACTCCAAATCATAGTATGTACTGTTATGGATGACAGCATTTGATTGTTCTGGTAGGCAAAAACGTCCTACGAAGAAACAAAATGAACATTAGCGTAAAGAGGTCTATACATGTACTTGTACTGAATATAAAAGATATGACAGCTTTGATAGTATTTATCTCATTTTGAAATACAGTAGAATGCAGTTCTTCATCTATCATGACATTCCCTCTATGTCAGTATGAAGATTTACTGTTTTACACTATACTAACAGTTAATACTGTTACTATACACGACTAGTCTGCACCCTTCCCATATAATTTTTCTTGTGTAGAAGTACTGTAAAGCTGTGACCTTGACATTTGACCTTGAAAATCTACAGGATTCTTCCATTTGTCACTATAATCATTTGTGGCCATGTATGAATTTCTGAGAGCTTATTTCATACCCTGTATTGTGATCACAAGGATTTGGTTAATATGCAGAGGAATCTACATACATGTACATACAAATACATGTTGGGCTGATCCGACATTGTCTGAATAGTGAACATGGTTGTTTTCACCCTTTTTGTGCTGTCCATGTACATACAAATGAGTATATTACCATATGCCCATTCATTTGTATAGAATTTACCCTGTAATAATAGGAGTATAAATGTGGTGACTTGATTTGACTTATGACATCATGTAGTAATGAAACCTTAGCAATGGAGTTGTAAATATACATGCATTGTATTTTTAAAAACGTCATTTAAGCATGAAAAGTAGAATGTAGATATACATACGTGTAATACATGTATCTGTCTTTTTTGGAATGCGATTATACTCTGATAACCTAGGATGGATCCAGGAATTCTGTTTCTCATAATTCCTGGATCCATTGTAGGTGATCACAGTAAAATCACATTCCCAAAGACAGTTATTTTACATGTATGTCATTTGACCTACATGTATTTACCTGATAGTTACTGGATGGAGTCTCGAGATCTCTACTGACTGGTGCACAAACACTGGGCCAAAAATTCTTCCTTAATGAGAAAATATACACTGAAGATAAACTACTGCTGATTGCTGAATGTTAAATAGACAACTGTACATGTATTTGTAATATTGACATTATTGTTTGTTAGTTTTGGCGATTCCAAGAAATTAAAAAAATTTACATATACATGTACATGTACATATAATTTCTGTCTGACAAGATGACAAGATTAAGATATTATATATTGTCAAGGTCAATTTTAAAATTGGTTCATAGAATATTTTTCTTTAAAAAATTCAACATAATACATTTGTAAGTCAACAGAAATACATGTAATACAGTACATACATGTATTTCATGTACATGTATATTACCATACTGATACTTTACCTAGCTCTGAGTACAGACATGGCTGTTTCCCTCAATCCCACCCATAATGACTTTATAAAGTCCATACAAGCACACAGTAAATCTGGTGGGCATCTGTATGTCTCCTAAACAAACAAAAATACATATTTTATGATTATGCACGTAAAATTGAAAATATTTTTAAGCATGCTAATAAACCCATTTTAATATCTTGTTCTTCAGACTTGTTAAAATATAGGAAATTTGGAATGATTTATAGAAAAATGTATATCACCGAGTGTGGTCATTGACAAGGAAATCCAACCTGAGTGTCCAGGTCGAACTTGAGTGTCCGGGATCTGCTTTTACCACGACAAGGCTTGCCAAGTCATGGACAAAAGCAAATCACGGACAAGAGAGTTTGACTTCCTTGTCAATGATCACATCTGGTGATTGACATATGTCTGAAATATGTCAAAAATAATAATTTTCATACATGTTTTTGTAAAGATTCAATCCAGCTAAAGTAACCAAACACGTCACTCTTTTATGACGTCATAGCTAATCATCCACACTCCTGTGGATAATCTTTTTTTCATTTTGCACATTTTATGAATACATACAGTTGTATCTGTGAATATGGGAGAAAAGCTCATCTATATTGAGATACACAGAGAAATAGTTAACTATGAATTTAAGATGCTTTCATATGCCAAGAGGGCATCATATGATGAGTGACAGTCTGATCATTACATTGGCTTCTTTCACAAGAAAAAACCATCTTCGATGAAGTAATGTATGAATGACACATACACCCACAATGTATGTTCTCCTACTTATTCCCTAGTAAGGCAGTAGGGGACTAAATGGTTATATATTACGCCTAAATAAATTCTGTGCAATTTCTTCGTCGACGGCGTTTTAAATACCTGTCGTTACAGATAGATTATTGTGTCTGTAGCGGTTTGTGAATGCTGTTCACCTAACGTGTCGTTAGACTCGTTACAGGTAGATTTTTGTAAATAAATTCTGTGCAATTTCTTCGTAGGTGGCGTTTCTAGTATATTGATTGAAGCGGTGTTAAATCCCGAATCGCCTCAGTACATGTACCATTACTTTGCAGAGTATCGTATGTTACACATGACAAGTATTGTGGATAGCAACTAAAGAAAGAAAGAATAAAAGAAAGAAACTTGTATAAAATGACCAAAAAGAAAAAAGAAAAACCCCAATTCATGAACCCATGTACACACGCACATTTTATAATATAATTTTCTATTTAATTAGTCGATAATGTCTTAATATTAAGTATTTCATTACAAAGTATATAATGTTTTTTTTTTTTTGGGGGGGGGGGGGGGGGGGGGAGGCGCTTATTTTAGGCTAAGTAAATAAATTGTCAGCTTCATTTGTAAGAGATTACTTGGACCAAAATGATTTACTTCAACGTTGTGTTGAAACTGCTGTCAAAGATGGTCTTTCACAATAAATAATTGGCTTTCATCAATTATCTTATGTAATTAATAGAAAAGAAACTTTAATATTTACGGGCTCCTTGATTTTTTGGCACGGGTTCCTTGAATTCCAGAACTAGGAGCCCGTATGGCTCCTTTGGAATTCTCTATGAATTTCAAGCCCTGACTGTCCTCGCATTTTCATGGGAACAAAGACTGCCACACATACGTTAATCATCACATGATCGCACCTTATAATTTCGTTTGTTGTGGGATTTCGAAACCCTTAGATGACAATTCCCGCATAACAGAACCGTTTTGTTTCAGTAACATTTAGACAATGAAGGTCCACCAATGAATTTACTTTTGCACATAGTTCATTATATTTCATTTCCTCTTTTTTAATGTCAAGTTCTAAAGTACTTGGATGTGATTTCGAAAACTTTAATTTTTTTTTTCGCACCACTTTGAGACTGTCGTCAGGATCTTCTTTATCTCGTTTCACCACTATGTTAAAAGAATAACTATTTGGCAATGAATGGCAACCTCCCAAAGACTTTCACATGCGTGGATTTGGTCCAAATTTTGAATCATGTCTTGCAGCCGATAAAATTTTTGAGAAGGACTATTCATTTGCATCTACCCAGTCGCCTTGATCGTCATGATTCATTGTCTTAGCGGACATGTTATTTAATGCAGATATTTCACTTCTTAATTTTTCACAAAATCCATGGTAATCGTAATTTCGTAAGTCAAATATGTTGCATTCCGCAGGAACGCGAGTTTCACGTCCAGGAGAAGTACAATGGACTAACGACGTCCGACATGTTGGACATAATGGTTAAAAGCGACTGTTTAGAATGTATCTGAGTATAAACGTTCTACAAAATTGATAAGAACCAATATAAATATTGTCATCGCGGATGGGGTCTGTCACAAGCTATAATTATAGGATTAGGAGTACAATGGCGAGGTACACGATACAGATCCTTATTACTGTAAACATGGTCAATGTCATAAAATCTGTAAAGATATTGGTCGACCTAACACGATATGATTCAGGAGTGGATCTAGAAAATTGTACACCTTTAACGAAGAAAGAATGAGAAACGATAGGGAATTAGTTTGGTTTAAACAATATTTATTGATATTCATTTTTCAAAGAACTTTTTGTCATGTTGAAATTATTTTTTCAATATGAGTTTTTCATAGTTGAACTTATTTAAACTAAAATAAGCAGTGATATCAATACCCAAAACTGCATCCACCCCTGGTAATTTGCACTGGTCTCATTAACAACTATTAACAGAAACATTAAAAGTTCATTGTCATCAGGACCATTTACATTAAAGAAACTTTCAAAAACCATCTGCAGAAAGATTTACTGATGCAAATATGCAATACACTCGAGCATTTGTGAACTACATGCATCAAAAATAGGCACATAAAATGATTTTTCTTTACGAAGCTGGCTTTAATTCAAGAGAAATGTATTTAAGACATCTAGATCATCAAATATTACACTTAATCTGTCAAATGGATTACATGGATTGATGCATTGTTACGTTATAGAAGGTGCCACTGATTTAATTTCATTTCGATCTATGGATGCTTACACTGAACATGGCGAGCATGCAATATGTCCAGGCGACATTGTTGTAGCAGACAACACACCTGCTGATAGAAATCAAAGGGGAGGGGACTGGTTCTATCAATTTTCTTGAATAATTTTGGTGTAGAGTACATCTGTACATTCACTTAATCCTGTCGAACTGGCATTTAGCGAAGTTCGATCAATTCTAAATAGATCAGACTTTATCTGTTTAATACTCTCTGTCGTGATAATTTGATGTATGCATTTTACTAGTATCTGGTTGTTTCATTCATAATGTCTGAAGATTGCAAAGGCTACTTTAAAATATCTATTACGATAGTTACTTTTTATGAAAGTACCTTTATACTATACATTATCATTATTGACACGATAAAATCTCAATTGACTTTTGTTTAAAAAAAATAAAAACATAGCATTTTGTATAACTTATTTTTTAATTTTCGCGAGAGAGAGAGCATATTACATTATAAGAATAATTTTCTGTCAAACGATCTTGGAACTGCTTGTGCCTCAATTTGAAGCATTTAAACATTGTAAATACATTTACTTATATACGTGATTTCTAAAATTGCATTTTACTTTCTTTCTTCTATTTAATAATGAATTTTTATAAATCTGAACTACAAGTCTCTATAAATGAGGACCGTTATGTATTGCTTCACCGCGCACACTGTCCAGGTAAATGGAATCCCTGCCATCTACGAAGAAATTGCACAGAATTTATTTACAAAAATCTACCTGTAACGAGTCTAACGACACGTTAGATGAACAACATTCATAAACCGCTACAGACACAATAATCTATCTGTAACGACAGGTATTTAAAACGCCGTCGACGAAGAAATTGCACAGAATTTATTTAGACGTAATAAATGTCCTGCAAACCTTGAACTTGGGCCTTAAAATACATGAAGTCTTAAAACATTGCACCAACAGAATGAATTAACTTCAAATACAAAGTTACAAAACTCTATCATACATACATGTTCACATACCTATACTATCATTTTAAAATATATGTACCAACCTGGTTACTGGCATCCATGAGATCTAGTACTGTTTGCAGACAGCTTGTCTTACCAATGGATAATTCCTGCAAAATTTTTATACAATATGATGAAAATAAATCTTTAATTTGAATTCTTCTCAGAGAAATGTTGATTGATGGATCAATGATACCCCAAACTAAGTTGTAAATCCCTTATATTATTTTCCTTTTATCGAAAGACAAGGTTAGAACTTTTAGAACTTTGTGAACGTAAGTTTATGAGAAAAACACAGATAAAACTCAGCCAAAAGTAGGGCAACTGACTTGTCCTAACTTAATCTGTCATTATCCTAGATTAAGCTATGTAGCAAACTACAGCTTAGTACCTCATTTCATCGCAGAAAAAAAGTCTAACATCCTAAGATCAAACGACAGACAGACCTGTTTTCTAGGTTTGTTAAAGTGTTGCCGGAAAAAATCAATTTGCAACTGTAAAATCAGTATTTACCTGTTGCAAACTTAGCAAAAGCTACTTATTCCCTAATTTGTTAACCCTTATCATTACCTTTTGACCTTGAGAACCTGTAGAGCCTGGTGTAGTTGTAGACACTGTGACTTGAGGACATACATTATGGAAGATCACTATAAGCCCTGGCTGGGCCTCCACACAAACAGATAGAAACTCTAATATCACCATGTAAACATATGTTAATACATGTACCCTCACCTTTTGGCCTTATGAACTTGTAGAGCCCGGTGTGGTTGTAGACACTGTGACTTGAGGACATACAGTACAGAACATTTCTATAAGCCCGGGCTGGTCCTCCAAATGAGTTACAGAAGATCCTGACGATAATCTCAACAGCACTCACAATAGAGCACAAAATTAAGCATCAACGGACCCCAAGCAAGCTAGAGGTGGGACCAGGTGCCCGGGAGGAGTAAGCAACCCCTGTAGGCTAGCCGCACCCGCCGTCTATGTTTAAGCATGAAAATGAAAACAATATATGACATGCATGCACTGATTGACGTTATGTCTATATAGAAAGTGCTATGGCGAAAATGTCAGGGAAATATATTCAAAACACTTACTGTCAAACCCCAAACAGACAGAAACTCTAATATCACCATGTAAACATATGTTAATACATGTACCCTCACCTTTTGGCCTTGAGAACCTGTAGATCCCAGTGTGGTTGTAGACACTGTGACTTGAGGATATACAGTACGGAACATTTCTTTAAGCCCTGGGCTGGTCCTCCAAACAGACCGATAAAAAATCTAATATCACCATGTAAACATATGTTAATACACGTACCCTCACCTTTTGGCCTTGTGTACCTGTAGATCCCAGTGTGGTTGTAGACACTGTGACTTGAGGATATACATTAAGGAAGATCTCTACAAGCCCGGGCTAAGCCTCCACACATACAGACAGAAACTCTAATATCACCGTGTAAACATATGTTAATACCATTACCTTTTGACCTTGAGAAGCCCGGTGTCATTGTAGACACTGTGATTTGAAGACATACAGTACGAACATTTTTATAAGCCCGGGCTGGTCCTCCAAACAGACAGAAAGTCTAATTTCACCATGTAAACATATGTTAATACACGTACCCTCACCTTTTGGCCTTGTGTACCTATAGATCCCAGTGTGGTTGTAGACACTGTGACTTGAGGATATACATTAAGGAAGATAGCTAAAAGCCCGGGCTGGGCCTCCACACATACAGACAGAAACTCTAAACATATGTTAATACATGTACCCTTACCTTTTGGCCTTGAGAACCTGTAGAGCCCGGCGTAGTTGTAGATGCGGTGACTTGAGGATATACATTAAGGAAGATCTCTATAAGCCCAGGCTGGGCCTCCACACAAACAGACAGAAACTCTAATATCACCACCTTAAGTGGTAAATCCTGCAATTTTGTGAACGCACATGTACATGTATAGAAATAAATAATTGTTATAATAGAAATTCAGTACAATGTTAACAGAAGTCAAGTTGAAGAAGCATTTAAGAAATATTTCATGAAGATTTAAAAAAAAATCTTTTCTCAATTATATTTAAGATACGTGTAAATAGAAAATTTATATGTATGATATTTTGAATGGTTACATGTAAAGGATGTATTTCTATATACAGCATACATGTATGTACAATACATAATTTGTTACCTCTGTAACAGCGTGAAGCCTAGTTAAATACATGTCCCTTATAGCCTCTGCGTCTCCTCCTAAACAGGCCAAGATGGACATACGGGAACCCTAAAAGAACGGTAAAGTAGATGACAAATGGTACAAAAATTCATAATTATAATGTGAATAGAGCATTTTGATCTTACATGTACATTAGTTCTAGATACACAAAACTAATCATACATGCTTTAAAGACAGACCCACCACCTTCCATACTAAAGAGTTCAACAACGTTTATTTTATAGATGTACATGTATATGAAGAAGTTTATAAATGCAAGTAACCCATTAAGTTATCCTAAGGTACTGGGTTCTATCATCTGTGTTATCTATCGCCTGTTACAAATAATTTTTATCATACATTGTACATGTACATGTATATAAACATGTGCATGTACTTGAAGCTCTATTGACATACCATTGCTAATCGTTGTAGTAGTTTACAAGCCAGTGCCGGTAATTTCGGGTTGTGTTTGTGGTAGATATACTGAGCAATGGTAGCTACAATATGTCGAGTCTGTCTGCCTACAGGCTGTGAGGACAGGGCATTCTCCACAGGAGATACCGGCAGATCCGGGGACTTCAGGGTAAGAAGACGATTCAGAATGGAAAACGATAACTGTATCAGGTCTATCAACTCTGCTCCTGTGCCTTGGTCTGCTATGCTGAAAATAGAGAAATATATATAAAGACATCCACTTGATTTGTTTGTAAAACACTTAGTTTATAATACATAAAGGAGATAAATTGTACATCTTTTTCCTTATTACTTTAAAAAAAAGTTCAAACAATCTGAATATACATTCACAGTATACATGTATATTAACAGAAAAGACCATGAAATGAATTTGGGATAACCAGTAAAACTTTAAAAGTATAATGGTGTATAAAACTAATACTCATGCAAAGTTAAAGTTTTCTTTTTTTTTTCAAATATTACAGTAAAAATTTCATAAAACTGTAATTTATTGAAAATTAAAGGAAATACAACCGAAAGATCTAATGATAAAGCAAATTAAAAAATATATCTCCCTTTTAGATCACACTAGCTATCTCGCAAAAAAGGTAGCCAAAATATGAGTGATTTACAAAATATTATTGTACAAAAAAATTGCCAACCTTCCTTGTTGAGCTAGAGCCATTTCTACATTATCTGATCCTGTGGCTATGATCTCTAGTAAGGCTCTCCCGGCCTCTGTAAACAACAGGCAGTATATACACACCTCCCGTAACTTAGGTCTGAAATATGTATTTGTTCATACTATGATATCATAGCATCTTTGTGAATCTGATAAAGACAAGTAATCTTTAAGACAGACATACAGGTAACAAATTGTAAATAGCTTACTTATGTGTATAACTTGTAATGGAAAACTTACCCTTTGTTTGCACTTGTTTTTCCTGTGTTGTTTATGTTCAGAACTTTCATGAAAATGTTTAAACAGCTTTTGCCTGTAAAGTAAATGGTAACAATAATGAATGGAAGTGTTGTCTTTTAAAAAAGTTGACATATGGATTTTACATGTCAAATCTAACATTATGGTTGAATAGATATTGAGAATAAGAATTTACCTATGGCTTCCAGATCCCGAGGCTGGTAAAATCTCCATTTTTGAAAGACAGGGAAAATTTCTCTCAGAATGAAGAGCATGGGGGCCATTAGCTCAGACTGTCTGCCTTTTGTATGGAAAGGTTCGATGAAGATGGTGAATAGATTCAGAAAGGAGGAGGTAACTGGGTAAAATCCCTGTGCCGTTTCTAATCCTGCTAGTATCGCACCGTAAGATCCCGAGCTCAATCCTACATTGCCACTGTTCAATGGAATTATACAAGGACAGGCGTTAGATATTCAAATAATACAGATCAGCATTTTTTAAAGTAGTGGTTCATGCATTTTGTTCAGATTGTGGAGGTGGTAGTGATGTGAACTGTGAACCCATAGCATGATAGATCATTGATTCGAATCTTGAAACCATAGTGACCCTGGGAAAGTTGCTCAATTCTGCAGTGCACTCTCCCCATCCAGGAGTAATTGGATACCCGGCATGTGAGACAAGCTTGCTATAACAATGATAAGTATTAGCCCCTGAACGGCAGCTCTGCTGTATACTCCCAAGGGATTAAGGAGTTATTTGACTGTACAGGTCTCACCAGGGAGGCAATGTACAAAATGTGCAAGGCTCAGGCGATATGTGAATATAAGCCTGTACCTTTAGCTTTACCTTTTGATTTGAGAATATCTAAAAGCATTTAAAGTTTGAATCCTAGACAGCTGGCAACTTAAACTACAAACTACAGGTACATATTCTGTGTTTTTGTTATGCAGATTTAATTCCTATTTGAGTAGGTTATCAGATGTAAGCTAATTGTGACATTGTCAAATTTTCAGGGAAATATGCTTCAAATATGACACTTCTATAGGAATTTCATTATGTCATAATGCATTTACTTCACATACAATCACCAATGGGAAGAAATTCTGTATAATGAAAAGAGGAAATACATGTACATAATCAAACTCTAAACTAAATGTACAGGTATATTGATTTTGATGTAATTGGTAGATAATTCAATGCTATTGTTTACATGTGTGTGTATTACCTTAACACCTCCACAAGGTTATCTACATTTTCAGTAAGGTAAGGGAAAAACCCAGTCTGCTTCATCTTGTGCCAAACCTGCAGAAATAGGTATACATGTACAATCATTGGTAAAAAAAACTGATTATAAAACCAGGTCCTTTATTGATAGCTGAAATTATTACCTACATATATATCATTTCTTTAATATGTCAATATAAAATTATAGTTTTAACAGCATTGTCACAATGAGAAAGATTTAATGTTAAAATTGTAAAAAAAAATCATCTTCATGTAGAACGCAGAGGTTTTCTAAAGAACTCAAAATGATTTCTTCTGTTGGAACAAAAATTAAGAAACATGTTTTGTATATGTAATATATCACAGCCAATTGTGCCTCACATAAAATTCATATGAAATGAGCATCATGTGAATTTCACATGAAAGTACATGTGAAATTCATGAAAAATTCACATAAGATCTATGTGAAAAGATATTTACATGCATGTTAAATTCAAAGAACTTTACTTCATATGAAAGTTCAAGTGAAATTCCTGAAAAATTCACATAAGATTTAAGTGAAAAGATATTTATGAATTTCATGTAAATTTCATGTTTGTGCTCATTTCACATAAATTTCATGTGAACTTTTATGTAAAATGTACCTCAAAAGGTTCTCTTTTGGCCATACAAGCCAGACAGCTTACACTTCCAGCTATAAGATCTAATGGTGGAGTACCTTGCCGTGCAAATCTACAATAAGTATTAAAATACGGCACATTATATCAAGTAGACAATTTAAAATAATACACTTTGATGCCATACAAAAATATACTTTAAAGCAGTTTAAACATTTATTTACCCACCTACTTATGAGTTGGTACATGCTTTCGGTGATAGGTGCCAACTTCCTAATGCATTGTGGGATGGAATTTGACAAAGCCTCTATGAATTTGGCAATCAGGGTTACTTTGACAACAGCCACTGTAGCTACCATTCCTAAAGATATAGAAATTACATGTGTACAGACTATTTTTTGTACTTTTTTTCATTTTGTTTTCCCTAAGTAGACCACTTGCCAAAGTTTATGATGGAGGGCAAAATGATTGAGGCGAAGGAAATGATTTTACTGTTTTTCTTCAAAAGAATAATTTCCACATTAAGCTTAATATTGATGAAGAAAACAAACAGAGACCAGTGTATACATAACCTACCTGATCCTAGAGAGACCTGGTCAAGCAGGGTTTCTATCTCACAAAGTAGTAATTCAAATCCATTGTATGTTACATCCCATTGGATGATTGGGCTGTCACCATGACGACCTGTAACAATCAATCAAACATAGGGTAATCAAAGATTACATAGCTCGCCTATACAGGTTTTTGTCAGAAACCAGGTTAAAGTTTTTGAAAAGTAGGTCAAGTCCAAGGTCAAGGTCACTAGGTCAAAGGTCATGGTCTCAAATGAAAGGTCTCGTCACAAGGTATCTACATGTGAAATATCAAAGCCCTACCCCTTATAGTTCAAGAGATATAGCCCAGGTTAAAGTTTTGTCTACCGACAACGACAACAACAATGCCGAGGGTATGGCATTAGCTCTCCAGACTTTTTCAGAGCTAAAAAGTAAACATTGAATTGAACTTATACATGTACAAAATATGGCATGTTCAATGTCACATTGTTAAAATAGATGTATACTTACATGTTAATTAACATGTACAGTAACGCATGTATCATATGATAATCTTTTATTTGCTTTTTATACATCAACTTATACACAATGTACATACTGTAGATCAAAATGTCATAAAGAGATCACTAAAGAATTCTAGACATGCCCAATGCAGGGAAAAATTCTTTGACAGGCTATCTACAAGTATCTATTTTGTCACACGTAAACGTCAGCTAATGAGTGCAATGTTGTATATACATGTACATGTACATGTATATACACCCTACATGTAATTGACAGTTAAGTAGCACTGTATACTGTAAAATTACTTCCCCGTTTCAATTTTGGACTTTCAAATCAAAAGTTGAAAATAAATACTATAAGTATTGTACACTGTAAATATTGTCTTACCTCCTAAACCTATCTCCTGTCCAAATGTACCAGCATCAATTTTGAAGTCCTCTGAAAGAGAGAAATCAGTATAATAGACAATTTTCACATTACCGCAGTTGACTTGTCCTTTACACATCCTAAGACCCGACATGACAACATTTGACGTATTTTTTAACTGTGATGTCTTATCTGAATTATGACGTCACAATTAGAAATACAGTATATTTTGTGAAAACCGGATCTTCTGTACTCCGGTATCTTGTCTACATCGGTCGTTTCATATGGTCCCGAGCATTTCTCCGTAACGTTTAATAGTAAAATCTTTTGTGTATTCCGTATCTTGCCTATTCCGTACTCCGGCCGTCAATTAGGGTACCAATCACACTAATTAGGGTTAATTGATCACCTGTATACCGGCCTTGTATAAACATCTACTCAGGTGTGGTTTGGGTCAACGGTAATTATACTTTTGGCAACGTACTTTTCATAACAAAGAATTTAAATCTATTCAGTGTACAAAGGTTAATCATGTTGAAGTACGCCGAGAATAAATCATGATCATGTATATCCATCTTCAAAACGACCAAGAAAAGAGTTAAATTTGGAGGAAAAAATATCTTATTTTTTATTGACGATTCGGAAAAAGCACTAGGAGTACTGCAAAATTTACGACATCGGAAAAACTGCTGTTGGTAAACAATATAAGGGAGGACGAATTTTTATCGTGAGCAATGTAACGATTCTATTTTGAACAAGTCCGTGTTAAAAAGATTACAATAAATGGGCCGATTATAAAAAGAAAAGACACAAGGAAATTGCATCTAACATGTAACTCAGATATAGGCGTACTTTAAGGCTTCGACGGATCGGCTTGAAAGTTGAAAAAACCCGTTTTGGTATCTCGGATTTTTAAATTTGCGGAGAAAGTGTCGATGTAGATAAAAAAGGATGCAAAGTTGAAAGAAATTTTGATAGATAAAATTGATTGATATCAAGGTTTTCACATATTAAATTGTAATGAGACTAGTTTAAATTATTTTTCGTGCGTTACCGGACGCGGACAGGTAACAGTTACGTTTGCTTGTAGGTGTAGCTTCACTGGAGAAAAATTAAATCCCCTTGTGATAGGAAAAGCGGCCCGATCTCGGTTTGAAAATGTTATTATATATAATAACATCAGCAAAGTTCAGACTACCCTTGATTGATTTTTTTAAACGTAGACAGAACCGTATCTTTCATAAACGTCCCTGACGTAGACAATAATATGAAATCAGTTTAGATTATGTATCAGTTTGTAATATACATGTATATACGATAAATTTAAAGATTTTGTATTTATTCTGGGTCATGCATATCCATTTTCTGTACACCAGATCTTGTCTAAACCGGCCAATTCAATTGGAACGAATGAAAGCCGGTTTACACAGATTATACTGTAACATCAAAAGTAGTGATGTCGGGTCTTGGAGTGTCTAAAATGCAAGTCTAACGGTAATATGAAGAAGGTCTATTGAAGCTCCACAAATATGAAACACATATTACTCACATCTCAGAGTATAAAACAAGTATCTTTAACAGTTAAATCCAATGTATTGTTTGTACATACTTGAAGGATATGGTATTTTATTCCTGATGAGTTTCCACATGGTATTATCCCTGATACACACCAGGTCTGATGGACTGTTCTGATCTAAGTACTCTGTATACATGGTCAGTTTCTGCCAAAGGTCAAACACCTGCAAAATTATAAACATAAGATCTATGTTATTTTTCATTATATTCAGGCAAAAATAAATTATATTTTTTTAAGATATGTACATAAACATGAAAATTTCTAACATTCGTATGGTCAGATTTCATGTACATTTACATTATATTTACATCCAGTCAGTGAGGCAGAAATCTTGGTTTTTTTTTCAAATTGTGCGAGGTAATCAGATTCCTGAGGATTTATTTTGGCTAACTCTGTAGATGATATACATCATTTTTTAAAGTAAGAAGTGATTCATACTACAAAACCATTTACATGTGCCAAAAATGTAAAGAAAGTGAAATGTTTCGCAAAAGCTCTCTGGAGCATTATGCACACATACATGTACATGCAGTTTTCCTCTTACATGTATTAACATGTATACATGTATGTTATTTTCAAATAGCACTTATTTTCATTTATTAAAATTCCTTTTGTTTGATGGAAAAATCAGCTTTCCTCAAAAAACAAAGAAAAAGAAAGTTGCAACTAAGTGTCCGTTTTTGGAATATGATATGAAGGGAAAATTTTTACCCTTTGTGCACTGTCCTGTCCTGCACTGGCCAAGGATGTACTAAACTGGACCAAAGTAGCAAAGTCCAAAGGGAATTTCCCTAGGGCCTCCTGCAGCACTGACCCAAGTCCAGTTTCTAAACCCTGCAGATTACAAAATTTCAGAACCTCAATTTAAAATTCCAAATTGTCTGTTCATTATAAGAATATTAAGTTTGAACAAAGTAATTTATCTTTAGAATGAAACATCAATTATTACAATAATATTCTTTTCTCATATAATTTTTAAATTAGAAAGTTCCATAGGATTCATAGCCTATTTGATAACGTGTGAGTAAAACTTGAATTTAACACTCTAGAAATACATGTAGAAGTTGACAAAACTTAATGGGAAATCATGAACATTTTTATATAAATTGACTTGATTTACCAGAGTCCAGAATTGTTCAGCAACATATGGTTTCTTCATAACTTGACATAAAACTTTATGTAGCACCTGAAATAATACATTCACATGAACTAATACATGAATGTTTCTGTACATAAACTAAGTTAATAACTATAAAACACCTGATGCACTATTTGATTTCTGTTAAAAAAATCATATACATGTAACAGATAAGAGTTTAACAAAAAAGACCAAATGTAAAAGACCAAACTTCAAAGATTCAAATCTTTCGTACTAACCTGAACTTCTCTGTCATATGCTATAGTTCCCTCATCAAATGTGGAAAGTACAATGGCAAGCATTTGATACACAAGATAATGGGCAACTGAGGATACAAACTGAAAATTATCATGTAACATTAAAAGGAAAGTAAAGAAATACATGTACATCGACTACATACAGTACCTGCAAAGAACATATGCATATACATGTATGTAGCACTGTACAACAAAGTTAAGTGTATTTCACTATTTTTTATTTGATGAGTAACAATATTAGGCCATACCAAATTAAATAAATGTTCTTTGGATTTTCTTGTGAAAAAAAGGGTGCGAGCGAGCGAAAATATAATTACATGTATTTTAATTTTTTTAAGTATTGAAGTTTTTAAGGTGCGGGCGAGTAAAATAATTTCATTTTTGATATACATGTAGGTTACCCCAGTAATACATTTCTTATGTTTTTCGTACTCAAAAAGGAATCCCCATAGAAATCTGGTGACTAGGAAGCCTGGCACATAGCTCTACAGAAAAGATTTTCGAACATTCACCCCTCCTTGACTTTCAATAGGACAACAAATTTGCTCCCAACATAATTTTTCAAACACAAGAAGTATCATTTTCTTCTAAATTTGCACAATCTCAGACTTCTAGAAGCTTTAAGATTTGCAGAAGTCAGAACCGACCCTACAATAGTGTGTTTTACGAAAACTTGCAGGGTATCAGTAACCCCCTGTCAGAAATTGAGGTTCGAGGTTCATGAGATATTTTTGACATGTGATTTGCCAATACTCTATTGTGATGCTTTGGTTAGTAATTAGCTAGAGAAATCTGCTTTTAACAATGTCATTACTGGACAGCATTATGTCATAGCAAAAACAGCATTGAAATGTGAATCCCCCTTGTAGTTTTTTAATTGCTCAGCCAATCAGAATGTGCTTTGCAAACATAGTGCATAAAAATATGTAATCCTTTTTGCCTAATGACCATTCAACATGGGAAATCTATAAGTTATGTAAATATAAAGCTTGCCTGATTATATCAGTTAATACAATGCAGGTAGAAATATTTTATATCTTCATAAGAAGTATGAGCCTTCAATCACTTGTCATACAGATCATTTCGATACAGCAGAAGTACAAGCATAGAATAAATATATACTAATGGAGAAATTTTTACATACTGAAGTCTCATGGCTGAATGGTTCCGAACCCAGCAGATTCAGTATGTACTGGTACACGTCTAACTGTCGAGACTTATTACCCATCTTCCTTGTGAGTTGTAGTCCGTCTGTACTGCTAAAACTCATACGTACTGCTGACCAAAGTAACAGGAGGGGACCATGGGATGGCTCAGACCCAAATAGCTGCATTACTTTGTCTACTTTCTGATAGGGAGCAAATAAAATATTATTATGATTATCATTATAATTATTATTATACTAATATTTTACATGTATATCTTATTATAATAGAAAATTTATTTGAATCAGACATTGTGCCAAACAATTTCTTTTTTTCTGGTACATGAATTTATCAATTTCTTTTCTTTTCTTTTTTATGAAAAAATAATACAAAATATTCAAAATGTATCAGCATGACAGTTAACTCTGTGATATGTTATCAATGATGTGTAGAACAATCAGGCCTAATAATATAAAAATTATTGTAAAACATACATGTATCTGCTGTAGAAAAGAACAGGCTCGGAAGACGATTACATAATGATGAACTTGAAAAATTTCTAAAAGTTTTATTTGTTGACAAACATCTTATTCACATAGACATTATTTGTCAATTTCATTTACTTTGTTTATTCAATGTTAAAATCATATAATCTACATGTATATGTACCTGAAATGAGTCTTGGTCTTTCAACACTGGATTTTCAGCAAAGCTAGATATATGAAAATGAAACATAATGAATTTTAAAGAGAACATACCAATATAATTTTACATATGATATGATTTTTATTTCTCAAAATAATTGCTTGCTACCAAACTGAGACACACATTTTGAACATCATTATATAAATAGATCTTTTACCTGCCAGAAATCATTCCTTGAAAGATTCCCTCTAAATCCATAGCACCTATTACAGTCAAAACTTCAAGGTACCTGTGGAGTATTGTTAACAATTATATAATATAGAATATTCAGACAAGAGGCCCTTGGGTCACTTCACTCACTTAAGAACAGTGGTAATGGGCCTGGGAAAAACTTTCAATGAGAAAGACATTCATTATTTTCAAAATGAATACTACATACAGTATTTTATTATACCTCTACTTATTTTTTACTATATAAAAACTTTAAGATACTCATTAAAACTAGCTGCATCTCGCCTGATGAGGCTATTTCCCTGTAAGGGGTGTGTTAGTTGAGAAAACTATTTCCCTAGGGAAATACATGTAGCTTTGAAATGGGGTGGAGCTACAGTGCCTGACGTCGAAATGGGGCAGAGCTACAGCGCATGACGGTATAATAAAACAGTTAAAGTATACCATTGAGGGAGTAAGCATGATTCTGGTTTCCCTCGAACCAGACCTATTTTCCTCGGCTTCGCCTCGGGAAATAGGTCTAGTCTTGGGAAACCAGAATCATGCTAACTCTCTCAATGGTATACTTGATCTGTATATTATACATTTGTAAATAACAAGAAAAACTGTCCAACATTTGTGGTTTAGTACTTGCTTCCTGTAAGTTTCAGTGAAATTCTGCGCAGCGTTTGCAGAGGAAGAAGTCGAAAAATTGTCAGCAAATCAGAGCCCATGGCGGCTATATTTGATTACCAATCAGTATGAATAAACACAAAATTGGTAGAGGACCTTGAGTACATTTCGTGAAGTTCTGTGCATAGGTTATGGAGGAGAAGTAAAAAATGTGTCAGCCAATCAAAGCCTTCAGTGGCCATATTTTGTTGACCGATCAGCAACAAAAAGACACAATTGGTAGATGTCCTTGAGTACTTGCTTCCTGTAAAGTTTCAGAAAATTCTGTGCAGCGGTTGCAAAGGAGAAGCCCTTGGCCACCATATTTGTTGACCCATTGTCACAAAAAACACAAACTCAGCAGAAGATCTTGAATACTTGCTTTCTATAAGGTTTAGATAAATTCTGTGCAGTATTTGTGGAGAAGTCAAAAATGTAAAAAGTTAACGGGCGGACAACAGATGGACAACAAACATGTAACAGAGGGATGCCGGATGAAGGGGTTTGACAATAGCTCCCTTGAGCCTTTGGTTTAGGTGAACTAAAAAGTATTTAATAAGCATTTCTCTATATCTTTAAACATTGGAAAGATGAATATACATGTTCTTCTCTCAAAGCACTCTTCTTTAGCAGTGTACTTGTTCAGTCTTCGTTTTTGAATAAATAAATTATTTGTGAGGATATTTTTGAGATACATGTACAATGTATGTAGTGGTTTTATTTGAAAAGCAACCTTACCCAATCCTCTGGACGATGACATCTAGATTATCATCTAGTATGTGTTTATAGCTCTGTCTCTTCCCAAAGCCATGTTTCTGTGAGGAAAACGATTAAAATCAGAAAGTAAAATTAAATTCTCTTCACTCCTAACTTAAGATAGACTAGAACATACATGTACATGTACAACATAGTTTAAATGCACAAGGAGACACAGAAGTACCTTTCAACAAATCAATGGAGTTCTGCACTGATTGCAAAATAAGTTTTCAGACTACTTTTCAACAATATCTTTGAGAGAATTTGCCCTTTTGATCTACACAAAACATACATTACATGTACAAGTAAGAATATACATGTACATGTGTAATTGAGGTATCATCATCAAATATTTAACATCACATCTATTAGCAGAATTGTACAATATGACGTCATAATGTAAAAGTCTGCAAACTGGAGCAATGTCGGACAGCAATTGTGCTACCTGCTAGTAAATCATGGAAATTTGATTTACAGTGGCAGTTCGAAATATTTAAGTTGCATCATACATGTGTAATGTAGTTTGTAACAATAAAGTAAGAGAAATACACTCGCCTTAAAAAGTTCCATGATGTTGACGACTTTATCTACAGTAACACTGAAGTCCTTCATGTAAATCATCAACATCTCCAACGTCTCACACTGAAATCACATAAAACAATGATCACCTTATAAGATTGAATACTGTAAACGGCAGTTACTGTGGAAGTTTTCAAGTGGGGGTAAATCCCCCGTACATGTATTTCGCAAATCAACGGACTTTGCAAAAGTTTCCTCCAAGCGAAAATAATAATTTCCACGTTTACATTCTTGCAAAGGAAGAGTTGTTTTACCCCAAGCATAATTTCTCGATGTTATAATTACAGATTCCTCCAGCGAAAATAACCACATTTACAATACCTTGGTAACTCAGAAATCAGATACAGTGAAAGTGTTCTCATGATACTCAATACCTTCAAGTTGGTAACTAAGAAAGGACGCATTAAATAGTAAAATTATTTATTCCTTTTTCACATTTTCAAGTTGGTAACTAAGAAAGGATGCATAAAAAAGTAAAATTATTTATTCACTTTTAACATTTTCTTCAATATCCTTGTCTGATTGTTACATGGTAAGAATATGTTGCTAAACACATGGACATGATAATAATAAATAAAGGTGACAAACCAGTTCTTTTTTTAAAACTCTATATCAATTGAATTAGGTGTACCTGTTCTTTCAGATTCTGCATTGCCCATATATAAGCTTGTCCACTAGTCTGAAAAATTAATGCGTAATCATCTTAATATTGCACTGTGTGCAAAGTACATTCTGACCGATTCTACAATTTAGAAAATACAAGGGGGGGGGGGGGGAGGGACTCTTCACTGCAGTTTCTATTTCAATAGTGACAACATTAAAGAAGACATTTACCAACTACCAGTAGTTTCTGATAATAGCAATGCAATGAGGCTTTACAATGTGCATATTATGCAAAATGGATGTCACAATGTGCAACTCAATTTCTGATATGACATTTGCATATATCTTGTTTAGCCTCTGTCAAAACAATTGCATATCACCCTGACTGTAATGCTATGATCAGTATATACATGTACATGTAGCTAGAGAATGCCTGCTGTTCATGAAATCATTATGGGAATAGTTGATCTCATTCCAAAAAAAAAAAAAAAAAAAAAATTCCCTTATGAGATTTTATTTGCTTTATCAACAGAATGCATGTTGCCAACATAATTTCAGTAGAGAGCTCCAAAGATGATGCTGTTACACTACATGTAAGGGATATGGTATCTGCAAATCTTGTTAGAAATACCATTTTACCTCTGGGCTAATACCATGTGATAAAATAATCAACTGATATAAAGCATTCACATGGGTATATCCTTTCAGACTAATCTTCTACTTTTTCATTATTTATCAGAAAAGAAAAACATGATCATGAAATGAACTAAGATCCCAGACAGATATGTTTAGTATAAGGTCATGAAAAAGTCAAAAAGCTTGAATATAAAAGTATATGCATATTCATGACATACTTGTATACTACATGTAAGTCAATTTGACTTATGATTTAGAATTTACTGACATTGACAATATAACATGTATGTCCAGACAAACAAACAGACAGACTTAACGTACAGCTTTATAGCTCATTAAGAAGTACATGTAATTTTATAACGACAGTAATTTCAAAGGTACAACAGTTACATGTAAGTCAGTTTTCTAACAGATATAAAAATGCAACAAAGCAACAAATTTGCAAGATGTTTCATACCATAAGAACACTGTTGGTTTCCCAAGTAGGTAAGGCGCTCTCAGTTAGCTGTCGGCAGTTCTCCAGAAGCTGAAAATAGTACACATTACTTCTGAAGGAAAAAAAATGTAAATCTCTACCAAATGCAAAATAAAAAAAAAAGAAAATATTCCAGAGAACTTTATGACTGACAGAAAGGAAACTAAGTGTCCTCTTCACTTTTGCCATTACCGGAACTAAGAAAATTTCTTCCTATCCAGAAAAAGAATCGGGGTGCATAAAGAGGTACATGTACATGTACATGTATGTAGTAAAAATTCGAATCAGTATTTACCTTCTGCAGTAACTGTCCATCTGTTACAGGTTGACTTTTCATAAACTTCTCAAAACAGCTCTGAAACAAAATAGAATTTGTGAACACAACATCAAAATAATGAATGGATGGTCCCTGAACAAATGTATTCATGTATTTGAACCTCAATATATTCTGCTCCTACAGTTATTAAAATTACAGAAACCAACGCTACCCTTTTGTACTCAAATCCCTGCATAGATGTAACACTGGATTCTTGTGAATCATGAAATTATACGGTAAACATTCATGAACAGTAGAGGTGTGTACATAATAATCTTAAATCTGATGAAACTGTACTCTATACAGCTACATGAACATGTACGTACACCTACCTTATATGGATGCTCTTCATTCTGCCAATTATTCAGAATCACCTTTAAGCACTGAAGTAAATATAGCCTTTCTGTGAAATAAAAGTCCCGTATTTTATACACCAGGGCCTGCGTGTATCTCTCATTGGACAAAATTTGCTGCAAAAACAAACCAGACATACATGTAAGTTTTACATGAAAAATATTTAAATCAAAAAACATTGGCCTACGATATTTTGAAATTTTCCTATACAAATTTGCGAAAATTAGACACGTTACCTTAAGATCCTTGCCCGAGCCCTTGTATTCACTAGACAGGAAAGTTCTGAACAGATCCAAGCTCTGTGTCTCATCCAAACTCTAAAATTCATATACATGAATAAATTTAAAGCCTATTTTGTTCAATAAAGTATTGATTTGTACATTGAAAATTGGTGAATAAAGTTAAAGTCTATTACATTTGAAAGGCATTTCTTCTATAAATCTACATGTATCATATTCATAGACACTACCAGAAATAAAATGCTGACATATAACTTATATGATTAGATTTTACATCTATACAAATAGACATCACTGATTTAATGTTACTCTAAAAGAATTCATTAATTCCAAGTACTACGTCAAACTGAACCTCATTTATGCGTGAATTTAACAGACTTACCAAGAACACACTGAGTTTCTGTACCAAATCCAACAATATCCTGTGTCAGTGTAAATTCAATAAACTTACCAAGAATACACTGAGTTTCTGTACCAAATCGGACAATATCCTGTGTCAGTGTAAATTCAATAAACTTACCAAGAATACACTGAGTTTCTGTACCAAATCGGACAATATCCTGTGTCAGTGTAAATTCAATAAACTTACCAAGAATACACTGAGTTTCTGTACCACATCAGACTGTATCTTGTTTTAGTGTAAATTGAAATGACTTACCAAGAATACACTGAATTTCTGTACCTCATCAGACTGTATCTCGTTTCAGTGTAAATCAAATTGACTTACCAAGAATACACTGAGTTTCTGTACCACATCAGACTGTATCTTGTTTTAGTGTAAATTGAAATGACTTACCAAGAATACACTGAATTTCTGTACCTCATCAGACTGTATCTCATTTCAGTGTAAATCAAATTGACTTACCAAGAATACACTGAGTTTCTGTACCACATCAGACTGTATCTTGTTTTAGTGTAAATTGAAATGACTTACCAAGAATACACTGAATTTCTGTACCTCATCAGACTGTATCTCGTTTCAGTGTAAATCAAATTGACTTACCAAGAATACACTGAGTTTCTGTACCACATCAGACTGTATCTCGTTTCAGTGTAAATCTAATAGACTTACCAAGAATACACTGAGTTTCTGTACCACATCAGACTGTATCTCGTTTCAGTGTAAATCTAATAGACTTACCAAGAATACACTGAGTTTCTGTACCACATCAGACTGTATCTTGTTTTAGTGTAAATTGAAATGACTTACCAAGAATACACTGAATTTCTGTACCTCATCAGACTGTATCTTGTTTCAGTGTAAATCTAATAGACTTACCAAGAATACACTGAGTTTCTGTACCTCATCAGACTGTATCTTGTTTCAGTGTAAATCTAATTGACTTACCAAGAATACACTGAGTTTCTGTACCACATCAGACTGTATCTTGTTTCAGTGTAAATCTAATTGACTTACCAAGAATACACTGAGTTTCTGTACCACATCAGACTGTATCTTGTTTCAGTGTAAATCTAATTGACTTACCAAGAATACACTGAGTTTCTGTACCACATCAGACTGTATCTCGTTTCAGTGTAAATTTAATAGACTTACCAAGAATACACTGAGTTTCTGTACCACATCAGACTGTATCTTGTTTCAGTGTAAATTTAATAGACTTACCAAGAATACACTGAGTTTCTGTACCACATCAGACTGTATCTCGTTTCAGTGTAAATCTAATAGACTTACCAAGAATACACTGAGTTTCTGTACCACATCAGACTGTATCTCGTTTCAGTGTAAATCAAATTGACTTACCAAGAATACACTGAGTTTCTGTACCACATCAGACTGTATCTTGTTCAGATTCAGGTCCTTCAGAACTTCCCCTGCAGCATGTCTGAGATTTGAAAGAAAAAAATTTACTCTAAGTCTTGTAATTGTATGATGCTCTACATACATAAAATAGTACTATTACCACTAGTACTAATGATAAATTTTCAAAACTCTGAAATCTTAATACATGTATATGTATGTGAGGCAAGGAGGAAAAAGTTTCTAAGTAATTTAGTATTTCTGACAAGGTGAATAGCATACTGGTATACAAAATACACTTTCTGTGTTTTGGATGCAAATCAAAGTATGTTTAATACTTAGTTATAACTCCTTTCAAAAGATGGTGAAAGGCATTTTTCATTGTCTGTATTGAGTTATAAATGTATACAGTTGACCTAAGAATAAAATCCCTAATTACACACATGTACCTACAAACATACAAGAATATGATTTGGCTTACAGAAAACATTTATTTTTTTAAAGATGGCTGACACAGCATGACACTAAGAAATATTTCATGACCAACAAAAAAAAATACCCTTTTCTTAAAAAAGTAATAAATCCTTGACAAACCTTGGTTTTTTGAAGTGTGATAAACCAGCACATATCTTTGATGCATTTTTGGTCAGGGAGTCATCAACTGTTTTCTGAATTCAGAATAATCACAAGTATAAATTAGATATATCATAACACACTGATAAACTATAATGGAAATTTAAAAACTGGCTTTCAATACGGAAAATCCCAAATACTTCTAACAAAGGTTATACAAACGTTATCACATACTTTTTGATTGTTTTCAATAGTCAATTTACTTGGGCAGAAAAGTTGCCCAAGTTTTGAACAATGGCTTAGGTAGGTGACTAAATACAAATTAGAACAGACAAGATGTACTTGCAATCTAGCATATCAGACAATAAGTCACAATACCATAAAAGAAATTTTCACAAAAAGTACATCTTAAGACTATACTCTGCAATCTAAGAGATACAACATAGGTACACTACAGTTGTAACTTATTAAAACAGTTTTTAAAACACACAACTTCTGGTGTAACAAAATTCTGAATCAAATCAACTCCATTAAATTAAAGGAAATTTCCATTGACAGCTGATTTGAAGCCAAGTCTTATACCTGTGGTCTTCCTACGCCTGTTCCACTGATAAGCTGCCACAAGGAACGATTACCAAAACTGAAAGTAGAATAACAAGTCTAGGTTTATTAATTTGAGGCAAAAGGAGTCACTGTATTAATTCCAATTTCAATGTTTACAATAACATATCAATAGAATAGGTAGGGTATTATTTTCTCTGTTTTGGGGAAAAGGTACCCCTACTCTAGAGGGGGAGGGGGGTTAAGAGATTTCACAATGGGTAAATTAGGCCATGTAAAATAAAATCTATGTTTCTCAGACACCGCTGCGCGCTATAATTTGCCGCCCACGAGACGTTTTTATTGCAACTTCAGAAAAAAAATATACGCCGTGTCTCATCCTCGATCATCGATTAAAAACGAAATATCCATTTATTTCATTGAACATGTTTATTGTCCTGTAAAATCGTCAAAACTGTACCCGATGAATAAATACTTTTAAAAGCCCGTATAAATCACGGCGCGTTCCGTATTTACGTTACGGGTAAAGACTTTATCCACGCGTCGTTTTAAAGGAATTGTATAGGATATACTAACAACGTGCCGACACGTGTCGCGGACACTTGGATTGCCGGCTATTCGCATGTTTAATACATCGAGTATTACATGTATTAAAATATTCGTATAGTTTTCTTTATTGATCTCCACAACATATGTAAATACCTATGCCGAACAATAGCAAGTGTCTATTGTAATGCTTCCGAATCTATTAATAATGACGTTCACGTTGTAAAAAGTATAAACAAGGACCGCCAACGAACGCAAGAGAAACGTAGTTAAATCCTTAAATCTATGAATAAAAGAATGTATATTGTACCGGGGCTGTGTACATTATTTTATCAGGCGGTGGTTAATGCTGAACACTTCATTCAATTTCTAAAGATTCTTCTTCATCCAGACTTGACTTCCGAAGATATACGCTATCGGCCAAATTTTTATTTACCATATGAACGGATCCATCTGAGGAAGTGAGGGGTCGTATTTAATTTGAACTGGGTTTAAAAATGATGTGTGCAAATAACAGCCGTCGAGTCTCTTACGCGATTCTACTAAATCAAAACATGTCATACTTCGTATATCAAATTTTGAATCGATTAGCTTCTTCCATACAGACAGATGAGCTACGTCTCCCCGTTCTCAGAAGGAATAGATTATTTTACTTAAAAAAAACCCCAACTTTTTTCAGGAGAAAGCCATAATTTTTTTTTTTTGGGGGGGGGGGGGGGGCAGCATAAGATTTTTTGCCATACATGAATAATGGGGGGGGGGGGGGTCAACAGGACAGACGACTTCTTTGCCTTACATGAATAATAAGAGCACTCTTGATGGAAAAAAAAAACAAAAAATAAAAACCCTACCTACCTTGCCACTTTTTTAGACAATTATCTGAGAAACATAGAATTTATTTTACATGGCCTTATTTACTTGTGTGATATGATCAAAATGCAAATCATTACCTTAAATTCTGATCTGGAGCAGACTGATTCTATAGCTATGATACTGAAGCATTCATTTTGCCATAAAGAGCTCACACAATTTATAAACATAGCAAGATTTTGTTGATTTATGGAATCAGGGAAAAAGCATACTATTTAGTTGTGGTGGTGGGGTTGGGGAGGGAAAGGCCTAAATTGCACATGTACTTCTATGAAATACCTGCTAACCTCCTAGACCTAAAATGAGGGAGCTCTTCAAAAATGTGTGAGAATGGTCTCCAGTGAAAAACTTGTGGAAAGTTTCATTAACAGGAAAAACCTTTCGATTGATTATTGATTTTAATCAAAGGGGCTGTAGCCAGAATTTTTTTTATCTCAATGAAGTCATAGTGCAATCAAAATTCTAGCCCCCTCCCCCTTTTTTTTTATCTGATTTCATTTAGTCAGCTACAAAGATTATCCACAGATTCTAAATATACTACACAGAGAGAAAAGTAAACTAAGGACACAAAATTACCCTTCTTGCTTGCTCTTGACCATGGCTTTGAATGCTTAAAATGAATCTTATATCTTTAATAACTCTCTAGTCTTATATCTTTAATAAATCTCTTCTTTTTACACATACAGGAATCCCCAACACATTCCTTTTAAAATTAAGAGTTTTCCATATGAAAGTGATGGAAGTACATGCACACATAATAGTTGTGTTATACTATCCACAACACTCGTGTCCATTTAAACTTTCGTTACCCCTGATAGCGGAATGGTCCACATGTGGTTAATGTTTTTTACTTTCAATCCGATGATCCAGGTCCAAGACTGTCTATATGACATTTTCTTATTTTTCATTTCTGTTTTACTTACTACATGTAGTATCGTATTTGTTTTCCTGATGTATTGTGATAAAGAATATATTTTGTACATTTGAGTAACCCCTGTCAGCAAATTTTGAAATAAATGAGACATAGAATTAACTATAGGGGACTCCATATCTAGCATTGTCTGATATTTTAATTCCAAATGAGCAAATAATATTCTTTATCACAACAAAATACGATAACGAAAAAAGAAAGTAAGAAAATGTCATTTCCGCAGCTGATGATTGAACCCGGATTGATAGATTGAAAGTCTAAAACGTTAACCACTGAGCCATTTAGTAATCATGTGTAATGAATGTGTAAACAGACATGAGTATTGTTGGTAGTATTACACAACTATTATGTATACTTCCGTAACATGTGCGAAAATGCCCCACAAGAAGAAGACATTCATATGGAAAAGTCTGAAGATGCTTCCAAAATCTGTCATGATGTTTAAGGAGAAAGGAATGTGTTGGGGATTCCTGTACATTTTGTATATATGAAAAGAAGAGACTTGAGAGGTACTGTATCGAAGATATAAGCATTCAAGCCCAAGCAAACACGTGAGCATTCAAAGCCAACGTGTTCGGATCATTATTTAGGGGTTCCGTTGCCGAGCGGTTAGAGAAACAGACTTGTGACCGGAGGGTCGTGTGTTCAATCCTCATCTACCATTGGCACAGAATTATGTTTGTGGGCTGAACATCTTTTCCCTAGCCTTGTAAATAGTGTAGATATGTTCTTAACCTGCTCTTAAAATGTTCATTGGTCAAAAAGCTACAAAGCTTATGTTCATTGTTAAAAATATATCTGACATTACATAAATATTATCTAATTGAATTAATTTAATATTTTAATTATTAAATGGTCGAATGGTGCACAAATTTTGTCACTACTGCCTGATTATCACCATACATCTTTTTTGTCAAACCCATACATGCAATACTTTTTTTCAGCCATTCTGGGTCATTGATGAAAATTTTCAGGGACAAATGACAAAATTCTGGGACAAAAATTTTAAAATTCTGGGACATATTCCAGGACATTTTTCTGACTTATAAACAAAGTGTTACCATATTGTCATGTATCCAATCTAGTCCCTTAATCCCTTTGTCTCACATTAGCGTTTACGCACGACAAGGACTCGTATTTTTTTCCAGGTGTGTCCAATAAGTTGGTCTTAATTATGACACATAACGTTTATCTCCCGAAGAGTGGGATCAATACGTTTCTCTAGCGGTTGTCAGTGGAGACCGGTCTTTTAATTTGTCAGTGGCACATGGCATCTTGCGAGCGCAAAAGTTGCAACCCCCTAAGAACTTTTCATGAATGAAAGTCATAATGAATCCACAAAATGTATCTTATCCCATCAGCATGTTTTGTGGAAATGAATACTTACAGAGAAAATGGATTTTTCCAAAGAAACGAGTGAAATATATGGGTGCAGGACGTTTTGGTACAAGGACGTTTCGGTACATAGGAGAAAATCGTTTCGGTACATGGTACAAAGACGTTTTGGTACATGATTTAGGTCGTTTCGTTACATGTTTTTGTTTTTGTACATGACCTAATTATTGACTGATTAGAGAGGATATTATCAATATGTTGTTTACTACCATAGTAACCCCCCCCCCCCAATCATGTCACTAAAAGTTAGAGTTGAAAAGCGTGATGATCACTGACGAGGGTTAAGTACCCGAAACGTGCATGTCTGGTCCATGTTGCCAATTTATCTGTTCTTAAATGATGCTATTCAATTTGAAGACGTTAACATTGTTTAACTCAAATTCCAAAATATTATTTTATTAAAGCTTATGTTTTTATCATCAATTTGTCTTTGAAGTCCGATCCATCAAAGAATGCTTCTTAAACACCTATTTCAAAGAATGCTTCTTATTCAAGAATTGACTGTCTTACTTTTGGTGTTCATGGGTGTATAATTCTGGTAGGACATGTGCAAATTCCGTGAATCGCGAAGCGATTCTCGGAAAATTTGTACGTGTCCTACCAGAATTATACACCCATGAACACCAAAAGTACGACAGTCATTACTTATATTTACATTTATCTTACATATCGGTCATTTTTATTTGCATGCACATCGCACATTTTACCTGTAACATTGTCAAATGTATTTTAATGTTGGTAAATTCTCCCTTCATGGAAAACTTGAACGTGACGTCACAATAGCAACCCAAGTTATTGGAATATAATTCTAGTTGCCTTATGGGCGTTTAACATGGGGAATCTACTAGTAATGTAAATATTATCTCTTAAACGCTATTTCATAAGAAGAGCATTTTAAGAGGTCTACATATTAGTCAATTTCTAATGTTGCAAAGAAACTTATTGAAACAAAAACCAAACACAAAGTTATTATCACCTCATATCATAAAAAAATCATGTACAGAAACGTCTTTTTCATTGTACCGAAACGTCTCTACTTGTACCGAAATGTCTCTACTTGTCCCGAAACATCTTTCTATTCTACCGAAACGTCCTTGTACCGAAACGTCCTTGTCCCGAAACGTCCAGCATTCAAATCTATAACTATAAAAGGCTATTATAGCTATATATAGCTATATGATAACACTCTGAACTATTGGAGGATCGTAATCCACAACACTAGCGATGTACACGTAGATAGAGGTAGAACATATATGAACACTAGCAGTCATCCAGCTTATTTGAGATCATCTAAATAAATGTCTGAGTAAAGGAATTTCTTTCTTTCTTTTTCTTTCTGTTTGGGCACCTGGCAACCCTCTATTGGGTCAGTTGGCTGTATAGATGTTATATTGTAGGGAACTCATTCGCCAGCTGCCCGTTACAGAGTACTCTAGCCAGGCCGTTCCCCTCTGGGGTGCCTCATAGCCCCTTCTATTATTTAAGGGGCGGAGTACTACCCCATTTAAATGCCCACCCTCCACTTGTGTATGTGGTGTATGCATGTATGCAGGAGGGTTGTATAATTATGTACTGCTTGGATGGTCCGTATTTCCAACGGTGTCCGCCCAGTATTCCGAAGGTCCGATAGTTCCAGGGCCCATAGAGCCGAAGGTCCGATAAATCCACGGCCCGATAATCCGAAGGCCCGATAGTCCGAAGGCCCGATAGACCCAAAGTACTGCATTCAAATATACAGAAGGATCCATAATCCGAAGTACCTAAAAAATCGAATATCCGATATGTCGAAGGTCTATTAGACCATAAGTTTAAAGGTCCGATAGTAAGAATGCCTAATGGTTCTATGGTCTGATCGTCTGATGGTTTGAAAGTCCGAATGTCCTGTGCATGTAGATATAAACTTGATACAAATGAGTAAAAGAAGAAGTTAAAGATACCTGGCTGTACCATTGAAATTGATAGATTTAGAAATCTAAATGAAGGGGGAGGGGACTGAAAGAGATATTATCAAGGAACTTGAATTGCATATATACCCAATTATTAAATCAGATTTTAAAAGGTAACAAGACAAATCATAAAGAAATGATATCAAGGACGGTTCTTTAAATCAGATCTCTGCAATCGCACGTAAGTTAAAAAAGGAGGGGGCTGCAGTTCAACAGCACAAACTGATCCTAAACAACTTAGTTATTTAGAAAGTAGTGAAAAAATATTTGTAACAAAATCTAGTTAACTGTCACAATTTGGCAAGATATGTCTAATACTGCTGAAAGCCATCGATCAGAACGTCGGAAATATTCGTTGTTTGTATAAGTCAACCAAAAGAAAAAATAACGAGGACGTCCTTATTCATTGGAAAATGTGCGCGAATACTTTTATCGGTAACACATGCAAAACACACATTCTTTTATTTCTTTAAAGATGTATTTTATAGATTTTATAGGATTATCATAGTTGCAAAGATAGCCTGGGTAGGCGTAATTGCGCTGAATGAAAGTCAACCCGAAATCAGATTCCAAAAATAGCGATGCAAACGCTGCAAGATACGCATGTCGGGGTTTTCAGGGTATGACCTCTACTGAAAAATTTACGAGCCATGTGGGCTCGTAAAATTTTAATTTTAGGGGCCCACATAACTTTTTACGAGCCCACACAGAAAACCAAAATCTTGGGAGAAGCATTCCTTTTCAAGGAAACATCAATAAAATTGACCATAGGCCTTGACATTTTATGGATAAAACATTAAGATATGTACTTTATAAAAAAAACCTTTTGAATAAGTAAGTCATACAAATTCAAATCGAGGATTGCATCAAAAGAACCTGATGAATTGATTTGCTATATCCTCTATAAGATACACCCCCCCCCATGTTATAACGTAAACTCTCATACCACCATCCGCTATTGATTAAAGGTACATAAGCTTTTAATCCCCCGATAATCATGATGATAACACACATGGTAATATCCAAGTAATTATGCGTTCTTTAATACAAATTAATAAGCTATTTTACACAAACACTGTCCCAGGTAAGATAACTATTCAAAAGAGATTGATTTCACGTATACTGGATTTGACTGTATGGCCGAAATTTACACTTAGATACATACGCCGATAGGGGGAAAACGAATAACCAGGGACGTATATAAATATATATATGTATATACGTCCCTGGAATAATAGAGAATCAAATCGTTGTTTGTTCTCTTCATCGTCAGTACCGATTCAATTAACATTCTGTGAAGTCATCAATAATTATTCAAATTGTGTTGACAAATTTACCGCCATCGCTGCCGTGCCGTACATAATATAAAAACACAACTGTGAATTATACGAAAGTGACAATTCAACGGGAAATATACCGGTAGTGCAATTGATCTGAAGATTTATAGACCATGAAATACAGAATGAAGTTGTAAATAAAGTATGGATATTAAACAGGTGATCATTGAACACAATTGTGTATTTTGACCATTTAAATATTTCATTTATAATACCGACGGACATATGTTTACGGCGTTATTGATGCTTACGTTAAAAGGTATCTGCCGGTGTAATTCATTCGCCACGTGGGCGAGTGAATAGTAATTTTTGATCGCCCACAGGAAAAAATACTCGTCTTGGGCGAGTGGGGGAGCGCTAAGTTCATACCCTGGTTTTAATATTTCTCACGGACGCACAGACAGCGCAGTGTAGTAGTTGGCGCTAAACATTACGTGCGCTATATTACGTCATTTACTCGACCGTTGAGGAATTCTGGGTAAGTCTTAAACCAGCACCATTACAGAGCAGTTGCAGTTCACCGTACTCCGGGAATTCACGGCTGCAGTGATGGTTTGGGACTTCGTGGTACAACTGACCATAAGGTAAGTCCTCTAGTATTTATCGTGGGCCAGTTTTACCATAGCCATAATACAATACGTCCCATCTTATGACGAGCGTATAAAAATCACATTCAATCAAAAAGCTTACAAATTAAGGAATTTTATTGGATATTCGGACTTTTTGGTCTTCGGACTATCGGGCCTTCGGAGTTATGGGCCTTCGAACTATAGGACCTTCGGACTATCGGGCCTTCGGGCTATCAGACCTTCGAACTATCAGTCCCTTGAATTATCGGGCCTTCGAATTATTGAACCTTCGTCTTTATAGACATTCGGAATACTGAGTGGTCACCTTTCCAACGGCTTTTATAAGGTGCCATCACACCTGGATACCCTTGCCGCAGCATGAATGTGGGTACCCAACCGGTCAGGAGACTCGGTAGGGACGAACTATTCATATTTTTGAGGTTTGTGAGGAAATAAGGAGGACCAAAAGACGTGTAATAAACAGCATTAAAATAAAAATACAATATAAATGTATTCTTCAAACGTTAAAAAAATCATCAGAGCATTATTGATTGGTGAATAACGATTAAAACCTGTCTAAATCTGGTAAATTAGTGGTTGTATTTCTTCTCGACGAGCCCGCCATGGTTGGCGCAAAGTGGGATACACTAAGTACTGAAGAATTTTAAAGTTGGACACGGAATAAAAGATGCGGATCATCAACATTTCTACAAAAATCCTTTTTTTCCCTTGTAATATTGAATCAAAGGAAACCGTCGTTTAGAAATAAATATACAAAAGTCACGAAACCATGGTTTTTCTATTCATAGAATAAGATTAATAGTTCATTAACATTTTCATCTTTCTTCTTCTTCTTCCTATACTGTGCAGGGCTCATGGAGCATTTTCGCACAATGGTTTAAAAGGTTAAAAACATGTAATGAAAGGCTCTTTAAAAACAGGATAAAAACTGGCAGGGTCTCTACTCCATGGTGTAGGTGCTGATTCCCGACTTGAAGGCTTCTAGGGAGTCAGCAATGACCAGGTACTGAGGTAAGGAGTTCCAGATCACCACTCCAGCAGGATAGAAAGAATCCTTGTAGCATCTGATGTTGCAGGATGGTTGGATGAACCTTTGACTGTGGCCCCTGGTGGTAATACGGGCGGCTTGTAGTTGGTCATGTGGTAAATCGATCAGGTTATTGACCACACGATACATCATGGTGGCTCTCGCACGAAGCCGGCGAGCTCTAAGGCTGTCAAGCTGAAGCTGTTGTAGCATGGATGTGACACTACTTTCCCTCCTATAGTCATTCATGATGTAACGTGCTGCTCTACGCTGAACCATCTCAACAGCTGTAATCTGGGTCTTGTTGGAATTATCCCACACTGTTGACGCATATGTATGTATGCCGAAATTCCCTCCTGTGACTAAGGAGCACCCCTATATATAATGGGGTATTCTACTTGGGGTCGCACGAGAGACTTGTAGCTTGCCGCTTTGATATTTCTAGGGCATCTACCTAGGTTCCTCTTGAGAAAGGCGATGGTGTTATTTGCTTTCCTAGTGGTGTTACTAATGTGCGGACCCCATGAGATCTTTTCATCAATGGTCACCCCAAGGTACTTGGCCTTGTTTGTCATCTGTAAATTCTGTCCATGGATGGAATAGGAAGCATGAATGATGTTTCTTTTGTTGGTTATTCTGATGACCTCACATTTATCTGGATTAAAACTCATCAACCAGTCCTTTTCCCATTCCTGTAGCTTGTCTAGGTCATTCTGTAAGGCCTCAGTGTCTGCTCTACATCTGATGGTTCTGTAGAGGAGGCAGTCATCTGCAAAGAGCCGAGATGTTGAATTGACTCTCTGTGGTAGGTCGTTAATGTAGATAAGGAACAATAACGGCCCGAGCACCGTCCCCTGAGGAACCCCGGACGTAACCGATGCCGGCTGCGATGATTCCCCATCTACCACCACTTGTTGTTTTCTGTCTGCGAGGAAGCTCTTAATCCACTGCAGAATGTTACCACGGACTCCATAATGATGAAGTTTTATGGCCAGTCTGTGATGTGGTACCTTATCAAAGGCCTTACTAAAATCAAGAGTGATGGCATCTATCTGTAATTTGTCATCTAGTCCTTTAGCGAGATCATTTATGGTTGTTATCAGCTGACTTTCGCATGATCTCCTTTTTCTGAAGCCGTGCTGCACATCTGTAAGTATGTTATTGGCCTCCAGGTGGTTTATGACCTGACTATGGATGATGTGCTCCATAACCTTGCAGCAAACTGATGTTAGGCTAACAGGTCTATAATTAGATGCTTTCTTGAATCTTCTTCTTTCGGTGCACCACAACACTGGGGATACCGGTGCATGCGTGGCCTACAGTATACTAGTATACAGTTTATAATTGCAAACAAAAAATCAAAAGGATGAAATTAAAAATATTTATAAAAATCTAAAAATAAAAATAGGAGATAAAGAGTATAATAGTCATAGGTCGAAATATAAGACTTTCAATAGTAAGTTTCTTGACATAGGCCATATCTTTATATAAAACATGTTTTTTTCCCCCAAAGCCAATGAAATGAACAGATGATATTTCAAATGCATATGACGTACAAGGACAAACTATGATATACCCAGGAACTCTTTTGAATATAAATAATAATGACGCATTTCATAGTAATACTGATTTTCCAGAAATCGGCGATTTTTAAATAAAAATTGAGATTTTCCACCCAAAATAGCAAGACAAGGACTTATAAACAGTTTATAAGTCCTTGAGCAAGATAATCAAAGAAATCTCTTCTAACTCTAACTTTAAACTTGATCACTTTTATGCCATCCAATTATATGAAACCTCTCCAGCTTTGATTAAATAAAATTTTTTTTTTGAATATTCACAGAAATAAGTGAATTTTGCACATAAATTAGGTTTTTTGCCCTAAAATAAGATATTAATTAAATTTCAACAATCAGATGACATTCCTATCCATTTATAATAAGATACAGCATAATATCAAAGCTAAAATATATCAATTTAGGCAAATTAAAAGAGCTAGTACTTATTTTCTCAAAATAAGTGGTTTTTGCATAAAAATGCATATTTTACCCAAAAATGTTGGCTTTCATGAATTATAACATTTGATTTCACATTCATCTGACAAGATGATTACTTTCTATTACGATAATAGCTTTTAATGTATAGTTTTAACAAATATAATGAATTAATAGAATTTTCCCAGAAATCTGTTATTTTTAGACAAAAAAAAAAAAACAGGCATTTTCCCCAAAATTAAATAGAAAATATACTTTTTATGTTTCAAACATGTAATTCATGAGTGAACCTAGTAAATAATTACAGTTGAAAATACATTCCTGCTATCATTTCAAGAAATTCTATAGATTCAATAAATATTCTCCAGAGATCAGCTATTTTTAAATGAAAAAAATACGTTTTTCCCCAAAAACACTATGATTTTGAATGAAATATTAGTATTGTAAAACATACATAATTTGAAAGAGTGTGAAAAGTTACACTATAGAATAGCTTTCAATCATTGTTTTCATAATTAATAAGGGTTCTTTAAATAAATATACAGAAATCTGAGATTTCTAATTGAAAATACTGTATAAAATGATTAGTTTCGAGGATTTTGCAATATATGTCATTTGAAAGAGGAGACTTTAAAGATGATTTTTAGATAATCATTGAACGATCATGTGCAATATTGAGGAGCTGAGAAGCAGGAACAAATTAAGAAGTTACTCAAATTTCTGTGAATTTTGGCAAAAATTCGACTTTGTTACCCCAAAACACACAGTAAAAATAGGAATTGGAACTTGCAACTTATTTCATCTAAATGAGTATCCAAAATACTATTTATTCCCACTTTTCAATCTTTTAAAACGTCAACCATTTAAAAGTTATATTTTTTTCCCTATTTTCAGTGATTTTTTTTTTACTAAAAAACATGTTTTTCCAAAATAAAAAACCACACTACTTTTGCAATGGAAATTTCCATTAGACAATTTTTTATCTGAAAGAGCGCAAAAAATGCTACAAAGATTGGCCGGTTTTGGACTTTGCATTTCTTATTAATCATGCATCTCAGCTTGTCTGTTACCCAAGGTAGTCTGTGTTAACTACGTATAAGCTTTGATGGTATGTAATTAAGATTTGTTCTAAAGATGTTCCATAGTTTATTGATGTTATGAGTAGGGTATTGGTTTTGATTTCTATGTAAGTCTTTTCAATGTCATTTCTTCCCAGTTTGCTTTGCTATATTTTAACACTTTTCTGTGGGACCCATCTTCGCGAGCCAAATACTATTTGAGGATCAAGGCGTATCAATGCCATTGGCTCGCGAAGATGGAGGGACCTTTTACCCAGGCTAAGCCAGGTGTCACAAATGTAGGATTGTAGTATGAGATCTAGAATCCTGTCCTTCATGGTGGGTATATTTACAATTTGATGAAGATGGTTGTCATTTATGGCGTTGAGAAGCATTTGGTGTTGTGATGCATCAGGTTTGGATGGAATTAGAGGTTTGCCCAGTCTATGTGCCCTAAGTCACCTCCTAGGAGGATGGTGGAGTTTGACTGATGGTTGATACGACTAAGGGAAATTTGTAGCTGTTCGAACGATTGACCTGTATCTGATGGTGGACCGCCTATATATGTAGATATCAAGATGTTTTTTGAGCCAGCAATGTCAGTTTCAGCCCAGATTATTTCGCAGTGTGATTAGAGCTCTTTGACTTCAGAACTAATAAGATCTTTGGTGATGACAATAAGTATGCCTCCCTGACTTGTGTGTTTTGGACCGAGCACTCTCTCATTGCGATAGACATCATAAAGGTCAGGAGGGAAGTAGTCATATGATGAGATATTAGAGTCTAACCAAGTTTCATTTCCAAAGATAATTTCGGATTTGACTGTACATGTATCAATGATTTCGAGTAGGTCAGTTTTCTTATTCTTTAGAAGTTGACATTGAGTACTTTGAGTGGGGGTTGGTTTGCTTTGTGATTGGTGTTTTTATTTGTTGCAGTATGTCTGTGCGGATTTTGGGAAGAAGATGCTTGGGGAGTGCCAGGGTTTTAAAGATAAGAACAATCAATGATTTCTGTCTCAGAAAGATTTTCAAAAGAGTTGCTAGTTTCGAAAAGACAAACCACACAATGTAAGTTTTTCGTAAATCTCGTAAGGGGTTGGACAGGGGTTCTATGAAATAAGAGTTTAGGGTTTTCTTCGACAGAGATTTTCCCGTTATGCCATGACAACTTAGTGTCGCCTCCTTGCATCTTTTTTTCTTTCTTTTTCTAAATATTCTTATTCCTTTTTTTTTCTTTGTTATCGTACAACTTTAATTACCTCTTCTCTTATCAACATAGAACTATCTTCGCATTTCAGCAGTTATTTCTAAAAAAAGGTGGGAATCTCCAACAACACTAGATTGCAGCACTCACAGCAAAACCCCGAAATACCCAATGCAAAAGACACAGAACAGATACCCACAGAAAGAGACGCAAAAGGGACAAGGAAACCAACTCGCAACATAGAAACACCAAACATAAAAGACCACACATAAACCAACGAGACCAATGGGCAACCGGTGCCGACTTTGGACGGCCATCCGCCACGGAAGAAGCAGACGGTGTGGTTATCCTGGATTACGTGCGCACAACCCTCCCACTAATCCGATTTCCTAGTCTCGAAGAACGCACAATTATAGTGTAACACAACCACTGTTAGATGACCACACACAAACAAAACCGTAAAACGCAGGGGTCCAAGCAACACAGATGAATATGTAAATGGATATAAAAAGAGGACGTGCGTAATACAGTACGTGCTCTGTCGGCTGTAGCGAGCTCATATATGTTATCACCCGAGGAGTCCGACTGACAATCAGAGAGGACAGGTGGTTGGGGCCCTGTCTTCTCTAACTTCAACCTCGTTTCTCGCTTCAACATAACTAACTTCCCTTTCACGAGAAGTAATATTCCGTCTTTTCCTGTTTATGGCGTTTTTGTTTCTGAGCTAAGACGGTCCGCAAGGGCACCAGTGGCGGATTCAGAGGGTGCAAAGGGGGCATCCTTTCGGCACTGACTTAAAATTTTCCCAAAACATTAATATTTTGGCCCATTTTCAGTAAAAATCGGCAAAATTCGCCCTTAACTCCACGTTAAAGGGTCGCTGGATGCCATTCCAAACATGACGATTTCATCGTTAGAGCCAGACTGCTGGCAAGTAAGCTACTTGTTCAGGGTTATATTACACAGCGACTGATATTATCATTGAGGAAGTTCTTCGGTCGCTTCGGGGATATTATAAAAGCGTATCAGTTCCCTCTTTCCAGGATGATAAGTGACATTCTGGATTGCGATAATGCGATTGGATGGCTGTCATCATCACCAAACAAGAAATACTTACCTGATATGTACATAAGTAACATAGAGACAATCACAATTTGACAAGTTTACATGGAACTTCTTTGGCGGGTGTTGCATGCAAACAGGAGATGCTGACTCTCCCCGGGCACCTGGTCTCACTTCGGAATGTTGTTCATTCTGAGGTTCGCAACTGTTCCAATGGAAATTCTAATGATTTTGACTTACCGTCTCGACTTTGAGAAAGAATAACTGATAAGTAATTCTTTAATGTTTATTCTTCGTTGAAAAACATTGTTTTATGCGTTCCTTTACAACATGACATTTTTTCCATCGTAGCCCTGTAATTACTGCTTCATAGAGAGTGTACATAAAGAAAGAACGTTGTCGTCAAAATTGAGCATATCTTTAACAATGTAATCTTTGATTTACTCAACTGCCTTTCTTGTATTGATGATGGATATTTTTTTTGTCTTGTCTAATTTGAAAGAATAAGTATTATATAAAGCCATCAAGCTAAATGAATTGCATGTATAACTATAGCTTCTAGGCTCTCCTGTGTTAACAATGAACTCATCGACAAACCTGCTTCCTTTCTGATCTACGTGATAACACCATAGACATATCTCATAATATCAAACTTTTTAATGAAGAAACAGTTTGTTTCATTAAAGAAACGTGTAGCACGTAACAAATTAGTTAATTGCTTCCTAATATATTATGTAACCCAATCAATTATACTTTTTACAAATTCTAACACTTCCTGAGATGAACAGAACAGAAATGTCAATTTAGAACAGCACACACGCAAGCATGTCAAACATAACCACCCCGGCACAGAATGTTGTCAAACATTTGAATGTATATAGGTTTTATTCTTTTAACCTAAAACTTTTCCATTTTCTGTTTGATTTCTTCGGTAAAAGACATCTTTTGACCCAAATTTTAGCAATATTATGCAAAAGAGATCAATATAACTTCAGAGTCTGATGGGATCCAGCATAGGTACTTAGTATCAAGTTACCATTTCCTTTTCAAAATTCGAGTTTTTAGGGCAGATTTTACGTTTTATCTTATCTTATAGGTCATGTTTAGAATTTCATTCTACTTAATATTCATTATTTGGATACTCTTCATTTCCTCCTCCAGCAATGCTGATAAGACATTATTTATTGATAATCACACATGGTCAGTTGGACATTTGTATATTTCACTATTGATACTCTCAATCACTAAGTTGGCTTTGCTGCCGGTGGATCCGAGGTTAGTCCCCGGATGATATACATCTAGTTTGTGTTTCTACACTTATTCGAAATATATTTGTAAATTCTATGTCAGTTTATTCGATAAAGTGCTATAAAAATAAGGGATATCGCTGTGTTCTTAGCGGGTTCTTTGGCATACATTTTATGTCATGTTTTGAATCATCGGATCTCCTCTATGTAGACTTCTAGTACCACTGAGTTAACGAAATCCACGATACTTATGATGCACTGAAATTATCATTGCAATAGAACAAATGCAATTACAATGTATGTCAATATTGATGGTTATAACTTTGATGTATATTTCTCCAAAATTATTTTATTTGTTCAATGATTTTATATGCTGTAAATAAAATAAAAGTATTGATCGATACTTTAGTGTTTTATGTTTTTACAAATGTATCTAGCTTTTGTGTCTCGGTACATGAATATTACTTATTTTACATTACAATTGTGCGTTCATCGAGACAATTAGGTAACCGGAAAAGTGGGAGGGTTGTGCGCACATAAACCGGACATCTACACCATTTGCTACTAACGTAGCCGTCCTAAGTCGGCACCGATTGCCCGTAGGCCTCGTTGGTTTATGTGTGGTCTTTTGTGTTTGCTTTTTTGATGTCGTTTTTGCTGTTCCTTGTTCCTTTTGTGTCTCTTACTGTGTATGTGTTTTCTTTGATTTCACTCGAGGTGTTTTGCTGTTGGTGCTGCAACTGGGTCTTGTTGGGGACCTCTTGGATTCCCCCCAAAATATGCTGCAGCAACGATTTTTGAAAATTCCTGTATGGTGCACATGTACGTATTTTGTGCATTGTTTCATTGTCATACACACCAGTCTCTGGTGTAGTATTGATGGAAAGGTGTATCAAAAGTACTGTCATTTGCTTTAAAATTACGTATATTTTCAGTACATCATAGCAAATAATTTGTTTTCGGTTGAAAATTTCTGTTATTTATACAAGCAAAGACTCGGTCTGCCTTAAACTTTACGAAGAGATTTGCATAGAACACAATTGATCTGATCTGAAAATAAGTTTTAGATCAATGATTTTATATACTGTAATATTCATATTGAATCTGTGCTTTATTATAATAAGATATGTATACATGTACAATGTATGACATATGTCAAACTTCACTAACTTATGGTTACAGAAAAACCAGAACATGCAGTGAACTTTTGAAAATTAATTTTCAGCATTTTTATATAATTTCTACTGTAAAATGTATGAACATGAGATATTTTTTGTGCATTCGTATTGTCCTATATTCAAATTTGCTTAATGACTATTTTAACAAATAAATAGTCACTAAGCAAATTTGCGATATTTTCAATATCAATGACTATTTGAATATAGTCCTGAAGCAAAATATTTTAGATATTTCGAAATTTTAATAGAACAGTTTAGTAAAAGGGGTGATCATTCATATCCTTAGAGTATTATGTGCATTGCGTTTGGCTAAGTACATCATCAAAGTTGAGTAGTTTGAATTCCATAGTTCATTTCACCAAAAATACATGCTTATAGGTATGAACACAAGATATATACAAATTATATATTTTATGTAATATACAATGACACAAATCATGACCGAAGACTCACGAACGGAGGCATGGTTAAAATACAAGAAATCAATATGATAGAAAAATGAATTCATTCCATAAATTAGATTTTTTCGCAAATTTTCACATTTTCCTGAGGTAAATACCGAGATTATATAGTTCTTTTACAAAATCACGTGCAAAGATTTGAAAAAAGTTGGCACATGTAGCCAAGTTCGATCAACTTCGGTTGATCGTCTGTCTCTTCTACGCATTCGAAAATTTATCATCATATCCCACCCATCCTGCAATGTCTTTCGGTATATCTATGAATTAAAGAAGATCCTGACGATAATCTCAACAGCACTCACAATAGAACACTAAATTGAGCATCGACGGACCCCTAGCAAGCTAGAGGTGGGACCAGGTGCCCGGGAGGAGTAAGCATTCCCTGTTGGCTAGCCGCACCCGCCGTCGATGTTCATGCACGAAAATGAAAACAATTTAAAACATGCATGCACTGTCTGAGGTTATGTCTATATAGAAAGTGCTATGGCGACCACATCAGGGGAAAATATTCAAAACACTCGCGGGGAACTTTTTTACGAGCTCCACACGGCAAAGGGCATAAGTGTGACACAAATGAGTTAAAGAAGATCCTGACGATAATCTCAGCAGCACTCACAATAGAGCACTAAATTGAGCATCGAATATAATATGAATATGATATATAAGATGATGCTATTGCTATGAATATAATAATGTTCACACTCTTTGGCCATATTTCATTGTTTAGATTGAGGATCACTGACGAGGGTTAAGTACCCGAAACGTGCATGTCTGGTCCATGTTAAACGTCTTCAAATTCACTAGCATCATTTAAAAGCAGATAAATTTACAGCATGGACCAGACATGCACGTTTCGGTAATTAAACACTAGTCAGTGATCCTCAATCTAAACAATGAAATATGACCAAGATATGTGGAAATTATGCCGAAAATATACCGAAAGACGTAGCAAGATGACTGGGATATTATCGATGCTACAGGACCCAGGTTTCAGATATTTGAGAAAATTTTGTGAACAGAAATTTTCGAATGCGTTTGAAGAAACGACCAACCGAAATTGATCGAACTTGGCTACATGTGCCCTCGGGGATCATGTTGCATTTATCTCTTTTTAAATGATACTATTGAATTTGAAGACGTTTAACATTAATTAAAAACAGAAGGTCTTTTTCCAAAAATAGAGCATTTTGTATCAAAGAGCCTGACTGTCGATGCAATTTTTTCTAATTATCTTTGAAAGAAGGATTATTTTTATTGGCATTTAAATCTTAATATATCATATAATAAATAACTTGAAAATATTTCATCATGATAAAACATGTAGGATGTAATGAAACACTTACACATTCCAATTTATTTTCTTTAATTTCAAATTGGCATTCCATTGGAAAATAGCATCATCTTAAATGTTCCTTATTAATGATCCTCACGAAGCGGCAATAACAAAGAATCATATACAAAAACCTTAGATTATCGAAGAAATTAAGATCTTTCAGAGAGTAAAGAGATTTGCCGTAAATTCCCCGCAGAAAGCCAATCAGTTATTTTACACCTTTACATTCAGGTAAATCACGAGAAAAACATAGATATAAATAGAGAGATAACGTGCTGTATAATCATTTCGGCATCTCAAATCTTCTTCATTAAAGACAGCGTTTCCTCGTACAATGTTCGCAAAATCGGGCGCCGGATATTTGAGGACGACAAATTTCATGCTACTAATCAGTAAACAATACTCAGGTAAACCGGGACTGTTTGAAACTCCAACAAGTTTCGTGAGAAGACGACATCAAAGATTCAAATTCTATATTTTTATCCGATTTTAGATGTAAAATATTTACAATACCTTTTCTTATGTTTCTAGGCAAAAACGGATGTCGCCCCTGAATGTCTACCCACGGTATTAATTCATCTTCGATGTACTTCTTAAAACCTTGCATTGTGCAATGAATTATGGACGATCTAACCACTGATTTCGTTCTCAAACTGCAATTTAATGTCTAACACACAACGTATGACGGATAATTGGATGAATAAAACTATGAGTAAAACGTCAATGAATGTCAAAAATGTACTCTGTGTGGAACCAAGTCATTCAGTCGATGAAATGCAAATTCTTCAAAATATGTATGTCTTCAGTTATAAAACTATTGTCTTGATATATACAACCTAAACTTAGTTGAAATTAGTATGAAAAATATTGAAAAAACGTTTATCTTTGTAAGACAAATTAGAGATTGTCACAACTGAATGAACATTCGTTTCCAGAGTAGACTTACCTATGGGTTACTTATGATCAATATTTTTTTCAGGAGGGGGGTGTTCAGCAAATGAGGGTCCATTTTATGGGATTGTAAAAGTGCATGCACCTGTATATACTAAAGCGGGGGAAATCGGGATTTAGGGCAAGTTCTAGGGGCCATAACCTTAATTCAACATCCATCAAGATCCACGATTTGTGCTTGTGTCCCGAAGGTACTTGCTAAAAGTACATTCAAATACATAAATGAAACGTGAATCACATGGTCCTACTCACTATAAACCAAAGAATTGATTGACACCTACTCTTTAAAAAATCTTTTCTCTGAAATAACCACTTATATTTAACATTTTTCCCATGGGGAATACGCCTTCATTCTTTCCTTTTTTTTAACCGTCCAACTTATTTAATTGTCTGATGGAATAATTCAAACAAGAAAGATTCCATGGTCAACATGGATCAAAATTTTAACAATGATAATTAAAGATGAAAAGTAGAATAAAAAAAACCCCTCGAAGTCCCGCATTGACATTCGATGAGAAATAGTCAGTAGATCTTTTACATGCCTGGTGCATTAAATTTGGTTTGAAATTGTCCTCAAGAGGTAAAGAGTTGGAACACTTCCATAGCATTATTATGAACACTTATTTTCTTTTGCAGCGTGGAGCAGTTAAACTCGTTCCCCATGATTGAATGTTTAAAACATATCATCTTCATCCAAAATACACGTATCACCGACGTTAAAGGACGTTAACATCCTAGCAGCATCCATAAAAAGCTATTTTGGATATATATTCTATTTAACTATGCTACAGGAAATTTGAAGCCGCGCACTCTTTGCAAATTCGAATGCACATATTTAAATTTCAAAAAAAAAAACCAGAGGGCGCTACTTATAAAAATATATTAGGCCTTTGTGTCTGAAAATCACTTCGGTATTTCAAATTTCCACTGATGAGGATTTACTATCCGAAACACGTGTATGATGCATTAAATTTAGTTCGATAGTCTCTTCAAGAAGGTTACTTCTGTATCATTTAACTAACAAATTTATGGAAATTTCGAAGAGTTTCCGAATCAACAAACTTCATTCATTTATTTATTCAGTCCTTTGGGATCCTTGTGTTCTAACTGAAAGAATTTCTGATTATTTTTCACTCCGGCATATCACACATTTAGCGTTTCTGATCTCTGTTCAATGTGTTCACTGGTGCCTTCCCACTATATATGATATACATAAAAAACGTGCATTGTGCATTGAACTGTGGACAATTTTCATTATACCCGAAAGTGTATGTCTGGTTCAGGCTGCAAATGATATGTTCTTAGATGATGCTATTGAATTTGAAGACTTTAACATATGCTAATTATGTCTTAAAAATTTTCAGGTTTTCATATTGCCCTTGGATGTTTCTAAGCATTAACAGTTTCCTTAGGTTATCTTTTTTTTTCTGTTTCTTTGGATTGATAAACTTTTAATATTTCCTAAGACTGATAATTGAAATTTAATTGGTTTGATAATCTTTTACTATTTCCAATGACTGACTTGGTTTTCCTTTTACCATTTCCTTAGATTACCTTTAGAATTTCCTTAGTTTGCCTAGCAGGTTACTATTTCCTGAAATTATCTTTCATTACTTCCTTAGATCAATTTTCCTTGAGATATTCTTAACTATGAGTTAAAACTGGTTACCGTATCCTTTTTCTAAGATTCCCTCCCACAAATTCCTTATATTCATTAGATTAGATTACAGTGTTTTCTTTGACAACCTTTCACTTATTACTAGCTTCTCGTTGTGTCCCTAGTTTACCTTTTACTATTTCATTTTATTTCGTATTAATAATATATGTATTTCACAATATTGAAATATATTTCATATCGTAATAATTTAGTACATCATATGCGCATTTAAACAAATAATGTATCATCAGTGATACTCGAGGCCGAAAAAGAGCAAATCCAAATAGTTTTAATATAGAAGAACGAATATTTTAGCTGACATGAAATTTTTAAAAATGAGCCAACGAAGGACAGAGCTATGCCACAAGGCCAAAATAATTTATCAAATTTTGTATCAGAAACTTTACAAAATACATTTTAAGTCAGTGCAGAAACGAGGCGAACAATATCCTCAGTCCACATACAGAGATGCTCTTTCGCTCTATTTATGGAATCCTTAAGAAGTTTACATTTAACACAAAAAAGTACATAATAGCTCATGTGAGTATCAGAATCAACTAAAATCAGACATGCGTATGCATTCATAATGATATCAAGAAATCTTCAGGCCACAATGTGTGTAGGACATGATCAGATTTAATCATATACCAAAAATACATTTTATAATGCTTTTCTGATAAACTCCTACAACAATCACTTATCAATAAGCCAAATATACAGAGTCGAAATAAACTAAAAAGATTTAAATTGGTCAAAAATGTCTTTGGCTTCAAATGACATTCAGGTATGTGTATATAAATAAACAGTTAATGAGTATACACAGATAATTAGGTTGATCTAATTATATTTGGAAATCTAATTTACTTTGATTAAGAAAAAATAGCGTAAAACATTTAATTGCCAATACAGATTAGTTTGAGTTCTAAGGTGGATTCCAGCTATTGAATGATGATTTTGAGAAGCAAACATAGCTCTGGAGTTAAAATCAAAAATTAAAGACAATTTCAAAGGAGGGAGGTGATCTCCAACCAGACCCGGTTGCAGTACCAACAGCAAAACACAAAAACACTTATTCGAAAACACAGAAATGACGAGATGACGATCAAAGCAGGAGACCAAAAAAGAGACATACGACATAGCAACATTAAACACAAAAGACTACACATTTACCAACGAGACCAATGGGTAACCGTTGCTGACTTGTGACGGCCATCTGCTACGCAATTAGCAAATGATGTGGTTATCCTGATTACGTGCGCACAACCCTCCCACTTTTCCGGTTTTCAAAAGGTCTCGAAGAACGCACAAATGTAGTGTAAAATAACCTCCTCACTGTTTGATGACCACACAAACAAGACAGCAAAATGCAGAGTCCCAAGCAAAAAAGATGAATATGTAAATGGATATAGAAAGATGCGTACGTAATATAGTCCGTGCTCTGCCAGACCTCATGTATGTTATCACACGAGGAGTCCGACTGATATTCAGAGAGGACAAGTGGTCGGGCCCTATCTTCTCTACAGAGTTTCGGACAGGTCCTGTCATGGAGTCTCATCGTCACAGTCAGTCTGTCAGAGTGTAAGTCTTAAGAATACGCTGGTACAAGACTGTAGATTGGTCAAGTACCAAGCCTAGTGTCCATCTGGTGACATTAGGATCATATCCATGGTACATTTTCGATGGTTACGCTGTCAACCTTTGATCCTTCTAATTTTGTTTATCATATCACCATTAAAGGCAGGTTGTGTAATACCCAAAGTAATGTATTCTGTTGTTTATTCTAAATTGGATCTCCCAACACTATATTGCATACCGAAACTGCACAAGTCTCCTTACAAATTTCGATTTATTGCTAATTCTAGTAACTGCTCCACTACAATTTTGTCTAGAAATCTGACGTCAGCACTTACTGCTATTAAAGAACACATAACTAGATATTGTGAAACGGTTCTAAACAGGAACGATGTAAATTTATTTTGGTCTATTAAGAATTCAGGGGATGTGATTGAAAAAAATGAAATCTGTAAATTTCCAAGCCAATACGATTTCTTCATACGACTTCTCTAATATGTACACCACACTTCCTCATGACAAAATTAATGATCGATTATTTAATCTCATTAAATGGTGTTTTGATCGAGAGCGAAAAACTTACATTTGTACATCTGAATCGAAGGGTTTCTTTTCCTCGACAGACTACAAATCATACAAATCATGGACATGTAGTGACCTGTGTAATGCCTTGTCCTTCCTCTTGGACAATATTTATGTTAGATTTGGTGAGGATCTATACAAGCAGGTTGTAGGAATTCCTATGAAAAAGAATTTATCCAAAATCTTCAAAAGCAAAGAAAATTTGATGAGCTGAAATGTTTCAATAATACTTCTAGGTATCTGGATGATATTCTAACCATTGACAATCCTGCTTTTGAATTATATAAGAATGAAATTTATCCACAAGAATTAACCCTTATCAAGGCAAACCTTTCAAATACAGAAACACCCTTTTTGGACCTAAATATCAAAATTGTAAACGGAAAGATTCATACAAGTGTATATGACAAAAGGGATGATTTTGGATTCAACATAGTAAATTTCCCTTGGCTTGACGGTGATGTTCCAAGATTACCGTCATATGGCATTTACATATCACAGCTCATCCGGTACGCTAGAGCATGTACTGATATTTTGGATTTTCACAGTAGAAATTTACAAATTACCAAAAAACTTTTAGGTCAAGGTTTCCGCTTTCATAAACTAGTTAAGACTTTCTGGAAATTTTACAAGAATTACAGTCAACTTCTTTTAAAATTCGGATCTATACATGCAACGGAGTACATTACTATGGGTATTACACAACCTGTCTTTTATGGTGATATGATAAACAAAATAAAAAGGATCAAAGGTAGGCAGCATAACCATCGAAAATGCGTCAGAATCATCAAACGCCTTTTATATCGTGGATATGATCCTAATGTCACCAGACGGACACTAGGCTTGGTACTTGACCAATTTACAGTCTTGTACAAGCGCATCCTTGAGACTTGCACTCTGACTGACTGTGACGACGGGACTCCATGACGGGCCCTGTCCAAACCTCTTTAAGAGAAGACAGGGCCCCGACCACCTGTCCTCTCTGAATGTCAGTCGGACTCCTCGGGTGATTACATACATGAGCTCGCTACAGCCGGCAGAGCACGGACTGTATTACGCATGCCCTCTTTTTATATCCATTTACATATTCATGGCCTCTGCGTTTCGCGGTCTTGTTTGTGTGATGTCATCTTACAGTGAGGAGGTTGTTTTACACCACAATTGTACGTTCTTCGAGACGTCTGGGTAATTGGAGAAGTGAGAGGGTTGTGCGCACGTAATCCAGGATAACCACACCATTTGCTACTTGCGTGACAGATGGCCGTCCAAAGTCGGCACCGGTTACCCATTGGTCTCGTCGGTTTATGTGTAGTCTTTTGTGTTTGATGTTTACATGTCGTATGTCTCTTTTCCGTCTCATGCTGTACTCGTCTTTTGTGTTTTTGCATCGGGTGTTTTGGTGTTTTACTGTTGATGCTGCAAAGGGGTCTTGTTGGAGATCTCCTCCCTTCTTTTTGTATAGATATGGATTTTAAAAGAAGCTGATTGTAATTTTTGTAAATTTTCCAGAAAGTCTAAACTAGTTTATAAAAGCGGAAACCTTGACCTAAAAGTTTCTTGGTAATTTGTAAAAATGGACTGTGAAAATCCAAAATATAAGTACATGCTCTAGCGTTCCGGATGATTGTATGTTCTATGAGTCTATGTTCACGCAGTTCACCCTTTTCTTTAATTAAGACGTTTTTGTTCATCACAACAATCATTGACGTCATCCATAAAAATATTGTTATACCCTTATGAGTATCTCAATATAAAATCTCCATAGCAAAAAAAAAAAAAAAAATGCCTATAAATTCGAATATTTGACCAAGCAGTCGATAGTTTCATCAATATTGGCCCTAGGGTAATAGTTCAAAACTATTGACCGATAAACGTAACCAAACGCGTTTGTGACGTCACTTCATTGGTGACATTAAAAACTCTACCTATTTTTCCGCGCTCTTTCTCTTATTGACGAAAATGAAATCAAGCAGGGGCAATCGGTTCGATGCTGAAGTATTAAAGTAAGGTATAACAAAACAATTATTGACTGGGAATTCGGGCAACATACATGTATGATTTGTTGGACTTTCAGACAAAATATAGCCCTCGGCCCTCGGTCTCGGGCAATATCTTTTCTTCAGGTACAACTAATCATGTATTGCCCTCATTCCCAGTCACCAATTGTATACTATTATTTGGGGCGGAATGACGTCAAAATGTGATGGTGATCCCCAAAAAGTCGAATGTAAAGACAAAAGTAAAGCTAAGATACATTAAAGTGAAAGGATCTAATAGTTCTAGTTCGAAAAGGAATTGACAATTCACGTCGAATAATTATTTTGCGAGAAAAACTTCCAGAAAATTAAAATTAATTTCTAATGAGTTTTCTCTGTTATGATATGATGATTATAAAGAAAATGAAATAAAAGCATAGATATAAAGCCAAGAATGAGAAATAATATAATACCTGAAAGAGAGGGTTTAAATCCGATAATGCGATTATTTAGACATAAATATCCTCTTGTGCAATGAATAGGGGATTAGAAATCAAATTTGAAGAAAAGACGCTTTCTTTGAAAAACATTAAAACTCACTTTCTCCGATGATAACTCTTTGAAATGTAAAAACTTAAGCCAGACTGCTCTTAAATGTAAAGAGAGATCGTATGCTTATGATTTAAAAATCAGAATTAAGTCCATTGACTGCAAACATCCCCCCTGTTTCCGGTAATTAATTTATCAAATATTTTACATTCATACTTGAAAAAGGAACAGCATTTCAAACCAATATTAATGCACCAGACACGTGATTCCGATAGTGAATCCTCATCAGTCGAACTTCAAATTTTCCTTGGCTTGATGGCGATTTTCCAAGATTGCCATCGTTCGGCATTTACATCTCTCCGCTTATTAGATGCAATAGAGCTTGCTGCCATGTTTCGGATATCCATGATAAAAATATACAAATTACAAAAAAACTTATTTGTCAAGGATTTTGATATCATAAGGTTGTAAAATCTTTTTGGAAATTTTAAAATAACTATTCTGGACTTCTTTCAAAAATTGGGACGACTCCAGCATTAGAGTATGTAATCACTGGGAATTTTATTGCCTTCATTTCACGGTGACCTAATAAACAAAATCAGAAGGGTCAAAGGCAGATCAAACTTCAACCACAAATGTAAGAAAATAGTTGGTCGCCTGTTTTACCGAGGAAATTATCCAAAAGTCATCACAAAAACACTGGGCATTGTACTGGACCAATTTAGAGCTTTGTACCAATGTCTTTCCCAACGTTGCACACCAGCCAACCGTGACGACGGGACTCTATGACAGGCTTTGTTCAAAACTCGTTAGGGAAGACTGGGTCCTGATTCTCTGTCCTATCTGAAAGTTGGTCAGACTTCTCGGGTAACTGATATTGAGCTCGCGTCAGCTCGCAGAGCACAGACTGTTATACGCATGCCATGAAATTTATAGATCCATTTACGTTGAATCTGTGTCACAAGAGGCCGCTGCGTTTGACTATATTGTTTGTGATGTTAGATTGTATTAAGACGTTTTGTGTTAATACAGCAATTGTACGTCTATGGAGACCTCTGTGTATCCGGATAAGTGAGAGGGTTGTGTGCACGTAATCCGGAGACCACACCATTTGCTAAAAGCAGATGGCCGCCCAAAGTCGGCGCCGGGAGCACATTGTTCTCCTTCCTTTTATGTGTTGTCATACATGTTTGATGTTTCTGTACGTCTGTTACGATTGTTTTGTATGACGTTCTAGTGAATATTGTTGAGTCTCTTTGTGATTTGTAGTTTTGTCTGATGTCATTTAAGGGTCACCTTCTTGTGGGTTGGTTTCGCTGGGTGAGTTCAGGGTGGTCATGCTGGAGATCATTTCCTTTCTTCAGACACAGTCATATTTATTTTAGTAGAGCCCCATCGTTAGATCCTTTGAATTTTGTCGATTCAGTGGCTTAGTTAAATAAAATATATGATCAAAAGAGCATTGAAGGGATGATGCTATAATATTAAAGTTCTTTAATTTTGGTGATATATTAGGATGTTATGACGAACTTCCAAAACGGCAAAGTAATATATGATGTTAAATTGATAAGGGCCAAAAGAAAGCTTCTTTTATACGACAGAAATCGGAAGGAAATAATTAATACACTTGAAACATTAAATCGCATGGAACATGTTAAACTGCTCAACGCTGTGAAAAGAAATTAATGTAAACCATATTCGTTTTAAAATTTTACTCATCAACTTCCATGTATATATGAATTTGTAAATTTTGTTCGAAGATTCAACATCTATTTTCTTGTGTGTTAATGAAGCTAACTGGTTATCAAAATTCAAACTATGGTCTTTTCTAAAACACCAAAAGAATAAATAATTATACGCAAATGTACTAAATCATGATATGTCTTAATATCTTTTAAACTCTTTAACTTTAATTTATGAATATTATATGAATAGAGACATTTGGTAAGGTTAATATGCCATTATAAGGATACGATATATGTGATATATTTAATCTCATCTGGTCAACTTGATGACATGATGACAGAAACATAAGACAATTTGATTTATCACATAGAGACGCACGGTCATTACTCTGGATTTATTCCCCGCAGTCGGAATATATTTTCGATTCCCTGACAATACCACTATAGCATTTTTCATGTGGTGGAGATTTTTGTTTGTTTTTGTTCCTGTTTTGACCTGATTTTGTATGCTTTCGGTTTATGATTTTCTGAATTATCAATTTTGTACTGTATATTGGGATATGGTCATTGTCCATATTTGCCATTGGATTGTTTATTTGAAGGTATTTTGTACACTTTGATGTTTGTACGACGCCGCATTTCTTTTTGGTGGTCTTTATATCGATACTGTTGCCTTTCGTGTTTCTATGACGTGATGTTGTTGTATCCGTCTGTCTGTCCTCTTTATCACGTCACGTGACAGTATGTTCCGCTGTTGTCACCGATTGGGATCGCATATCGAAAAATCGGACAAATACACAGCACAAAAGAAGCACGAATGACAACTTTATCCAATAAACAATATTCAGAATCAATGTAGAGCTGTAAGATAACGCTCTGTATGAAATAGTAAGGTTTAAGCACATTCAAATACTGCAAGTTTCCATTTTTTGTTTGTTTTGTTTTGTTTTTTTTTATTTTCAAGATTTATGCCTATGGACAATGATTTTTTGATTGCGAATTTGGGTTTTGTGTTTGACTTTCATTCTTCACTGATCATTATTTGTTATATCTTATGTTCTATTATATATCGGGATATAACAAAAGCATACCAGATCCCTCGTCCAGAATGGTCAGTGATAATCTGAATTGCGATTGAATGGCTGTCATCATCACCAAACAAAACATATTTATCTGATATGAACATCAATATGTACATCGAAACAATCACAGAATTTGACAAGTTTCCATTGAGCTTTTACGACGGGTGTTGCATGCAAACAGGAGACGCTGACTCTCTCCGGGCACCTGGTCTCAATTCGAAATGTTGTTCATTCTGAGGTTTGCAAATGTTATTGAGACTTCTTTTGAATTAATGTTTTGATAATTTCACTGCGTTTTAAATTCGGCTAACCAGATCATTTACATGTTCCTCTATGTCAATATGTCGTAGGTTGCTGCGGTGACTAAAATGCTTCATAATATAACTAGTATAGCTATAAAAGTCAGAGTAATAAAATTAAGAAAGCGACAACTAAAATTCTATTCCACATCTTGTACATTAATCCAACAGGTTTTCGTCTCTTCCATTTTTTCTGATTCTTTCTTGTAACAGGAACTGATCACTCCCTCTTATGTACATTGTACTTCCCTAATGACGAGAATATACTCACTCGTCATAGGAAAATCGAACACTCCATGTACCAATTCTAATAATGCATTAACTTCGATTGAATTAGAAATTACAAGAGTAGTTGGCGACTTCTTGACTACAGAAATCGTCAGTTTGTTGTGTGGATATCTTTATTTCCTACGTCATGTTTACGTCTAAAGATAGTTTAATCCTTTTTTTCACACAGAATGAGTGAAAAACACGACAAATCACACAGAGTCGTTTACTACCAAGCTTTATTTAATAGAATGTATTTATGTATACCTTCTAAGAATTGATATCTTAAAAATAGTTATAATAAGCAAAAGGTAATTGTGTAATCCAAGAATATCTTTCTGTTAAGTATAAGTAAGGGTTATACTTCCATTGCTAGCTCTTTGACTTCATATAAATTTGTTTGAATCAAACGGTAAAGTTTGACCAATTGATGTCTATTCACTTCAAAGAAGCAAAGTGCAAGACACAAAAAGTCTTTCTTCCTTAAATGTATTTAGATTGTAAGGCTATTTGCATTCTTTCTTATTTCCCTTTTTGCATTTTCCATTGTAGACGAATGCCAATGGTATATGACGTAAACTTCAAAGGGGATTCAGTAGTGAAAACTATATTTATACATAAAAGGATTGTTTCCAGGTTTTCAAGTTTTATTTGCATTCGTTTATTCATCGTGTAGCACTTCGTGTTGCATAGAATTTATTCCATGACCAACTACCTGCATACACCTGTGCAAAGCAAAAACTGAAAAAAAAAACGAAAAAAAATTTTTTTTTAAATGAATCTCTGTTGATAAAAAAAGAGAGATTTTTACGATCAGTTTAAAACAGTGATTTTTTTTTCAAACATATTGTGAGGAAAATAACCAAAGTTTTATTATGAAATCAATTCCTCAAATGCTGTTGTTGATAAATACATGTAGTACGTCAATGAACTTATTAGATTGGGGAGGGCCCGTGGGGTTTATGTCATGTTTCCTGTCGCGATCCTCGTAACGTTAAGATCCACAAAGTATAATAGTGTCACCGTGTCCATGTAAAGACCGGAACATCGTCGATTAGCGGAATGTTGAAATCTCTTCTAATTACAGAAAATGAACAGTGATATTCAGACATTAATGGGAAGTCTCAGCGGCACCTTCAAAGACTCTTACACTCAATGGCTCTGGATGTTATGTCATCCCCTTATAGGAGTCAGAGCTGCTACGTCACAGGGGACCTACTGATAATGGATGCCTCCTATGCGTGGGGCATTGTGATTTGTGGAGAAAATATTCTGTCTACAAAATTGCAAACTGCCTCGCCCCAATTATTTTAAAAGCACTTTATTTGTATTTACATCATATGTTTACATGTAATACTAAGTTTGTTTGTTTTTCACCACGAGAAAACGATTTCCATCTGTGCCCTACACATTTTAAGTCAAAAATAGCAAAAGTAATGAGAGGACCACATACTGAGGTTAACTTTCTAATAATAGTCGATTCGAGATGATGTTCATGCATAAAATGTTTTGGATTTTCAATATTCATTAAATTAAACAGAAAATAACCCAAATCCACAATCCAAACAATAGACATACAGTACCGTGCTCTGCCTCGCTACAGCCGGCAGAGCACGGACTGTGTTACGCATGCCCTCTTTTTATATCCATTTACATATTTGGATCTGTGTCTCTGGGGCCTCTGCGTTTTGCGGTCTTGTTTGTGTGATGTCATCTTACAGTGAGGAGGTTGTTTTACACCACAATTGTACGTTCTTCGAGACCTCTGGGTAATTGGAGAAGTGAGAGGGTTGTGCGCACGTAATCCAGGATAACCACACCATTTGCTACTTGCGTGACAGATGGCCGTCCAAAGTCGGCACCGGTTACCCATTGGTCTCGTCGGTTTATGTGTAGTCTTTTGTGTTTGATGTTTACATGTCGTGTGTCTCTTTTCCGTCTCGTGCTGTACTCGTCTTTTGTGTTTTTGCATCGGGTGTTTTGGTGTTTTACTGTTGATGCTGCAACGGGGTCTTGTTGGAGATCTCCTCCCTTCTTGAAAGATAAAACACAAAGACAAGGAGAGGAGATCCCCAACTGTGATAACAGCGAAAAAACAAAAACAAAACTCTCACGAAACAAGAAAAACAAGAAAAACCAGACAAACGGACGGAGACGACAACATTACACCACAAAAAAAAAAAACCGACAACATCGTCAATATGAAATTTCCTTTATCATTTTAGCTTGTTTATTTAATCGTTGAAAAACTTTAATGATAATCTTTTCTGAAAGGTTTTACCAACACTATTTGAAGGACAATTTCAAGGTTGTAAAGTGATCTTAGTACATTTAAAATTTATATTGATGCCCGCAATGTATGCCACTCGATTTTGTTCCATTATTTCTTATTCGCAAGTCGTGATTTTCTTGTACATAATCATAATCATTAAAAAATTGCACGACACAGTGAGAAAAGACACTAAAAACAACAGTCAAGTAAAAAAAAACCTTGTTTTTTTATAACTCGGAGAGTATGGGGTATATTTTTACATCGCTATAATCAATCTCCTGTCGGAAACACCTTCATGAATAATCACAAAGATTATTCAACGATAGAAACCAAATTGACATCAAGATTTTGCGTTTTTGACGGTTCGCCATACAATAATTCTTTTATGTTTTGTCTCTTTGTTTCTGTGACAAATACTACATAGCTAGCTTTTGATCTTCAATTGCTCTTACTTTCACTACTAATGACTTTCTACGGGATAGGAAGTAATTAAGGAGGCAGGAGATGGATCGGCTCGTATCAAAGAAAATGGATGCGGAGGAATCTGATCTGTACGAACAGTTTGACAAATATTAATTTGATTGACAAAAATGAACTTAACAAATCATTGTACGTACAATGAAAGATCATACAGCGTATCAGTATCTTTTATTTTGGACAAATGATAAATGATATTCAAAAAATTTAGCTTGACACAGAAGAGATGTAGCATTTGCCTTAAACCCAATTGCACTTAAAAGACAGTTTTTCCTCTCTTTTTTTATTTTCTTTCAAATTTGTGAGATATTTTTCTCTTCTTTGACAAATGGAACACATTTTCCTATAATCATGCAGATTTAAGAAGTGACATTGCATCTTGAAATGCTAGAAGGGACTTAACTCTATGTGTAATCTATGTATTTGTTTATTTTGCCTTTTTAAGGTTATAAAGAAATTTCATTTATGTTGTTTTGCAAAAATATGAAAATGATATCTAATTTTCAGAATGAACAAAAAAACTTATACAAAATGTTACCACGTTTTTGTATGAACAAAAAAACTTATACAAAATGTTACCACGTTTTTGTATATTTTCTTCTTGTTGGTAAACAAAGGAGTCCCCGAGGGCACATGTAGCCAAGTTCGATCAACTTTGGTTGATCTTCCCATCAACGCAATCGAAAATTTCTGTTATCAAAATTTCTTGAAATTTCTAAAACGTGGGTCAATCCTGTAGCATCATATCCCACCCATCCAGATATGTCTTTCGGTACATATTTAGACATAATAACTTTTACACTCTTTGGCCATATTACATTATTTAGATTGAGGATCACTGACGAGGATTTAGTACCTGAAACGTGCATGTCTGGTCCATGCTGCAAATCTATCTGTTCTTAAAGGCCCGGTCACACTGCGCTTTACGGCTTGATCATGGCCATAGCATGTCCAAAAAAGGTCTTCCGTGTAGCAGACGTTGTTGTTCGCTTTGAAGACGCGCTACAGACGATTTGTAGACGTAGTAGAATGCAGGAAAAATCTGAACGCCGCTGGACGCGGAAAGAAGATTTGAACTGCTAAAATTTTATTCCGCGGACAACCACGGACGGTGTACGTGGTATTGACGTGCAACACACGCGAAATACACGTGATGATCCATGTTCCGGCAGTGATTAAAACGTGGGGAGACGCGGTAAGACGCGAGAGCTGAAGCGGTCTTGCACGGCCAGAGCACGGTCATTCGACGGGTGTTCCGCGTTGAAATCACGGGTAAAAGCGTGTGTATAACGTCTTGTCACATACGTTTTTAGCCTCAGACCTGGTTGGACGTGGTTCGCCGTGCTTAGGCAGTGTTTCAGCAGTGGAGCAGGCGGCGGCGGTCATACTCCGTACAAAGCACAGTCGTGGCAAAAATTACCACGTATGACCACGTCCAGCAGCCTTTTGAACGTGATTTGGACGTGGAGTGCAGTGTGACCGGGGCTTAAGGTAATGGATGTATAATGAAGGGAATCATGTCCAAAATAATGAAATGTTGTGTTACAGTATGGATTACTTTATATTTCCCTATCGCTTTTGAAGTTGCAAAAACTTTTATAATTTAATGGTAGGTATTGGAAAGAGGATTTTCTTATATAGGGCTATTTTATTTTAGAGTTATCTCCCTTTGATGGAGAAAACTTTCAAAATCAATTATGAAAGATCTAAACGGTGAACTTGATATTTTTCCGTGAAGTTTGATAAAAGTCCATTTTTAGAAATTTTCCACCCATCCATATTTGAGCCCCCATCAGTTTTTTTTAAATATGGCTAAAATATTAATTTGTCCATTGAGTTCTATGTAAACTCTAAGGGCCAATAACTCTTGTAGGAACTAACTTTTGTCAAAATCGAAATGATGGAAAATTTTCAATATGTTTCTTTATATTATTACTATGTCATAAGTTTAGAATTCCAAACTCAATGAATGGGTGAACCAATGATCCCTCATTGTACATCTTATGCCTTAAATGATGCTATCGAATTTGAAAACGTTTAACGTTAGAAAGGTCTTGGCAGCGACTGAAATATAAATTATATGGAAAGAAAAGATAATTTGAAAAAAATTATTATAGCGTTATGATGGCGACCAAAAAAGTTGGTTAACTATTAGGTCTTTCCTAGGCACTATCGAGATGATAAGTGTTTTAAAATTGTAAACATTTTAGGGATGCTATTAATAATTTAGGCAACTGAAATGTCTATGAATGGATGAATGAATGAATGAATGAATGAATGAATGAATGAATGAATGAATACATAAATGAATGGTACTAACTTTATGAAATAAAGTAATATAGAGATACCTGTAATCTAGTAAAAACAGGGTAGACAAGCACAACAAGAGACATAAAAGAGACAAAGAAAACCAAATACGGCATAGAAACATTAAACACAAAATACTACACATAAACCAACGAGACCAATGGGTAACCGGTGCCAACTAAGGACGGCCATCTGCCATATGCCAGTAGCAAATGATGTGGTTATCCGGATTTCGTGTACAACACTCTCCCACATTTCCAGTTACCCAAGGGTCTCAAGCAATTGTAGTGTAGAACTAGATGGCTACTGTTGCAAGCAACAGACGGATTCCTCCTTTATTAGACCTTCCTCGGAACTGAAGTGTTAAAATCCGTAAAAAGAAGATGGAAAAAAGAATAGTTGCTTTAGTACCTTTTTCACTTCAGGAAATGAGTCAAAAGAGCTTATGTCTAATTTGGGACTCTTATTTATTTATCAACAAAATAGAAGAAAACAATAATAAATACCTTTCATTTTTACGAAAGCTTTAAATTCCATGCTCTATCAATATCAGATCCTTTACAATTACTTTCTTAAAACAGAATTGCACAATGATTTTGCAATGAGATAATTTCTATTAATAGAAAATGACAACAACATGAAAGTACAGATATGTAATGCTACTAAGAAAAAAAAAAGAAACAGAGAACAAGAAGAAAAGAGTTATCTTTCTTATACTATGTTAAGTTCAAATAAGAAGGACTACATATGTAAAGAATAAATAGTATAGGACAAAAAGTGTGAATTCTACAAGAGTAAATGATTGTTATGACATTGAGAATAATTATTTGACCTTGAATCAATGTCTTGGATGAAAAAAAGTATTGTGATTATTCTCACCACGATTGATTTTAATCTGAGCAAAGCTCAATATCTTATCAAATAAAGTCTGTTATGACCTTGAAATCGAACAAATGACCTTGGGTCAAAGTCATGTTGAAAGGGTTTGAAGCAAGGGATATTTGTGGAAAGTTTGAACTCCCCAGGTCAAACAGTCTTTGTTTTATAGACTAAAGTTTGTTGTGACCTTGAGAATAAAAATTTGACCTTGGGTCAAGGTCAAGGTTAAACAGCTTGACTGAACAATTATATGTATGAAATTTGAACTCTGAAGGTCAAATAGTCTTTGTTCTATAGGCAAAAAATTGCTGTGACCTTGAGAATCAGAATTTGACCTTGGGTCAAGGTCAAGGTGCAAGAGCTTGGTTTAACGATAATATGAATGAAGTTTGAACTCTGAAGGTCAAATAGTTTGTTCTATAGGCAAAAGTTTGTTGTGACCTTGAGAATCAAAATTTGACCTTGAAAGTAGGTCAACATTAAATGGCTACCTATAAGTAATCTACTTTCAAAGTTTCAACTCAAAATCTCAAAAACTGTAGAAATTGGCACTGTGCCAATTTAAAGTTCCATTTTCAACTCGGAATAGCGCGAAAACCGTAAATATTTTATCGAGCATGTAAGCGTATAAAAGTTTACAATTTTCCGAAAGAACATTTTAAAACAAATTTCGTTCAAATCGTACGGTTAGTTTAGGAGTTATAAGTGTTTAAAGATTTGACCTTTGATGACCTCTATTGGGGGCATTGGTGAGCTTATCGACAAACAAAAAATAGTTAAAGAAGATCTTTATATTCTCTTTCTAATGGTACCATCCGCGTTGCTCTGTGTTAAAAGACCTTTGAATAAAGTCTCTGGAAATGATGAGGGGGTAAGAATAAAAATAATAATAATAATAATAATAATAAGAATAATAATAAGAATAAAGAAAAGACATTGCAATAACAGAAAGGATTCCGACGGAATAGTCGGAATCCTTAATAACCTCCTTACTGTAAGATGACCACACAAACAAAACAGCAAACACAGGTGGTCGAGACCCTGATTGTGGACACCGATTGCTTCTAAAATCAGGAATAGGAATATTCAGCGTTAAGTTCTTCTGTTTGGTGAGATAACATATGTAGTAGGCCCTGACCATCTGTCCTCTCTTAATGTCGGTCGGACTCCTCGGGTGATTACATGCATGAACTCATTACAGTCAGTAGAGCAAGGGCTTTATTTCATACGCATTTTGTTTTATATACATTTACACATTCATCTGTATGTTATTTGGGATTATGTGATTTGTTGTCTTGGTCGTGGTTAGGGGGCTTTTATACACACACCAATTATGTGTCTTCGAGACCACTTTGTAACCGGTTGTCCATTGGTCTTGTTGGTTTATGTGTAGTTTTCTGTGTGTGGTGTTTCGGTGTCGTATTTGGTGTGTCCTTTCTCCCTTTAGAGTCTCTTGCTGTGTATGTCTACTCTGTGGGGTTTCTTTTGGCATGGGGGTGTTTCGGTGTTTTGTTGTGGTTGCTGCATTCAAGTCTCGTTAGAGATCTTTCGTTTCCTTCATTATGCAAGGGTTCTGGGGATTGTAGCAGGTAATGATTGGCATTCAAGCATACATGTACATGTACATGGTAGCTAAGTCACTGTGAATAACCATTTTCTTAAGCACACTTCGTTCCTAAATCTATCCTTAACAAGTTGGGACGTAAAATGTTCGATGAACCATGAAACTATTGATCTTATTTTTTAAGTCTGAATGCATAGACGTGGTGTGACCTCATTTTTTGAGGTCCTGTTTTCCTAGATTCAATACAAGGACCATAGTTCGACGGCATTGTTTGTTGCTTCTGTTTATTTGAGCCTTTAAATACACGTATGACATGTGAATTTGTGTGTAGCCGCACTTCTGACGTCATTAATATTATTTTAGTATTTAGGAAACTTGTCATTTCATTCAAAAATATCATCGAAATTAAAGGAGGTTAACATCTAATCACCATCTCTCCAATGCTATTTTGAACATATCTTATTTGGATATTCTACTGAAGGGTCCCTGTAAAGTGCGAAACGAAACAAAAACGAAACGAAACGAAACAAATCGAAACGAAACGAAACAAATCGAAACGAAACGAAACAAATCGAAACGAAACGAAACAAATCGAAACGAAACGAAACAAAACGAAACGAAACAGATCGAAACGAAACGAAACAGATCGAAACGAAACGAAACAAAACATAAAACTTAAAGAAAATGAGAAAAAGAGGAAAAATAGCCGAAAACGAATATTTCAAGAAAAGATCTTATTGAAGGGTCAGGGGGTACCACTCTCCTCCTGCCGCCTCCCCCTCCCCGTAGGGGGAGGGGGCATAAGGCGGTCAAGACAAATGTTTAAACTTGTAAGTGTAAATTGGTGCAATAGTGAAGTTATTTGGGTTATTTCCTTTTTTAAACCTTGAAAAAAGAAATAGACCTGTTTAGATGAAAAACTAAGGTGAGCGAAGCGAGCCTGAAGTATTTGAAAAATGAATTGAAAATTGCGGCGAGCGAAGCGATCGGGAAAAATTTTAAGGTATATATATAGATGAATATAGATATAGATGAATTTCGTGGTAATTCTTAAAATTGAGATTATGTACATGAACGCATAAGAGCAAGATTATTTATATTAAAAGTAATTTCCTAATTTTTTGGGGTTACTGTTACCCTCCCAATCATCTGTCCCTCCTCTCGCCCCCTTTCCTCTCCTCCCGCCCCCTTTCTCCCCCCCTCCCTTTGTCCCTGTCCACCCCCTCATTATTGCCTTCAACCGTTAGTTCTTGTGGCTGGAGGGTTTTTAAAAGAATCAAAGTTGACGATTAAAACATAATATATACGGTATATAGCACAATTGCATTTTAAAGGAGAGTGATTGGGATGAATAACCTCGTCACAGACGGAAAAATATTATTTAGCAGGGAGGAGTCTAGCGCAGAGGAAACGGAACTGTTCCGTTATGTGTATTTGAAAATTTTATCACAAAAATGAGAACAATTAAAAACTTAAAAACTGGGGGGGGGGGGGGGGGGCACATTTCGTTTGAAAAAGGATAAGATGTTTTTTCCTGAAATGTGCCCCCACCCCGTTTTATGATCTAATTACGGTGTCATAGCGTGGTTTTCTATCCCCTCCCTTTTATTCCTCTTAAATACATGAATGGATTTCAAGAAACCCTCTCGGCACTAGTTACAAATGTAGAACTCTTGGATTAAGGCAATATTACATGCTGATCTTGTCTTGAAATATTCGTTTTCGGCTATTTTTCCTCTTTTTCTCATTTTCTTTAAGTTTTATGTTTTGTTTCGTTTCGTTTCGATCTGTTTCGTTTCGTTTCGTTTTGTTTCGTTTCGTTTTGTTTCGTTTCGTTTCGATCTGTTTCGTTTCGTTTCGATTTGTTTCGTTTCGTTTCGATTTGTTTCGTTTCGTTTCGATTTGTTTCGTTTCGTTTCGTTTCGTTTTTGTTTCGTTTCGCACTTTACAGGTACCCTCTACTGAATCGGCCCTACAGGAAATTTGGAGCCGCGCACTCTCTGCAAATTGCACTAATTTGTAAAAATATAACCAGAGGGCGCTACTAAAACAAATTTTAGATGTGTCTTAAAATCACTTTGGATGGAAGCATCACTGATGAGGATTTAATGTCCGAAACACGTGTCTGGTGCATAAAAAATTGTTTGAAATTTTCTTCGGGAAGGTATAGAGATGGAACATTTCCATATCATTCTGAATTCCATTTCGTTTTTCACAGTCCTATTCATTTGTATATAATATTGTTTACATTTATGTTTCAATGTTATGTGTTATCTTTCTAGTTGTGTCCGTCAGTTTGTTCACGTGGTGGTTTTGCGTGTTTTCTTTATGTGTATGTATTTCGCCGTCTTCAGCTTCAAGGGCTTCCCCCTTATCTTCGTATACATTACAACAAAGTGTGTACCAGAACATCCCATACTTTCTAAATGTAACGGTCGCCATATATCATTTTTTGGCGGTATTTCAGCAATTCACTTACATTTTTTATCATAACCTGAAGTTTAAACTCATATATTGACCGAAAAATATAATGGACCTTCTCCATTGACGTTTAGAAAAAACTCAATTTTAGACGGCTGATACAAGTAAATGCCGTATCTACCACGTCCTTACAGTAACACGTCTGTAAATACTGTAAGGATGCTGACCGTATGAATCGTTTCTTACTCTTTTTAAATGAAGTTCTAAGTGTATTAAAACTTTATAAGCATATTATTTATTTACAGTTTTGAATACAAATAAAGTACTTCTACTTCAAAATAAACGTACTTTCGTTTTATTCTTGTCCTGCATTGTCAAGCCTTATCAAACGGACATTTTATAAAAAATAAACAGACAGACAGACAGACAGACGGCCCGGCCGACCGGACGGACGGACAGACAGACAAACGGGGTGGAAACTGTAAGTCCCCTGCGGTGAGCCGGTATGGGACTTAAAAAGAGAGAAATCCAGAGTACTTAATGCCCTCATCTCCTATTGTGAAAATTGACTCTTAACTCGAAAATGATCACTGAATTCTCCTCACAATTTCATAAATAGAGATTATAAAATTAATAGAAACAGAAATTGAATTTTTCAATAGATTCTCAGCATGAAAGAATTTTTTTCATCAACAGAGGTATTGTCGAAAGACTACGATTGGTTTTTTTTTCTATTAAAGAAAAAGAAAAAAATGTAAAAGAAAAAAATAAAGCCCATTCATTAACTTTGGTCACTTCGAATGATAGTATGGTAAATGAATGCTACATTAAAATATAATACCACAAAGACCAATAACTGCCTGTTTTACGATATGCTTGCGCGTATCTCTTCACAATACTGTGGGTGGGATAATATAAGCTGGTGATTCAGAAAATCTAATGACTACCAATATAATTCTTGGAGTAAAATGTTTGATAGACTTAATGACTTACGTGTGAATATATGACATTACCAGGTATAGATCAGTAGTAACAATTTGGAAGAAAGCTTTTGGAAAGGTAAGATAATCTACAATCTACAGAATACCTGGGAGGATAGAATTTATTAAACTATTACTAATTAAACGCTACATTTAATTTTGTTCATCAGAATTCTCGTGTTATTCTACTTTACAGCTTTTTTTTTTAATCTATTTACAAAATCTTGTTCTTAAAGAGATTTTTATTTATCAATATAGTGTGAATTTGACTTTTTGGCATACCATTATTAACTTTGTCAGTGAAAGAGTGATATTGAACAGAGAGAAGACGTACAAGACGACACCACTTCTGCGCCGGGTGGGTCTCGTGAATACGTTCTATTGAGAAATAAGAGGAACATTAGCCATTTCTGTTCATATCAAAAGGGAAGTCAAAATGACTATTTTTTCACTTTATCAGATATACTTGAAGTATCTTTTTCGTTCTGTAACATTATTCAAAATCGGTGAGTTGAATTCACTCCATAATATGTTTCCTGTTTAGAGATTTACCTGTTTCAGACATAATTGATTAAGCGCAACCCGAAAAAATCTAAAAGAAAAAAAAACCCAAAAAAAGTTTAAACGGAGTCTTAATTTTTTGTTGGACAAAAAAGACCTCATTTAAGAACCATATCATGATTGTAACAAACAAATAAACAGCCGCAAAACAGCCAGAAAAACAAAGTCAATCACACCATAGAAATTCAATTTGGACTAGATACCAATAAAAAGGAAATCAAAACATACTTTCGATCATTGATTTTATTTTCAATCTGACGCTGGAGAATAGCAAATTCCTCATGAAAGACGCGAGATCTATTTCAAGAGAAAATTAAAGTGTTGACCTCACTTGCACCTTCTCCGTCTGTTATATAATTGGTTAGCCGTTTTGAAGTCTGAAATTGAACAGTATTTCTATGAGAGATCGTTGTGCCGAAATCATCCTATATTTTTGTATAAGGTATTTTTTCTTTTCATATTTTAGTATTTCTTTTTGCTCCGTATGTATTTAGTAGAAACAAAGAGGGAAAGTACCTCCAACAATTTTACGATGGTATGACAATACAATAGCAAAATACACATGAAAAACAAGTAAATTGTTAACAAAAGCTAATTGTTGTTAAACTAAATGACACTACTTATTATACAAGTATCAGGAATAGAAGCTATTTCTCAAATTATCATCCGAGTAAATTAAGACGGGTCAGCTAAGAACAGTATCTGGACACCACTTATCAAAACAAAGAAAATAAACCGCCTCTACTTTCTGGGAAAAAGAGGCAGATTTCGTCGAGGGTCGTTGGCTTTCGAGCTCCTGTACATCTTAAATCCTTAAAAAAAACATAGACATGTATATATTAACCAAAACGAGGGAGTTTTTAAGCTATGAAAATTAAGTTCACTCCCATTAAGGATATGTTATAGAGGATATAGATAATGATTTGAGAGAATCAACACCATTAAACGAATCGACTCCTTAGTCAAAGGGTGTGTCATTGATAAGAAATTTAATTTTGTACACTTTAGTACCAGCATTTTCAAATTACAACAGAAAACGAAATGATGTACTGGAGTGAACACACCCAGTGTTTATCATCGTGAAATCGTAGGTTATGCCCGTATTTTCAAATACAGTAATAAATTCATAGGATATTTTATAACTCTAAATAAATGTAATACATATAAAGTTTACACTGTCATTCACGTGATCACCCTGGCACGTTTCCCTAGGCTATGACGCCATATTGGTCAGACATCATTACAAAGCAGATTAGAAATAGATATCCAGAATTACCTTAAAGTCAGCTTAATTAAGCACACCGGACACCAGATACAATACGTTTGAAATATTCACTGAAGCCGAAGTTCACAGAAAAGGGGAAAACGTATCATCATGTATCATATTTTTGGTAATTTGAGCAATGACATGAAAACTGAAAAAATTGTAGGTTAGTCAGGGAATCGCGTAAAAGGATACTCTGTTAATAGTATTTCCATGACTGTCACCGTGATCTTGAAAGTAGGTTATCATAGAAGCCTTTAGTCTGTGCAGGTAACCTTATCAAAGATCTGGAAAATTCATTTACAGATATACTCTGCATTAATGTGATTATAAACTTAACCTTCCGGGAAAACATTCAACTTAATGTATTAACGCAAGTCCACTCTAATTAATTCAGGAGTAGAGAAAATGATTCAGCAAATAAGAACAAACGACGAAACTAAAATAGCTCTTCGAAGCCTATCGTGAACTTTCTATATGTAATAAATGTAAAAGATCCAACGTGTTTCAATTAATCAACAGTACTAATGAATTTTGGTGAACAAAGAATCGTCAAAGTATCTCACATAGCAAAGCCGAATTTTGTAAACACTATAAAAATCACCTTTCGAGGTTTGATAATATCAACTTTGATTTTTATTTCTTCTGTATTAGCTGCCTCTATTCAAAGTGACTTCCCATGACAAATATGGACAATGTTGAAATATACATATTTTAATTAAAGTTTACAAGTCATTAGTTCGTGTTTTAAAATTTGATTTTAATGTGTCATAGGACAATATATTGAAAAAAGATCGTCATCTAGATCCCTATGTTGGCCATACAATTTTATTTTTAAATCCAAGAATACATCATGACTTTTGAAACTGTCTCTTAGTAACAAACACGAACTTTAAATTCAGTGCAAGTTTTCGATAACCTGTGACAAATCTACATAGAATTAGTTATTAAAAGAAAGAAGGTTATTTACACTGTTCTCTTGACCTTGTCATTGATATAGACCAAAATATAAATAAATAAGAAACGATAAAAAATCAATTTAACACGATTTAATTATTCAAATTAGGAAGGCACGCATATATGCGGTGTCGATGTGTATACAGTCCATTGACAATACTAAAATCATCTACATCTAATCATAGTTCTCCTCAAATCAAAAACATCTCACTATCTCATAGTCAATAACAAATAAATTCACAAGGTAAATAAATGCTCATGTACGAAATAATATAAGTGTAAATTCATATGAAAATATAAAATTAAAAGCAGCCATTCCCCCTGAAAACCCGTTTTTCTGTAGAAAGACATAATCAATGTAATTATAAGTTTAATCACAAATGTACGGTGTAATTATATCAAAAGATGTATAACGAAAATATATATACATGTATATACAGTGTATCAGATTTCTAATGAAAAATAAGAAAATTTAACAAGAGGGTGTTATCGACAGGGAAAATGCGTGCTGAATGACCAGAATGAGACACGAAGCACACTTGGTGCGAAAAACAGAAAGCGCCCTCTATCATGACAAATAAAAACCAAGAGAAATTAATTTCAGTCTTATGCACTCCGTTTCAACAAATGAAATTACATTTTTGTTTTTAACAAAATCTACACATGATCTTGAATTTGACGATATCAGAGATTATCAACGAGTTATCTATTGACTTTAAGACATAGCGCCATAAATATCGGGTGTGTCAATTCAATAATAGCGAGATGTACGCTTTTTTTTATAAAAAAATCTTGTATAAAATGAACTATACCTTTAAAACATGAAAAAAGGGAGGAGATCTCCAACAAGACACTGTTACAGTGCCCACACCAAAAAAAAAAAAAAACAAACTATGTAATACTCACAGCAAGAAGCGCGAAAGGAAGGGACAAGGAATACCAAATACGATGTTAAAAAGACTACACATAAACCAACGAGACCAATGGTCCATGAAGAAAAACAAAACTCGATATATACGAGTTGCCAAATCTTTGCTGTGTTGTATTTTGGATTGTCCTCCGATGTGTGCCATTAATTGCTCGGAACTCAGAACTAGACAATCGAAGGAATACACGGATAATATTCTAGCATAAGCTTCAAGGATGAAATATGCTGTTCCTTCTGGTGACTCTTTCGATACTGCCATTGGATTTTACCTAAACATTTAATAATTCAAACCCAGGTTGTTGTCAATAACATTTAAGGCAAGGTATTTCTGATCAATCAAACAACATGAAAAGGAATTTTAATGTAGATTAGGATTCAAATTAATATAGGCTATTATATTACAGAAAGAACATCCATTTAACAATAAAATTCAAAAGTAAAATGCTTTTACACATATGATTTTTTTATTTGTAAGAATTACAATTCTGCATAGCAAAATAATGCAAAATAGGTCAAAGGCTGTATATATACTTTATTAAGCTGTGTAACTTGTTTGTTACACGTTGTAAAATAAATAAAGTTTAAAAAATACTTTATTAATTGAACTCAGGAAATTGTACACCTCAAATAGTAAACTACCCATGTGCATGAAATTTTAAGCCCAAAACGTTGCATTAGGTTGATCCAGCCAACTGTGATAAACAAGAATCTAAGACGGGTACTGTCCTAAATCTGACTTAGCTTTGTTTAAAATATATTGAATATCACATTTGTTGCCCTTCAATAATCCAAAATTCGCGGACTACCTGAGCAGTATCTAATCCTTCGGAGCTTGAAGTCAAAGAAACTACAGAGATAAATAATTCATCATCCTATTTGGACATAATGTTGTCCTACGACACTGATGGTCACATTAACACCTCACTCTATGACAAACGTGACGACTTCAATTTCAGCATTACAAACTTTCCTTTTCTGAGTAGCATCATCCCTTCATCGCCTGTTTATGGTGTGTTCATATCTCAGTTGATACGCTATGTCAGAGCAAGTACCAAATATACGGATTTTGTTCTGAGAGCTAGGCGTCTTTCAGATAAGCTTCTCAGTCAGGGATATGTTTGTGACCGACTAATATCGTCACTGAGGAAGTTCTACGGCCGATATGAGGAACTCGTCATAAACTATGATGTCCCACTCTCCAGAATGGTGCATGATATTCTGTCATAGATCATTTGAACTATCCAACCAAAGATTGTCTTCCGAAATGGAAGTAACCGAATGTGACAGTTCTATAGACCGAATTGAAGCGGCGGATGTTGCATGCAAGCAGGATATGCTTACTCTTCCTGGGCACCTGGTCTCGCTCCCATATCGGGAGTTCGCTTCTTTTCATATGATGGAGGTTTTTGTTTGTTTGCTTTGGTTCCTGTTTTATCCTGCTTTTGTATGCCTTTGATTTCTAATTTTCTGAATGATCAATTTTGTGCTGTATACAGGGATATCGGCATTAGCCATATTTGTCATTGCCAATATTTCAAAACACAAAAGTTTATTAAATCCAATACAAAGAAAGCTAAAAGCCGCTCCTGAACTAACATGCGGCAAAGGATATTCTACATGCGTTAAACGTCTTCAAATTCAATAGCATTATTTCATAGCAGATAAATTTACAGCGTGGACAAGACATGCACGTTTCGGGTACTTAACCTTCGTCAGTGATCCTCAATTTAAACAATGTTATATGGCCTAAGGGTGTGAAAATTATTATGTACAAAAATGTACCGAAATACGTACATGTAGCAGGATGGGTGTGATACGATGCTACAGAACCCATGTTTTCGAAATGTCAAGATATTTTGGTTACAGAAATTTTCGAATGCAATGAAAAAACGATCAACTGAAGTTGATCCAATTTGGCTACATGTGCCCTCGGGGACTTCTGGTCCACCAGCAGTGACACTCACAAAATGTTAAACGTCTTCAAATTCAAAAGCACCATTTAAGAAGACATAAATTTACAGCATGGACAAGACATGCACATCAATGATCGTCAATATTAACAATGGAATATGACCACAGAGTGTGAAAGTTATTATAAAGATGTACAGAAAGACGTAGCAGGATGGGTGGGATATGATGCTACAGGACCCACGTTTTCGAAATTTCAGGAAACATTACATAAAAATGTAACAGATCTAATTGTTTTCCGTGCTTTACACGCTGTCAAAACTCAAAAATTCACATTTTGTAAAAAACATCAAAATTGTGTAAGTGCAGCGTCACAAAAGGCCCGTTATAAACATCTGTATGACATTTTCACGACTTTGACTGGTAAGTTGAAAAGTAAGTGATTCATATTTCAAATAACCATGCCTAATCAGTAATGTGATCTAACTTCATGCTATGAATCTGAAGACTTGTAACATTTCGTACAAATCAAGAAGACATTGTCGACACTGATTTCCAAGACACACACCAGCTATAGCTTTCGATGTAATGAAAGCACACTGTTAGGATGTTTCTCCTTTGTCATTTTTCAGGTAGAGAAAAAGGAGACTGTCACATTATCTATCTTGACTCAACAACTTACATAGAAGAAATTAAACTCACTAACATGAAAATGTTCTCAGGAAATAAAATGTCCGTCACTTTATTGTAAGGAAATAGACAACAAAGCTTTTAGAAAATATGAGGGGGAGACTCGTATTTTATTAAAACAATAATGATGCATGGTGAATAGGCATGTAAAGTCGGGTAACCTGAAACACTTCCTGATAACCCCACCTTCTTTATATTTGGTATCAAGGGAGGATCTAGATGGGGTAGAGTAAGATTAGTTTATCCACTGGGAATTTGCCGAACATCTTTTTTTATCAGCTGATACTCTAGTTACAAATCTTTATTTTTCACCTGTTTCTAATAATACGGAAGTGTTCCAACTCTATACCTTCATGAAGAAAATTCCAAACCAATTTTTCCTGTTTCGAATATTAAATTCTCGTCGGTGATGCTTCCAGCGGCGCCACTAAAATTGTTTTCGGTAACGCCGTCTTTAATGTTTTGAATTAGATTTGTACAAATTTTACTTTACAAAGAGTTCAATTTCCTGTATGGTCGATTCAGTAGCAATATGTTCAAAATAGCATAGGAGGGATGGTGCTAAGATGTTAACCTCCTTTAATTTCAATATACAGTCAATAAATAAATATTTATTGACTGTATTATGAATTGTTTCTCTAATTTTGGAATAAAAAGACAGAATATCCCTTAATTTCGATGATAGTTTTGAATGGAATGACAAGTTTTCGAAGTAGCAAAATAATATCTATGATGTCAAATCGATAAAGGGCCAAAACAAAGCTTCTTTCATGCGACAAAACTGAAAAGAAATAATTATTACACTTCTAAACATCAAGCCACGGGGAATGTACACTTTTTTTCGAAAACCATAGACTGGACCCGATTATGACCCCTTAGGAAATATTTCTTGATCCGCCCGTTATTGCTAATATATATACCCTATATGTATTATAATAATTTATTTTTTTGCATTTTCTCTGTCATCGAAGACTTAAATAGAAACTATATTGTAAATATGTGTATTTCATACCTCTTCCTGTGACAAATTTCTTTGACTTTCACTATACAGAAAATGCCTGAAGAAAAATGTAGCTAAATGTAATGGGTGTTTTAGTATTATGGCTATAAATGTGCGGCATACTTCTTTTGATAATTCTAATTGTCCTTTTTTCAATAAAAAAAAATAACATAATGAGTATTAAAGCTGATGCCCATAAATTTGGTACTTCCTTTTTTGAAGACAGGGTTTTAAATTTTACAGTAGGATGAAAATATCAAACATATTTTACGAAAACTCAAGGGTAGGGGTAAGGGGCTTAGTGAAAGAGTAAGAAATAGCGAATATGTAAATCAAAGTGAAAAAAACATCAATGTTTGGTGTCAATTTCATAAATGTAAAGAATAAAAGGTCATTTTAGAGAGTGCTGGATAAACATATTGGAATCGATAGATATGGAAACAGCAAACATAATAACATTCATTTTATTATGTCGTTGTAGATGAAGATACCGTTGCTATTATCTTTTTCCCTGTGCGTTACAATGACACTTGGAAAGTCCTTATCAGAGGCATTTAGGGGAGAATGGAAACAAGACAGACCGTCAAGAATGTTATCAATTATCTCCAATCAAGAAAGAGCAATGGACTTAATTCGATCACTCATAAGAATGACTGAAGACAAAAATAAGCGATTTTACTTGGAAGACGAGGACTATGATCCGAGCTTGGAGTCCGAAGAAGATAAGATGAAGAATATTGTGTCAGAAGATGTGAAATCCGTAAGTAAAAGAAAAGTTTTCTGGCAGCCATTGGGATATGTTCCGGCTTCACTGCGCATGACCGGTGGCTCAAGGGAGCAATCAGGAGAAAGTTCAAATCATGCAGGTGGTAACATTCTGCGCTATGGATAAAAAACTCAGACAGTATATTAAATTACACTGATAATATTTCATTTCAGTATTTCATATTAACGCCCTCAATTCAATGTAGATTTTATATGATTAATATTTTCAATATAAGATCTGCAATTACTGTTTATTGTTTTACCTGGAAACACTTAATACTATTACGGATATAAAAATAAAAAGATATAGGTAATCTCCAACGAGGAAGTATCCAAAGGAGCATACAGATTATACAAGTATGAATATCCTATCTTTTCCGTGACTATAGAAGTCAAGGTGGACCAATATTACTTTATTAAACGTTGATACGTTATTTCTTTAATACATATTTTGCTTTATTATTTTTATTTTTCATAAATACTGCACGTCTACATTGTAACTGATGCCATAGGCTGAAAATGTAAAAAGTCCTCTCTGATTGGTCCAACATCAACTAATTCATTTCAATTAATATCTTATAGAAAATAGTAGGAAGCTATCGACACGGTGATTTAATATGATATCATATAATATTTGACTTGTTTCCCTTAGATGTAATTTCTCTATCCTATATTTGGTATGACTCTAGAACGACAGAGGGAAGCGCATTTGAACTTTTGTGTTCGGATTCAGATTGATTGTTTTTTTATGTCGATATACTTTATCTATATATATTGGTATCCTCATTTCTAATAAAAAATAAAATGATCTGTACTTCACAAAAAGATTATGCTAATTCGATTTATTATATGTATTGTCACTTGCATTGTAACAGATTTGCAAAAGTCCATCTGACATAATGTATTACAGAAATGGTTATGATATTGAAATAAATCTTCTCAGAACCTTTATTTGATTGTATTGGCTGTGATCATTTTGCAATAAAGAGGTATGTTTTTAAAAACTACATGGGTTTCCACTAATAATCTTACACGTTCTTATGTGTTTGTTCTCTACTTAATCACATAGTCTATCTACAGGTAAAGGAATAGATTACTGTCCTGTTCACTAATTCCAGAGCACCCTGTTTTCCCGGTTTTCTCTAAAATATGATAATGTCATCTTCAAAAAAGATATCTATTTTATAGTACTCCTTTAGTCGTAACAGAAAATAACATTGTTTTGGCTGTGCGTCGGTTAAGTTAGAAATAGGACGCAAAATAAAAAGTCTACGGGGATTTTCTATAGTAAAATCGCTGAAAATGCGTGACGTCGGAGGCTTTGACGTCACGGTTTACTATTGTTGACCAGGAGAACAATATAGCGGCGGCTTGAAATTAACATTGGAATTTCCCGTAGACATTTTCATTTTTCATATTGCGGTATAAAGGCAGCTGAAAGGGTAAGTTGAAGTTAATTTCCATTTACGACTAAAGGAGGTCAATTCTCGGAAACAATAATTTATAGCAAAGTTCTTCAGACGACAGAATAAATCGCCAAAACAGGGTGCTCTGGAATTAGTGAACAGGACAGTAGTTTCATCTGCGGGTGTAAAATAATCTAGCTAACCGAATAAAATTTCTCCTATACTATCCTTTGCTTCTTTAACTCATTTGCTTGTACTACCCTCTCCTATCATATCTTATCATATCGTATCCTATCTCACCTTATCCCCAATCCTGTACTTGACTATACTATCACTGTGTTACAGTCAAGCAAACCCCAAAACAACAGATGGAAAATCATAATTAATGAACATAGAAGTCTTAGAAAAATACAAAACTAAAATAAATAACTAAACATCCCGCACGAGTTAATCTCCAACTGAAACGAGCATCTCCTGAATGATTGCAATTCCCGTCCCTTTACAAAAATTTCCGTCGACATCTTTTAAAATTCGGATCTATACACGCAACAGAGTACATTACTTTGGGTATTACACAACCTGTCTTTTATGGTGATATGATGAACAATCTACAATCTTGTACAAGCGCATCCTTGAGACTTGCACTCTGACTGACTGTGACGACGGGACTCCATGACGGGCCCTGTCCAAACCTCTTTAGAGAAGACAGGGCCCCGACCACCTGTCCTCTCTGAGTGTCAGTCGGACTCCTCGGGTAATTACATACATGAGCTCGCTGCAGCCGGCAGAGGACGGACTGTATTACGCATGCCCTCTTTCTATATCCATTTACATATCCATCTGTGTTTCTGGGGCCTCTACGTTTCGCGGTCTTGTTTGTGCGATGTCATCTTACAGTGAGGAGGTTGTTTTACACCACAATTGTACGTTCTTCGAGACCTCTTGGTAATTGGAGAAGTGAGAGGGTTGTGCGCACGTAATCCAGGATAACCACACCATTTGCTACTTGCGTGACAAATTGCCGTCCAAAGTCGGAATGGTTGCCCATTGGACTCGTCGGTTTATGTGTAGTCTTTTGTGTTTTATGTTTACATGTCCTTTGTCTCTTTTCCGTCACATGCTGTACTCGTCTTTTGTGTTTTTGCATCGGGTGTTTTGGTGTTTTGCTGTTGATGCTGCAACGGGGTCTTGTTGGAGATCTCCTCCCTCCTTTTAGCCGTGCAGAAAATGCCGAAACCGACAAGTATGTCTATATTCGGTGTTTCGGTTACAGCTTAGAATATCTCGGACATTTTTGTGTCGCCTGCGAAGCATAGCGACACTTAGGGATCACTTTGTCCGTTGTCCGTCTGTCAGTCAGTCAGTCAGTCCGTCCGTCTGTCTGTCTGTCACACTTTGGGTGTCACACCCCATAACTTTTCATTGGTAAGTGATAGGGCTTTGATATTTCACATGTGTATTCCTTGTGACAAGACCTTTCTACACATACCAAAATTTTTGACCTTGTGACCTTGACCTAGATATTTGACCTACTTTTCAAAAAATCTAAGATTGGCTATATCTCTTGATTGGTAAGTGATAGGGCTTTGATATTTCACATGTGTAATCTTTGTGACAAGACCTTTCTACACATACCAAAATTTTTGACCTCATCACCTTGACCTAGATATTTGACCTACTTTTCAAAAAATCTAAGATTGGCTATATCTCTTGATTGGTAAGTGATAGGGCTTTGATATTTCACATGTGTAATCTTTGTGACTAGACCTTTCTACGCATACCATAATTTTAGTCCTCATGACCTTGACCTAGATATTTGACCTACTTTTCAAAAAATCTAAGATTAGCTATATCTTTTGATTGGTGGGTGATAGGGTTTGATATTTCACATTTGTATTCCTTATGAAAAGACCTTTCTAAACATTCCATAATTTTTGACCTAGTGACCTTGCCCTTGATATTTGACCTTTTTTCAATAAAAGAAAATCCGCTTCGCAGGCGACACAAGCATTCCTTGGATTGCTATTTTTTATAACAAGATGTTATAGTGTTTTATAGTTTCATAGTACCGTCTGATACTCTCACAAATAAACCCTTGGTTGAGTACAAATGTAGTTTCTAGAATAGCCGCCTTGCCCACAGAACGCTTATGAAAAGCAATTGGCTGGAAGCATCACGTATCTGGTGTATAAAAATTGGTTTGACATTTTCTTCAAGAAGGTATAGAGTTGGAACACTTCCGTATTATTGAATTAAGTTGCAATGAAGTGCTCAGTGCTTCTTTCTTTGAGGGATCAAGGACTGAACAAACTGAAAAATGTAGGGAATCATCGACAAGCGGTAAACATTAAAAGCACTAGTATACAGACACTATATTGTACTCACTAGTATATTACATGTATACTCTATTAGACTATAGTGAATAAAAGCCGAAGAAAACGAAAATAATAATTAAAAGAACACGATCAATATACATACGACAATTAGGAATTGTTAAACGAGAAACCAGTATCCTCTACAAAGGAGCAAACTCAGATGAGGTCAGGCGCCCAGGGAGTCTATTATCTCTATATAACATGTACAAAATACTTTTCCCCCTTTAATTTTCAAACTCTGGGAGTCTTATATTTGTACATGAGGCATCAATACCTTTTAGAAGGTATATAGTTTATAGTACCTTACCAGGCATAAATTTTACCCAACTTTACAATGGAGATGATTAAATCGCTATGTAAGATGACTCAATTTTACAGCGGATACTTCAGCATCAACGACCTGACATTCATGAATAGCAATAAAAGAAAGGTGGGGACCCCAACAGGACAGTATTGCAGCACAGTCAGCAAAACACCCAAATACGAAAACACAGTGTAGACTAAGGGACAGAAAAGAACAAATACCAAGGACAACATAAAAAGAGTAGACATGAAAGGCTACTGTAACACATTCACCAACGATACCAATGGGGAACCGGTGTTACGTTAGTATGAAATGGTGTCGTTATCCAGATTACGAGTTAAAGAAGATCCTGACGATAATCTCAACAGCACTCACAACAGAGCACCAAATTGAGCATCGACGGACCCCTAGCAAGCCAGAGGTGTGACCAGGTGCCCGGGAGGAGTAAGCATCCCCTGTTGGCTAGCCGCACCCGCCGTCGATGTTCACGCACGAAAATGAAAAAAATATATAAAATACATGAAAAAAGGGAGGAGATCTCCAACAAGACCCCGTTGCAGCATCAAAAGCAAAACACCAAAACACCCCGATGCAAAAACACAAAAGACGAGTACAGCACGAGACGGAAAAGAGACACACGACATGTAAACATCAAACACAAAAGACTACACATAAACCGACGAGACTAATCGGCAACCGGTGCCGACTTTGGACGGCTATTTGTCACGCAAGTAGCAAATGGTGTGGTTATACTGGATTACGTGCGCACAACCCTCTCACTTCTCCAATTACCCAGAGGTCTCGAAGAACGTACAATTTTCGTGTAAAACAACCTCCTTACTGTAAGGTGACATCACACACAAAAAGACCGCGAAACGCAGAGGCCCCAGAGACACAGATGAATATGTAAATGGATAAAAAAAGAGGGCATGCGTAATGCAGTCCGTGGTTTGCCGGCTGCAGCGAGCTCATGTATGTTATCACCCGAGGAGTCCGACTGACATTCAGGGAGGACAGGTGGTCGGGGCCCTGTCTTCTCTAAAGAGGGTTGGACAGGGCCTGTCATGGAATCCCGTCGTCACAGTCAGTCAGAGTGCAAGTCTCAAGGATGCGCTCGTACAAGACTGTAGATTGGTCAAGTATCAAGCCTAGTAACCGTCCGGTGACATAAGGATCATATCCACGGTATAAACGGCGTTTGATGATTCTGACGCATTTTTTATGGTTATGCTGCCTACTTTTGACCCTTTTTATTTTGTTTATAATATCACCATAAAAGACAGGTTGTATAATACCCATAATAATGTACTCTGTTGCATGTATAGATCCGAATTTTAAAAGAAGTTGACTGTAATTTTTGTAAAATTTCCAGAAAGTCTTAACTAGTTTATGAAAGCGGAAACCTTGACCTAAAGTTTTTTGGTAATTTGTAAGTTTCTACTGTGAAAATCCAAAATATCAGTACATGCTCTAGCGTACCGGATGAGCTGTGATATGTTAATGCCGTATGACGGTAACCTTGGAACATCACCGTCAAGCCAGGGGAAATTTACTATGTTGAATCCAAAATCATCCCTTTTGTCATATACACTTGTATGAATCTTTCCGTTTACAATTTTGATATTTAGGTCCAAAAACGGTGTTTCTGTATTTGAAAGGTTTGCCTTGTTAAGTGTTAATTCTTGTGGATAAATTTCATTCTTATATAATTCAAAAGCAGGATTGTCAATGGTTAGAATATCATCCAGATACCTAGAAGTATTATTGAAACATTTCAGATCATCAAAGTTTCTTTGCTTTTGAAGATTTTGGATAAATTCTTTTTCATAAGTGTATAAAAATAAATCTGCAACAAGAGGCGCACAGTTAGTACCCATAGGAATTCCTACAACCTGCTTGTATACATGTAGATCCTCACCAAATCTAACATAAATATTGTCCAAGAGGAAGGACAAGGCATTACACAGGTCACTATATGTCCATGATTTGTATGATGTGTAGTCTGTCGAGGAAAAGAAACCCTTCGATTGAGATGTACAAATGTAAGTTTTTCGCTCTCGATCAAAACACCATTTAATGCGATTAGATAATCGATAATTAATTTTGTCATGAGGAAGTGTGGTGTACATATAAGAGAAGTCGTATGAAGAAATCGTATTGGCTTCGAAATTTCCAGATTTCATTTTGTCAATCACATCCCCTGAATTCTTAATAGACCAAAATAAATTTACATCGTTCCTTTTAAGAACCGTTTCACAATATCTAGTAATGTGTTTTTTAATAGCAGTAAGTGCTGACGTCAGATTTCTAGACAAAATTGTAGTGGAGCAGTTACTAGAATAAGCAATAAATCGAAATTTGTAAGGAGACTTGTGCAGTTTCGGTATGCAATATAGTGTTGGGAGATCCAATTTAGAAATAGAGATATTGAATGAAGACAGTTCACTGTTATGCTTGCTTAAAATGTTAGATGCACTTTCATTGCTTTTGATATATGTATTAGTAGACGAAAGTTCCGAAACCAAAGTTGATATGTAGTAACGTTTTCAAATGATAATGGTGTTGTTGGTTGCTTTATCAGCTGGTGCAAAGACATATTTTTCATGTAATTTACTTAGTTTGGATTTGAAGTTTCTTTCTAATTTGGAACGTGGATTTTGAAAAAGATGAGGGTTTTTATGGAAGTTATCTATTCGAATATCCGATATATCTAAAATGAGGTTTTTCCAGTCATTCAGAGCATGCGATTCGACTCCTTCTGATTTACACCATCTTTTCGTATAATTATCTAAGGCTTCCGTAAGCACCTCACGGCATTTGACAAAATCTATCTTGGATGGGATTCTATACTTACTGTCCGCGCGGCTCACTTCGGAAACTGAATAAACGCGATTTTGACTACCTTATGATGCAAAAATTTAAATGAAGTTGATATCATTCAATAGATCTCGCTTAGTCGTAAATTTTGGTATATGTTATATGATAGTGAGTACAACCAATCAAACAATACAGACAAAACAAGTTTAAGATGGGCCATTTCCCATGCTAATTTTCCCATGACGTCATGACGCTCGCCATAGACTCAATGTTAAAATCGGCGACGTCACGCTAAACATTGAAAACGCCCTATCTAAAACTTATTTTGTATGTATAATATGATTGGATAAACCCTCGACCATGTAACATATACCAAAATTTACGACTAAGCGAGATCTATTCAATGAAGTAGATTTTATTTTAATTGATGCATGACAAAGTTATCAAAATATCGTTTATCCAGTTTCCGAAGTGAGCCGCGCGGACAGTAGGTCCTTTTTTAAGAAGACCACGGAGCTGTCTGTCCTGGATAATTGAAAAGTCACCTGTAACAACATGGTCAGCTGGTTTGTAGAGATATTTAGAAGTTGCACATTCTCAAGAAGTAGGACACGATTCGAGTATGTCAGGATCCGATGTAACTTTATTATAGTTAAAAACAAAGTTTCGAATAGGTTTTTTGTACTTATAACAAATAAGAGGTGGCTCTAAATTTTCAAAATATTGAGGAATGGTACTTTGTACGCGATGATCCCGAAAAATATTAGAGATGTTTAGAAGATCAAAACTTTTGTTAATAAACGGGGTTTTTATGAATCGTCTTTTAGGTGAGGTGTTTTTCACAATAGGGTAAAGTTTAAAATGTGCGAATGAGACAATGATATTAAGTCTGAATCAGTCAGTGTTTCTTAAGAATGCAACCTCTGCTTCATCCAAGATAGATTTCAAGTGCATAACTGGTATTGACGACAGAGCATGTAACAGCTCATGTCTGCCGCCATTGCGTGCTATAGTAAGTAAATCGTTGAGAGAGCGGTAGATTCTGGATCGTTTTCTTTTTTGTCTGTTCCGTCTTTTCCCGTGCGACCTGCATTTCCTTTTAGTGTTTGGGCGAATTGAAAAGATGTTGATATTGGTAGAGGCTGAGGAAATGTTTCCTTGTCCATAGATTTGATCGTTTAAACCAAGAGGGTACGCAGTCTGATGTTTGGTGATGCACTGCCTGGGGCCATGTCTATATAGAAAGTACTATGGCGACAATGTCAGGGAAAAATATTCAAAACACTTACTGTCAAACCCCTCGCGGGGAACTTTTTTACGAGCTCCACATGGCAAAGGGCATAAGTGTGACACAAATAAGTTAAAGAAGATCATGACGATAATCTCAACAGCACTCACAACATAGCACCAAATTGAGCATCGACGGACCCCTAGCAAGCCAGAGGTGTGACCAGGTGCCCGGGAGGAGTAAGCATCCCCTGTTGGCTAGCCGCACCCGCCGTCGATGTTCACGCACGAAAATGAAAAGAATATATAAAATACATGCACTTTCTGGGGCCACGTCTATATAGAAAGTGCTATGGCGACAATGTCAGGGAAAAATATTCAAAACACTTACTGTCAAACCCCTCGCGGGGAACTTTTTTACGAGCTCCACACGGCAAAGGGCATAAGTGTGACACAAATGAGTTAAAGAAGATCATGACGATAATCTCAACAGCACTCACAACATAGCACCAAATTGAGCATCGACGGACCCCTAGCAAGCCAGAGGTGGGACTAGGTGCCCGGGAGGAGTAAGCATCCCATGTTGGCTAGCCGCACCCGCCGTCGATGTTCACGCACGAAAATGAAAAGAATATATAAAATACATGTACTGTCTGGGGCCACGTCTATATAGAAAGTACTATGGCGACAATGTCAGGGAAAATATTCAAAACACTTACTGTCAAACCCCTCGCGGGGATCTTTTTTACTAGCTCCACACGGCAAAGGGCATAAGTGTGACACAAATGAGTTAAAGAAGATCCTGACGATAATCTCAACAGCACGATTGCAATTCTATCCCTCAGGTAACCCACTGGTCTCGAATAACGAACACTTAGTATGTATAATTGACTTCACACTGTAAGATGACGGCACATACGAGACAGATAAATGCAGGCACCCGTCAAACTAATAGATAAATATGTTAATGAATATTAAAAACATAAGGGCGCACGAAAAACAGTCCATGTGTTGCCAATGTTGGAAAGAGTTACTGTATGCAATCACCAGAGAAGTCCGACAAACTTTCAGAGAGGACATGTAGCCGGAGTCCTTGTATTTTCTAAGGAGGTTTGGATAAGGCCCGTAATAGAGTCCAGTCGTCACAGTCGTTAACAGTGGACCTCTTAAGATTATAAGAATGCGTTGGTACAAAACTGTAGATGAGTCAAGTACCGCAAAGAATGACCTTCTGGTGACATAAATCATCGTCGTCGGCATATGAAATATTCATATGACAATTTTGAAATACGTTAAAGACAAGAAAGTAAATTCAAATGTTAAACGTCTTCAAATTCAATAGCATCATTTAAGACCTGATAAATTTACAGCATGGACCAGACATGCACGTTTCGGGTACTAAACTAGACTGTTACAAAAATGTAAATGACAAATATGGAAAAAAAACATATCCCTATCAAGAATGGCAAATATGGAAAAAAAAAACATATCCCTATAAAGAAATACAAAATCGTTAATCGAAAAATTCATCAAACCAAAGGCATACAAAACCAGGGCAAAACCAGAACTAAGGCAAAGAGACAGAAATAAGACAAATCCACCATATGAAGAGAAGTGAAGGAGTGAGATCAGGTGCCCAGGAAGAGTGAGCATCTCCTGCTTATTTGCAAAACTCGCAAAGTTATGTCCAAACAATACCGAAAGACATAGCAGGATTGGTGGGATATGACAGGACCCACTTTTCAGAAATTTTGAGAAAATTTGGTGAACAGAAATTTTCATATGAGTTTGAAGAAACGATCAATTGAAGTTGAACGGACCTAGCTACATGTGCCCTCGGGGACTCCACCAGCAGTGACACTCACCAAGTGGTATTAAAATTACACGTCTTCAAATTCAAAGCATCATTTAAGAATAGAAAAATTTGCAGCATGGACCAGACATGCACGTTCCGGTTACTTAGCCCTCGTCAGTGCCCATCAATCCAAACAATGAAATATGGTCAAAGACTGTGAAAATTATGTCCAAACAATACCGAAAGACAGCAGGATTGGTGGAATATGATGTTACAGGACCGACTTAAAAAAATTTCGAGAATCTTTTGTGAACAGAATTTTCGTATGCGTTTGAAGAAACGATCACCGAAATTGAACGAACTTGGCTACAGACGTATAAAGTATCTTAAGTTCAGCGTTTGTGGTCGGAATGTGTCCAGTCATTGAACTGACGTAGTCGATAAGTACGGTAGGAAATGATGACATGTGTGAGAGAATCGTGGGTTAAAATCTTCTAAACTATTTTTAATCTTTATTACAGAATGTGAGTAAAGTAGTGAGATGGGGAGAGCTGTTTGTACCCTCAATGACTAAATATAACGGATTTTCTACTTGACCTTTTTATAGTATGACTTATAAAAGAAAACAATAAGCCATTCTTTATAGAGCAGGACATTTTATAAGAAGTTTAGACGACAACATACATGTTTGTCAACCTCATATCATAATTAAAGTTTTCGGAGCTTGGCCAAATAATTATCACGATAATCAATTGGCTCCTACAAACACAATTTGTCCAACAAATTCATTGAAACTCATGGTTTTTGTAGTAGAATTTGACAGGATTAATTTCATCTATAGCGGCTCAGCCAAATGAGCAAAGTAAAAGTATCCGTCCGTTCGCTTCTAGAAGATGAAGAAGTTTAATATCTCCTTTGACAATAAGAAAATAAAAGTGTTTTTAAACGTAGAAAATCGTTATCGTTTACCGAAGAACTAGAGAAACCAACTAAAATGGAAAAATAATGAAATGATAGAAACATCACAAAATGAAAACTTCTCTTACTAAAATTGATATTTTAAGAAGTTGTCAACTAGGAGTTTTTTTTTTCAAATAGGAGTATGACTTTGTCCCCAAAGAATATTATCGATAACGAGGTTTATTCTATCCTGTAAATTACAACTACATGTATTTACCTTCTTGAAGAAATTTTTGTAAAGAAATAATATGTAGATAAAATTTAGAAATAAAAGCTCCAACATTACAGTGATCACAGTGGAACACACACTCATGAGATGAGAAAGCGGGGAACGGAAGATATCATAGAAGTTCTAGCGTTAAGAACATTCTTTGACAGACCAGAAATAATAAGGCGGGGTTAACAATTTTAAGCTTTATAAAACCAACCTTTGTGAATCTATAACTAGCATAATCTCGAATGTTCTCGACTAAGTTTAAGGTATATATGGCCTTACCAAACAAACAATAAGCAAGTACTCTAATACTCCAAATACATTTGGAAGAAATGTTTTTAGATCTTCACCAAGTCGAAGTTTCTCGATTGATATTATAGCCTGGGTCACACGTTTCTGTAAATTAAGCTGCTTTTTAATTCTTATAATTAAATTAAGCTGTATTATTGAGGTATTCAATGGGTTATGAGAGGTAATTAGGGCACCCATATATGGAATCCTAAGACCTAAAATCGCAGCATAGTTATGATGTAAAAATTAATTCAATTTTTTTTTCAATTTAGATATTGAAAAAGATCTGTTAATTCAAGAGTTACTGGCTCATACGGTTTACAGGTGTTGCATGCAAGCAGGAGATGCTGACTCTTCCTTGGTACCTGGTCTCACTCATAAGGAGCTGTTAAGATAAGGCGTAAAATCAGCCCTGAAAAGTGGAATTTTGAAAATTGAAATTTCAAGAACCTTTTTTGGTAAAATGTATACCTATACGGCATCCCATCAGAATATGAAGTTATTTTTTATCTGTTTTGCATAATATTGCTAATTTTGGGGTCAAAACTTATCTTTCTCTCATAGAAATCAATAGAAAACGGAAAAGTTTTATTGAACATTGTTCCCCCCGGATATACAGAAAGCCACTTTTACTGGAGATGTGTATCCATGATACAAATTTTTTGGCAAAGTGGGGTTCTGTATCTCCGGGGGGGGAACACTACCCCAGAGACGAAAAACTAAAAATGGAAAGGGGGGTGCATTTTTTAAGAATCGATCTTTTTGACCATTAAATATTGCACATTTGACTATTTTTCCTCTTTAATCCATCAAACATTGTGTACTCAATATGATTGAATGAAAGATACAAGAATTAGGAACGGAATAAGCAAGAGTGATCTTCATTTCTCCGTCAATGTGTATTTCGCGCTAAAAGGCTTACATTGTAGCCATTGAATGAAGAATAAGACCGTATTTTAAGTTCCGGATTTCATTATTTACCGATTAAAGGAGGTAGAACGTTCGAAATCTATTTCTGATACACAATGTAGACATATTTGATGTCTTTTAGCTTATATTTATACATTTTAGACAAAATATTCAAAAATGTATACGTTTTTTGTCGATATTATTGGATTTTCTATCCAAGCACCCCTACCTCTTTCGACCTTAATTTTACAACCTTAAGAGTTCCTTAACATAATGTAAAACATGTAAAAGTTCTGCAAATACATTATATTTCAATAATGATTCATGTTTTTCTGTATACGATTCGCCATGCGCAAGAAATAAGTCACGAGATTCTGGGCTAAATACGGCCCTTATCTTAACAGCTCCTTTGGAGTTCACATCTTTTGCATGTGGTGGAGGTTTTTATGTGTTTGCTAATGTTCCTGTTTTATCCTGATTTCGTATGCCTTTGATTTGTGATTCCCTGAATTACCGATTTTGTACTGTGCATTGGGAAATGGTCATTGTCCATATTTGTCATTGAACTCTATGGGGAAAAGTTAATTTTTCCAGCAATTTTCTACAGAACGATTGGCATCAAATATCGATTGGTAAAAAAAAATTCTAAAAAATATATTTCATAGAATTTCGCTGAAAAGTAAAAAAAACCAGCAATTAGTTTTTCATAGTTAATTTTTTCTATACTTTTCAATAACTCCTTAAATGACCGTTTACAAACTATTTCTTATTTCGATATCTACTAGACTAGTACAAAAGTTAATAAAATATCATATGACACAGAAAGTTATTCAGTGATGAATGAATTAATTTAAATGTTTTGGCATAATTTCCTTCATTACCAATTGATTACATTAAGCTGAGTTTTTATTTCTTAATTTAATTTTTTTTTTCATTTTCATGATTTCCTGCATATTTGAATTCTATATTTTTGATACGAAAGTTTATATTTCTGATACAAATTCAGTGTTTCATGTGTTTTCACACTAAATGTCAGTGTTTTGCTGTTCTTGAAGTATATGTGCGTTATTACCTTAAAGTGTTGTTTTGCTGTTCATGGTGCTTACTTTATCTTTATGCCCCCGTAATCGGAGATTCGGGGCATATAGTTTTTGGTCTGTCCGTCTATCTGTCTTTTTGTCTGTTTGTCAACAAAAACTTTAAATTTGGCATTGACTTTTGAATGGTAAGTGGACAGGGCTTTCATAATTCACCTGTGTATTCCTTGTGACAAGACCTTTTCATGAATACCTTAATATTTGAACTTGTGACCTTGACCTTGGAGTTTGACCTACTTTTGTGAAACGTTAACCTTGGCCATAACTTTTGAATGGTAAGTCAGAGGGCTTTCATATTTCAAATGTATATTCCTTCTGACAAGACCTTTTATGGATACCAAATACCTTCTGACCTTGACCTTGAAGATTGACGTACTTTTGAAAAAATTTAACCTTGGCCATAGCTTTTGAATGGTAAGTGAAAGGACTTTCATGTTTCAAATGTATATTCCTTGTGACAAGACCTTCCCATGGATACCAAATATTAGACCTTCTGACATTGACCTTGGAGTTTGACCTACTTTTTAAAAAAACTTTAACCTTGGCAATAAGTTTTGAATGGTAAGTGATAGGGCTGTCATATTTCATATATGTATTGCTTGTGAAAAACTTTTCCATGGGTATTAAAATTTTTGACTCTCTGACCTTGCATTTTAACCTTGGAGTTAAACCTACTTTCGAAAATCTAAACTTAGGCCATAACTCTTGAATGCTAACTAAGGCCTTTCATATTTCACATAATTTAAAATTTCTTGTGGCAAGACCTTTCCATGGATACCAAATTTGACCTTGTGACTTTGACCTCAAAATGTGAACTACTTTTCAGCTCTTTGACCAACAAAGATGCCAACGGGGTATTTCACAAACACATGTTTTTTTTATCTCGTTGCAGTTATGCTTTTAAAAATGAGTCCCTTTTATTCAAAAGATCATGATTTATAAAATCAATGTACCACATATTTAATGTGTATTATAAAGAGGTTGTGAAAACTACTTCAATGTACAAAAACGGAAACCACCTAATGGGTCGTGACATCGACACTTTATTATATGTATATATCATACACTACTCTAATAGCCATACATATCCTATACTCGAGGGGTAATTTATCATTTGACTGGAACAAGCTTCAAAATGTCGAACAACGATACAGTCTCCTGTGTAGTTGCACCTCATCTTTTGGATAATCATTGGCCGTCTGAAACATCTTTATCTGACCTTAACAGAGCATTGATAGCGAGAAATGCTGCTCCCATTGCTATACTTGGCTTTATCGTGGTATTCGGACTGATTGCAAATTGTGTAATGATTTATGTGTTTGCGACAAAGTATCGTCGATCCAACTACAGAGTGTGTAGTATCTGGCTGGCCTCCATGGACGTGGTGGGGTGCCTTACAGTTGTTCCATTCTTTATTCATCTGTTTGCTTTTGAAATCGACTACCCGAGCGATATCCTTTGTAAGACAGGAATTACCGCGGCAGCAGTATTTCTGTTCAGCTGTCACATGATCTTAGTTGTCATAGCGATAGAGAGGTACATGAAGATCTACCATCCTTTCAAACGACAGATTTCGGGTGGGAACTTAACTTTTATGTTTGTGATATGTGTTCTTTTGTCTGCAATTTGTGCATCGCCGCATGCATTTTTCGCTGGTCACCGAACTCTCGGTACTGGGGTTAATAACATTACCGCCAAAATCTGCTTTGTATCTGATCAGCACGTGTCATCATACTTACCTGGAAAGTACTACACTGCGATAAACCTACTCTCAATCATCATGTCGCTCTTCATCATCGTAATGTATTGTCGTATCATCGTCGTAATCAGCAGGTTCAGAAAATACTACAAGAGAAAAGATGGGTTTCCCTCTGCGGACTCTGAGAATCCACCCTTGTTTAGTAATGCTACAAAAACAATCGAAGCTCGCAGATCGATCGTAACTCTGATTTCTGCCTCTGCGTCATTTATTATCACGACATTTCCTTTCACAATCATGGCGATGGTGGCCTTATTTACACAACAACCGGTTTTATGTAATGTTAGTTTTAATATGGCAATCGCTTTTCGTGTTATTGCGTCGTCTGTACTCTTGAACACTGTGGCAAACCCTTTCATTTACGGATTTGCAGATAATCAATTCAGACAGGAATTAAGAAAAATGTTCAGCTGCAGCAAATAGAAACAATTATATAAAAAATCATTCTTTTTATTTAGTTTTCATCACATCATACAAGATCGTGTAAATATTTGTGTTGCTTGAATTTTCTATTTTTTTCAGTTTTGTTTTGCCTGTTGAAACTTTTACCTAGAGATGATTTTTTCAGAGGGAATGAATGAATCTTGTTTCGAATGATTGTTTATAATAGTGCTTTATTTCTATTTCATTTTTCAACTTTGTCACATCTTTTAGTTTGTTCTATCGTTATCGCTATCGGGACTGTTACATTACACACGTGTATTCCTCTTGAACTATTCCTTCTTTAATTACAAAAATTTGAGTATCTGTGACCGATATTTCAAGCTTTCGTTGATTTTATGAAATGTAAATGATAGCGATTCATTCTAATCTTAAATTTACATTTGGCTTGATTTTAAATTTGGCGTAAACTTTCTCATAAACAATTATGATTCAACCCGTAATTCAAGCTTGGATAGAAATATAAAAGTTGTAAGGGGCATTTATCTAATATGCTATACGGCACGAGATCAATGTTTTGTATCTTTGGGTTTGACCATTTTTTCAAAGTTTTCCTTACCGTTAATATTGAAAAAAAAATCGTCGTATGATGATTTTGAAACTTCTTTTTCTTGGAAACGGTTTTATCATTATCATTTGAATTCTTTGTACTGGAAACTGTGAAGGAATCTCAGTATATAAGTATATAACAAGTATATAACAACCGCTTTCTTTGTGATATTTTTTATGATGTACCATAATGTAACATAATAACCAGGATATCATATTGTGCCAACAGGAGCATGGTGTTAAATTCAATAGCATCATTTAAGAACAGATAAATTTGCCGGATGGACCAGACATGCACGTTTCGGGTACTTTACATGTACCCTCGTCATTCATCCTCAATAGTTTAACAAACTATCACTTGCATATCACTATTTTCTAATACATCATATACTTATCAAAGGCTTGTTATTTGTTTTATGCAATTAAACATCGAAATCTGAATATCATGGTTTGTTCCTTAATCTCATGAGCTTTATGTTTCATGTTTTGTACCAGCAGTATCTTCAGATCTTTTTTGGAAAGATTGTCGTCGTATCAGAATACCAGGGTAATTTAGCTTCATAATCAAAATGATTTTTATAATAAAGTTTCAACTTTGAAAGACGTCTTCAATTAAATGTAAGCTGTATTAAAAGAAATCGCCGGTAATCAACCAGTACATACATACAGCTAATGATATCGGAACATGCAATATAGAAGAATAATATGTGTTTGGGAACACTGTACTCCAGTTGGTAGCTAAACAAGGTGTGGACATTTGTCTAAGTATGGACATAGAAGCAAACAAGTGAGCAAATGGATATAAACCACAAATCCAAAACCTACCGACCCTTCTTCCTATGTTTGATGTGAAAAAACAAGCTAGATTAAAGAAGCTAGAGCAGGCTTAAGCAATTTTAAGCAAAATCAAATAAAAAGTAATCATAAACATGATACATGGTAATCTGTTTCCAAATGGTCAGAAGACTACTTAAACGCTTATGTAATGTAAACAAATTGTGTGAATATCTCCATCTTTGTTGTATAACCTAAGAACCTTACATTTTCATTGTGTTTCATTTGGTTCTAAATAATACCTTAGTAAAGAATATAATATATCAACTTACAGACATGAAAAATAAAATGGACACGACATATGCTTACTACCCATGGCATTTGATTTAAACATGACACTTCGTTTATCCTATATGTATACAGATAATAGGTTTAACTTTAACCTTGGTCATTTTGTATGGATCTCTGACCCTTTTTAGATCACATAAAGCCACATGCGAGTAAAATTCCGATTTCTGCGTACCTTTCTAACACCTCTATATCATTATTCGTCTGTTCAATTTCACTTGCGTCCCACCATAGAATAGTAGTATTGTCGTACTCACCAGTTGTTGACCTGACGAATTTTGCAAACAGGAGACGCTTACCTCCCCCGCGCATCTGATCTTACCTCCATTATGGATTTCCTTTTTAGCTCACTTGAGCTATTGCAATAGCGGGCCTTCTGGCGTAAACTTTTAACATTTTCAACATCTCCTCTGCAACCGCTGCACAGAATTTCACGAAAACTTACAGGAAGCAAGAACTCAAGGTCCTCTGCCAAGTTTGTGTTTTTCGTGCCCATCGGTCATCAAATATGGACGCCGAGGGCTCTGATTGGTTGACGCATTTTTTGACTTCACCTCTGCAACCGCTGCACAGAATTTCACGACAACTTACAGGAAGAAAGAACTCAAGGTCCTCTACTTCGTTTGTGTTTTTTGTGCCGATCGGTCGACAAATATTGCCGACGAGGGCTCTGATTGGCTGATGTATTTTCGACTTATCTGCAACAAGTGCACAGATTTCATGAAACCTTACAGGAAGCAAGTACTCAAGATCCTCTACCAAATTTGTGTTTTTCGTGCCGATCGGTCAACAAATATGGACACCGATCGAGGGCTCTGATTGGCTGACGCATTTTCGACTTCTCCCCTGCAACTGCGGTACAGAATTTCACGAAACCTAACAGGGAGCAAGTACTCAAGGTCCTCTACCGATGTTTAACGTCTTCAAATTCATGAGTATCATTTTGGAGCAGATAAATTTACAGCATGGACCAGACATGTACGTTTCGGGTATTTAACCTCCATCAGTGATCCCCAATCCAAACAATGTAATATTGCCAAAATCTGTGAAAATTTTGTCCTAAATATACCGAAAGACGCAGTAGAACTTTTTTTTTTTTTTTCGTACCGATCGGTCAACAAATATGGCCGCCGAGGGCTCTGGTTGGCTGACGCATTTTCGAATTCTCTTCAACTGCTTTACAGAATTTCACTATTTTTTTTATATTGTGTAAGAATTTCACACTCATTCTGAATTTTGCCGATCGCAATTTTTCATCTGGTATGCATGTGTTTTTCTTTGTTGGTTATTGTCACAATGTTTTGATTTATTTTCTTGTCTTTTTATCGATCCATCTACTTTACTTGTTTACATGTCTCTAAGGTTGTCACAAATACCTTACTAAAATCCTAAGCCATACAGTATATTATTTTTGAGTGATATTTTATAGAAGCATTACAGTTTTTTTCTCCAAAATTGCTTTCGGTTTAAACTATATTCAAAAAGGAATAATTTCAAGAGTGTCGCTCAATGATAAAACACACAGAGTGTGGAAAACCCAGAGACAGGAAGAAGTTACAGTATTTAATTACCTATCGATAAGCACATACAACGTCATGGCTACTTTAGAGTTGGCCTGTAAGCAGTAATTCCGTTTAGAAGAAGGACGTTAACTAGTGAACTGACTTCTTCAAAACATGAATAGTCCGATCTAAGTAATAATACGTTCTACCGCACCCATGTTAATCGTAGGTGTAAATTTCTTTAAGCGATACCCCGACGCTGATAGTTCCTTATTACACTTATTTTAAGGATGAGGACAAAAATGTCATCGGTGTGAGACCAAATTCAATTTCCTCTTAAAATTCCAAGAAAGGTTGAAGGAGTATGCGGATAAAGAGAAATATGATATATATTGTTGAAATGTCAATTACTAGATATAAATATCAATTTCAATAAGTGTTTTTTTTTTGTCTATTTAGCGTTAAAACATATGCACATTCAATGCAATTTACCATTTTCCGATTTTATTATTAAGCTAAAAATGCCAAGGTCGACATCTTTTGGAGTTGTTTTTTTTTTCGTAATGACGTCACTATAAAAAGACTATTCCATTGTGACGTTTTCGTCATATTTTCATCAGTTATAAATTTCGACGGTGGTCTATATAAGATTACTAAAAAAAACCCTAATTGAAAAGGCAAAACATTTTTGAACACTTTCTTCGATCGGTCGAATTGTAAATGAAATTGCAACAGCAGCGTAGCCACTAGGAAATGGAGAAAAAATGAATTCTTTCAGTTTCGACTGAGGGCATCGTCTCAAGACAAGTGCACGTAATTATACCTTACTCCCCCTGTCGGATGTCATACACAAAACTGCGTCATCGGCGAGTTTCGTTCGGAGAAAAATTACCAGCAAAAGTGTTTTAAATGTGTTTGAATGATTTCCTCTTCTTGAATTGATGATACATGAAAGTATAAAAATATATAGACTCTAATCTTGTCATATACCTATCGAGCGATATTCATCGGATACGAAGTTTTGTGTATGACATCCGGCTCGAGAAGATGACTGAGGAAGACATGAAATTTACACAAGAGACAGAAATTTCATCTTTGAATAGGTGTAGTAATTCCAATTCGAATGTTAATTTGTTTGTCTTCCTCAGTATATCAATTTTGATGTCGGTAGAGTTCCGATGATCAGATATTTTTTTTCTATATTTGATACTTGGTATTAATACGAACACGTTTGCAAAGATATTTCTACTGTTTCGTCTTCCACCATGATCGATAAACAACTTATTCCCATTATGTATCTATCTTTCTTCAAATCTATATGACCTATGTAGAATATATAAGGGAATTTCTTTCAGTCGGACAGTCAAATGTACAGGTAAGTCTATGATATATAAGATCACTTCAGAGTTATGCTACTCCTAGGAATTGGAGCATATATATCATATTTTAAAAAAGATGAATTGAGCTTTTATTTCAAAAATTAAAATTCGAAGTCTTTGAAATTTGATAGGGTATTAATTATGGCATCATGATATACAGACGAAACATTTTTGTGTAGATTCGAAGAAGTTCAGAAGCTACATTTCCATATCCAGTGTACAAGATTAGCATTTTGCCATCAATTGAACAATTAATGATGGTTTAAATGTGCTCTAGTGGTAATATTTGTAGATTTGTCTTCTATTTTGAGAGATGAAACTGCCAGATGATGTTAGTAATAGGATAACTTGAAAGAGTTATTTACAAAATTCTAACTTGTTTCAAAGATAAATTCAACATTCACAGATAACCATCTTAAAGAGTAATTGAATTAAGTAATTGTAACACCCTTTACGTATCGTTGTATCTGTTCCAACGAGATTTTTTACGTTAAACTCTTAAAATGCCAGAATTATGATCAGGCATTTCAGCCTACTTACTCGATTCATGGTTTTAGTAAAAGAAAGAAGGGAATCCACAACCAGACTCGATGGCAGTACCCACAGAAAAACATAACACTTGATTCAAAAACACGAAGTAGCAAAGCACAACAAGAGACGTAAATGAGGAAAACGACATAGAAATACCAAACACAAAAGACTACAACGAGACCAAATGGCAATCGATACCGACTAAGGGAAAAGCAAAAAAAATGTGGTTATCCGGATAACGTGCGCACAATTCTACTATTCCGGTTACCAAAAGGTCTCGAAGAACGCATAACTGAAGTGTTAAATAACCTCATCACTGTAAGATGACCACACCAACGAGACAACAAATCTTAGGGCCCAACTAACACAGATGAATATATAAATGGGGACGTACGGAATACAGTCCTTGTTCTGTCGGCTGTAGCGAGCTCATGCATGTTGTCACCCGAGCAGTCCGACTGACATTCAGAGAGAACATGGAGTCCCGTCGTCGCAGTCGGTCAGAGTGCAAAGTCTTAAGAAGCTGTAGATCGGTCAAGTAGTCTTGGAACATCATCGTCAAACAAGAGGAAATTTACCATGTTGAATCCAACATTATCTCTTTTTTCATACACACTGATATAGATGTATCTGTTAACTATTTTGATATTTTGGTCGAGAAATGGTGTTTCTGTGTTTGTAATAGTTTGCCTTATTGAGTGTTATATATTGTGGATAAATTTTATTCCTATATGTTTCAAAAACAGGACTGTCAATAGTCAACATTTCTTCCAGTTACCTAGAAGAAGGGAGGGGATCTCCAACAGGACCCTGTTGCAGCCCCAACAGCAAAACACCAAAACACCCGATGCAAAAACACAAAAGACGAGAATAGTATAAGACGGAGCAGAGACACGCGACATGTAAACATCAAACACAAAAGACTACACATAAACCGACGAGACCAATGGGCAACCGGTGCCGACTTTGGACGCCCATTTGCCACGCAAGTAGCAAATGGTGTGGTTTGCTAGAAGTATAATTGAAATAATTTGCTAGAAGTACCATTGTACTTCCTAGAAGTACCATTAAAATATTTGAAATCATCAAATCGTCTTTGCTTGTGAAGATAAAAATCTGCAACAAGAAGCTACAGTATGACGATGTACAAAGCAAAAAAATAAAAGACCCCAAAATACAATCATATAAACGATAGTCTGGATACTAGCTGTATATTTAATGTGTGGGTTATTCCTCTGAAGAAAAGGAATCATTAAGTGAACAGAAAGGACTCTTGTTGATAATCACAGGTCACCCACCTGGTGACAGGACCCTCATAATTAAATTTCCCGATGATCTTTGCTTTAAATTGTTTCTTAATGTGGATGTATTTTACTCACTTGAACAATATTTAGTCCAGTCAGTCTACATTATATCAATAAACTGTGAGTACCAAACGGAATGCTCTTAGACAACCAGGAAAATTTTTAGAATGTTAATCCGGTATCTGACTGACATATCAGCAAAATTTCTCTTAGACACAGAAGCTCTTAAAAGCGCAGTGTCAGCTTTCACTTCCTTCATGTCCCTACTTATCCTTCGGGATTTCAGAAATGACTTAATCTTTAATCTGAAAATTTATGCGTGTTATGATGTAATAGAACTACCTCCTATGAATGACAAAATTTGATTTAGAGGAAGATATAACTTTGCTATGATTTAAAAAAAAACGCAATTAAATAAAAATAGTGTTCAGGTTGTCTTGGTCATTTGTATTGTGTTATTTTGTCTAAGTCATTTGGATAAATAATGTTAAACGTCTTCATATTCAATAACATCATTTAAGAGCAGATGAATTTTCAGCATGGACCAGACATGCACGTTTAGGGTACCCTCGTCAGTGCCAAAGAGTGTGAAAATCATTATGTAAAAAGAAATTTACCGAAAGACATAGCAGGGTGGGTGGGATATGATGCTACAGGAGGCTAGGGTAAGTCGCTTGTATTATGCTTTATTAATTGAACAACCTTCATTTTGTAGGCGAATTTGTGCCTCATGGGGAACTTTCTGGATAATGACAGACCAGTCGATCAGTTTAAGCCATATAATTATGTGCAGTATGATTATCAGCGACTTCATAAATGTAAATGGCGGATCCGATACACCTAAACGTCCTTTTTAAGATGTATCGGATCTATAATTTATAAAGATGAATGACAGAAGAACGTCGGACAAAATTATCCATAAAATCTTCAAAAGCAAAGACAATTTGATGATTTGAAATGTTATGGTACTTCTAGTTAAGTGTATTAATTACTTCTTTAAAGTCTGTCGCATATAAGAAGCTTTGTTTTGGCCTTTCATTAATTTGAAATCATATATATATTTTGCTATTTCGGAAACTCGCTATTTCATCGGAAAACATCATCGAAATTTAAGGAGGTTAACATCTTAGCACCATCCCTCCAATGCGATTTTGAACATAGATTATATTTCGATATGTTACTTAATCGACCCTACAGGAAATTTGGAGTCGCACTCCCTGTGAAGTAAATATACAAATATAAATTCAAAAAATAAAAGCAGAGGGCGATAGTGAAATGAATTTTGGCGGCTTATCAAAAGCACTTTGGTAGGAAGCATCAATGATGAGAATTCAATATTCGATACATGAAAATTGGTTTGGAATTTTTTTTAAGAAGGTATACAGTTGGAACACTTCCGTATTATTCTAGGTACCTGGATGATAATCTAACTATTGGCAATCCTGTTTTTGAAATGTATAAGAAAGAAATGTATCAAGAATTGACTCTCAACAAGGCAAACGTGATAAACACAGAAACATCATGTTTGGACCTAAATAACAAAATTGTGAACGGAAAGATTCATCAGACTACCGTCATACGGCATTGACATTTTACAGCTCATCCGGTACACTAGAGCATGTACAAATGGTTCAGATTTTCATAATAGAAATTTAAAACTTAAGGTAATGTGCCACTTTAAAACTTTAGGTCAATGTTTCCGTTTTCGTAAACTAGTTTAAACTTACTGGAAATTTTACATATATTACTGTCATCTTCTTTTTTAAAATTCGGATCTATGCAAACAACGGATTATATTACTTAAGGAATTTCAAAGGAAAGGAGGGGTATCCAACAACACTCGGCTGTGCACAGCTCCAACGGCAAATCACCAAAACACCCAATGTAAAACAGAGCAGACGAGCACATGAGAAGCAAAAGGAACAAGAACACCACACAGAACATAACCAAGGTGACCAATGGGCAACCGGTGTCTTTTGTGTTGCCTTTTAAAACCTGCTTTTTATCGAGACATAATAGACAAAATTTAAAGGATCAAAGGTAGACAGCATGACCAACGGAAATGCGTCAGACTCATACCACGAGGGTAAAGTAGTCGAAACGTGCATGTCTGGTTAAGGCTGCAAATGTATCTGTTCTTAAATGATGCCATTGAATTTGGTGACTTTTAACATGGATATTTTCCTAATGTCACAAGACGGACACTCGGCATGGTACTTGACCAATCTACAGACTTGTATCTGTGCATTCTTAAGACTTGCACTCTGACTGACTGTGACAACGGCTTTCATAATGGGCCCTGTCCAAACCTCTATAGAGAGGACGGGGCCTAAACCAACAGTCCTCTCGAAATCTCGGTCGGTGATAACATGCATTAGCTCAGACTGTATTTAGTACGCCTCCCCCTTTCTATATCCAATTACATTACGTATTCATCTGTATTGCTTGGGTCCCTGTGTTTGTTGTCTTTTTTGTGTGGTCCTCCTATAGTAAGGAAGTTAGTCTAGTTTTTTTTTTTTGGTAACCGGAAATTTGGAGGATTGTTCGTACGTTACCTGGATAAGCACACGGTTTGCTACATGCGTTGCAGATGGCTGTCCTAAGTCGGCTGCGATTGGCTAATTGTCTCGTTGGTTTATGTGTAGTCTTTTGTGTTTAATGTTTCTATGTCGTATGTATCTTTTACGTATCTTGCTATGCTTGTCTACTCTCTGTGTTTTCTCATCAGGTGTTTTAATGCTTTGTTGTTGGAACTGCAACCGAGTCTGGTTGGAGATCACCTCCTTTCTTCATGTTTGATTTTTGATATTGTATTTTCGTGTTCTTTGTCTCTTTTGCGTCTATTGCTGTGCGTGTCAGCTCTGCTTTTGCATGGGGTGTTTTGGGTGTTTTTCTGTGGGTGCTGCATCCGAGTGTTTTGGAAATCCACTCCTTTTGTTTTTCTGTATATGTCGCAAATGGTTAACTTTGTAGACAACAATAATCACATGAAAATATATTTCATATACTTTATGAATCGAAGTAACATTAGAAAAAAGAGTAAATAAATGACATCATTTTAATAGAAACATAAAATAGTGTCCGTGGAGTAAAATCACGTATATATTTGTGTACCTTCCATCATCTTACAGACAGCAGGAATGTTCCATACGTTGTTTTATCATTACAAGTCCTGACTGAATTGTATTTTCCGCCTAGGAGAAGTCCGCTTTTTAGCTGCACATCTGGTAACTTCTTTTCAAAATGACTTATGGGAATGGTATAGAACCTGTCTATCCAATCTGATCTGACATACATCTGATAGTTTACCCGGCACATGATATTCCTCAATATAACATTCTCAATTCTCTTCGTTGAGTCATGTCTTGCGTTAACCTCAAGACAATCGAAATCTCCACACTTTGCGTCATTCGGAAAGAGAACGGTTCCAGTCAATATATGCGGACTTAAGTCCATACAAAGTGAAAGTACAGAATTTATTTCGTGCTGAGACAACAGAAAGTAAGAACTGTAGTCAAAGAGGCGGTTATTCTCCTTGATTTCAGCCAAATCCACACATTTCGACACAAATTGAAGATAATACATAAGCTTAGGTAATGGTTTATCGGGAACTGCCAAGTTCTTTTCTTTCACATAATATCCAGTTGAAGAGGCAAGCATTTCGAAATTAATACACAACTCCATACATATCCCTTAAAGAAACGTCCCAAGAAAATGTGGTTAACTCCATACATATGATTAGCTGTCATTAAGGAAGTACTTAGGGGCATCTTACATCTAATGTATATTGTATATTTAGTAATGTGATTCAGTAACATGTGATATGTACATCGTAAACAATAGAGATATAAATAAACAATGCTTCAATACGATGTATCGTATACTTAAGATTACGTTAATAGGTAAACGATAGTGTTGCATATTTTTTGGCAATGTAACAAATAAGGCATGTTAACAAGGGATTGTATCCGAGTCATGTCACAGCTGATATCGCACTTAGTATTCTCGATTTCCTGGAAGATTATTATTAATGAAATCAATTATTCAAAGTGTATCCATTCTTTAAAAAAACCTGCTTTTACACAAGAAGATTTATATAACTGTATTAAATATACATTTGAGGTTACTTAGACTGTACTCTTCGTAGGAAGTAAAGGAAACAAATTATGCCGCTGCCACTTTGGTGTTCAATGTCGTAAGAAGAAAAACGAACTTTTGTATTAATTGTAACGTATTTGCATAAGTTTTCAAATGCAATGGTATTAAAAAAAGAAATAATGACAGAACTGTGCTTTGTTTTTAAGTTAAGAAACACAAACTTCAATAAATATATGGATATATGGATTTGAAATGGAACAATCAGCCATCATACCTCATTACATACAATTTCTATTATACGATGATAGAGGAACCCGTTCTATCTATGACGCATTTATAAAAGAACATAAAGTATCGGAAACATATAGGGTAAAATGGGGACAAGATTTTAATATATCAGACATTGAATGGAAGAAAATAAATCAAAATATTTTTTCTGGAACAGACAGTAAATATTTACAATGGTGTCAATATAGAATTACTCATCGAATTTTGGCGACGAACAAACTCCTATATGCAATGAATATTAAGGATATCGCACTCTGCTCTTTTTGCAATGCTGAAAATGAAACAATCCTACATTTACTTTATGAATGTCCACATGTACAAGAACTGATATTAGAACTAAAACACTGGTTGGAACAAAATAACAGTATATAACAGTATAACCATTGATGTAGACAGGAAACATTTTATTCTTGGTAAGTGTGATAACTATGCACTCAATGTAATATTTTTGTTAGCTAAGAAGTATATTTATGAAACAAGAACTAAGGCAGTTAGACTTCATTTTGATTCCATGAAAAGCAGAATACTAGATCATGTTCACCTCTTAAAGTTCATACATAGAAACAATGGAACCATGGATAAGTTTTATTCAAAATGGGACAGTTTCAATTCACTTTTTTGTTTCGCAAAGATACTCATACAGGAAAAAACCGATGCCTCTCTCAGTCTCTCTAATTTATTTTCTTTTCTCATATGTTTCAATTATCATAGTACCTTTTTTTTGTTCTTTTTGCTGTGTTTATTTTTTTTCCTATTAAAAAGGTCCTTATTCTCTTCCTTTGAATATTAGTGTTATATATTATGTTCAGTAGATATGGTAGAATATCTCTATACCTTAATGTATTATTATCATTATGTATTGTAATCATCGGCATGGCGCCATTCAGTATTTTTTATGAAGACAAATTATTCTGTAATAGGACATACGATAGCTTGTCTAGAAATATGTCTATTTACCGACGCGGAACTGTTGGGTCCCAATTTGTGAATCCGGATTATTTATGCCCGATTAAATTCTTCCTATTATGCATAACGTTCAGTCTCTTTGTTTAACGCTTTCAAAGGAAGAGGTACGTTTTATAATTCGCTCCTGAAAAATCTTTCTTATCTTATGTAAAACAATGTATAATTTTATTTAACTGCTGTTAAGAGTTAATTGATGTAGTCTTTTTACTTATCTTGAGTCACATTGACCATAATTAAGAGGTGTTGAGTTGCAATTATCAGGGAATTGGAATGTGTACATGTACTACGAGTAATAAGAAGCCATAATACATTTCGAAGCGCGGTCTAGAGCCGTGTGCAATATAGGAGAGGCTGGGTGCACGAGGTAACAAACTAGTTGATATAAAACAGGTGCTCGATGTGACGTGCGAGCCAAGCAAGGTAGTATCGTAAGTGGTACATGCAAGCAGGATGGTATAAAATATTTAGATAATGCAAAACTCTTTTGAAGTTGTAAAGGGAAAGGTTTGAATCACAATCATTAAACTTGCGACATTTAATTCTGATACATCATAATTTATAAAAGTTGTAGAATACAGATATGTTAAATATTATTGTCTATTCAGTAGAATGACTATTATATTTATTTCTTTATTTTGGTTTATACATACATATATCAACGATGCCGAGAGGAAAACGTAAGGCTACAGAAACAGGAGATAAAAGTAGGACAAAGGCCAAGAAACCTGCAACCAAAACGGGCCGACATGTACCAGAAAAAGAAACGGCTAAAGAGTCAGTATTGATACCTGAATCTAATGAGGGGGAGGATAACCATCATAACCAAGTTGAAGAAGCCCGGCCCAACGTCAGTGCAACTGAGGTAGCACTGTCTACGGATGACACAGGTACGGATTTTAGTGAGTTGCCCGTACAAATATGCTCAACAAGTTATACTCTTGGACACAATGTCTCTGATAAGATAAAAGAAAAAAAAAATATGCAGGGTCTTTATGTCGACCTAGCAACATTACTTGTTAACTCGAAAACGAAAAGGTAATGGTGCTAAATTCGAAAGGTGAATTGGTAACAAAAGCAAAAAACACAAAGTCCATAACATCAATATAAATGTGGACCGATGCATTATTGATATATATAAAAGTATTTATACATCTATACATAAAGATAAATTTCAGCAAATGCTGAAATACATGAGTGGCGTACGGATAGGATCAGATAAGTCCGGGAACTGGAAGGCGTACGACAAAAAAAAAAAAAAAAAAAAAAAAAAAAAACTGAAATAACTGAGAGACGAATTATGGGTCCTTTTCAGTACTACGCACGTTTCTCCGATAGGGATTATTCCCAAATCTAGTGGTGGCTGGAGAATGATAACGCACCTATCCTAGCCTCCATCACAGAGTATCAATGACTTTATCGATCCGGAACTGTGTACCGTTAGGTATACCTCGTTTGATACCGTCGTCGAGATGATTGCTAAACTAGGACCGGATACCGAGCTTGCTAAGGTTGATATGAAAAGTGCATTCCGTTTGATAAGAGTTTGCCCATCAGACTTTCATCTATTATGTTATTTCTTCAATGGATTTTACTATATAGATAAAAGTCTACCGTTTGGTTGTGCAATATCTTGTTCAATTTTCGAGAAGTTTGCGACATTTGGGCACTGGGTAACTATGAACACTTCTGAATTCAGTACTCTGGATCATTATCTAGATGATTTCATATTTGCTGGTCCAAAGGGAACGTCTCAGTGTCAAACATTGATGACGAATTTCCTGTTAGTGTGTAAGGAAATGGGAATACCCATAGCTAGCGAAAAGACCGTCGGACCAGTAACTAAACTAACATTTTTTGGGATTAGAAATACATACCAGAGAACAACTGGTGCGTATTCCTTCAGAAAAGATCGCGGATTTGATCAAGCATATCGAGGAAATACTGAATCACAATAAAAGTACACTTAAAAGCATTATGTCTTTAGTAGGGAAGCTTAATTTTTTAGCAAAGCCGTGAGGGGTAGTCGAGCATGCAACCGCCGCTTTTATGACGCAACGATAGGTGTTTCAAAACCAAATCATCATATTAGGATTACACAATCCCTACGAGAGGACCTTAAAGTTTGGCTCCAGTTCTTGAATAATTTCAATGGGATCACCTACTTCCCAGATGAAGACTGGGAGTCGTCCGATACTTTGTCGTTATTCACTGACAGCGCAGGATCGCATGAATTAGGCTGTGGCTGTTTCTTTAATGGGAAGTGGATGTTTATGCAATGGCCCCCTCATTGGGAATCGTGTGATATTATTAAAGATATCACATTTCTGGAACTGATTCCGTTAGTATTAGCCATAGAAGTATGGGGTAAATTCTTACGCAACCGTAGGGTATATCTTAACGTAGACAATGAGGCGCTAGTGGCTATTCTGAATAAACAATCCTCAAAGTCTAAGCGCGTTATGTCCCTTCTTCGTCCTCTAGTTTTAGCACTCATGAATTATAATATTACGTTTAAAGCTAGACATATTGAAGGTGCAAATAATGAAATAGCGGACTCTATTTCTCGTAAACAGTGGGACAGATTCAGAAAGCTGGCACCAAATGCGGATCAACGCCCGGAAACAGTGCCAACCCCCTTTTTCGGGATCGAATTTTCAGCATGAAATAAGTAAACTGTTACGCGCATCAATGGCAGAGAACACGTTAGCGACACATAACACAGGGGTGACGGCGTTTTCTAATTTCCGGCGAAACAAAGGTTTTGATGCGTTGTGGCCGCCACCAGTAAACCACGTTATTGATTTCATAGCGTCTTTATCATTGCGTAATTACTCATTCGCAACGGCAAGGTCTTATGTTGCCGCAATTAGTTATTATTGCAAATTGCATGTCCAAACTGACCCGACGAACAAATTTGTTGTCTCCAAGCTACTGGAAGGTATGAGACGCCTAAATAAGACTCGGGATAAGCGTTTACCAATAACGGCCACCCTCCCACATGATCTTATGTCAAATTTAACGACAGTTTGTTATAGCGCGTTCGAAGCTGCGATGTTTAGGGTAGCTTTTTCTGTAGCATTCCATGCTTTCTTACGAATAGGTGAGTTAACTAATACAAAGACGACAGTTTCTTTGCACATAGACGATGTTCAGATGGAATCACACAGAGTAATTTTGCGCATAGCACAATCGAAAACGGATCAATACGGTAAAGGTACTAAAATTATGCTGAATGCAACTTGTAAAAGTACATGCCCTGTTCTCAGTATGAAATCCTACTTGCAACTTCGCCCCAATTTCCCGGGTGCCGCATTTTGTCATTTTGATGGTAGGCCTCTGACTAGATATCAATTCTCGGCAGTTCTTAAAAAAGTCTTGGCTATTTTGGGTTATCCCCCAAATCGTTATACAAGTCATTCCTTCCGCATAGGTGCGGCCACGTATGCGGCCAGTATCGGTCTCGATGACAATACAATCAAGAGAGCTGGTAGGTGGAAGTCGGGTGCATTCCGCACTTATATTCGCTCGCCACTTACGCAGATTTAACCTAGTTACTTTATCCATGTATACTTAACATATGATCTTTGCGATATACACGGTATCATTATATTCTGGGTACCATATATGCCATGCTCATTGGTATCGAAGTACTTTCAGAACGCAAATTCATCTGGATTGTTGGTTCATCCATAGTAAGAAACGCAGCAGCAAGAGCCCGTGGTCAGCCTGGCGGTCTTAGTCTAGGACTCCAAGAAAAAGGGGTTGATATCTGGTGGCAAGGATACGGAGGATTAACCTTACAGAGTGCCCTTAAGAAAATTAAATACCTCACTAAGTTCGGAAATTATCCAGACTTTATCATATTGCATCGCGGTGCAAACGACTTAGGTCAAACTCCCATTCATGAGATAATGATGCACATGAACAGACTGTTTGAGTTTTTGAAAGAAAATTTTCTGCGTTGCAAAATAGCTTGGTCTGAACTTCTACCACGTATTGTTTGGAAGCATTCCCCCCCCCCTCCCAAAAAAAAAAAAAAAAAAAAAAAAAAAAAAAAAAAAAAAAAAAAAATTCAGCTATGAATCGGGGGAGATATCGCATGAACAGGGCAGGTTTTTCAAAGGCCAGTGAGTGTGGAGGCTTCAGAATTAAGCACCCAGAGTTCAAAAACCGGAAGTTGTTAGCATCAGATGGAGTACATCTATAACAAGTCGGAAATGACATATTTTTGCGAAATATTCAGTCTGCCATAGTGACAGCGCTTTAAGCACCATAGAAATAAGGGCCGCGGTTGGCAAAGCATACAGTGAAAATACTTAGATAGGGCGCGACGCTGCCTTTTGATCTCATTGATAGGGTCTGCCGTCACTTTGTGGCGGTGACCGCTGTTTGTCGTACTAACATTCGGCAAACGAGCGGTCAGGTGGCGTATGCGACCCTATCGACGCATTGATTCTGAGAGATGATGTGAATAACTCTTAATTAACTGTAATACATGTATATTATATGATCACAGAATTTTAGACTTTTTAACCTTAGGAAAATATATTGTATATTGATTGATGAATTGATTTGATGGATTGATTGATTTGATGGATTTGTGTGAAATATATATATATTGTGTTTCCGGAAATACATGTGTGTGTACCCTGTGTATTTGCTGCCCCAGGTTAATCCTCGGCCCGGAAACACAATGTATCAATTGATTGATAGGGGGCGAGCCCGTATGTGAATGGCGGCCCCCACATGTGATTTGATTCACATGATTTGTTACTTTGATTGATTAACTAATTTGAATTGATTGGAATTTTGAAATTGTACGCCTCCGCGGCCCAATATCGCCAACAAATTAAAAAGTAGAAGATCAAACCTAGTGATTAGTTTATTTATAGAAGAGCTATAAAAAGAAAGTATGTCTTGACATAAAGGCTGAATGGTGATACTAGACACGAAATGGAAGCATACAAATACTGAAAGTCTCGCTTGTATTATGGTGTAGTGCTGTCAGTCGGTAATAGGACATACGATAGCTTGTCTAGAAATATGTCTATTTACCGACGCGGAACTGTTGGGTCCCAATTTGTGAATCCGGATTATTTATGCCCGATTAAATTCTTCCTATTATGCATAACGTTCAGTCTCTTTGTTTAACGCTTTCAAAGGAAGAGGTACGTTTTATAATTCGCTCCTGAAAAATCTTTCTTATCTTATGTAAAACCCACCCACCTCACCCTATGTTGTGTTAATATGTTGCTTGATAATTATTGATAAACAATCTGTGCTGCTGTTCGTGCCCTTGTATATTTTCAGCATCTGTTTTTTAATGCGGACATTGGTGCCCTTCTTACGTCATCGTCATAGGACATTCCATTAAAGAACAAGGAACCAACAGGCCCTGTCGCGGAGGTCACAACTAAGCGTATGCGACCCTATCGACGCCTTGATTCTGAGAGATGATGTGAATAACTCTTAATTAACTGTAATACATGTATATTATATGATCACAGAATTTTAGACTTTTTAACCTTAGGAAAATATATTGTATATTGATTGATGAATTGATTTGATGGATTGATTGATTTGATGGATTTGTGTGAAATATATATATATTGTGTTTCCGGAAATACATGTGTGTGTACCCTGTGTATTTGCTGCCCCAGGTTAATCCTCGGCCCGGAAACACAATGTATCAATTGATTGATAGGGGGCGAGCCCGTATGTGAATGGCGGCCCCCACATGTGATTTGATTCACATGATTTGTTACTTTGATTGATTAACTAATTTGAATTGATTGGAATTTTGAAATTGTACGCCTCCGCGGCCCAATATCGCCAACAAATTAAAAAGTAGAAGATCAAACCTAGTGATTAGTTTATTTATAGAAGAGCTATAAAAAGAAAGTATGTCTTGACATAAAGGCTGAATGGTGATACTAGACACGAAATGGAAGCATACAAATACTGAAAGTCTCGCTTGTATTATGGTGTAGTGCTGTCAGTCGGTAATACATAGTTATTTATTTACCCCGTGTGACCGGTTTTGCAGTCAGTGATAACTGTATCGCTATACTGAAACGGAACCGGCACACGGGTGGATTATATTAGAGAGCAATGCATATACTATATACTATACCCTTATAATCTCTACGATAAAGTTTTTTTTAAGAATAAGATAGATGTCGCCATGTCGATGAGCCTACTTCTTCACCTGTAATTTATGTTCATGTAAATGCTGATCCGTCAACCACAATTAACAATATTATACCTTAGAATTAAAAGTCTGATTCCTAATCAACTTCAATTAATTTACTTAAATTTTTTACTAAATTCAATTAAACTCCTTTTGATTAATCTGAATTTAAAGACGCAAACACATACCTCGATAATGAATTTAAGTAAAGCTAACTCATTTTTAATTAGTTGTTGACGGTTCAGCATGAATAAAAGATATATCTTTCAATAAATGGTGGAGTCGGATGACTAAAGGGGAGGATGGAGGCCATTAAAAAAAAATATATAAAGAAAAGCATGCTGATTTGCAGAGAAGTATCGATGCAAGGCTATATATTCTGCTTATGTTCCATTGAATTAAATGATAATCAATAAACATACATAAACCATAACTACACAGTATAATAAGATAACTAGAGTAACTCAAATGGAACAAGGTATATATGTATAGCTATTACTATTTTCTTTTGGCGACATTGATCCTGATCTAACTTCATTTACTAGGGAAGAACATGTGCATAAATCTAAATTATTTTAGTAAAGAATGGATGCGATAAGCTTAAAATTCGATATTGTGTTAAGAAAACTATTTTCAAAAATGGAAAAGAAAGAAAGGAGCTATTAAGATAAGGCGTAAAATATGCCCGGAAAAGTCGAAATTTCAAAATGCAAAATTTGATAATCTTTTTCGGTATAGATTTCAAGTAACTTGGTCCACATATGAATCTGCTGTCAGATGGGATAATTTATGCAAAATAAGACCGATATTTGGATCAAGATTTACACGGAAATCAATGGAAAACGGAAAAGTTTTATTCAACATCGTTCTCGCTTTACAATGCCACTTTCACCAAAGGTGTATATCAATAATACAAATTTTCTGGCCAAGTGGGGTTCTGAAGCGGGGGGGGAGGGGGGACAGTGTCCCACAGGCGAAAAACAAGAAAAGGGGGGGGGGGATTCATATTTTTAAATTTGCCTCTAGAGCGATAAAGTTGGTTATATTGCCATCTTTTTCATTTTATATCATGGAACAATCTATCCAGAGTGTGTTCCGATCAAATATTTAACCGTTTGGAAGAAAATAAACGAGATAGTTGTCTATTTCTACACCGTGTGTATTTCGCACCAGAGAGCTACATTAGTGGCTTAGAAGAACGAAATAAAACCGGTTTTTTTTTTAGTTTCCGGATTGCAGAGTTTGCCGATTATATTGATATAATAACCTCAAAGTTAATTTCGCTTATCCGAATTTGACATGAAAAGGTAGTAGAAGCACAATAAATGTAAAGATGTGTAATATAATACATTTTTTGTGCATTTTCGAATGATATTCAACGTTTTCCGTCATCTGTACCCCTACCTCTTCCATCCGTAATTATAACATCTTTCGCCAATTTTTTAAAAATAGAATACCTACTATGAATCTCATTATACTTCATATTTTTATCCTGACCAACTTTTATCTAAATTGGAAAGACAGGGCACGAGAAATAATCGAGTGATTTCAGGGCTAAATCCGGCCCTTATCTTAACAGCTCCTTTGATAACATTCCATTGGTTCAAACCGCTATGAGACTCCATTGTATCCCATAATGATACATATTGTTACATTGAATTAAGCTTTTAATGGTCATGGATGTAGATCTAATCCTAGAAGTTAAATGGTTTAATCTTTGTTTTTCAAGTTTATATTTCTTATATAGTTTTAAATATTATGTATGGTATGTGTGCCTGTGAGTATATCGCTTTTTTCTCTGGCTATCTCCGTGAGTATGATCCCGTTGTCACCAAAAGAACACTATGCATGTTACATGACTTATATTCAACCTTGTACCAGTGCTTTATTAAGAATTGCACTCTGACTGACTGTGACGACGGAACTCCATGACGGGCCCTGCTATAACATTGTTTGAGATGACAAGGCCCTGACCGCCTCTTCTCTTGGAATGTTGGTCGTACTCCATGAGTAACTGTATGTTTTCATTATCATATGTATGAAAACGGACAAGTGAGAGGGTTGTGTGTACGTTATTCAGATAACAACACCATATGCTACTGACGTGGCCGTACTATGGTATCACCGATTGCCCATTGATCTCATTGGGTAATGTGTAATACGTGTAATTTTTGTTTAGTGGTTTGATGTCGTATATGTATTGTGTTCCTTGTCTCTTTGGAGTCTCTTGCTGTACCTGTCTACTGAGTGTTTTTGCATAGTGGTGTTTCGGTGTTTTGTTGTTGGTAATAAAACGGAGTTCTGTATGTTATCCCCTCCTTTCTTATCCGCATTATATATATATACTTTTATTTTCTTGTGGCTTATATCATTGGCATTATCATTACTTATTTTATTGATACCTACCAGAGTTTGACAGTTATTTTTTATATTTATTTGTATGGAGTCGCATTAATCTTAGGGTAACCACCTACAATAATTACGATTGTATATGAATATTTGTCTTTTTTTTTCTCGTCTCGTCTATGTCTTTCAAGGCATGGTATGCTCATCGACGATGATTTTTGGATTATTATTTGGGTCGTGTGTTTGACTTTCATTTATGGTGGTATACTTCTGCCCCCTACATGAAAGATATTTTTATGGTTATAAATGAGATAAAGAAGATCCTGACGACAGTCTCAACATCACTCATAATAGATCACCAAATGGAGCATCGACGTACCCTACAAGCTACAGGTGAGATCTGGTGCCCGGGAAGAATAAGCATCCCTTGTTGGCTAGCCGCACCCGCCGTCGATGTCACGCACGAAAATGAAAACAATATCAAAAACATGCACTGTCTGAGGTTATGTCTATATAGAAAGTGCTATGGCGACCATGTTAGGGAAGGGAAAGACATTTAAAGCACTTACTGTCAAACCCATTGCGGGGAACTATTGTAAGAGCCCCACACGGCAAAAGGCATAAGTGTGACACAAATTAGATGAAAGAGATCCTGACGACAATCTCAACAGCACTCACAATAGAGCACCAAATTGAGCAAGCTAGAGGTGGGATCTGGTGCCAACATGCAAATTAAATATGTTGACATGCAACATAATTATGTTGACATGCAACTTATTCTGTCAACATGCAAGATAATCATGTCAACATACAAGGAAAATATGTATACATGCAAGTTTATTAAGTTGCATGTTGACATTATGTTAAACGTCTTCAAATTCAATAGCATAATTTTAGAACAGATAAATAAGTCGCATGTTGACATAATAATAACGCATGTTGACGTAAATTAGCTGCATTCTGACATAATCTGAAGAAATCATGTAATCATGAGGGAGGCAAAACTATGCCACCATATTATCATTTACAGATTACATGCCGTTTTCAAACGAAAATGATATAGTTGATTTGAATGTGCATGTGACTAGCATCGTCATTATGGAAGAAAGGGGGATCTCCAACAACATTAGGTTGCAGCACCCACAGCAAAACCCCAAAACACCAAATTCAAAAAACACATAACAGACACCCCCATAAAGAGACGAAAAAGGGACAAGGAACAACTCACACCATAGAAACATTAAAAATAAAAGAAGACCACACATAAACAAACGAGACCAATGGGCAACCGATGCCGACTTATGACGGCCATCTGGAAGTTCTACGGTCGATAAGGGCAACTCGTCATACACTAAGATGCCCCATTGTCCAGAATAGTGGCTTAGACCATTTGAGCCATCCCACCACCGAATATACTGGTATGTTTCGAAATGGAAGTAATCGGATGTGATATTTTTGCCGAACTGAAGCGATGGGTGTTCAATGCAATAAGGAGATGATGCACATGGTCTCACTTCCATATTGTGTGTTCGCTTCTTTTATGTGTCGGAGGTTTTTGTTCGCTTTGGTTCCTGTTTTATCCAGATTTTGCATGCCTTCGGTTTACGATTTTTGAATTATCGATTTTGTACTATGTATTGGGTTATGACCATTGTCCATATTTGTCATGCATCAGGTACCTTACTTTGTATAATTTTCTTTAAAAAGTCTTTATGTACTATGCATTTAAATTCATAGCTTACAGATAGAATCATTATATAATGATTACAGAAAAAAGAATCTGAGTTGATTCTACTGAGATCTAAAACTTTCTTCGATTTACTTTACGTCATCTTTTTAATTAATCGGAACAAAAATGTATCATCTTTTAGCACATTGCGTACCCAATGGTTATTGTAAGATTTAATTACGATTCAAATTATTCCATGTAGGTGTAGTGTAATCTTCAAAGCAACGATGTCTATATCACATTCCTTCTTTATTACTAGTTTACAGATTATACGACGCTATATTTGTTCGTTTGTTTTGACCATAAGGAGACGATATCAAGTACGACTTACATATCACTGACCGATATTGCAGATAACAAAGTCAATGTTTCAGATAAAATTAGCAGATTCAACATGCAAACTCACAAAATCTTCTCAATACACGAGTGTTTGTTCAGCCTCTTAATCGCGTAGGGTCAAATAGTTGATATAGGGATAATACCGTATAATATCTAACGTTGCTCTTTGAAACCAGCCGTCTACCTTCCTCTGGAATAATAAAAAAGGATTAAGCAAAGGAAAGACAAGGTTTGGTAGTTATTTACAGTGGAGTTGTAGAAGCTGGGTTACAACGATGACACATCTGGCAGGTAATACCATGAAATCAAATAACTGATGGGTAATTCTTCAATGTCTATTTTATGGTACCTATGTGTTAATTAAGTGTCCATTCTCTTTGTGTATTCAGAAACCATTGTATTAATTTAAAACTCTTCAATATTACTAAGATGGCAGATGGCCGTCCTAAGTCGGCACCGGTTGCCCATTGGTCTCGTTGGTTTATGTATAGTCCTTTGTGATTGATGTTTCTGTGTTGTGCGTTGACGTTCCTTTCCCTTTTGTGTCTCTTTCTGTAATTGTCTGCTCTGTGTTTTGGTATTGGGTGTTTTGGGGTTTTGCTGTGGGTGCTGCAGCCTGGTGTTGTTTGGGATCCCCTCCTTTGTTTTAGATATATATTATGTACCGTATATTGACAAGAATCCATGTATATGTATTTTCAACGTATTAGAAGAAATGAAGGGGTCTCAAACAAAACTAGGTTGAGGCAAAAAAAAATCCCCGAAACACAAAGGGGCAAGGATAACAAAACATAAAAGACGTCATCAAAATACTTAACACAAAAGACTACACGTAAACCAAAAAAACCAATCGGCACCCGGTGCCAAGTAAGGACAACCGTCTATCCCGTTAATAGCAATAGGCCACTTGCCGAAATTCATAATGGCTGACAAAAGGACGAATAATGTCCGAGGCAGTCAATATTTGCGCACTTTTTCATTGTTACGCCTCAATGAAATTGCGTCTTTAAACAGTGACGTCATAATGTAAAACAATGCCATAAGATGTTGACTCGGACATTTGTCTTCTAACAAGATCGGAAAATGGTCTAATCGCCTAAAACCAAGGTTAGGAACGGTCATATCTTTTCTGGAAAATGGACTATTGTTATCCAGTTTCGTGCGCAAAACCCTCCCACTTGTACGGTTACTTAGCGGTCTGGGAGAACGCAAAATTTTTGTGTAGAAAATGAGATATTAATGAAATAAAGATTGCATTATCAGGAATCGGTGAAGGAGAGAGGATGTCCTTCTTTGTTCTCAGTACCTAATAGTTATTTAAGTCTGAAAGTGATTTCGGATCTTACTTGATCAACTGTTGAACGATTTTGGCCAATTGAAATGTTTTAGTCGAATTGAATGACGTCACCAAAATTGTCGTAATTGCAGCATCAACTATCTACTCATCATCATATTATCATGTTTAATGCAATGTGTTTATAACGTCCAATTTCATTTGTTGTTTTCTCCTTGGTTACGGCAGTAAAACGAGTACATACTTGGCTTTGACGTTGCTAACGTCACAGTTTACCTTAATATGTTCAAAAACATAAACATTGCATTAGAATGGGAACAACTAGATACTGACGTTATGTGTACGGACGGTAAATGCTGATCTTACGGTGCAAACATCCGTTTTTCTGGCTCTGCTAAGCGTCGCCAGGAAAACTCAGTATGAGACCGTAAAATCAGCAAACAAAACAAAACGGTTACTGCCTAATCATAAAATTGACAATATCAGACCTTATGATAATTAAGAAAATAAGATGCTAAAAACAGTCTCTATTATAAGCTGTATGTCCCTGACTTCTGATCAAGACGGTGCTGGCTTTGCCGCCATTAACTTTAGGTATCACAAATGTAATGTAAATTTCAAAAGAATCATTTCATGGTTTCTCTTGTTACATGAATAATTCTTTCTTTATTACAGAGTATGATTTTAAGGAGGACTTTACAGTGACAGATGACATGAAGAAGGCGTTTGACGATAAAGGATACATCATAGTCAGGTATGTGGATAAATACATGTAGAAGCTCAAAGCCCGGTACCCTAAACTTAGTATAGACTTAAGTCCAAATTTCAATTTTCTTTCGTCTCATTGTAATATTAGTAATGAATTGAAATTATGCAAACAATGTTTCTATTTTCAAAATCGAATAGAATGGGTGAAGTCAATATTTCAAATTCTCACTCATTTGGCATATATCGTATTTTGAGACGAAGTGACCAATTAAAACTGTTCAGCAACCACGTCTACACAGCCAATTGTGCCTCACATGAAATTCATATGAAATGAGCATCCTGTGAATTTCACATGAAAGTTCAGGAAAATTCATGTAAATTTCACATAAAATTTATGTGAAGGATATGTCACATGAATTTCACATAAATTTCCTTCACATAAATTTCACATGATTTTTTCTTAGTGACCTTCACAGGAAACTGAATTCACATAACATCCATGTAAAAATCTTCACATGAATTTCATGTGAAAAATTTCATGTAAATTTCATGTTCGTGCTCGTTTCACATAAATTTCATGTGAACTTTCATGTAAAGTTCATGTAAATTTCACATGAATTTCATATGAGGCACAATTGGCTGTGTAACCATGACATTGAGATTTCAAATACTGAATCCTCATCAGTGGAAATTGAAAGTTGGAAAAAATGAATAAACATAGCCTTAATTAAATGAAATTTGTTAAATTTGTCCTAATGCTGAATCAGAACAAAATTCTGTGGTAACTGTTAATCTATATGTACTAGCGGTCTCCACCTGCATATCATTATTTAGGAACCTTCTTGACAGCGAAGAAATCCACAAAGTTTTCAAGGTTCTCTTAGACGATGATGCAATGATGAAAGAGAACTATGAAGTGAGTAAATTGTAAATATTGAAATATATGTTCTATAGTACAAATTTCATTGTACTAGACACGTGTTTCGGATAATAAATCCTCGTCAGTAAGTAGTACTTAATGTCACACAGGTTGAATAAAGCCGAAGTGAATTTTCCTGACGCCGTCTAAAATAGTGTTATATCCCATAACACTATATTAGTTTTTATTAATTTTTGAAACGATATTTCTTTCATAAAATAAAGTAGATTTATATCTTATTTCTTTAAAAACAATAAAGAAAAAATCGTTTCCGTTTTCTTGGGAGAATAACATTTCCTTTGTTATAGTCAATTAAATTTGTTATTGAAAAATAAGAGTGTTCAGATATTTATTGGGTTAGCTAAGGGGAAGGAAGGGTTGTAATATTGAAATAAGAATAAACAGAGATATTGCGATAAATCAATCAATTTAAATAGACTATTTTTGTATTTAGGTTGAGGAAGTAAACCCCGAAAAGAAGACAACTCGCATCATTTGGAGTCATCCAGGGACAGATGTTACCGGAGTCATTTCAAAAAGTGAAAAAGTAGCGAGAACCTGTCAGAGGGTAAAGACTGCTTTCACTTTCTGCGGATTGTTTGAGTGTATACTAATTGCAACATGGGAATACAAATCTATCCTGCTCAACTCATTTATTCCCTAATGTTCCCTCTAACATATGGTTCTTTTTGTGGTCTTATTTTGTAGTTATTGGGAGGCGAGGTCTACCATTATCATTCAAAAATGCTCCTCAAGAGTGCTCAAAAAGGAGCACAACATCACTGGCACCAAGATTATGGGCGAGTATCACAATCATTATTTTTGATATTCGTGCAGTGCTATCTCTAAAAGGATATACATTTATCAAGAACTTTTGTAATTTGAATCGGGAAAAAATGTAAATTATACCTACTGTAAAATAGTCTAAATATGAAAAGTCAAGGGCCACTGGGTGTTTATTTCTTAATTGAATCATAAACATATAATCTTTTTAAGATCGTGATGCAATTTCATCTGAAAGATGATTCTCATATAAAAAATTATAACGATTAAACAATATATATATTAATTTCCTATTCTTTAAATGAGTTTACATGGCAATATGGGATTTTTTTAGTTATTGGTATAACAATGGATGTCTTTATCCCGACATGATGACAGTATTTATTGCACTGGATCCATGTAAGAGAGAGAATGGTTGCTTGCAGGTATATTATATATCGTGTTTATTTTTCACGAAAGTCTTTTTTTTCTATGTCAATATAGTGGCCAGTCTAAAGTATGTCTTTTACTTCCTTCGACCAAGTATTTAAATTTTTCGAAAGGAGTAGGTTGTAGACACGTGTCTGGTGAATACATTTGTAAAACATTGGCTTGAAATTTTCTGAAAGAAGGCATAGAGTTGGAACACTTTCGTATTATTACCATCGGATTAAATGAAATGTCTCAATACAACATGGTCAACATATGTCTCAATGCAACATGGTCAACATATGTCTCAATACAACATGGTCAACATATGTCTCAATACAACATGGTCAACATATGTCTCAATGCAACATATATAAATCTATTACTATTGAAAATAAAAGATCATACGGTCTATTTCTATTCCCATTCTAATTGGCTAAGCATTGTCACGTGACGAGTCATTATCGCATCATATTGACCTCGGAGGGGCGATTTCATGAAATAAAATCTCTTACTTCTTGTTTACAGTGGAATACCGAAAACAAAACGAGAAATTAATATCTGAAACGTCACTAATTTCTTTTCGTAAACAACATCAAGGACACTAAAGCTGAGCTACGCTCGTAAAAATCCTTAAATTGTAAACCAATCTAAGAATTTCGACGGATTTTGACACTGAAATCATCTTCATCTTACTCTTTGGATGATTGCTATTACGTTAAGAATGATTCACCAACAAGTTCTTCTAATATCAAATTTTGAACTATTTATTTTTGAATGACAAATATGGGAAATGACCATATCCCTATACACAGCACAAAATCGATAATTCACAAAATCATAAACCGAAGGCATACAAAAGCAGGATAAAACAGGAACCAAAGCAAAGAAACAAAAAACTCAACCACATGAAAAGAAGCGAACTTCCGATATGGGAGTGAGACCAGGGGCCCAGGTAGAGTAAGCATCTCCTGCTTGCATGCAACACCCGTCGCTTTAATTCGGTAGAATTGTCACATCCGGTTACTTCCATTTTGAAAGATATGAAGTATAATCTTTGGTTCGACGGTACAAATGGTCTATGACAGAATATCATCCACCATTCGTGAAAGTGGGACATCATAGTGTATAGCGAGTTCCCCATATCGACCGTAGAACTTCCTCATTGACGATGTTAATCCATCACAATCATACCCCTGCCTGAGAAGCTTATCTGAAAGACGCCTAGCTCTCAGAATAAAATTTGTATATTTGGTACTTGCTCTGGAATGTCGTATCAACTGAGATATGAGCACGCCATAAGCAGGTGATGAAGGGATGTTGCTAATCAGAAGAGGAAAGTTTGTGAAGCTGAAATTGAAGTCGTCGCATTTATCATACAGTGAGGTGTTCATGTGACAATCAGTGTCGTAGGACAACATTATGTCCAAATAGGATGCTGAATTATCGATGACAGCCATGTTTAAATTGGTTCCTGTATAAATACCGATTAAGTCCACTATATGATAAAATAATTGTGGACTTAACACGTAAAAAAGGTTTATTATTGTATATTATCTTATGATACCAAATGTATCATTCCTTATATATAAAAAAGATATTGGAAGGTTCACATAAGTGCGGTAGGATCGGTCATCATCCAGTCAAGAATCAAATGGAGGCTGACCTTGAACGGAAAGACGAAATAGCCAAGGTGTGCCCGCATCACTACGTGGAATTACAACCAGGTACATTATTGCTCCTCTTAAATCTAGAAGATCTAGTTCTATGTAAAGGTCAGAAGGTAATTTGAATTTTCTACATGAATAAGAAGTGGGCGGAGCGTCAGCTAACTGGTTTAGAAGACAACTTCCCCGGTAGTGAAGTGGTTAGCATGCTGATAATCTGGGTTCGAGCCGCGCTCTTTCCACAATGTAGCTGCCCATACGCAAGTACGCAACTGCGTACACATTATTTTGCCAAAAAATATAAATGAAGAAATAAATAAATAAAAATAAAATGTTAAGAAAATAATCAAAGTAGAAAGAACGAAGGAAAAATAGAATCTAACAAAAACGAGATTATTTGAACAGCGAGGAAGTAGAAGAATTACGTCAACATGTTATAAACATTAAAAAATGTACAAATATATATATATTGAAACGAACTTCGTCATTTGCTTTATACTTGAATATAAGCCTTTTCACAGTGGAAATTGCCATATTTCACCAGCTTCCGGGGGCTTCGCCCCCTGGACCCCTATCAGGGCTTCGCCCTGGACCCACTAGAGGCCTCAGGCGGCCCCCAGACCCCCTGCCTAGACTTATTTGAGTACACATCATTTCTACTCTGGCTACGCGCATGCACATATTATTCTGTTCAGCTTTGGTAGGATGCTGAATCCATGAAGATCGTGAAGACATTTGACAGCCTGTGATTGGCTTAGCTCAAATGTTGCTATCTAAATATGCAACATCATTGATATCTTTTTCTACAAATCTAGCATCTGAAAGGCCTTCAAAATTAAGCACCCTCACATCAGCTTCTATTTTTTATTTACATAAAAGAATTTGTTTCAGTGTTCATTATGCCGAAATAGTTGTTAGAAGAACCAAGACACCTTAAATTTTCATGATTACTATACTAACTGTTTATTACATCTGATGTCTATCTTTTATAATCCGTTACATTTTGATTTAAGATTGATTCTGCACAGACTAATATAACATTTATTTCCTTCATTTCGTTATGTACAAAAATAAAATCATTCATTCTCACTCATTTAAAAAGTGCATCATCTTACATCAATCCTATAGCTTACATTTCATTAATAATTCATTGTCTGCTCTGTAATTAATTATTGGCATGACATATGCCTAAGGCGCTTCAAATGGTAAAGTCCTGACAATGTCAAAATCTTAAGAGGTTTCATAAGCCAGACTACCAATTAACGAATTTGCTAATGTCCTTATTCTAAATCTGTATGAAAGTATTTTGTTAAAGTGTTTTACTTCGAGTGTGTAATAATACTTAAGTTTAAGAAAAGAGAAAAATATTTTGCAGAAAAATAATAAATGAATCGTAATTTGAACGAAATGAGATTACAGTTATTAAATGAAATAATAATTGAAATCGACGAATGAAAGTCAATTACAAAATCACAATCACAAGACATTCACATTCTTGAAAACATACTCAAGAGAAGAAATAGGTCAAACAGAGGGTGACAAGAACAAATCTCCACAGAAACACAAAGGAAAACTTAATCTGATGAACAATCCCCACAGATACACGAAGGACAACTTGATCTGATGAACAGTCTTTACAGAAACGCGAAGGACAACTTAATCTGATGGACAATTAATCCCCACAGAAACACGAATGACAACTTGATCTGATGAACAATCTCCGCAGAAACACGAATGACAACTTGATCTGATGAACAATCTCTACAGAAACACGAATGACAACTTGATCTGATGAACAATTACCACAGAAACATGAATGACAACTTGATCTGATGAACAATCTCCGCAGAAACACGAATGACAACTTGATCTGATGAACAATCTCCACAGAAACACGAATGACAACTTGATCTGATATGAACAATCCCAAAAGACACATGAATGACAACTTAATCTGATGAAAAAACACCACAGAAACACGAAGGACAACTTGATCTGATAAACAATCACCACAGAAACATGGATGACAACTTGATCTGATGAACAATCTCCACAGAAACACGAATGACAACTCAGTCTGATGAACAATCTCCACAGAAACACGAATGACAACTTGATCTGATGAAAAATCACCACAGAAACATGGATGACAACTTGATCTGATGAACAATCTCCACAGAAACACGAATGACAACTCAATCTGATGAACAATCTCCACAGAAACACGAATGACATCTTGATCTGATGAACAATATCCACAGAAACACAAATGACAACTTGATCTGATGAACAATCCCAAAAGGCACACGAAGGACAACTTGATCTGATGAACAATTACCACAGAATCACAAATGACAGTTTGAGCTGATGAACAATCACCACAGAAATACGAATAACAACTTGATCTGATGAGCAATCCCAAAAGACACACGAAGGACAATTTGATCTGATGAACAATCACCACAGAATCACGAATGACAACTTGATCTGATAAACAATCACCACAGAAACACTAATAACAGCTTGATCTGATGTACAATCCCAAAAGACACACGGATGACAATTTGATCCGATGAACAATCACCACAGAATCACGAATGACAACTTGATCTGATGAACAATCCCCAAAGAAACAAGAAGGACAATTTGATCTGATGAACAAACCAAAAAGACACACGAATGACAACTTGATCTGATGAACAATTCCCACAGAAACACGAATAACAACTTCATCTGATGAACAATCCCAAAAGACACACGAAGGACAACTTGATCTGATGAACATTCCCCACAGAAACACGAATGACAACTTGATCTGATGAACAATCACCACAGAAATACGAAGGACAACTTGATCTGATGAACAATCACCACAGAAACACGAATGACGACTTGATCAGATGAACAATTCACACAGAAACAAGAAGGACAACTTGATCTGATGAACAATCCCAAAACACAAACGAATGACAACTTGATCTGATGAACAATCCCGAAAGACACACGAAGGACAACTTAATCTGATGAAAAAACACCACAGAAACACAAAGGACAACTTCATCTGATGAACAATCTCCACAGAAACACGAAGGACAACTTGATCTGATGAACAATCACCACAGAAACACGAATGACAACTTGATCTGATGAACAATCACCACAGAAACACGAATAACAACTTGATCTGATGAACAATCCCAAAATACACACGAAGGACTACTTGATCTGATGAACAATCTCCACAGAAACACGAATAACAACTCGATCTGATGAACAATCACCACAGAAACACGAATGACAACTTGATCTGATGAACAGTATCCACAGAAACACGAATGACAACTTGATCTGATGAACACTCCCAAAAGACACACGAATAACAACTTGATCTGATGAACAATCTCCACAGAAACACAAAGGACTACTTGATCTGATGAACAATCACAACAGAATCACGAATAACAACTTGATCTGATTAACAATCACCACAGAAACACGAATAACAACTTGATCTTATGAACAATCCCCAAAGACACACGGACGACAATTTGATCCGATGAACAATCACCACAGAATCACGAATGACAACTTGATCTGATGAACAATCCCCACAGATACAAGAAGGACAACTTGATCTGATGAACAAACCCAAAAGACACACGAATGACAACTTGATCTGATGAACAATTACCACAGATTCACTAATGACAATTTGATCTGATGAAGAATCACCTCAGAAACACGATTAACAACTTGATCTGATGAACAATCCCAAAAGACACACGAAGGACAACTTGATCTGATGAACATTCCCCACAGAAACAGGAATGACAACTTGATCTAATGAACAATCACCACAGAATCCCAATAACAGTTTGAGCTGATGAACAATCACCACAGAAATACGAATAACAACTTGATCTGATGAACAATCCCAAAAGACACACGAAGGACAACTTGATCTGATGAACAATCACCACAGAAACACGAATAACAACTTGATCTGATGAACAATCCCAAAAGACACACGGATGACAATTTTTTCCGATGAACAATCACAACAGAATCACGAATGACAACTTGATCTGATTAACAATCCCCACAGAAACAAGAAGGACAACTTGATCTGATGAACAAACCCAAAAGACACACGAAGGACAACTTGATCTGATGAACAATCACCACAGAAACACGAATGACAACTTGATCTGATGAACAATCACCACAGAAACACGAAGGACGACTTGATCTGATGAACAATCCACACAGAAACAAGAAGGACAACTTGATCTGATGAACAATCCCAAAAGACACACGAATGACAACTTGATTTGATGAACAATCCCGAAAGACACACGAAGGACACCTTCATCTGATGAAAAAACACCACAGAAACACGAAGGACAACTTCATCTGATGAACAATCCCCACAGAAACAAGAATGACAACTTGATCTGATGAAAAATCACCACAGAAACACGAAGTGCAACTTGATCTGATGATCTATCACCACAGAAACACGAATGACAACTTGAGCTGATGAACAATCCCAAAATACACACGAAGGACAACTTAATCTGATGAACAATCACCACAGAAACACGAATGACAACTTGATCTGATGAACAATCCCAAAAGACACACGAAGGACAACTTGAGCTGATGAACAATCCCAACAGAAAGACGAATGACAACTCGATCTGATGAACAATCACCACAGAGACACGAATGACAACTTGATCTGATGAACAATCCCAAAAGACACACGAAGGACAACTTGAGCTGATGAACAATCCCAACAGAAACACGAAGGACTACTTGATCTGATGAACAATCTTCACAGAAACACGAATGACAACTCGATATGATGAACAATCTCAAAAGACACACGAATGACAACTCGATCTGATGAACAATCTCCACAGAGACACGAATGACAACTCGATCTGATGAACAATCTCCAAAGAAACACGAATGACAACTCGATCTGATGAACAATCTCCACAGAAACACGAATGAAAACTCGATCTGATGAACAATCTCCACAGAAACACAAATGACAACTTGATCTGATGAACATTCCCAAAAGACACACGAATGACAACTTGATCTGATGAACAATCTCCACAGAAACACGAATGACAACTTGATCTGATGAACAATCTCGAAAGACACACGATGGACAACTTGATCTGATGAACAATCCCAAAAGACACACGAATGACAACTTGATCTGATGAACAATCTCCACAGAATCACGAATGACAATTGATCTGATGAACAATCCCAAAAGACACACGAATGACAACTTGATCTGATGAACAATTACCACAGAATCACGAATGACAATTTGATCTGATGAAGAATCACCTCAGAAACACGATTAACAACTTGATCTGATGAACAATTCCAAAAGACACACGAAGGACAACTTGATCTGATGAACATTCCCCAGAGAAACACGAATGACAACTTGATCTAATGAACAATCACCACAGAATCACAAATGACAGTTTGAGCTGATGAACAATCACCAGAGAAATACGAATAACAACTTGATCTGATGAACAATCCCAAAAGACACACGATGGACAACTTGATCTGATGAACAATCACCACAGAAACACGAATAACAACTTGATCTGATGAACAATCTCCACAGAAACACGAATGACAACTTGATCTGATGAACAATCTCAAAAGACACACGAATGACAACTCGATCTGATGAACAATCTCCACAGAGACACGAATGACAACTCGATCTGATGAACAATCTCCAAAGAAACACGAATGACAACTCGATCTGATGAACAATCTCCACAGAAACACGAATGACAACTCGATCTGATGAACAATCTCCACAGAAACACAAATGACAACTTGATCTGATGAACAATCCCAAAAGACACACGAATGACAACTTGATCTGATGAACAATCTCCACAGAATCACGAATGACAATTGATCTGATGAACAATCCCAAAAGACACACGAATGACAACTTGATCTGATGAACAATTACCACAGAATCACTAATGACAATTTGATCTGATGAAGAATCACCTCAGAAACACGATTAACAACTTGATCTGACGAACAATTCCAAAAGACACACGAAGGACAACTTGATCTGATGAACATTCCCCAGAGAAACACGAATGACAACTTGATCTAATGAACAATCACCACAGAATCACAAATGACAGTTTGAGCTGATGAACAATCACCAGAGAAATACGAATAACAACTTGATCTGATGAACAATCCCAAAAGACACACGATGGACAACTTGATCTGATGAACAATCACCACAGAAACACGAATAACAACTTGATCTGATGAACAATCTCCACAGAAACACGAATGACAACTTGATCTGATGAACAATCCCAAAAGACACACGGATGACAATTTTTTCCGATGAACAATCACAACAGAATCACGAATGACAACTTGATCTGATTAACAATCCCCACAGAAACAAGAAGGACAACTTGATCTGATTAACAAACCCAAAAGACACACGAATGACAACTTGATTTGATGAACAATCCCGAAAGACACACGAAGGACAACTTAATCTGATGAAAAAACACCACAGAAACACGAAGGACAACTTCATCTGATGAACAATCCCCACAGAAACAAGAATGACAACTTGATCTGATGAAGAATCACCACAGAAACACGAAGGGCAACTTGATCTGATGATCAATCACCACAGAAACACGAATGACAACTTGAGCTGATGAAAAATCCCAAAATACACACGAAGGACAACTTAATCTGATGAACAATCACCACAGAAACACGAATGACAACTTGATCTGATGAACAATCCCAAAAGACACACGAAGGACAACTTGAGCTGATGAACAATCCCAACAGAAAGACGAATGACAACTCGATCTGATGAACAATCACCACAGAGACACGAATGACAACTTGATCTGATGAACAATCCCAAAAGACACACGAATGACAACTTGAGCTGATGAACAATCCTAACAGAAACACGAAGGACTACTTGATCTGATGAACAATCTCCACAGAAACACGAATGACAACTCGATCTGATGAACAATCTCCACAGAAACACGAATGACAACTCGATCTGATGAACAATCTCCACAGAGACATCAATGACAACTCGATCTGATGAACAATCTCCACAGAAACACGAATGACAACTCGATCTGTTGAACAATCTCCACAGAAACACGAATGACAACTCGATCTGATGAACAATCCCAAAAGACACACGAATGACAACTTGATCTGATGAACAATCTCCACAGAAACACGAATGACAACTTGATCTGATGAACAATCTCGAAAGACACACGAAGGACAACTTGATCTGATGAACAATCCCAAAAGACACACGAATGACAACTTGATCTGATGAACAATCTCCACAGAATCACGAATGACAATTGATCTGATGAACAATCCCAAAAGACACACGAAGGACAACTTGATCTGATGAACAATCCCAAAAGACACACGAAGGAACACTTAATCTGATGAACAATCACCACAGAAACACGAATGACAATTTGATCTGATGAACAATCTCCACAGAAACACGAAGGACAACTTAATCTCATGAACAATCCCAAAAGACACACGAAGGACAACTTGATCTGATGAACAATCACCGCAGAAACATGAATGACAATTTGATCTGATTAACAATCCCCAAAAGACACACGAAGGACAACTTGATCTGATGAACAATCTCCACAGAAACACGAATGACCATTTGATCTGATGAACAATCTCCACAGAGATAAGAAGGACAACTAAATCTTACGACCAATCTCCAGTGTAAATTCAGAATGAAGTGTATGTGGTGGTGGTGCCGTGCTAATTATTACAGTTTAAAGATATTCATATATTATATCCTGTAGCATCATATCCCACCCATTCTGTTACGTCTTTTGGTACATTTTTGGAAATACTAATTTTCAGACGTTTTGACCTTTAAATTGGTTAGAGAAAAAGTTTTCTTTAAGTAGATAAAGAGTTAGAGCACTTCCGTATTATTACGACTCTTGACAAACGTCACAACAACGCCAAGCGATGTATCTATCCAGTCTGACTGTCATTTTTATACGCTCGTCTTTAGACGGGACGTATTATGGTACAACTATGTCTGTCTGTTCGTCTGTTCGTCCGTCCATCCGTCCATCCATCTGTCCGGCCATCCGTCCGTCCGACCCTTGTAAACAAGATAGAGCCCAAACCAGTTCAGCTAGGAACTTCTAATTTACCATATGCAATAAGAACAGTGAGACTAAGAACCCTATTGATTTTCAAGGTCAAAGGTCACGGTCATTTAAGAGCTTAAATAGATTGTTGAGTGAAAATATTTCGAAAATTCACTTACAATCTATTTTTGGTCAAAATATTTTTTTAAGATGCTTTAAGAAGAAAGTATATCTATGTTCTTGAACATATATAACAGGTTTTTATATCTTTTGTCAGACAATTCAGAAATTATGCGTAAGGGAAAGAAGGGGGGGGGGTTAATATACATGATATATGCTGACTTTTACATTGTAATCATGATAGAGTTCAAACCAATTGAGCCAGGAGTTTCAAATATACCATGTGGATTAATTAGAGAAAGACAAAGAACCCTATCGAATTTCAAGTTCAAGGTAATTCTGGGGCTTTTCATGATATTTATAATTCCTGATAAGAGTATTTGGGTCACCAATTTTCAGATTTCAAGATAACCTATTTGTCATTACAGAGTTATGGAACTTAGAATTTTTCAAGTGAACTAAATAATGACTTATAAATCCCGACGGGCGTATCTTGCTGCGTTAGTGCTGGCTTTTTTCACTGATACTAAACTTGATATTACATGTACATTTGTACTAGTCTATGATCGATTCTTTTGAATGGTATAGTTTATCTTGACTGAACGTTTTATTAACATAGAAAGCGAATGTATTATTCCATTGTCTCTTTTCCAAAGTTTGTCAACCGTGAATTACTTAGTACTCCTTTTTCTCGTACGACAAAATAGGCGCTATAGAACATAATATTTAAATATTGACAATTTCTAGCAAAATTGCCCAGCTTTCACCCCTTACGTTCCTTAAAACTGAATATCGTAGCAGATAAAAAGTTTACATGAATATGCAGGCAGACGTTATTTTAGAAAGAATTGAGAAAGAAATATCCTCGATGACTTGAGTTCATTTCTAGTTCAACTATATTCATTTTGAGAATATCAGTTTTCATGAACGTTTAGTTTTTACGCTGTCGGAAATATCACATCACAAAAGAAGTTTTATTAATTCTCCGTATTTTTTTAATTGTTAATAAGGAATACTTTATGCTCAATAATGTTTTAATATGTTTTGCTCTACATTTCATTTTGTCATCAGGTATACAAAGAAGATAAAATAAAACATAACTTTTATATCAGACAACGATGACGATTCTATTTATATCCTCTTTGAAACGCAATAACATGATACCCGAGCGCTTATGAATTTTATCCATGCCACTCCTTATCTAATTGTAATTCTTAAGTTATTATATCCTTTTTGCCTCAGGCGCTACGCTATTTAAGATCCTTTTCAATTCTTAAGACCAGATCGTGCAGTCGAAGTTGCTAAATTTCCTAGAACTTGAATTGAAACAACGACACATCAAGTTAAGGTATTCAATAGGTAATGAGAAGTAATTTATGGAATTCTGAGCATAGTTATAATTTTAAAAAGTAATTACATTTTTTTGACCGATTTAAATATTGAAATAATTAATTACTTTAAGAGTTATGGGTCTTTACAGTTAACAATTAACTTTACGGGAAAAATGATTTTTTCTTAGATTTTCAATTGAATGATTGGGCATCAAATATCGATTGGTCAAAAATTTCTTTAAAATGCATTCAATCAAATTTTGCTGCAATTAATTTTCTTCAACGTTTTCATCAAGGGGAGTAACTCCTAAGCCTGACCTTTTTCAAAATGTTTGAAAATTCTTGTTTCGATATCTACTTTCTACTTGTACCAACAAAAATTTTTAGAATATCATTTGAAAAAGAAAAATATTGAATTATAAATACACCTAATTTCAATGTTTTAGGCATAATTTCCATCATAACCCATTGAATACATTAAATAGAATATTCACCATAACTAAAGGAATGGTAACGATTTTGAATTATTTACTTACTTCTACCGAAAGGGAAAAAAAAATGAGTTATAAGTTTGAACAGATTATTAACTATTACAGGAGATGCCTTGTTCTTCCATTGTAATGTTCTGCACCACAGTGAGGATAACAACAGCAGTATGAGACGCTGGGTGTACATCTGTACCTATAACCGTGCCAGTAATAACCCAGTCAAAGAGCATCATCATCCACAGTATACTCCATTAACAATAGTCAGTACAATTTACTTTCTATGTTTAACGAATACTTTAATGTTTCACTTACCATGTATACAGGGCATTCTTGCTCCTGCTTACATGTACTATATCCTCCAGCTTCTCATGACAACTTTTAAAGATAAATTTAATATATATAATCAATTCTTTCAGCTGTCTTGAAATCTTTCATATATGAAGCAAAATTGACGTTTCAAAGAAATAAGGGCATCCAGATTCTAGATTCGGATATCAATTCCAAAATTCCTAGTTCCAACTATGACGTACTAAAATGCCTTAATCACTTTATCAAATTTTCAGTCTAATAAGATTGCTTTTACAGCCAAAATATTGAAGAGATAAAGAAGATCCTGACAACGATCTCAATAACACTCACAATAGACCACCAAATTGAGCATCGACGGATCCCTAGCATGCTAGAAATGGTACCAGGTACCCAGGTACCAGTAGGCATCCCCTGTTCACGCACGAAAATGAAAACAATATCTACTAAACATGCACTGTCTGAAATTATGTCTATAAAGAAAGTGCTATGGCGAACATATCAGGGAAAACAATTAAAACATTTACTGTCAAACCTCTCGCGAGGAACTTTTTTACGAGCTCCACACGGCAAAGGGCAAAAGTGTGACACAAATGAGAAAAAGGAGATCCTGACGCTAATCTCAATAACACCCACAATCGAGCACCAAACTGAGCATCGGCGGAACCCTTGCAAGCTAGGATTACGTTCATAAAATCATGTTTTTACATGGAAGTCAGCCGGTCAGAAATGTGTGATCTATATAAAATCGAATCAATATAGAAAATATATTTGACTATTTCCCCCAAACTAGAATTGTAGAATATTCACGATGAAATAAGTCTAGTTGTATTCGTTTATATGGTTATGTGTGTACAAGTTATGTGGGTACATTTTGAAACCCTTATTACATCACGGCATATTATATCTTTTTGCTTTTGTCTATAGTCTTTGGACTAGACAGAGTCGATTTCATATATTCAGGAAGGATGGTGTCATATGTCAGGAAAATTTCTTATCATCGTTTCATGCAATAAAGAGTTTGAAGATAATTTGATATTACCGCCATTCTAAATCTGAGAAATTTAGACAATAGAAAGTGCTCTTAAGCCCGTATTCATTGTTAGTCTAAAACATGAATATCTACTTGAATATTTGAAGATATATCTTACTGTTTCAATTCATTTTATCATATCACGTTCCGATCTACACTACTAAAAAGAGTAGGCAAGACAGAACCACGCAGAAATTGCAATGAATAAATTTTCGATCTACATCTGATAAATATGTGGTCAATGTGTACTTAGATGAGTTTATCTTTACTTCCCTATTTATGTTCTATTTCATTTATTATCATTTTTAATTCCTTAATAAATTCCATGTTTTATCGGGTACAGTTTGAATATCATATTTGTGGTTTTATAGCTCAGAGCGTTGGGTTGTCAAGTCGAAAGTTTATGGTTCGAATTCCGGTTAGGAATTTTTTTCCATCTCGCACCACCTGTTTTCCAGCTCGAGGAGGGGGGATATACAATATTACCGATATTTATTCTGACAACTGAGATGATAATGATTATGTGAACATTTGAAACAATTATGACAACATGCTAGAAATGACATAAACATGTTGCATTTCGACATCATTTTCTTGCATTTTGACTTAAAGTGAACGTTGTTGTAATTGTTTTGCATGTTATCAAAATAATCCTGCATATTGACATAGATAAATTGAACGTCGAATACTGTTCCAGCTTCACTTTATTTGTTTTCCATTTGTCATTTTTGTCTTTTGCCAAATTGAATAATTTCATCTCAACCAAGTTATTTTACCCGTCCATGCAAGGACAGTGTATAGTATCATTAAATAACTACCTTTTCTTTGTATTTTGAGCAAATATTTCAAACCTGATACTGTCACAGTTTGAAACAATATTAAATTGAAAATCTAACAAGATAGAGAAATATGTATGTCCTAACTATACTGGTTAAAGACAAAAGGACAGATCAAAGGCGTTTTTCGGGTATTTTTAAAATCCATGATATCGTTACTACTAAAAATTCTACCAGTTACAACAACAAAATGCTTTAGTTTAAACGAAGAAAGCAGTTCCAATGATTTGTGGGAGATTTAAATGAGGGGATCTCCAACAAGACTCGTTTGCAGTAGCTACAAAAGAAAGATTTATAAAGGGATACAGCGATGGAGTGACAGAACGGTGCAATAATGCATCCTTCTGAAATTGCGATCTAATTAACATATCCAATATATAAATGGAGATCTCGCTGACGTCTCGTTCATTTATTATCTCGGTAATCTTCGGTGGTGTCTCGATAGTTTCCGTAGCTTGAGCGACGGTCAAGCTGTTGATTTTTGATGATAGAAACCATTTTTTATGTTGTATTAGGTATATATGGGTAAAATATGCCATGATTCTAACTATATAATAAACTTGATATTTATCTGTACAACGGATACCTTAAGTATGAAAATTTAAGATATTCAATGAGTGAACGCAAGAGAAATATGCCAAGCGGAGAAGGGTATATTATATTCAAAGCTTCTAAATATTTCGATAGGCTGATAAGTGTACTCTTAAAGAAATTTGTTGGTACAATATTTTTTTACAATTTAAATGGCGAGTTTCCTCACCATTTCACGACTGTTTGGTATCTCCTTCCCTCTTTATACCATTTTTATCAAAAATTGTAAATGATGTACATGTAAATAAATTGATAAAACTAATTCATTTGATGATGTCATTAATCTAGGTACCAAACTCAGCGATAAAAGAATGTACTAACTACACAGATATGAGTGGAAAAGACTTCATCCACCCATTAAAGAACAAGACATTAATTCCACAACTTACGCAGAACAAACTTGATGAAAAAGAAGTGTAAAATACATGTATGACTAACTATTTTTTGTTCTGTTTTTTAAAATAGCCAGATTAAACATGTATCATTTGAGTATGTCCGCAGAAATTCTTTTCATTATCAAAAACTTAAGTTTGTATTGTTTTCAGTATATCATGTTTTCGTCATTTTATTTGTCATTTTTGTAAGTTCCACCAAGAACTTATAAACAGAAGGATTCGCAACTCTCTACACCGCCTTTAGAATAGTAACGAAAACTCGCTTGTAACGAGATTTGAACGAGATCAAAACATTGCCCAGTTCTATCCGAGAAGGGTGATCAAATAACATGATTTTCTCAAGCATCACACAATAAATATATAAAATATTGATACGTACATGTAGATGAAACCTTACTGTTTTAATAAATACCAATTTTATCAAAATATATTGATATATTGTTATAATATCTAGCTTCAAAGCGGAGCCTTGACATTCGCCGTTATGACCCAGATATCGTCAAAGAGAGTTAAATAGGCATATGCTCTGTCCCATTTTCTCAGTCATTACTAGACTAACACATAAAATATTGGTGGCAAATCGAAAATGAGAACCTAGTGCGTGCATTAGAACCAATTTTGATTAATTTATTCGACGATTTCATTGTATACCGGAGGTTCAAAAATAGAGGTTTTCACTCGTCGGTATCCGCGGCCATTTTCTGAAAGAGGTAGACAGCCACGCTCTGACCCATTTTCTCAAACTAGACAAGATTTACATATGAAATATTGTTATCAAAATAAAGACTTAAACCTAAAGTGTGCATTAGGACCAATTCTATTTAATTAATTCGACAATTTTATTGTTTTACGGGGCTTCGAAAATGGGTGTTTTCACTCGTCGGTGCGCGCGGCCATTTTCTGAAAGAGGTAGACAGCCCAACGCTCTGACCCTTTTATTCAAACTAGACAAGATTTACATGTAAAATATTGTTATCAAAATAAAGACTAAAACCTAAAGTGTGCATTAGGACCAATTTTATTTAATTAATTCGACAATTTTATTGTTTTACGGGGCTTCGAAAATGGGTGTTTTCACTCGTCGGTACGCGCGGCCATTTTCTGAAAGAGGTAGACAGCCCAACGCTCTGACCCATTTTCTCAAACTAGACAAGATTAACATATGAAATATTGTTATCAAAATAAAGACTTAAACCTAAAGTGTGCATTAGGACCAATTCTATTTAATTAATTTGACAATTTCATTGTTTTACGGGGCTTCGAAAATGGGTGTTTTCACTCGTCGGTACGCGCGGCCATTTTCCCAAAAGGCGTAGGCAGGTCAACGCTCTGACCCGTTTTCTCAAACAAAACACGATAAACACAAGGAATATTGTTATAAAAATAATTAATAAATCCTAATGCGTGCATTAGTACCATTTTCATTTCATGATACCTAATGTTTATAAGAATACAAGACTTCGAAAATGGGGGTGTTTTACGATCACCTGTTTCCCACGGCCTGTAAACAAGCCATCTAAAAACCATTTTTTCTGTTTTATTTTATAAAGTATCTAAGAAAAGTTGTTTTTAGAATAAAGCTGGACTTTTTTTGTATCTGCTAGAATTATTTTTCATGTATAGACGTCGATGATTGACCATAATTTAACTGCCTCAGATATAAGGGATCTCGACGCAAGTTCGCCCTCGCCATTACGACTACGAGTACAACATGACCTATATAAATAGGCCCGATTTAATTTACCATTTTCTCGACTATTTCAAGACGTAATATCAAAATATTGGTACCAAAATCATCAGGATAATCTATTCTACTTATTCAAGTCGTTTTTATGTTGCCATAATTAATATATTTAGGGCATTCATGGTTTTGAATATCACAACCCTAACATCTCGTTGCCTTATTTGCATATCAAAAGGGCACGCGAGATGTTAACGGGAAAAGACGAGATTCCAATCCTTCTGTTTATAAGTCCTTGGTTCGACAGATCGAGACAAGATTAATTAAATTCTTAATTGAATACAGTTCCTTTTTAATTATGTATTATAATACCTTAGACCCATATCATACATATAACAACATAAAATAGAAAGTATGTGTGCAAGCTATCAATTTTTGAATCGTTAATCGGTATTTACATTTTATAATGATGTTTATTCATTAATAAAAGATCATAATTAAGACATGCAAGACCAAGGAAGTGCTGATATTTCAATACATTATATAGGAGAATATCTCATTACAAGGAAACAGGTGATCTCCGACAAGACTAGGTTGCAGAACCCACAGCAAAACACCGAACATCCCATCGAGTCCAATGGGCAAGCAGTGGGACTAGGGATGGTCATCTGCAACGGTAGTAGCAAATAGTTTAGTAATACGGATTATGTGTTCAGAACTCCTTATTTTCCGGTTATCCAGAGGTCTCGGAAATTGTTGTTTTTAGTAATATTCTCACTGTAAGCTGACCACACGTTCAAGACACCAAATCGCAGGGGCGACATTCAGAGAGGACAGGTGGTCGCGATCCTCTCTTCTCTAAAGAGGTTTGGACGACCCGCCATGGAGTACCGTCGTCACAGAGAGCACTTGTTTATGCGCTGAAACATAGCTGAGAATTGGTCGTGAAACAAGTGTCCATCTGGTGACAGCAGGATCATATCCACGGTATAAAATGTGTTTGATGTTTCTGACGCATATTCTGTCCACCCTTGATCCTTCTGATTGTGTTCAAACTTTCATATACTTTGTTCCTTGTAAAGGTCCTAATTCTAAAAGAAACTGAGAGATGCTTTTAAAGTTTCAAAAAAGTCTTAAGAAGATAATGAAAATGGAATCATTCACCTAAAAGTCTCTTGTTAATGAGTAAAACCCGAAACATTAGTACACGCTTTCGCGACAACAGGGAAGCAGAGAGAGAAAATTTTTTTTTTTATATTTTCAATGTGAGCATATAGAAGGGGAAATATTACGCTTTAGATAATAACTTTGACTTCCAAATTTCAGCCTTGTTCATGAAAAGAAAAAAGTATTTTGACATACGGTTTAAATGCTCTTTTAAAGAAGAGCGCAATACTTAAGAATTGAAAGAGTGAAATTCTTAAGAAGAGTGCAGTTCTTCAGAATTGATTTTATTTTAAGGATTCATCTTTGTATGAAAAATATGTCAGAAATCAGACTTTAGGATTAAATATTTTCACTGAAAAAAATGGTTTATCATAGGACATGGAAACGACCTCTAGCAAGTGTACCCTGCATTGACCACAGCGGAACAAACACGCTTGATTGAACAAATCAGGAACATCATACCAAATATTTTTATAAAACACTAGAAATAACGAGACACATCAACTACAAACGATTCAATAAACAATCAAAGCAAATATAACAAAGTATTCCAGAGAAGTAGTCCCAATTGCAGCTCAGGAGTCAAAGATCATGTGAACATGGCATTATCTTATAGGTCTCCATAAACATGACAATGCTGTAAATTTATTTGCTTTTAAATGATGCTAATGAATTTGAAGACGTTTACCAATAATAACAGATACATTTGCATCACGGACCAGATATGCACGTTTCGGGGAAATAACCATCGTTTGTGAACCTCAAGCTAAACAGTGTAATATGGCCAAAGAGTGTGAAAGTTATTATGTCCAAAAATATACCGAAAGACGTAGCAGGATGGGTGGATATTATGCTACAGGACCCACGTTTTAGAAATTTCCAAAAAAATTTGAAAACAGAATCTTTCGAATGCGTTTAAGAAAAGATCAACCGAAGTTGATCGAACTTGGCTACATGTGCCCTCATGAACTTCTGGTCCACCAGCAGTGACACTCATCGAGTGGTGCAAATCTTAAACGTCTTTGAATTCAATAGCATCGTTTAAGAACAGATAAATTTGCAGCATGACCAGACATGCACTTTTCGGGTACTTAACCCTTGTGAGTGATCCTCTCTGACAAGCGCCTACACACACTTTATAATATTAAATAGAAATCTACTTTTACGTCCCTTTAGCACACGCATACTTCAAAATGAAATTCCGAATTTGAGGAAAATTTGAAACAAGATCGTATATTTTTAAACGTTAGAGAAGGGATATATATTACCGGTATACAAAATATTTTTAAAGATAAGTTTAATGCCTCATTTTTGCGATTTGCGGATTTTCCTTTTCTTTTTTCGTTCATGTAAGATGTTGCTGTGAGATGTTGTTGCCATGTAACCAACGGCTGATTAGATGGCTGTACATCTTAAGTTCACTGGCGTCGTCGATCACGTTGGGATTTTTCTTTTATTTACATTTTGCAGTTATACCAATTTCATGGAGATTTATAGATTTGTTTTATCAATTCCAAATTACTCTAGTGCTTTTTAGCCTCTTGTTCGCAATAGTTTTCCAAGGATGAAAAGACTCATTTTTATAAACAATTAATAAAACCACTTGGATATGCATCGGAATGTAGCCATAGATTAGAATGAATGACTCATAATACATTGTGACTTACTACAGGCCGATATAGCCTTGATCTGATTTGCAGAACGTTGGCTTTTTAAATTACTGAAGAACTTTACCTCCCTTAATACGCCACCAAATACGGCGTATTCTACAAAAATATTTCCGTCAGACGTCTGATATGCTTGTGATTTGAAATGTTCTCACTTTCATCCTCCGCCGATGACTAAATTTTCTATAGAAAAAACATCAATCAGATTCTTTGAATACTTAAAAATTAGTTTCTTATTGATTGTCTAGGTATCAAATTTCACTCTGAAGAATGCAAAGAGCAAGTTAAGGGATAAGTTTTGTAAAATTGCTATAAACTAAAAATGAAGGCCGTAAGTTACAAATACTAATTGCTCCAGTAAAAAGGGTCCTACTTCTTCCATTATATCACGGTGTCTAACCCACATACTAAAAATTCCGGAAGTTGCTGTATTCTGCGTCGTAAATCGAATGAAAATAAGCTACACGTCAACAAAACTACCCAAGTATGTAGATGTCTTTAACTTTTATTCTTAGACACAAATCTACACTGTGTAGATATTAGTGAAAGTCACCAAGAAGAAAGAATTCCCCAAAACTTCGTTAAATTTCTATATTTTGAAAAACGCAGCATGACAAAGCTCCTATAGGTCAATTTGTCTTTGAATATAAGGCTAGTTATACTTCTGAATATTCATAAATAATGTAGCATTTTTAGTAATAAAGATTTTCCAAAAATCGGCGATTTTTAAATAAAAATTCAGGTATTCCCCCCAAAAAAGCAAAATAATCAAACCAATCCCTTCTAGCTCATTTCACTTGATTAATTAAATGTCATTTAAATCATAGCTTTTATTTACTAAAATATATAAATTTTAAGAATCTTTCAAAGAATTTGAAAGAAATTAGTTATTTTTTTTTGCCCATAAATTAGTATTTTTGCCCCAAAATAGCATAGAAATTGAATTTCAGTTCGCACATGATATTTGAAAGTCTGATTTTTTGTTATTGAATCAAAGTTGTGTTTTAAGTGTTTTCCTTCAGCAACAACAACACCAGCATGTACATCAACTACACATACTACAACAAAATCAACGACGCTAACAACGACGCCAACTTCTACGCTGACAACTAATCTAACGACGCCAACAACGACACCAACAACAACGCCAACTATGACACCAACAACGACGCCAACTACAATGCTGACAACTAATCCAACGACGACACCAACAACAACACCAACAACGACGCCTACAACTATTCTAGCTACAACAACCACACTACCAACAACAACACCAACAACAACACCAACAGCAACGCCGATAACTACAACTACAACAACAACAACAACAACAACAACAACAACACCTACAACGCCGATAGCTACAACAACTACAACAACACCACCAACGGCACCAACTACAACGCCAATATCTACTCTAACTTCAACACCAACTACAAAACCTACAACAACACCAACATTAACACCAACAACACCGACAGCAACAACAGAAAGTACAGCAACCTCACCAACTACAAAGCTGGGTAAACAGTTTTTACTCTACTTGAATATTTGTTAAACTACCCTGATTTGAGAATAATAAAATTTTGTGTTAACCATATGAAAAAAAAGATGAATTTTTTCTCATTACATATTAATTTTAAGAAAAAAAACGCATAATATTACGATTTCATTATTTTATCTGCAGCTTGACAAGTATGGATAATGACCATATCCCTATACATAGTACAAAATCGATAATTTAGAACATCAGAAACCGAAGGCATTCAAAATCAGAAGAAAATAGGAACCAAAGCAAACAAACAAAAACATATACCACGTGCAAAAAAAAAAAAAACAACAAACAAACTCCCAATATGGGAGTGAGATCAGGTGCCCAGGAAGAGACAGAATCTCCTGCTCGCATGCAGCACCCGTCGCTTCAATTCGGTAGAATTGTCACATCCAGTCACTTCCATTTCGGAAGATAAAGTTATATTCTGTTGTTGGATGGCCCAAGACATAATACCATCCAGCATTCTGGACAAAAGGACATTATAGTGTATGACCAGTTCCCCGTATCGACCGTAGAACTTCCCCAGTAATGGTGTTAGCCAGTCACAAGCGTATCCCTGACTAAGAAGCTTATGTGAAAGACGCCTAGCTCTCAGAACAAAGTCTGTATATTTGGTATTTGCTCTGACATAGTGTATCAACTGAGATATGAACATGCCATAAACAGGCGATGGAGGGATGTTGCTACTTAGAAAAGGAAAGTTTGTGATGCTGAAATGAAATGTCGTCATGTTTGTCGATATAATCGTATGCCAATATAATCGAAATGTCATAATGTGACCGTTGTCTTTTCAGTGTGAATGAAAAAAAACATTATCATTACTTCAAACGTGCATGTCTGATACACCGCATTAGAAATGAGATAAAGAAGATCCTGACCATAATCTCAAGAGCACTCACAATAGTGTACCAAATGGAGCATCGACGGACCCCTAGCAAGCTAGAGGTGGGACCAGGTGTCCGGGAGGAGAAAGCATCCCCTGTTGGCTAGCCGCACCCGTCGTCGATGTTCATGTACGAAAATTAAAACAATATCAGAAAAAAAGTTCTGTCTAACAGGTTACTCTTTGGCGGCAGAGTTGGTCACCTCGGTTGCCTTCAAAATATAATGTATTTTGTTAGAAAGCTATTCACTTTCTTTTATTTCCACAGTGTCATTTACATCACCAGTGGCAATGTCATGCTACAAGGATAACTTTGGTTGGATCTTAGATAATCACTGTTTGGAGATAGTATTCAAAGACACAAATTGGTATGACGCCAGAAACTACTGTGCAAGGCGCGGCGGTGATTTGGTTGAAATTCGTGCGCGTCGTATTCAGCATTCAATAGTGCATCATTTGAAAATGTATAATGGGGGTAAAAAGGGTTTCTGGTTTGGAGCAACAGATAGTGATAATGAAGGACGTTGGTTATGGTTACACAGTACGTTAACTTTAATTTTCCGATTTAAAGTTTGGTATAGTCTATAATATTGTATATATATTGTTTTTGTTAACTTTTGTATAATATTTATGATTTTAAGTCCAACACCACAATACCAAGTGCATTTATCAGTCAAAAATGGGAAATCCTTTGTAGTTGTGAATTCTTTTTTGTGTGAATCGAGCAGAACTTTTGATAATTTTACTTGTGAAGAAAGTATTGCTGCGAAGCGAATTTGACATCATGAATGAGAATCATATCTAATGAACATTATAAGATTTGTCATTTAGATTATCAAAAATGACTAACTTATATTCTACTTTGATTAAGGTTCAAGAGAATGAATAACTTATAATCATTCACCAAAATGATTATCATCTTTTTCAAGGTCCGAGACAAATGACTTACTCACACTGGAATCAAACTCGGGGTCCAAGTAGTCACAGATTTTTAATCGGAGGATCTTTAGAGGACTGTGCTATGATGAAAACTGATGATGGTTACAGATGGCATGATGTCCCATGTGACGGTGTTATAGAAAGCCTGAAGTACTCTTTCATTTGTCAATATGGTACGCTTAGCATAATTAAGATAAATCATAGTTGCATCAGTAATTGTGCGTGCTTCCAGATATCTTGGTAACCAGAAAAGTTAGAGAGTTGTACAGGTGTAATCCACATAACCGAACAATGTGCTACTATCGTGGCAGATTGCCAATTTAGTCGGCACCGATTGCCCATTGGTCTCGTTGGTCTATGTGCGGTCTTTTGTGTCTTTATGTCGTATTTGGTTTGCGTTTCTAACTGTGTATATGTTTACTCTTTGTTTTCCCTTTTGGATGTTTCGGTGTTTTGCTGTTGATGCTGCAACCGAGTATTGGTATTGTTAAAGACCTCCTCCTTTCTTGCAAATGGATTGCATTCCGAATCGATTTTTATTTTGTCAAATTTTCCGCGCGAACTGTGTTAAAAGTAGAAGTGCGTCGAAGGTGAAAAGCAGTATGAACAATTTCTTTATAACCTTCAAAGAAGTGTAAAATTAATCGGTAGATCAAGAAGAACGTTATATTTTAAGTGCACTTTTTTGGTTTTTATCTTTTAATTTCCGTGTTTCATTATGTGTGGTACATGTGGTTTTCTGTTAATATATGACTTGTTTAGAACGGAGGGTGAGTGTCCAATCAGGACTGTCTGTTAAGTTGTCATGGAAACTGCACCTTGGTTGGAATAATTTCTTTAATCTTCATCTTTGTACTTTAACATTATTATGCATCCTCTTAGTTGAAAAAAGAAAGAACTCAATTGTTGCCATGGTTATCTAAAGTGAATTTTTATTCATTTTATTTAGTCTTGGTGATTACACTATTACTCTGGCCAAGTCTGGGGATAGTACGTCTGTTTATTTCAATTATCATATTTTATAGACTATCAGCTAAATCCAAGAGTTACGCCATCGTCTTCAGTGTTACACAAGTCAACAACGTATGATAAACGGAAAACGCTGCAATCGACGCACAAAGAGACACACAAACAACAGACGACGAATGCTGTTATACACGGTGTTGTATTTGATGTTTCAATAATCATGTCTCAATAAACAATCTGAATGAAACTATCCTATATATGAATTTAACACATGTATTAATGTACATGTCAAAATGACTCCATATTTAAGACAACCCAACAATGAGATGGAGGAGAGGAGAGAGTGAGATGAACTAAAGCGAAACACATATTGATGATTGTAACAGTTTACAATATACTACGAAAGCATTTAAAAATTGAACTCGAAGTTATTTTGGACACTTTGATGTTTGTACTGCGAATGTTAAATGACAAATATGGATAATGACCATATCCCTGTCTACAGTACAAAATCGATAATTCAGAAAATCAGAAACCGAAGGCATACAAAATCAGGATAAAACAGGAACCAAAGCAAACAAAAACAAAAACCTCCACCATATGAAAAGAAGCGAACTCCCGATATGAGAGTGAGACAAGGTGCCCAGGAAGAGTAAGCATATTCAATATCATCACTTAAGAACAGATAAATTTGCGGCGTGGACCAGACTTGCACGTTTCGGGTACTTAGCCCTCGTCAGTGATCCTCAATCATAACAATGTAATATGGCCAAAGTATTCTTTAAGGGAGCAACCTTTAATACTTTCAATTTAACATTATTTCACTTTTTCCTCTGTCGTGAGAGTTATGTTCTGATGCTTTCTAGCGGGGATCTCCTCCTTATCTCTGTTTTGTACATTTTGTATTTGAAAGTTATCATGCCTATTGGCAATGTTTTGCTTTTCTGAGTCGGGTCGAATTGTGTTTGACTTTCATCCTTTGGACACCAATGGACAACGAAACCTAAAGAATACTGAATAGTCCAACAGACAATAAAAGCAAATATAGCAAAACATATAACAAGTACGAGAAAACATAAATTGAACAAGAACAATTTGCATCTAACGCCAACTTTGGCGGTTATAAGCTATATGATACAAAAAGATGTACTAGTATTTATCCAAAGTATGGGTACTCTCACTGAGCCCACTCCATGTACATAGAGGTCTTCTGACACCAAAGATGTTGTATAAACAAAAAGCGACTTACAATACGTACCGTACTTGCACTGGACTCTTGATATTGTCCATTAGATTTTATCCTTCACGTTTGTATAGGGCTGTATTATTTTCTAGGTCTGTTTGTCCGATTTTTTTTCTCGTGAGAAACCTTTGTTTCATTTTTTTTCAAAAAGTGGTAAGCATTTTGATTGTTATTGTGTTTTATTTTCATTCACTGAATTCACACTGTAAGGTGACATCACAAACATGACAGTAAACCGTAGGGTCCATAGGTTACACAAAATAATGAAAAGTGAAGCAAAAGAAGTGGGTATGTGAAAACAGTTCGTTTTTTAGAATTTAAATTTGAGCATTTACTTTGCAGAGAGTGTGCGGCTGCAAATAGTGTCGATTCAGTGGCATAGTTAAATGAAATTCATTGTAGGGATGGTGCTAAGGTGTTAACCTCCTTTAATTTCGATAATATTTTCGGATGATATGACATGTTTCCGAAATAGCAAAAACACATTTAAAATGTCAAAGTGACAAAGGAAAAGGACCAAAACATAGCTTCTTTCGGACAAAAGAGCTGGAAAAAAAGTAATTATTACACTCTTAACATCAAGTCAAGGGGAATAAGTTTAACTGCACACTGTTAAAGGAAATAAGTGTTTATTGTTGCACGGTCTACGTTGTAGACGGTAATTAACACCTTTCCAGACAGTGCAATATTTTTCATTGTGAAACAATTATTGAATTAATGATTGAACTCATCATTGAATGATCAACTGAGCCGTTAACTGTCCTTAACTGACCTGACTTGTATTGCCACCCGTTTTGAAAATACAACACAACCAAAAAAGGGGGAGGAATGTTCTCTTTAGCATTTCTAAAATGGCATTTCATAATAGGAATTAAGAAAAAACCCGCCATTTACACGTTGAAATACTTTTTTCAATGTCAAGGGCGGACCTAGACTTTTCCCTATAAGGTTGGTTCAGCGTTAGGGAAAGGGGTCCAGCCTATGATTTTGAAAGAAAATACATAAGAATGTTGTTTCTTAACTAATTCTATAGGGAGTGGGGGATGGGGGGGTTCCTGGCTCCAGCCCGCTCTAGATCCGCTCTTTGTCAAATGTGTCAATGTGCAAAGGATCAACTACCAGAGAAAACTCGCAAGATTTCGATTGAATAATGTACTGACTGGTACCCTTGAATACTTTTGAAAAGAAACAAAGATATAATAGTATCATAAAAGCGGAGTATTCCCGTAGTTTTGAATATTTGTTGGAAAACTTGTGTGTGCTCACTTTTAATGATTCAGAATTGAAAGTTAGAAAAGGACACTAGTACTTGTACACAATCCTTAATCTCATCTCGTAAAATCTGCTTCCTACATGTAATGTATGTACTCTAATCACACTGTAGTTTGAAAAATTCAAATATCAGTTTCCCTTTATCTTATTAATCTTAATTCCCCTAATTTAACAACAAATACTGGACCAGATTTTTTTACCGTTGTTTTCTTTGAAATCTACATTTAAAAATGTTTGAAATTCTTAACTGTTTACCGACCATGAGTAGTTTTATCCTACTCGGAATGACGACTTATAATTACTCAATCAACGGTTATAATTGTTTGATGGCATAACAATTGCCGTGCAACAAGTGGGTTATTCAACTGCTCCTCGGGCTACGCCCTCGGAGACAGTAGAATAACCCTTACTAAAATTAACATAGACGTGTTCCAACTCTTTACCTTCTTGAAGAAAATTTCAAACCGATTTTAATGCACCAGAAACGTGCTTCGGATAGTAAATCCTCATCAGTGGTACTTATTTTTAAAAATGCCGAAGTGATTTTCTGACAGCAAAATGTATTTCAGTAGCGCCCTCTTGTTTTAAATGTATTTCAGTAACATCCTCTTGTTTTTTAGAATTCAGATTTGTGTATTTGCTTAAGATCAGTAAATCGGTTACTTTCAGATAGGAAGAGAGTCAATTTGGGGTTTACAAAGAATATATGACATAGTATTCTTACGACAAAAGTAGATTGACTTCCAACTGAATGTGACCTAGAAAAAGAGTCGAAGGGATGCCGACATCCGAATTAATATTACCCCAATGTGATCTGGACAACAAACGAGGGGATGAAACGATCGGTTGAAAACATCAGATTAAAAGAAATCGAAATTCACATTTTAGGTTTTTCTTCGGGTCGGCGGATCCGTAAAATAACTTTTAAATACAAATTAATAGCTTAACGAGTTGGAACATACCTTATTCTTGATCACAATAAACAACCACGCCAACAAGCAACTAAAAACAGTAAACGCTCTTTTATCAATTCAAAGGATAATCAAGTAAAAGAATTTCCTCAGCCTAATCATTTTCGTTAAATTAAATACTATTGTGTATGTCTTACCTTCATTCGTACTGTATACGTAGAATCTTTTGCTGCGCAGTCAGTTTTGATACGCGAAAGTTTTTCCAAGTGTATGACAATACGAAGTGCATCGTTCAATAGCATCAGGAACGGATCCACGAATCATTCTCCAAGTAAAATGGTTTACTTTATGAAACCGCGAACGAAAGTACAATGATACTATTTATACAGTAGTTGACCTTTCACAATAAGGAACCATGAAACAGATAAACACACTAATTTATCAACGGAAGATTTCTATTAATGCGCCATGACAGAGATAAGAAGGAGTACTGACTTTCCACATTCTCCAGAATTATACTAATAACAAATTCAATTTTTATCAATGGAACCCACTCCAATGTTATGTAAGTATAAAAAGTTTTTGTGAATATGCATAACAAAATCTAATTTATGTAAAGAGAAGGTTTTCAAGATTTTCAAGATTTGATCACTTTCCCTTATCAAGAAAACTAAAGTGTTCCAACGCCTATCATTGACTAGGTATTACTCTGCTAAAGGTTTGCACTATGTGAATGATGTAGATCAATCAAATTTTTCTTTTGAACTTTAACTTCTTCAGGAGAAGTAGAGCAGTTGCAATCATTTGCACTTCTAGCTCTTTATCACTTTTAAACAGAGTGACCCAGTTTGACAACTTAAAAAAGTGGGGGATTTATCAGTAGGTCAGTTTGTGCTCCATAATTTGAACTTAAACAGAATGTAAACAGAGAGTCGAAAAGCATGCCAAGAAATTCTGTTCAAATCTGCCGGTCGTCTCGATACGGTAGCTTATTAAAACAGCTGGTACCATAATAGATGATAATTTATGACGGTTTACTCTGTAGAAACTAAATCGCTAAGGATTTCTTGGCATGGGAGATTTATAGAGATACCGGTCCCAATTCAGTATTGCACATCTAGGTCATTGTCCTGTCAAATAGTTCCTATAATTTTATCATTTTTTCAACAATATGTAGAAAATGCACATACTGCGTATCTTGAATTGTCTTCCTGTCAATGTTTAATAAATAAATGAAATAAAATGGCGAGAATAGCTTTAAGTGTGAGACGTTTACATGTTTGGAAGAATACGTGTGAAAATGGGTCCTCGGATAAGTAAAATTCGAATAATTCCGGTCCCGACCCAGGTGCATGATTTTGAAAAGATATTTTAAAGAGTTGTGTTCTTTGAATCTTTACGGATTTTTTCTATGTGATTTATGTGATTTAAATAAATATTTCTGATCATTGATGATGAAGTTAAGCATACATTTGAAAATGCTAGAACAAGCGCAACGAACCCCCCCCCCCCCCCCCCGATCATTTTTTTTTATTCATGCATTTTGATGAAAAGGTTTTTTTATGTTTATATATTATTTTCATTTAATGAATTACTTATTTACAAGTGAAAAACTAGCAAAGTCAGTGTCTAGCCTACGATTTTAAGCTTCATTCTGAGCTTATACCATACATACAGAGAAAACGCGGGATTGTAAAATTCGGAGGGGGGGGGGGGGCGTTATTCTCTTATTCCGGGTCGATATTTCGATATATGCATACTTTTTTCACCTGATATTGTTTTTTTATGGTCATTGACAAAGAGCAAGGAAAAGAATAACATTACAAAGCCAGAAATTTCTTTTTTCAGTTGATTTTACGCATTTTTTACAGATTGTTTTATCCCTCTCTGGCCTCACGGAAAAAAATCATATAAATTCTAAAAATACAGCATGACGGTTTTTCATTTAAAATATCCTTAGATCAAAGTTTGAAGAAGACAACACAGTTTATCTTATGTAAATATCTTTATTTGGAAGAGAACAGGACAGTTTTGAAAATGTAATGAATTTTGCCAGATATTGCGTGCTTAGAAACAGCCATGCCAAGAAATTCTGTTCAAATCTGCCAGTCCGTCCCGATACGGTAGATTACTATATCAGCTGGTACCATAATAGATGATAATTTATAACGGTTAACTCTGTAGAAACTAAATCGCTAGGGATTTCTTGGCATGGAAGGACATTGTTGGCATGGAGAAAAACGAAGTGTTATAACTTTGCCACCGAAGAGCAAAATTCCCATACTATATTCTCTGCGATGGGAATTTTCTGTACTGAAACTACTTGATATTCTGTTAACGGTACTTATTAGTCTTTTTTTTCAGATTGTTACGATCAGGGGTAAATGAGTAGTGATTCGAATTTTGATAAATTATCCATATTTGTCATTGTTAGAGACGCAATTGATTCATTATCTATATTTGTCATTGTTAGAGACGCAAAGTTTGTCTTATTGAAATAGTGTTTTTTACAAAGTACAAGACTCTCAAGGCACTTCATTTAATCTATACACATTTTATATGTACATGTACAAATGTATCACCTGTATCACCTGTATCTTCTCAAATGAATTTTCAAAGCACCATCCGTCATATACATTCCTATTAGACTTCCCAGGTGAAGCTGATCATATTTGTATTTGATAAAAAATGGCATTTTCGTTTTATGCTTTCAATTTAAATACAATTTAATAAATATAAAAATGTATGTCTAAATAACGCTTGATATGAAATGTCATGTAATTTTTTTTTGTGTAAGGCGAGCGAAGCGAGCCTAAGATTGGTCATGTTGCTAGCAAAACAATGTCGAAGGGTTCAAACTCTCTACCTTCTTGAAGAAAATTCCAAACCAATTTACATGCACCAGACACGTGTTTCGAATATTAAATTCTCATCCGTGATGCTTTCAGCGGAGCCACCAAAAATAATTTCAGTAGCGCCCTCTTTAATTTTTTGAAGTTAGATTTTTACATTTACATTACAGAGAGCGCGCGTCTCCAAATTTCCTGTAGGGTCGATTCATGAGCATATCCAAATAAAATCTAGGTTCAAAATAGCATTGGAGGGATGGTGCTAAGATGTTAAACTCCTTTAATTTCGATGATATTTATCGGTGAAATGGCTAGTTTCCGATATAGCAAAAAAATATATTTGATGTCACATTGATGAAAAGCCAAAACAAAGCTTCTTTCAGGTGACAGAGCTGGAAAGAAGTAATTAATACACTTGACAAACATCAGGCCACGGGGAACGATTTTAACTGCTCCACACTGCAACGTGAAATAAGTGTCTATATTAATAATGTTGAAGGGTTCCAACTCTCTACCTTCTTGAAGAAAATTCCAAACCAATTTACATGCACCAGACATGTGTTTCAAATATTAAATTCTCATCAGTGATGCTTTCAGCGGAGCCACCAAAAATAATTTCAGTAGCGCCCTCTTTAATTTTTTGAAGTTAGATTTTTACATTTACATTACAGAGTTGAATTTGTTTTTGTGTTCGGCGAAGCGAGTCGATTTTTTTAAATTTTAACAAATGTAGGCCAAAATATTTCTTTTAAGCAACCATCAGGGTCAGAATATTTATTTCCAAATAGTGCCACCCCCCCCCCCCATCCCCTCCTCAGAATCAAACGGTCGTCCCCTAAATCAATTTGATTTTCTCACATCTTTCAGGTGTGATTGTACTCTTCATATCGTTTGGAATAGCAGACGGTAAGTTACATTCATTTCGACATTTTGTATTTTAGATAAACAGAGTTTCTTGTCGTTTGGGACCAAATCTTACGACGATTCAATGTTATTATGATTGAAAGTTCACTATGTAAAAAAATCATTTCTCGATTTTCTTCAAATATGTGAAATAATTCTTTTTAAGGATTCCGTCGGAATCCTTTCTGTTATTGCAATGTTTTTTCTTTCTTTCTTCTTATTATTTTTATTCTTACTCACTTCCACTTCCAGACACTTTATAGAAAGATCTTTGTTTTCATGATTATAAGTCAATGACCACGTGAAATAACATTACAAGGTCTTCTTATAACTTTTGTTTTTGTTGATAAGTTTACCCATGCCCCCGCCAGAGGGTACTAAGTGTCAAATATTTGAACCCTTATAGCTTCTTTACTACCTGTAGGATTTTAGTGAAATTTGTTTTATATTGTTCTTTGAAAAATTTGCAAACTTTGTTATGATTACATACCTCATAAAATTTTTTACGGTTTTCGCGCTATTTCGAGCTGAAAATGGAATATCAATTGGCAAGGTGCCAATTTCTTAAGTTTTTGAGATTTTGACTTGAAACTTGAATGGTAGGTTACTTGTTAGTAATCATTTGAGGTTGACCTAGTTTCAAGGTCAAATTCTCATTCTCAATGTCACAACAAAAATTTTGTCTACAGAACAAAGCCTGTTTGACTTTCAGAGTTCAAACTTCATACATATAATCTTTGAGCCAAGCCCATTCACCTTGACCTTGACCCAAGGTCAAATTCTCACTATCAATGTCACAACAAACTTTTGCCTAAAACAGTCTATAAAACAAAGACTATTTGACCTTAACAGTTCAAACTTCATACATATAATCGTTGAGCTAATCTGTTTCATCATAACCTTGACCCAAGGTTAAATTCTCATTTTTAAAGTCACAAGAAGCTTTTGCCTATTGAACCAAGATTATATAACCATAAGAGTTCAAACTTCATACATATAATCATTGAGCTTAGCTCTCTCATTAAGACCTTGACCCAATGTCAAATTCTCATTTTCAAAGTCACAACAAACTTTTGCCTATAGAACTAAGACTATTTGTCCTCCAGACTTCAAACTTCATTCATATAACCGTTAAACCAAACCCCTTTCAGTCTGACCTTTCACCTAGGTCAAACTCTTACCCTCAAGGTCACAACAAACTTTTGCCTAGAGAGCAAAGAGTGTTTGACCTTCAGAGTTCAAATTTCATAGATATAAGCGTTAAACCAAGCCATTTCACCTTGACCTTCACCCAAGGCAAAATTTTCATTCTCAAGGTCACAACAATTTTTTGCCTTTGGAACAATGACTATTTGACCTACAAAGTTCAAACTCAACATAAATGTTCTTTGCATCAAACACTTTCACACTGACCTTGACCCAAGATAATGATTATTGACTTACAAGTAGTTTTAAGGTCACAACAAAATTTTGTCGTTTCAACATTAAGCTTCCATCAGATTGAGATTAAACGTAATGAAAAAAATGTCAGGTTATCAATGTTCGTTAGTGACCTTGGTTCAAGGTCAAGATGTTATTTTCAAGGTCATTTAATTTTCAGGTACAGATTAACAACTTTATTTCCTTAATAGAGAACTAATGAAGCTACTTTTTTCTATCTTCATTATTCGGATTTAAACATTTTAGTTTCTAAGAAAATATGAAGGAGGAATCCGTCTGTTGCTTGCAACAGAAGCCATCTAGTTATCTTTATTTTTCATGATTTAAATATCTATCAAGCTCAATACCCTTAGGTTTTTAGAAATAAAAATAATAAAAATACTATGAAAAATCATTTTGATGTTATTTCATTGTTATGTGTTTGGAACTGTTTCCTAAAATAAAGAATAATATAGCATAAATGTAACATAATATAGATATTTTCTGTCATCGGAATTTCCAACCCTTTACTTCGGAACTTATTAGCGTTTATGTAAACCTAGGACATGATTGCACCTCACCAAAGGGGGCGCCCCTGTTCTATCCATAGATAAGTTTCCCTGTCAATATATAATAATTCTTTATCGTTGGCCTAGGTTGCATTTTCTAACGAACATCTTTGTCAATTATAGTGTAAATTACACTTAGTTGCACATCCCAGCACCGATCGTGCAATGCTATCCAATACCTTCAATGGTTATAGATTTCATTTGACTATGCTACTGAATCAACCCTGCACAAAATTTGGAGACGAGCTATCTCTGCGAAGTAAATGCACAAATCTAAATTCAAAAAATAAATCCAAAAGGCGCTACATACACTTCGGTATTTAGTTCATACATATGAGGATCCGAAACACGTGATTGGCGCATTAAAAATGGTTTGAAATTTTCTTCGAGAAAGTAAAGATTTTGAAAACTTCCTTATTATCAAACATCGTAAACCAACAGCTTAATATAAATTATTTTTTTCATTTTAATTTACAAAAGGAAGAAACTACTTGCACTGCTTGAATTGTCAACATGTTGATTCACCAGAGTTATGTTTTGTAAAAACTTCTTGTCCTGTCGGCCAGGTGAGTATTCGCATGGATTCATTTGTTTTCATGACGAAACTTCGAGTAAATTCAAAAGTATCTCACAAACAATATTTTATAAAGAATTGGTATTCCCTCTCTCTTTGTGTTGAAATATCAACCACAGTTATACAACTTTGTTGAAGGAGGACAATATGCGAAACTTTATTTATTTATGGATTGCTTCAATTTTATAAAGAAGCTACAAAAAGCTAAAGCTAGATAATTAAAAGGTAAAGGATAGTAGACTTGTGATGCACCACATCAACACATAATAACATATATCAACACTGATTCCTTTTTTCCTATCCATCAATTTTTGGTTTTTCAAATTTTCGTAGCATCCATTACCTTCACTCTTTTGATGAATTAAAATTTACTACACTTTTTAAAATGTTCTATATTGTTGACAGCTACATAATAGTTCATTTCCCGAAAACAAAAAGAAAAAAATTGCAAACGTTGTAAAATTCTATTAAAAGATAATGCATCGAAAAGCGACGAAAATATTGAAAAAGTGTCATAAGATAATTATGAAAGAAGTAACAGAAAGGATGAGTATTATGAGTAATAACTTCATGGTTTGAATAAAAGAAGTATCAAGTTTATTTTGTTTTACAGAATTTCATATTGAGAACACTGCAAAAAGTAAGCTGATGGTCTAATATGCCAATATATGAATTATTTCTTGAAACGATAAGTGCATGTTTTGTCATTTGTATCTAATATATTTCATTATTTTTTCAGTACTGCTTCAGTGAAAAGTGGTTTGATACAAACAGAAACAGAACTTATTATAATTTAGGATGTCGATCGACCAATGTGAGTTGAATTTTTCTTTATGGTTAATCTGCTTTGAATATTTGATTAAAATGGAAAATGGACAGGATTCTTATGTTTTGCATTCATGGCTAAACTTAGGCTAAACCAATTTGATTTTTACATCTTCGGAATTTTGGGGAAAATTGGAGGGCAAACTATTTTTAGAGGCATTATACAGATTTTGTTGGAGCGAGCGAGTTGTTTCTTCTTCTTCTTCTTCTTTTAATAATGCATATAAAGATTTGAATTAAGAAAGCATATTAAATTTGTACGGCATGTACATGTAGATATTCTAACAAAGCAAATACCATCTTACTGTAAGGTAAGTAAAGAGTCACAGGTGCTCTAATAGACCAAAGTTCGGAAGTTTCAACATTTAGCCACAAGTGTTTAAGGCATGTCATTTCTGAATGAAGGAATTTCACCAATTTTATGAAAAGGATATGGAATTATGATCATGTGAATTAATCATTTAATTAAAGAAAATTGAAAAGGTCCGTGTTGAAAATCAAGATATATGTTTATTTGAAATACAGCTTAAGAATATTGGTTGCTAACAATAGCACATTTATACGAAAAATATTAAAAGTCTTGAAATGCACATATTTGAGTTTCTTTTTGAGTTCCTTTATCAACATACTATAAAACAGGTTAGAATTTTTGTATAAAACTTGAATTTTACAAAGTTTTACTTTAGGTACGGAATTCACTGATCATTTACACAAAAAAAAACGAAAATCGTCTAAGTAAGGGTAAAAATATCAGATATCCTAAATATCAACGATTTTTCAAAACAAAGTAAAATGTGCACCTAAGAAAAAAGTAAATGTCCGTGTTGAAATGAAGGAGTACGAACGTTCAAAAATGGTACTATTTTTGGTTTTCTTGAAAAAGTTTATAAGTGTAGTTAACTATGGCCCTTATTTTGGGTGGAATTATTTGTCAGTAGCCATTAGCTGTATCTTATAAAACAGTTTAAGGCATTAAATGTATAATGAAGGCTAATTGGTTCACCCATTTATTTAGAATTGAATTCTACACTTTTGACATAATTATAATAGTAAAATTAATTGAAAATTTTTCACCAATGTGTTTTTGAAAAAAAAATGTATTTTCCTATTAGAGTTATAGGCCCTTATAGTTAACATTAAAGTCTATGGAAAAACTAATATTTCAGCCATATTTTTCCAAGAAAATGGTTGGGGTCGAAATATGGATGGATGGAATTTCTAAAAATTAATATTTATCAACTTTCACTGAAAATTATACGTTCACCATGTAGATCTTCCAAAATTGATTTATAAAGTTATGTATCCATTAAACGGGAGATAAAACAAAGAAAAGACCATGTTAATAAAAAAAAATCCTTCTCCGATACCTACCTAACAGTACAAAAGTTTGTGCAGCATCAAAAGTAATAGAGAAATATAAAATAATTTATATAGTACACACTTTCAATATATTTGACGTGATTTCGTTCATTATACATCTATTACTTTAAGGCATGTCATTTCTGAATGAAGGAATTTCAACGATTTTATAATTATGATAACCATATAAAATTATAGTATTATGCAGTATTTAAAATCAATAGGTCCGTGATGAAAATTGAGATTTTTGCTTGTTTGAAAACTGGGTAAAAATGCCGGAAACTTTTTACTAAAAATAGCACATTTGTAAAGAAAATACAAAAAGTGTTGAAATGCACTCATTTGATTTTTTTTTTTTTTTTTTAGTTTTCTTTGTTAACTACAATAAAACAGGTTAGAAACTTTGTATAAATTTGAATTTGATGATCATTTAAAATTTTCTCGATTTTACACAAAAATAACGAAAATCATCCAAGTCAAGGTCATAATTTCAGAGATACTGAATTTCAATGATTTTTTCAAACACACAGAAATCTGTGCTCCTAGGGAAGAATTTTCAAAATATTGAAGAAAAAGTATATGTCCGTGCTAAAATAAGAGAGAACAAAGGTTCACAAAAAGTGTCATTTTGTGTTTTTCCTGAAAAAGTGTCAGAGTGGTAAAATTCGCCTTTAAGTTATTTTAAGTGGAATTTAAACAATTTCTGATTTTTTGGTATTCATCACCTTTAAATTAATAATATTCCATACGTAAAACAAAATTCATAGGTAATTACTTACGTAAGAGAAATCCGAACAGTTAAAAAAAGGACCTCCATCTCAATTTCTATAGAAATCACCGCGAAGTATTTTCTTAAGCATTCTTCATTAGTTTCGATCAAATTTTCAAACTTATCCGCTTTTAGGAGTGTAATGAATTAAAGTCTTAAATAATGTCAGAAATGATACATTGGCAATAATAAATTGAAATATCTATAAAATTCAAGCTCAATGAGTGCTAAAACAGTAGATTAAGAATGGTCCAAAATCGTGACCAATGACGCACCTTAAATCAACAAAGTTCCCTACGTTCAACTAAATTCATGGGTAATTATTTACAATTAAAATGAGTAACTTCAGCTTAATCTCTATAGAAACTACTGCGAGACATTTTCTTGTGCACATTTCATTCAGTTTGGATCAAATCTTCAAACTTACCCTCTTTAGAGGTGAATCATGAAATACAGTGTTCAATAGAGTCAGAAATGATACACTGACCATAATAACGCGAAATATCTATATCATTTAACTAATTGATTGCTTAAATAGGAGATGCACAAGAATTATTGAAAATCGTGACCAATCACGCATCTTGATAATCCGGATAAAATGTGAAAAACTCTCATGTAAACAGACACATAGAGAAAGTAGAGAAAGACACAGACGATACATAGTATGCGTTAATTAAAATCAATCAATTGTAAGGTAACGTCAACAAAATTAAGGGCCAAAATGAGCAAAACAATTAGATGTCGGATTAATAAAACATCTGATCTGCTATCTAAATAGACCTTATAGTCTTTCTTATCATTCTGGAATTTACTTAAAATCGATCAAACTTGAAACCATATTATTAAGTAAGGAACGTTGATGGGCGATTTTTGTGTCGCCTGCGAAGAACAGCGACACTTAGGGATCACTTTTTTATAGTATGGTTTCATTTTCAATTTTTAATTTGATAACTGTAGTTTTGTTCAAAATGACAGGGAGTCAAGTCGTCAAGGCCTGCAAATGAATTTGAATGTGGAAAACGATGAATCTGAAATTTTCATTTCAGCTTATTATTACATTCAAGGCTCAAAAGAGCATTTTGTTTGACTATTATTCAGCTTTATTTACCTTTCGTTACTTGATTTCTCATCTGATAAAACAAAGGAATTTTCCTCATACTTGGATGGTGAAGAAAGTTATAGGGGTGGCAAATTTGGTTGAATAATATAGAGAAAATTTTCCCGCCATTTTATCCCTTCATAATCCTTTATAAATTATGAGGTGAATATCTCGCTTCACCATCGCTACCTTAAGAAATGAATATTCATAACTCCCATATCGGGAGTTCGTTTCTTTTCATGTGGTGGAGGTTTTTGTTTGTTGCTTTGAATCCTGTTTTATCCTGATTTTGTATGCCTTCGGTTTCTGATTTTCTGAATTATCGATTTTGTGCTATATATAGGTATATGGTCACTATCCATATAGTATGTCTCAAAACAGAAATAAAAAGTTTTGCAAACAATTTTGATGTATCACCCCTGCCTGATTCTTACGTGGACCTATACTGATTCTTACGTGGACCTATACCTGATTCTTACCTGCCTGGTTCTTACGTGAACCTATACCTGATTCTTACGTGGACCGTGGTGTTGTTGGAGATCCCTTCCTTTGTTCTATACTTAATCAATCTTATAAAGTCTATAAAGATTGATATAAGCAGTACATATATATATTTCAAGCTCGTCTCGTTGATGTCTTAATATTGTCACAATGGTAATGAAGAGGATTAAGTATTTCAAGCAGATATTTATTTTCATTTCTATTAAAACATTTGTTGTACATATATGATTCAGACATGTCATCAGCAAAAGTGTGCCAATAGGACAGGAGACCCTAACAGACAATTACGATCGGCAAGAGGCGTAGACCAGTTCATATCATGTAATGACTGTTGTATGTCTGATATGTGTAATTTGGACCTGTGTAGTAGTTAGTATCCTACTGATTTAACTTTTTATTTAGTCATAACTGATGTTCTATGTCACATATATTTTGAAATCGTTTGAATAAATTTAGTATTCTAAGACAGGTGGGGATCTCCAACCAGACTCTGTTGCAGTACTCACAACAAAGCACCAAAACACCTGGTGCACAAAGGCACAAAAATAAACCTATGACATTGCGTTTACTATACTCATAGAACCTTAAATTACTAGACATTAACCGAAATATTGACAATTCGCAGTTTCAATCCGTAGAAAAAGGGCTTATGTTTAAACTCTTTTTCATTTGAACATATTGAAAGATAAATTCCTTTTGATTTCATTGCCAAATTTCAAATCAGATTCACCGTATTAACACAGAACTTCAAAATTACAAATTGTACATTAGTAGTAATAAACCTTTATACATTGCCTATGATGTATTCATTTAGCGCTAGATATACGCTACTGTATGTAATATACAGAGCGTTAGTGCAACAGGTTCGTTTGGTTGGAAGTTTATTTTTTGAGGAATATTGTGCCCTGCATTCTTCAAATCAGCTCATCAATTTACTAAACTTAACCTAGGCATGGATAATTTTAACTGTTACTGTTTTAAAACTTGTAAATCCACGAACATTTGTTTTTGTCTCAGTTCTAAACAGAAATGTCTGCCATTTTTCCGGATGTGCAAGATCCGATCAATTCGACCGTTGCACATTTCAATCTGTATAAACCTCTCCTTTGTTGGTGCTCTCACCCTATGGGATCATATATTTCGCATGTACTGGCATTAAAAACCTGAAAATGAAAGAAAAAGAACTTGGAACAGTTAAATGAATGATTTGTATACGTTGCCTTGTTTCGACCTTGATCCCTTGGGGTGAGTGCTCCTACAAAAGAGAGGTGCTTTCCCATTGAAGTATTCTTAGGTCGAATTGACTAGATATTGTACATCCGGTAAAATGGCAGTCATTTATGTTTAGAACTGGGTCTAAAACAAATGTACATGGATTAACAAGTTTTAAGACATTAACAGGTAAAATTATCCATGCCTAGGTTATGCTTAGACCACAAGAGAGTCGTCTTGAAACAAATGGGATGTAAAATATTTTTCTTATAGCAAATAATTTGCGCGCATACATGTCTGCGCTCACCTTCCCGTGAACATTACCGTTTTCACCAAAGCGATGATATTTAATACATCGCTTTTGCATCTAAAGCTAGTATTCATTTAGAAATTGAAGGATATTTCGGAGACAGCTCAAACTAATTTTGAGGGTAATGCGATTTTCTAAGAAACAACTGGGTATATTGGTTATTGGCTGACTTTGTAACTAATATTTCGGACGATACAATTGAAAGATCAAATACTTACCTGTCCACGATAATAAAATATACTTTAGGTTATGTTACATTCACCGATTTTGATCCATTCTTTGGGGCTAAAGTGAAGGATGTTACTTGCAGGCAGGATATGTTAGATCTCCATTGACAATAGATTTTATCTGCATTGGAGATTCACTTTAGTTCCTTTACATAATGCTTGGTTGCTTTTTAAGTCCCCTACCAGTAACGCCGAAGGGGACTCTTTAGTTTATCTATCTCTGTCTGTCCGTCCGTCCGTCCGATTGTCAGTTTTCCGGACTTTTTTCTGCAACGGATGGAGATATTCAGATGAAATTTGATACACAACTTGGTCTTGGATAGTTACAGAGAAGGTTGACTTTTGTCACGCTTGACCTCTTTGTAAAGGAGTTATTGCCCCTTGATGACTTGAAAAACATCAAGTTTTTTTCAGTTTTCCGGACTTATTCCCGCAACGGATCGAGATATCCAGGTGAAATTTTATACACAGCTTGGTCTTGGATCGTTACAGAGCAAGTTTGACTTTCGTCAAGCTTTACCTATTTTTCGAGGAGTTATGCCCCTTGATGCATTGCAAAATTCAATTTTGTCAGTTTTCCGGACTTTTTCTGCAACAGATGTAGAGATATTCATGTGAAATTAGATACACAGCTTGAAATTTGATACATAGTTTGGTCTTGGAAAGTTACAGAACGAGTTGGACTTATGTTACGCTTGACCTTTTTTCAGGAGTTCTGCCCCTTGATAACTTCAGTTTCAGTCAGTTTTCCGGACTTTTTTCTGCAACAGATTGAGATATCCAGGTGGAATTCGATACACAGCTTGGCCTTTGATAGTAACAGAGATTTTAACTTTCATCACGCTAGACATAATGTTCAAGGAATTATGCCCCTGATGACTTGTTTTATTCATGCCCCTTGATGACCCTAAAAAAATCAGTTTTTCAGTTTTCTGGACTTTTTATCGCAACGGATCCGAGATATCCAGGTGAAATTTGATACACAACTTTGTTTTGGATAGTTACAGAGCGAGTTTGACTTTCGTCACGCTTTCCTTTTTTCGAGAAGTTGCGCTCCGTGATGCCTTGCAAAAATCTTGACTTGCAAAATTCCGTTTTCCGGACCTTTGTTCTGCAACAAATATTATATTCCGGCGAATTATTGAAATTTGATACATACCTTGGTCTTGGATAGTTATAGAGTAAGTTTGACTATGGGTCATGTATGACCTTTTTAGAGGAGTTATGGCCCTTAATGCAAACAAAATCAGTATCCGCACTTTTTCTGCAACACATAGAGTTTGATAGCTTGGCCTTGGATAGTTACAAAAAGTCGCATAAGGCAATAAAACCTCCTTATTCTTCTTATTTCTGAATTGAGCTGCACGGACAATAATGAGTTAAAGAAGAACCTGACGATAATCTCAAAAAGCCAACGCTCACGCAGCAAGATACGCCCGTTGGGATTTTTTTTCACAACACCAAAATATTTAAGTCCCATAACTCCATAAGGACAAATCGGATGAACCTTAAAATCGAAAGGCGGCTTCCTCTTCAAAGTCTGATCACAATGTACAAATATCATGAAAATCTGTTGACGCATATTCAAGTTATTGCGTTCCATGCACCTATATTTTGCCCTTAGCTTCACATGTAAGTGCATATAACCCCCCCTCCATTACACATAATTTCTGGATTATGTGACAAAAGATTCAAGAACCCATTACATATGTGAAAGAACATCCTTTCTACTTGAAGTATACAAAATTTCAAAACATTTCAACCAGAATTAGATTTTTAGATAATTTTTAACTATTTTAGTATATTTTCACTGTATTTTAAAATATCTAAGTCCCATAACTCTGTAACGACATATCGAATGAACCTGAAAATCGAAAGGCGGCTTCCTCTCCACAGTCCAATCATAATGTATGAATTTCATGAAAATCCTTTGACGCATATTCAAGTTATTGTGTTCCATGCGCCTATATGTTGTGCATATAACCCACCCCCCACCCCTTCCTATTACACACAATATCTCGGTTATGCGACAAAAAAATTAAAAACCCGTTACATATGTCAAAACCATCCTTTCTACTTGAAGTATACAAAATTTCAAAACATTTCGACCAGAAATAGATTTTTAAATAATTTTTAAATATTTTAGTATATTTTCACTGTATTTTAAAAATCTAAGTCCCATAACTCTATAACGACATATCGAATGAACCTGACAATCGAAAGGCGGCTTCCTCTCCACAGTCCAATCAAAATGTATGAATATCATGAAAATCCGTTGACGCATAGTCAAGTTATTGCGTTCCATGCGCCTATATTTTGCCCTTAGCTTAACATGTATGTGCATATAACCCCCCCCCCTTCCTATTACACACAATATCTCGATTATGCGACAAAAAAATTAAAAACCCGTTACATATGTCAAAGAAAATCCTTTCTACTTGAAGTATACAAAATTTCAAAACATTTCGACCAGAATTAGATTTTTAAATAATTTTTAAATATTTTAGTATATTTTCACTTTTTTTTTAAAAATCTAAGTCCCATAACTCTGTAACGACAAATCGAATGAACCTGAAAATCGAAAGGCGGCTTTCTCTCCACAGTCCAATCATAATGTATGAATTTCATGAAAATCCCTTGACGCATATTCAAGTTATTGCGTTCCATAGGCGGACGGACAGACGGACAGACGGACGGACTTCGCCATACCATAATACGACCCGTCAAATGACGGGCGTATAAAAATTGAGCATCGACGGACCCCTAGCAACCTAGAGGTGCGACCAGGTGCCGGGGAGGAGTAAGCATTCGCAGTTGGCTAGTCGCACCCGCATGTTTAATTGAAGAGTTCTAGGTAGAGATGCCAGATATAAATTTATGCCGGTAGGGGACTTACATCGCTTAGCGATCATACCATTTTTTGCATTCTTTCTGCTTTCGTATGTCATTAACATACTAGCATCATCCCTCAAATGCTATTTTGGTCATTTTATTCCTTTATGCTACCGAATGGACCTTACACAAAATTGGAAGCCGTTCAGTCTTTGCAAATTAAATGCACAAATTCAAATTCAAAACAAACTAGAAGGCGCTACTAAAACATTTGGCTGTCAGAAAATCACTTTGGTTCAAAGTACCACTTAAGAGGATTGACTATCCATAACACGTGCTTGGTGCCTTAAAATTGATTTGAAATTTTTCAAGAATGTAACGAGTTGGAGCACTTCAATTATTCAATTATCCTGATTTTGTATGCTTTCGGTTTCTGATTTTCTGAATTATCGATCTGAATTCTGCTCCCTTTCAGCACTTGCAGGGCATTTCCTATTTTCTTTCCATAATCATTTTGATGTTTTTTTGTTCTTCAAGAAAGACCGGCTGGAACCATAAGCGATCCATCATGTTACAACTGTAAGCATACACTTGCGCCGTCTGTTTGCAGCCAAATAACAAAGTGTGAACCAACTCAGGTAGGATTCACTGTAGTACATCAAGTGATACGCATTTAATTTAGAGCATGGAAATCCCCTTCGATAAAACAGGGTAAAAAATGTCTAAATCTACTTTATATATATTCATTTTAGGCCTATCATATGAGCATAATTATCAATTATATGACAGTTTTTTTTTCTTGTCAAAAGAGAGGTACATTTAGAGAACACTTAAACAGAAAATGTTTGCATTTATCACATGCTATGATATGATGCACGGAAAAAATACAAAATTATCTGCTGAAGTGTTCTCTGAATATATACATATATATGAATTCCCGATTAGAAAATATTACCATTATATAATTGATAATGATGCTCATGTGATATGCCTAGAATGAATACACATAAAGAAGATTTAGACGGTATTTACCATGTTTAATCGAAGGGAATTCCCACGCTCTAGATTACTTGCGTATCACGTGATATGCGACAGTGGAATTGATAAATCGGCTTTTCAAATAAGTCATAGTCATGACTGACGCTGTCAAAAGATGATAAAAGAAGTTTCGACCATGATCTGATGTCCTTACTTGGTTGATCGTCGGGTAATTGATCATGAGCTTAAAACAGCCAGCAGAACTGTTTTCCGTATTCCAAGGTATTAGATATTTATTAATTTGGTTTATGTGTTAGCTAGGTCATCTTTGTTTTTCTTTTTCTTTTCTTTTCGTAGTCGTTAGGCGGTACTAGTTGCCTATTTGTATCCTTTACTTAATGTGTAGTTTTTTATGCTATGTGTGCTCATGTCGTCTTTAATGTTTAGTGTTTATAATCTCTTTGTCCCCTTTGTGTATCTTGCGCTGTACTAGTTCCTCTGTGGTTTTTATATTTGAAGTGTTTTGCTGTTGGTGCTGCAACCAATCCTGTAGTAGAAAACCTCATCTCCTCTGCTGTGATTGCTTTCTTGGTCTATTTATTGTTGAATCTTTATGTGTCTCTTTGTCCACGTGGTTTCTTAGAGTTGTTAATCTGATTTCCGTTGTTTGTTGCACTCCTATGGATTTGTTCAGCCTTTGTCAGTGTATGATGGTCTTGCTGTAGATAGTTCCACATTCCTTCTACTTTTATATCATACAAAACGTTTTGTGATACGGAAAAGAATTCCGACAAGACTTTAATCTAAAGAACACACATGCAAGATCGTAACGCAGAATTGACCCCGAAACACCATACAAATGTTAAACGTCTTCAAATCCAATAACATACATGTAATTTAAAACAGATGAATTTGCAGCATGGACCAGACATGCAACAAACCATCAGACACAACGATACCATCCATGTCATATGGACAAACATACAAAGAAACATAGCAAAACCACAATCTAAACAAGGATAACAACCTATATAAAGGGAAACCAATGTGAATTTAGTCCCGACTTTGGATCGTCGTAAGTTTTATCAAAGGATACGGCAAAATCTCATGCAAGATCATTATTGTTTCCTCCTCGTGTACATCTCTTTTTCTGTCTACTTCTTATTATAACTTTGTTTTCTCTTTTTAGAAATGCTCAATTTCAGCCATTTTTTCCACTGCGCACAATGCCTTGGTTTATGATCAAGGATGTGCAGACCAAACGGTAAGCTAATGATTCAAATTATATTATATTGTTTAACCATAGAATTATTTTTTTTCTGGAATTGTATTAAGAATAATCTGTAGTTGATGATCTTTTAACACGAACGAAAAGATAACAGATCACAATAATGATTGATAAACAAAATAATGTATTAATATCATGTATAACTTAAAATAAATCACAAATTGATTTACAGATAGAACTCGTGAACATTTGTTTTCAGCTTTTCATAATCCTTACACATATTTGTATACAATAAATGTCTTTTACATCACCGAATTTGACAAGTTTTCATATATCTGTTGCGACGGATGTAGCACCAACAGCAACACACCGAAACACCCAAAAGGGAAAACAAATATAAAACTAACTTCTAATATTTGGAGAACACTAAAACAGAAAATTTTGGATCTGTCCGTGCACCATATCATAACATGTGGTTAGCATTGAAAAATTTCTGTTTAAGTGTTCTCCGAATATACGTCTATTCTCGACCAGAATAAATTACCATCATATAATTAAGAAATAAAAAATGACAAGCCGGGCTCTATTGTCTCATAATGCCCGAGCGTCCTCAGCCAATCACATTTATTACCGAGCCGCGCCAGCGGCGAGGTGATAAATGTAATTGGCTGATGACGCTCGGGCATTATGAGACAATAGAGCCCGGCTTGTCTTTTTTTATTTCTATTCTAATGATGACCAAACTTGGACCTTACGACAAAATCGATTCTTGGTAAAAACCAGTTCCTGCCGGTTTATCTGTTTTTCAGAAAATGGGTAGGCGTGGCTTATCGCTATAGGGCCTGTATTGGAGAATAGAGCCCGGCTCGCGTCTGTTGTCTTTATAGGGAAAAAGAATCAAGTCATATTAGAATTGATAATAATGACCATATGATAGGTCTAAAATAAATTTATATAAAGTAGATTTAGACAATATTTACTTGGTTCAATCAATGGGGATTCCCGTGGAACATATCACTTGTGTATCACGTGATACCCCACGGTGAAACACGAAGAAGAGACTCCCTGACAAGCACATTCAAATGTCAATCAGACATGGCTCCAATCTTATCCTTTTCCTCACTGAAAGTTGCTGGGAAGTCTTGGCATTCAGACCACAAGCCGTATGCCTAGGTTTTGATTTACTAAGTTTCTGTGATTCTTAGAGCCTTAAAGTTTGTATTTTATTGAATGCTTCAGATGTTTCCTTACGGAGCGATGGCATTTTGTTTATACAACAGTTGTCAGTCTATGAAGACCTCTCTGTATACGGAAATGTTTGTGGATGGTGCGTCATATTGACCACAGAGATGCACAGTAAGAAGAATAAGAACACATGAAAGGAACGAGATCAATGTCCACGTCGTGGCGACTGTGGACACCATCTATAATACATGTGTAGTTATGTTTATTTTTATACAAATTACAAGTTCATTTGTTCTCAGACCTCTCCCCAAGAGAAAACTACGGAAGCATAAAGAGGACGTGTGATATCTCATTGCCACGACTTAATATCTTGTGGCCACGACTTAATTATCTCGTGGCCACGACTTTTAAATTATCTCCATTTTTCTTGAATCAAAAGGGCTGTCATCTTCTCACTATCACCTTCTTACATGCAAAGTTTGATGGAGATTAGAAGTACACTGTGATCTCTAGAGTGTCCACAAGCGTTTTCTATTATGGCTCATTGAGACCTAGAGCAATGACATCGGGCCTTGAAAATCAATAGGTGTCGTCCTTTTACTGCGAGGAGATTCCAACGCTCTTGCCAAAGACTAAAGATTTTGTGAGAAGCTGGTCAACCTTCAATGATAAAAATGTACGTAAGATCAAGTTTAAAGTTTTGTGCAAGCTCACGTGATTGTGATGGGTATGATAATGGCTCTCTGAATATTTGATCAGTTCAGTTAAGAAAAACAATGAAAACACAGAAGCAGACATATGTTTTTATCTAAGCATCAGCCACTGTCTTAAAAATAAACTACTATTCAAATTATTTTGTGGCCACGGCTTAGTAAGTCATGCGCACGAGATAATCAACTAATAGAAACGAAGGATTATGTCGTGGCCACGAGTTATTAAGTCGTGACCACGACTTATTATCTCTTGGCAACGAAATAATATATCGTGGCCACGAGCCATTAATCAAAAAAATAAACACGTCCCCTCTATGCTTCCGTAGAAAACAGATGTCCTCATAGAAACACATTTTGTTGTGTAAACAAAACGTCTCATCATTACAAACAACTGGAAAGTCGATAGGAATGGAAATGGACTAGGGTATTCATAAAGTACATATATACTTAAAGTGTTGCATAAAGAACAATGGTATTGCTCATCAGTTTGCATTCAACATGGTCTGTTTATGAATAATAAAGTCCATTTAAACCTATAACAATAAACAAAAATTATTTTTTTAAATAGGTCCTTATGCATTATATGCAATTCTTTCTTACACCCTTTTTGTATCTTTTGAATATGTTTCCACTGTTTAGATATTTATCATTTTGGCTCTAGGATCACTGACGAGGGTTCTAGACATGAAACGTGCATTCTTACATTTTCACCACTTGTTGAGTATCACTGCTGGTGGACCCAAGGTCCCCGAGTGCACATATAGCGAAGTTAGGATCAATATATTTGATCATATTCTTCTGTTCTTCATAGCATTCAAAAAGTTACATAAAATGTGTTAAAAAGTGGGTCCCTACGCAGCATATTCCATCCTTCCATCCACTCTTTTGTAATCTTTTGAATATGTTTTCATTGTTTTGATACTCATTAGTTTGGCTTTAGGATCATCGACAGAGTTCTATACCTGAAACGTGCATGCCTGGTCCATTCTGTAAAATTTGACCTGCTTTGAAAATTGCTGCGATTACTTTGAAGCCGTCTTATATTATAATGTATACAAGATCAGAATTATATGAAGACCTTTAACCTGTTTTCAATTATGATGATATTTCTTTGACAAAATTATCGTTGAATTTTGTTGTCTTATTTTTATCTTTCCTTTCTCCATCTATTTAATCTATTAATTATTTTTTCTTCTGTAGAACTGCTCCATTTCAGCAATTTTTTCCACTGCGCACAATACCTTGGTATATGATCAGGGTTGTGCAGAACTAACAATAAGCTTTTATTTCGAAATTGTTTAACCATGGATATCAATCTTAGTTCCGTGGTCTAATAGAAATTATGTCTTTGATTATTGTAATCAGGTTTGCATTACAGTTATCAAAACATCTACACAAGCAAGAAAATAGTAATCAAACGGATTATGTAAATAGTTAACCAAATCTTTCGGTACCAGCTAATTCAAATTATACGTAATAACTTTTGAATCCATGTTTGTTTGAAATAATTAATAACTCTTTTTTAGGCTTGTGAAGCATTCATCAGTGGAAAACGGGATGTGAAACTGAAAGACAAGTGTTGTGCTGGCAATTTTTGCAACTTCGATATAAATGGTGAGTTGTCTATTTATTCTGATCAACGATACAAAAAACCATGTCTTTGATATTTCTGATCAAATAATGGCTGGAAGAATAAGTCACAGATACCTGATAATATGCATCCTTGACCCAGATCTCTGTTCATATCTGAAGGTTGGTTGACCTTCTCGAGTGAAGTAAGCTTGCTTCAGCCAGCAGAAAAAGGACTGATTTCGTATGTTCATAGCTCTTGATGTTTTCAAACGTGGTATGTTACAAAGGTCCCTATATTTTAATGTCTTGATTATTATTATGATCTTGTTATGAGAAAACTCTTTTGTCTATACATTAGCTGTACGTGCAAGATGAAGAATGTGTGTCTGGGTAAACAGTAGGGCTGGTTGAATGTTATCCGCATTGATGTTAGCAATATGTGAGGAATAATTGTCTTATAAGAAAATTTTTATTTGTATCAATCAATTTAAAACCTTATTCACACGCTATAAAATTAAATATTTCTATATGTGTACGAGGGATGATTGATATGTTGTGAGCCTAGAATTTGAATTTTATCAGACATTTTGCATTATTTTTGTACATAGTCCCATTTAGTATCTATACTCTTTTGCGGTTTTGAGGTTTAAGGGCCTCAATAACACTCTTGAAAAAACTCCTTATCCACTGCAATTATGACGTCATCATCGGAATGAAGTGGGTGCAAGAAATAGCTGCTTTCAGTTTTGGGAATAGATGAATGTTTTATGAAGTGAAGCAAAAACAAGTGAATAAGGCGAATGCTCAATCAAATGAAATTCACAATCACGAGTGGCAGCCATGGCAGTGACAGACTTGTGAACAGGATGGAACAACACAGCTTGAACGAGTGAGCTTTCCGCGGCGCTTAATTGTTTCAGGAGTGAAGCATAGTACGTGCCATTGATGGTTTGTCCTTTTTGGATATAATCCATAAGCAAAATTCCTTCTGCAATCCAGAAAACCAAAGCTCACAACATATCAATCAGCCCTCGTAGGTAGTAAGATACATAATTTATAACATTCAGTTTAATACACTAAAGTCTTGCCGTTTTTAACATATATTGATACTTTCAATTTGAAAAATTCATATTGTCTTTTCTTTGATATCGCTATATCTATAACATCTGCTTAAAAACCTCAAACGATACCTATACCAAGACAACAGTAATAATTATTTGTACGCTAGTTGGTATAACTCAAGTAATAAAGAATATTGCTAGAAATACACATCTTCTCACACGTAATTGAGTATTCTCTGATCTAGATAGTTTAATATAGTATAGTTTATTAGCAAAAAACCCACATAGTTTATATGCATCAGATAAATTCAAAAAAGTAATAATAATAGAGTGATAGATCTAACGGAGGACAGACATGTATGTAGATGAAAAAAAGAAAAGATATTACATGAAGAAGAAGACCAAGACAATAAAAAACCAAGATCTCAAAAGGGCAAAACACACACAGCTCTTTTATTTTCTACCAATATGGCTTAGTCAGAAAAGTTTGTTAATGTTGGCAAAAGAGGGGTATGATAGGGTAAACCCCAAAAATGGGAATTTTATAAGTAATACAGGGTCAATCAAATACCTTTATTTTCGTTGAAATGTATAATGACAGAATGAAAGGGACATTCCAGGTATTCAGTATGTGAAACTGAACATGGGGTATCCTCTTAATAAACATCGATTTATTATCATAGTCGGAACCCACGGTCGGTCACTCTAAACTCACCTCAGAGGTGAGTTTAGCGTGACCGACCGTGGGTTCTGACGATGATTCATTATGTGATAAAGGCGAACGTGTCGAAAATTTTTTATAATATTTCTCTGTATTCTTGCGTTATATTTTGTAAAGCCTAATATTCGTAGTTTATTCTTATAGATTAAACCATTTTCGGGGGCGCTGAATTCGAGTATTGCAATTTTTTGCGATTAAATCAACTTGATATCTTTCAAAATTCGTCTCTTTTCTTTTAGTTTTGACTTTGGCCCATAGATATGAGAGAGAAATACTCTTTCATGTTCTTCTATGAAAGATACATTGTTTCCACCCTCGGGGTCTCAAAATTTTGCAAAATCCTCGACAAGCCCCGGGTTTTACTTTTGTATATGATTTTGAGACCCCTCGGGTGGAACCGACGTAATTTTCATAGAAGACCATGAAAGAGTCTTATAATAGTACCTTACCAGGCATATTTACCATACTTTACAATGAAGATTATTAGTAGAGCAACCAAGTCGCTAAATTTGAAATTTTAATCAACCCACCTAACACAGGGCTAATTTTTATATCAAACGAAAGAATATAACTTGGGACATCAGATTTGACCTGTCGTAAAAAATTCGTATGGTCAGAATTCCTGTAAATTCTTAGAAAAGCGGAAAATTAGTAAAATTCAAAACTATAGATATTTTAACAAAAATTATCATCCTTTAATAAATAAAAAGTCAAACTGACCGAAATCAATGTCAATATGCTAAATGAAGTCAAAAGAAAATTTTTGGATCAAATCGACTTTTCTAATTTCAACTTCATGGATGAATGAGCACAAATTCTAAGATAAATTGGTAAAATTGAAATTTTCAATTCTTTCACTTCAATAGTAAGAATGTTAATTCGAAGATAAAAATTAACATACAGAAACGATATTTTGACATGAGAATGTGTTTTTAGGAAAGTTTGATAGAGATCGATTGAAAAACTTAAGAGTACCAGGCAAATAAAGTGCCCCACCCCCAACTTTGTTATTAGCGATTCACTGCAATATAAACTAGGAGATGTTTTCTCGATGATACGGAGTAAAACTAAATAATTACGGCTAAATTAAGTTTTGACATATAATAATGAATGAAAAGTATCGCGTTATTTCAAAGAAGACGACAAATTTACATCAATAATTTAGAAAAATAATTTTTTTTCTGTACTATCTATGTTCTGGTTATTTCAAATATGGACGCATTTTGTCAGCCGAATTTTAGAAATACGTTAAACGTTTTCAAATTGAATAGCATCATTAAAGAACAGATCTTAACCCTCGTCAGTGATCCTCAAATCTAAACAATGTAATATGCCAAAAAAGTATGACAGTTACTATGTCGAAAAAGCGTACCGAAAGACGAAGCAGGATGGGTGGGATATGATGATGCAGGACTCACTTTTAAGAAATTTCAAGAAATTTTGATAACAGAAATTTTAGAATGTGTTGAAGAAACGATCAACCGAAATTGATCGAACTTGGCTACATGTGCCCTTGGGAACTCCTGGTCCACCAGCAGTATAACAAAGATTTTATGATCAACAAAACATGGAATTATGCAATGCATTTTAGTTCCACAAGTGAGTAGCGTAGCTGCCTATACGACCCCATCACATTCAAGGCAATCATGGCATTTTCTTTCTCTGTTTGACCTTGTGACAACAGTTGTCGCTAAAACGTAGCTTTATTAAAGGCATCTTTCTACAGGTATTGTCGTAGCAAACTGACCTGACCGGGCGGAGCTTATTTAACCTGGTCATCGGAAGAGTTTACTTCTGACCAGGTGATAAAAGCCATATAAAATTACATGTAATGAGTATTTACTCTAATTACGATGTGCAATTAATAATCTATTTACCCTAAAATGGTATCAATTCGTCTCAATTGCTTGATTGAATTAGCTCCGCCCGGTCAGGTTAGTTTGCTACGGCAATAGGTGATAATTGGGGATAGCCTCCGATTTCTGGTTATGGTTCTCTAGTTTCTGATTGGTTGATCGTTGATGGCCATTATACGATATCAACGATATTCTATGTTTTTGTTGAGTTTGTTTTTTTTACTGTCTGTTTATTGCTTTTCATGCTGCATCCTTGTCTATAATGGACAATTTTTTTTTAAATTTCTCTTCAATTGTTTCTATATAAATGAAACGGAAAAGATACAAACACATATTGAACATCAAACAACCACATTTACAAGAGTCAAAGACGCTCACATAAAACTACCAACCGAGAAGCAAATCTTTAGAAATATTAAAATAGAAATGACCACACAATAAAGGGTGCTCTATTCTCTGCGGTCTTACGCTGAGCTGTCTCAATCCCGTCGTTATAAATGTTTTTACTTTGTTGTATCGCATCTTGGACTCTTTAATATCCATTGTTGAAGATCGATGCTTTGCTATTGGAATATAAGTTTCTTCTTGGACACATTTCACCGACTATTCTTTGCGTCATACATTTCACACTTTTCAATTTTATTTCTTTATTCGGAGCTCTTTGGGAAATACGGCCATTGACGCGCCAACATTCTAGGCTCCTGTTGCGGCGAATTTTTCGTTGTCAACAGACGGTTCCTCTTCGTGATAAAGCCTTTTATTTGTTGTATTGTAGACGTATGTAGTCCTTATTAATGTAGGAACTGCCCAATTAAATTACCAATACTACATATGACAATGTGGTGTTTGTGCTTATGTACAGGATTATGAATTAAAGCCCCCCCCCCCCCCCCCCCCCACCGTGACCCTTGAGGTCTTTCCATTCATCAAAGGGGTTCTCTGACTCAGTATATCTTGAAAAGCATCCACTTGATTTTGTAACAGTTACAAATCTGAACGAAGAGTAAGTGCGGATGCTAAAAGGAATAAATTGCACAAGGTTTACCCAAGGCATATCGTAATGTTTAAAACACAGATAACGAAGAGCCCAAACTCTGACCAATGTACTTTACATGTATATTCACATCTCTGTGGTACTAAAATAAACGTCAAAAGATACTTTTCATAATTTTATATAAACTTAGTGCATTTTTCTTCAATTCACGTATTTTCATTTCAACTTGTCACGAATGGGTTTCCATACACGGTCTTACCACGACATTATAAAAAGAAGTATTTTTCATTAATTTTTAAACAGTATGATGTCATTCCACTTTCTGTATTTAACTTTTATCAAAAATATGTATGTATACCGGTTGATAGGTACGATTTGATAGAAACTGTAACACGTGGTCGACTGAATCTTTATCTACGGAAACTAATTTGTGAAATGACGCTTAAATCAAAAGTATATACGCTTTAGGTTTTTACCTTTATTTATAGCCCCCTAGAAAAATGATCAATAAAAAGGCATTGGAAATAATAAACACATATTTGTCGATATGTTTCGAGACCAGAATTTAGTCTCTGTGCTTTACAGAAAATATTTACACGGATTCTTCATATTTCACAGAAATTTGCATAAAACTGTAATTTTTCGTGAGAGGAGAAAATATTCTTCCTCCAAAACAATTATATAACATGTGTACATATCTAATGCATTAATTGCAACGACTTTCTATACAAAAAACGAACAAAATATAGGAATACCGAGGATATAAACGATAAATATTTCGTTTCAATTTTTCAGGATTTTTCGCTTTTTACCCAATTTAAACAAAATCTGACCGTGGCATATTCTTTACGACAGCTCTAATTGAAAGCAGGGGTATTCAGCAAAAAGTTCAGACGAAATTCAGGCCTGTGTTAGGTGTGTTGATTAAACTCGAAAACTAAGCTTCTTTTTTAAATTGGTCGCTCTACTATATTGAATCGCGATGTAAAATGACTTTATTGTACAACGGATACCTTAAATGTTACAAAATGGCAATATTCATGTGTCAGGGTTTTTGATAGAAATAGTAAAATTCGAATTCCCTTTTTATTTTCTTCAGATGCAGACAAACATGTGGATACAGTTACACTGACAGATAATTTTGTTTGTCGTAAGTTGATTTCCCAAACGGTATTTGAAATATTCATTATTTCAATTCTTACTTAAATCTTACAATTCGGTTCAATGACTTTGACAAGGTGTAAATCATCTCCAAGTCTCTCATAGTTAATGTAAGATGGGTGGACAAATGGGCGGACAAATGGTCCTAATGAACAGAAAATTAAAAGTGATTTTGCAAACCGCTCTTTCACAATTTGTAGAAATTCACATATTTTATTTAAACACCACATACATGTTTACAATACACTGATTAGGACGTACAGATCATAGATGAGTATCTGTCGGCCGACCCGTCAGTGGTTCTAGTAAGGCTCGAACCAGCAACCTTTCGGTCATTGTTCCGACGCCTTATCCACTAGACCACGGCGTCGACAGTACACAGAACATGCAAAATACTCTTATTTTTGAAAAATAAATAAAAATTATCAAAACAGAAACGTCTTTGTTTCATTTTGATATCTATATTACAAGAATTGAATATGGTTGCGAAACGTTAAATCATCTTGAGTGGTGCGGCTCCGAACGTCGGCCACTGAAGATAACGCAGATTCGACAAGTGCATTTTAGAAGGATTTTCTACCTTTATTATAAGGGCGATATTTTGTGATAAGAACAACATGTATTTAGTGTTTGTGTCAAATTATTTTCATTCATTTTTTAGCCGTTCGCAGGAAAAACTGTTCTTTTGATGAACAGCCTTGAAATTTGCACTTGATCTTGAATATTTTTCTTCTGAGTAACCTATCGGCTGACAAATTTGATAGTTCATCAACGATTTCACGACTTTGGTCAGTATACCGGATTACATACAGTCGTAAGTGCAATCGTTTTTTTTCGTTTTCAGCAAATTGCATTGATCCAAAGTAAACAAAGAATGCTAACCCGAAGAAGAATGTTTCCTGCTTTTAGTGTTCGAACCGCGACCATGTCTAGTACCCTGCGCATAATTGAATTCTATTTCATAATAGACTTCGAAATATTAAAAACAAGTCGAAATTGCGATTTCTGCTTGTTTATTCGATTTTTTTTCACTGTCGAAAAACGATGTAAACACTTGATTGCATATATACAGAAAGGGTAATCCCCGGTTACTTGTACAATGTATAAAATGTGATGCGGTTTTGAGTGTCAAAACGCACGTGCGTCAATGGTCCTGTAGCACCATCGATCCTGCTACATCTTTCTTTTGACAAAATCCATGCTGCAAATTTATCAGTTTATAAATGATGCTATTGAATTTGAAGACGTTTAACATGTACATTCTGTATGAGTTAACATGACCGGTTCGAATATAATGAAATCGAAGGAATACTTTTGTCCAATCTATTGCATAAAATATCATATTCAGCCTCTCTCTCTCTCTCTCTCTCTCTCTCTCTCTCTCTCTCTCTCTCTCCTATGGGGGTGACTTATGAAGAAGCCCTAATTGTTAATTAGGTTGGTTTTCTTTTACTAGTACCGCATTCGTATCTAAGTCGTCTTGAATTCCCATCAGACATGGCTCATTCTCAATCGTGTCACATTCGTGTCTCATTCCTCATACTTTTTTTGTCAAGAATATACATGAATGCATGAAGAACGCGCCACATAGGCAAAAGAATGCATCCCGAATGTGCTACTTACAGTGCGGGTACAAAATGACAATTAGTCACGAATATTTCATATAATAATATATTCTTTTTGAATAGACAACCATTTACGGGTACTATCTTTTTGATGGCGAAGAAACTTTAACCACCCATCAACAAATAGAACGTTTACTCTCGATGCCATTTTGAAATGACAATTATAAGGGATTTGCAGTATGACAAAAATGTTACTACGGTTCCAGACAGGTTATATGGTCTGATTTACCTTGTCTGGAATTTATATATCCTGATCCGAAGGCGAGGAAGGCTCAGGAAATAATTGAGTCCAGACTCGGTATATCAAGAACCGTAATAACGATAAATTGTCGAGATAAATGATATTTCTTTATTCGTATAATCAGTTGTATGATATGTGAGAATAGCTGTTTCCCTTCAATAGTTGTCTTGTTGGAGGTATTTCATTATCTTTATTGTAACATATTTTGTGTATATATCGCCTTTTGTTTATGTTCCCGCGTGGACTGGTATTAATGTGTGCCTTTTATGGTCTTTGCTTTGTTATATTTAGCTTACCTTAGCCAAAGGCTTAAAGTGACCTATAGTCACACTGGATTGTCCGCCGACCGTAGTCCGTCCCGTCCGCCCATCTGTCCGTTAACTTTTCACATTTTCAACTTCTCCAGTGATTTTGATGAAACTTGGTGTGCATGTAGTACTAAAACATTAACCTCTACTAAGTTTGTTCATTTCGGCCCGATCGATTGAAAAATTGGTGGTATCTTAGTGATCAGGACGGATGTAATATTCAAGTTCGCTCATTTTGTTAAAATCCGATATGAAATTGTTCATGTGTTTTAGCGCCTCTTGAAACTTACTTATTTTAATACAAAAACTGGAATTTCTTTTATTCTTTTCTTACTGCCCCAGTTTGGTTTATTTTAGCCAAAATAAACTAGCTTGATATCCATCATCCATATGTGAAAAAAATTCGCTGTTTTTATTAATATTTCTTAATTTACTCAATTTTTGAAATACTAAAACCGAAATTCGCTGAATATTTTTCATTGAATCAAAGTTGTGTTTTAAGTGTTTTCTTTCAGCAACAACAACAACAACAACAGCAAGTACAACAACTACACCAACTACAACAAAATCAACGACACCAACATCGACGCCAACTACGACACCAACAACAACGCCGACTACAATGCTGACAACTAATCCAACGACGACACCAACAACAACGCCAACTACGACACCAACAACGACGCCAACAACGACGCCTACAACTACTACAGCTACAACAACAACACTACCAACAACGCCAACAACGACACCACCTACAACGCCGATAACTACAACTACAACAACAACTACAACAACAACGACACCAACAACGGCACCACCTACAACGCCGATAACTACAACTACAACTACACCAACAACGACACCACCTACAACGCCGAAAACTACTCCAACTACAACACCTACTACAAAACCTACAACAACACTAACATTAACACCAACAACAACACCGACAGCAGCAACAGAAAGTTCAACAACCTCACCAACTATAAAGCTGGGTAAACAGTTTTTACTTTACTTGAATATTTGTTAAACTACCCTGATTTGAGAATAATAAAATTTTGTGTTAACCATATGAAAAAAAGATGATTTTTTCTCATTACATATTAATTTTAAGAATAGAAGGCATAATATTACGATTTCATTATTTTATCTGCAGCATGACAAATATTGATAATGACCATATCCCTTTACATAGTACAAAATCGATAATTTAGAAAATCATAAACCGAAGGCATTCAAAATCAGAAGAAAATAGGAACCAAAGCAAACAAACAAAAACATATACCACGTGAACAAAAAAACGAACTCCCAATATGGGAGTGAGACCAGGTGCCCAGGAAGAGACAGAATCTCCTGCTCGCATGCAACACCCGCCGCTTCAATTCGGTAGAATTGTCACACTCGGTTACTTCCATTTCGGAAGATAAAGGTATATTCTGTTGTTGGATGGTCCAAGACATAATACCATCCAGCATTCTGGACAAAAGGACATTATAGTGTATGACCAGTTCCCCGTATCGACCGTAGAACTTCCCCAGTAATGGTGTAAGCCAGTCAATAACGTATCCCTGACTAATGCCTCGTTCACACGGTTGCGCAATAAATGTATTTCGCAATAACTTTATTGCGCAACAAATTTGTTTCGCATTAACCTTTTTTGCGTTCACACGAGACCGAAACTATTGCGCAATAAATGCCAATGCACATGCACAAGAATCATGAATAAAAATGTACAACAGATATTATTCGAATAATTTTCGTAAAGTCTAAATTTGAGACTTTTTTAAGAGGTAGCCTATATAACAAACAATCATTTATTTGTCATTTCAGTTTTCAACATGACGTCAGTCAATTGTGACGTCATTCTCTATAAGGGATCAAGACTTTATAGAAAAGTGTTCTTAATATACGAAATTTCGGAATCTCTCAATAGAATCTTTAAAATATAGACGTCGGATAGTTATATTCGTAAGTATAACAATCTCTTTCTCTTGTCATGATGATGCGCATGCGTCAGATTTATTGCGCAACAGTTTCGCTTAGCGTTTACACGGCAGAATTTGTTGCGCAATAAAGTTATTGCGAAACAAACTGAAAATTTATTGCGCAATAAATTTTGTCGTGTGAACGCAAAATAAATTTATTGCGCAACAAATTTACGTTTATTGCGCAATAAACTCTCCGTGTAAACGAGGCATAAGAAGCTTATGTGAAAGACGCCTAGCTCTCAGAACAAAGTCTGTATATTTGGTATTTGCTCTGACATAGTGTATCAACTGAGATATGAACATGCCATAAACAGGCGATGGAGGGATGTTGCTACTTAGAAAAGGAAGTTTGTGATGCTGAAATGAAAAGTCGTCATGTTTGTCGATATAATCGTATGCCAATATAATCGAAATGTCATAATGTGACCGTTGTCTTTTCAGTGTGAATGAAAAAAAAACATTATCATTACTTCAAACGTGCATGTCTGATGCACCGCATTAGAAATGAGATAAAGAAGATCCTGACGATAATCTCAAGAGCACTCACAATAGTGTACCAAATGGAGCATCGACGGACCCCTAGCAAGCTAGAGGTGGGACCAGGTGTCCGGGAGGAGTAAGCATCCCCTGTTGGCTAGCCGTACCCGTCGTCGATGTTCATGCACGAAAATGAAAACAATACCTGAAAAAAGTTCTGTCTAACAGGTTACCCTTTGGCAGCAGACTTGGTCACCTCGTTTTCCTTCAAAATATAATGTATTTTCTTAGAAAGCTATTAACTTTCTTTTATTTCCACAGTGTCATTTACATCACCAGTGGCAATGTCATGCTACAAGGATAACTTTGGTTGGATCCTAGATAATCACTGTTTGGAGATAGTATTCATAGACACAAATTGGTATGACGCCAAAAACTACTGTGCAAGGCGCGGCGGTGATTTGGTTGAAATTCGTACGCGTCGTATTCAGCATTCAATAGTGCATCATTTGAAAATGTATAATGGGGGTAAAAAGGGTTTCTGGTTTGGAGCAACAGATAGTGATAATGAAGGACGTTGGTTATGGTTACACAGTACGTTAACTTTAATTTTCCGATAAAAAGTTTGGTATAGTCTATAATATTGTATATATATTGTTCTTGTTAATTTTGTATATCACTTATGATTTTATGTCCAACAACCACAATACCAAGATCATTTATCAGTCAAAAATGGGAAATCCTTTGTAGTTGTGAATTCTTTTTTTGTGTGAATCGAGCCGAAGTTTTGATAATTTTACTTGTGAAGAAAGTATTAACGCGAAGCGAATTTGACATCATGAATAAGAAACATATCTAATGTACATTATAAGATTTGTCATTTAGATGAACAAAAATGACTTACTTATATTCTACTTTGATTAAGGTTCAAGAGAATGACTTACTTATAATTATTCACCAAAATGATCTTTTTAAGGTCCGAGAGAAATTACTTACTCACACTGGAATCAAACTCGGGGCCCCAGTAGTCACAGATTTTTAATCGGAGGATCTTTAGAGGACTGTGCTATGATGAAAACTGATGATGGTTACAGATGGCATGATGTCCCATGTGACGGTGTTATAGACAGCCTGAAGTACTCTTTCATTTGTCAATATGGTACGCTTAGCATAGTAAAGATAAATCATAGTTGCAACAATAATTGACCCTTCCAATTCCGGGAAAAAAATGCAAAATTTCGTGACGTCGCAAAGCTTTTACCTTGGACAAACAAGCTTCGAACCTCGGTCAAACATCGAAATTGTATTGTGACGTCATGGAATTTCTTAAATTTTTCCCGCGTTCGGAAGGGCCAATTGTGCGTGCTTCAAGAGACCTCTTGGTAACCGGAAAAGTTGGAGAGTTCTGCAGGTGTAATCAGCATAACCAACAATCTGCTACTGTCGTGGCAGATTGCTGAATTAAGTCGGCACCGATTGCCCATTGGTCTCATTGGTTTATGTGAAGTGCTTTATGTTTTGGTGTCGTATTTGGTTTGCGCTTCTAACTGTGTATGTTTACTCTTTGTTTTCTCTTTTGGCTGTTTTGGTGTTTTGCTGTGGGTACAGCAACCGAGTTTTGTAAGATCCCCCCTTTCTTGCATTCATTGCAGCTCGAATGGGGTTTTTTTTTTTGTCAAATTTTGGAACATTGTAAAACTTAGATGTACACAAACCATGGTGCGTCGAAGGTGAGCATCATTTTGAACAATACCTATTACCCTTAAAGAATTGTAAAATAATCGGTAAATCTAGAAGAAAAAAATTTCACAGTTGCACATTTTTTGGTTTTTATGTTTTTATTGCCATGCCTTATTATGTGTGGTACATTTTATGTTAATACATGACTTGTCTAAAACGGAGGACAAATGTCCAAATATGTGTACCCGTAACGTTGTCATGGAAACTGCACCTTGGTTGGAATATTTTCTTTAATCTCTATCTTTGTTCTCAATTTCTAACATCATCCTATTCATTGAATTGAGGTATTTAAAAATGAGAAGAAAGAATTACATTGTTGTCATAGATAAGTAAATTGAATGTTTTCTAATTTTACGTATGTAGTCTTGGTGATTACACTAATAGAACGTCTATTTTATTTCAATGGTTATATTTTATAGACTTTCAGCTAAAACCAAGAGTTACACCATCGTCTTCACTGGCACACAAGTCAACAACTTATGATGAGCAGAAAACGCTACAATCAACGCACAAAGAGAGACACAAACAACAGACAACGAATGCTGTTATACACGGTGTTGTTGTTGGATGAACATACTCTTTGAATGTATCATTATTATATATGATTTAATCGTACTTATGGTATTCACTTTTCTTTCTATTGATGTAACAATAATCCTGTCTATAAATAAACTGTGAACGGACTGAAACGATCTCATCAATGAATTTTACACAAGCATAAGAGGTACATAAAATGGAGTTCGAAAGGACTCCATTTTTCAGACGGATGACGGAGATAATTCAAGTGAACATAGCTGAAAACATCATGAGGATTGCAACTTATCTTACAAATTCCTTGACAATACTACGACAGCATTACATTGATAACTCGACTTTATTTTGGACACTTTGAGGTTTGTATGGCGAAAAATTCTTTATGGAATTCATTTCAATGGGCAATGAAAAATTTTATGCCAAAAAGTACTCATCATTTAATATATTTCTGTGTCATATGCTATTCTTAAAACTTTTATACTATTCAGGTAGTTATTGAAATAAGAAATATTTTGAATGGGGTCATGTTTTGGAGTTATCTCCCCTTGATGACAAATATCAAAAAAATGAATTCCAGACAAAAAATCATTGGTGAACTTTTGATTTTTCAATGTAAAATCTAAGGGCGTATAACTCTTTATGTAATCTATTTTTTCAGTATCTAAATTGGTAAAAAAAATTAAATGACATTTTACATTATAATCCCATGAATCCATGGCCCAATAATTTCTCCTTATCCATTGAATACCTTAAAGCCACGAACTCTTTTAATTTCGATTTAGCATTAACATTTTCCTCTTTTTCTTTTCTCGTGATGTTCGTTTTGATGTTTTACAATGGGGATCTCTTCCTTATTTTTGTTTTGTATTTCATGGTTTTTATGCCTATTGACAAATGATTTTGGATTCTGAATTAAGTTAAGACTTTCATTCTGCTTACTCGAGAAATTGTACTACTACAGTTTTATCTAGGAATTTGGCATCAGCGTTAACAGCAATTAAAGATTATGTATCACAATATTGTGAAACTGCATTCAGTAATAGCAACATCAATAATATTTTGTCAATGAAGAATTCCGGTGATGTGATCGACAAATTCAAATCATTAATCGCTGGCAGAAAGTCGGCGATTCATATTGATTGTTTTGCACTTCTGCACAAGGCCTCGCGATATAACTTTTGCTTTATCATGCCTCATATGGAAATAAGAGGCAATCCGAATGAATAATTCTGAGATGGTCCCCGGCTTTTCATAAAGCGTATAGTAAAAGTGGGGGGGACATATCGGGATTCTTAATTGACTGTAACGAGCATCGGTCTCGAGTTCGCGCCAATTTGTCAATGTACTTTTGATCATGTTGATTAGTTAAAAGGTTGCAATCTAATGTCATTCATTTACATTGTTTAAGAAATAGCTTTGAATCTGAATGTTTTGAGGTGCAACAAATGATTAATCCAGGAAGAGACGGAAGACAAATTAAGAGGCAAAAGGGTGTGTCTATGGTATCAAGATATTCCACATTTAGATTCTATTTCCTCATGAGTAGTTACAGGTATTTTTTGTATCTGAATTCTTCCGGCGAATTGATGCGATGCGTTGCATCAATAGTTTTCTTGTTTACTTTAAAAGCCAAATCTATCTCATTCTACGACTTCTCTAACATGTGCATTACCCTCCCTCGTGAGAAGATATAATATCGCTTATCAAAAGTTAGTAGATGGTGTTTTGATCGAGAATATAAACATTTATGTGTACTTTTGACACAAAAAGATTCTTTTCCTCAGTAGAATACACATCGTACAAATCATGGACTTGATCTGAGTTGTGCAAGGCCTTGTCATTTCCTTTGGACAACATTTTTGTAAGATTTGGTGCCACTCTATACAGGCAAGTTAGTGGAATTCCAATGGGTACTAATTGTGCGCCTCACATATAACACATATAAAAAAAATCATACAAAATGTGCAACAAATCAAGAAATTTGACGACTTGAAATGTTTCAACGGCACCTCTAGGTATCTTGATGATATTTTGAATAGCTTGAATATCGATGACCTACATTTTGACCATTACAAAAAATTATCCACCAGAGTAAACATTAAATAAAGCAAACACAGATGATACCGCTACACCATTTTTAGCTCACCTTAGCCAAAGGCTCAAGCGAACTATTGTCATTGTGTGGCGTCCGGCGTCCGTCGTCCGTCGTCCGTCCGTCGTAAACTTTTAACATTTTCAATTTCTTCTCAAGAACGGCTGAAGGGATTTTGATGAAACTTGGTATGCATGAAGTACTAAAGGTCCTCTACCAAGTTTGTTCATTTCGGCTCGATCCCTTCAGGGGTGGATCCAGGGCGGGGTCAAATAGGCCCCAGAGGGTACCCCTCTTCAAAAATCTTCTTCTCCAGTTCCACTGAATGGATTGAAAAACTAATTGTATCTAAGTGATCTAGAAGGATGTACGATTCAAGTTTGTTCATTTCGTTAAAATCCAATAACTAATTTTTGACGTGTTTTTGACGTCTTTTTCGACATTGCATTTTTAATGCAAAAATTGACATTTCTCTTAATATTTTCTTTCTTATTGAAAAATTCTGCTCCAGTTTAGTTTAATTTAGCCATTTTTAAGCAAAGGAATGCTTTAGTGAAAGAATTTTGCTGAAAGGTTTATTTTTGAATTTTTAATGTTTTTTTTAATACTGTAAAAAAAGGAAGGGAGGATGGTCATTTTCATCATTTTTGGCATTTTATGGTTCTTCCCATGAATGATTGTTTTAACATTTATCATATTTATTGTAAGGAATGTAACAGTGAAAGAATTTTCTCAATATCTTTACTTTTAGATTTTTAATGATTTCTTTAATACTGTAAATAGGCATGTTTTCTTTGTCAATGAGTCCCAAGGTAGCGAGTTCAAATCCCGGCTTCATTTTTCATCCATATTTTAAGCTTTGAATGCTATTTTTAACTTACCTGAATAATTTTAATGCCATTTTTGCCACTTTTTGAACTTTGGAATTTTTTATGAAGTTTGGCATTTTCTCCATATTAATTTCCCTTGAGTTCATATTGATATTTTGAAACCTATATCCTAGGTAAAATTAAATTAATGAATGCTTGTGTGATAGCATTTTTGATTAACAACATGTACAATTTGAATTTATAATAATTCTTGTATTATATAGAGTATAAAAAGGGGGGGGGTCAAAATTTCTGTAACAACATCTGCTGACAGACTTTTTTTCTATTAGATGATATAATAAGAACTGGACAAAATAATATTTTTTTTCTAATTGGCTTGTATATTAATGAACTAATCAGAGTAAATACTAATCTTTCTTTCATTTACTCCATCTAACAGTGGTTTTCTGCACTTAATATTTCTTAAGGATGACATCCTATCTGATGCCTCTTTAGGTTGTCCATCCTTTCCCCGAAAGAGAGAGATGTTAGGGTGCTCTTATTATTTTTCTTTAACTATTTCTTTAAATAACTTAGTAAATATATGATCTTCTGCACTCATTTATTGCATGTTTGTCAGATTAAGTTACTCAATTCTTTTATATACATTATTTGCTATAACTTTATTTTTTGAATTTTTTTTTATACATATTTTAATCTAGATATGCTGTGCGTGCACATAGACCCAAGGATTGTGGGTTCAAATTCAGGCACTGGCATCCCAATTTTTTTTCATTTTTTGCATTTTGCAAGCTTTTTAAGCACTTTTAAATCATCTGAATACAAAAAAAACCTTCTTTTTTCTTTTTCCATTTTCATTTTCTCCATTATGCACACTCATTTATTGCATTTTACTTTTTTGGAATTTTTATGATATTTTTTTTAATTATTTATGGCATATGGACCAAAAAATTCTGACTATGGCTCTGGCTCTAACATTATTCAATGTCAGTATGTTCAGAGTGTGCATGGATATCAGGTGAGCGTTGTGCCCCCCCCCCCCCCCCCCTGGGGCTCTTGTTGGATCTTGTTATCAAAATCAGTAACGCAGAAATTCAGACAAAGATGAAGACATAGTTAATTTTCCTTGGCTTGATGGCGATTTTCCGAGATTTCCATCGTACGACATTTACATCTCTCAGCTCATTAGATACGCTAGAGCTTGCTTCCATGTTTCGGACCACCATGAAAAAAATCTGAACTTCTTTCAAACTTAAGAACGACTCCAGCATCATAGTATGTATCGTTGGGAATTTCATTGCCTTCATTTTAATGTGAGCTAATAACCAGAAGTATCAAAGGCAGATCAAACTTCAACCACAAATGTAAGAAAATAGTCGGTCGCCTACTTTACCGAGGATATGATCCAAAAGTCATCACAAAGACAGTGACCAATCTATAGTTTTGTACCAATGTCTTTCCCAACGTTGCGCACTGCCAACCGTGATGAAGTGACTCCATGACGGGCCTTGTTAAATTTCGTCAGAGAAGACTGTGTCCTGATTCCCTGCCCTATCTGGCTTCTAAGATGATTGATCTTGATCTCGCTTCAGCCTGCAGAGCACAGAAAAATTTTTAGATCCATTTACATAGAATCTGTGTTACAAGAGACCGCTGCGTTTAATTATCTTGTTTGAGATGTCACCTTACAGTGAGAAGTTTTATGTTTATACAACAATTGTGTGTCTATAGAGACCTCTGTGTATCCGGATAAGTGGAAGGGTTGTGCGTACGTAATCCGGATAACCACACCATTTGCTTATAGCAGATGGCTGTCCAAAGACGGCGCCGGGTACACATTGCTCTCCTTCCTTTTATGTGTTGTCATTAACGTTTGATGTATTGTACATGTACGTATGTTCTAATTTAATGAATATTATTGTGTCTTTTTGCGATTTGTAGTTTCGTCTGATGTCATTTATATGTCACTTTCTTGTGGGTTGGTTTCGCTGGGTGAGTGCAGGGAAGTCATACTGGAGATCCTTCCCTTTCTTTTGATTTGACATGAGACAAAACAATTTCAACAAACACCAGGGGACAACAAAATATATCATTTATTGAACTGTAAAACAAACAATAAAAGCAAATACAGCAAAACATGAGATCTTGAAACATAAACAACCGAACAAGTCCAATTTGCATCTAGCGCCGATTTGGAGGTTATAAGCTATAAGAAAAAGAAAGATGTACTTTGAAAGATGACCCATAGTATGGATACAATCCTTTCTCTTCGTTCGATACATAGAGGTCTTCTGAGACCAAAAGCTGTTGTGTAAACAACACACATCGTACTTGTAATTTTCTTCGGATAAATTTGTCCTTCGTGTTTCTATTCCGTATTTTCGAAAACAAGAGTTGCTTCCCGTTTGGGACGGTATCTGACGTATACTAATTGAGACGTCTTAAAATTCTATGGAAATGGTCCATAAACTCTGGGAAATGACGGTATGAAATTGACGTTACCATACCATTTCCATGATGTCATAATGGTTCCATGTCAAATACCGCCTCAAATGAGAAAAGACTCTGTTTTCCGCAAAGACTCAATAGAGTTTTGTTACATGTATTGCCTTCGACTATTTGTCCTATTTTTCTTTTCTGGTGAGAGAGTTCTGTTTATTTTTTTTTTCATGAATCTGTAAGCCTTTTGATTATATATATGATTTTTTTGGCTTCTGATTTCTGAATTTGTCTTTGACATTCATTCACTGAATTCCGCAAACATCTCAAGATCTCTTCTTGTTTTGTTTTAGGGTCGGGGACTCGCCAGGGTCCGTCGATGCTCAATGCCCTACTGAAATGATTTTTGGCTGTGTCTGAAAATCACTTTGGCTGTAACATCACTGATGAGGATTTCACTACCAGAAACACGTGTCTGGTGCATTTTAAAAGGTTTAAAATTTCTTAAAGATGGTAAAGAGTTAGACAATTTCCGCATTATCAATTTCTTGCTCTATTGAATTAAAGAAGATCCTGACGATAATCTCAACAACACTCACAATAGAGCACCAAATTGAGCATCGACGGATTGAAAAGTCGTCAAGATCTCCTTTCCATAGTCCTATAATACCATCACGAAGAACTCAAGCAAGACTACGAATAGTTTTAACATATCGACAAGAAAGGAAGGGACCTCCAACAACACCAGATTGCAGCATCCACAGCAAAAACCCCAAACACCCAATGCAAAAAAGAAACACAGAGCAGACGCAAGATAAACGCTTTATTGTATCTCACAAGACACACCATGCACATACAAGACAACTACATTGTTATATGGTATAGTAGGACCAATAGGAGCAACATCGATATGGAACTATAGTTGTTGAAGCTGCTGAAAGCTGGAGTGAATTTCGATGCAATCTAGATTACAGGACTAGCCGATTTATACTTATCATTAATGTCTCTCTGCATTATCTTCCCATTCTTTGAATAGATCTAGTATCTAAACGTGTTGTCTCAATATCTCTTTCTACTTCTGAAGGTGTTGGTTGAGCATCCAATGTAAACATTAAGTAAAAACTATTTGTATTGTAGCAATATTTCTTCATGCGCCTCAAAAGCATATGGAAGACAATGACTTGCATTCTACTATCTGGCTGTACATGAAACGAATTGCATCGTAAATCGCACGACAGAAATGAAAAAGCAACTGAAATGCAGATTAAAATAAAAACATTTTTAACAGTTATTATATTCGGGATATGTCGGATTGCACTAAGAAAAGGAAAATATATCTCCTGCAAAATGTCCTAATAGCATGAAACCGATTAAGTGGTTATATCTTATCGATAAGATGCAACTAGATAAGAGAAATCAAGGGACTGAAAGTACGAGTTGGCAAAGTGGAGAAACTTTAATATAGAGTTGATCAATTGATATCATACATGTAATTTCAAATTAGGCCTTTTGAAATAAACGAAATTGTTTGTAATGGCACAAATTATCTAACAAACGAAAAACAAATTCAATCATTAAATAATGCTTCAATCATTTCAAGATTGTAAATATTGAAATATATGTTCTACAGTACCAATTTTATTGTGTCGCCTGCGAAGCAAAGCGACACTTAGGGATCACTTTGTCCGTTGTCCGTCCGTCCGTCTGTCAGTCCGTCCGTCTGTCTGTCTGTCACACTTTGGGTGTCACAGCCCATAACTTTTGATCGGTTAGTGATAGGGCTTTGATATTTCAAATGTGTATTCCTTGTGACAAGACCTTCCTACACATACCATATTTTTTTACCTAGTGACCTTGACCTACATATTTGACCTACTTTTCAAAAAAATTAAGAATGGATATATCTTTTGATTGGTTAGTGTTATGACTTTGATATTTCACACGTGCAATCCTTGTGGCAAGACCTTTCTACACATACCATAATTTTTGACCTTGTGACCTTGACCTTGATACTTGATCTACTTTTGAAAAAAGATAAGATTCGCTATATCTTTTGATTGGTAAGTGATAGGGCTTTGATATTTCACATGTGTATTCCTCGTAACAATGCCTTTCGACACATACCATAATTTATGACTTATTGACCTTGACCTACATATTTACATATTTGACCTTCTTTTCTGAAAAATTAAGATTGTATATATCTTTTGATTGGTAAGTGATATGGCTTTGGTATTTCACATGTGTATTCCTTGTGATAATATTTGACCTTGTGACCTTGACCTAGATATTTGACCTATTTTTCACGAAAAGTAAATTATGCTATATCTTTTGATTTGTAGGTGATAGGTTTCACATCTCACATCTATATTCTTCGTAACAATGCCTTTCTACACATACCATATTTTTTACCTTTTGACCTTGACCTAGCTATTTGACCTTCACCTAAGAAATTAAGGTGGTATATATCTTTTAATTGGTAGGTGATAGGTCTTTAAAAGGTCTTATATTTCAAATAAATTTCATTTGACAAGACTTTTCTACTGATACCAATCATTTTGATCCACTTTCTAGTGGATAATAATAATCAAACCGCTTCGCAGGCGACACAAGCATTTCTTGGATTGCTATTTTGTACTAGACATGTGTTTCGGATATTGAATCCTCGTTAGTGGCATGTTGAAAAAAGCCAAAGTACATTCTCCTGGTGCCGTCTATAATACAGACTTAAACTTCCCTCTTGTCAAAAATGAGCGGCTCCACATTTGTGCAGGGTGTATTCAGAAGCGTGTTTCAATAAAAAAAATATGGCCAAAACAATCGATGCAGGGTAGGTGCAAGGAGCTTAATTGTAAAAATGAGCTATACATTATGCCGAAACCCAGCTAGGGACATAGCTATGCAATGAGGGAGATACCCCCTGGTTTAGAAATTTAGGTCAATTTGACTACATAAATTTAGAATATATTTCAATGCAGTGTTATATTGCTTGTATTCATTCCTTCAAAGACACACCCAACCATCCCATTATTTCGTGTGTTGTTGAAATTATCATGTTCTACGATCTTCTTTCTTCTTGCAAACAGAACAAGTCGTCTTGTGCGAAAAACAAGTCGCATCAAGTAGTTTCAAAGCGCGATTGAAAACTTTAAAATAGTCGGATTTTGATAAATTCCACACCTGGAATTCCAATATACACACTTCTCTGAAATACTCAGAATACACAGATCTGCGTTGAGTCCTTCTGTATTCACACTGATGACTCTGATCTTGAACTACCTTTTATCTACCGGATTCCCAAAAAACACAAAAACCCTTACAAACACCTGTTCATCGCCGGGTCGTTAATGTTCTCCACAAAACCTCTATCTATTTTGCTTACAGAAATATGAACTCGCATGAAGGAATGTCTTAAAACATACTGCGAGACAACATACTCCAGAAATGGAGTCAATAAGATGTGGATCCTAAGGAACTTTTGGAAACTTTAAAAGCCACAAATTTCAGTCATATTACCAGCGTAAAGTCTTTCAACTTCATCACGCTCTACACTACCATTCCAATGAAAAAATATCAAAAACAGACTGGCCAATATTATTCGCAACACCTTTCATTCAAAATATGGGAACAGGAGATAAAAATACCTTGTAATAGGATGAGAAGATACTAATTTCATGAAATAAAGAAGATCCTAACTTCACTTCTGAAAAGTTGAAAGTATTAGCTTCGAAAAATGCATGGCTTGCGGCAAGATTCTACAGAGGCTAGAAAGCAGTGAATCTTTTGTGACCCTTTTATTTTCAACTTGTGACTGAATCGACCCCTAGGCAATATGGAGCCGCACAATCTTTGCAAAGTAGATACATAAAATTCAAAAAATCATACTAGAGGGCGCTACTTAAATAAATTTGGCTGTGTCTTAAAATCACTTTTGCTTGAAGTACCACCGATGAGGATTTACTAACCAAAACACGCGTGTGGTACATTAAAATTGATTTGAAATGTTGTTAAAGAAGGTCAAGAGTTAGAACACTTCCATTTCTGTGACAACTGTAAAGGAAAGGTAGGATAAGATCTCCAATAATACATGGTTAAATTACAAAATTACAGAACACGGCCACATACTCATAATAAACAACGGACATCACACAATCTCACCACCAAGCATTTTTGAGACAGTGTAAATCTTCTTTTGCTCATTCAAATTATAAAAATGTAAAAGAATTTCCTCGAACTGATCTTTTCCATCAAATGTAGAAATTAGCCTTTAATGAATGCCTTACCTTTATTCATAGTTGACCTTTCAAAATACGGGAAACATGAAATAGATAAACACACTAATTTATCAACGGAAGATTTCTATTAATGCGCCATGACAGAGATAAGAAGAAGTACTGACTTTCCCAATTCTCTAGAATTGTATTTATAATACTTTTAAATCTATAAATGGAGCGCACTTCAATGTTACGTAAGTATAAATTGTTCATTTTGGATAGATTTTACGAAATCTATCTAATGCAAGAATTTGATTTCAAGAATATAAAACTTTGTTCAAATTCTCTGAATATCATTTTAAATGTGTCACCTTGCAGGGTTTGTACAATGCAGATAAATCGAATGTTTCATTTGAAGAATCTTTAAAATGAGCAGAACAGTTGAAAATATATAAGCACTTTTAGCTCTTTATCACTTCTAAAACTCAGTGACCCTGTTCGCCAACATCGACAAAGTAGGTCAGTTTGTGCTCTATTTTTGAAGAACATCGATATGAGAATTTGAACTTAAACAGAATGTAAACAAAGAGTTGAAAAGCAAGGAATTGTTCGGAAGAAGAAAACGTTGACGCATTGTTACAACTTTGCCATTCAAGTTACAAATGGTCGCCTCAGTATTATACCATGCTTAATCTATCTCTTTCAAAATTCTAATAGAATGTAAACGTCTTCAAATTGAATAGCATCATTTCAGAACAGATAAATTGGCAACGTGGACAAGACATGCACGTTTCGGGTACTTAACCCTCGTCAGTGATCCTCAAATCTAAACAATGTAGTATTCCAAAAAAAGTATGAAAGTAAACGTCTTCAAATTGAATAGCATCATTTAAGAACAAATAAATTGGCAACGTGGACCAGACATGCACGTTTCGGGTACTTAACCCTCAAAAAAGTTACTATGTCGAAAAAGCGTATCGAAAGAGGTAGCAGGATTGGTGGGATATGATGCTACAAGACCCACTTTTTAGAAATTTCAAGAAATTTTGATAACAGAAATTTAGAATGCGTTGAAGAAACGATCAACCGAAATTGGTCGAACTTGGCTACATGTGCCCTCGGGGACTCCTGGTCCACCAGCAGTGGCACTCACCAAGTGGTATAAATGTAAACGTCTTCAAATTGAATAGCATCATTTAAGAACAGATAAATTGGCAACGTGGACCAGACATGCACGTTTCGGGTACTTAACCCTCGTCAGTGATCCTCAAATCTAAACAATGTAGTATTCCAAAAAAGTATGAAAGTTACTATGTCGAAAAAGCGTATCGAAAGAGGTAGCAGGATTGGTGGGATATGATGCTACAAGACCCACTTTTTAGAAGCGAGTTTATCGAAATCAGATGGTTGCCACAGTCACATATGCCCTAGCTTGCAAGCTATGATGAATTGTTGCTTATGAAATGGGTACCCGAATATATGCTTAGTTTCTCCGTAGAAGATCGAATGTGTACACGTGCTAGCACTACATTTTGTAATTTGCATAAGGGTATCAACACTGTAGGAAAACAAAACAACATGAACGGATAACACGTGTAAGTATAAATTTAAGTAAAGGAATCTACAATTGGCATTATCAGAATTTGAGAAGAGAACTATAAACGATCAATTAGCATTGGTTAGGCAGTGGAGATATGTAGAGATCTTATAGAAAAAGACCGCGTCCTTGAAACTGAAGTCGAACGAAAAATCGGTGAGCTACTCCGATCGTTGATTTATCTTCATGTATATACTATACATAGATTTAAGTCGGATATGTATTTATATTCATATATTCAAATTCGATTAATTGTAGTCTACATCAAATATGAAAAAAAACCTGAAAATCCTAAGGGAAATCTTCATCCTGGGTTTGGTAAACAAAGGCACATTTGTAACAGACAACACCTGTCTTCCATTCACGCTTAACACACGTTGTTAATCATTTAAGAAATGACTGTCTTACTTTTGGTGTTCAAGAGTGTATAATTCTGGTTGGTCACGTGCAAATTTCGTGAATCGCGAAGCAATTCTCAGAAAATTTGCACGTGTCCAACCAGAATTATACACCCATGAACACCAAAAGTAAAACAGTCATTACTTATATTTCCATTTATTCTACGTATCGGTCATTTTTATTCGCACATCTTGGCTGTAACAGCGTCAAATGTATTTTAACGTCGGTTAATTCTCCCTACCTGCAAAACATGAACGTGATGTCACAATAGCAACCCAAGTAATTCGAATATAATTCTAGTTGCCTAATGGGCGTTTAATATTAGGAATACACTAGTTATGTAAATATTTGAGAATGTTCGATTTTCCACTTTTAACATGGTTATTTTACCGGTAACGCAACATAATATCTAATCACCTTTTATATACAACTTAATTGAAAATTCAATACGACTGTTTACTAAATAAATTATTTTTCTATAAACACGTGGTATGATACATGCTTCGTAATAATCCCACATATATATCTATATGGACATAACCTCAGACAGTGCATGTATTTTATATATTGCTTCATTTTTGTGCGTGAACATCGACGGCGGGTGCGATTAGCCAACAGGGGATGCTTACTACTCCCGGGCTCTTGGTCCCACCTCTTGCTTGCTAGGGGCCCGTCAATGCTCAGTTTGGTGCTCTATTGTGAGTGCTGTTGATATTACCGTCAGGATCTTCTTAAACTCATTGCATTCAAGCGACGGCTGATTGCTTAACCTGAGTATGGGACATATTTCTACATACTGTTTATGCAAACAACTATTTGCTACAGACGCAAAAAGAATATATGCTGGGTGAACATACAAATACAATGATGTGTTTTCTTTTTTAAAGAGATTTTATTTGATTTTCTATCAACTTTCAGATGTAATTGTTCTGCTTATATGTTTTGGAATAACAGACGGTAAGAAATGTTCACTTCGACATTCGGAAATTTCGATTGACATAGTTTCTGTCAGTTGGGACCAAATATAACAATGATTCATTGTGATTATGATTTTAAGTTCACTGTTTTAACTTAAAATATAAACTTTATTTTTTGATTTTCTTCAAACGATGGGAAATAATTATTTTCATCTTTATTTATATGTAAAGCACTTAATGTCCTTAGATTTTTTTTTTTTTTTGGAAAACTGAATACTGAAGACAATCGTATGAATGGTACAAAAATAATTTGAAAATAATTTCTGTGTTACTAGTATTTCATTGATGCGTATTTCAGATAACGTAGCAATGTAGATATTTTTGTCATTCTCCACTTGACTGCAGAATTTGATTATTATTTTTGGACATGATCATACCTCACCTAAGGGGACACTCGTGTCCTATTTGCAGATGATTTTTGAAGAAGTGCTTTTGATTTTGGATATAAGTGCTTTTCTATTGCTTTGGTCACATTTTTCTAACTACCACTTTGTCATTTATAGTGTTAATTACACTTAAACAGCAATTTGATTTAAATAATTTTGTTTCACTTTTACTTACAAAAGGCAGAAGAAACCAGTTGCACTGCTTGCAATGTGCCCACGTTGATTTACCGGAGTTATGTTTTGAAAAAGTTTCCTGCCCTGTCGGTCAAGTAAGTAAACGGCTTTATCATAATTAAGATACGAATTCGAAGAAAAGAAAACCACATTTAGCTATTCAAGCAACATTTAAGATAAGTAGAAAAATGATCGTTCTAGGTTGGTTTGAGAGAGCGACATCATACTTAAATATAACCATTCTATTTCGGATATCACTATTACCCCAGTTCAGACTTTTCCAAAACGTAAACATGAAAGTAAGACCGAAATTAAAAAACGCCGACTGCAAGCTGAACTTGCCTAGATCACCAAACTTCAGACTGCGCACCCTCTTGGTTTAAACGATCAAATCCATGGACAAGGAAACATTTCCTCAGCTTATACCAATATCAACATCTTTTCAATTCGCCCAAACACTAAAAGAAAATACAGGTCGCACGGGAAAAGACGAAACAGACAACAAAGAAAACGATTTACTTACTATAGCACGCAATGATGGCAGACATGAGCTGTTACATGCTCTGTCGTCAATACCAGTTATGCACTTGAAATCTATCTTGAATGAAGCAGAGGTTGCATTCTTAAGAAACACTGACTGATTCAGACTTAATATCATTGTCTCATTCGCACAGTATAAACTTTATCCTATTGTGAAAAATACCTCCCCTAAAAGACGATTTATAACAATCCCGTTTATTAACGAAGGTTTTGATCTTCTAAACATCTCTAATACTTTTCGTGGTCATCGCGTACAAAGTACCATTCCTCAATATTTTGAAAATTTAGAACCACCTCTTATTTGCTATAAGTACAAGAAACCTATTCGAAACTTTGTTTTCAACTATAACAAAGTTACATCGGATCCTGACATATTTGAATCGTGTCCTGCATTTTGAGAATGTGCAACTTCTAAATATCTCTACAAACCACCTGGCCATATTGTTACAGGTGATTTTTCAATTATCCAAGACAGACAGCTCCGTGGTCTTCTTCAAACAGCATCCCATCCAAGATAGATTTTGTCAAATGCCGTGAGGTGCTTACGGAAGCCTTAGATAATTATACGAGAAGATGGTGTAAATCAGAAGGAGTCGAACCGCATGATCTGAATGACTGGAAAACTTCATTTTAGATATAACGGATATTCGAATAGATAACTTCCATAAAAACCCTCATCTTTTTCAAAATCCACGTTCCAAATCAGAAAGATATTTCAAATCCAAACTAAGTAACTTACATGAAAAATATGTCTTTGCGCCAGCTGATAAAGCGGCCAACAACACCATTTTCATTTGAAAACGTTACTACATATCAACTTTGGTTTCGGAACTTTCGTCTACTAATACATATATCAAAAGCAAAGAGAGTGCATCTAACATTTTAAACAAGCATAACAGTGAACTGTCTTCATTCAATATCTCTATTTCCAAATTGGATCTCCCATTACAATATTGCATACTGAAACTGCACAAATCTCCTTACAAAAATTTTGATTTATTGCTAATTCTAGCAACTGCTCCACTACAATTTTGTCTAGAAATCTGACGTCAGCACTTACTGCTATTAAAGAACACGTAGCTAGATATTGTGAAACGGTTCTAAACAGGAACGATGTAAATTTATTTTGGTCTATTAAGATTTCAGAGGATGTGATTGACAAAATGAAATCTGGAAATATCCAAGCCCTTACGATTTCTTCATACGACTTCTCTAATATGTACAACACACTTCCTCATGACAAAATTAATGATCGATTATCTAATCTCATTAAATGGTGTTTTGATCGAGAGCGGAAAACTTACATTTGTACATCTGAATCGAAGGGTTTCTTTTCCTCGACAGACTACAAATCATACAAATCATGAAAATGTAGTGACCTGTGTAATGCCTTGTCCTTCCTCTTGGACAATATTTATGTTAGATTAGTTCAGGATCTATACAAGCAGGTTGTAGGAATTCCTATGGGTACTAACTGTGCGCCTCTTGTTGCAGATTTATTTTTATACACTTATGAAAAAGAATTTATCCAAAATCTTCAAAAGCAAAGAAAACTTGATGATCTGAAATGTTTCAAAAATACTTCTAGGTATCTGGATGATATTCTAACTATTGACAACCTTGTTTTTGAATTATATAAGAATGAATCCACAAGAATTAACACTTAACAAGGCAAACGTTACAAATACAGAAACACCATTTTTGGACCTAAATATCAAAATTGTAAACGGAAAGATTCATACAAATGTATATGACAAAAGGGATGATTTTGGATTCAACATAGTAAATTTCCCCTGGCTTGACGGTGATGTTCCAAGATTACCGTCATACGGTATTTACATATCACAGCTCATCCGGTACGCTAGAGCATGTACTGATATTTTGGATTTTCAAAGTAGAAATTTACAAATTACCAAAAAACTTTTATGTTCAAGGTTTCCGCTTTCATAAACTAGTTAAGACTTTCTGGAAGATTTACAAAAATTACAGTCAACTTCTTTTAAAATTCGGATCTATGCACGCAACAGAGTACATTTCTTTGGGTATTACACAATCTGTCGTTTATGGTGATATGATGAGCAAAATTAGAAGGATCAAAGGTACACGAGGCAGCATAACCATCGAAAATGCGTCAGAGTCATCAAACGCCTTTAATACCGTGGATATGATCCTAATGTCACCAGACGGACACTAGGCATGGTACTTGACCAATCTACAGTCTTGTACCAGCGCATCCTTGAGACTTGCACTCTGACTGACTGTGACGACGGGACTCCATGACGGGCCCTGTCCAAACCTCTTTAGAGAAGCCAGGACCCCGACCACCTGTCCTCTATGAATGTCAGTCGGACTCCCCGGGTGATTACGTACATGAGCTCGCTATAGCCGGCAGAGCACGGACTGTATTACACACGCCCTCTTTTTACATCCATTTACATATTCATCTGTGTTGCTGGGGCCTCTATGTTTTGCGGTCTTGTTTGTGTGATGTCATCTTACAGTGAGGAGGTTGTTTTACACAACAATTGTACGTTATTCGAGACATCTGGGTAATTGGTGAAGTAAGAGGGTTGTGCGCACTAATCCAGGATAACCACACCATTTGCTACTTGCGTGGCAAATGACCGTCCTAAGTCGGCACCGGTTGCCCATTGGTCTCGTCGGTTTATGTGTAGTCTTTTGTGTTTGATGTTTACATGTCGACATTTCGTCTCATACTATGCTCGTCTTTTGTATTTTTGCATCGGGTGTTTTGGTGTTTTGCTGTCGGTGCTGCAACTTGGTCTTGTTGGAGATCCCCTCCCTTCTTGTAGATAAAATACAGTGTTCGAACTGTGTTCTATAATACAAGGGAAACATGCCATTTTTCATATGTATTTTAATTTTCGTTCACTTATTGAGAAGTCTAAGCTAAATTGTAGATAGGAAAAGGATAAGGGGGCTCCGATATAACACATAAAGTATGGCTGATCTATAATTTAAACACCATAACAAGTTATTTGTCTTCAATGACAAATATGAATTATGACCATATCCCTATATACAGCACGAAATCGATAATTCAGAAAATCATAAACCGAAGGCATACAAAATAAGGATAAAACAGAAACCAAATCAAACAAACAAAAACATCCACCACATGAAAAGAAGCGAACTCACGAAATGGGAGTGAACCAGGTGCACAGGAAGAGTCAGCATTCCCTGCTTGCATGCAACACCCGTCGCTTCAATTCGATAGAATTGTCACATCCGGTTACTTCCATTTTGGAAGATATAGAGTATTTTAATCTTTGGTTGGACGGTACAGATTATTACCCTGATGAGGTTTCCTCTAAAAACATGCATTATTTAAGAACAGACCAATTTGCAGCATGGACCAGACATGCACGTTTCGGGTACTTAACCCTCGTCAGTGATCCTCAATCTAAAAAAGTGTTATATGGCCAAAGAGTGAAAATTATTATGTCCAAAACTGAACCGAAAGACGTAGCATGATTGGTGGGATATGATGCTACAGGACCAACGTTTTAGAAATTTCGAGTAATATTGATACCAGAAATTTTCGAATGCGTAGAAGAAACGATCAACCGAAGTACAAGCTACATGTGCCATCGGGACTCCTGGTCCATGTTAAACTTTATTTTTAATTATTACTAGTTTTCGAATCAAAGTTTTATATTGTTATTACTCATGAAATGCATCCCTTAACCGAAGTGATTACAGCGGAACATACACGAATGGGATGGGAAAAGGGAGAGCATGATCAAACGATCGCATCTGATGCAAGGTTTTATCAACAAATAAACATGGATAAAACAATTAAATCATGAATTAAAGTACAGTATATAAGCATTAAATCATCATCGAAGCACAATCAAGATTGCTATAAACAATCAGAGGCCTCATGTTCAATCACCCGACTACTTGACCAATTTTCCGAGATAGGACATGGGATCAGAACCTATTATTCTCTGAAGGGATTGGAGAGTGTCCATTGTCGCGGTTGGTCAGTAAACAATGCTGAAAAATTCTGGTCCTGTAGCATCATATCCCGACCATTCTGCTGCGTCTTTTGGTACATTTTGAACATAAAAATATTCACATTACACTGTTTAGGCTGAGGATCACTGACGAGGGTTTAGTACCCGAAACGTGCATGTTTGGTCCATGATGTTAATTTATTTGGTCTTAAATGATGCTTTTGAATGTGAAGACGCTTAACATTTGAACTACTTGGTGAGTGTCACTGCTGTGGACCAAGAGTCCCCGAGGCCACATGTAGCCAAGTTCGATCAACTTTGGTTGATTGTCTGTTCCTTCAACGCATTTGAAATTTTCTGTAACAATGAATGTCCAAAAATGAACCGAAAGATGTAGCAGGATGGGTGGGATATGATGTTCTAGAACCCACATTTTAGAAATTTCAAGAAATTCGGTAACAGAGGCTTTCGAATGCATTGAAGAGACAGACAAAACTGTAAATGGGTCCTTACATGAATATCATTCTTTTACTTACTTTAATATCATCTTCCCGGTAAATAAGGCACTTAGTATTTTTTCATAGTCTTGTTTTTAAAAAATATGTGAAGTTGAATTAATCCACGATCAGCACTTAAATATAATTCACGAGGAAATTCCAAATCATGCATATTCTGGTGATGGGATTGTGGTTTGAAGTATCTTAGACAAATTTATACGGACATCAGTTTGACATAGGATGAGCTTTAGTTCACGCCATACTATCTTCCCAAACATAATTAGCCTGAATGAAAGACATGCCAGGTAGAGCAAGATAATGATTCATTTCTCAAAAACATTTTAGTTAAGCTTTCATATCTGTTGGATATAGTTTCTTTTCCTTTTCTGAAGAATTTCAGACGGAACCCGTGATGGAATTTCGGCTTTACAAAATGAAAAGGATCTCCTCAATGATCATGTTCCTCAAAGCGATGACAGTACTGAAAAATGACTGAAAAAATAGTGTCATAAGATGAAAAAGACGCAACGGTCAACAAATGTTGGCAAAATGATATACATCATATGACACATGGTATATCATTTTGTTTGAGGTTTATAATATTTTTCTTTATATAGGTCTATATAAATTATCACTAAAACGACAGGTACCAGTTTCATATTTATTATACATTTAATTGTTTTTCAGCACTGCTTCAGTGAAAGGTGGTTCGATACGAACAGAAATATAAGTTATTACAATTTAGGATGTCGATCTTCAAATGTGAGTTCAATTTTCATTTACTAGTATGATTTTTTTTTCTTAATATGTATTATGGAAATGGATTGGAGGCATACCTTTTGGTATCTTCAAGATTATTCAAGGAATAAGTGTCCATGGCTGTTACGCTCTTGTTCGACAGGCTCATATCTCCAGAAACGCGAGGTTACGTTTTATATCCAGCTGCTTAAATTGCATTTACACTTAAAAATTGAATGACTTTCCATGATCTTTCAAATTCAAAGATGGATGATAGTATTAAAAAAGCAGGAAGACCAATGTTCCTCTTGTGCAGACTTTTAAAAGTCGCTTGCTATTTATATGATACAATGTAGCATTGTGACGACGTAAGCTGTATCCTGTCTTAGCACATGTTGTATCTTAAGAACAATAAAGGCTTGAAGATTGTTGTCGAATGTCTGTATACCGTATGCATTTCATTTGAGCGTTAGATCAACCTTTTATGCTTGTTGACTTATGATTTTTCATAACATCAAATCCGATAATCATGATCGGATGAAACCCTTTCAATCTATCTTTTTTCTTTCATTTTGTTCGAACATAAGGCACGGTCCATTTGATATTCTGGGGGGGCTTGGGTTTTTTTTCGAAAAAAATAATTTTGCTCTGAATTTTGATGAAAAAAATTAATGTGACTGAAACAATAAAAAGGCTTAAATACACTATCAGTATAATATATTACCATTAATAGATACATGTATCACCATAGTGTCTAATTTTATATACATGTACAAGCTAGGAAGGAGAATTTGAATAAGTTTTTCACTAGTTTACATTTCTACATGTAAAAACTTGCATCAGGCCCTCTTACATGTTACATGACCATATATACATTTTGTTTACTGAAAATTATTTATCACATATTGCAAAAATCTTTTATCTCTCTCAGTTTAGAAGTGAATACAAGTTTTACACAAAAATAAAGTAATGTTTTAAGTAATTTAAGTAAAAATGAAGAATTTCTATGAAAAAAAACACAAACATTCTTAATATTCACATCAATTGTTATAAAAAAAAATTCTTTGCTCAAACTTTGCGAGAAAAAAAATTATTTGCCCTGGTTCGGGGCGAAAAAAATAATCTTGCTCCGACAAAAAACCCAAGCCCCCCCCCCCCCCCCCCCCAGAATATCAAATGGACCGTGCCTAATAAAAGATTTAAGATATGAGTTCTAAACATTCTTATATGTAATTTGCTTCATGTCCTTGACTTTGAAAATAATACCATGATTTATTCATTTCAATAAGAAAATCCTTTGTAACATTTTTACGTTCACTTACTGCAGACATGTCATCAGCAAAAATGTGCCAACAGGACAGGAGACTCTCATGGACAATCAAGATCAGCAAGAGGTGTAGACCAATTCATCGCATGTAATCGTTGTTGTACATCTGACATGTGTAATGTTGACCTATGTAATGGTTAGTATTGTTTCATGTATTTTTCTTTCTTTTAGTTAGCTTACTATAACAGTTGTATTTGTCCATATGCATTTTGACATCTAGTTTTTGTACGAGGGATGAGCAATTAATTTTTTCATCGAGATTCGACCAGAGCGCACTATATGTATTGAATTCCGTTTACTTCATCTCTTCAAATGCGCTTTTCGGTTTTCTCTACCTTTTATAAGACACATTTTATACCTGTGAACGACTTGCCATTTGGTACGTTTAATTAGCTAAAGGTCTATAAATACACCATGAATTGGAATAATAAGTCTGCACATTTCTAAATTTAATGCTTTTCTATGTCCTACCAACTCGCAGTTGCGGAAGTATACTTCTTTGTGTTTTTGCATTAGGTGCATTGAGTGTTTTGGAGTTTTGCTGTAAGTGCTGCAACCTAGTGTTGTAGGAGATCCCGTCCTTTGTTCCATCCTAAATAAAGGTAGAGATGGCCGAGTGGATAAGGCGTTCGACTCTCAATCAGACGACCGGGGCTCGATTTCCAACTCGGTGATATGAGTGTTGAAAGTCATATCCATTCGTTCGTCCTTCCCTAGTCTCCTGACCAGGGGGACTATAAAGAGTCCGGTTGGGAACTCACGTTCATGCTGCGGCAAGGGGTAACCAGGTGTAGTGGCACCTGACAAAAGCCGTTGGAAATACGGACCATCCAAGCAGTACATAATTATACAACCCTCCTGCATACATGCATACACCACATACACACGTAGAGGGTGGGCATGGAAATGGGGTAGTACTTCGCCCTTTAAATAATAGAAGGAATTATGAGGCACCCAAAAGGGGAACGACCTGGCTAGAGTACTCTGTAAAGGGCAGTTGGCGGATGAGTTTCCCTGCAATATGTAACATCAATACAGCCAACTGACCCAATAGAGGGCTGCCGGGTGCCCAAACAGAAAGACCCATACATTTGTGGAAAAAACCGTTTCAATAAACCATCAAAGAACAGCAAAGTTAAGCAAAGAATCGAAAAATAATCCAAATATTGCACACAAAGTAATGAAAATTGTAGTATTCTTCGGGTCAACACAGAATCCCTATAAGGTATTCAGAGAGATTACGCAAACGAAGCGTGAAGCGATTTCTCTTTTAAGAAAGTTCATTCTCTGGTTTTTATGAAGAAATCGATCCACTCTAAAAATAGTTCATTACGATGGGATATATGATAGGGAGGTAATACATGCAATGGTAATAAGATAATTATCAAAGCTTTTATGAGCCAAATATTTAAGCAATAGAATTTGATAACCTTAAATGATACTAGTGTTTTTTTCTTAATCATAATCTTTTTGATATTATTTATTCAAGAAAGACCTGGTAAAACCCAAAGTGATCCATCATGTTACAACTGTAAGCATACACTTGATCCTACCAAATGCAACCTATTAACAAACTGTGAACCAACCCAGGTTTGTACAAATATTTTTATTTTTTCAATTTCGAGTTTTTCTTCATGTTTTGAAATGAATATAGCTCCGGAAGTATATCAAACTCTCTTCTTTGATATCATGTATTTTGTTTTTATTTGTTGATAAGCTAATTGATATGAGTGCTCTTGTTTGTCTGATTGTCTCTAAGATCGACATATAAATTATAGGTATTTATGAAGATAGTTAATTCTATGGCTAGAACACAGCCATTGATTAGACTATGATACACAATACTGTTGACGCCGTGGTCTATTGGTTAAGATATGAAGAAGGTAATTCAAATCCCGAGATTTCCCATAGACTTCCATTATAAGGGTTATCCCAGTTGGGCTTTCAGACTTCTGTGAAAATCGGCGATTTAGAAAATGAGTCATTTATCATAAGACAGAACAATAATTTATCTACATTTTAGTGTTATAAATCAAAGAACTGAAGGTCCTGAGAGATACTTCTAGATCTACGCAAAATTTATTGTCAGCAGATATTAAAATGTTGAATAATCTTATCGTAAGGCAATGATGATTATTTTTTAACACAGGATGCATATGTGAAGCTTAATTATAATATCTCTATAAATAACACAAACTATGTTTACATGTATCTAACATCAGTGTTGATATAAGAAAGACAACTCTATGACTCTGATGCAATTTTTGAGTTATCTTTCCTAACATTGTCATAAACAAAGTAGTATATTACTACGCCACCATTGTGCAGTTGAAACAAGAATTATAGTTGATATTGTATGGTGTATTTATTCTATGTGAAATTGAAACTGTTTTCAAGATGGAAAATATTCTTGTTTTTGCATTTTGTATGTGGTAGACAGCAAATTCCTGAACTAGACACAGCAATAGTTATATTTTGAGGTGCAAAGCGGCAGTATCTCAATTTGCATACTTTGAAGCAGTTACCATAACAGTAAGATACTTTCTGAAAGGAAGTATCTTAAACATGGGGGTTACCGTTGCTTTTCATCCTCTAAATTTAGAATGAATAAAAAAGTGAAAAAGTGAAAAATTTTAATTTGATAGGTACCCCTAGTTATAAAACCCATATGATTTCTGTTCAAGTAATAATTAATTAGAAATTAATATAAGAAGTGAAAATCTATCTATTATACTTTCTCTTATGTGAATATTAGCCAATCACAAACGCGCGTTCATTCAATCCGAGCTCCAGTTTTGGGTATCCAAAACCGGCCCATAACTCGTTTTAAATCAAACCTTAAGGCGTCGGTCCAGCAACCGGAAGGTTGCGGGTTCCATCCTCGCTGGGATCGTGTATCGACCGACATATATATTCTTTTCTGTTACGCGTTATGTACAAAATGTCCTTGTCTGTGTATTTTTCCATGTCTGTGGTGTTATTTATATTGTGTGTTCAAAATGTTTTTATGTCTTCTGTAGTGTTTGTCGTTATTTGACCCTAATGCGTCTCTTACTGTGCTTGTCCACTCTGTGTTTTCACACAGGGTTTTCGGTATTTTGTTGTGTGTGCTGCAACCGAATCCTGGTGGAGATCCCTCCCTGCCTTTGTTATTTGGAAGGGTATTGACAACTTGCAACAAGGTCATAGGCGGCACAGGCTTGCAATATAACCTTGCCGTCATCGCTATTTTCCTACGCCATTTCACGCAACGATAAAACCCGAGAGGCATCGCAGGCACGGCATGTCGTCACAGTGACGTCATTCGGACTTCTGACGTAAACATTGCGAAACATTCAAAGGCAGAGACACATATTTGAGGGTTTAGGGGCGAGTAAATGGGCAATGAAGGAAACAATTCTTATCTTGATGTAGGAAAATTTATACAAGACTCATGTCTAAAGACGGTAGGTTTCGATTTATAGCTAGAATTTGTATTTTTACTGGGGACTTCTCGCTCAGCTGATCGTGTTGGCAACGTACGAATGAAGAAAGAATCCCTGATACTGCATCGTATTGCATCGAAAGAAAAGCATTGCATGTACACTGTATACCTCAGAAATATAGTCAAACCTGCTGGTATATACTTGCAATACTTAATTTACAAATATGAAGCCCCAGTTCCAATCTGCAAGAATCTTGCAGACAAACAATAGGCGATGACGGCAGGGGTAGATTTCAAAGTGAAGAAAAGCGGAACTGAAATCGGACGCATGCGTAGGAGATTGGGGTATTGAGTATAATGGCCCTATAACAGAATACGATATCTCCTAAATTCGACATACTAGCAATATTGCACTTCCATTCAAAAGAAGTAAGAGGAGGTTAGGGATTCCTGCCGTTTCATTGGTAAAACCATAACAATGATCAAGATGATTGCCGAACATTTTTCTCTATTACATTCAGGCATTGTCATAAGTCCTCTGGAACTAACCAATTCCTGCTTAATATATCAACATTTTGATTACTATTTAATATTATTGTTGGATCTGCCGTACACAAAAGTTCTTTCAATTTAAGTTGGTGCTGCTTACAATGTTTTTATCATTTTTTTTTTTTTGTCCTAGATGCATTCCGTTCTTGCACTGGCATCTGGACATTGGACATTGTTTTGTAGATAAAAAGTTGTCATTCTTCTTTCTATGGTGCTGTGTCATTGTCTCCAATTATTTCTCTATTTCTTTTTTTTTCTCGTAAGGAAGTTTTGGGGACGTTTTTTCAAGAATTTGTAAGCCTTTTGATTTTTTTTCTGTTTGACTTTCATTCACTGATTTCATAGAATTCAATAATTCAATGCAATTTCATAATTTATACAAATTACAAATACTACGTGAAAACAGACTTAAAGTGCTCATTTATGATGATATGTCTTCGGTCTTGTTAGTTTTTCTTTCTTTTCTTTCATCACTTTCTCCATCTTTTTCATCTATTAGTTAATTACTTTTTCTTTTGTAGACCTGTTCCATTTCAGCCATCTTTTCCACTGCGCACAATACCTTGGTATACGATCAGGGATGTGTAGAACAAACAGTAAGCTAATGTTTCATAGTTATTTCAATTTTGTTCAACCATGGATTCTTCAAATGATAATATTCTCTCTGTGCGGATTGATTTAAATTTCATTTCTTCAATGGATGTACTAAATGATAAGGAAAACAATAAGAGATCATAATTAAGATTAGTAAACAAAATTAAGCAGTTTAAGATTTAGCAGTTTATCACCAGCAGATTTGAGTCATGAATTTTTCTTTAATATTATATCAGACACATATACTATTGTAATGATAAAATTCTCTCTTTTTCCAGGCTTGTAAAGTATCTGCAGATAATGATCAGACTGGAAAACGCGACGTTGATCTGAAAGACAAATGCTGTGTAGGGCATTTCTGTAACTACTATATCAACGGTAAGTATACTAGCGGAAAAAAGGAACTGTGTATTGAAACAAACTTGTTCGTATTTCGCTGCACAAAATAATGTACTTTTTATTTTGTATTTTATTGTCAAATATAATGTATTTCATTTCAATTATCGTTATTCATTCGGTAGAGATTTTTACATTCTAACTTATCAAAGTAAGGGGTGCAATCGAGATTCACGTGTCAGGTAATCTTATATGACAATCACTTGTAACTTTGAAAATTTCCCATGTGATGCAATATAAACGCCTAGAATTATGTAATGACAAATATAGATATTGACCATATCCCTGTAAACAGCATAAAATCGATAATTCAGAAAATCAGAAACCGAAGGCATACAAAATCAGGATAAAACAGAAACCAAAGCAAACAAACAAAAACCTCCACCAAATGAAAAGAAGCGGACTCCCGATATGAGAGTGAGACCAGGTGCCCAAGAAGAGTAAGCATTTCCTGCTTGCATGCAACACCCGCCACTTCATTTCGGTTGAACTGTCACATCCGGTAACTTCCATTTTGGAAGACATAGAGTACAATCTTTGGTTGGATGGTTCCAATGGTCTATGACAGAATATCATCCACCATTCTGGAGAGTGGGACATCATAGTGTATGACGAGTTCCCCATATCGACCGTAGAACATCCTCAGTGACGATGTTAGTCGGTCACAAACATATCACTGACTGAGAAGCTTATCTGAAAGACGCCTAGCTCTCAGAACAAAATCCGTATATTTGGTACTTGCTCTGGCATAGCGTATCAACTGAAATATGAACACACCATATGCAGGCGATGAAGGAATGTTGCTACTCAGAAAAGGAAAGTTTGTAATGCTGAAATTGAAGTCGTCACGTTTGTCATAGAGTGAGATGTTCATGTGACCATCACTGTCGTAGGACAACCTTTTGTCCAAATAAGATGCTGAATTATTTGTCTCTGTAGTTTCTTTGACTTCAAGCTCCGAATGATAGATACTGCTCAGGTAATCCGCGAAATTTGGATTATTGATGGACAACACATCGTCTATGTATCTATAAGTGAAGTTGAAGTCAGAAGCTAAGTATCTTTTCCCTTCAGTGACCAAAGATTGAATGAATTCAGCTTTTTACGAGTAAAGGAAAATGTTGGCAAGGAGTGGGGCACAATTGGTCCCCATTGGAATTCCGACAATTTGCTGGAATACCTTTCCTCCAAACACAACAAAAATGTTGTCGATCAGAAAGTTTAACATCTGAATAATATCAGTTTCAGTGTACTTATTTTCAGAATCGGACTTTTCTTTTACAAAGAAGGTTTTGTCATAGTTAACAACAATAAATTTGTATTTGTGATTATTGTTCTTACTTGTAAACGCATTACTTATAATTTTTGCGAGTCCCTCTTTCAATTTAGAAAGTGGGATTGTAGTGTAAAGTGTCGAAAAATCAAAGGCTCTGATCGAATGGACTCTACTGAAATGAGTGGATTTCAGATGTTCTAAAAGTTTCTTCGAATTCTTTAAAATCCACATCTGGTTGATACCACTGCGAGAATATACTGTCGAACAATATTTTTGAAGCCCAGATTTGATTTCAGATAAAACTGTGGTGAGTAATATCGATACATTTTTGGTAGAACATTTTGAGGAACCAGCTATGAAACGTTGTTTGTTGTTTGTCATTAAATGGTGTTGTTTGTTGTTTGTCATTAAATGTTGTTTATTGTTTGTTGTTTGTCATTAAATGGTTGTTGTTTGTTGTTTGTCATTAAATGGCTGTTTGTCATTAAATGGTGTTTTGATCGAGAGCGTTTGTTGTTTGGTGTTTGTCATTAAATGGTTGTTGTTTATTGTTTGTCATTAAATGGTTGTTTCTCATTAAATGGTGTTTTGATCGAGAGCGGAAAACTTACATTTGTACATCTGAATCGAAGGGTTTCTTTTCCTCGACAGACTACAAATCATACAAATCATGGACATGTAGTGACCTGTGTAATGCCTTGTCCTTCCTCTTGGACAATATTTATGTTAGATTTGGTGAGGATCTATACAAGCAGGTAGTAGGGATTCCTATGGGTACTAACTGTGCGCCTCTTCTTGCAGATTTATTTTTATACACTTATGAAAAAGAATTTATCCAAAATCTTCAAAAGCAAAGAAAATTTGATAATCTGAAATGCTTCAATAATACTTCTAGGTATCTGGATGATATTCTTACCATTGACAATTCTGCATTTGAATTATATAAGAATGAAATTTATCCACAAGAATTAACACTTAACAAGGCAAACGTTACAAATACAGAAACACCGTTTTTGGACCTAAATATGAAAATTGTAAACGGAAAGATTCATACAAGTGTATAGGACAAAAGGGATGATTTTGGATTCAACATAGTAAATTTCCCCTGGCTTGACGGTGATGTTTAAAGATTACCGTCATACGGCATTTACATATCACAGCTCATCCGGTACGCTAGAGCATGTACTGATATTTTGGATTTTCAAAGTAGAAATTTATAAATTACCAAAAAACTTTTAGGTCAAGGTTTCCGCTTTCGTAAACTAGTTAAGACTTTCTGGAAATTTTACACAAATTACAGTCAACTTCTTTTAAAATTCGGATCTATACACGCAACAGAGTACATTACTTTGGGTATTACACAACCTGTCTTTTATTGTGATATAATAAACAAAATTAGAAGGATCAAAGGTAGGCAGCATAACCATCGAAAATGCGTCAGAATCATCAAACGCCTTTTTTACCGTGGATATGATCCTAATGTCACCAGACGAACACTAGGCTTGGTACTTGACCAATCTACAGTCTTGTACAAGCGCATCCTTGAGACTTGCACTCTGACTGACTGTGACGACGGGACTCCATGACTGGCCCTGTCCAAACATCTTTAGAGAAGACAGGGCCCCGACCACCTGTCCTCTCTGAATGTCAGTCGGACTCCTCGGGTGATTACATACATGAGCTCGCTACAGCCGGCAGAGCACAGACTGTATTACGCATACCCTCTTTTTATATCCATTTACATATTCATCTGTGTTTCTGGGGCCTCTGCGTTTCGCGGTCTTGTTTGTGTGATGTCATCTTACAGTGAGGAGTTGTTTTACACCACAATTGTGCGTTCTTCGAGACATCTGGGTAATTGGAGAAGTGAGAGGGTTGTGCGCACGTAATCCAGGATAACCACACCATTTGCTACTTGCGTGACCAATGGCCGTCTACAGTCGGCACCGGTTGCCCATTTGTCTCGTCGGTTTATGTGTTGTCTTTTGTGTTTAATGTTTACATGTCGTGTGTCTCATTTCCGTCTCGTGCTGTACTCGTCTTTTGTGTTTTTGCATCGGGTGTTTTGGTGTTTTGCTGTTGATGCTGCAACGGGGTCTACTTGGAGATCTCCTCCCTTCTCTTGTACGGATTATTATGCATTTTAGGTATGCACTCGCATTGTTCTGTCAAGGTGTAGTGCAACATACCATGCTAAGCGTTGACGTAAGTGTTTGACGTAAAAACTGAGTAAATTCATGCCAAAATGCCATTTTTAGAAAAAAAAGTCCATAATATTGGTAAAAATAGCAAATTAACTTTCTGATCTGAATACCGATAGTAAACGCATTGTACGCATGTGTATTATCCTGACTCAAAGTGACGTCACGCTGACGCTAACGGAAATGTACTAGCCGAAGTTACAGACAGACAAACCGGTCAGTATTTTTCTTCACGGTTTCTGAAACTCACCTTTGTATAACTAACTAAAGGGTTGTTTCTGTATTTGAAAAAAAATTGACAAAATAAGGTCAAACGGGCGTGACGTCCTAACTTTTGTATTTTGCTGAAATGACGTCATAGGCATATGCCTTGTCCGTTTGTGTTCCCGAATGCCGCCAATATGTTGAAAACATCCCATTTCAGCATTTGCCTAAGAATAATTCATTCAAATTTGCCTTGTCACGTCGCCTCGAAGCATCTGTGAAGGAAGCTTCCCGAATGCAAAAAAATCAGTATTTCATTCTTGTACATAACAATCTTTTGAAAACAATATTTCCTGAAACTAAAGAATGTTTTTCCGTTAAAAAGGACCTAATGTAAAATCTGCAGAAAAATGACGAAAAATTTATTTGAAAATTAATTGCGTAACGTACGCGCAGACTCGAAAATGGGGAAAAGCGTGCAGTCGGAAATCGAACGATACGACATCGATATTTAACAAGCCAAGCATGCAATTATGTCATAAATATAATTATGATTTTAGGTCGAATTTTTTCTTTCATACTTCATTCCATTCTTTTATCCTAACATTTTGGTATCACATTTTCTTTTTTCTGTTGGTATATATTTTATGCTTATTTTAAGCTTCCTTTTTTTTTTGCCCTATTACTTAGATACACGTACTATAACTTGCACAAATATGTAATATTTCAATGTTAGCACGGCGCCGCTTTTAACAGCGCCGCGAACAATACATTCCGTACTTACATTTGACTGTAGAAATTGTTTATTAGGCCATAGTAATAAAATATTTTGTTTTACGATCGAGTAATCTTTAGGAGAATTGCTAAGAAAAACACACACACAAACATGCATGTGTCAGGTAAAAAGGCTTCAGGTAATATAACTCTGCCGAAATTTGTAATGGAGGACGATGACGCAAAATATAAACGTAGGAATGAATTGCCCACCTTTATATTGTTTCTTCACAATGGAATTACAATTGTCCAGAGTCATAAATAATATTCTGACGTAGACCTTTTGTGTCATGACATATCAATTGATTCGTGTATCTTCCTTCATAGGAGTTACCGATTGTGACCTTTTTACCGAATCGAAGTGGTATGTGTTGCATGCAAGCAGGAGATGCTCACTCTTCCTGGGCACTTGATCTCACTTCTTCGCAGGGAGTTAACTTCTCTTCGTGTGGTAGATTTTTTTTTTATTTTTGTTCCTTTGCTATCCCGGTTTGTATGCCCTTGGTTAGATGACTTTTCGAATAACGATTTTGTACTTCTTAAAAAGGATATGGTATTGTCCATACTTGTCATTACGTCTATAATTGTGACAACATATGAAAACATCCAAAGTGATATCAACTCGGGCATTTTGAACTCAAACACAAGATTTGAAAACGATCTATTGTCTAAACCATCATTAATATCAGGAGAAAATAGTGAATGTTCTAAATATAAATTCAGAATTATCTACCTCACTTGAAGTAAGAAATTTTTCGCTCAGGTTTTCAGTGTTCTTTTCCTCATTCCTTCATACCGACTATGTGTTTTTGTGTTTTCATGCCTGGCAGGAGGGCACCTTTTGGAGAAAGTTCCGAACCTTAAACAAAATAATTTATACGACCTTAGATAAAGTTGCCCTTCGTGTTTCTGTGTATATATGGAGTCGTGTTATTGTCTCGGTCTGTTTGTACTATTTCTCTTCTCTCTTGAGAGAGTTCTGTTTAATTTTTTTTTTCAAGAACTTGTGATCATTTGTGTGATTTCAAAAAACTGATTTCGGGATTTTGTGTTTGACTTTTATTCACTGATGTACTTAATAGGATGTGCATTGAAGAATTTGGATGCTTATTGGTAACCTGAATCTATGACATGAGAAAGCTTGAATAAGTTTTAAGCGAATTATTACGTCATATTTCCCACATGACAAAATCGTTATAGACATTGCAATGTAAAACAGCGTCTTCTAACCGCTACACAAACGTTTACACCATCATCATTGGTATAATTTACATGTACTACTTTTTTTAGCTGGAATGTGTAATTTGTAAATTTATCAATGCTTTTTAATTTAGATGCAGACAAGATTAATGAAAAATTTTCACTGACGGATAATTTTGTATGTCGTAAGTTGTTTTATTAAATTCATCCATAATAAAATTGATATATTTGAAACCAATGGTATTATTTTAAAAATTGTAAACATTATAGAGAACTTTTCTTCATTTGACTCAAGATATTTATTGATAAAACAAAATTCTAAATGAAAAAGATGTGAAATATATAAAATGGTTGCAATGTCCCGATAAATTGTTAAGTTTTGATGTACCAACAAATTGTAGCTACAACCACCTCCACTACTATTCAACCATTAACTCAGCCAATTACAACTTCACCAACTACAATGCCTAGTACTCCAACCACAACGACGCCAACAACGTACCCAACCACGACGCCGACAACAACACCAACCACAACACCGACTACGACACCCACAACAACGCCGACAACTACTCCAACTACAACACCAACAACTACTCCAACAACAACGCCAACAACAACACCAACAACGACGCAAACCACAACGCCAACAACAACACCAACAACGACGCCAACCACAACATCAACAACGACGCCAACCACAACACCAACAACAACGCCGACAACTACACCAACAACGACGCCAACCACAACACCAACAACGACGCCAACTACGACACCAACAACAACGCCGATAACAACGCCAACAACAACACCAACAACGACGCCAACCACAACACCAACAACGACGCCAACCACAACACCAACGACAACACCGACAACAACGCCAACAACAACACCAACAACGACGCCAACCACAACACCAACAACGACGCCAACTACAACACCAACAACGACGCCGACAACAACGCCAACAACAACACCAACAACAACACCAACAACGATGCCAACCACAACACCAACAACAACGCCAACAACAACACCAACAACAACACCAACGACAACACTGACAACAACGCCACCAACAACAACACCAACAACAACACCAACAACGACGCCAACTACAACACCAACTACAACGCCAACAACAACACCAACAACAACACCAACGACAACACCGACAACAACAACGACGCCAACCACTACAACAACTACTCCTCTTGTTCCTAGTAAATTTTGATTGTCAAAATTTCAATATAGAGTGATGCTATGTGAAAATAAATCACAAACGATACAATAGGCAAATATCTAAAAAAAAAAAGAATATCGAAACGTTGATGAAACTTTTTTCTCAAACAAATCAACTTATTTACGTGTTTTCATTTTGTAGTTACTTGCAATGTGTGCGATGGACCTAAGTTCTTGTGTGAACGTAACTATAAACCGAAACAATGTCCTACAGTACAACATCAGTTCTGTATTACTGAAATCACAAACTTTGATGATGGTACCAGGGAAATCGACAGAAGGTAAATAATTTGTTAATATCACATTGTGTTTGAACATTATCCACCCATCCTTCATTAAATCATGACATCCTCAGTAAAAAATCTTATTCTCTCGTTTTCTCTCATATATAAACCGATATATCCGTTATCCCTCGCAAAGCCAACATAAATAATACGCATATAGTATACATGTAGTAATCGGGTTCGATTTGCAATATGGAAGACCTGCTTTAAGTTCTAGGCCAGTGGAAGCTCTTTTGACTAGAGCGGAATTTCCATCTTTCAACATCTAAGTCGGCAAATTCGTCTGCAATCTTCATTCTCTTCCACAAGTTATTTGGTAGATGGGAAAAATCCATGTAAAGCAAAAGTCAAATAATTCAGGAAAAAAACGGCGGTTGTTTCCAATTCTGGTAAACTTCTTTAGTGCAAATCGAACCCAACAACAGTATGCAATAAGCATGAGCCAAGACTTGGAACACCAAAACAATCTGCTCAGCGCTTTTAATTGGGAAACTGGGTATTCTCGATCTGTTTCATCAATAATTGTCGATCTTGATGACGAGAGGTCGTTCTAATCAATACCTTGCAGAAATTATTTCAAAATCTTATAAAATATACGGAAGCCCCGGAAATCAAAACTCCCAGCCCCCGATGGCTGACGCTAAGCAGAGTAACTTGGTTTCCTTGTTATGGTACAGTAGTTTAATATGGTAGTTCGTAGAATCTGTACCTGTACCTATTAAGCATACTTCCTTGTTTCTTTCTCCATATGTAAACGGCATGCAAGTAGTGATACCCATTATTTTGTATGTAGATGTTCAACAGAACCAGAATGTAGGACCAAATGGTGGGAGGGAAGCAGACAGAAAACTGTGTGCAATGGACTCTCAGCCACCGATTATCCTCTTCAAAGTTTTATATGCACATTTTGCTGTGTTTCACCTCTTTGTAACGGGAATTTTGTACCAAATAACCTATACTTGGCTCAGAGAAAATAAACAAAAAGTCTCACGTCAAATAGAAAATTTGTATTTATTTATATAATTTCTTTTTTCGAAATGAATAACTTACATTTAATGATTCAAATTTTCAATAATGATAACATTTCGACTTTAGTCATTTTTAGTATATTTTCCCCTGTGTTTGATCATTACATTTAGTCTAATTTCCTTCATGACGCTCAAGCAAAATAATAATTAATGTAAATAAATAGAATAACCAAAGACTTGTCCTACTCCTCCGTAGGTGTGCAACGGAACAAGAGTGTCAGACAGAGTGGTGGGAGAGAACCTCAGACCGTGTAGAATGTTCCGGCTATGATCCTAATGCCTACGACCTCAGATATTTTGAGTGTACGTTCTGCTGTAAAAGTAGTCTATGTAACAAAAATGTAGTCCCTGATGATCTTTATTTAGGAACAAAGCAAACAGGATGAATAATCTACATGTATAAATGAGTTTGGTGTGAATTGTGTTCTATCTTATTCTTTTAACCATAATTGGACGGTGCAATATGTCAGTAACTTACTTGTCTCTAGATCTGAATATTGTCTATTGAGGTCAGTGACTTATAAACAAGTGTAAATTAAAGTCAACACACAAAACCCGAAATCAGAATATCAAAAATATGAAAAGGTTTAAAAGTTCTTGAAAAAATATAAAACAGAACTCTCGAGAAAAAAACAAATCGTACAAACAGACGGAGACAAAGACACAACTCCATACATATTAAAAAAAAATCTGAATTTTCTCAAGAGAAAAAAATCGGACATAGAATTTATCTAATGGTCAATGTCCAGCGTCCAGAGCAAGTACAGAATGTATTGAAAGTGGCGCTGTTTAATAACGTGATCCGTTAATTAGTCAAGTTTTAACATAATCAAAGATCGTATGATTCATGTTTCAAATATAATGCAATCAGTGAATGAAAATGAAGCATAAAACCCGAAATCAGATTCCAAATTTCACAATCAAAAGGATGACAATTTTTTGAATAAATATGAAACGGAACTTTCTCTCGAAAATTAGGACAAACAGACGGCAACATTGAATCACGACGGACAATTTTATCTTATAAACAATCTAGAGCAAGTATTGTATTTATTGTAGGTGGCGCTGTTGAAAGTACACCGTGCTAATCAGCAAAGTTTGATGTATTCAAATATCACATGAATCATGTTAAACATATATAATGCAAGTAGGACCGTAAAGGAAGCTTCTCTCACAGTTACTGTATTATCTAAAAAAAAAAAACCTGGTCTTTGCCCGGTACCAGAACTAAGACAAACCATTGCAAGTGGCGCCTCCTTGAATAAATTGAATGCAATTCCATTTATCCTAAAGCCTGCTAAGCATAATAATTACTTGTGTAATATGTGCAACCAACTTTTTCTTGTTCAGTCGACTTCCCAGTATGGAAATAACCCCATTTCATTTTAGAGGATCAAGCTTGAAAGACCTTACATAGGAATCATACTGGAGATATTTAACTTTCCTCTCTACTAATCACTGGTTTAAAACAGATACACGTACCATCGGGTACCTACATCCCATGATGGCGACATGCGATGCCGATTCATATGTTTGCATCCTTCAATATCAAACTGGTACAAACTGTACCTACTTCCTTTTCATTTTCATAATCTCCGCATGCAATGAATGTTTTTCAATCAATTATGGAAATACATGTACATAATTTCCAACATTTATCCATATATTATCCTCACGTTGAGTGTACAAATTCAACATGACCTGTGTAATTTATTGATATTGAAAGATGTAAACATACATGTACGAATCGGCATCGCCTGTCGCCATGATTGGATGCAGGTACCCGATGGTACGTGCATCTGCTTTACACCAGTGTACAGCTATATGGCTTTCTTTTTGTGAACTATTGTTTGTGGAAAAAAAAGATGGTAAATTCAATAGTCTTTTATTTGGAAGCAAACAAGATTCTGAAAAATTAACTGCATGTAATCGCTTAAAAATGACATTTCGAACAAGTGGTCCCTGGTCTTTACGGACAGTGCCACTTTAGCTCACTATCTCAACGTATATTCATCTAGATGACTCCTAAAACATATAATGAATCAGAAGACCTTGCAATTTGACGTTTGTCACGAAAGGAGGTCAAACTCACAAGTCAAGCTCAAAAATATTGCTAAGTGCGCTTGACTTCAGACCCCTTAATGGAGGTCCCCACAATTTGGTGGTAGCGAAGTGACTTTGTGGTCCGCGGCCAGCCCTCTGGATGAGTCATTGTTTATTCGCTGGTCTACCGGTATGTGGCCAGGTTTCGAACGAATGGGTCCGATGGTACTTCTGCTCAGACGCTACGGACTGGTGGACTAACGTCCGTGTTGGGGTTAGCCGCAGAAACGGCAAACAACACTTGGATATTTGGTTGGTATGGGTGTGTTGGCCGCAGGAATCTACTTTGAACAAATCCGGGACGCAAATTTGGATATGGCCGGCACGAATCGGCAAATTTTCCTGGGGATTATTGACTGTGTCTCACTCGAATGAAATAAAACTAAACGATCGGCAATCATATTTTACCTTGTTAAGCTTCAATATCAATGACACGGCCGGGATTCTACTTGCCTCCGCTTCGTCTCTTCGAATTCAAGAGCCATGTTGTAAGTTTACAATCATGCGTCAGGTCAAACACGTGACACCTCGATCCATATGAATGGACGTTGTTATGGAAACAACCTCGCGGTGTCATGTGTTTGACCTGACGCATGAGTGTAAACTTACATGTACAACATGGCGCTTGAATTCGAAGAGATGAAGCGGAGGCAAGTACATGTAGAATCCCGGCCGTATCATTGATATTAAAGCTTAACTAGGTAAAATATGATTGCCGATCGTTTATTTTTATTTTATTCGAGTGAGACTTAGTCAATAATCCCCATGAGAATTTGCCGATTCGTGCCGGCCAGGGGCGTAGCTAGAGCTTTTTGAAGTGCACGCCAAATATATAAAACATATGAAGCCGAATGCATCATCCGAGGCGCGCAGCGCCGAGAGGGAAAGGGTGCAGGAGTACTAAAAATTTGAAGCCACTCACTTTTGACGAAAAAGTTGTCTGATTTCATGTGGGCGCTACACTTTTTAATCATTTTGTCATCTTTGAATCATAATTACTTGAAGTACCACTGATGAGAATTCATGTCCGAAAAATGCATGTCAAAAAGATTACCAAAAGGAATTGTTATTTTTGCTAAAAAAAAATGCAATTTTAGAGAAGATGGCGATCGATATTTGAAGTGTAAATTGTATGTCGGGAGACAATCATCTTGTGGGCTATTTTCCATAAATTTCACAGACACTCTCTCTCTCACTCTCTGTGAAAATTTCTTGTACATTTTTTTTCTAACTCCGCGATGTGCACGCCATGGCGTGCTGGCGCATAGGCAGCTACGCCCCTGCCGGCCATATCCTACATGTGTATGTATGTATTTATAATTTACTGGATTTGAACCATTACCATGCAATGTCTACCATTCATCCGAATGCTATAGTGTTGTATAAGTGTGTTTTATTTTATTTTGGTTTCGAAATAATAAGAAATACCGATAATGACTCGATGATATGGATTTATTCGACAACCCTGTGCATAAAAGTCTTTGTTCTGAGTACATGTATAATTTTTCTGAGTATATTCCTCAATTTTAAGTGTTTTATGATCATTTAACTGACGTTGCAACAGCAACTGACACGCAATGTCTAGCACCATCAACGTACAAAATTTGACCGGAAATAAAGGACGCCTGTTCTGACGCCAGGAACGCCACAGCGTCAGCGATATCTTGTGGATAACCTACTCTGCCCAGTGGATGGCGTGACACTTGAGTTTCCAAAAACTGAAAAAAGGACGTAGTTTTAAATGTGATTTGTAAGCATGTCTTTCGCGTCATGAAGGAGCTGCTCATCGTCTAATATTACATGTTATCTTTATTCTTATAATAAAACTCGATGTTGTGAATTTTTGAAGGACATTAATACGCATAAAGCAGCTCAATTTCCTTTTTATGATTTAAAGATAATACGTACATGCAAATTAACCGGCTTCACATCATGTAAAACTTCTGTCTGTTTCTAACATTAAATTCTCAATCAAGAAAAGGATTTCAATGATCTAGAATTGAAAGTTGGATATTTTCCTGACTTGTCAGATACTTACTTTCTCATAGTCTTTGTCATCCTGGTATTTTGAATGTTCCCGCCTTGCTATCATGCTCACTATCGTTCCTGGACTGTTATTGGAAACAAATGGCATTATACCATTACATCGTATAAAACTAAGAATTTAGAAAGAAAAAAAATGTGTATGTATTATAGCTTTCGGAATCATTTTCATTGCCACAGAAACTTGACAAAAGCTTGTACTTAGTTCAGTCTTTGACAATTTGTGTTACAGTATTTTTTTCGTTGTATACTTACTTGATTGAATTTACTCGGACACCAAAGGGAGCTAGCTCTGAAAGATAAGAAGAAATTAAGTTTCCAATCTTGTTTCAATTTGAGCCAAAATCGTGTAGGCTTATGCAGAAACAGAAGGGGTACATTTACATGTGATGGACAAATATGCCCATTTCCACGCAGGATATTTTGTTTAATCAGTGTCTTGAAAGTTCATAACAGTTGCATGTATCCTCTAATTTTCAATATCGTTATCATCACAATACGTGAGCGTACCTAGAGCCAGACATTCCGTATAGCTATCCATTGCCGCCTTACTCATACAGTATACAGCCACCCCTGACATCTGAAAGGAAACGATCACATTATGTACAGAAAAATGCTGATATCTTTAAAAACAAAAAAAGATAAAAGAAGTTTGATTTTAATCATGGTCAACTGTTTACATTATTTGTTTGTGTAATGGTTTCTTACCGCTTTTGGGCCGCATATACTCGATATATTCACTATGTTTCCTACAAAACAAGGATATTCACACGGTTTAGACAGAACTGCAAAATTTCTCTTGAGCTTCGTGAATATGAATTACTCAAAACAAAAGCTCGAGGTCTTTCAACAGGAGCAAAAGCTATATCTGTATCTTAAAATGCTTATATGGATGAAAATCGATGCCTATTCTTTCGGGGGGGGGGGGGGGGGGGGGGGGGGCATTTACATATCATAATGGTAAGTCACCCTTACATAATAGAAATTTATGTTTATTACATGTACCAATGCAATGCATACGAAGATACGAAAATAGCTAGTGTTGTAACGATCATCGCGACATCGGCCACATCATCGCTAATACCCTTCGATTTCGATTAATCGATTATGTTTTTTAAAAAATCGATTATAATCGGAAATATTCAAAGTAGAAAGGAATGAAATAGTGTATTGGTCAAATACGCGTATGACGAGTACGAGTTTAAGAAATTTGATCAACGATCGTTTCCACGAGTTACGTAACAATGGGTGGAATCAGATTTCTCCTTGAATTTAATAGTGATGACAAGTAAATTTCAATATCTACTCGTCTTGAAAAAAAAAGTTAACTTCAAAGTACTGTTAGCCTAAACTCCACGAAGATATTGCTCGATTCCTCAATGAATAAGCAGTCTTAACTCTTGAGCCAACCCCCCCCCCCCCCCCATCCATGCATCTCCCGTTTTAAGTTGCAGACTATTACAATCACATCTTTGTATTAATTTGTATAAGGATATGATTTAGTGAAGTTTTAACCTTACTTTTCATATTCTTTCCTGTGAAAACAAGAAAAAATATTTCTGATTAAATCCTCTCCGATTATAAACCGATAATTGATTATGAAATTTGTCCGATTATTAAAAAAAAATAGAACTCGTTTTTCATCAGTCTGATTAAAACCAGATCTCTAAATGCTCCCGATTTTGTAAGCGACATAACGGGAGCATGTAGAGATCTGGTTTTAATCTGATTGGTTTTTTATCAGCAAAATGAGTTATCAGAATGAAATCCAGTTTTTTGGGGGGAGGGGTTTGTTTTTGTTTTTGTTGTTGTTGTTGTTTTTTTTTTTTTTTTTGTTTGTTTTTTTTTTTTTTTGCAAAATACCACATAAGAATCATTAGCTTTACAAATGCACATAATTGTTTGTTTTGTTTTAGTGTTGGTTTGTTTTTGTTTTGTGGGGTTTTTTTTTTTCGAAAACCAAAATTATTTCTCTTGCAGTTTACAACACCTTTTGATTCCTTTAAAGCAGGGACAGCTAAGTTGGTGAGGAAGAAATGGCATCTTGTATTAACGTCCATCGTCTCGTCGTATACTGCCTCCGTCGTTTCCGTTGCGCTTGCGTAATGGATCATCCCTGCATTATTCACCTATAAAAACTCAAAACTTTTCCTCAAAGCTCTAAGTTACATTGTATCTAAGACCATAACAAATGACAAAGGTATATACAAACTCAATTTTTGTCCTAAACAAAATCCTCTGAAGTATGTATAAACATAGTTTAAAAATCAATACTTTTACTTTTTTAAGAGAAAAAATCTCGAAAAAATGTGATCTGTAAAATATAAGCCATCTCCTGTACAATTGCTAGAAGTGACTCAGAATTGAGAAATATTAACTCAAGCTATCTGTACAATCTTTTACACGAGTTTCAACAAACTTCAAACGACAATAGCACGAAAAATACGTCCAGGATGCGTAGTCAATTTGCCTGCACAATCTTCCTAAATCTCTCGTTTATATGCGTAAAATATGTATAATAATAAAACAAAAATAATTAAAATACATTAAATTTAATCGTTCAAACAAGGAGACTTACAAGAACATCAAGTTTCCCGAATTTTTCAAGAGTTTTCTGCATCAGTGTTTTGCGAAAGTCTCCTGACGTGAGCTCCCCGGCTACAACGAGGATCTGAAAATACAGAAAAATGTACATATTTTAAAAGCAGATGAATTGATTAAACTTTCCAAAAAGCTACTGAAAGTAATAATGATCTTTTTTATTTCTTCATTATGCATTGCAGTACGGTTTTTCTCCGTATATATCATATTTTGAAAACTTGATAAGTCAGGGACGTATATATATATACATGTACTTCAAAAGAAATGCGGATTTACAAATTCACATACCTTCTCTTCATTCGCGCCCTGGGCTTTGCAATTTTCTGCCACCTTGTTCAAATTGTCTTTATTTCGTCCAGTGAGGGATAAACTTGCTCCTAATTTTGCGAGGTGTAGAGCTATCCCTTCGCCAATCCCTGCACTTGCACCTGTGAAAATTTAAAAAAAAAACGGGAGGTAACTCTAATTATCAAAACAACTACTGTGCGACTAACAATTCGCTTTCGACCGATGCAGATTCAAAGAAGGAAAATAGCTTCAAAGTAATGAATGACTTAATTACCTGTAACAAGCACGACTTTACCAACAAACGAGGCCATAATGTCCCTAGATCCCAGAATAGTTCACGGGAGAAAATGTCCTAATGATCTTCGACCTGTGTTGGAAGATCCGATGTATTTATAGAATGAAGTACCACTAAAAATAGATTCCACACCGTAAAGAAAGTAAATAGACAGGGAGAGGGTCCAGGTCAATAAAATGAGAAGGAATAAATCGTTCTCGATTTTTTTCTATGATATCGAAAAGAAACGGATCATCCTGCATTTAAATATTATCTGGGTTCTGTCCTTAATAAACAATTTAACATCATTGTTGTAATACCAACTTGAGGTTTCGGTGAAATTGTTTGGTTTTTGTTTTAGACAAAATAAAAGTATTATAACTCGGTCAGTACACGCCAAAACTACATCGTTGCTTAGCACCGCGGAAGGACTCGTAGAGAGAGTTGCTTTATTTAGAAAAGGGGGGATGGGGGGTTGTACACTACCCTCTGAAAATGTTTTACATTTTACGTAATCAAAGAAATACTATAGACTGACTAGATTGACTTCATAAAACATGTATTAAAAGGTAAATTTAATATAATTACAGCATTAAATAAATTGAAAATCGCCTTTCACCTGAGGTACCAGAGGAAAAACGCAGGAGACGAGAAACACCATTCAAAATTATCATCTTATGTGTTTGTCCAACTGTTAAAAGTAAAATTTATCAAACTGTTTCCATTCATGATTAAACATCAATAAGGGCGCGGTATCAATTTGCATCATAGTAACGAAGGGTATATTCAATACAGGAATTTAAAATCCCCCGTAGTAATTTTACATACTACTTTCCCACATCGTTCAATTCTATACGGACGCAGGAGTATTCGAAGGTTTTCAATGCAGTTTTAAAGCAGTGAGACTTAAACGTGTGAATGCATGGGTGAATTAAAGGTGGAAATGGCCGCTGACAAGGAGTTGGCAGGGAAGGAAAAGAAGGAAGACGCCAATGCGTCACGTGTCAATATAGCGCTGGTAGCGTCACTTTTAGTGGCAGCGGCGGCGTTGGCGGCGTCCGTGTACTATCCCTCCGCTAAGCTGGTAGAGGAAGTCAAGGATCTCGTCAGACTGATGGAAAACATCACTAAAACTAACAGTATGTCTGAACAACAAGTAGGTAAGTACAAACTATCTATGGAAATACCAGCTCTCAGTTTTCTTATATTTCATCAGTTAATTTTAAAAAGCTGTTGGACTAGAATACTTGTAGAGCTTATAAAAAGAGAGAACCATCTCTCGCATTATGTCGCCTGAGGCTAAGAGGCAAAACGGCGTACATGAACGTCATTATCACAGTGATCACTTTGTGAAGCATCCGTCTGTCTGTCTCTTCTTTCTTTTTTACATATACGACAAACCATGTCCAAGTCCCTCTTCTCTACCTTCAGAGTGTCTTCCTATTCAATTTAGTATCATCTTATTTAATCAGAGCAGGATATTGACCACAATTGTGGTCCTGTACCATTATGTACAAAACATTTTATAAAATCTAAGGTACGACACAAAATACGTTTTCTTCAGAAATTCCGTCCCTACATTCGTATATATTGCCTTAAGAAGTTGATTTTACCAGCTTATTGTTAGAATGGCAGATATCATCAAAAATAGCACAAATCCTAGGCTGTTCATGACATGGTCCATGGAACATGAAATAACATAATTAGAAACCAAGTAGATATAAGCAGACTCTGACACGCATACAAACATAATAGACTACACTAAAACTGTTGATAAATCTTTACCTCGTGTTCCATTTTGATACGGATCTCCAACAAGACCACATCGGAACCACACGACCTAATTGAATATTGATATTGAAAACAACAGCCAGAGACTATATACTAGGGTACAACCGAGAGACCAGGAAATTCTCAGCATAAAAATGTTGCAGTGATCAAAGCTGAGACATGAAAAGAGGAACAAAGAGACAGAGACAACGGGAACAATAACATCACATCATTGAAACATAAAGGAGTCCATCTTCAACTGGAGTCAATTTCGAACTCGCATCTGCTTTATTCATAGCAAATAGTGACGTTATCCGGATTACGAGGTCACAAACCTCTCACTTATCAGGATACACGGAGGTTCCCAAAGACACTAAGTTTGTTATATAAACAAAAGGTACATGTTTTAACTAAGTACTATGAGGCCACCTTGTATGATATTCCACAAAGAATTGCATTTTCTTAATGTACATTATCATTTTATGACACAGTTGCTGAAGCTGAAATACCAAGAGACTGCTATGATATCCAGCTTTATGGTCACATGACCTCTGGTGTTTACAAAATTTATCCCGGTGGAATCAAACGAGGTATAGATGTGTATTGTGACATGGACACAGACAATGGAGGATGGCTGGTTAGTAGATTTCACTTAACTCTGATGATAAAAAATTGTATCATTTTATGTCTACAGACCCAGTCAAACTCGCTATCATCAACAGACACGAAAAACATCATTGGCTTCATTGCATAATTATCTCATTCTTTTTTTTTTTTTTTTTTTTTTTTTTTTTTTTTTGCCATTTTCCTAACTAAATTGATGAAGAAGCATTTTTTTTTTTGCCATAAAGTTATCGTTTACTTTTAAAATGTAGGCAATCTATATTCAAAATAAGAAAAAAATCCTGAACGAGCATGGATCATTAAAACGGTTCAATTCAACTCTATATTGCTTCTGACAGATGGTTCTGCACATTTCATGTTGTTTCCTCTTTAACACACAATAGCATTCATTCAATTAACGCTCATGAAGAAAGTCAAACGTACACTAACATAAATCGTTTTTGCGGCATACAAAAATGATCTTAACCTCGCCAATAAATTTTGCAAAAAAAATCATTGTGTATATTTCCTTTCCTTCTTCGTCGCCGCTATATGTTTGAAAATACGTACATGTAAACGTCTTCAAATTGAATAGCATCATTTAAGAACAGATGGATTGGCAACATGGACCAGACATGCACGTTTCGGGTACTTAACCCTCGTCAATGATCCTAAAATCTAAACAATGTAATACGCCAAAAAAGTATGAAAGTTACTATGTCGAAAAAGCGTACCGAAAGACTTAGCAGTATGGGTGGGATATGATGCTACAGGACCCACGTTTTAGAGTTTTCAAGAAATTTTGATAACAGAAATTTTAGAATGCGTTGAAGAAACGCTCAACCGAAATTGACATGTAAGGCTGAAGGGGAAATGGGAACATTGGTGAGGAAAACTAAAATGGTGTGCTACTGTAGAAGAAAAGTCAACACACGCCCACAATATGCATCCATGAGTCAAAGACATCACACTCGTGCTTTATTTATCATAATCTAACTTAATAAATCATTCGATTTCGATTTTTAGGTTTTCCAAAGGAGAATCGACGGAACTTTAGATTTCTACAAAAACTGGGCAGAATATCAAATTGGCTTTGGCGACTTGTCTTCGGAATTTTGGCTGGGTACGTTTAATTCCTTAATCTTGTTTGTAACTTTGATATTCTTTCACTTTCATAAATATTTTTACATTTGCTGGGGTAAATGTAATGTTAATCTGAAGATTTCTTCCATCTGGGAGGTAACATCAATTGCGAAGAAAAATAAAATTTAGACTTACTCGTTCGAAGATAAAATGTTTTCTTGACTTTGTCTGTGTCTTTTCGTTGATGTCTGATATACCTAAATAAAAGCATGCGAAACATTTTGTATACTAACTATTTCAGGTACGGAGTCTCTCCACATCATTACAGACCAAGGTTTCTATGAAATGCGTGTAGACATGACAGACTTTGATGGTCAACATAGATACGCCCAGTACAGAGGGGTCCATGTCGGTGATAGAGATACGAAATATAAATTACGTTTGGCTGGTTACCATGGAAATGCAGGTAAAATGTCATAGGTGATGCAAATGTTTAATATATCGAATTTGTAGATATTTTTATGTTTGATAAGCATGTACATATATACCAGTCGAGATTTTAATAATGAATGTTTTTTTACAAAAAATATATTTTCGGGAGGGAAAAAAAAGCAAATTTTCTCTACAAGAAGACCAAAAATTACACAGAAGGACAAGGAAATGATTTACATATAGAAGTTTCGATCAGTAGGGAACCAGAAGTACATGACTTGTATTCAACTAGAAATTCCATACACGTTTTGAACCTTGCTCACACTTTCTTTGACAGGTGACTCATTATATGCCCACAATAACATGAAGTTCTCTGCACGTGATCATGACAACGACAATGCTGGAGGACACTGTGCTGAGACATTTAAAGGTGGATTCTGGTACAACAATTGTCATGCAGCAAATCCCAATGGTCAATATCTGTCAGGTGACCATGAGACATTGGCCAATGGAATCAACTGGCATTCATGGCGAGGATATAAATACTCTTTAAAAACAATTGAAATGAAAATTCGACCATTATGATATAACGCTAGGTTTAATGTTATTCTATATGACATGGCACTTGTGTTCAGTTTGTTTTCTGTGAATGCTTCATTCTATTTTGTATGAATGGGATTATTCGAATGATTGAGTTCATGTATAATATCATTAATCTAATTTTCATGACAACGCTATTTACTGTAAGATGTGTGGTGATTTTGTACGTATATTCCTGTACCATGTATGCATGAATAACTGAAATGAACATAATTTATGCAATTGTACGCTTTTTAAGAGATTATCATTTTTTAATGATTTAGCAAATTGTATGCAAAGAAAAACGAATCGTTCATCATCAACTCGGCAGCCAAAAGGGCAACCTCCTTGACGTAAATATATGACTTGTACAAAATTTTGTACATTCTAACATGAATGTCTTAGATACTAGTGTTTAATATATTAAAGGGGTCATAAAGACTCATAATCTAAAAATGAATTGCTAAAGCTATTGTACGAAGCACATTTAGCAGTAGCTCTTCCCTATTTTGATGTTGTATTAACAGAGGCGACGTTGTGAAATGGTGGATACTAGTATCGGTATCTTACTCGACATATTTAAAAGAAAGGAGGGGATCTCCAACAAGACTCGGTAGCAGCACCCACAACAAAACAACAACACACCGGTACAGTGTATGTAAACACCGGTACAGTGTATGTAAACACCGGTACAGTGTATGTACATTTTGTGTAATGTATTTGGTAATTTTGTCCATAGGGTTGTTCTCTGGTACATGTAGCAGTGTTTGTACATGTGAACATCGTTTTCCTTCTACTGTATTATTATGTGCTTGTACAATGAACACATTATGTTTAAGATATTACGAAATAAACATTATTTATTCTGCATATAAACTCTACCGATTGACAGTAGAATGTAAAATTATTTTTTATCTAATCACACTATAGGGACAAAGCTAGGAATAGCCAGGGAGATTCAACCAGAAAGGACTATTGAGGAAAAAAATTCATTGATAAACAGCCTTCGCTATTAATATATTCGCAACAAGCAGTCACATTTTGTCATTTACTGAAATTTGAGAGAGTTCTCAATTTTGATACCATTGTGATCGATATTTACTATTAACAGATGATGCCCTCTTTGTTTAATGAACTAAAAACCAAATTGATCCATATCATAAACAAATATGCATTCAGTCGAAGAGATACTCAAATGCATATATCATATTATAAAGAAGTACACGGCATACGTGTTTCTACAAACCAAATAGAGAATAAGTGTCTTAATTTGTGTTTTGTTACGGGTATACAACACACAGCAAGTGCATTTATCGTACATGTAATGCGCGTTAGCGCATTTCATGCGATAAATGCACTTGCTGTGTGTTGTATACCCGTAACAAAACACAAATTATGACATTTATTCTATATATATGCACCATAGTTGTCTATTTCATTCTTGTTTTCTGAAATCGCGTTTTCTTAGTAAAAGGGTGACGTTAAAATTCAGGTCACCGCGGGCTCAGTTTGCAGGTTAGAACAGCCGTCGCGGCATGTTTCTTTAGATCTTATGCATTGTGACGTCACGAGTGTTAATACACGAATTGCAGCACGTTTCTTTCAATAGTAACATCTCAGGGAATTACATTGGTTGTGCATATATAATCATGTGGGGAAGATACATGACAAGAGGGAAAAAAATAATAGTAAGATTTGTTGATGTACGCAGAGACGGAGTTAGCTGGTAAGCAGAGGATACTTATTCTCCCCAGGTACCTGATCTCGCTCACATTTCGGGAATTCACTTTTTCTCCGTAGTTTGATGGCCTTGAATTATTCAATATTCAGTTAGATTTCGTTTTTATAGAGATTGTAATGAATCATTGACATGTTACCATTTTACAACTCGTACGTTGTTCTATCCGTCAACCTACTATATTGACTTCGAAAAAAGAGCAATCACATCAGGAGAACCAAGGATTTTTCAACATATCTTCGAGAGAAAAATATTGTACGGTCTCACCATTTAACAATAGTTTATAAACTTTGTTTATGTCAAGTCATTATTAGATTCTATCGTTTGATGACAATTGTCACCTTTAATATACATGTACATGTATAACACGCATGACGACATCAGTTTCAAAATTACAACTATCCCATTGTGAAAAAAAAAAACGTTCTTTCGTGTCCTGCACTGGTGTATTCATTTCGCAATTGATACGCTATTCCAGAGCAAGCTTAAATTAATGACTTCGTTCTGAGGGCAATGACTCTGAATGAGACTAACCGAGAAACGGGAAAAATGCTTCAAATTGGACGACATACTGAAAATATAATTTAACATAAAAACATATGGTTGTGCACAATGTTGAAAGATACGTTAGGTTAAAATCATCCAAAACACAAAATTTGACACATTCACCGTTTTTACTTGATTTTGTTTTTTGCTAAAAGTGACGGGTGTTGTTGAAAGGGATATGCACACTCTCCCGGGTGCCTGTTGTCATTAAATTTTGCTCCTTTGTACTGTTTCTTTCGTGTTTTGCTCGGTTTTGAATATTTCATAAATTATGTCCAACATCTTATGTGATTGTTATATTTCATTGAGTACAGTACAGAAATACTAATAATTGCACAAAGTAGTTATAATAAACAGAAATATTCGTATCGGATACACGTGTATATATTTAAAATAAACTTACAAGTAAAAGAAATGAAATACAAAAACAAAGTGTTGTAAACATTTTGAGTAGTAAAGCCATGAAGACTGTTCAGACGACAAACACACAGATATTGAATCATTGAAAACTTGTCTACCTTGTGTAATAGTGTCTTCGATAGTAGATTTAATAAAGTGATAATTTAAAAATCAATTATTTACGTTAAGTTTCATGTCTATTCATATTCTTTCAAAAGTAAAGTAAAGATAACAGACTAAATAATGATGGGCGTTTTCTCCTTATAGATATCATTTGAACACAATACTACCTCGGCATGAGATTTAAAAGTAAAAAGACATCAATGTATTATCCAGTTGATTTCGAGTTTGTTGAGTATATCTTGTTGTCAGTAGATTATAAGGGTTTTCTCAATGACAAGGACTTATCTTGTTTAAGGTCAATAAAATGTATTATTCTATAAACTATTAAGAGTGACTCTCTGATTGGCTGATAACGTCATCGACGCTCCTGAACAAATTGATCACCGCATACCACGATTCAAAAAAAAAAAACTGGACCGGGACTTCTGCAAATGACGTCGTTATTTTTAGTGAATCATATATGAAATTATAGAATAAACCAGTTATGGACCTTTAACCCAGTATATATGATGTGATATTGACATACTATGAAAATTTTGACCTCGGCTTCTCCTCGCGGTCAATATTTTCATACTAAGTCAATATCACATCATATACACTGAGTTAAAAGTCCATAATATTATTGTATAATATTCCATCAAAAAATCGTCATTCTAAGTCCTTGCCAATGACAACCACGATCTGTCGTTTACATTTTGTATCGTTTTTATTTAAAGAGATTATTTTCCCGAACTTTCATCCAATCAAAATTTGTGAAAGTGAAGGTTATCTTAGAAAATGCAAATTTCGATCTCTTTTGTTATTGCCATAGTGTGACGTCGATTGAAGAATGACCATACTTGGATGGTTGAAGATTTGTATGCGAGTTTTGGTCGATATTGTCTCCGCTAAAAACCTAGCTAACGACAAAAACAACGAATACTAGCCTTCGGGAAAATGGGGATTTTCCGGTATGTTCTATTTGAGCAGTAGCAATGTGCAATGGAATTTAGGAGGAAACGTATGAACGCGAGATTCGTGAATTCATAACCAACAATTTCACGCTGTCCTGACTCCCCCCCCCCCCCCCCCCTTTCTTAGAAGTTGATAAATCTTATGCTTTTTCTATCAGTTTCCTTACAGTGAGCTTTATATTTAATCATGAGATAATAAGTTGTAGTTCGATTACATGTACTTGTACCTAAAACACAATTCTTTTTATACATGTATAATAACAATTGATAATAGATCAATGCAGTCCGTTTTACTTGACTTGTAATATGAATGTTTACATATCTTTACGACATCAATGTTATTTCCTATATTAGTCATCCAGGTATAGATAAAATAGTAAGAACCTTCCCAAGGTGAACCAGGACATACAAATTTACAACTCAAACAACGGGAGAAGTCATTAAAGGAAAGGCATATACGTGAAAATCATTCATTTTTTTCATATTTTACGCTTGAAATTTAAAGGGTCAAACTACTTTGTTAACAAAATACAAACTTGCTGTGTATGATTTTAACTTATTATTTTCAAGCATGTAATTAGGTACCTCATCGATAAAGGAGATTTATTGTTTATTCACGCTAAGCTTTTGTTGATTATTGATTCTCCCAACGTAAACACCTGTCTGCGGTGAGAGCGCTATGTATGGGTAGCAGACGACCGAAATCACAATGAACGACAGATGGCGTGATTTCATCAGCATACCCCCGAAGTTCTCCATGTAACAAGTAACGGTAAATTGAAAATGATTTATAACTTTTCTTCATTTTTTATTTGACAAAGAATGAATATTTCATATAATTAGTCGATTTTAATTATACATTCTGTGTGACGTAACTTCATTCATTAGTTCGACCATGGGAAATCATTAGGGAGTACTAGCCAGGTGGAGGCATGACCAGGATATTTTTGTGGATACTTCTCACAATTATGGAAGCAGAAATAAAAGGTAAAACAATTTTCTACTCTGTTAATTTAGATATTCATTATTTTTACCATATATATATATACATGTACATGTAGTACATACTGTATATATGTATTATTACGAAAAAAAAAATAACCTGAATTCAAACTCTAACGTTAATATTACTGCGAAGCTGTTTTCTAAATAATATCTGATTTCATGACAATTTGCAATATTAAAGTAGATTTATATAAAACAAAATATTCAATATCAGTCGATGATATAATGCTAGTTCAAAGGGGCCATTTGTAATTTAAAAGGTACACAAAAATCAATATCATAAAAAGTTAAATAAGAACAAACTAAATAGCTGTTTCAAGTGGTTTGGCATTCAATACGTACATGTAGTTTTAAACCATTACAGTACATGTACATTCACAGCATAATGGAATGAAAATTTAATACATGTCAATAAAAGAAATAATATCAATGTGATTTAAAGGTTTCCGTTTGTTTGTTCAATGTGACTTGATCATTGATAGTTGTTGAGACTATGCAACGCTACATTCTATTCGTTTGTATTCATCTTTCTCTTTATTTTTTTATTTTTATCAAAATCTAAAAATGGGACTTTATTTCTCACTTCTCATGTGAAATCCTAATGAAACCTTGACTGTTTAGACTTCTAAAACAAATCGCAAGAAACTTCCTTGGTCAATCCTGAGGTAATGCAACTTGATCGAGTCTTTACAGAAAACAAACAAAAAATGTTTCTTCTATAGTTTTTAAGGGATTTTGATATTACTTTTTATATATTCGTATTGTTGCCCTGGTCATCTTACGTCAGTTGCTTTTCTTTGAAATGCCATACGAATTAATGATGAGATAAAACTACTGTCCTTGACACCAATAACAGAGGATACTTATTTCATTCAGTTCTTTGTGTGTGTATTCCGCTGTCGTCAATGTATCATGTGCGGTCTTGTAGGAGATGCTCTCCCTTACATTCTCTGGATACTGGTTATTGCAATCCACCATTTGTCCATGAAGTATATCGTTGATCCCTTTCGTTTTGCCTTTCTTGTCTTTTTTTTTTCATGGTTTTGAAGCCGCGGTTTCTATAGGTCATTGTACTTTTGCGTCTGTTAGATGGATCTGGGTTTTATGTTAAGAGCAAATGCAATAAACGATTTACTTCTAATACTTTCTTTTTCAGGAACTGACGTATGCACTCGCTTACAATGTGAAAACAGTAGTCCTTGTATGACTTCATTTGTAAAGACCGACAATGGGACAATCGTTTCTAAAGAACGATGTTTGTGTTCCGAAAACTACTACGGACGCCATTGTGATAAGCAAATCAGTATTCATGACGTCACTGTTACGTCACAAGAAGCATATATTCATACGCAAATATTGTGTAATAATACTCCATGCAGAGATGAAAAAGTAGATCCTGACGTACATTTTGAATACAGCCTACAGTATTGGACTAACGATTCTGAATCGTCCTGCTCTGTACGGAATTTTTATGGATCTAAAGATCCCATTTTGAAGGATCTCCTCCCCGAAGCTGAGTACATCGTGTGTATTAAATCTGGGTCGCTAAACTGGTGCAGGACGTTTCATGAGGTGGTCAACCTTACAAAGAACTGTGTAATCTTCAAAACCGGATCGTCAGTTTATACTAAAGATAAAAATATGATGGAGTATCTTCTTTTGCTGATCTTATTGGTAGTTTTTGCAGTCATTTCAGCGACATTTGTTCTTATTTGCAGAAGACGTGATATGTGTCGAAGGTATTCTAAGGTTCCAAAGGATTCCGAAATTACTACACATCTAGATCAAGAATTTTCTCTGACTTGTATTCTAGATGATAGAACTATGCAACACCAACAACAAATAATGCGCAAGTCGCATGGTAAAAATAAACGCAAACGGAAAAGTCATACAGATGAATTTGCCTCGTTTTGGACATCACATGATAAATCAATGCACTTAAAAAGTATAACGGAATGCCATTATGAAAATTGTGATAACGAAACGTCAAATATGCTAAGTAAGGAAAATGAATAAAAAAAAATCAAGTTTCAAGTTTTCATTCTTTATTATGTTTCAGTGGTTAAGTCTCTACAAGTAGGGTGTTCAAATTGTAGTTCGCACTCTCTTTAAAGTAAATACACAAATTTTTAATTTAAAAAAAATAAAAGCAGAGGGCGCTACTGAAATGAATTTTGGCGGGTCATAAAAAGCGCTTTGGCTGGAAGCATCACTGATGAGGATTTAATATCCGAAACACGTGTCTGGGGCATGATAAATTGGTTTGAATTTTTCTTAAAGAAGATGAAGAGTTGGCAGGCTTTCTACTGTTCCTACTTTTTCCTACTATTTCCTACTTTTCCTACTTTTTTATTTTGATCCTATTTTTTCCTACTTTTTCTTCAAAACCTCCTACTATTCCTACTTTTTCATCTCAAAAGTAAAAAATTACTTGCTTCACTTGACATCGACATCTGATTCAAAGTTTTTAAAAAAAATTTCGGGCTCGCTTCGCTCGCCCATTCTATATATTTTACATGAAAAATCAATCTCTCCTTATTTCTTTCTGTGCTTTCATCAAAAATGAACATATTACCAGTCTACAATCATTGCTTACTGTGATTTGTGTCTCATACTTACTGAAAATTGTCGCTAATAGTGATGGAAAATTTCCTACTTTTCCCCTATTAATTCCTACTTTTTCCTATTTTTCTCCTACTTTTTTTCATTGACTACTCCTACTTTTTTCCTACTTTTTCATCAAGGTAGAGTAGAAAGCCTGAGTTGGAGCACTTCCATATTATTGATACACCGTGTTAACGTCTTGCTGCAGTTTTACTATTGAATTACAAATATGGATAATGACCATGTCCCAATGCACAGTACAAAATCGATAATTCAGAAAATCATAAACCGAAGGCATACAAATCAGGATAAAACAAGAACCAAAGCAAACAAAGAAAAACCTCCACAATATGAAAAGAAGCGAACTCCCAAAATGGGAGTGAGACCAGGTGCCCAGGAAGAGTAAGTATCTCCTGCTTGCATGCAACACCCGTCACTTCAATTCGGTAGAATTGTCACATCCGGTTATTTCCATTTCGGAAGATACAAGTATATTCGGTGGTTGGACGTATCAAATGGTCTAAGACAGAGTATCATCCACCATTCTGGTAAGTGGGACATCATAATGTATGACGAGTTCCCCATATCGACCGTAGAACTTCCTCAGTGACGAGGTTAGTCGGTCACAAACGTATCCTTGACTGAGAAGCATATCTGAACGACGCCTACATGTAGCTCTCAGAAGAAAATCTGTATATTTGGTACATGTACTTGCTCTGGCATAGCGTATTTTAACTGATATGAATACGCCATAAGCTGGCGATAAAGGGATTTTGCTACTCAGAAAAGGAAAGTTAGTGATGTTGAAATTGAAGTTTGTCATAGAGTGAGGGTTTGATGTGACCATCGGTGTCGTAGGACAACATTATGTCTTGAAACTATTTTCTTGAAAAAATTATATAACATATTGAATATAATTGTATCTATGTGATTATGAACATTGAAAACTCCCAAATTCATACAACACTTTGTGAAAAACGTCAATTACTCACTGGGATGGATTTTAAAGCTACGTACGCCATATTAAGGTACTATAGCATCAGAATTCAAAATCCTGTAACACTCTGTGTAGTTTACTCATATACGACTTGAGGCGAAATCCCCTGTACTTTGTTCATTCCACAAGCTAATATTACGTATTGCTATATGATAGAGAACAACTCTGCAAATGATGTACCAACTAAGATATAGAGCATTCAAAGAACATAGCAAGGTTTGAGTCATCGCAATAACAAAAGTAAAACACGAAAACATAAAGAGTATGACAGACACAACCAGTCATTGAAATACAATCACAAAAAGTCATAGCTACCTGCTTTAGGTTTAATATGGCATTACAGAAATTACGATCGGACGAGTACTGTCCTTACCTCTCTTGAGAAGACTATGGCCTGGAACAATGTCCAATGTGAAACTTGCGTTCAGCTCACACCATCCATAATTTGAAACATCACTCATCCTATCTGAGAGTTGGTCGGACTCGAGTAATTGATCATGAACTCGTTTTAGCCAGCCGAGAACGCCCCTTTGTACATTTTACTCGGATAGCCACACTGTTTGCTACAAACATAACAGATGACCATTGTATCCAAAAGGCTTAATATTAACTTCAGCGCATTCGAAAATTTTTGTTACCAAAATTTCTTGAAATTTCTTTAACGTGGCTCCCGTAGCATCATATCCTACCCATCCTGCTATGTCTTTCGGTACATTTTTGGGCATTATGTAATAGCTTTCACACTTTTCACACAATGTGATTTCTGTGTAGATCTCATTAAATGCCAAAACAACGGAATACTATTATTTCTTTTCTTATATTTATTTCAGCATAGAGATCAAATTTTACATCTTTACAAGATTACAGATTGCTCATAGTATTAATCAACCAATTGTTGAAGTTCCATGTGTTGGCGTATACACCTGGAAGGTCGGGTCGGGCACACCCATATCCCCAACTTACTACACCTGCGAAGGAATAAAAAATATACAATATTTTGGTTGCTTTGATTTTTGCATATTTACATTGATTCTTGATTTGAAGATCCCCCGCCTCTTGTTTTGCGTGCCCGTTGATTATAATTTGTGTTTTGTATTTTATTCCCTATTATCAGAAGTTTGAAAATAAAACAATGTTACACTTTGCTACTACCAAAAAAACAGGGTAACAAATACTACAAACTCGTCTTTATAAAGTATGCAATGTCTGCTGCATGGTGAGTATGTAGTACATTGCATGGTATTTGTCTGAATTACTTTGTAATTTTGACTTAGGGTCTTTTGTTTAAGAAATGACTTTCTCACTCACTTGCGTCGTGAGACAAAAGAAAAACTTAGACGTAGCAGTTTGAGATTTCCTTGTCTCAAACTCCACGTGACTCCTATAATAACGTCATAGAAAGTAACGTCATGCCATCGTTAGATTTGTGTAAGTTCTGGTATCGATTCTAGCTTTAAAAACCATTAAAGTGATGATAAAATGAGGTGAGTGAGAAAAATAATCAATCACAACGTTACGACTGAGACAGGGGAATCTCATCCTCGTGCCAAAGATTTGTTACATCCACGACTCGGCAAGCCTCGTCGTGGATTGCAAATCTTTTACACTCGGATGAGATTCCCCTGTCTCAGTCTCAACGTCATGATAGATTCTATTAATCTTACTTTTGGTGTTCATGGGTGTATAATTCTGGTTGGTCACGTGCAAATTTCGTGAATCGCGAAGCGATTCTCTGAAAATTTGCACGTGTCCAACCAGAATTATACACCCATGAACACCAAACGTTAGACAGTCATTACTTATATTTACATTTATTCTTATTCTCGGTCGTTTTTATTTACATGCACACAACAAATGTTGCCTGTAGCAGCATCAAATGTATTTTAACGTTAGTAAATTCTCCCTACATTCAAAACTTGAACGTGACGTCACAATAGCAACCCAAGTTATTGGAATATACAAAAATGTATATGTACAACCAATGTAATTCCCTGAGATGAAACTATTGAAAGGAACGTGCTTGTATTTCGCATGAAAACGCTCGTGACGCCACAATACATAAGATCTCAAGAAACATGCCGCGACGGCTGTTCCAACCTGCAAATTGTACCCGCGGTTACATGAATATTAACGTCACCTTGTTACCTAGAAAAACACGATTTCAGAAAACAAGAATGAAACAGACAACTGTGGTGCATATATATAGTATAAATGTCATAATTTGTGTTTTGGTATGGGTATGCAACACACAGCAAGTGCATTTATCGCATGAAATGCGCTAGTTAACGCGCATTACATGTACGATAAATGCACTTGCTGTGTGTTGCATACCCGTGACAAAACACAAATTAAGACACTTATTCTCTATATAATTCTAGTTGCCTAATGAGCGTTTAACATGGGAATTCTATTCGCATATATAATAAAATAGAGTTTATGTACAAGTATACAGAAGAAATGTTATTAGCTTATAAAAAAAAATACTTTTGCTACCAGAAAAATGCATAAAATTTCGTGTTTACCTGTAAGCTCGTATTTGCCATTCCTGTTGCACACAAGAGGTCCACCAGAATCACCCTTTTTTTAATAAACATTAATAATAAGATTAGAATCTCAAAATCAAAAATTATCAATATTTTTGGTCATAGATATTAGTTATAATGCGGAACGAGGGCGTAACATTCCTTTTAATGGTTATACATGTAAATGTATTCCGTACATATATACATTTTTTGAAATATTCCCTAGATTTCCGGTTGGTTTTACATTGGAAAGAATGCGCTGTAAAATGTACATGTAACTAGTATATGCAACTAAAATGTCAAATTGATTAACTACTACATAACATTGATACGGTGGCATAGAGGTGACATGTAGTTTGACACAGAGGGTGATCTCCTTTGAGACCCAGAATTGCTTCTCCTGTTATTTTTACGTGTGAATATCACTTTTTCTTTAAGTCATCTTTTTAAAGGAAAATTGATATGTTCCAATTCGAAATCCTTTCAAACAAAGTTTTAATGCAACGTGACCATCAGTGATGCTTCCAGCCAAAGTGATTTTCATTTCAGTTGCGCCCTCTGTTTTATTTATTTTAATGTAAATTTATTCATTTACTTTACAGAGTTTCGGTTAGTAAATCTTCGTCAGTGGTTATTTAAGGTATCCGTTGTATAATAGAGACATTTATCATAGCGTGTTACTCATCTCCATTGTAAAGTATGGTACATGTTATGCCTGGCAAGGTTCTATAAACTATATATTTTCTGAAAGGTAATGATGCCCTGAGTACAGATACAAGACTCCCGGGTCTTAAAAATCAAAGGGGAAAAACTCTTGTACAAATTTGTCATTTTGTAAAGGTATATAGAGAAAATAGACGATTTAAATGCTTCACCAGTTATTTCCCTTTATTTTTCTGACCCCTAAATTATCATTTTTGAGCAGTTGGCATTATAAATTTTCAGATAATATATAGTTTATAGTACCTTACTAGGCATGGAAAAATGCCCTATTGTACATCGGATACCTTAAGCCAAAGTGATTTCCAGATACTGTCAAATATATTTCGGTAGCGCATCTAGTTCAATTTGTTTAGAGCGCTTGGCTCCAATTTCTTGTATAAGGTCCTTATAAGGTCAGTGTGGCAAATATTATGTTACCTGGCAAGCGTCTGCTCCTCCACGTTCGAATCCTGCACACAGCATTGAGTTTAACTTGAAACTGTTTCCAAGTTTTGAGCTACATGTACTCTCAGAAAGAAGTGGTTTATATACTTCCTGTAGTCTGTCTGACACACTTCCGCCTGGATTTAGCAAATTATAGAATTTAATGGCATACACGAGTACATGCACCTATTGGAAGAATATGAAAAGCTACGAAAATTTACAAAGAGAATCGGGTTCATTAGCATACGTATCATGGTATCAGGTATGAATCTTCTCTCAGTTCAAGTGATTTCTCTGTCATACTAATAAAACGATACAGTACTAATTTATGGTCAGCAAAAAAATATGAATTATCATGAATTTGTATTTTCTAACCCATCCATCCAGCCCCCCCCCCCCCCCGTGCTCACTTTCTTTCATGTGTACAAATTAACAATAAAGATCAGTGAATTGATGATTACCTTCAGATGTTGTGCCCCATCCTGTTACTACACACATCTCGTTTTCATTATAATTGTTTGCTGGTAAGCATGCTGGAATGATTCCATCACTCAGGACAACGTCCTTGCTGAGTACCATAATGGCTATATCGTTATTAATTGTGTTTGGTCTGTAGTTTTGGTGTATGACGATTTTGGAGACACCATATTTGACAGTGTACAAGGAATTAAATGTCCGACGGTGTGACCCTAGAGTCACTGTCCAGTATGACGCAATACTTGAATCTCCCCTAGAAATAAAAGTGATTAAAAATAATATTTAAAACAACTGGAAATACATGTAACTCAATTTCGAATTCAACGCATTGGTTGTTAAAAGGAAATATGAACGCTAGAAAAGTCCTACACCCAATAACTAGTTTTTTCGATGTGGAACTCAGCTAGCAGGGCACAGACTGTTATACGCATGCCATAGAATTCTTTAGAATGATCCATTTACATATACGGTAATTTGTGTTACAAGAGGCCGTTGCGTTTAACAGTCTTGTTTGTGATGTCACCTTACAGTGATGTTTATACAACTACTGTGAGTCTATGGAGACATCTATGTATCCGGATAAGTGGAAGGGTTGTACTATTCGGATAACCACACCATTTGTAATAGCAGATGGCAGTCCAAAGTCGGCGCCGGATGCACATTGGTCTCCTGTCTTGTGTTGTCATTAATGTTTGATGTTTCTGGACGTCAGTTTCGATTGTCTTGTATGATGTTCTATAGTGAATATTGTCGTTTCTTTTTTGTGGTTTGTAATTTTGTCTGATGTCATTTACGTATCATTTTCTCGCTTGGTGAGTGCAGGGTAGTCAAGCTGAAGATCATCCCCTTTTCTTTGGAAGATAATAGCCTAATATTTTGACTAAGCTTTTAGTACATATCTTTATTTGATAACCTTTTTCGTTCTCCATTTCTCTGACTAAAATTATTGCGAGATTGAATGAAACATTGTACGACGGAAGTGCAAAGCACAAGCACAGCAAACCCTCATACAATACAATATAATATGGCCATGAAGTCATCACAGCATACACCAATACTATAGACAATTTGAAACACGATTTACAAAATTAATGTATGACCATTGGTACATGTACCAGATAGACTTTGTCATAGATTAGATTTACACTGGCTCCAACATACACGATATATACATGTAACCGGTATTCTCATTATTCAAATGCAAATTCTTTATTGCATTAAACTCATCATAAAAGTCATTATGCAGTTCATTACATAGAAACGCACAAGAAATCACAAATAACGAAAAATAAATATAAATAGATAAACATATACATGCGCCAGTAATTAGCAGGACAATGTACATTGGTCTGGATTCAGAAATCAAAAAAACAATAAAATGATTGTACTTCTCGGGTTTGATCGCGTACAAAATATATGTCTTTAAAAAAGGTCGATACAAAATTTCAGAATAACATCGTTGCAATTCATAATGAAATTAAATTTATCCATTTCAGCTAATTCAAAAAATCGTGGACACGTATTAGTAATAAGAGAAAATAATTCGTTTCTTTTCATTTCATACCGTTCACATTTCATCATCACGTGGAACTCATCTTCGATCTCTGATGATGAGCAGAAATGACATATTCGTCTGTCCAAAGGTGTTATAGGTCTTTTATGTCTTCCTGTCTCCACATGAAGGTCATGGGCACTTATTCTAAATTTCGTAAGATGACGTCTGTCTTTAAAGTTCAACTGATCACAATAATCTTCGTATCGTAAATTACATTTAACTTTACAGTAAGTTCTTAATTTTGAATTGTTATTGATCGAATCCAACCAAAGTGAATGGAATTTCTCTCTCAATTCAGATTCGAAAATATTAGTATTTATACTCAAAATATCACTAAAACCGAAAATCCCACAAATATATCGTACCCATGTTATCCAGGAATGTCCGTTATTGATGTCAATGAGTTCAGCTTCGCACAAACAGTCATCAATTAATGATTTTGTTTTTCTCTTTTTTTGGAGTTTTAGCCAATATCTAATTGTACCTTTCTTCCTAATTCTCCTAATGCCCCAAAGACAGATGCATATTTATTAACTCCGTGTAACCACTTACAAAACGCGATGTTTATTTTTTCTATTGGTAATTTTGTAAAGGAAGATTTTACAAAATCATACGCATTATTGTTTTTCATATCTACACTCCCCCATATTTCTGAGCCATATAGGCAAACGGATTTCACTGTCTTATCAAAAAGGTCTAGACTTATTTTAGACGATAAGAAGTCCCGGTCAATTACTGATTTGAGCTTGAATAAAGTTTTATTTCCACGTTCATTCATATTAAGTTTCACTTGATTGAAATTATCCGAAGAGTCGAATACAATGCCGATATATTTATAAGTATTTGTATACTCAAGGTCGTGACCTTTATATTTTATATTCTGTTTACCCGCCAGAGGTCGACCAGATTTTGTTATTGGCATTACCATAGTTTTGTTCACATTTACTCGAAGTCGCCATTTGTCACAATAATCGCTTTACTATCAAATTTCCGTTGTAAACCATCTAGCGATGTTGAAATAAGAACAAGGTCGTCCGCACTTTAATTTTGAATTGTTTAGACTTGCGCTGTCCTCATCAATTATAGATTTTAGGATGTCGTTAATATAAATATTGAAAAGTAGGGGACTCATTACCTCCCCTTGTTTCACGCCGATATTATTAAGGAAACCCTCAGTTAATTTATCGTCAATTTTTACACAACATTCAGAGACGGCATACATTTCCTTTATAATATTGTAAAAATTTCCTTTAATGACCTTCCCTCCACACTGTATCATAGGCTTTTTGGAAGTCTACGAAGCCGAAATATAGTTTTTGGTTCGAATCTTTATATTTATCAATGATATATTGATTAGGATGTCTCAATAAATCCTAATCCTGATCTTGATCACTCCACCTCCAGGCACTGTACATGTACTTACGATTCGACACAATGTGCAGCTGTGACTATTACATAACCACCAGATGGGTTCTCTACCAATGTACCACCACACATGTATCCACGGGAGTGTGTCAGAAGTGCCTTTTAGAAAGAAAAAACATATATATGTGCATGAATATATATTTCATAATGGGTTCAGAGACGACGCCCTTCTTCTTTTCAACCTAGCGGGAAATTTATCCTCAATAGTATTCGCGAAGCGTTTTGGTTTTAGGTCTAGCCCTGTAGACTTCCACTTTCCTCATATACGTTGTTCCTTGTTGGATTGGTTTTGTCAGAAGTTCCGTTGTTTGTTACTTTCTTTAGACATAGCCTCAGACAGTGGATATATTTTTTGTTTTTTCATTTTCATGCGTGTGAACATCGCTAGCAAACAGGGGATGCTTACTCATCCCGGGCACCTGGTCTCAGTGCTGTTGAGATTATCGTCAGGATCTTTTTTCATTCATCTGAATGTGCTCCACTGTGATCAACACAGGTTGGTCTTGCTAGAGATCTCTGCACTTTGTCGTCTTCAACGATTGTTTTGACGACTGTTTTCTGGCATTTTCTAAAGCTTTGTTTTTTCTTGAACTTTCGTCACTAGACACACACGAACTTCCGTTGTGGACGATTTAAGTGGGCAGTTAACAATCAAACAGCGTATTTATTTTTGTCGCTTTCGGTGACATTCTGGAAACCTACCATAAAGATCATTTATCGTACAACAAGAGGATGTCTTTGTAAAAAAAAAGAATATTTCAAACAAAATTACAAAAGGAATCCCGTAGCTACATGATGATGTACATGTATGTAGGTACCAAACAACAAGAGGCAAGGGCTAGAGGAGAAAAGAATTATACCTGCCATGGCCAACTGTTCTCAGCTGCTTCTTCACCTCCAACTATGTACGATGACACAGATTTTGGTTGATACATGGGTTTTCCGCATGAGTATGTTGCATTTTGATTACGATGAGGCATTCCTGAAATTCACAGAAAAAAAGAAAATAACCGCTTTCCGAATGTTTAGAGATTATTCATACATGCAGCATTGGATTCCATGTTTCAACGGTGTTTGCCTTATTTGATGATCGCTTTGAAATGATAGCTCTCGTTTTGTCCGTCTGTTTATTGACGTGATGGTTTTAAGTGCCTTTTCTCACCAAGTGCGTGTATGCTCCGCTGTGATCACTGTGATCCTCCTTATCTTTCAATAATTTTGTTTACTATACAACAACTAGGCGAATGTAGAATCATCCATGTATTATGATAAGTGGTAGGGGGTTGTGCACACAAAAATGCACATTTACAAGTGTTTTCAGTGTAGCAAGTTGCCGTCTGAAGTTGATTCTAAATGCAGAAAAATATTTCGAAAGTCAAAGTTATCCGTCTTTCAGTATGAACAACTTGACAAAGCACTGAGTTGTACAGGACCCGTCACCGTCATGGACTCCTGTTTTCACAGTTTGATAGAGCAAATAAATTAGAAGATCTCGTATAAGACTATGGTGCAATGACAACGGTGAAACCGAAGCACACAACGGACTTGGCATTAAACTAACGAGAACCGCAGAAGGGTATATGGTGCTCATGAATTTTGAATTCGATTTCGTTCCTTTGATTAAAGTTAGATTTCATTTTTATTTGTACTTAGGTTATAACACAAAACAAGTGTTAACAGGGCAGGTCGAAAGAGGGGTAGAGGGCAAACATTGACACAGAGGATCAATAAACAACCGAAACAAGGACACAATCGAAATATGAAGAACAACGCTTAATAGTTAGGACGGTGGGTGGCGAGGAATAAGCATACCCTGTTTAGACCGTGCGGCTAGCCAAACAGGGGATGCTCACTCCTCCCGGGCACCTGGTCCCGACTCTAGCTCCATCGATGCTTAACATGGTGCTTTATGGTGAGTACTGTTGATATTGTAGTCCGGATCTTCTTTATTATCTCATTGGGAGACCAATTTGCTCCGAGATCCGACAATGCAAGGCCATCTGCTTTAATATTCTGAGCAGATGACCATCTGCAACATTCATAGCAAGCTACAATTTACCACAATATGTCCGTTAAGGGCTTTTAAATAGGTATTTTCCATGATTTCCAGGTTCATTTCTTCGATTAATTTTATAAAACACTTTCGACAAAGATAAACTGAAACGTAATAAAACAAGTTTCTGGTAATGGAGACTTTGGTTTAAAATGTTGTAATTTGTAGAATACTAACCATCAGTGTAATAAGATAAAAAAAATCGTGCAAACTTTATATTTAACTCGGTGGAAAAGAATCAATCCCCGAGTTCGATGGAACGTAATTTAGAACTAGATCCTTCTTAAAACAATCTACTGCTAAAAAATGAAAATTTTACACAACAGGAAACTGGAAGTATATGACTTCATTTTGAATTTCAGGGTTTTCAAATTTCAATTTTATTCTGGAGAAAATCAAAAGATGTAAAACTAAAAGTTTTGTTTTTTATATTTGACTAGCCATGATATCATGAGATGTGTACATTTTTTTCTGTTTTTGATTTTAAAACAACCAAAAGATTTACGAATCTTAACAAAATTTTTATATCAATGTAGTGTTTGATATCATGCACTATCTTTAATTTGAGGTACATGTAAGATGTTTAATTTTACCCTTTTTATGCTAAAATGTTATTTGACGACGTGCATAAACAAAGGCTTTGGAATTATGGAACGGTCAATTTTTAAAAAGTTTTTTAAAGGAACAGAACGCTTTTTTTTTAGAAGATGACGTCATTGAAAGTGACAAATTATCAACATAGGTTTATTTGTTTGTGTTTTGTTCATGGATGAACTTATTTTGATTATTAAAAGAAAGGTAATACACGTGCACGTGAAACTTTATACATGAGGAAGCCTAATTAATGCAATCTTCATACATGAAACAATACAATCTTGTTCACATACCATAGGCGCCTGCCAGAAGTACCAGAAATATTGAAACATACATATTCCGTCCTGTCGCTGCGAGACCTTTAACCAATTATAAACGAATGACCACTAGAATCAAGTCTTATCTTAAATAAGGCTATAATTTGGTTTTGATTGACCATGATTTTATCTTAATAGAGATATAGCACTTATTGTGAGTACACTAGTAAGAAATTCAGTGAAATTTAGACAGGATAGTCGCAAGCATTTCTTGTGATGTCAAAACTTTAATCCAGATTTGGGAACCAATTGTGCCCCACTCCTTGTCGACATTTTTCTTTACTTGCACGAAGCTGAATTCATTCAATCTTTGGTCTCTGAAGGGAAAAGATACTTGGCTCCTGACTATTTACAGATATACTGTATAGACGATGTGCTGTCAATCAACAATCCAATGAGTTAAAGAAGATCCTGACGATAATCTCAACAGCACTCACAATAGAGCACGAAATTAAGCATCGACGGGCCCCTAGCAAGCTAGAGGTGGGACCAGGTGCCCGGGAGGAGTAAGCATCCCCTGTTGGCTAGCCGCACCTCTGTTTAAGCACGAAAGTGAAAACAATATATAAAATTCACGCACTGTCTGACGTTATGTCTATGTAGAAAGTGCTATGGCGCAATGTCAGGGAAATATATTCAAAACACTTACAAGCTCCACACGGCAAAGGGCATAAGTGTGACACACATGAATTAAAGAAGATCCTGACGATAATCTCAAGAGCACTCACAATAGAGCACAAAATTAAGCATCCAAAATTCGCGGATTACCTTACCAGAATCTATCCATCGGAGCTTGAAGTCAAAGAAACTACAGAGACTAATCATTCAGCATCCTATTTGGACAAAATGCTGTCCTACGACACTGATGATCACATGGACACCTCACTCTATGACAGACGTGACGACCTCAGTTTCAGTATCACAAACTTTCCTTTTCTGAGTAGCAACATCCCTTCATCGCCTGCTTATGGCGTGTTCATATCTCTTGAGATATGAACACGCCATAAGCAGGCGATGAAATTGTTACGTTATGCCAGAGCAAGTACCAAATAACAAATCTGTTTCTGAGAGCTAGGCGTCTTTCAGATAAGCCTCTCAGTCATTGATACGTTTGTAATCGTTTATTACATCGTCATGAGGAAGTTTTACGGTCTATACGGGGAACTCGTCATACACTATGATGTCCCATTGTCTATAATGCTGGATTATATTCTGTCGTGAACGAACCATCCAACCACAGGTGATACTTGTATCTTCCGAAAAGGAAGTAACCGGTTGTAATATTTCTGTCGAAGCGACGGGTCTTGCATGCAAGCAGGAGATGTTGACTCTTCCTGAGCACCTGGTCTCACTCCCATATTGGGAGTTCGCTTCTTTTCATAAGGTGGAGGTTTTTATTTGTTTGCTTTGGTTTCTGTTTTATCCTGATTTTGTATGCTTTATGATTTTTTGAATTATCGATTTTGTACTGTGTATTCAAACTTCTACCAGCGATCGGTTACTTAAAAACCATTTCAGAAGGCAACTCGACCGGGGAGTTTGCTGTGTATTGGGATATGGTAATTGTCCATATTTGTCATTTCTATCACAATTCGCTTTGAAGCGTTGGGCACGAAAAGAATTTTCAGTAAATATTCACTAAGACCTTGTAGATCAATTTTCTGTGTGATTTTTGAATACAGAGCTTTAAGAAATACAAGTATTTAAAAAAGTATATTAAGGCAATATATTTGAAAGCAAGATTCAATTTCTTTACTGGAATAGTTATCACCGACAAGGCTGTATATTAACAACCACAAAACAAAGGAGGTGATCTCCAACAACACCAGGTTGTAGCACCCACAGCAAAGCCCCAAAACACCCAATGCAAAAACACAAAGCAGACAAGCACAAAGAGACGCGTAAGGGACAAGGAACGTCAACGCACAACACAGAAACATCAAACACAAAGGACTACACATAAACCAACGAGACCAATGGGCAACCGGTGCCGACTTAGGACGGCCATCTGCCACATAGCAGAAGGTATGGTTATCCTGGATTACGTGCGCACAACCCTCCCACTTTTCCGATTACCCAGAGGTCTCGAAGAACGTACAATTGTGGTGTAAAACAACCTCCTCACTGTCAGATGACCACACACAAACAAGATGACCTCCAACACCATGAACAAAAATCAGCAATAACAACGATAACGACAACACATTAGTTGACTAAGAACTATTAGGATCCTATGATGACGTATCTGTTTGTTCGATTTAAAATTATATAGTTTGTGTGATTTAGAAAGCTATCTGTAGGATAAACACAAGTTAATGAAAGTCGATCACAAAACCCGAAATCTGAATCCATAACTCTATAAAAAGGCATACAAAATCATGAAACCAAACAAACAAACTAAATCATTCTGCAATGGAATAAAGTTAATCCCCAATGAAGGTAAGATCAGTTACCAGGGAAGGGTAGGCATCTCCTGCTTTCTAGCAACACACGTCTACTTTGCCGTAAAGAAAAGCTCAATAACGATGATGTGTCAAATTCCAAATTCAGTGTTTTGTGTGGTTCTATACCAAATATTTTTCAACATTGTGGACTACGAGATGTTATAGTGTTTTCTTTTTTCATTGCATCGTCCAAAATATTTACTGTGATAAAGTCAGTCGCTCTCAAATATTTACCCTTAGTTCGACATTTTGCACTTTGTTTCTATGTGCAGGTGCTTTAATTTCTGTTGCCTACCAAAAGAAATGTTGAAATACCGTTTCATACAGACCCATTCTGACTCGCATTTCGTACGTTTTCATATTCTCATGACCATTCCAATGTAACCTATAAGGTAAAATGTTGACCTCTGTTGAATGGACACATTGACCCATTTCTAAGCTAATATGATTTCATTGTTTATCAAAATCAAAAATTATCACGACCATAACACACGAATATAACCTTTCCATTAGTGACCGGTATGTTGAATGAGCACGTTATAACTGACCCAAAAACAAAGATTTGGGCGGTTATGGTCAGACTTTATCCTACAAGAAGTTATAGAAAACCTCAAATTTGCATGCCCCTCAAAGGAGTTACATATCCATTCCTTGTATCTCATCTGAAGCATATTCGCAATTATTGTCAAATCACAATCGGCTGTAGAATTTTTTATGCCCCCGGAATCAAAGATTCGGGGGCATATAGTTTTTGGCCTGTCCATCTGTTTGTCTTTTAGACTGTTTGTCTGTCTATTTGTCAAAAAACTTTAACATTGGACATAACTTTTGAATGGGAGGTGATATGGCTTGAAGTCCATATTTCACATGTGTGTTCCTTGTGACAAGACCTTTCCATTGATACCAAAATTTTCTACCTCGTGACCTTGACCTTGACCTTTGACCTACTTTTCAAAAACTTTAACATGGGGCATAACTTTTGAATGGTAAGTGATAGGGCTTTGATATTTCACATGTGTATTTCTTGTGACAAAACCTTTCCGATGATATCAACATTTTGTACCTCGTGACTTTGACCTTGCCTTTGACCTACTTTTCAAAAACTTTAACATTGGGCATAACTTTTGAATGGTCAATGATAGCGCTTTGATATTTCACATGTGTATTCCTTGTGACAAGACCTTTCCAATGATACCAAAATTTTTGACCTCGTGACCTGGACCTTGACCTTTGACCTACTTTACAAAAACTTTAACATTGAGAATAACTTTTGAATGGTAAGTGATAGGGCTTTGATATTTCACATGTGTTTTCCTTGTCACAAGAATTTTCCATCGATACCAAAAAAATTTAACCTAGTGATCCTGACCTTGATCTTTTACATACATGTACTTAACAGAAAATAGTGTTTATACTAACAAAGATGCCACCGGGGGCATTCGTGTTTCACAAACACAGGTTTTCTTTTTTCTTTTTTTTTTTTTTTTTTTTTCTTTTTTTTTTTTTTTTTTTTTGTTTTTTTGTTTTTTTTTTTTTGTTTTGTTTTGTTTTTTTGTATTATGTATAGGACAAGAAGGCCGTAAACAGATCGCAAACCATTTCACAGGTCATAAGGAAAGCCTTGCTGCCGCATAACTCTCTGTGACTTTCTCACCAAGTCGTTCGGTTTCTTGCGGCAGCTGCAATACAGTTGTTCGAAATTCCTAAACTCAACGCCACAAACTCTAACAACGAAATCTTTTCGGGTGAATTATTGATATTTTTAGGAAGTATACAAGTCAATCTTTATGGTCTCACCCCATTTTGCCCTTCAAATGCAAACATTGCAGATCTGCTACTTCTACCTGAAAATTCTTCAGAAGCCTTGAATTTCTATTCTCTTATTACCTGTAAAGGGGCATCATACAGGATATTGGCACTCTTTCTACATGTGCCTGTGGTTGAGATCTTGTTTGCGACGTTGTGGAGAACAAATATTTTAAAAACTTTTACGATGACCGTACAATGCATATACGAACTTGTTTTTTTTTTTTTTTTTTAATTTTGATGATTGTGTGAACAATCTTGATGTTTATGTAAAAAAACTTGAAGTGTATGTGAAAAATCTTGATTTCGCATTCACATCAATATTTTTTTTTACATAAACAGCAAGATTTTTAAATACATTGTACATATCTTGTATTGAATACATAACAAGATTTTACAAACACATCAAGATTTTTTACATATACACCAAAAAAATCAAGATTTATTGAACTTACGACAAGATTTTATGCATATACATGTAGATAAAAATATTAACATGAACATAAAGATTTTTTAAATACAAATCAATATTTTTTAAATACGTATCAACATTTTTTGTAAATATATATCAACATTTTTTTAAATATACATAACAAGTGTTTAAACACACATCACAAGTGTAGCATACATCATAAATTTTTGAACAATCATCCGACAGGTTTTTAAACATACGTCACAAGTTTTTAAACATACATGTTTTTAATATACACCAAGATTTTAAAGTTCGCCATGTTTAACACACCATTTATGAACCTCATTTCTGGTGGAAACCACATGATGTAGGTTGTTCAAAGTGAGAACAACAGAACTACGAAAAAACGACATAATCATCTCTTGCGAACAACATATCTCACAGAAACGAGATTACTCATAGAAAAGAGATTATATCTAACAAGAGCAACGTCATTATTCGTGAATCATTGATTTTTTTATTACTTGTTAAAGACGAAGTACTGTACCTATACGAGTTATGTTTCTTTCTTTGACTATTCGACCACTCACACCAGTCACGTGGTAAGTTGTCACATTAATTTTAAGGCAAAAACCGTAAACAGTAACCTGTTGATGTGTACTTCAAAGGAATCTCACTGATGTAATTTTTAAATTAAATTTACTGTATTATTCAGTAATTCCATGTATGTTGTTCAAATCGTCCTTCTTGAATTGATGTTCAAATCGTCCTCTTTTTTCACCCTTGAACACTGGGTATTCCACTGATCGCTGTCTAGTTTGTCTGTCTGTCTGTTGATTCACTGCACTGAAAAATAAAGTGCAATATACATCTCTCTAGTTTATCTGGCATACATTGAGTTGGATAATGGGGGAATTGATTAGATCTATTGGAAAATAAATAAAGATTTTATAGTCATATTTAAAGGGACGAACAAACACGTGTTTTCCAAAAAATATTTATCTTTTACTCATGAGGACTTGAATCCCTCATCAAAAATTGGTCTCTGGATAGTCATACTTCCCTCTAATATGGAGAGACCAATTTCCCAATTTCCTGGATTTTAAGAGTGAGTAATATTACATTTTCATTCAAATACTTCAATGTCTCCATATTGAAGAAAACCGGAGCTGAATGACGTTACTTGTGTTTAATCCTGTCCGTCTGCCTGTCTGTCACATAATCATCCAAACTTCATTGATATCGCCTTTTTATTATCATATTTTGTAACGCCTAGCGTGTAAAGCTGACATTATTGCACTTTCAGTGTTGTTTATGTACATATTTCCAGTTGTGACATTTGCGTCCAAAGTATTTGAATGAGGTGGTACACATAAAATGCTGCACATAACTTGTGTGTGTTATGTAATCTCTTTTATTTCAGCGCTTAAAAATTCTACAGAGTCTGACATGGAAATATTTCCTGCTCTTCTCATATTGTTTCATGTAAGTATAAGATTGTAGTATTTGAAACAAATTCCACTGTTTCAAGATGTCTATTGAGATAAGGTATCATTTATCATTGTTTGTGTGTTTGTCCGTATGTCTGTCTTTCCAAAACATTAACCTTACGCATTCTGTAAACGTGGAAATTTTCGCGCGGGGGTAATTTTCGCGTTTTTCGCGAATAGAGGGATTTCCCGAAGATTTCCCCCAAGAGAAAATATCCCCGCTGCTTTCTGAAAATGAGAAAAGCATTTTTTTTTTTGCGAATATTTCCCCTTCGCGAAAAGTCTTGATGCTTCAATCGTGAACCCCCCCCCCCCCGCGAAAATAACCATGTTTACAGTTATTAACTTTCAAATATTATTTGACTGGGCTGAACAATTTTGATAACTTGATACACTACCCATCTGATAATGTTAGAATCTGTAATCATACAATACTGTACCTTTGGATGTTGTAGTCGACATGGTCACGACAGGTTTTGTCCTTAACCTATTCTTTGACATGTAGGAAAAACGATCTTTGGGTTTTCATAATAGTATACTATCCATTTACACACGAGCATTTCATTCCCTTTATTACCAAAATAACTTTCTTTTGATCTACAAATAAACATAAACATTTTTTATGCAATTGTGATCTTGACCGGCTTGGCCTTTGATCTGTTCGCCATAGCCCTGTACACTTCCGTATGGTAAAATAGTGAGAAAGGCGTTATTATGATTACATGTAGGTGTGCAACATTACATTTGACCTTCGAAAACATACGTAAATTTATATCTTATTCTATAGATAGAAGAAAGGGTAGTATATAATTTCTTGCGCCTTGATGGAAGTGATTATTGAATACACAAGCGCCGGATCTAGAGGGGGGGGGGGGGTGTCAGGGAGGGTCCGGACACCCCCCCCCCTGGAATTTTCGAAGCATAGTTTTTAGAAAATATTAATATACATATTTCATAAGATAAAGTCCCGATTCCCCTTTTGTTGTCTTGATATTTGAAAAATATAACATGAATTTGTATTGGAAATCGTTCACTTTGATAATATTTTGCCGTCAGCTTTCCAAAAAAATTCTCTGGTTCGCTTCCGCTTGTCAGAATTTATTAGCCGAGTTGCAAAACTCGGCTCTTAATTTGATGTGAGACGGGCGGGCGGGCGGGAGGGCGTCAACAATTGGTTTCCGGACTATAAGTCAACTACGAAAGAGGCTATAACAATGAAACTTCATACACTTACTCACCATTAGTCAAGGATGAGGCCTATTGATTTTGGGGTCAAAAGGTCAAAGGTCAAGGTCACAGGACTCAGATGATTGAAAATGGTTTCCGGACCATATTTCAGCCTGTATTGCACCTATAATCATGAAACTTGCCAGAAATGTTCCCTTGAATCAAGGATGAGGCCTATTGATTTTGGGGTCAAAAGGTCAAAGGTCAAGGTCACAGGACTCAGATGATTGAAAATGGTTTCCGGACCATATTTCAGCCTGTATTGCACCTATAATCATGTAACTTGCCAGAAATGTTTCCTGTGAATAGAAAATGACCACTTTTGATTTTGGGGTCAAAAGGTCAAGGTCACAGGACTCTGATGATTGAAAATGGTTTCCTGGCCATATTTTAGTCTGTATTGCACCTTAAGTCATGAAACTTGCCAATAATGATTCCCATGAATCAAGAATGACCCCTATTGATTTTGGGGTCAAAAGGTCAAAGGTCAAGGTCACAGGACTCCGATGATTGAAAGTGGTTTCCGGACCATATTTCAGCCTGTATTGCAATTATAATCATGAAGCTTGCCAGAAATGTTTCCCATGGATCAAGGATGACCACTATCAATTTTGGGGTTAAAAGGTCAAAGGTCAAGGTCACAGGACTAAGATGATTAAAATTGGTTCCCGACTGAATTTGAGCCTGTATTGCACCTATAATCATGTAACTTGCCAGAAATGTTTCCAGTGAATAGAAAATGACCACTTTTGATTTAGGGGTCAAAGGGTCAAAGATCAAGGTCACAGGACTTAGGTAATTGAAAATGGTTTCCAGACCATTTTTGAGCCTGTATTGCACCTATAATCATGAAACTTGCCAAATGTTCGTACATAATAGCATGAGTTTACAAATGGTACCATGTAAACAAGAAAAATTAGGACATAAAGTATTCTGTATGATGAGATTGAAAATCTGTATCCTTGAAAATATATTACACGCTGATATAGAATAAAGAGAAGACCATTTCTTGATCCAGAAATTTTCATTTAGGACCACAAAATGTTGTTACAAACCATACACATTTCATGTTAGTCTGCATATTCATACTTACATTCCAGTTTTGCAACTCGGCATTTTGCATCTTCGATGCATTTTGAGCTTATTACAAACTTTATATTCATATGATGCTGTGCTTTCCTATACAGCCCATATACATTACACCTTGGTCAATAATCAAGGGCACTAAGACTAAAGAAACTGAAAAAGACACGAATAGAGGATTTTATTCCAATTCTGAAAAAAAATCGCTGGCTCGCTATCGCTCGTCATTTGTTGTACATGTACATATTGTAACTGACAATCTTGATCTTGTTTATCGTTATCAGATTCGCAGTGCTTTACAAGAGGAAGAAGAATCAGACATACCAAGTAAGTTTCATTTTATAATTTATGCATAAAGTATAATATTACAAGACAATTTTTTTTTGCTCGCCTGGGCACGTGAGATATTGTCCAAAAAACATCAATAATCGTTAATCTGTCAAAGACAAGAGAATTGTTTTCACTCTTCCGTCGCAATTGCCAAATTCATCAACAAATATTGTCAGTGCTTTTTGAGACAAGATGGGCTTCAACGAGTCCAATAGCCTGAACCTCTCCTATTCCACTGAAGTTCGTTTTCGATTTGAAATATCAAATAAGATTAATTTGCGACTGCAGAAGTTTTTGCTTGTCTAAAGCATATTTATTATATATAGAATAACATTGGCCTCAAGTCAGCAATATAGGCTTACTTGGAGATCCTTACTGGTTGTTTTCTATTTCCTTACTGGTTGTTTTCTATTTGAGTTGCCGTGCTGGTAAGCTTTTAACCAAATGCCATTGAGAATCGTAGAACTTCCCATTAGATGCGTTTTTTGTCGTGAACTGTTTCCCTCTTTCAAATTGTACGTCTTTCCTCCAGTCAATACATTAAGAGTTGATGTTTTCTAGGTTCGTATTTTGTTTTATAGATAAATGATCTAGATTTAGTGATGTCTGTTATGGTCTTACTTTAAGTACATATATGGAATGCATCTTCCCTTTTCCATATGCCTGTTTGTTATTTCTGTACCTGATACGTTTCTCAAATTCGAAGGGACGTAAAACCGAATAAAAACAAAAATATTGGCATAATAATCAAGATTAATTTGCAAAGAGTTAAATGTTGTGATGAATGTTTTTCAGTTCATGTCGAGTGTGGTACAGTAAAAACGGATCACGTCAACATTTCTTATTATGGCGAGGCAGCAAGATTTTACTCCACCCAGAATGAACTTGATTGTACCTCTGTGGAGAAAGACTTCACCCATACATTATACAATGTAAACAACAGACCGGAATGTGGAGTAGAGGTACTTCTCATCAGACTCTTATTTGACCGGATTGGATACTTAGAGCAAATTGCAATTTTTAGCTCACCTCGACGAAGTTGAGATGAGCTTATGCTATAACCCCGGTGTCCGCGTCCGCGTCCCCGTCCGCGTCCGCGTCCGGTTAAAGTTTTTGGGTAACTCAGTATCTGACAAAGTATTGATGCTACAGTAACAAAACTTGCACAGTGATTCATCTTTGGATGCTGAGGTGAACCCATGCATCAGATGCTGCATCTGACCTACATTTTCCGGTTGAATGACTTTGTCAATGTCTGGTTAAAGTTTTTGGGGTAGCTCAGTATCTGACAAAGTACTGATGCTACAGTAACCAAACTTGCACAAGTGATTCATCTTTGGATGCTGAGGTGACCCCATGCATCGGATGCTGCATCTGACCTACATTTTCCGGTTGAATGACTTTGTCAATGTCTGGTTAAAGTTTTTGGGGTAGCTCAGTATCTGACAAAGTACCGATGCTACAGTAACCAAACTTGCACCAGTGATTCATCTTGGGATGCTGAGGTGAACCCATGCATCGGATGCAGCATCTGACCTACATTTTCCGGTTGAATGATTTTACCTTTAAATGCCAATATTGAGCAAAGTATAAGTGCTACATAAACCAAACTTGCATATTAGATGTATCTTTCATCAAACTTTCAGAAAATGACCTTGACCTACTTTTTCCGCTTGAGTGATTTTGCCTTTAAAGGCTAATATTGTGCAAAGTATAAGTGCTACATGTACCAAACTTGCATATTGGATGTATCTTTGATCAAACTTTCATAAAATGACCTTAACCTACTTTTTCTGCTTGACTGATTTTACCTTTAAAGTCCAATATTGAGCAAAGTATAAGTGCTACATGTACCAAACTTGCATATTGGATGTATCTTTGATCAAACTTTCATAAAATGACCTTGACCTACTTTTTCCGCTTGAGTGATTTTACCTTTAAAGTCCAATATTGAGCAAAGTATAAGTGCTACATGTACCAAACTTGCATATTGGATGTATCTTTGATCAAACTTTCATAAAATGACCTTGATCTACTTTTTCCGCTTGAGTGATTTTGCCTTTAAAGTCCAATATTGAGCAAAGTATAAGTGCTACATGTACCAAACTTGCATATTGGATGTATCTTTGATCAAACTTTCATAAAATGACCTTGACCTACTTTTTCCGCTTGAGTGATTTTGCATTTAAAGGCTAATATTGAGCAAAGTATAAGTGCTACATGTACCAAACTTGCATATTGGATGTATCTTTGATCAAACTTTCATAAAATGACCTTGACCTACTTTTTTCCACTTGAGCGATTTTTCTTTTAAAGCCAATATACATGTACCTAGAGATATGTTTTAATTGAATTTTGCTGCCGCGAGGTGAGCTTCGTAATCTTTGATTACACTATGTTTCTTTTAGGAGAAATCTTGAATTATTTGAAACTATAATTTTCATGGAATTTTCGAAAAAAAAGTCACACACTCATGTCTGGTCCACGTTGCCAATTTATCTGTTCTTAAATGATGCTATTCAATTTGAAGACGTTTACATTCAACTTCTTTTCAAGAACTGCTCAATAGACTTTGATTAAACTTTGTTAGGATTTAGTGCAAATGACCGTTATTTATAAATGTGTTGATCATGTGCATGTGTGCCACTGTTGTCACCACAACGCGGTCTGTTGGAAATCTCCTTACTTTGTAAGGCACGGTGTAATTTGATATCAATACTGATTTTATGCACACAAATACTGTAAATGTGGGGGTAATATTCGCATGTGTTACAAACCAAGGGACTTTGCCGTTTATGGGTACGATCTTTTTGATGGTAGAACAAATTTTACAAAAAGTTAGAAATTTTACTCTGGACGCCATTTTGAAAAAGACAATTTATACGTGATTTGGAATATGACAAAATGTTATTACGGTTCCAGCCTTCGGCTCGGGAAATATTAATTCCAAACACAGCATATCAGACCATATTACCTGTCTGGAACCGTAAGAACGTGTAAAATCCCCAAGCGTAATGCATAAATTTTATAATCGCGAAATCCCCCCCCCCCCCCAGCGAAAATAGCCTCGTGTACAGTATTCTTTTTTCTTTTCTTGTAAGTAAGTAATTATTTCCTTCTGAATCTCATTAATACATATTCTCAGACTGTTATTCTCCTGAACAACAACCGAAACTTCATAATAAATGAATAAAAACATAAATAAAGTGGATGGTGACGCGGTTAGCGCTCACATTTAATTCATATTTCATCCAATTCTACATCATCAAAATCAAAAACTTCAAATAAATTCAAATCATCTCATCAAATCAGATCACAACGTAATAATCAAATCAAAACATTTCATCATAAGATGATCTCAGAGTGTTCATCAAAACTAATACTTGATACTGATTGACATATGTCAAAAATAATCAAAACATCATTTCATTTATATACATAATTCACAACATACCAATAGGTTTTTTAGGAAAAAATCTGAAAGGCAGGCATAGAAACGAAGCCCCCAGTCCCTAACTTCTAAAAAAAATTTGAATAAAAATTTTTACACCAAAAGAAAATTTAGATGTTGATGGTTGAGCGCTAACTCGTCGAATGGCCGAACACTCACTTTCTACCCACAATGCCCAACAAAAAAAAGGCGCGAAAAAGCGCCACCTTCAGTTTCTCTAACCAGGAGAAAATAATTCATTTCTAATTCAACCAAGTTCAAATGAAATGAATAACATTATTTAATCACCCTCATTTCTAGTGGAACAACAAGTCCACGTCTTTTACAATGAGAGTTCGTGTCCAGATACAGCCATACCTAGTAACTGAGGATGACCAGGTCTACATTATCAAGTGTGATTACAGCCCAAATATACTGACCAATCAGAGAGTATCTGTAGCTTTATATGATAACTTTATGACCAAGATATTGTACACTCAGTAAGTCCAATACTCTTACATTTTTATTATAAAATGATTTTTTTAAGTTCCTTTTCTTGTTTTACATCCTTTTTTGTCTTGTTCTTCTTGTTTGTATTTCGTATACTATTGAAATCAAAAACAAATTCAGGGTGCGTCTAAATTTCTACATGCATATTACTTAACTCTATTAGAATTCAGTACACCTGTACAAGGGAAACAGAATGTTTTACAGTTTCTGCATTTTATAGACAGGTACAGACAACAATGTTGGAAACTTTACAGAATGCATTTCATCTGTATCTAAGGAACGCGACAACTAGGCGTGACCTTGTTGAAAGTCCTGTTGCTGGGGACGCTGTTTTCATAGAGATACACAACCCAACATGGTTAAAAGGTGAGTTTTCCTCATTCTGAAAATGAGTCCTCAAATTCTGAAAATGGGCCCTTGTCCTTTTAAAAGCTTAACGATAAAATGTAAATTTACTATTCAAAGTTTTGAGCCCATTGCTGACAACAAATTCCTAAAATTATTGTTCCATAATCAAATCCATAATTCGATCATGTCATGATCCATAACAGAATCCCCTTTGTTTACAAGTCTGGAACCATCATATTGAACTTCCTTCACTTGTCTCTCAAACTCGTTCACCTTTAGAAAGGCTTAGACATGTATCTGCTTGTAGAATAGATGTCTCCAGTGTGCATGTTTCGCTTGAGCCTTCATTGCGTTCTTACCATTTTTTCAGAGACTTTACAATACATGTTTGTTGAGGAGTGTATGATCAAGAGTACAGATGCCACGCCCTCTTTTTCTCTGCAACTTCTCACTCTAGGGTATGTCACTAATGTCGACAATCACAGATTATATGTATTCGTAGTGCATGTATAGAAAAATAAATACAAAAAGGAACATTTTTATGGAATAAGGAAAAGTATCTCCAACAAAGACATGTTACAACGTTGTATCAACTACAGGAAAACACTCTGGCAAGACTGCAATTAACAAACAAAAACAGACACCACATAAATACATACAAAATCGAACACTCACACTAAGACACCACACACACACCCTCACACACTCACACATACAAATTCGTAACACTTAGGCCAACGAAAACACTTATACTAAGAAGAAATCAAACCAAGCAAAGACACCAATAATGTATGATAAGTAAAAATATCACTGTGCAGTTGGAGCCAACGTTGGTAGCAATTTTATGGCGTATGATTATCTGGATAATGTGCACGCAACCCTCCGACTTATTTTGATACACAGATTTCTGCCGAGAAGCTGAATTATTTGTAAAAAAAATGTACCTTCTCACTTAAAGATTGTATTACGAATCATACAATATATCTTAGAGACATTAGATAACACAAAGCAATCCGTTCTCTGCTGGTTAGAGCGAGCTAGTGAACAATTCCACGAGTGTTTCGACGACATTGCCCCTCGTGGGAGATGTTGTAATGGTTGGTCGGAGTGCAATTCACATAAAGATTGTGGTACAGTATTGTAGATACAGAAGGATCTTATCCAAGTAATGAATACATAAAGGTCTAGTGCCATGCCTAACTTATCTCAGTAAAGAATACATCTTATCAAGTCGTTTGAAGCGCTTCTCGAGAAGCGATACCGGTATGCTGTATTCGTATAAACTTTGATATCTTTTTGATGACAGGTTACTAGAAGCATTGTATTTAGAGTAAATTGTCATTTACTTTATCCCAACTAGGTGTGGTTGTGGCAGTGTGATTCCCCGCCATCTTTATTTTGACCTAAGTGAGGACGGCACAGGTCTGAGATCTCCAACCTTCCTCTACCCCATATTACCTGACTCATATGATCACGTGGTTATAGAGTGTTCGGTTTACTTATCGTATCCAGTCATACCTACTCACTTGTCAGAGGTAAACAATAAAAATATTGACTATTTTATCTATGAATGCTTATGTTTATGTTTTCTTATGTTTGTATTCCTATTAACCCTTCTAAATAACCTGCGCTCTTTTGTGTACTTGCTTTCCCTCCAATTACTCCAGTGAATTTTATTGCATGACGGCGTGGTCGTATGTCCAGAAATTGTAACTTTACATCTTAGGTTTTCTACTTTGTCCTCACTTGATGAAACAAACAATCACAAATAAAAATTTAGTACACACTATTTCCTCAACGATATTCCGCGAAACGAAGTCTGTTAAGAAGAGGTAATATTTACTGACACTTTTTCGACCTTGTCACATTGTGAAGAAGGTGCAATTCGACCCAAACTTTAATGATGGACTATTTCAAGTCTCCAAATTTTTTTAATACTTGTAGATCCGTCATCAAGGTATCCACAAAGGGCTTTATACCTCTTTGCTTATCAACCCTTCTGTTACGAATATTGGGGGTTTTTTTTTCTGAACTTTCTGTAAAAGTTGTATGAAATTCGTGAACTGTTATACTGTTTATTGCAAGACCAAACGTCTCCCTCGCCCAGATTTGACCCTTTTTTTCAACTTACAGGATTGGCTTACGTATGCCATAGTGTAATTTACCTATTTGAACTTAGATAGGTGTTGACCACGATGTTTGTCTATATATATATATGTCTTCCATTAAATCTGTGTTGGAAGAATAATTCTCATATCAACTTAAACACTATCCAGATGGATGGCTCTGCATTTTGAAAGCAAAACAGTGAGGGCATCGTAGCCGCTGTGCAACCAAGCAAATTTCTGTTACTTCTCTGTTGACAGATATGCCCCATCGGCCAAGAAAGTAACGGAACGAATACTACATCAGAACATATCTTTGAATTTCCTAATTTGAAGAAAGATGGCATAGAATCTATAATTGGAGCGTTGACCTCTGTTGACACCTCGAAGGCGAAAGACTTGAACCATCACCTGGGGGACTTTGAGAACCAACAAGTACTAGCTGTTCTACAGGGCAGTAGCACGGAGTATACGATAGACAACGGCAAATTCAGTATAATAATTTATCATGTATAATGCTGCTGAAATATCGTTATATCGACGAATTTGAGAATCAGTCTATGATATTATAATATTACTTGAAAACGAAAATGACTCCAAAGTGAGCAAGTACAATTTTTAATACAGCAGGTCTAAGCTTCACTTGAAATTCATGCTTATTTTGTTATGGGCTAGTTTTACATGTAGGACTAATTAAGAAGTGCAAGGGAAAAGGAGAGAGCTGGGATGCAAGTTTGTAGTCGTGGTAAAGGCTATACCTGACATTAAGCTTAAGTACCCGAAACGTGCATGTCTGGTCCATGCTGCAAACTTTGGGCAAGGGGCGGTAAGGGGGTTTCTAGGCCCAAAATCGTTGCTAATTCCAAAGATTAAAAAATATTGAAATTGATACTAAAATTGGTGAAAGGAAGCTTCTCTTTAATAGATTCATCATGAAAAATGTTTAATTCCATTTTTTCGTTAGAGTTATCCCCCTTTGAAATCACCCACGCAACCGGAAATGAACAAAAAATCAATCTATTTTCACATGTGATATACTCGGATCAACACTTTTCGCGTAACGCAACATAAGCGGCCCCGGTCAAAGTCCAATCGGCAATAAACAACAACATGGCGACGACGATGAGTTCGCGCGATATCTGACAATCAAAAATACTGTAATTGGGACCGAATTACTGTTTATAACACATGCTATTAAATGAAATCATGTAAGAAATATATGTGTTTATATGTTTTTATATTTAAGAAATATTCTTTCATTCAAAATTTAGGAGAACTTCGTATGTAAACACAGCACTTTATGCTGAAGGCAGCAGGACGGCCCGTAGCGCAGTTGATCATACATAACCAACAAAGTCATATAGGCTGTTATGTTGATAAGAGACGAATGGGTTATCAAAGATAGGTCATAGAAACTTCATTTTTATGAAACTGATACAGATTTTTGATTTTTACTATTACATTTCGTACGCTGACCCCCCCCCCCCCTCTAATTTACACTTACAGTTCAGTACTGAGTACTGTAGATCTTTGTATATAGAAAAGCATCACAGGCAAATGGACAAAATACAGATGCCTCTTTTACATACAAGTTTGATACATATTTTAATCCATGTTACCTTGAAATGCACTTTCAAAAATCTATAAGCTTTTATTCAAGTAACTCTGCCTTTTGCTTTTTCCCCAGGACATACACATGAAATGGTATGTTTACTGATTTCATTTTTGTTCCTTGCATGTCAGTTTGCATGGTATTCTAGTGTTCATCAGTTGATCATGTCTACAAGATGTTGTGCATTCAATTCATGTACTAATAATGCCACCAAAATAACGCAGTGGCAAAAACAGATATGTTCAATACATAATGTGAACCAAGGCTTGGCTTCCTGCATATGTGAACCACCTTTTCGTTTGTTTCCGTTTCCTACGACAAGAAAGGATGATCAGTTGCGAAAAAAATGGGCATCCATTGTTAACCGTAAAAATGGCAGTGAAAATTGGGAACCCAAACCAGACTCTCGTGTCTGTTCTGAACACTTTGTGGACAAAAGACCTACTCTCCAAAATCCTTATCCTTCTTTGAAACTTGGTTATACTCCATATAAGCCAATCAAATCGAGACCCCCACCTAAACACAGATCTAATTCAAATGTGTCTCCACCAAGTAAAAAGAAAAGACTTGTCCTGGAACCAATATCTGAACATGTTAGTGAACAAAGTTTGATGTTCGAGTCTGCAGCTTGCATGAATGATAATAGCTCTGTTGAAGAAGTGTGTGAACAACTTGGTACTAGTCAGAATGAGAAATTAGATAACAGTCATAATGATGATTTGGAAAGGAAAATTGCAAGTCTTGAGGAAAAAGTCAAACAGCTTGAGCTTGATTTGTCAAAAAAAGAGGATTCTAGGGAAAGTAGGTGTATGTTTAGTGTGGCCCAAATTCTAAAATCTGATTTGAAAATGAAATTCTACACAGGAATTCCTACTGTAGCTGCATTTAATGCTGTGTATCAGAGCATTTCTCCATCTTTAAGCAAAGTCCGATATTGGATAGGTCCAAGAAGGGTGGTCTGCAACCCACTGAAGCCGAAAAACAAATTTCATAAAAACTTACGCAGGTTAAGTGCAAAAGAAGAAATGATCTTGTGTCTTATGAAAATAAGATTAGGGTTGCTTAATGAGGACCTGGCAGACAGATTTAGTGTGTCCACAACTCATGTAACTAATGTTATAACAACATGGTTCAAGTTGCTATCTGCAGTTCTAGGGACACTTGTGTTCAATCCCAGCAAAGAAACTGTGAAGGGGAACTTGCCTCCTTCATTTCAGAAAGTCCCGTACTGTGATGTACGACACATCATTGATTGCACAGAAGTTTTTATTGAAAAACCAAATAACTTAACCATTGCGGCACAGACATGGAGCGACTATAAGCACCATAACACAGCAAAAATCCTGGTCAGCATTACACCCTCTGGTATGATTAACTATATTTCCGAAGCATGGGGTGGTCGTACCAGTGATAAATATGTAACTCAACACTCTGGATTTTTAGATATCATAGAGCCGTATGACAAAGTAATGGCTGACCGAGGATTTCCAATACAAGAGGATCTTGCTCTATTACATGCAGAACTGCTTATTCCCCCAGGCAGAAGGGGTGTTTCACAAATGTCAACAAGTGATGTGAAAAAGACTAAACAAATAGCCAACAGAAGAATATACGTAGAACAGGCCATTCGCAGACTGAAGTGTTTTAGAATTTTAAAGTATGAGATGCCACTTTCACTAATCCAACATCTAGATGACATAGTGAGGATTGCTGCTGGCATTTGTAACATGTACCCTCCTCTGCCAAGATATGCATAAATCAATACATGTATATGTAAAGATCTGAATGACATGACCTTGTGACCTTGACCTTTATGCTCAAAATTGAAATTTTGGACTTTGTTTCGTTCACACATGCTTAATTTGTTACTGCAAGAAAAATGAAATGAGACTAATCAAAGTCACAATTTTTAATCAAGTTTCTGAATAAATTGAAGTTAAATTCTTTGCAATGCCTTCAATACTTTACCATTTATTCATTCATGTACGAGTTCAATATTTAAAATTACCCCTACATACATGTACATATATCTGAAGAAGAAATTTGAGACTTAAAGCTTAAAATAACTTTGTAAGAAAATGTATGTAAATGAAAGGTACATGTAACTCTGTCAAACCCTCAAAATGAATTTATTGGCAGTATAAAATACATTGTTTGTTCCCATGAAATTTCACTCTTAGGCAAGTAAAATTATAATGAGCATTTATGGAGAAAACAAACAAATAAAGGTGAAAACAGATTCAATAATTTCAATTACTGATAGATTACTGAATGCATTGTAGGAACTTTTCAAATCATCGTATTATACACATAAATCATCAAATGGAACATGTTGCACATGGTAGTATGTATTAGGAAGTATATGCTTTCTAAATACACATGTTCAAACTAATTGCCTTCATTGCAAAACAATTAAAACATTTCTTTGCAATTACAAATGAAACGGGTATAGCTATTATACAAGTTCAACTACACATATTCATGTAATATACAATTATGGACTTGCAACTTATTATATATATGATATGATATTGACTTACTATGAAAATATTGGCCGAAGCAGCTGCGGTCAATATTTTAATAGTAAGTCAATATCACATAATATATAATTAGTTAAAAGTCTATAACTATTTTATTCTATAATTTCACATATGATTCACTATAAATAACGACTCGATTTGCAGAACTTAGTTGGGTAATCCCGGTCTATTTTTAAACAGTGGTATACAGTGATTTATTCAGGGGCGTCGATGAAGTTATCAGCCAATCAGAGAGTCACTATTTATAGTTTACAGAATAACACAAAATAGAAATTATCATACTGAAAATGTTGCACAAGATTTCTAAATACATTAATATTTTATGTACATACTAAGCATCCCTTGCAAAACCATTGCAATGTTTCATTGAGCATTGACTTGGTCATTCCCACACATTTGAAATGAAACCATCCATGACATTTGTCACAACAAATAGATCTTTGTGAAAATGATGAAATGTTTTCCTGCTCCAAAATCTGACAATTACAAAGTGTACAGAAGTAAGTGTCACCAGGCTCTCCACTGTCAACATGTTCAACAACATTACCTGCAGTTGACTGTTTTCTTTGCATGTATTCAACAGCAATGAATTTGTTGAAAAAATGAACAAGCTGTCGTGCAACATTAGCAAAGTATGCATCATCAAAGTGTACACGTTGAACATGGGTACCATTGCATGTATACACACAAAGATCACACCATTTTCTTCCAGTAATGGCCATCTGTCCCTGTATCTGACAAAAATACTTGTGGTTCTTTTTCAAAACAAAGACATGATTATCAAATTTCAAATAGTCAGGAACATTACATGCACAGAATCCTTTACAAACATCACACTTGGGTACCATTGCACATTTTACTTCTAATAAGCCATTGCCGCAACATTTACAATTTACAAGCATATCTGGTGAAGCCGCTAAATATGAATAATTCTTATCTAAAAATAAGCCACACTCTTCTGTGGAAGCTGCCTGATGGTCTTTGTCATACATTTGTGCATAAATAGATTTTGCAACAGGCTCTGAATCCCTGCCAAATTTTAAAGATTTAATATTTGGGTTAGGGCTTGCATCTCCCATAATAAGTTTTATTACATTATTCATGTCAGAATCTGGCTTTTGTTCATAGGTATTCATACGTGTAAATACACTATAGAAGTTTGAGGCTGTGATCCTCCCTCTGCGTAGTCTATGCCATTGAGGGTTATTGCTTTGGCCAATAGTTTTGCCTTGGATAACATCAACTTGGTCTGGACTCACAGATGGTTGGCGGTTGATAAAATCCTGGGCAGATGTGGCAGCCCTAGCTATATCTTCCAGCATCATGCCCGGCAGTCCTGTGTCTCCAGATGTACCTTCAACTGATAATTTACAAACCAAAAATAGAAATTATGCAAGACATGTACTGATTATAGCTATAACTCTTAATTTAAATTCAGTTATTTTCTGTCAATAAATCTTGAGTTTAAGTATAAAATAGCACTGTTCAAGAACAAGTATTTTGCATGTTTAAACCCTAATGCATTACCTTGACCTTGAAAGTGACCCTAAGCTTAATTAGGTATTACCTTTAAACATACTTCATAGAAGTTATTTATAAGTGTACAAAATGTATAATCAATGACACCCCCTCCCCCAACTTCACAACTATGCAAAACATGATCTAAAAACTTGTAACATGTATGAAAGAGCATACCTATTACTTGAAACATATAAAGTTTCAAAACATTTGGCTGAAAAATAATACTTTGAATTAATTTCAAAACTGTTTAACTAAAAATGCTCCTTTGACCCTAAACTTGTGACCTTTGACTTTGAAAGTGACCTATCCAGAATAGTCTCATCATGCTTTTTAAAGATGTCTGATGTATATCAAGCAAGTTACAGCCAAATATGTATAAGTGTGACTACCAGACAGACAGGCCGACACCAGACAAAGTGATTCCTATATGTAGCTCTTTTGTGTTGCAGGCGACATAAAATACATTATGTTTTCTACCCTGTAGAGTACCTTGAATAACTTGTCCAGTTGGCTGGTCTTCCATGTGGCAGGTCTTTGCGTGGGTGCACTCTGTGTCATTCTTAACAAATTCCCGAACTTCTGTCCCTAAATAACAATAATAATAGTATAAAGAACTCATGTTTTTTAAAATGGATCACAATATGTTATTTTTCTTCTTTTATTGACATTAGGAACTGAATATTAATATATTTTGTGGATGTGATATACTATGATATCCTAAAGATATATGCTCGAGAAACATTTCTGCTCAACAGTGGGAAAAAGTTCGAAATGACCTTGACCTCTTACCTGCCTAGAGATAATAAGAATCAACGGTGAACTGTTGTGTATCAGTATACAAAATTTGAAATCAGGGAATTTAAGCATTGTTCAGTTATGCATGGGTCGACAAGAAGTGGGAAATTGACCAACACATGCAAAGCAATATGCTTCAATTAACCTGTACATACCAGCAAGTCTGATAACATAAATGAACATGTTTACATATATGTCATATACCTTTAAATAAACATGCATTAGGTATTGTTTTCTTCAAACCATCCAGCAATTCTTGCCGGCTAAACGTGAGGGATGCCTGTGGTGTGTACTGCTTCTTCTGTACTGACACGAGTGGTCGTGATTTTTCTGAAAATCAATAAAAATATGACACGTTAAGAGAAACTAGAATATTTGAGTAAGGTTTCTATGACAATACCTTGCTGATTCAAAAAAAGTAATAAAATACATTATATTTACTGTAACACTGTCTACCAGCAAAACAAGCAGTACTTTATAAATGCAGTGATAATTGAGACCAATAACTCTTTAACTGAAATATCACCAAACACAATGAAATAATGCAGGCCAATAATGAGTGCCATCAATAATAATTGTTACGTATTCAGAATTGTAAAAACTAAAACGCATTTTACTCTAATCAATTGATAAATAACAATCAGACTGTGACAATGAAATAAATGATTTTAGCTGACATTCTGTACTTACGGACACCAAGTCTCGATTTTTTCACTGTCAGATCTTTTATTCTAACTGGGAGGGTTTTTGTCTCCGTTGGTATGATCCACTGGCATGGAATTGATGTGCAAGATGACAATCCCATTTTGTTGGCAGCATCTATTCTGAATAACATTGCTGCTATATGGTTGCATGTCTGACCGAGCCTGAAAAAAAATATAAATTGTGTTAATAACCATACATGTAACTGTAAGACATTTATTACTGTATATGTGTTCTCAGTTATACCGGTACTTACAGATGAATTATTGATATTTAACAATGTTAAGATAGTACTGATTGAGCATGATCAGGGATGCAAAATAGAACTCATCCAGTTGCCAGTGTGGTAAATTTTCATTACCGGCAGTCATGACTGCCGGTATACTGTAATCAATCGTGACATACTTGCAAGGATAAAATAACTCATGGCAATATGATTGGTGGACAACTACAAAATATGCAAATATTCGTCAAGGTTATTCAGAACCTGTGCATAAGATACTTTCATAAGGTCGGCTGAAGATTCTAGATGACTTGACAAATGAAAGTCATATCGTATCAGTGCAATTTCTTCCGAAAGATGCATCGAAAAGTCTTTGTATCGATACGTCTTACAACAATCACAGATCCTCGGAAATTTCCGTAGCTCGAATCGGAAATAAAAACTGAAAAGCCCGGAAATGTACGATTGGTCTATAAAAAAATCGTTTATTCCATTTTTTTCTTACTAAAAATTTACAAAATTTAGTGTCAGCTAAATGCCGGCAAGCTTTTTGTAAAAGCTAATACTTGTTTGTCACAGATGTCAACACTGCTTTGTGATGTTTTACCTGTATCGTGCTTCAATCCATAGGAATTTGTTTTGTTTTACATCAGGACCTTTTCCTGAAAGGTATACCTTCCTGTCAGGCATAAAAATGTTTGTCTGCAGACTTGCAACAAAATATTTTATAACTATGGCCTGATGTAGTGAATATGGTTAAACATTACCCTTTATTTTGAAACGATGGCCTGATTTATCTGCATTGTCATTATGTGGTGGATGGTAATAATTGATTTAACCTTGCTGTTTAAGACATGTACACAGTGCTTTGTATGTATCTGAGTCTCCTCGTAAACAAATCAGAACAAATGTAATTATGTTTTACACTATTTTGTTTACATGCAAAACATGTCCATATACATGATATAAAAACCAACTGTAATCAAATACATAATATATATAATGTGTACATTGCTTACCCAGCAGTACAAGAGCAGAATGCCGACACTATGTCCCCAGAAACCTTCCTCACCATAATCCACATGGTATGATCTGCATCTCGGAGTCGTTGGCTTGGTGTACACTTTGCCCTTAGGTAACATATTTCAGATGCAGCAGATATTGGATGGTAAAAAATCTCTTTCACAAAATTTGACTGCAGGTATTCATAAGCTTTCCCAACTTTATACTCATTCAAAAATTTCTTTATATTTTCACTGTTACCATGATCAATGAGGAAGGTGACGATGTCGGTTATACACACAGGGGGCCACAAGTGGATGCCACATTTTTCTTCCTTCCATCCACCACTTATCTTTAGAGGATCAGGTTGCTTCTTGTCGTTGTGGAACAGCAAACTCTGGTACTGGCCATGTAGGGATGAAAGGTATTCCGCATCGGTCGCTTTGATTGGTAAATTTAGAGAATTCGCGGAAAAACACAGAGCGGCAAGTTCTGCTTTGGTGCCCGTCGTTGAAAGCCCCCGTTTTGACAAAAACTCCTTTAAAGCATCAACTTTCCATGTATGAAACGTTTCTAAAGATAATGTTTGATCTCCAGGATCCATAGTAAAGTTATCAAAACATCTATAAGCACATAAAAACAGTGATACTATGTACAAAACGCTCTCGGAAATTCAGCAACACCAAATGACTTCGACGCCATATTGTTTACGTTAGAAACTTCCGCGTAATTGCCGATTGGACTTTGGACCCTGCGGGGCCGCGAATGTCAATGAAAAAAGTGTTGATGCGTGTATTAAAATTAGACTTGGCCACATCAAAACAACAAGTTAATATTTTTTCAGTATATCCGTATAAGTATTTTGTAAATGCTGTGAAAGTATGAATCTGTTGTTTTCATGTGGCCACATAGAAAACGGAAGGAAATCAATGACTGTTACCATACGAGCGGGTCGTTTTTGAAACAGAAAAACACCTTTTAACTTCTATATACAAGAATTATTTGAGTAAAATCGATACAATTCAGTTGATTTTGTTTTGTTGTTATTGATGATATTGATTATTTCTTCCCACATGCACGAAATCAAAGAATACAGACAAAAATGTCTTTCAAATGTTTATTATCCTCGTAACGTAACCGATATTCAGGATGACAGAATGACGTCATACTGAATATATGACGTCATACGGTATATGTTCGCGACTTTGATATTGCTTGTATTTTGCGAAAAAAATATAAGTCAAAGTGATCATTTCATATGCATATTGAATCGTAATGAGAGAGTGTCTAAAAGGGTACAGTCGGCATTTATTAAATATGTCAAACTTTAAGCCAAAATCAACGAATAAAAATATTTTGAAATAAAAAAACCCTGAACAAATGAACAAGAAACAAGAAAAAGGAGAAAAACTTAGCAAACAACATCAGCAACCCCAGCACACACAAAAATCAACCAAAGTTATTATATTAAAGGAAGATGTGAAATATAACCCTCTGTTAAAAAATATTTATTTCATATCAAATTGAGAAATGAAGGCCATGTTAAATAGACACCACCGTGTATGATTTGCCGTCTACGAGATGTACTTATTTTTGCAAATTCAGGGGAAAAAATATCTGAAGTGTCTCATTTTAGACTGAGAAAAATCTTTTTTTTTTTATATCAATAATAAGGAAAATTGTATGTACACAATACTCGCAGTGTCCGTTACCGTGAATGACGCGCCGTGTCCGTTTGGACAATTTTCGTTAATATAATGACAGCATATTTTCTATAAAATATTTTCTATAAAATGAAAAAAATAAAGAATCATAATCTTAATTCGGGGAGTTTTATTTTAACATATATTGATAATTTCAGTCAGCATAAAATCAGGGCGTTTAGAAAGTATGAAATATCCCTACTTTACGAACAGCAAAACGTACATACTGAAAAATTCAGCTCTCTTTATTTCGTAATCTATCTAGCTAGAGCTGAATTTTAATAAGACTGTAACATACAGTAGACAATATTGAGTGCTAAACCGGAAGGTATTATAGGTGGCGCTATGATAAACAACTTTTTCTATAAATTATTGATTACTAGTAAACATTATCCGCATACTTTTGAATTTCTAAATCGGTCCCTTTCTATGTTAAAAACAACGTGTGTAATAATATAATCATGCGGCGGCGGATCTAGGGTCTCAGAGAAAGGGGGGCCTAAGACAAGTTTTAAAGAAAATTGTTCATAGAAAAAAGGGAGATAAAAATCAAGAAGTCTTACTGAGCGGTACTGTAGCCAACGCATAATTGAATTATTAATTTATTTCAATATTTTATTTATTTATTTATTTTTCTATTTTTTGATAAGGGGTGCATCAAAAGGTTGTGTTGATATTAAGACATGCGAGGTTATTCTTGAAACTGGCGAGCGGTAGCTTGCCAACGATTTTTTTTAAATAGAAAAAAAGATTCCTATTTGACCACCAAAAAGAGGGGATCGGAGCCCACTCATACCCCTCTAAATTCGCAATTCAAATACATTAGCAAAGACATCACAATGCAAAGTAAGCTGAAAAAACAACATCAAATAGTGCCAAATAATTCTGAATTAATGATTTTTTGCGAAATAGGAGGGGGGGGGGGGGGCGCTTTGTTTTTCTGCTTCATTTGGGCTGGTCTTCTGGGGATGAATCGGACGATTAAGCCTGAAAAGGGGGGGGTTAAAATAGGGTTTGCTGGGCTACCGGAAATACACATACTTTTTAAGGCCTTGGTGAAAAGTATTATTATAACTTTACAACGCGGGGATGTCCCAATTACCACTCATTATATTATAGTGAAACCTACCATGTACATATACTAGTATTATATCGTGATATTGATAGAATATCTACACAATTAATAGCATAAATAGTATGAGATTATAGCAGCAAATTACCTACAGACGGCGTTACATTACCATGTGATCGTAACGTCATATGACGTCAAAATCAGAGTAAAATATAGCTGACCATCCTGTCTTCCAATTAGTGTAGAATCACAACGGGATGTCCGATTCTCAAAATTTAAATTGATTTATACTCTATAAATCCTCTATTTTCAATGTTCAATATTTGTCCCAGTTTTGAAATTGGGCCGATTTTGGCCCTTACCGCCCCTTGCCCTTTGGACTTCGGAATTTTTAGATGATGCTTTTGAATTTGAAGACGTTTAACTTTAGCCTCACACTATATTTTGTAGGGTTCGTGCGAATTGTGTATATTGTAGATGTATACATTGTACATAATGCCTTCCTTAATTTATCTTTCAGTAGAACTTACTAAGAATGAAACAGTCCGCTATATCAATGTAGAGGGAAGTGCTCCTTCTAGAAAGGAATCTCCGATCATCGACAGTAGCGTCCATTACCTCATCATTACGTGTGTACTCTCCTTCCTTTTGACTATGTTTGCTTTCATCAACTTATATTTATTCCGGTTACTGATGGCCCGGAGGGTGGAGTGTTGTGATGGGTGTGGTATGGCACCTAGATCACCTGACAGCAGCTCTAGTAAACTGTTCGATGCTGACCTTACCATCACTAAGATGTAAAATTTTGATTAGTCACCATTAAAATTTGTGTCTTTCTGTTATGAATCTCATTTTTATGAAAGGTTGTTAACATTTATTTGATTATTAAGAGAGTGATAGATAAACTAGAATGATCATTTTCTTTCTTATATATAATATATATATACCTTCTAGTAAAATGTCATATTACATGAGCGTAATATTCTATTTTGAGTGGCTATATATATATATAGTTTTGGCTAAGGATAATTCAGAATTTCTTAATTTGGAGACAGAATGAAAAACTCTTCCTCATGATGATTATTCCTTGGGGCTTAAAATAAAAAAAACACCAATGGAAGCGGATTTCAGAAAACATTTGGGATATGAAGACAAGGAGAAGATCCCCAACATGACTACGTTGTAGTCACCACAGCGGAACACACACGATAAAAAGGAAACAGAAATACGGAGACAATCATAAACAATAATATCACATCACTGAAACATAGAAGACAACACTTCACTTCACACCACACAAACAAGACAGCAATAGGCAGGAGCCAATGCAATAATACGGAAGTGTTCCAACTCGATACATTCATGAAGACATTTCCAAAGCAATTTTTCCTGCACCAGACACGTGTTTCGAATATTAAATTCTCATCATGATGCTTCCAGCGGAGCCACCAATATCATTTCAGTAACGCCCTCTTTAATGTTTTGAATTTAGATTTGTACATTTACTTTACAGAGAGTGCGCGGCTCTAAATTTCCTGTAGGGTCGATTCAGTAGCATATCCAAATAAAATATATGTTCAAAATGGTGCTAAGATGTTAACCTCCTTTAATTTCGGTGATAGTTCTGAATGGAATGACAAATTTTCGAAATAGCAAAATAATTTCTATGATGACAAATCAATAAAGGGCCAAAACAAAGCATCTTTCAGGCGGCAGAGCTGGAAAGAAGTAATTAATATACGTCTAAACATCAGGTCACGGGGAACGATTTTAACTGCTCCACACTGCAACATGAAATAAGTGTTTATAATAATAATGCGGAAGTGTCCCAACTCTGTACCTTCATGAAGAAATTTACAAAGCAATTTTTCCATAGACTGTATTTCGTACGCCCCCCTTTTTATATTTATTTATATATCCAGTGAGATGGTTATTTTACACCACAATTGTGCTTTCTTCGAGACATCTGGGTAATCGGAAAAGTGGGAGGATTGTGCGCACGTAATTCGGATACCTACACCGTCTGCTATTTGCGTGTGATGGGTTGGTTTTCCTTGTCCATTTGCGTCTTTTTCTATGCGTGTCTGCTTTGAGTTTTTGCATTGGGTGTTTTGGAGTTTTGCTGTGGGTGCTGCAACCTAGTGTTGTTGGAAATCCCCTCCTTTGATTAAGATATAAAAGATTAAACATTGCCCTATTGCAACGTTTCATCATTATTTTGCAGAATCACTTTAATGAGAAAGAAAACAATAAAAAAAAACATCCGTAAGGAATCACAACATCATACCTTTCGATCCCATGCGGTACTCAATGGAATCGACCCTTTCACGATAAGGTTCGCTCGGATCACTTAAGTCTTTTCGTATGGTACTTTTTCCACTCAAGACAATGTATGAGATGACGTCATGGTGGAGCAGTGCAGGCAACGGTTTAGAGTGGAAAAAGTATCACACAAAGACACAAATGTGATCCGAGTGAACCTTATCATGAAAGGAACTATAATATGATATGGAGAATATCCACAAAATCTATGTGTAATATTGATTTCATTGTAAGTAGAGCCACTCGGATGTATTTATTCCGCGTCGCACAAATTCAAAACTGTTCAAATAAATACATTTAGGCAAAATTACGAGTTCCAGTATGATCATTCCGAATTGCTGGTTTATTCTGAGTGCTTTGAACCAATTCAAAGATTGTTTTGTCGATGAAATATAAAAGGAATTATAAAGAAACACTATATATCAAATTCTCAACTTGCCACATATAAAAAGCAGTAAAAGTTGAAATATTGAGTTAATCCAAGAAGATATCCTTTTTCTAAATGACAAAATCACACAATTATTCAAATCTCTTGCATAAAGGGAGCTTCGCTACAGTCCGCATTTTCCCTTTGTTGATGGCTTAATAACAAAGTTTTGGTAGAAACCATTTGTGAAATGAACGGAAAAAAAACATTAATATATACACACAGACAAAAGTAAAGCAACATCCAAGTATTTTGGAGACCTTTTCCTTTAAACAGTAGCACAGAGAATTTTCGTAAAATATATCAAATATTAATTCTTTTATAGAAGAATTTACCTCTTTTGTTAACATATATAGCATATTTGACTTGACGCACTACTCCATCCGCAGGCTCTACATTCAACAACAGACGCAGAGGGTTCTCAATTATTACTAAGTGCAACAGTAAAAGATGATCTTTGTGTCACCTCATCAACTGCGACTCCACAATAACATCTAGTGTAAATGGGCAGAAATTCAAAATCGAGGTAGACCAAGACATCGATTGATCGTCTCAAGAACTTATTTACGTTACGACTTGAAATGCCAGGGGATGTGGCGCACAATATGTAGGTGAGACAGGCCAACCTTTAAAATCTCGTTTTAGGAACCATTCTTATAAGATCAGAACCTCGCGTCAACAAAAACACAGAAACTTTCTTTATAATCACTTTGTTAAATATAATCATTCTATTTCGGATATCACCATTACCCCAGTTCAGACTTTTCCGAAACGTAAAAATGAAAGTAAGACCGAAATTAAAAAAAGCCGACTACAAGCTGAACTTGCCTGGATCACCAAACTTCAGACTGCGTACCCTCTTGGTTTAAACGATCAAATCTATGGACAAGGAAACATTTCCTCAGCCTCTACCAATATCAACATCTTTTCAATTCGCCCAAACACTAAAAGGAAATACAGGTCGCACGGGAAAAGACGAAACAGACAAAAAAGAAAACGATCCAGAATCTACCTCTCTCTCAACGATTTACTTACTATAGCACACAATGACGGCAGACATGAGCTGTTACATGCTCTGTCGTCAATACCAGTTATGCACTTGAAATCTATCTTGGATGAAGCAGAGGTTGCATTCTTAAGAAAAACTGACTGATTCAGACTTAATATCATTGTCTCATTCGCACAGTATAAACTTTATCCTATTGTGAAAACACCTCACCTAAAAGTCGATTCATAAAAATCCCGTTTATTAACAAAGGTTTTGATCTTCTAAACATCTCTAATATTTTTCGGGATCATCGTATACAAAGTACCATTCCTCAATATTTTGAAAACTTAGAGCCACCTCTTATTTGTTATAAGTACAAGAAACCTATTCGAAACTTTGTTTTTAACTATAATAAAGTTACATCGGATCCTGACATACTTGAATCGTGTCCTGCTTCTTGAGAATGTGCAACTTCTAAATATCTCTACAAACCAGCTGGCCATGTTGATACAGGTGACTTTTCAATTATCCAAGACAGACAGCTCCGTGGTCTTCTTAAAAAAGGACCTAAGTATAGAATCCCATCCAAGATAGATTTTGTCAAATGCCGTGAGGTGCTTACGGAAGCCTTAGATAATTATACGAAAAGATGGTGTAAATCAGAAGGAGTCGAACCGCATGCTCTGAATGACCGGAAAACCTCATTTTAGATATAACGGATATTCGAATAGTTAACTTCCATAAAAATCCTCAACTTTTTCAAAATCCACGTTCCAAATCAGAAAGATATTTCAAATCCAAACTAAGTAAATTACATGAAAAATATGTCTTTGCACCAGCTGATAAAGCAGCCAACAACACCATTATCATTTGAAAACGTTACTACATATCAACTTTGGTTTCGGAACTTTCGTCTACTAATACATATATCAAAAGATATGAAAGTGCATCAAGCATAACAGTGAACTGTCTTCATTCAATATCTCTATTTCTAAATTGGATCTGCCAACACTATATTGCATACCGAAACTGCACAAGTCTCCTTACAAATTTCGATTTATTGCTAATTCTAGTAACTGCTCCACTACCATTTTGTCTAGAAATCTGACGTCAGCACTTACTGCTATTAAAGAACACATAAATACTAAATATTGTGAAACGGTTCTAAACAGGAACGATGTAAATTTATTTTGGTCTATTAAGAATTAAGGGGATGTGATTGACAAAATGAAATCTGGAAATTTCCAAGCCAATACGATTTCTTCATACGACTTCTCTAATATGTACACCACACTTCCTCATGACAAAATTAATGATCGATTATCTAATCTCATTAAATGGTGTTTTGATCGAGAGCAAAAACTTACATTTGTACATCTGAATCGAAGGGTTTCTTTTCCACGACAGACTACAAATCATGGACATATAGTGACCTGTGTAATGCCTTGTCCTTCCTCTTGGACAATATTTATGTTAGATTTGGTGAAGATCTATACAAGCAGGTTGTAGGAATTCTTATGGGTACTAATTGTGCGCCTCTTGTTGCAGATTTATTTTTATACACTTATGAAAAAGAATTTATCCAAAATCTTCAAAAGCAAAGGAAATTTGATGATCTGGAATGTTTCAATAATACTTCTAGGTATCTGGATGATATTCTAACCATTGACAATCCTGCTTTTGAATTATATAAGAATGAAATTTATCCACAAGAATTAACCCTTAACAAGGCAAACCTTTCAAATACAGAAACACCCTTTTTGGACCTAAATATCAAAATTGTAAACGGAAAGATTCATACAAGTGTATATGACAAAAGGGATGATTTTGGATTCAACATAGTAAATTTCCCTTGGCTTGACGGTGATGTTCCAAGATTACCGTCATACGGCATTTACATATCACAGCTCATCCGGTACGCTAGAGCATGTACTGATATTTTGGATTTTCACAGTAGAAATTTACAAATTACCAAAAAACTTTTAGGTCAAGGTTTCCGTTTTCATAAACTAGTTAAGACTTTCTGGAAATTTTACAAAAATTACAGTCAACTTCTTTTAAAATTCGGATCTATACATGCAATAGAGTACATTACTATGGGTATTACACAACCTGTCTTTTATGGTGATATGATAAACAAAATGAAAAGGATCAAAGGTAGGCAGCATAACCATCGAAAATGCGATCATCAAACGCCTTTTATACCGTGGATATGATCCTAATGTCATCAGACGGACACTAGGCTTGGTACTTGACCAATCTACAGTCTTGTACAAGCGCATCCTTGAGACTTGCACTCTGACTGACTGTGACGACGGGACTCCATGACGGGCCCTGTCCAAACCTCTTTAGAGAAGACAGGGCCCCGACCACCTGTCCTCTCTGAATGTCAGTCTGACTCCTCGGGTGATTACATACATGAGCTCGCTACAGCCGGCATAGCACGGACTGTATTACGCATGCCCTCTTTTTATATCAATTTACATATTCATCTGTGTCTCTGGGGCCTCTACGTTTCGCAGTCTTGTTTGTGTGATGTCATCTTACAGTGAGGAGGTTGTTTTACACCACAATTGTACGTTCTTCGAGACCTCTGGGTAATTGGAGAAGTGAGAGGGTTGTGCGCACGTAATCCAGGATAACCACACCATTTGCTACTTGCGTGACAGATGGCCGTCCAAAGTCGGCATCGGTTGCCCATTGGTCTCGTTGGTTTATGTGTAGTCATTTGTGTTTGATGTTTACATGTCGTGTGTCTCTTTTCCGTCTCGTGCTGTACTCGTCTTTTGTGTTTTTGCATCGGATGTTTTGGTGTTTTGCTGTTGATGCTGCAACGGGGTCTTTTTGGAGATCTCCTCCCTTCTTGGATAGAGCCGCAAATAAATGTAAGGTACATGTATTTTAAGGGAAAATAATGAAGAATAAAGTTTGACGAGAAGTAAAGGTAAAATATGGAAACATTTACTTGGAAAAGAGATAACACGAATTGAACTCAAGATTCATAAATCTAATACTAGTACGGTTTTCTATTTCAATCGACTTCCGGTTGAGATTTATTCCAACGATCCTCTGTCATTTGCTTATGTTGTTATATGGCAGATTATTCTCATTAAAGATATTTGTTGCTCATCATTGCGCTGTATTCCATGTTCACCAATATTAATGATTACTTTCAGCCAAATTTTACGCATTTTGGTTTAAAAGGAATTAGAAGGATCCATCTCTTAATCGCAAGTGAAATTTTGGCAGGTGGTTGTCCTACATGCAGATTGATATTAATCGAACTAGGGTTAAATAAAAAAAAGAATATATACATATACATATAGGCCATAAAGGTGTAAAGAAAAAACAGAAAAAAATCATCCAGAATGACATCGTTGTCAAGGTTTATTTCTTTGAAAAAAGTCGATAGAGATAAAAATACCCCCCACTCACATATTGTCTTATTCGTGGTCTAAATTTTTGTCTGATAGTAAATTTTGTTCAACCGGTTTCATGAAAAACTTTTTGACACGATTTTTTGAAAAGAAATTTATAGAATTCCCAATTCCTAAGAGATAATTCACATAATCTTAACGTTTTTAAAACATATTCAGCGTTCAATTTTCATTGGATTAAAAATTTTAAAAAAATCATTGAAACTAAATTTAACGGCGAGATAAATCAACTCAATGAATATAATGTCTAATTTGAATCTTTTTTTAAATCATACTCGTCCTGTATTCGATAAGTTGCATACTATTTTGTAAAATAAGGTAATAAGGTCTTCGTCAAAAGTCAGATCTATATCATGATACACAATTTTCAAATACTTTTTTTTTATCAAACCATCATTTTGCATTTAAAAAATATCACTGTTCCTTAACTTTTTTTTGTGTAAATATATCAAAATACAGATATGTAGATCTACTTCATAGTCGGTTGATATTTGTAAAATTATATTTTTTGATCGATGTAAGGTACGGATTATTCATTAGAAGGTGTGTTTTTGTATTAACAAACCCCTTGAATTCATATTTTAATTCGTTGATAAATTTCTCCCAGTAAAATGATCCAGGGCCTGTTCAACCAGTGTTTCAGTCGTTCTTTATTGTTGCATGCAAGCAGGAGATGCTCACTCTTCCTGGGCACCCGATCTCACTCCTTCGTAGGGAGTTCACTTCTCTTCATATGGTAGATTTCTTTTAATTTCTGCTCCTTTGCCTTAATTCTGGTTTTATCTTGGTTTTGTATGCCCTGGGTTAGATGATTATTCGATAAACGATTTTGATATTGGTATGGTTTTTTTTTTCTCCATATTTATAATTCATAAATTGTCATGTTCTATGAGTCTGTTATTGTCTCCGTCTGTTTGTCATATTTTCTGTTCTTGAGAGAAAGTTTTGTTTTATATTTTTTAAAGAATCTGTACGTCTTTTTATTGATTTATGGAATCTGATTTCAAATTTTGTGTTTGATTTTGAACATAGGCAAAACGAGGAGTGGCGTAAGATATTGTATTCAACTGTTTCTATTCTGTATCAGAAAAATAATTTTATAACCTTTTTCACTCTTTCCGTTTACTGGCACAGCTTTGATGATTGAATTAAACATTTATCTTACTTTTACAATCTGATACCTTGTTGACAGTATGATCTATAGCAGATGAAGGGATTTTTTATACCTTGACAAGTAAATTGATACGATAGCTCATTCAATTGATAAAGTTTAAATGGGGCAGAAAAATGTAGTGCCATTACTATCCACGAGCATAATAACGCTGGATTTTATGTATGATATTCATGCGAGAACTTACACTGGTCATATTAAGATAATGTTATCCGTCGTTTGTCTATGGTGCTATGTTAAACGTCTTCAAATTCAGTAACATTATTTAAGTACAGATTAATTTGCAGCATGGACCAGACATACACGTTTCGGGTACTTAACCCTCGTCAGTGATCCTCAATCTTAACATTGTAATATGACCAAAGAGTGTGAAAGTTATTATGTCCAAAGATGTTGCAGCATGGATCAGACATGCACGTTTCGAGTGATCAGTCAGTTTCGTCAGAGATTCTCAATCTAAACAATGCAATATGGCCAAAGAGTTGGAAAGTTATTATGTTCAAAGATGTACCGAAATATGTAACCGGAAGGGTGAGATATGATACTACAGGACCAACGTTTTAGAAATTTCGAGAAATTATTATAACGAAATTTAATTTCTCTCTTAGTATAATTTAAAATAGAACAAGAAATCCACCATAAAGACTATCGAACAAACTCGATGAAAAAAAACCCAAAAAACCAGGTGCACACCATAATCAAAAAATAATCCCCGCAACTACGTTGAACCCAAAGCCCGCCCAGCGGAATCCGCAACCAGGGCCTGGCACCATAGATTAAGAATTGACTTTAATGTCAAATATGGATTATGACCATATCCCTGTATACAGCACAAAACCGATAATTCAGAAACCGAAGTCATTCAAAATCAGGATAAAACAGGAACCAAAGCAAACAATCAAAACCTCCACCATAGGAAAAGAAGCGAACTCCCAATATGGGAGTGAGACCAGGTGCCCAGGAAGAGTAAGCATCTCCTGCTTGCATGCAACACCCACCGCGTCTATAAGTCAAAGGTTCGATATTCTGATGACTCATTATAATATTACTGTTGACTTTTAATTGTACGTAAAATGTTTCTATATCAAGAGTAATGCACGGTATAAGTTTATAGCATTATAGCATTAACTTGAGAACAACTATAAAAATATAATCATGATGAAATTTTTGTCTTCAAGACAAATAAACATACTGATTAATTTGTATTCAACCTGAACAAAAACTAAAACTACATGTATCTCCTAAACGAATCATTTTGGTAAATGTTTAAAGTTGAGAATACTAAATTACCGTTTTTTGATTTTTTTTTTTTTCGCAATAATATGAAATAAAAGGCAAGTAATTTGATATATTATAAACATCAAATAAGTACCTATCAGTTATTAAGTCTCAAAGTCGAGAGGGCAAGGCAAAATCATCAGAATTTCCATTGGAACGGTTGCGAACATTTTAGAATATATGGATTATGTCAATTCGCAATATGTTGCTAGAAGTTGAACATAAAATCATGCACCAATAGTCAGGAAATGAGAGTTGCCATTAATAATATTAATGATTTTTATGAAACACATTGATAACGTTTGTCAAGAATTTGTATAAAAGTACTTCACGAGAAAAGGCGACGTTCGTTTACTACGATGATGTTCAGAGCTATGCTGCTATTGCATTTCCTCTGTTTCTTATGGATCCTTGCAGGTAAGGGATAATCTATTTATTCATTCATTTTACTTTGTTCATAGAAAATCGTTGAAATTCATCTTTACACTTTAAAGGCAGATTCTACATATCAATATACATCTTTTATGAGATTGATTGATAGTGATGCTTAACTATACCAAATATATCGTTTACAGGCGTTGTTGACTCCTCAATAGGTAGTGAGGGAAAGGTAAACTGTCTGTCTCCTACAAATCTACATTGTTCAAAATTCATAACGTCAAAATTTGTAACTGAAAACAAAATCCACTGATAATTGTTTTGTTATCTTTATTTTCTAATTATGTATTTCCCTTTATTTGCAACATACTAGAAGTTACTTTGGGGTTTATTTACCGCAAGATCATATGAATATGAGTTTAACAGGACATTTGAAGACTTTTCCCTTGATCTTTTATTAATAAGTACATTTTTTAAAGAACAACTTCTTTTCAGAAAATCTTATCAATATTGAAACATATGTTCTATTGTATTCATTTCATAGCACTATATGCGTATTTCAACAAGTAATTTTCAACTTGCACACAAATATAGAGAATGTATCAATATCAACTGGCCCTTGTCTCATAGGGATTCCTCTAAGCCAAAAAAGAGGAAAACCAAACTATAAATATAATTATATAAAGAGCGAAATTCTAAATCAGAAGTTGTGCTGACCAACCAGCTTCTGAATGAGTTAATCATTGTTGTATTCTTCTTTTCAGTCTTATCGGCAAAAAAGGACACTGTCTATAGATAACTGGACATGGCCAAAAGGAATCATACCTTATGAAATCCATTCATCCATATGTAAGTTGTTGTCATATTTGATGAACGACTGTAATGCTTCTGTGTTTTTGACCTATGTTAAGGCAAATTTATGTTCTTGTTGATCACCAATATGGTTTACATGAACTGTAGATTGTTTGTTTGGTTGTACGTTTGTGTTTTGTATATCCGTAAAACTCATCTATCTGTAACTGAAGAATACACGTGTGTGGAGGAAAAGAAACTTCATGATTGTAAGAAATGATACGAAGTTCATATACCTAAGGAGACAAAGTTCAGGTACATGAAAAGAAAAGTTTTGAGGTTTGAGTTTTCTGGTCTCAGATTCTTTCTGGATATATTATAATCATGATTATGATTTCTACCACCTGGTTGATCTTACCGCTTCATCAATTATGTTATGACTTTATTTATTTTTCACAATATCATAAATTTGATTCAGAAATTTGAAACTTTTAATAGCAATTCTCTGTAAGGACCAAGAGAATTTCAATAGCATGTGGAAATAGCATGTCTCCAATTTTGGAGATTTTTGGTATGGAAGGTGTATATGATGTACTGAGACAAAAATAAACCTCCTTTTTACTAATCAAGTTTTCGTTGCCATGGAAACCATGTTTGAAATTTTACGCATCATTAGAATACTTGTAACATGGCATTTTCACAAGGCTCGTTTCCATCGTAACAGCAATTATAGTCAACTGAAATTTCCTTAATTTTTCTCTTTATATCTTTCATTGTATAAATACTACACAAGAAGTATGCTTCTACCCGCTTTTCTTTTTGTCAATATGCTCTAAATGTAGGCAAAAACCTGTTTTGAAGAGGCCCTGTATAAGACCGAAAAAGCCCCTAATTTAACATGATTTTGCTCAATTTTAAGGGCAAATAATCTGAAATGTCAGGCTAACCTAATTTCTACTGCCAATTATCTTTTAAGTTTAATCCTCGACTTTAAGAAAAAGTTAAAATTTGAGTGGGACTTCTTCTCAATTTTATTCAAAAGGGTATGAAAAGTGGTTACCATGGTGACATTCTGTTCAATGCTATTACACATAGAGTAATTTACTGGTAAATTTTCAGCTGCCCGTTATATATCTTTAAGCATTTTTTATCAGTGCATATAAAATAGCATTATTGGTTAAAAAAATCCCCTTAAAAATTTTCAAGGTCACAGGACACAATGTCAAGGTCATCTTGAACGCAATTCACAAAATTTGGCAAAATTCTGTGATTTTTCAAAAATAAGAGAGGGAGTTACTCAAAAATCATATGGTAATGAGTAAAACAAACACATACATAGTGATTTTGGATATCCCCTATTTATTGACCAAAGTTGCAAAAATCTCAAAATCAACGTATCCTTTGTTTGTAGCTAGTATTTCATACATACATATAACAAAATGTGAGATTATCATGATTTTCGTCTGGGGCTTATTTTTTTAGGAGAAATGATATGGACTAAAAATTGTTATGTTTTTTCACCTATCGGTCCTAATTTTAGAAAGAAGTATTTATGATACAAATATATGACCGTCAAGCCTAAAATTATTAACAATAAATAACAACAAAAATGCAAATTTTATTAAAATTGGAACCTATATTTCGAATTGATCTTGAACTTAGAGTCAATGACCTTGACAAATTTTGGAAGTGCTCAAACAAAGAATAATTTTTTCTGTGGTCCCTGCATAAAGCTTAAGCAATATAACTTATTTAAACCTTGATAAAAATCAATTTGAAAAGATATAGTCATCATGTGTCAAATGAAAAGTTGTCATGGCAACCATTTTTGACCTCAAAATGTAGGAAAACAAAACAAGGTCCCACTTTTTTTTTCAGTGATAATATTTGTCACATGAAATCTGTTTTGTTCTGACAACAGTGATGGTGTTATCAGTCTGACATTTTGTGTTATTTTTGCTTAAAATGGTAAAAACTGGACGAAAATAGGCCTTAATTTTGACCTTATTTTATGGCAATTTTTGACTGATTTTGATTTGATATGATTCGGCTAATTGAAAGAAATTTCAAAAATTTGTTAATTTTTCTGAAATAGAGGTTTTAAAAGAAAGGAGGGGATCTCCAACAACACCTAGTTGCAGCATCAACAGCAACCTCCCAAAACACCCACTGTAAAACACAAAAATGACACGCACAGAAAGAGACGCAGTAGTACAATGAACGTCAAATCACAGAAAAACATAAAACACAAATGACTACACATAAACCAACGAGACCAATGGGCAAACGGTAACGACTTAGGACGGCCATCTGCCGCGTCAGTAGCAGACGGTGTGGTTATCCTGGATTACGTGCGCACAACCCTCCCACTATTCCGATTACCCAGAGGTCTCGAAGAACGTACAATTGTGGTGTAAAACAACCTCCTCACTGCTTAAAAGATTATAAGTTGTAAATACCAATAAAATCTAACAATGGTTTCCATGGCAACATAATAACCAAAGATGACTTATTTGCCCATTTTTAGTGCTATAAACAGACAGACCTCGTTTCCATGGCAACCGGAACATTTATTTTCAAAAAATTGTTATTATTGTATTCAGGGCATTATACATACCATTTTTAGAGAAATCATAAAAATCCATGACATGCTATTTCCAAAATAGTTTGATCCTTACAGAGAATTAATATTCAGTGCTTAAGCTTTTATTTGTGCTAGCGGCACGGAATAGTCACATGGAGCATACATAAAGTTAATATAATATAGCTTTTAAGGCCTCTGATATCCAACTTAGAAAGTTTAAAGCCTGTACATTTGATTCTTGCTCCTACAGATTCAAATAATACAAAACTTATCAAGTCGGTGATTGACAAACTTGCCACTCTCACCTGTGTTCGTTGGTTACCGAGGTCAAGAAAGACAGCCGAACTTGTTGGCCACAACGGGTATATCCGCTTCATTGACAAGAACCAGTAAGTAAAATACTCATGAATGATGTCCTTTTTAGAGAGGTCGAATTCTTTGGTAAGATCAACACAATCTCGCCTTAGCTACTGTTACATTTCATTCGGGTTCATGCATGATGTGTTTATCTAAAGACATCTAATAGTACCTTCTTATAATCACATAATCATGACAATTTGAGCAATTGATAGATATATTTTTTGCTATACAGAAATAGAAAAATGTAATGTACATTGTGTTGATCATCTACATTTAGTTCATTTTATAGATTATTTCTGTGTCATGATTCATAAATATAAGGGGATGAAAACATTACTCACATTTTAAGTTATAAACAAAGTCTAGTATTGAGCCTGGAGGTTATAATTGACCAATTTAAAAGATTTACAAAGCAAGACGCGGGGGAATTTTTGAACGGCGTTAGACGCAGAAAGAGGTTTTGAAATCTTGCGAACAACCACGGACGGCACACATGGTAAAGACGTGCGACGCACTTGACGCATACGAAATAATCCGTGTTCCAGCAGCCATTAAATCATGGGAGAGACGCGGTAAGACGCGAAAGATTAGCGGTCTGTCACAGGGAAGACATGATCATCGGACAGGTGTAATTTAACGCGTTGGTATCACGGGGAATAGCGGCGTGTGTATAGCAGCTTAGTCTTAGGCGTTGTTGGACGTGATTAGCCATGTTAAAGCCCCGGTCACACTGTATCCCACGTCTAAATCACGTACATAAAGTAATGAAAATATAGTGGACGTGGTCGTAAGTAGAAATTTCTGTTCAAATTTGGTTTGACAGTGCTGGGCATGACCGTCTGTGATAAAGCACGTCCAAAGCGGCACGAGAGCAAACGTAAAACGGACACTCCACTGCCGTAGGGCTGCCAAATCATCAATATCTGCGATTCGACGTCGTCGTCGAGGAGCAGAAAACCCTATTTATCACTATACACACGCTTTTTCCGCGATACCAATGCGTAACACCCGACCAATGACCATGCCCAACAAACTATCCCGTCATACAACGCCCCCCCCCCCCCCCTCCCACCAACCAAGTTTTTAGCACTGCCGGTACACGGATATCAAGTGCGTTGCACGTCTTTACAACGTGTACCGTCCGTGGTATTCCACGGAATAAAATTTTGAGCAGTTCAATTTCAAAGCATTTTACCGCGTCCAACGCCGTTCCGATTTTTCCCTGTGGCCTGTCATGTCTGTAAATCGACTGTAGTTCGTCTGAAACTCGTCTGAACATCATGGGAGACTTTTTGACATGTGTTGGCCGTGATTCAGCCATAAAGTGCAGTGTGACCGGGCGTTGTAGTACTGGACAAGCCTCCAACGGTCATATCCCGTAAAAAGCCAAAATCAAACCAAAGTTACCACTTACGACCACTTCCACCAGATTTTCATGACTTTTTGCAAGTGATTTAGACGTGGGGTGCATTTTGACCGGGACTAAAGACACAAAAACATTACGTCATTTAATCATGTCACCGTCAAAAATTGATTGACACACTTATTTGCATTGTTTTATAAATATTGAAATAATATTAAAAAGGGAAAAGAAATGAAGATTCCATACAATTTTGAAATATGTAGATGGTCTTTCCTTATTTCATCACTAAAAACAATAGTTTTAAGAATGTCGATTTGGATATTACCTTTCAGGTGTAAAAGTAGGAAAGGATATATGGGTTGGGATGACGCTCAAGATCTGTCACTAGCAAATGATGGGTGTATGATTGTAAGTATTGTATTTCATCAATCCTTTTTCCTATCTATGTTTTTTTTACCCTTTTTTACCATTTTTCAAAGACAAAGTATATAATTAAACAACCGCATATTTGACACCTTCAACCCGGATTTAGGTTTTCTGAACAGTGTAACACAACTCTCTGTAAGCGCCAGCAATTAAGTATAGGGGCCTGGCATGCTGTGTCACAGAACCTTACGGTATTTATGCAAATGAAAGGACATAATAAAGTAATTAAAATTGAGAGAAAAATTCTCATATTCATCCTGGTTGCCATGGAAACGGGTTGTAAATAAGAATAGGGAGTTACAATGGCAACAATTCTACCATTTTCTGATAGCAATTTGTCGTTTTAAACTTTAATAAAGGTAAATAATGAAGATTTTAGGAAGTTTAATGTAAAAGTTAGTTAGACGGCACTCAATGAATTGTAATTTCTTTAATTTCTGTAATTAGATGTAATTTCTGTAATTAGATGGCACTCAATGAATTCTTATTTGTCTTTGAATTCGATGACAATCAATGCATTGAATTAGATAGCACTCAATGAATTGAAATTGGTCCAACCTCTAGATTGCTAGGGATCCGTCGATGCTCAATTTGGTGCTCCATTGTGAGTGCTGTTGAGATCATCGTCGGAATCTTCTTCATCTCATTTGTTGCAATGGTAACGTGAACGGTATCCAAGGAAAACTTCTTTTCAGATTGTAGACATTATTTCTGAAAATATCAAAGGACAAAACATGAAAAAGATTTATTTAATCATAAGCTACATGTATTACGGTTATCGTAAATTTTGATTACAAATATTTTGTCCAATACTAAGAGAAATAAGCCGTTGTTTAGGAAACAAATAGAAGACTAAGTCTTCTTTAAAACAAGCTATTTTGAATAAATATAATGGATTAGACATTATCCTATAAACATGTTTAAGCAACCTACTTTTATATCACAGATTTTTTTCTTCGTAACAGTATGAGAAATTTTATTTCAAAAGCTTAAACAAGTGATTGGTGTTGATAGCAAGTAGGCGATACCTACCCCCCCCCCCCCCCCCGGGAATTTCATCTCTTGGAGATTCACTTTTGCTTCTTTGCAGGATGTTTGAATTATCTTGCTTAGTTTTGTATTTTTCAAGGTTTAGATCACCATTTTTGTGATTATTTAGAAAATTTCTATTATGGCTCTGTGTTTGACCTTGACTCATTTATTTTCAAACAAGAACTGTTATTAGCATTTGGTTAAGGCGTCATAGTCATTTATATTATATTCAATTGATTCGTTAAAACAAATGTTGATGCAATACCAAATTGTTGAGTTGAGTTGATATTTGGTTAGTCGCCTTTCCCTAAGAACGAAATTGAGTTTTATGTTGCTCTGGAATAGCGTTTATTGAGATATGATTACAACATTGTTAGAATACGAAGTAATGTTACAACCAAAGTAAGAGAAAGTTTGTCATATATTGAAGAATTTAGATGACCAGTTGTCAAAAGATACAGTGAGATCTAAATATGAAGCGGGGTTAATGATATAAGTGGTCTTTTTTACCTGTAGGTCACAAGGAATGATTTTACAAAACCACAAAATGCGGACTATAATGTTGAACGTCTCCAATTCCAGAGAACAGATGAATTTGCAGTATGGACCAGACATGCACATTTCGTGTACTTAACCCTCGTCAGTGATCTTAATCTAAACAATGTAATATGACAAAAGAGTTAAATTATGATGTCGAAAAATGTACCGAAAAACATAGAAGGATAGGTGGGATATTATGCAACAGGACTATATATGATGCTGCAGGACTATAAATCCAGTGCACATGATCATGATGATATATATCATTGACTAAAGCATTGGCTAAATGCTTCCGCAATGTCTAAATAAACTCGGCTTCTTGTGAGTTTAGAAGATGTAGAGCACAGTTGCTTCCAATAGTAATTTTCACATTATTTCTTGTAGTTCCTGCAATATTTTGTCGATCAGTAGAAAATATAATACTGTTATACATTGGTATTCCTCTCGAAATATATGCATGCTTCATGTTTACAGGAAAAGAGGATTCTCCATGAGATGCTACATGCAATGGGTTTTGTTCATGAGCATTCGAGATCGGACCGGGACAAGTATATCATATATGATCCGTCACGGTTAACTGACAAAAGATATGAGAAGAATTTTGTGAAAGAAAACACAGACAATGGTGTTCCGTATGATTTACAGAGTGTGATGCAGTATGTTCTAGGTGTGAGTATGGCTTAGCAATTTAACATTTGATCTTGTATGTCTTAGGGTAACACTGACTGAGACAGAAAATGGAATGGGCGTTGTGCTGGCTTTTTGTTCCTTCCTACTTGCACCTCTTATACTTACATAACATATGTAAAATGGTTCTTGTGGTATATGAAAATAATTTGTATGGAGCGTCTACAATGTCTTACACACTTGCACTGGAATTTGTTCCTTGGATAGAAGTTTTCTTTCGTGTTTCTGTGTAGCTGTGTCATTCTTTTCGTCTGTGTGTCCAATTTTTCTTTTTGCGTGAGAATGTTCTGTGTTGTTTTCCAAGAATTCGTAAGCTTTTCGATTAGTTTTTGGAATCTGGATTCAGGCCTCTGTGTTTGACTTTAATTCACTAATTTCACCATAGGGGTCCGTCGATGCTCAATTTGGTGCTCTATTGTGAGTGCTGTTGAGATTATCGTCAGGATCTTCTTTAACTCATTTATGATAGTTATTCCAGAAATATTTTTTCCAGGATTATTCAAAATCACAGGAGAAAGGAAAGAGAGTTTTAGAGTTGCGTGACCCTAATCTTCAGTTCTTGATCAAATCAAGCGATATGTCATATTATGACGTGGTTCGTGTTCTGAAAGCTTATCATTGTTCATGTGAGTAGGATCATCCTTTTTTAGTCGGATGAATATATTTTCGTACGTTTTTCGTTGTATCAAATCATTTGTAGAAATGTTAAACGTCTTCAAATTTAATAGCATCATTTAAAATTAGATAAATTTGCAGCATTTGGACCGTTTCGGGTACTAAACCGAAAAAAAATGCGAACAATTTCATCTTTAAAATGCAATTAAGAAAAAAATAAGCCTAAGCATTACAACAAGCGAAACATTTATAGAACTGACTCTAGCTTTCATTATTAATTCATATGACATTCTTATCAATATAAACATTTATCCGGTTTCTTTTTCTTTGTATTACACAGCTCACTGTGATCACACTACAGCGCCTAGTTGTAAATATGGTGTTTTGAATCATAAATGTGAATGTTATTGTATGAATGGATTCAAAGGGTCAAATTGTGACGAGATAGACACCGATCCAGGTCTGTGATAATGTACTTAATTAATTTTCATAATGTTTGAATGATTTAATGCTATGACTAATGACTTACCGTTTTGATGAATAGAATAGAAAAATATGTATAATTTTGATATTATTTTTTGTTAAATATATCATATACCAAACGTTAAACAAAGGATAAATATCCTCAGTGTTGATCAATTCACCGCGATTTGTTACCATTTCCCTTTCTTTGAATTTATTGACTTACATTCATGTCATTTCTCTTTTATTTATTCACATTAACCATAAAAAGTATTATACGTTATTTGTTAGATTGTGGAGGTTATATCGTACTCAATTCGGTAAAAGAAAGAAAAAATATCGAATCACCTAATTATCCTAGAAAGTATCGTTTCGGCAAAATATGTAGATGGGTCATTACGGTAAGTTTCTTGTTCTTGATCATTTTGTTTGCTGTCCAGTGTTATTTAAGTCATTGGGAAAAATTATTGATTGGTATTTTCTCTATATCGACCATAAAGAATTTTAATCGAATGGTTAAATTTATTATCTTTTTTTTTTGCATATCTCGTTGATGCAAGAAAATATCTATATTCCTTTGTTACATGCCTAGACGCCATATAAGTTAACTCCGAGAGTATCAATTGAGAGCTTAGACCTTCCAGAAAAACAAAAGAGTCATATGAATAAACCAACAGCAGATGCGGAGTGCTATCACTGGTTAGAGATACAGTACAATTTACCAGGTCAAACAGGAATCTGGTAAGTATATCCAAATGTTGTTAAAGAAGAATAAATACAAACTTATACAAAATCACTAACTGTTATCTTAAAACTTTTCTTTCTTTTTCTACGTTTTACATGTACATGTGTAAAACGTCTTTAAATTCAATAGCATCATTTAAAACCTGATAAATTTACAGCATGGCCCAGACATGCATGTTTCGGGTACTAAACACTCGTCAGTGATCCTCGGACTAAACAATGTAATATGGCCAAAAAGTATGAAAATTATTATGCCCAAAAATGTACCAAAAGACGTAGCAGAATGGGTGGGATATGATGCTACAAGACCCACGTTTTAGAAATTTCAAGAAATTTTGTAACAGAAAATTTCAAATGCGTTGAAAAGACAGACGATCAACCAAAGTTGATCGAACTTGGCTACATGTGCCCTCGGGGACTCTTGGTCCACCAGCAGCGACACTCACCAAGTAGTTCAAATGTTAAACGTCTTTAAATTCAATATCATCATTTAAAACCTGATAAATTTACAGCATGGCCCAGACATGCACGTTTCGGGTACTAAACCCTCGTCAGTGATCCTCAGTCTAAACAATGTAATATGGCCAAAAAGTATGAAAATTATTATGCCCAAAAATGTACCAAAAGACGTAGCAGAATGGGTGGGATATGATGCTACAGGACCCACGTTTTAGAAATTTCAAGAAATTTTGTAACAGAAAATTTCAAATGCGTTGAAAAGACAGACGATCAACAAATGGTGATCGATGTATTTCAATCCTAATACAGGGTAAAATGTTAAACGTCTAACGTGTTAAAACGTAGCACAAGATGCGTAAGTTTTCCTCAATTTTTGGTGTTGATACCTCGATCAACCGAAAAAAAAAACATATGACATACCCACATTTTAGAAATTTCAAGAAAATTTGAAACAGAAATTTTCGAATGCGTTGAAGAAACGAAATTGACCGAACTTGGATATTTGTGCCCTCGGGGACTCCTGGAGCCTGTTTTTATAAATTACTACTAAATTACTTATCAAAAAATTTAGTAATTTCGTAACTTTTTCCGTCAAATAAAAGCTTAATTTTTTCCATTTAGATTATGTTGTCCTTTCTAATAGCATTTCGACATACTAAATACATGGTGACAACACCAAAAATAAATGGTGACAACACCTTAAATTGAAGAAACTTCGCAGTTTTTAGTTTAGAAGAAGTACTAGGCAATCAAAGTTAATTTTTCGTAAATATTTTTTTGTAAAACAGGCACCTGGTTGACCAGCAGTGACACTCACCAAGTAATACAAATGTTAAACGTATTCAAATTCAATACCATCATTTAAGAATAAAAATCATTTAAATCATAGTTAAAAAGCTATAATTTTATTTCATATAAAATGCGCCTCATATGATCCATAAAAACGACGGCTAAAAAAGAATAGGACTAGACCGATGTGCAAAACATTGAAGAAGACCGAAACCTTTAATGATGATACATTTTAAAACGTAAAATTAGAAAAATGATAATATTTGATCTATTTTGGCATTATTTATTTTCTAATTCTTTATGAATACGTTTCAAATGACCGCTTCCTTATTTTTAAAATTATTTCAAATGATTACATTCATACTTTTTTTGCGTTAAGATAAGTGAATAAGGCTCATACGGTTTGACTTCTTTTTTAAGCATTCCTCCTTTTTGTAGGAAATGTGGCAAAGTCCAGAGAGAGAGTTGGACAGGATCAAAAGACAGCGAAGGCACAATGATTCTCACTTTTCATTCCAACAACGATCATCCTGCTGGGAATGGCTTTTTACTTAAAGTGGATGCGACTGAAATAGGTTCAAATAATTTAATGTTTCTGTGCGAAATCATTAAAATGACAAATATGGATAATGACCATATACCTGTATACAGCACAAAATCGATAATTCAGAAAATCAGAAACCGAAGGCATATAAAATCAGGATAAAACAGAAACCAAAGCAAACAAACAAAAACCTCCACCACATGAAAAGAAGCGGACTCCCGATATGAAAGTGAGACCAGGTGCACAGGAAGAGTAAGCATCTCCTGCTTGCATGCAACACCCACCGCTGTTCCAATGGAACATTTGCGAACCCCGGAATAAACAATATAATTCCGAGAGCAGTGTATTCTCTTATATATAAGCATTGAGAAGATACAAACATTATCAGACAGTCCAACAGAAATTCATCCCAATCTTTTGCCTTACCTTCTAGACTTTCAGACTGAATAACTGATGGTTACTTATTTGATGTTTATAGATGGAATTCTAAGATTTCGCTTGTTTTAAATCCAACGAGACTCAGTTGAAGCAAAGCAATACACCGGAATACCTCTATTTGAAAACACATACAAAGACATATTTTTCTGATTTATGATAGATTGTCGTTGTTGCAATTATAGTTAAAGGTCGGATAGGGACTATGAAAGAAAACAGGTAATTTTTCTGTCATTTCCACACTCTCCTATTTGGGGTTAACATCTCTAATCACGATCTGATTGGTCCGTTTATCCCCTATATCCCTTCTCATTTTTTGACTGACAGCTTAAAACGAATGGTATTGGGGTATCTCCATAGCATAAACAAGTTTACCTGCCAGTATGTCTTTTATGTTGCACTCCGCTGGCGACTCTAGGAATATCATGTATCATCAAAGTAATTATGTCACGCCTACCAAGCCATCACTGTGCATATTAATAACCATCCGGTTTGGAAACACGGTCTTTGTTGTAAATAAACGGCATGAGGATCTTCAAAAAGGCTTGCTTTGTAGTATTCAAAGAGGAACACATATACATTGTACTGAGCCTAAAAGTGGGTACATGTGCCGCACAAAACATCCACACCAGAAATCACTTCGAAACCTCAAGACAAGCAAGAGCAAGTAGATGAAATGGACCCAGAAACAAATATTCAAAGCAAAAACAACATATCATTATGACAACAAATCGATATAAGGATATAAATTTAAGCACTTGATATTTTGGGCGGTCGTCTGCTATATTATTTAAGCTGTTTTTAAACGAAAGAAATCTTCAGTCAACATGAATATTGGTACTTTAAACACGAAAATAGAAAAACCCCGAGTACTTACATGTAAGTGACAGAAATTACGCCAAACCTGATCACTTACATGTAAGTGAGAGTAAGTCAAACTTGATAAATTACATGTAAGTGAGAGTAAATCAAACCTGATCACTTGCATGTAAGTGAGAGTAAGTCAAACCTGCTCACTTACATGTAAGTGAGAGCAAGTCAAAACTGATCACTTACATGTAAGTGAGAGTAAGTCAAACCTGATCACTTGCATGTAAGTGAGAGTAAGTCAAACCTGATAAATAACATGTAAGTGAGAGCAAGTCCAACCTGATCACTTACATGTAAGTGCGAGTAAGTCAAACCTGATCACTTACATGTAAGTGAGAGTAAGTCAAACCTGATCCCTTCCATGTAAGTGAGAGTTAGTCAAACCTGATTACTTACATGTACGTGAGAGTAAGTCAAACCTGCTCCCTTACATGTAAGTGAGAGTAAGTCAAACCTGATCCATTCCATGTAAGTGAGAGTAAGTCAAACCTGATTACTTACATGTAAGTGAGAGTAAGTCAAACCTGATCACTTACATGTAAGTGAGAGTAAGTCAAACCTGATCACTTACATGTAAGTAAGAGTAAGTCAAATCTGATCACTTACACGTAAGTAAGAGAAAAGCAAACCTGATCTCTTACATGTAAGTGAGAGTAAGTCAAATTTGATCACTTACATGTAAGTGGGAGTTAGTCAAACCTGATCACTTACATGTAAGTGAGAGTAAGTCAAACCTGATCACTTACACGTAAGTGAGAGCAAGTCAAACCTGATCACTTACACGTACATGTAAGTTAGAGCAAGTCAAACCTGATCACTTAGATGTAAGTTAGAGTAAGTCAAACCAGATCACTTGAATGTACGTGAGAGTAAGTCAAACCTGCTCACTTACATGTAAGTGAGAGCAAGTCAAACCTGATCACTTACATGTAAGTGAGAGTAAGTCAAACCAGATCACTTGCATGTACATGTATGTGAGAGTAAGTCAAACCTGCTCACTTACATGTAAGTGAGAGCAAGTCAAACCTGATCACTTACATGTAAGTGACAGTAAGTCAAACCTGATCACTTAGATGTAAGTGAGAGTAAGTCAAACCAGATCACTTGCATGTACGTGAGAGTAAGTCAAACCTGCTCACTTACATGTAAGTGAGAGCAAGTCAAACCTGATCACTTACATGTAAGTGAGAGTAAGTCAAACCAGATCACTTGCATGTACGTGAGAGTAAGTCAAACCAGATCACTTACATATTAGTAAGAGTAAGTCAAACCTGATCACTTACATGTAAGTAAGAGTAAGTCAAACGTAATCCCTAACATTCCCATTATATTCAAACTTGATCCCTTACATTTCTGTATACAAAATAACTCAAATTTCTAAATCCTGGGTCCTGTAGCATCACATCCCAGCCAACTTGCTACGTCTTTCGGTACATAATTTTCAGATTTTGGCCATACTACTTTGCATAGATTGAGGATCACTGACGAGGGTTGCATACCCGAAACGTGCATGTCTGGTCTATGCTGCAAATTTCTATCTGTTCTTAAATAATGCTATTGAAATTGAAGACGTTAAACATATAAGAGTAAGTCAAACCTGATCCCTTACATGTAAGTTAAAGAAGATCCTGACGATAATCTCAACAGCACTCACAATAGAGCACTATATTGAGCATCGACGGACCCCTAGCAAGCTAGAGGTGGGATCAGGTGCTCGGGAGGAGTAAGCATCCCCTGTTGGCTAGCCGCACCCGCCGTCGATGTTAATGCACGATGAATAACACAGTATATAAATTGCATGCACTACCTGACCTTATGTCTATATAGAAAGTGCTATGGCGACCATGTCAGGGAAATATATTCAAAACACTTACTGTCAAACCCCTCGCGGGGAACTTTTTTACGAGCTCCACACGGCAAAGGGCATAAGTGTGACACAAATGAGTTAAAGAATATCCTGATGATAATCTCAACAGCACTCACAATAGAGCACTATATTGAGCATCGACGGACCCCTAGCAAGCTAGAGGTGGGATCAGGTGCCCGGGAGGAGTAAGCATCCCCTGTAAGTCAAACCTCATCCTTTACATGTAATTAACATCAAAGAAGTACTCATCCGTTATTTAGTCTCAAAGTCGAGAAGTCAAGGCAAAACCATCAGAATTTCCACTGGAACGGCTACGAACCTCAGAATGAATAACATTCCGAAATAAGACCAGGTGCCCTGGGAGAGTCAGCGTCTCCTGGTTGCATACAACGCCCGTCACAACAGAAGCACTTGTAATAAAGTGAGAGTGAGTCAATTTCTGATCCCCTACATGTAAATGAGAGAAAGTGACAAAACAATTAATCAAAATGTGGAAATTACAATCAGTAGGACAAGACAAAATTTGAAAAGCACAAAAAAACAAACAAAGCTTTAACATTTTGAAAAGGAAGCCTAAGTGAATTTGCGATGGAGAGGAGATAAGGTGCCCAGAGAAAGTAAGAATCTCCTGTTTGCTAGCAACTACCATAATCTGTAAAAAATGGAAAAAATAATTTGACAATGATATCAATTTTGTTTCTATCAATTCATAGATTGCGGAAGTGCAACGTGTTTACATGGTAGTCGTATCGAAGGAAATAAAGCCTGTGAATTCAAATGTAGCTGTGATGAGGGATACGTAGGAAGACTGTGTGATCAAATTAAAAGTATGAAGAATATGTAAACATTTTTTATTCTCTGGACACAAAATCATCAATCACAATTTAACCACATGCAGGTCCCTGTTTTGGATTCGATTTGTGCAAAATAAAAATCTTTAAATTGAAGCCAAATAACTTTTTAGATAAAAGTTTTCATTATGTAAAATTAGAGAAGATATAAAGCACTTTTTGTTTCAGTTACAAGTATAATTATCATTAAGTGTCTATTTTTATCACATGATACACCCATTATGCAGTTTCATGAAGCCATTTCATAAATATATGATATGACAACACGTTACATATCGCTCTGCTTGAATGCGATTGGTCAAGTTTGGAACCTAATCACATAAACTTTGACAAGTATGACCTTTCAAATATCGGTCAATTGTTAAATTCAAACGCGCATTCAATATCAATGATTAAAATTGTGGAAGAATTAACTATTGCATTAAAATACTGAACACATTTGAAATATATTTTCTCTTACGCACAGAATATCTATACGATGGGGTACTACTTCTCAAGGCGTAGCAGACGACCTGTAGGTCACAGCGTAGTTCGCCTCTTATTCTCAGAAACGTTGATTTCACGTTAGAAAATTCAAATACACATATTTAGGCAATATCATGTGATAAAAAGAATCTCAAATGAATTTCATTTCATATGATGTATTATGAAATTCGTTGTGCGTTTTATATCCCCTCGCCAAGGCTCGGAAATATAAAACCCACAACTCGTTTCATAATACATCGTATGAAATGAAAATTCATTTGAGATCCTATATATCTTAATCTCTAGGAGAAAAAAGGGATTGTATCAAAACACCAAAAGGAACAGACTACAAGGGAACCTTGAGTAAAGCAACATCAGGGAAATCGTGTCTTCCGTGGAAGGGAACCAAATATGCTAGTATTCTCACGGATGATGAAAATTACTGCAGAAATCCTAATCCCAGATATTTCAGCGCACCTATTTGTTACGTTTCTGAAGATTCCAGGCAATTTTGCTCAGTTTCACATTGTGGTATACTTTCTAAGCATATTTGAATATTTTACTCTTACATTTTTTGCTTCTCAGAGGCCAAGAGTCCAAATTTCAGCTATCAAAGACTCGATATTAATTTCATTGCTAAATTTGTCTTTTTCGACTGAATGCCTCAGCCAGTGATCACACAGAAGTTGAACGCTATCAAAAGAGGTTGCACGCTATTAATATGTTCCTTGGCTAACCATTATATTATATTGACTTTTAAATAAATAATTGGCTCTTTTATATCCTCTTCAACCAATGAATGTTAAACGTCTTCAAATTCAATAGCATCATTTAAGACCCGATAAATTTACAGCATGGACCAGACATGCACGTTTCGGGTATTAAACCCTCGTCAGTGATCCTCAGTCTAAACAATGTAAAATGGCCAAAAAGTATGAAAATTAGTATGTCCAAAAATGTACCAAAAGACGTAGCAGATTGGGTGGGATATGATGCTACAGGACCCACGTTTTACAAATTTCAAGAAATTTTGTAACAGAAAATTCCAAATGCGTTAAAGAGACAATCAACCGAAATTGATCGAACTTGGCTACATGTGCCCTCGAGGACTCTTGGTCCACCAGCATTGACACTCACCAAGTAGTTCAAATGTTAAACGTCTTCAAATTCAATAGCATCATTTAAGACCTGATAAATTTACAGCATGGACCAGACATGCACGTTTCGGGTATTAAACCCTCGTCAGTGATCCTCAGTCTAAACAATGTAAAATGGCCAAAAAGTATGAAAATTAGTATGTCCAAAAATGTACCAAAAGACGTAGCAGAATGGGTGGGATATGATGCTACAGGACCCACGTTTTAGAAATTTCAAGAAATTTTGTAACAGAAAATTCCAAATGCGTTAAAGAGACAGACAATCAACCGAAATTGATCGAACTTGGCTACATGTGCCCTCGGGGACTCTTGGTTCACCAGCAGTGACACACACCAAGTAGTTCAAATGTTAAACGTCTTCAAATTCAATAGCATCATTTAAGACCTGATAAATTTACAGCATGGACCAGACATGCATGTTTCGGGTATTAAACCCTCGTCAGTGATCCTCATTCTAAACAATGTAAAATGGCCAAAAAGTATGAAAATTAGTATGTCCAAAAATGTACCAAAAGACGTAGCAGAATGGGTGGGATATGATGCTACAGGACCCACGTTTTAGAAATTTCAAGAAATTTTGTAACAGAAAATTCCAAATGCGTTAAAGAGACAGACAATCAACCGAAATTGATCTAACTTGGCTACATGTGCCCTCGGGGACTCTTGGTCCACCAGCAGTGACACTCACCAAGTAGTTCAAATGTTAAACGTCTTCAAATTCAATAGCATCATTTAAGACCTGATAAATTTTAAACGTCATCAAATTCAATAGCGTAGATTTTGAACACAGATAACATAGACAATCAAATCCATGTCCTTTTACATGTTTACCCGAGTCTGATCTGTAAAACCATATGACAAAAAAAGATTTCCTGTGCTTGTTTGCAACTACACATGATTTCATAAAGTCTTAAAGAAAAATCAACGGCTCTATGAATGTGCTGGTGCTTGTCCACACATGCATTTCTTTGAATGTTCGCCGCTGGCAAAACTACATGAATTTTACCAAGGTAAGTGGTAACTTCGAATAGGCATTGTAATATGTAACAATTTCATTGTTATCGCAAGTTGTTTCGGATTTTTTTAAAATACAGTATTATGTGCATAGTAGTACTGCATATATCAGTTCCATGAGTAATTTTCTCTTATTCTGATACTAGCTGTCCATTTTTGTTCAGACAGTGAGGATTGCCGTCGATCGGAGACAGGTTACGAGTATGACGGTGTCATCCACACCACAGAATCAGGGAAGGAATGTCAAAGATGGGATAGTATGGTTAGATAAGTGAAACTGTTTCTCTTATTTAACTCATGTTGATCTGCTGTAAACAATCAAAGTCCTATATATGTATTACCGGGACACAATATTATTACGCCTAAATAAATTTTGTGCAATTTCCTCGTCGATGGCGTTTTAGGTACGTTTTGTTATAGGTAGATTATATATAGGTGTCTGTGGCGGTTTTAAATGTTATTCATCTTATACACATTGGACTCTAATCGTGAGTGACGCCCATTGAAAATAAACAATTCAGAAACTACTGGGAAATTTATTTCGAATCATTCATTAACAAGAGCCCCAGGGGGCACAACGCTCACCTGATACCCATGCACGCTCTAATTAACATACTGCTATTGAATACTGATAGTGCCAGTACCGGGATTTTAGCCCACAACCTTTCTAAAAAGATTTTTGCCGGATGCAGAGAAGTTTTTTTTTTTCAGACAACCTTTAAAAGTACAAACAAGAAAAAATAGTCACATTTCAAAACAATAACTTTTTTTTAGTCATATGCCCAACTAGTATAGTTCAATTATGCAACATCAAAAATAAAATCATATTGTAAAATCCCACTTTAATGCGCAGCAGAAAAAGAATAAAACAATGAAATGATTTCATAAATTAAGTTTATTTAAAACTGAACGACCATACCTTTCATTATTGATAGCTAGCATGCCAGAAATTATAAAGCCTGACAGGCTGTGTTTGTGAAACGAGAATGCCCCCGGCGGCATCTTTGTTAGTATAAACGCCATTTTCTGTTAAGTATGTGAGAGGTCAGGGTCAGCGTAATATTGGTATCTATGGAAATATCTTGTCACAAGGAATACACATGTAAAATATGAAAGCCCTATCACTAACCAATCAAAAGTTATGCGCAATGTTTAAGTTTTTGAAAAGTACGTCAAAGGTCAAGGTTATGGTCACGAGGTCAAAATTTTGGTATCAATGGAAAGGTATTGTCACAAGGAATACACATGTGAAATATAAAACCTCTATCACCAGCTTCCATTCAAAAGTTATGCCCAATGTTAAAGTTTTTCGGAAAACAGACAGACAAACAGACAGACGGACAGGCCAAAAACTATATGCTCCCGAATCTTTTATTCCAGGGGCATAAAAAACAAAGATTTTCGGTTTTGCCTTTATTCATATTAAAGTATACTGAAATCTAAGAATGCTTTTGAATAGTATTGATTTCATCTCAAATACATGAAACGTACAGTTAAAATCGTTTTAATCCAATATTTATCAATTCAAGTGAATTGTGCAGAAATTGGGCCAATTTGTTTTCCAAAAAGCAGTGTACGGTGTATCAAACCTCATGATCCAGAGGAAGAGATTACTCATTCGACGTTTCTTCAAGAAATCAGTCCGTAAATTACTTCATCTAAGAGAGTCTAAGACAGAGGAAATTCGAGCAAACTTTATACATGATAACAAGTATATGCAAGTGTTCCAAGTACATGAATGATAACCATTATGAAAGTGTTCCAAGTATAATGCACATTAAATAAAAATCTATTCCGTTTGCACTGTATCTCCTGAAATGTATCGCAGTACTAAAGGGTTGTGGGGGAATTAAACGGATCAAATCTAAAGTACAGCGACTTTGTTTACAGTTACAGTTATAGGTCAGAGACCACTAAAAGGCCGGCTCTGATTGGAGAAAAACCTGTAGGGTGAGGGGGCCTGTTATTTTAAATGTGACAGAAGATGTGATTGGCTATCAATTCTATTTTCTTTTGGTATATTGTTTGAATATGATATATATAGGTAAAAAATAATTAATTAAAATGTCGATTCCCGGATATTTCCCTAGCTCTCGATCCGCTAAAGGGGACGGGCGCGGGAAAATTTGAAAATTCTCTGCTGGGTACCTTGTGACGCAAATAGTGCGAAAAAGAGCTGGTCATGCTATATTTTTTAATTTAGTTTCGTATAAAGCTTGAATCAATGAACAAATCGGTATATAACATGCATGGCCAGCAATGTTAGTATAGACGTTATAAGGCATTTCGTTAACATTACGGCCTATGGAAAATGATTTGGTTGTCTCTGACCTAGAAGGTGTAACTACAGTTAATCATCCCTTCCCTTTTGACTGGTGAACCGGGCTGAATAAAAGGTGTCACCTCATTGGTCATAACTATTGAAAATTTAAAAATAGCACATTAAATCAATGTATGATTCCCTGCTGTCTGTAGAAACTGAGTTTTGAACATGATTTTGCCTTTTATGTAATCAATAGATCGATTTGAAAATATATAAAAATTAGCAAATTTTCAATTCGGAAGGAGGGGTCATTAAACAAGTGAATTTTGCAGAAAAGGTATGCATGACCCCCTTTTTTCTTTCGTTTTTATGCGTGCCAAAGATGTCCTAGGCCAAAAATATTCCTTAAAAATCTAAAAGTGGATATCTTGACAAAATTCTTTCACTTGTAGGGTACCATGCATGAGTACCTCATATCTACAAAATGTTATGACAATCTGAAGAGTGGTTATAGAAAAGAAGCAGAAAATGTATGAAAATCAACCCCCCCCCCTTCCTTTTTACATAAGAAAAAAATTCATAAAAAATCAAAAAAATAAAATTTAAGCCTAAAATACATATCAAAGCATTAAGTAAGTTAAATATGATAAATATGCAGTAAATGAGTGTGTAAAGTGAAGTGGAACCAAAAATAACAACACTTCTTAAGACATCTCTCTAGATCATCCTGATACTTTCGGTTTGTCGATACATGCTTCGGTTCTGAAGAAGAAGTTTGTCATAGGAGGGTACCCCCGTGACCTACTATTGACGGATCCGGACGAAAAACAACAACACTTGTAGGGGACCATGAGTACTTCATACCTACCAAGTTTCATCAAAATCCCTTCAGCCATTCTGGAGAAGAAGTTTAAAATGTGAAAAGTTTACGACGACGACGGACGACGACGACGACGACGGACGACGGACGACAGACGCAACACTATGACAATAGCTCACTTGAGCCGATGGCTCAGGTGAGCTAAAAAGGCAAAACTTTGCAACTCAATTTGGTTATAATTATTATGATATTAATACGCTATTGCTTAAAAAATATTCTCATGATAGATAAATTGAAAACTTCAGTTTAGTCTTAACTATGAGAAAAGATTTGTGACCCCCAACTCAGTCCAAAATCGACTTTCTTCAGCGAATATCGGTGACATGTACGCATTTTCACAGTCAAAACAAACCGGGAGAAACTGATAATGCATAAAAAGCTTTATCGAAATTTACACCGTGTGGGATTGAAACGTATGGTGGCGTTGTGGTTCCTTAAACAGTTTTTTTTTAATTTTTACATTTTCTACGTTTAATTTTACAAAACTGATGAGCCGTTGTAGCACAATGCCTTTTAAATCAATTAATATTGTCAAGGTATATGAAAAGTTAATAGCTTTTGCAAACACTTCAAGAATTCGTCGACGTCAGAAACGTTCTACTCTTGAAGCGTTCGCAAAAGCTATAAACTTTTCAAATATATAAACGATATGGATTTCCAGATTAGGCATTGCCCTACTGCAATGTCTCTTATGAGAAAACATCAAACACCTCCATAAGGAATCACAACGCCATACGTTTTAATTCCACGCGGTGATGTACATGATTACATGCGTCTATTGAAATGCATAATGTACCTTGTAATGGAATTAGTTTTATGTGCATACATCGAGAATAAATTATGTTCTCTCTCTCTCTCCGGACGCACAAATATACATACTGGCAAAAGATTTTTATCGTCAAGCGAGGGCGAGGAAGATGAATAAAAGTCTTGACCCTACAGGAAATTTGGAGCCGCGCACTCTCTGTACAGCAAATACACAAATTCAAATCATAACACAAGATGGCGCTACAGAAATGAATTTAGGCGGCTCTGCAACACCACTTTGGCTGGAAGCTTCACTGATGAGAATTTTTAATATATTCGAAACAAGTGTCTGGTGAATGAAAATTGGATTGAAATTTTCTTCATGAAGGCATAGAGTTGGAACACGTCCGTATTATTGAATATAAAGACATTACCCACTTATAATTATATAATAAAATGTGTGTGTGCATATATTCATGAATTGTCTCCCCTCAACAGGGAGGAGACATATTGTTTTTCCCTTGCGTCCGTCTTTCCGTCTGTCACACATCGTGTCCGGGCTCTATCTCCTGATATCAAGGTCAATGTCACTAAGTGCATTTTTAATGAAAATGTACATATATTCCTGACCGGTTTTTATCTCATGAACTGTTTGCCCGATGGATTTCATATTTTAGTATGTTGTTGCTGATTACCCAAATGTTTCAAATCACCTTGACCAAAGGTCAAATCTCTTAGTACATTTTAATGAAATTGTACATACATTCCCTTCCGGGCTATATCACTTGAACCGTTTGTCGGATCGCTTCAATATTTTTGTATATTGTTGCTTATGGCCCAAATATTGCACATCACTTTGACAGAAGGTCATCTGACCAAGGTCACTTAGTACATTTTTAATGAAATTGTTCATACATTCCTGTCCGGGTTATATCTCTTGAACCGTTTGCCGGATCCCTTCAATATTTAAGTATGTTGTTGCTTATGACCCAAAGGTTTCACGTCATCTTGACCAAAGGTATTGTGATCAAGGTCTAGGTCACTTAGTACATTTTAAGGAAATTTTACATACTAATTGCTATTCTGTCTGGACTCTCTTGAATGGTATACCGGATAATTTGGATACTAAAGTATGTTTTTGTTCATGATCGAATGGTTTCTTATCACCTTGACCAAAGGTCATGTGTCCAAGGTCAATATTATTCAGTCCGTTTTAATGAAACTGTACATTCTGATCCTATGTGGGTTATATCTCTTGATCTGTTTTTACAATTGTTTTCATATTTTATTATATGTTGTTTCTTAGGACTAAATAATTCTTATCACATTGTTCCAAGGTCACCTCTTACTTCAATTTCATCACTTTAGTTATGAAATTGTACATGTTAATCATATCTCTAGGCTGAAATTGTATATGCTAATCATGTCCAGACTATATCTTTTGAATTGTGTATCCAATCACTAATTCAGTTTGTTGTAGCTCATCATCCATAGTTTTGAGATCACCTACTAGTATATCGAAGGTCATGTGACCAAGGTCAAGGACACCTGGTATGCTTATAATGAAATTCTACATGCTAATCATGTTCGGGCTATACCTCTTAAAAACAATATCATAATCACTTTCATGTTTTAGTATGATGTTGCCCATGACTCAAAGGTTTCACATCATCTTGGCCCAAGGTCATGTGACCGAGGTCAAAATAACTTAAAGGGGTGGATGAGGTACATCTGGGGGGGGGGGGGGGGGTTCTTAATTTTTTATTGGTTTCTCTTTTTGTCATTTTATAGAAGCTTTCTTTCTTTTGTTCTTTCTGTCTTTAGTCGCTTACTACAAAACATGCAGGTACCTGCAGATATGAACCCTCCCCCCATTGCACAGAATTTATTTACAATAATCTACCTGTAACGAACAACATTCACAAACCGCCACAGACACAATAATCTACCTGCAACGACACGTACCTAAAACGCCGTGGACAAAGAATTTGAACAGAATTTATTACAATAATCTACCTGTAACGACACGTACCTTAAACGCCGTCGAAGGCGAAATTGCACAGAACTTATTTACAAGTATGTACCTGTAACGACACGTACTTGAAACGCCGTCGACGGAGAAATTGCACAGAATCTATTTACAATACCTGTACAGAAAAAAGGAACTAATAAATACAATTCATGCAGATGATGAGCTCGCAAAATTAAAGTCACGCGAATTAATCTGTCGTCGATTTGTCGTGAAAATAAAGTCACGCGAATTATTAACATTTACAGTGTACCAGACAGACATTAGCTAAATAATTAATCCTCATCGGTATAAGTTACGACCAAAATTATTCAGATACGCTAATCTCGGAGACGATAATGGCATCACACCTTCTATTTTCAGAGTGTTCTCGAATATCAGGTTGTGGAAGTCAAACATAATACACAAAATCAGGGCTAATACACAAAATCAGGGCCAATACACAAAATCAGGGCTAATACACAAAATCAGGGCTAATACACAAAATCAGGGCTAATACACAAAATCAGGGCCAATACACAAAATCAGGGCTAATACACAAAATCAGGGCTAATACACAAAATCAGGGCTAATACACAAAATCAGGGCCAATACACAAAATCAGGGCTAATACACAAAATCAGGACTAATACACAAAATCAGGGCTAATACACAAAATCAGGGCCAATACACAAAATCAGGGCTAATACACAAAATCAGGGCTAATACACAAAATCAGGGCCAATACACAAAATCAGGGCTAATACACAAAATCAGGGCTAATACACAAAATCAGGGCCAATACACAAAATCAGGGCTAATACACAAAATCAGGGCCAATACACAAAATCAGGGCTAATACACAAAATCAGGGCCAATACACAAAATCAGGGCTAATACACAAAATCAGGGCTAATACACAAAATCAGGGCTAATACACAAAATCAGGGCTAATACACAAAATCAGGGCTAATACACAAAATCAGGGCTAAAAATCATAAAGTGTATACCAAACTATTGAAATCAAATCAAAACAACTAAAACAACATGCAAAATTTAAAGTAAACTCCAAATGGAGATGAAATCAAAACCCAAGGAGATGAAGAATATATCCCACTTACTTACAACATCCGTCAGTTTGTGTCAAAACAGGTCAAGGTAACAAATTCGATGTTACGGATGTTTCAAATTACTAGTAACTAAGTATCCGGAGTTCATCTCTGAAACAATGTAACCATTTTTCTATCTTTTAAAGGAACCACATGAGCATAACTACGCATTCCTCGCAGCGCATGAAAATTTTTGTCGAAATTTTCGCGCTGAGAAAAATCGTCCATGGTGTTATACAACGGACAACAATGTCGAATGGGAGTACTGCGATGTACCAAAATGTGGTAAGTTCAATTCATTTATCTATTAATGGTCCATAGCATTTCAATTGAAATTTGTTATCATTAACTAATTTTAGCGATTGATGATTTGGTTTGCGCATTTCAGAAACAAAACCAAGGGATTGTTCACTAACAGCGATTGGGACTGATTATTTTGGAAATATTTCGACAACAAGAGGCGGTTTTACTTGTCAGAGATGGGATACTCCTGCTCCTAATTTTCATTTTCTCAGTAAAATTTTCACTATATATCATTATGTAGCAAACATAATTTCAACTCATAATGACCATATATTTGTTTTTTCTCATCATCTATTTCAAATTTCAAATTTGCGAATTGAAGAAAAAAAATTGAACATTACATATTTTTCAGTGTTTTGAAAAGAAATAAAAATTCAAGAATTATAGTTTTAACTATTTTACTTTTTCTTACAGCGAGCATACGCGAGCAAAATAACTATTGCAGGAATCCAAATTTTGGCAGTAGACCTTGGTGCTTCACAACTAGCCCTGACCGTGTAAATGATGTCTGTGATATACCGCTGTGTTCTGGTAATGATATTTAATTGTATTTTACAATGTACAATGTACGAGGGCTGATTGATGTGTTGTGAGCCTCGTATTGAAGGAGATACGCAGGGATCTTCTTTTAAAAAGTCCTGCTATTCTCTGACTATATATAAGGCCGTTTACCCAAGGACTGACCTCATTTTGTCAATTTAAATCGACGAGTTGACACTCTCTAGTAAACAAGACAAGTTGCTTTTGCAAAAGGACAAAATCGGTGAAAGAGCAGTGATCAAATATATGCATAAAAAAGGTTTAACACCTAAGGACACCCATAATGATATGGTAACGACACTAGGGGAAAATGCCCTTTCATATGCTACAGTGAAAAGATGGGTGGCTGAATTTAAGCGCGGCAGACAGAGCCTTGAGGATGATCCCCGTCCTGGAAGGCCTGTCACTGTTGCAACTCTAGAAATGATCAATAAAGTCAATGATATTGTAGTCAATGATATTGTAATGACTGAAAGACAAGTTCCAGAAAGAATATAGCCAGTACAGTTGGTATTTCATAGGCTTCTGACTGAAGATCTTGAAATGAGAAAGTTTTCCGGTCTGTTGGGTACCAAGACTTCTGACAGCCGATTATAAGCACACCAGGCGCATTTATCACGTGCTAATCTGAACCTTTTTGGAGTGAGATCCTGTCACTTTTCTTCAAAGATTTGTCAACAAAGATGAAACATGGGTCCATTATTTTACCCCAGAGGCCAAACAACAGTCGAAACAGTTTGAAAGGAAATCAGCCTATTGTTTATGCGCATCCTATTCAGCGTTTTTATTTGTCAGTACCCTGTAGCCACTAGAAATTATGGACATGCAGATATGTCTTTAAATCCTCTTGAATATGCTTTTTTTCTCAAGTTCTTCAAGTTTTATGTTTTGTTTCGTTTCATTTCGATCTGTTTCGTTTCGTTTTGTTTCGTTTCATTTCGATGTTTTGTTTCGATGTGTCTCATTTCATTTCGTTTTGATTTGTTTCGTTTCGTTTCGTTTCGTTTTTGTTTCGTTTCGTTTCGCACTTTACAGGGACCCGGTACGTCGCATCAAAAGCGTAAAATTATTCTTTATACATGTGAAGATGCATGTGAACTTAGAAAAAGAATAGCAAGTTCTTTTAAATAAACGTTTAAATTAGAATAAAATACCCTTATGCCTTTTATACGTGTATATGTTTATAACTAAGAGTTTTTAAAACACGTGTAAATTATAGAATTGGAGGCACGTTTTTAACTTGCATGTATCCGGATACAGCGTGTCAAAACGCGCATTTTGCATAGTATAGCATGCGTAAAACATAGGTAATCACAGATTACGAAGCTCACCTCGTGGCAGCCAAATTCAATTCAATCATATTTCTTAGTACATGTATATTGGCTTTTAAAGGCAAAATCATTCAAGTGGAAAAAGTTATTTTATGAAAGTTTGATGAAAGATACATCCAATATGCAAGTTTGGTACATGTGGCACTTATACGTTGCTCAATATTGGCTTTTAAAGGCAAAATCACTCAAGCGGAAAAAGTAGGTCAAGGTCATTTTATGAAAGTTTGATCAAAGATACATCCAATATGCAAGTTTGGAACATGTAGCACTTATACTTTGCTCAATATTGGCTTTTAAAGGCAAAATCACTCAAGTGAAAAAAGTAGGTCAAGGTCATTTTATGAAAGTTTGATCAAAGATACATCCAATATGCAAGTTTGGTACATGTAGCACTTATACTTTGCTCAATATTGGCTTTTAAAAGCAAAATCACTCAAGTGGAAAAAGTAGGTCAGATGCTACATCCGATGCATCGGTCCATCTCGGCATCCAAAGATGAATCATTTGTGCAAGTTTGGTAACTGTAGCATTAGTACTTTGTCAGATACTGAGCTACCCCAAACTTCTTAACCAAGTCACTCAAGCGGAAAATGTAGGTCAGATGCAGCATCCGATGCATTGGTCCAACTCGGCATCCAAAGATGAATCACTTGTGCAAGTTTGGTTACTGTAGCATCAGTACTTTGTCAGATACTAAGCTACCCCAAACTTCTTAACCAAGCCACTCTGAGCTACCCCAAACTTCTTAACCAAGTCACTCAAGTGGAAAATGTAGGTCAGATGCAGCATCCGATGCATTGGTTCACCTCAGCATCCAAAGATGAATCACTTGTGCAAGTTTGGTTACTGTAGCATTACTACTTTGCCAAATACTGAGCTACCCCAAACTTCGGACGGGGACGCGGACGCGCGGGGGTATAGCATAAGCTCACTCAACTTCGTCGAGATGAGCTAAAGATGACCATACATGTGCATGTATTTTAGATGAAATAGTGAATGTTCAAGTTTGATTGTGCAAGATATTTACTTGTTGAAAACGTCCCTGTTGAAAATCATATCATCGTTTAAACCGAGTAGTGCTTCTGACAGTAGAAAACCAGAAGTCTCTGACGAGACTGAAGCTCTCCTGGTTGTTTGCTTAAATTAATCTGAGTGCCACACTCATTTTCCAAGACCCTGGGATAAGTGCTCAAACAAAATACAAAATCAAAGGTCTGAAGGCCCTGAAAGATACTCCACTTAGAACTTGCTGTAACATCTTATTTCACTGTAAGTGTTGATGTTGTAATATTTGGATACACTATATATGCACATGTAAAGTGTTCATACTTAAGTTATTTTAGGTACATGTACTACAATGTGTTATACTAATAATTACATTCATGAAAAAATCTTGGACAATGAAAGAATTCTGGGACAAAAATTGAAAAATTCTGAGACACATTCCGAAACATTTTTTTCTGACTTAATTTAATGAATTGGTGTCATGCTGTCATGTACCTAATCTAATCTCGTAATCCCTGTGTCTCGTGACGTATAAGCATTAAATTTTGCATGCAATTTTTTCTAGGTAGGTCCGTTGAGTTGGTCTAAATATATCTCCCGAAGAGCGGAATTCATTGCATTAAAAGTCGAAAGATGTAGGTTAGCATTAAATCACTTCCCAGTTTTATAGCTTTCTCAGCGGTTGTCGGCGCTCATCCTGAACGTCATTATGATCTCAATATATTCGGAAATATAACAATTAATTCTTTTAAAATATTGTTTGCATAATTACCATTTCGCGTATAGAAAAAGAAACTGAAAAAGAAAAGTATTCAAACTTATTTTATCAGAAGTATAAGCCCATGCGAACAGACAGGCCTTTGAATTTCTCAGCGGTACGTGGTCGAGCTGTCAACGGGTACAATTGTTTTACAATTTCGTTAAAAAATATTTACAATGCGTGTATAAAGTCTAGACATTCATTTTTATTTTGCCACGGACTAGTTCGAACCAATCAGAGAACGTAAATCTCGTCACGTGCACACTGTCTAAATTTCTATAGACCGTCAGCAATTCCGCCATTGTCGTATAAATGAATACGCATGTTAAAGGAGTCATGAAACGCCAATTTCCTGCAACAACAAAAAAAAAACCTTCTTTGGGCTTGATCAACCCGACAAACCCTAATGTATACCCGCTGATTAGCCGTTATCGTAAAATTATGCGTAACGTCACGCTTTCAATACTGGACCCAGGTGTGATTACTGAAATATTTAAGTGTTTAAAGATTTTTTTTCCTTTAGATTGATAAATAGATACATTATCTTCAGCGATCGACTGCAGTGGCGGATCCAGAGTGGCAAGCGGGGGGGGGGGGGGGGTTTGTATCGACCCAAAGGGTCGATTCGAGGCACGAAGTGCCGAGCGGGGGAGGGTACGGGAGGGGGTTGCCCCCTCCTGTAGGTGGGGGTCCGGGGGGCCTCCCCCGGAAAATTTTTGAAAAAATGGAATAAAATGGTGCATTCTGGAGCACATTTTCTCCTTACCCTCTCGAATATTCAGACCATTTTTTCCATTCAATTTATGTGGTTAATAAAGATTTCTAAATAAATAATTTCTCCTTTACTGCTGGCAGGGACGTAGCCAGGGTGTTTTCGATGTGGACGTCTATAAAGAAGGGTTGGACCAAGAACTTCAGATGTCCGGGGGCACAGACACTATATGGGGGGATGACTTGCGATGCCCGAAGGGTCAAGTGGGGACAGTATGGAAATATGTTACCCATCCCCTTGAAGGGGGTCCCCCGTGAAAATTTTGAAAAAAATGAAGCATATTGCTGACCTCTGGAGCGTATTTGAGCTGAATTTAGATGGGATAACGCATATGACTCGATGTCAACAGACGATGAACCGTACCTAAGACGAAGAAAACTTGAGATGTGAACATGACATTCCCTAAATACTTATATATGTACGTCTACATAAAGTCTTTCCAATCGACCGCTCGCTCTTTGTTAGCGATCGTTGCATCATGCGCGGATACAGCATTATTGGTAAGAGGGGGTCCAAAATTTAAGGAAGTCTACTTATCATGTAGGTACATATATATCGGTGCACGTGATGGGGAGGGGGGGCAAATTTGTTAGTTTTCCTTTCACGTTTATTTCTATAAAGAATTGGCGAGCGTAGTGAGCCAGAAATTTTTTTAGATATGAAATATTAATTTGTCTTGATTCGATCGAGATGATCATTTATAACATTGAATATTTCACTCCTTATATCGGCGAGCGGAGCTTATTTCATGAGAATAAATAGATAAGAGATGTGTCATTTTCCAAATAATCAGACATCTTAAAATGACAAAACCTTGAAAAAGATGAAGGAGGTCACATCCTATGAAGTAGGGGACTGTTCAAATTAAGACTTCGTGAGACCCAAGACAAGTATATAAAATTACTTAGTATAATAAGGAATTTTGCAAAAGAAAATAGTTTTGTATTTGTAAATGGCGAGCGAAGCGAGCCGAAATTTTAGGTTTCAAAGCCCTTTCTTTCATGCATTTTAGACCCATTGCAATTAGAAATGGGCCAAAGCTGGACCCCACCTTCGAAAATCTCAAGGGGGGGGGGGTCCAGATCCCCGTCCCCCCTCTGGATCCGCGCATGGTTGTATTGAGTTCTAATGACACACGAGAAAATTACGAGTGTCTTTGATCTATTTCTGAACAGTAGCTTGCTTTAAATTCTATTTCAAAAGACCCTTCCCCTTCTTTTTGGCTACTGGGGGAGGCGCTCTCCCTTTTTCTTCGCGAGACGATGTGGACGTTTTGCGTACATATGTACGCTTGGCTTCGTCCCTAGCTTGTTGATTTGTCCTTGCTGTAACATGTACTTAGAATATTGGTACGATATCGGTAAAAATGTTGAGTATCATTGGGTTTTCGCTTTGAAAAATTGAATGCTTTGTTATAGGCCCCCGGAGCATATTCAAGCTATATACAATGTTAAATATTTGCCCATTTTTCCGGTTATTTAAAAGTATGTTTTTAACAAAATTTGTAGGTGACAAAAATACTCAAATCGGGTATTTGAGGACAGAAACGCGTAGGTTTCGATCAGCGTACCATTTACATTGATTGTTCGACACACGTACATGTTTTGCAAATTATTTGAACATGTTCACATTATAGTATTTGTTAATGTTAATTTTCGTAAAATAAACAGAAAAACCCCTCTGCGACGTACATTACAAAAACTTCGCGATTGTCTGTACGAATCCGCAAATACGCCAATTGATACGGTATCGAATCGATATGTGATAGAATGTATCAGAAATTTTTGTAAATTTTGTTTCAAAATAGTGAATTCTGGTGGACATTAAGCAATTTTTTTATTACTCAGTTTGCAGGGTTTTTTTCCGAGTGCTAATTTTACAAAAAAAAAAAAAAAAAAAAAAATTGGGAAACCGGGGGGGTTTTCCCGAACCCCCCCAAACCCCCCTAAATCCGCCCTTGGACTGTTACCCGGGACATGAGGCGCGGCGGGTATTTTTATCAGAATAAAAGTCTCGTCAGCGGAAAATTATAGCGTGCAGTGGTATCTGAGAAACAACCAATCGGCCTAATATTATCATGTAACGATGTTAAGCCGACAATTACATGACTCTCTTTGACCACCGAAAAAATAACCCAAATGGCGTTGCCCTTTATGCGATTTGATGTGTAAGTGTGGATCCAAAAAGGGGGGGGGGGTCCAGACCACCCCTGGATTTATTTTTTTATGGATGTACATATTTCATTTTTGCTCTTAAAAAAAAACTCGGACTTTAGGACCACCTCTGAAAAAATCCTGGATCCGCCCATGAACTTTATATGCCTTATTATTATTTTTTTACATGATTCATCTTTGTCTGGATACGCGTCCTTGATAAATCGATTTTAATTTTTTTGCGGACCTGTTTAGAGCCGTTTGATATACCAGAACAAGGCGCTAGCTTTTTTTGGCATTATATCGGATGTCTTTGGTTGTTTATCTGAAAATCTAATTGTAAAAGACTATTATTTTTTCCGATCACATGACTTCATAGACTATACAAGAAGCCATATTTATAGTTTTAAAAGCTACGGAAAGGAGTTGTATAGTTTTATTGAAATATTGAATCTTTACATGAGACTATATTTGGTTAATGCGTTTGTTTGAAATAGAACACTTGTAAAATAATTGGAAAAAAGAAACTAATTAATGAACACATGAACATTTTATAAAATAACCAACTATCTAAATTAGTGGCAAATGTCGTTATATTCAAAAGAGTCAACTGGTCGAACTTTTGTTGTTCGTCTTCTCGCTCTCCCGGGACAGTAAAACTCGTTTGCTTATATGTATATCACAGAAAGAGAGAGAGAGAGAACAAAATTCATTTTATTTTTCGATAAAGGCCGGTTTGTTTTGACGGTGAAAATGCATAAATCCGATGTTGATTGAAGTTAGTCGTTGGGGGCCAAAAATCTTTTCTCATAATCAATTTCAAACTGAAGTTTTTCTCTGATCTACTTTCTACCTTGTAAACAATAACGTCTTGATAAACATATAATTTTCCTGAATTGAAAAAAATAAACATATCTTTCACAAAATAGCGATAATACTCATCAAATTCAGGGACGTACATACCACCGTGGGGTATCACGTGATACGCAAATAATATGTTCCATGGGAATCCCCTTTGATTAAACCAAGTAAATACCGTCTAAATCTACTTTATATGAATTTATTTTAGGCCTATCATATGGTCATTATTATCAATTATATGATGGTAATCTATTCTGGTCAAGAATAGACATATATTTGGAGAACACTTAAACAGAAAATTTTGTATCTGTCCGTGGACCATATCATAACATGTGGTGATCATTAAAAAAATTCTGTTTCATTGTTCTCCGAATACACGTCTATTCTTGACCAGAATAGATTATCATCAAATAATTGATAACAATGACCATATGATAGAGCTTAAATAAATTCATATAAAGTAGATTTAGACAGTGTTAACTTGGTTTGATCAAAGGGGATTTCCGTGGAACATGTCATTTGCGTATCACGTGATACCCCACGGTGATATACGTCCTAGTTCTATAACATATAACCTCGCTTCGCTGCGAGACGCATTAGCAGTATACCGGAGTCTAATATACGTCCCTGTCAAATTCAAATAGCTATGAAATATCCATACTTCTGAAGTCCGTGAGATAATGATTGACAGCTGACCCGAATCGGTAAAAGGCGGGGCTTAGAGTTGCCCAACTCTTAAGAACGTTAAGAAAAAAAGTTAGTTGTTGAGTCAGACGCTGTTTTAGTATCTGATGAGAACATAGCAGTACTGTGTCGGCATTACAATATAATACGCATTGAAAAATTCAGAACTGTTGCGTATCATTAAATATTTACTTTGCAAGCTAATCACAGAACGTGCGCGCATGAATGTCAAACGGTGGGCGGAGCATGTTAGATAGAGCCCAGATGTAAAGTAGTCCCAAGTCGATAACAATTCAAAAAAGATCAAATTTCATCTTGAAAATCTCAAGTAATCTTATTTTAATTCTATCATTCCATAAAAAGGGTCGGTTCTGATATAGATTTTCCACACGCAAGTTTTGATGTCGAGAAACTGCTGACACAATCTGGAAATATTTTTCACGGATAGACTTCCGGAGACGGTACCTCGAGACGACATGAGAATCGCGAATACAGTAAGATACTCCTTCAAAAGGAGTATCATAACCAGAGAATGATTAATATAATGGAAAAAGAATTAACTCTCTATCAATTATACTTTTCAGAGAATTGATGTTCACAAGATTACATGATAGAGTTATACATGCATAGAGAAAACTACAACACCCATATTCCATGAACCTGGGGGTCAGGGGCTCAAACAATAAAAGGTGCACATCTAGAACACAGATTGAGAATAATGCAAAAACACTTATCTTTCTATCAATTATACTTTCTGAGAATTGGTGCTCACAAGATTACATAGAGTTATAAAGGAGAAAATGACCACACCCATTTTCCAAGACCCTGGGGGTCAGGGGCTCAAACAAAATGTCAGGTGCATATCTAGACTACAGACTGGGAATAAAGCAAAAACAATTATCTTTCTATCAATTATACTTTCTTAGAATTGGTGCTTGCAAAATTACACAGAGTTACATAGGAGAAAATGACCACACCCATTTTCCAAGACCCTGGGGGTCAGGGGCTCAAACAAAATATCAGGTGCACATCTAGACCACAGACTGAGAATAAAGCAAAAACAATTATCTTTCTTTCAATTATACTCTCTGAGAATTGGTGCTCACAAAATTACATAGAGTTGTATAGGAGAAAATGACCACACCCATTTTCCAAGACCCTGGGGGTCAGGGGCTAAAACAAAATATCAGGTGCACATCTAGACTACAGACTGGGAATAAAGCAAAAACAATTATCTTTCTATCAATTATACTTTCTGAGAATTGGTGCTCACAAGATTACCTAGAGTTACATAGGAGAAAATGACCACACCCATTTTCCAAGACCCTGGGGGTCAGGGGCTCAAACAAAATATCAGGTGCACATCTAGACCACGGACTGAGAATAAAGCAAAAACAATTATCTTTCTATCAATTATACTTTCTGAGAATTGGTGCTCACAAGATTACAGAGAGTAATATAGGAGAAAATGACCACACCCATTTTCCAAGACCCTGGGGGGACAGGGGCTCGAACAAAATATCAGGTGCACATCTAGACCACGGATTGAGAATAAAGCAAAAACAATTATCTTTCTATCAAATATACTTTCTGAGAATGTGTGCGCACAAGATTACATAGAGTTATATAGGAGAAAATGACCACATCCATTCTCCAAGACCCTGGGGGTCAGGGGCTAAAACAAAATATCAGGTGCACAACTAGACCACAGGCCTATTATAATGCAAAAAGAATTTATTTTGTATTATTCACAGATTCAGGGGATTCGCACTCACAAGAAAAGTTTAACGGACGGACGGACAGACAGACAGACAGACGGTCGGACGCCGGACACAGGGCGACCGCATAAGCTCGACTGCTCTTTGACCAGTAGAGCTAAAAATAAGTGTCAAAATCATAATTGCTTGACAAGTATGCGAGTTGCGGCAGCCATAGATAGATTTAAAAATATATAATGTTAATTTACAAAATAAAGAATACATTATTATATTTATAGAATTCTTTGACACTCTAACAGTTCTCACGCTAAACATTTTTTTTTTCATTCACGTTACTGCGGCTTGACGTCAAGTGTGGCAACTGTTATGACGTATGTTACGACATTTACGACGTTTGTTACGAAAAATGAGCGTCATTCAAGGGTTGATCTTTTCATTGCAATCCCGGAGACATTTTTAAAAATAACATAGGTTTCTTGATATCATTTAAACCAGAAAATCTTCAGCTTTTACATCTGATAAGTTTAATAAATAACCTATCTACTTGTTTTTGTTTGTTTTTGTTTTGTTTTGTTTTTTTTTGTTTTTTTTTTTTTTTTTGTTGTACGCATTATTCACGTTTTGTCGGACATTCATTTCTAATGGCAACCATATATTTATTGTCAAATTTGACCACATTTGGCTATGAAACACTGAAAAATACTACTCACAATAAAGAAAAGTCTCAAATAAATGAATAAAAATCCCTAAAAAGATAATTAAAGTTAGTCAATACCGCAAAACTTTATTTTATACGCCATATCACGGAATGCGAAAAATGACGTTAATATGCAAAATTAAGCATTTTTCAGAGGCCGGTTCCCCTTAAAGAACCCCGATGAACTCCAAATTTCATAACATTTATGGAATCTATGAATCTTCAAGTTTAATGTTAGCATAGTCAGATTTATATCCAATCTATAATTTAAATGGGCTGATTTCCCTTTAAGCACCCTGGCTCACCCCGGCCAAAGAAGGCAAAGACTGTTCATTCAGCTGGGAATGTTATGGCCTCGGTTTTCTGCGATGCAGAAGGTATTCTGCTGATAGATGATCTCCAAAAAGGACAAACAATCAATGGCACATACTATGCTTTACTTCTGATGGAAAGCTCACTAGTTAAAGGTGGGTTGTTCCATCAGGACAGTGCTCTTGGTCACAAGACTGTCACTGTCATGGCTGCGGCAGTGCCGTTCATGATTGTGACTTTAATTTGATAGAGCATCCGCCTTATTCACCTGATCTTGCTCCTTTCATATATTTCCAAATCTGAAGGCAGCTATTTCTTGCACCAACTTTCCGTCCGATGATGACGTCATACTTGCAGTGGATTGCTTTCTGAACAGTCAAGATGAGTGGTGCGTATAGGTACTGAAGGGGATTATGTGGAAAAATAATGCAAAATGTCTAATAAAATTCAAATCATTCAATACAAGGATCCAACATATCAATCAGCCCTCGTATTATTGTGAATTTTTGATGGCAAGTGAAAAGGATTTCGATGTTTCAAATGTGTATTCTTTGTGATGAGACCTTTCTGAAGTTGGTACCATAAAATATAAGTTTTGTGAATATAATATCCTTATTTGACCGAATTCTAGGATAAAAGTGATACTGACGATGTGCTTTCGCGTTTCAAGGTACAATGTTTGTTTGATTATATTTTTTTCAATTTAACAATCTTCATTACCATTTAACTGAATTAAAAATTTACAAAATATGATATATGCAAACTCACATTAAATGCACAAATGAAATACCACTATAAACAATTATCCTCACTCGAAACTTTATATTGAATTTCAGAGAAGTATCCATGTTCCTCATCGCCGTGCCAAAATGGAGGAAAATGCTCAGAAACGACTTCCTCGTACACGTGCCAATGTGATGATGGGTTTGCTGGTCAGAGTTGTCAAATTAAAAAATCTGAAGGTAGTTCAACATGTATTGAGTTATCCATAACTTGATATCTCTTCCTATCTTTTCAATGTCGATTTGTTTTACTTGCCGGATGACAACTCAACAACCCTTTCGCCCATCGAAACCCTATGTGGATATATATATATAGCAAGTTTCGGCAACAACTATAGTCCCACTTTTGAATCTATAGTACACTCGAACACAGAAAAGTCTACAGGAAGTAGATTTCAAATTGAACTCTAGTTACATGTAACTGGTGAATGAGTGCTAGATGTCTAGTTATAGATGGCAGGTAGCACTGAACCTCAGATCACATTTTTGTTCAAAAAGATAATTTACTACATATCCAACGACTCAATTTCTTTTATTAAACTTTCACATGAAACATTTTTTAAATAATAAAACATTTACCATTCGCTCAGTTCAGTGAATTATTCTTTTCCACTTTGTTATCTGGTAATATCTTCGTTGTTTTCACTATTTTTTGGTATAGTCGGTGGGATAAACAATTATCTATTTATTTGAATTTTCATTTGGTTTTTATTGTGTCGCCTGCGAAGCATAGCGACACTTAGGGATCACTTTGTCCGTTGTCCGTCTGTTTGTCCGTCCGTCTGTCTGTCTGTCACACTTTGGGTGTCACACCCCATAACTTTTGATTTGTAAGTGATAGGGCTTTGATATTTCACATGTGTATTCCTTGTGACAAGACCTTCCTACACATATCATAATTTTTGACCTAGTGACCTTGACCTACATTTCAAAAAAATTAAGAATGGATATATCTTTCGATTGGTAAGTGTTAGGACTTTGATTTTTCACACATGCAATCCTTGTGGCAAGACCTTTCTACACATACCATAATTTTGACCTTGTGACCTTGACCTAGATATTTGACCTACTTTTGAAAAAAAGATAAGGTTCGCTATATCTTTTGATTGGTAAGTGATAGGGCTTTGATATTTCACGTTTATTCCTTGTAACAACGCCTTTCTACACTTACCATAATTTTTTGACCTATTGACCTTGACCTACATATTTGACCTACTTTTCAAAAAAAATAATATTGTATATATCTTTTGAGTGGTAAGTGATAGGGCTTTGGTATTTCACATCTGTATTCCTTGTGACAAGACCTTTCTACACAGACCATAATACTTGACCTTGTAACCTTGACCTAGATATTTGACCTACTTTTCAAGAAAAGTAAAATTGACTATATCTCTTGATTGGTAGGTGATAGGGCTTTCATATTTCACATGTATTTTCCTTGTAACAATGCCATTCTACACATACCATAATATTTTATCTTTTGACCTTGACCTAGCTATTTGACCTTCTTTTCTAAGAAATTAAGGTTGTATATATCTTTTAATTGGTTGGTGATAGGTGTTTAATATTTCTTATGATGAGACCTTTTTGTTACAAATTTTTACATAGTGACCTTGACCTAGATGATTGACACTCTTTTCTGAAAATTTGAGAATGACCACATCTTTTAATTTGTAATTAAAAGGTTTCATATTTCAAATGAATTTCATTTGACAAGACTTTTCTACTGATACCAATAGTTTTGATCCACTTTCTACAATAATAATCAAACCGCTTCGCAGGCGACACAAGCATTCCTTGGATTGCTATTTTCATGAATTAAAGTGGCTTCTTTTTGTGTTAAGTTTCTGAGTGCCTGATGACGCCAAGAGGAGAGAAATACATTGGGACAATGAACAAGGATGAGAATGGATACGAGTGTGAACGATGGGAATCTAACAACCATAATTCCCTGAGTGATCAAGAGAATTACTGTAGAAATCCAGATGGAGATAAGTCACCATGGTGCTATACAACAGATCCTAATCAACAATGGGCGTACTGTAAGATACCAGCCTGTTAGGAAAATTACTGAACACTCAGAGGGACAGAATCTGTCTACCCTCTGAAAGATGGTTCTATAATTGTATACCATGTATCACATAAGGGAGTAAAGCTAATAAAGCAGCAAGAAAGTAGTATAATTACTTTTAATTCTAATATGACTTGATTCTTTTTCCCTATTAAGACAACAGACGCGAGCCGGGCTCTATTCTCCAATATAGGCCCTATAGCGATAAGCCACGCCTACCCATTTTCTGAAAGCAGATAAACCGGCAGGAACTGGTTTTTACCAAGAATTGAAAGGTTTAATTTTGGTCATCATTAGAATAGAAATAAACCAGAAGTCTCTGACGAGACTGAACCTCTACTGTTTGTTTTTGTTAACTTCACCGATATGCATATGAGTAGAGATAAAAATCTTACTTTTCAAAGTAATCAATTAAAACCATGTAAAAAAAAAACCCAAGACCTTAAAATCATGTGGATGTACATGCTGTAAATAACCTTTTGAATAATATATGTATGTGTCATTGAGGTTGAAGGTTAAATAAGATTATTGTCTTGTTGCCAGATTCCATAGTAGCAACAGTAAAATGTACATGTAACGGTACATACTTGTATGCATTTTTTTCAGTGATTTGGTAATCATATTGCATTTCTATGCATTTTTCAAATCAAACGCTGTTAAAACCAATGTCTTCGCAACTCGAAAGAGTTAAATTTTCATCTTTTTCTCTGTTTTATAATGACGTCAAGGCCCATTAGATACATTTTCAGCTACCATATTAGTAAAGACTTTAACTGGTCCAATTACATGTTTGCAAAATGTGACTAAAACTAAAAAACAAGAGCCCCAGGGGGCACAACGCTCACCTGATACCCATGCACGCTCTAACTGACATACTGACATTGAATACTGATAGTGCCAGTACCAGGATTTTAGCCCACAACCTTTCTAAAAAGATTTTTGCCGGATGCAGAGAAGTGTTTTTTTTTCAGACAACCTTTAAAGGTACAAAAAAGAAAAAAAAGAAAAAAATTTCAAAACAATAACTTTTTTACTGATTTGAAAAAAAAACGGATAAAGTGGTCCAACGTCATATGCCCAGCTAGTATAGTTCAATTATGCAACATCAAAAATAAAATCATATTGTAAAATTCCACATAAATGTGCAGCAGAAAAAGAATAAAACAATGAAATGATTTCACAAATTAAGTTTATTTAAAATTGAACACAAAACCTTTCATTATTGATAGCTAGCATGCCAGAAATTATAAAGCCTGTGTTTGTGAAACGAGAATGCCCCCGGCGGCATCTTTGTTAGTATAAACACCATTTTCTGTTAAGTATGTGAGAGGTCAGGGTCAGCGTAATATTGGTATCAATGGAAAGATCTTGTCACAAGGAATACACATGTACAATATGAAAGCCCTATCGCTATAACCATTCAATAGTTATGCCCAATGTTAAAGTTTCTGAGAAGTACGTGAAACGTCAAGGTTATGGTCATGAGGTCAAAAATTTTGGTAAATACACATGTGAAATATGAAACCTCTATCACCAGCTTCCATTCAAAAGTTATGCCCAATGTTAAAGTTTTTTGGAAAACAGACAGACAAACAGACAGACGGACAGGCCAAAAACTTTATGCTCCCGAATCTTTTATTCCAGGGGCATAAAAAACAAAGATTTTTCGGTTTTGCCTTTATTCACTAAAATCTATGAATTATGCTTTTGAATAGTATTGATTTCATCTCAAATACATGAAACGTACAGCTAAAATCGTTTTGATCCAATATTCAACAATTCAAGTGAGTTGTGCAGAAATTGTGCCAGTTTGTTTTCCAAAAAAGCAGTGTATGTTGTATCAAACCTCATGACCCAGTGAAGCCACTTGAACAAATAATTTTCAGTAAATATGCTGAAATGCGACGCTTCTTGCCTATGCATATTTCAACAGGCGAGAAGGAGCGTCGCATTTCAGCATATGCTGTTCAACAACTCAAGTGGTTTCTCTAAGGTTTCGCAGTTTGAAACAAATTAAAAGGCCCATGAAATTGTTAAGCTTGTCCAACTAGCAGACCTACGACATCGTTATTTACTGTTAACTAATTGTTTTACCTCATCATAGGTCTGTTACACGGGCAAGTTGTTAGCGGAGAGAGTTCATGAAATGTATCGGTTGCATTGGATTTTCCGACAAGAAGTTATTTGGTCTGATAAAAACTCATTATGTATCTATTATTTGAACAGATAAAAATTCCCAAATGTCTTAACACAGGATCCTGTCGCTTTATGAGAGAAAATGTTTTATTATTCAAAACCTCAGGCCTCTGTATTCCTCTTAGAAATATTATACATACAAGATGACGAACACAGTGGCTTAAGGTTGTGAATAATAATTTATTTTCTCTATTAAAAAACAACAGCTTCTGTGGTCCAACATTTCATTGGAAGATTTCAGGAACTCTGAACGGAATTATTTATTTTCAAGAATTTCAGATATTAAATGTCCTATGCATTCTCAAAATCCAGAGGAAGAGATTACTCATTAGACGTTTCTTCAAGAAATCAGTCCGTAAATTACTTCATCTAAGAGAGTCTAAGACAGAGGAAATTCGAGCAAACTTTATACATAATAACAAGTATATGCAAGTGTTCCAAGTACATGAATGATAACCATTATGAACGTTGTTCATAGCTCAAACCATACTCGCTCCTTTAACATACCTACATGTAATTCCGTCATCAGGAAGAACTCATTCTTCATACGTACAGTCACAGAGTGGAACGAACTGGATAACCATCAAGTGCTGTCAAGGACTGTGGAAGGCTTTAGATTCAGCCTGAAGCGCGATTAAGTAAGTTTATGCGCTCTCTCATTCCGTTGATCACAAGCCAGTATTGGTAATTCAACGTACCCATACAGATACAGATACAGATTATGAAAGTGTTCCAATTATAAAAATCTATTCCGTTTGCACTGTATCTCCTGAAATATATCGCAGTACTGCTTTGCGGTTTGTATTGCAATGAAGCGCCTAGCGGAATACGATGCGCCTTGGGGACGAAGATGAATGAATGCGTATCTAGGTCATTGTCCTGTCAAATAGTTCCGATTATTTTCTTATTATTTTCAACAATTGGTGGAAAATACACACAATGTTTATCTTGAATTGTCTTCTCCGTGATTGTTTACTAGACAGATGAAATAAAATTTTGAATATAGTTTTAAAGTGTGTGAGACATCTACATGTGTGGAAGAATACGTGTGAAAATGGGTCCTCAGATCATAAAATTCGAATAATTCCGGTCCGGAACCAGGTGCATGGCTTTGAAAAATATTTAAAAAGTTGTGTACTTTTAATCATTACGGCATTTTTTTTTTTTTGTGATTCAAATAAAATTTCTTCATTTAAAAGTAGTATCAATGTGTATAACCCGGTGCGATTTGAGAATTTCTTTTCTTTTTTGGTAAGAAAACATACATTATACCTATGTACAATCTTAAAAAATATTCCTTAAAAATCCAAAAGTGGATATCTGGACAAAATTCTTTCACTTGTAGGGTACCATGCATGAGTACCTCATACCTACAAATTGTCATGACAATCTGAAGAGTGGTTATAGAAAAGAAGCAGAAAATGTATGAAAATCACCCCCCCCTTCCTTTTTACATAAGAAAAAAATTCATAAAAAATCAAAAAAATAAAATTTAAGCATAAAATACATATCAAAGCATTAAGTAAGTTAAATATGATAAATATGTAGTAAATGAGTGTGTAAAATCATACACTTATTGAGTTATTTAAAGAAAAAGTGCAAAAATGTGCATTTCTGACTAAGTCCGAAAAGACGTCAAAAACGCGTCAAAAATTAGTTGTCGGATTTTAACGAAATGAACAAACTTGAATCATACATCCTTCTAGATCACATAGATACAATTAGTTTTTCAATCCATTCAGTGGAACTGGAGAAGAAGATTTTTGAAGAGGGGTACCCTCCGGGGCCTATTTGACCCCGCCCTGGATCCACCCCTGAAGGGATCGAGCCGAAATGAACAAACTTGGTAGAGGACCTTTAGTACTTCATGCATACCAAGTTTCATCAAAATCCCTTCAGCCGTTCTTGAGAAGAAGTTGAAAATGTTAAAAGTTTACGACGGACGGACGACGGACGACGGACGACGGACGACGGACGACGGACGCCGGACGCCACACTATGACAATAGCTCACTTGAGCCTTTGGCTCAGGTGAGCTAAAAAATATTAGAATATAGTCTCCTCAGGAAAAATCAGACAGAAGTATCACAGAAATTTATCCGCCCCAACTTTTGTCAAGCGTCCAAATTAGCTGTGTTCAATAAGTAAAAAAAGCAAAGGTTATAAGCTGTTTGAATGTTGGACAACAACAACTTCTGCTGACATGAGTTAGATCCCCATTTTTATCCCTGTTGCATTGTATTTGAAATCATAACAGGCTTTAGTCCTAGTCAGCCAGTTGCTGAATTACTGAGTTCATGTAAGCATATAGAAACTATAATGATTACAAAAAACAGCTTATTTCTCTACAATGAACACATGACCCCAGTCACATGACCGTTACAGAACAATCAGAAACTTGTTTGAACCTCGAGCCACAGATTTAAAGATACGAATGTTTGTATCCGGAGCCATGACTGCCCAGAGAAATCAGCCCTCTTTTGACTCAACGTAAACCTCCCCTTTCCTTTCCTGCTCTTACAAACTACATGCTGCTTTCTTAGATAAAAAATTATTATGACTATTGCACAGAATTGTATGTACACAATTCAATTACCACACTGCTGCATTGAACTTAAATTTAGAGCTGTCATTAGTCACTTAGATAAAAAAAAATTGGTCAAGGTAATTTCTGAAAAATTAAGAAAAAATAAACTTGTGGCACTCTTAAAATTATAATGAACAGCATAAATATAACTTACAAGAAGTATTTGAAGAGAAATGCCTTCTGTTTTATTTACCTGGGAGGGAAACTGAGACGAACTGAGAGAGCAGTGGCTTGTTCTTCTTTATACTGTACAAGACAATTCGACCTCGAAACTAATTCATACCAAAATCATTTCTTAAAAACTTTGTCACACCTATCATAAAGCAGTAATCTTGTGTAAAAAATCTTGAAATATGAGTAAAATTGAAAGAAAAGCATGGAGTCTTACTGTCTTTACATTTCCAAATACAGATAAAAGTATTTGAGCCCATATAGCTTGGTAAAGGCTAGTATCGGTGCATGAATTATAACAGAAAAGAAAAAAAGAAAAAAAAAAAAACTTGCAATTGTGATACTATTAAGACAAATGAACTTCATAAACATAGGTAATCACAGATTACGAAGCTCACCTCGTGACAGCAAAATTCAATTCAAACATATTTCTTAGTACATGTATATTGGCTTTTAAAGGCAAAACCACTCAAGCAGAAAAAGTAGGTCATTTTATGAAAGATTGATCAAAGATACATCCAATATGCAAGTTTGGTACATGTATCACTTATACTTTGCTCAATATTGGCTTTTAAAGGCAAAATCACTCAAGCGGAAAAAGTAGGTCGAGGTCATTTTATGAAAGTTTGATCAAAGATACATCCAATATGCAAGTTTGGTACATGTAGCAGTTATACTTTGCTCAATATTGGCTTTATAGAGCAAAATCACTCAAGCGGAAAAAGTAGGTCAAGGTCATTTTATGAAAGATTGATCAAAGATACATCCAATATGCAAGTTTGGTACATGTATCACTTATACTTTGCTCAATATTGGCTTTTAAAGGCAAAATCATTCAAGCGGAAAAAGTAGGTTGAGGTCATTTTATGAAAGTTTGATCAAAGATACATCTAATATGCAAGTTTGGAATATCTAGCACTTATACTTTGCTCAATATTGGCTTTTAAAGGCAAAATCACTCAAGCGGAAAAAGTAGGTCAAGGTCATTTTATGAAAGTTTGATCAAAGATACATCCAATATGCAAGTTTGGTACATGTAGCACTTAAACTTTGCTCAATATTGGCTTTTAAAAGCGAAATTACTCAAGTGGAAAAAGTAGGTCAGATGCTGCATCCGATGCATAGGTCCATCTCGGCATCCAAAGATGAATCACTTGTGCAAGTTTGGTTACTGTAGCATCAGTACTTTGTCAGATACTGAGCTATCCCAAACTTCTTAACCAAGTCACTCAAGCGGAAAATGTAGGTCAGATGCTGCATCCAATGCATGGGTTCACCTCAGCATCCAAAGATGAATCACTTGTGCCAGTTTGGTTACTGTAGCATCAGTACTTTGTCAGATACTGAGCTACCCCAAACTTCTTAACCAAGTCACTCAAGCGGAAAATGTAGGTCAGATGCTGCATACGATGCATGGGTTCACCTCAGCATCCAAAGATGAATCACTTGTGCAAGTTTGGTTACTGTAGCATTAGTACTTTGTCAGATACTGAGCTACCCCAAACTTCTTAACCAAGTCACTCAAGCAGAAAATGTAGGTCAGATGCTGCATCTGATGCATGGGTTCACCTCAGCATCCAAAGATGAATCACTTGTGCCAGTTTGGTTACTGTAGCATTAGTACTTTGTCAGATACTGAGCTACCCCAAACTTCTTAACCAAGTCACTCAAGCGGAAAATGTAGGTCAGATGCTGCATCTGATGCATGGGTTCACCTCAGCATCCAAAGATGAATCACTTGTGCCAGTTTGGTTACTGTAGCATTAGTACTTTGTCAGATACTGAGCTACCCCAAACTTCTTAACCAAGTCACTCAAGCGGAAAATGTAGGTCAGATGCTGCATCTGATGCATGGGTTCACCTCAGCATCCAAAGATGAATCACTTGTGCCAGTTTGGTTACTGTAGCATTAGTACTTTGTCAGATACTGAGCTACCCCAAACTTCTTAACCGGACGCGGACGCGGACACGGACGCGGACACGGACGCGGACGCGGACGCGTGGGGTTATAGCATAAGCTCACTCAACTTCGTCGAGGTGAGCTAAAAATGGAATGTATCAAACCAGACATGGTTTTAACTTTCAATCTATAGAATTTTCTGAAGATAATTGAAAATGTACAGATCTTCGAACTGCCTGACAAAAAGACCACACCCTTTTTCTGGGGCCCTTGAGGTCAAGGGCTCAAACAAAATACAATGTATAAGGTGCATATCTAGACTATATAGACCATCCATTATGTAGGAAACAATTACATTTCTATCATTTACAGTTTCAGAGGAGTTGCATACAAAAGACCCCTTTAAGGAGGAAATGACCACACCGTTTTTCTAAGACCCTGGGGGTCAAGGGCTCAATCAAAATATAATTAAAACAACTAGGCCACAGACCAATCACAATGCAAAAAGAATTACATTTCTATCATTTATAGTTTAAGAGGAGTCGTGTCCACAAGAATTGTTTACGGACGCCGGACAGACGGACGGACAGACAGACGGACGACGGACGAAGGGCGATCGCATAAGCTCGACTGGTATTTGACCAGTAGAGCTAAAAATGACAAGCCGGGCTCTATTGTCTCATAATGCCCTCGCGCTGACGCTGACGCTGCTCGGTAATAAATCTGATTGGCTGAGGACGCTCGGGCATTATGAGACAATAGAGCCCGGCTTGTCATTTTCTATTTCTTAATTCAAAATGAACCAGAGACGGCAGGAAATAATGTATTCGCCCCAAAAATAAATAACACTAACAAAACCATTATGCAGTGACCACAACCGAACACAAACTTGTCCGCATCAACTATAATTGGCACCAAACAGCCACTCCAACAAACAACCAGGAACAAGAAGAACACACACTTACCCTAAAGAGCCCACAAAGAATCCAAGCGAACACACACTTACCATAAAGAGCCCACAAAGAATCCAAGCGAACACACACTTACCCTAAAGAGCCCACAAAGAATCCAAGCGAACACACACTTACCCTAAAGAGCCCACAAAGAATCCAAGAGAACACACACTTACCCTAAAGAGCCCACAAAGAATCCAAGCGAACACACACTTACCCTAAAGAGCCCACAAAGAATCCAAGCAAACACACACTTACCCTAAAGAGCCCACAAAGAATCCAAGCAAACAAACTATTAAAATAAGAATGACAGGACAGGTAATTTGGGAGTTCCGGATTTACGGTTTTGGGATACTGGATTGTGCAAATCTGTTTGAAATTTGTAATTGAGAACTATTTCTTGCAATCATTGATTATCTTATTGTTCAGTATTTATAGTTTATAGTGGATCGGGAACTCCCTAATAGCCAGTACAAGAGGGAAACTAATGTGTAATCAGAGCGGACTTTTGTTGGTTAATTACTATATTGATAGCAAATGGTGTTTTTATCCGGAATGAGCATGAACTACCATCCCAATTATTCTGATACACAAAGGTCTAGATGTACATTGTTGTATATTCATAGGCCTTCCATTATGAGGTGACATCACAAACAATAAATGCATCAAGTCACGGGGACCCTAAATTTCCTTCTTTTTTTGGTCCAGAAGGTTGCTCGCTGGCAGCAGAGTTGGAGCCCTTATTTTTATTATATTTATTTTATATTTATTTAGTTATTTTTCCTTTCATTCATTCTCATTCTTTGCTGCAGTGTGGAAGTGGATACAGTTCCCTGGGAAAGAGTGTTTATAGTGTTTATTTCACTTACTTCGTCCAATGCTGGTGTAAGAGAGAAGCTTTTCTTTGGTGACAAATAATAATTAAATTTGAAAATAAGTCTATTCTAAATCCGCCACCTCATTCTAAATTATCGACAAATTCAGTATTTAAAACCAAATTTATTCATCATTTAAATTTTGATTGCCTTATAACTTCCAAAACATAAAAATACCCCAAAAAAACAATTATCGTTGTTGACCAAGGTATTGCGAAATTTTTTATGCAAAAATGTTGATAAAATCATAAATTAATGTACATGACATTTGTACTACTTACTCTACATCTTAATACTACATGTATAAGAGAACAATAACTTGATTTATAATCATATTTAGTTTAAAAATCAAATTCAAATGTGACAGTAAAAAATGATTTTGAATTACTTAATTTTACTCAAGATCATTTAAATCTTTTGCAATGATTTTTCACTCTTTTGTTTTGTTTTCAATGTGCAATCACTTTGATCGTCGCAATAAATAAATACAAAGCTTATTAATAGCACCACAACTCCATATTGATGTATTTTGATTTTAAAAATATTTAGAAACATTAACAATATTCAGAGTTTGATTCTGACAATGACTTAGAGCATGATATACCTATCTGTAGATCTTTCATCTGGCCTGTAGGCCCTCTAGATCCATATATGATATTGTAGACACCGTCATGTGGAAGCACGACAAACACACAGACGGACATACGAGCCTTACCAAGGATGATCCCTTTGTGATGCACTGCTTTGGAAGCAGCACAAAAGTAAGAGGCTTATACAAATTGTAAGTACAAACTCTTGCTGAAAATGCAGAAGGAAAATGCACCACAGATACAAAATGCTGATTGTAGTATGAATTTTTCTATAATCCCTTATCCTAAAAATCAATTCAGAACTTCTTTTTTTATAAAAAAAAACCCCATGTTCTACACAGCAAATGTGAAGATCCAAACTCATACTTTACCTTGCCAACAGCAGAAACATTAATATTTGAATTGAAACCTCAATCTTCCTCATGTTAAATTTCCTGACTAGGTGATAAAAAGATATTAAATTTGCTACATTTAAAAATTATTCCATCCATTTATCATCATCATTATTTGAATGGGACTAAGTGACAGACAGACAGACAAATTTGGAGTAAAAGTAAAACATATGCCTATTATGCTTTGCAGGAGGCATAAACACATACATGCAAAATATACATACAAAGAATGGATATAATATGCATCGATGATAATATAAAATGTGAGATTCTGAACCTGTGTGTATTCAACACAAACAATATATATGTATATCCATGTGATGATTCAATGAAAATAGTAATGACAAAAATAGAAAAAAAAAACATTCAAAACCTTTTTCTGTTATATAATATTAATTTTGAGTCATCAACTCCTTTATGTAATTTCACTAAAATTATTATGTTGAATGTTCACAGCCTTTTTAGCTCACCTGAGTCTGGCGTAAACTTTTTACATTTTCAACTTCTCCTAGGCAACCGCTGCACAGAATGTAACAAAACCTTAAAGGAGCAAGTACTCAAGGTCCTCTACCAAGTTTTTTTTTTTTTTCATGTTGATCAGTCAAAAATATTTCCTCCGATGGCTCTGATTGGCTGACACATTTTCAACTTCTGCTCTGCAACCACTGTATGGAATTTTGCGAAGCCTTACAGGAAGCAAGTACTCATAATCCTCAACAAAGTTTGTGTTTTGATGCCGATTCACTTGCAAATATGGCCAATGAGGGCTTTGATTTGCTGATGCATTTTCGACATCTCCAAAACTGATGCTCATAATTTCATGAAACCTTAAAGGAAGCAAGTACTCGAGGGCCTCCACCAAATTGTCCATTATTACTTTTTTGTTCACAAGTCAGGTGAGCAATGTCCTTATGGGCCTCTTGGTTAACTTATGAAATTTAACTTCTTCTTGTGTCAAGGAAAAAATTATCATCTACAGTTACAGTTATTCTTTTTCTGAAAAAATAAGATGTTAATGTGGGTTTTTTTCTTTATCAGTTGCTTAAGTACATAAAAACCCCTTATTTTTGCATGATTGTGAGATCATTGTGTTAATGTCATCTCATAATATTCTCAGTTCTAAAGTTTGTTGATATTATGCGGCATTTTCAAAATACTTTCTTACGTCCCCTTTATCTGACATAGACTGATTGTAATGTCATCAAATTCTATTGTAACCTCCCCTAAACTTGCAAAATAAAAGTACTAAATTAACCTTTTCCATACAATTTTTTTTTTTTACTTCAAAATGATTTTTCATCCGATACCATCTCCATCAGAAATTATTCCGAAAAGACTCATTATAACCTCGGGAAGATAATAATAACTCTGCAGAAACCACAAAACAAATGACATAAAGGTCACAACAAATTAAGGTTGTACTGAATATTTCTATCAAATTTACATGTAAAATAATCTGAATTTGACATTTCAAAAAACCTTAGATAAGCCATAACTGAATGATTATTAAAAAAATAACCATTATAGCCAGATTTCTACAATACCTAACTATAATCCATTTAAGGAAAAACTCAACATGAAACAAGCATACAGTATAAATAACAGATCTTACATGTAAAACAAAAAGCACCTTAATTTACAACAAATGCTACAAGTCATCCTTTACCAGCACATTTTTAGGATTTTTCTGTAGACAGGCTTGTACCTGCTCTAGTATAGTTTTCAGTCTCCGATCCAGAGCCTGTAAATGGGGCTCGGAAATAACAGGGGATATAGGATCCTGTTTAAGAACTGAGCGAAGCACTTGACTTAATACGCCCTCCTGCATTATCAGTAACTTCTCCCATGTGTTGTATCGAATCCTGGAAAAGAAGACACAAATATCAAAACAAGTTATTACACATATAGCATACACATGAATCAGCGCACATGTCATTTTTCCCATTTCAATTTATAATTCAAATAAATATTAGCGTAGTTTTTAATAAGCGCATTTGTGACAGCACTAACTCCGCTAAAATATGAATCCCACAAAAATAAGTACATGTTGTACACATAGTGCCTTAATTGTTTCTGGTGGAATGTCTTTTACATTACAAGAGATCATGATATACTTACATGTAAAATTAATGGAAGTGATATTTACAACAAATTTGAAACTGTAAGTAAAAAAGTGAACAAAAAATGTTATAAATTGCATCTCTAATTCGTCAAAATGCACCAGTGACTCATTACAAAAATTATGCTAAATAATATAGATTTTAAAGAAAAGTAACAAAGAGCAATCTGAACATGGCTGATCTACTTACCTACAACACTGATACAGTGAAGCCAGTATACTGAACATGGCTGATCTATTTACCTACAGCATTGATACAGTGGAGCCAGTGTACTGAACGTGGCTGATCTACTTACCTACAGCATTGATACAGTGGAGACAGTATACTGAACGTGGCTGATCTACTTACCTACAGCATTGATATAGTGGAGACAGTATACTGAACATGGCTGATCTACTAACCTACAGCATTGATACAGTGGAGCCAGTATACTGAACATGGCTGATCTACTTACCTACAGCATTGATACAGGGGAGCCAGTATACTGAACGTGGCTGATCTACTTACCTACAGCATTGATACAGTGGAGCCAGTATACTGAACGTGGCTGATCTACTTACCTACAGCATTGATACAGTGGAGACAGTGTACTGAACGTGGCTGATCTACTTACCTACAGCATTGATACAGTGGAGACAGTATACTGAACATGGCTGATCTACTTACCTACAGCATTGATACAGGGGAGCCAGTGTACTGAACGTGGCTGATCTACTTACCTACAGCATTGATACAGTGGAGACAGTATACTGAACATGACTGATCTACTTACCTACTGCATTGATACAGTGGAGCCAGTGTACTGAACGTGGCTGATCTACTTACCTACAGCATTGATACAGTGGAGACAGTATACTGAACGTGGCTGATCTACTTACCTACAGCATTGATACAGTGGAGACAGTATACTGAACATGGCTGATCTACTTACCTACAGCATTGATACAGTGGAGACAGTATACTGAACGTGGCTGATCTACTTACCTACAGCATTGATACAGTGGAGCCAGTGTACTGAACGTGGCTGATCTACTTACCTACAGCATTGATACAGTGGAGACAGTATACTGAACGTGGCTGATCTACTTACCTACAGCATTGATACAGGGGAGCCAGTATACTGAACGTGGCTGATCTACTTACCTACAGCATTGATACAGTGGAGACAGTATACTGAACATGACTGATCTACTTACCTACAGCATTGATACAGGGGAGCCAGTATACTGAACGTGGCTGATCTACTTACCTACAGCATTGATACAGTGGAGACAGTATACTGAACATGGCTGATCTACTTACCTACAGCATTGATACAGTGGAGACAGTATACTGAACGTGGCTGATCTACTTACCTACAGCATTGATACAGTGGAGCCAGTGTACTGAACATGGCTGATCTACTTACCTACAGCACTGATACAGTGGAGCCAGTATACTGAACACGGCTGATCTACTTACCTACAGCATTTATACAGTGGAGCCAGTATACTGAACATGGCTGATCTATTTACCTACAGCACTGATACAGTGGAGCCAGTGTACTGAACGTGGCTGATCTACTTACCTACAGCATTGATACAGTGGAGCCAGTGTACTGAACATGGCTGATCTACTTACCTACAGCACTGATACAGTGGAGCCAGTATACTGAACACGGCTGATCTACTTACCTACAGCATTTATACAGTGAAGCCAGTATACTGAACATGGCTGATCTATTTACCTACAGCATTGATACAGTGGAGACAGTATACTGAACGTGGCTGATCTACTTACCTACAGCATTGATACAGTGGAGACAGTATACTGAACGTGGCTGATCTACTTACCTACAGCATTGATACAGTGGAGCCAGTGTACTGAACGTGGCTGATCTACTTACCTATAGCATTGATACAGTGGAGACAGTGTACTGAACGTGGCTGATCTACTTACCTACTGCATTGATACAGTGGAGACAGTATACTGAACGTGGCTGATCTACTAACCTACAGCATTGATACAATGGAGCCAGTATACTGAACATGGCTGATCTACTTACCTACAGCATTGATACAGTGGAGACAGTATACTGAACGTGGCTGATCTACTTACCTACAGCATTGATACAGTGGAGACAGTATACTGAACATGGCTGATCTACTTACCTACAGCATTGATACAGTGGAGACAGTATACTGAACGTGGCTGATCTACTTACAGCATTTATACAATGGAGACAGTATACTGAACATGGCTGATCTACTTACCTACAGCATTGATACAGTGGAGACAGTATACTGAACGTGTCTGATAAACTTACCTACAGCATTGATACAGGGGAGCCAGTATACTGAACATGGCTGATCTATTTACCTACAGCATTGATACAGGGGAGCCAGTATACTGAACGTGGCTGATCTACTTACCTACAGCATTGATACAGTGGAGACAGTATACTGAACGTGGCTGATCTACTTACCTACAGCATTGATATAGTGGAGACAGTATACTGAACATGGCTGATCTACTTACCTACAGCATTGATATCATGGAGCCAGTATACTGAACATGGCTGATCTACTTACCTACAGCATTGATACAGTGGAGCCAGTATACTGAACACGGTTGATCTACTTACCTACAGCATTGATATCATGGAGCCAGTATACTGAACATGGCTGATCTACTTATCTACAGCATTGATACAGTGGAGACAGTATACTGAACGTGGCTGATCTACTTACCTACAGCATTGATACAGTGGAGACAGTATACTGAACGTGTCTGATCTACTTACCTACAGCATTGATACAGGGGAGCCAGTATACTGAACTCATCGTGGTTTGGGTTGCCAAAACTGAAATAAACATTCATCAACTTATTAGTATAAGTTTTTTTATTCCTGATGTAAAGAACATTGTATTTTCTTTTGAAAACTAAAAGACTAAGAATGAGAAAGTGTCCTTCTATAATGTTTTGATTCATATGTCCCATTACCTCAAAATTTTGACTCTATCAGAAAATCATTGATTCAGACAAAAAAGCCTCAAAGTGCAGTCATTAGTGGCTATGTTGAGGTATTTAAAATAAGACTTGTCAGAAAACAACATTGCTTGCCATGTAGGTTTTGATAGTAAAATGTAGAGCTGAAACGATACATCAAATGGTCAATGTCTTTTTAGGACAATCTTGATCACCTCACCTCTTTCCATTATCAATCATCGTAACCATGGAATCAGACTGAGTTCCGAGGGTTTCTATAAGGTGTCTGTCTGCATTTCCAACCAAGTAGTCAATAATACACGTGTCAACCAGGTCCATTAACCGCGGTCCGGAGTGGTATGGCTCCGTTACTTTCACTTTATCACAGTATTCTGGATCTTTCTCCCATCTGTCAAGATTTAAGGAGGTATTGAACACTTGGATGCCAAATTCAATTTTTCTAAAAACCTCTGAAATTATATATTTCTTGTCTGTCCTTGACTTTACAAACTTACATTTGATTCTATCCACAGGAAAATTTTTCTATGAGACTTTGAAATATGCATTAAGCGATGTTTTCGTGAATTTCTTGATGACGTCATATTATTGAAAGTGTCATTCCAGTTCTCGTAAAGGTATTGAAAATTAATTTTGATTTAACTTCCAAAACATCCATAAATATATTGCACTTAAATATGGAAAAGATAAAATGAATTGCGTTTTAAACGCAGGCAGGATACTTGAATAAAAGATGACACTGTCGCTAAAAAAATATAATTTCGAGCCAATTCACTGTAATTGCTACTTAATTATTAGGAATCCTGTGGATGAATCTTTGTCAAAAACTATCAAAATTATCAAGAATGTCCAGAGATGATTTCATGATTAAATGGGAAAAAATGAATTTAGGATGAAAATATTACAAGGCTTTATATTTTTCAATTTTTTCTTCCAAAATCGTCCATTTTCAATGAAGTGACATTCGCTTTCCTGTAACGTAAATTTGTCAACGAATACACTGTGATGAAGATTGGATTTTCTATTTTATACATGCTAAGTTTCAATTCAATACGTTTATTAATAATGTTTTATTGCATTTTGAATGTGAAGGTTTGTGACGCCATTTTCCCTGATAACGTCGAAATGACGTCGTGGTTTGCTCATAAATAAAACCCCCAAAGTCCTAAACTTCGAAAATCGCCATAATTTCTTCAAATGACACTGAAAACTATTCAAACTTCATCAGGATACGCAAATGCGTATATCAATCAGAGTATCAAATGTTTTTAGGGAGTTAAGACTGTACTTTTCCTAGGAAGCGAGAAAACAAATAATGGCGCCGCCATCTTGGTGTTCAAACCCTCCTTAAATATCAATGACCATTCAAAACTAATCTAGTATATGATGAGGTGAAAGGTTCAAATCAAAACAAACTTTGCAAAATAATTCTGTGAATCTGAAGATACAAAACCCTAATAGATTATAATTTAAGTGCCGGTCTTTATGGGCCTCAATACCACTTTTAAAGAACCCCTAATCTTGACAGGACAGAAAGCCATCCACTACAAGTATGACGTCACCATCGGACTGAAATTGGGTACCAGAAATAGCTGCTGTTTTGGGAATAGATGAAAATCTGAAGGAGCAAGATCAGAGGAAAAAGGTGGATGCTCAATCAAATAAAGCCATAATCATGAATGGCAGCCATGGCAGTGACAGACTTGTGAAAAGGAGAACTTTCCTTATGGAACAACACGCCTTTAACTAGTGAGTTTTCTGCATCACTTAAGTTTAATATTTTCCCGTAACTGTGTCAGAAGTGAAGCATAGTATGTGACTTTGATTGTTTGTACTTTTTGGAGATAATCTATTGGCAGAATACCTTCTACATCCCAGAAAACTGAGGCTGACAGCATATCAATCAGTCCTCATATATGATAGGACACCTGCATCTACAGAATTTCAAAATGAAATAGCATATGCCTCATCACTGGCAGCTGTTTTTTTTGTGAGTAGGAATAGAGTTCTTAGCTAGGTCAAGTTCACAAGGTCAAACCTTGGTACAAGAGGACAGGTCTTGTCACATGTAAAATATGAAAACCCTATCACTTGCTGTTCAAAAGTTATTAATTTTGTTGTAAATTTTTGAACATACACACAAACAGAAAGACAGACATATAAGACAAAAATAATATGACTATTAGGATCTCCAATACAGGGACATAAAAAATCAACTTATTTCTCTAGAATCAAACTACATGTATACCAGTACCGTACTACAGACAAATAAATTTAAAATGCATATCCTCAAAACCCTGCCAACTCCTTTCCATTATCAAAACCTGTCATCTCCTATTCCATACCTTGCCAGTTTTCCTTTATGATAACTGCGTGCCCATGGGTGTTTGTACATCTTTAGTTTCCACTGTTTTGGTAACCACATTACTAACGCCCCCTCCATGATGTCCCCGTCTGCACACACCCCTGTAGTATTGTCCTTACAGTAATAACATCTACCATAGAAACAAGTACTACCATCTGAAAAGAACAAATGAGGGGTAAACATTTTTTACAAGCTTAAAACTTTCTATACCGTGCAAATTCTAAAACTATATATTCAGATGGTGAAATTGACCCTTATGTAAGAAAAGTACAAGTCTTCAGGCTAACTTTCCAATTTGAGGTTACCATAGTATAAATTAGGTTATCAATTTTGGTAACCATTAGTGGAAATGTCATATTACTGTTTAGAGAGAAAATATCGAGGGAAATTCAGGATTCATCTTGTACCGGGCTTCACTTTATAAGTATTACAGATCAGACCAGAACAACTAACAAAAGCATGGGTCACAGGCACAGCCTCTAATATAGGTATATTTCATTTGGAAATACAGGATTAAATATCAAAATTTTTTAGAATTTGGCAGAAATTCTTGCAAACCACATTTTGTATATAATTGAGTTTTAGATGAAGCAGAAAAAAATTGGAAATGATTTTTTTTTTTTGACAGTTGAGCTTAAAATAAAGGATTTATCACAGGTGCCTGCAGATATGATCGTTCCCCCCCCCCCCTCTTTCTTTCTCAGAATCATGGCTAAAATGGCCGTGGAGTAAAGAAGGGAGTCTTTTTTCTCCCTTCTATACTCCACGGCCATTTTAGCCATGATTCTGAGAAAGAAAGGAGGGGGGGGGGGGGGGGGACGATCATATCTGCAGGTACCTGCGGGATTTATAGGACAAATTATTCAAATATAAAATTTTTATTATCCTATATTTTTTATATGAAATATAGGAATTATAGGACAGCTATGCTAAAGGGACACAGGATTCTGTTTACCACTATGTTATTTTAAAATAACTTTACCCCCAATGGAAAGTTACTAAATATGTGCTTGCTTACATCTTTTGGTGAAGTTTTCTTTTCTTTTGTCACAAGATAAAGTTCTCAGTTTGGGATATCAAAACTGACGTAAGGTCTATCTTCATGTTTATTAATTTTTTGCTCACTGAAATTTCTGATATGCTACAAACATAGCATACTTTTAAGTTACTGTAAATTGCTTTATTTTCGTCAGTACCAATTTTCGTCAATTCGTTAAAAATGACCATTTCGTCAGTACGTAAATTCGTCATCCAAGGGTCCCTAAAATGTAAATTTGTCTGCTCAAATGCCAACTTAACATTTAGATCCGCCGTCAAATAGTCAAATCCGTTGTATGTGTTTGTTTTCATTGTTTGTCTAACAATTATCGGTAAACATACAATTAGACATGTATATCACCTACCTTGCTGTGAAAACATATAATTTAGTAATTAGAAGTATATTATATGCGACCTTGTGTTCATATTCAGTTTTCATTGATTTGTCATTTCGTGTCGTAATAACACTATTTAACAATTACGTCTTAAAACTCGGAACCTTCTGCTTCTTCCTCCCTCATCCGCAGTGTTCCTGGTTAATATTACAGTTTACCAAGAGACTGATTCAAATTTTCCTGACTACAATTTATGTTTTGTCAGGAGTATTTATATTCGTCGGTACGTAATTTCGTCAAGGAAGGCACTGACGAAAATGACGAAAATTGGTATCTGACGAATAAAAACCAATTTACAGTATTCTAATAATGCAGTTACCAAATTACATTGACCAATGTCTTTTGATTTGCTGTTTTATGCATGCAAATCAAATTATGGCAACCTGCCTAATAGCATGTATTAAAAAAGAATTAGAATTCAGGTAACATATTATTCTCTGTATTTGAATAATTTGCAGGCATATATTCAATGATTTTATGATAGCAACGACCAGTTTTATTGCAACCCATAAAACCAGAACAACTCCCAGATCATACAATTTGTAAACCATTCAAATACAGACAGGTAATTCCTGTAATCAAAAGATATATATATACATCTAGTTGCAGAAACCCCTATTAAATAGCCAAGTGTCGTAGGCTGTTTCTGCAGCTAATATACATCCAACCATGGCAGAAGAGAAGTCTACTCCTGCCATAGAAACAATCTATTCCAAAAGGTACTTGTACTTTTAATACTGAAGTCGAAAAAGGAGCAAAATTATGAGCAAATGGAAAATAAAATATACATTACAACACAGAAATCCAATGAATAATGCACTGTCATAAATGCCAAGAAGAAGGATCTCATTTGTAATTTTACGACGCTTCATTCGCTTCAATTGCAAAAATGTGATGCAGCAAATGGTACAGCATACTTTATTGCCTGAAGATGAACTCTCAAGGGACAAATCATTAAACACTGCATGACAAAGTCACATTTTCCTATGGCACAGTGGCTTGAATAGGACATCTGAATATCGAGGCAATATATACTCTGCTACATTCATTTATTTACAGCTTTACTTTGGAAGTTACCATGGCAACTTGTTAGACATTATTTCTTTTATGATAATTGTGAAAGATTGATTGAGCCTTTTTTTTCACTTTTACTTGCATGTATACAATATATTTACATGATAGAAAACTGCCCTGTTCACAAGAGCACCCTGTTTTATTATTTTCAGCAAAATTAACTGTTGTCAGCTTTCAAAACATTGTCCAGACAGTCTATGAAACTGTCTTAGTTTGGCAACAGATTACAATGGGAAACAGAATACAGGGTGCTCTAGATTAAATGTAAAAGGACAAAAGAGTGTTTAAGAAAACGTTAATTGCTACTATGCTCAACCTTAAATGTTACTATAACCTTGAACTTGACTTCATAATCATGTTGACTTTTAATTAGATTGACTTTTCCTTCAACTTTGTGCTATATAATAAATAAAAACAAGAGCCCCAGGGGGCACAACGCTCACCTGATACCCATGCACGCTCAAATTGACATACTGACATTGAAAACTGATAGTGCCAGTACCAGGATTTTAGCCCACAACCTTTCTAAAAAGATTTTTGCCGGATGCAGAGAAGTTTTTTTTTCAGACAACCTTTAAAAGTACAAAAAAGAAAAAATAGCCACATTTAAAAACAGGGATGGGGTCAATTACATTGAAATGTAATTAATTAAATTACACATTACATTGTAATTTTTGGCAATGTAATTAATTAAATTACACATTACTTTGCCATTTTTTGGCAATGTAATTAATTAAATTACAATTACATTGCAAATGTAATTAATTAAATTACGCATTACATTTCATTTTTTAATGAATTTATATGTAGCATATTTTTTAACAATGCCGGAATGGTAATATCAAGTCTCTGACAAAATGCAAGAAAGTGCAGGACAATATTCGCTCAACAGTCCAATGTCTTTTAAGATTCCCTGAGAAACCATTAATGTGCAATGCAAACATTTCATCTTGAAATTTCTCCCAGAATTCATGGCACTTAAAAATACTAGCCATTTTGTCCTTGTCTTTGATAAGTTAGTCTTCCCAACTGAATTTTGTTACATTATGATCAAATCACATTTGTAAACAGTGACCTTTGACAATTTTATTCATGAATTCTTTCTACTGTGGACAACCAGGTTGTGGGAGAGAGTTTTACGTAAGATTCTTATCTTGTTACTCAATCCTCTTATTATTAATATTGTAATGTATTTAACAAACTGTAAATTAATGATTAAATACTGTTTAAACCAACCAGGTAAAAATGCATTATCTCTAAGACTTATATAATGGAGGTAATTGCAGAAGTGACAAACAAGTTAATTAGAACAGAAACACATAACCACTGACTTTGTTTTGATAACTATAAGTCATATTAGGCCTTGTGGTCATTCAGGTAAAACTGTTTATTTAACAATTATCTATGGCTAACCTCAATGATAATTGATTACACAACAAGTTAATTTTTCAACAGATCAATTTGTGTATTCAATATTTTTAGTTGCAAATGTAATTGAAAAGTAATTCAAATGTAATTGGAATTACATGCAGTTTTTGCCTTGTAATTAATTAAATTACAATTACATGTAATTGAAAAAATCTTCAATTACACATTACATTCAATTACTTAAAAAAATGTAATTAATTGTAATTAATTACAATTACATTTTTAATTACCCCATCCCTGTTTAAAAACAATAACTTTTTTACTGATTTGAAAAGACAGATAAAGTGGTCCAACGTCATATGCCCAGCAAGTATAGTTCAATTATGCAACATCAAAAATAAAATCATATTGTACATTAATGTGCAGCAGAAAAAGAATAAAACAATGAAATGATTTCATAAATTAAGGTGATATCACACGTTTCGTGTTATACAACATTTATTTTCAGAAAAAAAGCATAATTCTGATTTCCTAATTTGATTCAGATGTAAGGGACAATATTAGGAGGTCACCATCCAAAATTTGGAGATTTTGAAATTGATCAGACTTTTAAGCCATCCATTGATTGTAATGGAAATGCTCATTTTTTGGCTATATTATTTTTTTCAGCCCAAGGTTTTCAAATGAAACTTTACATATGATTCCCTCAACATATTGTGCAAATTCTTATAGAAAGAAATCATTCAATGACCACGTCATATGTTGCAAAATCTGACTGAATGTGTAAATTATCATGTAAAAAATTAAAAGTGCAATTCGAGTTATCTTTCTTTACTATGTGACCAAAGACAAAAGCATCCGAATTTATATAATCATCTTTTTGAAATATCACAGCAGTGTTCCTTCACTCACAAAGATGTCATTATGTAAATAAATAGAGCCGAATACAGATTTTGTGAGATAACACGACAGTATGTGCACATGTGTAATGATATTACATGTACCATATGAGTAACTATATTATAAGTTTCTCTACATTCAAACACTTTACTGACACCTGACTTATTTCTGAATAGAAACGACATATGTATGTAGGTAAAAAAGTATGAACAAAATTTTCAAATACATTTGAAAGTTCAATTTCAGCAAAAAATTGACTAATGTTGGTCACTCTAGGCTTACCATTACTTTGCAAAGAAAAAAAATACATTCGTACTGTTATACGACTCAGGCTCGAACCGCGGTCTTCTCGCATGGTGGGCAAGAGCTCTACCTCTGAGCTATTGGGTCGACTTGACAATATAACGATTATAACAAAGCCAGAACATCAAGACATTTTAAGTTACGAAAATCGGAAATCTTCAGCGTGGAGATTTCTTTAAAATTCTCGTCGAAGGGAGGCTACTGAAACGCGTGTGATATCTCGTTAAGTTTATTTAAAATTGAACACAAAACCTTTCATTATTCATAGCTAGCATGCCAGAAATTATAAAGCCTGTGTTTGTGAAACGAGAATGCCCCCGGCGGCATCTTTGTTAGTATAAAGGCCATTTTCTGTTAAGTATGTGAGAGGTCAGGGTCAGCGCAATATTGGTATCAATGGAAAGATCTTGTCACAAGGAATACACATGTAAAAATTGAAACCTCTATCACTAACCATTCAAAAGTTATGTCCAATGTTAAAGTTTTTGAGAAGTATGTCAAAGGTCAAGGTTATGGTCACGAGGTCAAAAATTTTGGTATCAGTGGAAAGGTATTGTCACAAGGAATACACATGTGAAATATGAAACCTCTATCACCAGCTTCCATTTAAAAGTTATGCCCAATGTAAAAGTTTTTCGGAAAACAGACAGACAAACAGACAGGCGGACAGGCCAAAAACTATATGCTCCCGAATCTTTTATTCCAGGGGCATAAAAAACAAAGATTTTTCGGTTTTGCCTTTATTCTGAAATCTATGACTGCTTTTGAATAGTATTGATTTCATCCCAAATACATGAAACGTACAGTTAAAATCGTTTTAATCCAATATTTATCAATTCAAGTGAGTTGTACAGAAAGGAGCTGATAAGATAAGGGCTGTATTTAGCCCTGAATCTCGATAAGTATTTCTTCTACATAATGATCTGTATGCAAGAAAAACTTGATAATTACTAAAATGTAATGTATTTGGAGATTCCTCATACAACTTTTATTTTGGTAAGCTTAATTCTAGATACTTAAATTACAGTCTAAAGAGTAGGGGGTAGCCATGTTGAAAAGAAGCTAATATCGATCAAAAAGCGTTGAAAATTAAGAACAATCTGGCTAATATGGATATCTATAAACTTTAAAACATAGTGAGAGTCTAAACAAGATACTAGAAATTAAATTCAAAAGACTGGTATCAATTTTTGCCATAAATTTTAAAATCTTGAGTCTGAAATATGGTTGTATTTCGTATTCATTGACTACAATGTAGGCATTTTACCGTGAAATACACATTGTGTAGAAATAAACTGCACACTCCTGTTTATTTCATTCCAAAATCTTGTGCATTTCATGTGAACATGTTTAGAATAAATAAATGAATGACTTTAAAAGGGAAAAAAATCAAATTTTGCTTATATTATGGCCTTAAACACAGAGTTGTAAAAAGCCCCCCACCCTCCCTTTTTCAGTTTTTTGTCTCTGGGGCATCGTTCCCCCCTTAGCTACAGAACCCCACTTTGTCAAAAGATGTGTATTAGTGATATACATTTTCTGTAAAAGTGGCATTCTGTAGCTGAGGGGGGAACAGTGTTTTAAAAAACTTTTCCATTTTCCATTGGTTTCTATAGAAAAAAGACATATTTTGCCCCAAAATTTAGGAAAACTATGCATGATAAATCTTATGCAATTGCTGATTATGATGAAACCAAGAACTGGCATCAATTTTGTGAAAGAATTTTTTTGAAGTTCCAATTTTGAAAATTCCACTTTTTCAGGGCAGATTTTACGCCTTATCTTATCAGCTCCTTGGGCCAGTTTGTTTTCCAAAAAGCAGTGTATGGTGTATCAAACCTCATGACCCAGTGAAGCCACTTGATCAAATAATTTTCAGTGAACATGCTGAAATGCGGCGCTTCTTGCCTATGCATATTTCAACAGGCGAGAAGGAGCGTCGCATTTCAGCATACGCTGTTCAACAACTCAAGTGGTTTCTCTAGGTTTCATAGTTTGAAACAAATTAAAAGGCCCATGAAATTGTTAAGCTTGTCCAACTAGCAGATCTACGACATCGTTATTTACTGTTAACAAATTGTTTTACCTCTTCAAAGGTCTGTTACACGGACAAGTTGTTAGCGGAGAGAGTTCATGAAATGTATCGGTTGCATAGGGTTTGCCGACAAAAAGTTATTTGGTCCGATAAAAACTCATCATGTATCTTTTATTTGAACAGATAAAAATTCCCAAATGTCTTATCACAGGAACCTGTCATTTTATGAGAGAAAATGTTTTATTATTCACAACCTCAGGCCTCTGTGTTCGTCTTAGAAATATTATACATACAAGATGTCGAACACAGTGGCTTATGGTTGTAAATAATAATTTATTTACTCTATTTAAACAACAGCTTTCTGTGGTCCAACATTTCATAGGAAGATTTCAGGAACTCTGAACTGTATTATTTATTTCAAGAATTTCAGATATTAAATGTCCTATGCATTCTCAAAATCCGGAGGAAGAGATTACTCATTAGACGTTTCTTCAAGAAATCAGTCCGTAAATTACTTCATCTAAGAGAGTCTAAGACAGAGGAAATTCGAGCAAACTTTATACATGATAACAAGTATATGCAAGTGTTCCAAGTACATGAATGCTAACCATTATGAAAGTGTTCCAAGTATAATGCACATTTCATTAAATAAAAATCTATTCCGTTTGCACTGTATCTCCTGTAATGTATCGCAGTACTAAAGGTATCACATTTCTACATGGGGACTCCCCTTCGGGTACACGGCAAAACATGGCCGCTTTTGAAATCTTGTTCCCGACTTTAAAAATAAAATTCTAAATAAGTATAAAGAATTTAAATAATTGAATCATATCACATAAAAGGTCAATCAATAAGACATTGAAGCATGTGTCACTTGTTGAATTATCAGCTGTAACTATGGATGAAAGGTCGATCTAAAAATGATTAATCATACAAAGAAGGTTTTTTTTCCTGTAGTTGCACCTGAAACATTGGGCATGGAAACATACATTATACCTATGTACAATCTTAAAAAATATTCCTTAAAAATCCAAAAGTGGATATCTTGACAAAATTCTTTCACTTCTAGGGTACCATGCAAATCAGCCCCCCCCCCCCCCCCCCCTTCCTTTTTACATAAGAAAAAAATTCATAAAAAATCAAAAAAATAAAATTTAAGCATAAAATACATATCAAAGCATTAAGTAATTTAAATATGATAAATATGTAGTAAATGAGTGTGTAAAATCATACACTTATTGAGTTATTTAAAGAAATAGTGCAAAAATGTGCATTTCTGACTAAGTCCGAAAAGACGTCAAGAACGCGTCAAAAATTTGACATCGAAGTGGAACCAAAAATAACAACACTTCTTAAGACATCTCTCTAGATCATCCTGATGCTTTCGGTTTGTCGATACATGCTTCGGTTCTGAAGAAGAAGTTTGTCAAAGGAGGGTACCCCCCGAGACCTACTTTTGGCTGTGGTGGCGCCACCTGTTGAAAGATCCGGACGAAAAACAACAACACTTGTAGGGGACCATGAGTACTTCATACCTACCAAGTTTCATCAAAATCCCTTCAGCCGTTCTGGAGAAGAAGTTTAAAATGTGAAAAGTTTACGACGACGGACGACGACGACGACGGACGATGGACGCAACACTATGACAATAGCTCACTTGAGCCTATGGCTCAGGTGAGCTAAAAAGGGGAAAAAAATTTTGTTGGGGTCCCGCCGGGGTTTGAAGCCACTCCCCATGGGTCCATTGGGCATGGAAAACATACATTATACCTATGTACAATCTTAAAAAATATTCCTTAAAAATCCAAAAGTGGATATCTTGACAAAATTCTTTCACTTGTAGGGTACCATGCATGAGTACCTCATTCCTACTAATTGTCATGACAATCTGAAGAGTGGTTATAGAAAAGAAGCAGAAAATGTATGAAAATCACCCCCCCCCCCCCTTCCTTTTTACATAAGAAAAAAATTCATAAAAAATCAAAAAAATAAAATTTAAGCATAAAATACATATCAAAGCATTAAGTAAGTTAAATATGATAAATATGTAGTAAATGAGTGTGTAAAATCATACACTTATTGAGTTATTTAAAGAAATAGTGCAAAAATGTGCATTTCTGACTAAGTCCGAAAAGACGTCAAAAACGCGTCAAAAATTTGACATCGAAGTGGAACCAAAAATAACAACACTTCTTAAGACATCTCTCTAGATCATCCTGATGCTTTCGGTTTGTCGATACATGCTTCGGTTCTGAAGAAGAAGTTTGTCAAAGGAGGGTACCCCCCGAGACCTACTTTTGGCTGTGGTGGCGCCACCTGTTGACAGATCCGGACGAAAAACAACAACACTTGTAGGGGACCATGAGTACTTCATACCTACCAAGTTTCATCAAAATCCCTTCAGCCGTTCTGGAGAAGAAGTTTAAAATGTGAAAAGTTTACGGACGACGACGACGACGACGACGACGGACGACGGACGCAACACTATGACAATAGCTCACTTGAGCCTATGGCTCAGGTGAGCTAAAAAGGGAAAAAAAATTTTGTTGGGGTCCCGCCGGGGTTTGAAGCCACTCCCCATGGGTCCATTGGGCATGGAAAACATACATTATACCTATGTACAATCTTAAAAAATATTCCTTAAAAATCCAAAAGTGGATATCTTGACAAAATTCTTTCACTTGTAGGGTACCATGCATGAGTACCTCATACCTACTAATTGTCATGACAATCTGAAGAGTGGTTATAGAAAAGAAGCAGAAAATGTATGAAAATCACCCCCCCCCCCCTTCCTTTTTACATAAGAAAAAAATTCATAAAAAATCAAAAAAATAAAATTTAAGCATAAAATACATATCAAAGCATTAAGTAAGTTAAATATGATAAATATGTAGTAAATGAGTGTGTAAAATCATACACTTATTGAGTTATTTAAAGAAATAGTGCAAAAATGTGCATTTCTGACTAAGTCCGAAAAGACGTCAAGAACGCGTCAAAAATTTGACATCGAAGTGGAACCAAAAATAACAACACTTCTTAAGACATCTCTCTAGATCATCCTGATGCTTTCGGTTTGTCGATACATGCTTCGGTTCTGAAGAAGAAGTTTGTCAAAGGAGGGTACCCCCCGAGACCTACTTTTGGCTGTGGTGGCGCCACCTGTTGACAGATCCGGACGAAAAACAACAACACTTGTAGGGGACCATGAGTACTTCATACCTACCAAGTTTCATCAAAATCCCTTCAGCCGTTCTGGAGAAGAAGTTTAAAATGTGAAAAGTTTACGACGACGGACGACGACGACGACGACGGACGACGGACGACGGACGCAACACTATGACAATAGCTCACTTGAGCTTATGGCTCAGGTGAGCTAAAAAAACAATTAAACCTTTCAGAATTCTTGAAAGGCCTTGCTGCATGCTCATAAGATTAAAAATTTTGTTTTTGCATTATTGTTATTGACCAAATCATGAATCTTTTCTCTGCATATGAAAATCAAAACTATACTTAGTCTACCTTAAACATAATGAGTTATCAGGTCAGAATCAGAATCAGAGTGCTGATGGACAGACAGACAAACAGATGGAAATGACATTAATCCTGCAGGACTCCTACATTAATCCTGCTTACTTTGTGGACATATGGACGGACCAATATCAAAGTTATCTAGTGCTTTCAGATTTTGAAATCTTAATTTCGACCTCTAAGTCATCCTTAAAGTACAGTGAAAGGGGTAGGTTCACTAACTGCCAAAATCGGCCCTAAATTTTTGCGAAAAATAATTTTATGGAAATTATGATTCAGTATCTCTTATAATTATCGCAAATATCTAACGATATAGAAAGTAAATATTTTTCATTGTCAAAACGTCACGTGCGTTAGTTATGACGTCACATTTTGACGTCATTTGCTCTGCATGACGGAAAATGAAGGAAAATCGCCATATTTTTTGCATAAATCTTTAAAATTAGTATAGGCGCCAACCCTCAACCAACATAAATATTATGTTGATCGAACGATAGATTGCAAATTTAACCTTTTATGTAAAAATTGTTTTGGGTGAGGGCTGGCGCCCTACTTATTTTCATAATTTTTGACCAGAATTATGCCAATTTTTTACGATTTTTCAGCATTTTATGACTTTGAGCCGATTTTAAAGCCATATCTTTCGGTGTTTTGCACGTAAATTAAAATATTTGTTTGGTATTTCAAACAACCACACATTTAACTTCCTTGATATGAAATACAATCGAAATCTAAAACATTCTAAAATTAGGGCCGATTTTCCATGTTCCCGAACCTGCTCCTTTGTAAGAAAAACAAGGAAGGTCAGTGCTGAAAGTGGCATTTCTAAAATTTTAATAAGCACATCCGAAAATTTAATACATAGGTGATGGGGAAGGGGGTAGTGAGGGGGTGGGGATGAGGGAAGGGGTTCTTTTCGTCCATGGCAAATTAACAAACATAGGTAATCACAGATTACGAAGCTCACCTCGTGGCAGCCAAATTCAATTCAATCATATTTCTTAGTACATGTATATTGGCTTTTAAAGGCAAAATCATTCAAGTGGAAAAAGTCATTTTATGAAAGTTTGATCAAAGTTACTCCAATATGCAAGTTTTGTACATGTAGCACTTATACTTTGCTTACTATTAGCTTTTAAAGGCAAAATCACTCAAGCGGAAAAAGTAGGTCAAGGTCATTTTATGAAAGTCTGATCAAAGATACACCCAATATGCAAGTTTGGTACATGTAGCACTTATACTTTGCTCAATATTGGCCTTTAAAGGCAAAATCATTCAAGCGGAAGAAGTAGGTCAAGGTCATTTTATGAAAGTTTGATCAAAGACACATCCAATATGCAAGTTTGGTACATGTAGCACTTATACTTTGCTCAATATTGGCTTTAAAGGCAAAATCACTCAAGCGGAAAAAGTAGGTCAAGGTCATTTTATGAAAGTTTGATCAAAGATATATCTATGCGAGTTAGGTACATGTAGCACTTATACTTTGCTCAATATTGGCTTTTAAAGGCAAAATCACTCAAGCGGAAAAAGTAGGTCAAGGTCATTTTATGAAAGTTTGATCAAAGATACATCCAATATGCAAGTTTGGTACATGTAGCACTTATACTTTGCTCAATATTGGCTTTTAAAAGCAAAATCACTCAAGTGGAAAAAGTAGGTCGGATGCTGCATCGGATGCATGGGTCCATCTCGGCATCCAAAGATGAATCACTTGTGCAAGTTTGGTTAATGTAGCATCAGTACTTTGTCAGATACTGAGCTACCCAAAACTTCTTAACCAAGTCACTCAAGCAGAAAATGTAGGTCAGATGCAGCATCCGATGCATGGGTTCACCTCAGCATCCAAAGATGAATCACTTGTGCAAGTTTGGTTACTGTAGCATCAGTACTTTGCCAAATACTGAGCTACCCCAAACTTCTTAACCGGACGCGGACACGGACGCGGACGCGTGGGGGTATAGCATAAGCTCACTCAACTTCGTCGAGGTGAGCTAAAAAAGTCTCTAGTAGTGACAATGCAGACATTAAGGCAGAATACAGTCAGAGATTACAATACATGTATATGTATATTTATAATATTTTGGAACCCTTCCGCATTATTTATAAATGCTGCTTACTGATACTGTAGAAAGTTTGTAGTAGTCTGTCTGTAGCTACCGGCATTATTTCTTTCTTCATGCTCACTCTCCGCCCTACAACCAAGGGGGCCCGTCTGAACTCTAACAACCTGTAGTCGGGAATTCAGGGTAAAGACATTACTGTGACTGTTATTGGCATGTTACCATCAATTCCCTCAAATGAAATTTTAATAATTCAGAAAATAAGAACAATCAAGCATGCTGATGGCACATCCCTCACCGATTGCCATTTTAGAATAACATAGCAAAAATTGAATTGTAACTCGTCACACTAAAGCTCTACACCAAAGTATACCAATACCTTCAGAATGAGAAATGCCAAGAAAACTTGTTCATCAAAGAACGAAAATTGGATGACAACAATTATAAAAGAACTTGATCTAAATCTCATTTACATGTGCTTTGAACTTCCGCCGGTTACCCATTGGTCTCGTCGGTTTATGTGTAGTCTTTTGTGTTTGATGTTTACATGTCGTGTGTCTCTTTTCCGTCTCGTGCTGTACTCGTCTTTTGTGTTTTTGCATCGGTGTTTTGGTGTTTTACTCTTGATGCTGCAACAGGGTCTTGTTGGAGATCTCCTCCCTTCTTTGTAGAGTATAAATATCTGTAGAAGGCAAAGAAGGTATCTGTAACATACAAACTTACAGACAGACGGTTCCCTCTGATTTCATCGATGGAGGGGGGGGGGGGCTTATTCACATGTATATTAAAAACACTTATGTTTTGAAAAAGCTAAACAGATTATCTTAAAATCTAATTATATTTGTGATAAAAACTGAATACAGACAAACAGACTTACATATTATTTATCACAATATAAGAGAACATAATTATGCCTACAGAAAATCCCTTCTCCCAAAAATATCTTCAAAGACTCAACAATTTCTCATACTATACTGAGTAACTAGTCTGAATCAGCAATCAACACTAGGCATAAATCTTCATATAATCTTACACTGTCCACAGCCATATATCTACAGTACCTGATTAAATGGAATGCTGCTATTTCTCCGTTGTGTCTATCTGCCCCTCCGTATGGAGATCCTTTTATTACATGGTCCCTGGAAAACCTTCAAACAAATACTGACATACATATATGATCGGCCTTATCACCTATATAAGTGCATTTCCTCAACTTGTCCTATGTATTACTACTTCTATTTGTTTTCACCTGTTTTTTCTCAATGTGTAGTTTTGTATACACAAATACATGATTCTACAATTCATTTCAATGATGTCATTCAATAGTTGAATTGATGTTGTCTAAAACTAGAACTGTGAAAGTTCTGAAACAGTACTGAACATTTTATAAACTTTAGACTCTGAGAAAACTTGGAGTAGTAAAACGAATCAAATGTGATAAACAAGATCCTGACTATAATCTCAATAGCACTCGCAATAGAGAAAAAAATTGAGCATCGACGGACCCCTAGCAAGCTAGAGGTGAGACCAGGTGCTCGGGAGGAGTATAAGCATCCCCTGTTGGCTAGCCGCACCCGCCGTCGAGGTTCATGCACGAAAATGAAAACAATATATAACATAGTGTAATCAAAGATTACAAAGCTCACCTCATGGCAGTGAACAATCAGTGGTCAAAGATTACACAGTTTTACTTTGAGAATCTGTCCTATTGAGGAATAAGAAAAGTGCTAACAACTAAACAAAAAGAAAAGGAAAGTAGACTATTGATACCCAAATTGTCCTAACATGTGCACTCAAGTGGAAAATATAGGTCATGACCTAAATTTGTGATGTACTCATAAAGACGCATCATCTATGCAAGTTTGGCCTTCCTAGCACTTTTGAAAGATAAAGAAAAAAAAACTTCTTAACATTGATACCCAAATCTTCCTAAAATGTGCACTCAAGCAGAAAATATAGATCATGACCTACATTTGAACGTAGATTTGTAATTAAGTCTAAAAGACGCATCATCTCTGCAAGTTTGAACTTCCCAGCACTTATAATAGAGAAATAACACTTCTTAATATTGATACCCAAATCTTCCTAACATGTGCACTCAAGCAGAAAATATAGGTCATGACCTACATTTGAATGTAGATTTGTGATCTACTCTGAAAGACACATCATCTGTGCAAGTTTGAACTTCTAGCACTTATAATAGAGAAATAAAACTTCTTAACATTGATACCCAAATCTTCCTAAAATGTGCACTCAAGCGGAAAATATATGTCATGACCTACATTTGAACGTAGGTTTGTGATCTACTGTTAAAGACGCATCATCTGTGCAAGTTTGAACTTCCTAGCACTTACAACAGAGAAATATAACTTCTTAACATTGATACCCAAATTTTCCTAAAATGTGCACTCAAGCGGAAAATATAGGTCATGACCTACATTTGAATGTAGATTTGTGATCTACTCTGAAAGACACATCATCTGTGCAAGTTTGAACTTCCTAGCACTTATAATTGAGAAATAAAACTTCTTAACATTGATACCCAAATCTTCCTAACATGTGCACTCAAGCAGAAAGTATAGGTCATGACCAACATTTGAACGTACATTTGTGATCTACTCTTAAAGAAGCATCATCTGTGCAAGTTTGAACTTCCTAGCAACATACTAGTGCAGACGCGGACGCAGACGCAGACGACAGGGTGATAGCATAAGCTCCCTCTCACTTCGTGAGGTGAGCTAAAAATGCATGGACTGTCTGAGGTTATGTCTATATAGAAAGTGTTATGGCGACCATGTCAGGGAAAAATATTCAAAGCACTTACTGTCCAACCCCTCGCGGGGAACTTTTTCAAGAGCTCCACGTGGCAAAGGGCATAAGTGTGACACAAATGAGATAAACAAGATCCTGACTATAATCTCAACATCTCTTTGATGATGTCTCTCTATGTTTTATGCTTCATACCATTTAGGTTTAAAAATTGCCATCTGTCCACCCTCCAGTATGACGGACATCTTAAGCTGTGTACCCTTGATTCCGAAATCTGCTGACACTATTTTCTGAGTGGCAAGTGCATGGAGGATGCTTCCTGAAAATAGACATAAAAACAGATTTATCATATAAGTTTATACCATACGGTATACGACACGACTGAGAAGATGTCAAATTCCTACTAGTTTAGACTTGGGAGTCTAGAATTAATAATCCTCTTCTCTAGCTTTTATGCATCATACAGTCCACGGTCTTAATTTGGGAAATATTATTTAGACCTTTGTATAAATTGGTACATAGTGACATATATCGAACGCATGAATAGGGGGCAGTTTTAAATCACTTCAAGTAAAATCCTATTGATTAAAACAGTTACAGTGCTTTAAGATTTCTAGAATTCAAGAGGACAAACTGAATCCGCCACTGGTAAAGACTATGAATCATGTATCTATTACTGTATATAAAATAAGATATCAATATGGATAGAAAGCCAAATCTGAAGATAGATAATCGAATTTCCTCTTAATCTTAAGTTAAAGATACATGTACATACAAGACGAAGAAGTATTCCGAAATCAATAAAATCATCTCGAATTCCTGCAGCAATCTTGACTTCAAAGCAACACAAGATTGTGGTGCCAAGACATAAAAAATATTACTCAATATGTCAAATTGTCAATATGTTATTAATAATTCTTACGTAGTGTGCTGGACGTTGATCGAGAAATCTAGTTATTCATAAGAAAACTCAAACTACCAAGACGTCAGAACTACCCAGCGTTTTATTTCATACATTCCATAATGGAACATAAACCTACCCATGCTACCCCCGCTGGCTCGATCTAGCTAATGTCAAATCTTTGGAAAAGTATCATACAGAAGCTTCTAGGCTATTGAATTATGTAAAATTGATATCGTCTGGGATGAATTCTAACAGTAATGCTGCTTTGAGTGTAAATCTCCTTATAAATCAGAATGTTATTGCAAAGAAATCAATTAGTACATTGATCGGGAAGAAAACAATGTTCCAACATGTTTACTCGAAATCAGGAACGTAAACCGAATCCAAGCTTGATCTGCGGAACCAATTATCTCTTGTAATGCGTCAAAAACCCCATATAGATCTGTTTTGTATGCAAAGATCGTGCTGTCATTAACCATAACTCTGTCCCAGAGAAAATTGTGTCTGTTTTACAACCGGGACACCTCTATCTATTTGCTTAATTCCAAATAACAAACTTTTGTAGCATTCCATACGATGACAAATTCCAATCTATCCATACAAGAGAGCTGAGCGAGTCAGTTTCTTGGTGGTCGATAAGGTTTCACCAATGCTTTTTCTGGAATATGGCTTCAGGGGTTTACTTCTGTTTTCCTCCGGAGACCTATTAGGCTGACTATGTCACCAATGACTGAGGCTTGTTTTAGTTTCGTTGAGCTTTTTGGCTCACGTTTCATGATAATTTGGAGTTGATTCAGCAAATTTACAAAACAAATCGATATTGTTGCCCGGTGACAAAAACTTTTGGCTGAGTTTTACAAGGAAAATTGATCATGTTAAAGAATGTCAAAAAGTTCATTTTCAGAGGTAAGTAAAAGGATCTCAGGATCTCTCTCTCTCTCTCTCTCTTTCTCTCTCTCTCTCTCTCTCTCTCTCTCTCTCATTGTCTTTGCGCAATTTGTTCAAAACAGAACTACACAGATTCACTCATTCAAATCGGATAATATTCCAAGAGCAAACAAAGTTATACAGTATACTGATTGGTCTTTGACTTTATAGAAACATGAATTTAAAGTGGATATTAACTGGCTGAACTATTGATAAGTCGTCAAATGTAAAGAACCATTAACTCCTATCATAATGAAATAGATACGAAATTCACATTTTTATACTTTGAGAACTTGCATACACTAAGAAACTAATGAACCAACTTCAACAGAACATTTGTTTTTACTGTTTTGCGATACGACGTAACAGATTCTATATATATATATATCTGTACAGTAAAAGGAAAATGCAGTAAACCGGGAGAAAGGGCTTTTGAAAACTAGTAAAGTTACATTTAAACCAAAAATCATTCCAAGGAATGCATGTGTCGCCTGCGAAACATAGCGACACTTCGGAATCACTTTTATATAGGGTGTGAGAGACATCCAAGTGTGACAGACAGAGGGACAGACGGACAACGGACAAAGTGATCCCTAAGTGTCGCTATCCTTCGCAGGCGACACAAAAACCCTACAAAGACGCAAGTCTGGTCATTTTCTTGACAAATACAGAAAGGTGTTGTTAACCTGATTACAAGTTCCTATAAATCTTCTACTTTTCGTGATCTTCAAGGGCTCGTATACTGCCTCCTATGTAAGTCAAGACCCTGTCCTCTTTAAGGAGGAAGACAAAAGAACCCGGACTTCATATTTGATCAGAGATGACCGTTATATTCCTCCGAACTCTACGTATAGGTTAGAAGATATTTTGAAGTTTTTACCCCGATGGCGTAGTGGATAGCGCATCTGGTGTTTGGTGTTTCAGATTCAAAATCAATTTCGATATAAAATTCAAAATGAATAAAAAATGCAATTATAAGAAATAAATATAGATGTCATAATTCCAAATGTAACGATCGAATGCCAAATGCGTTATGTCATCGTCGCAGTGGAATTTCAAGTTCCGGTTTGCTGATGTACATGAGTTACAGAATGAAATGCATTTCCTGAGCATACTATTTGTGTGAAAAATCAATATACATATCCCACTAACATTCTCCAGATTTATTACATTTCTAATTGAATCAGCAATTACTCTAACTTACCACGACCAAGCACGGAGTATGGTAAAAACGTGATTAAATTGTCCTAGACGGCATGGATATATAATAAAACAGAATTATTCCTATCATGGTCACTGTCATTTTGATCAAATGACGTGGTTCTGACAAAAGAAGTAGTTTCATGTAAGTAGAATATGGAAGAATTTAACAAACATGTGGGTCAAATTGTCGTCAAGGGAGTTCCAAGTTAAAATGTGAGATATAAAAATGTTCTAACAATCGGTAAAAGGAGACCAAAGTTCTTTTTTTACGAGAAGGAGCAACCGAAATTGACCCTCATGGGGCTAAGGCTCAAACAAAATATCAGTTGCACAACAAGACCACAGAACAACCAAATGCAACAAAGCCTACGCTCACGCAGCAAGATACGCCCGTTGCAATTTGTTTTCAAACACAAAAATATCTAAGTCCCATAACTCCTTAAGGACAAATCGGATGAACCTGGAAACCGAAAGGCGGCTTCTTCTTCGAAGTCTGGTCACCATGTACAAATATCATGAAAATCCATTGACGCATATTCAAGTTATTGCGTTCCGTGCACCTATATTTTGCCCTTAGCTTAACATGTATGTGCATATAACCCCCCCCCCCCCCCCCCCCGCCTCCCATTACACATAATTTCTCGGTTATGTGACAAAAAATTAAAAACCCGTTATATATGTAAAAGAACATCCTTTCTACTTGAAGTATTCAAAATTTCAAAACATTTCGACCAGAAATAGATTTTTAAAGAATTTTTAACTATTTTAGTATATTTTCATTGTATTTAAAATATCTAAGTCCCATAACTCTGTAACGACAAATCGGATGAACCTGAAAATCGAAAGGCGGCTTCCTCTTCACAGTCTGATCACAATGTAGAAATATCATGTAAATCTGTTGACGCATATTCAAGTTATTGCGTTCCATGCGCCTATATTTTGCTCTTAGCTAAACATGTATGTGCATATACCCCCCCCCCCTCCCATTACACATAATATCTTGGTTATGCGACAAAAAAAAAATCAAAAATCCGTTACATATGTCAAAGAACACCCTTTCTACTTGAAGTATACAAAATTTCAAAACATTTCGACCAGAAATAGATTTTTAAATAATTTTTAACTACTTTAGTATATTTTCACTGTTTTTTAAAAACCGAAGTCCCATAACTCTGTAGCGACAAATCGGATGAAGCTGAAAATCGAAAGGCGGCTTCCTCTCCACAGTCTGATCACAATGTTTAAATTTCACGAAAATCCGTTGACGTTTATTCAAGTTATTGTGTTCCATAGGCGGACGGACAGACGGACGCACTTCGCCATACCATAATACGACCCGTCAACTGACGGGCGTATAAAAATCAAAAGTTCTGAGTATATACATGTACCGGTAGGTTGACGGTCCTTCTGTGTATCAAAATGTCTCGACAAACTATAGAGAAACGTCTAGAATTATAGGCCAGCAATTAGAAGGACACATATGCAATGCTTCTTTTGCTACTCTAAACTGTCACACAGATGAAAGTAGCATTAATGCATTAAAATCTAATCATTTTGAATCCCTTGCAATTATAATTCAAATCCAAATCGCATGGATATAAAGGGTTAATAGCGTTAGGTAAAAAGAATACAAAAGCCATGCTTTTATGTACTTATCAAAGCAAACTATTTACAAGTTTTCATGGCATTATAAAAGCAAAGTGAAAGGTACAGGTCTTTCCCGTTGTTATTGGGTATCGATTGCCAATAGGCTTTTAAATTAAGCTTATAGCAATTCCAGCAGGGATGTTTTTCAGGCGAAGCTTGCATTGCTGGATTTTGCTTTTCATCTTCAACTTTGAGTCGTGAAGAAATCGTGTTTTCATAATGTAAAAGTTCGTATTTCTGAATTGTTGGCCTTATAATTTTTCTTGTCTTTGTCACTGAATGGAGGTCATACAGGAAAGGGGATGATTAGATCAGGAAGTAAGTAAATTAATATATATTTATAACTGTATAAACCTAATCGATATCTTTGTTTCAAGTATACTATAAACAATCAATATGTTCGGCTCAATGTTAACGAGGAGAAAACTTCCAAATAATGGCACTCATTCTAAGGTTGTCTCGGCGAAGAGTAAGTTATAAAATACTATAATGTAAAGTTAAAGAAATTTTTAATTCTTTCTTATAAACTTATATTATATTCTTATATTCTTTCCCTTATAAACAAATGACATCTTTTGAATTAATTTTTTATCTTCTTCCATAAAATGGAAGGCTAAAAAAGGGGGGGGGGGTTAATAGGGGCGGGGTACATATCATATGATCAGTTCGTGTTTACAATGTACAGCATCACAGCAAGATGTCACTATCGTGAATAAAAATTATTTTGGTAATAGTACATATATAACCTGTAATACACCTCTAAGAATTTATCATCAAGTCATTTGACCAAAGTCTAAACTACATGTATGTGTTTTTCAAGAGATAAATTTGAACTTTGTATATAGCGCATTGTACATTGCACAGCTATAGTTCTGTATAATTCATAAACTTTGTTCTTAAGCCCCGTTTACACTATCAAAGTTTTCTTGTACAAGAAAACTTGGTCAAAGTTTTTGACGCAAACTTTAAGTGTAAACGATGCAAGAAAACTTTTATCAAAGTCCGTCAAAGAACTTGGATGGACTTTGATGGAATAGAACTCCAATGCGCATAAAGTTCCACACTTTGCAATTTGTTACTATTAATTAACATACGCCTATTTATCATATGAATTATTCATTAAAGGAATGGCAATTATTGCAGTTTAAGTTTCTAGCGAAAATCCCAAACAACTTGAACATTCTCGTTTAGAAGCGGACTAAGCATGGTGACAAAATCGTGCTAATACACAGGACCCTGCATTGAAAACAAGTAAGGGTTTTAGCATTATTATATGCAATGTAGTGTAGTTAAAATCAAAGGACAATCGTTTTGCAATTTTTTTTTCGAAGTGACGTTTATACGTGAATGTTGTGCAGTTCGATGCACAAAGTACAAAATTATCTCGCAAAAATATTTGTTTCGTATCTTTGCTAGGAAAAATGAAAAATGTAGTTATTCGGTACATTATACTTCGTATCAAAATGGTTCAAATATTGCTTCCATTGTGCGTTAGGGTAGATTTTCAGTTAAACGTCAAATTAGGTATAATAAAACCAGTAGCATCATTTAGATAATTCCTCTTGAACATGCTCTACAGCCTTATTATTTCTGAAGGGCAATTTCTTAACTTTATCATGTATGATTCGGTCATACCTCTAAGTTTAAATGCTATCAACTCAATCTAATCCATAGATTCTGAACTCAACTCACTATTCTATGGTCTCATCGATAGTAAAATTGCAGATAAATTGACAGTGCCCAATCCTTTGACCTTATTTGGGACGTTTGCCTCCATGCCTAATAGTTGTAGTCCTGTACATCTCGCAGAAAACCTCTTAAGCCAATGTTGTAAAGTAGTAATTTTCCTATCAAACTCCATTTATTCATTCGTGGACAAGACGTTTCGAATAAGCAAACTGTGAAAATTATCTAATTATTCCCTATCAATTGATTTTCTTATTCACTGAGATTCTTTCGGAAATATCCTCACTCTAGAACCGGATTCTTTACGTCGTAAAATTGTAATGGAATCTATTTCTCTCTGCAATTTCCAACCACCCTAAGATCTATTGATAGAGTTTATAGCTATTTGATAATAGGAAGATAAGGAAAGGGGTTCCGTGACCCAGGACGATTATATTTTCTTCATGATATTCGTTATACCGCTGAAGATTTGTATAATAAAGCTGAGAGATCTCTTAATGGCAGTAAGGAATAAAAGACGTTTCAATAATTTTAGCGGCTTTTTTTTTTACCAAGTATTGAGTGTTCAAAGTGTAGAGGGATCTATTGTTCCATTGATGGCCTTGACAAATCAGACAAAACGAATGTAGGTTAGCGATCAGAATGCATAAGGCATATCCCGCATATGTTGGTTCAAATTATTCATTCCACAAAATCAATATATTAATATGATCGTCATGTTCATTAGCAAATCTATTTAAGAAATGACTGTCTTACTTTTGGTGTTCATGGGTGTATAATTCTGGTTGGACACGTGCAAAATTGATAGAGTTTCGCGATTCTCGGAAAATTTGCACGTGTCCAACCAGAATTATACACCCATGAACACCAAAAGTAAGACAGTCATTACTTATATTTACATTTATTCTAATTATCGGTCATTTTCATTTGCATGAACATCGCACATTTTGCCTGTAACAGCGTCAAATGTATCTTAACTTTGGTAAATTCTCCCTACATTCAAAACTTGAACGTGACGTCACAATAGCAACCCAAGTTATTGGATTATAATTCTAGTTGCCTAATGGGCGTTCAACATGGGGAATCTACTAGTCATGTAAATATAAGTAAATGCGCTGAACATTGACAACGTTATCCTCTTAAAATAATAAGATATTCTATTTGTCAATCTATTTCTGAACAAAATCCGATATGTCGGTAGTACAGTGAATATAAGTACCATTGCTTACATTTTTATATTGACAGGGAAGGATATAGTTACCCTGCTGGTTACTAGAAAAGTTCATGAAAATTAAACAATTAAACAATGTTTTCAAGTAGGCCCACGAGTATTATATGACAGCAAAAAGGCATCATTAGTGCAGAGTACATTTTTGCAACTCCATTGAAACTTGCAGATCACATCCAGAATCAAAAATATTTTCTTAATTTTTTTTTGTATGTTTGGCATGTATACATATGACCCAACAGACAGAAGCTAGGCTGATGCAACTCATTGGAGGCAAAAAAGCTGTAAAGTTATGAGTTATGAGCATATCAAGGATTCATGGTGTATGGATGAATCAATATGTCTACAAGACATATATAGCCATAAAGTAGCATGAATTTTTCATTGAAATTTCTATTTTTAACAATAACTGTACATATCAATGTTGGCAATATATCATAGTATGCATGTAGATTTGCCAAGTAAAATACAGAAAGATACCTGAACAAAAGCACATTGTAGGAATGATTATTTATATAATATGAATTATGATCACGGTTATCAATAAGATTCTACTTTCTCCAAGGTATAGATAAGACTGTTCAGGAACAAATAAATTGTGTGTGGTATGACTGCTTGACCATCAACATGTGGCCTTGACTTTAAAGGTGACCTTGACCTATGATTTGCATTGGGAAGTTATATGTCATGTAGCTAATTGCTAGCCATATATGTGAAATTGTGAAAGAAGATGTACACATTTACAAAACATAGTGTAATCAAAGATTACGAAGCTCACCTCGCGGCAGCAAAGTTCAATTTAAACATATCTCTAAGTACATGTATATTAAGAAAATCACTCAAGTTGAAAAAAAGTAGGTCAAGGTCATTTTATGAAAGTTTGATCAAAGATACATCCAATATGAAAGTTTGGTACATGTAGCACTTATACTTTGCTCAATATTGGCCTTTCAAGGCAAAATAACTCAAGCAGAAAAAGAAGGTCAAGGTCATTTTATGAAAGTTTGATCAAAGATACATCCAATATGCAAGTTTGGTACATGTAGCACTTATACTTTGCTCAATATTAGCCTTTAAAGGCAAAATCACTCAAGCGGAAAAAGTAGGTCAAGGTCATTTTATGAAAGTTTCATCAAAGATACATCTAATATGCAAGTTTGGTACATGTTGCACTTATACTTTGCTCAATATTGGTCTTTAAAGGCAAAATCACTCAAGTGGAAAAAGTAGGTCAAGGTCATTTCATGAGATCAAAGATACATCCAATATGCAAGTTTGGTACATGTAGCACTTATACTTTGCTCAATATTGGCCTTATAAGGCAAATCACTCAAGCAGAAAAAGTAGGTCAGATGCTGCATCCGATGCATGGGTTCACTCAGCATCTCAAGATGAATCACTTGTGCAAGTTTGGTTACTGAACTACCCCAACTACTTTAACCAGACATTGACAAAGTCATTCAACCGGAAAATGTTGGTCAATATTGGCCTTATAAGGCAAAATCACTCAAGCAGAAAAAGTAGGTCAGATGCTGCATCCGATGCATGGGTTCACCTCAGCATCCCAAGATGAATCACTTGTGCAAGTTTGGTTACTGTAGCATCAGTATTTTGTCAGATACTGAGTTACCCCAAAAACTTTAACCGGACGTGGACGCGGACGGGGATGAGGACGCCGGGTTTATAGCATAAGCTCATCTCAACTTTGTCGAGGTGAGCTAAAAAGGGAATGACACTCAGACAGATGGCGGATGCCCCCACTGAAAGAGTTTGACTCTCACAGCAACAATCAGTGAAAGGTAAAAATTACCTTAGCCTCTTGACCTTAAAATCAATAACCTTGACATATTGACCTTAAAATCAACAAGTATTAGCTTTTACAAAAAGCTTGCCGTCAGTTAGCTGACTGTAAATGTTGTAAAATTCTAGTTAGAAAATGCATTTACCAATCGCACATTTCCGGGCTTTTCCGCGTTTTTCCGATTCAAGTGACGGAAATTTCCGAAAATCTGCGATTGTTATAGGACGTATCGGTTCAAAGACTTTTCGATGCAAATTTCGGAAGAAAATACACTGATGCGATATGACTTTCATTTGTCAGGTCATCTAAACTCTTAAGCCGACCTGGTGAGAGAATCTTATACACAGGTTCTGAATAACCTAGACGGAAATTTGCATTTTATGCAATTGTCAACCAATCATATTGCCAAGAGGTATTCTATCCGTGCAAGTAGGTTACGAATGATTACAGTATACCGTCAGTCACGGTAATAAATGTCTTCCCCTACAGTTCATTCAGCATTCATATATCATTATTTTGTTTAAGTAGCCGGGTGACAGAGTTGTTAAATGAATATCTGAAACTCATATATGAAGTTTTTGTCAAAGCAGTGACCTTGACCCTCAGATCCATAGGCTATCTTATACTCTTCAAAAGTAAGCATAAATATCCAAATTTAATTCAAATAATGAAAATCATAATTTTAGGTTATTTTTCCTAACAGTGACCTTGACCTTTTACCTATTTACCCCAAAATTTATAGGGTTCTTTCCCCTCTTAATTTGTAATCATGTATCCAAATTAACTTTGGATAGGTGAAAGGGTTCTTGAACTATTGCTTTAAGTATATTTATCCCAATAGTTACCTTAACTTTTGACATATTTACCCTATAATCCCTCTTGCTTAGTAAGCATATATCCAAATCTTGTTTGGATAGGTGAAAGGGTTCTTGAGTTATCGTCTTGAAACCATGATCTTAAGTATATTTTTCCTATAAGGGACCTTGACCTTTTACCTATTGACCCCAAAATCAATAGGGTCCTTCCAAATTTTGTATGGATAGGTGAAAGGGTTCTCAAAACACATGGCGACTGGAAGTGTGATGGAATGATGAAATGACAGAATGACGGACAAAGCTGACTCCTGATACCCTTTGCAATCACATTGGAGGGGGGGAGGGCATGAAAATTAACCTCATGCCAAACCAACATTGTCCTGTACAATTAGGCATTATACGATGCAGATGTAAATGAAATGATTTTTATCTAAGAAAATTCATCAAATTATCAGGTATATTGATTTTCAGGGTTGAACATAAGCGGTTGTCCGATTGCCCGTGCCGTATCAAAAATCGGTCGGGCAAGTCATTTCTGAATTCAGCTAGCCCGCGGGGCAAGTTTTTTTTCCGGTCGGTCTTTCCGTTTTTATCCGTGGCATTTTTGTTGTTTTTGAATTAGATCACCTGTATACACTTCTAACGAAAATTAAGGGAGCAAGGTTTGAACTTTCCACGGACACTAAGTAGAAAAAGATTTATGCAAATCTATTATAACGGCTATATTCAGAAAACTGTTCGATACTCATTGTTCACGGACCAACGTCTATGTAAAGAGGAAATCATTTATAATGCAATGTATTTTAGTACAGACTACAATTCATTGACATGCGTGTCTGTCTGTCGACCGGACGTACATTATAACCATGACAAAACCATAGTCCCAACGTATAAGTGCGCGATGTCTTAACTTGCAAAAACGTGGGCAAAATTTTGAGGATCTGTACATGTACGTACTTGGTCAGTACGTTATAAGCAAGTGGTCCGTATGGCCTCCCCTCGGATTTGGTAGCACACAGACACGCCGTAGCAGTTTATCAAAAGTGTAGCAGATTGCTGTGTCTTGTCTGCGTTTGATGTATGTTTGCCGTGGCCACCCGTACTTTTTATTGATTATTTTAATGCATGAATTTTTTTTTCATCCAGGTAAACATGATAACAGAAAAAAACCCTAACTTTTTCAGGAATTTTTTGCCACTCTATTCCTACTACCAGCTAGAATAAGGTAGCGACCCCCCCCCCCCCCCCCCCCCCCCCACCCCAATGCCACGGTCAAAATGCGCACGGTGTATAAATGTGTTAATTGGGCTTGGCTTACATTTTAAATTGAGTGGATAGATAATCGTATTAGCATACTTGTTCTGAACTACATGTTTATTTTACGTTATTTTATATAATTCCGTCGACGTTATCGTTGCATTTGCTTTAATACGTCCTCAATTTTCAATTGTTCCACCGAGCTTGAAACTTGTTAAAATCAACACTGATACAGGATATGCAATTCTGAATGTGTGGATCGAGAGTAGGTCACGGGTGTTGAGACAGCCTCACCCCACCCTGTAGAACATTACTACTTATTAGTTCCACACTAAGACAGAGATTAGGGGCCTCAAAGTTATACATGTATAGGACCGACTTTTAAAAAACAGTTTTTAAGTCCTTGCTGTAGCACATCTAGATATTATTAAGAGAAATCATAGCTTTTTCTAAACATAATTTTCAACATGAAATAATCCATTGTATTATTGATAGTGGTCTTTGGATTAATTCAATTTGATTATTGATAGCGATTTTGGTTCCATTCAGAGTTCTGAAACACTACTGAATACCCTGTACAGCTTGAAAGAGACCTGTATAACATTGTACATACAGATACTGTATTTAAAAAAAGGTTGCCATTATGCATATAAAAATAAACAAAAATTAGAAGAAAAAAATAAAGGGCAAGTAAATTTTCTGGGGGGGGGGGGGGCAACTTGATTTCATATTCAGGTTGCCCGCCGGGCAACTGGTTTCAAAATCCTTATGTACAACCCTGGATTTTGTTGTCTACCTTATTACAACATATCACGCTAGGGTTCAACAAAGGGCTTCTCCTGATTTTCATAAAATTGCCGATATGACATTTTTTAACATTTGCCCTAAAGTGTTTGTTATCACTGACTCTTGTGTATAAGTTTTCATGCTCCCTAGAAGCCAATACGTCTTACTGTTACATCATTATATAGAACACTGTTGGCACTATAACACTCCAGTCTGTTACTATTGACATGTTATGACGATCAGACAGAGAGGAAGAGGTGATAATACAATTCCAGCAAAAACATTCAGTTCCACTTCTATTTCCCAGTGTAGCTCTCTGACAGATTAATCATTATTCCCCTGTAAAACCCCGTACCATAACCATACTAATAGATCAACTAAAGTGGGTACAGCTACAGAATAGCCTATTTTGTGTGCTTTAATTTCCTGGAGATTTTGGTGATTTTGCATTGTTTATACTTTTCCTAAATTTTCCACAGTGACCTTGACCTTTGACCTCCTACTTTGAAATCACTAAGATTTATTAAGAATCTGATCCTCTCTTGCCAGCGCTGTGATCTAGTGGTAAGGGCGCCAGGCCAGTGACCGAAAGGTTGCTGATTCAAGCCTCAATATGACTATGGATTGGTCAACATATATAAACCTCTATGTTATGTGTCTTATACAAAAATGTCCTTCTTGTCTGTGTATAGTTTACATGTCTGTGGTGTTTAAAAAAAGAATCATCCTCTCTTACTTACAAACACTAGAAAAGACTATCCTCTTATAACAATCAACACTAAAAAATACTGTCCTCTCTTAATGGTCAACATTTGAAATGGCTACCTCCCTTAATGGCCAACGGAGGTAGCCATTTCAAATGTTGACCATTATAAGAGGATAACCATTTTCTAGTGTTGAACATTTAGAGAGGATAACCATTTGAAATTGTTTATTATTAGGAGAGGATAGTCATTCTCTAGAGAAAGACTATCCTCTCTTAATGGCCAAAATTAGAAAAACACTAACCCAGACTTCTTGAAATTTTCCTATGAATTGTCGAATATTTGGGAAATTTTGTCGGTTGAAACCATACACGTGAGTTTTCATCATACCATATAATTTTTTTATTTCAAATTCAATACATGAACTCTGCTAACCTCTCTTAATAGCCATCACTAGACAAAACTATCCTCTTTATGGTCAACACTATTCCTATAATATATGATAATATGAATCAAGGCAAAGCCTTTTTGTGCGAGCGGAGAGAAAATGGATATGATTATATAAAATAAAAAAATATCTTTCTTTTTTTTATTTTGATTATGATGGTTTATCTTATCTTACAAAACTTTCTGTTTGATGATTGCCAAAAAAGGTAGTACAAGGCGAGTGGAAACACGGAAGCATTTGTAAATTGATCTAGACCTGCAGATGAACATTTTAAAGGGGGGCTTAAAATATGGTTCTTTAAAAATATAGTTCTTTATAATTCATTTTTATTTTGAAAGAACTTGATCATGTTTAGGCTAGCTGAAAATAAATTACTTAAGGACAAAAGAAAAAACAAACATATTCCGACTTCTGACAGTACGAAACCACCCGAAACGAGAAAAGCAATCAGAGCGAAACGTCTCGTTTAAAACCAGAAATGTCGGATTTCCCGTGGTTACGCCGGCTTGGTGATGCTTTATCGTTACCTGATTTACGAAAAATGTTTTCAATAAATTTAACTTATAAACAAAAATTGAGTATAACATATACGTCTACTTTGAGTCATAAAAAATTTTAAATGGCAATATCCAGCATCTCCGCAGCAACTCTGTCTGCGAGGGGACGAAAATTTTTGAAAGCATAGTAGTACATTCTCATTCTTCGATTCAGCATATTTTCTCAATAAGAAATGTGTATACGCGTTACCAAAAGGGCGAGCTTCGCTCGCTATGATACTTAGTGGCAAAATAATGACTATCCTCTCTTAATAACTGAAACCAGAGAAAAAAACACTACTTCTCTTAATGGTCAGCACAAAAAGTCTTATGATTTGAGGTTGTTTCATTTTAGTTATTCTATCCTTTTAAGAAAGTTCACAACACACACTAAGTCCAAAATTCATGAATACTTGCCACAAAGTAAGAACACATAGATTCATGCATGGGATATCTCCATCGAAACTTTGTTTCAAACGGGTGTCAACTATAATCATACATCCTCTTAGATTATTCAGATGCTATTAGATTTTCAATCCCTGCAGTGATTTGGAGTAAACTTTTAGAAAACAACTTGTTTGATCATGTCCTAGATCCACTTCTGAAGGAATTTGGTTCAATCTTTGTAGAAGGACTTTATTACATCATAAATACAAGTGTATCAAGTTTCATCAAACTACTTACAGTTTCATTACAGACGACTATAAAATTGTAAAAAAGAATCGACAGATGGACAGAGAGATGTTTGGGCTATGATAATGACTTATTTTGAGTTTTTCGATCAGGTGAGCTAAAAACCTGATAAACTCTTAAACAGACCGTGGCAAAATGATGCAAGTAGATCAAATCATTAAAAGGATTTAGGCAAAGCAGACGTTTTTAGCTGACTGCAAGATCCAGCTCTAATCAAAAGCAGACATCTGCTTATAAATTGTCCATTACAGATCAAATGTGACATCTCTTTGATCCATCAAATTTCTATTATTGAAAAGGAGCAGAAATTTCTATACTGCTCAAAGCACTGCACTTGTTTTTTATCTTATTATGTTAAAATAAATGCAGAGAGAGGAGTGCCATTGGGACTTTATTATTATATAGAGGACTGAGACCTTCTAACTTTGATACAATCGAAAAACAGATCAGGTCAAAAACATGCTCAATATCAACCAGCATCCGGATATTTTTAGTTTTGCCCACCAGTAGATTTTTCCTGGAAAAGTCCAATATCAAACGGTGCAAGAGTATTTTGTTTGGAATGAATAATTTTCACTGTTTAACATCATTTTTTCACATGTTTAATTGAATGTTACTCGGATATTACCATGATTACATTGGGATCTTTACATCATCCATTCATGCTACATGTTACATCTAGTTATTGTGTTGTTTGATAAAATTGAGTCTTTTGGCTGATTGGACTTTATTTTGTCATTGAGTCTTTTGGCTGATTTGACTTTATTTTGTCAGTGAGTATTTTGGCTGATTGGAATTGAGTCTTTCGGCTGATTGGACTTTATTTTTTCTATAACAGAGTATCAATCTTCTGATGGAAAAACCAAGTATGAAATGACCGAGACGGTGGCCAACATCTCCGTGAGATACCAGTACCAAAAGGTCAAGGACAACTACCGACAACAACCATCTCTTTCCATCCAATCAGAGTCTTCCTTCACTACAGACATCAACTCAGAACGGTAAATTTCCTTTATGTTTTTAGTACTTCAATTTTCTACAAAGGTGAAGCTTTTAAAAGGGTATAGGAATAAAGAAAGAAAAATCTGCTAAAGAAGTACAAATTTTTTTAATGGTTTAAAAGCGGGAGACTGTGGAGTGAGGCTGATTAGAATTAAACTTCATCACTGTATAAACAATTCCCTTATCCTTTGGAAGGAAATTAACCTATCAGGTGACCATAGATTCCCTGACTAAGATGGCTTAAGGCTTAATTTTATTTCTCAGAGACTTTGATTCTTTTTATTTTTTCCTTTGTACACAAGTATAAAGGAGGGGAGGGGGGGAACAGTTACCATTATGTTCTTAGTGGCAATTGCTTGTACATTTGATAAAACACTTCTCTAATTTTTCAACATAACTTATAACATGACGGGTGAATGGCATACTGTTTTTACACTATTATAATTTTGAAAGCAAAATCGAAACTCATGATCAGTCGTCTGATGTACCATGTACACCCACAGATCCATGGTTTCATGAATTCTTTATGATGTGAGTGACTGACCTAATCATGCTACCCATACATATCAATATTTCAATTTGAGCAACTATAATAAGTTATCTCTGTACAATGAACATATATAATGCATCATGTAACCATCCTCTTACCAATCAAGCTAATTGGCATATAATACATGTATTCCCGCTTCAATGTAAAAGCTCTACTGTCCGCGCGGCTCACTTTGGAAACTGGATAAACGTGATTTTGATAACTTTGTCATGCAAAAAATAAGATAAAATCTATATCATTGAATAGATCTCGCTTAGTCGTAAATTTTGGTATATGTTACATGGTCGAGGGTTTATGCAATCAAATTATACAGACAATATAAATTTTAGATGGGGCTTTTTCAATGTTAAATTTCAGCGTGATGTCGCCGAGTTTAACAGTGAGCCTATGGACAGCGTCACGACGTCACGGGAAAAATTAGCATGGGAAATGGCCCATCTAAAATTTGTTTTGTCTATTAATTTTGATTTCGTGCACTGACTATCATATAACTTGTACCAAAATTTACGACTAAGCGAGATCTACTCAATGGTATCAATTTCATTCAAAGTTCTGCATGATGAAATAGTCAAAATCGCGTTTATCAAGTTTCCGAAGTGAGCCGCGCGGACAGTAGAACACATCACATGTCAATGACAAAAAAGGGAAAAAATAATATACATAATATATTGCACAAAGATATGTAATGGAATTTTTTAGACAATTGTATGAATAGAATGCTGAATGAGAGAGGCTGAAATTGTGCATTTCATGAAGCATTGGGTATCGATTGCAATAACATTATATTCAGTCGATCAGATTCAGATAGGCATGTCTCACTGACAATCAATTGAAATAATAATTTTTTTTTTTCACAACTTGAATCGACACTTTTTATCTGCCCATAATATTTACCCGACAGACTTCTTCGGAGTACCATTTGATTATTACCATGAAACAATTGGTTTTTTTTATGTAATTTCATATAATTTTTTTTTTTTTTTTGATTTTCGATTGAAAACTGTTTCAAATGAAAACATTTGAGAATATTCTGTTCAGTGATAATCAGAAAAAAGTAAAAAGACAAAGAAAACATGTACCGTAACAACATAAACAAAACAAGTGGACACTTACCTAGTTCTGGGGCATATTCTGGATGTATTTCTCTCTGTTTGACCCATTGAGCAGCAACTTCCCATGGCGTATCTTGCAGAGGAAAATCAAAATTCAACCTGTATTTACTTTTCAACTCTGCAATAACAGCATCTCTCATGGTCCAATTTCCATTTTTCAAATCTTGGTTATCTCCCCCTAGTCTTCCAACAACGCTATCAGAGTTGTCTTTCTTTGACTGTTCATCCTGCAGATACCCAATCCTGTCCTCATTAGCAGCATTACTGTGGAGGGAATATTTACTGCCAAGAAGGATTTTGTATGACACAAACAACCAAACAATGGCAAGTGCCAATATAGCTACCTTCCAAAGTTGGAGTTTTCTCATTATACGTAAAATAAGCTTGTCTACGGCAGCCAAGTTCCGTTCCCTTACTCATCGTGTTAAATTATTTCTCTCATAATTGCCATGTAGTATTGATTCTGTTATACTGGGCTGTGTACAGCTAGGCTTCCAGGCTGGTTTCTCATTAGCACCTGTGAAGTGATATTTACATGGAATTAGATTTAGCTAATTGATGTTAAGGTTTAATTTGATGAATACTGAAATCAATTACTGACAGAATTTATCATTTCTTCATGCTTGTTAACTTTCTCTATAATTAGTTTTTTTTTAAATGTCCTTCGGAACAGAAAAAAGTTTTCAATGATATTGGCTGTATATATCATGTATACATGAATAAAGAAAACAAGTTAGTATCCCTCCATCCTTACCAATTGATGGTTTGTAAATCAGTTGGATTAATCTGATAAGCCATATTTATAACATTATGTTTAAAACATGAAGATACTTACCCCTAGTACAGTACAAAATGTACCATCATGCAACGTGGAAAAAAGGGGAAAATCCCTATGGTTTATAACATTCCTTAATATATAATTCAAACATTTAAAATGAGGAAGTTGCCTGTGTGTGCCTTTCCCATGTGGGAAAATATGTGACATTTTGCTGAAATTTGGGGAAATTTAAATGTAACTTCTCTGCAAAATACAATCCTAAGTGTTTTTTATTCACACTACTAATCCATGAATTTATTGAACAGAACAAATGATGAAGAAAAGCCTACACTGAGAAATAGGACATTTTGTGCTGACTTGTCGACTTTTGAGTCATATTGCTGCAAGTGATTCTATCAAAGTTGATAAAAACTTGATTTTATCAAAGTTCCTCTTTGGGAATTTCAGAGTGATTTCTTGGAAAAAAAAGAGAAATTTTGGCATTGGGAAGGGGCAAAATTTCAGCCCCAAAATAAGGAAAACAAAACACTGGCAGTGTCCACCCAATTCATCATATTGTTGGACCTGCCAGACAAATTTATTTATCTGTCTAATGTGCCTCATTTTGAGCAAGCCCAGATAGTTCGAATGTAAATTCATTTCTTTTAAACACTTATTTTACAATTTTGAAAATTTCACAAAAACTGTAAAGGGGAGACTTGATGAACCTCCCGGCGGGAGGACGAAATCTCCCGACGAAACGAGGACCCTCCCGATGAAAAATAGTCCTCCCGATTCCTCCCGACGAAACAGAATCCTCCCGACGAAAACGAAATCCTCCAGATTTCTCCAGATGAAATGCAAAATCCCCATTTGTGTATTACGTTGCGCATTAAGCCGTCTGTAGTTACCAGACAATCAATTTAATGAGTGCTAATTATACAGGTGACAGGTATATTGCTGGAAAAACAAAGCAATTAGCGTCGCGTTCTCTTCACCGTCACGGGTACTCGACTTCCCCGGGGGACGTTATACCCAGTACATCTTAACACGGGTCGTCAAATTCACGTACCAAATTGATGTACAAGGTTAATTGGGGAATCTTTTTGATGCCGTAAAATCATATTATATTCATATATAACACGAAAAAGTGAGGAAATGCAGTAAAACTTTGCTGATAAATAAATAAATAAATGCGTAGGAAAAACGACGTCATGTAATTCACGTACTCTGTATAACCGTGTATAACCTGAGGCAGATAATGGCCGTCTCGTTTATTATTCTCCTAACAATGGGATTTAAATCTGATGAGTGGTCAGTTTAAACCTCGATCATGAAGAGCAGTTATTGATTTTCTGTACAGGTGTACTCAAGTAGCAGAAGCAAAGTAAAAGAAATCAACGGACGTCATTGAGACAACTCTCGGAACTCCGAATTGTTTGTGTTGTTGTATGAGAGCGGAATCTGTCCTTGTTGAAAAGCGAGTTGAGAAAATTCGTCCGTAGATTTAAAAAAAAAAGGGGGGGGGGGGGGTCCGAATACCGATAAATCCTCCCGATGAAAAAATTAAAAACCTCCCGACGAGAGGCCAAATCTCCAGATGAAAATTGAAAATCCTCCAGATTTGTGGAGGCAAAAGGTTCACATGTATGTGTATATTATTTTCAAAATCTAATAAACTTTTATGAAGGAAAATTTTAAACACATTTCATTTTCAGGAGAAAATAAACACAGGTAATCACAGATTACAAAGCTCACCTTGTGGCAGCAAAATTCAATTCAAACATATTTCTAAGTACATCATGTACATGTATATTGGCTTTTAAAGGCAAAATCATTCAAGCGGAAAAAGTAGGCCAAGGTCATTTAATGAAAGTTTGATCAAAGATACATCCAATATGCAAGTTTGGTACATGTAGCACTTATACTTTGCTCAATATTGGCTTTTAAAGGCAAAATCACTCAAGCGGAAAAAGAAGGTCATGGTCATTTTATGAAAGTTTGATCAAAGATACATCTATGCAAGTTTGGTACATGTAGCACTTATACTTTGCTCAATATTGGCTTTTAAAGGCAAAATCACTCAAGCAGAAAAAGTAGGTCAAGGTCATTTTATGAAAGTTTGATCAAAGATACATCCAATATGCAAGTTTGGTACATGTAGCACTTATACTTTGCTCAATATTGGCTTTTAAAGGCAAAATCACTCAAGCGGAAAAAGTAGGTCAAGCCCGTCAAGGTCATTTTATGAAAGTTTGATCAAAGATACTTCCAATATGCAAGTTTAGCACATGTAGCACTTATACTTTGCTCAGTATTGACTTTTAAAGGCAAAATCACTCAAGCGAAAAAAGTAGGTCAAGGTCATTTTATGAAAGTTTGATCAAAGATACATCCATTATGCAAGTTTGGTACATGTAGCACTTAAACTTTGCTCAATATTGGCTTTCATAGGAAAAATCACTCAAGCGGAAAAAGTACATCAAGGTCATTTTATGAAAGTTTGATCAAAGATCCATCGAATATGTAAGTTTGGTACATGTAGCACTTATACTTTGCTCAATATTGGCTTTTAAAAGCAAAATCACTAAAGTGGAAAAAGTAGGTCAGATGCTGCATCCGATGCATAGGTTCCTCTCGGCATCCCAAGATGAATCACTTGTGCAACTTTGGTTACTGTAGCATCAGTACTTTGTCAGATACTGAGCTACCCCAAACTTCTTAACCAAGCCACTCTTAGCTACCCCAAACTTCTTAACCAAGTCAATCAAGCAGAAAATGTAGGTCAGATGCAGCATCCAATGCATGGGTTCACCTCAGCATCCAAAGATGAACTAGAACTGCCCTAAAGTGGACAAATTATACCCCCTGCGGGACATTTTTCTCTAAACAGATTCATTTATCACATAGCAAAACCAGAAGTCTCTGACGAGACTGAAGCTCTACTGTTTGTTTTTGTTATCTTCACCAATATGCATTATGAGTAGAGATAAAAATCTTACTTTACCCAAGACCTTAAAATCATGTGGATGTACATGCTGTAAATAACCTTTTGAATAATATATGTATGTGTCATTGAGGTTGAAGGTTAAATAAGATTATTGTCGGGCCTTGTTGCAAGATTCCATAGTAGCAACAGCACATGTAACGGTACATACATGTATGCACTTCTTTCTGTGATTTGGTAATCATATTGCATTTCTATGCATTTTTCAAATCAAACGCTGTTAAAACCAATGTCTTTGCAACACGAAAGAGTTAAATTTTCATCTTTTTCTCTGTTTATAATGACATCGAGGCCTATTAGATCCATTTTCAACTACTAGCAGGGATTAATCTACCTCTGCGTCCTGCGTCTCTGACGCATAAAAATCGCCCAGGACCCATTGATTTCCGATCACTGCGTCCCACAGTGCGCATTATTCACTTTCGTATAATGCGTCCGTTTTAGTTCATTCGAAGTCGAGAAATAACATGTAGATGTCTCTTGTTTATATTTTGACAGCTCTTTTAAACCGAACAGATCTGTGGTATCCGTATCGTGTGAGAAATCATTGCGGAGCAACATTTTTTTATTTCTAAATTAAAAGTAATATGCAGTCAGACACAAGTCTAACTTATTTATATCATTCGGATACAGATATATTCCTCCACAGTAAACTTTACATGAAATTATGAATCAATCTAATGAAATCGTTTAATTCACACCATCAGCGTACTGTCTTTGTAAAGCGTATAGAATTGGTTTGTTTGGATAACGTTTTACTATACACATGTACGAAGTATCGCTAAATAAACAATCAATATACTTATTTCGGCAAAATTAGATTGAAGTTTTTAAAGAGTTAGACGTTTTTTGTGGAACATATAACGATCTCAAAGACATAAAACGCTGCGAGCAGGTCAGCTCACTTGTATTCGTGAACTTAAAACGCCGCAAAAAACGATGGTTTGTAGAAATTAGGACGCATTAATTTCTGCTGGGACCCATTGTTTTGGCTGGGGACCCATTGATCAAGTTTCATTGCGTCCAGAGGACCCATTAAGATCAAATTGTAGATTAATCTCTGCTACTAGTACCATATTAGTAAAGACTTCAACTGATCCAATTACATGTTTGCAAAATGTTTGCCTCGGCGGCCATATTTGTTGACCTATCAGCACAAAAAACCCAAACTTGTTGGAGGACCTTGAATACTTCCTTCCTGTAAAGTTTCATGAAATTCTGTGCGGCAGTTGCAGAGGAAATGTTGAAAATGTGTCAGCCAATCAGAGCCCTCGGAAGCCATATTTGTTGAACGATCGGCACAAAAAACACAAACTTGGTAGAGGACCTTGAGTACTTCCTTCCTGTGAAGTTTCATGAAATTCTATGCAATGGTTGCGGAGGAGATGTTGAAAATGTGTCAGCCAATCAGAGCCCTCGGCGGCCATATTTGTTGACCGATCAGCACGAAAAACACAAACTTGGTAGAGGACCTTGAGTACTTCCTTCCTGTAAAGTTTCATGAAATTCTGTGCAGCAGTTGCAGAGGAGTTGTCGAAAATATGTCAGCCAATCAGAGCCCTCGGCGGCCATATTTGTTGACCGATCGGCATGAAAAACACAAACTTGGTAGAGGACCTTGAGTACTTCCTTCCTGTGAAGTTTCATGAAATTCTATGCAGTGGTTGCGGAGGAGATGTTGAAAATGTGTCAGCCAATCAGAGCCCTCGGCGGCCATATTTGTTGACCGATCAGCACGAAAAACACAAACTTGGTAGAGGACCTTGAGCACTTCCTTCCTGTAAAGTTTCATGAAATTCTGTGCAGCGTTTGCAGAGGAGATGTCGAAAATGTGTCAGCCAATCAGAGCCCTCGGCGGCCATACTTGTTGACCGATCGGCACGAAAAACACAAACTTGGTAGAGGACCTTCAGTACTTCCTTTCTGTAAAGTTTCATGAAATTCTGTGCAGCGGTTGCAGAGGAGATGTCAAAATGTGTCAGCCAATCAGAGCCCTCGGTGGCCATATTTGTCCACCATTCGGCATGAAAAACACAAACTTGGTAGAGGACCTTGAGTACATGCTTCCTGTAAGGTTTGGTGAAATTCCATGCAGCAGTTGCAGAGATGTCAAAAATGTTAAAAGTTTACGCTGGACGGACGACGACGGACGGACGACGACGGACAGACGACGCTCAGGTGAGCTAAAAAGCTCTGGTCATAAGGAATCTATATGAGAAATATCAAAGCCCAATCCCTAATAGTTTAAAAGTAGGTCAAAGGTCAAGGTCACTATTTCAAAAGTCATGGTATCAAATGAAAGCTTTCGTCGTGAGGAATATATTTCACTGTGTAGCATCACGTGACTTTAGTTGGTGAAACAACAAATGAATAAAAAGCTCAATTGGACAAAAGAAAACGGGAACTGCAATGATTGCTTTGATTAAATTTTATCTTTTCATAGCCTATATCTTTGTCTAAAATGGTACTTTTACTATAATGGAATCGTTAGTAAGTAAAACGCCGTTGTTTTTACAAACATTGTGACAAAAGTTGTAGATATTTTCGTGGAAACCACCACAACATTGTGTTTAACATTTTTCAACCACGACGTTCCTTTTGTCAGAATGTTTGTAAAAACTACAATGGTTTCTTGATTGACAAACAAAGAATCATCGACATATCATCTTTTACAAGGACATCGGCTATGAAAGGATAAAATTGAATCAAAGCAATCATCACAGTACTTGTTTTCTTTCCTTCAAACAAGCGGTATGTCTCCATTTTGTGTTCGTGGTTTCACCAACGTAAGTCACGTGATGATACACTGTGTACATGTGAAATATCAAATAGTTTAAAAGTAGGTCAAAGGTCAAGATCAAGGTCACTAGGTCAAAGCCATGATATCAAATGAAAGCTCTCATCATGAGGAATCTATACATAAAATATCAAAGCCCTACATTTTTTGTATCCCTTATAATATAAAAGAAGGTCAAAGGTCAAGGTCACTAGGTCAAAAGTCATAATATCAAATGAAAGCTTTCGTCATGAGGAATCTTTGTGTGAAATATCAAAGCCCTATCCCATATAATTTAAAAGTAGGTCAAAGGTCAAGGTCACTAGGTCAAAAGTCATGATATCAAATGAAAGCTCTCATCATGAGGAATCTATATGTCAAATATCAAAGCCCTATCCCTTATAGTTTAAAAGTAGGTCAAAAGTCAAGGTCACAAGGTCAAATGTCTTCCATTAAAACTTGTAATGATGAATGCCTGTATGAAATATTAAAGCCCTATCACTTATACTTGAAGAGATATTCGCTTTAAGAACTTATTAACCAAAATACTACTACAAGGTCAAAGTTCAATGTCAAGGTCACTAGGTCAAATATCTTGGTATCAAAATGTAGTACTTGTTATGGTGAATGTATGTATGAAATATTAAAGCCCTATCAATTATATGTGAAAAAAATATATGCTTTAAGAACTTCTTAACCAAAATATTACTATAAGGTCAAAGGTCAAGGTCACTAGGTCATGTCTTAGTATCAAAATGTAGTACTTGTTATGGTGAATGTATGTATGAAATATGAAAGCCCTATCACTTCTACTTGAAGAGTTATCTGCTTTAAGAACTTCTTAACCGGACGGATTGACAGATGGACAGACAGACAGACGGACAATGGACAGGGTGTTTCCTATATATCTCCCAAACTTTGTTTGTGGGGAGTATAATCACTCGTGCAAGTTTGGTTACTGTAGCATCAGTATTTTGTCAGATACTGAGCTACCCAAACTTCTTAACCAAGCCACTCTGAGCTACCCCAAACTTCTTAACCAAGCCAATCAAGCGGAAAAGGTAGGTCAGATGCAGCATCCAATGCATGGGTTCACCTCAGCATTCAAAGATGAATCACTTGTGCAAGTTTGGTTACTATAGCATCATTACTTTCGCCAAATACTGAGCTACCCCAAACTTCTTAACCGGACGCAGATGTGGACGTGCAGGGGTATAGCATAGGCTCACTCAACTTCGTCGAGGTGAGCTAAAAAGATGTGTTAGTGAAGCCTGAAAGCTCCCTTTGGCATTTTTGTCGGCAAAACAGCTGACAAGTAGTTCACTTTTTGAGGTCAAGGTCACAAGGTCAAATTTGTATTAGCTCACATCAACGAATGAATTTTTAACCCCAGCCACATAATTGTCAAATGTTGAGTCACAGTTGACAGTGTGCTTAACCAGAGAGAAGAAAATGCATTTGGCCATCAGGCCATGGTTTTTTGCACACACTCTGAAGTGCAATTTGGAAGGTCTCGGGTACTAGCCTATACGACGCAGAGTAAGGTGAAGGTAAAATTGCCTTCACGTTTCCTTCGACAAGGTTCTCAATAGGGGTGACAGATTACACTCAATAACAGAGAGCTGCACAAATAAATAACAAAGTTGATCATGAACTCAGGAAGAATAGACATTTCTTGATCGATCAGTACCAAGTTTTCACCAATTGCACAAAATTTGAGCTAGAAATTGATGGAGTGAATCGGGCGATGTTGTCTTTCAAGTCACCCCTTGTGTTTGTTTATGTATTATAAGTGGAGGGGAGGGGGGTATTTATTCTGTACTCTTTGTGTACTGTAGCCCGTGTGTGAAAGGGTCAATAACCTATTAATGTAGGTATTTCACTAATGCAAGTGTGGGGATGTAATTCAATTACGAATCATTGATGCCCTGTGATGAATTCAACATAGATCTATTTCAAATGGGGCTGTTTTATAAAGTTGCTACTGTCTGCGCGGCTCACTTCAGAAACTGGATAAACGTGATTTTCACTATTTCATCATGCAAACCTTTAAATAAAATTGAAACCATTCAGTAGATCTCGCTTAGTTGTAAATTTTGGTATAATAAGTTATATGAGAATCAATGCATGCAATCAAAATTAATAGACAAAACAAATTTTAGACGGGCTATTTCCCATGCTAATTTTTCCCTTGATGTCGTGACGCTCTCCATAGGCTCAATGTTAAACTTGGCGACATCAGGCTGAAATTTAACATTGAAAACGTCCCATCTAATAATATTAATATTGTCTGTAACAGTATAATTTGATTGCACAAGAGATAGATAAGATATGCTTTATTACCTAAAGAAGGGCCCGTAAGGGCATGATATGAACATTACAAGATACTAGTAACAATTAAGGAGGTATTGAACACTTGGACGCCAAATTCAATTTTTCTAAAAAATTCTGAAATTATATATTTCTTGTCCGTCCTTGACTATACAGACTTAAAGTTGATTCTATCTACAGGAAAATTTTCTTCGAGACTTTGAAATATGCATTGATCGACGTTTTCGTGAATTTCTTGATGACGTCATAATATTGAAAGTGTCATTACAGTTCTCTTAAAGCTATTGGAAATTAATTTTGATTTAACTTCCAAAATATCCATAAATATATTGCACTTACATATGGAAAAGATAACATAGGTAATCACAGATTACAAAGCTCACCTCGTGGCAGCAAAATTCAATTCAAACATATTTCTAAATACATGTATATTGGCTTTTAAAGGCAAAATCATTCAAGCGGAAAAAGTAGGTCAATTTCATTTTATGAAAGTTTGATCAAAGATACATCCAATATGCAAGTTTGGTACATGAAGCACTTATACTTTGCTCAATATTGGCTTTTAAAGGCAAAATTACTCAAGTGGAAAAAGTAGGTCAAGGTCATTTTGTGAAAGAATGATCAAAGATACATCCAATATGTAAGTTTGGTACATGTAGCACTTATACTTTGCTCAATATTGGCTTTTAAAGGCAAAATCACTCAGCAGAAAAAGTAGGTCAAGGCCATTTTATGAAAGTTTGATAAAAAATAAATCAGATATGCAAGTTTGGTACATGTAGCACTTATACTTTGCTCAATATTGGCTTTTAAAGGCAAAATCACTCAAGCTGAAAAAGTAGGTCAAGGTCATTTAATGAAAGTTTGATCAATGATACATCCAATAAGCAAGTTTGGTACATGTAGCACTTATACTTTGCTCAATATTGGCTTTTGAAAGCAAAATCACTCAAGTGGGAAAAGTAGGTCAGATGCTGCATCCGATGCATGGATCCATTTCGGCATCCAAAGATGAATCACTTGTGCAAGTTTGGTTACTGTAGCATTACTACTTGGTCAGATACTGAGCTACCCCAAACTTCTTAACCAAGTCACTCAAGCGGAAAATGTAGGTCGGATGCTGCATCTGATGCATGGGTTCACCTCAGCATTCAAAGATGAATCACTTGTGCCAGTTTGGTTAATGTAGCATCAGTACTTTGTCCGATACTGAGCTACCCCAAACTTCTTAACCAAGTCACTCAAGCGGAAAATGTAGGTCAGATGCAGCATCCGATGCATGGGTTCACCTCAGCATCCAAAGATGAATCACTTGTGCAAGTTTGGTTACTGTAGCATCAGTACTTTGTCAGATACTCAGCTAACCCAAAATTCTTAACCAAGTCACTCAAGCGGAAAATGTAGGTCAGATGCAGCATCCGATGCATGGGTTCACCTCAGAATCCAAAGATGAATCACTTGTGCAAGTTTGGTTACTGTAGCATCAGTACTTTGCCAAACTTCTTAACAGGACGCGGATGCGGACACGGATGCAGACGCGCGGGGGTATAGCATAAGCTCACTCAACTTCGTCGAGGTGAGCTAAAAATGAATTGTGTTTTATACACAGGTAGGATACTTGAATAAATGATGACATTGTCGCTAAAAAATTGCAATTTCGAGCCAATTTAATGTAGTTGCTAATTAATTATTAGGAATCCTGTGGATAAATCTTTGTCAAAAACTATCAAAATTATCAAGAATGTTCAGAGATGATTTCATGATTGAATGGGGAAAATTGAATTTTGGATTAAAAAATTACAAGGCTTTATATTTTCCAATTTTTTCTTCCAAAATCTCCCGATAACGTCGAAATGACATAGTGGTTTGCTCATGGATAAAACTCCCAAAGTCCTAAATTTCCAAAATCGCCATAATTTCTTCAAATGACGACAGAAATTATTCAAACTTCATCAGGATACTCAAATGCGTATATCAATCAGAGTATCAAATGTTTCTGTACTTTCAATTTACGATTAAGCGATATCTATTCAGTGATATATATTTTATCTGAATTTTTACATGACAAAGTTATCAAAATCGCGTTTATCCACTTTCCGAAGTGAGCCGCGCGTACAGTAGTTGCCGTTGAACAGATCAAATTGGTCGGAGGAAATTCGACATAAAAAAAATTGTTAACTATCTACTACAGGTGAAAAGAAAAGCTTCATTGTTGAAAGTGCAACCTACGAGTAAAATAGGAAGTGAGTGAAAAGCTGTTGAGTTTGGACAGTTGGTTCTCTTCTTTGGAGAGCGATAGCGGGTTAAAGGAACGGTGAAAATTCAAATCCTGAAGTTTTCGTTTCCGGACGAGGAAAAGAAATCTTAGACGTTGTGAATTAGATAGACTCAGGACTTTTCTAGCCTTTAGATTTTATTTTGATTATGGGTTAGCATCGTCATCATTTCGTCTAGATCTACAATATTCCTACCATGGTCACCACTGTGACCTGCGGCAACCCTTCAATGACAGTGGCGGATCCAGAGTGGCAAGCGGGGGGGTTTTGTATCGACCCAGAGGGTCGATTCGAGGCACGAAGTGCCGAGCGGGGGAGGGTACGGGAGGGGGTTTTTTGAAAAAATGGAATAAAATGGTGCATTCTGGAGCACATTTTCTCCTTACCTTCTCGAATATTCAGACCATTTTTTCCAGAGGGTCGATTCGAGGCACGAAGTGCCGAGCGGGGGAGGGTACGGGAGGGGGTTTTTTGAAAAAATGGAATAAAATGGTGCATTCTGGAGCACATTTTCTCCTTACCTTCTCGAATATTCAGACCATTTTTTCCAATCAATTTATGTGGTTAATAAAGATTTCTAAATGAAATAATTTCTCCTTTACTGCTGGCAGGGGCGTAGCCAGGGCGTTTTCGATGTGCACGTCTATAAAGCAGGGTTGGACCAAGAACTTCAGCTGTACGGGGGCACAGACACTTTTTGGGGGGATGACTTGCGAGGCCCGAAGGGTCGAGTGGGGACAGTATGGAAATATGTTACCCATCCCCTTGAAGGGGTCCGAAAAAAATGAAGCAAATTGCTGACCTCTGGAGCTGAATTTAGATGGGATAACGCATATGATTCGACATCAGCAGACGATGAACTGTATCTAAGACGAAGAAAACTTGAGATGTGAACATGACATTCCCTAAATACTTATATATGTACATCCACATAAAGTCTTTCCAATCGACCGCTCGCACTATGTCAGCGATCGTTGTATCATGCGCGGATACAGCATTTTTGGTCAGAGGGGGTTCCAAAATTTAAGGAAGTCTACCTATCATGTAGGTACATATATATATATATATATATATATATATATATATATATATATATATATATATATATATATATATATATATATCGGTGCACATGATGGGAAGGGGGCAATTTTGTTAGCTTTCCTTTCACGTTTATTTTCATGAAGAATTGGCGAGCGTAGCGAGGCAGAATTTTTTTTAGATATGAAATATTAATTTGTCTTGATTCGATCGAAATGATTATTTATAACATTGAATATTTCACTCCTTATATTGGCGAGCGGAACGAATTTCATGAGAATAAATAGATAAGAGATGTGTCATTTTCCGAATAATCAGACATCTTAAAATGACAAGACCTTAAAAAAGATGAAGGAGGTTATACTATGAAGTAAGGGACTGTTCAAAATATGAGTTCCTGAGACCCAAGACAATTATATAAAATTAGTTAGTATGAACAATTGATAATAATTAAGAAATTTTGCAGAAAAAATAGTTTTGTATATGTAAATGGCGAGCGAAGAGAGCCGAAATTTTAGGTTTCAAAGCCCTTTCATGCATTTTAGACCCATTTCAATTAGAAATGGGCCAAAGCTAGACCCCACCTCCGAAAATCTCAGGGGGGGGGGGGGGTTCAGACCCCCGGTCCCCCCTCTAGATCCGCGCATGGTTGTATTGAGTTCTAATGAAACACGAAAAAATTACGAAAAATGCATTCAAATCGGTGGTTTCTGGAGTGTCTTTGATCTATTTCTGAACAGTAGTTTGCTTTTAATACTATTTCAAAAGACCCTCCCTCCTTCTTTTTGGCAACTGGGGGAGGCGCTCTCCTTTTTTTTTTTTTCGCGAGACGATGTGGACGTTTTTGCGTACAAATGTACGCCTGGCTTCGCCCCTGGCTTGTTGATTTGTCCTTGCTGTAATATTGATACGATATCGAGTAAAAAATGTTGAGTATCATTGGGTTTTGGCTTTGAAAAACTGAATGCTTAATTATAGGCCCCCGGAGCATATTCGAGCTATATACAATGTTAAATATTTGCCCATTTTTCTGGTTATTTCAAAGTATGTTTTTAACAAAATTTGTAGATGACAAAAATACTCAAACCGGATATTTGAGGACAGAAACGTGTAGGTTTCGATCCCCGTACCATTTACACTGATTGTTTGACACACGTACATGTTTTGCAAATTATTTGAACATGTTCATTTTATAGTAATTGTTAATGTTTAATTTTCGGGAATAAAATAAACAGAAAACCCCCTCTGCGACGTACATTACAAAAACTTCGCGATTGTCTGTACGAATCCACAAATACACCTTGAACTTGAACTTTGAACTTGAACTTTGAACTGGTATCGAATCGATATGCGATAGAATGTATCAGAAAATTTTGTAAATTTTGTTTCAAAATAGTGAATTCTGGTGGACATTAAGCAATTTTTTTATTACTCAGTTTGCAGGGGTTTTTTCCGAGTGTTAATGTTACAAAAAAAAAAAAAAAAAAAAAAAAAAAAAAAATTGGGAAACCGGGGGGGTTTTCCCGAACCCCCCCAAACCCCCCTAAATCCGCCCTTGAATGACATGTAACCTTGAACATCTGCTCATGACATGGGTACATTTTGTAACATTTGTGGAGAGTTTGATGATTCTAAACCTGTTAGTTACAGTGCTGATATCTTCCATTGTGTTCACGGGGTTTTTCATATAATTTCTGCCTTGACCTTTGTCTTTGACACCTGACTTTGATAAATCTTTGATCGCTGAGCGACATAAGTCCCCTACCGGCTTAATTCTATGTCCTGCAACTCTGCTTAGAACGCTTCTAACATGAACATAAATTTAAAATTGACCTGTACATGCATCATCAAAAAATTAATGTTCACACATCTGTATGATCACACTAAGATGTATTCATATACCAACAATCAGTTCAATATCTGCAAAAGAACTGAAGAAAAGTCCGGAAAACTGAAACTTTCGTGAAATTTGCTTAGTCCAAGGGCCATAACTCTTGTAAAAATAGGTCAATCAAAGCCAATCTCGAACTTGATCTGTATCGCATTGAGATATATACACATACCAAAAATCAATTCAATATATGCATTAACAGCGAAAAAAAAGTCTGAATATGTAAATCTGTATCACACTACAATGTATTCACATACCAAAAATTAGTTCAAGATCTATAAGAACAGCCAAGGAAAGTCCGTTAAACTGAAAATTTCATGAAATTTGATTATTCCAAGGGCCATAACTCTTGTAAAAATAGGTCAATTAAACCCAATCTCAAATTTGATCTGTATGATCACACTAAGATGTATTCATATACCAACAATCAGTTCAATATCTGCAAAAGAACTGAAGAAAAGTCCGGAAAACTGAAACTTTCGTGAAATTTGCTTAGTCCAAGGGCCATAACTCTTGTAGAAATAGGTCAATAAAACCCAAACTCAAACTTCATCTATATCACATTGAGATGTATTCATACAATAACAATCATTTCAATATCTGCAACAGAACCGAAGAAAAGCCAAGAAAACTGAAAATTTCATGAAATTTGCTAAGACCAAGGGCCATAGCTCTTGTAAAAATAGGTCAATCACACCAAAACTCAAAGTAGATCTGTTTCCCATTGAGATGTATTCATATACCAAAAACCAGTCCAAGATCTGCAATAGAACCAAAGAAAAGTCCGGAAAAATTAAAATTTCATGAAATTTGCTAAGTCCAAGCTTGGGCCATAACTTTTGTAAAAATAAGTCAATCAAAGCCCAACTCGAACTTGATCTGTATCACGTTGAGATATATCCACATACCATAAATCAATTCAATATATGCATTAACAGCGAAAAAAAGTCTGAATAAATAAAGTGTGACAGACAGACGCACGGAATAGATCTGGAAAAAATATCATGAAATTGTGTCCTAAATGTGTAAATCTGTATCACACTACAATGTATTCACATATACCAAAAATTAGTTCAAGATCTATAAGAACAGCCAAGGAAAGTCCGTTAAACTGAAAATTTCATGAAATTTGATTAGTCCAAGGGCCATAACTCTTGTAAAAATAGGTCAATTAAACCCAAACTCAAACTTGATCTGTATCACATTGAGATGTATTCATACACCAACAATCATTTCAATATCTGCGATAGAACCGACAAAATTTTAAAGCCCGGAAAACTGAAAATTTCATGAAATTTGCTTAGTCCAAGGGTCATAACCCTTGTAAAAATAGGTCAATCACACCAAAACTCAAAGTAGATCTGTATCCTATTGAGATGTATTCATATACCAAAAATCAGTTCAAGATTTGCAATAGAACCAAAGAAAAGTCCGGAAAAATGACAATTTCATGAAATTTGCTAAGTCCAAGCTTGGGCCATAACTTTTGTAAAAATAGGTCAATCAAAGCCCAACTCGAACTTGATCTGTATCACATTGAGATATATCCACATACCAAAAAATCAATTCAATATATGCATTAACAGCGAAAAAAGTCTGGAAAACTAAAGTGTGACAGACAGACGGACAGACAAACAGGGTGGAAACTATTAGTCCCCTCCGGCGAGCCGGTAGGGGACTACAAATCAAAAGGATTCATCATCTCTCCCGTCCCGTCCATGACCAACATAAATGGAAACAGTCTGGAAATTCTACACTTGAAATCGTATTTGCCTTGTATTGTGAAAGGTATCAGCGGTTGGTTGCTGTATAGCTTCTCTTCTAAATTGTGTTCACAACATTTTTCACGGAATGTCCAAAGTAACCTTGATATTTGATCTTTCTGTATCTGTATAGTGCACGTCGCAGTATCCAATTTTGGCAAATTATGCAACGGGGAGAGAGCACCGGGTTATTGCTGGCGGTGCTCCTGTACATAGAGCTATTCTGAAGGCCTCTGGTGAGCAGGTGTAAAGATGAATAATGAACCCCGTAGAATAGTGACCGGGGGTCATTATTCGTCGTAGAAAAATGACCCCGGTCATTATTCTACGGGGAAGGGGTCATTTCATGGTCATTATTCGTCTTTACACCGGCTCGCAATACTGCTTCGGGAAGGTGGTTCCAGTTAATAACAGTTTTGACAAAAAAATAATTTTGAAATATTGGTTGGTCCTGCCTGGTGGTACGACTATAGGCCTCTAGCGTTGATACATGAATTTTTTTTCAAAATGTTATCAGATTCGTAGTTAATCTGTTGCTTAGTTTTTAAGAAGTTCACAAACATATCGGTTGGAAAGACGGGACAACCCCTGCAACCACTTTATACATGAGTGTTAAACGTAGGCTTGTTCTTCGTTCCTTTAAGGCGTCTAATTATAAGTTTTTCCTCATTTTGGTGATAGACCCTGGAGTGGTTCTCTGCTTTTGTAGTCCTTTTTTATGAATCGTATCGCCCTGTTTTGTATTCTTTCGATCTTGTCTATGTTTCCTTTCATGTATGGGTTCCAGATGGTTGCTCCATATTCTAATATTGATCTTACAAGCGAGATGTATGCTTTTTTCTGCAGTTTGTTTTGTTGGTACATTCCTGAGGTTGCATCTTATAGAAAGCTGGGTGTTGCATTGGCTTTTTTACAGGTTCATGGTGTTTTAAATATGGATAGTCCATTTAACGTTTGATATTCTTAGGCCTATGATACCGGGTATAAGGGTTATCTTGGACCTCCTGCAGGATGTGCTTAATAACATTCGGTTGGTAGAAGAGTGAAGATGATTTTTTGTTGATGGACATTATAGAACATTTTTGTTTGGCATAGAACCTCATACCCCACTTGTTGGTCCAAATGTCCAAGCTACTAAGATCTTGTTGTAAAGCTGTATTGTCCGAATCGTTTTTTTAGTTTGGCGGTATAATAAACAAGGCGAACTGTTGAGTATATGCTGCCTGGGAGATCATTGGCGTGGCACAGGAACATGATTGGCCCGAGTACCGTCCTCTCCTGAATCTACAGATGTTTCGTTGCTAGATTCTCCTTCGACTTTCGTTTTCATAGTGCGGGATGGTAAGAAGCTGGTAAGCCATTTATGTGTTGAGCCTGTTGTTCCATATTGGTTGATTTATCGTGTGGTACTGCTTCGACGACCGTTGAAATATCTAGTATTGCTACAATGCTATATATCAACCTGATGGTTTTGATCGTGTTCGATGAGGAAGTCATGTACAGTTAATTGTTGGTAATTGGGTCTCACAGGAAAAACCTTATCGGAAACCATGAAGGTTGGTGAGAATTTTATTTGATACCATTTATCTACAGATGATTTCAGGTTACTGATGTTTTTGTCCCCCTTTTGTTGTAGATGCTTGAGATGTTCGCACTACGCCAGTCTTTCGGGAGCTCTCCTGTGTCGAGTGATTCTTGTAGTACACAGCCAATTGTGCCTCATATGAAATTGATGTGAAATTTACATGAACTTTACATGAAAGTTCACATGAAATTTATGTGAAACGAGCACGAACATGAACTTTACATGAAATTTTTCACATGAAATTCATGTAAAGATTTTTACAAGGATGTTATGTGAATTCAGTTTCATGTGAAGGTCACTAAGAAAAATTCATGTGAAATTCATGTGAAGGAAATTTATGTGAAATTCATGTGAAATATTTTTCACATAAATCTTATGTGAAATTTATATGAATTTTACATGAACTTTCATGTGAAATTCACATGATGCTCATTTCATATGAATTTCATGTGAGGCACAATTGGCTGTGTATTATTGGTAACATTGGTGCCAGTGGTACTGCACATTCTTGTAGTATTATTGGTGATATTTGTGCCAGTGGTACTGCGCATTCTTGTAGTATTATTGGTGATATTGGTGCCAGTGGTACTGCACATTCTTGTAGTATTCTGTTTGGGATGTTATCAGGGCCTGAAGATTTTGTCGGGTTTACTTTTTTTCAGTTATTTCTCTAAGCCAATTCTGTTTATTGTGATCGGGTTGATGTTCTGTATGGCTTTGAGTCTGGCTCCCTTTGTTGGTTTCGTGAAAGCTGATTTAAATTAAATGGTCTAGTAGGATTTCCGCTTTACCAATATACTACCCGATACTATTGTTCCCTTTTCACTGGTGCCTTTCCTCCTGCGTCTTGACGTTTTGATTTGACATGTTTCCAGTATGTTTTGTGTCCAGTCCATCGATGATGTTTGAATTGACGTATTCCCATTCTGCCTTCCTTAAACTCCATTTACATTCGAACATTTAAAATCATAGAGTTCATCCTCTCCCCCATGACCATCATTTAGGAAAGGTTTGTTAAATTATAGTTACACTCCGTTTGTAATTTATCATTTTCACAATTTTAACAGGTTCCTGGTACACATGCTGTATATATACACACAAACTTATAAAAAGACGAAACGAGGAGATAAAAAATCTACCTAATTTGAAGAAATTATGTCAAATTTGAAATTTTTTTTTTTTTTTTTTTTGCTTTTTTATATTTTTATCAGGATGCGTGTCCTGGTGCTATTGAAAAATGACATTTCAACTCATCTCTTAAAATTCTAAATAATGCAAAAACAGCGATGCCAAATATTTTCACTGACGTTTCGCACACACACACACAGATATATATATATATATATATATATATATATATATATATATATATATATATATATATATATTGGGTCGATGAAAAAAGTTGTATTGGGCTCGGCTTCGCCTCGCCCAATACAACTTTTTTCATCGACCCAATATATTTCTGTATCCCCCTGTAAAACACTGTATAACTAATAATATATATTGTCATTATCTCTGGTTGTTTGATGATATCACGTGACAGACGATAGTGTTTTCTATATCCTGAACTATATGGGGCGCCGTTTTACTATTTATTATAAAAAGATATATCACCATAATGATATAGTGATATCACCCATTCGCAATAGGAGATATCTCTAATTGAACAGGTGATATCACCTATTCAATAGTTGATATCTCTTTCATATGGTGATATCTCTATAATAAATTGGTGATATCTCTGTAACGAATTGATGATATCTCCATAACGAATAGGTGATATCTCTATAATGATATGGTGATAATTAATATCACTATAATGATATGGTGATATCTCTATACTGATATGGTGATATCACTATAATGCTATGGTGATATCTCTATAATGATATGGTGATATCACTATAATGATATGGTGATATCACTATAATGATATGGTGATATCACTATAATGATATGGTGATATCACTATAATGAAATGGTGATATCTCTATAATGATATGGTGATATCTCTGTAATGATATGGTAATATCTCTATAATGATATGGTGATATCTCTATAATGATATGATGATATCTCTATAATGATATGGTGATATCTCTATAATGATATGGTGATATCACTATAATGATATGGTGATATCTCTATAATGATATGGTGATATCTCTATAATGATATGGTGATATCTCTATAATGATATGGTGATATCACTATAATGATAAGGTGATATCTCTATAATGACATGGTGATATCACTATAATGATATGGTGATATTACTATAATGATATGGTGATATCACTATAATGAGTTGTTGATATCACTTTCATGATATGGTGATATCTCTATATCCAATTGGTGATATCACCAATTCAGAATGAATGGGTGATATCACTATAATGATTTTGAGATATCACCATATCATTATAGAGATATCACCTATTCTTTATGGAGATATCACCAATTCATTCTGAATGGGTGATATCACTTTATCGAACGGATGATATCACCTATTCCAGTATTCATTAATTCAAAGAAGATAATGTGGATATGGAGATATCTCCAATTCGATATGAAGATATCACTATAATAAACTTTTAAATGATATCACCAATTCATTGTAGTGATATCGCCATATTCAATTGGTAATATCTTCCATTCGATATAATGCTATCACTTAAACGAATAGGAGATACCTCTATATCAAATTGAATAGGTGATATCTATGGAACGCCAAATTAACAGAAACTCAAATAATTAGAGAGCTCTTCAATTAATTGAAGAGCCCTTTAAAAGAATTAGAGAGCTCTATAATTCAATTAAAGAGCTCTTTAATTCTATTATTGCGCTCTTTAATTCATTTACTGCGCTCATAAATACAATTAGAGAGCTCTCTAATTTTTTTAAAGAGCTCTTTAATTCGCATCATTTATTGAGCGCAATAAATGAATTAAAGAGCTCTCTTATTCTATTATTGAGCGCAAAAAATGAATTAAAGAGGGCAATAATTGTTTTATTGCGCTCAATAATACAATTAGAGAGCTCTTTAATTCTTTTAATGAGCGCAATAAATATGTAATTTAAAGAGCTTTTTAAAAGAATTAAAGAGCTCTTTAAAAGAATTAAAGAGCTCTTTAAAAGAATTATAGAGCTCTTCAATTAATTACATAGCTCTATAAAAGAATTGAAGAGCTCTTAAATACAATTACAGAGCTCTTTAATTCATACAAAGCCGATTTTTGTAATTAGAGAGCTCTTTAATTCAATTGAAGAGCTCTTCAATTGTTAAGCTCTTCAATTGTTTTACAGAGCGCATTAATTCAATTAAAGAGCTCTATAATTCTTTTAAAGAGCTCTTTAATTATAACATGGATATGTCCGTTTTAAAGAGCTCTCTAATACAATTAAAGAGCTCTCTAATACAATTTGAAGAGCTCTCTAAAAGAATTAGAGAGCTCTTTAATTGAATTATAGAGCTCTGTAAAAGAATTGAAGAGCTCTCTAATTACAATAATCGGCAATGTAAGAATTAAAGAGCTCTATAATTTAATTAGAGAGCTCTTCAATTCTTTTATAGAGCTCTATAATTAATTGAAGAGCTCTCTAATTCTTTTAAAGAGCTCTTTAATTGATTGAAGAGCTCTCTAATTATTTGAGTTTCTGTTAATTTGGCTTTCCATAGATATCTGTATAACGAATAGGTGATATCTCTATAATTAATTGGTGATATCTCTATAACGATATGGTGATATTTCCATAAGGAATAGGTGATATCTCTATAATGATATGGTGATATCTCTTTTTGGAATAAATAGGAAAACTGCGCATAGAACTATGTATGTAACAAATTGAGCTCACTGATGATCTAGATATTCGCGTCGTTTTCGCGCGAAAGTCACATGACAGATCTTATGGAAACATGAACATGAAAGCGGCTATTTGTTCTGTCAAGATTATGTTTAAACCATCAATACTTTCTTTGTTTTACTTGTATCGTAATACGGAAATGATTTCCTAAAACAGATAATTATTATCCCTAAGAAAGTTTTAGTAACTAGGTTGATTTCCTACAAAGTCGTGCGAGGTCCCTCAGACTTAATCTATTAAATACGAATTCTCTGCATGGTTCCGACTCAATTACGTAAGAATTGTTCAAAAAAGTAGAAATTTCATATTTCACATCCTGTAGCAAACGAGATGCATGATGAACTAGTCATATGAAAGACAAGATCTCTTACAACACTGCAAGGATTAAACACTACCAGTATAATGAATAATCGGTCCAAATCAGGTGTACTGATGGCTAATATGGACAGTGACCATATCCCAATACACAGTACAAAATCGATAATTCAGGAAATCACAAACCGAAGGCATAGGAAATCAGGATAAAGCAAGATTCAGGGCACACAAACAAAACCTCCATCACATGAATTGAAGCGAACTCCCAAGTAGGAGTGAGACCAGGTGCCCAGAAAGAGTCAGCATATCCTGCTTGCATGCAACACCCGTCGCTTCAATTCGGCAGAAATATCACATTCGGTTACTTCCATTTCGGAAGATACAAGTATAGTCTGTGGTTGAATGGTTCAATTGGTCTAAGACAGAATATCATTCACCATTCTGGACAATGGGACATCATAGTGTATGACGAGTTCCCCGTATCGACCGTATAACTTCCTCAGTGACGATGTTAGTCGATCACAAACGTATCCCTGACTGAGACTCTCATCTGAAAGATGCCTAGCCCTCAGAACAAAATCTGTGTATATACTTGTTCTGGCATAACGTATCAATTGGGATATGAGCTTTAAGCAGGGTGAGAATGTATCACCTCTTTTAATTTCTTTATATTGTGAACGATATTGTAGATTTCTAACTAGCAAAGTTATAAACAGAGTAAATACAGATTTAATTGGAAGCAGTGAACATGTAAAATTACAATATTGTTGTATGCGGATTACACTGTTTTACTGGCAGAATCTATTGAAGACTTACAAAGCTCGAGGTCCCCAACCAAAACTGCTTTTTAAACCCGTTTCGAATAATAATTTTGAAAAAAAAATCTGTTTACCATTGATCTTTTGGATAAAAAGAAATCAAGTTAACTTACTTATGATCAATAAATTATTGTACCACCAGTAATGACTAATGACTTCAGCCACTGGTATAGTATTTGAAAAAATTACCTTGAAAATGTTATTTTCGTGAAATTTCATATGTGCAATCTAGTGTTTGGATCAGATGTCCAGTATACAGCATAAAAAAGACATTGCATTGCATATACTAGTATATGTATCATGGATTTTCTACGAACCAAAGCTTCTTTTCATAATGGTATGTAACGCCAATTGTTCGGATAGTTTCAAGTGTAAAAGAGCTGTTCTACTCGGAATTTCGTTTATATAGAATTAAATCAACATATTTCATACCCATGCTGTACTCAATTAATCTTGCATATTATCAGATATTATATAGTTTGCCCTCTGGCCTGGAAACCAACTAACTTGTTAAATGGGCAATACACTTATTTGAATAAAAAAAATTAATCAATCTGAATAAGTGTTTTCCACGGGTACTCCGGTTTCCTCCTGCTCAAATGACCCCCCCCCCCCCCCCCCCCCACGCCAACATCTAAGCACATTAATACAAGTTTGTTACTTTTTTGTTAAATGTTGCAAAATAGATAAAGTTTTTCTTCAAAAATTGATGTGGTTTAGAAGAAACGGACAATGACACTTCACTATTTGGATGGCTTGAGTCGTTGACTCTTTCTGTGGTTAAAAGAATTGGAGATCATCCTTAAATGTTTATCAAACCGCTTTCTGTATTTTGATGTCCCGTAATCGAAGATTCGGAAGCTTATATACCGTAGTTTTTTAGCCTGACCGTTTGTCTGTTAGTCCGTTAGTTTGTTTATCTCTCTATTTGTCCGCAAAAACCTTTGGCAAAAACTTTTGAATCGTAAGTGATAGGGCCTTCATATATTTCACACGAGTATGATAACAATTTTTGACTTTGTGATTTTGACCTTGGAGTTGGTCATTACTATTGAATGGTTAGCGGAAAGGCTTTAAATTTTTCAAATTTGTATTCCTGATATGGATATCATACCAAAATTTTTCATCTTGTGACCTTGACCTACGTTTGAAAAGAAAATTAAACCTTATATTAGTCATAACTTTTAAATGGTAGGTCATACGGAGAAATAATGCCACTCTGACGTCACGTCATGGCTCGCAGCAAGATTTGAAATTACTATTGTCGTATATGGGCATCACTGTAACTAAGACTGTTAAACGGCTTCCGGGCATTGGATATGATACTCGGCTATTTTCTGAAGAAATTGATGTAAAAAACTTTATTTTCCGTGTTAAATTCGCGGTTCCCACTTGAGTTGAAAATTAGTAAGATTCTGTCCATAGGCTATACAGTAATTTCATAGGAAGACAGCATGATTTTGCGAGTTTTGGCAACTTCAATCTCCGTTTTATTAGGTTTTTAGTTTAATAATTCGTGTTCCGGGCATCGCGACTGAAAGTTTATAACAAGTAGTTGAAGTCAGGTATCGTCGTTTTTTCGGATAACTGATTTTGGCGGTTCCCACATATTTTAAAAATTCCTTCTTTCTACGAAATTTCCTCTATTTTCTAGTATTAAATCATTATGTTTTCTTATAGAATTGAAAATAGGTCATGAATCAGCGTTACATAACAAATTGAAAATAATATGAATAACAGAAATTAAATAAAACGAATATTTTACGGAGAAAAGCTACTAACTGATTTTAATGGGAGTTTCGCCGAACTTCGTCACGTGACTGAGATAAGTGGCATCATTTCTCCACATGTGATATCTTTCATTCTGTTGAAAAAAAAAAGACTTTGCAGCATTGACATAGGAGTATGACGTACGTTTTACTTTAAGCTGTTTTACCAACAAAGACGCCAACAGAGCCTGCGGCATTCGTGTTTCACAAACAGTACGTCTTTTTTCATATTTGCTCTCTCTCTATCCTTTCTCGTCTGAAAAGTATTATGACTTAAATATTTTCATGATTTTCAATAAAACAAAAGAAAACAGAAGAAGCAAAACAAAAGAAAAGAAGAATTTGTCCTTTAATTAGCGCTTTGAATATCGATATACATAACACGCAATAGCTAACCCAGATGTGAAAACAATAAATACAGAACTTGACGCATCTGTATTATGATTCAAACTTTCCCTGCATTGCGAAATATATTTCACTAGATCGGCTTTTAACCAAATACACTTCAGGTTACATCCCCTTTGGAACAATATCCCGCGTACATTAATTTCCATGATATCAATCGATTGATGTACGGATCGGTAAACGTCCGAGTGATTTCATTCTTTGTTGTGGTGTTGAGTTTATTGGCTGCTGATGCTGAAATCGAGCGCACCTGCAAAAATGGTGACCTAGTTAGATTGGACGAACATGGACGATTTGAGTTCTCAGGTACCCCCTTTACCTCCCAGGTATAGGTTTAGGGACCTTGTTTTAGGGGACAGTACTGCACACTTCAACGACAGGTATGTAAAATCCTATTTGTCGTATGATACAACTTCTTATAATGGTACTGGTTCACGGTACAGTACAGGTACCTGTATATTAAACTTTTAATTGGTCAATACATTGGTTTGGTGTAAAGAAAACATCCCTTGGGACCATGCATGACAATGTTTTGTCATTGATTTTCCATACACACAATACCATCAGTAATCTGCCTGATCTATAATGCAATGTAAATATTATCGTCAGATGATAAATTGAAGATGGTATTCGGGAAGGGGGGGGGTCTCCATTTGTATGTATGAATGCAGAATAACGTGTACAAAGCTCTGAGACAATACTTCATTGCCTTTTTAAGTACGTATTACTAATATGCATGATGTATTTACATTGGAGTTGCAGTGACATTTGTCAATGAAAGAAAAACATAATTTTATATCCGTTACCATGGTAACTTAAACAGTGATTTAAAATGAAATATTTTTCAAGCTTAATTAAAGCTCATGCGGAAACGCTTTACAAGTATACCAGTATTTGTTTTTCGTGATCACATGTATAAGTTTTAATTTAATTTGATTGGTTACAATTCATCGTTCCAAAATATGTTTTTGAGGGTGACGAATCTAGCTCTACCTTTGTCTCTACACGCATTTCGGAAATCTTGAGGATTTAGAAAAAAACAAAAACCAAAAAAAAAAAAAAAAAACCAAACAAACAAACAAAAAACAAAAATGAAAACAAACAAGAAACAAAAAGATACTTGTAAGAAAATTTTGACAGCATTCTTTCACTTGGTCGTTGATATAATCCAGAACATTGCCAACCACTTTCAGCGTTTTGTTATAAATAAACAACTACCGGAAAATGATACCAGAATTATATATTTAGATGATTAAGATTTGTTTAGATTGGTACTTATCCCAACATATGACTATAGATAAAGGTCTCGGCTATCTCAGAAAACCATTGAGTGCAGAAAAATCATCATTTTCTTCCTCGTGCTTACCTGCATTTTTGCAAGAACACCTAGGAACACGCACGGATAATTATGATTTTTTGGCTCTTCTATGGCTTTGACGAGGAAGTCATATATTATATGTAATGCTTGAGATCTGGAAAAATGTTTTTGTGATAATCAGTAGGGGTTTGTGCCCTTGGGCAAATATATAATGGGATACTAAGACCGAATTCAGATATTGGATTGAATAAGGTTACTAATAGGCCTACGTGTTAAAAATAAAATGGTTATCCTGGGATGTCACTGACCCTTTAGCCCGCCGCTTTTTGTATATCGATGGGTTTAGTTATACTACAACAAAGTGAAAAGTGAGATATTTATAAAGGGCTTGTGAAATCGAATTAGGGTGGATCTGGACTCCTGTCCTGTCACAATCTACGCAGATGGGACTCGTAGGTTTTATTGCAAGTAATTCAATTTCGAATTTATTTTCATAAACGAAAGTAAAGGAAGATAAGCTAATGACTTAAAGAATGACATCAGTGCATTATATGGATTTATGTAAAATTACGTAAAATAGATAATGAGATACGAACTTTTTATGATTTTATTTTAAATTGGCATATATATATGAGCATCGAAATTCATCACCAGCTCAGACATGATGGTATGATGTATCATATGCCATCATGGTAATGAAATAGAAGGGATATCATTGTAGAAGTAATTCTATTCCATTTCATTAGGAATGGAAAACAAAATAGACTTTAAAGAAGAGACCTTTCGGGGTATATTTCAGGGGTAGACCTTTATGGGTATTTAGGTACTTCTTTGGTGATTATCCTTATATCTGATTAGATGTGTTTTGGTACCATGTTCTGTCACATTAGGAACTTCAGAAAGGGGGGGGGGGTAGTTGCGAGAAGGTAATTGTAGAAGGGGGAGGGGTCTGCAAACAGATATATGAATGCCGTAAATAAATCTATTAAAAATAATAGGTAAAGTAGTTGACTCTGAAAGTAATTCAGATGGAAAGAGTTACATAAAATAATGCATTCAGATGGAATGTTGTAGTTGGGTATAATTGATCTGATCAATCAATAAAAGTCAAACACAAAACGCAGTCAGAAACCAAAAACCATTATTAATGGGCATTCAAAATCATGATAGATAAAACACCGAACTAAACAACTAGATATTTGGCAAGGAAGCAAAAGTGAATCCCACACGGAAAAGAGAGCAGGTGCCCGGGGAGAGTAAGTATCTCCTGATTGCTTGTGAAATATGTCTCTTTAACTATGCAAAAAAGGTAAAAAACAAAACAAAAACAAAATACAAAATACAAAAAAAAAAAAAAAAACAAACAAACAAAAAAAAAAAAAACCCAAAGCAAACCGATGAATATGTCATATTCGGTATTTTTGGATGGTTCTAACCTGAGTCCTGAAATATCTTGAAATCCAAATTGTGGAAGACGAGATGTTAACGTTACGAAAAAGGAAAAAATGGAATGACAAAGTCAGTCTTTCACTAATATTCTTAGTTTGTCGATTAATTTTTCAGTAAGTTGCCTTGCCCTCATGATGAAGACATCGTGTTTCAGCTTGCTATATTTTATATAAAGCAGATGAAATTCATATAATTATCAGAGTCGGATCATAATTATCTACATGTATGTAATAATCAAATGTGTCCGCGGTACGCGGTCACAGGGTCACCATAATTTTCTACGTACTGATCAAGTTTCTGTAAACAGTCTGATTTTTACGAATGTTTACCTAATTTATGAACAAATGATCAGTATATGTTTTAAATGCAATTACATATGTGCAAACGAAAGCCAGGTTAGGCAAGTTTGACTGATTGACTGTGGTTGGCGAAGGACATCTACATCCATATGTCCTCCTTTATCACATATTGCCACATCTAAATGATCTAATAAGCCTTTACAGGCTAATGGAAGACTATTCAGATTGCTCCGTTAGATTTTCTGTTTTCCTTGATCCCCTGGGTCCCCCTTCAATACTAGGTTTGCTGATAGACCATCTAACGATCTAGAAATCTTGCATTTTCCTTCTGCCTAAAGCATACGAAATGGAGTGAAGCATAATAATGACAACACTCTGTGTGTAGAATACAGCGTTTAGGCACAAAGTCAAACATCTTTTGCATCCAAATTACAAAAATCTCCGGAAGATGCCAAATGTCAGAACGTGTTGCAGAAAGGCTTTGCTCTTGACATTTGTAAAACTTCCACAATCCTTTCAACATTATTTTTTTCTGCATCTCTCTGATTATTACTCAAGATATCCTTTATCTCGTTCTTTTGGTAAAAGAGATCAATAACTTACATGGCAAGTACCCTCTTACATAGGTACATTTTGTACTGACTGTAATGCATTATATTTGTTTATGTCAAAGGTTCGAGATTTCATGGCTAGTATCTTTCTTCTTGTATCAAATCACAAAGTACATGGACATGTTCACCTTTATTGTGTGTTGTTCTTTACATCTTGTGACTTCTGTCTTGATGGCTTAATTTCTTTCTATTATGGAGTCCAAGTATTTCCCCTTTCCTAGTTCCGTCATTGTCGTCAGATCCTTAATTATGTCCCTTGTCACGTTTATCTGAGAACTCCTCCAAGTTTACCGACATGATGTGACTTTTTTTCAATTTGTCCGTTAGCACCATGAACAGGAAGTCAATTTCTGGGGAATCTCGTCTGACGTTTCCGCACGGAGCCCTGCTTCATTGATAAACGTGTCAAGAAATGTCTAAAATTCTATCGGAAATTAGACGTGTACTTTGCTTTGATTTCAAGAAATCAATTCCGTCAACTTACAGTAAATGTAGTCTTTTTATAAGGCTCTGTTACACCTTATATAACATATTAACCTAAGGGACGTCCAACGAATGGGAAAAAATCTGCCAAAAACCTTTGTTCCGTGGACGCTCAGCCATAAAAATCGACGCCGTTTGATTCTTTCGAGTATGGAATACGAATACCGCAATAACAACGAACAAAAAAAGTCCGGAAACTAAAACTTGACAGACAAACGACGGATAGGTTTAAAAAAAACGTTAAGTCCCTCCAGGCGAGTCGGCGAAAAGAAGAATGTAACCCCGTAGAATAATGACCGCGGTCATTTTTGGTCGCAGAACAATAACCCCCAAGTCATAGAAAATGAGTCCAAATCGTACAATATCACTTTTCGTCTTTGCACCAGCAGGATACGTCCATACGGATGATTTGTCATACATGATGACGATTCATCTTATTTGGTTCGTAAGGATAACTGTTATTATATAGCATGGGGAAGTTTCAGTAATAGTCCAAAAGGTCACAGAACTGCTTCCTCAGATAACATTTGCTTTATAACATATGTTATATACAGTATACAGCTATTCGATACTGTAATTGGGAATTTCTTATACTAGGACAAGTTTATGACATGTAGACACGATGCCCAATCATTAATGACTATATATAAAATGTATGAATTATATATTAAGATTATATAGGAATATTGGATTATTAGGGTCCCGTACGATAATGCTGGAGCCCTATAGGATCGAGTCACGCATTTCGTCTGTCCGTCTGTCCTGTTGTTCTAACGCGATAACTCACGCCAATACGGTGTTTTTTTTTTTTGGGGGGGGGGGGGGGGGGGGTTCACAACTTCTTAACTCATAATGATGCTATGGCAACCTACACATCAAAGATTATTCAGATGTCGGAGTTAACGTTGTGTTGTATCAGTTTCATGGTTTTCAACTTTTCACTTTCATCCTCATCATTCATCATCGACGGTGATAAACAAAAATCGATGACAATCGGTTGATCATTAATGGAAATTTGCCGTCAAGTCAACCATGAAAATGATTGCAGAGATTTTTATCTCTGGTTGTTTTAATGGGTGCTGTTTGAAAGTGGATAGAAACGATGAAAAATCCACACTGTGATTGGGAATATGGAAATATTGAAATGCTTTTATGATGTTTTGTACAAGAGATCGTTAATTGAAGGTTATAAAGTGTGAGGAATTGGAATCCGTGTGAAGCGATAGAATATTATAAAAAAGGCAAACTTGATATTTTTTCTACCACATTACGCCTCCGTAAAAGAACTTAGTCACGAGTTTGATACAAACATTTTTTTGAATAATAATGTTTTCAAACTTCTCTGATCGATGCTGAATTCTAAGATAAATGTACTTTTAATACATGCAGTCAAGATGGCCGCCGTTGATCACTTTTATCCACTCGTGTTCAACTTTTCCCATCAGCCGTTGCATTGAATTTTATGAGACTTTTCAGAAAGAAAGTACTCAAGCATCGTGTGCCACACCAGGAGTAAAGTCAGGCACACGATGATACGGAAAATTGTTTTTCGTCCCAAACAAGAGGGCAAATTTTGAATCTGATTTGCTAAGACATTTCGACTTCTTCTTCTTCCTCTCCCTAATTTAGCCAGAAATTTCCAATCAAATAATGAAAAGTAATTTTCAAATATTACTTTAGATATCGAATTTTACAAGAGATATTATTATAGAAATTACTAATATTAGAAGAATGTGGAAGCAAAAGTAAGATAAATACAGAAGGTTCTCAGTGCATTAAGATCTCTTTATAGCAGGTCATTGTTACTCATTTTGATATCCTACTCTTTGCTTAAAATTCCCAATTCTGAGCAAAACACCAAAAATCCCTTTAAGTGTCATAGGCAGTGTTCCTAAAAGGGAGAAAAAAGCCCTGCAGTCGCTGTAATTTAAAATGTCTTGTTTTATTCATTTTGAAGACATTACAAATAAGCATGTGAAAATAGCCTACTTTTACATTATTGATCCGATGTATTGATGGTAACTTTGTTTTGTCTAACATCTAAATGAGTCGATTCATTCACTTTTGAAATTGGGTAGCTTATATTGGGTTTTAGTTCGTCAATGTCAATGGGAAATATGCAAATTATGACAATACAATTAACAAACTTGTCGATAATATTCGATCATCTCCCCCGGACATTGTATGTAATTTGGTTATAGATTTTTTTTAACTGAATCATTCCTATTCTCACAAGATTGAAAATTAAATGTACATTCAGTTTCCGATTTTGAATAATGAATATTAATGAACCGATCAGACTCTTCTGATAGATATTGATCTGATCAATATTAGTAGAAACTACACTATATTCAACTATGATTGTTAATTGCATAATTGCTACCTGAGAGATGAGACAACAGTCTGTAACCAAACAATTGGAACAATTATTATTTTGACTCGGTATCGAAACTAACGAAGAAAAATGTACTACAATGTTAACCAAAATGGGAAAAAACAACGAAGAAACGTCATGGTAACGTCTAGGTAGTGCTCACATATTTAGGCTATCAAAAGATATTTGCAGGAAGGAGCAAAAGTCAGTTCTGCTGTGGATACGTTATCATATCTTTCTACTGGGCACCAATGTACATTTGCAATCCTGTCTGCTGGCACATTTTTAGACTAACCTTGAAGCAAACATGTGATCAAATCAAGCTTGTGAGGTCCTACCCGATGGGCCAACAAAATAAGCAGACAATGACATTGGCTGACGCATTTTCCTCCTCTTCGCAACCACAGGCACTTGTAGAAAGAGCGTCAATATCCTGTGTGGTCATAAGAGAATACTGGTATCTGTATAGACTAAATAATCCAGTCTCTCCGCTGCCGCTAAAAGAGCGGCAGCGGAGAGACTGGATTGTTTAGTCTAGTATCTGTAGAAATACAAGGCTTCCGACGAATTTTCAGCTAGAAGTAGCATTTCTGCAATTTTTGCATTTGAAGGGGAAAACTGGGTATGACCATAAAGATTGATTTGTATACTTCCTAAAAACATCAATAATTAACCCAAAAAGATCTAATAACATAGCCTAATCGTCTACCAAAGTTGGACTGTTTTCTACTTTCTGTCTTGAACCTCCATTGCCAGATTAGCTAGTCTTACAGTAAGCAGAGTAAAGCCTCTGAATGAATCCGTATTTGTCCAATCTGGCGATGGAGATTCAAGACAGAAAAGTAGAAAACAGTCCAACTTTTGTAGGCGATTAGGCTATGTTATGAGATCTTTTGGGGTGAATTATTGATGTTTCTTACAGGAACCAAGTACTCAAGATCCTATACCAAGTTTGTGTTTTTCATGCCGAGTAGTCAACAAATATGGCGACAGAGGGTTCTGATTTGCTTACGCCTTTTTGGCTTTTCCTTTGCAACCGCTGCACAGAATTTCACAAAATCTTACAGGAAGCAAGTACTGAAGGTCCTGTACCAAGTTTGTGTTTTGTTGTCGCTGTGGTCTGGCTGATAGGGCATAGGGCTAGTAAATTTATAATTGCTGGTTCGATCCTAGCTAGAGCCATGGGTCGGCTGACATATACTCTTCAATGTTCTTTGTTTATATACAAAAATGTCTTTGTCTATGTATTGTTTATGTGTCTGTGGTGTTTTAAAAAGTAATAATAACCCTCCCCCCAAGTTTGTGTTTTTCGTGCCGATCGGTCAACAAATATGGTGGCTGATTGGCTGACTTTTGACATCTCAAAAACTGATACTCATAATTTCACAAAACCTTTAAGGAAGCAAGTACACAAGGGTTTCTACCGAATCAGGTGAACGATGAGCCCCCCTTGGGCCTATTGTTTTGCAATATGATGGAGTTGTTGTCTTGTTGTGTAATTGATTGTTCGTGAGCTAACAGTTCCTGTCCCCTAGGATCTTGGAAAATGTGTGTGGCATTCTTTTTAGAAATACTTATAAATTAAACTGTTCAAGTTAGTAATTTGAGCATGTTGAATTAGATATGATTTTTGTAGATTTAAATTTTGAATTCATAATAGATTAGATATAATAAGAATATCTTAAATTAAATGTTGCAGTTTTAACAGTCATTGAGTAATACATGTTGTAAATTATATGAGTGATATTGTAGTTGCAGTTTAATGGATATGTTGTTTTGTTGTGCTACTTATAATTTGTTAGAGCCCCTGCTCCCTATGGTCATTGGTTCTAAGAAACTGGAAATTGATTTTTATGACATAATGTGTATGTATCTTATTCACTTGTCAGGAGAGCTACCAGTACAGTCTCGTCAGAGACTTCTCTGGTGTTCATTATTAGTTATAGGGTTAGTTCCTGTCATACTTACAATCATATTACACACATATGTGTGGTATATTGCACTTGGTTTAGTGAGAATAAAGATCAGAAACTGTTGTAATATTGGATCTTTATTATTTACAGCCCAAGTCAATGCAGTGTTTGGTTTGAAGACCAAAAACCCAACTCTCTTACTACCCAAAGTAGGTGTGTAAATTTGTGGGGGTGAGGCCGTAGGCCCCCTACATATTTACACACCTACTTTGAGTAGGAGGTATAACAGGAATAAACCCTATAACGAATTTATCATGCCGAGAACCATTTCGTAATGTTTTCTATGTAATTTTTGAGGTTTGAAAATTTAGTGACCTACCTCAGCGTCAAGGTATGACACCACGTGACCGTCATACTGCGTCATTGGCTGGAATTAGTACGAGGCGTGATAAATTCTGATATAAAGGAAGTCTTATTGTGACGTCACTATACAAACAATCTAATGGCGTTACTTCTTCGGAGGTTTTGTCGGAAATATTAGAATGGCTAACATTTTCTAAAGTGTGAAATATGACGAAGACAAAACCATTAAGCCACAGACCCAGAATTTGCAGTGTTGATGTAGGCGGAGCCCGCCTTTGATTTGCCTTTGATCAAAACATTTACGAAGTGACTGTTACAAATCCATTCTAAAAAAAAACATTCAATCCAAAAAAAAAACCAGAAAATTAAAAAAAAAAAAAAAAAAAACTAAAGAAAAAAAAAAAAAAAAAAGAAAAAATAAAGAAAGAAAAAAGAAACATACAAGACAGGTTCTTTAAGCATTCAAAGGAAAATAACTCTAAAAAGTAATTGTGCATATATTCTATATCCTTGTTAGTTTTATAATAGAGCTGCTTTCAGCGCGACGGAAAGACCCAAGATTACGCGATTGTTGTACTGTAGGACCTATCGGTACAAAGACGTGTCGTTGGATCTTGCAGGAAAAAGAATCGATTCTGTCTGACCATGCCCCTAGAATCTTTAACCAACCTAATGAAAAGAGTCTAAACAACATAATCTTAGAAAGAATTAATACATTTCAATCGAAATTACTTATTTTAAATGTCGACTATTCTATAGAATCCATGCATGTATGTCAAGAGTGATTGCATCTAGTATACCGTCTTGTCTGACGGTAAGCACCAACTTGCACACAACGACATAAGCGGCACAGGTTCGTGGTGTACTGTAGTCTTTGACGGAAGTAGATAGTACGCTTGCGTGGAAGTTGGGTAAGCACGTGCGATTTTATGTAAGTTTGGCACTTTACCGATGGTCCTACTTCTCCGAGACATTATATTCAGATTCAGTTCTGAAATACTAGCTAATAAGTGCATGGAGAGTCTTGATTTTACAAAGATGTACATTGTACAACATCTTCAAACCGAAACGCTTTTAAATTTTATAAAAAATGAAAACGGATCATTTTGAAAAAAAAAATGCTCTAGTTTAGACAGGGCACTTGAAGATGTCATGAAATGATTGTAGATCCGCCCATGCACGGTATACATGTATATGCACTGCACAAGCTTACATTGACTTCACACATGTAACAGATATACATCTTGATGAATACACTTCAAACACTACTGTAACATGTTTATGTCATTTTCTGGAAATATCTGCATATCTGTTCACACTGTGTAATTGTTTATGAAATGAAATGGTGAAGATGAAGTTTTACCGAAGAAATGATGATTCTTTAACATCTTTGACTTGTGACCATAGCCACAAGAATATGGACAAACTTTATCACCATGATCTAAATACTTACACAACTGAAAGGTAACTTTTTAATGTATTGATGTGTTTGGGCTCCACTGTTAATGATGTCGCCTCCCACACCGAAGAGTTTTTAATGGAGGGATATAAAAAAATATATATAACACTATATGTATGTAATCCTCGACAACTCAGTCGGTAAGGGTGTTTCCTTGAATACTGAAGGTCATGAGTTCGATACCCTGTCGATACCTTGTTTTTCTCTCGCCTATTGCCAACATATTCAGTTGAAGGTAAAATATTGAATCTATCCATTGTATCATGCCTTTTTAGTGGAAATATCCAGTGGTTCATCTATTTAACTAACTTTCAGAATATTTATATTTGAAAGGCCGCTTTTGTGCAAAAATTGGCAGATGTTCATCCTTTTTCCTAATTACCCAAGTATGACCTTAATTTGTGTTTTGTTTCATGCGATAAATGCGCTTGCTGTGTGTTGCATACCCGTATCAAAACAATTATGAGACATTTATTCAATTTATAAGCACCTCAATTATCATTTTCATTCTTGTTTTCCCAGGTAAAAGAGTGACGTTAAAATTTAGGTCACCGTGGGTTCAGTTTGCTGTTTCGAACAGCCGTCTCTGTGGAACTTATGCATTGTGACGTCACGAGCGTTTACATGCGAACCTGCCTTTTTTCTTTCTTGGGAACTTACTAGTGCAATGTTTTTGTTTATTTCTTTGCCTAATTATGCTCAACCAGTAACCAATAATTTCATTTTTTAAATCTGTTTAAGCCTGTATAGCAAATGTCACGCAAGTCCAGGCTTCTTGCATGCGATCAAAGATAATATGACAATAATCTGCATTACGTCATATGTTTGAAAAGAGTGTAGTTTTAAAGTTTGCTGAAGCTGTAAATAACTCATTTTCATATATATTTCTACATAGAACAGTAAAGAATCTTTCTTCTTATACATTTGTTAAATTTTCGTGATGTAACCAATCATTTCTACGCCATGGTGATAATCACCCGTTATGTAAATTCGACTTAAAGATGGTTAGAGAACTACCATATTCTATAATCTATTATCGGGTACCTGTAACAGCTACTAAAACCTGTTTTATGGAATTGAAAGTGTAATTAGTTGACAGATCCAGAATTATTGCGGCGTGGGGGGGGGGGGGGGGGGTTCAGACCTTCCTTTGGAGTTTGAAAACTACTTTTTTTAGGTCATAGTTATATTATGTGCATTGATACTCTATTATGTGAGGATGTAGTTTTCGAATCTAGAAGGTTAACATTGGACTTAAATTATACCTCAAAAAGTTTTAGTATTTCATACATGGGTTTACTTTGACGTTAGAACATCGAATCCGGTACCCATAAATTTTAGATCAAAAATCAATAGTGCAACGTCTCTTCATCAGAATTCCACGTCTTTTTAATTTTATTAATGACTTCATTGCTTGTCTTTTCATCTTGTCTATAAGATTATGGAGAGGAGGTATACATTTTAGATATTAATGGTACTGTTCCCATACTACCGGACTAGATCCACGCACGAACATATTCTCGGACCTGTTACACTGATATGATCGAACGTTTTCAAAGCATTTACTGGATTAACCCGAGGCGGATGTCGCGGGCCTCAATCTCCTGTGATATTTGGATAACATCGGCTGACGGTTGATGACAATGTAGAGAAAACATAGAGATGTGATTTATATAGGTCCATGGTTTACGTATTGATCACTTATCATAACTTAGTTTCTGTATGTACACCTGTGATATAGCCCGCCTAGCTTGGTCTGATACACGAGGCAGAAACTGTCGCATCGCGCTGTGTCTTGTTACAAACGTGCTCTCTCATCAATAAAGCATCCTTGGGAATTTGAATCATGGATTTTTCTTAATTTGAATATGATGGAAATTGTAGCTTAGGGATTTTAAATGGAATGTATTGGAACTTGAATGGTTTGTTTTTGGTCATTTATATCATTTCACCAGGGAGTATTAGTCAGTTCTCTGTCTGTCAATGCTATTACAGATTATTTTTTCCTCTCTCTAGGTAATATGATATAATTGGAATTAACAATTAGATGTAGCCGGGTAAAATGTGGAGGATATGTCAGGAATTAGAGAAATTTAGACTAAAATGGACTTTTTGAATGTTTATTTCAAGATTTTGAACATGGAAGTCTTTTTCATAGATTTTGAACAAGGAAGTCTTTTTCATAGATTTTAAACAAGGAAGTCTTTTTCATGCATGTAGATATTTTTTTACAATAAATTCAAAACTCTAAACTTATTCATAAACCAATATGTCGCCTGTTAAATACGGATCCAGATCGATTTGTGGTATATTTACTGTCAGATCTCAAATTGAATGGTGTTGTGTTCAAACACTGTAACATCTGGAACCTTATTCAGCAGATGACACGGAAGATACACTTCACAAGTTTTTATTTAGGTTTCATTCGTGTCTACAATACAAACATTGTTAAGTATAAATGCTAGTGACTAGTCCGACAATATGTTTCCTTGTTCGAACTTCGAACCAACCTTCTTTTGACCCTTGTCTCCATTTGTTGCCCCATTTATCTTCATGTTGAGATTTTGAAAGTTTAAAGATAAATGAAAACAACATAAACCCAAAATGATACAATGTAGATGTCTTCAATCGCGAAATAGCAAAATATATGATCATGAATGATTTTGATATAGCCACAAGATACGAAGAGACATTCCAACCTAGCAAGCTGTATGCAAAGAGTAAGCGATATTTTCTCTTACATGTATTAAAGATACCTGCACTCGTACGAACTCTCGTCGTATTTTTTTTTTCTTCTGATGTATACTAAGTCAATTGTAAGTCAAATTCAAAGATGACAACCATTGCTTGAAAATGAAGGCTCTTGTGGTTAATCAGCATCTTATACATGACTGTACTAGTAATGGGCGATATCAAACATCATAGATTTCTGGTCAAGAATCATAAAGTAATAATCATCTAGCAATCGTGTGGCTATGAAGTTAATTCTTGTCTGGTGCATGCACGTCATTATTTCTCAAGATTATGTTTTCTGAAAGGCTTTATTATTATTTTTGTACTATAATACCAATTTAGATCTGATAAAAATACTTTTGTAGTCTGAACGCCAATTAGCTGACAAATTATAAAGAATTAGTTACGTCTCCTCTCCTAGTCTCACACTCACAGTTGCAATGGTTAATGTACAATGCCCTGAAATCACGATGAGATTCAGTGGCCTTTTGATTTTTTTTTTCATTTGGTCGGAAAAAAATCGACTCTCTACATATTTTAAATGGCTGTATCTGTCCTGCCCATGTGACCTTTCTAGTCCGTTTTGGTATCCGGGTGGAGAGTGTAGACAGGATGGATGTTTTAAGAAGCAGTAAGATCGATCAATCCCTTATTATACCCCATTATCCTTGGGACTTGATAACGTATTATTGTCATCAAACACCGGATTTCTTTGTTTTATTGATTAAAGCTCACTGATTTCACTCTACGACAGAAAATCATAGCGAAGGCTTGTTAACGAAGGCTAATTTAAAAGCCATTATAAACATGATGAATACTGTTGTGTTTGGGTGTGTACCCGTACGTTTTATCACTATCTCTATTGTTCATTTGCCTTGATAGAAGAATAAAAAAAATGAGACAATATAAATCATTAGATGAAGGATAAATTACGGAGTACGAATTGGTTGGTTCGTGAAAGTTTAAAATTGCAGAGGTTATGAGACAACTGATTGCAGTAATTTTTTATTCTCAAGACGTTTCAATAATTTTCTCTCAAAAGTAATAAAATCCATTAGTTGGCTAGTAATTATTTACTTATTTGAGAATCAAATGATTTCACTAATAAGAGTTATTTGGTAAGGTTCATTTGCAAAAGACCAATCTTTTACTCATGAAGAATCTTAGTAATGAGTAGATAAATCAGAGCAGATACAGGATTTCAGTCAAAGCTAGGTAGTCTGGGATGTATCACTGGGTTGGGTGCACCCCTCCCCCCTTTTGATCCTCCAAAACCGGCCTAACTTTGTAGAATTTTTTGCGCTCTTTCAGATAAAAAATTGTCTCATGGAAATTTCCATTGCGAAAGTGGTGTTTTGGGGAAAAACATATTTTTTTAATAAAAAATCACTGAAAATAGGAAACAATTTATAACTTTTATTTGCCCAAGTTAAAGTTTTTAAAAACTTTTTTTTAAGGTAAACCCACAAGGTAATAAATTTTGGTATCACGGACAGGTCTTGTCACAAGGAATACACATATTAGATATAAAAACACTATCACTTACAACTCAATAGTTATGCCCAACGTTAAAGATTTCTAGGAAAATTCTATTAATTCAATATCTTTGCTAAAACTATAGATTTAAAGCTATTATCATAATAAGAGTAATCATCTTGTCAGATACTTGTGAATTAAATGTAATAATTCATTAAAACCAACATTTTTGGGCAAAATATGCATTTTTTTTATGCAAAAACCACTTATTTTGAGAAAATAAGTACTAGCTCTTTTGATTTGCCTAAATTGATATATTTTAGCTTTGATATTATGCTGTTTCTTATTATAAATGGATAGGAATGTCATTTGATAACTGAAATTTAATTTATATCTTATTTTGGGGCAAAAAAAAAAAAAAAACTATGTGCAAAATTCACTTATTTCTGTGAATATCTTTTTATGCCCCCGGAATCAAAGATTCGGGGGCATATAGTTTTTGGCCTGTCCGTCTGTTTGTCTGTTAATCTGTTTGTCTGTTTGTCTGTTTGTCCGAAAAACTTTAACATTGGACATAACTTTTGAATGGGAAGTGATAGGGCTTTCATATTTCACATGTGTATTCCTTGTGACAAGACCTTTCCATTGATACCAAAATTTTTGACCTCGTGACCTTGACCTTGACCTTTGACCTACTTTTCAAAAACTTTAACATTGGGCATAACTTTTGAATGGGAAGTGATAGGGCTTTCATATTTCACATGTGTATTCCTTGTGACAAGACCTTTCCATTGATACCAAAATTTTTGACCTCGTGACCTTGACCTTGACCTTTGACCTACTTTTCAAAAACTTTAACATTGGGCATAACTTTTGAATGGGAAGTGATAGGGCTTTCATATTTCACATGTGTATTCCTTGTGACAAGACCTTTCCATTGATACCAAAATTTTTGACCTCATGACCTTGACCTTGACCTTTGACCTACTTTTCAAAAACTTTAACATTGGGCATAACTTTTGAATGGGAAGTGATAGGGCTTCATATTTCACATGTGTATTCCTTGTGACAAGACCTTTCCATTGATACCAAAGTTTTTGACCTCATGACCTTGACCTTGACCTTTGACTTACTTTTCAAAAACTTTAACATTGTGCATAACTTTTGAATGGTAAGTGATAGGGCTTTCATATTTCACATGTGTATTCCTTGTGACAAGACCTTTCCATTGATACCAAAATTTTTGACCTCGTGACCTTGACCTTTGACCTTTTAACCCAGTGACCTCACATACATGTACTTAACAGAAAATAGTGTTCATACTAACAAAGATGCCACCGGGGGCATTCGTGTTTCACAAACACAGGCTTTATTTTAAATTTATATTCTTTTTTAATCAAAGCAGGAGAGGTTTCATATAATTGGAGGTATAAAAGTCAACTTTAATGAGGTAGAGGAGATATTTCTTTGATTATCTTGCTATGTTGGGTGGAAAATCTCTTTCTATTTAAAAATCGCTGATTTTTCTGGAAAATCTGGAATATAACTATGAAATGTGACAATATTTATATTCAAAAGTGTTCCTGGGTATATCATAGTTTGTCCTTGTAAGTCATGTGCATTTGAAGTATCCTCTGTTAATTTAATTTGTATTTTGGGCCAAAATATGTTTTATATAAATATATAGCCTGCATCAAGGAACTTACTATAGAAAGTTTCATATTTCAGACTATCATCTTCTGTATTTCCTATATAACTGTTTAGTTTATCTTAACTTGCTCATCATTTCACTTCAATTTTGTGTAATATTCTTATATTGTTATATATAGTCATAGTTTGAAATATGAGACTTGATTTGTAACTGATAGGGCTTATATATTTCTTCTGTTTATTCATTGTGGTAAGAGCTTTCCGTGGAAACCAATATTTTTTACCTTGTGACCTTGACCTTGGCATTTGACCTACTTTTGAAAAACTTTAACCTTGGGCATAACAGTTTAACTTGTGATTTGTTAGTGATAGGGCTTTCATATTTCACATGTGTATTCCTTGTGACAAGAACTGTCCGTGGATACCAAAAATTATCTTGTAAACTTGACCTTGGGGTTTGACCTTTTTAAAAACTTTAACATTGTGCATAACTTTTGAATAGTAAGGGAGAGGGTTTTCATGTTTCACATGTGCATTCCTTGTGTGAGAAGACTTTTCCATGGATATCAAAAGTTTTAACCTTTTGACCTTGACCTTGGAGTTAACATATCTTTAGATTTTGTATTGGGATTATACATGAGATATATTATGAAAAGTTAGGGATGGAGGATCTGAAAGCAATTTTTAAGACAAACATCCAAAGCGGGGGACCACAATTTCTTGAATTTGATTTTTGTTAAGAAATTTAAACTGCAAGGATAATGGATATTAGTGCATCACATGATAAATCTTTGGAATTCAATTGGTTGAGCACGCGGGGACTACATTTATGCATGCGACCGGGCTTTATTGAATTTTGCTTTACAGAGTTAGAATGAGCTATAGGTGTCGCCACTTCCTTGTAAAACAGCTTTAGTGTAAAATCTGAATAGCTAAGTCGGTCCTTTTAAAATAGCTATCGAGGTCATATATTAATGCCTGTTTGTGTGGGCACTATTCTCTCATAGTGTTGCTTTTGGATGGTAAATAGTGCCCTCGCTGACGCTCGGGCACTATTCCTTCCAAAAGCAACTAGTACCCACACAAACGGGCATTAATAGGTAAATAGAAAAAGGGCAATAGAATGTTGAAATATCATTGAAAAAATAACTCTATTAAATCAAAACCGAAGTTTTATAGCCGTGTAGGAGTTAATATATACATGTATAACAGAAATGAGTGTGATTTGAGTAATTTCCGAAATGAGAATTAACCCTGTATGTACAACATGTACAAAGATGTGTTTTCCTTCATTTACATATTAATACTCGAAATGACTCTGATAATCGATACTTCATTTTTCTCTCAACATATAACACGTGAAGGCATGATTTACTACAGTGTTGTGGAATTAAGTTTTAGGTACAGGTTCTCCGTCGGACTGTCCATGTATTTGTTTCTGGAGAGGGAAAATAAAATCAACACCTAAGTTGGTATATTAGTCGATGATGATTGAAGTTATGTAACTTATAGATATATATTTTAGTACACATGTTAAAATGGAATTTGTGCATTTCCCTGTTTGGATTGATTGGATAAACTGGAAGCATTGACAGGTCTGATGTAGATGTGTGGGAAGTGGCATGTTATATTTTATTTTACCTGCCTCAAGTAGTCACGTGACCTTTCTGTGGTCATCTTCAGAGATGTTCGATATGATAGCGGCAGCGCCAGTTCAAAGTGTGGCTTCAAAAGCATAGAGAAACATTTTATGGTCATGGATGGACAGTTTAGTTCCATAGACTTTACCTGAAATATGAGATGAGTGATTTAAGGAGTGTTCGATTTTACTAGCATGTCGAATGTGTTTTTCCATCATGCGCGGCACAGAATGCCCATTCCAAGTCCTAAACATTCCGAAATGGATACCCGCAACAATAATCATTTGAACTTTCATCGAAATAGCGGAGTAATACGGTTGTCTGGCAACTCTGATAACCTACCCCCACCACCAAAGTAAGTTGATATATTGTTATATCGTGGTACATCTTTATAATTCCCTGTTGTGATTCTGGTACGGTACTGTCTTATTGTACTGCTGTTGACCGTTGCTCTTTCTCAGATTCTGGTGAGGGGCAATATTATAATCAACAATATGTAGCGTATTTGTGAAAATAATCCCAAAAGGATTTCTATCTTTACAGATTCTAGCGACACTGAATTGAAGTTTTTCCGGCATTTATATTTATCCTGTCTCTATTTGGTTGTACATGTATGTCCGTTTGTTTGTTGTCCAAGAATTTCTGCTAATTTTTTTTTAATTATTACATTTAGATGTGTTTGTTCTTGTCAAAGAGGTTCTAAGGATAGTAGATCTATCATCATGATAAATGTCAAGAGGAATTGCCATTTGTAATACAAAATTGGTACACATTTGTATTTCTTTAAACAAATTAAATGCTTATAATAGTATATTTTGTTAGGTTACTTTCATGCTTGTAACATTTCTTCAATTTGATGTAGTTTTCCATGCCTCTTCTCTTTATCGAAGTTTTTCATTTTTTTAATCTAACTAGGTCCTCGTGAATTTATGTCAGTTTCCTGGTGATTATCAAACCTCCTCTTTTCTCGAATTATAGCTTGTAAGTATCAAAGGAAAATGAATAAAATTGGGAAAACCGATGGATGTAGGAAGATTTGGTATAGGGCAGCGATCTTTTATTTACTTTGTAAGAGTCTGTTGCGCAGAGAAACTTATTTTATGCAATACGCAACTTAATTGCTCATCACAAATGTATTTTTATTGTATATGTTACATAAAGCACAATGCAAATTGAAGCTAGGTACATGTTTAATTGAAGTTGCCAGGCTCTAAACAGTAACCGGGTAGCTTTTCGCTTTTTAGCTCACCTGAGCGTAGCTCAAGTGAGCTATTGTCATAGCGCGCCGTCCGTCGTCCGGCGTGACTTTTTAAATGTTCACGTTTGTGTTTTTCGTGCCGATCGGTCAACAAATATGGCCGCCGAGGGCTCCGATTGGCTGAGGTATTTTCGACTTCTCCTCTTCAACTGATGCACAGAATTGCACAAAACTTAAAATGTTTACAGGAACGAGTACTCAAAGTTTGTGTTTTTCGTGCCAATATGGGCGTCGAGGGCTCTGATTAACTGACGCGTTTTCGACTACTTCTCTGCAACCGCTACTCAGAATTTCTCAAAAACTTACAGGAAGCAAGCATACTCAAGGGCCTCCACCAAATTGTTCACTGTCATTCTTTTGTCTGCATCTCAAGTGAGCGATGTGGCCTCCTTGGGCCTCTTTTTACTTATCCAAAAATCAACGACAGTCATCACAAATTCAGCTGTCTTAAACCACACATAGTCTATGTAGTTAACGAAATAAAGAGAGGTGAATTTTATTTAGATTGAAATAGGTATGACTTATAGACGAGAATCAGCACCATCTGAACATCTGTGGGTTTGGCAAGGACAAAGGGGCAGGGGCATTGAAAATTAATTTTTTATACTTTTCCCAGAATTTTGAACTGTGACACTTGAAATAGTTTCGTGGCCAATCATCTTTCCGTCTGTCTCGTCTGTCCTTTTATTTGGCCAAACGACAATCGGAACACTTAGTAACCATTCTTTCTTTGTCTTCGATATTTGTGCATATAAAATGACACAGATGCACGGTGCCCGAAAGCACATGGCCTTTTATTAGTGTTGTGCATCTGAAGACTTTTATAGCAATCGATAATTTGAAAATAATCGGAAAGGGTAAACCGATAGAATATCGATTGAAATTCCATGAAAAATTAAACATAAAAGATAAAAAGTTTGAATTTTTTCTACTTAGAATTTCGAAAAATTTGCTTACTTAAAACAAAAAATATATCATTCAATCAAAATTATCTGCCTGTTCACAGATAAAACAACATGTGACGTCACGGCTTATGAAACAGAGGAAAAGGAGGAAACTGTGACATTTCTTTTAGCGACAATCGATTGTAAGAAATAGAAATGGATAATTTTTAGCGATCGACAATCGATTGTCGGCGGCAATTAGTTCATCATATCTTTCATATGTAAATGTGAAGAGAGAAACTCTATTCTCTGCAGCATAAAATCGCTATATCTGAAAGGTCCTGTTACCGAAAAAAAGAACCTCGTTGTCTTACATTTGCCTGATCAATCAATTTATTTGATACAAATGTTTTAAAAAAGCAAGAGGAAAGACTAACAAACGCTCTTCATAATACTTTTTGTAGTAAAGAAGAAGAGTTGACCAAAAACATTATTTTGTGTTGAAGGTTCATGTATCAGCAAATTCACGAATCACTGACCGTGAATTTATTTTTTTTTTCGCAAAACACCTCTCTGAAAACAATACTAGATAGGACGTGGTCTGGCTGTTTGTTATTGTTTTGCAATGTGAATTGACATTTAGAGTTTTGACCTCAAGTAATGCTTCTTCGATCATAATGTAGGATACCCTTATTGCACATGTGTTATAACATTTGATGTTAACTGTTAGGTCAATAGGTCAAAATCAAAGGTCAAGGTTTATTTTCGTTAGTGATAGATTTAATTGCTCTTCGAAATATGAAAATAAAAAGGTTGAAAATTAAAGCGATGCAATTAAACTTTTCACAATTTGGATTCACACCATCTTCTTTCTCTCCCATTTTTCTGGTCAATGTGAAAGGTGAAAAGAAGGTGAATGAAAAATACCATCAATGAATAATTAATTTAGAAAAAAGTAATAAGTGTGATCTACTGACACAACGAAGCACTATAACTGGTCTTTAATGTGCATCAGATGACAAATTTTATCCGAAGAATTTGATCTATGTTTTCAGAGTTCGCGTGGAGTTCTTTACCAATGAGAGATCACTGAAAGAGCGGCTTCAATTATACTTCATAAAAAATCAGAGATCAAGTAAGATATTTCCGTATTCTTAATTAGAAATTTCCCAGATATGAGTAAATAACCTGTTGTTACCTGAGATATTTTCTAATCATTTTGCTTTTGTGATTTATTTACTCAATGTGACAGGTGAAAAGCTGTGACTACATGTACTTTCTGATTATATTCTTGGACTATCAGCTTCCATGTTACCTTGGCTAGAATGTCTCAAAACAAATGTTTATTTATCGAGTATATTACATTAATTTCATGAATGATTAAAAAAAAAAGATGAAGGAAAAGACATTTAACGGTCTTATGTTAAAGAACAAGAAGAGCAAGCCATGCATATACAGTTACCAATGTACTCGTTCACAGTAGTTTATATAAAAACACAATGTTCATCTCTAGGTACCCATCTCTATACACAAATATACTACCAAAGAAGACATGTAATTGTTAAACACACTGTCACAAATGTCAATTAAAAAGGAGTGAATAGATCATGGTCCTTTGGCACATGCATGAGATTTTCTTGTTCTATTTTCTAATACACTACATGCCTAACACATAATGTTTTCCCTCTATGTAGGTTTAAGGATACGAATCTTCAATTTGGTGCTGAAGTTGTTGACATTTTTCCTGTACATCGGACGTGTACTGACAGATAGAGTACCAATATGGTAGGTTTACCGAGTACTGACAGATAGAGCACCAATATGGTAGGTTTACTGAGAACTGACAGATAGAGTACCAATATGGTAGGTTTACTGAGTATTGACAGGTAGAGTACCAGTATGGTAGGTTTACTGAGTACTGACAGATAGAGTACCAATATGGTAGGTTTACTGAGTACTGACAGATAGAGTAACAATATGGTAGATTTACTGAGTACTGACAGATAGAGTACCAATATGGTAGGTTTACTGAGTATTGACAGATGGAGTACCAATATGGAAGGTTTACTGAGTATTGACAGATAGAGTACCAATATGGTAGGTTTACTGAGTACCGACAGATAGAGTACCAATTTGATGGGTTTACTGAGAACCGACAGATAGAGTACCAATATGGTAGGTTTACTGAGTACTGACAGATAGAGTACCAATACGGTAGGTTTACTGAGTACTGACAGATGGAGTACCAATATGGAAGGTTTACTGAGTACTGACAGATAGAGTACCAATATGGTAGGTTTACTGAGTACTGACAGATAGAGTACCAATATGGTAGGTTTACTGTGTACTGACAGATAGAGTACCAATTTGATGGGTTTACTGAGTACTGACAGATAGAGTACCAATATGGTAGGTTTACTGAGTACTGACAGATAGAGTACCAATATAGTAGGTTTACTGAGTACTGACAGATAGAGTACCAATATGGTAGGTTTACTGAGTACTGACAGATAGAGTACCAATATGGTAGGTTTACTGAGTACTGACAGATAGAGTACCAATATGGTAGGTTTACTGAGTACTGACAGATAAAATGTAGAGTACCAATTTGGTAGGTTTTCTGAGCACTGACAGATAGAGTACCAATATGGTAGGTTTACTGAGTACTGACAGAGTACCAATATAGTAGGTTTACTGAGTACTGACAGATAGAGTACCAATATGGTAGGTTTACTGAGTACTGACAGATAGAGTACCAATATGGTAGGTTTATTGTGTACCGACAGATAGAGTACCAATTTGATGGGTTTACTGAGTACCGACAGATAGAGTACAATGTACCAATATGGTAGGTTTACTGAGTACTGACAGATAGAGTACCAATATAGTAGGTTTACTGAGTACTGACAGATAGAGTACCAACATGGTAGGTTTACTGAGTACTGACAGATAGAGTACCAATATGGTAGGTTTACTGTGTACTGACAGATAGAGTACCAATTTGATGGGTTTACTGAGTATTGACAGATAGAGTACCAATATGGTAGGTTTACTGAGTACTGACAGATAGAGTACCAATATGGTAGGTTTACTGAGTACTGACAGATAGAGTACCAATATGGTAGGTTTACTGAGTACTGACAGATAAAATGTAGAGTACCAATTTGGTAGGTTTTCTGAGCACTGACAGATAGAGTACCAATATGGTAGGTTTACTGAGTACTGACAGAGTACCAATATAGTAGGTTTACTGAGTACTGACAGATAGAGTACCAATATGGTAGGTTTACTGAGTACTGACAGATAGAGTACCAATATGGTAGGTTTATTGTGTACCGACAGATAGAGTACCAATTTGATGGGTTTACTGAGTACCGACAGATAGAGTACAATGTACCAATATGGTTGGTTTACTGAGTACTGACGGATGGAGTACCAATATGGAAGGTTTACTGAGTATTGACAGATAGAGTACCAATATGGTAGGTTTACTGAGTACCGACAGATAGAGTACCAATTTGATGGGTTTACTGAGAACCGACAGATAGAGTACCAATATTGTAGGTTTACTGAGTACTGACAGTTAGAGTACCAATATGGTAGGTTTACTGAGTATTGACAGATAGAGTACCAATATGGTAGGTTTACTGAGTACTGACAGATAGAGTACCAATATGGTAGGTTTACTGAGTATTGACAGATAGAGTACCAATATGGTAGGTTTACTGAGTACTGACAGATAGAGTACCAATATGGTAGGTTTACTGAGTACTGACAGATAGAGTACCAATATGGTAGGGTTACTGATTACTGAGAGATAGAGTACCAATAAAGCAGGTTTACTGAGTACCGACAGTTAGAGTACCAATATGGTAGGTTTACTGAGTACTGACAGATAGAGTACCAATTTGGTAGGTTTACTGAGTACCGACAGATGGAGTACCAATATGGTAGGTTTACTGAGTACTGACAGATAGAGTACCAATATGGAGTACCAATATGGTAGGTTTACTGAGTATTGACAGGTAGAGTACCAATATGGTAGGTTTACTGAGTATTGACAGGTAGAGCACCAATATGTTGGGTTTACTGAGTACTGACAGATAGAGTACCAATATGGTAGGTTTTCTGAGTACCGACAGATAGAGTACCAATATGGTAGGTTTACTGAGTACTGACAGATAGAGTACCAGTATGGTAGGTTTACTGAGTATTGACAGATAGAGTACCAACTTGGTAGGTTTACTGAGTACAGACAGATAAAGTACCAGTATGGTAGGTTTACTGAGTATTGACAGATAGAGTACCAATAAGGTAGGTTTTCTGAGTACTGACAGATAGAGTACCAATATGGTAGGTTACTGAGTACCGACAGATAGAGTGCCAATATGGTAGGTTTACTGAGTACTGACAGATAGAGTACCAATATGGTAGGTTTTATCCTTTGTGTTCTCTAGAAGATTTCAGGTTTATCAGTAATCGAAAAAAAAATTGATAATCGTTCGTTGATCACTTAAAATGCATTCATTCCAGCTTCGATTTCATTTTCAATCAAATTACTTGTTGATTTACTGATTCTTCCGCTAATACAGTATAACCAGAATTTCGCGAGTATCAAATTTCGCGATTTCACTGCAAAATGATTTTTCGCTAGTATAAATCCTCGCGATTTGAAAAAAAAAAAGATAAGAAATGAACATGATATGCATTTTGTATGAATATTTTCATATTCTTTTCATTCCACCTATGATATATGATATAATAATATTTAGTCAAAGTATGAACAGTTTTGTCAAGTGAAGTAAGACCTTATTACCTTCAGTTAGCAACTGAACGTGTTACTTATGAAAATTCTTGGAGGGACAATTTTTTATCGAAACTTAGTTTCGCGTTTTGAAACTCGCTGAAATAAGTACCTCGCGAAAATTTCTACTTAATATACGGTAATGGGAAATGGATAGATAATCTACTTAATTTTCCAAAATCTCTCATACAGCCAAAAAAAAAATTACTAGATTGTTCCAATAAGGTTATTTCTATTCAAAACTAAATCGAAGAAAGTCAAAGTGCAGTACAAAGCTGGAAGTTACGTGTACTTAATTTTAAAATTTATCAAGACAGAGTGACAAGAATAAATTATAATCAACTCTGTACTTGTCATTCGGACATTCGAGTTTTAAAATCACATTTCCAAACTCTTGACAAGATTTCCTGTAGCAGACGATTATGATTATAATCAAAACTTCAAAGTGTCGGTTTCATTAACTACATGTTTTACGAAGCTTTACAAAGATTATATGGTCGCCTTTTCCTGATGCATATAGACCTTCATTGGTAACATTAAGTCTTTGATCCCTTTGTTGTAAGGTTTTATTTACAAAGACTTATATGAAAGCTACAAACTTTGAGTAATTAGGAAAAGAGATGATTTCGTTTCGAATAATGCAGGAAATTCCGTAGTTTCAGAGCAAAATCATTTCTGCAAATTTCCTGTAAAAAACGAAATTTCGTAATTTTGTGCAGGTAATGGTGGTATATTTTTATGATGCAAATTGCTTCCCACAAAGGACGACCCTAAAAACACTGCTTATGTAGCAATACGGTCGGATATTATTACAACAAGAGAGGATGGATCTGGTGATATCCTCTGATTTAATAAAGGTTTTATGGCGTATCAACAAAAATGCCAATGGCTTAACTTTTCCAGAGTCCCTCGTTAAATGTGAGGTATTCGCCCTAGCAAACAAATGAAATCAAAATGATATTTCTAATAGAGCCGATATATAAAGACAAACCCTTACTGAACTCCGGGCATCCGTTAGCTGCTATATTCAGCCATAAATATACATTCCCCCGAGGTTTTGTATTGTCTTGGTGAACAAATTCACAAATTAGACACTTGAAATGAAATCCCTAATAAAACAGGGATGTCTGAAGGCATGGGAAGGCACTGAATGGAGAAGGTCAACGGCCCCTCACAGTCACTAATTACTGCTATTATGTCTGAGAATCCCTTTGAGATATAAGTAAGTGAAATAATGAGTATAGGATTCATTCAAAATGTTCAAAGATGTCATAATTGTAAGATATACAAGAATCGATGAATTACATTGTCATATGATCATTAAACTATTGAAAAACGAAAAAAAGAAAAAAATGTTTGATGTAGATCTACTTGTACGTTCCCTCGAATTTCTTTGTCTCTTGAAGTAATTACCCACAGCAGTCTAGCACATTTTTCGTTACCCCCACCCCGGTCAGATATTCCCTTGTGTAGAGCCAAGCAACTCTAAAACGCTCTATGTGACTCGGAGGTTAATGTTTTCATAATATAGCCAAGGTGTCATATGACATATGACTTGGCAATGTTGAAAGGATTCAAGAGAATAAGAGATTAAAGACTCGGCAGTGTTCCCTGAAATATGGTTCCTCTGCAGTGAATGAATTCCGTTTTCTACACAAAAAAGTAATAAATTGGCAATTAAATGTGAATGCCAAATAATTTTTACAAAATATTCAGTAAACATTGCCCTTATATTTTGTTCTACAATCTCCTCCATATTTTATAATACAGTTCAGAAGAGCAAGCGGTGAGTGGAAACATCACAGACTGCCATCACGTGATTCCCTCAGACGAATTCAGGGAAAATCCTGTCATCAAATGGTATGTTAATCAACTCTTTTTCTGTGAAGTGACAGAAGTATATATTACTGATATGTTTCGTTTGGTTGCCGTCCGTCTGTCTGTTAGTCGATATCGCCAATTACTTGCTAAGTTCGTCACGTGATACATATTACACAGTACTTGACTGTCTTTCTCAACATAGTAACATTACAGTAATAGCGTCGTTATCCATTTATTTAACCCAGCGATATGAACCAATTCAATATCCCCAGGAAAGGATTCCATGAAATATTGCTAAATGTACATGATTTTGACAGATGTAGAGTTAGAGGTGACCTATTGTAATGTAATAGAAAAATCGCATTCAAGGTCATATTCGAGGTCAATGAATCCACTCATGATATGGTTGCTGTGTATTGTAACGATAAAAGTTCCAGCTTACATGTGTAATCAATAATTTGTTTGTATAGGAAAAGATACAGTAAAATCTACTTTTATAAAAAAAAAAAGTATTTTGAAAAAAGTGCGGTAGAAAATCACCCATCTTGTAGATTTTAGAACACTTTCTACGGGTTCTATAGGTATGTAATTGCCAAACGGTTAAAATCTCATGAAAGATGTACCGGTATAAGGCAAAGTGTTCATCGTTGTTTTCTTGTTCGTTTTCAGGAATCATATAGTGTTTGTAAACCGGAACGAGGGTTTGTGGATCGCCCAGGTGACGGCCGCCATTATCAGTTTAGTGGAGACCATTCTTGTCCAGTATCTCAGTTACAAGGTGAGTCGGATTTACGGTGACTGATTTCACCCTAGGAAAACCTCTTGCTTCGCTTATATGTTTGGTATTTTTTTTCGGTTGACTCGCTATATTTAAAAAATCTCTTATATTGTGAACCAAATCCGATTTATGTAGAAGGACAAATACGTATCAACAGTTGGACTACCAAGGCACTATAAGAAGGTCTCGAGCGCTAACAGACAAAGGTACTTTTAAGGAATTGCTGCGTGGCTTTGATACCGAACCCCAAGAGATTTGCCTAATCTTGTACTCTACATCTAGAAGAACAATTTGCTTGATTTGAGAAACAAAATGTGACAGCTACACAGAGTGCACTCTTACTGATTGAAATTGACAAACGTATAAAGTTACTTTCATGTTCTGATGTCTTCTATAATTGTTAATCACCGGAGATAAACGAGTTTCGTTCATTCTGTTATATGAGATGAGAGGGGCATAATTTGACGATGTCCCACTGAATAAAGTCCGTTCATTGCTTACTTGGCTATTGTATTGTTTTGTCAGGTTGGGCTGAGACTCTGTTGTTCAGGGAACAGTCTACAAAATTGGATTCTATGGGCTGTTTTCATTTTAAAGTACTGGAATTTTGGCTTGTCGTCGAAGAAATTGATACATGTACATTTCAGTCATTTCTAAGCAAAGCCTCTTTTAACCACAAGGTATGACCATGCCTGCATGGTCGATAAATGCAAACCACTGAAAATGTCCCTTTGTTCATGGTCATGATCTGTCCGTCTTTTATAGTCAGTAAATATAGAAATATCTGATATCAGCACATGCAGCCGAAAACCTCTATGCTATTTTCTGTATATTTAATAAATATGTACCTTGTACCTTACCACTGTAAATGCTTTACAGTCAAGGGGAGCTAGTCGGGGCATGTGTGCCCCCCCCCCCCCCCTTTGAAAATTGGGGGGGGGGGCACAATTATGGTTTGTCCCCCTTACACACACACACACCCTCCCACACACACACACATTTTCGACCAATGATTCTATACATTATGGTTTATTTAACAAAATCTTATTCAAAATATATAATTATTTTATTTTGAATTTCACGGAAATTAATTACTTTCAGCATTGTGATTATTTTGTAAATTCATATAACGGGCACGGTTTTTTGTTTTATGGCACGTATCCAAGTGTCTGGAAATAGTTGATCTGAACGAAGTTGTAAGAAATTAGTCTTAAAACATATGATATGGGATAAGTGATGTGGGAAAAAAACCTGCATATGAACATTATTAAGAGGAATGCGTGGATACCCGTATTCATATCAGATATTTTATTATACATTAATGAACAACATGAGCCAGTTCTTTTGTAAATCACTTTCCTCTGAAATGAGGAAATACTACTTTATGCCTAAAAAGGAATACGTCTGTCTGTGAGAAAATCATCAGTATTTCATAGTATCCACACTGAAAGTCTGTTAATGGTGAATATTTGATGTTTAATCTCGGTATATTTGATATTTGTTTAATAATATTTAAATATTTGATATTTAATCTCGTTTTTTTACAGCAGAAATAATGATTTAATTTAATTGTAAAGTTCATATACTACATGGTATGATAGAGTTCTCACGACAGCTAACAGGAGCTGCTGAATATTTCATAAAGTTGCACGGAAAATGCATCAATCAATAATATTATATCATCTCGACCTCCATTTCAGCTTTATATTATTATTACAAGGCCTTGACTTATAATACAGTCATTCCGTTCACATTGAAAATTCACCTTCATGCTCAGTCAACAATTTACAAGTAAATTTTACAATATGAATGTTTTACTCATTTGTTTAGAATATGCCTCTTTATAGTTAAGTAGTGTTGGAAAATGTTTTTTTCTTCAATAAAGCTAATGTAGAATCAGTTGCTAAGGCGCATGCGATCGAGGCACTATCATCCTATCACTAATCGAAAGGGTATACAAACTGAATTATACAGAAAAGGGTTGTATCTAAAAAAAAAAAAAAAAAGTTGATAAAACGATTTATTTTATAGCGAGCGGAGCTCGCCCTTATGGTAACGCGTATACACATATCTTATTGAGAAAATATGCTAAATCAAAGAATGAGAATGTACTACTATGCTTTCAAAAACTTTCGTCCCCTCGCAGACAGAGTTGCTGCGGAGATGCTGGATATTGCCATTTAAATTTTTTTTTCGACTCCAAGTAGACGTATATGTTATACTCAATTTTTGTTTATAAGTTAAATTTATTGAAATTATTTTTCCTAAATCAGGTAACGATAAAGCATCAACAAGGCGGCGTAACCACGGGAAATCCGACATTTCCGGTTTTAAACGAGACGTTTCGCTCTGATTGCTTTTCTCGTCTCGTGTGGTTTCATACTGTCAGTAGTCGGAATATGTTTGGTTTTTTTTTTCTTTTTTTTGTTCTTAAGTAATTTATTTTCAGCTAGCCTAAACATTATTCTTGCAAAATAAAAATGAATTATAAAGAACCATATTTTTAAAGGACCATATTTTTTAAGCCCCCCCCCCTAAAAATTTTCATTTGCTGGTCTAGATGATCAATTTTACAAATGCTTCCGTGTTTCCACTCGCCTTATACTACCTTTTTTGGCAATCATCAAATAGAAAGTTTTGACGTAAGATAAGATAAACCATCATAGTCAAAATAAAAAGAAAAATCTTTTTTTTTTATTTTATATAATCATATCTATTTTCTCTCCGCTCGCACAAAAAGGCTTTGCCTTGATTCATATTAAATTTGGTGTTTATACTGCTTCAAATTTGTTGTTGTGGATTCAGCGTTTCGAACGTTAGAGAATTAAATCTCAGTGGTATGGAATTACCAGATTTTAGACATATTGCATCTTTTAAAGTCAATTCCCATGAGAAAATGCTCTTTCTAATCAAGGTCCTTTCCCTGCATATATATCATTTTCGCATTGAAGATCATTCGGAGCTTAATCGATATAATTATTCCCTTCTCATTTGATTTGAAAATTACACGTCTTTGATGAACGATTAGATTCTATGGAGTCTTAGTACAAGAATCATTCTTCGACGTCAAAATGAATCAAAATGTGGAATAATTCGAACAGTGTATTCAAATTAAGGCAAACTACTTTTAGAGATTTTATGCAAAATTTTAATTACGTTGCATCCATGAGGGAGTAAGCTGAATCAGTTTATGCCTGACAAATAACCTCATTTTCAATCAATGAATTGATAGGGAAATTCTGTCAGGTTTTTATTTCCACAAATGAAAATTTAATCTTGTATTGGGCGTCCGATACAGATCGCGAGTTTGTAGTTCTCAAGCCTTTCCCTAAACACACCTCTTCAAGAGTTCTTGACGCCATTTTTTTCTTGGTATCTCTGTAATTGCTTTATAATCGTATGTATCCGGATAACTACACCATTTGCTATTAATGTGGCAGATGACCGTCCTAGGTTGGCACTTGTTTCCCAGTGGTACTGTATCGTTTGTCAATGTTTAGTCTTTTGTGTCTTTTGTCTTATTTGTTCATTTTGGTATCTCTTGTTGTGCTTGTCCACTCTGTGTATTCGCAATTGGATGCTTCACGCGTTTGTTTATTTTTTTGCTGTGGGTACTGCGACTTAGTCGTGTTGGAGATCCCCTCCTTTCTTTACAAAAAAAAAAAATGTAAATTTCAACATCAAACATTTTCTGTATCCTCCTGGTCGTTTAATTTTAGTCTGTTTTGTTCATATATCTCATGTTACTTTGCTTTGCGATGTAGATTTATTTAGGCTCCTTTTAAAGTTCGTCATATCCTTCATTTATATTACTTTATCTTACGAGGGCCGATTGATATGTTGTGAGCCTCTTATTGAAGGAGATCGATACGCAGGGATGTTCTTTTTAAGTCCTGCTATTCTCTGACTATATAAGACCATGTACCCGAGAACTGGCCTCATTCGACGAGGTAACACTCTAAAGTAAACAAGACGAGTTGCTTTTGCAAAATGGACAAAATCGGTGAAAGGGACGTGATCCAATATATGCATAAAAAAGGTTGAACACCTAAGGATATCCATAATGATATGGTAACAACACTAGGGGAAAATGCCCTTTCATATTTTACAGTGAAAAGGTGGATGGCGGAATTTGAGCGCGGCAGACAGAGCCTTGAGAATGACCCCCGTCCTTGAAGGCCTGTCACTGTTGCAACTCCAGAAATGATCAATGAAGTCCGTGATATTGTTAATACTGACAGACCAGTTACAGAAAGATATATATCCAGTACAGTTGGCATTTCACTGGAAAGAGTACATTTCAACCTGACTGAAGATCTTGAAATGAGAAAGCTTTTGGCCCTTTGGGTACCAAGACTTCTGACAGTTGATCAAAAGCACACCAGGCGCACTTTATCGCGTGCTTATCTGAACCTTTTTGAGGGAGATCCTGTCAATTGTCAATTTTCTTCAAATATTTGTAACTATGGATTAAACATGGGTCCATCATTTAACCCCGTATTCCAAACAACAGTCGGAACAGTGGAACCACCCTGGCTCACCCCGGCCAAAGGAGGCAAAGACTGTTATGAAGAAGGTTATGGCCTCGGTTTTCTGGGATGCAGAAGGTATGCTTCACTTATGACACAGTTAAGGGAAATATTTAACATAAGCCGCGGAAAGCACACTAGTTAAAGGTGTGTTGATCCATCAGGACAATGCTCCTGTTCACAAGTCTATCACTGCCATGGCTGCCATTCATGATTGTGGATTTAATTTGATTTAGCATCCACCTATTCACCTGATCTTGCTCCATCAGACTTCCATCTATTCCCAAAACTGAAAGCAGCTATTTCTTGCACCCACTTTCAGTCTGATGATTGAGTCATACTTGCAGTGTATGGCTTTATAAGGAGTTCTTTAAACGTGGTATTGAGGCCTTTAAACGCCGGTGGCAAAAATGTGTATAGATCCTGAAGGGGATTTTGTAGAAAAATAATTCAAAATGATAAAATTTAAATCCTTCAATACGAGGCTCACAAGATATCAATCAGCCCTCGTATGTATCATGTTCAGATACATATACAAATCATGATGGGGAAAATTGTTGTTCCTTGTTCCATTGTAAATAATCACAGACGATTTTCTTTGCTACACAAGAAATTTGCTTTTCTAATCAAATGAAAAAAGTATCCGTATCAAACCGTTCAATAAAGCTGGTAAACAAGTAAAACTCTGACAGTAGGTTTTACATCATTCCACATGTTCGTGTCATCTGGACGATAACCATGTGGGACAGTGCAGCCTAATGGACTTCAATGGGATTATATCATCTTAGAATGGTTATTGTCACGCAACATCTCGCTAAAAATTATCTGTTGTGTAGCATTTTCCATTAGGCTTTATTTGAAGATTTACACTGATTGGTACTGAGTTATGTAACCTCCATGAAGTTTAACAGAGGTACCTCAACAACGAGCATAACGAATGTACAATTATTGGCTAATCAAAGTTAAACAAAGCTTTTTCCCAATGCATAAAGAAAATGTATTTTTCAATCTCAGGCCTGGGCACAAGCATTCGCCCCCTGTATAGTTAAAATCATGATGGTAATTTCGTGCATATCTTCAAATGATTACATCACGTTAATATTCTGACAAACTGTTACAGCTTTTCATCCGTCTGTTTGTCTGTCTTCCGCATAAAAACTTCACTCATTGGAATTTGATTTTTCATTATTTGATTAATTTGATTTTTCAACGTTTGTAAATATACTGCGCAAAAAAGTTAAGAATATTTATTTAGAGTTTGTATTGGATTACCATTGTGATAGGAACTTTGTTTTATTTGCATGGTTCTGTTGTCATAACTGAGATAAACATCAATTTCTAAGTAAGTTGTCAGTATTTGTACAACTCTTGGGTACAAAAAAAGTCAACGGAGCCAAGTGTCTATCTCCTACTAATTTCTGTAAAAATGCAAATTTCAGAAAAATAGAATTTTGACTCAAAATCTACAGGGAATAAATCATTCATAATTAATCAGTAGAAATTGCATGTCTGATCCAAAGTACAAAATGATATTGATTTGAAAATCCGGTATTCAAACTGAGCTCATCACTGTAAACGAAAATCTGACATAACCTTGCAATTTTTTAAAACGTAGGAAAAAGAGTGACAAAATTTTTACATTATTAAAAATGACGGGTTTTAAACTGAACAGGAAAATTAAAAGTAGTCCCCAACTGTCACAAAATACCAATGATTACAAAAAAAAAAAAAAAAAAAAAAAACGAACAAGAAAACACAGACAATAACAAATCACAAATGATCACAAAAACAACAAACCAGGAGAATTTACCAACAATCACAAAAACATGATCATGAAAACAACGAACCAGAATACACCAACAATCACAAAATACAAATAATCAGGAAACAACGTTCGAGAAAACACCAACAATAACAAACAAGAAGACCCCAAAACTCTAAAAACCCTAATAATCATGAAAAAGGAAACTAATAGAAAACACCAACAATCAACAAACACCAAAAATCATTCCAAGGAATGCATGTGTCGCCTGTGAAACAAAGCGACACTTAGGATCTCTTTTATATAGGGTGTGACATCCAAGTGTGACAGATAAATGGACAGACGGACAACTGACAAAGTGATCCCTAAGTATCGCTATGCTTCGCAGGCGACACAATAATCATGAAAATAACGAACCAGAAAACACCAACAAACAACGAACCAGGAAACATCAACAATTACTAAACACAAATGATCATGAAAACAACCAGAAAATACCAACAATAACAAACGCCAATGATCAAGGAAACAACAGAAAACACCAACAATCACACAACGCTAGGCATCACGAAAATAACGAACGAGAAAACACCAACAATCACAATAACATGATCACGAAGACAACGAACGAGAAAACACCATAATCACAAAACACATGTGATCGGAAAACAACGAACCAGAAAACACTGTAATCACTAAACACAAATGATCAGGAAAACAACGAACCAGAAAACACCAACAATCACAATAACATGATCAGGAAAACAACGAACCAGAAAACAACGTCATCACAAAACACAAATGATCAGGAAAACAACGAACCAGAAAACAGCGTCATCACAAAACACAAATGATCAGGTTAACAACGAACCAGAAAACACCAACTTTCTCAAAACATGATCACAAAAACAAGACACCAGATAATATCTGATATCAATTATTAGAGAAAAGACCCAATCAATCTGCAAAATGACTGATGAGAATATAAAAGAGTGCAAAGAAATTGAATTTTACAGTAAACACCTTAGCAAAGTGGAATTTTATGATGAGACCTGATGCTGACTAACAACGACCATTTGATACTTGGTGAGGATTTGCGTCCAAAATAAGAATATCCATCAAATGGTTACTTTACTCGTAAGCTGTATTATTTTAAGATGTTATATTATTTCTCTTAATTCTTTCAAGAGCTAGACTGCTTTGTGATTACTCTTCATGTCAAGCTGAAAATACAAGTAGATGAATTGCATTTATACATTTATACGATTGTTGCAATGGTCTGTCTCATTTGAATTATTTACTGTCTATATCAGGCGCATCAGTGCGACCTTTAAGATGAAATATCTTCAATCTATGATATTGGCGTCTGTGAGAGCAATACCCTGTTGACTTCAGGGTAAAAGGGGACCAAGATACATATTCCATTACATAATAGATTGCATAGAAATTTTTATGTGAGTATGAAAGAATCAATATTAGAAAACTTAGAGAAGTGTTCTTATTATTTCTTAGACTACCTATAATTTAGTTATGTTTCAAAGATGATTTTTTGGGTATATTCAATGTTTTAAGAATATTTTTTAACATAATAATTAGCTCTAAACTGTCAAAATATCCCAAAAAAGAGACTGTACAAACCGAAAACAAATTTTACCCCCCCCCAAAAAAAAAACCAAAACCAAAAAAAAAAAACTGTCACGCACGTTTTCCATACACAGGACAATTTAATAGTTCTGCTTTCATTATACAATGTACATGTACAATATTCGCTGAAACAAATATACACAGCGAATGATTCTACGAATGTACCAGTTCGACATGTGTATCTATACTATAGAGCAATCTGGTCTTTTTTAACACCACAGACATGTAAACTATACATAGACAAGGACATTTTTTGTATATACACACAGAACATTGAAGAGTATATGTGACCTGCCCATGGTTCTAGCAAAGCTCGAACCAGCAATCTTAAGATTACTAGCCCGACGCCCTATCCGCTAGACCACTGCGCCGATAAAAGCAATCTGGTTATTGCTCATAGTTCGAAAAGGAGAGATGGTAGAGGGTTAGTTCTATAACATTTAACCTCGAAGTGAGATAGTGTACCGGTGTCAGGACTATGTATTGAGTGTGAAAACAGTATTAAAGAAGGTGATGCACAGATAGTGGTATTAGTATTAACATGTTAAAAACTACTCCATATTGTCTTTATTTTACAGGGGAACATCCTCCAGCAGATTTTGTCCATGACATTTTTAGTGGAGCTGCTGACTACCGTACCGTTTGTTATCACGGTAAGTAGACCAATGGTGATGATCCAAAAGGCAAATGTGAGATTTTGATTGGTTCATGCAACTTAGGGAGCAACCATTTTATTTTTAGGGGGGGGGGGGGGGGGGGGCAGGAAGACTTTTGCCAGCCGGAAATTTTTTTTCGGCCATTTTAAGAGCCGGAAAATTTTTTCACCGGCCCTTCGGGCCGGATTATTTTTTTTGGTAATTTTCCAATGTTGAAAATTACCCTAAAGTTTAAATAATTCAGCATGATTTTTCGGCCATATTAAACATCAAACACACAATGAGTTCATCTCTTGCCAGCAGATCACTTCATTTTAATTTCTTGAATGGCATATGGTGCATGCCTATAATCTGTTTACTAAAATGATACTCAATGGAGACAGGCTATATGGTGCTAATGACTTTTGAATTTGATTTATTCACTCCAAATTGCGTAAAGTTTGTTTCATTTTTATACTTTGTTTATGATACACAAAAAAGTGTTTACTGGGCAGTGGAAAGGTCGGAAAAATTTTTTCGCCGGCCCTTTGGGCCGGAAATTTTTTTCCCTAAAATTTCGATCCGGAATTTTTTTTTTGCAAAGTCTTCCTGCTCCCCCCCCCCCCCCATAAAAATCAAATGGTTGCTCCCTTAGGGTATTACTGGACAATAAATCACAGCTTGGTAGTGGTTATTTCTTAAGTAATGTGTGACGTAACCTTGGATGTCCATAACAGGCAGTTAACGTACACACCAACTTACACATGCGATTGTAGCTAACAACCCGCCCCCCCCCCCCCCCCCTTCTTGTAATGTAGAGAGAAAAAAATACGGGACGTGCAGGAAATATCACGAGAGGAAAGTAAAAGTCAATAGTTGTATAATACTGAAAGTCGGATAATCCAACCAGATGCAAACAGCTCTGAAATAGTAAACACTTTCTTCTCTCTGGTTATCCAGCGTATTAGCTACTGTTCTCTTAACACATAATTATCTCGTTATTTTAAATAATATGATGAAAGCTGAGACAATTACAACACAATATGACAGAGAACTTATCCAATTGACTCAGATTATGGCCATGCATGTGAAATAGTACATTATTTTGAAATATCCAATAATGCATTCTGTTAGCAACATGGTATCTGGATCAGGAAGTTGAATTTCATGGTAATCAGTTGAATGAGTATTAAACCACAGAAATTCTGCAGCTTTTGGGAGAAAAATTAGAGGATTTATTTTACCTGAAATATTGTACACATTTCACAGAGTCATTTTGGTGTCTACTGCATAACACCCTATATAATAATATACTGCACCTATTCATTAAAATGATCATTTATATGATTTGAAAAAAAATCTTATAAATACATGTGCCTCATATATACTTATCAATGCTATCAATTTTACAGATTTTCTGGAAACCACTAAGAAATTTATTCATTCCTGTTTTCCTGAACTGTTGGTTAGCTAAGCAGGCCATGCAGGACATGTTTGTATGTAAATCTTGTATCTGTTGCGCTGAGGTTTTTTTTCATCAAAATTTGCCAAGCTTTCAAGGAATGAGAGATTTTGTACCTTTTAAGATTGATTTAAAAGAAAGAGACATGCATGTTTTTATTGTGTCGCCTGCGAAGCATAGTGACACTTAGGGATCACTTTGTCCGTTGTCCGTCTGTCCGTCCGTCCGTCCGTCCGTCTGTCTGTCTGTCACACTTTGGGTGTCACAGCCCATAACTTTTGATTGGTAAGTGATAGGGCTTTGATATTTCACATGTGTATTCCTTGTGACAAGACCTTGCTACACATACCATAATTTTTGACCTAGTGACCTTGACCTACATATTTGACCTACTTTTCAAAAAAATTAAGAATGGATATATCTTCTGATTGGTAGGTGATAGGGCTTTGACATTTCACATGTGCAATCCTTGTGGTAAGACCTTTCTACACATACCATTATTTTTTACCTTGTGACCTTGACCTAGATATTTGACCTACTTTTGAAAAAAAGATAAGATTCGCTATATCTTTTGATTGGTAAGTGATAGAGCTTTGATATTTCACATATGACATGCATGTTTTTATTGTGTCGCCTGCGAAGCATAGCGACACTTAGGGATCACTTTGTCCGTTGTCCGTCTGTCCGTCCGTCTGTCTGTCTGTCACACTTTGGGTGTCACAGCCCATAACTTTTGATTGGTAAGTGATAGGGCTTTGATATTTCACATGTGTATTCCTTGTGACAAGACCTTGCTACACATACCATAATGTTTGACCTAGTGACCTTGACCTACATATTTGACCTACTTTTCAAAAAAATTAAGAATGGATATATCTTTTGATTGGTAGGTGATAGGGCTTTGACATTTCACATGTGCAATCCTTGTGGTAAGACCTTTCTACACATACCATTATTTTTTACCTTGTGACCTTGACCTAGATATTTGACCTACTTTTGAAAAAAAAGATAAGATTCGCTATATCTTTTGATTGGTAAGTGATAGAGCTTTGATATTTCACATATGTATTCCTTGTGACAAGACCTTCCTACACATACAATAATTTTTGACCTAGTGACCTTGACCTACATATTTGACCTACTTTTCAAAAAAAATTAAGAATGGATATATCTTTTTATTGGTAAGTGTTAGGACTTTGATATTTCACATGTGCAATCCTTGTGGCAAGACCTTTCTACACATACCATAATTTTTGACCTTGTGACCTTGACCTAGATATTTGACCTACTTTTGAAAAAAGATAAGACTCGCTATATCTTTTGATTGGTAAGTGATAGGGCTTCAATATTTCACATGTGTATTCCTTCTGAAAAGACCTTTCTACACAGACCATTAAATTTGGCCTTTTGACCTTGATCTAGATATTTGACCTACTTTTCAAGAAAAGTAATATTGGCTATATCTTTTGATTGGTAGCTGATAGGGCTTTGATATTTCACATGTATTTTCCTTGTATCAATGCCATTCTACACATACCATTATTTTTTTTACCTTTTAACTTTGACCTACATATTTGACCTACTTTTCAAAAAAATTAAGAATGGATATATCTTTTGATTGGTAAGTGATAGGGCTTTAATATTTCACATGTGTATTCCTTCTGAAAAGACCTTTCTACACAGACCATAAAATTTGACCTTTTGACCTTGATCTAGATATTTGACCTAGACCTACTTTTCAAGAATTTTGATCCACTTTCTAGAATAATAATCAAACCGCTTCACAGGCGACACAAGCATTCCTTGGATTGCTATTTTTGAATTATTGAGCTAGATATCAGAAATATGTATATTTTTTTCCAGTATGAATTATATCATAGGGCCTAAAGATCTCAGGATTCTGGATGAAATTTATATTTTGTTATTCACATCTTCGCCAGACCATATTCATAACAAGGTTTTATCATAGTCTAAATACCTTATAAAAAAACAGAAAGAGTGATTTAATCTTGGAAAGCCCATATTCCCACAGGGACATAATTATGACCAGATAATTGTCTGGTTTCAGAGATTATATTTGAAAGCATCGTATAAACTAATACAATACAATTAAGAAGTAGGCAATAGTTCATTGAGGTACAGGGCCATAGGCTTTTATATGGATTAAAATATATTATTCTGTCATTTTGGTAAATGTGATGATTACATAAGGGTTAGGTGATATTTGAAGATGAAGCTAAACAGATTTGTCATTTCAAATTTGATATTTTTATATTCCTTCAAGCTGAATGGAAATAAGTGTTTTAAAACTTTTTGATGTATATACTTGTCTATGCTATATAATGGTTGTTATGAAAACAATTTTCACATACCCTGTGGACATATGAAAACAATTAGATCGAGAGATCATAAAAATTATATATATAATAAGTGTCTTGATTTGTTACGGTATATGCAACACTTAGCAAGTGCATTTATCTTACATGTGATGGTGTTAGCCTTTACAATTAAACACAAATTATGACATTTATTCAATATATATATGCACCTCAGTAATGTCATTTTTTTATGTGAAATGTCACATATATCAATTCAATAGTTTCAACTGTCAGGGAATTACATTGGTTGTGCATTTATAACATTTTACTTGCAAACGTAAATTACCTTTTCAATGTATAATTCTAATGAATAATATTTTCACCAGTTTTGTCATGTCATAATATACAATGCTTTTAAATGTTGTTTATTTTAGAATGACCTACACAGAGTTATGATGAAGGCTCAGTCAGCGTTAGCACAACAGCTCATGATCCTCTTAGCTACCATATTGTGCCTTGTTACGTTCAGGTAAATATCATAAAAATAGCAAGTTGAAAAAAAATATTGTGAGAAAGTTCTATGATCCTTTGCACCTAATGTTGTAATTTGTTTCGAACAAATTATTTGTCCACCAATAAGATCAAGCTCAAACTTAAACTTTCAGTAGAAATATCCTTTTTATCCTTGACTTCTACTGTTCCGGCATGACCATTTAAATGTTTGGCCATCTCACATGTTTATAAATTATAGTTATAAATAATGTATATATAATTGTGTTAGCTAGTGTACATAAAAATCAAAGAAAGAAACAAAGAATTCAATTAAAGAATATGACATTTATTCAATACAGAAGAAAGATTTTGAGATTTAAACTTTTTTTTTTTCTCTGCAGTGTCCTTGGTATTGAGCATTTACAGCGGGGCGGCAATCAGCAGTTTGACTTGCTCAGATCTTTCTGGTTCACGGTTGTAACATTTTCCACCGTTGGTTACGGCGATATTTACCCAGATATCTGGATATCTCAGCTCTATATGATCATGATGATTTGTGCCATACTTATTGTATTACCCACTCAGGTATGTTAACTTTCTGTCTTTGCAAATTCTGATAATTTTCGTTCGCCTCTTTTTTCATAAAGTGGATATATGTATATGTTCTATCTGTCTGCAGTACCATCTTCCCTTTATTTTTTCTTTCTACATAAGCCATGATAAATACAAATTAATGATTTTGTCTCAGCATATGAAAGGTATTATGACTTCAAGAAATTGATCTATATGTAAAAAATGAAAAATTAGTGTATAATGAATCAAAAGGAACTTGGTGATGGGGGTTCATGACCCATTGTCACCTCCAAGGATTGTCTGCCCTATGCATCATCCAAATTAAGCTGTCATTTTAATATTTCACTTTTTCTATACATTTATCTTACATGTAGCTGGAACAGTTAGCTTACACATTGTTAGAAAGACAAAAACAAGGTGGTGCGTATAGCAGCCATAGAGCCCAGATGGAGAGGCATGTGGTGGTTTGTACAACTGTATTACAGGCGGATACTCTGCTTGATTTTCTCAACGAATTTTATGCTCATCCTAAACTTCAGGTTAGAGAATAAATGAAAATTTCAAGTGTATAGATTTATATGAGTGTTACAATAATATACACATGTACGTATTAAATTCAAGCATAATTAATGGTTTAGCTGGCTACTTCATTACATGAAAATTGCAGATTTCATATAAATTATTGGAATTTGATTTTATATTGAAAATTGCATATATTTCATATAAAATTGTTGGAATTTAGTATCAGCTCTATCTTTTAGGATTAGTATGTAGTATTACTATCTTCCTGCAAACTGGACTTGACAATGAAGGTTTTACTACTTTAAGTGTTATAATTAATCATATCATATTTAACATCAGTTTTATATTTTAGGACTACTATGTAGTATTACTGTCTCCCTGCGAGCTGGACTCGACGATGAAGGTTTTGCTACAGGTACCTATCTGGGCACAGAGGGTTATATTTATACAGGGATCAGCTTTAAAAGACTTTGATCTGACACGATGCAGGTATATTTTGTACTAATGACCAATGTTCAAATTTTTGAATGAATCTTATCTTTATGTCACTCAATATGTTTTTTTTTTTATGGACTAATTAAAGCTTTAGATGTGAGTTTTAGTGCTGAGTTGTTTAGATATGAAGGAACTATCCATAATAAAGAGTTGAGACAGTTCTTAACCTAGATTGCATACAATGGGCACAGGACATCACATCATTTTGAAAATTTTTCATTGTAATGTCACATTTTATCCCAATGTCTTGATGCATCCAGATGTTTTCTATTGTGATGTCGCATTATGAAAATATCAAACTACAGGTTGTCTGGCGTTCAGTCTGACAAGATACATGTAATTGGCAAATGAGCTACAATGGTTCAGATTCTATTAGAGAGAATCGTTTGGCAAACTTTATGTGTAATTTGAACATTGAAAACAACACAATAAAAGGGATCACTGCAAAGTTGAGTCAAGTCCTATTGGTTTATTGAAATAAACTACCCTCTGGATTTTCAAGGTCACAAGTCAGATATCAAGGTCATAGGGCGAATGCTATGATAAACCTCTAAAGGTCAGTTCAAAGGTAAAGTTCTTAAGAGAAATTCTGTGAAAAAAAAACTCTTTGAACTTTGTGTAAATTTAAGTCATGAAACTTTTTACAAGCAATATATATATAGAACATATTTCCAAGAGGATGAGTTCTTTAAATTTTCAAGGTAACATGTTTTAAAAAGTTACAGTTACAAAAGAAAGCATCTATAAAAAAAACGTTTTAAACAAAATTGAAAACATGCTAACTCATCAAAGATCATTATAGTGATATGCATAGATTTTCAAGGTTAAATCAAGGTTATCATTGGCAAAAACGGCCGGGTTTGCGCAGTGGTAGCGCGCTTGCTTCTCTCCTCTCAGGTCCCGGGATCGAATCTCAGATTTGGCAAAGAGTCATATGTGGGAGGGTAGGTGGTCCCCCACCCAGGCCTCTGCAGGGGGTTTTTCTCCCGGTACTCCGGTTTCCTCCTGCTCCTTGGACCCCCCTCACGCCAACATCTGAGCCAACGCAAGACATTTATATAAGTTGTGTAACTTGTTTGTTAAACGTTGTAAAATAAATAAAGTTTAATTTTTTTCAAAATTGGCAAAAACAAGTATTATATTAAGTATAATAAATTATAAGGGGATTCCACACTAATCTTGTGACACTATCTTTATTTGTATGAATGTTTAATATTGTTACTGACATTCACTTTTTATATTAAATTTATGTTGACAGAATCCAGGATGCAGAGGCTTGTTTTATATTGGCTGCCAGGAACTATGTAGACAGGGGAGCAGCTGTAAGTTATCATATCTAACATTATTATCCTTGCAAAATGTAAGTTAAATATAATTGATTAATCAGATATTAAATTTTCCAAACGTATACATGTATATTTTAGAAAGGAAATTTAATGACACCATGTAAGTAAATGATGCATGTTGAACAATTTAATGCTTATAGGTCTGCATTTTCTTTTCCCCATTCATTCTTCCCTATATCAAGATTTGACAATCCTTATAAGTATGACGTGTGGTGAACATTTAAGAAAAAACTCATCATTTAAATTGAACAAACCTATACTTGAGAATGTATTTTGTATTCCTGTTGATATGATTCACTTTGAAAGTTTTCATTGTTTATTTCTCCAGGATCAGCACACGATACTCAGATCATGGGCTATAAAGGACTTTGCCCCACACTGTCCTCAGTATGTACAGATATTCAGACCAGAAAACAAGTTCCATGTCAAATTTGCTGGTAAGAATATAATGCCACACGGTTGTGCAAAAAATTATTCTTGAAATAAGCTTTTTTTTGTGTGATCACATGACCAAATCTATTTACTGCACAATAAACTGCCAATATACATGTACAATAACAAGAATTACGAGTAAAGGTTTTACAAAAGGTTACAAAAAATTGTTTTCAATGATCATCCAATGGTCTCAAAAGGCTACCTCCTTTAGAAAATGAAATTTTAAAATATATTTATATGTATAATGATTTGAAGAAATGACTTCACATTGTCATGGGACTCCATTCTGCTAAAAGGAATTAAACTGTGATGTCATTCAGCACTCAGAGGAACAGAATAAAAAAAAAGCATCCTTACATACGAAGTATTCAAATTCTCAAATTCTATAGAATCTACAAAATATGAACTTGAATAAGTATAATTGATGTCTGACGTATAGAAATCTCTTTCTTTTAGGCCAAAAAAAATTAAGATTTCGTTTGACGGGCACCGCCGCATTGCCTAAAAACCCGCCGCATTTCCGATTTTTATCGCGTGTTTTAAATTACCATAATTTTAAAGTAGTCAATTGAACATCGTCGTGCTAATACAAATTGTTTGTTTACATATTCTTTACTTCACTAAATATATAAACTGTAAAGCTGTAACTCAATACTTGTTTACATAAAATAGTATTATTTACCCGAGCTGCCGTATTCAATTGTTGTTTGTACGGTAATCGCGACCACGCGTATATTCCATATCACGGACGAGGTAACGTAACGTAAAATGATACTTGACTCTGTTGTGATCATCTGCAAGAGCATTATTCTTTATTAAATTATCTAATTTATCAGAAATTTGAAAACGTTTTTGTTTAGAACTCACAGTTCACGTCAGATTGATCAGCCGGGAACGCCGGTGACGGGATCGAGGGGAGGGGCAGAAATACTAAACGATCCTAATTTCGATTCGGATAAACTAGTCAACTAAACCCTAAGCACATCGCAGATACTTCAAAATTTCCGAGGGATAGAAATTCAAATTTGCAAACAACTTGCTCAAGTCCGACAGTGAAAAGGGATGACGAATCGATCAGGATACCCTTGTGTAATCGTTGTTGAAATTCAAACTAAATTGTCAGACATGCTGTGATCGGGAGGGCAAACTTGCTCAATGGGACGACGGTCCCTTCCACTTGGACTTTAATGGGCCATTCTCAAAAACAATGGGCCATCTTTCCTCACGAAAGGGCCATTCCAAAAATGATCAATTTTCGAAAAGCTATGCATATGCATGCATTATGCATCAGACGTTAGCACATTTTTTTGTCGCGAGATTCCAAATTTGACCATTTCCAATGAATAATTTACAGTACATTTTTGCATGGATCACAGAACAGCCAAGACCAAACTTTCAGCCACCTTTCCTGAATTTTTTGTGTCCACGGATGGGCAGCTTCATTTTCAGCTTTGTTGATATCAGGGAAGACATTTTGTACAAATTTTATTACATCAATGTGTACCCATTGACTGACCACTTTTAAAAAATGACATGATAATTTTACGGACGAACGCATACACAAGTACCTTAACGTAGATAAGATACGTAAGTGGACGTTGGAGATTTAAATCTCAGGCGCAGATGTCGGAGAAAAATCAATATTGTATCAAAATAGCAAAGGACCTTTCAATTGTCAGTGAACAGAAGAATTTTGTGCCTTAGAGTTCTGACTGGCCATGTACAGAAAGCTGTGATCTCTGTATTACTGCTCCTGGTGTAGATCTAAATACAACGTAGATACGAGAACAGAACTTTTAATAGATTTAAAAAAACAAAAAAAAATGGACGCCGTAGAATAATGGCTCCAGGGCGGAGCGAGTTGCCGATTTTATTGGCCATTGGGCCATCCCAATCCCTGGACATGTTTCTTTGTATTTTCCCTACTCTTTTGCCGACGACAAGGGTCAAATTTTCGGTCTAAGCACTGAGCAACAATTACGAGTTTCACTCACTTAGTTGCACCTGAAAGTAGTTCACAAAATGTTAACGTCATTTGAAGTTTTAACCTTACACAGGGCAACGGTTAGAGATTGGTGATCCTTTTAAGCATAAATAAGATGTACACCATACATGTATTTAGTCTACATCTTCATACTGGTCTGCCATAGGACATCGTCTGTCATATGATACATATAATAAGTGTGACCAAATCAAAGAATATCTAGCAAACTTCAGGTTTGGAAATGCAATAAGTATATTACAGGAAGACGTTGGGTTATCTTGTTATGGGTTATCTTGTTAATCAATGTACTAAACATTACCACTTCATACTATACTTAAGTTTTAATGTATTTTCAGCATCAAAACACTTGAATTAGAAATTTGGTTAAAGATAAATTACAAAAAATGTACATTCATCATATTTCACGTTTGCAAAAAAAAAAACAAAAAAACCCCCAAAAACCTGCCTCCCTCACTTTTTTTTCTAAAAAAGTGCCCGTCAAACTAAACATTAATTTTGTATGGCCTTACCTTAGATTTACAATGCACATGCATCAGATTCATTGCGCAATAGTTCACATTTTGTTGTGCAATGAAGTTGTTGCAAAATAAGTTTTGTCATGTGAATGCGAAACAAATTTATTGCACAACAATTTTCTGTTTATTGCATAATAAACTCTCCTTGTGAATGATCATGTCATATAAGAATTTATGATGCATTATGTTAATATTTTTTGCACATTTTGGTTTTGCTTTGTCAGACTTGAACAAAATTAAATTTCAAACAAAATGAAGTAAAAGATTAGAAAATGTTCTTATTTTTTTTCTTGAACATACATGTACATTGTACATGTAATATTATTATAGAAAGAATGTATAATTTATTGTAAGCTAGTGCAGAAGTTAAAGAAAAACATTTATTATTGTATGTTTCAGAGCATGTGGTATGTGAAGATGAGTTTAAGTACGCCCTGTTGGCTAACAACTGTCTGTGTCCGGCTACGTCCACTCTGGTCACTCTCCTCCTACATACATCCAGGGGACAGTAAGTACAGGTGTATGATTGTACACTGTGTTATAGAGCATGTGGTATGTGAAGGTGAGTTTAAGTACGCCCTGTTGGCTAACAACTGTCTGTGTCCGGCTACGTCCACTCTGGTCACTCTCCTCCTACATACGTCCAGGGGACAGTAAGTACAGGTGTATGATTGTACACTGTGTTATAGAGCATGTGGTATGTGAAGATGAGTTTAAGTACGCCCTGTTGGCTAACAACTGTCTGTGTCCAGCTACGTCCACTCTGGTCACTCTCCCCCTACATACGTCCAGGGGGCAGTAAGTACAGGTGTATGATTGAACACTGTGTTATAGAGCATGTGGTATGTGAAGATGAGTTTAAGTATGCCCTGTTGGCTAACAACTGTCTGTGTCCGGCTACGTCCACTCTGGTCACTCTCCTCCTACATACGTCCAGGGGGCAGTAAGTACAGGTGTATGATTGAACACTGTGTTATAGAGCATGTGGTATGTGAAGATGAGTTTAAGTACGCCCTGTTGGCTAACAACTGTCTGTGTCCAGCTACGTCCACTCTGGTCACTCTCCCCCTACATACGTCCAGGGGGCAGTAAGTACAGGTGTATGATTGAACACTGTGTTATAGAGCATGTGGTATGTGAAGATGAGTTTAAGTATGCCCTGTTGGCTAACAACTGTCTGTGTCCGGCTATGTCCACTCTGGTCACTCTCCTCCTACATACGTCCAGGGGGCAGTAAGTAGAGACTTGTGTTCAACAGTAATAAAGTCCCAAAGACGCAGGTCAGGGGATAGTATATAATAGCGATCATGTAGGAGTCAGTAGATTTAAGAAATACATACCTTTCAACTCTCCCTCTTTTGGAGGGAGACTCCCTCTTTTTGACCTCATCTTCCTCCTTGGAATTTGTCCCTTGAGGGAGACCAAAATATCCCTCTTTTGGCCCAATCTCCCTCTTTTGGCATATTTACCAAGGAAGAATAACTCTAGATTGCAATATTCAGAGCATTCATGAGGAATTGCATGACAAATTGCAAGAAAAGAGGTATAGAAAGCAATAAATTATTGATACATGTTTCATTGTATATAAATGTTTTTGTATTGAAATGTCAGCTCAATGAAATTATATGAAAATTGGTTTTGTGCAAAATTTCGTGATTCATTAAAAATGTAACAAAATGGGCTCATGCATAATCTCCCTCTTTTTCAAATGCCAAGGAGGGAGATCTCCCCCTTTTTTAAGATTTCAAAGTTGACAGGTATGGAAATATCAATCTGAAAATTTAATTTTATTCAATAATAAGGCATTAGGGATATAATATTCTACTTTCGGTTGTTTTGATAACAGAAAAATTTAATACAATGAAGTTGGCCTTTGACGCGCGACTTCGGCAATGTTTGGTACCATACATTTTCATGGCAGGTTGAAAAAAGATTTTAAAAAATATCAAATGTCTAAAAATACATGAATGTAGGATATGGAAGTATATAATTTCTAACTTTTCGACGATATTGTTATCATACCCCTAATACCTTAAAAGCAAAATAACTTGACCACTATTACCCTGGTATTGTTTATGTTTAACTTGATGTGAGATCAATGATTTGTAATGTGTTACCTTTCATACGTAGGGAAGGTCAGCAGGGACCAGAGGAATGGCAGAGATTGTATGGACGATGCTCAGGAAACGAGATTTATCATATCAAACTCGGAGAAAGTAAATTCTTTGGAGAATATGAGGGGAAAAGTTTTACTTACGCCTCTTTTCATGCTCATAGGAGGTATGTTAATTGCATATACATTTTTGGCTGGATTGCAAAGCAATTCCAGCCTATAGATTGACGATGTCCGTCCGTCTGTCCGTCTCCCGTCAACATTTTGGTTAAAGTTTCTGGTTGAGGCAAAATCTAAGGAACTCTATGCAGTAGAAACTTTATATTATACATGAAGCTTGCCCATGACAAGACCTTTCAATTTATGCCATAACATTTGACCTAGTGACCTTGACCTTGGACTTTGACCTAGTTAAAGATTTTGGTTAAAGTTTCTGGTTGAGGCAAAATCTAAGTAACTACATGTATATGCAGTAGAAACTTTATATTATACATGAAGCTTGCCCATGACAAGACCTTTCAATTTATGCTGTAACATTTGACCTAGTGACCTTGACCTTGGACTTTGACCTACTCAAAGATTTTGGTTAAAGTTCCTTGTTTCAGCAAAATCTATGGAACTGTATGCAGTAGAAACTTTATTTTATACATGTAGGTTGCCTCTGACAAAACCTTTCAATTTATGCTGTTTTATTTGACCTATTGACCTTGACCCAGTTAGTGACAAAACCTTACTTTGCAATCCGGCCATACCGTCGTTAGCAGTGTTGTATTGTTTTTAAATTGTAAAGTTTCTGAATAATTAAAACTGTTTTACTGATATTGACATGAATTCATTAATAAATCTGCTTTTGAAATGAATTTTTTTAATACCAGGTTCGGAGTAAGCTTGGTAGGAGTGCAGCAAGACATTCCTGACTCAACGATTCAGCTCAATCCAGGTCCTCGACACATCATGAAAAAAACAGATATCTGTTTCTATATGAATATCACCAAAGAAGAAAATACACGCACATTTAACTTGGCTTGTCATGAAGAAAGTGGCGGCAAAATTCAGGTGGACAAAGACGGTTTGCCTGCGGCAGGAGCCAAGCAAGCTTCCAGGGTAGCTAGTATGATAGCAAGTGTAGGTGCGTAGTACGTTTATGAATATTTGAATATTTTTTTAAAATTGGTAGGAGTGAGGTATTTTGTTGTTTTCCATATCAATTTCGTTGTTGTCAATTAGAGTATGTAACAGATGTTTTTATCCTCCTTTAGATTTCTTACAAGTTACAAGTATATTCTAGGAAATTCTTAGGATTCACTCTGTCTTCCTGTCTTGATATTACTCAGTAATTATTATTCCTCTTCCTAAGAAGTTGAGGGGGTTAACTGGTTTTACCTTGTCTGTTTGATTGTCTATCTGTCTGTCTCTCTGCATGTGTTCAAAGACAAAAGTGCACTTAATCAATGTTCATTAGGAAAGTAGGAGTTTGAGCAAAGAGATAGAATGTCATTGTCAAATTGGCATTTTTGTAAAAACAACATTTATGAGCATTTCTAGGTTACGAGTTAGTTATTAATTCTTGACCTAGAATATGATGAAATATTACACATTGATTGCTTATGACTTTATAATGGTGGAGTCCTGTCTATCCTGTCCTGGCCAAAAGCACCTGAACTGGCATATGTCTTGAAAACATTACTTCTGTGTTCAATTTGTAATTCAAGTACTTCTTAAATTTCCTACACTATATTATATTGCCTATGACGGAAAGATGAATTTGTCAATTTTTAGGTCGAAAGGACAAAGTCAAGGTCACAACTTAACCACAGTGATGAAACTTCACATGTATTTATAACAGGATAAGATGTTATTTATTTTGAGGTCAAAAGTCAAGGTCATTCTGGATCAAACACCCAGATTATTGATTAGTTGTTTTATTAATCCAGAAGTCTTGGCTTTTCTTTGTGCAAGAGCACTTTAGGATGCGGTATTGAGAGAAATAGCAAGGTCAAGGTTAAATATAAATCCATGTATAGTATAGTATAGTGTAGTAATCAGTTCTGTATCAGATACAAAAATATCAAGGTCAAGGTTTAACATCGTAATTCCGCGCAATGTATTCTGGTAACCTGATGTTCAACATAAGCTATTTGTTAGCAACCATTGCAGGGAACATGGGTTCCTAAAACTACTAAAGAAGCTTGACTGTTTCGTACTGTATAAATCTTTTGTCCTAACTATTAGTATGCCTAACATTAACTAAGAGGCTGATTCATTTTATAAATTCTTAGCTGCTTCTAGTTTTCCAATCTGGAGGTTTTTATTTCTGTTGTAAACTTATATATAGATTGATAATGCTTTTACATGTATTATGAATGATTACATTTTATATATAGGTGAATCTGAGACTGATGATTTATTAAGTAGGTACCATATGTACTGTTTGAGGCTTTCTCACTTTAAAGTAGCTCTTTAATCCTTTTGCAACTTCGAACTCGTTTTTATAAAAAAAATCTTTTTAAAGTTTGCTTGTTTTAAAGCTTTAGATTTAACTTTGAATTTATGAAGAATATATATTGCTACTTTAAAGTCTTTGCTTTTTCCATTTATGATTATTTGTTTGGAACACTTGGAATATCAGATGCACAACTTTTATTAACTTATTCGATACTTTCTTGTAGAGTGTTGATTGAACAGATTTCTTTTATATATTCCCTCTTTCACGTAATTATAATAGGGTCTGATTGCTTTGAACCTTTCAACAGTTTTTAGCTCACCTGAGCCGAAGGCTCAAGTAAGCTATTGTCATAGCTCATCGTCCGGCGTCCGTCCATCCGGCGTCCGTCCATCCGGCGTCCGTCCGGCGTCCGTCCGGCGTAAACTTTCACATTTTTGACTTCTCCTCCGAAACCACTGAACAGATTCTGACGAAACTTGACAGAAAGCAAGAACTCAACGTTCTCTACCAAGTTTGTGTTTTTTGTGCCGATCGGTCAACAAATATGGCCGCCAAGGGCTCTGATTGGCTGACACATTTTCGACTTCTCCTCTGCAACCACTTCACAGAATTTCATGAAACTTCACAGGAAGGAAGTACTCAAGGTCCTCTACCAAGTTTGTGTTTTTTGTGCCGATCGGTCATTAAATATGGCCGCCGAGGGCTCTGATTGGCTGACACATTTTCGACATCTCCTCTGCAACTGCTTCACAGAATTTCATGAAACTTCACAGGAAGGAAGTACTCAAGGTCCTCTACCAAGTTTGTTTTTTTTGTGCCGATAGGTCAACAAATATGGCCACCGAGGGCTCTGATTGGCTGACACATTTTCGACATCTCCTCTGCAACCGCTGCACAGAATTTCATGAAACTTTACAGGAAGGAAGTACTCAAGGTCCTCTACCAAGTTTGTGTTTTTTGTGCCGATCAGTCAACAAATATGGCCGCCGAGGGCTCTGATTGGCTGACTCATTTTGGACATCTCCTCTGCAACCCCTGCACAGAATGTTATGAAACTTTACAGGAAGGAAGTACTCAAGGTCCTCTACTTAGTTTGTGTTTTTCGTGCTGATTGGTCAACAAATATGGCCGCCAAGGGCTCTGATTGGCTGACACATTTTCGACACCTCCTCTGCTACCGCTGCACAGAATTTCATGAAATATTACAGGAAGGAAGTACTCAAGGTCCTCTACCAAATTTGTGTTTTTCGTGCCGATCCGTCAACAAATATGGCTGCCAAGGGCTCTGATTGGCTGATACATTTTCGACATCTCCTCTGCAACCGCTGCACAGAATTTCATGAAACTTTACAGGAAGGAAGTACTCAAGATCCTCTACCAAGTGTGTGTATTTGGTGCCGTTCGTTCAACAAATATGGCCGCCAAGGGCTCTGATTTTCCGACACATTTTCGACATCTCCTCTGCAACCACTGCACAGAATTTCATGAAACATTACAGGAAGGAAGTACTCAAGGTCTTCTACCAAGTGTGTGTTTTTTGTGCCGATTGTTCAACAAATATGGCTGTCGAGGGCTCTGATTGGCTGACACATTTTTGACATCTCCTCTGCTACTGCTGCACAGAATTTTTATGAAACTTTACAGGAAGGAAGTATTCAAGGTCCTCCAACAAGTTTATGTTTTTTGTGCTGATTGGTCAACAAATGTGGCCGCCGAGGGCTCTGATTGGCTAACACATTTTCAACATCTTCTCTGCAAAAAAAAAAAAAATGCTGCACAGAATTTCATGAAACTTTACGGGAAGAAAGTACTCAAGGTCCTCTACCAAGATTGTGTATTTTGTGCTTATCGGTCAACAAATATGGCCGCCGAGGACTCTGATTGGCTGACACATTTTCAAAATCTCCTCTGCAACTATTGCACAGAATTTCACGAAACCTTGCAGCAAGCAAGTACTCAAGGTCCTCTGCCAAGTTTGTGTTTTTCTTGTCGATAGGTCAACAAATATGGCTGTTGAGGGCTTTGATCTGTAGAAGTATTTTTGTGACTTTTAACCCTTTATCTGCAACTCAGGTGAGCGATGTGGCCCCTTTGGGCCTCTTGTTAAGATTTTTTATCTGCTAAACATCAGTTGGTTAATGCATGGCAATAAGATTAATAAAAATTAGTATTCTATTGAAAATATCAAGCTTTATTGAATTTTTTAAAGGTTTTACTATAGCAATCTTCTAGCCAAGCCATCTTCTAGCTAAAGGAGTTTGGTGAAATAACAATTCGACTTATTGTCTGAAGGAAAGATATTGCACAATTTTACATTAATCAAGCAGATACTTGCACAAAGAGGGTATTAGAGGCATACAGTTTATCACTGCATGGTTTGATTATTATTACGGTATATTTACGATTAAATTATCACCATCATATAGAAGGCACATAACATTTTTGCATGTCAAAAGTTGAAAATTCAGAAAAAAAGTTTAACATACAATGAGTAAGCCATTAGAACGATATGATTTAAAACTGAGCTCTCTGAGCATATTAATTTTTTAGCATGCATGCTGGTGATTGATTGCTGTGAACAGATCTTAGAAAGTTACCTCAATTTTCGTTTAATAATGTATGAGAAGTAAAAGTAAAAAAAAATTGGATAATACACAGTACAGGATCCTGATAAATTAATGAAAATAATTCAATCGAGGCTTCATTTCTGAATATTTCTAGTTTATGGCACTATCCTGAACTACTTTTGTTAGGCCGCATAATACATCACAATTATTTTAAGATTTGAAACGCTATAAAGTATTCTTTTTTGTTATTTTGCCAAATTTGTGACACAACATCAAACAATATAATTGATACAAATTCTTCCTGACTTTAATTTTCAGGTACTGTAGCTTTAGAATTACAACACACAAAAATATCTGAGGAATCCTCGACACAACGACGGCCCAACCATTTGGAGTTACCTAAGGGCCTGAACATCCGCTCACTTCAGAAGCGACCTAGTATAGCTCCCGTCCCTGCCGTACTGGAGGCCAATGATATACGTCTACAAATCAGCTCAGACGGAGACTCTGACGATGAGGAATCTGATATCCCTTTTGCTGATGCAGCAGATGAGCAATTTCCAGAGTAATTGTTAATATGTTCTATTGTTAAATTGATTACTAAGTATTTTGTTACTTTTTGCTGTTGACCTTGACCGTTCTGTAACCCCTAGGATGGATACAAGAAATATATTCTACTAAATTAATATCATTTGAACCTATGGATGTGCCACTGAGCCAAGGTCAAGCATTCATAGTATTCTTGCCCATGACCTAAGGGCATGCGTTAACCTTTAAGAAGAGTTATACATGTACAGACAAGGTCAAGGTCATGGTGCATCAGAATTATAAAATCAGCTCTTTGAACCCTGCATGTATTTAAGAATATTTTAAGGAATCGTTGCCCTGTAACCAAGAATTAGTGATGACATTGAACAAGGTCTTATGAATACTACCAAGACCACAGTGCAAATAATTGTTAAAATAAAACGGTATTTTGATGAGGATAAACTTTAAAAAAAACCTTGTAGCCTCTTAAATTTCCATGTATTTCAATATACTTATTCAGAATTTGCTTGTAATAAAATGTTCTGTATATAGTAACAAAACAATAATGTTTACAGGTATATTAGAGGCTTTCCTCCAATCACTCCATATATAGGTACAAGTCCTACACTCTGTCACCTGATGAAAGAGAAAAGACCACTATGCTGCCTTCAACTTGCCACTGTAAGTACTATTACAGAGGACTCCACTTAATCTATATGCAGATACTTTGTACTGTGTAGTTCATACATGTACATTATATGGGCTAGGATATGGCTATCAAATCTAGAGTACATCATGTTGCTGAATCTAGCACATGTCCATGAATGAGTAGCTGCATGTAGATTAATTTGTTAATCCTACAATTTTCATTTGTAGGAAAGAAAAAAATAACAAACTTCCAAGTTTTAGTTTAACAATTGAAATGTTTTTCATTTGCTTTCCCCCCCAGCTTCGCTGAAATCGATTAAAAATTGTCTTGTCTGCATTTATAAAATATACAGATGATGTAAAGTTGAAAGTCATTATTGAATCCAACATGAATTCTCACATCTGATATTTTTAGGAGTGTGAACACTGTAGTTATGATGATGCCAAAGAGTACCACTGGCCAAACCGTGCCGTTATCGTATGTGCCGACTTTGCCAGCAGTGGTCTGTATAATTTCATCGTGCCATTACGATCTCATGCAAGGCCAAAAAACTCACTCAATCCAATTGTGCTACTACTGGAGAAAAAGTAAGTCGAGTAATACTATTATACTTGCAAAGAAATGTGCCTTAAATTCCACAACTCTGATGACTAACTTTGTTAAAAGAGGTGACACTTACTGTGATACTGAATCAAGGTCAAATTCAAAGTTTCCATCCAGGTGGCACTGACTATTATAAGGAATTAAGGTCAAGGTCAACGCTTTTATTCAGATAACACAGATTGTATTAAGGAATCAAGGTCAAGGTCAAAGTGTTTATTCAGATGATGCTGACTGTGATACTAAATCAAGCTCAAGAACAAAGCCTTTATTCAGATGACACTGACTATAATACTAAATAAAGGTCAAGGTCAAAGCCTTCATTCAGATGACACTGACTTTTTTAAGGAATCAAGGTCAAAGTTTTAATTCAGATGACACTGATTGTAATACTGAATAAAGGTCAAGGTCAAAGCCTTCATTCAGATGACATTAGCTGTGATATTGAATAAAGATAAAGGTCAATATTTTTTATTCAGATGGCATTGAACGTGATACTGAATCAAAGTCATTGTCAATATTTTTTATTCAATATTTCATTACTGTAGTAGAGCTAGTTCTTCAATTCATTCTACAGTCTTTCATACATTATGCTAGCTGTAAGTGTGCTTATTTTAGCAGGATTCATATTTCAGCTGAGTTAGCGCTGTGAAGAGTGCACTAATTCAAGACACCGCTAAACATTTGATCTGCCATATATTATAACGGAGAATGTGTCAAGTACGCTAATCAATGCAAACATTATTAAGTGTATGTCCATTTCCTTGATTTTGCCTGTTTCCCCTAAAATTTTAGTTGTGTTGAAATAAGTACACCTACAGTATCTAATTGATCTTTTCAATTGAGCAACTTTTCCAAGAAAATTCATGATGTCAAAATGCGTTATTGATGTTTGAGTTTTAAAGCTTGTTTGTTGGTGCTAAAACGTTGTGGCATCTTGAAATTCAGTGAATCGTTTCCTAAAAAAAAAAATCATTAATTTCATTTCCTTTATTTCAGACCAGATTCCACATTTCTGGAGACAATCTGTCATTTCCCACTAGTATTTTGGATGAAGGGAAACATTGAATGGTAATTCATTTTCTTAATATTTTGATTGAAATGCATGAAGAAAATTAAGAGAGAATACATGTATATTAGGCCATGTAAAATAAAATCTATGTTTCTCAGACACCGCCGCGCGCTATAATTTGCCGCCGACGAGACGTTTTTATTGCAACTTCAGAAAAAAATATCCGCCGTGTCTCATCCTCGATCGTCGATTAAAAACGAAGTATCAATTTATTTCACTGGACGGCTGGCTATTCGCGTGTTTAATACATCGAGTATTACATATATTAAAACGTTCGTATAGTTTTCTTTATTGATCTCCACTGCGTATGTAAATACCTATGCCGAACAATAGCAAGTGTCCATTGTAATACTTCCGAATCTATTAATAATGACTTTCACGTTGTAAAAAGTATAAACAAAGACCGCCGACGAACGCAAGAGAAACGTAGTTAAATCCTTAAATCTATGAATAAAAGAATGTATATTCTACCCGGGCCGTGTACATTATTTTATCAGACGGTGGTTAATGCTGAACACTTCATTCGATTTCTAAAGATTCTGCTTCATCTAGACTTGACTTCCGAAGATATACGCTATCGGCCAAATTTTTATTTACCATACGAACGGATCCATCCGAGGAAGTGAGGGGTCGTATTTAACATGTTTAATTTGAACTAGGTTTAAACAAGATGTGAGCAAATACTGTAACAGCCGTCGAGTCTCTTACGCGATTCTACTAAATACTCACAGCAATCAAAACATGTCATACTTCGTATATCAAATTTATTCCATTTAGACAGATGAGCTACGTCTCCCCGTGCTCAGAAGGAATAGGTTATTTTACTTTATAAAAATCAACTTATTTACAGGAGAAGCCATAAATTTTAATGTACATGTACCATCATTTTCTATGAAGAAAAACGGGGGGGGGGGGGGAGGGGGCAGCATAAGATTTTTTGCCTACATGAATAATTGGGGGGGGGGGGGGGGGGCAGTACAGACGACTTCTTTGCCTTACATGAACAATAAGAGCACTTTTGATGGAAAAAAAAAACAAAAAATAAAAACCCTACCTACCTTGCCACTTTTTTAGACCCAATGATCTGAGAAACATAGAATTTATTTTACATGGCCTTATGAAAATCTGTTTTATGTAATTGATGTATGAAGTAATTTGAAATAGATAGAATAATTAAGATTTGTTGTATTGTTTTGTGATGTTGTGTTAAATGATAATGAGTTGTATGTTAAATTCCAATCCAATACCTGTGAGAGATTTCTTTTGCAAAGAGAAAATGCTTCAATTCTGTGTGTGACAGATACCTAACAACGCTTGTTTGTTTGTTTTGATTTAAGTTCCTTCCTATGCTGCAAGTAAATGTATGTGTGTATGTGTATGTGTTGCCTATGAATTTAAAAGCTTTATGAAAAGGTGCTGAACTGTTATGAAAAATATATGCAAGGAGTTTGAAAGATAAATTGTTTGATTATTGCATAACATGAAAAAGGTTTTGCTATAGTTTAGCTTATCCTTGATTTCAGTTTTCAAATGAGAGAATAATCCTCGCAGGGCTTTGCTTTTGCAGCTTTTAAGTAACATAACCTTTCATTATGCTAGCAGCTTATTGTTCTCTCTCTTTACTTACACCTTGGTTACCAAACTAAAGGTCTAGTTCTGATCAAACTGGTAGCATTGACGACCTTCTACGAGCGGGAATCAATATGGCAGACCATGTGGTGATCGTCAATAAAGAGACGTCAAATTCTGCAGAAGAGGAGGCCCTGTCAGATTGTAATACAATAGTGGCAGTACAGACAATCTTCAGGTGAACTGACATGCTAATCTGTATAAATGAGCCTTTTGAAAAATGAATATATTAATTAAAAAGAAGAAGATAGTGATGAATGAATATGAAATACCATTATGAATTTTGGCTGTTATTGTGCCAATTTTTGAAATTAACAATTTTTTTAAAAGAATAGCTAGACTCTTCTTCCTTCACGTACTTCGTAAAAGTTCAAATTGTCATAGGTCTATTTTTAAAATTCATAATAGAATTAAACAAATGATTTTATTAATTCATTTTGACTTGAGTCAATCAGTGCTTAAGCTATTGATGGTGAAGATATTTTAAAGTTTTGTATAAAAATATGATTAAGAAGCCATGGATGAAAGAAGCTGACTGCAAACCCTCAAGGTCAAATTTTCAAGGTCACAAATGTAAGGAAGGTTCAGACTGGACTTTGAAATGAAAGATTCAAAGTTTGATTGTTATTTAAGCATGATTAAGATGAGTAAAAAAATAAGTAAAACCCTATTAAATTGTCCAGTTATTGTTAATGAAGTATTCAGTTTAACTTTAAAGGTTGACCTTGACTTTTCAGACTGTTTCCTACAGCAAACATTATCACGGAGTTATCCCAGTCCTCCAATATGAGATTTATGCAGTTCCGAGCTAACGACAGCTATGCATATACTCTCGCTAAACTAGAAAAGGTAGGTAAATATTTATGATGTGGAGAGTATAGAACTGAAGTGATTATTTGCATCTTTAGCAAGCCCTGATGAATGTCTGGGTAGCTTATGTCATAGCCTGATCACGGTTGTGTTGACAAAACTATAACCTGGGCTATACAATGTATCTCATGAAGTATAAGGGGTAGGGCTTAGATATTTCACATTTGAATTCCTCATGACCAGACTTTTCATTTGGGACGTTGACTTTTGACCTAGTGACCTTGACCTTGAAGTTTGAGCTACTTTGAAAAAGACCTTAACCTGTGAAATATCTCATGTACTATAAGGGGTAGGGCTTTGATATTTCACATGTGAATATGTCATGACCAGACCTTTTGTTTGGGACCTTTACTTTTGATCTAGTAACCTTGGCCTTGGAGGTTGACCTACTTTTGAAAACTTTAACCTGGGCTATATCTCATGTACTATAAGGGGTAGGGCTTTGATATTTCACATTGGATTCCACATAACCAGACCTTTCATTTGAGACCTTGACTTTTGACCTAGTGACCTTGGCCTTGGAGATTGACCTACTTTTAAAAAACTTTAACCTAGGCTATATCTGATGTACTATAAAGGGTATGGCTTTGATATTTCACATGTAGTTTCCTCATGATGAGAACTTTCATTTGATACCATGGCTTTCGACCTATTGACCTTGATTTTGACCTTTGACCTACTTTTTAAATATAAGAGGTTGGGCTTTGATATTACTCATATAGATTCCTCATGACCAGAGCTTTCATTTGATACCATGACTTTTGACCAGGTGACCTTGACCTTTGACCTTCTTTTGAACTATAAGGAGTAGGGCTTTGATATTTCACATAAAGAATCCTCATTACCATAGCTTTCATTTGATACCATGACTTTTGGCTTAGTGACCTTGAGCTTTATTGTTTTTGAATTTGCCATTTTACTATAAAAAAAAACCTGCATGGCGAGCGATGTTGTCTGCTGACAAGTCTTATTATGACGATCATTAAATTATCTGATAGTAGGATAGGTCATGTTTTGCTACTGTATATAAGTCTTATTTTATTCATTGAGTAAATAAGAAACTTAGTTCAGCCCATAAGTGAATGTGTGTGATGAATTATTATGCAAACAAAGTAAATTGTACAAAATTCTTGATATAGAGCATAGTAATTATGCATGAATGAAAATAAACACTTTCAGGTAGGACAATTATCTTATGATGAAGCAATATACTTCTAACCATGATTATACAAATTTTTTCGCACGCAGTCTTTGATTGTTCTTCATTGTTTTAATGTCATCAAATTACTTGGGCAAAAAAAGTTTTGAACAATGTCTTAGGTATGTGAGTGAATGCAAATCAGAACGGACACTTTGTAGTTGATTTAAACTCAGTGGCGGATCCAGCGCCCCCTTTGCCGGGGGGTCAAGGGGCGAATTTTGCCGATTTTTACTGAAAATGGGCCAAAATACACCTGTTTTTGGAAAATTTTGGGTCAGTGCCGGGGGGGCGGACGCCCCCTCCGCACCCCCCTAAATCCGCCACTGAAACTATAGTAACACTTTACGATGTAATATTGTTTATTTTGCAGAAAGAGAGAGGTAGAGGTTCAAACATATCATACATGTTCAGATTACCGTTTGCCGGAGGGAATGTATTCAGTGCTAGTATGTTAGATACACTACTTTATCAGGTATGATACCGTTTGCCGGAGGGAATGTATTCAGTGCTAGTATGTTAGATACACTACTTTATCAGGTATGATACTGTTTGCCGGAGGGAATGTATTCAGTGCTAGTATGTTAGATACACTACTTTATCAGGTATGATACCGTTTGCCGGAGGGAATGTATTCAGTGCTAGTATGTTAGATACACTACTTTATCAGGTATGATACCGTTTGCCGGAGGGAATGTATTCATTGCTAGTATGTTAGATACACTACTTTATCAGGTATGATACCATTTGCCGGAGGGAATGTATTCAGTGCTATTATGTTAGATACACTACTTTATCAGGTATGATACCGTTTGCCGGAGGGAATGTATTCAGTGCTAGCATGTTAGATACACTTCTTTATCAGGTATTATACATGTACTTTGGAAAAATATAAAATATTTGACGTCATGTACATGATCATTGTTAGTATTTTTTATATGTAGAGGGCATATTTTTACGCTGGTGGTTCGATTATTTAAAGAGTTTTAAGATTTCAGTTTTAAACTTGTGAATTATATGCTAATTTAGTATTTTTAAAAGATTTTATCAAAATGAAAGTTTGATGCATACATATATTTACGGTAGATTCAGGATTTTAACATTTTCCAAATAAATAATGAAACTGAAAATAGCTTTTGTAAAACTTAATCTCTTAATTACCAGAGAGAACTAGTATTTCTCCTTTTACTCATTTTAATATTCAGAACTTTTTTTCTTTTTAGGCTTTTGTTAAGGATTACCTAATCACGTTTGTAAGGTTGTTGTTAGGCATTGATCAAGCTGTCGGCTCTGGACATTTATCATGTGTAAGTAACAAAGTCATAACAATTGAACATTGTACATTAATATACATATTATGACTTGGTAAATTAAGTATTGTATATTTTTTCTCTAATCAGAGACAAAAGTTATACATGTAGTAAAAATTTGAGTGCATGCAGCAATTCTCTGAATATGATAGATTGGTGACAAATACAGTATTAGTTATTGGATTATAGACTTTGATGACCATAAAATGAAAATTAATGCTCAGAGAATTCAAAGTTAATGCCTGATAATTGCATGTGGTAATTTTTGTATCATCTCATTTGTGTATCATACATCTCTAATATAACTTAGGCTGGAGAATTAACTCAAGAGGAGGTAATTCTTCTTTGAATAACAATGCATCACGTAGATTATGGACTTGCCAAGTCTTGCATAGAGTTGGAAATTGGTTTTCTTGCCAGTATATGGTTGATAATTATTTAAAAACAATTTTTATACTAAGTTTAAATTGCCCATGAGGTGAAATGGCAACAGCAAGATGAAAAGAAAGTTATTCCTATAGACAGTATGAAAGTTATTCCTCAGTATAGAGTACATGTATTATGATTTTTTTTCTTACTTGTAGATGAAGATTACCAAAGAGGATCTCTGGATACGTACATACGGACGTCTTTATCAGAAACTTTGCTCAACTACATGTGAAATTCCCATTGGTATATACCGTACCCAGATCCAGCCGCGGAGTGCCGGTATGACTGCGCCCTCTGGTGGGGAAGGAGCCAATTCGGTATGACGTCACAATTTTATGTTTTCAGACGTGTAATTATTTCTGTTGCATACAGATTAGCACTAAAATTTATTGCCAAAGTTCACATATGTATATGTAAACTTTTGGCATGCAGAAAGTAAGATTTTATTTATTTGAAAATTGTTCTTTTAAGATCTCCACTGACCCATTCTCTTAGAACTGGGAAGAGTATCATGTCAAAATGCAAACTGAATCAATTAAGTATAACAGCTTTGAAATCTCTTTATCATATCGCTTTGAAATCTCTTTATCATATCATCTACTGTTGAAAAGTCATAGTATTACTATAAAATGTTGTGGAATATGCTATTATTCTCCATCTATATATTCACTCATTATGTAGTAATTCAATTTAGTTTTAATGCATAGATTCATATATTTTATGTTTTGCTCTTAAATCCATTCAGTATTTGTCATAATGATTTCTTTAACTTCTTTAAACAAGAAAATTAAGAATTGATCAAAACATAGATTACCTACTGTCAGTGAAGAGAAAATGAAATATAGTATGTTTTATGTGTCTTATAAATACAGTTCATCAAAAGAAATATACTTTCTTTACCAAAGTTGATGTCTGCTCTGTTTCCAAAAGTCTTTATAAAGACATAGATAATTAAATAAACACTAAGCACCAACTTCTTTCATCATCAGATTATTTTCTGGTTTCATCTTACAATGACTAGGTCTACAATACTTTGTCATGTCAATGATGTCATAATGAAAGCATTCGTTTATGATGTCAGACCTATTATTAGAACCAGAACATGGTCTATCACAGCTATACTTTATTTCACACATTATTAGGCTTTTCATATACTGTAGTATTCCTTATTTTCATTTATTTGTAGACTGCTTCCATGGCAACACGTGACCAATCGGCACTAAATCTTGCATTTAGAAATTCAGTTGTAAGTAAACAACGGAAAAATTTGAATTTATAACATTTCAAAGATTGTTTCTTCGTATTGGTAAAGGTTATCACCTACCTCTTAATATAGTTAAACAGCTTTTACACTGCAGTGATCACTTATCATTAAGTCCTGAAATATTTTGTTTTCTCAATTTATTTATTAAGATACAGTGTGCATAAAAAAGTTCTTTACAAAGAGAAAAAGAAAATCATTTATAAAAGGTCAATTTTCACAAAATAAATTTTTAAAAGAAAGTGATAGAGTTAATTGGTTTCTATTCTTCTTATGCCGTTGAAATTCATCACTTATCTCAAGAAATACTCGATATAAATTGGAAGAAATTTACATAAAAATGATGAAAATATCATCAGTCATTTTGCTTTATTCCTGCAATAGAACCTTTTCTATATATGTTGTATAGTTGATCATAGCACTTGAATAGGTTATATTAGAATTTTAATTCTATAGAGTTTTGATGTCATTATCTTTACTTCAGTCACATAATTTTGTACTTTAAACAATTAAAAAAAATTATCCTTTCACTTTTGTAATATAAGATACAGTGATGTGATGTAGAACATTTCAGATGATTCAGAAATATTTTATTTATTATTTTGTTTTCATCTTGCATTCTTAAACAACTTGTGTATACAAATTAAAAACTAAGAAAAAAAAATTTTAAAATGTAAAATGTAAGATTATGCAATAATCTTAACTGACTTTCAATATGATATAAGTGTATGATAAACAAACTTTGTTTTCTTACAATATAGTAGTAGTAGTATTTATTCAGTAGCACAATGTCATCTTACAACAATTTCAACACATAAGGTGATTAAATAACAATACATAGATATAAATATATCACAGATTTTAAGCATGTTCAAATTTTGAGCAAATAAAACAAAAATATTTGTTTTTATAAATTGAAAATATAGTTATGACAAACAAGATAAGAGTTAGAAAACAAAGAATTATCAATACTTCCTATAAGTTGATACATGTACTAATTCTTTTTATCAAGGAATAGAGTTTTCTATAACGGTGATACATGTTTAGATATAGATTGTTCAATTTTTAATTTTTTTTTTTAATTTTAAATTCAAAATTATCATTATCATTATTGTTATTGAAATGAACTTCAAATTTCATCTCATCTCTATTCTCTGTGTTGACATATGTATTGTGTAATGTAAGGTCTTGTCTTCCTTTTTCGTGCACAGATTCGACGTAAACCCGGCTCAGGAAGGAGAGCTCAGACCAAAAATGTACGCTATCTTTCTCTGTAAGACCGTGCTTGGCTTTATATCATTATGCACAGAATATACAGCATATGATCGATGTCCCACATCTCAATCGATTTTAGATAAATTTTAATGTAGGATATGTAGCATATAAGTATCGCTTTACGCAGTTAATTTGAAGGCCAAGGTCAAATCTAATCCAGAAAATCCTTGTGTATCTTTTGAAATTTTCAAAGTGAAACCCTGTATGACAGTAACATTCAGCAGGCATAGGTGTAATTTTAAGTGTCTTTCTATATTAGCTAACTTTGTCATTTATGATATTATGATGGCCTTGCCTTTAATCCTTAGACAAGTCTTATTTTCATCTCTTTCTATTATTCATGAAGTGTTTTGAATTCAGTTTAAGCCATTTAACAAAAGGTGCCTTATAGATCAATCAGCTCCAAAATGAGAAGTGTTCGGGACATCACATATGATGTGTACACTAGAAACTACATCCTGATGACAATTGTTTGACTGATTTTAGAGATTTTAAAATTGGTCTTTACAAATTTTTTACATAAATGTAAATTATATATGTTACATTGAGTAGTCAGATGGTCTCAAATGATTATACCAGTACTTAGTATTTGAACATTTACATTTCATGTTTCTTTGTAGAATTCTATAAATTCATGAAAAAAAAAAAGAAAAAAAAAACACCCCAAAAACATTATTTTTTGAGGTTATTAATGTCATCATGGTGATTTTCTTGTGGCAACATAAAATGCAATGTATTGCATGCGCATAGTGTTTCCTTTCTGCTTCATAAATTCAACATGTAAAATTAATAATATATCATTATTTTCAATTTCAATATTTTAAGTTTTGAGTTAGATAATCAAAGGTATGTTACTTTCATTAGTTTTGCATGTGATTTTTAATATAAGATTATTGCAGATCTTTGTAACCTTAGAATGAAATTATCAAATGTTTGCAGTGATTCATTTTGTTTTCATTTTTTTCTAGAATTCTTAATTTATACTTGTAGAAAGTGTCAAATAGATACTAACACTGAAATAACTGTTTTCTCTAAATTTTATTTCCAACTTAATTTTTCTCAAACAAACTGTTTCTTTCACTTTAATTTGTGTTTCTAAACTAGTGTGCATTTTTGAGTCAAATCAAGAGGTTAAGGAGAGATTTTGATGATTGTAATGTTCTCTAAATTTTACTATCAAAACTTGTATCTTAAAGTGCTCCTTGAAGTTTCCCATTTGTAATATACATGTACATATTCTTAGTTTTAACTGATTGAATCTCAGATAAGAAAATATTGGAGGGATAATTGTTTTATCTTATTCCTCAATATTAATCTTGAATCTCTGCATTGCTGCAGTGAACTTTGTGAAACATGCAAAAGTTTCATCTCATAATTCTATTCATGTAATAGGCCACTTGCCAAAATTCATAATGGCTGACAAAATGACAAAAAATGTCTGAGGTAGGCAATTTAAGCACATTTTACTATGGAATTGTGTCTTTTAACAGTGATGTCATAATGAAAAACAACGCCAAAAGATGTTGACTCGGACATTTTGTGCTTTCTATTAAACAAGATCGGAAAATGGTCTATTTACTAGAACTTCTTTCATATTCTCTGCTACTCTTGTTTTTATGTCCTTGCCAGGTAGTGGCACAAGCACTAAAATTTAACTTTGTCCATCATTTCGACCCTCTGTTATTCCCTCTGTCATGATTCCTTCACAATTATAGTTTCCAGATGATAACCCAAGGATGCTTGCTTACTAATCAAAACAGGATGAAGGAGTTTTGGAGTCAATAGGTCAAATGTCAAGGTCAATATTAGGCAAATTACACTCATGCTGAATTATTTATTTTTTTTGAGATGATGATTCAAGAATCTTTTAACCAATCCAAACCAATTTGAATATTTGCTTACTTATCAAGAGGGATATAGCTAGGCCTATTGATTTTGGGGTCAATAGGTCAAGGTTGCTGTTAGTGAAAATACACTTTGAATATTGATTACCTAATGATAACCAAAGTACCCTTTGACCTATTTAAACCAAATTTGGAAATATGCTTATTAGAGGGGAAGAGGCCTTTTGATTATGAGGTCAAAGTTCAAGGTCACTGTTCTAAAAATATACAGTAGAATATAGTTTCCTTAATTAATGTGATAACTGAAGAATCCTTTCTCCAATTCAAACAAAATTGGATATTTGGTTCCTTTTCAAGAGGGAAGAAAGTCTATTGATTTTAGAGTTGAAGGTCATCGTCACCCTCTTTATGTATCCTTGACCTTGTTATCTTCTATAGGTGAGCCTGAGTATGGTAGGGCTGGAAGCAGGTAACAGTAATCAGGTGACCTTAGAGAGGCATGAGATATCACAGATGGTCAATGTCATAGGGAGGAGGGGGCATGATCTTGACCTTTATTTCTGCTTTATGTGTCCTTGACCTTGTTATCTTCTTTAGGTGAGCCTAAGTATGGTAGGGCTGGAAGTAGATAACAGTAATCAGATGACCCCAGAGAGACATGAGATTTCACAGATGGTACGATGCCGTATGCAGAGCCTGGGACAGCCTCAAGATGATTATCGTATGACCTTGACATTTTTATTATAACTTGTTCCTCAAAAACATTTCTAACTACAAAATTTAATATCATTTGAAGTCAAAATACTAGAATTTATCATTGGATTGAAATCAGAATATTAAACCAATCTTACAGCTTATATAAAAAGATTTGGTTGATACTTCTTCTTGAATGACCAAGGTTGATGAGAATGAAAAGGAGTAAATTCAACAGATTTTGAATTTTAGTACAGGATATAGGAATTTGTGTACCAGAAATGACCAATAAATTGTTTAAATAATCTCTGAAGAACAGTAATGTATAATATCTAATGGATTTTTTTTTCAGAAGTTACAAGTGACACAAAAAGGAACACTATATCATATGTGATTATAAACCCTAGCTATGACTTAAGACTCCAACTTGATGATGTTATGTAAGTGTACAATATTTATACAGAATAATTATTTATATGCCTCCATTATGTATCAGTGATAGATCTAGAGTTTTTCCGTGAAAAGGGGTGAATATTTTAAGGTCGGTACTCTGAGACAGTTATATTTATATGTGACAATTAGCAGATGGACCCTGCATATGCTGTATCACAAATTACAGTACGTTTACTAAAAGTAAAAATAAATGTTATTTTCCATCTATTCCAGTTACCTCATAAGACCAAGTTCACTTTCACCGCAGCCGTCTCCTCTCATAGACGAACGGAAACTTCACGTACAAAACCAGGTGTTACAGAAAAGAGAAGAGCCGACAGGGGCAGATAACCCCGATATATACAAAAAATGTCAGCAAGGTTTAGGAAGTACAAATTCACTTCCAGGGGAAAAGAATGGAATTTTGAAGAACAACACAAGGAATAGCGAAAAAAGCCTGAAGAGTGCAGGATCTAGTAACAGAGTATGTTGAGAGATATTTTCATATTAAGAATTCATTTGAATATTTGACAAGTAACACGAAACACTTTCATCATGAATAGACTCTTATAAACAAAGGCAAATGATGTACACTACCCACCTTTAATATTAGTACCCATCTAATACTTTCCTCTTGTTTTCCAAAAATGTAAGAGTTTTGTTCCATTATTTTTAAAATCTTAAGATTAACCATATTGCTATCAATTCCAGTTAATTTTTGGCTAAATTTGTGTTTTATATATTTTTTGCAATTTTTCCAAAAAAAAATTCAATTTTTGACGAAAAAAATAAATCCAAAAATATTATTTGAATTCTACATTTTTAGCTCACCTCGACGAAGTTGAGTGAGCTTATGCTATAATCCCACGCGTCCGCGTCCGCGTCCGTGTCCGTGTCCGCGTCCGGTTAAGAAGTTTGGGGTAGCTCAGTATCTGACAAAGTACTTATGCTACAGTAACCAAACTTGCACAAGTGATTCATCTTTGGATGCTGAGGTGAACCCATGCATCAGATGCAGCATCTGACCTACATTTTCCGCTTGAGTGACTTGGTTAAGAAGTTTGGGGTAGCTCAGTATCTGACAAAGTACTGATGCTACAGTAACCAAACTTGCACAAGTGATTCATCTTTGGATGCTGAGCTGAACTCATGCATCGTATGCAGCATCTGACCTACATTTTCCGCTTGAGTGACTTGGTTAAGAAGTTTGGGGTAGCTCAGTATCTGACAAAGTACTGATGCTACAGTAACCAAACTTGCCCAAGTGATTCATCTTTGGATGCTGAGGTGAACCCATGCATCAGATGCAGCATCTGACCTACATTTTCCGCTTGAGTGACTTGGTTAAGAAGTTTGGGGTAGCTCAGTATCTGACAAAGTACTGATGCTACAGTAACCAAACTTGCACAAGTGATTCATCTTTGGATGCTGAGCTGAACTCATGCATCGTATGCAGCATCTGACCTACATTTTCCGCTTGAGTGACTTGGTTAAGAAGTTTGGGGTAGCTCAGTATCTGACAAAGTACTGATGCTACAGTAACCAAACTTGCCCAAGTGATTCATCTTTGGATGCTGAGGTGAACCCATGCATCGGATGCTGCATCTGACCTACATTTTCCGCTTGAGTGACTTGGTTAAGAAGTTTGGGGTAGCTCAGTATCTGACAAAGTACTGATGCTACAGTAACCAAACTTGCACAAGTGATTCATCTTTGGATGCTGAGGTGAACCCATGCATCGAATGCAGCATCTGACCTACTTTTTCCACTTGAGTGATTTTGCTTTTAAAAGCCATATTTGAGCAAAGTATAAGTGCTACATGTACCAAACTTGCATATTGGATGAATCTTTGATCAAACTTTCATAAAATGACCTTGACCTACTTTTTCCGCTTGAGTGATTTTGCCTTTAAAAGCCATTATTGAGCAAAGTATAAGTGCTACATGTACCAAACTTGCTTATTGGATGTATCATTGATCAAACTTTCATGTAATGACCTTGACCTACTTTTTCCGCTTGCCGCTTGCTTTTTTGCCTTTAAAAGCCAATATTGAGCAAAGTATAAGTGCTACATGTACCAAACTTGCATATATGATTTATTTTTTATCAAACTTTCATAAAATGGCCTTGACCTACTTTTTCTGCTTGAGTGATTTTGCCTTTAAAAGCCAATATTGAGCAAAGTATAAGTGCTACATGTACCAAACTTACATATTGGATGTATCTTTGATCATTCTTTCATAAAATGACCTTGACCTACTTTTTCTGCTTGAGTAATTTTGCCTTTAAAAGCCAATATTGAGCAAAGTATAAGTTCTTCATGTACCAAACTTGCATATTGGATGTATCTTTGATCAAACTTTCATAAAATGAAATTGACCTACTTTTTCCGCTTGAATGATTTTGCCTTTAAAAGCCAATATACATGTATTTAGAAATATGTTTGAATTGAATTTTGCTGCCACGAGATGAGCTTCGTAATCTGTGATTACCCTATGTTTGTATAAAGATAAAAAATGGAAACAATTTATTGAAAATTTTCATGCATTTAAAGCTCAGAAGAGACAATATTTGGATGAGCTTTTCATGAAATTTCTAATGTTTATACTACCTGCATACTTATTTATGGTGGGTATTGCAATATACAAATGCAAATGGTAAAAATGAAATTTATCAATTTTAATTTCTACTCACTGGAAACCAGGATACAATTAATATATCCAAAGCATATGTTGTCCATTTTACAGCACTTTTTCTGAAAATCTTATTTATTTGAAAGCTGTTCAAGTTTTCAGAGAAGTGTGCATTGTGCTATCATAAAGTCAAATGAATTGAAGAAAGGTCATTTGTTATTATTTAAGACATTTTTTTATTTACATGTATGTGTGTATATAACATTTTACAGATTCCTGTAATTTACACGGAGAGTGACACTTCTGATGATGAACTTGAGTATCAAGAAAAGACGTCTGTAGATCGACCTATATTTCACCTGGAAAGCATTCCAACTGAAGTCAATAAAAAAGAAATATCAGAAGAAGTGGAGGGCCTCAAAGGCACAGTGGTTTGATTAATATACAATACATATAACACTGTGTATTAGTTATGTGTGGAATCCCAAATTTCCTCAATCTGCTCTTCACAATTTGCATCACCATCATGCATAAGGACATGAGTTGCAGATAAAGTACAGGTATTACCCAGTGTGAATCAGAAAAAGGGACAGTATTGTCAGGTGACAGTCAGTGCAGAGTGGACGTGTGAGAACTAAATCCTCATGAAAAAGGTACATTTATAGGCTGTCAGATTAGCAGCTAGACACAAGAAGGAGACTGTTATTTGCATTATAGACGGTATGTGTTGAACAACAATTTGAAAGTAGTTTGCGTGAGAATATTCTTAGAGATGTTTTGATGATGAGTGACAAGTTTTCATGGACAAGTAAAAAAATGGTTGTGTGAAAAAAAAAATGAAAAATTTAATGATCTACAAGTTTGTTTTGACATTGCTTTTATATAATGTAGCGAATTATCAGGCTATTTCAGGGTGTGTTTAATTTCCTATGTATGCATCATAAACACTTCACCAGTTCTTAACTAATGTAAAACCATTGTCAAACTATGTGATAAAATATGTTGTGAATACCATGGCTATATTCTTGCTTTCCTTATATATTTGCCTTTATAGTGTTCTTATTCATAGATTTGAAACCTCTTGAAAAATCACCACATTGTTTTTGCTTATATGTAAAGCAAAAGTGACGATACTTCTGAAGTTGTTTTTTTCCATTGTCACGTACATGTATTTAGGTAATACAGGCACAATAAAATTGTGTTGTGAACAATATCATAAAGTTGATTCCTAACACTAAATCAGTAAAAAAAAAGATGACAAAATTACAAAATTGTAATAATGATTGGTACATTTGCATTGGGATCATTCTCTTGAAAATTTACTCCATGGTTTAAGGCAAGGTCTTAATTACAAAACTGACATGATTTTGTTTGTAGTTAGAAGTACAACGGTAATCAGAATTAACGTATCCAATGTACAAATGAAGATCTCGCGGACATCTCGTCCATTTAAACAGTGTTAAAATTATCTCGGTAATCTTCGGCAGTGTCTCGGTAGTTTCCGTGGCTTGAGTGACGGACAGCATGTTGACCTTTGATGTTAGAAACCATTATTGTTGTTGTATTGGGTATATTTAGGTAAAAATATGCCATGATTCTAACTACATAATATACTTGATATTTATTTGTACAATGGATACCTTAAAATTGATTTTGAAAACTCGATGATCTTAATATGAACAATAAAATTCTGAAATATTTTAACGTACAGAGCAAAATTTTGAAATATAGGTACAGTTACTAGGCCATATGTTGTCATCATCACTCTCTAGCTTTTAAGGTCATAATGGTAAAACCTTGAAAATGTGAAAGTTTTTAGTACGTGCATTATTTGAATTTTTGTGTCGCTTGCAAAATAGTAATACATTTTGCAGATCTATTAAACTTTTATCTATGTACATACAGTTTAAAATCAACCTAGCACATAGTAATGTTATATAACGTTTTCATATTGAAAGAGATCGCTAAGATAATCATGTTGCATATTTGTAATTTCTCTGTGGAAATTGTATGTATCTGTAATATTTACAAATGTAAGTCATATTTATTTCTTCATATACATTTTTTGTACTTGCATTGTCATCAAGGATTTATCTTGTTTTTGATTATATTTAATCTATTGGAAAGAAGTTGAAAGAATTATTATTTATGGTGATCTGAAATTTCAATTTGCCTCCTTTTCTTTTCATTGGGCAAATTTGGTGTAACCGTGGGTGATGTGCAATATTTTTATATCCGATTTTTGATTTTATTTAAAAATATATAACTAAAGGAATGTTATCCGTTTTAGTTTAATACTTTTGAGTTTTGTATTTCTCATGTTTGTACTTTTTGTTTACAATTTGTTTGAAATTGATACATTTTAAAATTGTACTTGTAGCATTAATATACATTTGTATACCCCGTTTACTGCTCTTACATATTTGAATGTTCTATTATATTTATATTGCTAAATCATGAACAAGAGTATAATGTGTAGTATCTCTTTAATCCTTTGTCATAAGATTTTATATATATAATCTTTGTATTTGATGTCACCAAATTGTAAATGTATGCATGGATGTTCGTTTGCCTAAGTTAATTATCAGATAGGCCATTTGAAAATTTATTTTCATTTTTCAATTATAATTCTGCTTATCTCTAATGAAACATCATTTCATCTACCCTTGTGATGTTTTTCACTTTTACGATTCACATCAAATGTGTCGAATCATTTCATAATGTATGATACCCAGCCAGAAAAAAATCGCTTTGTAACCTCTAGTTTCATGTTTATGCAATTTACTCTAAATTATAGAAATCACTTTTATAGTAGCCCAATAGTTTAATTTATACCTTTACCTACTCTTCATACTCTTCATTAGATGTCTTGATTTTCACTCAAGTTACTTTCATTGGAAGGTCAAAGACATATGAAAAGTGGAAGTTTCAGCAGAGCAGTTCATGTACCATGATTACATACTTTATATTTGTGATTATCTTTTAACCACAGTGTATATTTGTATTTAATCCTATTCTTACCTTACAATTCCTTGTGGAGATGTGCAATATTGGAATAAATTGTTATTCTTTTCCTCTAGTGTTTTTCATTTTTATACAAAGCCTCAAAAGATACAGAGATTTATAGATGTCAAGATTCCATCATCAGGATTAGGTTTGCAAATTGGCTTGTTTTGGGACTTAAGTCTACAACATATAATGTATAGAAATGGTACCATATTAGTGCAATAAAATTTTAACAGAAACAGATTAAGAAAGGGCAAATTTACATAATAGTGTGATCATAAGTAAGCATAAAGCTTCATGTACTTGACTCATTTTCTGTGATAATCTGTCACTTAATTTTCCATGATAATCTATAACACATAAAGAATTCTTGTATAGCATAATCTAAATTTACACATTCTTAACACCGCGAACTCTGGTAAAATATGAATCCCTCAATATACATGTAAGTACTCATAGGGAATGTGGAAGGAAATTGATTGTAAAAAATAATTCCCAAGGAATGCATGTGTTGCCTGCGAAACATAGCGACACTCGGGAATCACTTTTATAGGGTGTGATATCCATGATCCCCATGTGTCACTGTGCTTCACAGGCGACACAAAACAAACATTCTAGGGGTTGACCTACTATCAGGAAAAATAATGAAAAGAAAAGGATGCAAAGAATGTATAATCATGCAAATTCTGGAACAGAACATGACCCCAAAAAGGAGAGAAAGGCCAGATGCCTTGGAGGAGTAAGCATCTCCTTACTTCTAGAAACACCATCAAGAGAATTACACTAGTACAAGTTGGTGATCTTATCAGGATAAAAGAAATCAGGAAAGTGTCTTCTACTGTTATTTCTATTGTCATATTGTATAGCAAACTGGACAACATCAAAATAATAATGTATGTATGGTGTATAAGTGAACTGTAAAACAAGAGCCCATCCTGAAGTACTACCATTAGCTCAACTGAAGTACAGGTCTGTCATTAAATACTGAAGAATTTATGAGTCTCTGTAGCAAGTTGGAGATTTACAAGTTGATTGGCCATTCAGAGACGTCCAGATGGCTAAAGATATTTAGGATGACTATCAACTCTCAACATTTATGGATCACTAGAAAAGAACCCGCACTTGCGCGGAAAAGATTGTCATATCAAGTGCTTGCAAATATGCTCTGTTTTCTCCCCCTCCTTTTTTGTTCTTTGACTTCACGGCTATTTTCAGACAGTCATAATTCAGAGAAAGAAAAGAGTGTAATCATATTTTCACATAGAAGCTCGATGTCATTGATCTACCATCGCATCCTCCTTCTCTCATATTTAAAGGAAAGTGAAAGTACAGTGAGTGTAGAGAAGGGGCACGTGTATATATTTTCTGAAATGTCTTTGTCGATCCTCAAAGATTATAACGATATCAACTACACATTTACAATGCATTTCATGGTAAACACATGGTAGCTCTGACGCCATTTTCAGTGACCTGATTTTGTTACAAACATTAGAAACGTCTTGCAAGAATCGTCTTACTTATTTAATGATACTTAAGAAGTCGTGGATTAGAATGGGAGCATAAATCACTGGAAATATGAAGTTAATGGTTAGTGTCCGTTGCTGGTTATTGAACTTTAGATTTTCTAAGATTTGTTTTAGGAAAATGGTGAGACATAATTAATGATTACACGTTAATTAGAAATAATCGCTTCTCAAAAATTATCAAATTCACATTGTCATATCATTTGCTGTATCTTCATATCACACCATTTATCTCTGTCGTATTTGTTTCAACGGAGAATCGGCTAATTTGTTCCTGTAGTATAGATTTAGAGATTCTTGCCAAAGTAATCCTTATGGTAAGTTTGAAATGAGTTAAAGAAAATCCTGACAATAATCTCAACAGCACTCACAGTAGAGCACAAAATTGAGCATCGACGAATCCCTAGCAAGTTAGAAGTGGGATCAGGTGCCCGGAAGGAGTAAGCATCCAGTTTGGCCAGCAAAACATGAAACTTGAGTTGAAAACTTCAAGAGGTACATGGCTCATACTTCTTGTCTGAATGCAATCACATTCCTATTGCAAAAAAATAGCAATCCAAGGAATGCTTGTGTCGCCTGCGAAGCGGTTTGATTATTATTCTAGAAAGTGGAACAAAATTATTGGTATCAGTAGAAAAGTCTTGTCAAATGAAATTCATTTGAAATATCAGACCTCTTAATTACAAATTATCATTTCATCTTATCTCATTTTATCATGGTCATTCTCAAATTTTCAGAAATGAGTGTCAATCATCTAGGTCAAGGTCACTACGTAAAAATTGGTAACAAAAAGGTGTCATCATAAGAAATATTTAAGACCTATCACCTACCAGTTAAAAGATATATACAACCTTAAAAAAGAAGGTCAAAAAGCTAGGTAAAGGTCAAAAGGTAAAAAATTATGGTATGTGTAGAATGGCATTGTTACAAGAAAAATACATGTGAAATATCAAAGCCCTATCACCTACCAATCAAAAGATATAGCCAATATTACTTTTCTTGAAAAGTAGGTCAAATATCTAGATCAAGGTCAAAAGGTCAAATATTAAGGTCTGTGTAGAAAGGTCTTGTCACAAGGAATACACATGTGAAATACTAAAGCCCTATCACTTACCAATCTCAAGATATATCCATTCTTAATTTCTTGGAAAAGTAGGTCAAATATGTAGGTCAAGGTCAATAGGTCAAAAATTATGGTATGTGTAGGAAGGTCTTGTCACAAGGAATACACATGTGAAATATCAAAGCCCTATCACTTACCAATCAGAAGATATAGCAAATCTTATCTTTTTTTCAAAAGTAGGTCAAATATCTAGGTCAAGGTCACAAGGTCAAAAATTATGGTATGTGTAGAAAGGTCTTGCCACAAGGATTGCACATGTGAAATATCAAAGTCCTAACACTTGCCAATCAAAAGATATATCCATTCTTAATTTTTTTGAAAAGTAGGTCAAATATGTAGGTCAAGGTCACAAGGTCAAAAATTATGGTATGTGTAAGAAGGTCTTGTCACAAGGAATACACATGTGAAATATCAAAGCCCTATCACTTACCAATCAAAAGTTATGGGCTGTGACACCCAAAGTGTGACAGACAGACAGACGGACGGACTGACAGACGGACGGACAGACGGACAACGGACAAAGTGATCCCTAAGTGTCGCTGTGCTTCGCAGGCGACACAAAAAAGTGGACCATTTCTATACCGGTATTTTTCATAAATATTTAATCGAAACTCGTAACATTTCTATAAAACAGATAAATAAGGACATACATAAAAAGGCAATAATATTTTGAAGAAGAAATACGTCCCTCTACATTCTAGAATATTGAGCGTAGATAAATTAAAAGCTGATTAGTTAGTACATGTATATACTGCAGCATTAAAGGAGAGGAAGTATTTGCCACATGCTGATGCTCTATATTGCTATATAAATACAGTATATGTACATGTATCAATATTGCATCTGATGCAAATACATGTATGTCATGTGTCTGTGCTACATTAAAATAAAAGAAATGTCATAAAATGATGAATAAAAGCATTTTCCAGTTTTCCTAGATTAAAAATTTTCATAATTTAAAATGGAAATAATAATAACTAGCTCATCAGGTCGGTGTTTCTATTAAGCTAAAAGTTGAATTTCTGCAACATTTAAGTGTTCTTCTACTTATACAATCTAAAACCATTCAAATATAACACACATATTCCTTACTAAAATATTCACTTCCATTTGTCTGTATGTACAACAAGAAGAAACATAGTGTAATCAAAGATTACAAAGCTCACCTCATGGCAGCATTTTATCATGGCAGCAAACAGAAAGTAGTCAAAGATTACAGTTTTGAATTTGAAAATCTGTCCTACTGAGAACCAAAAAAAAAAAAAAAATGCTACCACACAAAAACAAAATAGAAAAGGGGAGTAGAGTATTTCATTTACTGAACCAAATTCTGCATGAATGGGTGTACTCTATTGATACAAAAATCTCCCTTATATATGTACTCATGCAGAAAATATAGGTCATGACCTAAATTTGAACGTAAGTTTGTGATCTACCCATAACGACACATCATCTGTGCAAGTTTTGCCTCCCTAGCACTTATAATAGGGAAATAAAACATATGATACCCAAATCTTCCTAACATGTGCACTCAAGTGGAAAATAAAGGTCATGACCTACATTTGAACGTAGATTTGTGATCTACTCATAAAGACGCATCATCTGTGTAAGTTTGGCCTTCCTAGCACTTACATGTATAATTGAGAAATAAAACTTCTTAACATTGATACCAAAATCTCCCTAACATGTGCACTCAAGCAGAAAATATAGGTCATGACCTACATTTGAACATAGATTTGTTGTCTTCTCATAAAGATGCATCATCTGTGCAAGTTTGGCCTTCCTAGCACTTATAATAAAGAAATAAAACTTCTTAACATACTAGTGAGGACGCCGATGCAGACGCAGGGTGATATCATAAACTCCCTCTCACTTCGTGAGGTGAGATAAAAATGCATACTTTATCAGTTACTTTAAAATTTGAAATACAATGTATAAAAAAATTATGTACAACAAAAAATTGTGTGGTGAAACAACAAAATTATTCCTATAGAAAATATTGCATACCATACATGTACATTACAACTAAAAGAAAAAAAAGTAAAGTAACATTTCTTACAAATTTATCATTTCTTACGAAATTTTCAAAAAAAAGTACAATAAAAATATCATATTACGGCAGAGTTATTTTCGATCTTGACTAGAGTGAAAAGGTTGATAATGATAAAAATCTGTTCCAAAAAATTACATATACATTTACATGGTTTCCTTATTCTATGTAATCAACCAACATATTTTAAAAATTCAACATCTCAAAATAATCAACAAACCAAAATATCAAAGAACAATGTATGAGTATTTAACAAAAACAACCAGTCAATGCAAAGTGTAGCATCCTTCGCATGGCAACAAAATTACAAAGTCTTCTTATGTCCACCAACTTTGTAAAAAAAACTTGCTGGGACCCATTGTCCCTTGATAACTAACAATGAAAACACATACGTGTCCTCTCACCATTGACAACTCACAAAATTTGAAGAGGCTCCAAAGGTTAATAGTCTCAAAACAGCATTCCTATTAATGCCAGTATTGACCTTTATCTTTGACCAGCAACATCGAAAATAAATAGATTTTATCCTCTCATTAATCGATACTCACATACAAAGTTTATTGAACATCTAAAGAAAACGCTGTCCTCTAACAGAGCATAGGCCAACCAACACACCCCTTCATTCCCTCACACACAGTTTTGTTACTATATCCCTCACACACAGTGTTGTTACTATATCCCTCACACACAGTGTTGTTACTATATCCCCAGACTACAAAGTTTCTCCAGGGGATAATAATATTGAATAATGTATCTGTTTCCTCCAATCAAGTTCTTTCCTACAATGAACCATAGGTTGTTGTTCCATTTGCTGTAATTCCATTGGTTGCTATTCCATTTGCAGTGGTTCCATTGGCTGTTACTCCGTCCTGGAGATTTTTGCTTTGTTTCTGTTGATGTTGATAATCTGGTCTATTCCAGTCTTGTTCCTCCCCCTCTGCCATTGTTAAGTAGGCTATAATGCCGATCACGTTTATTCCTGCAGTAATGTAAAACACAAGCTGCCACTGGCCTATGGTACTCTGAAAAGAAGTTTACCAGTTTATTGATACCCGGTTTTGAATATGTTCATACCTTGAGGGCCATAATGATTACAGTTACACAGTGTCAAAGATGTCCTGGTATATAAAAACACATGAAAAATATTGAAAGCTAGAAAGGGTCCTGTGAAGGCCATGGTCAGAATAAGTTTAATTTATTAATATTTTGTCACATTCAAACATGCCCAGTATGAGAAACCTATACTCTTTGGTTGAAGTTCTAAGTGGCAGAGTTAAAACTTTCCAATTGTGGGTAAAAGCTCAATATAAAGGTCAAATGCTCAAAGCTGTTAATACCAACTGAGAGGTCTTGTCACAAGGAACATGTACACATAACAAATATGGGAGTCCTACATGTATCGTCTTGTTTATATACTCACATGATGATTGGTGAACAGACCTACAACCAGCGGTCCCAGCATACCGGCAGCTGTACCAAACATATTTGTAATCCCAAACAGAGTACCTGTAAAATAAACATTCCACATTCTGCATAAAGTTAATGTAAACAGAGAAGCTCTTAAGAGGCCGTGTCAGTAACCATTGAGCTTTGGGCTATATAAACATGGAAAGTGCAAAAAAATAGATTTTCCGAATTCTTTCAAATTTTGTTACCCTTTGGTTGTACTTGAAAAAAATTGATAAAGTTTGTCTTAACACCATTTCGTTACCATGGTAACGGGCAATGAAAGTATAAAAAACGTGATTTTATCTACTTTTTCAAATAATTCCCTAGATAAGAACTTTATTTATATAATAAATAGAATTATATCCCAAGACAACTCCTTTACATCGAAAGGGACTATTTTGATACACCAGAAAGTTATTTCGTAGAATATGGACTGTACTGAAAGGTACAATGTCAACTGAATGTTGCGTAAAATCGACAGATTTTAGGCCTTTTCGGAACATATTTTTTTCAAATGCACAACAGCGCTGATGCATTTCGGCAACATCAACTGAAAGACCATATTATAAACTGTTTGTTTAAAAAGTAAAATTGGGTATACACTAATGCATAATCGTTGTATAAGTTAATGAAATACGCTAATCATGCAATTTGGTGTGGAACTCTCTAATGTGGAGAATACGAAATGTCTTATTGCGGACAAGAAGAGATGGTGAAAATAGACATAGAGCGCTAAAAGAGGACTATTTACTGTTTTAAAAGGTTGATTTCAGTTAAATTTATCAATTTTTTAGATTCAGAAATTTTAATACAAAATCATTCATCAAACATTCAGGAGTTGGCACATTTGTATGTCTACATGTATTACTGTATCATATGGAACTTAGTTCTCATTGAACCCTTCGTATATTCTCTTAGATTCCCTCCTACACAGTATGTTCGCCCTTATACTTAACAGTCTAGTTTTTTTTATTGTCAACACACGAAGAGAACAAACGGTTATTTTTTACATTAAGATCTATTTCATAATTATTTTTCAATGTGTTTAAGTCAGGTTTGTAATTGCTTGCGTATACATTTTCAATATGAATAAGACAACATCTATATTTTTTATATCTCTCTTTTTTAATGATTGTTTCAGTACTTTTATTAGTATTTTAATCTTTTGATTTATATTGACTCATTTACAGGGGTATACATCTTTCAATCTGTGATTGCTTCTAACTCAGGGAGATAACCCAAATAAAAAAACGAAAAAATCGGAGAGGGGTTATTTTTGTTATTGTTTGCTTGTTTGTTGTTTGTGGTTGTATGGAAATGTTTTTGGTGCGTCTTTCGTAAATCAGCTCCAAATCATATATAGTAAAACAAAAAGGGAAGGGGGGGGGGGGGGGGGGGGGGGGGGCTATGAGTAATCATTGTTCTTTTATGATGTACTTAATTGACTACTTGTTCATTTGAAGTAAGTGTATACGACAGATATTATAATGTTGATTCTCTTATCAAACTGAAAACATAGCCAAAAGCTCAAATCTTCTAGGGAGAAAAATGAGGGACTTGGGAAGTGATTTACTAAGCATTAGTTGAATTTCGAAGATCATTGCACTGAAATCAAAGACAGTGGTTTTTATTTTTGACAAAATAGCATTGTATAAAACACCTACAGAATGCGCGGCTCACTTCGGAAAATTGGATTTTGTCTACTTTGTAGGCAAATTTTGAAATTGAAATTTATATATTTGGATAGAACGGTGTAAGTTATATGTCCGTATGACAAATTACGCTCGAAGTGAAAGAAAATAGATGGGAAGTTTAGTGTGACGTCGCCAATGTTTAACATTGATGCCTCATTCACACGGTTGCGTAATTTTATTTCAAAATAACATTATTGCGCAACAAATTTGTTTCGAAATAAGTTTTTTCCGTTCACACGAGACCGAAACTATTGTGTAATAAAAGGCTTATGAACATGCACAAAAATCATGAGTTAAAAATTGTTAGAATAATTTTCCTAAAGTCTAAATTTAAGGCTATTTTGAGATGAAGCCTATGTAACAAAACATTCATTTATTTGTCATTTCAATCTAGAACATGACATCATTCAGTTATGATGTCATTCTCTACAAGGGGTCCAGACTAATAGATATACGAAAAATCGGAATCTCTTAATAGAATCTTAAAAATAGAGACGTCGAATAGTTATATTCTTAAGTATAACGATCTCCTTGTCTTGGCATGATGATGCGCATGCGTCACATTTATTGCGCAACAGTCTCGCCTAGCGTTTGATGCGCAATAAAGTTATTCCAAAAAAAATTATTGCACAATAAATTGTGTCGTGTGAACGCAAACAAATTTATTGCGCAACAAATTTACATTTATTGCGCAATAAACTCTCCGTGTAAAGGAGGCATGAGTCTAAGGAGAACGTCAACGATGTTACGCTGAAATTAACATGATAGAAAAATCCCCCTCTAAAACCAAAAATTTTCCTTGACTGTGAGCGTAGTATTGGTTGTACGGACATATAACTTACATTTTAAGTTACGAGATTTCGAGATCTATCCCCCTATCGAAGGGAAAATTAATTTTTCATACAGGTAAACCTTTATTTTATGCTTGAGTTATTACTTTAGTGTTCACCTTGTTTTCGTTGGTTGCTAAGGTATACATTTTGTTGCTAAGGAAGTTTGTCTTTTGTCACAATATGTACCTTCATAAAAATTCACATATTGTCAGATTAAAATATTATAATTCTTAAACTCCTTTACTTTTTTATAAAAGTTGTCTTGAACATGTTGAATAAAAAAAAGGTTGTCAACATCTAAATTGAACGAGGAAAAAAAAAACCAAAATCATTGCAAATTTCAATTTGAACCCCCTCCCCTCTCCCAGAATGAATTAAATTGAATTGAAGACTTGGCTACCCATTTTTTTTCATAAATTATGAAATATGATAGTTTAGACAACATCAAGGATTGTTGAGCTTTCGCAATTTTCATGTCAAAAAATAGCATATACAATTCTAAAATTCAAAACATTTTCTGTTGCCATAGCAACCATAAGCAAATTAATAAACAGAAAAAAAGGAACGTGATAAGGTTTTCACTTGGTAAAGTTCTTTTCATTACATGTTTAAAAATGTATGATATATCATTAGAATCTATCAAACCCTTGAAAAGAAAAAGTTCAAACACTACTTTTATTTTCATGAGATTTTTACAATCCAAGTACAATAACACTGCATAAAAATATTTAGATGACACCCATATACAAGTGACCTGTCACTTCCTATAACAGATTTACATCCGGCAATCATTAAGATTCATCAATTCTTTGCAGAGGAAATGCCCTGATGCAAATATCTGAAACATGAAATGACAGAAAGACGTAAGAGTGCGACAGCATATGCCCCCCCCCCCATGAAATAGCTTATGTCACTCTATTCATAGCTCATGCAAAATAATTCTTGATTTTTTTTTTTGGGGGGGGGGGGGGGGGGGGGGCTGTAATCAACATTAACAAGTGTGGTTTTTTTTTAACCTTCACTGATAATGGAAGGCTGGAAGTGGTCCTTTTATGTGTCAAATAAGTGCCCGATGACTGGTTATTTTCCGGTTGCTATGGAAATAAATGGTTGCTAAGGAGGTTTGTTACGTAAATATTCATATGAGCATGCAGTGTTTATTTGCCAGTTTTAAATGACAAAATATAATCATATCTGAGACGTGTTTTTTGTTTCATATTTGAATATTCAAATTAAGTAGAGGAGGGGCTAAATTTGCTTAAAATTTGCTGAAATGCAGATGAAACTGTTTGAACACTTTTACCTGTATACCCAATTTTATTGCAGTTTTTTAACATTTAGGCATTAGTATTTACTGAAAAATAAGTAACACTATTGGCAGTGGTTGCGCACTTTAGATACACTTGATTTAAACTAACTAAATTTTGCATATTATAGAAAACCTTAAAATACTCGTACTTTTGGTTACCATAGCAACCATGTATGTTATTGAAAATGAATTATGATATGAAATTTCATCAGAACCAAACTTCTACTGTAATTAATGCTTCAGAAAATGTATGTAGAATTTTACATATTTCTGCTGTTGAAGACACAAAAGAGTGATTTTTCAGTCATTTTCACTGATTTATGTGCTTGTTGCCATGACAACGCTTCTAAAACATCTTCTTCAAGATTAAATGTTCAATATTGACATTTATATTGTTTAACTTGTTATGTTGCTGCATCATCAAGTCATTTCAGCCATATTTAAAATTTTGACTTTCCACCCAAAGCTTGATGCTTATTGGCAGGGCCTCTTAAAATTTAAAATCTCCCATGAGATTCTTTTTGTTTTCATAAAGAATTGGTTATGTTTTATGTTTAAAGCTCCCTGAGTGACTGCAGTTGATCATTTCTTTTTGTGTTTAATAAATTTATTAAACAAGTACATTCTCACCATTGATAAAATTAAATCAAATGTTTTTTCAGAAAAAAACAGATGTCTCCCCCCTCCCTCTAAGTTACTTTGAGCTTGGGCCAAGATGATGTGAAACCTTTGAGTCATGGGCAATATCATACTAAAACATGAAAATGATTCATTGTATCGTTTGAGGTAAAGCCCAAACATGATTAGCATATACAATTTCATATTTAGTGAAATTGACTTTGGTCACATGACCTTGGATATAGGTGATCTGAAAAATACATTGTATGGATCATGCGCAACAAAAAACTGAATTAGTGATTGGATACACGATTCAAAATATAAAGCCAAAACACGATAAGCATAACAATTTCAGCCTGGACATGATTAGCATATACAATTTCATTACCAAAGTAAGAAGTGACCTTAATCATGTGACCTTGGGACAATGTGATAAGAAACATTTAGTCCTGAGAAACAACGTATTAAAATATGAAAACAATTGTAAGAAGGGTTCAGCAGATATAGCCCAGACAAGATTAGTACGTACAATTTCATTAAAAAGAACTAAGTGATCTTGACCTTGGGCACATGACCTTGGGTCAAGATGATAAGAAACCTTCCAATCCTGAGCAACAGCATTCTAAAGTATCAGAGCGATCCTGTATACGATTCCACAGATATAGTCCAGACTCAATAGTATTTACAGTTTCATTAAAAAAGGTAATATTTGACCTTGACCTTAGTAATATGACCTTGGATCAAGGTGGTGTGAAACCTTTGGGTCATCAGCACCATCATACTAAAATATCAAATGATCCGATTACAGTTCAAAAGATTAAGCCTGGACATAATACACATAACAAATACAATTTCATTTAAAATACATGTATACTAATTGACCTTGACCTTGGTCACATGATCTTGAGTCAACGTGATGTGAAACCTTCGGGTCATAAGCAACAACATACTAAAATATAAAGCGATCGTGCAAACGGTTCAAGAGATATAGCCCGGACAGGAATGCATGTACAATTTCATTAAAATTGTCTACATGACCTTGACCTTGGTCACATGACCTGGGGTCAAGGTGATGCAAAACCTTTGGCTCATAAGCAACAACATACTTAAATATGAAAGTGATCCGTCAAATGGTTCAAGAGATCTAGCCTGGACATGAATGTATGCATAATTTCATTAAAAATGCACTACTGTCCTGTTCACTAATTCCAGAGCACCCTGTTTTCCCGGTTTTCTCTAAAATATGATAATGTCACCTTCCAAAAAGATATCAGATTTATAGTACTCCTTTAGTCGTAACAGAAAATACCATTCTTTTGGCTGTGTGTCTGCTAAGTTAGAAATAGGACGGAAAATAAAAAGTATACGGGGATTTTCTATAGTAAAATCACTGAAAATGCGTGACGTCGGGAGCTTTGACGTCACTGTTTACCATTGTTGACACGGAGAACAATATGGCGGCGGCTTGAAATTAACATGGGAATTTCCCGTAGACATTTTATTTTTTCATTTTGCGGGTTGAAGGCAGTTGATAGGGTAAGTTGAAGTTAATTTCCAGTTACGACTAAAGGAGGTCAATTCTCAGAAACAATAATTTATTGCAAAATTCTTCAGACGACAGAATAAATCGCCCAAACAGGGTGCTCTGGAATTAGTGAACAGGACAGTAAGTGACCTTGACCTTGGTCACATGACCTTGGGTCAAGGTGATGTGAAATCTTTGGGTCATAAGCAACAACATACTAAAATATGAAAGTGATCCGGTTAACGGTTCAAGAGATATAGCCAGGACAGGAATGTTTTCATAATTTCTTTAAAAATGCACTAAGTGACCTTGACCTTGGTCACATGACCTTGGGTCAAGGTGATGTAAAATCTTTGGGTCATAAGCAACTACATACTAAAATATGAAAGTGATCCGGCAAACGGTTCAAGAGATATAGCCCAGACAGGAATGTATTCATAATTTCTTTTAAAATGCACTAAGTGACCTTGACCTTGGTCACATGACCTAGGGTCAAGGTGATGTGAAATCTTTGGGTCGTAAGCAACAACATACTGAAATATGAAAGTGATCCGGCAAATGGTTCAAGAGATATAGCCCGGACAGGAATGTATACATAATTTCTTTAAAAATGCACTAAGTGACCTTGACCTTGGTCACATGACCTTGGGTCAAGGTGATGTGAAACTTTCGGGTCATAAGCAACAACATACTAAAATATGAAAGTGATCCGGCAAAGGGTTCAAGAGATCTAGCCCGGACAGGAATGTATGCATAATTTCATTAAAAATGCACTAAGTGACCTTGACCTTGGTCACATGACCTTGGGTCAAGGTGATGTGAAACCTTCGGGTCATAAGCAACAACATACTAAAATATGAAAGTGATCGGGCAAAGGGTTCAGGAGATATAGCCGGCACACGATGTGTGACAGACGGACAGACAGACAGACAGACGGACGACGAAGGCAAAACCAATATGTCTCCTCCCCGTTGGGGGGAAGACATAATGACAAGAAAATCTAAAGGCTTGGGTGGTTTAATACGGACTAAGGAGCTTATACTAGCATTCTGTCTTATTTCTACTTACTTATGCATTCAAATCCTACATAGTATTTGGGTGTTAAGATAGTCTGATGTACATTTACCCCAAGTTAGCTAATCTACCAAACTCTTGACAATTTACCAACATTGCAAAGGAACTAACCATGAATGAACTCATCAAATGCAAGAAGCAATCCACCAACTACTGATAATTTCTGTCCTGTTTCCACTAAAATTTGGTTGCGCTAAAATAAGTACACCTACAGGATTATTGTCCATAATTCCTACATTTTGACTATAAACTTTCCCGTCAGAGACCTCTCCGGTTTAGCCTCCCACCTACATACCGTATAACCAGAAATTTACGCGAGATACTATAATTATCGCTATATTCGCAATTGAATCGTGAAAATATATTCCCCAGAAAAATTGTGTTTATTAAGGGAAAGGAGGGGATTGATCTAGGTATAAGGTATATCATAATTATGTGTATCAGTTACATTTTGTTCTTATTGTACATGTGTCATTCTTCATTTTCTTCACCGATTAAACGCTAGTGTATTCCTAAATATATGATAGAACTAACTAAAAATTCGATAATGTAAGGTAGAAAATCAGTAACATCATGTTTTCATATTTGTTAGTAGTTTAGGAATCATGAAAAAATCGTACTCGCAAAAATAAAGACACCCTATTTTACCATAAATGATACTTGGGACAGTTTCTAGATATACGGTAGTACCTAAGACTCACCTGATGGTGTGTAGGAGTACAACTACATGTAGTTCACTTACCTGAGAAATTACAAGATAGATCAATGTGATTGACCATAAATCCACCTAGTATTGTAGAGCTCAGCCCTCCAGCGGCCACCAACATCACTAATACTATGGTCTCGTTACAACCGGCAAAGTGAATGAACGGAAAAATGATGGCAGACACCAACATACCTGAAATCATGTAAATCATAAAGATGGCATCTAGAAAACTTAAGAAATTATGCACATAGTTCGATATACACATAAAGGTAATCTGGATAATTCAGTATATGTATATGACACTTGATTTGTTGAAATATTTATTGATAAACAAAAACAAAAAAGACTAAGAATAGTTTGGGTTTTATACATGCAATCAATTTACTACTTTATCGTAGATACATTAAGTAAAGCTATTCCGTCCACAAGGCATACTTCAGACCAAGATCATAATTATGTTAAAAAATCTTCAAAAATGTTTAATAAGATTAAAGCGAGTTGAAAGATCTTGTCTTTCAATTTACCTTTTTTGAATGCAATTTTTCAAGGATAAAATGAATTCGATAAATGGCTTTTTTTTAATAAATTTCAGCATGATGTTATTGGCTTTTGTCGTCTCAGGAAACAATGGTGTCATCAATGAAAAACAAAAAGAATTAGAGAGTTTGCCTTTATAATGTTATTGAACACTAACCAAATGATGTGAAAAGTTTCCGTGTGGTTTTGGTTGAGATATACCTCCTCCTTACAAAATCAGCAAGAATTCCAGAAAATGATCCGACAAAGAAAGACAATACGGTGGGCAGTGATGACAGGAACCCATCCTGTATAGAATAATAGACATAAATCAAATTATAGAGAGACTGGAAGGATGTACAAAATTTTTGAAAGATATCAGGATTGTAAAAACTAACAATTTAAATATGACTACATGTACATACAAATCAGAAGAGTCATAATTTTAATAAAGTTACTCCTATGTGTTGCCTTTGCTATGCAGGTGACATACATGTAATAATTTGTGATGTACAGCTATGGTTTGATATATTAAGGTATTTCAAAGTACATTTGTACTGAGAAAAGGCCTAATCCTTCTTTACTAGTCAAAATAATTTTCTCATTAACATTTAGATAATTTGCTTCTTATAAATGTAAAATACATTTGTTATTTTGTTATCGTACTCAAGCAAACAAATTTTCAGCCCCTTGGCCTATACTGAGTGCATTGTAATTTTTGCACTTGAAGGCCTATAGTATAGGGGCCAAAAATTTGTGTGCTAGATGTTTGTATGTTTTTTATTAGTAACAAATAGTAGTAAATCAAAATTAATATTTCTTGAAATTCTTACTGAGGATAAGTCCACTTTCAGTATTTTATGCATGTATGTGGGTAGACAGGTCAACAGTATGTACCCTCCCCAGGCGTAACAGAAAAATGCAATACAGATACCCCATACAGGCCTGGATGATAATATAGCCTTCCACGGTACTGGTAAATCCTAGGGTAGAAAATGCGAAAATTAAAATTACTACATGTATTAATTCATAAAAAATGTGTGTTTCAGAAGCTTCCTGTAGGAATGTGATGAATTATAAATTCTTGTATTCATTGATTTATAGACAATCTCAGAAGCTTTTTATCCGAGACAAACTAGTCCAAATGGCAGTCATTTTTTCCTCCTAGCTATCAAGCTACTTTCATCTTTTATAAGTATTTCTTATTTCAACTATAAAGAGCTCGATAATCTAATGTGGCCTTTATACTTCTGAAGTACTGTTCTCTCGCCTCATTTAAAATCAAACTCCTCAAACACTTCCCCTCTCTATTCACAAGAAATTGTTTAATTTCAGTATGTATTTTTCATCAAGGATGACCGTCAGCTTGTAGATTTAAAACATTTCAGATCTTAATCCCCTCATGTATTTCTGGCCCTACCCATATGATGAATTTCTATCAATTTTGAAACAAATTTCTCACCAGTCTTTGGCCTACACCACTCTCTATATAATCTCTCTCAGCTTTAGAGATATACTTATGATCCCTGGGTGAGTTGGATGTATATAATAGCCAGAACACACACCATAAACAGCTTACTGCTCCTTAAAGTATAAAACAAGAGGCCCAAATGGTCATATCTGCTCAACAAAACAAAGATTTCATATCAATTAAGTTGTATAACAATCTTAATACAACAAATTCTTGAAAACATTTCTAAAATCTGTAGAAATCTATTGTAAAGGTTCAACTTTCTCAAGTAAATACTACATATGTATATGAAATAGATATGCACTGATTTAACACTGGACGATAAGGTACATACATTATTTGCTCATAAGTATATTTTTTTCATAAATACCTGTTACATAGAAAACTGATGGCCATCCCCCTAGGAAATTTGAATTACAAAGAACACCTGACACTGCTAAAGACACCACTGTCCCACAGTAACCACCTACAAAGCCAGAATGCAGCACGTACTATAATGCAAATACTATTCAAAACCTTTCGAAAATGAATATTCATCTTAATAAAAAATGTTATGATCGCAGAGCGATATAAGTCCCCTACCGGCCAAATATATTTACATGCATGTCCTGCAAGTCTGCCTATAAAGAACTCTTCAATTAAACATGAATTTTAATTAAACTTACTGTCTGTGCAGCTCAGTTCTGGGGTTTTATCTCCTTTATTGACTCAAAAAATAGGTCAAGCATGACGAAAGTTGAACTTGTTCTGTAACTATCCAAGACTAAGCTGATTATCAAATTTTACCTGAATATCTTTATTTGTTGCAGAAAAAAAGTCTGGAAAACTGACAAAAACTGAATTGTGCAAGTCATCAAGGGGCATAAATCCTCAAAAAATAGATCAAGCGTGACAAAAGTCGAACTTACTCTGTAACTATCCAAGACTAAGCCGAGTATCAAATTTCACCTGAATATCTCTTTTTGTTGCAGAAAAAACTACGGAAAACTGAATTTTCCAAGTCATCAAGGGGTATAACTCCTCAAAAAGTAAGTCAAGCATGATGAAAATCGAACTTGCTCTGTAACTATCCAAGACTAAGCAGTGTATTAAATTTCACATGAATATATCTATTGTTGCATAAAAAAAGTCCGGAAACTGACAAAAACTGAATTTTGCAAGTCATCAAGGGGCATAACTCCTCGAAAAATAGGTCAAGCAAGACAAAAGTCAAACTTGCTCTGTAACTATCCAAGACCAAGCTGTGTATCAAATTTCACCTGAATATCTCTATTTGTTGCAGAGAAAAGTCCGGAAAACTGTTGAAAAATTGAATTTTGCAAGTCATCAAGCGACAAGGGGCATAACTCCTCAAAAATAAGTCAAGTGTGACGAAAAAGTGTGACGAAAGTCAAACTTGCTCTGTAACTATCCAAGAACAAGCTGTGTATTAAATTTCACCTGAATATCTGTATGCGTTGCAGAAAAAAGTATTGAAAACTGAAAAATGGACAGATGGACTGATAAACAAATGGACAGATCGAGAGGAAACTAAGAGTTCCATTCTGTTTTGCCGGTAGGGGACTAATAAATTCTATATTTTCAAAAACCAGAATTACAAAACTGATAGGGACATCTTCAAATATAATGGAAACTTTACCAAAATTCTTTGAAATGACAGTACAAAATTGATGTTACCGTTACCATTTTATGAAGTCATAAATTTTTTATGTTAGGTACAGTCTAAATGAGACAATCTGTATTCAGAAAAAAAATCAACATTTCCTTATAACTGTAACTGATGATAAGGTATAAGTGCTGATTCACAACTTTGATATTCTTTCAATTTAATTTCTATTTTGTATGCTTGTATCTGGTTAGCTTAAAATAAGAAATAAAATATAGAAAGTCTAAAATAAGGTGTAGGTATACGGAAACCTTGGCTATATAATTTACCTGAGTAAATAAAGGTGGTGAGACGGCTTCTCTCTTGTTTAGGACACCATTTACCCAACATACAGTGCATGGCTGGATAGGTCACACCCTGCAATGGATATACATGTAGGAAAAAAATAATTATAGAATTATATATATTATATAAAATGGTTAATCTGATGGTGCACTGAAATTACTGCTCTAGAATATATGATATATTTCAATATTGATGATTACATTTCTTCAAGATTCATCTTTTTCCTTTTATTAGTGTTTGCCCTATATTATAATTATTTTGAAGGGACCTAAGTAATGTTTTTTATTATCTTCAAACTGAATTTGAAGCTGCTTATTTTCAAGCTGTTAAAAATATGTAATATTTTCATCACTTTCATTATACATATCCTTATATACATTACAAATGTATAGATGTAACAAGCGTATTAACAGCGGGATTACAATTGCGCCGATACTCACTGAAGTCAAATTATGATGCATTTTCCAAGTTTTTCTTAAATTCATTTTGTCTCAATGTCAACAGATAGACATACATTTTTTTTAATTATTGGATTCATGCCTGAATGATTTGTCACGAAAGTTCATATACATGTGAATGTACATGGGGTTATAATGTATATGTATGTCCCATTTTCTGATCAATTCTTTTTCATACCTTTCAGAAGACCCCCCCCCCCCCCCTGCCAATTTCCTTCCATCCCGGCCCCTCATAAACTTTCCAAATAGTTATGAGTAAATATTAGTATACCCGGTAAATAAGAGGAAAATTTTCAAGGTCTCTTATGCATATTGTTTACATTAGTTTACACAACTTTTCAGTATCTCTATGTGAACTGATAATACATGTAAATCTTTATCATATAAAAAAAAAATTCTATGTCAAGAGCATATGCACTTAAAACTTGGTTAGATTTATCTGTTTTATCAGAGCTATGTTGACAAGATTATGATGACAAGGACAGGTCATATCTACATCATGTACTCTACAGTGAAGTACTCTTGACTCACTTACACGTGAACATCAACTTCACACTAAGTATAAATTTCCTCACTCAGCCCGACATACTAATTACTATCAGTCATAGATTCTAACATAAAATCAATTTACAGTCATGAGTTGTACAAATGACTCAATAGTTTTTTGGGGGAACATGGCATAATAACCTAGTGCAGCTACATCTTTTTCGCATTATTAGTCATAGTGTAGGCAGTGACATCAGAGAATTGGAGAATGTAGGTCAAGGTCACAAAGTCAAAAGTCTTTCAACCAATAAAAGCCATGGTCATGGACAATTTCATAAAATTATTAAAATATGAAATTTGAAAGCCTTATCCTTTTCAATTGAATAAAAGTAGTCCAAACTTACAAAATTGAAAATTACTGTCCTGTTCACTAATTCCAGAGCACCCTGCTTTCCCGGTTTTCTCTAAAATATAATGATGTCATCATCCAAAAAGATATCAATTTTACAGTACTCCTTTAGTCGTAACAGAAAATACCATTGTTTTGGCTGTGCATCAATTAAGTTAGAAATAGGACGGAAAATAAAAAGTCTACAGGGATTTTCTTTAGTAAAATCGCTGAGAATGTGTGACGTCGGAAACTTTGATATCACTGTTTACTATTGTTGACACGGAGAACAATAAGGCGGCGGCTTGAAATTAACATGGGAATTTCCCGTAGACATTTTATTTTTCATATTGCAGTTTGAAGGCAGCTGATAGGGTAAGTTGAAGTTAATTTCCAGTTATGACTAAAGAAGGTCAATTCTCAGAAACAATATTTTACAGCAAAATTCTTCAGACGACAGAATAAATCGCCAAAACAGGGTGCTCTGGATTTAGTGAACAGGACAGTAGATCAAACTTAAAGGTCAAGGTCATTTTAGAATGGCTAGTGAGTAACAGTGTTCTTTGTAAATCATAAAAGTAAAAATTGAAGAGTCAGAATACCTCTCCTATTCCCATCAATATACGTAAAGTGATGAACGCCCCAACTCTCATCGTACGAACAACAACTGGGGTCGCCAGGGTTAGAATTGCAGTAACAAGAACTCCCAGTCCATACAGGATTTTTCCACCAATCTTTTCCGCCAGCCTTCCACCTGGAACCTGAGTGACGATGTATCCGTAGAAGAATGATCCTAGTATAATACCCTGAAGATTGGCATCCCAGTTGTATTCACCACTCTGTAATAATCAAAGTTCTAGTTTGAAAATTCACGACCTATTTATAACAACCAATTTTTTTAAAGAATAAACTGTTTAATTTATGAGATGGGTTATACAGTAGCTTGATTAAAACTTTTTCTATAATGTATATCTTTTAAGAAATTTATAAGACCTATCAGTATTGGTATGTTTTAACCCAAAGAAAAAGGTATGACCATTTGGTGTTTAGATTGTTACAAGTAAGTCATAATCGCCTTCTAAAGGTTTGGCCTTGAAAATTACCTTGATCCTAGGATACAGAATTCCCCTTCCTTGAAGATAACCTTGACCTTAGACTACAGAATATCTTTTAAATGTTAAACCGAGTTATTAATACAATATAGTAAATTCCAATCTTCCATATTTTTATAATATACTGATTTGCATGTATATACTTTATAGAAAATGAAGGTTAAAAAAAGACAATAAAATAAAACATTACACTATGAATTTTATGAGTTTTGTTATGTATATTTCCAACATCAGGACATTCATCTGAGGTTGATTTATTAGCAGACGATGTTCCATCGGTAGAATTCACCATGGCAACCAATGCCACACTGAGGCTGATACGTAAGGAGTAGATGTTGACGAATCCAAGAAAAGCAAGGATGGCAAAAGTATGTCTGGATCCATATCCTGGAAAGAATAGTAAATTTATTTATTTATATACATGTAGCTGCTTCACAGCTCGGTGTACCATATATAGGTTGAAGATGTTTCAGTCTTTTTTTCAAAATAATAAATTTAACTTCCATCCTTGTTGCTGAAGGTATTGGCATTTATTCAGGAATTGTTGGTAAGAATAATGCAATTTATTCAAGAATCACATCTCAAAAATTTTGCTTCCCTTCATCTTGGCATATCAAAGCCCAATGGAATCATACTGGGGTATATACATGTGAAATATTGTCCCATATAAAGAATATAGCCTATGCATGCATATTACCCTGATTTCATGAATGGACATGTATTCATTACTAGATCTACATGTTGCAAATGGAGACTGAAGATCTAGACTTTTTACTATTGGGATGCACATGCATGTATCATTCACTTATTGTATGTACAATATTTCCCCACAAAACAAAGCTTTATCTCACTATTACATAACTATACACTATAAACTTATACGTGACAGAATTAAACATATACTAATCACAATAACAGAACAAATCTTAAAACGATTCTGTTTTGAACAAACAATCCAAGTTAACCATTTATCATATGCATAATAAGTACATGGGGTTCTTACAATAGGACATCTAACTCCCTACTAACCTTCTTGTTTGAACTGTCTTAAAATCGAATGATAAAGATAAAGGTTAACAATTCTTATGATTAAAAGAAGTTTTTTTTAAAAATCAAAACTTTTGACAATACACTTCTGTTATAAATCATCGCACTAACACGATGAAAGCCTGATAATTAATATTATAATCAACTTGATCAACCTCGTTTGACCATATACATTATATCTGCTTCCAATTTATACAGAAATGTAAAACAGTTATATATATACCTTTAACCTAAATATATCTACCTGTACATGTATCACCTGAATATTTGAACCCTTGAATTATCTTTCAACTAGAGACACCCCACTTGATAACACACCATATCATTACTCCTACATGCACAATAAAGGTGCACTGAAGGTAAAAGCAAACAAATTTTAATCTACATTATGTAATCATTCTTGATAACATCAAATACATCGCGTACGTGTCCAGGGATTTTTTTTGCCTGGTTTTTTGGGCCGTTATTCGGCCCCATTCCCAATGAAAAATAGTATTTTTTTTATCCCAATCCTGACTCTGAAATTTCCCAATCATATATAGATGGAATTTTCACCGATATTAGTGAAATTTTCAGGCTCAAACGAAGCAAATTTACTAATTATTTGAAATATTGTTGTAAGCATCAGAAATTAAATCATATTTCAAAGAAAATTATTTGATTAAACATTCAATTCTGAACTTTTGAATGTATTAACTGTCATTCTACTTTTATATTAGTACTTCCAAAAATATTCCCAAACATCATTAATTTTCCCAATTGCATGGGCCCCGACTCCATTCCCAAATTACTGGTCAGAAAAAAATCAGTGGTGTCTCAGGACAGTACATATGTTAATTGTTATACTTTTTGTACATTGTCGTTAAAAATATACACAGTCGATTTTTTGAGGAAAAATTTTCAGACATCAATATAATTAGTGAACACGAACTTAATGAAAATGTTTTAACCAATGGGTACAGGTATGGGAATGATGGCAACCATCAATCATTTAGTATAGTAGTTTACAGTTTCTGAGATTTACTATTACAAACAGAAACCTAAATAGAATTGCCCTGAAGTGACGAAATATACCCCCTGCAAAAGTTTCTCTCTAAACGGATCCATTTATAATGGCATTCAAGGTTGAATGCTTTGGTATGAAAACTTTGTCGGTAGTATGCTTTTTTTTTAACTTAACCAAAATACTATTACCCGGTATAAGGTCAGAGTTCAAGGTCTAGGTCACTATGTCAAAAGTTTAGAACTACATCAAGATGTACTTTTTAAGTTGAATCTGCAGATGAAATATGAAAGCCCTATCACATATACTTAAAGAGAAACCTGCTGAACTTCTTAACCAAATAAATGTTTATATTTCACACACACAGTTCAAGGTCAATGCTACTAGGTCAATTGTCTTGATATCAAAATGTAGTGCAATATAAAAGACTTACCATTGATAGTTAAGTATGAACAAAATCTGTTTTCAAAATTTCTTAATCGTGTTCATCTAAATTGCTATATAGGGTCAAGGTCATCAGGTCAAAAATCATGATAACAAAATGAAGTCCTCCTTATGGTCAATGTATGTATAAAATATGAAAGGCCTACCATTGATAGTGTGAAGTGAAATCCGCTTTCAAATCATCTTAACCTTAAATGCAACATTGGCCAAAAGTAAAGGTCAAGGTAACAAGGTCAAAAGTTCTGATATTAAAATATAGTACTCTTTGTGGTGAATGTGTGTATATTATGAAAGGCCTACCTGTGACCTTGACTTTGACTCTTATACACAAGTTACATGTACATTGTTAAGAAGTTTTGAAAGCAGATCTCTTTCATACTATATATGACATCTATAGTATGAAAGAAATCTGCTTTCAAAACTTCTTAACCTAAAATGCTACAGAGTCAAAGACAAAGTCCCAAGGTCAAATGTCAGTGTCATGGTAACAAAATGTAGTACTCCTTATGGTGAATGCATGTTTAAAATAATAAAAGGCCTACCATTGATAGTATGAAAGAAATCAAAACTTCTTAATGGGACAGAAAGACAGATGGACAGGGTGATTCCTAATTATACCCTCTAAACTTCTTTTAAATAGTATAGATCTACATTAGGAAATTTTAAGTATTTTAAAATAAAATAATAAGGCAGTGATTAAATAATGTGACAATAATACAATTTTCAAATCAAAAACAAATCTTAAATTTTGCAAAAATTACAGTTCATCAGTATATCTCCTGTATGTGAGCTTGCCACTCTGTGATTTTGCAATAACTTTTTAAAAGAACCCCTCCCCCCTCCTCCCCAACTCACGGAACTGCTTCCCTCTCCTTTCACAATCAATAATCAGTTAATAACCAACAACAAACTGCAAATACTTACCTTCCTTAAGGAGACTAATTACTTTTTACGATGGTGAATACTTCTGTCTGTCTCAGCGTCTGCACACCAATTTGTCCAAAATAGCAATTTGGCAAAAAAAAAAATAAATAAAGTTCAGATACTGTGAAAATGAAAGTCACGTGAAAATTACCTTTTGGTCTATTATATACATGTTGGTATTCTAACAACTTCTCAGTCTCTTCATCTTCATATTTATGGTCCTGTGAAGTTCTATTTGTGGAGTACATCTTCTGAGACGTCCAGTTTTTAGTCCTTTTCAAATGCGTCTGTTTCCCTTTTTCTGAGTTTTCTTTGTTTACATCGGTCAATTTTGCATTTTCCGATCCCGACAATAAAAAGAATTTTGCAGGTGCTCCTTCGGCCAGGTAGTTATCGGCACTGGAAACAATTATGTTGTATCAATAAAAATCAAGTTAACAAAAAGTGGAAAAGCAAAATATCTAAAAGTAAATTTTAAATAAATATAAGCGTATTCATAACTAAATCTTGTTCTTACTTCCCTTCACTGAGACAGTCGCTAAGATTTCACATTCTCAAAGAGAATTAAACTGTACTCCAATGATTACCAGAATAATGTTCAAGAATGTTATGTCACTTTGTATTCTTCTGAATAAATAGTTTGAAATTGTTAGTAAGGACGTCACTATCAGCAGGGACGTCCCTGGTACTATCAGTTGAAATATATACATTAACCCATCTAAATGGACCTGGATTTTGAGTTAAATAATCTAGTCACATAATCTGAAATTGTGAAACAGGTTTGATTACTACTACTTGTATTATGTACCAACCTCATAAACCGAGCATCCCTTCTCGACCTATTAGACTAAGCGTGATAATGACTGAGACCCTTACCTCAGGATCCTTACCCACAAACGGTGACCAACTCCCCAGGAATTTGCCCCAAATCCTCAGTATATTTCCCGGGTTTTTTTACGCATTTTTTTTTCAGAGATGTTGGCTGGACATCTCCCCATGACGACATGAAAATTATTATCTATCCGCTCACACTATATAAGACGTTTAGACACAGTTACCATCCTCCCCTCCCTTCTTGGAAAATTAGTCCGACAAGTGAATGTTGCTTATCGCTATTTTTTCAGACATGTACTTTTCAATATTCAGAGGATATATATAGGATGAGAATAATAGAATCTATCACCCCTTTGTACAGGGACAGGGAAATCCCACCCGAGTATCAAAGATTTGCAGTCCACGACGAGGCTTGCCGAGTCGTCGACATTGCAAATCTTTGATACGAGGGTGGGATTTCCCTGTCCCTGTACAAAGGGGTGATTGATTATTTTTCTCTCACCCATATATTTTCACATTATATTCATCATGAATAAACATTGCTTGTTTTGCGTTAAATGTAGACTGGTTCCCGGCCTTGGTTTTCTCCTTTATCGTTAACACTATTCGAAAACACGTAAAAAAGAGTATAAAATCCAACAATTTTCATAACTTTTCCTTCTATACTAATATAGACGGTTCCAAACGTTGTTATGAAAACTGTTGATGTTTTACTCTTTTTTTTCACCTACCCAAATGGCTGCCTTTTCTTTAAAACAGAAGAAATATTATATGTGAGTATCATGTATAATATTTTTTCCATCTCTGATACAAACACATAAATGATTGATTTACTGATATTTTCTCATAATTCAAACATTTCAATCATTACAGTAACATGGTCAGCTTACAGGAATAAATATTACAGAACAAAAATTCTGTGGAATGGCTCATTTGTTACTTGTTAGTGAAAGTATTTAAAATACATTTACCTTTTTAATTTTATAATATAATAATATAATTTAATACTCTTTAATTTCTTTCTACAAGTACAACACTCGGCTATTGGAAGAAATAATGTAGGGATCAAATTTTCATGCTGTATTGTACATAATTTTTGAAATTCATTATTTTATATTCTGAATTCTATTTTTAAATAAGTTCATTATACTTTTTCCAGTGACAATTATTATGCATATATTTGAAATCCTTATTTGAATTTTTGTTCTGTAAGTAAGATTTTTCCATAGTAATAGTATCAGAATTTTTATTATGAACATATTAACAAAATTCCAAATGGAATTTTTGTTATGTAATATATTTTCCATGCATGAGAACTTTTATTATGATCATGGAAGATTCATTACATAATAAAATTTCCTTTTGGAATTTTTGATATACAATAAAAGTTCTTGGGAAAAAATATTATATGGAAGAAATATTTCATCACATCTTCGCCTCAGTGAATCGATATGTCATTACACACTCCCGATTAAAACTATTATATACTTTTGAAATATTGAAGGTGCCTTAGCAAATTCTACTAAGAAAAATACAAAGAATAACGATCTCAATATAACAATATATATATAACTACAAAAAGCATATTAACAGATCCTCTGATTGGAGTGTACATTCATGCGCGTATCGAAGGAGAGGAGTTTTTTAACATAATTATTTTAATCGACAACACATAAATACCCCCCCCCCCCCCTCTCTTCTGAAGAAAATGAATTGATCTAACTTCTAGATTCGCGGATGGAATGAATTATGGGTTGTCAATAGCTATCTGTAATTAATTCACAATAAATCGATAGGTTTTACTTTTTTTTCTGTCATATGATACATTAATTTATTTCCTGGCAATAAACGAGTTCACCCAAGGAAAAATATTGTTAATCCTTTCATTATGAACTCAGCGGTAAAGTTATGTTAACTTACGGATATTTTGTGACGTTAATTTTGTTTTATCTTAATTATGGCATCACATCCAGTGATACTAACATTTTCAGTAAGTATTTATTCATTTTTATGGAATGATACACACATCTGACAATGCAATGTAAATACATGTATTAAATCTTCATAAACATAAACTTAGCGGGTAGATTTCTCTTCATAATAAGAAAAATCAAAATCTGTAATATTTTTCTATGTCGTATTTCTTTTTTTTTTCTCTCTTTGTTTTTGTTTTTGATTTTTTGTGTGTGTGTGTATTTCTCACTTTTTATTCTTTATTTTTATTTATTTGTTTTTCTTTTTGTTAGAAGGAAATAAAATGTTTCATACTCAAGAGAAGGCATCAAGAAGAAATTTCAATGACTGCCCATCTAGTGGCTTGTCAACGAGGCACCGTAAAAATCGCCACTTCGTATGGTGTTGCTTTTTTTGTCCCCCGCTTTCGCGAAAGCGCGGGGACATTAAAACCGGTTCGTCCGTCCGTCCGTCCGTCTGTCCGTCAGTCACAAAAACTTTAACCGTGTGCATAACTTTTGAATGGTAAGTGATAGGGCTTTGATATTTCACATGTGTATTCCTTGTGACAAGACCTTTCCATGGATACCAAAATTTTTGACCTTGTGACCCTGACCTTGGACTTTGACCTACTTATTAAAAACTTTAACCTTGACCATAACTTTTGAATGGAAAATGATAGGGCTTTGATATTTCACATGTGTATTCCTTGTGACAAGACCTTTGCATGGATACCAAAATTTTTGACCTTGTGACCTTGACCTCGGACTTTGACCTACTTATTAAAAACTTTAACCTCGACCATAACTTCAGAATGGAAAGTGGTAGGGCTTTGATATTTCACATGTGAATTCCTTGTGACAAGACCTTTGCATGGATACCAAAATTTTTGACCTTGTGACCTCGACCTTGGACTTTGACCTACTTATTAAAAACTTTAACCTTGACCATAACTTTTGAATGGAAAGTGATAGGGCTTTGATATTTCACATGTGTATTCCTTGTGACAAGACCTTTCAATGGATACCAAAATTTTTGACCTTGTGACCTTGACCTTGGACTTTGACCTACTTATTACAAACTTTAACCTTGACCATAACTTTTGAATAGAAAGTGATAGGGCTTTGATATTTCACATGTGTATTCCTTGTGACAAGACCTTTGCATGGATACTAAAATTTTTGACCTTGTCATCTTGACCTTTGATTTCGACCTACTTTTCAAAAAACTATAACCTTGTCCATAACTTTTTAATGGAAAATGATAGGGCTTTCACATTTCACATGTGTATTCCTTGTGATGAGACCTTTCTGTTGGTAACAACATTCTGACCTTGTGACCTTGTCCATGGAGGTTGACCCACATTTAAAAACTTCAACCTCGACCATAAGTTTTTGATAATAATTTAAATCATAGGTCTTAAATATTTCACATGTGCATACCTTTTCATAAGCCCTGTCCCTTGGAAACAAAACAAAAGTTTGGACCTTTTGACCTTTTCTCGGAGTTAATCTTTCATATTTAGAATGTTGATAATATAGAGATATATTATTAAAACTTAAGAACGGGGATGTCTGTAAGCATTTCTTTAAAGACAAACACCCAAAAGCGGGGGACCACAATTCCTTGAATTTGATTTTTGTTTTTTGTTTTCATTTTCTAAATTCAATTTTACAAAACTGATGAGCCTTTGCTGATAGGTCAATATTTTGCTAAAAAAAAAAATCCAGGCTCGCTACCGCTCGCCAGACATTTATTCATGTACTTAAAATTTAGAATTGCACCAAAAATGTTAAAATTTGTGCATTTTTTTTTTTTGCTTGTTAGAAATTTTGGGATGAGCTACGCCATTGTTTAAGCGCTAAGGCTTGACTGTAGTACTTTTAAAATGGATTTAACTCCCAATTATGGAACGCCATCGCTGTCTTATAATGAGATATTTCAATATATTGGATGGTTTAATCAATATATGCGGTGGTAAGTACATTATATGCGGTGGTAAGTCCATTATATGCGGTGCTAAGTACATTATATGGAGTGCTTAGTACATTATATGCGGTGTTAAGAACATGATATGGGGTGGTACGTACATTATATGCGGTGCTAAGAACATTATATGCGGTGATAAGTACATTATATGCGGCGCGAAGAACATTATATGCGGTGGTAAGTACATTGTATGCTGTGCTAAGAACATTATATGCGGTGGTAAGTACATTATATGCGGTGCTAAGTACATTATATGGAGTGCTTAGTACATTATATGCGGTGTTAAAACATTATATGGGGTGGTACGTACATTATATGGGGTGCAAAGTACATTGTATGCGGTGCTAAGTACATTATATGGGGTGGTATGTTCATTACATGGGGTGGTTAGTACATTATATGCGGTGGTAAGTACATTATATGCAGTGCTAAGTACATTATATGCGGTGCTAAGAACATTATATGGGGTGGTGAGTACATTATATGCGGTGCTTACTTCGTTATGTGGTGATTTCGTTATGATAAACATTCTGATGACCAAGATTAAACATTTTTGAGACTCGGGTTATTATTAATCCAAAAGGACACATATACACAAAAGGATTCAACATTTTTCCCAGCTCTATCAAGGGGGGGGGGGGGGGGGGGAGGGGTGGAAGAAAAGACCGGTATTTGGGTCCAAATAAGCATTTTTACACAGAAAACAATGGAAAATGGAAACGCTTTTACACAACAGCGTCCCCACCTCGCTTTACAATGCCACTTTCACCAAAGGTGTATATCAATAAAACACATTTTCTGGACTAGTGGGGTTCTGAAGCGAGGGGGGAAACAATGTCCACATGCAAAAACGAAAAAAGGGGGATGGATGACTATTTTAAAATTTATCTCTAGAGCGATATTAAAAGTAGGTTATAATTGCCATCTTTTTTTTATATCATGGAACAATCTATTCATAGTGTGTTCCGATCAAATATTTAACCGTTTGGAAGGAAATAAATTTGTCTATACACCTTGTGTATTTCGCGCCAGAAAGCTACATAAGTGGCCGAGAAGAAAGAAATACAACCGGGTTTTTTTTTCAGTTTCTGGATTTCAGTGATTGCCGATTACATTGGTATTCTTAAAACAGGGTGACGTGAAAATTCTATATCATTATTTTTTTTTTATTCTAACTATTAGAATAAAAAAATAATGATATATAATTTTCACGTCACCCTGTTTTTTTTTTTCTCTCTCTCTCTCTTAAACCACGTAAATTGAATATCACAAGCTAAAATGAAAATTATAATTTATATATTAGTACCGTAGTGTTACAGAATTAATCTAATCTTTACTAATATCACATAATTTATCTGTACAAAGCTCTTCTAATAAGAACAAGCATATACAATATACGGAAACAATGCCTATTGATATCATGGTGCCTCTCACTTTAAAAAAAGCAAGAACTTCGTAAAAATTTTGAAAAAATAAAATGTACCCGTGGCCAGGATCGGACTCGTGACCTAAGTAGTTGCAGTCCTGCGTCTTCACCACTACGCCACCGCACCGTTGATGAAATTGTGGAATAGATTTCACTAATTGCCAAAGATTTAACCTTTTCACTTTTTTGATTAAAATACAATGAAATATACCTCATTAAACAACATAGTATTTATTTTATCTTCTCAGATGTGTTTAAAGGCCACAAAAACCTAAAACGAGGAGTGCCTTAACGTAGCTGCGATCCGAGTCTCAGAAATGTTTAATCTTGGTCATCAGAATGTTTATCATAACGAAATCACCACATAACGAACTTAGCACCGCATATAATGTACTCACGACCCCATATAATGTTCTTAGCACCGCATATAATGTACTTAGCACTGCATATAATGTACTTAGCACCGCATATAATGTACTAACCACCCCATGTAATGAACAAACCACCCCATATAATGTTCTAACCACCCCAAGTAATGAACATACCACCCCATATAATGTATCTAACACCGCATATAATGTACTTAGCACCGCATATAATGTATTAACCACTCCATATAATGTACTTACCACCGCATATAATGTTCTTAGCACCTCATATAATGTACTTAGCACCGCATATAATGTACTAACCACCCCATGTAATGAACATACCACCCCATATAATGTACTAACCACCTCATGTAATGAACATACCACCCCATATAATGTATCTAACACCGCATATAATGTACTTAGCACCGCATATAATGTATTAACCACTCCATATAATGTACTTACCACCGCATATAATGTTCTTAGCACCTCATATAATGTACTTAGCACCGCATATTGTATTTACCACTCCATTTAATGTACTTACCACCGCATATAATGTTCTTAGCACCTCATATAATGTACTTAGCACCGCATATAATGTACTAACCACCGCATATATTGTACTTACCACCGCATATAATGTACTTACCACGGCATATAATGTACTTACCGCCGCATATAATGTACTTACCATCGCATATATTGATTAAACCATACCATATATTGAAATGTCTCATTATAAGACAGCGATGGCGTTCCATACCCAATAAATACTTTTTATGACAGTGACAATATACATATGAATTGATAAGACTCTTTCATTTGATTTTATAACCTTGAAAGTTTCCAAGGTAATTTCTTAAGTTAGAATAAAAAAAAATTGATATTTATGTAATTGTTCTTATTTTTTTCATAAATTTGTAGCATTTTCTTTTTTAATTTTCCAATAACTTATATACATTTTGAAAGATGATGGATTTAAAAAGAAATTCTCTGATTTCATTGACTTTTTATATTTCAAGTATAATCTTTTTGTTCAGACGAAAAGGTAAACTTAGAGGTCATTTTAAAAGGTAAACTTAGAGGTCATTTTTATGTGATTTTTTCGACGAAAAGGTAAACTTAGAGGTCATTTTAAAAGGTAAACTTAGAGGTCATTTTTATGTGATTTTTTCCGTTTTCAGTGTCAATTATAAGTAAATGCAGACCTCAGTGAGGCCTCTGATGGGTTATTATGATGAAAGAAAATCGAAGTTGGGATTATGGAGCTCTTCATCTCAATTTTGACGTCCTTAACCGTTGCTATTGCAACTTTAACAAGGGCGTAGGAGAAGGGGGGGGGGGGGGGGGGCAGCGGGGGCACGTGCCCCCCCCCCCCCCCCCACTTTGAAAACTCCCCACTTTGAAAAGTGGGGGCACAACCATGTTTCATGTTTCATCCCCCCCCCCCACTTTTCAATCACAAAATTTTATGATGCATTAACATTGTTTAAAATAGCAACATTTTGTACCATAAATCTACAATTTTTCGGTCAATTTTCAAAAATTTTCTTTGGTTCGCTACCGCTCGCCATGTCTTTATAGACTTTCTGAATAATTTAGCTATTCTGATCCATCCTATAGACATATTATGTACATGAAGACATTTAACTCAAACTATAATATATAATAGAATGTTATCACATGTACTTGTAAATGATAGAGGGTATCGAAAGTATTTTCTGATAGGTCAATATTTTGCTAAAAAAAATTCCAGGCTCGCTACCGCTCGCCAGACATTTATTCATGTACTTAAAATTTAGAATTGCACCAAAAATGTTAAAATTTGTGCAATTTTTTGTTTTTTGCTTGTTAGAAATTTTGGGATGAGCTACGCCATTGTTTAAGCGCTAAGGCTTGACTATAGTACTTTTAAAATGGATTTAACTCCCAATAAATACTACTTATGACAGTGAAAATATACATATGAATTGATAAGACTCTTTCATTTGATTTTATAACCTTGAAAGTTTCCAAGGTAATTTCTTAAGTTAGAATAAAAAAAATTGATATTTATGTAATTGTTCTTATTTTTTTTTCATAAATTTGTAGCATTTTATTTTTTAATTTTCCAATAACTTATATACATTTTGAAAGATGATGGATTTAAAAAGAAATTCTCTGATTTCATTGACTTTTTATATTTCAAGTATAATCTTTTTGTTCAGACGAAAAAAAAAAAAAAAAAAAGAATTTTAAAAATCATGCTTTCCATATTTGATATCCGCATATCCATTTCAGAAGGTCAAAGAGTAGATTGAACTCTTTAAGTTATCCTAAGAAATAATTATGATACCAACTATTTTGTTGCATATAGCCGTTAATTTGCCACAAAAGTGTGAAAGGTTAAAGAAAAATGTGAAATATCAAAGCCCTATCACTTACCATTCAAAAGTTATGCACAAGGTTAAAGTTTTTGTGACTGACGGACAGACGGACAGACGGACGGACGGAATAATTATGATACCAACTATTTTGTTGCATATAGCCGTTAATTTGCCACAAAAGGCTTATTCTAGTATTGATCCTTTTTTCTACGAAAAATAACAATTTTGGTCAAATCATTCAGTGACCTTGAAAATACAACGCATGACCTTGAACAAGTATCAAGGTAATCTCTGCATTGATTTGTCTCCAGTGGATATATGAAGGAGGTTTTGTTTTTATATCATAAATGGACAGTTTAAAATAGACTCATAACATACCCATTATAGCAAAACGTTGTCCTTAATGTTGCCATGGTTACAATATTAAATGCAGTTTCCAGTGAAAAAGATACAAGATCCCAGCCAGCTTTTTACATTTTCTTGTAGTTCAGATACAATATATATTGGTATATAAAAGAAAAACTCAAAAAACTTCTGCTTTTATGAAATTTTACACCGTAAAAATACACGAAAAAATCCAAGCAAAATAGGGGCTCTCCAAGCCAAAAATTGAAGGTTTTAAAACCTTATTTAGGCACTCTCGTTGACCCCTTATACAGGAGGCATAGAGATAAAGTGTGAAAATCAGTTCAGATATTCATAACACAGAGGATTAAAAGACAAAAATCTTGGTTATTGCACTTGATAATTGTACCCGTTTCCATGGCAACAAAGATTACAAACACGCTAATGAAATTTCCAAATGCTTCAAACTTTAGAGATGGTTACCATGGCAACGACACTCTTTTTCTACAAGTGAAAAATAATTTTCATCTTAGCACTCCATATTGAACTTCCAAACCAAAAATCGCTAGAATCTATGACATGACGTACCAACGTTTCATTGATTTTTTTTTTTTTTTTTTTTTTTTTTGGTTCTTGCAGAGAATTGCTCTTAATTTCAGAGACGAGATACCTAGGATGCTATGTGGAGCCAGGACATCACAAACGCAGGTTACTGGAACACATGTATAAGTGGAACCAGGTGACACCGGATAGATGCATCATGTACTGTGGATCCCAGAATTACACTTACGCTGGTATGCAGGTAAACAGATCCTGACAACTAAGCCGAGAGTTTACTGAACTTCATTTGTAACAGAATCACACTATGTACCGAAGAAAAGCGCCTGGTATGTGAGGGTGCGTGCGTATGTGTCCTGTGTGTTGTGTGTTACAACACACAAGACACATATACGCACGCACCCTTACCAGGCGCTTAAATTACGGCCTATGGGCCATAACTCAAGAAAACAGCCAATTGAAACGAAACTTCCAAGTAGATTTGAATTGCGAAAATATTTGCAAGAAAAAAAATCTTTAGATTGGAAACTTAGTAAGTTACGATGACCACCCACAGACCGAAAGATCATACGCATACCCAGGCGATCTTTGCACCTATGTCGGACAATCCGAAATGCAAAAAGAAAATCTGAAGTTTGCTTCGGTCTGGTGAAATATTTTAACTTATTTTGAATTTCTACGTAAGTTCGAAAATGCGAGAATGAGTCAAAAATATAACCAGTTTATCTTACTTTATATTTCGGTTGAGATTTAATGAAATATCCCCCTTTTCTTTACTAACCATGTTTTATGAGGCGCCGATTTACTATTTATTCCCTATATTTTTTTATATCACAAATTTATTTTGAGAATGAAATTGGTTAGGCTGGAAACTCGTATATTCCAAAACACCAGAATTCAACAATTACATGTATTAAAGTGATTAAAGAGACGACAATATCATGAGATTTAATAGGTTCATAAAAAGTCAGCTGAAACGAGAGTTGATAGTACTTGTCATTCTTCTTTTACAGTTTAGGAACGAGTGTTTCTGTAGCAACGGAGCGAAAATTCGTTTGCATACACCAACGAATGAATCGGACTGCAATATGTCGTGTGCTGGCGATCAACGGTATATTTGCGGTGGATTTTACAGAATTAGTACATACCAAATACTGGGTAATACACAATACATTGATTCGATTTTTCATGAAAAGTTTTTCTTATCTACAGTTCATCATCGTGCCATTATTTTCATACTTAAACTCGAATAATAGGTCGAGAGACCCAGAATAGAATCAATGTGTCCGGGAAGATTTAGCGTTTCTTGCATGCTTTGAGATACTTCATTCTAATCTTTTAATTATAGAGGTCATTTCCTTATTATTGATTTCAAATTTCTTCTATATTAATCATTTAAATGTCTTTTCCTCATGTGTATGTATTTAATAAGTGGAATTTTTTTTTATATCTTTGATATTTACATTGATATCATAGTCTGGTTCCCGAGATGTATATTAATTAAAGAGGTATCGGGAACCATGAAGACTATCGATATAAAAGTTCGACCTTGGGGTCTTGACCTGGCCTTGTTTTTTGTTTGTTTATTTGGGGGGGGGGGGGGGGGGGGAGGGTTAGCCCTCGAATAAAGGATTGGGCCATCGTAATTTCACGAAAACATTTTGTTTGTTTATTTATTGATTCAGACATTGAATATCCATTCATTTTCTTATTCATTCAATTTTATCTCTACAAATAAAGTCGAATTGTCATTCAAGGCCTCAGTTTGACGTGTTAGATCCAACTAAATAGACATTCTGTTAGCTTGTTAGTTTCCTACGAAAGCCTATTGATTTCAAGTGGTAGCGTAGAAGACGAAATTACGGTTAGGAAATAAGTGTAAAAATTCATGAAATAGTCAGGAAATATATATGAAATGCTTGGCTAATTAAAAGTATTTCATGTAATGACTGATCGATACACGAAATCCTTTAATTTCAGGAATGACGTGAAATCCCTGATAACACTTATTCCCTGTAACATAGTGTAGTCAGGGATTTCACGTCATTCCTGAAATTATACGGGATTTCGTGTTATTATACGTTACAGGGAATATTAAGAGTAATCAGGGAGTTTACGTAATTCTTGAAATTAAGGAATTTCGTGTAATGCCATTACCTGTATCGATCAGTCATTGCTTTCTGAAATTGGCCAGGTATTTCATGTAATTCTTGAATTTTTCTTGAATTTTACTTTTATTTCCTGACAGAAATTTCGTCTTGTACATATATTATAACTGTTATTACACATAGACCCTCCCGATGATTTTAGGTTTCAGAAATGCTTTGAAACTATTTTATGCTGGGGTATCCTGTAGCTCCTACCAGGGCTCCGATACTGTATGTAAACAAAATTTCGCAATATAATGCGAAAATATATTAATGTTCTCGTTATAACGCGAAAGTTTCGCAATAGTTTCGCATTATACCGCGAAAAAAAAAAAATAATTTTTCGCAGCTACCGCTTGAGCTCAATAGGCTTTCGTACTATAGGCTTTCGTAGTTTCCGGTGTCGTTGGTACCAGTTTCTAAAAATCCTATAATTACTCATTCGTAAATATGAAATTAATTCGTTGACGAATGAATGGAGTGAACAAGAAATTCATCAATTCAGTATTGTTGTTATAAGATCTTTATCATGTTTATTTTAGGGGAATGGAAATCGGCATTTTTCGCATCATTGGACAGTTACGGAGGTTACATATACGAAGATGCACTGATTTTTACGGAGCATGTCCACGTGTTGGAAGACTGCGTTTCTCTTTGCCATAGCAACAAAAAGTGCAATGCCTTTGGCTTTGGTAAAATAAACGGTTCATGTCACGGATATTTAATTCCAATAAATTTCCAGTTGCTTGGCGGAAACAAAAGTGCAGCGATTGATGAAAAAATTTACATATTTGATAGTACATGAGGGACATATTGTTTTGATTGCCTACTGGGTAGATTTTACACAGGATGTACTCATTAATTGCCTTTTATTCACAATTTCCATTGTTCCATTCCAACTATAATTGCAGCACATTTTCTCGTTCGAAATAAAAGAACTAATACCTAAAGCCATTTTAATGTTGTAACATTAACATTAACATTATATATTTTCCCCAGCTTCATCAAGGGTAGATTTTCAGTGTGTTCTAATAATGTTCTTTTAATGAACTGTTTTATATTAATGATACGACGTGCATGCATTTACATTGCGACTTTAATCAGATATCATTATTCCTCGGTGCACAAATTGCCATATGCATTAAGAGATTATGCATTTTAAATCTAAAATCCATTTCTGTTTTAATATCAAAGTTTATTTTCAGAGCCAGAATATGCCTGCAGGGACATTTCAAACTGGCAGTTAATGTGCATATTTTTTTCCAGTAACTTTGAGGACATTTATAATCGCCAGAGCCTCGCTTCAGTTCTAAGCGCAGACTAAAACACCTCAGTACAAAGCGACGTGAATAAGCAAAGTGACGATGCCAAGAAACGAAGAATGAATTTCCGAGACATATATCTTTTTAACGTCTGCGTGGATTTAAATGGAAATTCCCTTTGATGTTGTTCCGAGTACAGGGGAGTTTTGTAATCTCGAATTAAGGTCATATAGACAAGGTCAAGGACACAGTCAAAAGTAGGGATACAGTCTTGTCCATTTTAAACCTCTTCAGACTCTTTTAAAGGATTTGAATGAGATCAGTATAATCATAGCACTGTTGTTGCAAAGGACACAAGGTTGTTTCGGTTCAAGTCTGTAAGGTCAAGGTCACAGTGACGATGCATATACTGTAATATATAAATGTCTCCATTTACCTGTATTACAATTTCGGAAGATGTTCGGCTCTTGTAACGTGATGTTAGAAAAGAACAGAATCTAAGGGGCGTACATGTATTTAATTAATTGAAATTAAATTAAAGGTTTAAACTGGAACATACCCGACAGTCGACAAGCAATTGTAATTTACTTTTAACATGAATAAGATGTTTACCTTCTTTGCAATTTAATTAAGTTTGACTTATTTTTTTTTTTTTTTTTTTTTTTTTTTTTTTTTGTCTAATGTAAAAAACTAAGGCGTTGCCGGTAGGGGACTAATAAAGCAAGAGTTCGAACTTGCGAAAACATTCAAAGTCACCCACTACATCAACAAAGGACAATTTATATCTTTATATGCTTCAAGTACTCAAATTTTGCCTTAAAAATTCTTGACAGAAATTGATTCTGTGTAAAGATAAAAATAACCTTTCTCTAATTACATCTCAATGAATGTTTATCCATTTGTGTAAATATTTGATATAAAAGATAATGCGAGTCAAGTGCATGTTATATTTTTTAGAAAAGTTTGACCGACAAATTACGGTGGCCGTAAAGGGCCGTGCAAAAATAGAATTTTTTCGTGTGAACGAAATAATTCTCTCTTTTGCGCATGATTACGATGAGAAGAAGCGAAGTTACGATGTGAAGAAGCGAAGTTACGATGCGAAGAAACAAAGTTGCTTCGCCTCTTCACATCGTAACTTCGCTTCTGTGCAACTTCGCTTCTTCGCCTTCCTGTTTTACAGTAACACATACACAGTGAAATGAAACATGGTTAGGGTTAGGGTTATTGAAATATATAGGGGACAAGGAGGAGGAGTCTTTTTCTAACATGAAAAATTACTCAGAAATAAATGATACAATTTCAAGATTCAGTAATCAGTAGTACTTAAATACCGAGAAAGGCGCTTTATGGATCGATTGTGTGCATACCAAAACAGAACGCGAAGAAGCGAAGTTGAGAAGAAGCAAAGTTGCGAAGAAGCGAAGTTGTGAAGAAGCGAAGTTGAGATCAATCAAAGTTGCGAAGAAGCGAAGTTGCGAAGAAGCGATGTTGAGAAGAAGCGATGTTATGAGGCGAAGAGGCGAAGTTACGATGCAAAGAAACTAAATTACGATGCGAAGAAGAAACAGGCCTACCTGAAAGTTGTTCGCACTTCTCGTGTGGCTTTAATATCATGAGCTCGCTCCAGCCAGCAGATCAATGACTAGTTATCGTATACTCAATACTTCTGATATAATCCGTTTTGCAATGTCCTTGTTACATGCGTTGTTCATGATGCAATGTTCATTACGCAGAGAAGGGTTTTTGTGTTAAAACAATATTAAACTTGTATCTTGGGAGACCTAGCTACATGTATGTGTATCTTGATAAGTAGGATGGTTGTAATCCGGATAACCCCACCAATATCGATGTGGAGTTGGAACATAACCTCAAAAGTTGCATCGGGTGCATATAGTCCCTCCCTATATATGTTGTCATTCGTGTTTTTAATAAGTGGCGTATTTGTACCCAAACTGACTGAGGGGGGGGGGGGGGGGGTTAAGGCGGCCCCAAACCCCGTACCTAGACTGATTTGAGTACACATCCTTTCTACTCTGGCTACGCGCACTGCACGAGAAGTAAGGGAGACATATATGACATAAAACATTCAGTAACTTGAACCAAGGACTTACAAAAGACTACACATAAACCAACGAGACCAATGGACAAGGACGGCGATCTGCCACGGCAACAATAAATGGTGTAGTTATTCGGATTACGTGCACACTGTGTACGTAATCAGAATAACTACACCATTTGCTGTTGCCGTGGCAGATCGCCGTCTTAGCCCATTGGTCTCGTTGGTTTAAAATCCAAATAACTACACCATTTATTGTTGTCGTGGTAGATCACCGTCTTTGTCCATTGGTCTCGTTAGTTTATAATCCGAATAACTACACCATTTATTGTTGCCGTGGCAGATCACAGTCTGTGTCCATTGGTCTCGTTGGTTTGTAATCCGAATAACTACACCATTAGCTGTTGCCGTGGCAGATCACCGTCTTTGTCCATTGTTCTCGTTGGTTTATGTGTTGTCTTGTGAACGAACTTTTCTTACGCATAATATTTCTTCCTCCTGGAAGGTTTATTATTATAATAAAAATTCCCAGGATTTTTTGTTATAGAATATTTTTTCCTTGTCCATAATACTTTTTCCACTATCCTTTCGGTACGTGAAAAAGAGTAAAACATCAATAATTTTCATAATAATGCTTCTGTCTGTATCATATTATGACGGAAACATTTTATGAAAATTGTCGATGTTTCACTCTTTTTTCACTTACCCAAAGGAATAATTTTCTTTAAAACAGAAGAAATATTATATGTGAGTATCATGTATAATTTTTTTCCATCTATGATTCAAACACATACATAGCGCTGATTTAGGTATATATTCTCATGATTCAAACATTTCAATGATTACAGTAATATCATTAGCTTACAGGAATAAATATTACATAACAAACATTCTGTGGAATGGTTCATATGTTATTGAACGTATTTATACATTTACCTTTTCAATTTTGTTATAATGATATTAATACTTTCTAATTTTTTCTACAATTTCATCACTCAGATATCGGAAGAAACCTGTATCATCCAAATAATGTACGTAAGGATCAAATTTTCAAGCTGTACAGATGTAATACACTGTACACTAACTACATGATTTTTGATTTTTTTTATCTCTTATTCTGAATACTATTTCTAAATAAGTACATTATAATATTTTTTTCCAGTGACAATTATTATGCGCATATATGAAATATTTTTCCATGGTACTAGTGTAAGAACTTTTATTATGAATATTAAAAATAAAATCCAGATGGAATTTTTGTTATGTAATATTTTTTCCATGGCATGAGAACTTTTATTATGATCATGGAAGATTCATTACATAATAAACTTTCCTTTTGGAATTTTTGATACATGGTGCAGTCTCCGTTAAAGTGTTACATTACTAATTTTGCACGTCCGCAGCCTGTACAAATATTTTAATGGTAAACCAAGCAAAAATATCGATTTTGATTACCTTTCACAATGTTCCAACTTACCACAATAGTGATTACAACCAGAACATTCGTGGTTCTTTTCCTTGAACTCACAAAGGGTCAATTTTGAGTGAATTTGCCTTTTCCGTTGCACAAGGCTACATTTTTGATGTAGAAAAATACATTGTAGAAATATATCATCAGTGTCCTTTTTACTCCCAACTGAAACCCAAAAATGTTACTTTTACATAAGGACTAAAAGTTTTCCTGCACGAGAAATGTTGTTTTTGAAATAAGAAATATTCTGTTGTCTGTTAGAAGGCGAACAGATACGTAACCACACTTCAAGCTGCTAGAAATGTATGACAATAATGACATATTCGAAATCTTTGAGTAGAAAATAAAGCGTATACATGGGTACTATCAGCAAACAGAGTCCTTCAACCTTTCTAGCTAACGATATTTTATCTGTTTCACTGGGAGTATTTAAAATCGGCATTTGGACGTTTACGTTCCAACTATCTAGCTCTACAGTGAGAACTCAGCCGATTTGGCCCTATTTATGGATTAGATGGAGTGGATATTGGTTAAAAACGTCGGCTGATTGAATAAGAATGAAGAAACATACAAAATAAGACGGAAAATGCAGCTAAAAAAACAGATACGTTACCGACTCGTTACCTACGTTTCATTTTTGGCCCATATAGAAGTTATATATTAGTGGTTTGACGCTGATACTTTAGCTTTTGTCAGAAGAAACATATAACAGTTGAAAATAAAGCAAAACCATATCTTACAGGGCATATTTTGTGTTTTTATGGAAAATCCTGAGAAACAGCCTTTCTCTCGGAAAATCAATAAATGTCCTAATACAGAGGCATAATTCATGCCATAAATAGTTGTCATATAACTCATTTGTCACGGTATTGAGATTCATAGGGGATAACCTTTGCACTGTACTCAAATACGGCTTTAGAACTGAAAGTAACGTATCTGTTTCAAATGGTAACGTATCTGTTTCGATAGTATTTGTTGTATTTTAGAGAAACTAACGTGAATATCATAAAATAATGGGTTATTCATATACACTGCTTACTTATTACATCAATTAGAGATATTTTTGACCATATATTTTGATAATTGGTACTTTTATAACAAATGCTCTACCCCTGGTATACCAACGTAAAAATTATGTCAACGATTTTCTTAGCAATTTACATAAAATTATAATGTGTAGGATCACATATGATACCATCTGGCATAACAAGCAATAAATATTTAGTTGACCAGTGATGCGTGTTTTGTATAATTGTAGATGGAATGTACAGAGTGCGAAAATTTTTGATACAGAAATATTTATGCTTTCTTCAGACGTCAAATTTTCAAATAATGTACGAAATCAAAAAGGTTTATTATACTTCAAAAGATTTCTAATGCATAGTAAAACGTCAGAAGACAAAAGTTTATACTGTAACTACTTTTGTTCCTTCAGCGATGGAATGAACAGAAGGCTAACCCTTGTAATGTAGCTGTTAAAATGCAATCCAGGCCCTTCTACTGAACAAAGCATATCACCAGAAGTAGACCAAGTAGAGATTTCAGTGGCGGAATCAGGGGGGTGCGGAGGGGGCGCCCCCCCCCCCCCGGTACTGACCTAAAATTTTCCAAAAATAGGTATATTTTGGCCCATTTTTAGTCAAAATCGGAAAAATTCGCCCCTTGACCCCCCCCCCCCCCCCCGGCAAAGGGGGCGCTGGATCCGCCACTGGATTTCCCCTGTTCCATTTCAAATACCTAAGATATGTATCCTTCAATAAAAATATAAATATTTATCAAATGCGAAACTTTATTTTTCACCATTTTCAAATCGTAATTTAACATTTTAGTGGAGACTGCACCACATAATAAAAGTTCTTGGGGAAAAAATATTATATGATAAAAGTTCCAAGGAATAAATATTATGCTGGAAGAAATATTTCATCACAGTCTTTTGTGTCCAAGCAATTTAAGGACTTATTAACAGAATTTTTAAGTCCTTGGTTCAAGTTACTGAATGTTTTATGTCATATATGTCTCCTTTACTTCTCGTGCTATGCACTGCTTGTCTGTTTTCGAATATTGTTGGTGTTTCTACTTCTACCACTTTGTAACCACCGTCAACACGCTGACTATTCTGCCACTTACGGTGTGCGCAAAGAATTTAAAACTGAAAGAAGAAGGAAAATTGTGAATTGTATACATGCGCACAGCCTTCTCCTGTATTGGTGCTATATGCACAGGCACCAGATTCCTTAGTCCGACTTGTAGACCTACGACGGTGTTATCTGTTTTTTCGTCTTCGAAGACGAAAAAACAGATAACACCGTCGTAGGTCTACAAGTCGGACTACAGATTTCTACAAAGAAAATTAAAACTCAATCTTCAACTCTTTACTCTCAGAGAAAGGTAAAGAGAAGAGAAACGGGCGTTTAAGAAAGGGTTTTAATTTTTCTTTCTAGGAATCAGGTGCCTGTGGCTATATGCTGTGGGTGCTGCAACCGAGCCTCGTTGAAGATCCCCTCCTTTCTTTGATTCATCATTCATAAAGAGTAGAATGTGTAATAACTAAAATTCGTTCGATGCCAGAGGAGAAAATCTCTTGAAATGTCGGGAACGGAAGTCAACATAAACTGACCATCAAAACACAAGAAAAAGAGAAAGAAATTTTCAAAACAAGTGGCAGATTTTATGAAAATTGGAGTTTAAAAGTAATTATATTTCTATCTTTTCTACAATGATAACCTTCTAAGAAAGTCTGCTACTGAAAATTTACAACGCATTAGTTGCTAGCCCAAGTTTCCTCTGCTTTGCTCTGCAGTCTGTATGCATGCATGTGTCATAATTAGAACACAGAAATAAGATATTCACTATGGGGTATCGACAAACTGTTATTCGCCATATTGGATTTTTTGTAGTGTGTTATTGAAAATCTTTCCTTTAATACACCGAGTCATGGCTCCAACTTCAACTATTTTAATCCCAAGTATTCTCAACCCCAATAGCTACATTTTCCCATATTTTCTACGGAAAATTACATTAAGATTTTAACATTAGAAACTTTTTTAAATTCATGCACCGAACTGCACAGCTGCACCTCAGATGATTTATGAATAATAGTATAAGTTACCTTAAACATTACATTGATACTATATCTGCAACCATTTGTCCTGATGTCACTTCTGGGGTCCCTCAGGGGACAGTGCTCGGTCCGATCCTATTTCTCCTATATATCAATGACTTTCATGAATATCTCTCCTTCTCTACTCTCAGGCTCTTCGCAGACGACAGCATCATATACAAACAAATAACAAGAGCCCCAGGGGGCACAACGCTCACCTGATACCCATGCACGCTCTAATTGACATACTGACATTGAATACTGATAGTGCCAGTACCAGGATTTTAGCCCACAACCTTCCTAACAAGATTTTTGCCGGATGCAGACAAGTTTTTTTTCAGACAACCTTTAAAAGTACAAACAAGAGAAAATAGTCACATTTCAAAACAACAACTTTTTTACTGATTTGAAAAGATGGATTATGCGATCCAAAGTCATATGCCCAGCTTGTATAGTTTGATTATGCAACATCAAAAATAAAATCATTTTGTAAAATTCCACATTAATGTGCAACAGAAACAGAATAAAACAATGAAATGATTTCATAAATTAAGTTTATTTAAAATTGAACACCAAACCTTTCATTATTAATAGCTAGTATGCCAGAAAATAATAAAGCCTGTGTTTGTGAAACACGAATGCCCCACGGTGGCATCTTTGTTGGTATAAACACCATTTTCTGTTAAGTATGTGAGAGGTCAGGGTCAGAGTAATGTTGGTATCAATGGAAAGATCTTTTCACAAAGAATACACATGTACAATATGAAAGCCCTATCACTAACCATTCAAAAGTTATGCCCAATGTTAAAGTTTTTGAAAAGTAGGTCAAAGGTCAAGGTCACGAGGTCAAAAATTTTGGTATCAATGGAAAGGTATTGTCACAAGGAATACACATGTGAAATATGAAAGCTCTATCACCTTCCATTCAAAAGTTATGCTCAATGTAAAGTTTTTTGGACAAACAGACAGACGGACAGGCCAAAAACTATATGCCCCCGTATCTTTGATTCCGGAAGCATAAAAAACAAAGACTTTTCGGTTTTGCCTTTATTCATATTAAATTATACAGAAATCTATGAATGAGAGCTTTTGAATAGTATTGATTTCATCTTAATACATGTAACGTACAGTCAAAATCGTGTTAATCCAATTAACACAGACAAGTTGTTAGCGGACAATATTAATTCAAGTGAGTTGTGCAGAAATTGAGCCAATTTATTTTCCAAACAGCAGTGTATGGTGTATCAAACCTCATGACCCAGTGAAGCCACTTGGACAAATTATTTTTGGTAAATATGCTGAAATGCGGCGCTTGGAAATGTATTTTTAGCATATTGAATCAATAGTCGTGATAAATTTAACTTCGAACTTGATCTTGTCTTTTATGCAATCTACAGATAGGTTTGAAAATATTCAAAATTCGGAACATTTTCGATGAGGACGCAGAGTTCCTGTAAAAAAAAGTGAAATTTGCGAAAAAAGGACATGCATGACCCCCCCCCCCTTTTTTCTTTACATTTTTATGCGTGCCAAAGATTCGCAATCAAAAAAGACCAATTTTACAGACTTCCGGGCATTTCAAGTCAGTCAAAATTTTTAGTGTGCACCTTTTTATTTCCTGTAGTTACCCCTACTAAAGGGGCAAGGAGGTATTGAACCAATCAAATCTGTAACACAAGATATATGGCGACTATGTTTACCATAGATACAGAAATAAGACAGAGAAAATAATCATTAAATAGGGAAATTGTTCTGAAATATGCATGTAAGAAAAAAAAGCAATCCAAGGAATGCTTGTGTCGCCTGCGTAGCGGATTTTTTCTTATTGAAATTAGGTCAAATATCAAGGGCAAGGTCACTAGGTTAAAAATTATGGAATGTTTAGAAAGGTCTTTTCATAAGGAATACAAATGTGAAATATCAAAGCCCTATCACTTACCACTCAAAAGAAATAGCAAATCATAGATTTGTTGAAAAGTAGGTCAAATATATAGGGCAAGTGCACGAGGTAAAACATAGGTAATCACAGATTACGAAGCTCACCTCGTGACAGCAAAATTCAATTCAAACATATTTCTTAGTACATGTATATTGGCTTTTAAAGGCAAAACCACTCAAGCAGAAAAAGTAGGTCAAGGTCATTTTATGAAAGTTTGATCAAAGATACATCCAATATGCAAGTTTGGTACATGTAGCAGTTATACTTTGCTCAATATTGGCTTTATAGAGCAAAATCACTCAAGCGGAAAAAGTAGGTCAAGGTCATTTTATGAAAGATTGATCAAAGATACATCCAATATGCAAGTTTGGTACATGTATCACTTATACTTTGCTCAATATTGGCTTTTAAAGGCAATATCACTCAAGCGGAAAAAGTAGGTCAAGGTCATTTTATGACAGTTTGATCAAAGATACATCTAATATGCAAGTTTGGAACATGTAGCACTTATACTTTGCTCAATATTGGCTTTTAAAGGCAAAATCACTCAAGCGGAAAAAGTAGGTCAAGGTCATTTTATGGAAGTTTGATCAAAGATACATCCAATATGCAAGTTTGGTACATGTAGCACTTATACTCTGCTCAATATTGGCTTTTAAAAGTGAAATCACTCGAATGGAAAAAGTAGGTCAGATGCTGCATCCGATGCATGGGTCCATCTCGGCATCCAAAGATGAATCACTTGTGCAAGTTTGGTTACTGTAGCATTAGTACTTTGTCAGATACTGAGCTACCCCAAACTTCTTATCCAAATCACTCAAGCGGAAAATGTAGGTCAGATGCTGCATCTGATGCATGGGTTCACCTCAGCATCCAAAGATGAATCACTTGTGCAAGTTTGGTTACTGTAGCATCAGTACTTTGTCAGATACTGAGCTACCCCAAACTTCTTAACCAAGTCACTCAAGCAGAAAATGTAGGTCAGATGCTGCATCCGATGCATGGGTTTACCTCAGCATTCAAAAATGAATCACTTGTGCAAGTTTGGTTACTGTAGCATCAGTACTTTGTCAGATACTGAGCTACCCCAAACTTCTTAACCAAGTCACTCAAGCGGAAAATGTAGGTCAGATGCTGCATACGATGCATGGGTTCACCTCAGCATCCAAAGATGAATCACTTGTGCCAGTTTGGTAACTGTAGCATTAGTACTTTGTCAGATACTGAGCTACCCCAAACTTCTTAACCGGACGCGGACGCGGACGCGAACGCGTGGGGTTATAGCATAAGCTCACTCAACTTTGTCGAGGTGAGCTAAAAATGATGGTATGTGAAGAAAGGTCTTGTCACATGGAATGCACATGTGAAATATCAAAGCCTATCACTCAGCAATCAAAAGAAATAGCCAATCTAAGATTTTTTGAAAAGTAGGTCAAATATCTAGGTCTTGGTCATGAGGTCAAAAGTTATGATATGTGTAGAAAGGCCTTGTCACAACAAGGAATACACATATGAAATATCAAAGCTCTATCACTTACCAATCAAAAGATATAGCAAATCTTAATTTTTTTGAAAAGTAGGTCAAATATCTAGGTCAAGGTCATGAGGTCAAAATTATGGTATGTGTAGAAAGGTATTGTCAAAAGGAATACACAAGAGAAATATCAAAGCCCTTTCACTTGCCAATCAATAGATGTAGCCAATCTTGGTTTTTTTTTTAAAGTAGGTCAAATATCTAGGTCAAGGTCATAAGGTTAAAAAATATGGTTTGCGTAGAAAGGTCTTGTCACAAAGATTACACATGTGAAATATCAAAGCCCTATCACTTGCCAATCAAGAGATATAGCCAATATTAGATTTTTAGAAAAGTAGGTCAAATATCTAGATCAAGGTCACAAGGTCAAACATTATATGTGTAGAAAGGTCTAATCACAAGGAATACACATGTGAAATATCAAAGTCCTATCACTAATCAATCAAGAGATATAGCCAATATTAGATTTTTAGAAAAGTAGGTCAAATATCTAGGTCAAGGTCACAAGGTCAAAAATTATGATATGTGTATAAAGGTCTTGTCACAAGGAATACACATGTGAAATATCAAAGCCCTATCACTTACCAATCAAAAGTTATGGGGTGTGACACCCAAGTGTGACAGACAGACGGAGGGACGGATGGACGGACAGACGAACAACGGACAAAGTGATCCCTAAGTGTCGCTGTGCTTCGCAGGCGACACAAAATGTCAACATCTTAAAAATAAATTCAGAGTATATTTGATAGCGTATGTGGCCAAGTTAATTCGAAGTATGAAAATAAGTACACAAAGCCAAACTAGCTATAGCTTGTCTTATTTAAAAAATCATTAAAAATCTAAAAGTTGATATTTTGACAAAATTCTTTCACAGTTTCATTTCTAGCAATAAATATAAAAATAAAAAGAGAAAAAAAACTGAAAAAGGGAAAAAAAATTGTTGGGGTCCCGCCGGGGTTTGAAGCTACTCCCCATGGGTCCATTTGGCATGGAAAACATACATTATACCTATGTACAATCTTAAAAAATATTCCTTAAAAATCCAAAAGTGGATATCTTGACAAAATTCTTTCACTTGTAGGGTACCATGCATGAGTACCTCATACCTACAAATTGTCATGACAATCTGAAGAGTGGTTATAGAAAAGAAGCAGAAAATGTATGAAAATCACCCCCCCCCCTTCCTTTTTACATAAGAAAAAAATTCATAAAAAATCAAAAAAACAAATTTTAAGCATAAAATACATATCAAAGCATTAAGTAAGTTAAATATGATAAATATGTAGTAAATGAGTGTGTAAAATCATACACTTATTGAGTTATTTAAAGAAATAGTGCAAAAATGTGCATTTCTGACAAAGTCCGAAAAGACGTCAAAAACGCGTCAAAAATTTGACTTCGAAGTGGAACCAAACATAACAACACTTCTTAAGACATCTCTCTAGATCATCCTGATGCTTTCGGTTTGTCGATACATGCTTCGGTTCTGAAGAAGAAGTTTGTCAAAGGAGGGTACCCCCTGTGACCTACTTTTGGCTGTGGTGGCGCCACCTGTTGACAGATCCGGACGAAAAACAACAACACTTGTAGGGGACCATGAGTACTTCATACCTACCAAGTTTCATCAAAATCCCTTCAGCCGTTCTGGAGAAGAAGTTTAAAATGTGAAAAGTTTACGACGACGGACGACGACGGACGACGACGGACGACGACGGACGCCGACGACGACGACGACGACGCCGGACGCCGGACGCAACACTATGACAATAGCTCACTTGAGCCTATGGCTCAGGTGAGCTAAAAACACCAGATGACACAACCAAATTACAACACGACCTTGATGCCGCTGCTAGATGGGAGCAGGACTGGCTGATGTCATTCCATCCAGACAAATGTTCAGTATTACATGTCACAAATAAGAGAAACCCCATCACACACAACTACACACTACATGATCACACACTTACAGTAGAAACATCCACCAAATATCTAGGCATCACCATACAGAATAACCTTAAATGGAACAAACACATAGACAATATCACAGCAAACGCCTCAAAACAACTAAACTTCCTCAAACGTAATTTGAAAGTTCCCTCCACAAAAATCAAAGAACGAGCATACCAGTCACTTGTAAGGCCAAAACTAGAATATAACTGCTGCACATGGGACCCCCACACTAAATCACACATACACCAAATTGAAATGATACAGCGTAGGGCAGCTAGGTACACCACAAATAAATTCCACAACACAAGTTCAGTAAATGACATGCTTACAACTTTAAACTGGCCAACACTTCAACAACGTCGTATGCGAACCCGTCTCATCTTCTTCTACAAAGTAATTCACAATATTGTTGCAAGTTACCCAGCCCACCTCCTTATACCACAAGACACTCGCACCCGTCACTCAAATCCATCAGGTTTCAAACACATTCACACTCATAAAGACATCTACAAATACTCCTTCTTTCCACATACAATAACACAATGGAACAAACTACCTCCAGACATTACATTAGCACCATCACTCGAAGCATTCAAAGAACAGGCAAGCATGCCTGTTCTTTTGAACATATTTTTCTAGACAGGTAAGCAGTTGTAAATAGTTTTAAATTTTTGAATTATTGTCATTTTAAATCTAAATTTTAAAATTTTCTACAACTCCCTGTTGCGCAGCGCATAAGTTCAGGCACATAATGGTCAAAAGTGACTGAGTGCTCAAAACATAAAGAAGAAGAAGAAGAAGAAGAAGATCCACCCCAACTTAGGTAGAAAAAATAAACGATTTTTAAGTTCCTGGGGTAATTCACTAGAATTTTGACTGTTTGCGGTTCAATTATTAATTATTTACATGATATATATTAGAAAAATTGGATAGCCATGTGAATTATAGGTGACAAATTACAAATGTGCAACATTCCGGGGATCCGCCCCTGGATTCATTTCTATGTTGATATGGCTACTATCCCCTTGTGTGTAAAATGAAGATACCCGGTATTTTGAGAAAGTATGATCAAAATTGGAGGACAAATGTTTGTAGACATATGATGATAGTAACGTTTAAGGTAGGTTATAGTACTAACCATGAATCCTGCAAACCTGTAGCTGCGCAGTTCGGTGCACTAAGTTCAAATGGTTGTCATGTAAAAATATTGATGCTGTTTTTGTTTAAAATGATGGGAAAATGACGATGTTGAGGCAAAGAAAAGTTAGTATTAAAATGGTTAAAATTGGAGTCTTAATTCTGCAGAATGACAGATTTTCAAGTATGCTTCACGTCAAATCCAATATGGCCGATAAAATTTTGTCGATACCCCTTAACGACATAAAACACCTTTCTCCACAAGCATAAACAGTAATTTGTGTACTATTCTGGATCAGTTTGCTGACAATTTTGACAGTTTTTTGATAACTCCTTTGTCTCAAATTACTGTCCTGCTCACTAAATCCAGAGCACCTGTTTTGGAGATTGATTTTGCCTTTAAACTGGTATGATCATTATAAATAAAACGTAAAGCACGCTCTTGAATTTTTTTGAGCTTCTTAGTCTCTTGCTCACCACAAAAATGCCAGGCCAAAGGGCAGTACTGGTAATTAAAATTAGACATGATAAAAGTATGATAAACGGTGAGTCTTCCAAGTCTGTTTAAGTTGTTTCCAATTCTCTTAAGAACATTTTTAACTGGCGAGATGCTTTCTTACAGATATCAGAAATATGTTGCTTAAATTTTCAGTTGAAAGTTGAAAGATTTCTTTCATTGCATAGTTCATATCTGAAATATCTATAGTTTTGTAAATGCATATACATGTACATGTATATGAAAGGTCTTACTCAAAGGCTTAAATATTATTAGTATAATATACTATAATAGATATCACCATAGAGTCTGATTTGTTATACAAGCTTCTGTTGAGGAAAAAATAGAACAAGATATTCAGTTTTGTGCCAATTTACACTTCAAAGTTTAAAAATTTGTCTTGAAGACCCTCCAGACAGTCTTTCATGTACAGGTAGCTTTTATAAATTTTGTTAACAGATTTTTGTGTCACCTTCCGAAGGCTTCGTAGTAGGGATGTCATGAAACATTAGATCATGATAAGATACGTATCGATACAAGGCTCACTACATGTATACAATACGTATCATGATACACTTTTCTATCCAATCCAACACTCACATATTCCTTGAGTCCAAAGAAAACCTTAACATACTTGCATCAATTTAGTCTTAACAGCATAACGTGTTTTTCTTTAGATATGATGAATCCTTTCTTTTGTTACCAAAAATTTTTACCTAGTGACCTTGATCTAGGTTATTGACCTTCTTTTCTGAAAATTTGAAATTGACCATATCTTTTGATTGGTAAGTAAAATATCCAATATTTCACATATGAATTTCATTTGACAAGACTTTCCTACTGATACAAATAATTTTGAACCAAGTGACGTTGACCTACATACTTGATCCACTTTTTAGTCCCTGCTTTCGCGAAAGCGTGGGAACATTAAAACTGTCCCGTCTGTCTGTCTGTCAGTCACAAAAACTTTAAGCTTGTGCATAACTTTTGAATGGTAAGTGATAGGGCTTTGATATTTCACATGTGTATTCCTTGTGACAAGACCTTTCATTGGATACCAAAATTTTTTACCTTGTGGCCTTGACCTTGGACTTTGACCTACTTATTAAAAACTTTAACCTTGACCATAACTTTTGAATGGAAAAATGATAGGGCTTTCATATTACACATCTTTATTCCTTGTGACAAAACCTTTCCAGTGATAAAAAAAGTTTTGGCATTGTGACCTTAACCTTGTGTCCTTGACCTTGGACTTTGACCTTCTTATTAAAAACTTTAACCTTGACCATAACTTTTCAATGGAAAGTGATAGGGCTTTTATATTACACATATTTATTCCTTGTGACAAAACCTTTCCATGGATAACAAAATTTTTGACCTTGTGACCTTAACCTTGGACTTTGACCGACTTATCAAAAACTTTAACCTTGACCATAACCTTTGAATGGAAAGTGATAGGGCTTCCATATTACACAAGTGTATTCCTTGTGACAAGACCTTTCCATGGATACCAAAATTTGTGCATAACTTTAGAATGGTAAGTGATAGGGCTTTGATATTTCACATGTGTATTCCTTTGTGACAAGACCTTTCCATGGATACCAAAATTTTAGACCTTGTGGCCTTGACCTTAGACCTACTTATTAAAAACTTTAACCTTGACCATAACTTTTGAATGGAAAGTGATGGGGCTTTGATATTTCACATGTGTATTCCTTGTGACAAGACCTTTCCATGGATAACAAAAAGTTTTGGCATTGTGACCTTAACCTTGTGACCTTGACCTTGGACTTTGACCTACTTATTAGAAACTTTAACCTTGACCATAACTTTTGAATGGAAAGTGATAGGGCTTTCATATTACGCATATTTATTCCTTGTAACAAAACCTTTCCATGGATAACAAAATTTTGACCTTGTGACCTTAACCTTGGACTTTGACTGACTTTCAAAAACTTGAACCTAGACCATAACTTTTGAATGGAAAGTTATAGGGCTTCCATATTACACAAGTGTATTCCTTGTGACAAGACCTTTCCATGGATACCAAAAGTTTTGACCTTCTGACCTTAACCTTGGACTTTTACCTACTTATCAAAAACTTTAATCTTGACCATAACTTTTGAATGAAAAGTGGGAGGACTTTCATGTTACACATGTGTATTCCTTGTAACAAAACCTTTCCATGGATACCAACATTTTTGACCATGTGACATTGACCTTTGAGTTTGACCTACTTTTTAAAAAAACTTTTAACTTGCCCACAACTTTTGAATGGAAAGTGATAGGGCTTTGATATTTCACATGTGTATTCCTTGTGAAAAGATCTTTCCATGGATACCAAAATGTTTGACCTTGTGACCTTGACCTTGGAGTTTGATGTACTTTTTAAAAACTTTAACCTTGACCAAAACTTTTGAACGGAAAGTGATAGGGCAGGGCTTTCACATTTTACTTGTGTATTCCTTGTGACAAGACCTTTCTCTTGGTAACAACATTCTGACCTTGTGACCTCGTCCTTGGAGGTTGACCCACATTTAAAAACTTCAACCTCAACCAAAAGTTTTTGATGGTAATTTAAATGATAGGACTTTAATATTTCACATGTGCATACCTTTTCATAAGCCCTGTCCCTTGGTAACAAAACAAAAGTTTGGACCCTTTGAGTTTTTCTTGGAGTTTAATCTTTCATATTTAGAATTTTGATAATATATGAGATATATTATGAAAACTAAAGAATGGGGGGGGGGTTGTCTGTAAGCATTTCTTTAAAGACAAACACCCAAAAGCGGGGGACCACAATTCCTTGAATTCGACTTTTGGCCGGATTGCGAAGCAAAATCCGATCTATGAAATGGCGAAGTCCGTCTGTCCATCTGTCTGTCCGTCCGTCAATGCGTCAACATTTTAGTTAAAGTGTTGCGTTTAAGTCCATTGAGAGAAAACTGTTTGGAGGAGCAACTTGAAACTTGACATGGTGATAGACCATGATGAGATGAATCAAACACAGCAATAAAATTTGACCTAGTGACCTTGACCTTGAAGTTTGACCTACTTTTGAAAAACGTTAACCTTGGCCATAGCTTTTGAATGGTAATTGATAGGGCTTTTATATTTCACTTGTGTATTTCTTGTGACAAGACCTTTCCATGGATACCAAAACTTTTGACCGTGTGACCTTGACCTTGGAGTTTGACCTACTTTTGAAAAACTTTAAACCTTGGCCTTAACTTTTGAATGGTAAATGATAGGGCTTTTATATTTCACATATGTATTCCTTGTCACAAGACCTCACCATGGATACCAAAAGTTTTGACCTTGTGATCTTGACCTTGGAGATTGACCTACTTTTAAAAATAAAAAAAAATCTGGGCTATATCTCATGAACTATAAAGGCTATGGCTTTGAAATTCCACATGCAGAATCTTTATGACCAGACCTTTCATTTGATATCATGAGCTTTGACCTAGTGACCTTGACATTGACCTTTGACCTATTTTTGAATTATAAGAGGTAGGCTTTTGATATTTCACATATATACATTCCTCTTGCACAGAACTCTAATTTGATATCATGACTTTTGACCTAGTGACCTTGACATTGACCTTTGACCTACTTTTAAACTATAAGAGGTAGGGTTTTGATATTTCACATATAGATTCCTTATGACAAGATCTTTCATTTGATATCATGACCTAGTGACCTTGACATTGACCTTTGACCTACTTTTAAACTATAAGAGTTATGGCTTTGATATTTCACATATAGATTCCTTATGACAAGATCTTTCATTTGATATCATGACCTAGTGACCTTGACATTGACCTTTGACCTACTTTTAAACTATAAGAGTTATGGCTTTGATATTTCACATATAGATTCCTTATGACGAGATCTTTCATTTGATATCATGACTTTTGACCTAGTGACCTTGACATTGACCTTTGACCTACTTTTAAATTATAAGAGGTAGGATTTTGATATTTCAGTTGTAGAATCCTCATGACTAGACCTTTCATTTGATATCATGACTTTTGATCAAATGACCTTGACATTGACCTTTGACCTACTTTTGAACTATAAGGGGTAGGACTTTGATATTTCACATTTAGATTCCTTATAACCATCACTTTTTTTCATTGCGCAATAGTATTAATGACCTTTGACCTTTCTGTCTGTGACTGTGCAAAAATGTATACGTCATCTAATACAAACACTTCGCAATCCGGCCTTACCGCCTTTAGTGGTTTATGGTTTATTAAAAATAAACCGCTTCGCAGGCAACACAAGCATTCCTTAGATTGCTAATTTTTGTGTCGCCTGCGAAGCATAGCGACACTTAGGGATCTGTTGTCCGTCTGTCTGTCTGTCCATCAGTCCATCTGGCTGTCACACTTGGATGACTGTCACACCCTGTATAAAAGTGATTCCCAAGTGTCGCTATGTTTCGCAGGCGACACATTAATTCCATAGAATTATTTTTTTACACTAAAATATACTATGCACATCACTTGTTAGATAAAAAATAATTGTTCTCTGGTTGGAAGCAAAGAAAATAATTTTGCCCCAGTTTGGGGCGAATTGAATTTGAACTTCCTGGGATTAAAAATGACTTTTTTTATATAAATAATAAAAAATGGTTGCCATGGTAACATGTGATGTATTCCAACAACTTTTCTGTTCATTTTGATGCAAGAATTTTAAAATTAACTCTGAAGTATATAATATACCATAGTTATCGTTGCAAAGGTAACTTTTGTACATAGCAATAAGTAGATTTATCTTGAATTGGCCCATTTTATAAAATAAATCCCATTTCCTTATCACATACCCATCAAGAGAGAAGAAAAATTGGAAAATACAAACAGCAATTTGAAATCAATATATTAGAATAAGCTAATTATGTTGTCATGGTAACCAGCCTTTCTGACAATATCAGACACTATCAGTGAGCTTATTCAAAATTTGAGGTCCTAATCTTTAGGATGCATAAAAAATCTTTCATTAATGTCATATATTGACCAAATTATAGAGCTTCAAAGTAGCTCAATTTTGCAAATCTCTCAACTTTATAGGCCATTTCCATGGTAACCAGATAACCTAGAAATAAAATTTTGGTTTACTTGACCTTTTTATGCCCCCAGAATCACAGATTCGGGGGCATATAGTTTTTGGCCTGTCCGTCTGTTTGTCTGTCTGTTTGTCTGTTTGTCCGAAAAAACTTTAACATTGAGCATAACTTTTGAATGGAAGGTGATAGAGCTTTCATATTTCACATGTGTATTTCTTGTGACAAGACCTTTCCATTGATACCAAAGTTTTTGACCTTGTGACCTTGACCTTGACCTTTGACCTACTTTTCAAAAACTTTAACAATGGGCATAACTTTTGAATTGTAAGTGATAGGGCTTTCATATTTCGCACGTGTGTTTCTTGTGACAAGACCTTTTCATTGATACCAAAAGTTTTGACCTTGTGATCTTGACCTTGACCTTTGACCTACTTTTCTAAAACTTTAACATTGGGCATAACTTTTGAATGGTAAGTGATAGGGCTTTCATATTTCACATGTGTGTTCCTTGTGACAAGACCTTTCCATTGATACCAAAATTGTTGACCTCGTGACCTTGACCTTTGACCTACTTTTCAAAAACTTTAACATTGGGCATAACTTTTGAATTGTAAGTGATATGACTTTAATATTTCACATGTGTATTCCTTGTGACAAGACCTTTCCATTGATACCAAAATTGTTGACCTTGACCTTTCACATACTTAACAGAAAATGAAGTTTATACTAACAAAGATGCCACCGGGGGCATTCGTGTTTCACAAACACAGGCTTTATTTTCATTATTCCCTACTTATATGTGAAATTTCATGAAAATCGAAGATCTTGCGTGCTGAAATTGTTTAAATGGTTACAGAGAATTGCTATTAAAATCATATTTCTGCATTTGCCTGGATGAAACTATGTAAAGATCTAAATCGTACTATGGAAAAAAATTCTACATCTGAATGGTACTATGTAACATTAGTATATCTATAACCGAATAAAAGTATGCAACTTCATAAGGTCTAGATTAAAAAAGTAATCATTTTAATTTGAATAGATAAGTATTGTATCAGAATTAGACTACCAATCACATGTGCAGTAATTAGAATCTGTGTATGAAGGTAAATAAACACACAATGTCTAAATGAGGATGCATGATTAAAGGCTTCAAATGACTAAATTGGCTGCATGCCCCGATCTTACACATGCAATTAAAACATACTTTTCATTTATCTATTTTGATATACCCCCCCCCCCCGTCCCCATATCGCACCAAGATCTGAAGAGATTTTAATTTTTTTGTATTGAAAGGAAATGTTTCTCTTTAATTCTCTTTTAAGGCTTTAAATCCGTCCCTTTTTTATGAGGAAAGTTCATACTGTACTCATTTAGCCTTAATTTTCAGTAAACAAAATAAAGGTGTCATTTTCAAACACGTAATGATCTTTGGATTCTCACACGTAGGGATTTAAGTAAGTTTTCTTTTTATCTCATTTTCAATCTCTACGCTTTGTTACTAACATAGAAGATGTACAGAGATAGTTTATAATGGTATCTTAATCTAAGAAGTAATTATGGAATCATTAGCACCCAATCAATGTGTGGTAAAGGAGGTATACTGACACTGATCGTAAATGTCGCCTTGATCGTATTTTTGTGTCCTTAGGAATTTAATCTTAGCCATTTTGACGATACAGTCAATGTATGATGACTTGATGAGTACGATTTATTTAAGTGTACCGAAAAGTTTTTCGTATCGAGAGATCCACTGTAGTGCTCATCGTCGGAACAAGGACTGTTTTTCGTACGCCCTTATGTCATGCTTTTGATATCCATTTGTTTATTACTTGTATCCGTGCGATTAGCTGTCTCATTATGTTAAACGTCTTCAAATTCAATAGCATCATTTAAGGGCAGATAAATTTGCAGCATGGACCAGACATGCACTATTCGGGTACTTAACCTTCGTCAGTGATCCTCAAATCAAACAATGTACATGTAATATGGCCAAATATTGAGAAAGATGTGTCCAAAATGTACAGAAAGACGCAGCAGGATGGGTGGGATATGATGCTACAGGACCCACGTTTTAGAAAGTTCAAGAAATTTTGATAACAGAAATTTTCGAATGCGTTGAAGGAACTATCAACCGAAGTTGATCGAACTTGGCTACATGTGCCCTCGTGTACTCCTGGTCCACCAGCAGTGACACTAACCAAGTGGTACAAATGTTAAATGTCTTCAAATTCATTTGTTTCTTCATCCTACCGCGAGGGGGCTATTATACACAACATGTGAGTTATTCAAGACCGCTGGGTAACCGGACTGGTGGGAGGGCTGTGTGCAGGTAATGCGGATAACCACACCATTTGCTACTAAAGTGAAATATGACACCGGTTGCCTATTGGTCTCGTTGGTTTATGTGTAGTGTTCTGTATTAATTGTTTTGATGTCGTCTTTGGTGTACCTTGTCACCTCTCTGTTTTTTTGTATTTGGGTGTTTTGCTTCAGGTGCTGTATCCCTGTTGGAGATTCCCTGCTTTCTTTTTAGTCACAATTCCGTATTTTATGACAAGTATGACTATCTTCCTCAATACTCTATCAATACCATGTCATGTTTTAACGCAAAGATGGGATTAGATCGAATCAAGCCAACTTTTTTTTTCTGGGTGAAGACAAAATAAAAAAAAACAAAAACAAAAACAAAAAAAATCCAAGTTGGCCTGTATCGGTATAAGATGGGATGTACCGTACTAGTACAGCTTGTAAAAGGTTAAGGTCAGTGATCAACAACTGTGTATAGTTTTTCAAATTTTGAATGGGACTTTTGTTTCAGTGAAAATTATTTTTTGTCCAAACTTTTAAGGTTTATAACTTCTTTCTATGTAATGAATAAAAAAAATGCGATTGCGTATATTTTAATATACGATGACACTTCTTATTCGTTTCCCCCTAACAATGAGAAAAACAAGTTGATTTTGAAGTCAAAAGTTCAAGTAATATTGAACTGAAAATCAGTAAATAAAAATGAGTAAATCGATTGATAAATAGAATGAAAAAAATATCAAGGTTCAAGATTTATAAATAAATAGAAAAAAAAAAAAAAATAATAATAAAAAAAAAAAAATAATGAAACACACCTTTTCGTAATACAGAATGTTCGTTTATCTCATACAGCTCTTCATTTGTTTACTTTAATCTCAGCGTGGTTGTTTATTTTGCAAACGGAGATCAATCCCTTTTTTCAAGAGGATATACGGTAACTTTTCTAGTGTCTCAAAGTACAATGTTTTTGTCTGGGGTAAAACAACACAAAAAAGTGCAAACTTGTTCGATGTCATGTGGGCCACTCAAACGAAAGAAAGTCCTCTCAGCTTTGATTTGATCTGAAAGCTTAAAATTGTTCAATTAAACTTACATTTACTTTAGATTAAGGGTTACACCTTTTAATTTCAGACGAATTGAGTTTTTGAAATGTGACCTTAGGGAGAGAGAATTTTAGAAATATCACTTCACTTCAGAGCTGATGTAGAAATAATATTGAAAAATCTAAGGAAGGAGCATTAACTTACTATTGAAGGTAGGGTTTTCTTATGAATATTTTCTTCAAATATGTAGTTGTACTCTTCGAAGAACTGCATGAATATTGAAAAGAAGTTACCACATCCGTCATAATGTATTTGATCGTAATTTTTTCGTTCATATATGAATTAATTTTCCAGTTTCTGTATCCCCTTTGTGTTTCACTTTCAAGCATTATATCAGTTATTGAAATGTAACCTTAATCTTAAACCAATATTGTTCTTTAAAACGAGATAAACTGAATGAAAATTCACGCGAAAGAACATTAATGCTTTGTTCTGTATTGTATAGCTCTCTTTCTCTGTAATATAGAATTAGTACGTCGTTCGTCTGTCTTCATTTTGTTTCATCTGCTCCTATTATAAGTAAGCAAAATTGGATAGCATTTTTCTTTACAAAGTTATTTCTCACGGATTTCTTCAAAGCTTTGAAAATATGCAGAAATTCATTTTATTCTTTCTCGTTGTTTCGTGAAACTTAAGATGAGGAGAAAAAACTTTTCTTAATTATACTCGGAATCGTCTGAATTACGTCTACTCACTCTGGTCAAATTTCTGAAATTTGGCACAAAAATTGAAAAACTATACATAAGAAAGCAATTACACCAAGAATGAAAATATTTATACGTCTGAGACAAGTTTGTTTAGCTTTGCTATTTCATACAAATTTACAATTCTACATGGTTTTTATGTCCTTTTCTAATTAAGTTTAATAATGCATCCGATTCTTGGTGGTGTAGAACGTATGTTTGTCTAGAAGTACTAATCAACGAAAATGCTCCCAATCTCAGCATGCATCTTTCGGCACTTTCATATGTTATTTTGTTGGTGATCATTACTAAAAGATTGGTGTCACCTTGACTCAGGTTATGTTATCAAGGTAAGAGATAAATAATTTAAGGGCAAATTCTCGTACATACATCTTCATAAATCGCGGTTCCGATACTCTACGGACATACAGCCACAGTAACGTCTGACACTTGGATGTATTCGTTGTGCAGTTCGGTGTCCAATGTACAAGATATGTTAAAACCGTCTCGTGAATATTGAAACACCCAACAGTCACGCAAAGGCGGGAAATGTAAATGTAGGGGTATAGAAAATCTCGTGTAAAACTACATATTTAAATGCGTTTCTTGGATTATCCGTGAGAAATGAATGTATTATGACCGTTTCCCTTAACGCATGACACTATAGCCCTCTAGAGAAACTTGTTTCATGCTAGAAAGGGAGAGTCCCTTCCATGTAATTAATTTTTAGCTCACCTCGTATCGCCCCGTCGTCGGCGTCCGCACTATAGGTTAAAAGTCCTACATCAAACAAACTTGCATGGATGATGCATCTGAGGATGCTTACAACAATGCAAGGTACGGAGGCTGCATCTGACCTACATTTCATAATTGAGCAGTCAGGTTAAGTGAAATGGGACATGTTCATTTCCGGCCTTTTTTAAGTCCTAGATCAATAAAAAAAACTTGTGTGGGTGATGTATCTGAGGATGCTTACTGCAATGCACTGTACAAATGCTGCATCTGACCTATATTTCATGCTTGATTGACCAGGTATGGTAAAATTAGAATCTTCATTTCCAGCCTTCTTCGATTTTTTTTATAAACTTATGTGGATAATGCATATGGAAATACTTTGTGCAATGTAGGTACAGATGATGGTCATGGGACAATGATGCCGTCGAGGTGAGCGCTGTCGTCTCTGATGACCCTATTGTCCTATGGCAAATTCGAAATATTTTCCTCGCCGCATCGACATTTCGTTGCACAGAGTGTGCAACAAATTTTCACTCTGTTTTAAGAAAACTAATATAATGATTTGTGTATGCAATTGTTGCGATGTATAGTTTTCTCAATATCATAAGCTGAACCCCCTCCCCTCGGACTTTGACTGGAGCCCTGGAACCGCGCATGCCTTTTTAAAAAAAATACCTTAATTTAAATTTTTTTCAACAATTCTGTCAGTATGAAAGTGATTCCAAAGCCAATGATGACTTTACTCTATGCTAGAATGAACTTTTCTTATGCAACTTTGTTACCGTACATTTTTGCTGATATAATATTACTTGTAGAGCTTGGTAAAAACTAAAGTTCTGAAATTTGATCATGACTTGCAATTATGTCATGAATTTTCGCTGTATTATTGACATTCGTGGTTAAGTTGAATTCGGACGCCACGTTCCTCTTAAACCTTACCCAGGAGAAGATAGACTTGTATCTTATGCTGCTCCCCAACGTAATGATTACGCACGTAACCTTTGTATATTGCGGAAAAATCAAGTAGGCTTTGATGAGTGTTGTGGTTTTAATTCATAAAGATTCACGATGCCAGCCTATACCCCCAGGGGGATGTTAGACGTTTGTGAAAGTGCAGAATTGTATTAAGATAGACGTAATAAGTGCTTTAGATTGAAGAGGAAGATTGTTTCCCTATCGGTGCTCCAGAGTTTAAGAGTTTAAGATCTGTAGTCTTTTGTACAGGAAATTTACAGAGAAATCTAGAAACATCATTAACATGAAAAAAGTTTTATCCCCTTTTTAGCTCACCTCGACGAAGTTGAGTGAGCTTATGCTATACCCCCGCGCGTCCGCGTCCGCGTCCGTGTCGGCGTCCGCGTCCGGTTAAGAAGTTTGGGGTAGCTCAGTATTTGGCAAAGTACTGATGCTACAGTAACCAAACTTTCACAAGTGATTCATCTTTGGGTGCTGAGGTGAACCCATGCATCAGATGCTGCATCTGACCTACATTTTCCGCTTGTGTGACTTGGTTAAGAAGTTTGGGGTAGCTCAGTATCTGACAAAGTACTGATGCTACAGTAACCAAACTTTCACAAGTGATTCATCTTTGGGTGCTGAGGTGAACCCATGCATCAGATGCTGCATCTGACCTACATATTCCGCTTGAGTGACTTGGTTAAGAAGTTTGGGGTAGCTCAGTATCTGACAAAGTACTAATGCTACAGTAACCAAACTTGCACAAGTGATTCATCTTTGGATGGCGAGATGGATCCATGCATCGGATGCAGCATCTGACCTACTTTTTTCACTTGAGTGATTTTGCTTTTAAAAGCAAATATTGAGCAAAGTATAAGTGCTACATGTACCAAACTTGCATATTGGATGTATCTTTGATCAAATTTTCATAAAATAACCTTGACCTACTTTTTCCGCTTGAGTGATTTTGCCTTTAAAAGCCATTATTGAGCAAAGTATAAGTGCTACATGTACCAAACTTGCTTATTGGATGTATCATTGATCAAACTTTCATGTAATGACCTTGACCTACTTTTTCCGCTTGAGTAATTTTGCCTTTAAAAGCCATTATTGAGCAAAGTATAAGTGCTACATGTACCAAACTTGCTTATTGGATGTATCATTGATCAAACTTTCATGTAATGACCTTGACCTACTTTTTCCGCTTGAGTAATTTTGCCTTTAAAAGCCAATATTGAGCAAAGTATAAGTGCTTCATGTACCAAACTTGCATATTGGATGTATCTTTGATCAAACTTTCATAAAATGAAATTGACCTACTTTTTCCGCTTGAATGATTTTGCCTTTAAAAGCCAATATACATGTATTTAGAAATATGTTTGAATTGAATTTTGCTGCCACGAGGTGAGCTTCTTAATCTGTGATTACCTATGTTTTTCCATCGTATGTTATGATATGAATGAAATTACGCGGGTTTATGAAAAGGGAGTGGGTGTTGTGTTCGAGGTCTAGAAACACATTTGTCTTGAAATTCGTCAATACTATAATACACTGTATGAATAATAGACTGCTCCTTATGTTCAAGAAACAAAGGAACACGTATGTCTGGTGCAAAAATGTAGCATATTGTTATTTTAAGCTCATCTCGACGAAGTTGAGTGAGCTTATGCTATACCCCCGCGCGTCCGCGTCCGCGTCCGGTTAAGAAGTTTGGGGTAGCTCAGTATTTGGCAAAGTACTGATGCTACAGTAACCAAACTTGCACAAGTGATTCATCTTTGGATGCCGAGATGGACCCATGCATCGGATGCAGCATCTGACCTACATTTTCCGCTTGAGTGACTTGGTTAAGAAGTTTGGGGTAGCTCAGTATCTGACAAAGTACTAATGCTACAGTAACCAAACTTTCACAAGTGATTCATCTTTGGATGCCGAGATGGACCCATGCATCGGATGCAGCATCTGACCTACATTTTCCGCTTGAGTGACTTGGTTAAGAAGTTTGGGGTAGCTCAGTATCTGACAAAGTACTAATGCTACAGTAACCAAACTTTCACAAGTGATTCATCTTTGGATGCCGAGATGGACCCATGCATCGGATGCAGCATCTGACCTACTTTTTCCACTTGAGTGATTTTGCTTTTAAAAGCCAATATTGAGCAAAGTATAAGTGCTACATGTACCAAACTTGCATATTGGATGTATCTTTGATCAAACTTTCATAAAATGACCTTGACCTACTTTTTCTGCTTGAGTGATTTTGACTTTAAAAGCAAATACTCAGCAAAGTATAAGTGCTACATGTACCAAACTTGCATATTGGATGTATCTTTGATCAAACTTTCAAAACACGACTTTTTCCACTTGAATGATTTTGCCTTTAAAAGCCATTATACATTTACTAAGAAATATGATTGAATTGAATTTGGCTGCCACGAGGTGAGCTTCGTAATCTGTGATTACCTATGTTTTTTTTTTTTTTTTGAGAATAAGAAAGTAGTTTGTTACACATAACTTCTGGTAAATGTATATAGGCTTTATGAGAATTTCATCATATATTCCACAATAGCGCCTTCAAGACAAAGAGCCTTCATAAAGGTCAAGGTCATTTTCAGGCTAAAGAAAGCTTTAGAATTAGTTAAGAAGTGCATTAAAAATCTATTTCGATTCAAAATGGTCTGAAATGTACGTTTGGTTTGGTTTTGTTTATATATGTAGCAGGTTTCAAGATTTTCATTGCATTGATGAGGAATTGTGTACCCTAAAAAAAGGGGGGGGGATGCTGAAGACATGACTTGGGGATAATTTGTTAAAAATTCACAAACTGTTTTACAGGATGTGGGCTTTCAGCCAAAGGTCAAAGTCATTATGATAATTTCTGAAAGGTCAAAGACACTAAGAAAATCATTCTTTTAGTATCAGAATTATTATGTTCGGGGAGCATACATCAGTTTGACTGATTTTGTCTTTATTGAAAATTTAAACATTTAGTAAATCTCTTGAACTTTAAGGGTTAGGACTTTAATATGAATTTGAATTGAATTTCTTGTGACAAATCCTTTCATTTGAGACCTTGACTTTTGACCTTTACTTTGAAGTTTGACCCACTTTTCAAAAACATTAACATTGGCTTTGGCTTTAACTTTTGAACCGTAATGGATACAGCTTCCATACATATATGTAACTTGCAGATACCTGACATCAAGACCTTTCATATGAAATCGTGACTTTTGACCTGTTGGTTTTGACCCTGAAGTTTGGCATACTTTATAAAGAAACTTATGACAAATCGTCTCATTTGAGACTATAATTTTGACCTTGAGCTTTAACCGACATTAAGAAATAAAATTGGCCATATCTCTCGAACTATAAGGGAAAACTGAGGCTTTGCAATTCGGTTATACCGTCTTTAGCGGTTGGGGGTTTATTTGCATTGAAATGGAAAGTATTTGAGGAAAAAATTCTTAATTAAAAAAGAAGCATGAAATTAAAATGGGTACCTAATTTAATAGAGTTCACTCATCACGTTCAGTTTACATGCAACTTTATCTGACATGTACGTGTCGACGGTAGACGGAAATTTTTTCATGCGAACTCATTAGAAGGTTATGGTGGTCTTGTTACAAATGATGAATTACAAATCGACCTCTTTTTATGCATAAATTACTAATGTTGTATCAATTTTTGTCTCACTTCGATATAATACCTTGTTAGTGTCAGTTGTAAATTATACTTGTAGACATATCCCAGTGCAGTTTCCTAATTGGAATTTGGATTTTTTCTGCATTGGTACCTTGTGTCAAATCGCTAACAATCCTGAATCTGACATAGGAAGGATCGTTTTCCACTTTTCAGACAAAGGAGATGTATTTTCGTGCAGTTTTGTGCAGTCACGGGGTAAAGTGCCCGTAATTAGAGACCGTGCATTCTCGTGCACTCTTTGTCGACATGAATGACATCAAGAGATCGTGGTTACAATGAGATATCAGGAAATCGCAGCGCACCTCTAGATCCCACCTCCGAACGCGCTCCATCGGACATTGTTCCGTTTTTCACGACTCATTTTTCTGTTTGACTTCAAACGATATATTTGATAATGAGTGAGATGCGCCTCTTGTGCACGGAGCACCGCGTAAGAACACCTTATCGTTCTATCGCATCAGACCTGCTGACAATTAGACCTTAATGAGGTGATTCTTAACACCCCTTAAAAAAAAGATCAAATAGAATTCCTACAGGTGAGGAACGACAAAAGAATGGAATTTTGCAAGATCATGCCAGACAGAGGGGCTGATATAGGCCGAATTCTGACGATTCTTTCTTATGTTTGATATCTGAATTTTTAATTACAAGATAGAAGATCTGAAATATGGAAAAGGAAGTTTGCATGACATTTGCTTTAGAATAAAAAAAAAACGCGAAAAAAAGACCATGTTCCTTGGCCAAAATGATTTTCTGCTGCCTTTGAGTCATATCGTGCAGCAAGATAGTAGTCTCATGTCGACGTTTCTTTCAAATAGGGAATTTTATTTTGTCGTTTACTCTTGGCAGAATTAAAAGTTCATCCAAGATGTTGAATAGTTCTACATTCATATACGTGTAATGAGGCGAGTGACTCAGTAAAAGAACTTGTTCTTTGCTTCATATACTGGATAAACTGCTGATATGCCAAAATCATTATGATTACATATGGGATTTCAGAGGAATAATAGTGGTAAGAATAAAAACCTAGAAATTAGATAGTGCATAAAAAAGACTAATATTATTCCTTCTTTCAGTGTGTTTTGAACATTTTAAGGGTATGCATGATGCATACAGCACTGCAACAAAAACTAAAACTTTGTGTTCTGTTAAAATTCAAGGCGTACTGTGAAGGCTGAAGACCCCGCCCTTTGACTTATTGCCGTGTTAATCTCTTGAAGAATCAAATCTGCTTCATAAATTAAACATGATTCCACAGAACATAAAAAAAAATCTGAACGGGGATAAAAAATGACGATTTACATTTATATAACAGAGATTCGGTGATGAGGGCAAATTTAAAGTTTCTGGTATGAACAAAATACTAGTAATGCCCGAATTCAAATCAGCATTTGAATATCTACCGGAACCCCCCCCCCCCCCCCCCCCCTTTCCTGCTTCCTGCCCATCCTTACCATGACCAACTATGTTTCATGAAAAAAGATGGACATCAAGGGGCATCAAAGAGTAGGGGGCATATTGTTTTTGGCCTGTCCGTCTGTTTGTCCGAAAAACAATTTTGAATGGTAAGTGATTGGGCTTTCATATTTCAGATGTGTATTCCTTGTCACAAAATTTTTCCATTGATACCAAAACATTTTAACCCAGTGACCCTGACCTTGACCTTTCACATACTTAACAGAAAATGGTGTTTATACTGACAAAGATGCCACTGGGGGCATTCGTGTTTCACAAACACAGGCTTTATTCGTTCACCATTGAATTCCAATCCTTGTCCACTCCTCTAGCTGTTTCTTGTAACATCATCGGTTGTTTAACGGTTGTAAGAGCACGATGACGGTCTATTAATGCAAATTTCATACACGATGAGAGAGAACGCAGGTGGGGTTGGACAGATGTTAATATCTTTTATTCAAAAACATTATGCATCCCCATCAGTTATGACATCAATCAGTACTTCATTGGCACTGTGATCCGCCCTCTGGTGTGCGAGCTTCAAAGGCAAGGCAGATCTCTCAACACATATTACCGTAGTCACTCTAATACATATTGAATCTATTATTCAAAAATTAGAAATATTTTTAAATACAGTAAATTACATTTTTGACAAAAAATAAATAAACAGCAGAACAAATTTTAGCATAGCTCAGAAATGAGAAATTCATATGTCGGCTTTCACCAGTGGTTCATCTCAGCAACCCATGACTTTGCATGATTTCATGCCGTGAGCGAGGCAAGAACGACACATTTTGCCTGGCGTCCGTCTGTCTGGCCGTATGTTTGTTAATATTGAAAAATCATCAAACTTGCAGAGATGGCCAAGCATGGTGAGACTCAACATAACCTTCAAGGTCAAGGTCACATAATTAAGGTCAAAACATTCAAGAGCAGGATTTGTAAAGACCTTGACCAACTTGTGACATTTGATGTATTGAACTTTTACCCAAATAGTTACATGGTCTTTTAGTAAGTCCCCGTACACAGGCGCTTTACAAACTTTTCAATAAGAAATGTACGATAAAACTGGTTGTGTAGTCATTTCCACGTTTGAAGTATGGTATACTTGAATTTGGATGGAAGCTTTTACAGTAAGCACTTCTTTAGCTACTGCTACTACAACAGTGGGGAAATTATTTGGTGTCATTGAACTTGAGGATCGGCTTCCTGAAAAGGGGGAAGTCACTCTTCATTGTTTATTTTGTACTCTTTTAACTGAAAGATATTTCTGTACGTGAGGGAGCTAGTTCATCTTTTGTATAATAAAATCAGGTAATTATACGTCAAGATTTTGTCCATAATTTGATAATTAAACTGCATATACCTTAAGAAACAAATTATCAAAAATATTCATTTGCCGTTGTATTAGATTGATTAAGATCTACATTTACATCGATGACTTGCATTTATATCGATTACTTACGTTGTATGACGTAATTTGTTGGGAAATAAAGAGAACGAGTTTTAAAAAAGGAAGATCGGGGGTTTTATATATGTAGTACAATAAAAAGGGAAAATTTGGAAGAAAAAATATTTTTCGTGTCTAAATCTGAAACAGATTTTAAAATAGTTTCATTGCCATAATATAATGAGTTTTATTTGATTGATAGAATGTTGCCATCACATCATCCCAAATTTATATACAAGTAGCTTCGCGTTAGTCTAGGATTTTGCTTGAAATGACCAACAGTGTCAATGAGTCTCTATGACGTGACCAACTACTGGTAATAGCATGTGTCCGAGGAGACATTGTACTAGCCACCTGTCTTATAGAGTTGGTCATATTTATAGAAAGAAACCAAGCTTGCTTGATCCATCTCTTCTTTTATCAAACAATTTTTTTCCCGAAATTTCGTAAAAGCAGAGGCACAATCGGTGAACTATAATATCAGTTCGTGTAGGTACAAAGCTACAGTCCTTAAACGACTCGCGTGGGAGTGATGTAATAAATTGTTTTACGAATGTAATAAATTTGTTAGTTTGTCAAGTTTGTTATGTCCTTGTTGTAGTTTCCTTTACTTTTGATGTGTAATTAGGTAGATTGAGCGCTTATTAAAAGCAATCTTAAAAATTACTGTAACAGCAGAGTAGAGAAAGAATTCGTATTTCAACACACCACCTGGGACTTGGCAAACATACTTTGGGGTTTGAATTTAAAATTAAAAAAAAAAATGAAATATGTATGGATTTAAAGATGTGCAGATGTACATGCGTCATTTTTGCAGTGACTAAAAAACTAGAAATTGGAATAATTCTCAATAATCTGTGCTTTTTTTTAAACTTTGATTCGAAAAGTATGAAAGGGGCGAGCTTAGTGCAATCTGCAGATGTTCCGTGCATTAGACGCATTAGTATATTTTTTTTTAACTTTGAAAAAATTCAAAACCTTTAATTTTATTCCTGTGGATAATTCAGTCTTATCGGTCGAAATGATATATTTCCGCTTCAGTTCATACGTTTGTAACTGAAATTCTGTAACAGTTTATTGCGTCACTTTCAATTCCTGGTTGAAAATTGTTCAAAAAATTAAGTATTTATAAACGATTATGACAATTTAAGAGAGAAATAGCTTCAGTGTAGGTCTACCCACAAGCGTGTGTTGCAGGTTAAAAGCCTAAAAAACCTATCAAAATTTTCACTTTCGCGGCATGTGGTTAATTTGAAAATTTAAAACTCCAACAGCGAGCAGATGAGAGCCTGATTCATGTAACGAAATGTCAGGTCAAATATTTGATGAATTATTGCATTTATACATGCTTATCATGATATGCAGCTATGTAGATATGATGCATATGTGACAGGGGCGGATCTAGAATTTAACCAACTTGGAGGAAGGACTTCAAAGAGAAGACGTAAAAGTTGTTACTTTAAACTTGAATGCAGACCAATGTGCATCCAAGAAACAAAAAAATTACATCCAACATAGGCGGAAGTGAGACTTAAGGCGCCACCCTTCCGTATATATATATATCACCTCCGCTTAGATTTTATCCTGATTTTATCATGTCAATAGAATATATTGTTTTGTTTTAGGAAAGAGGGAAATGACGAGAAGACTAGGTCTTTTGTGATGGTTCGACCCTCGATGTACCAAGGGCCATCTGCGTGATCTGCAATTGACGGAAACTTCTGTTTACTACAGTTTCCATGGTAACTATGAAATCCTACCTCATTGCCCACTTTTGTCTAGTCATTTGCGGAGTGTGGGCCAGTACGTGGAGTGGACGTACACGACAGGAAAGATGGACGAAAAGAAGCGACAAGCCAAATATAGTGTTGATACTTACTGATGACCAAGACGAACTTCTTGGTAAGTTACATTCAAATCAGTTGTTCTGACAGTCTTTCCGTCCGTCTGTGCGCCATTTTCATGTATCTCTTTTTGTACATTGATAAAGTAAGACAGCCATTCATTAAATAACATAATGATAAGACAGCCATTCATAGAATGACATGAAAATTGAGATGCAGAAATACAAATTATCATTTATAGTGTCAAAGCTGCTACAGAAATGGAGATTGAGTAGTAAAACTTTGCAGTAAATTTATGCTACCTTAATGCTTAAGCTTATTTCTCCACAGGTTCCATGCATGTGATGCCAAAGACATTACGAATCATGCGTGACCAGGGTGTACATTTCAACAACTCGTTTGTCTCCACCCCCATGTGCTGCCCCTCCCGTAGTACCCTCCTGACGGGGATGTACACCCATAACCACAACACCTACACCAATAATGATAACTGCTCCTCGTTATACTGGCAGAGGAAACACGAGACAAGGAGCTTCGCTACCTACCTGAATGATGCAGGGTACAGAACAGGTATGTACAGAGATTTTAAAATGAGGAAAGTCCAGGACGGGGGTTCAGCTTGGAAAGTTGCTTGTAAAAAAATTATTTTCAGTACTAGTACTTAATCAAGTCAGCAATCAGATGTGAATATGCATTTGTAAAACCCAGTATGAGCACATACATGTATTAATAAAATGCATCAGATTTTAAAGTTTTTCGTATATGCTTTCAATAAGTAATTACAAACCGATGGAAATATGAAAAAAAGATGCTTAGATGGTCTGTCATGAATACATGTAATTTTTATGCATTCAGCCGCTCAATATTTCATTAGAATATGAAGAGTTTAATTTCTCTCTCAGATAATTATCAAAATTAGATATTTAGAAAGCTGCATGTATGACTTTGACCTCTGATGTTTCATTTCAGGGAAATACTTGATCTTTTCCTGATTTGAAATACAAATGTATTAATATCATAATTTTTTTTTGTCTGACAGCACTGCAAAAATTGAAGGCTGCTCTGGGAAAAAAGATAATTATTATGAAAATTTAAATTCACCTGATGTATTTATTTATGCAGATGAAGAAGGCATATCCTTAATTACATGAAACTGAAATTGATTTTGAAAGTGATAATACCTGTACTTGTCTTTTGAAACGTACCAGAATAGATACACCTAGCATTACTGATTTGTTTGCAATATATCAGTATCTCTGTAGTCTGTATGTATTTTTCTCAGATATTTGAAATTAAATTCCTTCCTTAAGGTGTTCTGTTTTCTCAACAGCTTATCCATGCTTGATCTTCATAACGCATATTTCCTCTTTTTAGGTTATTTTGGAAAGTATTTAAACGAGTACAATGGCACATACATTCCCCCAGGATGGAGGGAGTGGGTGGGGCTTATACGTAACACCAGATTCTACAACTATACGGTGAACTTCAACGGTAGAAAAATGAAGCATGGAGATAATTACTATACAGATTATTTCACTGACCTTATAGCTAATGATAGTGTCACATTCCTAAAGCAAAGTAAACAGTATTTCCCACAAAGGTAAGGTCAAGTTTAGTAAAGATTCAATCTAATTAAACTTCAGCTCTCTTTATTTTGTAAACTACATAGAGATCTAATAATGACCAATTGTCAGAGATATAAATATTGGACCAATCAGATTGCAGCTGGCTCGGTCGACGAATGTTTACCTTGCTGAGTGAATAAGTATCGATACATTCCAAAAATTTGAAAAGTACGATCTGAATGATGTTCAACTACAGCAATGGTGGCCTCCATAATATATGTGAATTGTTCATTTGTATTGTGTTCGAGTTTCCTTCATTTCTAAAAATACGGATAGGGTATAGGTAGTATGAAGATTCATAAACATTTTGATATAAAAAAAACTTAAATGAACACCAGAAACACTCATAGTGATTTATAATATTTTCGAATGAAACTTTGTCATGACGTAGTTGGCTGTGATTGGTTGATATATTTACCATGATTACGTATCTATGCATATGGAAAAGTTCATAAACACGACCTCAGTGGTTGTTAGATCTCAATGTTATGTAGTTTATGAAATAAAGAGAGTTGAATTTTAATTAGATTGGTAAAGATCAATACCCTGTTTTCTGTTTAAATAAAATGATCATTACCTGGATTTTGATATAGTTTCAACAACATTAATTTTAATCATATAAAAATAGGAAGTTACTTTCGAATATTTAAAACAAAATCAAAGAGTGCAAACCTTTTTTCTGTAGGCCTGTGATGATGATGCTGAGTGTCCCCGCCCCCCACGGACCTGAGGACTCCGCCCCACAGTATCAGCATTTATTCTTTAACAATACATTACATAGGTAAGTCACAGATATACATTTTCACACTACATGTCATACCCAATGTAATATTCATCCTTCCCAAAATCAAAATCGACAATTTTACAAATAGCGTTGAAATTCTGTTATACGTGTACATTTACTGAATTTTAATTTTAGAATGAAGTTTGTTTCCATCAAGGACAGCAGGTTAAAGAAAACCTAGTTTCAATTGACTAATTATGTTCTGTCACATTTGCATCATAGTTGATCAAAGTCTAACGCCCATTATTATAAGAAATGTGAGGCACCAAATATCAAATTATGCATGTATAAATGAAAATTTCCAGGACTCCAAGTTGGAATGTAGCTCCTAACCACGATAAGCAGTACCTGCTGAAAATGACACGCAAGATGGAGCCTATAGAGCAGAAATTTACAGACGTATTACAACAAAAACGACTTCAAACTTTGCAGTCTGTCGATGACATGGTGGAAAAGGTACAAGTTAAATCTATTTACAGTTTACTCATGATTCTCGTGCATCATAGAAAATTTCGTGTTTTTTTTGTGATTTACTTATTTACTGCAAAAATTTTGTTATTTAAAAAAAACACAGAACTGTTAAACTCCTTTGCCAAATTGCATTTCTTGCTGAATTCCACAAATTTCTTGAGTAACTTTACATATTTTCCTCATCAGATCTTTTTAACACATTGTCTTGAGATTTATTCATCACTGGAAAGATCGTTTATTACATCTGGTTTTCAATGGGAGATAACTCAGGGAAAGAAAAATTTCATGGCATATATCAAAATATAACACGAAAAATATCAAAATAAACATAAACAAATATCCTTGAAATATTTATTATATAAGTACATGTATATGAAAATAAAATAATGCCAAAGAACCTAACAAATATTTTACTTTTGCAGTGATTTGACACATTTCCTTACATCGAATCTTTTTAAAATATTTTATGTACATATACATATATCTCTTAACATTCCAGGTATATAATGAGCTGTGGATGCTAGGAGAGCTAGAAAACACCTATATCATCTACACCTCAGACCATGGCTATCATCTAGGGCAGTTTGGGGTCATCAAGGGGAAAGCACTGCCGTATGACTTTGATACAAGGGTTCCACTTTATATGAGAGGTCCTGGAATTAGGCCAAGATCAAAGTAAGCTCTCTCCTCCTCAAAAAATCTAAACTTTGAAATTTGTGATGCCAGAATAATACAATTTTATATACATTGTGGGTATTGATTGTACTTGTATATACATGTACATGTAGTTGTTTTAATGAGACTGGGTTATATTCACACAGGATATCTAACACTGTTGTTAATGCTGACTTAGCTCCGACCATATTAGACATGGCCGGAATTGACATACCAGATCATATGGATGGACGGTCCCTCCTACCTCTTATAAAGTCCTACAGGGACCCAGCAAAGTAAGTGCATTCTATGTTAGCCACTTGTAGTTACATTCATGTATCTACTCTGACTGTAAAGGGCAAAAATATATGAAATTGAAAGTTTTACGATGAAATTACTCAATTACCCTATGGTATTAAGTCACTAAAATGCATATCCTTACTTTATACAATTTTCATTGTAACAGTAAAGATGAGAAACATCTATGAGATTATTTTAATTACATTTACAAGAAAGGAAGAAGGTAGAAAAATCAGATTTCAATCATTTTTATATCGGTCAAGTTTTAGCTTCCAATCTTATCTGTTAGTAGTAAAGGTCTTGACAATTTACAGTAATATAGCCAGTAAGTGTGGTAGAATGTTTATGTTTTGAATTTGTCATGTTTGTACGATACCCTGTTTCTATCACTTTAGCTCAGACAGTCAGGATTTTGTTAAGACAAGAAAACCTTGGAGAGATACTGTACTGCTTGAGAGAGGGTAAGAATTGATTTTTGTGTTGCCTGCGAAGCATAGCGATACTTAGGGATCACTTTGTCCGTTGTCCATCCGTCTGTCACACTTGGATGTCACACTCTATAAAAGTGATTCATGAGTGTCGCTATGTTTCGCAGGTGATACATGCATTCCTTGGAATGATTTTCATAGTTTTGAAATTAATTGAGTCTGGTACCTTAAGTTATTGAAAAATACTTTCAAAGTCTTTCAAAATATTTTCACCACTTTGAATTCACCTGAATCTATATTCCCCTTTTTAAGTCTTTTGGATATACAGGGTTACATGTACGTCCCATTTGGGACAGTTTCTGATGTATACTAATTAAGACATCAACTAATTGTGACGCCATCAAGCTTTATGGAAATAAGAATGAAACTAAGGAAAAACATGCTTCAGATATGACGTTTCTCTAGGAATTTCATAAGTAGTTCGCCTGCATAGCAAGAGCAACATATAGATATCACTTTGTCTGACATTTGTTTGTCTGTCTGTTCCTCTCTCTGTCTGTCTGTCTGTCTGTCTGATAGTCACTCTTTTGCATATTTGGTTATAACTTACTTGATATACATCAGACATTATTCAAGCTTGCAGAGTTGGTAAAGCATAATGAGACTCAGCACCTTATGGAGGTCAAGGTCACTTTCAAAAATCAAGGTCACATGCTTAAGGTCAAACATGTGACAGGCGACATACCTTTTCTTGAACAGTGCTTTTTTGTGTCGCCTGCGAAGCATAGCGACACTAAGGGATCACTTTGTCCGTTGTCCGTCTGTCAGTCAGTCCGTCCGTCTGTCTGTCTGTCACACTTTGGGTGTCACACCCCATAACTTTTCATTGGTAAGTGATAGGGCTTTGATATTTCACATGTGTATTCTTTATGACAAGACCTTTCTACACATACCAAACTTTTTGACCTCGTGACCTTGACCTAGATATTTGACCTACTTTTCAAAAAATCTAAGATTGGCTATATCTCTTGATTGGTAAGTGATAGGGCTTTGATATTTCACATGTGTAATCTTTGTGACTAGACCTTTCTACGCATAACATAATTTTTGACCTCATGACCTTGACCTAGATATTTGACCTACTTTTCAAAAAATCTAAGATTGGCTATATCTTTAGATTGGTAAGTGATAGGGCTTTGATATTTCACATGTGTATTCCCTGTGACAAGCCTTTCTACACATACTATAATTTTTGACCTTGTGACCTTGACCTAGATATTTGACCTACTTTTCAAAAAATCTTAGATTGGCTATATCTTTTGATTGGTGGGTGATAGGCTTTGATATTTCACATTTGAATTCCTTATGAAAAGACCTTTCTAAACATTCCATAATTTTTGCCCTGGATATTTGACCTTTTTTCAATAAAAAAAAATCTGCTTCGCAGGCGACACAAGCATTCCTTGGATTGCTATTTTTTTTTATAAACAGACTTACGAAGATTATGTGTTCCTGGAAAACCGTTCTTATCTTTGATTGTCTATGTAAATGTGTATCTTTTTAGTAAGATAACAACAAAGAAACTAAAGGAGCTAATGAGAGAACAGAAAAAGACCTTTATGGAGAACTTGATTAGTATGCCTAGTATCCCAGATAATATACTACGCTATGCCACACCTAAACAGCGGCGTATCTACAAGATCTGCTCAAAACCTGAAAATCAGCCACCCTGTAAGAAGGGACAGGTTAGTGTACAAGGGAAAATAATTATGCCAAGAATCCCAGACAATAAACCAGGCTACGTCACATGTACACAGAAAAAATCAGCATGCCTAGTGAAATGGGTCACATTATTCACTGGTGAAAAATCATGTATGCCAAGTACTCTTGATAGCATTATGCTACACCAAGTTTAAAACCCTTTATTGATAGAGATGTAATATTTAGGCAATGATTGATAGGAAATACAGGGTTTTCATTCAAATTTAAGCCAGTGTTTTACAAAAATGAGGCAGATCTTTGAATGGCTATTCACAAATGCATTATTTTACAGGGTTAGAGGAAATTTGAACTCGTGCTTTCTGCCAATTTTCATAGTTATACAGAATTCTTAAAAACCTTTCATTGAATATCTGACATTTTGGATTTTTATCAGTCCAAATAATAGTTATAGTGTGAGCTTTTATTGGACCAAATAAATTTTTATCCCCAAATCCGATAAAACCAATACTTTTCATGAACATGGGCAATATATTGTTGGATGTCGCCTCCTAAGGAAATCCCCAAAACAGTACTAACGTGTAATGCAGCATTATTAATAAAAGTCTGTTGCTTGAGAGAGCAACTCCTAAATGAAGAAAGATTCAAAATGATAAGCTTTGTACAACTTTATGATAGATTTTTGGTGTTTTGAAAGTACATTGAAAAATTTTGTAAAATGAAGGTCTCATATGAAGAAATTGAAGTTAATGGGTACAAATTCTAAAATCCTTCTTAGGTAAGTTTAGATGTTTAGATTACTTATAATACATAATACATATACTTTCAGAAACATCAATGTGTAAGAGAAGTAGATAGGAAACTGCCACGTTTAATGAAGTGTCGTACTGGTGATCTAAATACAAATGAAGTCCTCAGTGGTACACAGATGCAGAGAGATGGAGCATTTACACAGGGCAGAAAAAGATGTATTTGTCCAACATTTGCTTTAGATAGAGAAGAAAGGAGAAATCAAAGAATATTCTTACAAAAACACTTAACAAAGCAAGGTATATCATTGAACAATTTCTAATTTCATATTACAACAAAGAGGAACAGTGATATGTATTTACCTAAGGAGCTGTTCAGATAAGGGCTGGATTTAGCCCTGAAATCACTCGATTATTTCTCGTGCGCTGTCCTTCTATTTTAGGAAAAAGTTGGTCAGGATAAAAATATCAAGTATTAGAAAATTCCTAGTAGGTATGTTATTTAGATAGATTTGGTGATAGATGTTATAATTATGTCTCCCCCCCCAACGGGGAGGAGACATATTGGTTTTGCCTTCGTCGTCCGTCTGTCTGTCCGTCTGTCCGTCTGTCACACATCGTGTCCGGGCTATATCTCCTGAACCCTTTGCCCGATCACTTTCATATTTTAGTATGTTGTTGCTTATGACCCGAAGGTTTCACATCACCTTGACCCAAGGTCATGTGACCAAGGTCAAGGTCACTTAGTGCATTTTTAATGAAATTATGCATACATTCCTGTCCAGGCTATATCTCTTGAACCCTTTGCTGGATCACTTTCATATTTTAGTATGTTGTTGCTTATGACCCCAAGGTTTCACATCACCTTGACCCAAGGTCATGTGACCAAGGTCAAGGTCACTTAGTGCATTTTTAATGAAATTATGCATACATTCCTGTCCGGGCTATATCTCTTGAACCATTTGCCGGATCACTTTCATATTTTAGTATGTTGTTGCTTATGACCCGAAGGTTTCACATCACCTTGACCCAAGGTCATGTGACCAAGGTCAAGGTCACTTAGTGCATTTTTAATGAAATTATGCATACATTCCTGTCCGGGCTATATCTCTTGATCCGTTTGTCGGATCACTTTCATATTTTAGTATGTTGTTGCTTATGACCCGAAGGTTTCACATCACCTTGACCCAAGGTCATGTGACCAAGGTCAAGGTCACTTAGTGCATTTTTAATGAAATTATGCATACATTCCTGTCCAGACTATATCTCTTGAGCCGTTTGCCATCACTTTCATAATTTAGTATGTTGTTGCTTATGACCCGAAGGTTTCACATCACCTTGACCCAAGGTCATGTGACCAAGGTCAAGGTCACTTAGTGCATTTTTAATGAAATTATGCATACATTCCTGTCCGGGCTATATCTCTTGAACCGTTTGCTGGATCACTTTCATATTTTAGTATGTTGTTGCTTATGACCCCAAGGTTTCACATCACCTTGACCCAAGGTCATGTGACCAAGGTCAAGGTCACTTAGTGCATTTTTAATGAAATTATGCATACATTCCTGTCCGGGCTATATCTCTTGAACCATTTGCCGGATCACTTTCATATTTTAGTATGTTGTTGCTTATGACCCGAAGGTTTCACATCACCTTGACCCAAGGTCATGTGACCAAGGTCAAGGTCACTTAGTGCATTTTTAATGAAATTATGCATACATTCCTGTCCGGGCTATATCTCTTGATCCGTTTGTCGGATCACTTTCATATTTTAGTATGTTGTTGCTTATGACCCGAAGGTTTCACATCACCTTGACCCAAGGTCATGTGACCAAGGTCAAGGTCACTTAGTGCATTTTTAATGAAATTATGCATACATTCCTGTCCGGGCTATATCTCTTGGGCCGTTTGCCATCACTTTCATAATTTAGTATGTGACTGTGGCCACGAGAAAAGGGCCCTTAAGTGATATTTTCACGAATTCTAGTTTTTTGTATTTTTGAAAACATTGATTATTCCTCTTTTCAAAAAGGTGCTATTTATCGCTATGCGCCGCTCCTGTCCAGAGATATAGGCATTTATCTTTGGGTAGTGTCAAGTCATTGCGACGTTCGAATTATGACGTCATTTTTGTTATACTACCTTTTATCTCTCGGGGCAAATAGAATTTGATCATCTATAGAAAAGGGATTTTTTTAACATCCTTATGACCCGTATTGCAGTCCATTGAAGCAGATTTCTATTATATAAAACCATCTATATCGATAAAATTTTCACCCTATCGGTAAGGGTATCTCAATAAAGATAATTGCAGAACGTTACATTTTTCGTCTGTCTCGATTTTGTTGAATTGTTGTTGGTCTGTTTTTGTTTTTGTTTTGAGGTTGTTTTTTTTATTATTATAATCTTCTTTTTTCTTTTTTTTTTTTTTGGTATAGAAATAAAGTTTGATCTTTCTTTATCTAAATTTCTCAACTGGAACTGAATTTTATTAAGTTATCCATAAATATGAGTACTATAATGCTACACAAGTAAATTAATATTAATTCTACAACGTCGGCGACGTTATGTTTAGTGTCAAAACCTACAGGGGTGAGGTGTCTATGTAAAACATAATCTAGCCATGGTTTGTTTTTACAAGTCAATATTTTTGAGAGAATGTGGGTAAAATCATATAATTCAACCGATTTTTTTTCTCAATGATTTGATTTAATTGTAAATTAAAGTATATCTTCAGTACAGGAATTGAGAAATACCGTAATATACAAAACTGTGTTTAAGTTTTGCTCTTCCAACATCTGAATTGGAGATCTTTAAGGAAAATCCTACACTGAATACGTTTGTCATGAGATATTTTTTATCTATAGTCGGCAAAAACAAAATTGAAATGATAATAATGGAAATATCTATCGTGATATTGGATAGGAATACATTGTATATACGGTTTTCTTTTCAGCTCTACACATTGGTTTGTCACACCTTTTATTTTGCAATTTCAGTTTCAGAGCGCCACCTGCAACATGTATCGATTTTATGATAGTATTCCACGGGAATTAAATTGTTTATTTGGCAGTTTCTCGGTTATCTTAAATTTATTATCAAGCAAATTTCACAGTTCTCGGTCCATGATTTTCTCATACCTCTTAAAATTATGAAGATGTACATGGTTGCCGTTTTATATAAGGAGGCGCCGATATATTGTATTTTATATTCGAACAATTGTAGCCATCATTCACATAATATTCATTTTACTAAGATCAAATATGCATAAATGGCCAAGATGATGGCGCACTACACTTACATGTAATTGGGTTGAGGTCGCCTTCAAGGTCACATATTAAAACATGCGACAGGTCACGTGAAAGGTAGAGATGAAGCGAGAATTTAGTTGCCTTTTATAATAATTTTTTGTTATCGACATTTCTTTTTTTTTTTTTTTCTTTTTTTCTTTTTTTCATCGACTTTCGTGCTTGTGTGTGTTTTTATCTAGAAACTAGATGAGATTTAATTAAATATACGTACCTCGCAATTATACATAGTTTGTGCAAAACTATGCACAAGTCGATTTTATTATCTACGTAACAAGGGAACCCAAAGAATAAGGAATTTATTGACAAGAACTTAGTTTTCAGTTTTTAAAAATATCTTCAGTTTTAGATGTGTGAAACAATATTGCAATTTTACTTTAAATTCCATGAACATGACTTTAAAATCAACAAAGAGTATATAAAAGTCAAAAAGAAAAAAAGAAGAGGAAAAAGAATCATATTCTTAAAGAATATTATGGCCGTGTCTATGGCCTATTCCTGCAACAAATTAAATATTACTTCAGATGATTTTTTGCGTATTTCGCCAGACTGAATACCTTGACATAATTTTCTAGATCCATCTATGAATTCAAACAGTTATAATACCGACCGTTCATTTCAATAAATTGTGATGACTTGTGTCGGCGAACATGTATGTACAAATTGCCGACTCTAAAGTCGGGCTTCCACTGTCGCGAATGCAGAGGCGGTAGAGCTACGAGCTCAATCGCGGGCATTCTCGTCTCATCGTGTCACTATCGTGTCATGTTCTCCTGCATTCTCCTCTGTTCGCGGCACCGACGCGAATGCTTCAAACTGTTTAAAACATTCGCGTCTGAATTCTTATTCGCCTCACTCTCACGGCACATGCGCAGCGCATTCGCCTTGCATTCTCCTCCATTCGCGGCGCGTTCTCCCCACATTCGCGTGCATTCTTGTTCCCAAGGTGGAGGAGAATGAGCCACGATAGAGCCCCGATCGAGCCACGATAGAGCCCCGACAACAAAGAATCTGACGCGAATGGGCCGAGAATGTGACGCGAATGAATAAATCAACGCGATTCAGCCACGATCTCGACACGATATTGCGACGATAGTACTACATACACACACGGCAGTGACAATAATAAATATCTCAGAGTTGATTAAAAAGTGTGCGGATCAATGTTTTGAAAACTTTGACAATGCCTTTCAAGAGAAAACAACATGGAAAGAGGTCAAAGTCAACAAAGGGTATTGATGCTCCTGGATATGTCAAATGATTTTGATTTTGCTCTTCTCTCATCCTTGTCATGATCGCAGCGCTATCGGGTTAAAGTCGTGTCTCAATCTCCTGCATTCGCCTCTCATTCGCCCCAGTGTCTTTTTATCGTGACACATTCATGTCGCATTCTTCTCTATTCTTATCACACTCGATACACTATCGTAGCGGACGCGTAGCATATTCTTGATGCATTCGCGGCGCTATCGTGTGCCTATCGCGCCAAGAAATACTTCATGAGAACAGACAAGAATGTGACACGATTGTTCATTCGCCTCTGATCGTAGCTCATTCTCCTCTACATTCGCGACAGTGGAAGCCCGGCTTAAATAAAAATTACATTCGTTGATTTTCTATCAGCGTTTATTTCCAATTTTTGTGTCGCCTGCGAACCATAACGAAGGGATCATTAATTTCAGCTGTGTCTACAGTCCATTGCACAGAACTACAGTGATCTTTTAGGGTCATCACATCACATCATTACGCAAAGTAGCGAAGATGGAGTTCGCTTCTTTCGGTAGGAAACTATGCGCGAAGAAGCAATAACGCGAGAGAGCGATACAAAAAGTATAGTTGCGATGTGAAGAAATGGTTCGCCCCTCTCGCATATCTTCGCTTTACTACGCTTTTGCATTTTTACAAAGATAACTTTGTCATTATAGTACTATTACGTGAAGAAGCAATTCCTTAAATGAACATCAAGTACGGAAAATAGAGGATGTATTAAAAGCAAAATCTATGCATATTGCCGGTATTCTCGTTTTACCGAAATAGCCAGTCGTTAAAATGAAAAAAAAAAGAGAGAAAATAGAGAGTAAAGACTCTCATTTGATTGTTTCATTTTTTCTGTAGTTTCTTTTTTACGAAACATAACACGCAAATCATACATTCAGTTACTAATTTAACACTTGTGTCGTTTCTTAAAAGAAAAAAAAAAAGAGAGAGAGAGAGAGAGAGAGAGAGAGAGAGAGAGAGAGAGAGAGAGAGAGAGAGAGAGAGAGAGAGAAACCCTAAACCAGACTGGACAGATCAAATCAAAGTTAGATAAAACAACTATTCGGTTAAAATGAACACGCAAAGATCAGCTAGTTTTTTTTTTTTTTTACATTTGGTTTGGATCTTATGCAAGTTGATATCGCTATTTATAGTTAGAAATAAATCTAAAATGTGAATGCATCACGCTCCCATGATTTTCAGTCTGGTCGTTATTGATTCATTTACTGTGAGTTTGAAACAAACGTTCTTTGTATTTTCATTGGATATTTGGCACTTTATATTTTAGTATTTAAAGAGACGGATTTATTTGATTTCAAAAATATTTGAAGATATTTTTTAAAACATATTTGCAACTACTTCTATAAATATCACTCTAGTCGATCGATGACAATAAAAACAAAAACAAAAACAAAAGCAAAACGAAACAAAAATAAATTAAAAAAGAGAGAAAAGTAATCCTATGATGAAAAATCCCCCATCCGAAAACACAAAATCCCAAAGAAAACACAAAATCCCAAAGAAAACGTTGGGACTTTAATTCTATTTTCATTGAAAAAGTCCGCGGCGTTTAACGTCAATTTTCTCAATTATGACGTCAGAGAGATAAGGGCCCTTTTCTCGTGACGCCAGTCATGTTGTTGCTTATGACCCGAAGGTTTCACATCACCTTGACCCAAGGTCATGTGACCAAGGTCAAGGTCACTTAGTGCATTTTTAATGAAATTATGCATACATTCCTGTCCGGGCTATATCTCTTGAACCGTTTGCTGGATCACTTTCATATTTTAGTATGTTGTTGCTTATGACCCGAAGGTTTCACATCACCTTGACCCAAGGTCATGTGACCAAGGTCAAGGTCACTTAGTGCATTTTTAATGAAATTATGCATACATTCCTGTCCGGGCTATATCTCTTGAACCGTTTGCTGGATCACTTTCATATTTTAGTATGTTGTTGCTTATGACCCGAAGGTTTCACATCACCTTGACCCAAGGTCATGTGACCAAGGTCAAGGTCACTTAGTGCATTTTTAATGAAACTGTACATACATTCCAGTCCGTGCTATATCCCTTGATCCGTTTGCCGGATGACTTTCATATTTTAGTATGTTGTTGCTTATGACCCAAAGGTTTCACATCACCATGACCCAAGGTCATGTTACCAAGGTCACTTAGTGCATTTTTGAATGAAATTATGCATACATTCCTGAACGAGCTATACCTCTTGAACCATTTGCTGGATCACTTTCATATCTAAGTATGTTGTTGCTTATGACCCGTAGGTTTCACATCACCTTGACCCAAGGTCATGTAACCAAGGTCAAGGTCACATAGTGCATTTTTTATGATATTGTGCATACATTCTTGTCCGGGCTATATCTCTTGAACCGTTTGCCGGATCACTTTCATATTTTAGTATGTTGTTGCTTATGACCCGAAGGTTTCACATCACCTTGACCCAAGGTCATGTGACCAAGGTCAAGGTCACTTAGTGCATTTTTAATGAAACTATGCATACATTCCTGTCCGGGCTATATCTCTTGAACCATTTGCCGGATCACTTTCATATGTTGTTGCTTATCACGTAAAGGTTTCACATCACGTTGACTCAAGGTCATGTGACCAAAGTCAAGGTCAATTAGTATATTTTAAATGAAATTGTATTCGTTACATGTATTATGTCCAGGCTTAATCTTTTGAACCGTGATCGGATCACGTCATATTTTAGTATGATGGTGCTGATGACCCAAAGGTTTCACACCTCCTTGATCAAAGGTCATATGACCAAGGTCAAGTATTACATTTTTTAATGAAATTGTAAAAGCTACTATTATTACTAGTATTGAGTCTGTGCTATATCTGTGGAATCGTATACTGGATCACTCTTATACTATAGTATGCTGTTGCTCAGGATTGGAGGGTTTCTTATAATCTTGACCCAAGGTCATGTGCCCAAGGTCAAGATCATTTAGTTCTTTTTAATGAAATTGAACATACTAATATTGTCTGGGTTATATCTCCTGAACCCTTCTTACAATTGTTTTCATATTTTAGTATGTTGTTTCTAAGGACTAAATGTTTCTTATCACCATGTCCCAACGTCACATGGTTAAGGTAGCTTCTTACTTTGGTAATGAAATTGTATATGCTAGGCATGTCCAGGCTGAACTTGTCTATGCTAATAATGTTTAGGCTTTATATTTTGAACCGTGTATCCAATCACTAATTCAGTTTTTAGCTCTACTGGTCTCAGACCAGTCGAGCTTATGCGATCACCCTTTGTCCGGCGTCCGTCCGTCTGTACGTCTGTCCGTCTGTCCGTCAGTCTGTCTGTCCGTCTGTCCGTAAACAATTCTTGTCCGGACAACTCCTCTGAAACTGTAAGAGATAGAACGTTAATTCTTTTTGCATTTTACTTGGACCATGGTCTAGTTGTGCACCTGACATTTAGTTTCACTCCCTGACCCCCAGGGTCTTAGAAAATGGGCGTGGTCATTAAATTCTATGTAATCTTGTCCGGACAACTCCTCTGAAACTGTTAGAGATAGAAATTTAATTCTTTTTGCATTTTACTTGGTCCATGGTCTAGTTGTGCACCTGACATTTAGTTTCAGTCCCTGACCCCCAGGGTCTTATAAAATGGGCGTGGTCATTAAATTCTATGTAATCTTGTCCGGACAACTCCTCTGACACTATAAATGATGGAGACTTAATTCTTTTTGCAATATGATGGGTCTGTAGTCTAGTTGTGCACCTGATATTTTTTTTGAGCCCCTGACCCCCAGGGTCATAGAAATGGGTGTGGTCATTTTCTCCTATATAACTCTATGTAACCTTGTGTTCGCAACTCCTCTGACACTATAAATGATGGAGACTTAAATCTTTTTGCAATATGATGGGTCTGTGGTCTTGTTGTGCACCTGATATTTTGTTTGAGCCCCCTGACCCCCAGGGTCTTAGAAATGGGTGTGGTCATTTTCTCCTATATAACTCTATGTAATCTTGTGTTCGCAACTCCTCTGACTTTATAAATGATGGAGACTTAATTCTTTTTGCAATATGATGGGTCTGTAGTCTCATTGTGCACCTGATATTTTGTTTGAGCCCCTGACTCCCAGGGTCTTAGAAATGGGTGTGGTCATTTTCTCCTATATAACTCTATATAATCTGTGCTCGCAACTCCTCTGACAATATAAATGATAAAGACTTAATTCTTTTTGCAGTATGATAGGTCTGTGATCTTGTTGTGCACCTGATATTTTGTTTGAGCCCCTGACCCCCAGGGTCTTAGAAATGGGTGTGGTCATTTTCTCCTATATAACTCTATGTAATCTTGTGCTCGCAACTCCTCTGACACTATAAATGATGGAGACTTAATTCTTTTTGCAATATGATGGGTCTGTAGTCTAGTTGTGCACCTGATATTTTTTTTGAGCCCCTGACCCCCAGGGTCATAGAAATGGGTGTGGTCATTTTCTCCTATATAACTCTATGTAACCTTGTGTTCGCAACTCCTCTGACACTATAAATGATGGAGACTTAAATCTTTTTGCAATATGATGGGTCTGTGGTCTTGTTGTTCACCTGATATTTTGTTTGAGCCCCCTGACCCCCAGGGTCTTAGAAATGGGTGTGGTCATTTTCTCCTATATAACTCTATATAATCTGTGCTTGCAACTCCTCTGACAATATAAATGATGAAGACTTAATTCTTTTTGCAGTATGATGGGTCTGTGATCTTGTTGTGCACCTGATATTTTGTTTGAGCCCCTGACCCCCAGGGTCTTAGAAATGGGTGTGGTCATTTTCTCCTATACAACTCTATGTAATCTTGTGCTCGCAACTCCTCTGACACTATAAATGATGGAGACTTAATTCTTTCTGCAATGTGATGGGTCTGTGATCTTGTTGTGCACCTGATATTTTGTTTGAGCCCCTGACCCCCAGGGTCTTAGAAATGGGTGTGGTCATTTTCTCCTATATAACTCTATGTAATCTTGTGCTCACAACTCCTCTGACTAAATTCTTATTGCAATATTATGGGTCTCTGGTCTAGTTGTGCACCTGTTTTTATGTTTTAGCCCCTGACCCTTAGAGTCTCAGAAATGGGTGTGGTCATTTTTCCTATATAAGTAAATGTAATCTTGTGCTTGCAACTCCTCTGACACTATAAATGATGTAGAATTAATTCTTTTTGCAATGATTATACAGGTCTGTGGCATAGATGTGCACCTGATATTTTGTTTTAGCCTTAAACCCCTAGGGTCTTTGAAAATGGGTGTGGTAATTTTTCCTATATAGTTGTGCTCTCTTCTCGTTTAAAGCTATTTATGATGGGGAGTTAATTCTTTATCCAAGTCTTGATGTGTCATTGGTAGTTCATTTGAGCTAGCAGTCCTTGGCCCCTAGGATCTTGGAAAATGGGTGTGACATTCTTTTTAGAAATACTTTATCTCGGATATTATGAATTATATGAGTGCAATTATAGTTGCAGTATGATGGATATGTAGTTTTGTCATGCTACTTATAATTTGTTAGAGCGCCTGCTCCCTATGGTCTTGGTTTAAAAAAAAAAGAAAGGAAATTGATGTTTTAGAAAAAACAACCAGGAGAGCTACAGTCTCGTCAGAGACTTCTGGTTTGTTGTTCATGATCCATACAATGTTAAACGTCTTCAAATTCAATAGCATCATTTAAAAGCAGATAAGTTTGCGGCATGGACCAGACATGCATGTTTCGGGTACTTAACCCTCGTCAGTGAGTGTAGGTTTCAGATCACCTATATCCAAGGTCATGTGACCAAAGTCAATTTCTTTAAATATGCTTATAACGAAATTGTATATGCCAATCATGTTTGGCCTTTACCTCAAACAATGTAATGAATCACTTTCATGTTTTAGTATGATGTTGCCCATGACTCAAAGGTTTCACATCATTTTGCATTTTGGCCTAAGGTCAAAGTAACTTAGAGGGAGGGGGGAGACATCTGTTTTTTTATGAAAAACATTTTGTTTAATTACGGGTTGAAGAGGTAGGGGTACTGAAGAGAGAAAACGTCAAATATCGAGCGAAATTCACAAAAAAGGCATTATTTTAGAGAATTCGATGTTTATCATGCTTCTCTACCTTTTTAAGTCAAAATGTGATAAATGAAATGAACTTGAGGTTATTATATCAATACAATCGGCAAAATCCGCAATCCGGAAACTTGAAACCGGTTTTATTTCGTACTTATCAGCCACATATGTAGCTTTCAGGTGCGAAATACGCATAGTGTAGAAATAGACCACTTTCTTATTTATTTCCTTCCTAGCGGTTAAATACGTATTTGATCAGAACATATTCTGAATAGATTGTTCTGGCAATTTTAATCTATTTAACCACTCTAAGGACTGATTCTAAAATAGTCATCCATCCCTCCTTTTTTTGTTTTTCGCCCTTGGGACATTGTTTGCCCCCTCGGTTCAGTACCCCACTTGGCCAGAAAATTTCTTTTATTGATATACACATTTGGTGAAAGTGGCATTCTGAACCGTGGGGGGAACAATGTTGTAGAAAACTTTTCCGTTTTCCTTTGATTTCTAAGGGAAAAACGCTTGTTTTGACCCAAAAATCGGTCTTATTTTAGACGATTTATCCAACCTCACAGAAGATTCATATCTGGACCAATTTTCTTGTTATTTTTACCGAAAAAATTCTTAATTTTTAGCTCGACTGCACTTTAGTGCAAAAGAGCTATTGCAATACCCCCGGCGTCGGCGTCGGCGTCGTCCGAACTTGATGATAAGGTAAATGTTAAGATTACACATTTACCTTTCCTATATTCATATTCTGTTGGTTTTTTTTGTTGCAAATGTTTAATTATACATCATTTAATATATCCAGATGAGGATATAGCCCCTGGGGTTGGGATTTTTAAAATTATTTCAAATGATAAGGCAAATGTTGAGATGATAAGGCAAATGTTAAGATAGCAATAAAGTCTTTAAAAGCCAATATTGAGCAAAGTATAAGTGCTACATGTACCAAACTTACATATTTGATGTATCTTTGATCAAACTTTCAAAAAATGACCTTGACCTACTTTTTTCCGCTTGAATGATTTTGCCTTTAAAAGCAAATATTGAGCAAAGTATAAGTGCTACATGTACCAAACTTACATATTTGATGTATCTTCGATCAAACTTTCAAAAAATGACCTTGACCTACTTTTTCCGCTTGAATGATTTTGCCTTTAAAAGCCAATATTGAGCAAAGTATAAGTGCTACATGTACCAAACTTTCATATTTGATGTATCTTTGATCAAACTTTCAAAAAATGACCTTGACCTACTTTTTTCCGCTTGAATGATTTTGCCTTTAAAAGCCAATATTGAGCAAAGTATAAGTGCTACATGTACCAAACTTGCATATTGGATGTATCTTTGATCAAACTTTCAAAAAATGACCTTGACCTACTTTTTTCCGCTTGAATGATTTTACCTTTAAAAGCCAATATTGAGCAAAGTATAAGTGCTACATGTACCAAACTTGCATATTGGATGTATCTTTGATCAAACTTTCATAAAATGACCTTGACCTACTTTTTCCGCTTGAATTATTTTACCTTTAAAAGCCAATATTGAGAAAAGTATAAGTGCTACATGCACCAGACTTGCATATTGGATGCATCTTGGGTTAGACTATTGAAATATGACCTTGACCTACTTTTTCCGCTTCAGTGATTTTGCTTCACCATTGGTTCACCATAAACTAATTTTAATTTATAGCTTTAAATTTTTTATGTGACTTGATATATGTTGTTGCCTGAGAAAGGGAGTTTAAATAAATTGGCTGTCATGAGAGATATTATGCTATGCAGTCGAGCATTAGGTGACTCTGGCAACTATTTTTGCATTTTGAAATTTCGACTTTTCAGGGCAGATTTTACGTCTTATCTTAACAGCTCCTTATATACATTTATGAATTTGAAAGTGAAAGAAGAATATTATTAAAATCTGTTGCATGTATTCAAGTTCTTATTAAATGAAATTCTTCACTCACTGTCTCAATAGTCCAATTTCAAGTTCTCAAAAGTGACTGTTAAAAACCTTGATTTTACACATCAGACTTCTGACATCAAGTACCTTGGCAAACTCTTGAATTGTTACACCGTAATTAATCAAAGGTTTATGTTATGTTTCCAGTGATTCATTTTTTGACGTCACAATAGAAAACGTCACCAAAGTATTGATGTCCGTAGTCTAGCTCTCTAATGAAATATCTCAGAAATAGTCTATTTAATTATACCCCCTGACATTTAAAATGGCAGTGGTATATAGTGATGCAGGTGTCCTCCGTCCGTCCGACATGCAGTTTCTGGACATTTAAAGGAAACCTGCATTGTGTGGATCCCCGCCTCATCGCTCATGAGGCAGAGGTCCACACTATGAGGAAAGCTGTAACAGATTATCAATTCATTTCTTGCATACACATGTAGCTTTTACATAAAGAATTACAGGTCAAGTTTGAATATGGGTCATATGATGTCACTCTCAATTACGTGCAGAATTATGCCCCTTGAAACTTAAAAAAAAATCATTATTTTGTGGTTTCTGGGAAAATTGTTACAGATGATAAATTCATTTCTTGGATTTAGCTTTTACATGAAGAAATACAGGCCAAGCTTTGATATTGATAATGCTACTCAATTTTGTGCATCCCTCTTGAAACTTAGAAAAATTCAACACATGTATTTTACTGTTTCTGGACATATGCAGGAAAACCCTTACAGGAAATAAATTCAGTTCTTATATATAGCTTTTATTTTTACAAGGTGATTACTTATAATTTGAAATAAGCAGGGCAGGGGTATCATTGATCATTCAATCAATAATTTTTTTTCATTTGTATAATTTTTTTTTGCAGATTTTAAACCAAAGTTCATGAGAAGTAAAAGGTCATTATTCCGGAATGCAATTAGTACCCCTGGGCAGCCTCTTCAAGCTAGCACAATGCCAGGTATTGTATCAGTGTAAAATAACAAAATACTGCAATATAACTAAATATCAAATTTTGCTATTTTAACAGAAAATATGGTGTCTTTATTTTCGCGAGAACAATTTTTGTGATTTGATGAGATGATATACATGTATATGTAAGTGATATATATGGGCATTCCTATTTGTATCAATCTTCATAGATTTCTTGTCATTCTTCATTTGATTTATGATGTATAAACATGCATAATAATCAATGAGTTATTGTGCATTCTCATAATGTTTAGTCAGCAACTAAAGATGCACTCTATCAAAATTTTTTCGTCAAGACTTTTTTTCAAGTTTTCAATTAGCTTGCGAAAAAAGTGAAAATTACTATGTCGCTTAAATTTTTGCTTGCACAGTAATTTCTACTTTGATAAAAGTGAAAATATACCATTCTCTTATTTTTCTTGGAATTTGCAAGTTTTATCAAGGTGTTAGGGCATTTGATCATTATCATGATTACATGTATGTAACCAATCTTGAAAATGCTGTTAAATGCATACTTGCTACGTACAAGTGTGTAAAAATTGTTTTGCAGTATACCAGCCTTTCCAGAGACGATGTAGAGTGTTACAGAATGATTCTGTTCAGTGTGATAATGTTCTATATAACGATCCTAATGAATGGAGGAGTCATAAAGAAACACTTGATGAAATGATACAGGAATACAGAAAAATGCTGGAGGATTTACGGGTATGTACATTTTTGTGTCGCCTGCAAAGCATAGCGATACTTAGGGATCACTTTGTCCGTTGTCCATCTGTTTGTCCGTCTGTTTGTCACACTTGGATGTCACACCCTATATAAAAGTGATTCCTGATTGTGGCTATGTTCCGCAGGCGACACATGCATTCCTTGGAATGATTTTTCTCATACCAGTTATCAGGTAGGGATTGGCTAATAACAGTCATGTAAAGACCTGGTATATCTTATACCGGATGCCTGGCCTTTTATACCAGACCCTCTTTGACGTCACAATGTTGCCCTTTTGACATAGTTGCGTAATAAGACAATAACATACAAACACTTCATAAAAATGATCAAAAAAGGTCATCAGTGGGGTAAATTTGTTACCTAGCCATCTAGTGACCTGGTACGGGATGATACCAGGTCAATAGGTTTTATACCGGACTCGGCTTCACCTCGCCCAGTATAAAACCTAAAGACCTGGTATCATCTCGTACCAGGTCACTAGATGACTAGGTAACTAATAATACAACAGATATCAAATGTAGAGATTACTTAACTGGCCCTCTATTCAAAACTATAAATTCTTTTCAATATACAGAGTTACTTCCCATTTGCCACAGTATCTGATGTAAATGTTTTATTACATCATGAAATTCCTATAGAAACATCATATCTGAAGCATTTTCCCTTGAATTTTATGCTGGTTTCCATAAAATTTGATGACGTCATAAACAGTTTATGTCCTAAATGGGAAGTAACTATGTAAACTGGAAGATTTACAGTGTCAGATAATTATATGAAGGAAAATCCTTATTGAATATTTTCAAAAAAAGACACTTTCAATTCCGTCTTTCTTTGTTAGATTTGATCCCAAATAATATTATATTTTCTCTTTCAGAGATATAGGAAGCATCTCAAAGACAAAAAGCCCAAGCTTTCCTATCTGTTAGAGGCTGGTGGCTTAGACGGCCCGGGATACTTGGATACACAGTTAGACGTGAATGGGGTACCATGTGATTGTGATGAAGATGGTGCTATGCTGTAAGTATCAATGATGTATGATGGGTAGTTGATGGGGGTTTGTAGGGGAGGGAGTTCAGTTTATGTCTGGGATACATGGATACACAGCTAGATGATGTGATTGTGATGAAGATGGTGCTATGCTGTAAGTATCAATGATGTATGATGGGTAGTTGATGGGGGTTTGTAGGGGAGGGAGTTCAGTTTATGTCTGGGATACGTGGATACACAGCTAGATGTGAATGGGGTACCATGTGATTGTGATGAAGATGGTGCTATGCTGTAAGTATCAATGATGTATGATGGGTAGTTGATGGGGGTTTGTAGGGGAGGGAGTTAGTTTATGTCTGGGATACACAGCTAGATATGACATTTGGTTTTCAGCCGTTGACCCCCAGGGTCTGAGAAACTGGGCATGGTCATTGAAAATCTATGTAGTCTTGTGCTCACTACTCCTCTGCCACTTTAAATGATGGAGACTTAATTCTTTACGCAATATGACGGGTCTGTAGTATAGTTGTGCACCTGATATTTTGTTTGATATGGGATTGGTCATTTTCTACTACATGTATATTACTCGGCGCAATCTTGTGCTCGCAACAGTTATTCCTCTGCCACTATAAATGATGGAGACTTAATTCTTTTTTTAAATACTATATCTCAGAAATTATAACAGTGATATTCTTTATGCAATACATTGTATTATGATGAGTCTGTGGTCTAGTTGTGCACCAAGTATTTTGATTGAGCTAGAAGTCTCTGACCCCAGGGTCTTGGAATATGGATGAGGTATTCTTTTGTAAAATACTATATCTCAGAAATTATAAATTACATGTGTAACAGTGATATTCTAATAGCGGTTTGAAAATTTGGATATGTGTTTTATTATGCCAATGATAATTTGTTAGAGGCCCTGCTCCGTAAGGTCTAGTTCTCATAAAAAAAGATGGAAATCAATATTTATATTCACTTGCCAATAAGTGAATTAAACAAAAAAACCAGGAGAGCTACAGCCTCATCAGAGACTTTTAGTTAATATCCAGGAATATCAATCAAAACATCCAATGCATCTTTGTCTACTACAGCAAACAAGTGAGTTTTCTCTCAAATCTTAAAATATGTCTTTTAGAATTGCTAATTACATGAAGTCATGATATTCTTTCACAAATGTCTAAATGTATATTACTTACTCTAAAGAATTTATAAAACTGATTAATTCTATGGATACAGAAAAAGAGTTGAAAGGAAAAAAGAAATTGAGGAAAGGAGGAGGAGAAAAAAAGAAAAAAGGAAAAAGAGAAGAAAGTTACGGAAAAGAAGAAGGAGGAAGAAGGATTGTAGTAAATCAGATGTCAAGTGTAACGATAATTCTTCACCATTATGGAATTGTAAGAAATGATTTATTTTCGACTGTTTTTTTTTATTTGCACAGTACGTTGTGTATCAAATACAGTCATATGTATTATGTTTAGATTCTGTACATTTGAGGCAAAGATTTATTCTTTTTGGAAATATTTCAAAGTAAAGAAAAAAATATATTTACATGTATATATGTCTTTTATTTGCAAGCATTCTATTTTTTGCAGCATTTGATAGAAAGATAAAGGAATAGGGCCACAAAACTTCTTAATCGACCTTATTTTTCATTGAATATTTATTTGTGATCTGATACTTTGTAAAGTTCTTTACTACTGTATACATGTATTATGATTTTAAATTTTGTAAACAATGCATTTTTCAGTAGCTTTAAGCCCTCTGAAAACCTCCAAATCAGCAATTTGTATGTGAAATACAAAAGGACTAGGTGCGCTAACCCCTCATATCGGCCCTATAATTTCGACGAAAAATGCTTTTGATAAACGAATTATTGATTATCAATTTTTGCAATGTTGAATGTTTGAGAAAATACCGCTTCATAATTTTTAGCCCTTGTAAGGTCATGCGCGCGATGTATGACGTCAAATGTTGTCGTCATTTCCCCTGAATGACGCAAAACTAAGGAAAATCATAGTATTTCACGCACAAATCTTCAAAATTCATCTACGCTCCAGGCCTCGCCCACGAATTTTTTTATGCAGATCAAAAGGCCGATCAGAAATCTATCGATTAATACAAAAATATCTATGGGCAAGGCCTGTAGTGCTACTTGATTTCATAGTTTTGTATTGAAATATCGCTCCTTTATTGATATTGTCAATGATTTCAACGTTTCTAGACGTTTTGAGCGATGCATTATTTAGTGTAGTACTGTGATATCGAAAAAAAGGCTTTCCTGATTTGGATTCCCAATACATTTGACATTTTATAAACTAGAATATTATGGATATATAATCAACTTTGAAAATACGGCCGAAATGGCAGGTTACCGCACCTACTCCTTTAGTAGTGAAACATATATGTTTCATTAAAATTAGCATTGGCCCCGTACATCGATAAACATGGAAAAAATTACAAATGAAAGATAATCATAATATCTACTTTTCATAAAAGTTTTATGTTTCGCAACACATGTGGTCCCGTTGAAATTCTCTAATGAAGACATACATGTAATTTGAGCATTTTTGACCATGTTTTGTCAATACAGAGGACTCCGTCTAAACTGATAGCCTATTTGTCAGATGCCAACTATTAGTATAAACGGAGTATCAGATAAGACGGAGTGATAAATTTCGAGACATTTTCGTCTGAAAATAATGAAATTGACGCGTTTTGTGTAGTTATTTTCTTTATCTGCCGTGTATGAAATGATATATACATGGAGACAGGTAAAATATTATGTTTGAATGTGCTTGACATCTTCTTTTATGCTAGTAATTTGTTTCCTCAGCGTGTGATTGACATTTCTGTCCAGTTTTATTACTTCAATTTGTACCCATAGAATGACCACTTGAATTGACATGAAAATTTTACGGACGAACGCATACACAAGTACATGTACATATACATTGATAGGATAAGTAAGTGGACATTAGAGATTTAAATCTCAGGACGCAGAACAAGGATAAAAATGAATGTCATAGAGAAAATCAATATTTATCTGAATGAAATAGAACACCTTACAATGAACCTTTCAGGAGCGGAGCAATTGTCAAGGAACAGAAGGATTTTGCACTTCTGTCTGGTCATTTAAGCTGTCATCACCGTCACCGTCTCCTTGAACTCCTTTGACCCGCCACTGATGTTCACTTTGAAGGTCAGGGTCTGTCTTGTAATGCTAATAAGGTAATTTACCTTATTTCGTAAATTCTCCTGAATTCGATGTTATCCCCGGACTTCCACCACTCTAGTCGGACTGTCTGACATTGGTTGCAGAGAAGCCAGGCTTGTTCAACCAGGTCTGCCGTCTTCTCTGCCAGAGTAGGGCCTGATAGGGGGATTTTTGTTGGCATTTTTGTTGATCGGGTCCCTGTAAACCACTAGGTCAGGGCTCCCTCCACATCAACTGCTTTGTCAGATCGATGTCTTTGTAATTAGACTGATATTTTTCGCAGATGGCATCGCTTTTCTTGATGATGTTGGCGACTTGGACCTGCATATTTCTTGGCAATTAATCTCTGTCTGGGGAGGGGGGGGTCCTCTGATCCGAGAGCTTCACTACTTTGTATCTATTGGCCACGATATTGCTGTTCTTTTTACTTTCAATGTCATTATATCTTCTTTGGAAACAGGACCAAATGATACAGATGGGAATAAACGGTCGTTTTTATTGGCATAAAACTCTATCCCAAGCCTCCGTTTTTCATGTTCAGTAATTTTTCAACATTTGATCGGCTCATCAATTGATTCAATTTCGAGACGTAGTTTTACCAACGGACAGGTAATTAAAAAATAAAATGAAGACAAAACCAACAAAATTATCAATTGATTCAATTTCGAGACGTAGTTTTACCAACGGACAGGTAATTAAAAAATAAAATGAAGACAAAACCAACAAAATTATTTATTTTAGCCAGGCCTTATTAGAACTTGTTGGTCAAACCCATTGTTTAATGTTACGACATGAAATAAACCTACTTCGGACTATCTATTTTAGTTAAAAGAAAAATCAAAATCGTTAGAAAAACATCGTCTGCTACCCTCTGCATAAGGGGTGTCCACCTATCAAAAATGCGGTAGTGCTAAAAAAAAAACTCCCTACTATCTCCCTTACAATGATTGACAGGTGAAAAGGTGAAGCCAGACGGTAATTAGCTGGAAAACGGGGAATTTTTACCTGTTTTACGATTTGGTACCTTCCCGATTTTTTTCCTTACGGTAATTTTGTGTCAGAATAAACGGAGTTCTGATAATTTTCTATCAGTTTAAAAATAGTATTTTCAATAGAAATAGATAAAAATGGTTTTGTGTTTTGAAATCATATCAGATTAGCCGGAGTATCAGATTAACCGATATCAGTTTAAATGGAGTCCTCTGTAACATCAAAATGACGCCATTTGATTGTAAACTCATAAATATACATGTAAACCAGCTTAAATTTATGTGTACCTGTTACTTGATTCCCAAAATTTTAATGCTGTGAATAAGAAATTGTTCACAACAGTGATAATTTTATATGGCTTGCTTACTAAAAGCTTCATCCCTGATAACATAAGTTTCCATTTATAGCTGCGTTTTGGAACGTAACAAAAGTTCGTAGTTTCAATCACCCAGCGTGTAGAAAGAAGGGACGTGAATGTTACCTGATGGACAATCACCACTGGAAAACTCCACCATTGTGGCTTTGTAAGATTTAGCCTCCTATGTGTATACATGTATCTTGTGTCCGTAAGATGTGTAAAAAATGTACAAATCAGGGATTAGTTGGAAACTGTTTTACAAAATTTCTTACAATTTCAGGAATTTCTCAACTTTTGATCACTTTATTGTTTTGATGAGCTAAAATCTTCAAATTTGTGTTTCTGATTTTCTGTTTCCACAGAAAAGGTGCAAGAAACATTTTTAAACTGTTCATATGAGGGCTTAAGTCATACCTGTCAACTTTTTTCGGACAAAAGAGGGTCAAACCCTCTTTGAGAAATGAAAAAGAGGGTCATAACGCATGAAACAAAATCATTACTTTTTTCTTGTAATGACGGAACCAAATAAGTATTGGGTGATTCCCAGGTCAGCAACGAAAAACCGTGCGGTTGATAAAAATTATTGGGTCAAGGGGTAAAAAATCAGGACTGACCCGCCAAAATCGGGTGTGTTGAGAGCTATGACTTTTAAAGTTAAGTAAATTCCTGAAATTTTTCACAAAATTTGTGTATTTCATTATCTTTGCATGGACACAAATATAGGTGGAGTTTTCCAGTATTACGTAGGTGATATTTTTAAGTCTTTAAAAAGTATTATGCTAAATATGGTCTAATCATAAATTGTATGAAAAATGGATAAAATCACCTCAATTTCTGATTTGACAGCATCATACTGGAATTTGCCCCCTGATGAAAAAGTAAGTCGTAGACGACACCCGGCTTGTAAACGTAGCAGCATGGACTGTGTTCTCATGGATAACTCACATTGGAAAACTCCGCCTTATTGGACCAGTAAGAATTGTTCTGTACTTTTATTTTGCTTGAAATAACAAGTTATATTTAATACATGTACATGTATGTATTTCTCTAAATGCATGTCATATTTACATACTACTATGTATATTTGTACTGCAATACTGCATGTTTCTTTTTATATTGCGGAGGTCTCGTACATCAGTACAAATCTGAATTATGGTTTTAATGTAAATATAATGTAAAGAAAATTTATGTGAAATGTGTCATTTTGAAATCATTTAATTTCCATTGTCATTTTCAAGAAACGAAGATTCTGAATGGCTGAGAAATTTTGTTGATACATCGATCAACACAGTTTTTCAAGGAAGTCTATTTATAGCACTATTTTTAGAACCGGGGGTTCCCTCAAACACGAATGAACTCGTTGCTGAAAATACAATTTGTTGATGTTTGCTTAGCAATTCAAGGGTACCATTTCTTTTCTACTTACTCAAAAATTAACCGTGCATGTAGAATTTGCTCAAACTGGTCCTTATTCCAAAGATATAGAGAGACGATCGTTCGCTGTTTGAATCATGGCGGCTGCCATAACTTGTTTTGGCAGACGTATCACCGCGAACCCCACCGACTTACGTAATATAGTGCGGTGATTGATTGTTTTTAGATCCAAGAAAACGGTCTGTTTTCCATAAATAGATGATAATTAAATGATAAGAAATGAATCTTATTTTTTTTCTGTTGATGCAGGTATCACCCGAAAAATTGGACAGAAAACTTTTGCATCAACGCGCTACGCGCTTTGATGCAGTTTTCTGTCCAATTTTTCGGGTGATACCTGCATCAACAGAAAAAAATATAAGATTCATTTCTTAATGGACCAATTTATAAAAATGATTTTTCTCTGGTTGAACTGAATTTATTTAATCAATGCACATCATCAAAGCATCAGATCTACTGTTTGATTTTGATGTTTTGTTAAAATCATCACTTGTAATCACATATTGGAACATTCAAAGTCTATCTGTAGTCTGCTGAAATAGTTTTAACAGGCAAAAAGGATCCAGAAACCAAATTTATTATTCTATTTCATTATTAATGTAGCAGTTTGTCTTAATTGAAAATAGAATACCAAATTATACCATTATCTAAGAAACAAGCTTATTTTTATGTAGATTATCATTGTCTTTTCTCTGAATTGCAGATGGTCCATTTTGTTTTTGTACTAACTCTGTCAACAATACCTATTGGTGCTTGAGGACTGTCAATCAAACCCATGATTTACTGTATTGTGAATTCATCAACAACTTTATCAGCTATTACGACATGAAGTCAGATCCATTCCAGGTACAGTTTTTAGCTCTACTGGTCATAGATCAGTCGAACTTAAGCGATCGCCCTGTGTCTGGCGTCCGGCTGTCTGTCTGTTCATCCGTTAAACTTTTATTGTGAACACCAAACCTCTGAATCTGTGAATGGTAAGAAATTGATTCTTTTTGCATTATAATTGTGAATGATGTTTTGTTTGAGTCCCTGACCTTTAGGGTCTTGGAAAATGGGTGTGGTCATTTCCTCCTATAAAATTCAATGTAATCTTGTGAACACCAATTCTAAGGAAGTACATGTATAATTGATAAAGAATTAATTCTTTTTGCATTATACTGAAACTGTGGTGTAGCTGTGCACCTGATATTTTGTTTGAGCCCCTGACCTCAGGGTCTTGGTAAATGGGTGTGGTCATTTTCTCCTATTTGACTCCATGCAATTTTGTGAACACCAATTCTCAGAAAGTATGAATGATAGAGAGTTTTAAATTCTTTTGCATTTTGCCAGTTTGTGATGTAGTTGTGCACCTGATATTTTGTTTGAGCACCTGACCACCAGGGGTTAAAAAATTAAACTTTATTTATTTTACAACGTTTAACAAACAAGTTACACAACTTATATTAATGTCTCACGTTGGCTCAGATGTTGGCGTGAGGGGGTCCAAGGAGCAGGAGGAAACCGGAGTACCCGGAGAAAAACCTCCTACCGAGGCCTAGGTGGGGAACCACCTACCCTCCCACATAAGACCCTTCGCCAAATCTGGGATTTGAACCCGGGACCTTAGAGGTGAGACGCGAGCGCGCTACCACTGCGCTAACCCGGCCGTTACCACCAGGGGTTGGAAAAGGGTGTGGTCATTATCTTCTATTTAACTCTATGTAATCTTGTGAATGCAAATATTCAGAGAGTATAACTGATAGAGAGATAATTCTTTTTGCATAATACTAGGTCTGTGGTCTAGTTGTTTATCTGATATTTTGTAAGAGCCCCATGCTCCTTAGGGTATTAGAAAAGGGTTGTGGTCATTTCTTCTATGTTAATCTTATCTTTGGAACACAAATTCTTAGAAAAAAAAATTGGTAGAGTGTTAATCCTTTTGCTTTTTTCTCAGTATGGGTCTTGTTGTTTATCTGATATTTTGTTTTAGCCCCTGACTCCCAGAGTCTTGGAAAAAGAGTGTGCCACTATGATGAATTTTACCAAACAACCAGGAGAGCTTCAGTCTCGTCAGAGATTTCTAGTCTATAAAATATTCACCAAGATTCTGATGTTTAACTTTTTTACTCAGGATGTTTACCATTCTCCATTTTCAAACATTCCCCTTTATAGCTATGTACATAATATATGAACTGAAAATTCCTAGAGGTTTACATCTATATATTGGAAGAAAAAAGAATTTTCAAAAGTGAAGGTCTTGACTAAATTCAAATTATGAAATCATGAAGTATACAACTATCTTTTTTATTACACATGTACATGTACATCTAATAGTATTTATGAAAGTAGAAAACTTTGCAAATTAATTTTGGTGTAAAGCACAGATGTATTCGAATTTTTATTTATAAATTTTCAGCTTCGTAATGCCATACATGACATAAACTATGGTATTCTGCAGCAACTTCACGATCAGCTAGATGCTTTAAGGGCATGTGAGGGTTCTAAGGAGTGTAATAAAGCAGGTCAAGGTAAGCACATTTAAAGATTCCAAATTCCTTTATAATACCAGTAGGTCACTATACCCCACAAAAAGTTGGTGGAATACAGGAGTGTATATGTACATGTATATGTCATAATGTCAGGTCTGTATCTTTCAACCTCCTTCATGGATTTGAGTGATATTTCACAGAAAGGTTGCTCAGGATCCAAGGGTGTGTATTGACTTTGAACTTGGTCAAATAATCAAGGTCATGGTCAAAGTGAAGAGAAATAATTTAGCTTGCTCCTGCTGTAGCTTAATGGGTTTTTAAAGCACTTCAAGGAATAGTTGCCAATAATCCAAGATTTTGTAAATGGTTTTCACAAATAGCTGAATTATTACATTGGAATAATGTAGTTTCACAGTCATGCTTTGCTTTCATGAAGATCATTGTGTACCATCTTAAAAACTTTATCTAGATTTGTCATCTTTTATGTTAATGCCTCTCTGAAAATTTGGTATCAAGGATTTCCCAAATGGATATGTTTGATTTTACATGTAAATCTTTAAGTACTTCACTATCAGTCCTCTTTTTTTTCATACCAAAATAACAAGTTTGAAATTGAATTCATAATGTGTACGTTCTTCTTTGTTAAACATTGAATGGAGTTCATTCTTTTGCATTATTTATTTGTAGGTCCTGCAGAAGAAATCAAAACAGAAAAAATTAACGGCAGTACTGGTCAAAATATTAACTCAAAAATAACATAAGTATTGTATAAATAGTAAAGGAAAGGCATTGGATAGCTTAATGAGGGCAATAATTGTGATATAAAAGTTTGAACATTTGAAACAAAAAAAGTTTGATTTTGTCTGAACAAATCCCACAATTTTGGTGCATTGTTTTTACATTTATGTGTAGTTTTATAGTACTTCAACTTTGTAGTATGTTAATGATATGTCTTCAAAAATTTATTTACTGCCATATTATTCTTTGTTTAATCAATGTTTATTAATATTATTTCAAAGTTATACATTTTGATACTGTGTTCTTTCATGATTTTAAGAAATGAATATCAGATTAAAATTTTTCTTTTAATGAAGGAGCAACTTTAATCGACCTCTAGCAAATATTTTTGAGCAAAAGGGTTGTTTTATAAGCCATGCTAAAAGTCAATTTTTTTTCCCCTTTCTAACCATAAACAAATTATTTTTTTCTATTTTTGTCATGAAATCCATATTTGTCCTCCATCATAAGAAATCTGTCATTTGTGATATCTTTACATGTATATTCCTCACTGTTACAATGTAGATACCTCATAAATGTTTTATGTAGATTTGAAATGTTTGATCATACCTAAATTTGTACTTGGTCAAATTACTTGAATCTTTGTTTCTGTTTTGTACGAGTAATACATTCGATATATGTATTTTCCAAAGGGGAAAAAATTACATGTCCTTAACTTGCTTTTAATTGTAATGCGAAGATAAAAACAAATGTAGTAAATGTTCACTGATTGAAATCAGCTGATATTGATATACACTTTGTAACATAAATGTCAAGTAATAGACATGTGTATGGAGAATTTCAAATTCATTTCTGTTCCACTCCAATGATAAAAATAATCTTTTTTACCTGTCAGAGCCTTAAAAGTGAGATTTATATTACAGAACAAGTTTATATTGATGAGAAATTGTGAATCTTTTGTGGAATTGGATATACTTGTACTTGTATAATACAAAGCATTTGTTGAAAATGATGTCAAAATTTTCTACTTCACTTTGGTGAATAATGCACAAACAAAGCTGTTTTATCATGATGTCATGAATTCAATGAGGTCAACAGTTCTATCATAGCGGCATATAGATAATAGAACATTGAAACATGTATGTAATATCTTGTGATAGATTAAGGAGGTATTGAACACTTTGACGCCAAATTCAATTTTTCTAAAAATTTCTGAAATTATATATTTCTTGTCTGTCCTTGACTATACAAAGTTACATTTGATTCTATCCACTGGAAATTTTTCTACGATACTTTGAAGTATGCATTAATCGACGTTTTCGTGAATTTCTCGATGACGTCATTATATTGAAAGTGTTATTCCAGTTCTCGTAAAGCTATTGGAAATTAGTTTTGATTTAACTTCCAAAATATCCATAAATATATTGCACTTATATATGGAAAAGATAAAATGAATTCTGTTTTAAACACAGGCAGGATACTTGAAAAAAAGATGACACTGTTGCTGAAAAATTGCAATTTCGAGCCAATTTACTGTAGTTGCTAGTTAATTATTAGGAATCCTGTGGATGAATCTTTGTCAAAAACTATCAAAATTATCAAGAATGTCCAGAGATGATTTCATGATTAAATGGGAAAAATTGAATTTAGGATTAAAATATTACAAGGCTTTATATTTTCCATTTTTTTCTTCCAAAATCGTCCATTTTCAATGAAGTGACATCCGCTTTCCTGTAACATAAATTTGTCAACGAATACACTGTGATGAAGATTTAATTTTCTATTTTATACATGCAAAGTTTCAATGCAATACGTTTAGTAATAATGTTTTTATTGGATTTTGAATGCGAAGGTTTGTGACGCCATTTTTCCCGACAACATTGAAATGACGTCAAGGTTTGCTCATGGATAAAACTCCCAAAGTCCTAACTTTTGAAAATCGCCATAATTTCTTCAAATGACGCCGGAAATTATTCAAACTTCATCACGATACTCAAATGCGTATATCAATCAGAGTATCAAATGTTTTAAGGGAGTTAAGAATGTACTTTCCCTAGGAAGCGAGAAAACAAATAATGCCGCCGCCATCTTGGTGTTCAAACCCTCCTTAATTTGTCATTTTGTCTTTACGCCTGAAACCTCGAACATTCGTTTGTTTCATTTAATCCAATGGGAACCCCTTGAGACACCCTAACTTCTAGCTTTATATTAAATGATCAATGTGCCAAATGATTTACAAAGGGTATTATTTGACAGAAACTTCCAATTTCAATATTTTCAGAAAAATTGAATTAATTATTAATTTCTTTGACACTTTTTATGTACATGTATAACATATTTTTTTAGCAAATGTTTCATAAATTGTCATTTTTATGTCTCTCAATTATTGATAAGAATTGAATCTGAATTAAAGTGATTTAAATATTGGTACTTAATTATAATTTTCTACAGTGATCAATGAATTTCATAAATGACATGTGATCCCCCCATGTATTACCTTTTGTACTTTTCCCCCATTTTCTACATTTAGATAATATATATTGCATTCTTATTTGTGTCTTTCATTTCAAGTCACTCATAAAGGGTGACTTTAAGCTGTTTGTATTGAAAAATTGCAACAAATCAAAATATATGTAAAGTTTTCATATGTGATTTATGGCTTTTTGTATCTATCTGAATTTTTACATTCAAAAAGTTTTATTAGTCTCCTACTGAAAAAAAACTGACAAGGACTATTTGTTTCATCTCTGTCCATCTATTCCATTTGATATCCATTTTATATTCCATTCTGTCATTTTATTACAGAATTCTGAATTTTCTTCTTGAAAATTGATTAAAATATTTAGTCGAAGTTTGAAACATTTCTTGGACTTATATTGTGTAGATATGGTCGAGTTGACTCATTTCAATTGGGTTACACAGCCAATTGTGCCTCGCATGAAATTCATATGAAATGAGCATCATGTAAATTTCACATGAAAGTTCATGTAAAATTCATATGAATTGCACATAAAATTTATGTGAAAAATATTTCACATGAATTTCACATAAAGGGGTAGGGCCATGAAGCCCGATATTGGCCCTAATTTTGAAATTTGTACTTCATAGAATTTTTAATTGTGATTTGAGATTTTGAAATGTTCTCTACTGAATCACGAATCTATCTTTTGTAAACATTGCGTTTATCAATAGATTTTAGCCCTTTAAAAACACTAAAATAGGTCATATTCCGCGAGATTGATGCAGAAACTACATATTTCTATTAAATTAGCAATGGCCGCATGCATTAACTAAGATGAAAAATTTATATGTGAAAGCTTATCATTATATCCTTTCGTCATAAATGTTTTATCTCAGTTAACGCATGCGGCCACATTTAATTCTTCCACAAAAGACAAAATTTCTAGCAATTTTTGCCATATTTTGTCAATAACGTCAAACTGACGTCACTTCATGACGTCATTATTGTTAAATAACGCTTTGTTTGTTGATATTTTTCTTTTAATTAAAAGCGGAAAACATTCAAGTATTTTCATGAGATATATCAAGTATTTCTCATGAAATTCATTTCTAGAGAAAAATCGAGGGCCGATCTAGGGGTATCGTGGCCCTACCCCTTTCCTTCACATGAATTTCACATGAATTTTTCTAAGTGATCTTCAAAGGAAACTAAATTCACACAACATCCATGTAAAAATCTTCACATGAATTTCATGTGAAAAATTTCATGTAAATTTCATGTTCGTGCTCATTTCACATAAATTTCATGTAAACTTTCATATAAAGTTCATGAAAATTCCACATGAATTTCATATGAGGCACAATTGGCTATGTATGTCCCTTCTTAACCTTGCTGAAATAGTGTTTATGATTCTTTGCACTTCTATATCAAATTTTGATAATTTGTATATGGCTTTGTCCAGGATGATTACAGATTTAATGAAAGTATGATCATAGTTGAGCTACTTATGAGAGAGTTATGTCCCTTGATGACTTTTAGGATTTTCTTTTCACATTCTTTTTATTCCTGCAATATACTTACATGTATATATTGATCTGCAGACTTAGTGTAAATGTGGTTGTTTTCGCTTGGGGTAATTAGTGGGGGTAATTTTGGTGAAATTGACAGAACTCCCTTAAGTTTTTAATACTGGTTGTAAGGTTGTAATTTTCACATGGGGGGGGGGGGGGGGGGTGTATTTTTGCGATAATAATACAATAGTCACAGGACTATATGATCCTTTGTTGTACTGTTTTGAATTTGCTATAAAATTTCATATATATAAACATCCATACCAGTTTGTATAGTTTTGTTTAGATAATACATTTATCATGTTTTAAAAAGTTTTTATCATGAAAGTTGTAATGTGAAGAAAGATGCCCACTTTTGTTTGCACTACAGAGTATGCAAATCAGCAAAGACAATGCGTTGTTTGTTCCTTTTCAGCTCTGCTTTTAAAGTGTCTAATTTTGATTTTTTAATTTGTTGTAAAAATGACATCTCCACATGATTACTGTATATTTTTTAGATTTCTTTTAAAAGCTTAGAATTTCATTGCATTTTATTTTTAAGGCCAGTCTTTGTGTTTTAATTGACAAACCAGCAATAAAATACCGCTAATAAGTCTAAAAATAGTATCGTTAGTTTATTTTTGAACAACTTCAACAGAAACAGATGTTGATTTTAAAAGAAATCAGCTTTATTATGTACTATACAGCCCTATTAAGATGGAGGTATTATGATTTGGCTCTGTCCATTTGTCTGTCTGCCTGTATGTTTGCTACCACATTCTTTTGGACATACAGACAAAACTATCAGTCCCGGGATCTTCGATCAAAAGTCAAGGTCATAGCCAACTGAAGACTGAAGAATATACATCATAAACATACTTAGAAGGTCACCATTGTAAGAGGAAGAGTGTTATTGATGGTCAAAGTCTAAGGTCAAGGTTACAGCTAAAAAAAAAATAGAAATTTTTCAGGCGTTTATTATGCTGTATATAGTATTCCTGTTAATTCCTTGAAATTTAAAGCTTCTCATCACAATTGTTGCTCCTGTACTTGTAAAGCAAAGGGGAGTATTTGCTTCCCTTTTTCCTATAAGTTCTTTGAGAACTTAGTAGGTTTCATGATATTCTATTATATGTACATTTTGTAGGAGTCGCAGAGAAGTCGAAAATGTGCCATGTCAATCAAATACATTAGGGGCAGTCATGTAAAATAGTTTTGATAGAGAACTTTTAATAAACAAGTCCTTGTTTTTGTGAAGTTGTGCACAGATGAAGAAAACATAGGGTAATCAAAGATTACATAGCTCGCCTATGCAGGTTTTTGTCAGAAACCAGGTTAAAGTTTTTGAAAAGTAGGTCAAAGTCCAAGGTCAAGGTCACTAGGTCAAAGGTCATGGTCTCAAATGAAAGGTCTCGTCGAAAGGTATCTACATGTGAAATATCAAAGCCCTACCCCTTATAGTTCAAGAGATCTAGCCCAGGTTAAAGCTTTGTCTACGGACGACGACAACGACGACGACACCGAGGACATGGCATTAGCTCTCCGGTCTTTTTCGTCCCGGCGAGCTATAAAGTCTAAAATTCGTCAGCCAATCATATCCCTTGGCGGCAAATTTATTTGATCGGAACGAAAATTATAAATTGGTAGATGTCTCAAGTACTTGCTTCCAGTAAGTTTCATGAAACTTCGTGTAATTGTTGTAGGGGAGGAGTTGAAAGTCTGAAAGGTTTACGCCAGACGGACGTCGGTAACGGATCGCTGACACAATAGCTATAAAGGTGTGCGCGCACATATATGAGGGGGTGGACAGGGTGAAAGGGAGGGGGAGAAATGGGGGAGGGGGTGTAAGTGAAGGATGAAAGGGAAGGGAAGGTAAGGGGTGAGCCCTGTCCTCCCCCCCCTATATATATATATACATAATACATATATGCTTACATTTGTAACTGAAAAATAAAGGGGACCAGAACATTTATTGTAATTGGATGCATTCGTACTTCGAAATAAAATTGATTAGTTCTACACTTGGAAAGTATGGTCATCATCATTTTGTTATATGACAGACAGATATACTAGATAAGCATATCAGTTTGTAAGAAACTAAACTAAGACTTTCCCCCAGGGTTGTCGATTTTCAATAAGGCAAAGTCGGGGTCACTAATTCTGAAAATCATGATTCTGGCAATTTGTCATGGGAAAGGTTTGGCAGAAAGGGAATTTCCTTAATACTTGAGGTTAAGATACATAATAAAGAAAACCATACACGGGCATTTATTCCGTAATACTGTTAAACCAATTCTGCTGATCACAAAGTCACTTTCCCACGTCTATACAATGGATTTCTATTTCCAAAACGGAGAGAAAAATATGACGTTTGAATTAGATTAGTAACTTTTGGAATAATCCTTTTGGTGTATTAACTTAAGCAGCGATTAACGACCACTTATTAGCGGTAATCCATTTATACAGTTCGCAGTGCTTTTTGTTCCTTATCGCGGTGTACTAAATCCTGATATTGCACATTATCCCGGGTAATATTTAGATTTATCCCACGAAATATCCTTTTCAGGTTACCGATGGTCCCGTAATACGGTTGAAGTGCAGCAGAGATTAATTAGTATTAAGGACTTAGCGATGGATACACTAGGGAAAATTAAACATTTTGGTACACAACAAGATGCGATTATTAATCCCGTAATGTTTCTTGTTGTCGATGTTCGTTTTTTCTTTTCGAAAAAAAATTTGATCCGTTCACCTTATCATATATTCCTCAGGTTTTTTTCCAAACCATGCGTATTTTTTTTTCAAACCGGAAAAACGAAATTATTAAGAATTGATAAATAAAAAAAGAAGAAATTCATGTGCTATGCTACTGAGAATGAAAAAAAAAGGACTACCTCCCTTTCAAATCGTTATGGGAAAAAATGGGATGGGATCACATTGTAATCACTTTATGTGCCTGTCAGATATTTAAAATCAGAACTACAACTTTTGAATGAATTCTAATAATTCTTCACCCAAATTATCTGTGTCATGACCTTAAACCAAGGTCATATCTCCAAGGTCAATGTCATAGAGCACATGCATGCTTAACAATCCTCGTCAATTTTTTCCACATGAAATGGAAAGAGAATAGAAGAAAATTGTTATGTTATCACACACAATTTGATCTTATATATGAGTTTTACTTACTAGTACAATAAAAATCTAGTTTTGTCTGCTTGACAGGAACTTGAGTTTCATCATGGATTTCTATTACATCTCACAGAGTTTATGCAAGGGACAAAAATATGTCATGACCAATATGTAGATAGAAATTAACGTAAAATCATTGTGTTTTCAACCACACGCCTTTTTTCGCGCCTCAGCCAAAGCGCAAATAACCTGGGGTACCGAGGATGTGTCCTCCCTGGTCTGCGCGTAGCCATTACCGTCAGTTTTTAGCTCTACTGGTCAAAGACCAGTAGAACATATGCGATACTATGTTGTCCGGCGTCCGTCCGTCCGTCCGTCCGTCTGTCTGTTAACAATTTTTTGTGGTCGCAACTCCTCTGAAACCATAAATGATAGAAAGCTAACTTTTTTTAGTTTAGTTTGGTCCATGGTCTAGTTGTGCACCTGATATTTTGTTTGAGCCTCTGACCCCCAGGGTCTTGGAAAATGGGTGTGGTCATTTTCTCCTATATAAGTATATGTAATCTAGTGAACAAAAACTCTCAGAAAGTATAATTGATAGCGAAATAATTCTTTTTGCAATGTAATCAGTCTCTGGTCCAATTGTGCCCCTGATATTTTGTTTGAGCCTCTGACTCCCTGGGTCTTGGAAAATGGGTGTGGTCATTTTCTCCTGTATAAGTCTATGTAATCTAGAAAATTCATTTCTCAGAAAATATAATTGATAGAGAAATAATTCTTTTTGCAAAATAATAAGTCTCTGGTCTAATTTTACACCTCATATTTTGTCTGAGCCTCTGACCCCCAGGGTCTTCAAAAATGGGTGTGGCCATTTGCTCCTATACTAGTCTATGTAATCTAGTGAACAAAAATGCTCAGAAAGCATAATTGATAGAGAAATGATTCTTTTTGCAATATAAGCAGTCTCTGGTCTCGTTGTACACCTGATATTTGTTTGAGCCTCTGACCCCCAGGGTCTTCAAAAATTGGTGTGGACATTTGCTCCTATATTAGTCAATGTAATCTAGTGAACAAAAATTCTCAGAAAGTATAATTGATAGAGAAATAATTCTTTTTGCAATATAATCAGTCTCTGGTCCAGTTGTGCACCTGATATTTTGTTTGAGTCTCTGGCCCACAGGGTCTTGGAAAATGGGTGTGGTCATTTTCTCCTATATAAGTCTATGTAATCTAGTGAACATCAATTCTCAGAAAGTATAATTGATAGAGAAATATAATTCTTTTCTCAATATAATCATACTCTGGTCCAGTTGTGCACCTGATATTTTGTTTGAGCCTCTGAACCCTGAGTCTTGGAAATGGATGTGGTCATTTTCTCCTATATATATATATATATATAAGTCTATGTTACCTTGTGAACATCAATTCTCAGAATGTGTTATTGATATAGAGATAATTCTTTTTGCATTATAATCAGTCTCTTGTCTATCTGTTTGCCTGCTATTTTGTTTCAGCCTTTGACCTCCAGAGTCTTGGAAATGGGTGTGGTCATTTTCTCCTGTATAAGTCTATGTAATCTAGTGAACATCTTTTTTCAGAAACTATAATTTATACTGCAGAGAGATATTTTTTTTCCATTTCCATGAGTCTGTGGTCTAATCGTGTGCCTGAGATGCTGTTTAAGACTGACCTGTATAAGTCTATGTAATCTAGTGAACATCTCTTTTCAGAAACTATAATTGATACTGCAGAGAGATATTTTTCCATTTCCATGAGTCTGTGGTCTAATCGTGTGCCTGAGATGCTGTTTAAGACTGACCTGTCTTTGAAAATGGGTGTGGTCATTTTCTCCTATATAAGTCTTTGTAATCTTGTGAACACCAGATCTCAGAAAGTATAATTCATCGAGAATAAATTCTTTTTGCATTATTATGTGTCTGTGGTGTAGATGTGCATCTGATATTTTGTGTGAGCGCCTGTCCCCCAGGGTTGGGAAATGGATGTCAATTTAGTGAATTTAACAAAACAGCCAGTAGAGCTTCAGTCTCATCAGAGACTTCTGGTTTAACTTCACGAAGAAGAGTTATTTCTTTTAAAATCCCCGAAATAGTCAGATCTGACCCAGGGTATTCAGTCAAAGCGCAAATAACCTGGGGTACCGAGGATGGTTTCTTTGTAGAGGAGTGCTAATTTTCCATTTCTATTTCATGATTTTCTTTCAGTTTTGTTGAAATTAATTTTTTATTTCTTAACATTTATAAACACTTTTATTATACCTTTACTGTTATGTATGTAAACTAATTCTTTTTTATATAAAAGGAATATGAAAAAAAGTAGATTTGTATATGTACATGTATTCACGAAAATGAGTAAATAAAAATTGTTAAAAAAAAAACTCTCCAAGACTATACGAGTATAGACATGTTCCTTGACAGAGGGGGATATCATATAAATAATCATACCCCTCTTTTTTTCTCACAGAAATCCGTGGCGGTCCTTTACAAGTCCGAGTACATATGAATAATCCCCAATATAGTCATTGTTTAATCGTTCCTTGAGGTGAGAATTTCCGATGTAATATAAAATTTCTCATACACATAGTATTATATTAATCTCTGTAAGCATTAGGATCTGCGGTAAAAGTCAATCTGATTTGTCATATTATTGTTTGTATTTGCGATTTTTAAATATTCACACTTTGAAGTTTGCGGAGAGCGCACGGACGCTTTACACACAGACAACCAGACAGACAGAAAGTCGTAACACTGAAGAATTCTGCAGACAAGGATGAAGAAAATTTGGATGCAAAGTCTTGCTCAAGAGGTATGCCTTCAAGTTATTTATTGATGAATTTATTTTCTTATCTATTCTTTTATCAATATGTTTAATAATTAAGACAAGTTTAGAGCAGTCCTTTTTTAACAACTTCAACTACAAAATACGTTTGATACTTTCTGACTTTTTATTAAATTGCAGAGTCCTTTTAAATGCTTTCAGAAATGACTGAAAATATTTTTACATCTCCTAAAAATAAATATAATATATAAATGAATTACTAAATAAATAAATAAATAAATAAATAAATAAATAAATAAATAAATAAATAAATAAATAAATAAATAAATAAATAAATAAATAAAATAAACTCAGAAAATCTCAGAGAATTCTTTTCGAACATCAAGAAACGTCCTCGAACTTTCCATTTACCAAAGCATGATTTAATGACAAGGATTATCAATCATTCAGTAGTGTTTCGTATTTCTTTGATAATTTCATTACTTATGTTACTTTTTATCAATAATGTGATTTTCTACATGTTGTCACCAATTCACGTGATGAGATAACCATGAATCCTGACTGAATTATACATGGGTCACCTACATAGATCTATATAACTTGCTATAATAAATATTTGGTCAGTATCGACAGTCCACCGTGTATTACCCTGATCATTTCATATAATGAAATCATGACAATTCAGAAATCCTTAAGTCAACAATTGAACATAAATAAAAATATCCTAAATTATTCGAATAGAACAAAATTTTTTTTAAAGTTCTTAAAAATTCAGCATAAAAGAGAGTATCCGTCTAAAATATCTGTAAGCCAACCAAACAAAGAGTCGCTTGGTTTTGAAATCAAAAAGAAGTTAAATTTTACCTTTTTTTCCTAGCAATATGTTACTTATAGCGAATGTCTACAAATAGAGAAATCGAAATTCGTAACGAATAATGTTATTATCTACTTTTTCATCATATTCAAAAATTAAAATATATTTACTTCGAAATGATATGATACTTCTCAATGAAAAGTCATCGCAAGGAGGGGTGGGATGGAGTGGGGCTGAAATTTCGATTAACTTCCCGTGGAGAGCAGCTGAACAAATCCCGAGGATTAGCACTTTACTGTCCGTAATATCAATGTTTGTATACTGACAGCCCTGGGATCACACTACGGACAATGGGGATAAATAGCCACCTCTCGTGGTCAGCAACTGGTCAATTGATTAACGGACAATAAGACCAAATCATGTCCAACATAACACACTACAATTTTAACACATTGTCAATTAAAGAAAAATAGGTTCGCAATCAGTCAGTGGTTGTTTGGATATTCAATAACTGGCATTTTTACGATGTATTTAGAAGTACAAAACGCCAGAAATAACAATAGTAATTTTTCCTCGCATTGTTGCGTGGCTGACCGCCATAATGTGTCCGGGGACCTACCGTCAAGAGCAGATAACTATGTGTTTTAGACACCATGCCCCCTCGTTATAGCCCTTTAGACGTAATTTAGCAGGCATTGTGCGTGAAACGCTGAAAGCGCGAGTGGGATACAAACGACACGTTCTGTTCGCACATAGGTGCTAAAATCAATTGTTACGGATTTCTTAGTACCGTTTTGTTTCATTATTGATAATGTATTCAATTATAAAATAAAGAAGAAAAAAAATCTGTCGAAGTACTTTAAAAAAGACGAAAAACAAATTAAGAATAATTCGTAAACGAACAGATAAATGAATGCATATAAAAAAAAAAGAAAAAAAAAAGAAAAAAAAAAAAAAAAAAAAAGGATTCCAGGAAAAAAAAATATCAAAAAGATCTCGTGAATGATTCTGAAAAATGAACAGAAAAGACAGGTCGAATTCCAGAGGAATGAAAACGGTACATTACTAGGGTTTAACAATATCAAGGTTCAATTAGAATATCAAAAATATCATATCGTTATTTTGATTAATTCAAATTAGGTACTGCTAATATTTCTTTTAATCTTATAACTTTTTTAAGAAAACGAAAGACATTTTGTAAATGAATAAAAGATTCATTAAAAATAACATATCCGTTTAAACTTAAAAGTTTAAAAGATTTAACAAATTTACGCACTATTGGAACTTTTCTAAAATTTCTCATGGAGAGGAAAGCAGGTGTGACGGACTTTCTTCGTGAAAATTGAATTAGTTCCCCAAAGAGAAATCCGGGCTTTGTTCTAACATATGTATTATTTATACCGAATAAATGTGACATAGTAATAATGTGATTTATTATGGCCCTTTATAGGATTATATTCTTCGGTAATGAAATTATCCCTAAAACCTGTTCTCACCAAAATATCAACTCCTAATTTGATATTCATGAGAGAGGCGGGGCGTATCCTTAGCGCCAGCCAATCAGACATCGAGAATTGATTTTTTTCATGATCAATTCTTTCTACATCATATATATGAAGTCACAAGATTAATACCTTTTGTAAAACCTTTTTATTTGATATATTTGGAATATTTTCTTCATCATCGCTAGGTACTTTTCTTATTCAAAATGAGCCTTTTGAATTTGTAAAGCTTTTTTTTTTTTGAACAAATAACTTTTTCTATAAAAATAAATAATAGAATTTATATTTGATTACTTGCAGATTCTAAGAGAAGAAATGTATAAGCCGTATTTACTGGGAGTGGAGGAAAATGAACCCCAGGACTTAACGTCGCCCTCATCTCGTATAGTAGAAAATACAGGTGAATATTCTTTGTAATACTTTGTAATAATTTTTCATCAATCTTATACATTTTGAATCTTATATGTAATTTCGTTGAAAAAAAATTGTACTTAGTAATGTTTATATATATAAAAAAAAATCAATCAATGATGTAATATGATATTCAAACCTGAATTAAAAAATATAAATTTTGTATGATACAATGTTAGATATATAAACTCGACTTTTCCCTTTCATTCATCATCGTTTTCGACAAACGAAGAAACAATAATAATAATAGAAAAAAAAAGAAAAGAAAAAAGAGAAAGAACAAGAGAATACAAGTATATATAATGTAAATGAATAGACAGGTAAATGATGAACTAAAGAAGAAAAAAATATATGAATAAATAGGCAAAGAAATGAATAAATAAATTGGCCAATAAATAAACAGATAAAAATAAATAAATAAATAAATAAATAAATAAATAAATAAATAAATAAATAAATAAATAAATAAATAAATAAATAAATAAATAAATAAATAAATAAATAAATCGTTGAATTTTCATTTGTTATTTTATTAGCAAAAATTATATTACCGGTTTTTTTTCCACAGTATTCATAAAACTAATTTTTGTTCCCTAGATTCTGGCATGGAGGATGAATGTTCGAGTCCGGTTTCCACCGCTGGCTCAGAAATAAATGTAACATCTGACTCGGAAACGGAGTCAAAGGAGCCTGCGATGCCGTATTCTAAACCCTTAAACCAATCTGAAACTTCGGCCTTCAATCGTATAGAAAAGGTTTCCATCCCAGAGAGTCGATTTTCAGGGCACGGTCCAACTTCCCTCCCCCATGCCTATCAACCTGGGAGTGGCTCCTTCATGTCAAGAGCTCCGATGTCTCCGTGGGTTCCGTCCGAATTGCTACAGCGAGGAATGGCTTTTCCAAATTCCGGAATATTTCCAGGGATGTATCCCGGGATGATGGGAGATTTAGCAGATCGGAAGGACGAGAAAAAGATGGTTGAAAGTGTGTATAACCAAGTCGATCCCAGCATACCATTTACCAAGTATTTCATGAACTTGACCAAACTTTTCCAGAAAGAGAGAGGCGCGTTGCATAGTCCAAAAGGAAGTGAAGAAAATGTGAAAGCACCCTTAAGTACCGTAGGTTCAGAAAAAGAAACTACAACTTTATTTGAGAACATGAAAACAGAGAGTGGACCTGAGAATGAAAGTTGCGAGTCAATGCTTAAAACTGAGGGATGTTCATCAGCTACATGTAGTTCAACTACATGTACTCCCTGTACATCTACAGCCATTAACTCACCTCTCTGCTTACCAATCAACCCTTTGTTTCCCGTCCCTAGCTCTAGCATTCCAATGCCGGCCACGCCCATGGACGGTATGGTAGGACTAAGCTCATTCCCCCAGGCGAATCCCCTATTTTTGATGGGGAGCATGGCAGCGTCACAAGGCGGATTGATACACCCGGCATTTCTTCAGATGGCAGGGCTTGGCAACAAACGACTCAACCCGGAGAAACCTCCTCCAGTTAAAAAGTACAAATGCGATGTTTGTGGGAAGGCCTTCTCCAGGAGCAACACTCTAGTCACACATAAGGTAAACTAACTTTAATTAATTTTCTATTCGAATAAAAAAATGTTAATTTTATAATTTTAAGATGTCATCTGCCGAATCATATTAAGCTAACAAAATTGAAATAAATTGACAAATCAGGTATGATATTTATCTTAAAATAAAGGAAGGATAAATCATAAGTCGATGTGGGAATGCTCATGACAAAAAGGGAACGATTCTTCATAAAACTTTTACTACTAACTTATTATAAATAATGAAATGTGTGCAGCGGTTACGAAGAAGTCGTAATAAAAGACGTTTATCACAAATGGATATGCCTAATTTCAACCGAACAAATTAAAAACAAATAGAAAATAATAATAAAAAAATACATCCTGAATCTTGAATGAGTAGTTATTAATCAACCATGAAAATCGGGGGGAAAAATGGAAAAAGCAAAAGATTTGAAATTATTTGGAAATCATTTTTTTATGATAACTCTGAAATCAAAATCTCGTTTGAACCAAATGTGCATTTTTCAGAGAGACAAAAGGCTTTATTTTAGTCTGTTAGAGGGGTCCAATGCTTTTGTGTTTTCTTAACAAATGGAACCGAAAAGTAAATAATTGATTTTCAATAAAATTATTTTACGTTGTAAAAATATCCCCGCGCATCTTAGGTGTTTATAATGTCCAAAACCAACAACGGATCGACTTCCGTATTTCCGGAAACAGTTACGGAATCTAACTCGTGTAAACACGAGTAAATTGATATACCTGGGGATAAAATCAAAGTTCAAGTGAAAAGCAAATTTATCATTCCATTTCAAAATATTTTGCCATTTACATATAATGAAAATCAAAAGGTTCAAAGTGTATTTTATTAGCGCATGTATGGTTTATTGGAAAATGCTCAGTTTTATATGGATTTGCCTTCCAGCGCATCGTGTACATAAAGCAAATAAAGGCGCGTGCCGAATCAAGACCGAACATCGCTTAATTAATTTTGGAATTTACACAAAACAATTTATCTTAAAAGCGCCATTTACGGCTATTTGAGTCTGTGTTTGAATTTCGTAACTTATCACGTGAATCCATTAAGAGCGTTTCGAATTGATAGTTGTCCAATACTTAATATAATTGATTTCGGAAAGAGCAACACAAGATTTAAATGCATGTCTACTTGAAAAAATATCAAAAGTGCAATCACGAAGAATGCCCGTTCCATCTCTTGTTAATAATAAAAAAATAATGATAAACTAAATGAATAATAATGAAAAAATTAATTTATGAATAAAAATAAAAAAAAAAAATAAAAAAAGAAAAATCGTTGGTTCGATTGGATATTTGTTTTTGTTTGTTGTCCTGTCCCCCCCCCCACCCCTTCATTTCCATATCGATTCTTGTGTCGAAACATGAAATAACACCTTCTTTTACAAAGTTATTGATGAATTTCTTTTTTTATAGCGCATCCACACAGGCGATAAGCCATTCAAATGTGAAGTATGCGGACGGGCCTTCAGACAACCGGGCAATCTAACACGTCATCGCCTCACGCACACAACAGTCAAACCCTATGTGTGTCCAACCTGCAATAAGGCCTTCAACAGGGCGTCTAATCTGCATACGCACATGCGCACTCACACCAATTATCGCCCCTACATTTGTCCGTACTGTGGAAAAGGATTCCATCAAAAGATAGACATGAAGATTCACTGTTACACCCATACGGGTAGGTGAGTTTGTTGTTACTGTTGTAAACCTAAATTACTCAAATTTCATGCTTTTGGAAAGGCTTATATATAAACTTTTCTGCCACAACCCCATTCAATTTATTCTAAAATGTGATTTTTTTCAGGAGAGCGACCGCATCGCTGTGATGTCTGTGGCAAAGGTTTTACGCTTGCAAGCACACTTAACACGCATAGACGTATCCATGGAGATAGTGCTACCTTGACAACGCATCATGTATCCATGGTGACGGCATAAACTGACGTCAAACATAAGATACTCTTGATATTTATTGTACATTAAACCTTGTTTTATTTGTTGATTCTAAATTCAAAGTCAATGTGATGGTGCGGACAATTCAAACTATTCATTTCACTTTAAGCTGCATAATATTTGTCTATGTTGTCAATTGTTTATTTTTGTTGGTATTGTTGTTTACTGAATAAATATATGATATATCAATTGCATCTTATTCTTGTAACACTAAAGAAATGATATATGGCAAAAGCAAGTATTATTCATAAATGATGCTATTGAAATTGAAGACGTTTAACATTATATAATACTTTTATACAAAACGTCACTTCATTTTTGATTTGACAATGTTTGATGAAATTATGCAGTTCTGGAGTCGAAAATGACAGCAATAATTGGCATTAAAACACGACCTTGCTAAAGAGCCTGGAGCACTTGCTGCCTTATAGATTGATGAAATTCTTTCGAAAGGGGGAGGAGATCTAAGTATCGTAGAGTTATGTTGAAATGTGTGTAGCGGTTACGAAGAAGTCGAAATAAATAACGGACGGACGCTTGACATTTTGTTGGTGTGGTATTGTGTACGTCCATTGCTTGTTGCTTTGTAGATTTATGAGTCTCTCATCTCATCCTTACCAATTTCCTTAAGGTTCCGATATCCTTTATAAGTTGATAGTCAAAAGTCTTCATTCTTCAGTGTCTTTATTTCTCAAAAATAAAAAAAAAAAAAAATAAATAAATAAATAAAAATAAAAAAATAAACACCTGATGGATCGGAGGGGAGTTGTCACTGTTTGAGTTGAATTCGTTTCTGAGTTGCGCCACCTACAACGAATTTTGTTTTTATAGGAGAGACCTATGGAGATAATCATTTATATATTGGCATTAGTATTGAATATTGTGTCGTGACATTTCAAAGAGGTCCAAATTTTATTTGTTTCTAGTCCCTTTAATTTTGACAAGCTATGCACAAGTCAATTTTGTTTTATTTCACCAAAGGAGTTCGATATTTGTGGATAAACTGCACTGCGACGTCGCAAAATGCCCCCTACTCAGATGTAAACTTGAGTTTAACATTCGATTAGGGGGCAGTTTGCGACGTCGCAGTGCAATTTACCAAAAATTATCGAACTCCTGTGCAAGCGCGGATCCATAATATTTGAAAAATATATCATGAATTTGTATTAGAAATTGTTCATTTTGATAATATTTTGCCGTCAGTATTTCAAAATTTTTCTCTTGCTCGCTTCCGCTCGTCAGAATTTATTACATACATGTACGATATTTTCAAATGATGCTGCGCTTTCCTATATACAACACATATACATTACACCTAGGTCAATAAACAAGGGCACTAAAGAAAGTGAAAAATACACGTATAGTGGATTTTATACTAATTCTTGGAAAAAGATTTCGCTGACTCGCTTTTGCTCGCCATTTGTTGTATTTACATATTAGAACTGACAATTAATTTTTAAATCGATTACTATGATGTGAAAATTCAAAATTTTAAGCTGTTTGCTCGCCATTGCTCTCCAGTCACATGTTTTATGAATAATTAGAGACAGAACTGATAATCATCAATCAATAACTCTATTTTCTTGCGTTTGCGTATTTTCTTTCTCACTTTTTTTTGTTCTCCAAAAAATTTGGACTTTAGGACCCCCCTTGAAAAAATTCCTGGATCCGCCCATGCTGTGATTACATCGATGTGTCATCTGGATGACTCCACGACCATACTTCTACAACATTTCATTATTTATTTTAATTTATTTTAACCATTTTGATATACATGTATGTGTGACACAGCATTCTTTTTGAGTGGCGCCACTTACGTTTTAAAACTTCGTTTCTACATTGGACTGTGTAGAGATTGTTCATCAGATAATACTGTCCTTCGTGTTTCTATGGTGTGATGTTGTCTTTGTTCCCTCGTCTTGTGAGAGTCTGTTCCGCTGTTTTTACTATTGGGGGATCTCTCTTACCTTTATTTTGTAGTCATCAAGGTTTTGTATGCCCACTGACAACATTATGTGATTCAGCTGAATTTTCGCGTTTTGTGTTTGAATTTCATTCGCCGATTTGACTAAATAAGCAACTGTAGCGAGACTCATGCTTGACATTCACCATAAAATGGAAATTTGTGTAGTTATCTAGATTATCTGCACATCACCTTTCCAATAACGTATAAATCGGACGTTTTAGTTTACATTGACACAGATGACTTTATATATTTATATAGGTCAATAACAACAAACATGTATGCAAGAAATTGTGAGTTCATGCGGGCTATTGGAGAAAACAACGAAGAAGCCGCACTACTACCCAACGCCGACCTGATAATGAAGGCAAAGTCGGTCAATTCTAACTTGTTGAGGAAGACAATGTTGGTCATATCTAACATGCTGAAGCAGGTAATGCTAGTCAGATAGAAGATTTTGCTTGTCAAATAAAGCATTTTCATGATTTTGAAGAAGGCAATGCTAGCCAAGTCTTACTTTTTGAAGAAGGCGATGCATATCTCATTTAACTTTTTGGAGAGGGCAATGATAGCCAAATTTGAAATGTAGAAGAAGGGAGCCAAATATGATATATTGAAACAGGCAGTTAACAAGGCAATGATAGCCAAATTCTTTAATCTTAGTTTCACAAAAGACAGTTTAAGAAGCATGTGCGCAAAACGATAAAGTGTTAAGTTTACCATATTTCTAAATAATTCATAAATCACAAGAAATGTCGGTTGCACCACAAGTGCTAAGGTCCGATAAATTATCCCAGTCCCAAGGGAACAATGATGCTTCATTACGAGCCGATTCAGTAGTTTCCAACGAAGGTGAAAGACAGGATAAATCAGAAACCCCGGGGTATCAGGGTGATTAAGTAACATAAGAAATGCATGATGGTTTAGGCTAGAATGAACACCCGGGGAACAGTAGTGAATAGCTCTGATGATGAAGCACCGCTGTACAACCACAGGGACCGTAAATGAACTTGGGTACAAGTCCCACCGCAGTGCACCATAGAGGTAAAATCTATTTCTGCCTAAAGTAAATGTAAGGGGTAATAATTGAGTTACATATAGCTAGGTTATGATCATACTTGTCATCGTTATTGACTTACTCTTTTGCACCAAAGTGCGTTGATGCAGATATACCATCTTCATAAATGGCGGTTCCGATACGCCCTGACCGTCCTACACCGAAGAGTACTGTATGACAGTTAGGACGTACCGAAACCGCCATTTCTGAACATGTAAATATATATGTAATATTATTTTGAATACGGCCTTGATGTGACCCAATCATTGTAGCAATACACCTCAGAATCTACAGTCTTTGCAGCTTACTACAAAAATAACCATTTTATCCTACCTCGTCTGTATTTTTTAAAAACTCAACATTTTTTTTATGTATATGGTATAACTGACAGTATATAATACATGTATATGCATTTGTCTTCTTTTGTGATATTTAAGTATTGTAATTGTGAATGTATCCAATCATGATCGTTATGTCTTATGCTCAGATGGGCCCTAATTTGGAATAAATAAATTTGTATTTGTAATACTAGTAATTTAATTGACAGATGCTTTTAGATTAAGTTTCGAGAAAATAATACAAGTATCTCAATCAATGTACGCATTACGACATCTTGGCCAGAAACTAAGAGGTTTTCCGGACAAAATGTCATGAGAGCAGATCTTTGCTCCGTGTTTTCATGGACAGATTTTGCTATATACTTACATAGCTTTACGGTGTTCAGAAACACCTAAGTTGTGTTTGATCTTGACCTAATAATTTGACCTTTGTCACAGTGTTTTATAGTTCAATATTGCTTACAGTTCAGTTTTATAGTTCAATATTGCTTACTCTTCAGTAATCTTTTAAACAAGGTGATTATACTGTTATGGGTCAGAATACCCCAAAACGCCAGCAAAAATCAGACAAAGACAGAATATAAATTTACAAGTTTAATTATGTACAAAATATATATATTTCAAATGATTACAACTTACAATTACAATGTCCGGATCAAAGTGTCCGTTACGGTCCACAAAGTCTATCAAAGGTGTGGTTTCCGGTGATCACAAACGTTCTCGAAAGATCGGTGTCCAAACGTTGTTAAATGGATTAAAGTCTCAACAAATAAAGTGTCCCAGTATATCAGAATAGATGAATGAATCGTGTCTACGAATGTGTACGAATGTCCACTCAACACAGTTCCTCAGAGGTATTTATACTTAATGCCAATGAATTTACCAGAAGCTTCTAGAACAATGACTCATTACAAATGATTAACAATAGAGTAAATTCTAGAAATCACAGTCATGTGATGATAATGATGTCACAAAGAACATACTGGAATATTCTCTAATGAGATAAACATGACATAGTAAAATCTAGAAAGAATTATTATGAAATCATTAAATAACATGACTAAGTACATGTGTACCTACACATAAAGTAAAACTAAAATAATACATGACCCACAACACCTCCCCCCTTAAAAAAAGTTTGAATGTCAATGAAAACTTAGGTGGTAAATTCTGCAAAAATCACTCATGAAACTCTCGATAGTGCATCTGCAATCACATTGTCTTTGCCCTTGATATGGTTAATAATGATATCGTACTCTTGCAACAATAAACTCCACCTTGCAAGTCTTTGATTCTTGTTTGACATTTTGTGCAAAAATGTGAGAGGGTTGTGGTCAGTAAATACAAGAATGGGGTGTAAAGTAACATTCAAATAAACATCAAAATGTTGTAAAGCTAACAATAATGCAAGACACTCTTTTTCAATAGTAGAGTAATTCTTTTGACATTTTGTCAATTTCTTTGAAAAATAACAAATAACTCTATCTACACCATCATCATTTTCTTGAAACAAAGCAGCCCCGATTCCTACGTCACTGGCATCAACAGTAAGCTTAAATTGCTTGTCAAAATTTGGAGCTGACAGGACAGGACTATTCATAAGAACACATTTGATTTTCTTAAAAGATTCGTCACAGTCATTGGTCCATGCAAAATTCACTCTCTTTTGTAACAGATTGGTAAGTGGACCAACAACTGACGAGAAATTTGGACAAAATTTTCTGTAAAATCCTGCCATTCCCAAGAATCTCATTATCTCTTTCTTATTGGTAGGAATCGGGAACTTTGAAATAGCTTCCACTTTGGCCATGATAGGAGTAACAAAACCTTGACCTACTTTGTGACCCAAATATTCTACAGTCGCATGACAAAATTCACTTTTCGCAAGGTTCACTGTGAGGTTTGCTTTCGCCAGTATGTCGAAGAAAGTACGCATGATTCGGAGATGGTCATTCCAGGTGTCACTGTAGATGATGACGTCATCGATGTACGCCTCGCATCCTTCGAGATGATTTAAGAGCGAATGAATCATCCTCTGGAATGTGGCTGGTGCGTTTTTCATACCAAAGGGCATTACTTTATATTGGTATAGCCCATCTGGAGTCGCAAATGCCGATATTTCTCTGGCTCTCTCGGTAAGCGGGACCTGCCAATAGCCTTTAAGCAAGTCAAATTTACTGACAAATTTTGCACTGCCAATTTTATCTATACAGTCCTCGATTCGTGGGATCGGATAAGAGTCAGTTTTGGTGACTGAATTGACTTTTCTAAAGTCCGTACACAATCGGTAAGTTCCGTCTGGCTTCGGAACCAGAATACATGGGGAACTCCAATCACTATTGCTGGGTTCAATAATGTCATTTTCAAGCATGTATTGAATTTCTTTCCGCATGTATTGAAGCTTAATCGGGTTTAACCGATAGGGATGCTGTTTGATAGGTGACGCATCACCCACAATGACGTCATGATGAGATGCATTAGTCTTTTTTGGAACGTCCGGAAAGATGGTCGTATATTCCCGCATTAATTGGTGCACTTCCTCTTTTTGATGCACGGTCAGATGTCCGAGTTTTACTTCCGGATTTGTTAGAATTTCAGAATTCTTCAAACGGACACTTTGAGCGAAGTCTTTTTCGACAGTCTCTTCATTACATTCAGGTTCAACACTATTTTCTAATGTATTTACATTGGCCAAAGTGGAAACTGGTTTTACAAAATTTCGGTCACTTCTATCAAAATACTCTTTCAACATGTTAACATGACACACTCTTTTTTCTTTTCGCCGACCTGGTGTCTTAACCACATAGTTAACATCACTAATTTTACTCTCAATCTCATAAGGACCGAAATATCTAGCTTGCAAAGGATGACCAGGGATAGGCAAAAATACAAGAACTTTATCGCCTGGTTTAAAAACTCTGTTTCTAGCATCTTTGTCATACCATGTTTTCATTTTCATTTGTGAGGTTTTGAGATTTTCTTGAGCCAATTTGCAAGCATTATATAATTTCTCTTTGAAATTAGACACGTAGTCTAAGAGATTCAAATCGCTAGTCTCAGTCAACCATTTTTCCTTTAATAACTTCAATGGCCCCCTGACCGTATGCCCAAAAACTAGCTCAAAGGGACTGAACCCCAGGGACTCCTGAACCGCTTCTCGTGCCGCAAACAACACGAGGTGAACCCCTTCATCCCAGTCTTTTCCATACTGGTGACAATATGTTTTCATCATAGTTTTAAGGGTTTGATGAAAGCGTTCAAGTGCCCCCTGGGACTCAGGATGGTACGCAGAAGATTTATACTGCCTGATGCCTAGCTCATGCATAACCTGCTGAAACAACCCTGACATAAAATTCGAACCCTGATCTGACTGAATAGCCTTGGGAGCACCTACGAAACTGAAAAACTTTGTAAGGGCCTTAACTATGGTCTTTGCCTTAATATTCCTAAGAGGTATGGCTTCAGGAAACCTAGTCGAAGTACACATAATTGTCAGTAAGTACTGATTACCTGACCTAGTCCTAGGCAAAGGACCTACACAATCAACTAACACCCTACTAAAAGGTTCCTCAAAGGCTGGAATGGGTTGGAGGGGAGCAGGTGGTATAACTTGATTGGGTTTACCTACCATCTGACAATTATGACAAGACTTACAAAACTCCGACACATCTTTTCTCAACTTAGGCCAGTAAAAGTGACTTAAAATCCTATTATAAGTCTTATTGACACCTAAATGACCTGCCATGGGTGTGTCGTGAGCTAAACTCATGATGTCCCCGCGATACGCTACTGGAACCACTATCTGGTGAACGACCCGCCACACTTCATTAGGGGGTGCATCGGGTGGTCTCCATTTCCGCATAAGGATGCCATCTTGTATGTAGAAGCACTCTCCGACTTTGTCCGCTTCTTCTCGGGGAAGGGCCCTCTTACTTAGTCGGATGATCTCCGGATCTTTAGTTTGCTCGGAGAGGAGCTGCTCACGGCTTAAGGCATCTGTACCCCTGTCTAATGGCGGATAGGATTCATCACTAGGTACTGCCGGAAACTTGTCAACATAAAGTGGTACCGACATCTCAGGTACGTTGTCATCAATGGTAGACATGAATGTGTCAGAAAGGTCTATACTTTTGGAGGGATGGTCCTCGTTAAGTACAAAAGTACTCTCAGCCTCTTTTTGTCTGTTCCTGGCCATCGCCCTGGTAACTGCGCAGGCTGGGTACAAGTCGTCGTCTTCATCATCGGACACGACATCGGACGTGATTTTCTCACAAACAATCGGATCGGCTACAACTTTGCCGCCAGCTAAATCGTTGCCAAGCAACAAGGAAACGCCTTGAACGGGAAGAGTAGGTCGAACACCTACGATAACAGGTCCAGTAATTAAGTCTGACTTCAAATAAATTTCATGAAGGGGAACATCAATGACGCCTAGCTCCACACCCTGTAATAAAACTGACCTACCAGTAAAAGTGTGCTCAGACAAAGGCAATGAACCCTCTAACAATAAAGTCTGGGCAGCACCAGTATCTCTCAAAATCTGAACAGGCAACGCTTCGCTAGAATCACTGAGTGAAACAAATCCCTGTGACAAAAAGGGCTTATAATGATCCTCCACAAAATCATCAGAACTGGACTTAGAACCCTGAATCTCAGGAGTGTCAGAACAAATCGAATCTAAGGCTTTCCTATCATTTCTAACAGACGCACAGGCCTGTGACTTAAGTTCTTTTTTCTTCTTAAGCTTCAAACACTCACCAATAACATGACCTTTTTTCTTACAATAATTGCATGTAGGAAGCGACCCCACCCCTGGGGATGCCTCAGAACGCTCGGACCTAGGACCGGACGTAGAACCACCTTGAGATGGTGACTGGGAACTAATGGACGACTGAGACTCTTGTAAATTTTTCTTTGGAACATCTGACGTTTTTGCGCTATCGCTAGATTGAGTTTTTGACACAAATTTTTTCTTATGAGTGAGAGCATACGTATCAGACAAAACAGCGGCTTCTTCAAGAGTTTTAACATTTTTGTCTTCCAAATGAGTTCTTAAATCTTGATGTACACACTCTTTGAACTCTTCTATCAGAATGATCTGACGCAAATTGTCAAATGAATTGGGAATTTTCTTAGATCGAAACCACTGATCAAATAAATCTTCTTTTTCTCGAGCAAATTCAACATATGTTTGATTTTCAAACTTTTTGTACTTTCTAAACTTTTGTCTGTACGCCTCAGGTACTAACTGATATGCTCTCAAAATCGTGTCCTTGACCTTGTCATAGTCTGAACTCTCAGCAATACTGAGCGCCGAGTACACTTCAGCCGCTTTGCCAATAAGTACGCTTTGTAACAAAGTTGGCCAAAAATCACGTGGCCACTTCAGATTGGCCGCGATTTTCTCAAAATGTGGAAAATATTTGTCCACGGACTTTTCTTGAAATTTTGGTACTAATCGGATGTTTTTGGCGGCGTCGAATTCAGACTTGACAGGCGAAGGAACAGGATTTTCCTTAGTGCTTTTCCCTAACTTTAACTTTTCTAACTCAAATTGGAGTTCTTTCTCGTGCATACGTTCCTGTTTCTCTCTTTCTTCCTTTTCTCTTTCAAATTGTCTTATTTTTTCTTCTTTTTCAAATTGTCTTTCTTTTTCTTCTCTTTCAATTTGAAATTGTCTTTCTTTTTCTTCTTTTTCAAATTGTCTTTCTTTTTCTTCTCTTTCAATTTGAAATTGTCTTTCTTTTTCTTCTTTTTCAAATTGTAATTGTATTTTCATTTTCTCTAATTCAAACTCATATTTTGACATTTTGGTTTCGCTTGAAACAGGTTCAACAGGAAAATCGTATGACGAAAAGATTTCCTTAGCTAAAAGCTCTTTAGCCACAATATTTCTAATTTCTTGTTTTCTCATAGAAGATTTTACATCTAACTTCAAGTGAAGACCTAAACCAATCAAATCATCTTTTTTTAATGATTCGAACTCATCTACAGTCGGCGATTTCAAAAATTCAGTGACCGAAAATACCATGATTGATTTCTGCTGGCAAAAAATTTATTGAGAAAAATATTTTCTTTTTTTCAAAAACGAACTTTACGTAAAGTGCAAATATGCAGAGATTACTATCCCGGACGAGCCCCCAATTCTGTTATGGGTCAGAATACCCCAAAACGCCAGCAAAAATCAGACAAAGACAGAATATAAATTTACAAGTTTAATTATGTACAAAATATATATATTTCAAATGATTACAACTTACAATTACAATGTCCGGATCAAAGTGTCCGTTACGGTCCACAAAGTCTATCAAAGGTGTGGTTTCCGGTGATCACAAACGTTCTCGAAAGATCGGTGTCCAAACGTTGTTAAATGGATTAAAGTCTCAACAAATAAAGTGTCCCAGTATATCAGAATAGATGAATGAATCGTGTCTACGAATGTGTACGAATGTCCACTCAACACAGTTCCTCAGAGGTATTTATACTTAATGCCAATGAATTTACCAGAAGCTTCTAGAACAATGACTCATTACAAATGATTAACAATAGAGTAAATTCTAGAAATCACAGTCATGTGATGATAATGATGTCACAAAGAACATACTGGAATATTCTCTAATGAGATAAACATGACATAGTAAAATCTAGAAAGAATTATTATGAAATCATTGAATAACATGACTAAGTACATGTGTACCTACACATAAAGTAAAACTAAAATAATACATGACCCACAACAATACATTATCAGTGAAATAATGCCTGCTTCTCATTATTATTATCAGTGATATATGCCTGCTTCTCATTATCATTATCAGTGAAATAATGCCTGCTTCTCATCTACATTTTAAGCATTTTTGGTGTCTCCTAGGAAACCTTTACCCATTTTAAAGTCACAAGATCATACAAATGTATGTAACATTTCCTAAATCACATTCAGTTTTCACAACCTGGAGACTGTTCTCATCAGATTTCATGTGTAGTGATTTTGGTCCAAACTTGTTGAAAAATTGAAAATTGTGCTATATTTAGATATGCAGTATTACAACGCCCAGATCATTATCCATTAACTCAAGCACTGCTCAATATATTGTTAATTTGCATTGATTATTCCGAATTTAAACAACTTTTTAATGCAAAGTACACAAGCATAGATCTAAGATTTCCAAATCTGCCTATAAATTAGAATTGAATTCAATCTTGATCTGTCTTTCACCCAAAGATGCATGCCCATTCAAATTTCAGTCTGACAACATTTTTCAAGGTCATGACACATCCTTGGGTCCAAGGCCTTGCCTCTGTGAAATATTGTTCAAAGCCATGAGAAATAATGGTCTGGCCAAAATTTAATGTGACCCACATATACTGTGACATTCACCTTGGATCAAGGTCATGTCAGACACATCCACATGAACAGTTGCATTGCTATATCCCCCTGCAACTATGTTGCTAGGGAATAATGATCAAAGTCATGTGACCTTGACCTCTGACCCCATAATATATAGTACTTCTTTGATTAAAGGGGAACAATTCTGTTAAGATTCTTGTTGAGTAGTGTAGTACACACTCAGTGATGATCTGGTTACAATTTTCAATAATCAAAGTCCCAAGACCTTGACCTTTTGATTCCAAAATCAATAGAAGGCATCCTTGACCCATTGGGAATATTCCTGGCAAGTTTCAAGTTGATAGGTACAATAAACACTCAGTTATGATATGGAAACCACTTTCAATAATCAAAGGTCCAAAACCTTGACCTTTGGATTTCAAAATCAGTAGTGGACATCCTTAAGCTTGACCCAAGGGAAATATTCCTGGCAAGTTTTATGTCGATAGGTACAATACAAACTCAGTTATGATCCTGAAACCATTTTCAATTATCAAAGTCCTACAACCTTGACCTTTGGATCTCAAATACAATACCAGGCATCCTTGACTCATGGTGAGTAAAGTGCTTTATATGATGGGGAGTTATGGTCTGAAAATTAATTGTTGAAACCCTTTGCCTGTCCATCTTATATCAAATTAAGAGATGAGTATTGCAAATGTTATCTTGAACTTTGAAAATTTGAAAATTAGAATACCCTTGTTGCCCTTTTTTATGAAAAAATGTTACACAGAAACAGTAAATCAGGAGATTGGTTATAAGGAAACTTTGACTGGACATTTACCAAAGGAATAAATCCAAGTTAAAAAAAACAGCATGTCTTTTTCTCATAATCAACATTTATTCAAACATACCCTATTTTAAAACAATAAGCCTGCCAAAATACTGAAAGTTAGGGCTGTCACAGTTAACTGAAAATTCAGTTACCTGTGGTTCAAGCTTGGGCGGTTTGATTTGGATTCTACTTTACAGATTTCAGTTCAGTTCTTTCTCTTTTTTTTGTGTTATATCCGCTAAGCAGTAGTTTATCGATTTTGTATGATACACAGACTGTGATTGGCTACTTTGTCGTATTTCACTGACTGAAATGGGCGTTTCACTTCTTTACTGTAAACGTGCACCTGTTTGTTTGACAGAAAGGCTACTAAGAATTTTCTAAGTGTTCTAGTTTGGTTATTTTGTTGAATGGTGATAAAGTCTCACAGAAAAATGCTTTCAAAGGAGAAAAATAGAAAAAAATAATTTCTTGATTTGTTATCCTGACCATTATTTCGCTCTTCTACGGAATTAAACAAGACAGTTCAAACTGAACTGAAAACCTAGGTTAATTTTCCTGAACCAAACTGAATAAAGGCGGAACTGTGACAGCCCTACTGGAAGTCATTACTTAATGTACCAAAAATCATCTTAATGTAACATTTCACACGATTTGAGAATACAGAAAACAACAGTACAACAATATAACACAAAAGATCTGTTTATATGTATTAAAACAAGACATGTTATGAAACTAGTCTTGAACATCATAGTGAGTGAGAAGCCCCCAGTGATCACTAGGAAATCTCCCGTACTGTCTCTGCTTTTCCAGTCCAACAAGTTCAAAATAAACGGGTTTTAATTTCATAGGCTTTGCTGATTTCATGTAGAGTCTATCAAATCGACACCTTGGTTTGTATTTACCATTGAAGGTCAGGTTATCATTTCTCGTCATATCCCAGGTGTATTTTGCTTCTGGCCTTGACCCCGTTTCTTCCCAGAGGTCAACAATTCCAGAAGGTATACCACCAACTGCAGCAAGCTGAAATAAATGGTTTCACAGTAACAATTTAGGACTTTAATAGATAAGTAAACAGTAGAATATTACTTTTAGACACAAATACACATTAAAGTCAAGTCAATACCTTCTGCACATGATAAAAGGCTGTATCTGACCGAAGTTCAAATCTCATCCCCAAATGGTTGCTCCAGGGCTTAACTCTTGGTAGATAAAAGGGGGTATCGAGTCTCAATTTTACAAAGCACTCGTTCAAGAAGTGTTACTCTTATCGAAATCATGGATCATAAATTTAAGGATACGTGTAGTATATATTAAATTTTACTAGATTTTGATTTTGTCTAAATTTTTTATTTCAATTTAAATTCTATTATTTTGTCTTTGTTAAAACTGAATCACTTTAATTAATTCAATCTCTCTTTTATTTTTGACACTTTAATTCCATATTCAGTAAATTATCCCTTCCAAATTTTCCCTGGTTTATATACTGTATGAGACTATCCTTTTTATCCTGGATATACACAGTAATACATAGTTGATATTGATTGGTTATTTCATTTTAAATCCTTGTTGTTTTGGTTAAACTGTACATGTTCACGGGTAAATGATTTGTACTTGACACATAGTAATGAAGATTTATTCCATATGAGGTAATACTGATAGGAAAGAAGAACATTGTATCATGTTGTGCCTATGGCCTTGTCAGTAAAAGTAAGTTATTTCTTTACCTTGAGTTAAAGTGTATTAAGAGGCTTTTTAGCTCACCTGAGCCAAAGGCTCAAGTGAGCTATTGTCATAGTGTGGCGTCCGGCGTCCGTCGTCCGTCCGTCGTAAACTTTTAACATTTTCAACTTCTTCTCAAGAACGGCTGAAGGGATTTTGATGAAACTTGGTATGCATGAAGTACTAAAGGTCCTCTACCAAGTTTGTTCATTTCGGCTCGATCCCTTCAGGGGTGGATCCAGGGCGGGGTCAAATAGGCCCCGGAGGGTACCCCTCTTCAAAAATCTTCTTCTCCAGTTCCACTGAATGGATTGAAAAACTAATTGTATCTATGTGATCTAGAAGGATGTATGATTCAAGTTTGTTCATTTCGTTAAAATCCGACAACTAATTTTTGACGCGTTTTTGACGTCTTTTCGGACTTAGTCAGAAATGCACATTTTTGCACTTTTTCTTTAAATAACTCAATAAATGTATGATTTTACACACTCATTTACTACATATTTATCATATTTAACTTACTTAATGCTTTGATATGTATTTTATGCTTAAATTTTATTTTTTTGATTTTTTATGAATTTTTTTCTTATGTAAAAAGGAAGGGGGGGGGGGGTGATTTTCATACATTTTCTGCTTCTTTTCTATAACCACTCTTCAGATTGTCATGACAATTTGTAGGTATGAGGTACTCATGCATGGTACCCTACAAGTGAAAGAATTTTGTCCAGATATCCACTTTTGGATTTTTAAGGAATATTTTTTAAGATTGTACATAGGTATAATGTATGTTTTCCATGCCCAATGGACCCATGGGGAGTGGCTTCAAACCCCGGCGGGACCCCAACAAAATTTTTTTCCCTTTTTATTAGCTCACCTGAGCCAAAGGCTCAAGTGAGCTATTGTCATAGTGTGGCGTCCGTCGTCCGTCCGTCGTAAACTTTTAACATTTTCAACTTCTTCTCAAGAACGGCTGAAGGGATTTTGATGAAACTTGGTATGCATGAAGTACTAAAGGTCCTCTACCAAGTTTGTTCATTTCGGCTCGATCCCTTCAGGGGTGGATCCAGGGCGGGGTCAAATAGGCCCCGGAGGGTACCCCTCTTCAAAAATCTTCTTGTCCAGTTCCACTGAATGGATTGAAAAACTAATTGTATCTATGTGATCTAGAAGGATGTATGATTCAAGTTTGTTCATTTCGTTAAAATCCGACAACTAATTTTTGACGCGTTTTTGACGTCTTTTCGGACTTAGTCAGAAATGCACATTTTTGCACTTTTTCTTTAAATAACTCAATAAGTGTATGATTTTACACACTCATTTACTACATATTTATCATATTTAACTTACTTAATGCTTTGATATGTATTTTATGCTTAAATTTTATTTTTTTGATTTTTTATGAATTTTTTTCTTATGTAAAAAGGAAGGGGGGGGGGGGGTGATTTTCATACATTTTCTGCTTCTTTTCTATAACCACTCTTCAGATTGTCATGACAATTTGTAGGTATGAGGTACTCATGCATGGTACCCTACAAGTGAAAGAATTTTGTCCAGATATCCACTTTTGGATTTTTAAGGAATATTTTTTAAGATTGTACATAGGTATAATGTATGTTTTCCATGCCCAATGGACCCATGGGGAGTGGCTTCAAACCCCGGCGGGACCCCAACAAAATTTTTTTCCCTTTTTATTAGCTCACCTGAGCCAAAGGCTCAAGTGAGCTATTGTCATATTGTGGCGTCCGTCGTCCGTCCGTCGTAAACTTTTAACATTTTCAACTTCTTCTCAAGAACGGCTGAAGGGATTTTGATGAAACTTGGTATGCATGAAGTACTAAAGGTCCTCTACCAAGTTTGTTCATTTCGGCTCGATCCCTTCAGGGGTGGATCCAGGGCGGGGTCAAATAGGCCCCGGAGGGTACCCCTCTTCAAAAATCTTCTTGTCCAGTTCCACTGAATGGATTGAAAAACTAATTGTATCTATGTGATCTAGAAGGATGTATGATTCAAGTTTGTTCATTTCGTTAAAATCCGACAACTAATTTTTGACGCGTTTTTGACGTCTTTTCGGACTTAGTCAGAAATGCACATTTTTGCACTTTTTCTTTAAATAACTCAATAAGTGTATGATTTTACACACTCATTTACTACATATTTATCATATTTAACTTACTTAATGCTTTGATATGTATTTTATGCTTAAATTTTATTTTTTTGATTTTTTATGAATTTTTTTCTTATGTAAAAAGGAAGAGGGGGGGGGGGGGGGGGTGATTTTCATACATTTTCTGCTTCTTTTCTATAACCACTCTTCAGATTGTCATGACAATTTGTAGGTATGAGGTACTCATGCATGGTACCCTACAAGTGAAAGAATTTTGTCCAGATATCCACTTTTGGATTTTTAAGGAATATTTTTTAAGATTGTACATAGGTATAATGTATGTTTTCCATGCCCAATGGACCCATGGGGAGTGGCTTCAAACCCCGGCGGGACCCCAACAAAATTTTTTTCCCTTTTTATTAGCTCACCTGAGCCAAAGGCTCAAGTGAGCTATTGTCATAGTGTGGCGTCCGGCGTCCGTCGTCCGTCCGTCGTAAACTTTTAACATTTTCAACTTCTTCTCAAGAACGGCTGAAGGGATTTTGATGAAACTTGGTATGCATGAAGTACTAAAGGTCCTCTACCAAGTTTGTTCATTTCGGCTCGATCCCTTCAGGGGTGGATCCAGGGCGGGGTCAAATAGGCCCCGGAGGGTACCCCTCTTCAAAAATCTTCTTCTCCAGTTCCACTGAATGGATTGAAAAACTAATTGTATCTATGTGATCTAGAAGGATGTATGATTCAAGTTTGTTCATTTCGTTAAAATCCGACAACTAATTTTTGACGCGTTTTTGACGTCTTTTCGGACTTAGTCAGAAATGCACATTTTTGCACTTTTTCTTTAAATAACTCAATAAGTGTATGATTTTACACACTCATTTACTACATATTTATCATATTTAACTTACTTAATGCTTTGATATGTATTTTATGCTTAAATTTTATTTTTTTGATTTTTTATGAATTTTTTTCTTATGTAAAAAGGAAGGGGGGGGGGGGGGTGATTTTCATACATTTTCTGCTTCTTTTCTATAACCACTCTTCAGATTGTCATGACAATTTGTAGGTATGAGGTACTCATGCATGGTACCCTACAAGTGAAAGAATTTTGTCCAGATATCCACTTTTGGATTTTTAAGGAATATTTTTTAAGATTGTACATAGGTATAATGTATGTTTTCCATGCCCAATGGACCCATGGGGAGTGGCTTCAAACCCCGGCGGGACCCCAACAAAATTTTTTTCCCTTTTTATTAGCTCACCTGAGCCAAAGGCTCAAGTGAGCTATTGTCATAGTGTGGCGTCCGTCGTCCGTCGTCCGTCCGTCGTAAACTTTTAACATTTTCAACTTCTTCTCAAGAACGGCTGAAGGGATTTTGATGAAACTTGGTATGCATGAAGTACTAAAGGTCCTCTACCAAGTTTGTTCATTTCGGCTCTATCCCTTCAGGGGTGGATCCAGGGCGGGGTCAAATAGGCCCCGGAGGGTACCCCTCTTCAAAAATCTTCTTCTCCAGTTCCACTGAATGGATTGAAAAACTAATTGTATCTATGTGATCTAGAAGGATGTATGATTCAAGTTTGTTCATTTCGTTAAAATCCGACAACTAATTTTTGACGCGTTTTTGACGTCTTTTCGGACTTAGTCAGAAATGCACATTTTTGCACTTTTTCTTTAAATAACTCAATAAGTGTATGATTTTACACACTCATTTACTACATATTTATCATATTTAACTTACTTAATGCTTTGATATGTATTTTATGCTTAAATTTTATTTTTTTGATTTTTTATGAATTTTTTTCTTATGTAAAAAGGAAGGGGGGGGGGGGGGAGGTGATTTTCATACATTTTCTGCTTCTTTTCTATAACCACTCTTCAGATTGTCATGACAATTTGTAGGTATGAGGTACTCATGCATGGTACCCTACAAGTGAAAGAATTTTGTCCAGATATCCACTTTTGGATTTTTAAGGAATATTTTTTAAGATTGTACATAGGTATAATGTATGTTTTCCATGCCCAATGGACCCATGGGGAGTGGCTTCAAACCCCGGCGGGACCCCAACAAAATTTTTTTCCCTTTTTATTAGCTCACCTGAGCCAAAGGCTCAAGTGAGCTATTGTCATAGTGTGGCGTCCGGCGTCCGTCGTCCGTCCGTCGTAAACTTTTAACATTTTCAACTTCTTCTCAAGAACGGCTGAAGGGATTTTGATGAAACTTGGTATGCATGAAGTACTAAAGGTCCTCTACCAAGTTTGTTCATTTCGGCTCTATCCCTTCAGGGGTGGATCCAGGGCGGGGTCAAATAGGCCCCGGAGGGTACCCCTCTTCAAAAATCTTCTTCTTCAGTTCCACTGAATGGATTGAAAAACTAATTGTATCTATGTGATCTAGAAGGATGTATGATTCAAGTTTGTTCATTTCGTTAAAATCCGACAACTAATTTTTGACGCGTTTTTGACGTCTTTTCGGACTTAGTCAGAAATGCACATTTTTGCACTTTTTCTTTAAATAACTCAATAAGTGTATGATTTTACACACTCATTTACTACATATTTATCATATTTAACTTACTTAATGCTTTGATATGTATTTTATGCTTAAATTTTATTTTTTTGATTTTTTATGAATTTTTTTCTTATGTAAAAAGGAAGGGGGGGGGGGGTGATTTTCATACATTTTCTGCTTCTTTTCTATAACCACTCTTCAGATTGTCATGACAATTTGTAGGTATGAGGTACTCATGCATGGTACCCTACAAGTGAAAGAATTTTGTCCAGATATCCACTTTTGGATTTTTAAGGAATATTTTTTAAGATTGTACATAGGTATAATGTATGTTTTCCATGCCCAATGGACCCATGGGGAGTGGCTTCAAACCCCGGCGGGACCCCAACAAAATTTTTTTCCCTTTTTATTAGCTCACCTGAGCCAAAGGCTCAAGTGAGCTATTGTCATAGTGTGGCGTCCGTCGTCCGTCCGTCCTCCGTCCGTCGTAAACTTTTAACATTTTCAACTTCTTCTCAAGAACGGCTGAAGGGATTTTGATGAAACTTGGTATGCATGAAGTACTAAAGGTCCTCTACCAAGTTTGTTCATTTCGGCTCGATCCCTTCAGGGGTGGATCCAGGGCGGGGTCAAATAGGCCCCGGAGGGTACCCCTCTTCAAAAATCTTCTTCTCCAGTTCCACTGAATGGATTGAAAAACTAATTGTATCTATGTGATCTAGAAGGATGTATGATTCAAGTTTGTTCATTTCGTTAAAATCCGACAACTAATTTTTGACGCGTTTTTGACGTCTTTTCGGACTTAGTCAGAAATGCACATTTTTGCACTTTTTCTTTAAATAACTCAATAAGTGTATGATTTTACACACTCATTTACTACATATTTATCATATTTAACTTACTTAATGCTTTGATATGTATTTTATGCTTAAATTTTATTTTTTTGATTTTTTATGAATTTTTTTCTTATGTAAAAAGGAAGGGGGGGGGGGGGGTGATTTTCATACATTTTCTGCTTCTTTTCTATAACCACTCTTCAGATTGTCATGACAATTTGTAGGTATGAGGTACTCATGCATGGTACCCTACAAGTGAAAGAATTTTGTCCAGATATCCACTTTTGGATTTTTAAGGAATATTTTTTAAGATTGTACATAGGTATAATGTATGTTTTCCATGCCCAATGGACCCATGGGGAGTGGCTTCAAACCCCGGCGGGACCCCAACAAATTTTTTTTCCCTTTTTATTAGCTCACCTGAGCCAAAGGCTCAAGTGAGCTATTGTCATAGTGTGGCGTCCGGCGTCCGTCGTCCGTCCGTCGTAAACTTTTAACATTTTCAACTTCTTCTCAAGAACGGCTGAAGGGATTTTGATGAAACTTGGTATGCATGAAGTACTAAAGGTCCTCTACCAAGTTTGTTCATTTCGGCTCGATCCCTTCAGGGGTGGATCCAGGGCGGGGTCAAATAGGCCCCGGAGGGTACCCCTCTTCAAAAATCTTCTTCTCCAGTTCCACTGAATGGATTGAAAAACTAATTGTATCTATGTGATCTAGAAGGATGTATGATTCAAGTTTGTTCATTTCGTTAAAATCCGACAACTAATTTTTGACGCGTTTTTGACGTCTTTTCGGACTTAGTCAGAAATGCACATTTTTGCACTTTTTCTTTAAATAACTCAATAAGTGTATGATTTTACACACTCATTTACTACATATTTATCATATTTAACTTACTTAATGCTTTGATATGTATTTTATGCTTAAATTTTATTTTTTTGATTTTTTATGAATTTTTTTCTTATGTAAAAAGGAAGGGGGGGGGGGGGGTGATTTTCATACATTTTCTGCTTCTTTTCTATAACCACTCTTCAGATTGTCATGACAATTTGTAGGTATGAGGTACTCATGCATGGTACCCTACAAGTGAAAGAATTTTGTCCAGATATCCACTTTTGGATTTTTAAGGAATATTTTTTAAGATTGTACATAGGTATAATGTATGTTTTCCATGCCCAATGGACCCATGGGGAGTGGCTTCAAACCCCGGCGGGACCCCAACAAAATTTTTTTCCCTTTTTATTAGCTCACCTGAGCCAAAGGCTCAAGTGAGCTATTGTCATAGTGTGGCGTCCGGCGTCCGTCGTCCGTCCGTCGTAAACTTTTAACATTTTCAACTTCTTCTCAAGAACGGCTGAAGGGATTTTGATGAAACTTGGTATGCATGAAGTACTAAAGGTCCTCTACCAAGTTTGTTCATTTCGGCTCGATCCCTTCAGGGGTGGATCCAGGGCGGGGTCAAATAGGCCCCGGAGGGTACCCCTCTTCAAAAATCTTCTTCTTCAGTTCCACTGAATGGATTGAAAAACTAATTGTATCTATGTGATCTAGAAGGATGTATGATTCAAGTTTGTTCATTTCGTTAAAATCTGACAACTAATTTTTGACGCGTTTTTGACGTCTTTTCGGACTTAGTCAGAAATGCACATTTTTGCACTTTTTCTTTAAATAACTCAATAAGTGTATGATTTTACACACTCATTTACTACATATTTATCATATTTAACTTACTTAATGCTTTGATATGTATTTTATGCTTAAATTTTATTTTTTTGATTTTTTATGAATTTTTTTCTTATGTAAAAAGGAAGGGGGGGGGGGGGGGGGTGATTTTCATACATTTTCTGCTTCTTTTCTATAACCACTCTTCAGATTGTCATGACAATTTGTAGGTATGAGGTACTCATGCATGGTACCCTACAAGTGAAAGAATTTTGTCCAGATATCCACTTTTGGATTTTTAAGGAATATTTTTTAAGATTGTACATAGGTATAATGTATGTTTTCCATGCCCAATGGACCCATGGGGAGTGGCTTCAAACCCCGGCGGGACCCCAACAAAATTTTTTTCCCTTTTTATTAGCTCACCTGAGCCAAAGGCTCAAGTGAGCTATTGTCATAGTGTGGCGTCCGTCGTCCGTCCGTCCTCCGTCCGTCGTAAACTTTTAACATTTTCAACTTCTTCTCAAGAACGGCTGAAGGGATTTTGATGAAACTTGGTATGCATGAAGTACTAAAGGTCCTCTACCAAGTTTGTTCATTTCGGCTCGATCCCTTCAGGGGTGGATCCAGGGCGGGGTCAAATAGGCCCCGGAGGGTACCCCTCTTCAAAAATCTTCTTCTCCAGTTCCACTGAATGGATTGAAAAACTAATTGTATCTATGTGATCTAGAAGGATGTATGATTCAAGTTTGTTCATTTCGTTAAAATCCGACAACTAATTTTTGACGCGTTTTTGACGTCTTTTCGGACTTAGTCAGAAATGCACATTTTTGCACTTTTTCTTTAAATAACTCAATAAGTGTATGATTTTACACACTCATTTACTACATATTTATCATATTTAACTTACTTAATGCTTTGATATGTATTTTATGCTTAAATTTTATTTTTTTGATTTTTTATGAATTTTTTTCTTATGTAAAAAGGAAGGGGGGGGGGGGGGTGATTTTCATACATTTTCTGCTTCTTTTCTATAACCACTCTTCAGATTGTCATGACAATTTGTAGGTATGAGGTACTCATGCATGGTACCCTACAAGTGAAAGAATTTTGTCCAGATATCCACTTTTGGATTTTTAAGGAATATTTTTTAAGATTGTACATAGGTATAATGTATGTTTTCCATGCCCAATGGACCCATGGGGAGTGGCTTCAAACCCCGGCGGGACCCCAACAAATTTTTTTTCCCTTTTTATTAGCTCACCTGAGCCAAAGGCTCAAGTGAGCTATTGTCATAGTGTGGCGTCCGGCGTCCGTCGTCCGTCCGTCGTAAACTTTTAACATTTTCAACTTCTTCTCAAGAACGGCTGAAGGGATTTTGATGAAACTTGGTATGCATGAAGTACTAAAGGTCCTCTACCAAGTTTGTTCATTTCGGCTCGATCCCTTCAGGGGTGGATCCAGGGCGGGGTCAAATAGGCCCCGGAGGGTACCCCTCTTCAAAAATCTTCTTCTCCAGTTCCACTGAATGGATTGAAAAACTAATTGTATCTATGTGATCTAGAAGGATGTATGATTCAAGTTTGTTCATTTCGTTAAAATCCGACAACTAATTTTTGACGCGTTTTTGACGTCTTTTCGGACTTAGTCAGAAATGCACATTTTTGCACTTTTTCTTTAAATAACTCAATAAGTGTATGATTTTACACACTCATTTACTACATATTTATCATATTTAACTTACTTAATGCTTTGATATGTATTTTATGCTTAAATTTTATTTTTTTGATTTTTTATGAATTTTTTTCTTATGTAAAAAGGAAGGGGGGGGGGGGGGGTGATTTTCATACATTTTCTGCTTCTTTTCTATAACCACTCTTCAGATTGTCATGACAATTTGTAGGTATGAGGTACTCATGCATGGTACCCTACAAGTGAAAGAATTTTGTCCAGATATCCACTTTTGGATTTTTAAGGAATATTTTTTAAGATTGTACATAGGTATAATGTATGTTTTCCATGCCCAATGGACCCATGGGGAGTGGCTTCAAACCCCGGCGGGACCCCAACAAAATTTTTTTCCCTTTTTATTAGCTCACCTGAGCCAAAGGCTCAAGTGAGCTATTGTCATAGTGTGGCGTCCGTCGTCCGTCCGTCGTAAACTTTTAACATTTTCAACTTCTTCTCAAGAACGGCTGAAGGGATTTTGATGAAACTTGGTATGCATGAAGTACTAAAGGTCCTCTACCAAGTTTGTTCATTTCGGCTCGATCCCTTCAGGGGTGGATCCAGGGCGGGGTCAAATAGGCCCCGGAGGGTACCCCTCTTCAAAAATCTTCTTCTCCAGTTCCACTGAATGGATTGAAAAACTAATTGTATCTATGTGATCTAGAAGGATGTATGATTCAAGTTTGTTCATTTCGTTAAAATCCGACAACTAATTTTTGACGCGTTTTTGACGTCTTTTCGGACTTAGTCAGAAATGCACATTTTTGCACTTTTTCTTTAAATAACTCAATAAGTGTATGATTTTACACACTCATTTACTACATATTTATCATATTTAACTTACTTAATGCTTTGATATGTATTTTATGCTTAAATTTTATTTTTTTGATTTTTTATGAATTTTTTTCTTATGTAAAAAGGAAGGGGGGGGGGGGGTGATTTTCATACATTTTCTGCTTCTTTTCTATAACCACTCTTCAGATTGTCATGACAATTTGTAGGTATGAGGTACTCATGCATGGTACCCTACAAGTGAAAGAATTTTGTCCAGATATCCACTTTTGGATTTTTAAGGAATATTTTTTAAGATTGTACATAGGTATAATGTATGTTTTCCATGCCCAATGGACCCATGGGGAGTGGCTTCAAACCCCGGCGGGACCCCAACAAAATTTTTTTCCCTTTTTATTAGCTCACCTGAGCCAAAGGCTCATGTGAGCTATTGTCATAGTGTGGCGTCCGGCGTCCGTCCGTCGTAAACTTTTAACATTTTCAACTTCTTTTCAAGAACGGCTGAAGGGATTTTGATGAAACTTGGTATGCATGAAGTACTAAAGGTCCTCTACCAAGTTTGTTCATTTCGGCTCTATCCCTTCAGGGGTGGATCCAGGGCGGGGTCAAATAGGCCCCGGAGGGTACCCCTCTTCAAAAATCTTCTTCTCCAGTTCCACTGAATGGATTGAAAAACTAATTGTATCTATGTGATCTAGAAGGATGTATGATTCAAGTTTGTTCATTTCGTTAAAATCCGACAACTAATTTTTGACACGTTTTTGACGTCTTTTCGGACTTAGTCAGAAATGCACATTTTTGCACTTTTTCTTTAAATAACTCAATAAGTGTATGATTTTACACACTCATTTACTAAATATTTATCATATTTAACTTACTTAATGCTTTGATATGTATTTTATGCTTAAATTTTATTTTTTTGATTTTTTATGAATTTTTTTCTTATGTAAAAAGGAAGGGGGGGGGGGGGGTGATTTTCATACATTTTCTGCTTCTTTTCTATAACCACTCTTCAGATTGTCATGACAATTTGTAGGTATGAGGTACTCATGCATGGTACCCTACAAGTGAAAGAATTTTGTCCAGATATCCACTTTTGGATTTTTAAGGAATATTTTTTAAGATTGTACATAGGTATAATGTATGTTTTCCATGCCCAATGGACCCATGGGGAGTGGCTTCAAACCCCGGCGGGACCCCAACAAAATTTTTTTCCCTTTTTATTAGCTCACCTGAGCCAAAGGCTCAAGTGAGCTATTGTCATAGTGTGGCGTCCGGCGTCCGTCCGTCGTAAACTTTTAACATTTTCAACTTCTTCTCAAGAACGGCTGAAGGGATTTTGATGAAACTTGGTATGCATGAAGTACTAAAGGTCCTCTACCAAGTTTGTTCATTTCGGCTCGATCCCTTCAGGGGTGGATCCAGGGCGGGGTCAAATAGGCCCCGGAGGGTACCCCTCTTCAAAAATCTTCTTCTCCAGTTCCACTGAATGGATTGAAAAACTAATTGTATCTATGTGATCTAGAAGGATGTATGATTCAAGTTTGTTCATTTCGTTAAAATCCGACAACTAATTTTTGACGCGTTTTTGACGTCTTTTCGGACTTAGTCAGAAATGCACATTTTTGCACTTTTTCTTTAAATAACTCAATAAGTGTATGATTTTACACACTCATTTACTAAATATTTATCATATTTAACTTACTTAATGCTTTGATATGTATTTTATGCTTAAATTTTATTTTTTTGATTTTTTATGAATTTTTTTCTTATGTAAAAAGGAAGGGGGGGGGGGTGATTTTCATACATTTTCTGCTTCTTTTCTATAACCACTCTTCAGATTGTCATGACAATTTGTAGGTATGAGGTACTCATGCATGGTACCCTACAAGTGAAAGAATTTTGTCCAGATATCCACTTTTGGATTTTTAAGGAATATTTTTTAAGATTGTACATAGGTATAATGTATGTTTTCCATGCCCAATGGACCCATGGGGAGTGGCTTCAAACCCCGGCGGGACCCCAACAAAATTTTTTTCCCTTTTTATTAGCTCACCTGAGCCAAAGGCTCAAGTGAGCTATTGTCATAGTGTGGCGTCCGTCGTCCGTCCGTCGTAAACTTTTAACATTTTCAACTTCTTCTCAAGAACGGCTGAAGGGATTTTGATGAAACTTGGTATGCATGAAGTACTAAAGGTCCTCTACCAAGTTTGTTCATTTCGGCTCGATCCCTTCAGGGGTGGATCCAGGGCGGGGTCAAATAGGCCCCGGAGGGTACCCCTCTTCAAAAATCTTCTTCTCCAGTTCCACTGAATGGATTGAAAAACTAATTGTATCTATGTGATCTAGAAGGATGTATGATTCAAGTTTGTTCATTTCGTTAAAATCCGACAACTAATTTTTGACGCGTTTTTGACGTCTTTTCGGACTTAGTCAGAAATGCACATTTTTGCACTTTTTCTTTAAATAACTCAATAAGTGTATGATTTTACACACTCATTTACTACATATTTATCATATTTAACTTACTTAATGCTTTGATATGTATTTTATGCTTAAATTTTATTTTTTTGATTTTTTATGAATTTTTTTCTTATGTAAAAAGGAAGGGGGGGGGGGTGATTTTCATACATTTTCTGCTTCTTTTCTATAACCACTCTTCAGATTGTCATGACAATTTGTAGGTATGAGGTACTCATGCATGGTACCCTACAAGTGAAAGAATTTTGTCCAGATATCCACTTTTGGATTTTTAAGGAATATTTTTTAAGATTGTACATAGGTATAATGTATGTTTTCTTACCAAAAAAGAAAAGAATTTCTCAAATCGCACCGGGTTATACACATTGATACTACTTTTGAATGAAGAAATTTTATTTGAATCACAAAAAAAAATGCCGTAAAGATTAAAAGTACACAACTTTTTTAATATTTTTTCAAAGCCATGCACCTGGTTCCGGACCGGAATTATACGAATTTTATGATCTGAGGACCCATTTTCACACGTATTCTTCCACACATGTAGATGCCTCACACACTTTAAAACTATATTCAAAATTTTATTTCATCTATCTAGTAAACAATCACGGGAAGACAATTCAAGATAAACATTGTGTGTATTTCCCACCAATTGTTGAAAATAATAAGAAAATAATCGGAACTATTTGACAGGACAATGACCTAGATATGCATTAATTCATCTTCGTCCCCAAGGCGCATCGTATTCCGCTAGGCGCTTCATTGCAATACAAACCGCATATATTTCAGGAGATACAGTGCAAACGGAATAGATTTTTATACTTGGAACACTTTCATAATCTGTATCTGTATCTGTATGGGTACGTTGAATTACCAATACTGGCTTGTGATCAATGGAATGAGAGAGCGCATAAACTTACTTAATCGCGCTTCAGGCTGAATCTAAAGCCTTCCACAGTCCTTGACAGCACTTGATGGTTATCCAGTTCGTTCCACTCTGTGACTGTACGTATGAAGAATGAGTTCTTCCTGATGACGGAATTACATGTAGGTATGTTAAAGCAGCGAGTATGGTTTGAGCTATGAACAACGTTCATAATGGTTATCATTCATGTACTTGGAACACTTGCATATACTTGTTATCATGTATAAAGTTTGCTCGAATTTCCTCTGTCTTAGACTCTCTTAGATGAAGTAATATACGGACTGATTTCTTGAAGAAACGTCTAATGAGTAATCTCTTCCTCTGGATTTTGAGAATGCATAGGACATTTAATATCTGAAATTCTTGAAAATAATTCCGTTCAGAGTTCCTGAAATCTTCCAATGAAATGTTGGACCACAGAAGCTGCTGTTTTAATAGAGAAAATAAATTATTATTCACAACCTTAAGCCACTGTGTTCGTCATCTTGTATGTATAATATTTCTAAGAGGAACACAGAGGCCTGAGGTTGTGAATAATAAAACATTTTCTCTCATAAAACGACAGGATCCTGTGTTAAGACATTTGGGAATTTTTATCTGTTCAAATAATAGATACATAATGAGTTTTTATCAGACCAAATAACTTCTTGTCGGCAAATCCAATGCAACCGATACATTTCATGAACTCTCTCCGCTAACAACTTGTCCGTGTAACAGACCTATGATGAGGTAAAACAATTAGTTAACAGTAAATAACGATGTCGTAGGTCTGCTAGTTGGACAAGCTTAACAATTTCATGGGCCTTTTAATTTGTTTCAAACTGCGAAACCTTAGAGAAACCACTTGAGTTGTTGAACAGCGTATGCTGAAATGCGACGCTCCTTCTCGCCTGTTGAAATATGCATAGGCAAGAAGCGTCGCATTTCAGCATATTTACTTAAAATTATTTGTTCAAGTGGCTTCACTGGGTCATGAGGTTTGATAAAACATACACTGCTTTTTTGGAAAACAAACTGGCACAATTTCTGCACAACTCACTTGAATTGATGAATATTGGATCAAAACGATTTTAACTGTACGTTTCATGTATTTGAGATGAAATCAATACTATTCAAAAGCATAATTCATAGATTTCAGTGAATAAAGGCAAAACCGAAAAATCTTTGTTTTTTATGCCCCTGGAATAAAAGATTCGGGAGCATAAAGTTTTTGGCATGTCCGTCTGTCTGTTTGTCTGTCTGTTTTCCAAAAAACTTTAACATTGGGCATAACTTTTGAATGGAAGCTGGTGATAGAGGTTTCATATTTCACATGTGTATTTACCAAAATTTTTGACCTCATGACCATAACCTTGACCTTTCACGTACTTCTCAAAAACTTTAATATTGGGCATAACTTTTGAATGGTTATAGTGATAGGGCTTTCATATTGTACATGTGTATTCCTTGTGACAAGATCTTTCCATTGATACCAATATTACGCTGACCCTGACCTCTCACATACTTAACAGAAAATGGTGTTTATACTAACAAAGATGCCGCCGGGGGCATTCTCGTTTCACAAACACAGGCTTTATAATTTCTGGCATGCTAGCTATCAATAATGAAAGGTTTTGTGTTCAATTTTAAATAAACTTAATTTGTGAAATCATTTCATTGTTTTATTCTTTTTCTGCTGCACATTTATGTGGAATTTTACAATATGATTTTATTTTTGATGTTGCATAATTGAACTATACTAGCTGGGCATATGACGTTGGACCACTTTATCCGTTTTTTTTTTTCAAATCAGTAAAAAAGTTATTGTTTTGAAATGTGACTATTTTTTTCTTTTTTGTACCTTTAAAGGTTGTCTGAAAAAAAACACTTCTCTGCATCCGGCAAAAATCTTTTTAGAAAGGTTGTGGGCTAAAATCCTGGTACTGGCACTATCAGTATTCAATGTCAGTATGTCAGTTAGAGCGTGCATGGGTATCAGGTGAGCGTTGTGCCCCCTGGGGCTCTTGTTATGTGTGCTTTGTAAATTATTATCAATATATTTTATAAATATAATTATTGCTTGAGTCGCTGGAGCTAATGCAGTAGAATTATGTGGGATCGGGGTCTTATATTTTACCTGTATATGTCACAACCAGGTGATTACAAATTCAGTTGTGACATCTACCTTGGAACTATACATACGTGTAATTCATAGCTCCGAGACACAGCTCATTACCTGGCTAAGTATCATTTGTTGGTTATACTTGGCCATTATCTTACATTTATAACCTGCACTTCACAACATTGGCTATGAGGATGTTTGAGTTTTGACTTAAAATTGATTTTGTGTCACATTGCTAGATAATATAAAATGGTAATCTATAGGTTTAATACATTTCTTTTACTAAAATTCATGAGGTTTTTTTTTTGATAGCGATAAGAATGCTTTCCATATAGGTATTGTCATTTGTATTTAGGACCTCTGAAAAGCCTGTGAAGTGTTTCTCTCTTGATCATGGCACATCACTAGAGCCTGCCCCGTATTTGGTAAATATCTTTTTTCCCTTTAGCATATAAAATAACCATTTCTTATTTCAATGAGTAACTCATGGAGTGAAATCTGTTGGACAAGAGTTATCTCTCTTTGTCTGCAAGACACTAGTTTATCTATCTAAAAGGAATGTATATGAAATAAGTCCTATCATAAAATAATATGTTTTAATGAATATTTGTTAAATGTATATTTTTGTTCAATGTTGTACGCCCCTTATATCATTACTCAGAATAAAGTATGGAAACTATAGAGATGTAATTTATGTGACCAAGAAGGGTTACACATTTTCTTTTATGAATCAAAACTTTTTTTATGTACATTTAGTTGTGATCGAGATTGCTCAGAGCAGAATTTGATGTTTAAACAAGAACATAATAAAATTCAGGCTAATTAAAAATGACCGCATGACTTTTTGTGTTTATAGGTGCGTAGGTTTGGTTGGTCACATGCAAATTCTGTGAATGTGTGAATTTTCTCTGAAAATTAGCATGTGGCCAACTGGAATTATACATGCATGTACACTAAAGTAAGACAATCATTTCTTATATTTACATTTTCACAAGATACAATAAAACCTTTATTTGCATTCAGACACTGCTTATATTGTGTGTAACTGCATCAAAAGTGTCTTAATGTTTATAAATCTTCCATACATTCATTCAACTTGATTGTGACGTCACAATTCGGCTTCCGGAATTATTGGAATGTAATTCTGGTTGCCTAATAAGTGTTTAACATGGAATATTTACTAGTAATGTTAATATTCAATATTATGCTTTGTTTCTCAAGAAAAATTTGAGAAAGGAATTTTGATAGTGCTCCCCTCTTTCCTCTTTTGGACTTAACATAAGTAACACAGTGTGTCGTAATCATGACTGGTAAATCAGGAAACCTTCGCTTAGTTTCTGTAAGAATTTTTGGCAGAACTTTGATGGAATTTTTGCCAAACAGTCAATTCTGGTAATAATTAATCTATTTTAAAAAGGCATTTATTTTGTTACATGAAATATCTTTTCCGCAGTATAACAGATAATTTAACAAGAGGCCCAAGGGGGCCACATCGCTCACCTGAGGAGACTGTATGTATGTTTTCAATCAAAGTCAAGACCTGAAGGAAATCGCTTTTAGTGAAGCTTTGAGAAGGACAAGGTGTACAAGTTATTACTTCCTGTAAAGTTCAGTGACATTCTGTGCAGTAGTTTAAGAGGATAAGTCAAAAATGTGTCATTCAAATAGAGCCTATAGAGGACATCTTGGATTTCCAATCGGCTCGAAAAACACAAACTAAGTAGAGGGCAATTAGTACTTGCGTCCTGTGAAGTTTCAAGAAATTCTGTGAAGCAGTTTTAGAGGAGAAGTTGAAAATGTGTCAGCCAATCAGAGCCTGTGGCAGCCATCTTGAATTTCCGATAGGCTCCAAAAACGCAAACTTGATAGAGGGTATGAGTACTTGCATCCTTTGAAGTTTCATGAAATTCTGCACAGCGGTTTCAGAGGAGAAGTCGAAAATTTGTCAGCCAATCAGAGCCTGTGGCGGCCATCTTGGATTTCTGATCAGCTCGAAAAACACAAACTTGGTAGAGAGCAATCAGTACTTGCTTCCTGTGAAGGTTTGTGAAATTGTATGCAGCCGTTTGAGAGGAGAAGTCGAAAATGTGTCAGTCAATCAGAGTCTGTGGCAGCCATCTTGGATTTCCAATTGGCTCGAAAAACACAAACTTAGTAGAGGGAATTGAGTACTTACTTCCTGTGAAGTTTCATGATATTCTGTGCAGTGGTTATAGAAGAGAAGTTGAAAATGTGTCAGCCAATCAGAGCCTGTGGCGGCCATCTTGGATTTCCGATCGGCTCCAAAAACACAAACTTGGTAGAGGGCATTGAGTACTTGCTTCCTGTGAAGTTTCATGAAATTCTGTGCAGCAGTTTCGGAGGAGAAGTCAAAAATGTGTCAGCCAATCAGAGCCTGTGGCGGCCATCTTGGATTTCCGATCGGCTCAAAAAACACAAACTTGGTAGAGGGCATTGAGTACTTGCTTCCTGTGAAGTTTCATGAAATTCTGTGACGCAGTTTCAGAAGAGAAGTCAAAAATGTGTCAGCCAATCAGAGCCTGTGGCGGCCATCTTGGATTTCCGATCGGCTTGAAAAACACAAATTTGATAGAGGGCATTGAGTACTTGCTTCCTGTGAAATTTCGTGAAATTCTGTGCAGCGGTTGCAGAAAAGATATCGAAAATGTTAAAAGTTTACGTTGGACTGACGGATGATGGACGGACGACACGCTATGACAATAGCTCACTTGAGCTTCGCTCAGGTGAGCTAAAAACAACAATACTTGTAGGGGACCATGATTTCTTCTTTCCTACCAAGTTTAACGAAAATCTGTTCAGTGGTTCTGGAGAAGAAGTTGAATATGTATGAAAATCATCCCCCCTTCTTCTTGAGTAATCTAAGTAACCCGAGAGAGATAGTTATACAGAAGCTAAAGCAAAATAACAGACCCCCTCCCCATCCCTTCACTGTGTTATTGATAACATTGATCTGTTCTTACATTAATATTTTGAGCTGCTCTCAATATTGTAATTTCATAGTTGTATATCTAAGTCTTCACAAGATAAATTTGAAAATACTTATTCATCTTTTTAAAATAATTTAGTTTCCTTTTCCATTCCTATTTAATAATTCAAAATATATAACATTCAAATGAATCGATAATCCAAAAATTTAAACCTCAAAAACATAAATCTATATTAAAGAAAGACAACTCTTGCATACATGAACATGTACCAACTTATACGAAACTAAAGTTACCAGGGTACCAGAACTTGAACTTACAAGCCTTGGGTCCATGTTCACAGTAGACATATCTATTCATGATTGAAAAAATACTCATAAAAATCTGTTCAGCAGTTCTGGAGAAGAAGTTGAATATGTATGAAAATCACCCCCCCCCCCCTTTCCTTTTCACATAAGAAAATAATTCATAAAAAATCAAAAAATTAAAATTTCAGTATGAAATACATATCAAAGCATTAAGTAACTTAAATGTGATGAATTTGTAGTAAATGAATGTGTAAAACCATACACATATTGAGTTATTTAAAGAAATAGTGCAAAAATGTGCATTTCCGACAGAGTCCGAAAAGACGTCAAAAACGCGTCAAAAATTTGACTTCCGAGTGGAACCAAAAACAACAACACTTCTTAAGACATCTCTCTAGATCATTCTGATGCTTTCAGTTTGTCGATACGTGCTTTCGTTCTGAAGAAGAAGTTTGTCAAAGGAGGGTACCCCCTGTGACCTACTTTTGCCTCTGGTGGCGCCACCTGTTGATGGATCCGGACGAAAAAAAACAACACTTGTAGGGGACCATAAGTACTTCATTCCTACCAAGTTTCATGAAAATCTTTTCAGTGGTTCTGGAGAAGAAGACGAAAATGTTGAAAAGTTTACGACGGACGACGGACGACGACGGACACCACGCTATGACAATAGCTCACTTTGAGCCTATGGCTCAGGTGAGCTAAAATATTCCTTAAAAATCCAAAAGTGGATATCTTGACAAAATTCTTTCACTTGTAGGGTACCATGCATGAGTACCTCATACCTACAAATTGTCATGACAATCTGAAGAGTGGTTATAGAAAAGAAGCAGAAAATGTATGAAAATCACCCCCCCCCCCCCCTTCCTTTTTACATAAGAAAAAAATTCATAAAAAATCAAAAAAATAAAATTTAAGCATAAAATACATATCAAAGCATTAAGTAAGTTAAATATGATAAATATGTAGTAAATGAGTGTGTAAAATCATACACTTATTGAGTTATTTAAAGAAATAGTGCAAAAATGTGCATTTCTGACTAAGTCCGAAAAGACGTCAAAAACGCGTCAAAAATTTGACTTCGAAGTGGAACCAAAAATAACAACACTTCTTAAGACATCTCTCTAGATCATCCTGATGCTTTCGGTTTGTCGATACATGCTTCGGTTCTGAAGAAGAAGTTTGTCAAAGGAGGGTACCCCCCGTGACCTACTTTTGGCTGTGGTGGCGCCACCTGTTGACAGATCCGGACGAAAAACAACAACACTTGTAGGGGACCATGAGTACTTCATACCTACCAAGTTTCATCAAAATCCCTTCAGCCGTTCTGGAGAAGAAGTCGAAAATGTGAAAAGTTTACGACGGACGCCGGACGGACGGACGGACGCCGGACGGTGCGCTATGACAATAGCTCACTTGAGCTTCGCTCAGGTGAGCTAAAAAGGGGAAAAAGTTTTTGTTGGGGTCCCGCCGGGGTTTGAAGCCACTCCCCATGGGTCCATTTGGCATGGAAAACATACATTATACCTATGTACAATCTTAAAAAATATTCCTTAAAAATCCAAAAGTGGATATCTTGACAAAATTCTTTCACTTGTAGGGTACCATGCATGAGTACCTCATACCTACGAATTGTCATGACAATCTGAAGAGTGGTTATAGAAAAGAAGCAGAAAATGTATGAAAATCACCCCCCCCCCTTCCTTTTTACATAAGAAAAAAATTCATAAAAAATCAAAAAAAATAAAATTTAAGCATAAAATACATATCAAAGCATTAAGTAAGTTAAATATGATAAATATGTAGTAAATGAGTGTGTAAAATCATACACTTATTGAGTTATTTAAAGAAATAGTGCAAAAATGTGCATTTCTGACTAAGTCCGAAAAGACGTCAAAAACGCGTCAAAAATTTGACTTCGAAGTGGAACCAAAAATAACAACACTTCTTAAGACATCTCTCTAGATCATCCTGATGCTTTCGGTTTGTCGATACATGCTTCGGTTCTGAAGAAGAAGTTTGTCAAAGGAGGGTACCCCCCGTGACCTACTTTTGGCTGTGGTGGCGCCACCTGTTGACAGATCCGGACGAAAAACAACAACACTTGTAGGGGACCATGAGTACTTCATACCTACCAAGTTTCATCAAAATCCCTTCAGCCGTTCTGGAGAAGAAGTCGAAAATGTGAAAAGTTTACGACGGACGACGGACGCCGGACGCCGGACGGACGGACGGACGCCGGACGGTGCGCTATGACAATAGCTCACTTGAGCTTCGCTCAGGTGAGCTAAAAATCAAATGTACCTCTTTATCCCTTAGGTTGAGATCTCCACCAAATATTATGGTTCTGTCTTCTGGTTCAGTCACCATTTTATCGAATGCCATTTTCAGTTGAGCTTTTCTCTCTGTGCCATACTCTGCTGTACTCTCGAGATGTGATGTCATCAAGGTCAGTGGACTGCCTCGGTACTTACACTGTGTCAACAAAGTAAACAACATTTTTTATTCCTGATGACAAAAAAGTTTTTAGATGTCAAACTTTTCTTAAAACTATATTTTCTACCAAAGTTGAAGGTATAAAGATACTCAAGACAGCTTCATGTACTGACAACTGTCTTCTCTAACTTAGAGTATCATCTGTTCAAAGAATCATTCAAAACCTGTGAATTTTCTTCAAAATTTGTAGTTATAATACATCCATTTGGAGATTAAATAAGTTCCAAAGATTTGAATTTGATCAAAGTAAATGTGATATACATCATAGAGGTTAGTGCTATAGATATAACTCAGAAAAATAATTTTCTTAAATTGGAAGCTACGTTCAGTTCTTACTCTTTCTAAAAACATTATAATATAAGTGTTTCAATGCAATTTTCAAAAGAGATCTCTTTAAGGCTATTTTCCAAGAAAACAAAGAAATCTTCAAAGCTGACCTTTACACAAAGTATGTTTCTCATCATACGAGTCCCGGGGTATTCTGTAACATTCATCTCTCTGTACATAACTGACCCCACCTTGATCATTATGGCAGTAAAGTACTCCCTGTCACCACCCGGTATAATCTGGTAGGTAGGGCATCGCGCCTCAAGCACCTCCTGAGTGGACTCCACAACCTCTTGGAGGTACACCACATGTGGATTCTCTCTGAAAGTAAAAGTTGAGTGTGATAATGTATGATCTGGTAGGTAGGGCATTGCACCTCCAGCACCCCCTGAGTGGATTCCACAACCTCTTGGATGTACACCACATGTGGATTCTCTCTGAAGGTACAAGTTTAGTGTGTTAATGTATGATCTGATAGGAAGGACACTGTGCCTCTAGCACCCCCTGAGTGGATTCACAACCTCTTGGAGGTACACCAAATGGTGATTCTCTCTGAAAGTACAAGTTGAGTATGATAATGTGTGATATGGTAGGTAGGACACTAGCTGTGCCTCTAGCACCTCCTGAGTGGACTCCACAACCTCTTGGATGTACACCACATGTGGATTCTCTCTGAAGGTACAAGTTTAGTGTGTTAATGTATGATCTGGTAGGTAGGACACAGCCTCTAGCACCTCCTGAGTGGACTCCACAACCTCTTGGAGGTACACCACATGTGGATTCTCTCTGAAGGTACAAGTTTAGTGTGTTAATGTATGATCTGGTAGGTAGGACACTGCCTCTAGCACCTCCTGAGTGGACTCAACAACCTCTTGGTGGTACACCACATGTGGATTCTCTCTGAAGGTAAAAGTTTAGTGTGTTAATGTATGATCTGGTAGGTAGGACACTGTGCCTCTAGCACCTCCTGAGTGGACTCTACAACCTCTTGGATGTACACCACATGTGGATTCTCTCTGAAGGTACAAGTTTAGTGTGTTAATGTATGATCTGGTAGGTAGGACACAGCCTCTAGCACCTCCTGAGTGGACTCCACAACCTCTTGGATGTACACCACATGTGGATTCTCTCTGAAGGTACAAGTTTAGTGTGTTAATGTATGATCTGGTAGGTAGGACACAGCCTCTAGCACCTCCTGAGTGGACTCCACAACCTCTTGGAGGTACACCACATGTGGATTCTCTCTGAAGGTACAAGTTTAGTGTGTTAATGTATGATCTGGTAGGTAGGACACTGCCTCTAGCACCTCCTGAGTGGACTCCACAACCTCTTGGATGTACACCACATATGGATTCTCTCTGATGGTACAAGTTTAGTGTGTTCAAGTTTGTTAAAATTATCATTGCGTACAAGTCTACATACTGCATGTGAACAATTATACACTATATATTAATTTTTGCTTCTTTTCTGAATATTCTTGCATCAGAAAAGCATTTCTTGGTAGTAAAAGAATCAAATGCATAATATCATCAGAAGCAGATCTGCAAATCCTTGTCAACGCTAAAAGTGTTCTGTTATGAAATCACTAAAGAAAGTATATGTATACCTGAACAATGAACATGTATGAATATAAATAGTGTTATTTTAAAACTTTTAAAGTTTTAATCATATTATTTGCAATATGAAACTTGAACAATTTAATGAACTTTGTTCTTAAATTCAAAAGTTCCACAATGAATGAATTATCCTTTTTTCTGTATCCACTTACTTGTTTATAATTTCACACACGGTATGGGCTCTTTTTACAGCTGTTGGCATGTCCAGTCCATCTATGTTCCATGATAATAGACGGAATCTTTTATCCTTTTCACTTTCCTCTTCAGATTTACCTCTATTAAAGACGTACATTTTGTATGTATAAGAAATACTGTTACCATGCATAGACGGTACTTATTGTTCACATTGCCCCAATAGAGTAAGATAAGATAATGTTTATTTATAGTCATTGCATAACATGGACCCCTGAATAATATTTATTTAGCAGCTGCTCTCAAAAGCTATTGACCTTAAATGCCTCAATGAGCTAGAAAACAGTAATTTGCTATTTAATACATTGTATGAGGAGATTAATAAACAAGTTTAATTCCTGTTGTACATATTTTCATTCTAGTAAAATATGAGTAGAACTTAGAAGAAATTTGATACATGTAGCTGAGAAAAATTAATGTGAGTAACTCAATTCAATTGAGTGAGTTCAAAGAAAGGAGTTGATGTTTAGAACAAGTTAAAAGGATGGACAAGAATCAAAGCGCTAACATGTATGAAATTATAAAGGCGAAATGACTAAAACACATGTAAAACTGATGGATGCTCCTTGAACACAGCAATTTTGATACTATAGGTCAATTTTCTGAGTGTCTTTGTAGACTTTTCAGACATGATCATTAATAGCTTATGTCTATTGTTTACATAATAACCGTTATCACTAATATAACCTTGTAGACCTTTGTCTGAAAGTCCGCATCCTGCAAAACAGTAAGTGAAATTCAAACAAACTAAATGTATTCCCCAGAAGTTAAGTTATGTGTATATAATGGCCCCCTGTCTTTGGTTAATGATTTCTCTTCAACCAGAAACAGAGTTTTAATGAATGTCTATAATATTTCAAGAAGGAAAAGCTATTTCTAACAGACACAAATGACCTTGACCTTTGATTAATGAGCTGAAGTGACCTTTTTCCAAAAGGGTCTATCCTAATGAACATTTGCGTGAAATATAATCAAATTCTGATCATGTAGGGTTAAGGAGATTACCGGTATAAATAGGGAGAGAAGGGACGGACAGACCGACGGACATGACTGCGAGTATATGCTCACCAAAGCAGTATAATGTTACATGTGTACTGTACCCTGATGTGTTCTCTGTTTTAAGCTTCTTTGGTGGACTTTCTTCTGCTGACTGGTCGGATGTTAGATCAACATGATCAGATCCAGTGGCACCCTCAAAAAAGGCATTTATTGCTCGCTACAATATAAAATTGTATTCCACTCATATTAGGATGTAAATTAGATAAATATGAAAAATAATATGCAACAGTAATTTCTTTTCATTGCCTGAATAAGAAAATGTTTCCCCTTACACAAACAGCTAAGATTGCCTGCATACTGATTTTAAACATTAACAATGAATTATAATTTTTAAGATTGATCATATTCAGATTCAATTAATTGCAAAATGCTTCATAAGTAATTTATTTACAATATAAATTATGATACAGATATGACTATGAAATCAAGTAACAATATTGTAATTTTCCAATTTCTAAATTAATGTGCAGGGACAGCAATAGGCTGCTACATGTATTGCATCATAACGTACGAATTAAAAGGTTATTCATTTACATTTTAAAACTGGTAAAATTTCAGGTAATCAATGTGTTTTCAAGAATTCCATCACTTGAACTGATTTAGGATTTTTTAATCACTATTAGCAGTCAGGAACATTATTGATTTCAGTGCTTTTTCAAAAATGATATCAATGATTTTGATTTAATTCCCAAATCTTCCCAAAATATTCCTAAACGTCATAAATTTTCCCAATCACACAGGCCCCAACCCCATTCCCAAATTACTGACAAAAAAAACCCTGGTTAATTTCAAGCCATGCCTCCTTCTTTTGCAAGATGGCATCAAGTGTATACATCAGAGAACGATTGCAGCCATGAACTGAAGTGAATATGCTAGTTGAATAGATGTATTGCGGACTTGTATACTTGTATCCCTAGCTTGCTAGGGGTCCGTCGATGTAGGGGTCCGTCGATGTTTAATTTTGTGCTCTATTGTGAGTGCTGTTGAGATTATCGTCAGGATCTTCTTTAACTCATTTGTATACAGTACACACAGATTGACCTATTGTTACACTATAGCTGTAACCCCCACATGATTCTCCTCACACTAAATTGTTGACTGTCACTGCTGTATGGGAATACCCGTCATCATTGAGATATACACTGATTCTCAGGAATAAGGTGCAATATCAGATAAATAATATGTCTCTGTGTGTTTTATAGAGAAATAAAAGAAAGAAGTCCAAAATTGCTATCATGGTTTCAAAAGCCTATCTAGATGTATCAAAATCTGTGACCATCATTCGTGAAAGAATATGCAATGTAACTTAATGAGATACTAAGCTCCAAAATAGCAAAAACGATACATATGTAACTGTCGCCAGCAATTACCAATGCGAAGTACATAAATTATCTTTACATGTATGTGAACTAAGACTACAATTTGCATTGCCTACATTGCAGCACTGTCCTCCAAATTACACTAAAACACTCAAGTTGGTTTTCCTTCTTTTTTATTAAAGAAACAGCATGTAGCCACTAGCCGGTGTAATGTATTGATACTTGCCTAACAACAATATAAGCTTAAAATGCATCAAAGATGCAAAGTGCCGAATTGCAAAATTTGAAAGTAAGTATGAATATGCAGACTTAAAATATACATGAATTGTATCACCATATAATCTTGACAGATGGGAAACATAACTAGCACGTTTCAGGTTGATATACATTCATTTATAGTTCAAACACCATTTCAATTACCCGAGTCCTATGAATTTGACCTTTGATCTTTTGATCCCAAAATCAATAGGAGTCATCCTTGATTCATGGGAAACATTTCTGGCAAGTTTCATGATCATAGCCTGGAAACCATTTTCAATCATCAGAGTCCTATGACCTTGACCTTTTGACCCAAAAATCAATAGGGGTCATCCTTGATTCTTAGAAAACATTCCTGGCAAGTTTCACGATCATAGGTGCAATAAATGCTCAAATATGGTCTAGAAATCATTTTCAATCATCAGGATGATATTACCTTGACCTATGACCTTTTGACCCTAAAATCAAGAGGGGTCATCCTTGATTCATAGGAAACATTTCTGGCAAGTTTCATAATTATAGGTGCAATACAGGCTCTAATATGGTCTGGAAACCATTTTCGATCATCAGAGTACTGTGACCTTGACCTTTAGACCCCAAAATCCATAGGAGTCATCCTTGATTCATGGGAAATATTTCTGGCAAGTTTCATGATCATAGGTGCAATACAGGCTCTAATATGGTCTGGAAACCATTTTCGATCATCTGAGTCCTGTGACCTTGACCTTTAAGCTTTTGACCTCAAAATCAATAGGGGTCATTCTTGATTGATGGGAAACATTTCTGGCAAGTTCCATGATCAAAGGTGCAATACAGGCTCTAATATGGTCCGGAAACCATTTTCAATAATCAGAGTCCTGTGACATTGACCTTTGGACCCCAAAATCAATAGGGGTCATTCTTGACTCATGTTGAGTAAGTGTATGAAGTTTCCTTGCATTAGCATATATCATACTTAACTTATAGTCTGGAAACCAATTGTTGATGCCCACTTGCCTGCCCGTCTTGCAACAAATTAAGAGCCGAGTTTTGCAACTCGGCTAACAATAAACGTTTTACATAGCATATAGTTAGACATAAACATGACATGTATTCATTTAAAATCATTCCAAGGAATACATGTGTCGCCTGGAAAACATTTCGACTCTCAGGAATCACTTTTATAGGGTGTGACATCCAAGTGTGACAGACAGACGGACAACGGACAAAGTGATCCCTAGCTAAGTGTCGCTATGCTTCGCAGGCGACACAAAAATTAGGGAAAGAGGTATAGTCAAATATCATTCTGACGTGTTTTTTATATTTTATATGTTTTGTAATGAAAAAATGCATTTTCATGCAAAACAGATGTTGGTTGCTTTTTAGGCGATACTTACATTGCATACATCATGAAAAAGTGCCTTTAACATATCGAAGACTTGATATTACCGAAATATCTATATACTTCTTGATCAAATACTTCAATAATACCTACGTAATGGATACATACATAATGCAAATGTTATAAATTTAATAATTTAACGTGCGTCAAACCCAATTATGAGTATCATTTGTTAGTACATATTGGATTATGACCTAAGAAGTTGATTGCAGGGAAGATTCAAAGACTACAGCTGTTGTACTGATTAAATGATTGTTTAATAGATTGGGCTCTAAAAGGGAACTGGCTTACCTTTATTTCTATATGATATTTCATCGAGAAGTATGTCATCCTATTATACATATTCATACCTGTAAAGGTAAACATAATGTAAACTTACTCACATTAGTAAGTAAACACAAAATACGATAAAACACCATGATACCTACATAACATGCCGTTGCGTATGTATCTAAAGCCCCTGTCACACTAGCACAAATTTGAGGTACGAGTTGTGGCGAGTTACAACTCGCCACAACTCGTAATGTGTCGCATGGAACTCGTACAAATGTCTTCACATGTCGAAGAATTGTCGCCTCATGTTGCCAGAACTCGGCATGAGGCGGCGAGAATTTTAAACCGTTTAAAATTGTCGTGCGACTTTTCATGTCGTGTGCATGTCGAGATGTCGAAAGGTGTCGCATAAGCTCATATAGGCATCGTGTGCATGTCTCCACTTCTCGCCAAAAATCAAACTCGTACGAGAAGCGCCGAGGTTGTATACGAGTTTATACGACATATGTACGATATCTGTATGACATCATACGAGTAGTAACGACCTCTCCTCGACATTTGCTCGACTTTATACGAGTTCTGCTCGACATCTCTTTTCTCGAGTTCTGCCGAGTTGAGTACTTAAAGCCAACATTCCAATTCAGCAAGCATAAATGTTCTCATTTTCATAGTAAAGCAATGGAAGAGAACAAAAATAAAAAGAGGCCAAAGTGGGCTGACATGTTCAAGACGCGCAATTATTATAGCTTAATACACACACAGACTCTAGAAAATTGCAATTCATCATGATCAGTTTGTCCATCTATCCTCTTACATCATTTTGTCCTAATATATGAAAAAGAAGGAATCAGTCCCCTATCATCACTCTATGGAAGATGTATCTTGGTATAAGACATTGAACACCTACTACCTGTACGTTCTAATACATTTTATTGCATCTAAAAAAGACTGAAAAGATAAATCAAATATACCGTATTTTTCAAGCTGGCAAGATTAGATAAAAGGTCATTTAAGACACTTTAAGATATTCTATTTAAATTCTGGTTTTATTGAAAAAGATTATTGAAAAGAACAAATTTGACAACTGCCCCCCCCCCCCCCCCCCCCCTCCTTCCCCTAGGCGGAATAGTTACTTTACGGTACATATTTTAATTTTCAGCCAAAATGATTTATACATCCATGAACACCAAGAGTAAAACAGTCATACCTTAAATATGCACCCTTCTTGGACACTTAGTTTCGTTACTTTTACTAATAGATTGTAGAAGAGATTTTTTCAACAATTTTTTTTAAGAATCTATCTTTGAAAGAAGTTATGATAATTAAGAAATCAAGAATCATCAACGAAGGTGTATCGTGTTATTTACATGATCTTGTACATTGTACAGATCAATTCATTCAAATTGTTAAGCAGATTTGAGGAAGAAAAAAGAGAATTAATACACGCAAAACACACAAAAGGAAGACATCTTATCGACGGACGGAATGCTTCAATAATGATAATATCAGTCCCCGTTTCAAATCAGGTGAGCTAAAAAACTTCAACAAAAAATTATACTTATTCATAAAGTGTTGACATAACTCGTACACTTCTCGTCCTCCGCTCGTCATAACTCGTACAAATTTAAGTCATGCTTAACTTGTAGGTATATCGTCACATATCATATAAACTCGTACGGAACTCGTACTTTTCTCGTATCTTTCTTTTCTAATCTTTTTTTTAATTTCCTTTATTCATTTGAAATATAGATATATAAATTAATTTTTAAACATGAATATTTTGAAAATTGATATAAAGCTCACAGAGTTTATAAATGTCATGATGAAAATAAAGTAGAATTTGACAGACAAATACGCAGATGCATGATTTTAACGTAAACGTGTTGTTGAAGATAGCTTTCAAATATTTTACCAAATTCTAGGTAGATGAATGTAGCGCATGTTACACTGTGTACGTATGTATCGATCAATTCTTATGCTTCATTTTTTTTAGAATGCTATTTACAGTAGTCAAAAGACAGATAGAATAAAAAAAAAAAATGCCAAAAAACGAGAGAGAATGAGTCTAAGATTTTGACTCAAATGAGTTAAAGATTTCTCAAGTTTGTTTTTGTAATATCTAGCTTATACATGTACATACGGCATCAGACATAAAATTCACACTATTTCGACTTTTCTTGCTTAAATTTGATTAGACTTGAAAGGTTAAAGTACTAATGAATTGATCCTCTTGAAATGTCATATAGGAGAATAAAACACAATTTTTGCAATTATGAATCATGTAAGAAATTTAATAGAGATGTCTTCCACAAGCAAATACAATATGAGTGAATAAAATGATACATACGTAACAGTTTTTACCATTGAGCAAAAAACTGATTATGAGCAAAATATGCTATTTATTGTGTATCACCATCACCGGCAGTGTCAATTGCATTCAGAGTTGACAAACAAACTCAAAAGTTACAAGTTTTTCTAAAATTAAGAAGCTGCTGTTATAATTGATACTTATGTGACATTTTCCTATGTACCTACTGCACACTTCTTTTTGCGAATTTTAATACTAGGATACTTTATTAACTTTTTCATATATTTTCATTGATATCATAACAAAAATGTCATAAAGAAAGCTATTGTCCTTAAAATATTAATTTAGGGAAAAAGAGAAGACAACGCTGTTTCAGGCCATAAAATTTGTTCTAAAGTCATGATTGCTTATCAAGTAGTAAAATCAAACAAACAACAAAGTAGATGATGTATCTAGTTTACAAAATACATGACTAGATATAATATGACCTACATCTGAAAAAAGGAATTGATGTGTTCCGGAACTAGTCAACTCTAATGGAAAACAATGAGCGTATACGAAACTGTTACGTAGATATCATAATGAAAAAAATACACCGCTAAAGACGGTATGGTTGGATTGCAAAGTAAGTTTTGTCACTAACTGGGTCAAAGTCACAAGGTCAAATATTATGACATAAATTGAAAGGTCATGTCAGAGGCAACCTACCTTATAATGTTATGTTTCTACTGTGTATATACTGTAGTTCCAGAGATTTTGCTTCAACCAGAAACTTTAACCAAAATTTTTCACTAGGTCAAAGTACAAGGTCAAGGTCACAAGGTCAAATGCTATGGCATAAATTGAAAGTTCTTGTCACGGCAACCTACATGTATACTATAAAGTTTCTAATGCAAACAGTTCCTTGGAATTTGCTCAACCAGAAACTTTAACCAAAATCTTTTACTAGGTCAAAGTCCAAGGTCAAGGTCACTAGGTCAAATGTTATGGCATAAATTGAAAGGTCTTGTCATGGGCAACCTTCACATATAATATAAAGTTTCTACTACATACAGTTCCTTAGATTTTGCTTCAACCAGAAACTTTAACGAAAATGTTGACGACAGACGGACGGACATCTTCAATCTACAGACTGGAATTGCTTTGCAACCCGGCCAATTAGATGAACGATACCCTATATTTTAAAGCAGTGTTCTCATATTTAATTTTAGAGTAGTGTTACTGATTTTTTTATATAGTACCAGTTTTATTGTAACAATTGCATCAAGGTTTTTTTTTTTATTTTGGGGAAGGTGCCTGTGCCTGTCCCAATTAGGAAAATTTGTGACATTTTGCTGAAATTGGAAATTTTTTTTTTAGAAATTCTCACCAAAGTATGACCCCAAAGCATCATTTGTTAACACTGATAATCTATTAATTTTCTTGAACTGAACAAGGAATGAATAAAAAACTTTAAAAAATGCACTTTGAAATTGGACATTTTGTGCTGACTTCCAGGTTTTGAGTCTTATTTTCTCAGGTGATTTTTTCATGTTGCCTCTTTGGGAATTTCAGGGTGATTTTTTGGGAAAAATAGAGGAAATTTAGCATTGGGATGGGGCTGAAATTCGGCCCCAAAACAAGGAGAAAACCAGAAGTCTCTGAAGAGACTGTAGCTCTCCTGGTTGTTTTTTTCTAAAACATCAATTTCCTTTTTTTTTTAAACCAAGACCATAGGGAGCAGGCGCTCTAACAAATTATAAGTAGCATGACAAAACTACATATCCATTAGGCTGCAACTATAATAGCACTCATATAATTCATAATATCCAAGATACAGTATTTCAAAAAAGAATGCCACATCCATTTTCCAAGATCCTAGGGGCCAAGAGCTGCTAGCTCAAATGAACTATCAATGACACATCAAGACTACAGATCCATAATATTGGATAAAGAATTAACTCCCCATCATTAATAGCTTTAAACGGGTAGAGAGCACATCTATATAGGAAAAAATTACCACACCCATTTTCAAAGACCCTGGGGGTATAGGGCTAAAACAAAATATCAAGTGCACAACTAGACCACAGACCCATCATATTGCAAAAAGATTTAAGTCTCCATCATATCGTGTCAGAGGAGTTGCGAACACAAGATTACATAGAGTTATATAGGAGAACATAGTGTAATCAAAGATTATGAAGCTCACCTCGCGGCAGCAAAGTTCAATTTAAACATATCTCTAAGTACATGTATATTAAGAAAATAACTCAAGTGGAAAAAAGTAGGTCAAGGTCATTTTATGAGAGTTTGATCAAAGATACATCCAATATGCAAGTTTGGTACATGTAGCACTTACATGTACACTTTGCTCAATATTGGCCTTTAAAGGCAAAATCACTCAAGTGGAAAAAGTAGGTCAAGGTCATTTTATGAAAGTTTGATCAAAGGTACATTCAATATGCAAGTTTGGTACATGTAGCACTCATACTTTGCTCAATATTGGCCTTTTAAAGGCAAAATCACTCAAGCTGAAAAAGTAGGTCAGATGCTGCATCCAATGCATGGATTCACCTCAGCATCTCAAGATGAATCACTTGTGCATGTTTGGTTACTGTAGCATCAGTACTTTGTCAGATACTGAACTACCCCAAAAACTTTAACCAGAAATTGACAAAGTCATTCAACCGGAAAATGTAGGTCAGATGCTGCATCCAATGCATGGGTTCACCTCAGCATCTCAAGATGAATCACTTGTGCAAGTTTGGTTACTGTAGCATCAGTACTTTGTCAGATACTGAACTACCCCAAAAAACTTTAACAAGACATTGACAAAGTCATTCAACCGGAAAATGTAGGTCAGATGCTGCAACCGATGCATGGGTTCACCTCAGCATCTCAAGATGAATCACTTGTGCAAGTTTGGTTACTGTAGCATCAGTACTTTGTCAGATACTGAGTTACCCCAAAAACTTCAACCGGACGTGGACGTGGACGCCGGGCATACCTGTCAACTTTTTTCAGACCAAAGAGGGTCAATGACCCTCTTTGGGAAATGAAAAAGAGGGTCATAGCGCGCGAACCAAAATCGCGACCTTTTGCTTGTGTCATTATGAATATAATTTACCCCCCCCCCAAAAAATACATGTCAGGTCAATAAAGTTCATTTTACTGTAAGACATCTAAAGCATTTATTTAAAGTAATACTGCATAATCATGATATTGTAGTGCATGTGTAAAATTTTAGGACTTCATTAATCAAGGCCTGAAGGTTCATAGTAGAATTTGTTAGGCTAGATAATATATTTTTATTCAGTTACATGTATTGCTATACCATGATGAAGATCTTATGTGAAATGAACTCTACAATTTCACTGCTTCAATTGTTTTAAACACTATAAAAACATTCGTTCCTTTTCGTCTGCATAAATCTCCGTGTTTACGATCGTCTTCCCATTGACATTTCCATAATAATCCAAGCCCAGATTGTTAAAACAACATGAAAGTGGCTAATTACTTCCCATATCACTAAACAAACAACCCAATTTACCTGTAACTGCAGGTGTTTTAATGAAAAAGTCACAGCTGGAAATTTAAAGTTCCAAGTAATAGACGGAACCAAATCAGAATCGGGTGATTCCCCGGTCAGCAACGAAAAATCGAATGAAAGGCATGACCCGCGCGGGTGATAAAAAATAATCGGGTCAAAGGGTAAAAAAGCGGGACTGACCCGCCGAAATCGGGTCAGTTGACAGGTATGACGCCGGGGTTATAGCATAAGCTCATCTCAACTTCTTCGAGGTGAGCTAAAAATGACCACACCCATTTCTAAGATCCTGGGGGTCAGGGGCTCAAACAAAATATCAGGTGCACAACAAGACCACAGACCCATCATATTGCAAAAAGATTTAAGTCTCCATCATTTATAGTGTCAGAGGAGTTGCGAACACAAGATTACATATAGGAGAAAATGACCACAACACAAGATTACATATAGGAGAAAATGACCACACCCATTTCTAAGACCCTGGGGGTCAGGGGCTCAAACAAAATATCAGGTGCACAACAAGACCACAGACCCATCATATTGCAAAAAGAATTATGTCTTTATCATTTATAGTGTCAGAAGAGTTGTCCGGACAAGATTACATAGAATTTAATGACCACGCCCATTTTCTAAGACCCTAGGGGTCAGGGACTGAAACTAAATGTCAGGTGCACAACTAGACCTTAGACCAAGTAAAATGCAAAAAGAATTAACTTTCTATCTCTAACAGTTTCAGATGAGTTGTCCGGACAAGAATTGTTTACGGACAGACGGCCGGACGCCGGACAAAGGGTGATTGCATAAGCTCGACTGGTCTGAGACCAGTAGAGCTAAAAAAACCTGTGCATGAACACAACAGATATGCTTAACACCAAAAATATTTTTTTGTCTTGTTCTCTCTTCCATTTGCACCTTATTCCTGAGAATCAATGTATGCATTTTGCCTTGGAACTTGCAGGCATCATTAAAAATTTTTTTTATTGTACATGTATAATTACAGGGCTCGAAATTCGCAGTCGTCCGATCGTCAAAAACAACCTACTTACCTGTGGAACAACCTAGAATTGAGACCAATTCGTCTGACTGACGACCTATTTTCAGACATTCAATGTATGCTTACCTCGATGAAATAATGAATGAAAAGTTTAAATCATCTTTGCTTTACGTCAGATTCAGAAAAACTAGTAGTTTTCAGATAACAGACTTCATGATCGGTTTAAAGTTTCTGTACGACGGTCAGTTATCAGCCCGAATTTTATAATCCAGTTGTTAATTTCCTGCATGATAAATCATTTTTTTTACAGTGATGTGGAAATTTATACAACTTTTTTTTAATTACAAGGTGTTGAACCACCTGAGAAGAAAGCAAAAAGGGACCAATGAAAGTCATAGGAAAGGTCACTCAAATAGTCCTGGAAAACGAATCGGCCTTGGTCACAGGCCTAAAGATCGCTTGGCAATTTGTATGTTCCTCTAAAAAAATCAAGGATAATAACACTCTTGTCAGAAAAAATTCTTGGAAAAATAAAAATTCTCAAGGTCATTTTATTTAAATTTTGGACAAAAGGTTAAAGTAGATACTGACCAAGTTTTGTTGACTTAGACCACAGAATAAGGAAAAAACTCAAAATGAAAACGGAATCCCACGAGTTATTTTTACTCGACATTAGCAGGTCCACTCTCTAGATTTTACACCTTATCTTAACAACTCCTTAGCGGAAATAAAGAATGACAACTCAGTTTTCCAGTTCAATGATTCGGGCAAGTAAAAATGGTTTCGGGCAACCTGATATGCAAAGCAGGTTGCCCGAATGACAACCAAAGATTTTCACGAGTTTCAAGGCCTGTAACTACAAAATTTGGTTTTCGTTTGAAAATTACTTTTTGTTACAGCTTTAACAATGGATGGAATTTAACATTTTTTTTCATCATAATGCGAGTTCTTATATAGTTCATTCCCTTTCTCTCTTCACAGAAACACGGAAGATTGCAAAAACTTTTAACCAATGTTTTTGCGCACTTTTCGATTGTTCTCCATTGTTATGATGTCATTAACTTACTTGGGCAGAAAAGTTGCCCAAATTTTGAACAATGGTTTAGGTAGGTGACTAAATGAAAAATCAGAACAGACACGCTGCATGGGCTGTATTTGCGATCTTGCGTATTAGTAATTTCAATGGAAACTGAGGAGCTTCTTTAATTTTTGTCTAGCGCAACCTCAGTTTCAAATGCGTCCTTCATAAAGTGTGTGGGAAAAATCGGCGATCCAGAGCTCGTTGTATATCTTTTGATTATCGGTGTATTTTCCATTGCCAGTCCAAAAATAATGAATGTGCATTGAGATGAAACATACATCTGTTGATTCCTACCCGAAAATGTGAAAAATAATCCATTTAAACCATGATTCTCCCATGTTTTATCTACCGATTGTATTTTCCGCAGTCTCCGCCATGATTCTACTATATTTGTACCACGTGATCAGCATTTTGAGGCCCCATAAGGGTTAATACCTATGTTTTTAAGTTATCAGCTGTTTCAGGCGGTAAATACGATTTTAATCATTGTTTTATTTTTTCTGTTTAATCTTTTAATTTTTTTTTAGCAGAATGGAAATCATTTTAGGTGAAATGAAGAAAGAATAAATCATATCATTTAATAAAGAGAAAAAAAAGGGGGGGATTATTTCTTGTGCTATTTTTCCCTAGCTTAAAACGGAATTTAATTAAAATGGTTCTATGTTATAATAATTTTTTTTATTTTCTTTTTTAAAATATAGATTATTGATCGACTTCTTAAGAAAAAAAAATGTTAAAACCAATCCCCGTTTCAAAATGAATAAAAAATCCCCCCTTTTTTCTTTCTTTCCATCAATCAAATAAAATAAAAAACAACCAAAAAAAAAAACCAACAAAAAAAAAAAAAAAAAAAAACAGCATAGGGAGTTGAATCTATGAAAAAAAGTTCACTAAACCCCGTTTCAGAATCAATACAAAAACATCCCCCCTTTTTTTCTTTCTTTCCTTTTCATCAGTTTTGAAGGAATACACCATAGAAAGTCGATCAATAAACTATTTAAAAAAAAAAAAATATATATATAACAGAATCATTTTAATTAAATTCCCGTTTTAAGCTGGGGAAAATAGCACAAGAAATACCCCCCCCCCCATTTTTATTTCTCTTACTTTTAAAAATGATATGATTTATTCTTTCTTCATCATGTTCATTTTGCCTAAAATGATTTCCATTCTGCTAAAAAAAAAAGTAAAAGATTTAAACAGAAAAAAATAAAACAATGATTAAAATCGTATTTACCGCCTGAAACAGCTGATTACTAAAACATATAGGTATTAACCCTTATGGGGCCTCAAAATGCTGATCACGTGGTACAAATATAGTAGAATCATGGCGGAGACTGCAGAGAATACAATCGGTAGATAAAACACGGCAGAATCATGGTTTAAATGGATTATTTTTCACATTTTCGGGTTGGAACCAACAGATGTACATTTTGTATGTTTCATCTCAATGCACATGCATTATTTTTGGACTGGTAATGGAAAATACACCGATAATCAAAAGATATACAACGAGCTCTGGATCGCCGATTTTTCCCACACACTTTATGAAGGACGCATTTGAAACTGAGGTTGCGCTAGACAAAAATTAAAGAAGCTCCTCAGTTTCCATTGAAATTAGCGTATTAGAGGACACGTTTGGCCCCTGCGACTAGTGCCACAGGCATTGAATCCCTCAGACACATAGATGGAAGGCCAAATGGGAACATGAGGGAAGAGCGAGGTATATTGAGGATCTTGAATAGTGATTTTAAAGATCAGGGCAGTACTCTCACGAATTTACTCTGACATTCGTACATCAAGGTCCCAATTTCTGTCCTGTAAGTAGAACATTGCGAGTGCAGAATCAGTCCCCGTGATTTCAGCGAACTGTTTACATCTCTTGTCACATTCATCTGCTGATGGCAAGTTCTGTTCTTCGCTATCCGACATACCTAAACTTTCGTTTTCACTGTTTATTTTCCCGCCATATGTCAAAATGTAAAATGAGAAATCAACGTGATGTCGGTTTCATGATTCCGGAAACTTACGATCGCAAAAACAACACAAAACAACAAACAAACAAAGCAAACTTGTCTGGAACATATTTTATAAGGACAATTATCGATATATTTTTGGTGTTTTTTGATAAGGAATTTTTTCTCATAATAAAACAACAAAGAGTAATGATTGAATAGTGCCATTTGTAGCAATATATTCAAAGTTCCAGTATCTGATATTTCATGATCAAGTATGTGCCTCTATCAACTTAAACATAATCTATGCAACATAATAAACACGCACACATAAATGCTAAACAAAGGATCCAAATATTAAGACAACGTTGCGCAAGACATAGCACTACTTGGCGACAAGTGGTCGTAAAAAACCTACACTATGATACGCTATAAGTACTACGCCACTGAACATGCATGTTTTGGTACACTGTTTGATACTTTCTGATCAGGAGGCTTTCTATCAGCAGCGATGGAACACTTTGTTTGAAGCCATTAGCAGTTTCTAATATTCCAAATATAAAAATTAAACAAAGTTTTAGTTTCTTGATTTCAATCATTATTATATCAAGAGTGAGCGGTTCCAAGCAGATCTCTTTAGCAGCACCTACAACAAAACACAGAATAACCGAAACACAACAATGCGAAAGCACAGATTGAACAATCACCATATAAGTAAATGGATATCAAGAGCATAAGGGATTACAAAAAACACATACGAAAGGGCGTGATCTGCTGGCTGGAGCGAGCTCATGCATACAATCACCAAAATGAGTCCAGGTAAAGTAACATCAGAGGAACATACTCTCAAGACCGAAGCAAAGAACGCAACACTAAAGGAACAACACTCGAACCAGCCAAGCCAATACATCATTGTAAAATGAAAGACAAATACACGAAAAGACGGTCCAGGAAATTAAGTGACAAGGAAAAAGAAGTTTATGTAAATAGATAAATGGTTTATAAATGAGTTTGGTGGAAAAGGATAGAAGCCTGTCCCGACCTACCCGGTCACCGATAAATATATAATTGTATCATCGCCAAAGTGTACATACGGTCGAATAAATAAGAAAGAACTTACCAAAGATGTGAAAAAAGACAATAGGAAGATTATTACGCTTATCATTATTAGACTTAATTATCTTTCGAGTTATCAACATTTTTGAAAATGTGCTTGTATAGTACATATATATAAAGTTCGTAAAACGCTCGCCAAAAAAAAAAAAAAAAAAAAAAAAAAAAAAAAAAATTGAAAAGGAAATAACTTAATATTTGTACTTTTACAAAAATAGTCATTGCAACAATGTGAGATAGCGTGGCAAAGTTTTATATTTAAATACTTAGAATTGGACTTATCTCGGACGGAAACGCATATGCTATAGAATCAAAATCGTCTTGCACCTAAGTGCATTTTAACTCAGAAATCGGAAATGCTCAATTCATTGAAGTGCTCTTGCTTATATTGGATAATTTGTCGTCTGCTGTCTTCGTTTGAATTTATTTGAAGAAGTAAAATGCATGAGTAAAACTTTTACTTATTACAACGACGAAGTATCACTATATACCGAAGAATAGTACAGTGATTAAACATTTCTTCTCTCTTTTGGAAAAAAGTAAACCTTTTGAAACATTAAATGATGGATTTATTGCAATCTTTGATTTTCTTTCCATTAACTGCCGGCCATGGTGGGAGAAGAAACTATAAAGATGGACACATATCGTCTGCGACTCTGACGTCAGCACTGATCTCATTTACAGTCACCACAACCTTCATTTTCAGTAAACGACAGTTCACCAAGGGACCAAGTGACGTTTTGTGGGTTTTATATAGCTCCAAAAACTTAATGACAATCGTCTGTGTTATGATTCTGTTTGTCGTATTCAGGAAAAGAAAACATTTGTACGAACAAAGTCATGATCATGCGCGAGGGAGAAAGATAGTTTTTCTATGTCTGTTTAGCGTTCCATCACTTTTGCATAACTCCTTCAGTATAGCAATAAGTGTGTTTTGCCTAGCAGCAAATGGAAGCTACGTATTCAAGGGCGACGAAATCATCGGTATTCTAAGTCGTTTGGTGTCCATTATTTTCATCGTGTCGGAAGTATTGCTAGCATCGATGTACTCCAAGTACAACATTTTGTCGTCAAAAACAACCAATTACTGTATATTTTTTATCATTTTGTCGAATTTAACCGAATGGTTTAAAACGGTACTTCGAGAAATCGTCTACCCAGAGCGTCTTCATATTCACCACAACGACTCTAACATAAAGTACAGCAATTCTTGCTATGCTAATTCAGAGGTTAAGAAGTTTGAAGATGAGTATTTGTATCCGAGTTCTCTCCCCTTAGAAACGGAGTTTTCTTTTATGATAACTCTCATGTTCTCACGCTCAGGGTTTTTGAGCGACAAATCAGCCGAAGATCACAACGGTGGTCATCCAGTGCGAACTTCATTTACGGAAGACGCAAATAACTATGCTGTTACTTCCGGACAAACTTCCGTTCCTTCCCTTATGCGCAGTGCTTCTACATGGTTAGGGATTGTGTTTTCCGCTCCGTATCTAGTTACAGCAATGATTGCAGCATACAGAGATGGGTTATCTAGCATCACAGATATCTATGGAGCAGTCGAGATGAGTTTTCTTTTCACAGTCATGGCCTTTGTTATGTCAGGATTTCATTGTTTGCGTAAGCATTGTGTGCAGGGTTCATTCGAACACATTTCCTCAGAGGAGTTGCTTCTGATGTTCAGCAACTTTGGCTATGGAATGTACAAAGTTTTCAATATAGCCACATTCCTTTCGGGAAATCACCAGTTCCGCACATGGGAAATACTTATCTTTCCAAGACACTTTGTGGCTTTCATATTTGCATTCTATCAGACTGTTTTTATTTTGCAAGCAGAACGCTCCGTTTACAATGAAGGAACACCCATGAGTCGTAAAGTGAACATGCGGACTTGTTGTTTTCTTTTGCATATTCTTAATTTAGTTCTTTGGTTCACATCAACGTTTCCGTTGGAACATATACTATTGAGATCCAAATATGAAACTCTTGTTCTTGGAAAACATGTATGGGAACATATAGTGCGCATATTTCAACCAATAATTGCTTTCTACCATTTTCATTCGGCGATTGAATTCTATGGTTTCTACAGAAAATTCATGAACATACCTACTAGGGAAAATGAGCCATTGTTAAATGTGCAATAACTTAGTGTTATTTTCGTCTTTAAGGGAAAAGTTCCAAAACGTGTTTCATTACTAGCCTGATTCTACAGTTATGAGAAGAAACTGACACTATGGTGTCTTCACCCAAATAATGAGTTAAAGAAGATCCTGACCTCTGCAAAAAGGTTCCAACTAGCTGACACATTTTTGCATTCTTAGCAGCTTTTAGTTATATGGATTGTATACCCTACACGTAACCCACATAAATAAATGTCTGCTTTGTTTTTCTATTGAAATTCTATTGAGAAACAATTGAAACGATCCATAAGAGTTCTTATGGACTGATACATTGTGCATACCTCTAAGATACTGCTTATTGGAATTTAATCAAACGTTTCAGAACGCAAGTACTTCAGTTTCTATACAAGTAATTTATATCTTAAATTGTTATTGTCATCAGTTGCTTGAATAAAATAATTTCTAGGGCTTTTAAAAGCTTTTTCATCCTCTTGAGTTTAATGGAGATAAAGTGGGAGATTTCCGAAAAGATCAATCAGCAGCGTACAAACGCAAGGCAAAAAAAAAAAAAAAAAAACTAATTCCAAATATAATACACGCACACAACCGCACCAACACACAATCAGTCACAATCAGCACATATAACGAGGAAATCGCCGACATGACGATTCTGTAGAGATCACAATGAGAAATACAAACAAACCGATCATACAGAGATAATATTGTACATGATTTATAGCACCTGAAAAGGATACCGATGTGTACGAGAAGTCGACGTTGGATTGCAATCTGACATTTTCTGAGAAATTGTATGGTTATCCGTGCACATTTATACCGCTTCAAAGACGTCTGTTATGACGCACAGTCGTTGTCAGAGCGAAATGCATGTGATTTGACATGAAAATGAAAGGACTGAGTCGTAGGAACCCTAGCTTAAACATAAACTCTTGAAGTGGATATCATAAATGAAATAAAGAAGATCCTGACGACAATCTCAACAGCAATAACAATAGAGCACCAAATTGAGCATCGACGGACCCCTAGCAAGCTTGAGACGGGACCAGGTGCCCGGGAGGAGTAAGCATTCCCTGTTTGACTAACCGCACCCGTCGTCGATGTTCACGTACGAAACTGAAAACAATATCTACCAATCATGCACTGGCTGAGGTTGTCTATATAGAAAGTGCCATGGTGACCAGGTCAGGGAAAGACATTTAATACAATTACTGTGAAACCCTTTGCGGGGAACTTTATTACGAGCTCCACACTGTTGAGGGCACAAGTGTGACTCAAATGAGATAAAGAAGATCCTGACGACAATCTCAACATCGCTCACAATAGAGCACCAAATTGAGCATCGTGTGAACGAACTTTTCTTCCGCATAATATTTCTTCCTTCTGGAAGATTTATTATCATAACGAAAATTCCCAGGATTTTTTATTATAGAATATTTTTTCCTTGTTCATAATACTTTTTCCACAGTCACTAGGGTAAGTGAAAAAAAAGAGTAAAACATCAACAATTTTCATAACAACGTTTCCGTCTATATAGACGGAAACATTGTTATGGAAATTGTTGATGTTCTGCTATTTTTCACTTGCCCAAAAGGACTGCTTTTTCTTAAAGACAGAAGAAATATTATATGTGAGTATCATGTATAATAATTTTTCCGTATATGCTTCTAACACATGAATGACTGATTTACTGATATTTTCTAATAATTCAATCATTTTGACAATGATTACAGTAACATGGTAAGCTAACAGGAATAAATATTATATTACAAAAATTCTGTGGAATCACATTTTCAAGCTATACAGTACATTGTAAATGAGTTAAAGAAGATCCTGACGATAATCTCAACAGCACTCACAATAGAGCGCAAAATTAAACATCGACGGACCCCTAGCAAGCCAGAGGTGGGGCCAGGTGCCCGGGAGGAGTAAGCATCCCCTGTTGGCTAGCCGCACCCGCCGTCGATGTCTATGAAGCATGGAAATGAAAATATAAAAACTTCATGCACTGTCTGACGTTATGTCTATATAGAAAGTGCTATGGCGACAATGTCAGGGAAGTATATTCAAAACACTTACTGTCAAACCCCTCGCGGGGAACTTTTTTACGAGCTCCACACAGCAAAGGGCATAAGTGTGACACAAATGAGTTAAAGAAGATCCTGACGATAATCTCAACAGCACTCACAATAGAGCGCAAAATTAAACATCGACGGACCCCTAGCAAGCCAGAGGTGGGGCCAGGTGCCCGGGAGGAGTAAGCATCCCCTGTTGGCTAGCCGCACCCGCCGTCGATGTCTATGAAGCATGGAAATGAAAATATAAAAACTTCATGCACTGTCTGATGTTATGTCTATATAGAAAGTGCTATGGCGACAATGTCAGGGAAGTATATTCAAAACACTTACTGTCAAACCCCTCACGGGGAACTTTTTTACGAGCTCCACACAGCAAAGGGCATAAGTGTGACACAAATGAGTTAAAGAAGATCCTGACGATAATCTCAACAGCACTCACAATAGAGCGCAAAATCCCCTAGCAAGCCAGAGGTGGGGCCAGGTGCCCGGGAGGAGTAAGCATCCCCTGTTGGCTAGCCGCACCCGCCGTCGATGTCTATGAAGCATGGAAATGAAAATATAAAAACTTCATGCACTGTCTGACGTTATGTCTATATAGAAAGTGCTATGGCGACAATGTCAGGGAAGTATATTCAAAACACTTACTGTCAAACCCCTCGCGGGGAACTTTTTTACGAGCTCCACACAGCAAAGGGCATAAGTGTGACACAAATGAGTTAAAGAAGATCCTGACGATAATCTCAACAGCACTCACAATAGAGCGCAAAATTAAACATCGACGGACCCCAAGCAAGCCAGAGGTGGGGCCAGGTGTCCGGGAGGAGTAAGCATCCCCTGTTGGCTAGCCGCACCCGCCGTCGATGTCTATGAAGCATGGAAATGAAAATATAAAAACTTCATGCACTGTCTGACGTTATGTCTATATAGAAAGTGCTATGGCGACAATGTCAGGGAAGTATATTCAAAACACTTACTGTCAAACCCCTCACGGGGAACTTTTTTACGAGCTCCACACAGCAAAGGGCATAAGTGTGACACAAATGAGTTAAAGAAGATCCTGACGATAATCTCAACAGCACTCACAATAGAGCGCAAAATTAAACATCGACGGAACCCTAGCAAGCCAGAGGTGGGGCCAGGTGCCCGGGAGGAGTAAGCATCCCCTGTTGGCAAGCCGCACCCGCCGTCGATGTCTATGAAGCATGGAAATGAAAATATAAAAACTTCATGTAAAGTACATGATTTAAAAAAAAAAATGTTATTTCTTACTCTGAATTCTATTTGTAAATAAGTTCATTACAATATTTATTATGCACATATATGACATCCTTATTGGATTTTTTGTTATGTAAGATTTTTCCATGGTACTAGTATCAGAGCATATATTATGAACATTAAAAAAATCCAGATGGAATTTTTGTTATGTAATATATTTTCCATGGTATGAGAACTTTTATTATGATCATGGAAGATTCATTACATAATAAAAATTCCTTTCGGAATTTTTGATACATAATAAAAGTTCTTGGGGAAAAATATTATATGATAAAATTTCCAAGGAATAAATATTATGCTGGAAGAAATATTTCATCACAATCGGACATATAAAAACATTTTGTATTTTTACTTTGCCTTCTATGGGCATAATTTCCGTATACATGCACGGCCACTAACAACAACCGGAATAACAAACCAATGAAATCAACATGCGTTAAATGTTATTGAAAAGGCAATGACCAAATTCGTTGTGTAAATGGGTAATTCTAAACAAAAAAACTTATTATGGGGAAATTATAAAGATTTCTAAAAAAGAAAGAAAAAAAAAAAAAAAAAAAAAAAGAAATAAAAACCCCACGGGACTGAAGATCTCCAATATGATCTTGTTGCAATAAGAAGAGGGCTGCATTAGGAACGTAGTGGCGACGTAGAACTTCGAAGTTTTACGTAGCTGAGCGCACTGTTAGCAATCCGCTCCGCAGCCCTACGTAGCTTAACTCTCTCTACACATCATGTCGTCTGCATTTGCAACGTCGTCAAAAGGTCGACGAATGTATAAGTTATCTTTTTTGTATTGAGTTTTCATTGGAGGAATATCATTATTTTTGTGACTTTGCAAGTAAGAAAAATTTCACTTGAATACTTTTTGAATATCACACTCTTTTTGAATTCTTAATTCTTAGGTAAAACAATTTAGGCTTAAATTTAGCAAAGTTTTAGACGGAGTTAGCTATTCTTAATGTTAGCGGCTACTTTCCTTAACACAATCCAGACTGCAACTCGATGCAAAAACACAAAGACACAACAAGAGACGAAAAAGAGACACACGACATAGAAACATCAAACACAAAATATACTGCACATAAACCAATGAGACCAAAGGTTAATCGGCGCCGACTTAGGGGATAAGCATTTTTTTTAGATGAAGCTCAAAAGATTTGCAAGACTTGAATTTGTACAGAAGGGAAGATTTTACAGAGGTATGATAGAATAAATCTTAAGATTATCCCCCTCTGACTCTCTTTGATAATGACGAGTTGTCAAGGGTAACATCCTCTCATAAACATGTCCTTCTATAGATTATCTTCATGTTGATAAAACTAAAAAATTGCAAAATGGAAATTCAAGAGGAAAATAAAAAGAACCACACGGAACTTTATATTCGTTTATGCATGTTTGGATATATGTGAAGACGGGAAAATATTACTGCCCTTTTCCTTATTCACAACGACTAAGTATCCTTCATGCAACGAGGTAAGCATATTTGTTCGTTTGCAATAATAGGAAAAGCATACCTTGTGAAAAATAACATGATGGATGTATTGCGATCTTTGATTTTCTTTCCATTAACTGCCGGTCATGGCGGAACACGAGACTATAAAGATGGACAAATATCGTCTGCGGCTCTGACGTCAGCATTGATCTCAGTGACAGTCACCTTTACCTTCATTTTCAGCAATGAAGAGCCCACCAAGGGACCAAGTGACGTTTTATGGGTTTTATATAGCTCCAAAAACTTAATGACCATCGTCTGCGTTATGATTCTGTTTGTCGTATTCAGCAAAAGAAAACATTTGTACGAACAAAATCATGATCATGCGCGAGGGAGAAAGATAGTTTTTACATAATTCTTTCAGCATAGCAATAAATATTTTCTGCCTAGCAGCGAACGGAAGGTATGTGTTCAAAGGTGACGAAATCATCGGTATTTTAAGTCGTTTGGTGTCAATCATTTTCATTGTGTCGGAAGTATTACTAACATCGATTTACTCCAAGTACAACATTTTGTCGTCAAAAACAACCAATTACTGCATATCTCTTATCATATTGTCGAATTGAACCGAATGGTTTAAAACGTTTCTTCGAGAAATCGTCTACCCAGAGCGTCCTCATATTCATCACAATGACTCTAACGTAAAGTATAGAAATTCTTGCTATGCTAATTCAGAGGTTAAGAAGTTTGAAGATGAGTATTTGTATCCGAGTTCTCTCCCCTTAGAAACAGAGTTTTCTTTTATGATAACTCTCATGTTCTTAGGGTTTCTGAGCGACAAATCAGCAGAAAATCACAACGGTGGTCATCCAAACCGAACTTCATTTACGGAGGACGCAAATAACGATGCTGTTACTTCCGTACAAACTTCCGTTCCTTCCCTTATGCGCAGTGCTTCTACATGGTTAGGGATTGCGTTTTCCGCTCCGTACCTAGTTACAGCTATGATTGCCTCATACAGAGATGGGTTATCTAGCATCACAGATATCTATGGAGCAGTCGAGATGAGTTTTCTTTTCACAGTCATGGCCGTTGTTATGTCAGGATTTCATTGTTTGCGCACGCAATGTGTGCAGGGTTCATTTGAACATATTTCCTCAGAAGAGGTGCTTCTGATATTTAGTAATTTTGGTTATGGAATGTACAAGATATTCAGTATAACAGCTTTCCTTTCGGAAAATCATCAACGCCAGACATTGTTTGAAATACTTATCTTTCAAAGGTACTTTGTAGCTTTCATATTTGTATTCTATCAGACTGTGTTTATTTTGCAAGCAGACCGTTTCGTTCCTCGTGAAGGAACACACATGAATCGTAAAATTAACATGCGGAATTGTTGTTTACTTTTGCATATTCTAAATTTGGTTCTTTGGTTCACATCAACGTTTCCGTTGGAACATATACTATTGAGATCCGAATATGAAATCATTGTTTTTGGAAAACATGTATGGAAACATATTGTGCGCATATTTCAACCAATAGTTGCTTTCTACCATTTTCATTCGGCGATTGAATGCTATGGGTTCTATAGAAAATTTATTGTCATACCCTCTCCGGAGACCGAGCCATTGTTGAATAACTAGATATGCAATAAGGTAGATGTAGTGCAAGTTCCAGCTTTTATGGAACAATCAGAAATGGAAATGCATTTCATGTTCTTTTTCATAAGGATCATAGACTGTTCTAAACCTCAATGGTTTAAAGAATCGAATTATATATATATATATATATATCTATAAGGTATATTTTACCGGATAAATGCTTCGTGTACTTGGCAAATTTTGCCTGTTACAGCGTCAAATGTATTTTCTCCCTTCATGCAAAACTTGAATGTGACGTCGGAATAGCAACCCAAGTTATTGGAATATAATTCTAGTTGCCTAATGGGCGTTCAACATGGGGAATATATTAGTAATGTAAACATTACTACATGTAAATAACACATCTGCGTTTTCCTCCAAATAAAATAATCACAAAATGTTCCTACTTTTCTTTAAGATATATAGGAGGTTAACACCCTTCCATAATCCCTCCAATGATTTTAGCAATACCGGGTATTTCGTTTAGGTTCGCCCCCTGAAATACCCTTCAGGATTGTAACGGCACACTCTTTACAAACTAGGCTGACTAAAATTCGAAATAAAGCAGTACCAGTACTACTGATCCTTATTTTCTATATTTACATTACCAGTAGATTCCCCCATGTTAAACACAACTAAAATTATAAACCAATAACTTGGGTTGCTATCGTGACGTCACGTTCAAGTTTGCATGTAGGGAGAATTTACCAACGTTAAAATGCATTTACCGACGTTAAAATGCATTTGATGTAGTTACCGGCAAAATGTGCAATGCGCATACAAATAAAAATGACCGATAATTAGAATAAATGTAAATATAAGTAATCACTGTCTTAATTGTCTCCAAAGAGCTTTGAAAATTCGTCCAATACTGTACAAGAACTACTCCTCGAAATTGTAAGATAAATATTTCAAGTTCTCATACCCTTTGGTGACTTCATAAAACAAGATTGTCTTCAGTTGCTTGAATAAACCAGAGTACAGAGATGATGTTTTATTATCCTTTGGATTATAATGGACAATACGGGGGAGATCTCAGACAATACCACATTCCAGTGACAACAACGGAACAACGCACAAATAAAAGAACGAAATTACAGAAACAACCACTACAACAAATAGCCGGAGACAAGTAACAAACCAAGCATGAACCTGAAGGATGACACTTTAAAATGGGAGACCAAGGAGTATCAGATGCCGATGTGCGATGCAGTGCAGTGCTTTGATTTAATAGTAAATAGTATGAATATTTGTGCGCAAACCCTTCAACTTATCCGCATGCAAAGCGATCTACTAAGACACTGATCGCTGTTTTCATTCTTTAACACTGTTAGATAGCAACATAGTATTTATCCCTTTGTTACTCAGAAACACTCTAAATTGACATCAAGTAGCATAGGCAAGCGCAGATCCAGAGGGGGGGGGGGGTCAGGGGGGGGGGGGGGGGTCCGGACCCCCCTTGGAATTTTCGAAACATATTGCTAAATTTTTGTTATTAATATACATATTTCATAAGATTAAGTCCCAATTCCCCTTTTGTTGTCATAATATTTGAAAAATATATCATGAATTTGTCTTAGAAATCTTTCATTTTGATAATATTTTGCCGTCAGTATTTCAAAATTTTTTCTATGGCGAGCTTCTGCTCGACAGAATTTATTACATACATGTACGTTATTTTCAAATGATGCATCTGCGCTTTACTATACATTACACCTAGGCCAATAAACAAGGGCACTAAGGAAACGAAAAGAAACCGAAAAAGACACAAATAGTGGATTTTATTCCAATTCTTGGAAAAAATTTCGCTGGCTCGCTATCGCTCGCCATTTGTTGTATTTATACATTTTAGAACTGACAATCAATTTAATCAATTACTGCATACAAATGTACATGTATATGATGTGAAAATTCAAAATTTTAAGCTATTTGCTCGCCATAACTCTCCAGTCACCTGTTTTATTAATAATTAAAGACAGAACTTTTCTTGCGTTTGCGTTGTTGTTGTTGTTGTTTTTTTTTTTTTTTTTTTTTGCTCTTCTAAAAAATCGGACTTTAGGACCCCCCTGAAAAAAATTTCTGGATCCGCCCATGATAGGCATATAAAATCCCTCAATCCGTTCTCTGCTTCCTGAAACTAGCATTATCATATCTATTATCCGGTGAGTAAAAACCAACTCTCAGATAGGACTGGGAATCAGGACCGAGCATTACGATTTGTGAAAAATACCCATCTTGGAGTCATGTGGTTATAGTTTGTCAGCATAATACTTACACTGTAGACGGGTCCAGTACGCGTACAACCTATGTCCCCTTATTACATGTATAAGGCGATAGAGTATCATTTAATAGTTTCTATTAAATTCCGTTCTTGTTTTGTTTGCCATGTTGAAAAAAAAAGAATAATAATTAAAATAGAAATAAAAATTCCCGAAAGAGATATTGCACTGATACTGGAAGTAACATGAATTACCATGTTTAAATTGAGGATCACTGAAAAGGATTAAGTACCCGAAACGTGCATCTGTTCTAAAATTTAACTGAATGAATGCCGATCATTCTTGTAGCAGTTCCAGGGTTGGTTCTCTCAGTTTATAAATGATAACGAAGTGGTTGATCTAAACACGTACTATTTCGTTTGTTTCGAAATTAATCCAAGAAACATGAGAGCGGCTGCGTTTAGAAATGAAAGTAAATTTTTATGACATACTTAGGAAATCACCAGCAAGCTAATAAAATGACTGTTTAGAAGCCACGATTATCTCTTTTGTCCTATACTTTTGTATGAATTTCACCGTTAAAAATTTTGATATCGAGGTTCAAAAATATTGTTTTCAAGTCATCTTCATTTACTTTTTCTCGTTCTTGGTTTTTTTAATGATAAAAAATGTGTAGATATCATGAGGGTACATTGATATCCTATAGAAAAAAAAGGCGGAGAACCCCAACCAGACTCGGTTATAATACCCAAAACAAAGCACCAAAACACCTGATGCGAAAACATGTAAAAGTTATTAAACTTTTTTTGAATAAAAATACTTTATCAATCGTAAGGACTTTTTATTTGGGACATTATATCATTGATTGGTACCTTTTAGGTTGGAAGAGGTCGGGAAGGAGGAAATATGTATTTCACACCTATATATTTATAGCCATCATTTATTGGAATATATCGGTAACTGATTACATGTCACGAAATCGGAAATACATGTATACCAAGAACGACATTTTTAGATTGAAAACTTTGTTTGAATGTGATACTCGGAAAAGCCATAGCCATAGCTATAATGAAATAAATCATATTTCCTTGTAAGTTCCAATCAACACAAGTATGATTCACGCAAAAGGCACTCTCTTACTCTGAAAAGGCGATGACAAATCATTGGTTCCTGGAACAACTATTACTAAATCAGTTAAAAGTGGACTCAAAGGAACTGCTTAAAAGTTTCACTTGAAAAACTTGTAAATCATAAGAAGCCTTCTAGTATGTGATTGTGTAATGAGGTAGTTAGAAAATTAAGAGTGAGGAAATGAGTGTCACATGGTGTAAACTATATATTGGAAAGAAAGTGACGAAAGAAAACAAATCATTTTAAGATATTATACAAATTCAATTTGTACTACATGTTACAAAAAGACAAACATTAGAATTAGGAACTTAGGTAAACGTTTTACATTTATACGGCTTGTGCTATCATGAAGATACTGTACGTCATGGATCATTGTTCTCCTTCTATTTACCTCATTCAATCGTACTTCCTTTGACGTCGTATCTGGTGCTTATTGTCCCTTTTGTGCCTATTTGGTTTTTAGGTCTTCCGACTTCCGTCGGAAGACCTATTGTTTTCGTAACCGTGGAAAATTGGATCAGCGATTTCTCAAGAACCCTGTAAGCTAGGACAATGAAAGTTCTCCAACGTTACGTTTGGAGTAAAAGCTAGATTGGTCTTTTTTATTTTTGGTCTCTGTTATTTTTTTATCATGTTTTTTAGTAGATTCAAATATTTGACGGGAGCGTCGAATTACTCAAAAGGACCGAAAATGTCATGTTTTGCTATTTGTAAGCTTAAATATCTCGTATTTTGCTATCTACAATTTCCATTCTTTTTGAAAGTCGACAGCCATGCAAGATATGAAATGCTAGATGCACACTGTAACGATTTATTACGATGACGTCCTTCACCGTCCTTCATATTTCCAAATTCAGAAGTTCATAGGAGGAAGACACTTTTTTGCTTATAATAGTAAACAAAAATTAAGCTTATGAAGTTTCCTAAAAATTTCAATATTATTATTTTTTATCCATATATCTGTCTTATTTAGTCTTTCTGATTTTTTCCTATCTCTTACTGTTGAAAAGATATGAGCATCGAAATTTTGAGTTGGGTATTTCGATACACCTTCACGCCAACAGATCGGGCGCACACTAAAATTGGTAGTCCGAGTCCGACTCGAGAAAAGCAGTGTTGAGATTTTCAAATTCCGATTTCACGGCAATGATGAATATGCATTTCATAAATACATTTCGATATACACAATTTGATTTTAAAACAGTTGATTAATTTAGAAGAGATCAGCTACAAACCAGAATTTACACACAAAAAGTGGTAGTTTGATTCCGATTTCTAACCTACAAACCTATTTCTAAACTTTTGAACATCAAGTTTAATTTCTAATTCTAGCAAACGTTCGAACATAATTTTCGGTTGGTTTATTTACAAATTGATGAACAATTTCTCCAACATTCTTCCCTCCCCTCGTTTTTCGAAATCAGTTCTGTTTATATTGAACGATGTCGCCATGATGGAAATTCAAAATAAACTTTGAAAAAAGGGAAGGGGGGGGGTCCAAATTTGAACCTGCACAGCGAGAACCTCATGGTATTTATATATATATATATTGAACGTAACTTGTTATTACCATTTCTCTTCTCAAGAAAATTGGTTCTACAGCTACGAGCTCGCCTTTTTTATGGGGGAAGGGGGCAGGAAGAATTTGCAAAAAAAAAAAATCCCGGCTCTGAAAAATGCTGAAAAAAATATTCCGGCCCAAAGGGCCGGCAATTTTTTTTTCCCGGACCATGCAAAAGTAAGGATACATTGCATGATATGGAAATTTTTGCTGGCCCTTTGTGCCAGACAATTTAAAGTCAAAAAATTAATTAATATAAATACAAACTGTTCACATAGCTGTATCTACCAGAGACCTAATACGCATAGGCACAAAAATCTAGAAAAGGTTCTATTTAAACATCATACAATCTGTCTGAAATTCGCTAATTGCAAAGAGACATCTGAAGGAACGGTTATTAACTCATACACTGTATCAGCGGGGAGTTTAACTTACACAGACATTCACAACATTTGACAATTTGTTTAAATCCGGCCCGAAGAACCGGCGAAAATTTTTCTCCGACTCTGGTAATGGCTGAAAAAATGGCCTGCTCAGAAAATTGCTGAAAAAATTTTACCGGCTGGCAATAGAATCCCTCCCCCCCCCCCCCCAAATCAAATGGTTGCTCACCAACAATTATCGGTTTGAAAATTTAATGTTACTGCTATTTGAAAACTTAAATATATAATATAAATACATGTAATGTGACGTCCTTCATATTTCCAAACCAAAAATTGTATAGGAGGAAGACACTCTTGTTGCAACCGCAACAAGAAACCTTTCTAGTTTTATTTGCTTTTCTACTTGTGTTTTCGTATGGATGCGTTTCGACGTTTTGCTGAAAAGTGGGTCCTGTAGCATCATATCCCCCATCCTGCTACATATTTCGGTATTTTTTTGACATAACTCTTTCAGTGAAGTGTTTGGTCACATTTCATTGTTTGAATTGAGTGTTGTTGGATTATGATCTTCCGATAGTTCAGACTGTTAAATGACCGAGCTATCGGGTTGATCCTTTAGCTCAATAGGTAACGTTCTATCATTCCACGCCAACGACCGCGGTTCGAAACCCGGTCAGGACACTAGTGCCCAGTTTACTTCATGGGGATCACTGACGAGGGTTAAGTACCCGAAACGTGCATGCCTGGTCCATGCTGCAAATTTATCTATTCGTAAATGTCGCTATAAATTTGAAGAATTGTAACATTTGCTCATAGTAATGCAGTCGATTGTTGTTGGGATACTCTCCTTTCTTTCTTAATGAGTTAGGTTCCGGTAGTTTTAGGAGCGTAGCTAGGGTGTTTTCGATGTGGACGTCTACAGATGAGAGACCCAAAGGCTGAGTTGGAAAGAGTTCTTCCCTCTCGGTGGTGGGGATTCTTGCTTTCCCAGAGACAATTTTGAAAAATGAAGGAAATAAGTGGCATTTGAAACGTATTAGAACTGAATTTTTGAAGGGAACAAGCGTATGATTCAGTGTCAGCAAGCGATGAACAATATCTGAGATAAAAATTCCGAAATGAACATGAAATGCTGTAGTTTTTTTGCCATTAATGTACATGAATGTGACAGCCCTGTATTCTTCCCAATTGAACACTGCTGACGGTGACGCTCTTTGATGGCGATCAGTGTGTGTAAATTTGAATGTATACCTAAGAACATTTTGAAAATCGCACATAAATCGATGCTTTCTTTGGAGTTCTTTAGGCTATTTCTAAACAGCAGATTGCCTTAGAAACCATGTCATAATCGCCCGTCTTTTGGCACAGCCGAGGGAAGCACTACCTTTCTTCTGATCGGGACGTTTTTGCGTACAAACGTACTGAGTTTTATCAATAAATTCAACTTGTTTTAAACACAATCAAGAGTGGCAAAACCCTTAAACAACTGATAGTACTTATCTTTTTATTTCTGTTGAGGGGATGCACCTGTATTCTGTTAAGTTTCGTGGAAACGAAACTGATTATTGAGGTTTCGTGTCATTTTAGCAGATACCAAGAGCGTATCATACAATCAAGATAAATGTTACACTCCTTGTTTATATTGGATATGTGATATCTATTCATTCGATAGTGTCATATATTGCGCGACGAAATAATAATAAATCAAGATATCAGGGTCCATAATGCTGAATAATCTATAGGGTAGGATCGAACACTAAAGTTGATACACGCATCGGTTTTGACCTTTTCTGTACGGCTAAAAATGACGGATACTGCCTGCAAACAGGATATGCTTCCTGATCCCATCTCCTTTAAGGATTCATTTCAGCTCTTTTTCGGAAAGTTTATTTATTTTAGGTTTTTAGCTCACCTGAACCGAAGGCTCAAAGTGAGCTAATGTCACACCGGTTTGTCCGTCGTCCGTCCGTCCGTCCGTTATCTCTTCACATTTTCGACTTCTCCAAAGCAGCTTGGAGGAATTTCATGAAACTTGGTGTGCATAAAGTACTAAAGGTCTTCTGCCAAGTTTGTTCATTTCGACCGAATTCCTGAAATTTTCTTCAAGAAGGTATACACGTAGAGTTGGAAAACTTCCGTATTATTATGCATTCTAAATTATCTTAATAATTCTATTTTCATTTCTGATACATGTATTTGCACTTTGATTTAAACATTTTAATTCTAATTCAAGTAACTTTTTTCATACTTTTTCCCTTCAGATAATATTGAAATACGAATACAAATTTGAATTTTTGAATTTATCATAATTCTTTTTAGCTGGAAAATTTGGAATCTAACCGGATTTTTTAACCGTGATTAACCGACATTTTGGTTAATCGTTACAGCCCTAATGACAAGCCATGTAATCTTTGATTACCCTATGTTTTCATTAGGCTCATGATAAGCATTATATAAATCACATTTGCTGTTAGATTCCCATTGTTCGCGGGTTGTTTTTTTTTTTACTTTTCAAGGTTTTGTTTGCCCATTGCATTATGATTTTTGGCTTTACTCGACTTTCAGGCACATATTGAACAATCTTTTAAAAATCAAAATTGTGGAAATCTGAGGACATTGGAAATTTGACATAGATCATTTGTCGTTCTGTTGGCATTTCTTATTTCAATTACGAATACAACTGCTACTACACTTGTTTCAGGAAAAAGTGAGATTTCTAATAGACCGAGCTTTTAATAGGCTTAGCTTTGCGTTCATGAACGAACTTTATATGTGGTATTCAGGAAAAGAAAGGATTTATTAAAAATTGAGATCATGCTACGAGTAAAGGGATAAATTCAAGGTAGTGTTTCTTCTCTCTTTGCATTGATAACATTCTCTTGGCTTATCGATAGACTGCTTTGTCGTCAATAGTTGTTCATGTTTCACTTTGTCTGCTGTGATTGTTTGTTCATTCATTTGTTGTGTCGTTCCATTTCTCCTTGTATTATTTTGTTTAGAGTTGTTTTGTCGGATAGCTATTGTATGTTATAAACTTGTGGGTGTGTGTTCCGCTGTGGTCAAAATAACAGTCTTGGTGGGGATCTCCGCCTTATCTATCCGCTATGGTTTGTTAAAATGGTCTTGCTAGAGATAGTATAAAGCCTATGGAAGTCAAACCAAAAACCGTAATCAGATTCTGAAAAAATCACAGTCAATCGAAAAGTCTACAAATTCTTGGAAAGATATTAACATCAATTCTCTGTAAGAACCAAAGAATTTCAAGACATGTTGGCACGGCATGTCATGAATTTTTGAGATTTCTGGTATGGAAGTTCAATATGAAGTACTAGTATGCAAATTGACCCCAGTTTTTTTTCAAATAGGTTGTCGTTGCCATGGCAACCATGTCTGAAGTTTCAAAAATCGGGAAATTTCATAGGACGAGGCATATTTGTAGGTTTCGTTACCATGGAAACGGATACATTTTTGTCTGAAATTACTTTTATTATTTTCTTTCAATCCTTTTTATTATACATATTTGTAAAGTTTTTTTTACATTAATCTCGGATGCCTTTTGTACACAAGATGAAACATTAGGCCAAATTAGGGTATCAAAATGCTCTCTTTTGGGCATTTAAAGACCCTGTTTTGCATGTTTTTACTGTTTTACAAGGTTGAAAATTTCACAAAAGCAGTCATTTTTAAAGTCCAAAATCTAGTTATCCAATGAGTATCATCTTTGAACTATACATATATACATTAATTTGATTGGATAAATTTGTCCTTTTATATGCAAACAAGCTTCAAATTTGGTTGCTATGACAACAATAGGCTGAAAGGTTTCGATACGATGAATTTAAACACAATCTTTATTAAACTATCCACGCATGATATTGGAACAGAAGTTCATGTATACATCTATCAGAGACGTTTGAATATAAAGATGACCTGGAAAATATTTCAAGGTCACCCACTGCATTTCCAAGGTCATTAAACTTTAAGTGACCAGATTTGACGAAAAATCCTGATTTTCATAATATGAAGACGCCAATATTTCAGAAACCTTCAGATATATTAACAGTCACATGCCATAAAATGATTAATCTAACACTAATTCCTAGAACTATTGATTAAGTTTCTTCTCATCTTTGAATATCTAAATTCTTGGTGAGTATTTTGATAAAAAAAGGAACGAAACCTATATTTTCTTGTTTTTTTTTTTTGGTCAGAAAAAATATTCCAATTGAATTATTACAGAACAATAAATTCTCAGATTTTTCTTTCTTATATTCATAAGCTTTCATAATAAATATGACCTATGGAAATATTCAAATAAAATTTCATTAAAATTGATAACAAAAAAAAAAAAAAAAAAATTAAAAATTCAATATTTTTTGCAATATTTGAGTCTCAAAGAAGAAATGACCTTGAACTTCAAGTAAATGACCTTGAACATTTCAATTGTTTTAAGTGAAAGGATTAAGTCGTATCTATCCATGCATACATTTTGACAATCATACGTAACTCTAAAAAGGAATAAAATCAATTTAAAAAATAATATGAAACAAGCAAACAGGTCTAATGTTGCCATAGCAACGGTTTTTGATGACAGAAATTAGGTAAAAATCCTAATTAGCCCATTCCAATTTTTCATTCATTTTATTTGTCAATAAACATATATTTTCTTTGATGAAAATCACTGGTCTCCTGTTGGTGCGTTTTGTGATATTTAAGATTGAAAATGGCCAAAAACAAACTAAATTGGCCCTTATTTTGACCTCTATTTTCGCTTCATTTTAACTGATTTTGGATAAATACAATAAGCGTCCTGGAATATATATCACATAACTAAGTGTACCAAGTAAGAATTGAAGTTAGGAAGAACAAATTTTGTAAAAATGAACAAAATGTTACAGTGGTATCCATGGCAACACAGTATCGGAAGCTGGCTTATTTCATGGTCTCAAAAGTGCTATAAATAGAGTGACCTCGTTACCATGGCAACCAGAGGTCACATTGACCGAAAAGTATTATTGATCTAATGAACAATTCCCAGAATCCAACGCAAAAAGGAAGGATCTCCAACGGGACTCGGTTGCAACACACACGGCAAAGCACCAAAACACCCAATGCGAAAACAGTGTAAAGAAGTACAGCAAGAGATATGAAAGAGACATACGACACAGTAACATTAAACGCAAAAGACTACACATTAACCAACGAGCCCAATGGGCAATCGGCGCCTTCCCAGTGTTGAGTGTGCTTAAATTCTGTCTACTTCAAGTCATGGCTGTGTATGCCTAATATACTATAGGGGTAAAACTTTTTATAGTTATATTTCATTCATAAGTCTTATGCTATATTACATTTACACTTTTAATATTTTCTTTTAGTCTTCAATGAAAATTCGTTCAAACTTTTAGATAAGTCGTCTATCCTTTTCCAATACGTTGAACTAATATCCATTTTACGGTACTACAATTGCAAATAAAAGAAATTCTCTTTGATATTTTATTACGATTAATACACCTGCGCCAGGTAATCGACTGGCGGCAAGGTACTTTTTCCTGGCGACGGAGAGAATTAAACAGTATCTAAGGTAACGGAATAATTTGAGAAACATACAATAAAGCCAGAGCTTGTGAAACACAGCAAACAGAGACTATTGATCCGACGCCGGAAAATCGCAAGCGGCAAAATTTTTCTTTATCTTGATGGTCGTTATAACGGAAAATAACCGTCTTGGAATAGACGACTCATAATCAACGATGCCTCACCTCCTAAAGACAATGCCTCAGCTTAATGACACATCTACTTCTTTTTAATGGGACTTCAACTGCAATTTGATTTAAGAGGTAGGAAAATAATCATATCGTTTTTTTACAAGTTTAGATGTACATGTAGGGATAAGTCTAGAAATTCATGTGTTATATGTACGTTCGTTTTATATATTGTCCATGAGAGAATTTTTCTCCAATTATTTAAAGAGTATCTCAGAACATTGTATGAATTTGAGATTTTCACTCACAAATTTCATTTTGACACACAGCATGTCTGTATCTCTCCTTAGCTATCACTTGAATACCTTCGAAAATCATTTCAAATATAATAATGTCGAAGGGTTCCAACTCTATGCCTTCTTGAAGAAAATTCCAAACCAAATAAGTTTGCATTGTTTGCAAATAATGCCAGTAAAACTTCACATTTAAAATTTAAATGCTGAATTCTATACTTTCGATAATGTTTACCAAAATAATGAAATTGTCATTTGAATAAGTACATTAATTTTTTCTCCTTAAGAATTGTTGATGTGAAAAAAATGTCATGCCATAGAAATCTGAGGAAGAGAAGCGGAAAATTAAGGGAAATTATTGTCCGAAACAATATTTCCATAAAGCAGTTTGTTTGAAATTCAGATAAGCCCGAACTCTATGTAAAATAATAATAAGATAAAAAAAAAAAATAACGAATAGATAAAATGAAATGAAGTAAATCCTAAAACCTCAAATATTCAAATCTACGAATTTGACCTTCTATATGATGTAATTATTGTGGCCATAGTATTTTTGGACCAAGTCAAAAGTTTCAATGAGAATACATGTGGTCTTTTGGGTTACTTATTTGGATTACCAGCCCTGTCACCTGATATAGAAGCTTTGTTTTGACCCTTTATAAATCTAACATCATATATTATTTTGCTATTACATAAATATGTCATTTCATCCAAAAATATCGAAATTAAAAGAGGTTTTCATCCTAGCACACTCCCTCCAATGTATTTTGGACATACAATTTTTGTTTATGGTATTGTGTGTATTGTTTGTGAGGAATTTCACTCAAATGATATGTCACTCTAATGCGAGGGCGAGCCTTGGAATTGCCCGTTCATTTAAATTGATTTCATTTTTTGACGTTTATTAAATATGCTATTGAATCAACCCTATTGGAGCCGCCCACTCTTTACAATACCCTTTAGAGTATTGTTTTATTTTTGAAGCCGCCATATCACCATTGTGTTTGAATGTATTCTAAGCATATGACTGTGTTCTCCAAAAGAGTGATGAGTGCACAATATGATCATATGAACAAGAAAGGAGGGGATCTCAAACAACACTAGGTTACAGCACCCACTTTGGCAGGAAGCATCACTGATGAGAATTTAATATTCGAAACACGTGTCATGGAAATTGGTTGGAAATTTTCTTCAAGAAGGTATAGAGTTGGAACACTTCCGTATAATAAATCAAGTGAAATTTACTTCAATCAGGTGAAATGCCTTTCAAAATTTATACATATGTATGTGTAAATTAAAAAAAAAAAGAAATAGGAAAAGTGATATCGAAAATGTTCACGATGTCTGCTTCATTTCCTGACAGAATGTTTAACACCATGTGATCTGTTTAATTTAGAATTTTCTATAATAGAGTTTAGTCCTTTATGTCTGTATGCACATCCATCAACCGAAAAATTACTTATTCATTAAATCTCCCGCGGGCTTCTTACAGTCATGCATTTTCCAACGTGATTTTGGTGTAAAGCCTACAGTCTTTAATAAGTTTTAACCATGCAGCTTTGCAACGTGTTTGTTTGGTATACATATTAAAATAGGCTATGCAAATGCGTAGTGAAAATGTAATGACCTGCACACATGGATGAATAGAGAATTATCATAATAGCGCAGTAGACTTAAATTTTACACTGGCCAAGACTTGACATCACAAGATTGGACGTAGCGTTTTACTGTGACGTTGAAACATATCTTAGTCTATGACATCATAATAGAAAATAACGTCAAAAGTTGTGGTGTCGGGTCTTGGAGAGTCTTAAATGCAAGGCTATCGGTAATATGAATACGGTATATTGTTACGAACTACAAAGAACACACAGGCTCGAAAAATAAGTAGTTTTTTATTCTGTACGTATTACATCAACAAAATCAATATCATTCAGCAGGGACGTTCCTTCTCCTTCCCACCAACAATATGGCAACCGTACTATTAATTCACTAAATGAAAATCAAACACAAAACCTGAAAAGAGAATCCAAACTAACAATACAAAACCATGAAACATTCAAAACTCACAATACAAAAACATGAAAAATCCAAAACTCACAATACAAAAACATGAAAAATCCAAAACTCGCAATACAAAAACATGAAAAATCCAAAACTCACAATACAAAAACATGAAAAATCCAAAACTCGCAATACAAAAACATGAAAAATCCAAAACTCACAATACAAAAACATGAAAAATCCAAAACTCACAATACAAAAACATGAAAAATCCAAAACTCACAATACAAAAACATGAAAAATCCAAAACTCGCAATACAAAAACATGAAAAATCCAAAACTCGCAATACAAAAACATGAAAAATCCAAAACTCGCAATACAAAAACATGAAAAATCCAAAACTCACAATACAAAAACATGAAAAATCTAAAACTCACAATACAAAAACATGAAAAATCCAAAACTCGCAATACAAAAACATGAAAAATCCAAAACTCGCAATACAAAAACATGAAAAATCCAAAACTCACAATACAAAAACATGAAAAATCCAAAACTCACAATACAAAAACATGAAAAATCCAAAACTCACAATACAAAAACATGAAAAATCCAAAACTCGCAATACAAAAACATGAAAAATCCAAAACTCGCAATACAAAAATATGAAAAATCCAAAACTCACAATACAAAAACATGAAAAATCCAAAACTCGCAATACAAAAACATGAAAAATCCAAAACTCACAATACAAAAACATGAAAAATCCAAAACTCACAATACAAAAACATGAAAAATCCAAAACTCACAATACAAAAACATGAAAAATACAAAACTTACCATACAAAACCATGAAACATTCAAAACTAAATATAATTAGCAAAATTTTCTGCAAAGCAGCAAAATGAAAATTGAACGACGTGCTAAGAAAGAAAGAAAAGTAAGCACGCATGTTTTAAAGTGCTATGAATTTAACTTTCTCCTGGTTTGTCTGACATTTTGTAATAGTTTAGAATTATTAAAGCATATAATAAAATGTTTAAAGTGATTGTTGTACTATTTTAGTGTTCGTTGTGTCTCTGTTTAGTTATGGCATCTTCAACAAGAAATTATCATGTTAAGGATCAATTAATGGAAGTGCATTTAACCATTGTAGTGTACATCTAGTTCTTTATCGAATTCCCCCAGGGTGACGCTACTTAAATCTATTTTTGGTAATTCCTTGGCCAAGCAGCGAAACTGTCGGTAACACTAAGACCGAAATTGGGATGGGCTTTGGGCTTCCTTTTTAGTCCATCCTACTTGGATAATATACTTGCATTAGGCATTTATAATGCACCAGACACGTGTTTCGGATATTTTAGAAATCCTTATCAGTGATGCTTCCAGTCAAATTGAGTTTCAAGTTCTGTTTAGTATTTTTCTGAAATAAAATCCGTAAGCCTTTCAATAAAGGTTTCTTGAATCTGGTTTCAGCTTTCGTGTTTGCCTTTCATTAACTGATTCTTCAGCCTGCTAGCGACAATCATCACATTCATCGCGCACTCTCTGTAACGTAAATGCAGAAATTTAAATTCTAAAAAAAAAATAAAAAAAAAACCTAGAGGGCGCCAGCGAAATGAATTTTGGCGGCATATGAAAATCACTTTGGTTGGAAGCATCACTGATGATAATTCAAAATTCGAAACACGTGTCTGGTGCACGAAAATTGGTGTGAAATTTTCTTCAAGAAGGTATAGAATTGGAACACTTTTGTATTATTTCAAATTCGGCGTTTTAAGATGGTTCTAATATAAAATGTCTTTCAACAATGTGGAAAACGAGATAGTATTGTTAATTATATATTCAATGTATTGTCCAAACAAAAGCAGCTGCCCATAAATATATCACTTGATGAGTCACTTCTCGGTTAGTCGCCTTGCTTTCAGAACGAAGTCACTGTTGTTAGAACTTGCTCTTGATTAACTAGAGCAAAGAAAATACAAGTTTTGTCGTATTGCTACGACATTCAATGAAAATAAAAATGTTATAAATGTACATCTTAATGGCCGTCCAAAGTCGGCACCGGTTGCCCATTGGTCTCGTCGGTTTATGTGTAATCTTTTGTGTTTGATGGTTACATGTCGTGTGTCTCTTTTCCGTCTCGTGCTGTGCTCGTCTTTTGCGTTTTTGCATCGGGTGTTTTGGTGTTTTGCTGTTGATGCTGCAACGGGGTATTGTTGGAGATCTCCTCCCTTCTTTAATAATATCATCATCCGTGTACTGCGATGGCTTGATTGTAGTCGAACCGTCAAATGATTCAATCTAACTTAATTGTTACTATAAAGTAGAATATCTTCTCATTCTCAAAAATCTTGTTATCATTCTACTTGTGAAAAAAAAGATCAACAGGTTATCACATCGTAATGCGATGCTTGTAACATTCTTTTTACACTAATCCAAGCAATAGACTCGGGAGAGAGGACTTAAATAGGCTCCGCCTATTGTCCAATACTTTTTCAAATGTTTTGAATAAAAAAACCGTTAAAAATAGAGCAGACATTTTGATTTGGTTTCGAGTTAGAAATTATTTTGTTTGAAAATGTGGAATTATATCTTGGTGATGATCCCTTGTGATTGTATAATCAAACATCAAGTTATTCAGAAGTTTTAAAGTTCACTAAATCAATTAGTTTATCAAATTTATTCATTCATTTCAACATTTAGGTTGGTTTTACTGTTATTAGACAATTCCCCTTGGATATCGTTCGCTGATCGTGCTGTCTAGGAGCTTCTTTAATGACTTGAAATACTTTCTTTAAGCTTTTTGTAACTTGTTCAAATCGATCTCAATCTCTTGGGTTCTCTAGCACGCATAGTCAGTCTAACATTACATGTAGATCTACCAATGACATGTATTTAGCGTGTCTTTGAACTCAGCCTCTGAAATATTCATGATTTAGATTTATTTCAATTGTTTTTGATATCAGATAACACTTGTCGAAATGCACTTTGAAATGAAATGATTATGGTACGTCATATATTATTTATCAGAAACATCTAAGCTCTTACACAAAAGAATCTTACGATATAGTATACCGTTATTTTGAGACAATGTTTTAAGGAGACTTTAGTCTAAATATAGTGTAAATACAGTGTCGCTATACCTGCAATATTTTTTTCGTAAATGTAAAAAAAAAAGGGTGATCTCCAGCATGACCACCGTAACATGATGTAGTAGATCAAGTTACACTCTTTGCAAAATACACAAATTGAAATTCAAAATATAAAACTAGAGGACACCACTAAAATATATCCGGCTGTGTCTAACAATCACTTCGGCATTTAATGAAAGAAAGAAGGTGATCTCCAACAACACTCGGTTGCAGCACCAACAGAAAAACCCCAAAACACCCACTGCAAAACACAAAGCAGACAAACACAAAATGAGACGGAAATGGTGCAATAAACGCCAAATCACATAGAAACATCAAACATAAATGACTACACAAAAACCAACGAGACCAATGGGCAATCGGTGCCGAATAAGGACGGCCATCTGCCACGTCAGTAGCAGACGGTGTGGTTATCCTGTATTAAGTGCGCGCAACCCTCCCACTGTTCCAATACCCAGAGGTCTCGAAGAACGTACGTTTGTGGTGTAAAACAACCACTGATAATCATTTACTATCCGAAACACGTGTCTGGTGTATTAGAATTGGTTTGAAATTAAAGAATTGGAACATATGTTTGGGATGGGCTTCTTTCTGGCATTCTTATTATGGATCGATCTGGGAATGAATATATGTACAACCATGTTATGTACACGTAATGATATACTAAAGTTTTCATAATTTTATAAACATGTCTGTCATAATTACTTTGACGCCGTATGTATGATGATAAATTGGAAAATTTCATGGAGGAGGATAAACCTGATCTTCTATGATACGTCAAACTTATATTCTATGAGACTTGTGATCGATACGAATGCCATGCGTTGCCAACTACTATAGCATAATTAGGCTAGATTTAATACCACTCCGACGGATTAGAGCTCGTGGAATATGGTAATTAATTATTCTTACGACATTGAACTGTTTTGTCATATTCCCTGATATTGCGTTCTGGGAAATCTCATTGCACGCTGATGTATTGGTCTTTTGTTGCGTAACCTTGACTCCCTTTGTATGCGGTGGCGCAACCAATTTATCATGTTCATTTGGATGCCAAACATTTCAAGGATAGAAAAATGTGTTAATGAATGTATATTTGCATTTTAGTTGTGCAAATTTGCTGATTGCATTTGGCCATGATATATCATGTCGGTTGCCACTGTGATGTATTAATCTTTGGTGTGTAAATTCATTGAAGGATATATAGCGGGCATAAAACAGTTCTCCTTCAGACGGGTTGTTCACTTTTTCAGTGGCGAAAAAGGAGTGTTCGAGAATGACATTTGTTGCCGCTAAAATTTAATTTGAAATATTCAAATTTCCCGTGCTTCAACAATTTTCATTAACTTTGTTAAAAGAAACCGTTTGAAAGATTGTTTATCCCAGCCAACAAGTAATGGAAACGACGAAGATTACTAAGGTAACAACAAAACCCATTCAAAGAATTAGACTTATTAAAAGTACATTATATTTATGGATCGCAATGCTTTTGAATAGATAAAAGAAATAAAAACGCGCGTCAAAATTAAAAAATGAAATAATTACAAAGTTAAACGTCTTTAAATTCAATAGCATCATTTCAAACCTGATAAATTTACAGCATGTACCAGACATGCACGTTTCGGGTACTAAACCCTCGTAAGTGATCCTCAGTCTAAACAATGTAATATAGCCAAAAAGTATGAAAATTATTATGTCCAAAAATGTACCAAAAGACGTAACAGAGTTGGTGGGATATGATGATACAGGACCCACGTTTCAGAAATTTCAAGAAATTTTGTAACAGAAAATTTCAAATGCGTTGAAGAGACAAAATGAATGATTGGATTAATTTTTATCAATCATATCGAGAGACATATTTTGGAGAACATGTTTTTTTTCTGGAGAAAGAATCACGTATCTTCTTTCATTAACTCTATCCATTGGTCTCCTCGGTTTATGTGTAGTCTTTTGATATTTCCGTCTCATACTATGCTCGTCTTTTGTGTTTTATTGCATCGGATGTTTTGCTGTTGATGCTGCAACAGGGTCTTGTTGGAGATCCCCTCCCTTCTTTTTAGAATAGGCAAGAGACGTAGGAAATCTATCATTCTCATATAATCTTTTTAACGTTGCCAGAGTCTCTTTTTATTGTTATCAAACTGGTTTGTGAGCTCAGTTACCTCATTCAACTTCTCGTTGACATTTGTCAGTGTCTGCGTCACAAAACCAGATATATATTATATCAATTATTAATGATATAGATCCATTTACGGAATTAAGGACCTCGTTTTATTGTCAGTGTCTCTTATATATGATAAAACAAGTCATTTTTTGAGAGTGATATACCACGTTTTTGTTTATGTATAAGACTTAAAAAGGTATTCTTTTCTTTTGACGAAAGTAAATTTGATGGTTACAAAAATGATGATGTATTGAAAAAGGAATTCATCAAATTGAAATGACAGAAAAACACCTTATAAATAACAATAGAAAGAACCTTTTCTTCACATATCGGCTTTCTTTATATTTTAGACAAGCTTATGATTAACCACAAGTTGAATTAACTTGTTTGATAATTTTTTTATTCTAGGTATGGCCGAGATACAGTAAAAATGACCACTCCTACTGAAGGTGAGAAATATGTTAAAACAGGTCTTCTAAAAATATATTGTAGTGTACGATAGATAGAAAAATTCATATACATGTGCCCTACAATTAAAAACTGTTCCCTATGCCTTTGTAGAAGAAAGGAATCGAAAGCATTCATATATGGATCTGGAGTGAAGTAACAGAGATCAGGAATATGAATTAATGTATTTTCTCCGGACATTTGAGTTTTTTTCTCAAAATCATGAGCTGGTCCCTGAGCAAAGCTTTAAAAAGAACTTCGTCCTTGGACAAAAAATTTGAAGTGACACAGTTTTTCAATCTGAGTAAAATTTTATGAATATCTCCGGACTGGTAAGTATAAATAGAAAGTATTTGAAAAAGAAATATATAGACACTCCCCGTAAAATACCATTAAGTATTTTCAAATGAAATTGCCCTGGTTTTTGAAGACATGACACTGTTGGCTGAAATCATGGTCAAAATGAGTAAATGAAAGTCCAAAAGAAGGACCGAAACCAGATTCCGACCCCCCCCCCCCCCCGAGAGGCTTACGAATTTTGAAAACAAAATTACAAAACGGAACTTCCTCGCGCAAAAAGAAAAATTAGACAATGACACAGCTGTACAGAAACACGAAGAACAACTTATCTTAATAAATGAATTATATCCAGTGTAAGTGCGGAAGACATTGTGGAATGCATTGTACGTGGCGCTGTCAAAATATTTGATACATTACATGAATCATGTGTTACATATCTAATGCAGATATAGTATCAAAGTACGTGGGGCCAAAAAAGGAAGCCGATCCCAATTTCTATCAAAGTGTTACATGAGGTTTGGTGATTAGAAACCGAATTACCAAGATAATTGTAAATAGCGCCAACCAGAATTAATTAGATAAAACTACAATTAAATGCTATTCTATTGATTCCAAACCCTGCCAAAGATGAAACAAGTGTGATTCTGACTTAACACCGTCAACAGAAATGAAAGTCTTAAAGTCTGGACATAAGATAATAGACGTGATAAATGAAATGTAATAGTTCGATATAGTTGAAGAAAATCTTTTAATGTCTTTTATCTATTCATTCAACAATGATGCTAGGTGTGTAAAATATATTCTCAAACATTTTCAAACTAGATAGTTATATCGGATTCATCCAAGTGCCATTGAATTCAAAGAAAATAATTCTATCAACACGACATCGAATAATAAAAACCGGTAAAAAATCATTGGCCACGTGACTTTCTGATGTTCGTTGTTTGTTACATCATGTAGATGTGTTTCACTGTTGTCAGGTACTCTTTCTGAAAATTTCTTCTTTTTTTAATTTAGTAATAATCTTTCTTTATATAAATCCGCCTACGTATTTTGGTTATACATGTTACACGTCCTCAAATTCATAGTATTATTTAAGAACATAAGAGTTTGCAGCATAAACCAGACATACACGTTTCGGATTTTTATTTCCCGTCAGTGATCCTCAATCCAAACAAAGAAATATGGTCAAAACTGTGAAATGTTAAACGTCTTCAAATTCAATAGCATAATTTAAGACCTGATAAATTTACAACATGGACCAGACTTGCACGTTTTGGGTACTAAACCCTCGTCAGTGATCCTCAGTCTAAACAATGTAATATGGCCAAAAAGTATGAAAATCATTATGTCCAAAAATGTACCAAATGATGAAAGTTCCGTCCCGAAAAAATACCAAAAGACATAGTAGGATGGGTGGGATGTGATGCTACAGGACCACCTATAAAAAGAAATTCAGAAAATTTTGTGAACAATGTTTTACGTCACAATGAAAAGCTCTATCGACTTAAAAATGAACAGTAATATTTACGACTCATTATTATTGTCGGATTGTTACATTGTTTGAGCTTATATGTATTAATCTATAGCGTTGTGAAAGTGAGTCTCAATTTTCCTGTCTGTTACTCTTGAGCAAGAAAAACGGTGGTATCGTTTTTTCATTTGTAAAATTTCACAGATAGTAAATCGTGACATTATTGTCTCACTTCAGGAAGGGAGCGATAGCTGAAGTAGGGTAACTGTTCCTTTTATGGCAAATCAATTGTTTTATTGTCCAAAATCAGGACATGAACTGAGTGAATGTGGCAGCATCTTTGTGAGCGTTTACTATAAAACGACTTCAATAGTATAGCAAATTAAAGTTCCGTTCCAGTCGTAAGAAATAGTTCATATCAAGGCCACTTTATTATTTGAAACCTAAATGTAGTCTTTTTCTGCAAGGAAGAGAAAGTATTGGTATGTCCGTGTCTTGCAATGGGTCACGGTCATACGGCTTTGTCTTTATCACAGGAAAGTATCGGTATGTACGTGTCTTGTAATGGGTCACGGTCATACGGCTTTGTCTTTATCACAGGAAAGTATCGGTATGTACGTGTCTTGCAATGGGTCACGGTCATACGGCTTTGTCTTTATCACAGGAAAGTATCGGTATGTACGTGTCTTGTAATGGGTCACGGTCATACGGCTTTGTCTTTATCACAGGAAAGGGTCACGGTCATACGGCTTTATCTTTATCACAGAAAAGAATCTTTTGAAAAATGTTATTTCAAAGGCTTTCCAACAGGACAGCAGACATCGAACATCAAAATGCGAAAATAAAAGAGTAGACAAGCATATCAAGAGACACCAAAATTAAAGGGGAAGCGAAAATATCGTCTAACAATTGACCAATATGCCCTTCTTTCGTTGATTGTTCATTAGACTGTTCCATACTAATTAGTGCATAAGGTTCTGGGAATATTCGCACAATGTTTTCTCAGTTTTCAGCTATATAATCAATACAGATAAGAGAGAGTTCTGATTTTTTTGGTTGCTCTGCGTTAAAATTGGCTCAATCAATTATGCACGGAGAATTTTTTTACAATTATTATATTCACTAGAATCGTACATCGTTCTATTATTGATTACTGATGTTTCTATTGCTTGAGTAATGGTAAACTTATTTTATTATACATGAAGTTAAGCAGTCCGGGATCTATTCTTTTATCATTTGTCTATTTCTAGCTCATTTTGTATCTTAGTTCAATGACTGTAACTTTAAAAAAAATTCAAATACACTTCCCTATAAAGAAATTAATATTTAAAATACAAAGATGAAGTAGAATAAAAAGACAAACACAAATTTTCCAAAAGGGGCATGGGTCGAGCTCTTTAAGGGGTTAGAGTTTCCAGCGTTTGATTCCAAGAACAGAAAACCCGTAAAATAAGAGATTCTTTTAAAAGATCAAATTTGTCCTGACTTCATTCCCCATAGATCAGGATAAGGAAGTCTCCATATTTTTGCCCTGATTTCTTTGGTCGCCACGCGCTTGACTGTTTTGTCGAAAATATTTGTAGAATTCTAAAGAAAAACATAGTATCTCAACTTTGCCGTCAGTAAGCAGTCTGGATAAAAAGTCCAATGATTTGCTCAAGTATGTTTCGGATGAAGGACCAAGGGGTACTTCCAACCAAAATGTTTCAAAGAAGCCAAAATAATTCAGTGTTGTATTATTTTGTTTTTACATCTTAATTTCAGGTTTGCATTTTGTTAATTTCATGTAGGAAATAATAGGAAAAATGTAGGAAATCTCTCTCATGAAGGTTCTATTCAGAAACGTGATTAGATGAAAGTTTTGGCCAATGTTTAACGTCTTCAAATTCATGAGCATCATTTTAGACCAGATAAATTTACAGCATGGACCAGACATGCACGTTTCGGGTAATAAACCCTCGTCAGTGATCCTCAATCTAAACAATGTAATATGACCAAAATCTGTGAAAATTATGTCCTAAATATACCAAGAAATCGCATGGATGTTAGCCTCCAAAAGTTTTATGATAACGGCAGATTTGAATAAACCATCTTTTTCAAACTAAGGTTCAATTGATTTATAGCTATAGAAAAGTTTGATTTCATATAACAGTACCTATTTTACGTTTCTTTCCTCAGACATTTTAGAACAAAGTATTACCACGGTTACCAGCCTCCCCGTGGCACCCATATCGACTTCACCCACAGAGAAGAAATGTGATTGTTCAGGAGACTTCTGTGCACGACAGTACCACTTCTTTGCTGTCCTCTTCGTTGCTCTGGCGGTAGCTCTAGCATGGGTGGCCAGTACACATCTGGCCCAGGATACCTATGTCCCCGGGAAATTCGACGCACCATTTTTGCTCATGTATTTTGCGATGTCTTGGTTGGTTTTATTGTATCCGCTGTATGTTATCATCATGTATTGCAAGTCCAAGGAGGATAACAGCATACGCCAAATTTTCAGGTGAGCAGATGACTTCTGAATGATTTTGCACTTGGCAAATATGATCATTCACCGTATTCAGAGATTTGAGAGTCAGTAGCCATGTGACATCTTGTACAGAGAATTAAGATTTGTTAAAAAGATGGTCCATTGAAGTATCATGTATCATGAGTACTTCCTTTAGAAATCGCCCATTGAAGCTGTACAAATGTTAGACCTCTTCAAATTCAATAGCATCATTCGAGTACTCAACCCTCGTCAGTGATCTGAAATGGCCCATTCACAAATTTCTCATCCGAATCACTGAAAATGTTATGTTTAAGTGGGTAACGTTTTATAATATTCTATTTGTATCACGTTTTAAAAGTTTTAAAAAAGAGATTTGGTAAAAAGCCATAAGTCGAAACTGGTTGAACGAAAATCTGCTTACTAACTTCATTGATATGCTTTATTGTATGAAAAGAATATGTATACATACCTTTTAAAGAAAATATCCCTTTCCGGCATTTATTCTCTCTATGTAATTCTTTCTAAAAGTACTATCCTTTTTGACTGTACAGCCTGTTTGTACGATGCGCCATTTGATATAATATGATATAATTTCAGGGAAAGTTTACTCATCTATAAGCCTTACGAAATTCGACTTGGACATTTTATTGGAAAAACAGCACTCTTTTGTGCATTATGGGCAGCAGCCCAATATAGTTACATCCGGGCACTTGACCCCGCCCTCCTGGATGCCACTGATGTTTCGTCTCTTTATGCAACGAATTTTAGTTTCGTATACATGCTGTCATGGGTGATCCTTTACGAAAAATTCATCGCCTTGAGGGTAAGTAAACGGCATTTTACTCGATTGTTGCATCCTTATATCGTTTGAGAAAATTACACCCCTGGTAGGAACCTGAAGGAGAGCGGGGATCCATAAATATTTATTAAGTACCGAGGATATGTACATACGCATACTTAGACTGATACGACCAAAATGCACAAACTGTTTTGTAAGAAACTTAATTTTAAAGTGAGTAGTCTTTTTGTTTATACAACAACTTTCTTCTGTGTATCCAGACTTGTTGGAGGGTTGTGCGTACGGAAAATTTTATCCTGATTTTGTATGCCTTCGGTTTATGATTTTCTGAGTTTTCGATTTTGCACTGTGTATTGGGAAATGGTCATTATCCATATTTGTGATTGTATAATTGCAAAGAAATATGGTATGTATATTCCTAAAGATCATGCAATGCTTTGCACAGCAAAAAAAAAAAAAAAAAAAAAAAAAAAAAAAAAAAAAAAAACACCAGCGAGTCACACATGCAATGACCTACATATAAAATAAAACATTACATAAAACATGTAAGAGTTTTAAAGATTATTGAAAATGATATAAATTGTTGTTCTCTCCTCAATAGACAATGACATGCGATATTTTATCAACAACCGAGAGCGACATTTCCACTTCAAACTTGGGTATACTTCTTTTGAACACCTCACTGTATGAACAAACGTGATTATTTCAGCTTCCACATAACTAAATTCCCTTTCATGAGTAGCACCATTCCGTCTTCTTCTGCTTATGGCGTTTTTGTTTCTCAGCTGAAACGGTACGCCAGGGCATGTTCCAAAAATGAAAATTTCATCGTTAGAGCCAGACGGCTTGCAAGGTACTTGTTCAGGGTTATATTACACAACGGCTAAAATCATCATTGAGGAAGTTCTTCGGTCGCTTCAGGGATATCATAAAAGCATAGCAGATCCCCTCTTTCAGTATGATCAGTGACATTCTGGATTGCACTTGAATGACTGTCATCATCACCAAACAAGAAATATTTACCTGATATGTACATCAATATGTACATCGAGACAATCACCGAATATGGAGCTGTTGTGACGGGTGTTGAAATCAGGGGATGCTGACTCTCCCAGTGCACCTGTTCTCACTTCTTAAAGCTGAACTAAGTCTTTAAAAACCCCCATGACGTAGTAAATTTTTTTAGGGAACGGAAATTGTTAGAAGTGAAACTAACAATCTCCGTCCCCTAGCTAAAAATACACTTGGTCATGTGTTGATTTGAACTTTCCCCCTGATGACGTTTTGCATACTAATGTATCGTGACCCAAAATCCACTACCTCGAGTACTCGAGCGGTATATAAAGAAACCTGGACGTGTGGACATTGTCATTTGTATGAGATGTCGTCTACCTGTAAAGATGAGTTCAGAAATTAGTAAATTGCATAGAAAATCATACATTAAAATATATAATTTTCAAATAAGAATAAAATTATTTTCTCATATATAGTTATAATGAATGAGATCTGCCCCGGGCACGTGATAGAGGGAGGGGAACTCGGGGGACGGGAGTTGGGGGGGGGGGGGGGGTTCCGGTACATGTTTCACATATACAGCACCTCCAAAAGAAATTATGGCGTATGCATAATGATATATACAAGTACTTTGTTTAAAAATCAAAATTAGGTACAGATTGGAAAAGTTTGGGGGGGGGGGGAGATTTGCTACAAGTAAATCATCATGAAATGTAGTAAATAACAAATGATTATTTACAAAGATAACATGATCACAAACTTATCACAATGCATATGCACGTAGGGAACTCCATGTTTCAAAATTTGGACAGATCAAGAGGCTTTGGGGTTCGGGGGGGGGGGTTGATCGAATGGTAGCCCAAAATCAAAGCGTTGAAATAAAATATATGAAGCGAAATATTATTTGCTTGTAATTTACATAATAGATCCGGACGAAAAAAGATCTGGGAAAAAGAAGCGTTGCGAGGTTTCGAGTTCGCGGGGGGGGGGGGGAGGTGCGCGTTACAGGGAGGAAGTAATGCATACTCCAAATGTAATTCAAAATTACACTCTTTTACATACTGAAATGTCTGCCTATAAAATATTCATTTTCAGTATAGCTGTATCTTACATAATTACATAAATACACTTAGTGACCCACATTATATATTTACATTGTACCTGTTTACTAAACGTCTAAAATACAAAAATTTCCTAATTTCAAAATTTATTTTTAACGAGTCCATTGTCTCAATCTTCTAAAATTATATCAGAATAAAAAACTGCACATTGCATGGTTTTACTTACATGTTGATAAAGCAAATACAATCCTATATTACAAATGATCGGTACACATGTTACCATTTTACACGCATGTGAAAAAACCGCGTGTTCGATTAGAGCTTTAGTAATACTTGTCTTGTAAATAATAAGTAAGATCACAATTTCGTTATCCTAATGTTCTATGTTTGGAACAAAATAAGGAGTGATACATCTAAATCAAAATGGCTCATATTTTGATGAATTAAAGCGATCTTTACATTTTCCAGGGGGGGGGGGGGGCTGTTTCCAAGTCGTCGCTGTCAGTGTAGGGGTGGGGTGTCCCCATATGGGCATATATATGGTTATTAGTAAAATTCAACTTGAAAACGGAAAAAACTCCAGCAATTTTGGACAAATCACAAGAATGAGGGGGAGGGCCCCCATAGTTTGTGGGATTTGAAAGTATTTTCTGAAAGTATAAAGGCCCTACTCAAGAATGAATTTGATTTACATGTACACTTTACCAACTCAGGTATTTCGTGGAAATTTTGGGTTAAAAATAACAAATTTTATAAAAATGCTGAAAATTGGAAATGCTTTATTTTATTCAATTTTTTGGAGTCTTTACATACTTTGGACAATTACTCATATCAAAAGTAGTTGATGAATGTTTTCAGTCATCACATTTCAACTTTGCAAATTGAATCAAATTAATCAATTCCAACTCTGGGGTATCTTGAAGAAATCGGATCTATATGGGGATACCATATTTCCAAAAAAATACAAAATTTCCAAAGATAAGTGCAAATATCAAACTTTAACTTTCAAATTACGTTAGTCTACCATATTTTACACATATCTAAAGCTTCAGAATCTGATGTGAATTTGTCCAAAAGACGGTGAAATTATTGAGTTTTTCCTTTTTCAGCGATTTTTGATAAAAATGAATAGTTTTTACCTCCTTTGTTTCTCGTAACTACGAATTTTTTTTCTCGTAACTACCACAATTTTTCTCGCAACTACGAGTTATGACATGGTACGAAATGGCTTCTGTAGGAAATACACGCTCATGGAATAGAATATTTTATACATATTGGGAGTATTTTATTTTTACGTAGAACCAACAACCTTTTTTATCGTAGAGCGATACAAATCCCCTACCGGTATAAATCTGAGACCAATACTGAACTCAATGCATGTGCAGACAAGTACCAATTCGGTATCTGTAATAGTATCAATAAAGAAAAGACAAGAAATCTGAAACTGTAATGAAAATAACAAAGCCAAAGGGTAATAACTCTATTAAAACTAGGTCAGCTTCAGCAAATATTGAACATGATCTATCACAAACCAAAAACACAGTTCAACATTTGCGATACATGTAACAGTAATAAAAAGTCTGAATTCTTAAATCTAGGAAAAACTTGAATTTTATTAAGTCCAAGAACAAGAACTCTTGTACAAATAGGTCAATTGAAACTAATTTGAACTTCCTCTGAATTACACCGACATATATATTCACATACTAGTACCAAAAAGTAGTACAATAGATTCAATAATGAAGAAAAAAGTCCAGAAAAGTTAAAATATTATGAATGTACTCTTCGACGTGTAAAAAGGAATCAAGACTAAAACTCTATCTTTATAAATCTAAGATATTCTCACATATCAAAACTTATTTCAATATGTACAATAAAAGTTTCATAAAATTCGAAAAACTGAGGCACGGTCCATTAGATATTCGGGGGGGGGGGGGGGGGGGGGGGAGGGGGAGCTTTGGGGGGTTTTTTTTCGAAAAAAATAATTTTGCTCTGAATTTTGATGGAAAAATTAATTTGCTTATGGTGTGTCAGAAAAAAATAATCTTGTTTTCACAAGTAGTCTAAATTTGAAGAATTACCTTAAAATTTCGCTAAAAATTCATGAAAATTTTCCGGCTCACAGTTTTCAATTTATATAAAAAAAATTTTGGCTCGCTTCGCTCGCTGTAGTTTTCTATCAAAACATTAATTTTAAATGGCAAAGATTATATTTGAAAATGTCAAAAGAATTCATGTTAATGGGGAAAAAGGGCTTCCTTAGAGGCTTATAAATATACCATGAATATAATGCATTACTATTACATGCAATAGATGCATGTTTCACCATAGAGTCTAACTTCATATACAAGCTTCGAAGGAGAACTTCAGTTTTTCCCCTAATTTACAATTCTAAATTCGAAAATTTGTCTAGAAAATCCTTCCCTCAGACCCTCTTACAAGATATAAATTGTGTTTACTGAGGATTTTATTGTAAATACTTCTATCTCTCTGTTTATAAGTGAATTAAATTTTTCATAAAAATAGAGTAATATTTTATTAGAGTTTTGAATAAAAATCAAGAATTTCTAACATAAACATTCATTATATATTGCACATCACTTATTATAAAAAAATTCCTTGCTCCAACTTTGCAAGAAAAAAATAATTTTGCTCCGGTATAGGGCGAAAAAAATAATCATGCTCCGACAAAAAAATCCAAAGCCCCCCCCCCCCCCCATAATATTAAATGGACCTTGCCTACAGACAGACATGCCTCGCTGAGAACGAGACGTTCAGTAGTTTTGGGGAACTCATGCATTCGAAAATCATTGATAAAAGGGAAAAAAGGAATAGCTTTTCAAAAATGAAACCATGTGAATGCATGTATAAAAGCTTTGATGAGTTTCAGATGAAATCAATTCTAAATTCCAATTCCTATACTTTTAATGTGGATTTTAAAAAAATCACAGAAATTCAAAGTAATTTTACTCTTTCTTCCAACATTTCTGCTCCAGAGTAGTGCATATGATGATCGTTCATGGATGATTTAGACCAAACAAAACCCCTCCAACTCGCCACTTTTAATTGGCCGGATTGCAAAGCAATTCCGGTCTATAGATTGACGATGTCCGTCTGTCTGTCTGTCTGTCTGTCTGTCTGTCTGTCTGTCTGCCTGTCCGTCTGTCGTCAACATTTTGGTTAAAGTTTCTGGTTGCAGCAAAATCTGAGGAACATTACGCAGTAGAAACTTTATATCATACATGAAGGTTGCCCATTACAAGACCTTTCAATTTATGCCTTTAACATTTGACCTAGTGACCTTGACCTGGAGCTTTGACCTAGTCATGGTTATGGTATCGGGAAAGTGTGTAGACTGTAAGGCCACTATGTTCCCCATTCCCTCAACATAAATTTTGGACCCGGCCCTGAAAAGGAAGGGCTATACAGAATTTGATTGGGGGGGGTTTAGTTATTGAGATGGGGATATTGGGAGGAAACGGATCCAAGACATGGCCCAGGTAGAGTTGTTCGACGAAAAATAGTTTCAACACAAAGGAAACCTATAAACTATTGATAAATAGGATTGTCAAGAATTCTATAAATTGTTTCTTTCCCATTTCCGATGCGAATTCCATCTGTTGCATCCCAAGGTCTCCACGTTCACGCCCCCCCCCCCTTTAACACATCAATGGAAATAATCATACACACGATCATAAATATAAATTCCAATGGATAATGAAGCTTATTCAAATATTCGGTAACTAGTATACATGTATATTTTAATTGATATGAATTTATAAAAGCCCATTTTCATTATGCGAATAGTCTAATCGAACACGCGATTTTCACATATGTGTCTACACAATGAGGTCATGTTTGTTGTAGAAAATTGTATACCGACCATTGGCCTGTATTGGATTGTATTTTCTAAAAAATCATGTAAGTAAAACACTATAATTATCATGCAGTTTTGTATTCTCGAAATTTAGCTGATTAATTACATTTTCTAAAAGAAATTTTGAAATGAGGAAAATGCAGAGAAATAGCTATGTACTTGCCTTTCACAGTATACAGGTATATGTAACAAAATCGTATGTAATGAAAACAGAATATTATAGAAGAATTTAACTATCGTATTTTAGTATGTTAATGTATGTACTTTTATTGTGCTTTTTTGCATGACAATGTTTCGATATAACATCCCCCCCATCCACACACACACACACCGGCATCCCCCTTCCCAACTACTCTTCCGTCTAATAATTTGATGTAAACTTTTAGCAGTAAACACTGATCAATATACTATTTCACTTCAGATAATATAAATTTTCAATAACTTAACCGCCCCCCCCCTTTCCGGCCCAACATGTCTTGGTTGATCATAAACATTGGGCTCCCTCTTCATCTACATGTATATTTGATCTCCTTTGCTTGTGATAAATCATTTCAATTTACTTTCATGTCTGTTGGTTTGAATGATATACTTGAATCCAACAACATCCCACCCCACCACTATTTCACATATGTACCAAATTTTGATCAATGTAAACCTTAGCATATAATTTTTTGACATTGTAAATACATGTAACTATGGATATTTTGAATTCATCTTTTTGGTTCGCAATATTTCATATAAAACATATGAAAAAACCTACCCACCCGGTCCCGTCCCCATCCCGTTCTAAAACAACCCCCTTCCACCCATCCCCTTCCACAAGTTCCCAAGATTACGTACCCGTCTTTTAATTATTTCAGTAAAACTGAAGATTTCATGATTACTTTATCCATTTTCTATTTCAATGTATGGTTTTCTTTGATATTTTCTAATTTCTGAACTCATCTTTACAGGTAGACGACATCTCATACAAATGACAATGTCCACGCGTCCAGGCTTCTTTATATACCGCTCTAGTACTCGAGGTAGTGGATTTTGGGTCACGATACATTAGTATGCAAAACGTCATCAGGGGGAAAGTTCAAATCAACACATGACCAAGTGTATTTTTAGCTAGGGGACGGAGATTGTTAGTTTCACTTCTAACAATTTCCGTTCCCTAAAAAAATTTACTACGTCATGGGGGTTTTTAAAGACTTAGTTCAGCTTTAATGTTATTCATTCCGAGGCTCGCAACCGTTCCAATTGAAATTCTAATGATTTTGCCTTGCTTTCTCGACTTTGAGACTGGATAACTGATAGGTGCTTTTTTACGGTTATTATTATTATTATGTATGTACGTTTTCGGGCGTTCTGTATTGCTTATCATTTACAGATCGTAACCACACTGTTTATTTGAAATGACCCTATTGAATTGCTATTCTTTTTACAGATCGTCGCCATGATATTTTCGATAACTGGGATAGTATTGTTTGTTTACGCTGATGGGTTTGGTACAGCGTCTATGTGGGGAGTGGTGCTAGCAGTTGGGTCCTCAGCGTCCGCCTCTATATTCAAGGTAGTAACAGCATATAACTTAATGGACGATTTCAATTTAACGCAATATACTTGCATTTTACATATAAAAGTAGTGGTGTGTCTAAAATGCAAATCTAGTGGTAATTTGAAAATGGTCTATTCAATATAGACGCAAGATTTGAGAAAATATACAGTTTATGTACATATCTACATGTATAAAATATGAATAAAGGTTTTAGAAAATATTTGCTGCATCGGAATAAAACTAAAATGATAAGAAGAGGAGAATAATTATAATAAATATTAGGCAGTAATCGATTGAAGATTAAGGAAAAGTGCAAAACAAGACGGACTATTAGCAAAAACTGACTTACCATTTTTAATTGATTTTAGCAATTCTGTATTGAATTGTATCCGTTGTACAAACAAACATCAAGGGTATTCTATGGTTAGAATTACGGTATATCTTAGCTAAATGCACCATAATACATCATAAAAGTTGGTTTCCAACATCAAAGGTCACAATCCCAACCTCCAACTAGGCCATGGAGACTATCGAGACACTGCCGGAGATTTATCACTGTTTAAATGGACAAGACGTCAGCGAGATCTCCATTTATTTTTTTCTGTTTCGTATTTGGAGGATATTAAGATATATGTGACTGACAAAGTTCTATTTGTTTATTATAGGTGCTTTTCAAGAAATTTGTTGGTGACATATCATATGGACAATTGTCTATGTTCATGTCTCTCATTGGTAGGTAAATGTTATTGCTGTATCAACAACTGAATACAAATTATGACTTGTTCTTTATTTACTCAATTTTGTCCAGGATTAATAATTTAGATGATCGCATTCTGTACTATTCTTTCATCATAACAGTAAAACGTGTCTTATAGACCGAGATATAAGGAGTCAGAAATGGAATCGGTACGATAATGATTTTAGAAATTGTTATAAATAGAAATTTTATCCTATGTTATGAATCTGTTCATGGGTACATAACATTTAATTCCAAAAAGATAATTATTATTTTCCAATTGACTTTTTACTCGATATTCCAGGTTTATGTAACCTTTTGTGTTTATGGCCTATTGCTCTCATATTGAACTTAACAAATGTTGAAGTTGTTACTCACAATTTACCTTGGGGTGCCTTCTGCGGATCAGCAGCTGTTTTACTAGGTATCTTATTTTTCATTCTTAATATTGACAAAGAATTGACGATTTTAAATTCACTAATGATATACACGTATGACAAATTTTAAAATACCTTATAAATATTCCGTTCTTTTCTTCTTTAACTTATTTGTATCACCCTTATGCCCTTTGCCGTGTGGAGATCGTAAAAAAGTTCCCCGCGAGGGGTTTGACAATAAGTGTTTTGAATATTTTCCCTGACATTGTCGCTATAGCACTTTCTACATAGACATAACCTAGACAGTGCATGTATTTTATATATGATTTTCATTTTCGTGCATGAACATCGACGGCGGGTGCGGCTAGTCAACAGGGGATGCTTACTCCCCCGGGCACCTGGTCCAACCTCTAGCTTGTTAGGGGTCCGTCGGTGATCAATTTCGTGCTATATTTTGAGTGCTGATGAGATTATCGTCAGGATCTTCTTTGACTCATTTGCGTCATACATTGAGAGATAATTTCAGCCCATTGTTTAATATGAATGAATGCACATTTTCACTTTCAGTTTTTCACGTCCTTACTCATTATGCGATGCGTCAAAATCAGGAATTCGTAATGGGTCTGGGAATGGTGCTTGGAATACCAATTTGTGCAGGTACAAATTCAAATTAATGTCATAATTATAACGATGCCTTCCTTTATAATTCTTGTTATATACGTAACGATTTGATAAGAAAATTGCATTTTGATCGAATTAAGACATATATTTCTGAACAATCTAATTTCATAAAATCTTAAAAAAATATTTGATTGGTTATAGTTTCAGATTATAATTGGAAAAACCGTGAGTTTCATGGAATGAAGATTTCCGGAGTTGTGATCATTACAGTGGCATTGATACTTCTATTGATTCCGGATAAATATCCGGACAGACTTTGTCAATTATGTACAAAATGTCTCCAGGAAGATGTGCAGCCACAGCCACGTGATCGGCGGCATAGACTAAGGGGGACTAACACTAAAGTCTAAGTGTTGATTACTAGTCCGAGTTGACCTGTCATTATATCATAAATGATATGTATTGTTTTATCAGATATATGATGTTTTTGTCGTTAAATGAAATGAACACAATGCATGATATCATATGTATTTTACGTGGAAAAATATGACATAATTTTTGTTATATGTACATGCACAGAAATTCGTCCTGTAGAAGTTAAGTAAACGGACAAAAGTCCTAAATCCATAGTCCAAATTCGTTAAAAAATATAAGAGTATAAAACAGAGTTTGAAAAAGAAAAAGAAAAAAGAGGTAAAGAGCGAATGCTACACCAAAGTAGAAAAAGTAAAACGGGATATGTTAATAATTAACGATTATCATTTACAATTATCAAAATTAATAATACGGAAGTATTATAAAACACACAATTTCTGTGCTCAATATGCGCATTTCAATAAATAATGTCTCAAATTCCATATATTGAAATCATGAGGATCGAATGTCTAAATATGACCTTCTATATCTCTTATGCCAAAGAACCAGCTCGAGGAAAACTATGAAATCAAGAAGATATCCCTTATATTGAAGTTAACAATCCAGTAAAGGAAGAAAGGAGAGGATCTCCAACAAAACTAGGTTGCAGCACCAACAGCAAAATCCCAAAACACCCTTGCAAAAAACACAGAACATACACCCACAGAAAGAGACGCAAAAGGGACAAGGAACACCAACTCACACCATAGAAACATGAAACATAAAAGACAACACATAAACCAACGAGACCAATGGACAAGCGGTGCCGACTTAGGACGAACATCTGCCACGGAAATAGCAGACGGTGAGGTTATCCTGGATAACAAGCGCACAACCCTCCCACTATTCCGATTTCCAAGAGGTCTTGAAGAACGCACAATTATGGTGTAAAACAACCACCTCACTGTTAGATGACGACACACAAACAAGACCGTAAAACACAGGGGTCCAAGCAACACAGATGAATATGTAAATGAATATAAAAAGAGGACGTGCGTAATACAGTCCGTGCTCTGCCGGCTGTAGCGAGTTCATATATGTTATCACCTGAGGAGTCCGACTGACATTCAGAGAGGACAGGTGGTCGGGGCCCTGTCCTCTCTAAGGAGGTTTGGACAGGGCCCGTCATGGAGTCCCGTCGTCACAGTCAATCAGAGTGCAAGTCTAAAGAATGCGCTCGTACAAGACTGTAGATTGGTCAAGTACCAAGCTTAGTGGCCGTCTGGTGACATTAGGATTATATCCACGGTATAAAAGGCGTTTGATGACTCTGACGCATTTTCAATAAATATGCTAACCACCTTTGATCCTTCTTATTTTGTTAATTATGTCATCATAAAATGCAGGTTGTGAAATGCCCAAAGTAATATACTCTGTTGCTTGTATGGGTCCCAATTTCAAAAGAAGTTGATCATAATTTTTGTTAAATTTACAGAAAGTCTTGACTAGTTTGTGAAAGCGAAAACGTTGACCTAAAAGTGTCTTTGTAATTTGTAAATTTCTGTATGAAAATCCAAAACATCAGTACATGCTCTAGCATACCGGATGAGCTGTGAAATGTAGATACCGTATGACGGTAATCTAGGGACATCACCGTCAAGCCAGGGGAAGTTTACTATGTTGAATCCAAAATCATCTCGTTTGTCATATACACTTTTATGAATTTCTCCATTGACAATTTTGATATTTAGGTCCAAAATGGTGTTTCTGTGTCTGTAACGTTTGCCTTGTTTAGAGTCAATTCTTGCGGATAAATAACATCTTTATACGTTTCAAAAACAGGATTATCTATAGTAAGAATATCATCCAGGTACCTAGAAAACAAAGGAGGGGATCTGATGTACCAATGAAGCATTTCACATCATCATGACAAATATGGATAATGACCATATCCCTGTAAACAACACAAAATCGATAATTCAGAAAATCAGAAACAGAAGGCACACAAAATCAGGATAAAATAGGAACCAAAGTAAATAAACAAAATCATGTTTTCTTTCCTTTTGAAGATTTTGAATAAACTCTTTTTCATATGTGTATAAAAATATATCGGCAACAAGAGGCGCACAATTTGTACCCATAGGAATCCCTACAACCAGCTTGTAGAGATTCTCACCAAATCTTACATAAATGTTGTCAAAGAGGAAGGACAAAGCACTACACAGGTCGCTACATGTCCATGATTTGTATTCTGTAGCGGAAAAGAAACCATTTGATTCAGATGTACAATTATATCTTTATAGCACTATTTAATGAGTTTGGACAATTGATCATTAAAGTTGTCATGAGGAAGCGTGGTGTACATATTTGAAAAGTGGAAAAAATATAAAGGGAATCTTTTTCTTCTTAGGAAGTTCATCAATATGATGTTAAACGTCTTCAAATTCCATAGCATCATGTTATGTGGACAAGAAGATTCAATCCCATCTATCAGTGGTAAGTCTGGATATCAAGGGTTGGAAATAATCGAAAGTAAGGCCAAACTGCACTGAACACAGCCATGTTCATCCACAAGCAAACAATAGCAACCCGAACAAGCAACCGACTACAAAAAAACCAACAATTTTTTATGACAATTTTAAAAATGCAGACACGTGGTAATATGAATGAAGAAGATCAAAGTTCACCTGATGCCGATTTTGGACCGCAATTTATTCTAAGAATGGATAGCTGCGACTGAAGAAAAATGAATTTATCACGAAAGAAATATCTTCAATGTATGAATCCTTTGGCCAAATTAATGTCCAGAAAATAAAGTAATGTGTACAAAAAGATGAATTAATTTTGTTTCATTACTCAACATTTTTAGAGTACTAGATAATACGTTTTTTATTAGATCTATTGTCTAGACCTCAGAAAACACATTTCCAAATATAATTATTTTCATATTGTACATCCCGAGTCACTGCTATAAATTCATTTCGTGCAAAGAGTTTGTTTAGGTTTGATTTTTTGTTGGTATGAAAAATAAGTCATCATAGGATAGGGAATCGTAACCTTTTGAAAATTTTGAAAGACTCACAATAAAAATTACTTCAGCATTTCCTGCAGATCATTGAATTAGGCCTCATATAAACTTTTCTTTTAAATTAGCTTTCCATCTTTCTCATCTTGTGAATTCTAATTTTATCATATTTCGTTGCCGTCAGATAAATAACTAACATTTAAAAAGAGGGCAGATGAGATACCACCAATTCATATGTACAATGAATAGCTTTTATTGCGACAATCAGAACGCAGTTTTCAAAATTCAAACAACCACTTTCACAATTATGTACTTTCACATTCACGTTCTTTTTAAAAGCAAGTTATCGATACATAAGTATGTGAGGTTGATAAAGAAAAGATAAAATTTGACGTCAAATTACCTATTTTCGATTCTGATTTGTTTTATTGCTCACATTCTTTATCATCATGTCATATGATTATTATGCAATGAGACGGTAAAACTATTTCCGAATAAAGGAAATAGAAAAGCGAACAGAAATCATGGACAACTATATAAAAGGTAGGATGTAGAGTCATTCTATTGAAATTTAACGTTCGATATTTTTAAATTTACGTGTTTATGTATCCCATGAATGCATATCAGGGGCGTCCAAATTAAGCATTATATGTCCCTCCTTTTATTTGTTATAATCCGTATTTCATTCATGTTAAATCGAGTCTTTGTTTTGTTAATTTGGTCAGATTCAATAGGTGCTTTCGTAGTTAGAGTTGTTTGAAAATCTTGGTGTTGAATCATTTCTGTTTTGTTGCTATTGTTGTGGGATAACGATCCTAGGATAGTTCAGAGTGTTAAACGACTGAGCTATCGAGTTGATCCTTTAGCTCACTCGGTAACCCTCTGGTATTCCTTGCCAACGACCTGTGTAACATCACTGGCGACGAGGTGAACAATGGCAGTGTGTTCAATCACACATAACAGGTACACCACCACCTCCTTCCAAAGGAGATAAAAGTGAACATAACGGGCTACACCACCGTCCTCCTCAAAGAAGAAGGGTAGAGTGTTGTGGTATTACCATAGATGAGCTGTCGGGTTGATCTTCGGCTCACTCGGTAACGCTCTGGCATAACACGCCAATGACCGCGGTTTGAATCCCGGTCAGAACAACAGTGCACAAGTTTACTTCATTATGTTTATGAGTTGCGAGTCCGTGCTCTGCTAGCTGGTGGAAGGTCATGCATGAACGCCCCCGAGGAGTTCGACCAACATTCGGAAAGACACGTGATTGGGCCCCTAACGAGGTTTGGACAGTGTTCGTAATGGAGTCCTGTCGTCAATGTCAGTCAGAGTAAAATTCTTTAAAATGTGCTGGTTCAAGGCTGTAGATTGGTCAAGTGTCATGCAGAGTGTTCGTTTGGTTACATAAGTATTAGTCCAAGGGTCATATACAAGACATGTTAGATCGTACAAAATAAATAAATAATAAATAAATAAAATTGAACATCTATTTGCAATTGAAATATTTTTCTCATTATGCTTTAATTTTTAGGAGGAATGATGATTATGAATGCATATTTTCTGAAAAAAAAAATCAGATGACTCACCTGATGTACCTTCTTGAAAAGAATATACTTCCTTCGAATTTTTCGGTTTTCGATGTACGTACAGAGTCCAGGTTTTATTGCACGTATACATTCAGAAACTGATTTTGTGACCTATTGAAAACTTTCGCTTTTTGTTCCGGAAACTTGACTTGTTCAATTTATTTGTACTTGTCATTATCTTTTTATCTCAACGTAACTCAGGGATGTAAATATTGAAAACTAAATTGCTTTTGAAAAATCTACAAACGAAAACTCTTCGACTATGGTTTTGTACTTTCAGTATTAAGTACTCGGTTTTTCTCGTTTAGTACCCCGCTTTCGCGAAAGCGCGGGGACATTAAAAGCAGTTCGTCCGTCTGTCCGTCTGTCTGTCCGTCAGTCACAAAAACTTTAGCCTTGTCCATGACTTTCGAATGGTAAAAAAAGGGAGGAGATATCCAACAAGACCCCGTTGCAGCATCAACAGTAAAACACCAAAACACCCGATGCAAAAACACAAAAGACGAGTACAGCACGAGACGGAAAAGAGACACACGACATGTAAACATCAAACACAAAAGACTACACATAAACCGACGAGACCAATGGGTAACCGGTGCCGACTTTGGACGGCCATCTGTCACGCAAGTAGCAAATGGTGTGGTTATCCTGGATTACGTGCGCACATCCCTCTCACTTCTCCAATTACCCAGAGGTCTCGAAGAACGTACAATTGTGGTGTAAAACAACCTCCTCACTGTAAGATGACATCACACAAACAAGACCCCAAACGCAGAGGCCCCAGAGACACAGATGAATATGTAAATGGATACAAAAAGAGGGCATGCGTAATACAGTCCGTTTTCTGCCGGCTGTAGCGAGCTCATGTATGTAATCACCCGAGGAGTCCGACTGACATTCAGAGAGGACAGGTGGTCGGGGCCCTGTCTTCTCTAAAGAGGTTTGGACAGGGCCCGTCATGGAGTCCCGTCGTCACAGTCAGTCAGAGTGCAAGTCTCAAGGATGCGCTTGTACAAGACTGTAGATTGGTCAAGTACCAAGCCTAGTGTCCGTCTGGTGACATTAGGATCATATCCACGGTATAAAAGGCGTTTGATGATTCTGACGCATTTTCGATGGTTATGCTGCCTACCTTTGATCCTTTTTATTTTGTTTATCATATCACCATAAAAGACAGGTTGTGTAATACCCATAGTCATGTACTCTGTTGCATGTATAGATCCGAATTTTAAAAGAAGTTGACTGTAATTTTGGTAAGTAATAGAGCTTTGATATTCCACATGTATATTTCTTGTGACAAGTCCTTTCTTGGGATACACAAATTTATGACCTTGTTACCTTGACCTTAAAGTTTGACCTACTTTTCAGAAAATTTAACTTTGACAATAACGTTGGAATGGAAAGTGATAGGGATTTCAAACAAGACATATGTCCTCCTTGTGTCAAGACCTTGTGTCAAGACCTTTCCATGAATACCAAAACGTTAGACCTTGACCTTAGAGTTTGGCCTACTTTTCAAAAAACTTTAACCTTGACCATAACTTTTGAATAGTACGTTATAGGGCTTTCATATTTCACATGTGTATTTCTTGTGCCTTTTCATGGATACCAAAAAGTTTGACCTTATTTACTTGACCTTGGAGATTGGCCTACTTTTCCAAAACTATAACCTTGACCATAACTTTTGAATGGTAAGTGATATGGCTTTCGTATTACACATGTGTGTTCCTTGTAACAAGACCTTTCCAAAGATACCCAAATTATTTGACCTTGTGACCTTAGCCTTGGAGTTTGACCTACGTTTGAACATTAACCAGGGGGATGTGCAGCCACAACCACGTGTTCGGCGACAAAGACTAAGGGGAACTAACAACAAAGTCTAATTGTTGATAACTAGTCCGACTTGACTTGTTATTCTGTAATAAATACTATATATTGTTTGATCACATATCTAATGCATTTGTCGTTTAATAAAATGAACACAATGCATGATATCATATGTATTTTACGTGTAAAAATATGATATAATTTCTGTTATATGTACATACACAGAAATTTGTCCTGTATATGTTATGTGAACGGATAAAAGTCCTTTACTTTTAAGTAGAATTCGATAGTCCAAATTCGTTAAAAAATGAGTATATAACATAGTTTGAAAATGAATACGAAAGAGAGGTAAAGACCGAATGCTACACCAAAGGAGCAAAAGTGAATGTTAATAATTTACAATTATCAAAATTAATAATACGGAAGTATTATAAGAAAAAAAATTGTGCTCAATATGCACATTTCAATAAATAATGTCTCAAAATCCAAATATTGAAAACATGAAGATCGAGTGTCTAAATATGACCTATATATCTTATGCCAATGAACCAGCTCGGGGAAAAGCAATGCAATAAAGAAGATATCCCTTTGATTGAAGTCAACCATCCGGTAAAGGAAATCTTTTTCTTCTTAGGAAGTTCATTAATATGATGTTAAACGTCTTCAAATTCAATAGCATCATGTTATGTGGAGAAGAAGATTCAATCCCATCTATCAGTGGTAAGTCTGGATATCAAGGGTTGGAAATAATCTAAAGCAAGACCAAACTGCACTGAACACAGCCATGTTCATCCACAAGCAAACAATAGCAACCCGAACAAGCAACCGACTACAAAAAAACCAACAATTTTTTATGACAATTTTAAAAATGCAGACACGTGGTAATATGAATGAAGAAGATCAAAGTTCACCTGATGCCGATTTTGGACCGCAATTTATTCTAAGAATGGATAGCTGCGACTGAAGAAAAATGAATTTATCACGAAAGAAATATCTTCAATGTATGAATCCTTTGGCCAAATTAATGTCCAGAAAATAAAGTAATGTGTACAAAAAGATGAATTAATTTTGTTTCATTACTCAACATTTTTAGAGTACTAGATAATACGTTTTTTATTAGATCTATTGTCTAGACCTCAGAAAACACATTTCCAAATATAATTATTTTCATATTGTACATCCCGAGTCACTGCTATAAATTCATTTCGTGCAAAGAGTTTGTTTAGGTTTGATTTTTTGTTGGTATGAAAAATAAGTCATCATAGGATAGGGAATCGTAACCTTTTGAAAATTTTGAAAGACTCACAATAAAAATTACTTCAGCATTTCCTGCAGATCATTGAATTAGGCCTCATATAAACTTTTCTTTTAAATTAGCTTTCCATCTTTCTCATCTTGTGAATTCTAATTTTATCATATTTCGTTGCCGTCAGATAAATAACTAACATTTAAAAAGAGGGCAGATGAGATACCACCAATTCATATGTACAATGAATAGCTTTTATTGCGACAATCAGAACGCAGTTTTCAAAATTCAAACAACCACTTTCACAATTATGTACTTTCACATTCACGTTCTTTTTAAAAGCATGTTATCGATACATAAGTATGTGAGGTTGATAAAGAAAAGATAAAATTTGACGTCAAATTACCTATTTTCGATTCTGGTTTGTTTTATTGCTCACATTCTTTATCATCAAGTCATATGATTATTATACAATGAGACGGTAAAACTATTTCCGAATAAAGGAAATAGAAAAGCGAACGGAAATCGTGGACAACTATATAGAAGGTAGGATGTAGAGCCATTCTATTGAAATTTAACGTTCGATATTTTTAATTCACGTGTTTAAGGTATCCCGTAAATGCATGTCAGGGGCGTCCAAATTAAGCATTATATGTCCCTCCTTTTATTTGTTATAATCCGTATTTCATTCATGTTAAATTGAGTCTTTGTTTTGTTAATTTGGTCAGATTCAATAGGTGCTTTCGTAGTTAGAGTTGTTTGAAAATCTTGATGTTGAATCACTTCTGTTTTGTTGCTATTGTTGTGGGATAACGATCCTAGGATAGTTCAGAGCGTTAAATGACTGAGCTATCGGGTTGATCCTTTAGCTCACTCGGTAACGCTCTGGTATTCCATGCCAACGACTGTAGTAACATCACTGGCGACGAGGTGAACAGTGGCAGTGTGTTCAATCACACATAGCAGGGACATCACCACCTCCTTCCAAAGGAGATAAGAGTGAACATAACGGGCTACACCACCGTCCTCCTCAAAGAAAGGAGGGAAGAGGGTTGTGGGATTACTATAGATGGTCTTCGGGTTGGCCTTTAGCTCACTCGGTAACGCTCTGGCATTCCACGCCAGCGACCGCGGTTTGAATCCCGGTCAGAGAACCATTGCACAAGTTTACTTCACTATGTGTATGAGTTGCGAGTCCGTGCTCTGCTAGCTGGTGGAAGGTCATGCATGAAAGCCCCGAGGAGTTCGATCAACATTCGGAAAGACACGTGATTGGTGCCCGTCTTCTCTAACGAGGTTTGGACAGTGTTCGTCATGGAGTCCTGTCGTCAATTTCAGTCAGAGTAAAATTCTTAAAAATGTACTGGTTCAAGGCTGTAGATTGGTCAAGTACCATACAGAGTGTTCGTTTGGTTACATAAGTATTTGTCAAATGGGCATATACCAGACATGTTAGGTCTTACAAAATAAATGAATACATAAAAAATAAATAAATATATCAATAAATAAATAAATGAAGAAAATAAAACTGAACAAATGTTAAATAAATAAATAAATAAATAAATAAATAAATAAATGAAGAAAATGAATTTGAACATATATTTGCTATTGAAATATTTTTCTCATAATGCTTGAATTTTAGGAGTAATGAGAAATATGGCTGCATATTTTCTGAAAAAAAAAATCAGATGAACCTCCTGATGCACCTCCTTGCAAAGAATACAATTCTTCGGTTTTTGATATACGTTCAGTGTCCAGGTTTTATTGCACGTATACATTTTGAAAGAAAAATCGATACAGAAACTGATTTTGTGATCTGTTGGAAATTTTCGCTTTCTTTTCCAGAAACTTGACTTGCACAATTTATTTGTACTTGTCATTATCTTTTTTATCTTTACGTGACCCAGTGATTTAAATACTGATAACGAAATTGCTTTTGAAAAATCTAAAAACAAAAACCCTTCGATAATGATTGTGCACTTTCAGTATTAGGTACTCGGTTTTTCTCTTTTCGTCCCCCGCTTTCACGAAACCGCTTGGACATTAAAAGCAGTTCGTCCAGCTGTTCGTCAGTCACAAAAAATTTAACCTTGTCCATAACTTTTGAATGGTAAGTGATAGAGCTTCAATATTCCTCATATATATTCCTTGTGACAAGTCCTTTCCGGAGATACGCAAATTTTTTAACTTGTGACCTTGACCTTGGAGTTTGAACTACTTTTCAGAAACTTTAACCTTGACCAAAACATTTGAATGGAAAGTGATAGGGCTTTCATATTTCACATGTTTATTACTTGTGACAAGACCTTTCCATGGATACCCAAACTTTTGACCATGTGACCTTGACCTGCGTTTGAAAAATTTTAACCTACCTTGGCCATAACGTCTGAATGGGGCTTTCATATTCACATGTGTATTCCTTGTGTCAAGACCTTTCTGTTGGTAACAAAATTCTGACCTTATGACCTCTGTCTTGAGGGTTGACCCACTGTGCACATTTAAAAAACTTTAATCTCGACCATAACTTTTGGATGGTAATTCAAATGATAGCACGTTACGATACAATACAATACAAAAAGTACCGATATCCGATATATCGTATCTAATTTTCCATTTTGTAAACTCACATTTTAACAATTTTATTCACCAATAACAACCCCTCCCCCAAACACAAAGTCAAACAGCTTCCTGGTAATTAGGTCTTACTTATAGTTCTCGTGCATTTCATTATATTTTACATACGATTACGTTCCCTGAAGGTTCTTTTTTTTTTTTTAATGTTTTTCCCTTTTTTTGCATGAAGTCATATTCATAAGTTCGCAAACTTTCCTGTCAACTCTTTTCAGAAATTTCTGAAATGTGTTTTCTGTTTTCGAGAAAACAAACCTGTGTGGTCAGTTCCAAATGAGTTAAAGAAGTTTCTGAAATAAAAAAAATAAAGATTAATTCGATATGACTTTGAAGTATCAATAAATCATGTTGAATGACAAAAATAGAATCCACATGCCGACCTTCCAATTAAAATTACATGTAATATTCCATAATCATTGTTGTTATTCGTAGACTTCGATTCATAATATAATTTAAATAGCCATTATGAAAGACATGCAAGTATGATCGATCGAATCAAGAACATAAGTGTCATTTATGAAAAAAGGATCAAATATACGTTTTAATGAAAATGCTTGAGATTTCACATGAAAAGCATGTTTTTTCTAAAAATAATTGTATCTTAATGTATCGAAGCAAAAATATCGATATTCGTATCGATGACTAGTATCGATATATTGAATCTAAATATTTTTATCTGATGCGCTTTACTTTATATTCGCATTTGTATTACGTGGGGATATTACTAACATTTAGTAACTGAGTGATAAGGTGAGTGTTAACTAGTGCAGAGATCTGTGCAATATAATAATGCCTCAGCATAAAAATATTACAGTGCACACATTACAATTAGTGGAAGGGACAAAGCAGCAAAAAGACAAAGACGTAAATGGATACATGATCTTTTATATGAAACAATCAAAGAGAGTATACAAAAATCATTTCGTCTCACTCCATCGTTAGTTGGGGGCTCACATGAAATCACTCCTTAGGGAGCAACCATTTGATTTTTATGAGGGAAGGGCCGGCGAAAATTTTTTTCCGGATCATAAAATTGCCCCTCCCCCTCTCTTCCGACCTTTCCACTGCCCAGTAAACACTTTTATGTATCATAAACTAAGTATAAAAAAATGCAACAAACGTTATGCAATTTGGAGTGAATAAATCAAATTCAAAAGTCATTAGCACCATAAAGCCTGTCTCCGTTGAGTATTGTTTAAGTAAATAGATTATAGGCATCATATGCCATTCAAGAAATTAAAATAAAGTGATCTGCTGGAAAGAGATGAACTCATTCTGTGTTTGATGTTTAATATTGCCGAAAAATCACGCTGAATTATTTAAACTTTAGAGTAATTTTCAACATTGGAAAATTACAAAAAAAAAAAAAAAAAAAAAAAAAAAAGAAATCCGGCCTGAAGGGCCGGCGAATACTTTTTTCCGGCTCTTAAAATGGCCAAAAAAAAAACAAAAAAACTTCCGGCTGGCAAAAATTTCCCTGCCCGCCCATAAAAATCACATGTTTGCTCTCTTAGTCAAATCAAAGTTCAGAAGGAACAGAATGAGCACAGCCTGATCTTTCTTTGCTACACAATTTGTCTTTGGGAAACTATCAGAAGCTACGAGAGTTAAAGTGTAGATTCAAAGAACTGTATTTTAAGTACCACAATTATGTTTTTGTTTTTTTAAAGGGTCATGGCTGAACTTGATGTTTGGTCCACTTGTTGTTAGTATTCTACCTTGCCAGTCAGTGTCTTTAGTACATTTGATTTTGCATTTGTCTTCCTTAGTGTCCTATTTCAAAAGCTATGAATTTGAATTTCCTTGGACATTAATCGGGCTATTGGTTATGTTGAAGTCTTTTCTTTTTTCCCCATATTTATCATATCTATCTCAAAACACTTTGATCTACTATCCAAAACATGTGTCTGTTAAAATAAAATTGGTTTTAAATTTTATTCCAGAAGGCAACGAGTCTGTTCGTGGACTTGAATTATTCGTTTCGACTGTTTTCATCTCTGTTCGGTTCATCGTTTGCTTCCACTGGATCATGCTCTTTATTCCGTCTAAATTCGGATCAAATAGACGCTCCAGAGGCCACCACTATGCTGCATTTTAAAAGCGTTTTCTCAGGAGAGGTCCACAGAACCCCAAGAAATAGGCTTTGCAAGTCGTTCACATTTATAATGTAATAAAATCACCCCATATTATAGGTTCTGGATCTCTGTTTTAGGCGTCCACATCGAAAGCACCCTAGCTACATCGCTACCGATTGCATATTGGTCTCGTTGGTATACGTGTGGTATTTTGTGTTTGGTGTTTTGATGTCGTGTTTGCTGTTCTTGTCCTTTTTGTGTCTCTTGTTGTGTATGTCTTCTCTGTGTTTTCACTTGGGGTTTTTTGATATTTTGCTGTGGATGCTACAACCGAGTCATGTTAGGGACCCCATCCTTCATCTAATACACATAGCTCTTCCGCTTATCGGGATATATACGAAGTTTCCCAAGACGCAAAGTTGTAATACAGAAACTTTCTCAAGCATAGGTACCGATCGATTGTAAACTCTTCAAAACATAAGAGAGCTTCAACATCTGAAAATCATTTTTTTCCCAATTTGGTAATCAGTTTTTCCAAATGCCAATTGTACAATCATAACATCAAAGAAGTACAATTTCCATTGGAACAATTGCACCGTGACACAACGTGACGATGATGCAACTATTCTGCAACGTCGGATGCAACTATTTCATATGGAATGACAAATATTGATAATGACCATATCCCTGTATACAGCACAAAATCGATAATTCAGAAAATCAGAAACCGAAGGCATACAAAATCAGGATAAAACAGAAACCAAAGCAAACAAACAAAAACCTCCACCACATGAAAAGAAGCGGACTCCCGATATGAGAGTGAGACCAGGTGCCCAGGAAGTTTAACATGGAGAAAATATGTCTTTATGAAGTTATATCTTCTATTCAAATTTGAATTTCCAAAAATGAGTCGTTCGTTGCACTGATTGTATGTCAGAGGTACCTCTTAGAGTATTCTGTCTTTAGCAGAATGAAAATTAAACTGAATAGAAAAATCGTCTTTTTATGCCATTTGCACAGATATGTGCAAGGTGTGTGAGAAAATGGTGCATTACATGATACAGTAAATTGTTTCAAGAGGTACCTTTGACATACCTTTAGTGCAACGTACGACTCCATTTTCAAAATTCAATCTTGTATAGAAAATGTGACTTCATAAAGACAGTCATAATTATATTCTCTTCCATGTTAAACTTCAGTAGTTGCATCCAACGTTACAGAATAGTTGCATCATGGTCACATTGTATCACGGCGAGTTGCCAAACCCAGAATAAACAATATTCCGAAGTGAGACCATTAATGAAGCAAATACTTCATGACGTATTGAAATCGAATAAAGGATGCATAATCCATATCTTTTTATATGAACACGACCTTGCATTAATTTATTCTATGTTAAACGTCTTCAAATTCAATATCAAACGTTCAAGCTGTTTCTTTCTTTAAATTTTATGCTATTCGTCAAGGTTCATATCTAATACACATAAGACCTTTAAAGATCGAATCAACAATGTGCAAGATATAGCGTGCAATACATGCATTGATTATATGCACTGTGTGTAAGCCTGTATATTCGGATTTACGCGTCTCCGAACAATTACAACACATTTACGTTAACCGAGGAGAACGTGTTGTAAAGAAATGTTAAACAATAACATCATTAAAGAACAGATGAATTCAAAAAAGTCAAAATGTTAAACTTAAGATACCAATGTGTCCTCCTCCACAAAATATTTCAATGTATTAAAACAAGTTAATTGCAAGAGAGAAGTATGAAATTTGAGAATATAAGATAATTGGTTTAGTACATTCGAATTCATGAATGGAATTAATAAAGGATTGCCAATATTATATTATATGTTATTCAGTAAATTCTTGTCAAGGAATAAAATCAGTGATATCTTATAAGATAAAGAAGTTGAAATCTACCAAGTCTCACAGCAGAACTTTTACCCAGTTGAAATCTATAACATATGTTTGATCAGAGTCCGTTATTTACCTACATAAAAATGGAAATTTAGGGAAAGATTTATCTACGGTACTATTTTTCTAAAAAGAAGATTATTTCAAGCAATGTATGCTTCTGAATTCCGACGTACATAGTTACATACAGTGGCGATGACGCTTATTTACTAAAAAAAAACTTCCTGTCTTTCTTGGTACTTGCCTACTTGTACTTTCGTTTTACAGAAAATAAAAATATTTTGCTTTTTGTCATGTTTCTATATATTCTACAGATTTTTCTTCCGGGGAAATGTCATTATCGATAACCAAAGATAAAGACGGTAAGTTTCAATATGTTTTGAATGTTACATGTTTGATTCGACCTACTTTTATGTAGTTTGGAACATGGAGAAAAGCGAAATTCTATCGTTATGTAAAGTGAAATCATAATATTATGTGGGTCTGTACCTATAATGGAGCTGGAGACCCTGATTTAAATCCCCTCCTGATGTTATTTTTTACTCTCTATGACTTCCCTGAACACCTCAAGAGAGCAAACTGACGTCATCCCTTTCAATGAAGTTACTTCATATTGAAATAGTTTGACTAAAGTACCACTGATGGTGATTTACTACCCGAAACACAAGTCTGATGCATGAAATTTGGTTTGAAATGTTGCCCAGGAAGGTAACCAATTAGAGCATGTCACAATTTTATTGTCAAAACTTATTCTATTTTGCATAAAGTTGCAATGAAAAACTTTCCCCTCCTTTGGTATTTGAAGTGCATAAATTACTTTTCTTTCCGGCCGTGTTACCATATACCTTTATTGATTTGACATTATATAATTCTTTGCTATTTTGGAAAGTATCATTTCATCCTCATTTTATCCTAAAATATCGAAATAAAAGGATAACCTGGTTAACATCCTAGAACCATCCCTCCATTGCTTCTTGGTCAGATATTTTATTCAATTATACAACAGGAAATTATGAGCCGAACATTCTTTACACAATAGATACACTTATTACAAAATCAAACAAGAGAACACTAGGAAAGGAGAGGAGAGGATCTCCAACCAGACTCGGTTTTAGTACCTACAGCAAAACACCATAATACCTGATGAGAAAACACAGAGTAGACAAGAACAGCAAGAGACGTTGAAGAGACACGCGACATATAAACGTGAAACACAAAAGACAGGACATAAACGAGACCAAAGGGCAATCAGTGCCGACTAAGGACGGTCATCTGCCACGCATGAAGCAAATGTGGTTATCCGGCTTACGTGTGCAAACCCTCCCATTATTCCAGTTACCCAAAGGTCTCGAAGAACGCACAATTGTATTGCAAAAGAATCCCCTCAATATAAGATGACGACACAAACAAGACAGCAAATCGCAGGGGCCAAAGTAACGCATATGAATATGTAAATGGATTAAAAAAAGGGGCGTGCGTTATACAGTCTGCAGGATGTAGCGAGCTCATGCATGTTATCACCTGAAGAATGCGACCGACATTCGAAGAGAGTAGATTGTCAGGACCTTTCTTCTCTAAGGAGGTTCGGACAGGGCCCGCCATGGAGTTCTGTCGTAATAGTCAGTCAGAGTGCAACTCTCAAGAATTCGCTGGTACATGTACAAGACTGAAGATTGGTCAAGTACCAAGCCTAGTGTACGTATGGGGACATCAGGATCATATCCACGGTAAAAAAGGTGTTTGATTAATCTTACCCATTTTGGATGGTTATGTTATGTACGGGTATCTTTGATTCTTCTTGTTTTGTTTATTAAATCACCAGAAAAGGCAGTTTGTGAAATACTCAAAGTAATATATGCCTGTTGCTCGGTTCTAAGTTTAAAAGAAGTTGACAGTGCTTTATTGTCAATTTCCAGAAAGTATTAACAAGTTTATGAAAGCGGAAACCTTGGCCTAAAAGTTGCTTGGTAAATCCGAAACTTTAGTACATGTTCGAGCGTACCGGATGACGTGTGATACATAAATACTGTATGACGTTAGTCAGGGAACATCACAGTCAAGCCAGGGGACATTTACTTTGTTGATCCCGAAATCATATCTGTAGTCATACACGCTTGTATGAATATTTTCGTTTATAATTATGATATTAGGGTCCAAAATGTTTGTTTCTGTGTTTGTAAGGTTTGCCGTGTAGCGTGTTGTATTGTATTGTGGATAAATTTCATTCTTTAAGTTTTATTTTTCAAAAACAGGATATATCACCCAGGTACCTAGCAGTATTATTGAAACATTTCAATAATCAAATTTTCTTTGCTTTTGAAGATTTTGGATAGATTCTTTTAAAATAAAATTGGCTTGTCTGAAAATCATTTTGCTTGAGGTACCGTTGATGAGGATTTTCTATCCGAAACACGTATCTGGTAGGATATTCACAATGTCAAGAGCAATTTTATATTTCTACATTCTTTCAAGTTTTAAATCCAAAATTTCTTGATAACAAAATACATATAAATGTGCCAAGAAAGTATGCAGAACTGTTTCATAATGTTGAAAACAATATATTGATATAATTTTCCAGTAAAAATGAAAATAAAGCCTTTGCCCTATGCCAGTACATTGTGGTAATACTGCATCTTATCTTCGAAAGACGTGGAGAGAACTGAAACAATTCCTTATTGCAACATCAATGCAGCAATGCAAGTTACAAGATCTCGAAAGAAAATCAGCGTGAAAATAAATACCACCTTAAAATGCACCAAAAACCTACCCCTCCCAAATAAAAGGAAACACTTGATATATTAGAGAAGATAACATTTGGAAACACGGACTAGCTTATAGGGCACCCATTGTAAAAAAGGCTGTTATAAGGATAACCTTTTTCCAAGTAGATTGAACATCGGGATCTCTGAACTTCAACTGAACTTACGAATTCGCCAGTAACTATTTTGTCATTCGATGTAATTATATAATTTATTAGCTTTGTTCAATTGCAGCGCTGATAAAAGAATTCAAGAAACTAGCGGATTTACAAGAACACCAGGGAAATCTTTCGGCCGCTCTTTCGACTTACGAAGGGGCGTTGCATGTTGCCACTGAAATTAATGCTATCGGCGAGATACCTTTTCTTGCATGTGGTTGTAGCAGAGTATCGTTTCATATCCGTGACTACAACAGATCAGTGAATTATGCAGATATTTGTGTACTTAATGATCCAACATATGTTGAGGTATTCTTTCTTATATCATTCACATGCAATAACGGTAATATTAGGGATATATAACTTCGGACGTATCAGTATCCGTATCCCAGCAAGCAAAATATATTGGACCCATATGGGTAAGCTGAGAGTTGCAAAATCGAACTATAAGGATCCCATGTGGGCGTACCCATATGGGTCATATGTGGACCTTTTATTTGTACCATATGGGTCCTAGATCCAGTGTTTATATAGGTCCCATATCGGCAATATATGGGCAAATCGATATGCACTGTTCCAATGGGAATAGCAATTAAGTGGGAGACAGACATCATTTTCAAATGTCCTCATCATAGGCCTACTTGTGTAGGTCCACATTAAGGAATCTGAATTATATAGATACAATTAGTATATGACTTCAAACAGGTATATATCTTATTCAAATACACTATACTTGTTTATTTCTAGGTGAATACAAAAATGTAATACATATTATCTGAAATACTTTTGATTCTAAGTAGTCATTTCTATATAAAATTGTCAATCAGATATCAATTAGGTATGAACAAAACACGTATAATTATTTCAAAGCAGTTCTAGAAAAATATATAAATGAACATCCAGAATTTTATAAACTTTAAAAATTACACATTGCATTATTGCCCTTGCTTGTATATGGGGATCATATTGGACCATTTCAGCAAGATGATTTTGAAAAAAAACCCAACATAATGAATTTTAGGATGAAATGGATTCTAGAATCTGGTGGCATTTAAATATTCTATTTTTATTTTGAAAACAAAATGTGTTTGTGAGACAAAATACATATGGATCTGAAATGGTTCCCAAAAGGGCTTACAATCCCATAAGGGACTCATATGGGTCTAAGACGTGCATTTTGCCCAGATTCTGCCATATGGGACATATGAAGTTTTTAGATGGTCGCTTTGCCTGGATTCCGCCCACATAGGACCCACTGGGATCGTATCCAGGAACGTATAGTGCCTATTCTCTAGTCCATAATGGAATGAAACATGTAAAGATACAGTTTTGATGCACAAATACCTTCATGCATCAAAGATTAAGAGTGTACGACGTTCGAATCCGCTCTTTTTCGTATTTAGAGGGATCCAAATTTTATAAAACAGGATACATAATGCAGTTTAAGATCGTTTATAAGTAAAAGTTTTTGTTTAAAAATTGTATTATGTCGTCTAAAGCAAGATCTTTTTTTCACATTCAAAGCCAAATGAATAAATCTTAACACTAAGTCATTCCGTTACGATGTAAATATTAGACAATGTACGTTCCTGGATACGATACGTGCATAGTGATATATCCCTAATAAAATTACTTACATTTCGAACTCAGGACAGCCGAAATTTTTAAAACAATAGGTGTGTTCCTGTCTCTCAAGTACATGTATACATATCTATTTATAGGCTTACTGGTGGTCATACAAGTCATATCTGGCTAGAGATGACAAAAGTGCAATAGGAGTTCTCATTAATGGTTACAATGCTTCCGTATTGGAAGATTGTTCCATTGAAAGAAAGAAAGATTTCTTATCTGAAATAGCCACAAAGATACCAACTCTGTCTGGTTTGTATTGTATTACTTTATCATTTGTTTGTCGTCTCTGATAGCTTATACAAGCAAATATTTGATATTCTAAAGTGAGTGGAAACTTTCTCCCTGAATGTGTAATAGAGCTGCTCGACAGGGTATTTTTTCTCCAATATATTCCTTCTATATCCCTGAAAACCAGTAATTTTCAGAAAATTACTTTAAATTTCTACAAGCTGACTTGTTGTTTGCTATAATAAGAATGTATAACATTAAAAGTAACAACTACCTTACAGTGTATTATTCTCAATTTATCTCTTCGTCGAATGAACCAGTCACATCAAATTAAGTATTCTAAAGAACATTGATGGGTTCTTGCTGCATGGGGGAAAAGCTATGGCTTGATAGTTTGTTATCACCGGGGACGGTTTCGATATTTCTTTTAATTCCTTCAAATATTATTGTAATCATCCCCATCCCTGTTTTCATTTAATCAGCTACATTAATTCCCATCGGTTTTTATGTACATTGAATACTACGTAGAGAGAAAAGAAAAGGATTGACACTTCCGTTGGACAAAAATATCCATCTCGCTTGTTCTTTACCTTTTAATTACGTTGTCTTTGAATCTTATATCTTTGATACATCTCAAGTTCTTTTTACATACACATACACAGAAGAATCCTCAACACATTCCCTTTCTCCTAAAACGTCACGACAGTTTTTTAGCATGTAAACAATTGTCATATTTTGATTTTATTATTACAACTATGACTTCGTAATTAGACATAGGATGGTGACCCGGAGCACGGTAAATTTTTACCGAAATATGTTGTTCATCATTTTATTCATTTCATTTGCATTTTGTAAAATTGCGCGGATAAAGCAATAATTTTTACATTGTAATGTTGACAATAGTTATAACACCACACATGCAAAATTTGAACGTTCAAAGTTTCAAGATGACACAGAAAACTGGATCAGAAGGTAATAGGATGTGATCATCATCGTTCGAAATAATGACATTTTCTCGAGAGGCGGAGCAGAGAGAAGTAAATAAATTCTATATAGGCTTCAGAAAAACACAGTTATAGACTCATAGATTCCTTAAACAGTTGGAAAAAATGATAAAACTAGTCGTTCGCAAGTCTTCAGGTGGCAAAGAGGATTTTTGGACGATAGGGACAGTTTGCAAGACGGTATGCGCTAGGGAAGAATTTCTATAAAAGAAAGAAGTGCTTTTAAACGAAGAAAATTACGTGATTCATAGTGATCGGCCACTAACAATTCGGGAAATTGCAGTTAACTTTGAAATTAAAAGAAAATCGTGCATACGATATTAATCCATGATCCTACAGAGAGTCATGTCTGTGCTGAATGGGTTCCGAAATTTTCTCAGAAATCTAAGCTAAATGAGGAGGAGAGTAGAATTGTCAAAACAATTTATAACGTCAAGGATCCTCATGCTAGTGCTCCGGGTATGAGGAAGTGCCCTTTTTATATTGCATAGAAATATAATTATTTGTGCTTTGTTTGCAATGAAATTTTTCATATTATTGATATGTAACTTGAAATTGAATAAAAGTTATACTTTCATTTATTTTAACATTGTTCGCTAGCTTTTATCAAGGCAGTCCACGAACTTTACGGATAACCCTCGTATAAAGAGCTACATCATATGTATATGAAAATAAATATTCATTCAGGTAAAAGGTAACAATTTAAGCATACATGAAAGTCAATCAACGACATTCAGATCATATCATCATTAAGAATACAAACTAAAAGATTCATATAACTGAGGTAGCACTTGGAAGAAAAGAAAACAATGTAAGGATTTCAAAGACACTTGACATAAGCCAATTAAGCTATAGCATATCTTGAATTGCAAAAAGTAAGTTATACTGGACTATCGTCCTCCGAAAGCATGTTATAATGTATGCATAAAATCAGATAAGCATTCTCATGATAAGCATACATATAAAAATCTCATATATGTAATGCAGGGTTTCATAAATGCAGTTGATAAGATGAGCTGAATAAAAAAAATATGTTTCCTATTGCATTTTAGCAACTGTCGAGAATAGAGAATTGTTGGAAGGCTTGTTGACACCAAGCGACGATGAAGCAGTTCTGATATCTACATTAGAGCAGCTTTCAGGAGACAACAGATGGTTGGCAGTTAGTTTGTTGGTGACTGGTCGCCATTTTGGACCAAAGAGTGTCCTAGATAACTGCGCTTATAACTGTAGCGCTAGACTAATCTCAGTAGGACGATTGCTGAAATCCCTCAGTACAAAGGATCTAAAATCATGGGGATTAGACTTGGCTATAGCCCTGTTGAAAAACAAGGCTTCTTTCCAAACAATTCAGGACTGCTTCAGGTCTCCGGTTTTGCACGTAGGAGTGAATATTTCTCTAGTAACAGGTATCATTCTAATGTGCATTATATAATGTGCTATCTTTTAAAATACCTTGAGATTATGTCGAATTTTGGAAAGTCATAATTTAATATATTCTACTTACAAAAATATTAATCGTTTTATACAGATACAACCCATTTCTTTGAGTTCATCTTGAAGCATTACGCCACAACGCACCATAGATTAGTTGAAAGAAACGCTGAAGACAGAACGGCACAACAGGTTCTCCTGGAATACAAGGAAAAAAATACATCCACATACTGCAAATTAGAATCCCTGTTGAAAGAATGTATGCGCTACAATCCGCGTAAGTATATATGGAAATGCATGTTGTGTTTTTCTCCGTTAACATACACGATAATTTTCATAAGATCTTTACAGACAGATAGAGACAATAACACCACATCGTAGAAACACGATGGGTAACTTTATCCAATAAACAATCTCCAGAGTCCAGTGCAGAATGTATTTGATATATAGCATCGTTTCTTTCTTTTCGACTCTTATTGTTTGGAAATAAGTTAAAGAAGATTCTGACGATAATCTCAACAGTTCTCACAATAGAGCACCAAATGGAGCATCGATGGATCCCTAGCAAGCTAGAGGTGGTACCAGGTGCCCGGAAAGAGAAAGCATCCTCTTTTGGCTAGACGCACCCGCCGTCGATGTTCATGCGAGAAAATGAATGTGATATATAGAATACATACACTGTCTGAGGTTATGTCTATGCATATTTTTAAATTAATTAATAACAGTCTTAATAGCTCTACACATAGTTTATATTCAAGGTAGAAATTTGTATTTTTGTAGATAGATTGTTTACTTCATGATATGGAAAATATTTCTATATACTAAAGGTTGGACTTTAATGCTTTATTTTGAGGATCTGTAAATTCAATGTACTTTTCATTCCAGCTAGCAAAATTGAAACGTCTAACCCATGTCCTTCACAAATGCCTGAACCGCCATGTCTCAGCCATGAGAAATGTCAAGAATACAAAAATCTTGGAACAGAAAACTTCAAATCAGGAAACTATCATTTGGCAATCGAGAACTACGAAAAAGCTATTGCTTTTACTGCAGACAAAAATACACTAGCAACACTCTATGGGAATTTAGCAGAGTGCCATCTCCGCCTGAAGCAACATACAGAAGCTTTGGAAAAAGCTCGAAAAAGTGTATATTACGACTCCAGTTTGCCGAAGGTAAATATTTTCCTAGAGAAAATGAAATGTACAGCGCTGTTGTCATATAGCCGCGGTGCACCAACTAATGAATCCTCATAAGAGTTACTCTGAATGACCGGAAAAACCTCATTTTGGACATTACTGACATTCGAATAGACAACTTCCACAAAAATCCTCATCTTTTTGAAAATCCAAGTTCTAGATCTGAATGATATTTTAAATCCAAATTACGTTATTTACATGAAAAATTTGTCTTCGCTCCTGCAGATAAAGCAGCCAACAACACCATAATCATATGAAAACTTTACTATATATCAACTTTAGTTTCGGAACTTTCGTCTACAAATACTTATATTAAAAGCAATGAAAGTGTCCCTTACATTTTGAGCAAACATAACAGTGAAATTTCTTCATTCAACATCCCTATTTCTAAATTGGATCTTCCTACAATATACTGCATACCAAAACTGCACAAATCTCCTTACAAATTTAGATGCATTGCTAATTCTAGCAACTGCTCAACTACAAGTTTGTCTAGACATCTGACGTCAGCCCTCACGGCAGTAAAGGAACACGTTGCAAAATATTGCGAAACTGTTCTTAACAGGAATGATGTTAATTTATTTTGGTCTATAAAAAATTCCGGGGATGTGATTGACAAAATGAAATCTAGAAATAATCAAGCCAATACGATTTCTTCATACGATTTTTCAAATATGCACACCACGCTTCCTCACGACAAGATCAATGATCAATTGTCCAAACTCATTAGATGGTGCTATAATCGAGAGGGGAAAACTTATATTTGTACATCTGAAACAAAGGGTTTCTTTTCCGCTACAGAATACAAATCATACAAATCATGGAGATGTAGCGACCTGTGTAGTGCCTTGTCCTTCCTCTTGGACATCATTTATGTAAGATTTGGTGAGAATCTCTACAAGCAGGTTGTAGGGATTCATATGGGTACAAATTGTGCGCCTCTTGTTGCAGATTTATTTTTATACACATGAAAAAGAATTTATTCAAAATCTTCAAAAGCAAAGAAAACATGATGATGAGAAATGCTTCATTGGTACTTCTAGGTACCTGGATGATATTCTTACTATCGACAATCCTGTTTTTGAAAAGTATAAAGATGTTATTTATCCACAAGAATTGACTCTAAACAAGGCAAACTTTACAGACACAGAAACACCATTTTGGACCTAAATATCAAAATTGTCAATGGAGAAATTCATAAAAGTGTATATGACAAACGAGATGATTTTGGATTCAACATAGTAAACTTCCCCTGGCTTGACGGTGATGTCCCTAGATTACCGTCATACGGTATCTACATTTCACAGCTCATCCGGTATGCTAGAGCATGTACTGATGTTTTGGATTTTCATAATAGAAATCTACAAATTACAAAGAAACTTTTAGGTCAAGCTTTTCGCTTTCACAAACTAGTAAAGACTTTCTGGAAAATTTACAAAAATTATGATCAACTTCTTTTGAAATTCGGACCCATACAAGCAACGGAGTATATTACTTTAGGTATTTCACAACCTGCATTTTATGGTGACATAATTAACAAAATAAGAAGGATCAAAGGTAGACAGCATATGTATCGAAAATGCGTCAGAGTCATCAAACGCCTTTTATACCGTGGGTATGATCCTAATGTCACCAGACGGACACTTAGCTTGGTACTTGACCAATATACAGTCTTGTACAAGCGCATTCTTAAGACTTGCACTCTGACTGACTGTGACGACGGGACTCCATGACGGGCCCTGTCCAAACCTCCTTAGAGAAGACAGGGCCCCGACCACCTGTCCTCTCTGAATGTCAGTCGGACTCCTCGGGTGATAACATATATGAGCTCGCTACAGTCGGCAGAGCACGGACTGTATTACGCACGTCCTCTTTTTATATCCATTTACATATTCATCTGAGTTGTTCGGACCCCTGTGTTTTACAGTCGTGTTTGTGTGTGGTCATCTAACAGTGAGGAGGTTGTTTTACACAATAATTGTGCGTTCTTCGAGACCTCTGGGAAATCGGAATAGTGGGAGGGTTGTGCGCACGTAATCCAGGATAACCACACCGTCTGCTATTTACGTGGAAGATGGCCGTCCTAAGTCGGCACCGGTTGCCCATTGGTCTCGTTGGTTTATGTGTAGTCTTTTATGTTTCATGTTTCTATGTTGTGAGTTGGTGTTCCTTGTCCCTTTTGCGTCTCTTTCTGTGGGTATCTCTCCTGTGTTTTTTTGCATGGGTGTTTTTGGATTTTGCTGTGGGTGCTGCTACCTAGTGTTGTTGGAGATCCCCTCCTTTCTTCGGGCCCAAATGATACAAATTATAGTTAAGGATAGTGCCAACTAAATGATAAATATTTATTTCTGTAAAGAAATTTTGTCAAGGGTCTATTCAGAGGCGTAATTAATTCAAAGATATGGTCAAATCATTGGAGGAATGGTGCAAGGGTGTTAAAATCTCCTACAACAAGAAGGAAGTGTTCCAACTCGTTACCTTCTTATAGAAAATTTCAAATCAATTTAAATGCACCAGACACAAGTTTCGTATAGCAAAATTTCATCAGTGGTACTTGATGCAAATGTAATTTTAGACACTGCCAAACGTATTTTATAGGCTCTCTATTATTTGATTGTTTGAATTTTGTATATTTTCTTAGCAAAGAGTGAGTGGAAGTGTTGATTCAGCAGCATAGTATAATAAAATTTATGACCAATATATCATTGGAAGGATGGTGCTAGAATGTCAACCTCCTTTAATTTCGATAATTTTTTATGAAATGACAAGTTTCCGAAAAAAAATATGATGTCAAATTTTAAAAAGGACCAAAAACAAAGCTTTTATCAGGCGACAGAGCTGGAAATAAACAACTTTTTACACTTAAAACATTCAGTCGCGGGGAGCGAGTTTAACTCCTCCACATTTAAAAAGAAAATTTTTGTTGATAATAGAAAGATGGAATTGTTCCAACTCGTTACCTTCTTGAAGAAAATTAATTTGATGATAATTTTGATTAGAATAAAATGGCATATTGAAGTACGTGAACTTTCAAATATATCGTTACATTAATTTTTTCCCAAAGCAAGGCTTCTCTCTTGAAAACTAAGCAATTCCACACTGCAACAAAGAATAACCTTCAATAACGGCCTCTGGAAACCCAACATCAAATCGTTTTCGAAATTCTCCATAACATAATACCATTTGCTTATTCGGCACCCACACGACCTCTTCAATCTCGAATTTGAGAAAACGCTAAGATTCGTGCGCAAGCCGCACAACAGCAAAATTGATATCTTGTGAATTTTGTAAATTCTCAACATCGTAGCAACGTTGTAGATTTTAATTACTTTTTATCATTATAATCCTTTCATTCTTCAAATATTTGAAACTTTCTTAATTGTAGTCGCAAGTCAGGCTTGGCAGGGCCTTAGATGTAAATGGACTATTCAATGAAGCTTTAAATGTCTTCTCAACGGCAATTCGATCATCAAACACTCCAAGTGATAAATCCAAAATTGTGATGTACTCTTGTTCCAGTGCAGTAAAAATACGAACGAAAGGTAATCATCGAAATCTTTATACTACAGTATTGTAGAATTTATATGATAATAAAATATGAAAAAGTCTCTTCTCTCAATTTTAATTAGTTTTTCTGAAATAAACCAGTTGTGAATTTGAGCATTTCACCGAACATATTCAGAGTTCGAACTCTTAACAGCAAATACTAAGTAATAAATAAAGACGCTTCGTAGCTTAGATATGATAGAAATTCACTGTGAAGATTCAAGATTTATACTGACACCTCTCGAACTTAATAATGTTGGTTCTTGTCTGTTGTTACACATTGATTACATACCGGAAATATCAATACCTATTTCTGTTATTTCCTGATTATCATATAAAATGTTTAAAACTTTTCAAGTTCTCTTCAAGTCATAACGATTGGAATTTGACTGAAAGATTTTATTTTTTCAATGTTTTTTCCAACAGACTTTCGGTTTCCCGAAGAAATATTCGCTTCCACTACACCTCGTATATGGATTGACGCTGTCTATGGTCTTTTAAGTGAAGGTAACTGGGAAGCAAGTGAATTCGCTTATGAGAGGACCCTGTCTATGCCAACAGAGGATACAAAGGCCTATTCATTAAAACCAGTTTACAATCCCCAACGGTTAACTCCAAACAGCTGGGCCATGGAATTTTTGGGACGATTGGTAATTAACGGCTCTGATTTGTCAAGTTTAACAGATGGCAATGATGAAAGTTTTCTGCATGCCTACTTCAGAATGATACTTGTAACAGGTACGTATTTCATAATTTCGCCGATAATTGATACTATTGGAAGTCAAGTCTATAAAAAGAGTCACAGTTACGTTCTGAAAAATGAAGTAAAGTATTAGAATTAATCTGGTGGACCAGGAGTCCCCAAGGGCTTATGTAGCCAAGTTCGATCAATTTCGGTTGGTCGTTTCTTCAAACGCATTTGAAAATTTATGTTTACAAAATTGTCTCAAATTTCTAAAACCTAGGGCATGTAGCATCATATCCCAGCAATCTCGCTACGTCTATCTATGGAGGGGAATTAGGGTCACAATGCTATTTGACTTGCTTACATGCTTCATGCTATGTTGCTTCATTTAATGTTTGATTATTCCAAGTTCATTCGTCTTGCTTTCATTTCAAATTTCATTTATCTTTCTTCTTTGTGTTATTTTGCTTCCGTACATTTCACATTTGTCCTTCGTCAATGCATAATTGTCGTTATACCATGCGTTATGACATCTTTCTTTCTGCCATCAATCTTTCGTCCTAATGCTATGATTGCTTCGTCAATGCTAACTTCAATTTTGATACCAGATGGCGCTTCGCGCGACCGCAAGTGCCCGTTCCTTGAATGAACCTTGAAACATCCCCTGTCGTGGGAAATCTCTTCTACTACAGTATTGTTCGAAAAATAAGTTATATTATCGCACAAGAGGACAGAAGTAGATTGATGACGCTGTATAAATATTTGAAGAATATGTTATTATGAATTAGTAAATGTTTGCTTTTGTATGCATCATATTTTTGTAAGTTCTAATACTATTAAACAGAAGAATAATTGCGGCATCTCTGTAGCGTAGTGGTTATCACGTCCGTCCCCAAACATTCTTTTTATACCTTTCCGAGTGGGTTCGAATCCCGGACGAGGATACAATTTTTTCATTTTGTCAATTTTATGTATAATGTAAACTGTCCATGTTGTCCATCAGTCCAGTAGATGATGTAGAAAAAAATTGAGGGTACTTATAAAATAAAATGTTTTTTATGCAAGTTCTTATTTTTTTTCCAGCTTTTCTTTTTTTTTTTTTTTGGAGGGGGGATCAGTGTTTTGGAGAAAAAAATATGGAAGGCAACGGTACATTATCACTATTCAGTTTAAATAAAAAATATATTTTTATTACAAAACTTTGAAAAAGCTTCGTTGGCTGACCGTCGTCGCTTGCAAGTCGTATATATAAGGAACCGCCACTGAACAAAAGGAATCTTAGATGTTTGCCATAGTGCAATCTAATTAAAATTAGATCTTCCTTGCGCTCCGAACACGGAGTATAGGAACACAATAAAGGTCTAAAGATTACAGATCACAATTAATTTTGAATGTTCGTTGACCACGCAAATAGTTCCTGATTATTTCAACCCCTCGTCTTCTTACATTTAATTTCTACAACTCTTTTTACACTAGATGATTCGTTTTTTACGTCAATGAGTCACAGATGAGTTGAAAAAATATTGTAGCATGTTGAATGATACTGCATCATCCTAATCACTGAACGACAGACGTGTTATGAGGCTCTAGAATTGATAGATTGTAGAACATTAGAGCCACAGATACCCCCTTTCGGGTTTAAAAAGATATTAAAAGTCTACTAAGCGACAGATTTTTGCATGAATCCATTTCTGAGCTTATTTTGATACTATCTAGCAGATATAAAAGTTTCAAGCAAAAAATGGTGGTGCGATTCGAGTATTTAATCGTCATATTAGTACGATTTAGAAAGGAATATATAAGAAAAAATAATTGGGGTCTGATACCTAAAGTTTGGCCATTGTTGAAAAAGGCTGTGAATGACACTGAACTGTTTTTGTGCCATGTTCCTGAACAGGCGTACATGTAGCCCTGGACAACAGCTTGAAGTAATTTTGGCATACAGAGATTTCAAGGAAAGGGCGTAGGAGAAGAGGGGGGGGGGGGGGCGGGGCACATGCCCCACTTTGAAAAGTATGGGAGCACAACCATGTTTGTGCCCCCCCCCCCCCCCCCCCCCCACTTTTCAATCACAACATTTTATGATGCATTAACATTGTTTAAAATAGCAACTTTTTGTACCTTAAATCTACAATTTTTGGGGTCGTTTCAAATTTTTTCTTTGGCTCGCTACCGCTCGCCAGTTCTTTATAGACTTTCTGAATAATTTAGCTATTCTGATCCATCCTTTATACATATTACATTACATGTATCAATGTACATGAAAATATTTAAGGTGGTTCGGCTAACGCGTGACGTCATCACTAATTTCCAAAATATATAAGAATAACGTTGTATTGCCTTAATAAATTGCAGATGCATATGAATATGGTCTCTGGTATATTTTGACATCAAATATTAGACTGCAAATTGTGACATTTTTTTCCATTTCTTTGCTATTTCTCAAAATATTACAATTGCCTTGTCTTCTACTGCTAATGATAAGTACCTGTAAATCTTAAACAAGTCTTTTTCATTTGAAAATTTGACTTTAGATACATTATATTCATTTTTATTCAGTTTTCCTTGGATATACTCAAAATTTGGGCAAAATATGATTTTCCACTAAGAGTGCCAGACTTTGCCAAAGTATTAGACCCTAACGATGCACTGCACGATGCATATATATTTTACATTTAAGAATATCTGAAGATAGATTTTTAGTTTAGAGAAAAAATTAAAGTTAGTTTGACCATCCAAACAGTGTGAAAATAACGATACTCGAACCCCCTTAACTCAAACTATATCTAAAATATTATTACATGTACTTGTTAATGATAGAGGGTATAGAAAGTAATTTCTGATAAGTCAATATTCTGCTAAAAAAAATTCCTGGCTCGCTACCGTTCGCCAGATATTCATTCATGCTTAGAATTGTACCAGGAATGTTAAAATTTGTGCATACAGAATATGAAACCCCCATATTTTTTAAATCTCATCCCCCCATTTTTTTTGTTTTTGTTTTTTGTTCTTGTTAGAAATTTTGGGATGTTGTGCCCCTCCACTTTTTCAGGCAGAGTTACGCCATTGCAAGGTCAAAATTATGAAAAGAGACTATAGATACTGCATTATTGACTAAATCAATGGGGCCGGAGAGTGTTGATCTCTGAGGGGACGGACAGGGTGGTACACCTCTCCCCCTCCCAAACCCTTACCTCCTTCCTCCCGCCCAACCTCCCTCCCTTTCCTTTTCACCCTTCCTTTACCTCCCCCTCCCGCCCCTTCCTCCCTCCTAGTGTAGTTTCAATTTATCTAGAATTTTTCGATATGGAATACCGCCTTTCCCACGATATCTCAGAAAAAACTTACTTTTCCCAGTCACATTTCAGAAGAAAAAATTATGTAGCCGATGGGATTCGAACCCACGCTAAAAGATATAACTGAGAGGGTAATCCGGCACGGTACCCACTACGCCACGAATCCATTTTAGCCTTCCATTTTGCAAACTTAGTATTTTTACATCCGCATGTGGCCATTACTGTATAAATAATAAAAAAAAACCCAAACGAACAAACAAACAGAAAAAGCCCAAATATTTATCATTTAATGATTTCCTTTTTGTTAAAATATCTCAATCGGCTTTTCCTTATTTTGCGCTATTTATAACTCATTTTTCCAAGTGCTGCAACAGGGGACGTCTCAAAGTTCATTTCAAGGAGCGGACACAAACGGAGCGCCATCTGGTATCAAAATTGAAGTTAGCATTGACGAAGCAATCATAGCATTAGGACGAAAGAATGATGGCACAATGAAAGATGTCATAACGCATGGTATCACGACAATTATGCATTGACGAAGGACAAATGTAAATTGCACGGAAGCAACATTGCATAAAGAAGAAAGACAAATGCAATAAAGTCAATTTGAAATGAAAGCAAGACAAATGAACATGGACTAATCAAACATTGAATGAAGCAACATAGCATGAAGCATGTAAGCAAGTCAAATAGCATTGTGACCCTAACCCCCCTCCATATCTATCGGTATATTTAGGGAATAATTTTCACAGATTTTGGCCATATTACATTGCTAAGATTGAGGATCACTGACGAGAGTTAATTACCCGTTACGTGCATGTCTGGTCCATGCTGTAAATTCATCTGCTCTAAAATGATGCTAATTAATGAATTTAAAGACGTTAAACATTTGTATGCAATAACCGATATTATGTTACTTATGTTTTTTATGATTCTAATTAACAAGGAAAATACCTTTTTAACCTTTTTCTTCTTTAACAGGTCGCTACATATTGGAAGCGTTAAATCCATATGTGAAGCAAGAACTTGATTCAAATGAAAGTCTTATGTTTGACACAGAGGGAAACACTCTTTTTCATTTGATCGTCAAAGAAGGTGCTCATAATCCAGGAATCCAAATGTTCTTATGCCAGGAGATGTTAACGATGGGGTTGTCTAAATACCTTGTACACAAAGATAGAGCTGACAGAACGGCCTTATCGTATGTACATGGCAACAACTACAGTTTACAGATACTTTTACAACAAAATTTACCAGGATTTTTTACAGGTAATTCAAATACAATTTGTTTGTCACAACAAAATACTAGTCATTTATATCTTTTTCATGCTAAAATCGGCGAATATGTAGAACACGACGCTTCTGGGTAGCCATTATCTAGAATAAAGTTTTCAACTATGCGAATATACATCAGTTTTCAAACAAAAAAGTAATGACAACGTGGTCTCTATTTTCATTATATTGACTTTAATATTTCTGCAGTAACATCATTATTCCAGAAAATTCATAACAGTTCATAACAGTTCACCTCAATTTGACAGTGATACGTAGATGATACATTCCACTGGAATTTCCACTGATCAAACTAAGTAATTACAGTCTAAATCTACTTATGTTTTATATATATTGTTTTTATCTTCATGCGTGAACATCGACGACGGGTGCGGCTACCCAAACAGGGGATGCTTACTCCTCCCGGACACCTGGTCCCACCTATAGCTTGCTAGGGGTCCGTCGATGCTCAAGTTGGTGCTCTATTGTGAGTGCTGTTGAAATTATCGTCAGGATCTTCTTCATCGAATTAATATGAATTTATTTTAGGCCTAGCATAGGTTCATTATTATCAATTATATGATGCTCACCACATCTCATCACGGACAGATATAGAATTTTCTGTTTAAGTGTTCTCTGAATATACATGTACGTCTATCCTTGACCAGAATAGATTATCATCTTATAACGGATAATGATGGTCATATGAAAGGCCTAAAGTAAATTCACATAAAGTAGATTAAGACAGTATTTACCTGGTTTAATGAAAGGGGATTCCCGTGGAACGTATAATTTGCGTATCATGTGATATGCGACAGTGAATATATATTTATATATACGAATTTCTGGATAAGGAATGTGCTTGTTACGAATATCAAGAACTTGTATTTGACTTTGTGAAGTCATTTATTTTTCTAATAGGCCTACTCATGTTATCGTAACGGCCTTGTAATTTCGTTTGGTAATCGCGTTTAATTACATATCCGGCACCCAAAATTCGCATCGGAGATTTCCCATAACCCAAAATACATATATATATAATCATCTGAAAATAATGTTAGTGTTGAAATCGTCGTCAGGATCTTCTTTATCTCATTTATATTATATTGACGTTTACATATTTTTACATATTATATATCATATAATAAGACGTTTACATATTACCGACTGACGTGTTGTACCTGTTTATTCCTGCTTGATAACAGTGCATTGTTTTGCAATAATTGTTTATATTTGTAATCTTGATAAAGTTAAATAATTCTTCAATTATATTACATAAAAATACTGAAATGAAAAAGTCTAATAAACAATTAATATTTGGAAGTATTCTGACTTATAAGAAAGAAAACTCCGATTTGCATTAAGAAGTACTTTAAGATTATTTTACACAACGGTATAGACGGAAATCTTATATATATATATATATATATATATATATATATCATTTTACACAACGATATAGACGGAAATCTTTCATTTCAGTACTCAGAACTTCAATGTTTTCTACGGAAACGACATCAAATGTCACTACGCATCAATTTTACATACAGTAATATTAAACTGATTCGGAAATCTATCCTAAAACTGAATAAACAGTATATGTCCTTACGGAGTACTCACGGAGATATAGCCCCCTCTCTTGTCAAAGATTTTTCCAGTATAACATTCAAGATGACTAAGTTTCTAAAAGAGTCACTTTAGTGAATACTTGTGTTGAAAAGGTCTCTAAAGGACAACGTCCCAACAGCGAAAACAAAATACTTATGCATTATATAAAAGAAAAAAATCTTAAATAATTTAAAGAAGATCTTGGCGATAATCTCAACAACACTCACGATAGAGCACAAAATTGAGCATTGACGGACCCCTAGCAAGCTAGATGTGGGACCAGGTGCCCGGGAGGAGTAAACATCTCCTGTTTGTTGAGCTGCACCCGCCGTCGATGTTCACGCATGAAAATAAAAACAATATAATAATACATGCACTGTCTGGGGCTATGTCTTTATAGAAAGTGCTATGGTGACCATGTCAGGGGAAAATATTCCAAACACTTACTGTCAAACCCCTCGCAGGGAACATTTTTCAGAGATCCACACGGCAAAGGGAACACGTGTGACACAAATGGGTTAAAGAAGATCTTGGTGATAATCTCAGCAACACTCACAATAGAGTACGAAATTGAGCATCGACGGACCCCCTAGCAAGCTAGAGATAAATCACAATATTATTTGCGTCGAAAAAAGCAGAGATAAGGATGGACCAAATATTTCATTAATAAATTTACTTTTGTTAAAAAAACAGATATACCAATGAAGACAAGTACATCAAAACGAACCAAATTATCGGAAATTGAGTCTCCCCGCAGTATGGATGAATCTCAGCAAAATCTAATTCAGCTGTCGAAGAAACTTAAGCAGAAGACTCGGTTCACTGACGAAGAAGAGACCAATATTATAGACAGCATAGTAAGGAGGATTCAAGGTCTGGCATATTTAAATTAACCTTATTATTTTCAACGCATTCTTCATCTAAATCAAATCAAAATTTCAGTTCGCCTTCTTAATTTCAAAGTATTCCTTATCCAAATTAACACAAAGTGAAAATGGATTTTAGTAAAACTGAATAAAGAATATATATTTCAATATCGATGATACTATTCCTTTTCAGTGCAAGTCAAAGAAATGAATGAAGAATGAAACACAAGTATGAAGAAAATCATAATCTAACGGGGTTACATAACAAAAAAAAGCATTCATTAAAGACTCTCTTTATTTTCTTATTTCCAGAAGCGATGTCTGATAGAGCCATTTCTTCAATGACGAGCTTGCCTGTTAAGTATTTCAGAAGAATTCTCGAGACTTTATTATTGGAAAATAAAACAAAAGAGCTGCTAATTCTTTTGAGAAGTTTAAGGAAAACAATGCCTGCCATTCCAGTCATGTTTGCGAAGAATTGTAGCGTAACAACGTGCTTCCACAAATCAACTTTCATGTCCGAGAATGATCAGATAGCTTTTCTAGAGGCTTCTATTAACGGCGGAGCTCAGGATGATCTGGAAACAGGTACATCATGTACACCAACTCATTAGATAAATTAAATAATAATAACTAATGACGTCATAATTCAAAGTTGGTAAAATGTCTTCATTATATCACTTAAGTAATAAAGAACTCGCATAAATTATTTATGATTAATTTCCGTCTTGAGTAAGATTAAGATTAATCTGATTAGAATTAAGGTAAGAATCTATGATATTTATTTATTTCAATTTTTTAACAGTGCGGTGTAAGTCTTGGTTTGTTATTTGTTGCTCATTGAAATTGCTTTGTTCGATTTCTGTTCACAAAATTCTCAAATTTCTGAAACCTGAGTCTTGTAGCATCATATCCCAGCCAGCCATCTTGCCACGTCTTTTGATACATTTTGGACATACTTTGCACAGAGTTTGGCTATATTTCATTGTTTCGATTGAGGATCACTGACGAGGGTTAAATATCCGAAACGTGTATGTCTGGTCCATGCTGTAAATTAATCTGCTTTGAAATGATGCTAATGAATTTGAAGACGTTTAACAATTGTTGCATCCTCCGTTTGTGTTGAAGAAAGGAGGGGTTCTCCAACAACACCTAGTTGCAGCATCAACAGCAACCTCCCAAAACACCCACTGTAAAACACAAAAATGACACGCACAGAAAGAGACGCAGTAGTACAATGAACGTCAAATCACAGAAAAACATAAAACACAAATGAAAACATTTGAAGTTGGAAAATTATTGGAGCTTAAGATATATTCTTTGAAAGTAATATGATTTTTTTATATTTCAGAAGAAAATAAAATACGATTCATGCAAGAATCTATAGCTTTAGATAGGCATAATATATGTCTATTTTTTATCAAGAGAGGAATTAACCCGAGGTTTTATATGAAAGATGAGAAGTCACCTTTGTTTCTAGCACTATCCAGGGCGCTTGAGACAGGTAAAATTTATATTGATTCAAAACGAAGGAAAACAAACAATAATGAAATATAAGAGATAATACTGAAAATACTTTGAAATTTTCTTCAAGAAGGTATAGAGTTGGAACTCTTCCGTATTATTCATATAAACACTTATTTCTTGTTGCAGTGTGGAGCAGTTAAAATCGTTCCCCTTGACTTGATGTCTGTTTAGTGTATTAATTGCTTCTTTCCAGCCCTGTCACATGAAAGAAGATTTGTTTTGGCCTTTTATTAATGTGACATCATATATATTTTTTGCTATTTCGAAAACTTGCAATTTAAGCGAAAATATTTGAATAAGTTTGGGCTGTGCTAGGTGGCACGGTACCACTTTTTAAGTGCCACCTACAATGCACTCCGTACTAAAACTGGACTTTTGAAATTGTTCACTAGATACACCCCATCCGCTTTTAGTGTTACATTCCGTCGATCGTAGCAATTAGAAATTACGTCAGATAAACCAAAACAGCTATGAAAGGTAAACCACATGACGCTGTGTGCACATAGCTTGTCGCATTAACTGTGAGCAATTTTAATTGGGTAGAATTTACTATAATAGTAAAATTGTTCATTGTGGTGACGTCTTCTTTATCTCCCTCCGGGAACATTCATATTGCAAAGGAAAACGAAGTGCCAAAAACATGACAAAGTATGACAGGATCACAATTGGAAATTCACTTGATGTTGAGCAAGTACAATTTTGATAAATCTTTGTTCAAAGTTTAAAACGGCCGGAGTAAACGAAATCGCAGGAGGAGCGAATAACCCCTCCAAACTTTCCAACTACGATCATTCACATGGTCATTTACTTACAGGGATGAAAAAAAGATTATGATTTATTTAAAAATGATATTTTCATAAGTAATTCAACAAAACCAGCATTACAATGTTAACATAGTGCTCGCCATAGGGCCAAGTTTCAAGTTTATTTCAATCTTAGAACAAAGGAGGGGATCTCCAACAGCACCAGGTTGTAGCACCCACAGCAAAACCCCAAAACACCCAATGCAAAAACACAAAGCAGACAAGCACAAAAAGAGACGCACAAGGGACAAGGAACGTCAACGTACAACACAGAAATATCAAACACAAAGCACTACACATAAACCAACGAGACCAATGGGCAACCGGTGCCTACTTAGGACGGCCATCTGCCACGAAAAATAGCAGAAGGTATGGTTATCCTCGATTACGTGCGCACAACCCTCCCATTCTTCCGATTACCCAGAGGTCTCGAAGAACGTACAGTTGTTGTGTAAAACAACCTCCTCACTGTCAGATGACCACACACAAACAAGACCGCAAAACGGAGGGGCCCAAGCAACACAGATGAATATGTAAAAGGATATAAAAAGAGGGCCTACGTAATACAATCCGTGCTCTGCCGCCGCGAGCTCATGTATGTTATCACCCGAGGAGTCCGACTGACATTCAGAGAGGACAGGTGGTCGGGGTTCTGTCTTCTCTAGAGAGGTTTGGACAGGGCCCGTCATGGAGTCCCGTCGTCACAGTCAGTCAGAGTGCAAGTTTTAAGAATGCGCTTGTACAAGACTGTAGATTGGTCAAGTACCAAGCTTAGTGTCCGTCTGGTGACATTAGGATCATACCCACGGTATAAAAGGCGTTTGATGATTCTGACGTATTTTCGATAATGATGTTGTCTATCTTTGATCCTTCTTATCTTAGGACATACGACCTATCGACATTATGTACAAATACAACATATATAAAGTGACATTTTAAGATATATATAAAGTCATTACTATCTTTGTAGTCATATGTCATAGGACCGACCCCCCACCAAGAAGGCAATTATTTCTTTTTTTGGTTCAGGAACAAAGTCATGTGTTCTTTTTTCATATTCGTAAAGTGGGTATTTTTCGACTCGCAGTACTTCTCAACTCACGGTGTAATTAGGCGTTTGCTCGGAACTGACGTCAATGTAAACAAATACCTGTGTGATGTAATATCTAAATGCCTCGATCGACGAAAGGTAACACTAAAGCTGTCCTTCGTGTTTCTATGAAGCTGTGATATTGTCTTTGTCTGTCCCATTTTCTTTTCTAGTGAAATTTATTTTTTCAAGAATGTGTATATAAGCTTTTTGATTGTTTTTGGAATTTGTGTTTGACATTCATTCACTTTGGGTACATATCATGTTTAAAGCCTTTACACATCAGATATCTTAAATTTATTTATTTAATATCTGAATACAAATGTTGGCTATAAAAGGTAGTTTTTGCAAATAATTCGCACTAATCTATTTATTAGAAATGTGTGATGGCGTCATGTGATACACAAGTCATCTTCTCAACCTTATGGCTTATTCTATAAAGGATTGATAACCTTGTTTATTTGTGCAAATTATATTGATACAATCTTTATCCAGCTGCAAAGTTTTTCATGTCGGCTATCTGTCTTTCTGATTTTTTAGTCTGTGTTTACTGCTTCATACTTCTTTGTCTCAGCAGAAAAGGTAAACACACTTGCGTGATAATAGTCACCGTTAAAGTGGTAAACGATTGGATAAATATTATACATTTGATAATTTTTAGTTTGTATATCGCGTCGTGATAAAGGAGAACATAATAAATTCAAATTACTGCCTCTTGAAAGGGCATATGTAATGTTGTTATAACTTTTGCCTAATCCCTTTTCTTATGATGAAAATAAATATGTTTAAAAAAAACTGCCTCTTTAATTCAGGCAATATCCCTTCATTTGAAAGGTGGACAATGCAATTTCTTTGAACAAAAATAAATATGCAGCAACAGCTGAAATAGGCATGAATTCGTTGTTTCAAAAACTCATTTGGCTTTAGATGTCAGGAAATTACCGATTCAAAATGGAGGAAATCTCCAACAGGACTCTATGGCAGCACCCATAAAACAACATCAAAACACCCATTCGGATAAACACAGAAGAAAGAGATGCACAAAAAAAGATACATGTACCACAGAAAGCATAAAAGACTACACATACACCAACGAGACCTATGGGCAACCGGTGCCTTGTTAGGACGGCCATCTGCTCCGTTTGTAGCTAATGGTTTATTTACGAATAAAGAAACTTTATATAAATTGAAGCAATCTTGTGGATTTTTCTTAGCAAATTCAATAAGGATAACTTTTTTTTTCTCCGAAAAGGTGAATGTGAACTGCTGGAGCACCTCCTTACATTATATCTAAAAGATAAGAAACTGCAATTGTTGGATCCCAATCAACAGGATTCCCGAGGGAAAAGTTTATTTCACGAGGTTTGCTGTTTCGGTGGACCCATTGAGAACGCAATCAAAGTATGTAAGTTATTAAATCGCCACAAAGTGAAGGAGGCAATGGTTGACCTACAAGGAAAGGCACCAAAGGATTATCTGAGTAAAGGAGACGAAAGAGAAAAGGTAAGGTCTCAATCAAAATGTTAAAGAAACAAATTTTCCCTTTATTAAAAGAGGAAAGATAGAAGATGTCAGTACCAGGAATTTCTCTAAGAGATTGCAATTTTAGATATACTTAAATTTGAAAGCAGAACAGAAAACCAATCAAATGCACCAAAATATAGAAAGTGAGGGAGAAAATATTCACTTTAAAATAATTGCTGAAGGTTGGAAAAGAAAAAAAAGTTTCCTTTAAATATGATCACTTTTAAATTTATTAGAATAATGCTTCCTCATTTTAGTATCTTAATGTGCCGTCAGATAGAAGGATTCAAAAGCAAAAAGAAGAAACACACGAGAGGATAAAAGAGGTAAAGAAACATTACCAATCTACAATAATGTATGTCATTCTTATCGATTTTATGTTTATAATTACATTTGTAATATTATTATTAGAGTCAGCGAGGGCACTATTTACCTTCCAAAAGCAACATTATGAGAGAATAGTACCCACAGAAACGTGCATTGATAGGTTTAGTGCATCACATGACCTCGAAAGCATTTTAAAAGGATATACTTAGCGAGTCAGATTATTACAAGGAAGTGGCGACACCTATTTACAGCGCATTACTCTTGAAAGCGACGTAACTCTGTTCAGCAAAAACAATAGTACCCGGTCGCCGGGCACTATTCTCTCATAGTCCCCGCGTGCTCAACCAATGGAATTCCAAGGATTTATCATGTGATGCACTAATATCTGATAATCATAAAATCATAAAAAGATCATCAATTTATTCTCAATAACTATGTGCGAAGAGAATCTAGAAGAATGGGAAAATTCCCAACAAGAATACAATGAACATATCATATACAGAAAATATAAACTTACTGTGTAAGTCGGAGATTTACAATACGTAGTCCATTGCCTATGATTGCTTTTCTGGTGTGCGTATTCTCGTATGTATTTTTACATCTGGCTATTTTTTGTCTTGTTACTTTATGTGGTGTCTGGGTTTTGCTTTTGTTTTTTATCGCTTTTGCCGTAATTATAAACTGTATAAAATTTGGGGTTTTTAGTTCTGGGCATATAAAAACAATTATTTTTCAGCAACCAGATCGTTCTGGCACAACAACAAATCAGCGCATGGACCAAAGCAACAAAACGGTAACAGATAATATCATGGTATGCGATAGTTATCATATTTACTACCACATGCATATATCTAGACATTATTCTGATATATAAAAAGACCAATATCATAAATAATTTACATCATGTACTTTCTAAGCAACAGTTTTCAAAAGTGAATATTGAAGGCGATAACATATTTCTTTATTCTGTATTGGATCATGAGCAAAAGTGACCATTTACAAATGGGTAACATGAAGTGTCGATCCGTTTTAAAATAATTCATCAGAAATAAAACACAGGACGGTTTTTTTTTAAATAAGTAATTTAGGCATAACATTGTGTTGACATTTATCATACATATATTTGAATGAAAATGCCTTTTCCTTTCAGCAAACTGGTGTCTCTTTAGACATAATGAAACAAAACCGCAAAGAAGAAATAAATCAGAAAACCAAAGAGGTAAAATTATACCACCTCTTCAAAATAATACACTGAATTGTTTCAAGGCATGTAATTTCTGCACTAAGGAATTTCAACGATTTTATGATTTTATGAAATCATATTAAATCGTAAGATTCATGTCAATTCATCATTTTATGAAGAAAAATGTGTAGGTCAGTGATTAAAATCAAGACTTTTGCTTATTTGGTAAACATGGTAAAACATTCTGGAAATATGTTGGTTAAAATAACACATTTGTAATAAAAATACAAAAATTGCTAAAATGCACTCATTTGATCTTAATTTTAATTTTCTTTGTCAACATAAAATAAAACAGGTTAGAAACTTTTCTTAAAACTTAATTTTGATAAAGTTTCATTGTAGATGCCAAATTCACAGATCTCGAAAAATTACGAAAATCATCTAAGTTTAGGTATCAGAGATACTGAATATCACCGATATTTTCAAGCAAATAGTAAAATGTGCTCCTGAGAAATATTATCGAGGAAAAAGTATATGTCCATGTTGAAATAAGAGAGTACAAACGCGCAAGAATAGTGCCATTTTGTGGTTTTCTTGAAAATATGTCAGCGCAGTAAAATTTGCCTTAATTTGGGTTAAATTTAAACACTTTAAAATTTTTCAGTATCCATCAGCTCTACCTACTAAAACACTTTTAAGTCAATAACATTCCATACGTAAAACAAAATTCATGGGTTATTAGTAACGTAAGAGAAATTCAAATTGTTCAATAGAGTATCTCCAGGTCAATTTTTATAGAAATTTCCACGAAGCATTTTCTCACGAATACTTCAGTATATATTAAATTTTCAAACTACTCCGCTTTTAGTCCTAGGTATGTAATGAATTAAAGTCTTCATTAGACTCAAACATTATACATTGACCATAATAAATTGAAACATCTATATAATTCATACCCAATACAGGTGCTGCATGTAGAAGAGGAGATGCGCAAGAAAGGTCCTAAATCGTGACCAAAATCACACCTTAAGTCGTTTTTATTATTCGCTAATAAATAATCAATTTATTCCTCACAACTTTTATTTAACAATGTGCATTGAATCGTTCGCCATGTATTAACATTTGATACATTTGCGGTAGGCTTCGTACTGCAAAAACTGTGTCTCAGTGAATAAAAATACCAAAGGCATAAATAACAAGGCAAATCTGCAAATCATGGTTTACTTTTAGCAAATCTCGAAACATTAATCTACGTATACAGTTTGTAAAGGATAAAGGTAAACACATATGCATCTGCAGAAAAAGAAACCTTACCGTTCGTCATGATTTCCTTTTTTATTCGGCTATGTTTGAAGAGTATATTTTCTGGGGGGCGGATATTAGGGGGGGGGGGGGGCAAATTGTTCGACTAAGTGAGAAACAAATTTCTGTGTTTTTCTCTTAATTGGTAATTTAGATGACATTCAAATTGTAAATGAGTAGTCTTTGTGACAAAACCGTCTTGGTATCAAATTTCATTTGAATCCTTGATGATTTGTGTCAATTACTCCTATTTCAAACACGGCGTACACAAATTCTTCTCATTTTGTTTGCTTTGATTTTTGATTGTGTGTGGTATCGATTACTTTACAATGGTCTTAGAAGATTACATTTTCCTTTTACTTTGATTATATTTGCAGTGTTTTACTATCATTTTTCAGTTATTGAAATATACGAACAAAAACATTTTTTGCAGCAACCAGATCATTCTGGCACAATATTATACCAGCGCATTGGTCATATCGACAAAAAGGAAATAGATGATCTCTTGGTATGTCATCTACATGAAATGTTTATTGTGAATTTGAGAAATTAAGGAATTATTCTTATGAATGTAAAGGAACACTACTTAAGATAACTAATTTAAAAGTTATTCAAATCATATCCTTTTCAAGAAACGATGGTTATCAATTATAAAAAAATGTTTCTCTAACTAACTGAATTATCGATTTTGTGCTGTATACAGGGATATGGTCATTATTCTAAGGATTATAAAGTTGCTAACATTTGAATGCGTATATTTCTCTATTGAATTATAAGCTAACCCAAGATGTCTGATTATTTCGAATGTGTATGCTAAAGAATTTATCATCATCAGATACATGTTCGTTTAAAGCCCAGTGCACGTGATTTACCAACTGACTCTGACATCAATAAAAGGATGGATAAGGCTTACGGAGAAGACTACGATATTGGTCAAGAACCGATGAAAGAACAGGAATCGTCTTTAGACGAAACTGATAGCTCAAAAGAAGAAGATGAAAATGAAGAAGAAATACATGTAGCATTCATCGATCCCGATAAGGTTGTAAACAGTTTCCCGGCCTTAGACGAACAAATAAAGATGATTGAAAATTCAATAGCAAAAATTAAACCACTAGACAAAACAAAACAGGTGAGCTTAAATGTTTTGTAAAAAATAAATCAAAGAGAATGTTAAACTTCTTCAAATTGGAAAGCATCATTTAAGAACAGATAAATTGGCAGCATGGACCAGACATGCACGTTTCGGGTACTTAACCCTCGTCAGTGATCCTGAAATCTAAACAATGTAATATGCCAAAAGTATGAAAGTTACTATGTCGAAAAAGCATACCGAAAGACGTAGCAGGATGGGTGAAGCTACATAGACAAATACATGTTATTTGAAGGTTCAATGAACGGAATGCTTGGACGTTTATTAATATAAAATTTTCCATGTTGACATTTCTTACTTTCTACTGAAAAAAATAAAGGGCTTATGTACTCATATATCAAATTTATTTGATCCTTAAGCTTCATAAAGATGTAATGATTGTTTCCGAATAGAGTAAATACTGAAAGAGAATTAGCCGAAATGCGCATTTAGTGATATAAAAGACGAGTAAAATGCATTATAAGCATGTTTGAATAGAAATTATTTTAATGCTATTGACACAGAATTTATCTTGATGCAAATATTTTCTGTCATATTCTATCATAGACAAGTAACTGTATATGAGAATCTTTTCTTTTGACTAAGACTACCAGTAAAGGAAGTAGAGATTTGCAAGCTGACAGACAACTTAATTTCGAGTGCACTTACATCGAGGAAGAGGTAAGAATAATAATGATAAATTTGCACTCAATTTATGTGCACGATTCATAAAATGATGGTTTTATGTAAGATAAATCCGACAAAAAGAATCGCATTAATTATTATTTATCCTATGAAAAAGATTGTATCAAATGCAAGTTTTCTATTCCTATCAGTCATGAAAGACACATACAGAAGTAATTTATTCTGTCAAACGCGATATGAATCAGTCTTCATTTTAGCATTTTATTGCAAAATCGACATATTTCTGCTACAGATTAGTTAGAATGGCTGAAGAAAAAACCCCTAGTTTTTCCACATAGAACAGAATAGAAAAATAACATTATATAATTTATTAGTTTATACATATTTTATTTCCGAATACGAAATGGGATCGGGGAAAAGTTTAAACAACATTACAAACGCCCTATTCCATATAATTTATTGGAAAACATACTCCTATAAACGAAACTTTCCATTGTGATATTCAGATTTCTGGTATATCGGCAAACAAGAATTAAACGGTATTTCATTATATGGATTGACTAAATTGGTCAAACGATAAAGTTTCAGCAGATACGAAATCTTCAGCCATACAACAGAAGTTAAAACTACACACTGTTTTCAGAACTTTAAGTTATCTATCATAATGTCAAAATAATGATCAGTATATATTGAAACAAGGAGGGTGTTGATTTGGTACCCCCCTGGTTTTGTTCAAGCATTAGAGTTTTCAAATACAAACTACATCCTGTCACTATTATAGACATTTATCTTTCAAATATATTCTCCTTGTTGGATTAACGAAAATCAACTCTTAGTGTTAGTCTTGAAGAGGGCCTAGATGAAATGCGGCCCGTCGATATGGTGCAATACAGTCGACCTGCTGAAGGCTTCCTGCTAAGTTTTTCTACCATTGTACTCATACCGTTTAGATATATAAATGTTATCAACATCCATGTTATTTATCAGGCACTGTGTATTCTATATATTTGGCTTTTGTTTTCTATAGATTAAGGAAATGATTGAAACAGGGAGTGTATGGCAAGTAGAGCTTGCTCCAGAGGCTGTTTCATTTCTGAGGAATTCTTTTGTGGATCGAGTTATAAGGCTTAAAACTCTGAATGAAATACTTCAATTGGCCTCGGAAGACAGAACGCAATGTGAAACTAAGTCACTGATGAAGAAAGATTTTATTCTGTATCAGAGTTTCTTTCATGAATCTGAGCAAATTATTTGGGAAAAGGCTATAACATATTTACCTTCACAATGTACAGAAATACATGTGCCATATGACAGAATGTATTCACAGGTCATAAGGATCTGGAACGTCTTGACCTCAGACAAGAGGTTCCAAACGGTAGTAAGAAAACTAGAAAAAGTGAAGAGAAACAGCAGAAAATGTACGCAACAAAGAAAACTTGTCAAAAATCCTAGTAAAAATTCAGGCGGGGAGAGGGATTTGCCGTCGGTTTACCACAAGATTGAAGAAACGGCCTTAGAATCTTGTCATCTTCAATTTGCACCTCTGGCAATCTCAAAGAGAGGAGAGTACAATTTGATAAAATTTCAAAACCTGACCCCGGAACTCATTCAAATTATTCTAAGAGACCCTGAAAGAGAGGCTACCTTTCCCTTCAATGTACTGGAAAAAGAGCATGAAATCATTGAGATGGACTTGAGCGTGCCTATTGTTCTTCAGGGAAGAAGTGGCACTGGGAAGACAACCTGCTGCCTATACCGTCTGTGGAATCTTTTTGTATCGTATAGGAAATACTGCAATGATGGTACGTAAAGATTATCTTCTTACCTTCACCAAAAAGGGAATTTTAAAATAATTTCTCATCAACAAGATTCACAAGAAGATGATTGAAATCGTTTCTTTGCGTACAAGTACAATGCTTCATGTGGTTTTCAAGTGATACTCACAAATGTTTTGATGTCGGATCTTGGAGCGTCTAAAATTCAAGTGTACTGCATTAATGTGAAGATCGTCTATTCCTTCATGCATTCTACAGTTCTATTTCTCTTTGCATTTAGAGTTTGAGGCGGAAGAGGATATCGAAGAAGAGGAATATCACGGGCCAAGCTATAAAGGTAGGACGATTTAATGTTTTTAGGCTATAAAGGTAGGACGATTTACAGTTTTTAAGCTATAAAGGTAGAACGATTTAATGTTTTTAGATACAGTTTGCTTAAAATTTTTTTTTCAGAATTCTAACTTCTAAATATCTCTACAAACCAGCTGGTCATGTTGTTACAGGTGACTTTTCAATTATCCAAGACAGACAGCTCCGTGGTCTTCTTAAAAAAGGACCTAAGTATAGAATCCCATCTAAGATAGATTTTGTCAAATGCCGTGAAGTGCTTACGGAAGCCTTAGATAATTATACGAAAAGATGGTGTAAATCAGAAGGAGTCGAACCGCATGCTCTGAATGACTGGAAAACCCTCATTTTAGATATAACGGATATTCGAATAGATAACTTCCATAAAAACCCTCATCTTTTTCAAAATCCACGTTCCAAATCAGAAAGATATTTCAAATCCAAACTAAGTAAATTACATGAAAAATATGTCTTTGCACCAGCTGATAAAGCAGCCAACAACACCATTATCATTTGAAAACGTTACTACATATCAACTTTGATTTCGGAACTTTCGTCTACTAATACATATATCAAAAGCAATGAAAGTGCATCTAACATTTTAGGCAAGCATAACAGTGAACTGTCTTCATTCAATATCTCTATTTCTAAATTGGATCTCCCGACACTATATTGCATACTGAAACTGCACAAGTCTCCTTACAAATTTCGATTTATTGCTAATTCTAGTAACTGCTCCACTACAATTTTGTCTAGAAATCTGACGTCAGCACTTACTGCTATTAAAGAACACACAACTAGATATTGTGAAACGGTTCTAAACAGGAACGATGTAAATTTATTTTGGTCTATTAAGAATTCAGGGGATGAGATTGAAAAAATGAAATCTGTAAATTTCCAAGCCAATACGATTTCTTCATACGACTTCTCTAATATGTATACCACACTTCCTCATGACAAAATTAATGATCGATTATCTAATCTCATTAAAGGGTGTTTTGATCGAGAGCGAAAAACTTACATTTGTACATCTGAATCGAAGGGTTTCTTTTCCTCGACAGACTACAAATCATACAAATCATGGACATGTAGTGACCTGTGTAATGCCTTGTCCTTCCTCTTGGACAATATTTATGTTAGATTTGGTGAGAATCTATACAAGCAGGTTGTAGGAATTCCTATGGGTACTAACTGTGCGCCTCTTGTTGCAGCTTTATTTTTATACACTTATGAAAAAGAATTTATCCAAAATCTTCAAAAGCAAAGAAAATTTGATGAGCTGAAATGTTTCAATAATACTTCTAGGTATCTTGATGATATTCTAACCATTGACAATCCTGCTTTTGAATTATATAAGAATGAAATTTATCCACAAGAATTAACCCTTAACAAAGCAAACCTTTCAAATACAGAAACACCCTTTTTGGACCTAAATATCAAAATTGTAAACGGAAAGATTCATACAAGTGTATATGACAAAAGGGATGATTTTGGATTCAACATAGTAAATTTCCCTTGGCTTGACGGTGATGTTCCAAGATAACCGTCATATGGCATTTACATATCACAGCTCATCCGGTACGCTAGAGCATGTACTGATATTTTGGATTTTCACAGTAGAAATTTACAAATTACCAAAAAACTTTTAGGTCAAGGTTTCCGCTTTCATAAACTAGCTAAGACTTTCTGGAAATTTTACAAGAATTACAGTCAACTTCTTTTAAAATTCGGATCTATACATGCAACGGAGTACATTACTATGGGTATTACACAACCTGTCTTTTATGGTGATATGATAAACAAAATAAAAAGGATCAAAGGTAGGCAGCATAACCATCGAAAATGCGTCAGAATCATCAAACGCCTTTTATATCGTGGATATGATCCTAATGTCACCAGACGGACACTAGGCTTGGTACTTGACCAATCTACAGTCTTGTACAAGCGGATCCTTGAGACTTGCACTCTGACTGACTGTGACGACGGGACTCCATGACGGGCCCTGTCCAAACCTCTTTAGAGAAGACAGGGCCCCGACCACCTGTCCTCTCTGAATGTCAGTCGGACTCCTCGGCTGATTACATACATGAGCTCGCTACAGCCGGCAGAGCACGGACTGTATTACGCATGCCCTCTTTTTATATCCATTTACATATTCATCTGTGTCTCTGGTGCCTCTGCGTTTCGCGGTCTTGTTTGTGTGATGTCATCTTACAGTGAGGAGGTTGTTTTACACCACAATTGTACGTTCTTCGAGACCTCTGGGTAATTGGAGAAGTGAGAGGGTTGTGCGCACGTAATCCAGGATAACCACACCATTTGCTACTTGCGTGACAGATGGCCGTCCAAAGTCGGCACCGGTTACCCATTGGTCTCGTCGGTTTATGTGTAGTCTTTTGTGTTTGATGTTTACATGTCGTATGTCTCTTTTCCGTCTCATGCTGTACTCGTCTTTTGTGTTTTTGCAACGGGTGTTTTGGTGTTTTACTGTTGATGCTGCAAAGGGGTCTTGTTGGAGATCTCCTCCCTTCTTTTTATATCTACACTTATTTCGTGTTGCAGTGTGGAGTTGGTAAAGCAATTCCCCGCGACCCGATGTTTGAAGTGTTTTAATTTCATTGTGTTCTCTAACTTGGCTTTGTTGTAGTGTCTTCTACGTAAGACTCTAATTCACTTTCCTTCCATTATCGCATTATGGCATTTTTAAGGTCGCCTCGTATCAAACTAACCCCCCTGAGATTACCCTCTGTCACTACAGTCACTTTACCATCATCGACATTCAACAGTAAAAAACTTTTTTCCTCACCAAGAGTACTCTTATCACCTCTCAAATTAAGACCCCACAGTCGTATTTTACGCACTACTCCATCTGCAGGCTCTACATTCAACAACAGACACAGAGGGTTCTCAATTATTTCTAAGTGCAAAAGTAAAAGATGCTCGTTGTGTCACCTCATCAACTGCGACTCCATAATAACATCCAGTGTAAATGGGCAGAAATTCAAAATCGAGGTAGACCAGGACATCGATTGATCATCTCAAGATCTTATTTACGTAATGACTTGAAATGCCAGGGGATGTGGCGCACAATATGTAGGTGAGACAGGCCAACCTTTAAAATCTCGTTTTAGGAACCATTCTTATAAGATCAGAACCTCACGTCAACAAAAACACAGAAACTTTCTTTATAATCACTTTATTAAATATAATCATTCTATTTCGGATATCACCATTACCCCAGTTCAGACTTTTCCAAAACGTAAAAATGAAAGTAAGACCGAAATTAAAAAACGCCGACTACAAGCTGAACTTGCCTGGATCACCAAACTTCAGACTGCGTACCCTCTTGGTTTAAACGATCAAATTTATGGACAAGGAAACATTTCCTCAGCTTCTACCAATATCAACATCTTTTCAATTCGCCCTAACACGAAAAGGAAATACAGGTCACACGGGAAAAGACGAAACAGACAAAAAAGAAAACGATCCAGAATATACCGCTCTCTCAACGATTTACTTACTATAGCACGCAATGGCGGAAGACATGAGCTGTTACATGCTCTGTCGTCAATACCAGTTATGCACTTGAAATCTATCTTGGATGAAGCAGAGGTTGCATTCCTAAGAAACAATGACTGATTCAGACTTAATATCATTGTCTCATTCGCTCAGTATAAACTTTATCCTATTGTGAAAAACACCTCACCGAAAAGACGATTCATAAAAATCCCGTTTATTAACAAAGGTTTTGATCTTCTAAACATCTCTAATATTTTTCGGGATCATCGCGTACAAAGTACCATTCCTCAATATTTTGAAAATTTAGAGCCACCTCTTATTTGTTATAAGTACAAGAAACCTATTCGAAACTTTGTTTTTAACTATAATAAAGTTACAACGGATCCTGGCATACTTGAATCGTGTCCTGCTTCTTGAGAATGTGCAACTTCTAAATATCTCTACAAACCAGCTGGTCATGTTGTTACAGGTGACTTTTCAATTATCCAAGACAGACAGCTCCGTGGTCTTCTTAAAAAAGGACCTAAGTATAGAATCCCATCTAAGATAGATTTTGTCAAATGCCGTGAAGTGCTTACGGAAGCCTTAGATAATTATACGAAAAGATGGTGTAAATCAGAAGGAGTCGAACCGCATGCTCTGAATGACTGGAAAACCCTCATTTTAGATATAACGGATATTCGAATAGATAACTTCCATAAAAACCCTCATCTTTTTCAAAATCCACGTTCCAAATCAGAAAGATATTTCAAATCCAAACTAAGTAAATTACATGAAAAATATGTCTTTGCACCAGCTGATAAAGCAGCCAACAACACCATTATCATTTGAAAACGTTACTACATATCAACTTTGATTTCGGAACTTTCGTCTACTAATACATATATCAAAAGCAATGAAAGTGCATCTAACATTTTAGGCAAGCATAACAGTGAACTGTCTTCATTCAATATCTCTATTTCTAAATTGGATCTCCCGACACTATATTGCATACCGAAACTGCACAAGTCTCCTTACAAATTTCGATTTATTGCTAATTCTAGTAACTGCTCCACTACAATTTTGTCTAGAAATCTGACGTCAGCACTTACTGCTATTAAAGAACACACAACTAGATATTGTGAAACGGTTCTAAACAGGAACGATGTAAATTTATGTTGGTCTATTAAGAATTCAGGGGATGTGATTGAAAAAATGAAATCTGTAAATTTCCAAGCCAATACGATTTCTTCATACGACTTCTCTAATATGTATACCACACTTCCTCATGACAAAATTAATGATCGATTATCTAATCTCATTAAAGGGTGTTTTGATCGAGAGCGAAAAACTTACATTTGTACATCTGAATCGAAGGGTTTCTTTTCCTCGACAGACTACAAATCATACAAATCATGGACATGTAGTGACCTGTGTAATGCCTTGTCCTTCCTCTTGGACAATATTTATGTTAGATTTGGTGAGGATCTATACAAGCAGGTTGTAGGAATTCCTATGGGTACTAACTGTGCGCCTCTTGTTGCAGATTTATTTTTATACACTTATGAAAAAGAATTTATCCAAAATCTTCAAAAGCAAAGAAAATTTGATGAGCTGAAATGTTTCAATAATACTTCTAGGTATCTTGATGATATTCTAACCATTGACAATCCTGCTTTTGAATTATATAAGAATGAAATTTATCCACAAGAATTAACCCTTAACAAAGCAAACCTTTCAAATACAGAAACACCCTTTTTGGACCTAAATATCAAAATTGTAAACGGAAAGATTCATACAAGTGTATATGACAAAAGGGATGATTTTGGATTCAACATAGTAAATTTCCCTTGGATTGACGGTGATGTTCCAAGATTACCGTCATATGGCATTTACATATCACAGCTCATCCGGTACGCTAGAGCATGTACTGATATTTTGGATTTTCACAGTAGAAATTTACAAATTACCAAAAAACTTTTAGGTCAAGGTTTCCGCTTTCATAAACTAGCTAAGACTTTCTGGAAATTTTACAAGAATTACAGTCAACTTCTTTTAAAATTCGGATCTATACATGCAACGGAGTACATTACTATGGGTATTACATAACCTGTCTTTTATGGTGATATGATAAACAAAATAAAAAGGATCAAAGGTAGGCAGCATAACCATCGAAAATGCGTCAGAATCATCAAACGCCTTTTATATCGTGGATATGATCCTAATGTCACCAGACGGACACTAGGCTTGGTACTTGACCAATCTACAGTCTTGTACAAGCGGATCCTTGAGACTTGCACTCTGACTGACTGTGACGACGGGACTCCATGACGGGCCCTGTCCAAACCTCTTTAGAGAAGACAGGGCCCCGACCACCTGTCCTCTCTGAATGTCAGTCGGACTCCTCGGCTGATTACATACATGAGCTCGCTACAGCCGGCAGAGCACGGACTGTATTACGCATGCCCTCTTTTTATATCCATTTACATATTCATCTGTGTCTCTGGTGCCTCTGCGTTTCGCGGTCTTGTTTGTGTGATGTCATCTTACAGTGAGGAGGTTGTTTTACACCACAATTGTACGTTCTTCGAGACCTCTGGGTAATTGGAGAAGTGAGAGGGTTGTGCGCACGTAATCCAGGATAACCACACCATTTGCTACTTGCGTGACAGATGGCCGTCCAAAGTCGGCACCGGTTACCCATTGGTCTCGTCGGTTTATGTGTAGTCTTTTGTGTTTGATGTTTACATGTCGTATGTCTCTTTTCCGTCTCATGCTGTACTCGTCTTTTGTGTTTTTGCAACGGGTGTTTTGGTGTTTTACTGTTGATGCTGCAAAGGGGTCTTGTTGGAGATCTCCTCCCTTCTTTTTACTGTAGTGATCACAGTGGGAACAACTCATGGTTATAACAAATTAACAATTTATATATAGGAATCAACCAAAGATACAAACGACTAAGAACGAGAACACCCACAGCTAATTATCCAATCCAACATATAAAGGAAAATACTCTTTCATGGTCTTCTATTAAAGATACAGCGTTTCCACCCTTGGGGTCTCAAGATTTAAAACCGTCGACAAGACTCCAGACCCGATGTATCTTTGATAGAAGACCATGAAAGAGTCTTATCTATCTTTATTTGTAGAATTAGAAGAACAGACAAAAGAGGCCATGAAAGAGGAAAATGAAGAAGTGTTTAACGAAGGTAGCTCAGAATGTTATTTTTGATATGAATTAATACATTCTGTAATTCACACTATTTCAGACAATAAATAATTGATTAGTTTAAACATATTTATTTACGACAAGCAATATGATATGTGCTACAACACAGGAATTGTTCGTTCTTGCGGTTGCTTGAAGCACTATGGGGCATCCTTCAGTCTTCAAAAATAGATTAATCGGTGTCAAAACCCCTTTTCTTTGGTATATTACGACAAATTAATTCATACTGGATCTTCATACATGTAGTTTGAAATCAGTATCTCTCTTACAAGCCGAGATATACCCCTACCGCATTTCTTACGAGCGCCGCATTCCTAGGTCGGACAAAAAGGTTTCTGGTGGTAATCAAGCATCAGTGATCCACTTAGGTCACCAATCATCCATGTAATGATGCGAACACCTCAAAGACATAACATTACATTGAATAACCCTGATATGCTTGGTACAATTTCAAATAAAGCACATTTTAACGATTAACTTTAAAAAAAACGAAGCGTCGGTTCAGTGAGATGAAATTTTTAAACGTGTTGAAAGTGTACCGCCGATGTATGAGATGGTACATGTACCAAGCATGTGACGTGGTGATATCATGCAGTCTTTGAAGTTATTGTTTGGTCATTAAATGGTCGAGCGGTGCCCATATTTGATCGCTACTGACCGATTATCACCAGACACCTTTTTGTCCGACCTAGAAATGCGGCGCTCGTAGAGATGCGGTAGGAGGTATATCTCGGCTTGCAAGAGAGGTACTGATTTCAAACTTTGCAAGAAGATCCGTATGAACTAATTTATCGTAATATACTAAAACAACGGGGTTTCGAGATTGATTAGCCTATTTCTGAAGACTGAAACGATTACCCATCGATTTGTTTTATAGAATTCGAGTTAGAACCCTTTACATAACCCATAGTACAACAAGGAACCGCAAGAGCGATCAATCCCTGTTTTATAGAAGTAATCTGGAAAAGACAAAAGTTAGCGATAATCTATCAAAAAGAGGACCCAAATTCTGAATCGAATTGTCACTCGTCTTCAAATTCATAACATCATTTAAGAACAAATAAATTTGCAGCACGAATCAGATATGCACGTTTCGGGTTCTTAACCCTTGATCCTCAATCCAAACGATGAAATATGACCATATATAAAGAATCAGAATTAATGGGCATGCCGATTATTTTAATACAAAAGGAAACAAAACAAGTAAAATATTTTGCAACGGATCAAAAGAGAATCCTCAATGCGGATGAGATCAGATGTTGTTGCGTTCTAACTTTAGGCAACTCTGATGGTTTTGGTAACATATTTAATTAAATTGATTGCGTATCTGAAAAGACCTAACTCACAATTTTGAACCGCTTTTGGCAATTACATGTACGTTATGGGGATCCCTTAAATGAATTTTGCTTCTTTGAATTTCTTTGGCTTGAAGAAAGACTAATTAGTATTCATAACCTGAAACGTGAATGTCTGGTACACTGAATATGTCCAGATGGCTGCTCTTCTTTTTCAGCAGAGTTGAAAAATATCAAATTTAAGTGACGTATGTTTTTTTCAGATGAGGGGAGCACAAGTAAGAGTCCTACTGACCAAAGTGGAAACTTGGGACAAGACTCCTATAGTTTGAATCCCGATGAGGATTTTGCTGATCCTGCTGCTTATATAGTGGATGAGGAACCTTCTCTCCATCAACTGTTCGTAACAAAAAGTCCTTTCCTGTGTCAGCAAGTTCGGGAACAGCTTAACCTTTTGATGAATGGAGTTGACTGGACAAAAGAGCACATTGAAACAACAAAGCAGCCCCTCCCTTATCGACTGGAGGACCTTGGGATATATCACTATCCATTGGTTTTGAACTCACACCAGTTTTTGTTGATGTTAGATGCTTCCCTCGGAATGCCGTACTTTTTCGATAGAAATGAAGATCTCAGTCTAGAGGTAGGTTCTCTTTGTATTTACAAATGCATTTACAGGACAATAAACGTTACAAGCTTTCAATTCAATCTTGCCGTAATCGCTATTATACTATGCCATATTAACGCAGCGGTGGAGCGCGAAACGTCAATGAATAAAGGCATGTCATCATCTACCATATAATATTAAACAGCAGAGTAACGTACCATCTTTATGTGAATTACGGCGGATACACGGACATTCGCGGAATCAATCGTACATTAATATAGAAATAATCAGAAATCTAAAGGACAAATTCGATTTAAAAGTGGAATAAGCAAGAATTGAACTACAGCGCGTGCGGCATGTCCGTTGTAATTTGCATTATAGGCACCTACCTAAACCATTGTTAAAACTTGGGCACATTTTCTGCCCAAGTAAATTGATGACGTCAGGAAAACGGAGAACAATTAGAAAGTGCCCAGAAATGACCGTACAATTTTGCGATCTTCCTTAATGAGGACTTATTTTATGGCAAACTAATCTGATCGTGTTTATATCGTTCGAGAAAAGAAAGAATCCCTTACATTGAAACAAAGGCATTACCTGTACATCGACTACGCCATTTACATGTATAAAGTCACACCTTACTGGATATACTTGCAATCTATATTAACATACCAAAAACCTGCAATTCAGTCTGCAATTATCTTATAGCAAACAAGGGGTGATTATGGAAGCGTGAAAATTCAAATTCTAAGGCGGAACTTAGATAGGACGTTTGCGCATGATATTGTATTTCTTACCATTGACGTTTACCCGACTTCTTAGTTTGAAATCTACCTCAGTGTCTTGAACGAATGTAGGACGGTTTTAGAATCTTCGCGTTGCTATCTTAGTGTTCAAGAAACTAACTTTATGGACTGAAGATTTACAATGTTAAACGTCTTTAAATTCAATAGCATCATTTAAACCTGGTAAATTTACAGCATGGACCAGACATGCACGTTTCAGGTACTAAACCCTCATCAGTGATCCTCAGTCTAAACAATATAATACGGCCAAAAAGTATGAAAATTATCATGTTCAAAAATACAGCAGAATGGTTGGGATATGATGCTACAGGACCCACGTTTTAGAAATTTCGAAGTTTTGTAACAGAAAATTTCAAACGCGTTGAAGAGACAGACGATCAACCGAAGTTGATCGAACTTGGCTCCATGTGCCCTCGGGGACTCTTGGTCCACCAGCAGTGACACTCACCAGGTAGTTCAAATGTTAAACGTCTTTAAATTCAATAGCATCATTTAAAACTTGATAAAATTACAGCATGGACCAGACATGCACCTGCAAACCTTTCGTTCTCTACACAAATTCCCTCCATTTGTTTGAAGTCTGATACTTTGAGATCACCAATCATGTTTTCATTTCTAGTATGAGATTCCGGGATGGACCTACAGAACGTCTGAGGGTATTGTTGCAGATTCCGATGATTCAGAAGATGATTTTGACGATGAAGACACCATGAAAGGAAAATCAAAGGATCATAATACAAATTCAAAGAAAAAGAGCATTCCCAAAAAATCCAAAAGCTCAAAAATAAGGGAGGTGACGTATGAGGTATTTGAAAGAGATGTTTGGCCCAAAATAAAAAATAAAGCCTCTCGGGAAATCAAATGTCATCCGAGTATGGTTTGGAAGGAAATTGTTTCCTTTATTAGAGGTTCCTACGAGTGTATGTTGCCTGAGTCTAAAGGATGCCTATCCTTGGAGGAATACATCAAAGTCGGAAGAAAGAAAGCGCCTGATTTCGACACTGAGGACAGGAAAATCGTCTATGAGTTGTTCAAACTGTATGAAAGACACAAACGAAAAATGAACTATTTCGATGAAACGGATGTCATCAGATTCATTGTTCAAAGGTGAGACAAGATAAGCTAACATAATATTTGAATTGATGCAATAACAACGGAATTTTTTCATTCTACGTAAATCTTGTAAAAGTAAGATCGGTCGCCCGAACGAAGCTTTGTTTTGCCCTTTTTATACGCCCGTCATTTGACGGGACGTAGTATGGTATGGCGACGTCCGTCTGTCTGTCCGTCCGCTTATGGAACGCAATAACTTGAATATGCGTCAACGGATTTTCATGATATTTGTACATCGTGATCAGACTGTAGAGAGGAAGCCACCTTTCGATTTTCAGGTTCATCCGATGTGTCGTTACGGAGTAATGTGACTTAGATATCTATAATATACAATGAAAATATACTAAAATAGTTAAAAATTCTTTAAAAATCTATTTCTGGTCGAAATGTTTTGAAATTCTATATACTTCAAGTAGAAAGGATGTTCTTTGACATATATAACGGGTTTTTATTTATTTATTTATTTGTTTTGTTGCATAAACGAGATATTATGTGTTATGAAAGAGGGGGGGTCTATAATTACATACATGTTAAGCTAAGGGCAAAATACAGGCGCATGAAACGAAATAACTTAAATATGCGTCAACGGATTTACCGCCTTTAGATTTTCATGTTCATTCGATTTGTCGTTACGGAGTAATGGGACTTAGATATTTTAAATACAATGAAAATATACTAAAATAGTGAAAAATTCTTTAAAAATCTATTTCTGGTCGAAATGTTTTGAAATTTTGTATACTTCAAGTAGAAAAAAAGTTCTGTCGAATATGTAACGGGTTTTTAATTTTTTTCTCACATAATCCAAAAATTATGTGTAAGGGGGGGGGGGGGGCTTATATGGACATACATGTTAAGCTAAGGGAAAAATATAGGGACATGGAACGCAATAACTTGAATATGTGTCAACAGATTTTCATGATATTTCTACATCGTGATTAGATTGTAAAGAGAATGCCGCCTTTCGAATTTTAGGTTCATCCGATTTTTCTTTATGGAGTTATGGGACTTAGATATTTTGATGTTGTAAACAAAAATCCCAACGGGCGTATCTTGCTGCATGAGCGTAGGCCTTTTCAATTTGACATCATGTATATTAGTTTGCTATTTCGGAAAATTGTCATTTTATCCAAAAAAATAGCATCGAAATTAAAGGAGGTTTACAACTGAGCACCACCCTTTCAATTGTTAAACGTCTTCAAATTCAATAGCATCATTTAAGACCTGATAAATTTACAGCATGGACCAGACATGCACGTTTCGGGTACTAAACCCTCGTCAGTGATGCTATATTTTGGTTATCGATTTTATTTTACTTTGCTACTGAATCGACCCTATAGGAAATTTGGAGCCACGTACTCTCTGCAAAGTTATTGCTCAAATTTAAATTTAAAAAAATTAGAACAGAGGGTAAGTTCAGTCTTCAATTATCTTATAGCAAACTTTGGGTGATAAAGTACAACGTAGAGTGAAAATTTAAAGTCTTAAGCGGAACTTAGATATAGGTCGTTTGCGAACTGAAATGATTTTTGGCTGTGTCTGAAAATCATTGATGAGGTTCAAGAACCCGAAACGTGTATATCTGTTTAATGCTGCAAATGTATCTGTTCTTAAATGATGCTATTGAATTTGAAGACGTTGAACATTTGGCTGGAAGCATAACTGATGAGATTTAACTATCAGAAACACGTGTTTGGTGCATTATTGTCTTCAAGAAGGTAAAGAGTTGGAACACTTCGTATTGTTATTCTTGAGCATATGATCTTTTTATTTCCCTCAAATTTTTCTTTCAATATTCAGTGCAATTCTGATAAGGAAAGCTACTTTTTAAAGATACGAGTATATATTATATTTCAACACTATTAAAAGAAATGCTGAATAGATTTGTTAGGCAGGAAATGTCAGATATATGTGTTACTGCAGTGTTGTAAAATGTATATGAAAAAAACAAACCTTAATTTTGACAAATTTCTAGCTTTTACGTCTTCTCTTCTTAATTGTAGAATGCATAGCTCCTCTGAATACGAACATTTAATGTTTGATCAAATCTACGTTGATGAGACTCAGGACTTCACTCTGGCAGAGCTATGGCTTCTGGTCAAATTTTGTTCAAATCCTAGTCAGATGTTCCTGGCCGGAGATACAGCTCAAGCTATCATGCATGGAGTTTCCTTTCGGTTTTCAGACCTGGTGTCTTTGTTTCAACTTTTTGACGAGAAGTACAAGGAAAGCTTGAAGGTTTGTGTTGATGTATTTAAGATAGTTTGCCATTAGACGTTTCATTACACAGATCTTATGATTTTTATTGTTCCAACAAAAATATGATGGCGTCTTAAAATCCATGTCATGTGTCATTCTTAAATGTACATTGTGTGAATTTAACTTCAATTATTTCAATCAAAGAATTGAAGAATCCGAGGATTCCCTTCATAGAGTTCAAATCTGCTGTACGAAATGCGTTTGTTTGATAATGAAATACTAACATTTGTTTCAATGCTTGAATATTAAGATTCTGCGTCTTCGAGAGAACTACCGATCCCACAATGGAGTGTTGGATTTAGCATCAAGCATCGTTGATATAATAATGGAATATTTTAACGAGTCATTTGATGTCCTAGACAGAGACCTTGGCATGTATCCTGGTCCTAAACCAGCGATCATTGATTGTGTTGATGAGTATGAAATAATCATATAAACTATAGAATTAGAAAATTTCAATGCACTAATAGTAATACTGTAAATACTTTACCTGAGCTGATACTTTGAAAAGTAAAACATATATGAAATTTAAGTGAAATTGGCAAGTGAAATATTTTAAAGATTAATCTATTTACAAGTAGAAAATTTTATTTTCATCATCAATTCTGAATGAATAATATTGACATTAGTTATTCATTTCGAATGTAAACATGTTAAATGTTCTACTTACATTGTCACATTCAAATTTCAACAATGTTATTCGTCAAAACAGAGAGGACCTGCTGCTCCTTTTAAATAGCAAGCAACAGAAAATAGAATTCGGAGCTCATCAGGTTATACTAGTACTTGACGAGGAGTCAAAGAAGCATTTACCAGAACAATTTAAGAAAGCAATTACGCTTACAATTCCGGAATCGAAGGGTCTGGAATTTGATGATGTATTGGTCTTTAATTTCTTTAAAGATTCAAAGGTATGTTCGTTATTTATCCTTGCTTGAAGGAAATAGTTCGGATTTTTTTTTATTTACGAATGCTTCGTCGACAAATACATCGAACGGAAGGATTTTTTCTCTGTACAAGTTGAAATGAGATTGAAATATAAATCTTGAACAATGCAAATGCAACATTAGAATGACAACAGAAATATCAGGCACATGACAGAATACAACTTTTAATAGATATGATGGTAAAATTGGGATCTTTTACCTCGTTTGTTTTACCGCTAAAGGCCATACTTGCCTTACTCATATCATGACTTATCATTTTAAACAATTGCATTGTTTTTCATTAAGTATACTTGAAGCATAAAAGAAAGGAAGGGATCTCCAACAACACTCAGTTGCAGCATCCAAAGCCAACCTCAAAATACCTCATGCATAACACAGAGCAGACACTCACAGAAAGAGGCACAAAAGGGACAAGGAACATCAAATCACACCATGAAACATAAAACAGAAAACACCACACATAAACCAACGAAACCAATGGGCAACCGGTGCCGACTATGGACGGCAATCTGCCACGCCCGTAACAAATTGTGTGGTTATCCGGATTACGTGTCCACAACCCTCCCATTTATCCGGTTATACAGAGGGGGTCTCTAACTCAGTTGCAGTACATTAACACAATCTTTCTCACACTTTAAAATTTTCAGAAGAGCAAAATAGGCCTTTGGACCTCTAATTTTTGCAGTTTTGCATGTGTTATTTTAAGTATAATTAAAAATACATATTTATATCTTTATTGTATGTACCAGGCTGAAAAGCAATGGCGAATCGTTTCCAAATTCCTAAGGAAACTCGCAGAGCATGACAAACTACTGCAGAGAAGAGTCAATCGCGCTCAAGGTATCTTTTATGTTGAATCGATACGTCCTCCTTGAAAATTACTAGCACGAAATTTGTGAACGATAATTCAATATTTATTTCATAGATACATGTAATTCATTTTTTGTCAAATCCACAATACGTATACATATATGTTTGAGACATAATTGAATATCAGATATTTAAATTTAAAGTTGAAACAACGTTTGCAAATCTCAAAATGCGGTCGGTACTTCCTCTTTTCTGTTGAAGAAACCTATAAAATTCTCTTCTGAAACTATAAGCAAGTAATTATCAATATATTAGACATTAGTTGAATCTAGTATGATACTAAAAAATGAAAATATCCAATGAATCCACGTCACTGTCGTGCGAATTTAAGATTTTTTTTCAAAATTTAGAAACGTTTTCACTGTGATGTATCACGTGATACGCAAATAATATACGTGTACTCTGAGAACACTTAAACAGAAATTTTTCAATGCTCACCACATGTTATGATATGGTGCACGGACAGATTCAAAATTTTCTGTTTAAGTGTTCTCCAAATATACGTCTATTCTTGACCAGAATGAATTACCATCATATAATTAATAATAATGACCATATGATACATGTAGGCCTTAAATAAATGCATATAAAGTAGATCTAGACAGTATTTACTTGGTTTAATCAAAGGGGATTCTTGTGGAACATATCATTTGTGTACACTGCCAATTGTGCCTCACATGAAATTCATATGAAATGAGCATCATGTAAATTTCACATGAACGTTCATGTAAAATTCATATAAATTTCACATAATATTTATGTGAAAAAAATTTCACATGAATTTCACATAAATTTCCTTCACATAAATTTCACATGAATATTTCTACGTGATCTTCACAGGAAACTGACTTCTCATAACATCCATGTAAAAATCTTCACATGAATTTCATGTGAAAAATTTCATGTAAAATTCATGTTCGTGCTCATTTTACATAAATTTCATGTGAACTTTCATGTAAAGTTCATGTAAATTTCACATGAATTTCATATGAGGCACAATTGGCTGTGTATCACGTGATACGCCACAGTGGTTTTAACGTTTACACAATAAGACAATTAAAAAAACCCAAAAGTACAACATTGCTTGCAGTGAGTAGCATTCCGGACACAGACATTTATATATTCGGTGCACCAGACATGCATGTAAATTTAATGAACATGTGGTGAAAACAATATGTTAACTTCCAAAATTCTGGTGATTATTTAGAGTAATTTGCTAAAGTAAAAGGAGATTCAAATATATCAGTTTTTCGCAAAAGCAGTATTTCTAATATGTACCAGCGTTATTGAAGAAACTCACATTGAAGAAATCGTAAGTGAAAAGTTTTTAGGTCCTTTCCATAGCATACAAATTTTTTATCTTGGTGTGTAGGGCATACATTGTTGTTTCATTCAACAAAAAATCAAACATTATGTGATAAAAAAGTCTTTAGCTATCTTGGACAAATATGAATATCTCTACACGACGTATCAGTGCTCGATCAACTCATTAACTTTAGTTTTCAAACGTTATTCAAAATATAAAAGTATTGGTATACACTTCACAGATACTTTTCCACGTCAAAAAGAATATGAACCAAAACAGGACAGGGTTTTGTGTACCCTCTTGAAGAAATTGTATACAGCTGTCAGCAGAGCGCGTGTCAATGTATGGATCTATGACTCAAACGAGGAGGAGAGACAACATATGTACAACTATTTCCGAACGAGGAACCTGGTTGAGACGGTCACAAAATACAACATGAAAGGTATGTGTTTTTGTGAATGTTTGGTGTATTTGGATATTAAATGTCTAATAAAATAAAATGTCAACTTACCTGACATGAAATCGCACTCTTGATTATAATTTTTAGATACTGTGCACCAGACATTATTTCAGATTTTAAATTCTAATGGGTGGTATTTAACAACAAAATAATTTACAAGTAGTTATTTTAGTTATCTCGTTGTCAATGTTGGAAGATAGTTTAGGATAGTACCATCCAAAATACCGCGCATAACAATTTATCGGATAAGACTTTTTTTCTGCTCGGCCTATGTGAAGGGTGTTGCTAGCAAACAGGGGATACTTGCTCTCCCCGAACACCTGATTTCATATCCAATAAAGATGATTTTTTGCTTCTTTGCAGAATGTATAAGTTTATTGAATTATTTGAATCTCCATAGGTTTTTGTAGAATTTATATTTACTGTAGGTGGCGCTGTACAAATCAATTGTAGCCGTCCTGAACACATGTAAATTTCAATAGATTTAACTCTCTTCTGGTTGGTTTGTTTGAAGATTATTTAAACAAACAGAATGTTTACGTTGACTGTTGTTCTATTTCAGTGTTCGCTGTGGTTTCTATTTTGTTATGGCAGATTCCACAAGAAATTATCATCTTTGGCATTCTTTCGCATTCTTTGTGGTCCAACCTACTTGGATAGTAAACTTACATTAGATATGTAATATGATTCATGCGATATATGAAAATAATTAATGCGGCGCGTGTTCACAGCGCCACCTACAGTACATTCTACAATGCCTCCCTCACATGCACTGGAGATTGTTCATGAGTTAGTTGCCCTTCGTATTCCTCCGGAACTATGTCATTGTCTCTGTCTGTTTGTCCGTTATTTCTTTTCTCGAGAGAAATTTTGTTTTGTATTTTTTCCAAAATTCGTAAGCCTTTCGATTGCTGTTTTAGAAACAGGTTACGGCTTTTATGTTTGACTTTCATTCACTGATTTTCGAAGGCAACGTTGAATGAACATATTTCGCCAAAGAAGAAAAATAAAAAGATAGAGATTATATTCAATAAGCATGCATTTCCTTATCAGATAGAGTTTTTACAAAGAAAACGTCAAAAGAGGAATGGATCAAACAAGGAGAGAAATTGATGAGGAGGAAAATATACCACGAAGCTGCCAAATGCTTTGTTAATGGCAAAGATAAAGAAATGACAGAGCTTGCCTTGGCGTTTCATCAAATGAGTAAAGCAAACAAGTAATGTATACTATATTTAGATCATATAAATTCATCTTTCAGTTTTTGGTCGCTTTTCAAATATAACATGCCACGTCTCGGAATAGATATGTATGATAGTAGGTACGGTATCGAATCTGGTTACATGTAACAGAGGATCTCATGAATCTCGTTTTTGTGAAAGCTTAATGAGATGGTGGATCACTCTTTGAAAAGATTACAAAAGATTTCATCGTTAGAGCCAGACGTCTTGCAAGTCAGCTACTTGTTCAGGGTCATCTTTGAAGAAGTTCTTCGGTCGCTACGGGGATATAGTGGAGACATATCAGATCCCCCTTTCAAGAATGATCAGTTACATTCTGGGTAATGAGTGAATGGCTGTCATTATCACCATAATACTTATCTAATGTGTACATCAACATGTACATCGAAACAGTTATCAAATTTGACAAGTTTCTATGAAGCTGTTGCGGCGGGTGTTGCATGCAATCAGGAGACGCTGACTCTCCCCGGGCACCTGGCTTCACATCGGAATGTTATTCTTTCCGAGGTTTGCAGCCGTTCCTACGGAAATTCTAATGATTTTGCCTTGCCTTCTCGATTTTGAGACTGAGTAACTGATAGGTACTTCTTTAATGTTTATCTATTTCTTACAAGATATAAAAGTGAAAACAATAGACTATTACCCACTTATAAGGCAGTGGATCTCGTTATGACAATATATCGCATCTTCTAATCACAAGATCGATTAAATCGTAGTGCTATTTCTCATAAAACGAAGTCTGTTGTCTGGAAATTATCAAACCTTTGTATATATGATTGAGGCGGGAAATCGCATTATCGGAGACACACCAATTCATAATATCGTATAAACTTCCCTTTCATGGGTAGCAACATCGCGTCTTCTCCTGCTTATGGCGTTTTTTTTTTTTTTTTTTTTTTTTTTTTTTTTTTTTGTTTGTTTCTCAGCAATTCGGCACGTCATGGCATGTTCCAAATATGAAGATTTCATCGTTAGAGCCAGACGGCTTTCAAGTGAACTGCTTGTTCAGGGTTATATAACACAATGGCTGAAATCATCATTGAGGACATTTTCGGTCGATTACGGGGATATTATAAAAGCATAGCAGATCCCTCTTTCCAGATTGATAGGTGGTATTCTGGATTGCGATTGAATAGTTGTCATCATCACCAAACGACATTTTTAACTGATAAGTACATCGAGGCAATCACAAATTTTCATGGATCAGTTGCGACGGGTGTTGCATGCAAAAAGAAAAGCACCTGTGCCCAGTTTCACAAAAATTCTTTCCAAAACTTCATGAAATAAAAGCTGCGAATGTTTTTCATTTTAGATTATGTTGTCCTTTCTAATATCATTTCTGCATACTAAATATTAATTCAGAAACGAAACATCGCGATTTGTAGTTTATAAGAAGTATTAAGCGATGGAAACTTACGAAAATTCCTAAAAGTTTTCGTCAGTATTTTTGTGAAACAGGCTGCTGGTCTCACTTCGGAATGTTATTCATTTCGGGGTTTGCAACTGTTCCAATGGAAATTCTTTTGATTTTGTCTAACCTTCTCAATAACTAATGGGTACTTCTTTAATGTTTATATTGATCGATTCTGTATCACTCTTACCGGCACCTGTAGTACATTGCGATGTTATTTCAGTCTTGTTGGTCAGTTGTGGATTTTAAGTTGTTTAATGTTCTCGTAACTCTTCATTATTTGACCAGAATTTGTAGCGGCCATTCGGGATCTTGATGGCCATTCATATCAATTAATGGACATTAACCTGTACTAATGGAATGATATTCTGTAATCAAAATGGTATGTCTGCTTTAATTCATACTTCATACATATCATTGACTCTGCAAGGTTTTGTCCTTCTATTAATAAAAGACAACGTTTTGTATTTATATAAATTTGTTCAATGTCTTATTAATTTGAAGGAATCGTGACAGAAGAATCAAACCACAGATGTATCTTGCCGCCGCTGATCGTTTTATCAATTGCGGGAAGTACACGGAAGCTGAAAGATGTTTACGGAAATCAAGGCGGAAAAGCCTCATTATAAAATTCCTCGAGAAAACTGGACAAGTATGTTAACAATGTTAACTCACCAATTTTCTGAATACTTTTTTCTAGTTGTCTGTATTTGTAAAAAACAGATTTTATTTTGAATTGCAATTTAGATGTACGAGATTAACACCATTATTCAAATGGCTTTTGACCGCAATTTAAATTTTGTAAGGCATCAAAATAGACTTAGATTTAGTCATTTCTTTCTAGAAAGCTGCTCTCTAGCTGTAGATTTATAAACTTCCATTTTTCATTGAACAGCTATTGAATTTAAAGACGTTAAACATCGAAATAGGATACATGTAATCATTGAAAATACGTCCAAATGTCACCAGACGGACAATCGGCCTTGTACCAGCCCATTGTTCAAACTTGCACTCTGTCTGACTTTGGCATTGGGACTTCATGTAGGGCCCTGTCCAAACCGCTTTAGAGAAGACGTACGTATTGCGAAGCTTCGTATCGCGATACACCGGTACCGCGATAAAACCGCTCAGCCCTAATTCTTTTGTGTTGTGTTTTGGTGTCGTGTTTGGTGTACCTTGTCCCTTTTGCGTCTCTCGCTGTCCATAACAATTCTCTGTGTTTTTCATTTAGGCTGTTTTGATATTTGCTGTAGTAGCTGCAACCGGGTTGTTAGAGATCCCCTCCTTTCTTTGAAAGAAAGGACAATAATGATTATAAAAATCATTCACACTATTAAAGGGCGATGGGGGACGATATAAGGGGACAGGTAAATTTCTCTGTCATTTCCACATTGACCGCTGTAAAATTCTCTGATTGTTATCTGATTAGTTCCTTTCAATCCTTTTACCCCTATCAATTTTTGATTTACAGCTTAAAACAGATGAGACTTGGGTATCTCATTAGCATAAGAAAGGATTACCTGTCGGTATGTCTTTGATGTAACACGCTGCACGCAGACGGCGTTATCTTCAAAGACGGTATAGGTCCACCCCTACATGTACCAAGCATACGGCACTCAAATATGCATATTAATGACAGGGTGGTTGCCAATGTCGGCCTTTAAAGATACACAAGTTCTAACTTGATTCTTTTAAAAATAAATAATTATTATCTCTTTAAAATTATTTGTTTATTTCAGTTTGAGAGAGCTGGGAAATTATACTTGAGATCGGAAGACATTCCTAACAGCATTCGATGTTTTAAAGAGGCTTTCAGATATGACTTGGCCATTGAAATATACGACCAACGTCAGATGTTCAGAGAAGCAAGATCATTATGCGAAGAATATGATGTAATTGTAATATTTACAAGATCCAAGAGACGAATCGTATAATTTTGTATCAGATTTATCGCATAAGTATAACGGAGGCAGTTTCAATGAATAAGCAATTGACAAAAATATGTTATTTTTTAAGAGGAGGTCTACACTAATTTTCTACCAACAGCTTCTTGTTCTTTTTAGGCACTACAGGGAAACGATGAAGTAGGAGACCGGATTGAGAGGTACCAACCAAAACTACATTTTACTGTAGATTTCTTTGCATACAAGGAGGCAGAAATTCACTACAAAGAAAGCAACACAAAGATGATGAAAGAAGCATTGAACAAAATGACTGATTTCAAAAGAGCAATTGATTTTCTTCTCCAAAGAGAATTCATTGAAGATGCATTGGCTCTTTTCACTGAAAACAGTAAGACGGACTTCTTAAATTGCAATGTATATTTGTTTGGTTTTGAACTTCTGCTATTACATGTATTTTAAACTTTAAAAGATATTATTAAACAATAAGATTTAAGTCAGCATGTAATATGGATAATCCACCATTTGCAGATGCATGTATTTATAGCAGATTGACGTTTAAAGGCAGGACCAGGTCTTCCTGCTTTTATGCACTGTCTTTCATGTTTCATGACATGTTCGCATGGTTAATCTGTAAATTGGTTCACTAGACACAGATTTTCTATTCTGTCCTGTTTACTTGTGTAATATTATCGTTTTGCTTGGTGTTCCTCGTATTTTTGGCCGGATTGCAAAGCAATTCCGGTCTATAGATTGACGATGTCCGTCTGTCCGTCTGTCTGTCTGTCCGTCCGTCTGCCGTCAACATTTTGGTTAAGGTTTCTGGTTGAGGCAAAATCTAAGGAACTATATGCAGTAGAAACTTTATATTATACATGAAGCATGCCCATGACAAGACCTTTCAATTTATGCCATAACATTTGACCTAGTGACCTTGACCTTGGACTTTGACCTAGTTAAAGATTTTGGTTAAAGTTTCTGGTTGAGGCAAAATCTAAGTAACTATATGTAGTAGAAACTTTATATTATACATGAAGCTTGCCCATGACAAGACCTTTCAATTTATGCCGTAACATTTGACCTAGTGACCTTGACCTTGGACTTTGACCTAGTTAAAGATTTTGGTTAAAGTTTCTGGTTGAGGCAAAATCTAAGTAACTATATGTAGTAGAAACTTTATATTATACATGAAGCTTGCCCATGACAAGACCTTTCAATTTATGCCGTAACATTTGACCTAGTGACCTTGGACTTTGACCTAGTTAAAGATTTTGGTTAAAGTTTCTGGTTGAGGCAAATTTAAGCAACTATATGCAGTAGAAACTTTATATTATACATGAAGCTTGCCCATGACAAGACCTTTCAATTTATGCCGTAACATTTGACCTAGTGACCTTGACCTTCGACTTTGACCTACTCAAAAATTTTGATTAAAGTTCCTGGTTTAAGCAAAATCTATGGTACTGTATGCAGTAGAAACTTTATATTATTAATGAAGCTCGCCAATGACAAGACCTTTCAATTTATGGCGTAACATTTGACCTAGTGACCTTGACCTTGGACTTTGACCTAGTTAAGGATTTTGGTTAAAGTTCCTGGTTTAAGCAAAATCTATGGAACTGTATGCAGTAGAAACTTTATTTTATACATTTAGGTTGCATCTGACAAAACCTTTCAATTTATGCTGTATTATTTGACATATTGACCTTGACCCAGTTGGTGACAAAAACTTACTTTGCAATCCGGCCATACCGTCTTTAGCGGTGTTTTATTATACCTTCGTTCTTTTGGCAACAATTTCTTCACCGGGAAGCATTGCCACACTTAGGGATTACTTTGTCTAGCGTCTGTCTGTCTGTCTGTCCGCCTGTCTGTCTGTCCATCTGCCACAGGCCAGAATTCGCCAGCTGGCTGTAAGTGATAGGAACGTTGTATAAATAAACATCAAAGAAGTACCTAACAGTTATGCATTGTCGAGAAGACAAGGAAAAATCGTGAGATTTCCCATCGAAACGATTGCGAACCCCGGAATGAACAAGATTCCGAACTGAGACCAGGTGCCCAGTTAGAGTCAGCGTCTCCTGACCCATCGCACATTTATACCTTATGACAAGATCATTCAGAACATACCAAAATGTTTGACCTGGTGACATTGACCTTTGACTGTTATGTCAAGACCTGTTTTGACCTGGTGTCTTTTAGCTTGGAAAATTAGTGATATGTATAATGTTAGTTGGTGATAGGAGTTCATATTATTGTGACATGACATCTATGCTTATATGAAAACATTTGACCTTGTGATCTTTATCTTTGACCTTGATCTACCTTTTAAAAAACTTTACTATTGGGCATATTGCAATATGATACTCATAGTAAGTAGTCACTTATGTATGGCAGATGGAATCAAAATTTAATTCAGCTGCTGCAGGCGATACATAGGTTCTTCAACACTGAATTTTTTTTAACTTTTCTTCAGTTCATTTTCCTTTTATCTCCTAGTTTTCGTGTTCATCAAATAAATTATTTATGGATTTTTTTCAATATTCTGGTTATTTGAGAAACGGCTACTTTTATAATAACTGATCGAAAGTCGAATACACAACCCAAATCAGAATTCATTAAATACAATTAATGGGCATGCAAAGTGAAAAACAAGTACTCAATGACAAATATGGGGAAAAAACATATCCCCTTCAAGAGGTACAAAATCGTTAATCGAAAAATCATCTAACCAAGGGCAAACAAAACCAGGACAAAACAAGAACCAAGGCAAAGGAACAGAAATAGAAAATCTACCATATAAGATAAGTGAACTCCCTTCGAAGGAGTGAGATCGGGTGCCCGGGAAGAGTGAGCATATCCTGCTTGCATGCATCAATCGCCACTTCAATTCGGTAGAAAGGTCACAATCGGTAACTCCCACAAAGGATGACAAACGTATAAATTGGTATGTCATGGCAGAAAAGGTCTACGTCAGAATATCATTTATGAATCTGGACAAGGGGACGTCATAGTGTGCTACCATTTCTCCATATCGACCATTGAACTTCCTCAGTGACGATGTTAGTCGGTCTGACTGAGAAGCTTAACTGAAAGCCGTCTTCCTCTGAATCAGAATTCAATCTAAAGGCAATGTACATTAGGATCCACTTTTAATCCTCTTTGAAATGTGTGATCTTATCCGATGTTAGCTATTCTTAATCATTCCAAGGGTATATTTTTGAGCAACTGTTGTCACAAAATTCTTTGGACAATACGATAAAACATATTTTAAACAAACTCAACAGTTTTGTCTTTTTTCTGAACGGCTGGTGGTTGATGCTAGCAAGCAAACAAGATATGCTTACTTTTTCTAGACAACTGATCCCATAGATTCACATTTGCTGCTTTGTGGATCATGATATTTGTTCTGTTTGGTTTCCTATATCCGATGAGTATTACGAATAGTTTTTGTCGTGTCCATTTGTCTATCTGTTCGTCTGTCTGTCCACAAAAACTTTACCCTTGGTCATAACTTTTGTAGCACTAGTAAGTGGTAGGGCTTTCATATTTCACATGTGTATTTCTCGTGACAAGACCTTTCCATGGATTCAAAGTTTTTACCTTGTAACCTCGATCCTGGCGTTTGAACTTTAACTTTGGCCATATCTTTTGAGTGGTAGCCGATAGGGCTCTCATTTTCACATTTGTATGTTAAACGTCTTCAAATTCATCATTTAAGAACCGATAAATTTGCAGTATGGATCAGACATGCAGGTTTCGGGTACTTAACCCTTGTCAATTATTCTCAATCTAAACAATAATATGACCAAAAATGTACTAAAAGACGTAGCATGATCCTACAGGGCCCACATTTTAGAAATGATTGTTGATTCTAAATTTTGGGTTCGTGTTTGACTCTCATTCACTGAATTAAATTCTCTAATGTAATCTATTTTGTAGATTCCATCGAAGATGCGTGTAGACTCTACCTGAAATATGGAAGAATTTCCGAAGCAATCAAATTGGCACAAAGATCTAGAAAATGGATTTTTATTGCCAAATGCGACTTTCTTTATTCTGAGTTATCCTTGCGTGACAGGTTTGGCAGGTATGTTGAGGTGAATCGCATACCTCAAGACGTTATGAAGAGAATTTCAAATGCACGTGATACCTTTTTACACGAAGAACGGAGGGGTTACAAAAATGAAGCTGGAGAGGTGTTTCTGTTGCTAGGTATGATTTGGCGAGATGACAGTCTCATAGGAAAAGCGTTTGGAAAATTCTCTCATACTTACCCGAAGAATCTTGCAGGAATGTTAGAATGCATGGACTGGATGACGCATAATGCCAGACTCTCAAATTGGAAGAAAATGACGCAAGTTATACTTGGTATGGAAAATCTAGCAGACGTGTTAAAACTTCTCAGAACAAAGGATCCATCAGCAGACCTGAGGAGTATAGATAAAATCCTTGACTTCTATGGATTTCATGGACACGAAAATGAAATGTTTGTTGAGGTTTACCCTGCCCAGAAACCCTTGGCACTTCAGTTCTTAGGTTCAGATAACAGAGAATCATCCCATCCTTTCACAATCGACAAATGGGAAGCACGTCAGTCTTTAGCAAAGTTCCTTCTCGACAGAGGAAAAGAATGGATAAAAATTCTTCGAGTTGAAATGATAAGACATAGAAGTTCAAAAGTAAGATGTCCCTCTACAGATTTAGGTGAAGGTAGTAATTTGTGCAAATGTGCACTAGCTCACAGGGACTTTGATCACAACGGCCATCGTCAACTTCTAATTGTTGATATGTGGTTTATGGCTTTGGACTTTTACTCAAACAGAAGTCCAGGGTTGACTGAAGAGCCTTTCTATCAGTCTGTAAAATGGTTTGTTGCAGACCTCATGAGCAATCCGAATTTTCTTCCAAACATACAGGAATTGCGATACATGTTTTCTTTTAAAAAGCACAAGAAACATTTTCGTGAGGAACATCCTTTTATACCAGACATTAGATCATTCGTGGTGGAGTATATTCAAAGTAGAAAACAAGTCCTGACACTAAGCAATCATCACTTAAGTTCTGAGATTCTTATCGAGATATTACTATTGTATAACTTGTTCTCCTTACAGTCTCTAGATAATAATTTACCAATCAATACGGTCTATGACTTTGAGGTTCAAGCAAAAAGAGAATTTCTGGCAAAGAGAGTTTCTAAGAGACAATTGATGAAGGAACAATTCAAGTTGAAGAAAATTGGCCAGCACAGTCGGATACAAGTGCAATGCATTGCTCGTGAATATTACGAAGCCCTGGATATGCTTCTAAGGCAAAAAAATCCAAGTGAAGCTCTCGTGAAATACGTTGACTATGTGTCCCATCATGAAGTGAATGATATAGAATTTGTCAAAAACGCAAATATTGCCGTTTGGATGGAGTATATGGTGACGATTGGACTTGCTACACTTGCTAAAAAAGGTCAATATATGGTATTCATTCCCAATGAATATATGGGCACTCTTGAAATGCTTGACACCATTTATGAGAGGAAAAAGCCTGTTCTCGAAAGTGTAAAATCTTCTAATACGTCCGTTTCCCAATATTTGATGGACAAGCTTGTCGAAAGCATGATCAAACTGACAAGATGTTTCAATTTTACAATTGAAGGTAACGATGTCACTACAATGATACTCCTTCGAAGAGTAGTAATTTTAAACATCACACTGCTGTGTAACATGCATATTGCCATGTCCTCTAAAAAGGAATCCGGGCTTGTTCAGCAATTGTACAGATTGGGCTTCTTGACCTCGCTTTTGAACCAGAGCAGATTCAAGCAAGCGTTAAAGCAGTTGCGACAGACAAAGAGCCAACGGGGCATGTGTTTGCTACTCAAGGATCTTCTTGTAGGACAAGGCTTTCATATTGGGGCGTTTCACTGGTCTGCATCCGATAGGTTTGAGAAAATCCCTTTGATTCCCGAAATGCATATGCTGACCGAGGAGTATCCCGTTGAGCTGCCCCAAAACCAATTGATTTTAAACATAGAAGGCCAGTCAAGCACACCCAATTATCCTGAACCTGAGACGGAAATACTTGAATACTTCCAGGATGAAAATCAAATAAACAATGAGGAAGACCTCAAGAGGAAATTTTTCGATAACTGGCTCTTAAACACCAGGCTAAGAAATCTGAAAAGGACAGTTAAGCGCCAAATTAACATTGAAATGAAAAAACGAACTGAACCGGAGATGGAAATACTTGAATACTTCCAGGATGAAAATCAATTATACAATGAGGAAGATCTCAAGAGGAAATTTTTCGATAACTGGCTCTTAAACACCAGGCTAAGAAATCTGAAAAGGACAGTTAAGCGCCAAATTAACATTGAAATGAAAGAACGAACTGAAGCTTTGTTCAAAGATGCAGTTGTCGATGAAAAAACCGAAGAGTGTGGCATATGTGGTCTAGAGGCCAATGATATTCAGCGTGCCTTTGGATCTGGAGCATCATCGAAGATCGGTCCATTTGAAACACACTGCAAAAGTGATAAACATATACTCACATGTACGCAGTTTAAGGATTTTGTAAATCTGTACACCATGACGTTATCCAAGTCAATATATGAATGTGAACGTCTTAAAGATATTTATGGTCTCAATCAGGAGCAATCAGTGACAGCAGGGATCGAAAACTGCAGAAGAGATCTCATTCGACATTTGGCTGACATTAACGAGAAAGTAAGACAGGTCCTAGCGACTAGACAATGGACAGATGTAGATGATGTGCTTATAGCAAACATGAGACTAGATAAAACAATCAAAGTAATAAAGAACTACATAAAAGATTGTAAAGCAAGAGAAAAGAAGGTAAGATTATCAAATAGCTTTGCTGCATTTTAAAGGAACACGGCTATAAAGGAACACGTGGCAAAATACTGTGAAACTGTCATGAACAGGAATGGCGTAAACTTCTTTTGGTCTATTAAAAATTCAGGGGATGTGATTGACAAAATGAAATCAAGAAATTTTGAAGCAAATACGATATCTTCATACGACTTTTCTAATATGTACACCACGCTTCCTCACGACAAAATAAATGATCGACTGTCCAAACTCATTAAATGGTGTTTTGATTGAGAGGGGAAAACTTATATTTGTACTTCTGAATCGAAGGGTTTCTTTTCCGCCACAGATTACAAATCATACAAATCATGGACATGTGGTGACCTGTGTATTGCCTTGTCCTTCCTTTTGGACAATATTTATGTAAGATTTGGTGAGAAACTCTACAAGCAGGTTGTAGGGATTCCAATGGGTACTAATTGTACGCCTCTTGTTGCAGATTTATTTTCATACACGTATGAAAAGGAATTTATCCAAAATCTTCAAAAACAAAGAAAAAATGATGATGTGAAATGTTTCATTGGTACTTCTAGGTACCTGGATGATATTCTTGCTATCGACAATCCTGTTTTTGAGAAATATAAAAATGTTATTTATCCACAAGAATTGATTTTAAACAAGGCAAACGTATCAAACATAGAAACACCATTTTTGGACCTAAATATCAAAATTGTTAATGGAGAGATCCATACAAGTGTGTATGACAAAAGAGATGATTTTGGATTTAACATAGCAAATTTCCCCTGGCTTGACGGTGATGTTCCTAGATTACCGTCCTATGGTATCTATATTTCACAGCTCATCCGGTATGCTAGAGCGTGTAATGATGTTTTGGATTTTCATAGTAGAAATTTACAAATTACCAAGAAACTTTTAGGACAAGGTTTTCGCTTTCACAAACTAGTAAAGACTTTCTGGAAATTTAACAAAAATTACTGTCAACTTCTTCTGAAATTCGGACCAATACAGGCAACAGAGTATATAACTTTGGGTATTTCACAACCTGCATTTTATGGTGACATTATTAACAAGATAAGAAGGATCAAAGATAGACAACATCATTATCGAAAATGAATCATCAAACGCCTTTTATACCGTGGGTATGATCCTAATGTCACCAGACGGACACTAGGTTTGGTACTTGACCAATCTACAGTCTTGTACAAGCGTATTCTTAAAACTTGCACTCTGACTGTGATGACGGGACTCCATGACGGGCCCTGTCCAAACCTCTTTAGAGAAGACAGGGCCCCGACCATCTGTCCTCTCTGAATGTCAGTCGGACTCCTCGGGTGATAACATGCATGAGCTCGCGGCGGCAGAGCACGGATTGTATTACGTAGGCCCTCTTTTTATATCCATTTACATATTCATCTGTGTTGCTTGGGCCCCTGCGTTTAGCGGTCTTGTTTGTGTGTGGTCATCTGACAGTGAGGAGGTTGCTTTACACCACAATTGTACGTTCTTCGAGACCTCTGGGTAATCGGAAAAATGGGAGGGTTGTGCGCACGTAATCCAGGATAACCATACCTTCTGCTATTTCCGTGGCAGATGGCCGTCCTAAGTCGGCACCGGTTGCCCATTGGTCTCGTTGGTTTATGTTCAGTCCTTTGTGTTTGATGTTTCTGTGTTGTGCGTTGACGTTCCTTGTCCCTTGCGCGTCTCTTTTTGTGCTTGTCTGCTTTGTGTTTTTGCATTGGGTGTTTTGGGGTTTTGCTGTGGGTGCTACAACTTGGTGTTGTTGGAGATCCCCTCCTTTGTAAAATATAGATCCGGTATCAATATATGGACCAATGATCCTTTTACCCTTCGTTTATCTAGATCATCAAGATTTTTATTTCACTTTATCTGATACAGGAAATGAGACGACTTGAGAATCAAAGGCGACGCCAAGAAATTATGAAAGCTAAGATGCTGAGTATTGACGACGACGACGACGACGACGACGACGATGATGATGATGATGATGAAGACGAAGATGATGAAGATGAATTTGACGTTAAGGAAAATGAAGGCCGCTAGAATTTTAAACTCGGTTGTTGTGATCATTGAAAATCAGACAGCGTCAATTACCATTTTCAACGAAAAAATCCCTTGCTAGATGAATATGGAAGATTTCGACATATCAAATTATGTGTATATACTTAAAATGTTGAGCTTTACTTCAAACTCGTGTATTACAATATGTTTTCTTGGTTAGTTAGTTTACTTAATGCTTGCGTTGTCAATGTATGTAAAGTGTATATTTATCTATCCGTGTTGTTAATCGATTCGGTCATTGTGCTTCCATTGCACTACAGACATGATTTTGCTTTTAAAAAATTACATCCCTTACTTACTTTTTCAGATTTTCATTTTCGTCAGTTTTTTTTTTATCTTTTTGTTTCTGATGTTATGGAACAGTACTTGAATCATATTTACTTTGGTTTACTGTATTTTTATGTTTGTTTAACAACCATACGGTGATAAGGTGTTTGTTTTGTAGATTATCTAGGGAATAACTAGATACATAGATTATGTTTGCGGGTGGTAAATGCTGATTTTACGGTCGCAAACTGAGTTTTTCTGACGACGGGTTAGAAAAACGGATGTTTTCACCGTAAATCAGCATTTACTGTCTGCAAACATAACTTTGGTATCTAGTTATTCCCATTATAATGCAATCCATATATTTGTGAATAGAAGGCGAAATGTGACGTTAACAACGTCAAAGCCTAGTATGTTCTCCTTTTACAGCCTTCACTAAGGATCAAACAACCAATGAAAATCGACGTTATAGCGACGTTGCATTAGAATTCTTGTTTGTTGTTTGTTCTTTTACACTAAAGAGACAACATGTTTAATTTTGCTTTTGTTCGTTGTGTTACTATACAGTATTTCATTTTGTTTTGTAGGCCCTTGCTGCATTACGGTCTCTTTTGAAAACGTTCAGCAAAAAGAAGTTGTTTTGTCACTTTGCATATTCATTCCAAATTATTTGTACTGTTGTTATTTTGATAATTCATTCCTAATTGTTACGATACAGTGATATTTATTTTTGTTTTTACGCGACTATGCGGTAACTTGTTGATTTTTCTTTGTTTTGATTTTTACACAACCATTCTGTTATATTTATTTTCTGGTTAATTTTTGCTTTTAACGGTTTTCTTTACCATTTTGTGATACTTTTGTTTTGTTGATATTTTTTCTTATAATTGGTTTATAATGTCACCATACACTGACAAGGGTCTTTTTAATTGACGACTTTTGTCTCTCGTTTGTTTTATCTTCTTGTCAACATTAACGCACAAACCAATATCAGTTTTATCTTTCACACTTGGCAGTGTTATCCGCCTTGTACCCGTTCTTGAATATCTTATGAGGTTCAGAAGTGCAGATTTCGCAAGGTTTCTTTGATGTCATGTTATTGTACTTTTTTGACGTCATGAAAGAGCAATATTGTGATTTTTTTCATTTTGATACGTCTGCCCGGAACCTCAAAATGATTTTACACTATTTTCACCAAATAAAGCATCCCTCACTCATTACCGCTTATAAGTTACAACGTTTTCTTGAAATCATGGCATGTACATTTTTTTCTAGTTAAGAGAAAGAAAAGTTAACGCCTTGTACAGATACATTAACATCTTACCTTATTATCAAAGATTTACATCACTAAACTCGTCAAGCATGAAATACACATTCTTGACTTTAGGTTGTTATAACCCTGTCTTTTTACAAAGATTTCAAAATATTTATCTTTCTCACAAGTTTTGTTGAATACTAGTTTATTATATCCTTGATTCGTTACTACATCAGTCAGTTTCGCTGAACAATGTTTCGCTCATGGTTATATTACTTTTTGATTTTGAGACTAATCAGAGATTAGGGTTTTTATCATATGATAGTTAATTTGTTACGGTTACCATTTTAACTTAATACCACATTGTAATACTGTATTTTTTCTTTTTAATTTAGATCTTGCTCATATTTTGTAATACAACCATACAGTGAAAAGTCTATTTCCTTTGTTAAATTTGCTTGTTTCGTAAGTAACCTGAAGTTAATTGTCTATAGCTATTTGTCCTTTTTGTTTGTTTGTACATCAAGTGTGATGTTTTTGGTTTACAAATAAGAAGGGAGATTAGCTTCGTTTACATATCAAAGTGTTACATAGGTCTTTGCTTTCTTTTCATTCTTTACTTCATGTGTCAATGTAATTTTTAGAATATCTTTATTGAACTTGGTGAAGTACATGTACGTCTGTTTTTCTATTCCTTTTTTTTTCCATATCAATTTATGCTTAAATCCAATGTTACTGTTAAAATATCTTAATGGAACTAAGAGTCACTGACTGATTTCTACTTTCTACATTTTGACTCGATCATTCAATTCGTTTTAGAGTATCCATAGGCCTTTTTCGATATCTTATACTTATGTATATATACTTCGGGTTTATTTCATGATTTTCAATTATCTAAAATTGTTTATTAATGTAATTAATATGTGGTTTACAACTGTGTTTGACATAATTTTGAAATCTAGAAAAACAAATAATTTGCTTTTTGTTTACTTGTAGTTGATCTCATTATGACTTCCTTCCTTTAAAGAGTGTGATATTTTTATTCTTACTCTCGTACATGTACCTTTTGAAGACCTCCATTCTTGAACATGTAGAAATGATGGAGGCAGTTCTTTTCAAGAAACTGTTTCATTCTAAAATAACATAAAACCTATTGGAGATTCCAAGGGGGTTTTTGGCTACATATTTCGTCATATGGCACTCCTATGTCAGAGAGCAGCCCTGTGCACAGAAATGTCTGAATGCGGTGTACTGGTATGTATTTTTGAATGATGTATTCGTATCCTGATAAAAGGTACGTTTTGCCGAATATTTCAAAAAGAAGGAAATATCATTTCATATTGCGACTTTCATTTTTAAAATATCTAAATTTCATATACATGTATCTGTTGGTATAAGTGAGTGAGTTCAAAATTCCCATAGATCTATTCCGTAAACTAGTGAAAGAAAAACGTTGCCAAAATCCATTAGAAGAATATACATCCAACGACATTATGGAGAAAACTTAGAATAAAATATCAGATTTTTTCGACGGAGCTTCAAATATAACATTGAATTATTGGTTTCTGAAAAGAAGCTTTTTTCTGGCACCATCTTTTGAAAGCAAGTAATTAAATGGAATAGACGTAAAATATTAGTAATGTGAATCGATTAACTGAGACATTAATATTTTGAAACCATATGATGCAAACATTTCCTGCTTACAAATAACAAATATTGGTGATTTTCTGCTCTTTCTCATTATTGTGATGAGGAATACTTCTCATGTATGCTCTATTAAAAGAGTAACTCGGAACCTTAACAAAGGAATATTTTACCAGTTTCTATATCTTAACTTTGTCCATTTCATTTAAAATGTGTTTGAGATAGGAACTCAAAATGTCTTAAAATTGTTATATTTTTCTACAGTACTTTCAGAGCTCATGTGATATTGTAAAAAAAAGAAATCATTGAGATTTGTACTCAATTTTTGTCGTTTGAACACTGTAGTATGTATAATTCAAAGTTATTTTGTCCCCTCTTGAATGAGATTTTTCTTCTAGTACATTCTTTGTGTGTCACGATTACTACAGTTCTTATGTATTTTTTCAATTGATTAGTAAATGTGTTAAATAAATACCACAAATGACACTTTATCATTAATTACTATGATACATTGTCACAGGGATACCACAAATGACATGTGTACTAGTCTAGCCCTCTTATACTTATATTACACAATCACATCTCACTCAGCTTATTTGCATCTGTACTGCATAAAATATTCAGTGCAAAAAATGTAAATGAATTGAAAATACAAAAGAGTCAATGTGATAGAGGGTAATCAAATAAAATTTATAATTGAATACTTGTTTTCTTGCACCTTAATGGGTAAATTAGTTTTTTTTCCAATATGCTGAATATACAAGATCAAGACGTCGGAAATTACTGTTCAATATATTAATAAGATGGATGTCTCCCAATTCGTTATCTTCTAGAAGACAATTTCAAACCAAATTTAATGCATCAGACGCGTGATTCGGATAGTAAATCATTTATGCCTGGATACCCTATTTTTCTCTTCAGAATATTGTTCAGATTATCAAACTAATATGCTTTTGGGAAAAGAAATTTTTATGGTTAAATTTCATCACCCATAAAAAAGGATTGTTCTTACTTTTCCCATAGGGTCCAATGTTAAAGTTCAAACGGCTACACTCTCGGTATAATCATGAAACCAAGAGTTATATTTTGTTTCTATATCAGGCTTAACATAAGCTTTGAATATGGAAATGAAAAAATTGCAAAATTTGTTATTCAGGAATTATGAGCATCCGAGACCTGAGGGATGCTCTACCTTAACGCCAAAGTTATTTTCAGACACAGCCAAAATTATTTTAGTAGTGCCCTCTGGTTTGATTTTTTTGTTTGATTCGTTGAATTTTGTATACCTACTTAGAAAAAAGTGTGAGGCTCCAAAATTCCAGCCGGGTCGATTCAGTAGCATAGTTTAGTTAAAATATTTCCCCTCCACATCTTTTATGGTGATGGCGCTTGGATATAAACTTCCTTCAATTTAGATGGTATTTTTGGATGAGATGCCATGTTTCCATAATAACAAACTTATATATGGTACCAATTTTTTTTTTCCGACAGAGCGAGTTTGACTTTTCCATACCGCAAGAAAAAATAAGTGTTGATAATAATAAGATGAAAGCGTACCAACTCGTTGCCTTCTAGAACTAACTACGTAGGTATCTTGCATTCACAAAGGAGATATTTTGAAATTAATGTCTTCAAACATTCTTTAGAAAAAAACATTGTTAGAGATAAATCTTATTTAGATAGAATACTAGTATACCGTCAATTCAACCCCCCCCCCTCCCAATAAAGAAGAAACAACAACAGATCATCATTTTGTAAACATCTTGATTTTATTCATTGAACAACGCATGTTTTAAAATAGAAAATATATGAAGAAAGTTTTGCTTTGTAGAATGGAAAGTATGAACAGAGATAAACACTTACAAAAACAAATATATACTAGTATATTAATAAAACCTTTCACTCGCGGCATAACTGTAAAACTTAATGTGCAGATAGATGGATTTCATTAGATAATTAATCACAGTAATGTGTATCACTTGAGACTTTATGGTTCACATATCCAAAACTCCTATTTTCAAGGAATGTTGTCACGAGTCGATGAAACTTCTTCTCTACATGAAGGCGATATCTTAGCCAGAAGCTATACAAATTGATCCACTCAGTCTGTAACCATTACAGCAGCGTGGTTTTTTCTCAGATCTATATGCAACCCTATAATATAGAAATATTTTTTGAAAATAAATTCACACACACAAATTCTTTTAAGTTTGTGAAACTTTATTTGCTGGACATTTGGTTTCGGGCTAATGAAGACATAACATTTAAAGAATTTGTATATAACAAAAAATTTAACAAAAAACATAGACACAAAAAAACCGAGCGAACGAGACATGCGTGTATCTCAAGATGATACTTTGATTCATTTCATATTTCCTAACAATTTAGAGTATTAAAAAAACTCAAGGTCGATTAATGTCATTGAAAGGGCCATAAGGAAAAGGATAAGGAAATTAGCACCAAAGGAAAACCATTCACACAGTATGCAATTTACATACATTTTATAAATAAATGTTAGAATGACTTACTTGGTACATCGTCGCCAGCCCCAAAATCCACATTTAGTAGTTCTTGTATAACTAACTATTTGGTATTTTAATGGACATGCTGTCGAGGCACATTTCTGGGACTTTATCTCTTTTAATGAAGAGGGACTGAAAAGGAACACAAAGTCCATATGAAAATCCACTTTTAAGAAATATTCTTATTCACGAATGCAACACTCACTTCGTACAATTTGTGGCTATAAAAGAAGGGAGGAGATCTCAAACAAGACCCCGTTGCAGCATCAACAGCAAAACACCCCGATGCAAAAACACAAAAGACGAGTACAGCACGAGACGGAAAAGAGACACACGACATGTAAACATCAAACACAAAAGACTACACATAAACCGACGAGACCAATGGGCAACCGGTGCCGACTTTGGACGGCCATTTGTCACGCAAGTAGCAAATGGTGTGGTTATCCTGGATAACGTGCGCACAACCCTCTCACTTCTCCAATTACCCAGAGGTCTCGAAGAACGTACAATTGTGGTGTAAAACAACCTCCTCACTGTAAGATGACATCACACAAACAAGACCGCGAAACGCACAGGCCCCAGAGACACAGATGAATATGTAAATGGATATCAAAAGAGGACATGCGTAATACAGTCCGTGCTCTGCCGGCTGTAGCGAGCTCATGTATGTAATCACCCGAGGAGTCCGACTGACATTCAGAGAGGACAGGTGGTCGGGGCCCTGTCTTCTCTAAAGAGGTTTGGACAGGGCTCGTCATGGAGTCCCGTCGTCACAGTCAGTCAGAGTGCAAGTCTCAATGATGCGCTTGTACACGACTGTAGATTGGTCAAGTACCAAGCCTAGTGTCCGTCTGGTGACATTAGGATCATATCCACGGTATAAAAGGCGTTTGATGATTCTGACGCATTTTCGATGGTTATGCTGCCTACTTTTGATCCTTTTTATTTTGTTTATCATATCACCATAAAAGACAGGTTGTGTAATACCCATAGTAATGTACTCTGTAGCATGTATAGATCCGAATTTTAAAAGAAGTTGACTGAAAGTTTTGTAAAATTTCCAGAAAGTCTTAACTAGTTTATGAAAGCGGAAACCTTGACCTAAAAGTTTTTTGGTAATTTGTAAATTCAAATTCAAAGAGTCAAAAAAAATTCCAAAATATCAGTACATGCTCTAGCGTACCGGATGAGCTGTGATATGTAAATGCCGTATGACGGCAATCTTGGAACATCAAGCCAGGGGAAATTTACTATGTTGAATACAAAATCATCCCTTTTGTCATATACACTTGTATGAATCTTTCCGTTTACAATTTTGATATTTAGGTCCAAAAACGGTGTTTCTGTATTTGAAAGGTTTGCCTTGTTAAGCGTTAATTCTTGTGGATAAATTACATTCTTGTATAATTCAAAAGCAGGATTGTCAATGGTAAGAATATCATCCACATACCTAGAAGTATTATTGAAACATTTCAGATCATCAAATTTTCTTTGCTTTTGAAGCTTTTGGATAAATTCTTTTTCATAAGTGTATAAAAATAAATCTGCAACAAGAGGCGCACTGTTAGTACCCATAGGAATTCCTACAACCTGCTTGTATAGATCCTCACCAAATCTAACATAAATATTGTCCAAGAGGAAGGACAAGGCATTACACAGGTCACTACATGTCCATGATTTGTATGATTTGTAGTCTGTCGAGGAAAAGAAACCCTTCGATTCAGATGTAAAAATGTAAGTTTTTCGCTCTCGATCAAAACACCATTTAATGAGATTAGATAATCGATCATTAATTTTGTCATGAGGAAGTGTGGTGAAGTAAATACCTTTAACGTTTATGGCACTTCCTCGGGAACACCGCATAGTACTTAACGTCATTTTTTGCGTTTTAAAAAGTTAATTAGAATAGAGTAAACATTCTATATAAATGATTTGAAGGCATGGATTGAATGATTTTTCTTATCGAAAATACATTTACCATAACATCAAAATCATGAAATCATACCATTTATATCTGAAAAAAACAAATATGTTTCCCCTGAGTCTCAGATTTAGTCTAACCTGCATGAAGGGAAAAGGCAGGAGCGTGTCCTATGTCTTGTCCTCACGCCACACATACCACACGTGGCCGAGCATGAGCTCCAGCTACTCCAAGATCCCCAACTGCCGTATTTTCCTAGAAAAGAACATTATTTAATGAAGTTGTTAGATATTTTAATTGCCTCAAATCCTTTTCCAACGTACATCTGTACAGTTTATGACAAACATGCTTTTGAAACTTAGTCGACAATATTTCTTTCTTTTATCAGTTCAGGGTAACTATATCTGAATTTTTCTCTGACTTCGACAACTATTACTATCAAAATAGAAAAAATGAAGAACAATTCAAACCCTTACTGCGACAAATAGATCCGTATTTATAGTAGTCATTGCTCTCACAGCATTTCGTTTGTGTCTTGTAACAAGCATTACTTCTGTATCTGAAATGTTCAAAAAAATATCTGATCAGCTATGTAGGGACAAGAAATATTTATTTTTCAGGGGAAATCAAATCAAGAAAATATTTCAAAAAATATATTATTCACAAAAAGTTTACCTTGCACATCTATTAAGATTCCAGAATCCACACCCTACATAGTATTTTCCTGGACAACTATATTTAACTGCTTCATAGCAAACAGGCTGAATGGCTTCTGTTGATCCAGGGGCACAACCGCCACATTTCTCTGTGAAGAATAATCACTTTTCTTTCAAAATTTAGAATTATTGAAATCTTTTGAATTAACATATGCAATATTGATATTTTATAGATCTGTATCGTCTCAAGACAAGCCAACCCCCCCCCCCCCCTTTGTCGGATGTCATAAACAAAACTGCGTCTCCGGTGAGTTTCGCTCGGAGAGATTATACGACAAGATCAGAGTCTATATCTATTATACTTTCATAAATTATGCAAGTATGTAATTCCATTCAAACACATGAACCAGTACTTTTGCTAACTAGTACTTTATTCGAAGTTTTTGCCTGAAATGTCTCCGAACAAAACTCAACGGAGACACAGTTTTCTGAATGACATCCGACAAGGGGGAGTAAGGTATTGCGTACACTTGTCTTGAGAAGATGACAGAGCATCAACCTTTTCCAGTGATATGCATGACATTGTACTTTAAAACTAGAAAGGTTTCTTGTTGCGGTTGCAACAAGAGTGTCTTCCTCCTATACAATTTTTGGTTTGGAAATATGAAGGACGTCACATTACATGTATTTATATTATATATTTAAGTTTTCAAATAGCAGTAACATTAAATTTTCAAACCGATAATTGTTGGTGAGCAACCATTTGATTTTTTTTTTTGGGGGGGGGGGGGGGGGGGTTAGGAATTCTATTGCCAGCCGGTAAAATTTTTTCAGCAATTTTCTGAGCAGGCCATTTTTTTCAGCCATTACCAGAGTCGGAGAAAAATTTTCGCCGGTTCTTCGGGCCGGATTTAAACAAATTGTCAAATGTTGTGAATGTCTGTGTAAGTTAAACTCCCCGCTGTTACAGAGTATGAGTTAATAACCGTTCCTTCAGATGTCTCTTTGCAATTAGCGAATTTCAGACAGATTGTATTATGTTTAAATAGAACCTTTTCTAGATTTTTGTGCCTATGCGTATTAGGTCTCTGGTAGATACAGCTATGTGAACAGTTTGTATTTATATTAATTAATTTTTTGACTTTAAATTGTCTGGCACAAAGGGCCAGCAAAAATTTCCATATCATGCAATGTATCCTTACTTTTGCATGGTCCGGGAAAAAATAAAAATTGCCGGCCCTTTGGGCCGGAATATTTTTTTCATCATTTTTCAGAGCCGGGATTTTTTTTTTGCAAATTCTTCCTGCCCCTTTCCCCCATAAAAAAGGCGAGCTCGTAGCTGTAGAACCAATTTTCTTGAGAAGAGAAATGGTAATAACAAGTTACGTTCAATATATATAGATAAATACCATGAGGTTCTCGCTGTGCAGGTTCAAATTTGGACCCCCCCCCCCCTTCCCTTTTTTCAAGGTTTATTTTGCATTTCCATCATGGCGACATCGTTCAATATAAACAGAACTGTTTTTGAAAAACGAGGAGAGGGAAGAATGTTGGAGAAATTGTTCATCAATTTGTAAATAAACCAACCGAAAATTATGTTCGAACGTTTGCTAGAATTAGAAATTAAACTTGATGTTCAAAATATAGTTATTGAAGTTTAGAAACAGGTTTGTAGGTTAGAAATCGGAATCAAACTACCACTTTTTGTGTGTAAATTCTGGTTTGTAGCTGATCTCTTCTAAATTAATCAACTGTTTTAAAATCAAATTGTGTATATCGAAATGTATTTATGAAATGCATATTCATCATTGCCGTGAAATCGGAATTTGAAAATCTCAACACTGCTTTTCTCGAGTCGGACTCGGACTACCAATTTTAGTGTGCGCCCGATCTGTTGGCGTGAAGGTGTATCGAAATACCCAACTCAAAATTTCGATGCTCATATCTTTTCAACAGTAAGAGATAGGAAAAATCAGGAAGACTAAATAAGACAGATATATGGATAAAAAATAATAATATTGAAATTTTTAGGAAACTTCATCAGCTTAATTTTTGTTTACTATTATAAGCAAAAAAGTGTCTTCCTCCTATGAACTTCTGAATTTGGAAATATGAAGGACGGTGAAGGACGTCATCGTAATAAATCGTTACATTGTGCATCTAGCATTTCATATCTTGCATGGCTGTCGACTTTCAAAAAGAATGGAAATTGTAGATAGCAAAATACGAGATATTTAAGCTTACAAATAGCAAAACATGAAATTTTCGGTCCTTTTGAGTAATTCGACGCTCCCGTCAAATATTTGAATCTACTAAAAAACTTGATAAAAAAATAACAGAGACCAAAAATAAAAAAGACCAATCTAGCTTTTACTCCAAACGTAACGTTGGAGAACTTTCATTGTCCTAGCTTACAGGGTTCTTGAGAAATCGCTGATCCAATTTTCCACGGTTACGAAAACAATAGGTCTTCCGACGGAAGTCGGAAGACCTAATAACACGTAAAACGTATACGAAAGTACAGTACGTCTGTTTGCGCTCGTATGCAACTTATAGCTAGAATATGAACAGATGTTAACACTACACTAGCTCAGATACTTTCTTTTCTATGCATTAACTCACCAGATTTATATTCCGCTTTGAATCCCTGATATCCGCTTCCACTGTTCGACCGGAAGTTAACCAACATGGAAGTACCATGAGACCGGAAGTATTTTGTTGGGCGTGAACAGCAATACCTGAAATGAAAATAGCTTACTAATCAGATCACATTAATCTGAGCTTGATCACTGATGAGGATTTACTATCCGAAACGCGTGTCTTGTGCATTGAAATTGGTTTCATATTTTCTTTCTTTTATTTAGGGGGGGCAGGGGGGGCACGTGCCCCCCCCCCCCCCCACTTTTGAAAGTGGGGGGGGGGCATAAGTATGTTTGTGCCCCCCCCCCCTACTTTTTGAAGTAATTTTTGGTCATACAGATATAAAAAAACTGCAAAATACCTTTAACTCAAACTATATAGAATATCATTACATGTATATGTTAATGATAGAGGACACAGACAGTATTTTCTGATAGGTCAATATTTTGCTTAAAATGTAGAATTGCACCAGAAATGTTAAAATTTGTGCATACAAAGCATGAAAACCCAATATATATTTATTTTTTAATCTCTTCCTCTTCCTGCCCCTCCACTTTTTCAAGCAGAGCTACGCCATTGGAGTTGGAACACTTCCGTATTATTTCAACGAAATCATATTGTGTATGGTAAAGTTAAAATCTTAAAAATGTATGAAAAGATGTTGATATGAAGTTTACCTTTCTCCAATACGAGACATGTGTTTGTACATGACTTCAACATAGTCATTGCATGTCGTCCTACATTGAATTCCAAAACTATGCGCGCTGTTGAAGCGAAGAGTAACTCTGCGACCGTAACTTGTCTGTAAAAGAATTTAAATAAAAAGTATTTCAATTGGTTTAGGTATATTCATGTTATACAAAACATCTTTAGCTTTTTCGACAACTAGATGTCAAAAGAAAACTCAGTCGCAATGCATGCATAGCAAAGATATACTTCACATATTTATACATATATCAAGTTCACCCGGGGAGATTTTTGGAGGTTTACTGTAAGTCTGTACTTCCGATGGTCGGATACTATGTCCCAACTTGCACTCAAGGATATAGGCCGTGTCAATATGACACCTTAGCGCTTCACAATACATTTTCTCCATTTTGAATCATTTTGAATTAAAGTACATGTACCACTGATGAGGAACCATTATCCAAAACATGTATGTCTGGTGCATAGTATTTAGGAATGTGTGTCCAGATGGTTACTCCCCGGCTGCAGAGTCGAACACTCCGTTTTTCTTACTAAAGTTGGAAGGTAATACCACCCAATATCTCCCTGTGCACATGTATCCATGCCGAATACTTTTTAATGAGTTAATTATGATTATTAGATATTCGACCAATGTCACTTACGTATATTTTCCATGAACATTTGGCGTTAACTGGATACCCTGGTGATGTGTATCCTGGTGACTGAATGCTTTTCCAGGCAGTTGTGGCGTATTGATATTTGTTTCCGCAGTCCGTCGCTGATGAAAAAGATAACATAATTATATATGTATACAGTAAGTTAATCATAATACTCGTGTGTTGTTATAAATGTAAAAACCGAAAGAACTTCAAATTTAAAATATGTCGTAGAAGTGTCACAGCAGAAGAAATAAATTACTCGAGAAATAATTTGAAAGAGATTTCATTTTTATCATTGACTTTCTTTGATATGTTATTCTTCAAATGGCTGTTAGCACTTTTCAGTTTTTGTAAATGTTTATAATAAATAAAATGTATTTCGTCCCTTTCCTTTAATTTTTCATATTTTGAATGCAAGACGTACTTGACCCAGTCATGGGTATATTGCAGTATTTTCCGGACCATCCGTCCGGACATTTACATTGACCACAATTATTCGGGTCCCGGTATCCGCCGTTATGGCAAGCAGACCACGTCAATGATGACGTTCCACATTTACCTAAATAAAGAAAAAAATATTTATTAATGTATAAATGAAAATCTTTTATTAAAGTAACAAAGCATACATCATTTAGCCGATACATGAAACAAATATAAAGTTGTTTCTCTTTCCGCATACACCATACTTATAACAAGTGTTCTCAATGTTGGACTGTTCATAACTTTACATTTTGTCAATAAGCAAAGCAAAACGTATTTCTTTTATTGTTTAGCGCTCATAAGACACGTATAATAATCAAGTTCTCTTAGTACATGTATAAAACAAACATATAGTAATGACAAGTTCACTATGATACAGAGAATGATGATATCTAATTTGCCCTCACCAAGACAGTCCACACATCACGGTCCATAAAAGAACATTGAATACTAGACTTAAGACCTGGCCCCGTCGTCATCAAACTTCTCAATTTAGTTTTGATGATGGCGGAGCCTTATACGACTTATAGATTTCGGTAGCTGTTAAGGAATCTGACATGACATTGATACTCCCATCAAGCCTGATTTTATAAGTATACATCACAAAAGGAAACAATTTGAAACTATTAGTCATACCAATGAAGCGCATTTAAGATTGTGAGAAGGATAGAATACTGCGTTGATCAGAAGACCATGCGCAAACTATAACACGGCCCCGAACCTTATTATGCAAATTATATGCATACAATCGGAAGAATCTCGAGTCAAGATTTTACCAGAAGTCCGTTCCTATTCTAATTTTATAGTAGTCTCTTCTAAAACATTCTCTCGTGGACTTCCGTTCGAAATTTGAACACGTAGAAATGCTTCTTTCATGCAAGTAAACCAACTGTTCAAGAATACAGACACATGGCTCATCTTAAGGTATGTTTTTAAATTGATTTATGTATCACGTGGAACACATATGATGGGATTTTAAATTATTCTTCTTATCAGAAATACTCGAGCTGGGAGTGCTCCATGTTTTCGTGTGAATGAGTTTCATGATTATTTATCGGTGTAAGCGAATATCTCACAAATATTTGTTCTTTAAGGCCATTCCTGTCTTTCATTACATCTTCATGAACATCTAAATATAAGTACACACCATGAATTTGAATAAATTTGAAGTCAGTGTTAGTTATAATCAGTATCAAATATCAGATCTGTAGCCTGGTGCTGTAGTGTTGGTGGAAACAGTATTTGAATGGTTTTAAAATTATTCAAAGGGGATGAATTTCAAATCAATTGAATATTTTATTTATTCTTTACAGTAACAACCATAACTGCCAGACAAAAGAAGGAATATACTCTGAGAAAAGTCTTCATGCGCATGTGTGCATCAGATCCAATGAAAGAAAGTGCATCAGAATAGTGGAGTGCTACTAGTACCATACTTGTAAAGTTGAAGAAATACTGTGGAATATAATATTACAATTGTACTACCATATATGATGTTGGCCACCATGGTGTGAAAATAATTCACTTGTGAAAGGAGAATGAAGAAAATTGTTCAAGTGCATATTTCTACACGAAAAACATATTCAATGTGTACATCTACAACATTTTCCTTCTGAAACTGTGATCCAGTTTGAAATGAGATTTTGTGTTATAATGTAGAGGAATTCATCATCAATAGAATAGTGAGATCGACAGATGAAAGTGTATCACAGCCTCTTGCAGTAAACATGCTGATATAGCACTGAAGGGTAAGTTGTACATATACATGTATACTACATGTAATATACCTGTTATAATAATTTTGTAAATCTAATAATACAAGTACAAATAACATTGTATTTATTTCATATTTTATACGTGTATCCCTTGTGATTCACCTTCAATGGTAAGTTACATGCTTTCATATTTCATGTGTACATGTACAGTGTACTGTTTGAAACAAGACCTTCTCATGCATACCAAAATTTGTGACCTTGACCTTGGAAAATGACCAACTTTTTAAAATCTTACACCATGGCCAGAACTTTTGAATGGTGAGTGATATATAGACATGTGCTTTTGTTGTGTAAATTTCCATGGATACCAAATTGTTGTCTTTGTGACCTTGAACTTGAAGATTGACCTACTTCTCTATTATTTTCTAAAGTAATATTATGCTTTTAAGTGATAGGGCTTTCATATTCTTATATATATTCCTTGTGATGATTTTGACATTGTGACCTTGACCTTGAATAATGATCATTTTTTGAATAAGTTTAACCATGTTAACCTTGCCCTTGGTCATAACATGAATTGCAAGTGATAGTGCTATCATATTTTACATGTGTATCCCTTGTGGTAAGGCCTTCACATTAATACCTGAATTTTTACATTGAGACCTTGACCTTGGAGTGTGAAATACTTTTCTACAATATATCTGACAACAAGGACATTCATATTCCACAAAAATAAACATGGGTTTAAGTTTTCTTTGTCCTAAGCGGGCTCTTACACATGACACCCGTTTTTAGCTCTACTGGTTATAGTCGAGCTTATGCGGTGCCCCCTTGTCCGGCGTCCGTCCATAAACAATTCTTGTGCTCGCAACTCCTCTGAAAGTATAAGAAACCGAAATGTAACTCTTTTTGCATAAGACTTGGCCTGTGGTCTAGTTGTGCACATGACATCTTGTTTGAGCCCCTGACTCCCAGGGTCTTAGAAAATGGGTGTGGTCATTTTCTCCTGTATGACTCTATGTAATCTTGTATTCACAATTTCTATGACACTAAATGATGGAGACTTTATCCTTCTTGCAATACGATGAGTCTGTATTCAAGTAGTGCACCTGATATTTTGTTTGAGTTCCTGGCCCCCAGTGACTAAGAAAATGCATGTGGCCATATTAGAATTTACTTGTCATTAAGTGAATTAAAAAACAACCAGGAGAGCTACAGTCTCGTCAGAGACTTCTGGTTGGGATTGGATCGGGCCTTTCAAATTTGGAAAATTGGCAATACATGTATTTTCTTCAAAATTGAATATGATAGATTTGGTCAATGGATTTAGGATTTTTTTACTTTCTCTTTTTTTAGAATTTTCTATGAGGTACATGTACAGTATGTATCAAATTGGGAAAAATTGGTCAATAAATAGGGAAAATGATACTATTTTGCATAATTTGAGAATGGCCGATCGAAAGCCCTGTAATTATATTTGTATGTTAGTACTACTACTGAAACTTTACAATTACATGTCATGTAATTTATATACATGTACATCATTATGATATATACTACTGCTGCATGTTCTGGTAAATGTATGCAAAATTCATTCATTTTAGAGCTTATTTAATAATATTAAAATGAAGTTACTTAAGTATTCAATTTAATTCACTACATCTTTTACTTTCAGAGTGAGACTGACATCATCTTCTGTACATACATGATGGCTGGACAATAAATTCCTCATTTCTGGGTATCAGATTGAACATCTACCTCATCCTTAAGTTTTACTATAGACACTGGAGAAATCACTGTATTTGAATATTGAACATGTTTTGTGCTTACTTTCATGTGCTTACGGGTACATGTACATGTATGTACTAAATGTAGGTTAAATTGCCTATAAATGCATTGAAAACTTTTTACTTGAGAATAGACCTGCACCTGTTGAATGGGGAAAAAAGATTTATTTATTTCATTATTTTCATAGCAACAATTTATGACTTTAAATTCTAGGTACATATAGACTAGACATGTAAATTCATATAAAATATTAATTTCAAAAAGAAATAAGCATATGATAAATTATAGAGAAAGAAAAATATCCTTTCGCAAGTACAAAAGTATTATGTTGTAAGTTGATGATACTATTACATATATATATATATATATGTTGCAGTTATAATGATTCTTCTTTAGTGATTTTCAGAGTTTTGAATAAAATTTACAATTAAACTTGATAAATCTTAAAAAACATGATTGATATTTTAAGTTCATTACTCTTCTACACAGTATACATTTGTGTAAGAATATCTAGTAGCCTTGACCTACTTTCCTAATATTTAGGATTTGCTACAACACTGGTCTGGCAAATGATAGATGATATGGTATATGTATGCATTGTGTCCAGAAATTACTAAAGATAGATTAGATTTAGATTCAATATGTGACCTTGAACTACACGTTTGACCTTTTCTTGGAATTAAAGAATCTGAACTTGGAGAGTGATGTATATATTGAAGAATTTGAAACATTTAGTATCAGAGAATCCTGACCAAACTGAATCATTGACAGTTGTGAAATGTCTGAGAGTCTATTAGCACGTCTAATGCTGAAGATGCTGGAGAAAGATGTTTTTCCTTTCATTCCTCAGTGAATGCTTGATTTTTCCGCCAGTCATGCAGAAAAATATTTTTGCAAAATCTTCCGAGCTGGATTTACAAAAGCCCCCCCCCCCCCTTAAAAACCAAATGGTTGTACATGTTTACAAATGCCTATTGGCATATGGACAAGAGAGAAAATCATGCGCATAACCAGACGTACCGTTAGAACGCAGTTGCTCCCACGTCGTTTTGCAAAAAAAAAGAATGAAAGAAAGAAACATTAACGTAGAAAACTGCCCTGTACATGAGCAAAATTGATTAGATTCTGAGACTTTGCCCATTGAATATCCACAAGGGCTTCTACCTGGACCAGTACGCTGGCTAAGCGCCTGAAGATGAATGCATATACATAAAATGTATACACTTCGTACGAGTGAGAGGGAAAAAGATTCCCGTATATTGTACATGCATGTATCTGTTAAAACGGCCAGAAACTATTGAAATTACATTTATTTATATATCGTATTGTGATTCTATGAGATGAAAAAAAAATATGTTAGTTTGCTGTGGTTGGGGGATTCATTTAATATATTGAAATTTATCAAAATTTTGGAAAAATTCAGAATATAATTACGGGGGACAGGTTTGGGTTTAGAGGGGGGTGGAATACCTCAAAGCCCTGTAGCAGGTTCTTCGGGGAACCCCACTCCCCAGCGGAAAATTATCTCGCATGATATATAATGTATATAGCGAGTCAGCGAAAATTTTCAATTATCAATTACTTATAGTATATACATGTATCAGAAAAAGACCGGTAAAAAAAAAACATAAAAATAAAGGTTGAGTCGTGGAAGGGGAAACATTGCTTCATTGGCCATTGAGCATGGAATGGACATATTTCTGTATCCCCCCCTGTAAAACACTGTATAACTAATAATATCATGCTTATACCTTCGGAATTTTATTTCAAACCATGATATCGGTTAATATTCTAAATAAAGAAACATGGCGAGCGACAGGGAGCCAGCGAAAACTTCTAGAATTCGACTTCAAACTACCAGAAATTATGTTTACACATACTTGTTTGAGCAAGTAATTCCTTATTTTTACGACTTTAGGGGAGAGGGGGGGGGGGGCGTGCCAATGGATTGGTAGGGAAAAATCAGGATAGAAAGAGTAAACTTGTTAGAGAATTTTAGATGTAGGTGCCACCGTGTGCAACCTCCCCCCCCCCCCCCCCCTCCCCGCGCTATTGAATCGGATGGGGGCTAATACACGAGAAATTATCATTGTTTTCCTGCTGTTGTCGAGAAATATAAAATTAAAATCTTATGGGTACAAATGTATGCAAAATTGATTTTTTTTTTATGTATAGAATCGCTCAGTATTCAATCGAAGCGGGGTAAACGAACCGCAACGATAAACTTTGAAACGAACTATAAAAAGTGAAATTCGTGATTCTTCAGTGCAGTAACGAATTATCCATGGCTTGAATATTTAAATAGCAAAGTTCAAAAAAATTTAAATGACAATAACATTGGGAGCCGTGTATAAGTGCCTAAATTGTTAGCCTAAGCCTCGATTGATACCTGTCCAAATTAGTTGCACATTCTTAAACTAAATTTCTATCTCTTCTTGTAACAGAGTTTACATCCCCTGGATTAATCGGTGTACTTACTGTGACAGTTGTAGTGATAGTTCGCCATTTTAGCATCGCTGAATGAAAGTCCCCGTCGCTGTCCTATAGTCCTTTCATATCCATCTTCTTTCACTTCTATGGTTGGATTGCCATTCTTGGAAAATGCCTGAATGTATTCAAAAAGTTTTTACTGTATCTAATCATGAATGGAAGATTCGCAAAATGAGCATAGTCATGATAGTGCTGCTATAATTTTATTCATTTCGTGTGTGTTGGCTTCATGCTACCGCATTATCATGATCGTCATATCGCAATATTTTATGCCAAGCTTCCATACTGTCTTCTTGTAGTGTCGCCATATTTTTCATAATATCAGCACATTATTTAAAAGAAGTTTCTCCTTCGATACATTTTCTTTGGTTTATTGACCTTGACATTTGACCTCAGGTATACATCTCAGCTAACACTTAGTGTACTATTCATTATGAACAGAATTATCATGAAAATCTTATGATGTCAAGTATCTCTAAAAAGATTGTTGGAGCGTTACAGAAATAAAATAACTTTTAACAGAGGGTATCTTTAATCACGATAATTATCTAGTCTAGACTTACATTAGGACCATAATGCATGATGGAGGCATAGTCATAGGAAACGCCGTGTGCAAATATATTTTTCCATGACTTCTTCACAAACTGGGAATGACGGCCATTTTGGATGTTTCCACTGTTGACGATAATGTATAGATCTCTATCTGGGCGTGCCTGTTCATGCCAGAATCCAATGGCATGGCCAATCTCGTGGACAACAATACCCATCTAAAATTAAAAGAAAACGTTGTTAATTTTCAGTTTTCAATGTAAAGTAGAATATTGAGATTGCTTTTAACAGAAGAGAACTTATTTTAACTATCAAATCCTTGGTACATTTTTTTCTAAGACAAATTGAAATACACATGTACAAACAAAAACACAAACACTCAAACACACAAATTTTTGTTGCATTTACCTTTATTATCAAGCGTAAAAACGACAACGTATGTATGGGCAGCGGAAAGATTTGACGTCTTGTATACCCTTTCCGCTGCCCATACGTATGACACCTAAATAAAATCCATCGTTTAATTTACGAGTGATCATTGTATTTGTATTGTTTGCTTTATACGAAGGTTCATTACATTTGCAATGAACACTTTCCAAACAAACAATAGATTTTACTTACATGCCGTATACATTGTCGTTTTTACTCTTGATAAAGGCTAAGAGTAAGAAAAATTGTGTATTTGAGTGTTTGTGTTTTATTTGTATCATTCCTTCCCTCAGGAAGAATTTTTTTTATTTCTAACCCCTTCTAAATCAACAATATTATTCTAGAGGAATTCTGCAATTGATGTGAGCTGAAAATGTCTAAATAATGGAATTGGAATAAGTAATGAACGTATACCAGTTTGTTACTGGATAAAATGAAAGGGTCACTATAAACGTATTGATATCGCAACTTTGATCAGCAAACTGAAAGATGTTTCTATAGGCCTATACTGTATTTCACTTTGAATAGAACACATAAATGTAAAATTGTCATGATGCATGATTTCCGGCGACTTACGGAGTTGCAACCCGATCCTATGTTGACAGGTTGTCCAAAGATGTAAAATGGTTTCCTACCCAACTTTGACCAACACCTGAAAGATTCAGTCTTCAAGGATAGAAATGTTCTCGATATGGATAGAATAAACTTAAGTGATGGAAAAATACTACAAATACGACAAAAAAGAAAAGCATAATCACACACTTTTCACTTGGTTCATAAAAATGGAATATGAAACAGAAAAAGTGTTTATTTCAAATAGGAATTTTATTCTGTGATCTACAAGTTTTTTTTATGGTCATTTCTTCTTTAAATCAATTTCCTCCACAATCCATTAATTTTGATTGAAAAAGAAAAATGTACCCGCTGGCGCTGTTTTGAAATTTAAGATGATTTCCAAGCGTCCATCCGACCTTTTTGAACCGTAAACAAGTGTGTTGTTCCCAGTGATCTACTGCAGCTTCAATAGTTGATGCTGAAATGATAAAATCATAACCCAGTTTATGAACAATCATTGTTTAATTTAGACTTCAAAATGATAATATAAACCTAATTTATATAATACATGTAGTTATTTGAAAGTCAGATAATGCTTCGAAATATTTGAAACTGAATTTTGAAGTCTAATGGTTTTTATTATCATAGGATTCAATGGAAGATTGTTTTCATAACTTATAAAATTCAAAATTCAAAAGTCACTTGAAGAAAGGGGAATTAATTACTATATTATGACCCCCCCCCCCCTAGTATGACTATCTTGCATGTTGGCATATTCTCATTGCATACAGACCTAATCACATGACGATGTGCCTTTTGTAAGTAAATGTATCATAGAAATATGTCATAATAGATATTTATGATATGAATAATTATGAGCTATCTTACTGGGTCCACTTTTGATTCTATATTTGATTGGCATCCACCACTTGGCAGATGACCTTGTCGTGGCTTTACGTTTGACCCTGGTATGACGTGCTTCTCGTCTGCGACGTAAGTGATCTAGAAGGTCTGTCAATTCTGCTTGTACGGTCTCCCTGAACTCTGTATCGCTGGCAGTCTCGCGGACTTGTATTGTCTGATGAAGTATAATTAACATATATGCATTTTTTTTATTTAAACATGTTCCTTTCCTTATTTACTTTAACTGGATCGGAGATAGAACGACCCTAATGGGAAAACCGCGTTTGTTGTAAACCATTTTTTTACCTTGAAATACAAGGTGTTCTTGATATTTTTATGTAAAATTTCAAAAATCTTACATGGTTGCTTTATTTTGACCAACAATGTTTGGCCACAATTTAACAACATAAACATGATAAGAATTTGATAGCCCACACAATTTTACAAAAATTGTAATAGCCTGAATTACTTTAGTTATTATGGGTGTTATCATTAAAAAAACTTGGACTTACTGGTAGGGTGGCTGATATAGCAGGGACCACGATGCCGGTAACAGGACTGATCTTTATGTCCCGGGAGGGGTTCAGGACCAACAGGTCGGGCTCCTCCGCCGTCTCGTTCAAAATTGTTTCGATGTCGTCTGCTTCCAATGAAATGTCATTTTCATACAGAGCTATTTCTTCTAAAGGCATGATACTCTAAGAAGAAGGTAAAATGAATTTTGTTAACGAAACTATGATCATGTTGGATAGATTATGTTATAGAAGTAGGGCTTTTGTTGTAAGTTTTTTTTTCTTTGATGGAAATATATACCATGAAAAAGAGGACGGAAATTGTATCATTGCGAATAGCATTTTTTTCGTGGTTCACCTCTATCCAAATGTCCAACAAGAAACAAATTAGAGCATTTCTTATCATTTAATTTTCTACCCACGATCCATCCGTTATCTCTGCACTATGACATATTGAGATGAAACCATTGTAAATTATATGATTTTAATAAATTATATATATAATTATATGATTTTAACAAATTTTGAAAAATTACATACGGATACTTTCAGTCCATTTTTCTCCGCAACAAGACGTTTTATCTTGGCCACTCCTGTTGCAACCACCATGAAATCCGCCACTGATCTGTCAGAAAGATACGGGGTCAGCGCCGCCTACAAGAAAATTGACAGAAAGCGATTTTCTTTATTATATTCTTTGAAATATTTCCTTAAATTACAATCTTCTTTTTTCGTTTTTTTTAAATATCATAATATTTCTTTGTAAATTGTACATGTACATATGGTTTTTAGTAAAACGTGGATAACTTTCATACCTTTACATTTAAGATCATTATTCATTTCAATTTAACCCTATGGTTTGTCGAGATAAATCTTCCAATAGGGGAAAAATATAAATACACAAGATTCTTATTTCTGTCTAAAATTTATTGAATAGATATGCTTAAAAGATTAGGTTTACTTTGTCGATAAAATAACATAAAATTTAACGTGACTATCTCCGTTTGTTTTTTTTTTTTTAGTCAAGAAAGAGAGAAATTGAGCTTGAGGTAAATTTGTCACACCCATGAAAATTCAATTGTAAATTTTATCTTAATATTGCTTTCATCTAAGCTGAATAATAAAATTCTATTTTAAAGTAAAGCGCGCCTTTAGCTAGCACCATCAACTTTAAAAGTATATTACTTCAATTTATCTTAATGTCTTGGTTTATATACGTATATTTCATTTGATGTTCTATTTTCTTTAATAGAAAGAAAGACAGACCATATGGTTATGGTTAATATGTCTTAATCTAAATAGGAGTGAAAAATCTCACTATTTTTTTTTTTTTTCGCTTTTTTATTTTCATTTGTTTGTCGTTGCTTTGTTTTGGTTTGGTTTTTGCTTAAATTTCATGATGAGATAGTTTTTCATTTTTCAAATTTTAAATTAACGACGAAGTTAAGAAAAAGAAATGATTTATAGAGTATATCTAAAATCAAACAGATGCATGATTGGTCTGATTAAATTTATACAAGAAATGTTAAGAAATATATAAATTTTGACATTCCTCCACAAAAAGGATTTACTGAGAGATAGCTGAGTGAGAAACAAATAAATTATGAATCTGAATCTAGCTAAATTCATATACATGTACTTACAACTGTTTCTTTGTTAAAGCTAACGGCCTTCATATCCAGTCTCTTCCCTCTGAGACTAAACTGTGTTGATGACGTCACTGGTGAGAAATCCACAGTAGTTCCGGTTAAAGAACTAAGAGACTTGCGTTCGATTTCAGTGAAGGATAATGTCTTTGACGTGTCCAAAGCGACACTATTGTCTTTAAATATCGATGTATATTCAGCATCGGGTTCATCTACGTTATTCTGTTTTAAGATATAGTCATTAACTTTGACGAAAAATGCGTCTCTATCTCCGGATGCAGACGTTACGCCATCTTTCTTTAACTCCGCCACAATTTCGCGGCGTAATTCGCCGTCTATTATCGGGGCTTTGACAGCAATAGTCTTTATGCCGGTAAGATCGGAGTTAATTTCATTTATGACGTCATTTCTTGTGAAATTTATTGACGAATCTATCGGAACACTGTCGATTATACCTATCTGTGCTTCGCTTACAGTTCGCTTGCTGTCCTCCGAATTTGGAGTGTTGGTAACGTCAGTATTTTCTTGTATGTCAAGCTGCTCGAGAAGTTCTCCTTCATTCTGTGACAAAGAACTTCTAAAATATACGAAGATAAGCAGTAATACGAATCTTGCACGTTTTCCCGCCATTCCGCTGATGGTTTAAACAAGGTTTAAATTTCATGCTTTCGTCGACCTTTTATAGATATCTACCCTTACTATTTGAACCAATCGCTATCAAGTCCTCGTATTTCATTTTTGTTTACTTCATGCATGATTGAAAGGTTATAGACATAAAGTTTATTTACACCAGGGAAACGCTACAATATTGATACACACCTTTTAAAACACCCGGAAGGATATTCTGAGCTTCACTGTAATTTTTTTTATTTAAGGTGGCCTATCCAGGATGCGGGACCTTAATCATTGAATCATTCGTCAACTCTATTCTTATCGCCAGAATAAATCAGGAAAATCAGGTCATGCAGGAAAAGTTCAATAAAAAAAGTCAAGTTTGCATAGGTATTTTCTTTCGGGTGGAAAGGAAAGCGCTAGCTTCTCTATCTCCATCTCTCTTTATTTTCATTTGAGAGTATATGATTGTATGGTACGGAAGCCAGTTCGTGTTATTTCTTTAATATCTCGTAGTAACGAGAAACAAATCTCGTAGTTACAAGACAGAAATCTCGTAGTTACGAGAAAAAAATTCTCGTAGTTAAGAGAAACAAATCTCGCAGTTACGAGAAAAAATTGTAGTAATTACGGGGAAAAAATCACGTAATTACGAGGAATAATTCTCGTTGTTACGAAAACAAATTTCGTAGTTACGAGATAAAAAATAATTCAAACTGAATGACATGATATTTGGCAAAAAGGCCTTTCTAGAATTAAATTCTTGAATTTACTACATTTTGAATCAATGAAAAAGGGTATGAAAAACAAGGATTTTGCCTCAAAAACCTTCAACAAAATTTGCACATTTGAAATGTGATGAATTAAACAATTTATTAACTACTTTTGATATGAATACGTGTCCAAAGTATTAAAGACTCCAAAAAATTGAATAAAATTAAGTATTTCCAATTTTCAGCAGTTTCTGATAAAATTTGCTATTTTTAACACAAAATTTCCACGAAATAGCTGAATTGGCAAAGTGTAAAGTTAACCTTATTCATTTTAGAGTAGGACCTTTATACTTTCAGAAAATCCTTTCAAATCCCAAAAACTCCCGGGTATCTCGGAGAAATCGGATCTATAGGGGGATACCATATTTCCATAAAAATTACAAAGTTTGAACACAAAATACCCATTTTTGCCACAAAAACCAAAGATAAATGCAAAAATCAAACTTCAACTTTAAAATTATGTTTGTCTACCTTATTTTACATATATTTAAAGCGATGGTGATATTATTGAGTTTTTCAATTTTTCAGCGATTTTTAATAGTGAAGCGAAGCAAACATGCGGGCTCGAAGGGCTCACTTGTAATGGTAACACATATATACGAAACAAGTGGGAAAATGATCGAAAATAAGGGAGAAAATATGCATACAGACGCTTTCAAAATTTTCTACTAAGAATGCCCAGATGAACATTCAGTAGTTTTACAAAAGTATTTCTAGATGAATACGTTCAGAGACCATGACATATACCCCTGAATAAGACGGCTTATATAAAGCTAGGATGAAAAGTAGTGAAGTGGTTGAAAAGTGTAAGGTTATTTATTTATTTATTTATTTATTTATTTATTTATTTATTTATTTATTTATTTATTTATTTATTTATTTATTTATTTATTTATTTATTTATTTATTTATTTATTTATTTATTTATTTATTTATTTATTTATTTATTTATTTATTTATTTATTTATTTTTTTTTTTTTTTTTTATTTATCTATTTTATTTATTTATTTATTTATCTATTTGTATATTTTAATATGAATTATGGCAAAGTCTTTGAAGCCAAGCGAAGACGATGCATGAAAATTCCAGCAAAAATCGCTACGGGTCGTCGCACGTTACAGTGTTTATATCGGATACGAAACTAAGGATTAAAAAAATTCCATATAGCAAAAGAAACTAGGGATTCAAAAATTTTCTGTGTCCTGTTGCAGACATACAACCTAACACTTTTCTACCATTTCACTACTTTTCATCCCAGCTTTATATTGCACACTGTAAAAACCGAATCTACACCATATAGCTACAAAAATAGGGATTCATCTAGAAATATTTTCGTATAAAAATTCACTAAAATGGCGACGCACATAACGGCCATCTTGGTTGAAGAAAATTGAATTTTCAGTATAAATATCTTTTCTTCCTTATTTTCGTTCATTTTTCCACTTGTATTGTATATATGTGTTACCATTAAAGCTTGCTCGCTTCGCTATTATTTATTTATTTATTTATTTATTTTAATTACTCATTTATCAATCAAATTGATATGACCCACCTATCATTTGAGAACATGATATGCAAAGAATACCCCCCCCCCCCTTACGATATATCAAAATGACTTCGCTTTGCCATAATTCATATAAAAAAATATTAAAAATAGATAGTTGTTACCTCAAAACTCTTATATAAATACGCCCCAACCGCCAAGGTGCAAAGAGTGACCGGTTTCTGCTGGAAGGGGAATATGCTTTTTCAGTTTTCATTTTTTCAAATACATTCAATATTTTGAATCAAAAACTATTCTTCTCTTTAAAGAAATCGATCAGATTCAGCGTAAAATAGATGGGAAAAGGCTCAGTTATTTCACATCGACCTCGGTGATCTTCGCAACTATCCGTGATCGACGTCATATAAACCGAAGGCAAAAATGTAAACAAACAAGCATGCAGTTGGTTAATTACTCCTTAAAGATTACTTATAGACTTTTTTGTTAGTAAAAAAATAAGTCGATACATATGAAGCAGGGATTTGCGTTTGCAATATTAGAATTATCTAAATATGAAGGTTAAAGCGTGTTATTTTCTAAAAATATCCGATTTACTGTTCGTATATAAAAATGACAGTTGTATGCATGAGTAACTGTATACTACACATTTCGCTTATCCAAGCAAGACTACCTTGAGTAAATCACAGTTTTAATACATAACTCATTCATAAAACCAATTATCGAATAATTCATATACATGTACGTCACATATCAGTCCAATGAAATCTTTTGATTTCACTAGGGGCATATCACTCGCGCTTACTGCAAATTTTTCGAAAATTATGGAAAAATACAGTGTTAAACACGTGAAAAAAAAAGACGCTTAATCATACTTTGATCAGTTAATTGTCATTTTCTTTGGAAAAAATCGAAAAAAAACGCCATAATTCCGATCCCCTTTAATGGCACACGGGTAGATTATAAATTAACAAATACATGCATATACTATATACTCTTTGCTAATTATTTTCATGATTAAGTTTTTAAAGAAAAAATAGTGGTACTGTCGCCGTGTCGATGAGCCTGTTACTTCACCTGTAATGTTATATTCATGTAAATGCTGTTTCGTCAGCCAAAAGAAACAACTTTAGAACACAGAATTAAAATTTTGATTCCTACTCAATTCAAATTTCATTAAGTTACTTTTATTTTTACTGAATTTAGTTTAACCCTTTTTTTTATTTATCTGAAATACATAAATTCACCCTCTATTACGAGTGCTGTTTAGATTGTCGTCAGGATCATCTTTACCTCTTAATAAATTAAGGTAATTTCAAAGCTAGCTCAACTTTAATTAGTTTAAGCATTCTTGTGGTTGACGGTTAACATTGTTGAAAGATATATCCTCAAATAAATGGTGGAGTTGGATGGCTGAAGGGGAGGCCATTAAAAATATGTATATATATTATATCATCTGTATTTTTTCTCTCCATTTCTCTGCTTTGCCATTATTATAATATGAATCAAGGCAAAGCCTTTTTGTGCGAGCGGAGAGTAAAATAAAATTTAATTAAAACCAAATAATTTTTTTTTTATTTTCTCGCATCTTACACTATAACGGTTTATCTTATCGTACAAGATTTATAATTTATGTGTTTGATGACTGCCAAAAAAGGCTAGGCTTGACCTTGACCTGACGACTTTACCAAAAATTATGTCAATAAATCTAACTTATAAACAAAATAGAGTATAGCATTTACGTTAACTGAAATGTCAAAATACGATGTAAATGAAATATCCAACAATAATCTCCGCGATCTTCACTTTTTGCAAAAATCTAAAATGTGACTTTTTCAATATCTCAAAACATATGTACTCTAGCTGACAATGCTACTGTGAAGAATTTTTTCTTTGTTTCCCTTATAAACGGTTAGGCACGGTCCATTTGATATTGGGGGGGGGGGGCTTGGGTTTTTTTCGAAAAAAATAATTTTGCTCTGAATTTTGATGAAAAAAATAAATTTGCTTATGGTGTGACAGAAAAAAATATTCTTGCTCTTACAAGTAATCTGAATTTGAAGAATAACCATAAAATTAACTTAAAATTCCTGAAAATTTTTCGGCTCGCTTCGCTCGCCACAGTTTTCACTTTATATAAAATTTTTGGCTCGCTTCGCTCACCATACTTTTCTTCTTTAATGGCTAGTTCATATTTAGAAATATCAAAAGTATACATGCAACTGAAAAAAGGGGTTTCCTTTAATGCTTAAATACATTATTAATATCATTTATTACTATTAATAGATACATGTATCACCATAGAGTCTAAAATTTAAATACTATCTTGGAAGGAGAATTTAATTAAGTTTTTCACTAGTTTACATTTCTAAATTCAGATTTTTTTCTCTAAGGAGACCCTCCCCTCAGGCCCTCTTACATGTTACATGACCTCGTATACATTTTGTTAACTGAAATTTAAATCACATTGTAAAAATCTTTTATCTCTCTCAGTTTAGAAGTGAATACAAGTTTTACATAAGAATTTAGTAATGTTTAGAGCAATTTAAGTAAAAATAAAGAATTTCTGTTGAAAAAAAAAAACACAAACATTCCTAATACCGGGTATGCACATCAATAAATGTTAGAAAAAAAATGTCCTTGCTCCAACTTTGCGAGAAAAAAAAAATTTTGCCCCGGTCCGGGCGAAAAAAATAATCTTGCTCCGACAAAAAACCCAAGCCCCCCCCCCCCCTCCCCCCAGAATATCAAATTGACCGTGCCTTAGACATAAATACATGCAAGATTTGTTTCTTCCACACCTTACGCTCAACAAACTTTACAGTTTTAAGCTGAAGTATTCATAAACAAGAGCATATTCATTAAAAATTAAAACCAACGATTAGTATAACTTTAGCAGTAATATATTGATAACAAGGTGGATGAAGAAAAAGGTCATTGGTGTAACATTAACTGGGCTAACTATGATATTCTTTCTTTAAAAAATTGATATGTAAAAAATCAAAATTAATTCAAGGGTACATCGAATCAAAATGAAGTGGATATTCTTCTGATAATTATTCCGAATGAATAAGCAGGTGTATTTTAAAAATAAACTTAAAGTCTATGTAGCAGGTACCGTTGGGTGAATCCGATTTTCTGTATCAAACGTTACAAGGTAACAGGATATACCCCTAACACAGTTACCGACCCCGCATCTTTTGGTTGGACCAATCAAATACGTCAACTGAAGATCCACCCTACATGCGTACGGAAATAGGATATGTTTACAAAAATATAAAATAACTTTAACAATACGTTTCTCTCCTCTTATTTGTATGTTTCATCCAGATGTCAAAGAGATCACCAGAGCGAAACATTTTCTATTTTGTTGACCTAGGTTGTAAAGGTAGTTAGGGAAGTAACCCTGGATTAACCCCTAAACCCTCTAAACCAATCAGATGTACTTGCCAGGGGGCGTGCTGCTATGATACTGCACCTTTTACTAGGTGTGATGTAGATTTTTTACATTGAAATATTGTATCCGGTTTAAATGGAAATCATATTTGAGAAAAGAAAATGAAAATATTTTCGTAAAAATATTTGAAGGAAAATTTGAATCAATTTCCATACAGTGATGCTTTATTATGCAATTTTATAAACTGTCAATGTAATTCTAAAAAAGAAAAGTCCAAATACATTAAATTCATTTTTTTCCTTCCACCTTCAAGTGATCATAAGGGATTATTTGTTTTCTCTTTTTTTCTTATTTATTTATTTATTTATTTATTTATTTATTTATTTATTTATTTATTTATTTATTTATTTATTTATTTATTTATTTATTTATCTATTTATTCATTTTAGTTTATAGTTTTTCATATTGACCTGATATAAAGCGAAAAGATCCATGTACATGAAGCACATGTAGTATCCATACTCGAATTGATTCATTATTTATATAAGATTGTCTTAGATTATTTCTGATCATGACCTTATAATCATCAAATCACCTGGACTAACAGTCTTAGTAGATGTCAGGCGTCATCTTAACAGAAAATAGGGTAAACGCGGGTCATTATACTCCTGTAAGAGATAAGGCACATGAAAAATAAGGCACAATTTAGGATATCGTTTTCAAAATAAAGAAATACTGCAACTGAAAAAGAATGAGAGCGCGTCAATAAAAAAAAACGAAAAAGAAAAACTTGCATACAAAATGTATAATCATACATGTACGATTTAAAAAACTTCTCTCTCTCTCTCTCTCTCTCTCTCTCTCTCTCTCTCTCTCTAAGATCTTAAATTACCTAACAGACCAGCGATAATTGAGCATGAAGTTTTAAACAAATGCAATATCATATCATGATAAAATTATGTGAGAATAAACGTTATTCATTGCCATTGATTTTGCACAGGAATATACAAATTCTATGTGTGTTAATAATACATGTCCTTGACATTGTATTACCACAGCATGTATTACCAGGGAGTTCCAGCCCTACTATAACAGATTTATACACGTGTAACTAAAAAAAATTCAAAAAGAAAACAGAAAACAGAAAGAAAAAGTAAAGGGATTTGTGCACAATTTACAAGAGTAGTATTGCTTGAAAAATAATGTTTGTCTGCCAGTAAGTTTTGACTGTAACATAATTTTGATTGTGACATAACACGGGCTGCTACAAGTATGGCGAATCTCATCTATCAGTAAATAGCGTCAGTAATCCCTAATTATATTAAAGAAAGAAAATGATCTCCTACAAGACTCGTTTGCAGCACCCATTGGAAAACATCGAACACCTTTATACGAAAACAAATACACAGCAAAAAACTCAAAACGGACAAGGATAACAAAATACCTAACTCAAAAGAATACACATAAACCAACGAGACCAATGGACACCCGTTGCAGACTTAGCACGGCCATCTCCCAGGCCACTAGCAAATGTTGCCATTATCCGGACTACGTGCTCAAAACCCAACCACTTTTCCGGTTACCCAGAGGTCTTGAAGACCACGCAATTGTTGTGTAAAATAACCTTCTCACTGTAAGATGACTATACAAACATGACAGCCAAGTAACAAACATATGAATATGTAAATGGAAAAAAAAAACAATGCGTACGAAAAAGTCCGTACTCTGCCTGCAGGAGCGAGCTCATGCATGTAATCAGGAGTCTGACTGATATTCAGAGAGGACAGGTGGTCGGGGCTCTGTCTTCCCTAATGAGGTTTGGACAGAGCTGATATTGGAGTCCCTTTGTCAAATTTCATGCCGATCGAGTGTCCGTCTAGTGAGAAAACATTTCATTAGCGGTGTTATAGGTGTAGGGATATCCCGACGCATTTTGGATGGAAATTTTTATTACCTTTGATCCTTCTTGTTTTGTTATGATTTTGTCACCATAAAAAGCATGCTGTAAAATTCCCAACGTAATATACTTTATTGCTTTTATCTAAAGGTCACAACTTCAAAAAGAAGCTGAGAGTATTTTTTTTTTTTTTGTAAAAACTAGTATATGAAAGCTAACACACTGACCTAAAAGTCTACTGATAATTTGTAAATTTATAATAATACGGACAATAAACCATGACTGGCTAGTTGTTATTTCTTAAATATCTAGGAACATCACTCTTAAGACAGGGTAAATTTACTGTCTTGTCTTTCCTCTTGGACAAGATCTACAAGCAGATTGTAGAAATTCTTATGGGTACTAGTTGCAGATTTATTCTATGCACTTACGATAAGAAAATATCCACACAAAAAATCAAATCAAATCAAAGAAAATTTGATGATTTAAAATGTTTCAATGGTACTTCTAGTATTACGGAAGTGTAAGAATTGTACGGAATTCTAAGTACCTGGAGCCAGTAATTATGCGTTTTTTGTCCTTCCTCTGTAAACGGACGTTTAAAACATTCTTCTTGATAAAGAAAAGCCACGTGACGTCTGAACAGTACACTTTATATATATAAGATACGGTGTACATGTAATAGTAATATGCACTGAATGAATCGCTTTATACAGTGCTAAGTCACAAAAAACAAAACAAAACAAAACAAAACTAAAATTGGACCGTTGAGAAAAAAAGGAAAAAGAAACTACATAAACCTACAAATATATATTTTTCACAATGTACATTGACCAAAATCATCAGTTTTCTTTATTCTGTGCTTTATCTTTATCGGCGAATGCAAGCTATCCAAGATTTATTTGAGACTATATATTTTGAAGTACATATATTAATTTAAGTTATTAATAAGAAGTCAAAGAGTTAAATGGTCTGTCTTCAAAACATGTAAACTTAATTTTGTTGATGTCCAGATGGCTGTTTTCTGTTAGATGAGTATGGACACTTTTTTCGACACAAACCAAATCCAAAGACACTAACTGAAAACACACTCATCTATCTCATCTTTGACCTTCAAATTTGTGTGTCTGCTGATTTCTGTGTATTTGTTGCGAATGAGAACAAGTCAGCCAGTCACATTGATCAGAGAAGCACAAAATTGAGCATCGACGGACCCTAGCAAGTTAGAGGTGGGAGCTGGTGCCCTGGAGGAGTAAGCATCCCCTGTTTGGCTAGCCGCACTCGCCGTCGATGTGTCCTGGCATATATATGTTACAGGGAATAAGTGTAATCAGGAATTTCATGTAATTCCTGAAAGTTAGGAATTTCGTGTAATCCCTGTTTCGATTAGTTATTACATGTTATTCCTGAAATTGGCCAGGTATTTCATGTAATTCCTGAAGGAGCTGTTAAGATAAGGGCCGTATTTAGCCCTGAATCTCGTGACTTATTTCTTGCACATGGCGAATCGTATACAGAAAAACATGAATCATTATTGAAATATAATGTATTTGCAGAACTTTTACATGTTTTACATTATGTTAAGGAACTCTTAAGGTTGTAAAATTAAGGTCGAAAGAGGTAGGGGTGCTCGGATAGAAAATCCGATAATATCGTCAAAAACGTATGTATTTTTGAATATTTTGTCTAAAATGGATAAATATAAGCTAAAAGACATCAAGTATGTCTACATTGTGTATCAGAAATAGATTTCGAACGTTCTACCTCCTTTAATCGGTAGATAATGAAATCCGGAACTTAAGATACGGTCTTATTCTTCATTCAATGGCTACAATGTAAGCCTTTTAGCGCGAAATACACTTTGACGGAGAAATAAACATCACTCTTGCTTATTCTGTTCCTAATTCTTGTATCTTTCATTCAATCATATTGAGTACACAATGTTTGATGGATTAAAGAGGAAAAATAGTCAAATGTGCAATATTTAATGGTCAAAAAGATCGATTCTTAAAAAATGCACCCCCCTTTCCATTTTTAGTTTTTCGTCTCTGGGGTAGTGTTCCCCCCGGAGATACAGAACCCCACTTTGCCAAAAAATTTGTATCATGGATACACATCTCCAGTAAAAGTGGCTTTCTGTATATCCGGGGGGAACAATGTTCAATAAAACTTTTCCGTTTTCTATTGATTTCTATGAGAAAAAGATAAATTTTGACCCCAAAATTAGCAATATTATGCAAAACAGATTAAAAATAACTTCATATTCTGATGGGATGCCGTATAGTTATACATTTTACCAAAAAAGATTCTTGAAATTTCAATTTTCAAAATTCCACTTTTCAGGGCTGATTTTACGCCTTATCTTAACAGCTCCTTTTTCATGAATTTTTACGCTTATTTCCTAACCTTAATTTCTCCTTATTTTGATTTTTAAAATGTATTATTTTTGGCTCAGTCAAGTACCAAGAAAAGTTTATGCCAAATAAGTGAAAATATTCAAAACGGGTAATATATATTATAAAAACGGGTAATAAAGCAATGTTCTCCACATGGCGAAGTTAGTTCATCATGTTTATCATTATTTATGCAAAATGGACATAATAACAAACGCATGAGCGCAAAGAAAAGAACTTGTCGAACAAAATCGTTGGTCAAAGTACTATAAAACACATATCGAAGGTTTCAATCGAAAACAGAAGTATTTAACCCTATCAATGTATGTTAAACGTCTTCAAATTCAATAGAATAATTTAAGAACTAATAAATTTGCAGCATGGACCAGTCATGGACGTTTCGGGTACTTATCCCGCATAAGTGATCCTCAATCTAAACAATGTAATATGGCCAAAGAGTGTGAAAGTTATTATGTCCAAAATGTACCGGAAGAGGTAGCAGGATGGGTGGGATATGATGCTACAGGACCGAAACGATAAACTGAAGTTGATCGAACTTGGCTACATGTGCCCTCGGGGACTCCTGGTCCAGCAGCAGTGACACTCATTGTTGGCAGTGACACTCACTGCTATCTTAATAATGGACAAATAAGTAAGAAGAAATGATAATAAAACACCACTAAAGACGGTATGGCCGGATTGCAAAGTAAGTTTTTGTCACCCCAACTGGGTCAAGGTCACTTGGTCAAATATTAGAGCATACATTGAGAGGTCTTGTCAGAGGCAACCTACATGTATATAATATAAAGTTTCTACTGCATACAGTTCCTTAGATTTTCCTTCAAACAGAAACTCTAACCAAAATCTTTAACTAGGTCAAAGTCCAAGGTCAAGGTCACAATGTCAAATGTTACGGCATAAATTTAGGTCTTGTCATGGGCAACCTACATGTATAATATAAAGTTTCTACTGCATACAGTTCCTTGGATTTTGCTTAAACCATAAACTTAAAACCAAAATCTTTAATTAGGTCAAAGGTCAAGGTCACTAGGTCAAATGTTACGGCATTAATTGAAAGGTCTCGTCATGGGCAACCTAAATGTATAATATAAGGTTTCTACTGTATACAGTTCCATAGATTTTGCTTAAACAAGAAACTTTAACGAAAATCTTTAACTAGGTGAAAGTCCAAGGTCAAGGTCACAATGTCAAATGTTACGGCATAAATTTAGGTCTCGTCATGGGCAACCTACATGTATAATATAAAGTTTCTACTGCATACAGTTCCTTAGATTTTGCTTAAATCAGAAAACTTAAACCAAAATCTTTAACTAGGTCAAAGTCCAAGGTCAAGGTCACTAGGTCAAATGTTACGGCACAAATTAAAAGGGTTCGTCATGGGCAACCTAAATGTATAATATAAGGTTTCTACTGCTTTTGCATAAATATATGCATTATAGATTTTGCATAAACCAGAAATTCTAACCAAAATTTTTAACTAGGTCAAAGTAGAAAGGTCAAGGTCACTTGGTCAAATGTTACGGCATTCTCCGAACAGAGTTGTCTCCTCCTTACAGTCAAACAATCTCTGCCAAGAAATGTCAAGAATCCTGGCATAAGGTAACTATGACGTCACAGCAGTTTTACGTTAAGATATGCTTTATCATGTTTATGGCGGCAAGTCTGTGGCAGTGATGTTGAAGAGTAGGGTAACGGAACGTAAACTTGAGCTGCCTGGAGTTTGATGTTACGGCATAAATTGAAAGGTCTTGCGATAGGCAAGCTTCATGTATAATATAAAGTTTCTACTGCATATAGTTCCTTAGATTTTGCCTCAACCAGAAACTTTAACCAAAATGTTGAGGGCAGACGGACGACAGACGGACGGACGGACGGGCAGACAGACATCGTCAATCTATATAATATATAAATTCTGTCGACCTCTGATTCTTTTTATTTTGTTTTATCATGTCACCATAAAGGGAAGGTTGTTAACTCTGCTTGTATAGATTAAAAAGAAAGAGAGTATTTTTTTTGTATAATTTCATGAAAGTCTTTCTTAGTTTATGAGCGGAAACCTTAACCTAAAACATTTGAAGTAATGTGTCAATTTCTACAGCGGTGAAAATCGAAAGATTTAGTTTTATATTTTCAAAAAGGAAACATGATAGCAATACAGTGGAAATCCAAAGATTTAGTTCTTGATTTTCAAAAAGGAAACATGATAGCAATGCAAGTTGTAATTTACTAAATGTACTTTTTTCGGAGGTGTTCCAACTCTATACCTTTATGAAGAAAATCTCAAACCAAATTTTCTGCGCCAGACACGTGTTTCTAATATTAAACCCTCATCAGTGATGCTTCCAGCGGAGCCGCAAAATTTCATTTCAGTAACGCCCTCCTGTTTTGTTTTCTGAATATAAAGTACATTTACTTTACAGAGAGTACGCGGCTCCGAATTTCCTCTAGGGATTCTGTAGCATATCCAAATAAAATCTATGTTCAAAATAGCATCGGAGGGATGGTGCGTACGATGATAATTTTAAATGGAATGACAAGTTTCCGAAATGGCAAAATAATATATATGATGTCAAATCGAAATTAAAAGGACCAAAACGAAGCTTCTTTCAGGCGACAGAGCTGGAAAGAATTGAGACCAATTCTCTGTTACCACCAAAATTCTGGCGCCACGGCATGTCATGGATTTTCATGATTTTCTGCGTATTGGGTATATATCATGTCCTAATTGCAAAAATTAATGGTTCGGGTCAATGTGAGTTCCGGCTGCCATGGCAACGAGATCAGTCTTTTTGTGCTACTTTAAAGACTGTGAAGTAACCTACTTTTAGATGCTTCGTTGCCATGGATACCATTGTTGCAGATATTTCATTTTCGTTCCTTTTGGGCTTTGTTACCTTCTTTCTTGCAAAATGCATTCAGTTTTATGATACATATTACAGGACGCTTACTGTGCCCTGCCAAAATAAGTAAAATTCAAGTCAAAAATGAAGGTAAACTTAAGGGTCATTTTTATGTGATTTTTACCATTTTCAGTGTCAATTATCACTTAAAGCAGACCTCTTTGAGACCTACGATGGGTTATTATGAAAAGTAATGTCCCTCAAAAATAGAATGAAAGAAAATCAAATTTGGGATCTTTGAGCTTTGCATCTCAATTTTGACGTCAAAAACCGTTGCTATGGTAACTTTAAGCATTAAGGCTTGAATATAGTACCTTTCAAAATTGATTCAACGTCTCATAAATACTTGACCGTGAAAATATAAAAATGAGCTGATAAGACTCTTTCATTTGATTTTATATCATTGAAAATTCCCAAGGTGATTGACTTGAAATTCAAGGTCATTTCTTAACTTAGACTAATAAAATTTCGATATCTATATGATTTTTCAAATTTTTGTCATAAATTTGTAGTATTTTCTTTTTGAATTTTCCAACAACTCATTTATATTTTGAAAAATTATAGAATGAAAAAGAAATTCCCTGATTTTGTTGACCTTTTGTATTCAAGTATGATATTTTTGTTTAGGCGAAAAAACTAAGAATTTTGAATTTCATGCTCTCTATTTTTGATATCCATACCTCAATTTCAGATGGTCAAAGAGTTGATTGAACTCTTAAAGTTATACCAAGAAATAATTATAATACCCATCATTTTGTTGCATATAGGCGTTTGATTTGTCTCAAAATGCTTATTTTAATTTTGATCCTTTTTTCTACGAAAAATCACAATTTTGGTACAATCTGCTCAATTACAATTCAGTGACCTTGAAAATACAACGCATGACCTTGAACAGTATCAAGGTTATCTCTACATTGATTTGTTTCCAGTAGATATATGAACGAGATTTTGTTTTCATATCATAAATGGGCAGTTCAAAATAGAATCATAACATATTCATCATAGTAAATCGTTGTCCTAGATGTTGCCATGGATACCATATTAAATGCAGTTTCCAGCAAAAAAAGATAAAAGATCCTAGCCAACTTTTTACATTTTCTTGTAGTTAAGGTACAAAGCATATTGAATGTATAAAAGAAAAAAAATCCAAAAACTTCTACTTTATGAAATTTTACACCATAAAAATACACAAAAACAAGCAAAATAGGGGCTCTTTTGAGCCACAAAATGAAGAGTTTAAAACCTTATTTATGCACTCTTTTTGACTCCTTATACAAGAGGCATAGCGATGAAGTGTGAAAAACATTTCAGATATTCATACCAAAGAGGATTGAAAGAAAGAAAAATGTGCTTATTGCAATTCATAAATGTACCCGTTTCCATGGCAACATAGGTCACAAACACGCTAAGTCTTATGAAATTTCCTAAATTAATGCTTCAAATTTTAGCGATGGTTACCATGGCAACGACACCCTTTTTCTACATATGATAGATAATTTTCATCTTAGCACCCCATATTGAACTTCTAAACCAAAAATCGCTAGAATCTATGACATGCCGTGCCAACGTGTCATTGAATTTTTTTGGTTCTTACAGAGAATTGCACTTAAGTAATACACTGAAGTTCCCTTTGAACTACTAGTGATTTCTAAGTTCTAAATCTATTCCTTTGAACTACAATGATTTCTAAGTTCCAAATCTATTCCTTTGAACTACAGTGATTTGTAAGTCCCAAATCTTAACTATTTAGACCTGTTATCGTTCTGAAAGATAACCTTGTATCAGTATATAAGCATATGACTGTCTCCCAACCAGATATTGTCAGGCCAGCATGGCTTTATTGTGGTCACTCGCCCTTATTGTGGCTGCCGTCTCGGCATCTAAGGAAGTATTTTCGGAAGTCTCCATACATGGAGAGTCTGGATTAAAAATCCATGTACCAGGTATGATGTTGTTCTCATTTTCGACAAGTTTGCTTTCTATTTCCCCTATTTTGTGTTCAATATAGACTGTAGTTTCAAATTCCTTTTGTATTTGAATCGATATCTCTCTTTCTCCTTTATCTGTGGAATGCATGCTTCCCTATGCTTTGATTGAATGTATTATTTCTTTTATTTTTAATTTCGATTGTAGCTGTTAATGCAATAATTATGAAATCATTTACATTTTGTTTTCCTTTAATTCAAAGTTTTATTTAAATCATTTGTAAGAAGGTAAAGATTGATTTGCGATACAGAAATAATATATTTAATTTTTTCCCACCCCCTTATCGGAGCAATTATTCTTCGTTACAATTCCTTCTTTTTCACTCAATTTGCCTGAATACTAGTATTACTCTTTATATTTCAGGAATATTTGATATTTCGTCAGTGTCCGCTGCCATAAAGAATGCCGATGGAACAATTGAGATACATTCCTTGGAGAAGGAAGGTAACCGTTTAAATGATATGAAAATGGAGATGTGAAATAACTGAGGAATCTCCAACAGGACCTGCTTGTAGCACCCACATGTCCTCATTACTCGTTTATGAGTCAGAAATGCACAGCCTAAATCATCATAATCACGAGTTTAATTGAGACGAAAAACAATGGCCATCATTGTTTCAATCATTTAAAAGTTTTAAGTTATGATTTTTAATAATTCTTTCTTCATCGCTTTTCAATGCTATTTTGAACATAGATTTTATTTGGATATGCTACTGAATCGAACCCACAGGAATTTTGGAGCCGCACACTCTCTGTAAAGTAAATGCAGAAATTTAAATTCTAAAAATAACGCAAGAGGGCGCTAGTGAAATTAATTTGGACTGCTTATGAAAAGCACTTTGGCTGGAAGCATCACTGATGAGAATTTAATATCGAAACACGGGTCTGGTGCATGATCAAATCAGTGAATGAAAGTCCAACACAAAACCTAAATTCAGAATCCATAATACACAATCTATGGATCTACATAATCTTGAAAATACAAAACACAACAAAGACGCGAAGGAGATCACAAAACACAACAAAGACATGAAGGAGATCACAAAACACAACAAACACAAAACGCAACAAAGAAATGAAGGAGGTCACAAAACAACAAAAAAAACATTTAGGAGATCACAAAACACAACAAAGGCAAGGAGGAGATCTCAAAACACAACAAAGATATGGAAGAGATCACAAAACACAACCAAGACAAGGAGGAGATCACAAAACACAACAAAGACGAGGAGGAGATCACAAAACACAGCAAAGATAAGTAGGAGATAAAAAAACAAGAAAAAGACAAGAAGCAGATCACAAAACACAACAAAGACAAGGAGGAGATCACAAACAGTGAAAAAGCGGTCGAAACAAGAAAAAGTGGACACACAGACTGGGAAAGGAGGGGATCTCCAACAATACCCGGTTGCAGCACCAACAGCAAAACATGATACCACCCAAAGTGAAAACACAGAACAGACAAACACAGCAAGAGACACAAATGGGACAAGTAAACACGACATCAAAACACCAAACACAAAAGACTACACATAAACCAATGAAATCAATGGGCAATCGGTGCTAACAAAGATACCAATATCACACTGGCCATAGAAAGACAATGAACAATATTAACTATATGAACAAACTCCACAGTACCACGTATGCACAACGACTGCAGTTTAATTTTCTCTGCGTATCTGTATTTATGTGATGTCCTTCATGCATCAAAGGAGTGCAGTTGTTGGGTTTTTTTTATCTCTGTCTATTTGTTCCATATTTCGTGCCCGCTGTCATCGCCGTTACATATATGTCGTTATGGAAGGAGTCTCTTTATCTCAATCATGGGAGATTACAGTTCATGGCATAAACTGAGATTTCCCCTAGAATTTACCACATTATATATAATCATGAAACCATGGCACAATTAAATTGTTTTCGATATTGAATCAATATGATGTTGCTGAAATTTAATGTTGGTTCCAAGAAAACCATGGGGGTATAAGTTGAGGAAATGACTAATCTAAAAAAAAACAATATACATGTAATACTGAATACTGGTATGAACATGTAATTCATACTAAATTACTATGCCTTAATATGATCTATCAAATGTTATCATCTGTTTAATCGACAGTTTAAAAAAGCAAATCTATAAATTGCATTCATCTCGTCCTGATAAATGAGCCACATGGACAGCAGATTCCAACATCCTCAACTCACTGTAGACTACATATTTTTTGATTTGTGCATCGTAGCATCCTTTCCTTAACATAAGATATATTTTAGACTAAATTAATATATTTGAAAATCATTATAAGAGTCTAGAAATAGTATTATCATCAATACTTTTTTGAACATATTTGTAGGTCAGTGTGGCTAATTCGAACCAAATTACTACTGATATGATCTGGCTGGAGACCTCCTCCTAAATTTTCCATTTTATCTTATTGTTCATTTCTACATTTCGACATTTAGACATTTGCCTATTAAGGATGATTAAGGACATTCTTGAGTACGATCTTCCAAATTAATTTGTACATTACCTGATTTGAAACGTTTCTATTATCTATTTGGCATTCGCAGCGGGTGTTGCATTCAGTCAGAGACCGCTCACTCCTCCCGGCCACCTGGTCCTACCTCCATTCGGAGGTAAGCGATTGCCTTGTTAATGGAGACATATACAATAATGCCATATTCCCCTGGATCTTTGACTTGTAAACTACGATTTGTACTCTCTTATCCCAACTACATGTACTAGTCTTCCGATTGATACTGACAGATGATTTTTGATTGAACGGAATGATTAAAGCTTATTCAGATAAAGTCGAAGGGTTCCAACTCTCTACCTTCTTGAAGAAAATTTCCAAACCAATTTACATGCACCAGACACGTGTTTCTAATATTTAATTCTCATCAGTGATGCTTTCAGCGGAGCCACCAAAAATAATTTCAGTAGATAATCTTATTTCTACTTTCAAAATTTCAGGAGAGGGTTGGTCACTTGTAAATGATGATGCAAAAGTGAAACCAGGGGATTCTCTGACATATAAAACAAGTGCAATTATTGACGGTGGAAATGTCGAATCTGAATGGAAAACAGGTAAGTCTAAATGAATTACATCGTAAAACAAGGAATCTTGAAATATATCAAAGGAATCTTAAATTAGTATCTTATCATTATCATTATTTTCAATTTACAATCATGTACACTGCACATTATGCGCACAATTAAGAGCAGATAATTGGGAAATAAATACAGTCAGTGATGATTCGTTAATCCGGACGAATTGGTTCCCAAGGAATTCGTCCGGATTAATGAGTTTTCCGGATTACTGAATCATGTTTAAAATGTCACAACTTGAGCGCGAAATTCCGAAGGATAAGGGGATGGTCGGCCTTTTTTTGTGCGTGTGTTTGTACGGTTAAATTTACTTGTAAACAAATATTTTCACATCATAGATAATTTGTTTTAATGTTTATTTCTTGAAAATAATCGATTACTAAATCTCTAGATATGTCTTTAAAACATGAGCACTAAAAACTAGAAAAGGGTAAGTGGGTTCGGGCGACGGGAATTCATCTTCGCTTTTTTGTATTGGTAGTACCGTCTGGAAGTCAATACTTTTCTTATCATTGAAAACAATGATACATGTATTTCTATTTATTTTTAGTCTTTATCAAATTGATAGAAATGAATAGAAAAAAATCCATAAGAATAAAGATCAAACAAAAGTGGATGGAGGCCTCCGTTTTATTACACTCAATCAGTTTTTTTGGGGGGGGATAAATCGTTACTTTAACATTTAAAATAAGAATAAAATTTTATCTAAAGATTGGGGTTCCGCGGGCGCCGATACTTGCCAATACCTACCGAAACTTACCATTTTTCTTCCTGAAAAAAAAAACCCCGGAAATCGTCGTCTGTCAAGAGCGGTTGACGGCCGTTACCGATTCTATTTCAACTAAAATAAAAACCCCTCAATATCCAAGCTTACTCTTACATTCAGTTCACTTTCATCTTCATCGTGATATAAACTTCAAAATTAAAAGTATTCACATTAATTTGACATGATTTAAGGGCGTGCATCTGTTCAAAATAACGATTAAACGCTACAAGCTGAAAATGTCACAAAGAATTAAGAGCGGACAATTTTAAAGGACTTGATAACCACGTAAGTACGTGTACCCAAAGCCGTGACTAGTGCTGCGTATCCGATCACCTAATTAACCTGCCGGTTTACGGGTAAATTTCGCCGCAAAAAAATTAATTTTTATGAAACATGTCCGTGTAGATTTCTCCAGGTAATAATTAATTGTTATGAAAACACGTCCATAGTTGCTTACATCGTCCGGACTAACGGGACAAAATAACGTATGATCCGCACGTCCGTTCCCGAAAACTACCGTCCGGATCCGGAACGCGGATTTCCGGAATATCGGATCATTTTTTCACTATGCTCGTTTGTTCCCTGAGAAATCGTTCGGAGTAACGAATTTTCCGGAGTAATGAATTCCGGACTAACGAATCATCACTGTACACGTTTTGACATAAAGATTCATTTTCCGATTTTCCTAAACGAGCAGTTTGTTCTGAAAGAATGTGTCACTTATATCATGGACAGAAACAAATGCTTCTTTAAATGAACTACAGAAAATATGAAATATAGAATACGGAAATTGTAATTCATTAAATGTATAGATACATTTACATGTTGTTGTTTTTTTTTATACCGTAGTTCCTCTAAATTACCCTTTGGCACCCGTTCGAAGTCTCCGTAGAACAGTTGTATTCAGAGACGATTTCAACAGCTGGAATCCAAACAACCCTAAATGGAATGTTATTGTTACAGCAAACCAAGGAGGAGTAGGTTCATTTTAGACTCATTTCCGCTAATGCTCAATATATTGTAGTCTCTACCGTCTATTTTCCTCTAGGCCCGTCAGTCTGTCTGTCATTTTTCGGTTGCCTGGCATATTCTAAGCCTTGTCATGAATAGTTACGGAGCAAGTTCAAGTCCCGTTACGTCCCTGGTTCACAGCGAGATTTTGTTAGTAATAGATAAAGATACTGATATGAAATTCATACAGAATAATTACAGATCATGTTCTAGTTTTGTCATGATTAATATATTTTTGGAATGTGTCTCATGTCCAACATGGGGGGGGGGGGGAGGGCAGTGGAAAGAGATATTAACATGAAACAATATTCCTTGCTTCATAGCTACTAACGTGGAAGATGGCTGTCTGTCCTAAGTCGACACCTGTTGTCCTGTTGTAAATGTGTAGTCTCTGATTTTTAGTGTACTGATGTCTTCGCAGTTAGGTCTTCCTTGTCTCGTTGGTTTGCTTGTCTTCTATAAATATATGTTTTCGCGTTTGGATGTTTCGGTATTTTGATGTAGATGCTGCTACGGAATCTTGTTAGAAATCTCCTCTAAATTTCTTTCATAGTAAGAAGGCGATGATATACATGAAGAACAATTGCCCGTTCTTCGCTTGGTAAGCAAAGAAGTGAATGAGTTGTATGCACATAATCCGGATAACTACACAATTTGATACTAACGTTGTCCTTGTCCACTTTTTTCGCATTTGGGTGTTTCAATGTTTTGCTACGAGTGCTACAATCGAGTCTTGTTTGATGTCTCCTTTCCTTCGTCTAAGGTGATTAAAGGGAGACTAGTTTTATCATAGATGATTTACTTTTAGGGGAGTTTAAATTGCCTCTTGATAATTTGTAAACCTTGCATTGTACTTATGTAAGTCCTAAATTGATTTCATAAAAAGGTTGATTTTTCATTTATCAAAGTTTTACTCAACGGGTTGTTGAGGCGTATTAACTATTCTATACATTTACCAAAATTTTACTATATTTTATCTTTAAATCTGAAGGATGGAGGTATCAAAATTACATATACAAGTAGTTTGACACCTTTGCACAATTAGGCTTTGAACATTCTAAGCTTGGACTTTTTTGGTCTATTTTCAGCTTTTCTTATTGTAGGCCTGTTTTTTTTTTCTTGGAGTGACTTTTTCTATTCTTGTTTTCTTCTTCCTCTATTTTAAATGTAGTTAAGTTACCTATTTTCACAGAATGGAGAATTCCAAGTATACACAAATGAACACCGAAATATCTACTCCCATGACGGACATCTCTACCTAGCTCCTGTAAGTATCATTAAAGCAAACCTACAAACACTTTCTATTCAAGATATACTATTTACACCTATGACAAGAATACTATAAATCGTTTAAAATTTTGTTTGCATTGTTGCTAGTTGACATCCGACATTTTCTGATTTCAGACTTTTACTAAGGACAGATTTGATGAAAACTTCCTTTACCATGGTAGGATGCAATTGACCCGTAAGTTTAACTCATGTTAGAGTCTTAGCTTACACTCATACCCACATTTTTTGCACGTAGACAGCACGTACTTGCACATACGGCGGTTTAGTGAAAGCATCAGACTGAGTGTAATTGGCAAAATAATGAAATAATAGTCTTGAGTTGATGTTTTTCGTAAAATCACGTTTAATTCTATAAACTGAAACGGCCATTCTACCAGACATCTCTTTTCAAAAGAAGGACTTCGAACCTCGTTCGTGTCACGAATAAACTGCTGTGCATTTATGCAACTTTCCAAAAGAGTTTCCTCAAAGAAACTCATTCCTTATATTACAGAACTTTGGGGAAAGTGTTCGTACGGTGATAACTGGGGATGTGACCGCTCCGCTGCCTCTGACATCCTTCCACCAATCATGTCAGGCAGAATCCGCTCTGTACCAGCCATTCGATACGGACGTGTGGAAGTAAGAGCTAAAATCCCACAGGGAGACTGGTTATGGCCAGGTATAAACAAATCAATATTTCATTGCATAATCTCTTTTTTTCTCATTTGTCTCATCCTATGTCATATCCAACATTCTTCTCTTTTTTGAAGAGTCTTTTGCCATATATACTTCTTTTTCGATGCCCTCCTATTACTTCAATTATACTTCATCGTTCAATTCATGAGTATTGTTGGCTCATCTGTTTGACAACAACATTTTCACTTTCACTCATAGCTATTTGGCTTTTACCACGTGACAATCACTATGGCGGATGGCCAAGATCCGGAGAAATCGACATCATGGAATCAAGAGGTACAGTGATTAAACAATCATTCATATATCTACATATAGTTTGCTTTCATAGCTGAGGAGAAGCATTTTGTCAAAGCACTCGCTTTCACTTTTGAAAGGTAATTTGAAGGTACCATAGCTGAAGACACGTCTATTGTAAAAAGTAATCGCTTTCATATGTTCCATGTTATATATATATATTATACATGTTATATATAAGGAAGGTTTTATTTGTCGTATGAAATCACAAACGTTTGTATCATTTTGACAGGTAATTTGAAGGTATCATATGGTGGAGGAAACCATGGTATTAATGAAGTGTCATCTCACTTACACTTTGGACCTAAATGGAACAACAACCCTGGGCCAAATCTTGCTCATGGAGAAAAGTATTAGATTTTTATTTCTGTTATAAAATGTATTTTATCACATTTTTGGATTCTTCTTTATTTCATGCATTTTATATTGTATTTTGATTACTCTTTTTACTTCATTAAAGATTATCTTAATTTTAAAAGTAGAAATATATGAAATGTCTTTAATTTCCTGAAACTAATATCAGTAAATTATTCCGAGTTCCTTCTCTTTACGAAGCTGTTTCTATCATACATTCCATGTTGTTTTAGAAATGAAGCCCTTCATACAAGATTGTTCCATTTCATTCTTGAGCATCACTGATATAGGTACATGTATATTCATTGCAATTTTACCCTTAAAAACAGGTATTCTGGCTCTTGGCACGGATGGCACACGTATGCTCTTGAATGGACTGCAGATCATATCATGTAAGACATTATGATACTTTTCTCATCTTGCCGAAGAATTTTTATTCGTATTTACAGGAAAAAAGTATCACACTCTGCTACCAGATAGCAGCTATCTGGACAGAAATGACAAATATCGACAGTGACCATATCCCTGTATACAGCACAAAATCCATAATTCAGAAAATCAGAAACCGAAGGCATACAAAATCAGGATAAAACAGAAACCAAAGCAAACAAACAAAAACCTCCACCATATGAAAAGAAGCAGACTCCCGATATGAGAGTGAGACCTGGTGCCCAGGAAGAACAAGCATCTCCTGCTTGCATGCATCACCCGCCTGGACAGAAATGTCTAAATACGGTACATAAGACATGCTTAATTCGGATAATGAATCCTTTTTAAGTCAAATTGATTCAAATTGGTGATTGTCTAATAAAAGACATGTCAATATATTGTTTTCCTTTATTTTAGACATTTTGTCTAAATTCAATATGTTGACGTTTTGTCTTCGGATTATAAGTAGTCGTTGATGTTATCATGCCTCATACTCAAGCTTGTCGTTTTCGTTTGTGCCTTTGCCTCTCTGATGCTTTTTGTCTGGTTTGTTTGTTTGTCTGGTCTGTTTGTAAGTATTCGTCCGGCGCTGTTTGTCCATTTGTCATTTAGTGTAAATTCGTTTTTCGGTAGGGTTTGTCTGGCCGTGCTTTTTTACGTTTGTCTGGAAGTTTTGACAAACTGAGTGATCACCAAATGTCCGACAACGCACCTGTTGGCGGAGTTTGACATCATGACGTAATAATCAATGGCACATCGAACAATGCTTTGATAGGCCACGGATTGTGATGTCATAATAGAATAGAAAATCCGCTAGCCAACAGGTGTGATGTCGGACATCTGGCGATCACTCAAATGCACGGAAATATTTCTCTGTTTGTGTGCTAATGCACTTTGTGCGTGTGTCATCAACTGTAGTCAGCACCGAATCAGATGCTTTTTCCTAATTCCCCTCTTATGCCTTATAACACTAATCATAATAAATCTTTTACATAGCACCTATGTTGATAATCAGGAGATAATGCATATCCGTACACCAAATGAGGGGTGGTGGAACAGGGCTCACCTGGGAGGCGGAAACATCTGGGCCAGCGGAGGCAAAAACGCTCCATTTGATCAACCAGTAAGGTTTTGATGAACAACGGCATGTTTATTGATTTCACTGTTTCGAATACATTTATGGAATACGTGTACTTACTTTAGTGCAACTAAATTTTAAGTACCGGGACAGTACTTATTTGGACAAATAAACATAACAGCGTTATCATTAATCGGTGCACTTAACTCATTCCCCATTTCTATACATGACATTTATATTTAAGTTCATGACTTCATTTCCATGCAAACACGTTTAGACTAGCAAGATACAGAGACGGACATGAAATATGGTCATGATACTATCTATACCATTTTCCTTAGGAATCTGTAGTGAACTAAATGGATAGATGAAGAATGTTCCTTATGAAATTTTATTGAATTTTTAGTTCCAACTTATCTTGAACGTTGCCGTTGGTGGAGGATTCTTCCCCGACCATGCTAGTTACAACACACCCAAACCCTGGCACGGTGGTTCTCACCCAATGAGGGACTTCTGGGAAAAGAGAGGAACTTGGATGCCCACTTGGCACGGAGAGGAAGCTTGTATGGCAGTGGATTATATAGAAATGACGCAATATTAATTACATAGAAATATAGATGGAACAAATTGTCTTGATTTTCTTACTTTCATAAAGGATGATGTACTCTCTTTTTTCCTGTTTTCAAGTTTTATCATAGAAAATTGTGGAAAATGTACATCAAATTACTGATTGCATGCGGCAAATAGTACGATTGTGGTTCCTGCCTACATGAGTCATGTATCTGATTTTAAATTAAGTTTCAAATTTCATCGGTATTTGGTATGAACGTATAGGGTACGAACTTATACAAAAATGAAAGTTTAGGTGTTGGACTGTCTGAACAAAATGGTAGATTTCAAAAACAGTCGTGTTAGGGAACTGACACTTCATCATCTTCATGAGGACGTAACAATAAAAAAAATACGTTCGAAAAAATGGATGGGGTGGTTCATAACTATTCTACATTTACGGCGTGACAAGTCAATTCGGTCAGAATGAGCCTTCTGAGGCAAAAATCAGAAACATAAGATTAAATTTCTACCTTTGGTTTGTTTTTTTTTTTTTTTTGGGGGGGGGGGGGGGGTAAGAATATCCGTATTTCTTGCGTTCTGATAAATCTGTCTCCGATCAAGTGTTTGTATTACTTTAATGCATGGTGCGTACGGAGGAAAAAAGTATTTTCGTCTTTATTAAAATAAACTAACTAGGATTTCTATTTCATTTATATTTCTTATCAAAACACCGAAAATGTGTTCGGGAAAGTAATACAAAGTCTGAAGTAATATCTTCGTCAAAGAGGATTTCAAAGGATATGAGATCATTACTTTGGGTCTTTTTTTATATCAAGTTTTTAAACACATAGCAAAAAACGATTACACATACACTTCACATGATCTTAAAGCAATGTTTTAAACACTACAGAGAAGAACAGCCAGTTTACGCATAGGACAAAGGATTAGGGTCCCGTGTCTCGGATAACATTCGAACATTAGCCGCCATAGAGACTCTACGTCATTGTTGGTCAAAGTGGGGAGCAAATATTTTAGATGGGCCAGCACCATGCACTATGTTCTTTTGATGACTTCAGGATATTATCCTCTGTATAAAAGCCGATTACGTTTTTTTTTTTTTTTTTTCCTTTTTTTTTTTTTTTTTTTTTTTTTTTTTTTTTTTTGCATAGTTCCATGCTGCATGATACTATTGAATTTGAAGACGTTTAACTTTTTGTTAAAGGGAAATCTACATCTGATCCTTCTTATTTTGTTTATCAAATCACCGTAAAATAAAGGCAACCAAATTAATGGTTATGGGTTGATATCACTTTATGGGACCCCAGGACAAGTTCTGTCTTAATTTCATCAGAGAAGACTTTTAACATTCGTATCCTTTGCTAAATCTGAATATTTATTGAACTTCTATAGGGCGGTCGAAAACGAGCTCGCTTGCGCAAGCAGAGCATGAACTGTTTTCCTTAATATACATTCCTGATTTTGATATATACATGTATATAATATATGTGTTACATTGAAAACGTTCTGGATTGATTTCATGTAGTCAGAACAAGAACATTCCTTAATATTTCTTAATCTAAGAACTATAACCTGATAGCTTTATTTTAGAAAGTGGGGACAACTTGCATAACTCGTGTCCATATCTTTCGGAAATTCCCTCCCAAATGACTAACAAAGCAAAGAGATTTCTTGAACATATGGTATACACATGTAACTATTGTGACAAATTTAATATGACACCCAGAAATTTGCATTGTCACAAATATCGTTTATGCGTAATAAAAACGAATAACATTCTTCATTTTACGAATCCTTTATGTTGAAAAAATATACATGTATATATAACAGAAAATTTATTTATAAGAAAAAAGAAATGGTGATGTCAAATGACAGTTTTGTAAAGAATTAATGACAAAACAGATGTAAACAATAACAACAACAACAACAAATGATTAAAGATAAAATAGGTAGAATAGCAGAACCGATGAAGCAATAGAACTGGATTTTCCTCGTGGAATTTGTTTGAAGCATATTGCTTATACATGTAGATAAGCAATATTATCATAGGTAGTTAATTATATACTTTATTCGCATTGTCATTAAAACCTCATTTCGGATCGGTCGTTTACAGCTAATATTAGGGTATCTAATGGGTCAAGAGTAACGGTCGAATGCTATCTAAGCGCAATAATGATAAATGGCCATTTTGGTATCGGTGAATTAAATAAAGTAGATTGATAATTTAGTACCGAAATGAATACAGCTATACACAGGAGACCGTTTCAAATCTTACATCGCATCCTTGTTGCTTTGTCAAACGCATTTCCTGTTTACATATGACTCTGCTCAATGCACCGCTCTCGTTCAGCAAAGGAGGATGTCGCATCAGATCAAAGGTTTTGAGTATCACCTCGTTTTGTCTATGTACAAGGAGTCTTCCTTTATAATGGCCTGAAAAGCAAGTGTCTGTTGTAAAGAGGTGTCTTTATTCTTCAACAAAATTCTGGATCTTTTTATTTTACAATGGCGGGTATTTCAGTGACTGTTGCTTTTATGAACTCAACAAACGATTCTGTCGACGAAGATTACAACAGGAGGATCATAGAACAGTTAAACTATGAGAAAACACAGCGACTTTTGCCTGTTCTTATATACCTAATTCTGTTGATGTCATTGGGAATAGTTGGCAATGCCATTGTTCTATATGTGTATAAATTTCGTTTCAAGCGTTCCAGCTCTAGAGCTTTCATTCTGTGCCTCGCCATCTTAGATTTCATCACCTGTATATTTGGAATACCTTACCACCTCTATGATATCTACAATCCGCTTACTTATTACAATGTCGTGAGCTGCAAAATTCTCTCTTACTCGATGTCCATTACTTTGTTATCGTCCACTTTCGTTCTCGCACTGATCTCTATTGACAGATACCAAAAGATTTGTCGACCGTTCGGGAAGCAGCTCTCAGATTTTGGCACGAAAAAGGCATGCGTCGCTGCATGCATAGTTGCGCTACTGATAGCAATTCCAAATTTGATCATGTATGGGAATTCTACGATAGAATTAGATAATTCTAATCTGACTGGTACTGAATGTTTTATCAATGACGATTATGCTGGAACAACAGAATCGCTAATTTACCTGGGAATGTTGTTCCTGATTTTCAATTCGACCACAGTCGTTCTGTCCGTTCTTTACATTCTGATCGGCTGCAAAATCTGGAAGCCTGGTTCAAATATGGCAGCAGACGACCGATCTAGCAAAGGAATATTCAGGAAGGGAAGCTTCCGACTTTGTGGAAGCGAACCTGACACAACAAACGAAATATTATCTGAAACAGATGACAGCAAATCCAACACGAGAGTCAAGGCCATTACATTTCACAAAGACGATCAAAATGGCAACCAATGCAAAATGGAATTTGAAAGTAGTTGCGACTCTCCTATCGTACGCAACAGTAGTTTGGACCGGTCTGTGAGCAGACAAAGTTCCGTCAGAGGGGACTCAAAAGATAAGCATAGAAAATCCCAGCATCATAAAGGACAGAATAGGCAAAGCTTTTTCAAGAAGCGCCTAAGGCATGCCATGTCGGTTGACGACGAGGAGACGAGTGGGTTAAGAGGAGATGGAAATAAGAATGTAGGTAAAACGGTGTCTTTAATGTCCAATGCTTCTTTATCTAAAAGACAGAAGCGCACGCTGAGGATCACGGGAATGCTTTTCATGGTTACCTTGGTATTTGTGGTGAGCTTTTTGCCCCATTTGGTCATCCTTATGTTGGAGGCCGTCAAACCCGAACTTTTCCAGAATATGTCCGACAGAGGTGAACTTATCTATAACTTTCTGTTAAGGACTTACTTTATAAACACCATGGCAAATCCGATTGTATACACATTTTTGGACCCTAAATTCAGATATGAAACTATACACTTGTTTCTATGTATCGTGAAGTGTAAATCTAAGCAGATTCCGAAACACTGAAATGAAAGTATTGTTGAGAATAGGAGTGTTTATGAAACCGGTGTTTTAATCTTTTATGGTATGCGATTATCTACAATAGATGTATCTCTTTTCAGTAATGTCGAGGTATATTAATTTTCTTTAGAAAGCTAACGAACATGTATAATGTGCATTGAAGAGTAATTAATCAGAAAATACTGGAGGAAAGTCCATAGTAGCTTTATTCTTGATTGTAATGTTACCTTTTACAGCAAACAGTTTGTAAGGAAAGAAGACGAAAACATAGCTTTTTGTTTTTATTATAAAAACTGAAATGTTTTGTCCTATGTAATATAGAATCCGGAAATATCACCGGTAGATCCTCTGGAAATTATTCATACCTAGTACTACCGATTAAGGGACATCGAACTTCCGGTGTATTTTCTAGGCAATACGTATGTATTACTAGTACAATAGCTGTATGTCAGATACTTTTGCCAAATGTTCATTTTTGAACTCCATTTTTTGAAATTCCTTTGACGTCGTTCAGATTTGTTACGACGACCGAAATATAAAATACTTCCTGCTTAATATGAATTGCTTGCGATTAGGTATACACCTCAAGTACGAATATAAAACAGATTTATTCTTTAGATATTCTATTATGTATCGATCTTATTTCGAGAATAACTTGTTCATTGTTATTGCGTTCTATCTATGCATGTTAATTAGTAAAGATAGCAAATTATTTATATATACACAGCATGTAATTTATCTATCAAGTTTGGTTTGTTGTTGATGAAGTAAAATCAGTTTAGTTTAGTAAAACACTGTGTAATGAATTTTTATAATTGTTTTCTCATAAAAATTTGAAGCAAGTAAAAGAGTACGATATTTTGGTCCCAAGAATGCGCTCCTTTGATGACGTGCAGCAGAATAACGGCACTGTCTTGTAGGATGCAGGATCCATGAATACGGTTTCATCACAGATTCTTCACATATAAGAAGAGCAATTTTAGAGCCTGTGATTGGCTAAGCTCAAATGTTGTCATCTAAAAAAAGTGTTATGGCCACAAGCCAGGAAGTTTCTGTTCATCTTGCTGACGTCAGAGGTAGAGCTTAGACGTCATGATAAGTTTGAGATTTGGAGATATATAAAGATATCAAAGTTCAAAATTGTAGTAGTATAAACTATAAAACACCTTAGAAATTGTTTTTGGTTTATAGAAATATTTTTGCCTATGTATCAATCTAGTTAAAAGTCGCCTTTCTTTATTTCGTAAAATGCCGTTTACGAAATAAAAAAAGAGTTCTATTTTTATTAGATTGTCTAACAGTCTATGTATCTAATGGAAATGGTGCTTCCATTACATTATCTTTAATGTTTCTTGTTTGTGTTTTCTGTTTGTTTTCATGTCTTGTATCATTTTTACAAGAAATGTATTGGACTGTGTCGGAAAGGGGAATGTTTCGATGGAGTGTCAAAGACAAAACAGAAAGTGCACTTTGTCATTCTCCTTTCATCCGTGAATTTGAATTTTCTCATGATAGTCTATGTTTTCAGATGTGCTTTGAAACTTGATTCTGATTGGGTTATAGCGAGTAAGTTTGTTGATAACTTACTTTCCTATATCCGGGCATTCAGATGCAGTTGTTGAGCACGTAATAGCTGTATATACGAGTGGTCATTATCAATCCGGAGACAGTAGTCCGTAATACAGTAGTTAACATCCTTAAGTGGACAATGTCCAAACAGGATATGGATACTTGGGTTACATTTGTAACTCATTCAGGTTCACAACTTTCCTTTGCACTATGACGTTTTATATCTCTTTACGTTAAAACGAATTATGATGATCGCAAACCTATATCTGAAATACCAAGTTCCTCTCTAGAATGTTTTTTAAGTAATAAAAGATGTTACATGTGCTAAATGATATTTTTCCCGAGAAGTGTTGTTGAAGTAGAGGGTTACGGACAAGGGGGACAAATTGATGCTCTTTGCGCATGTTCTATGTACATGTAAATAAGAATGATATTCATAAATGTCTATAAGCTGACTAGCAATGCTGCGTACTTGTTTTGATCATAAGATATCAACCGGTATGAACCGAAAATAACGATATTTCCATTCAGACAGATTACAACACTCTATTGACTCGCCTTAACAAAGTTTTTTTATACAGTTGTATGTACCACCTAAGTATATTTTAATTGGATTTTTAAAATCTCAAAATGAAAGTTTGCTTTACATTCTTAAAACAAAAATTAAACAGAAATTCTTAAATTTTGCATCTTGAAATTTCGACTTTTCAGGGCAGATTTTACGCCTTATCTTGACAGCTCCTTTGACGGTGTATTTCATAAAATAAAATTGAATATAACGACAAAAAACTAAGCAAAACTTCAGATAACTCTCAAATATTTCATTAAAAAATCGCATCGAACAAAGAAGAGGCAGTTCAGCGTTGTGCAGCTCTTTTCCCATACATGCAGAAGTGTGCCAGACATGCTTGTTAATTTAGGTTGACAAATTCCCCGACAAAGGCGCTCCACTGGTAGGGCACTCGTTGCCATATCACCATGCCCCCGTACTTCACACTATCCCACTAGGACCTCGGCTAGGAACCACTGTCTCCACTATCACCCAATATTTACAAACCGGGACTAATACAAATGTTCTTTATTTCCCGCACTGTTGTTCTATGGAATATAATTCCAACTTCATTAGTGACTTCCAGGGACCTTGGCTCCTTTAAAGATGCTGTCTCCGAAGCCCCACATCTAGACCTCTAAACCACTGTCTGATTTTAAAAACGAGCGTAGCCATGCGTACGTTTGTACGCAGTTTGATGCCCTGTTTACACGACAGGTTTAATGCGCATTAAATCGAATCTAATGCGCATTAGATTTTAGCTGCGTTCACACGGAGAATCTAATTAGCATTAGTTTAATTCGCATTAGATTTAATGCGCATTAGATTTTGTCGTGTGAACGCAAAGCGAATCTAATTCGCATTAAATCTGGCGCATGCGTACATGAGTTACTAGAATTCTACAGTACATTTCCATCATAGCTGGGCACTTTTAATCACCCTTGGAACTCGAAACATAGAATAAGGGGTAAAAATACTTGATTTCATTCACAATGAACACTCTAAGTAAGTAGATGCGTCTCTTTACTTGCGTAGAGTGACATTATATTATGACGCCATTCTGTCGCACAATGACGTCATGCAATTCATGCATAAGCCAAACTTACGAAGAGGTAAATTATTATGAGCAAAACAATATACAGGCATGCATTCGACCCGCTTACTATCTAAAGTACACGGCTCTCAGTGCAAATGTACCAAAATCTAATGCGCATTAGAATTTGTCGTGTGAACGCAATGCGAATCTAATTCGCATTAGAATAAAGCGCATCAAATCTAATGCGAATTAGATTTAATGCGCACTCGTGTGAACAGGGCATAAACGTCAACATCGCCCCCCCCCCTCCCAAAGAGAAAAATTTTAAAAGAGAAAGAGCCTCCTCAGCAGTGCCAAAAGAAGGGGGCAATAAGACCTGGTTTTCTAAGCAAACTACTGTTTAGAAATAGCCCAAAGACACCACATAAAACACCGATCTGAATACATTTTTTTCAAAATTTTCTAAGGCTTAATAAATTACCCACATTCATCGATAACTCTCGGTAATCAAATTTTATTTTTCGCATTTCTGTAGATGTCAATATGTACCCAAAAGTCATTATATTGTCAAACTGACTCGGTTTTCTTTACACAGAATACTGTTTTAACTAATGAACCAAATGTGACCCACTGATTTGTATCGGTAGATGTATGATAAATATCACATTAAGTCCAGACCATATAATAATTGACCATAATGTACAAGCGTGTCCAAGTCCCTTAAGGATGACCCACTGAAGCGGAAAATCACACAGTTTTTCTTTTATCAGAAAAATCAAATTAGGAATTCTAAGTCCTCTCGTAAAATAATCGGATATTCGTTACATTTCTTGATATCGGATCTCTTCATATATTTCAGTGCATCATACATATACCGCGTTTCATCAAACCCTCTCAAGCAGTTTCAGAGGATCGAAAATGTGAAAAAGACCGGATGGATGGTCAATGGACGTCAAATGCTCCTGTATGACAATACAAATGTAGTTCACTTTGAACTCAAATTTGGTATTTCAAAGTTCACGCGTACGTTGAAGCAAGTTCTTTGCTTTGTGATGTGCATGTCTGGTAACGACCTAGACCTTTCTATGTGACTTCTTCAAACGCTCACAATTGTGAAAGACGCTTTGTCCTAACAACAAAATCAATGCTCTTGCATTGTGTAATTACTTTTGAAATACTTACATAAGCGAGGATCGTACTAGTATATTGTTGTTTAAAAATAGGAAGTTCGTTATGTTGAAGTTGAAATCGTCATGTTTTTTTTCCTAGAGAGGTAGTCATTTGACCTTCGTCGCCAAAGCATGATGTGTTTTCAAAATATCAAGCAGATTTATCGCTTTCCGTTGATACTGTAAACCGACTTTCATTCGCGTTCGTTTTATTTTCGCAACATCTGCGGGGTCCTAACACATGTGTAGTAAGTAATCTATGTACGATGTCGCGAAGATAAAACGCCGTGTACTAGTCACTTCACTTAAGTTCCCCAACTTAAGACGCCGCGAATAAAAGGCGGTTTATGGTAGCTGGAAATCCAGAAATATTTTTAATCTATTCAAAAAGTTAACTATGAATTTCATAAGACTTGGTCAGATTTATAATTCTTTGATTTTAAAAGAATTTTCAAAAGCATTGTTACATAAGATTTTATGTCTGAAAATATTCTGTCTATTACAGAAATCAAGCTAGTACTGTTTTATTTTTAATTTTTCTACTGTAAATCTTTTAATGACGATTATAGCGACGAATATATTTTCTTAAATGAATAAAACAAGCAGAGAAACAGATTATAACAGTTAATTATTTATTTTTCAGATTTTACAATTAAATCAAGCTTTTAGACACTGCCAGAGACGGAATCCTCTCAGCCATCTACATTTTTTGAAGATTCCCCTCTTCATACATGTGGCATACTTATCATAGCAATTCTTCTTATCTTTATGCTTCTTTGGAATTTTGCATCCAAGTTTCCCCTTCTTCTACAGAAATGTAAGAAATTACAGGAATTATAAATTCTATGTTAAAGATTATCAGATCTGTTAAGAAAAAATGCAATATATTTTTTCATTTCTTTTTTTTTTTCTATTCCTTATGTTTTGTTCTTTTCTTTTCATTTTTAAACTTTAATAAATCAAATGAGTAGTAAATTTACCACGCAGTCACATCCTTTGATGTAGCGGCCAAATTTCAGTGAGATCCTTTGATGAAGTGTAAGGTCGTAAAATCGACTCAGCAAATCACAAGAGCCTATGAATAATCTCCCTTTACTATCTACTGTACCTACAACAAATTACAAGGGCCTATGAATAATCTCCCTTTACTGTCTACTGTACCTACAAACAAATCACAAAAACTTATGAATAATCTCCCGTTATTGTCTGCTGTACCTACAAACAAATCACGAGAGCCTAGTATGAATAATCTTCCATTATTGTCTACTGTACCTACAAACAAATCACAAGAGCCAATGAATATTCTTCCATTATTGTCAACTGTACCTACTAACAAATCACAAGAGCCTATGAATAATCTTCCATTATTGTCTACTGTACCTACAAACAAATCATGAAAGCCTATGAATAATCTTCCCTTATTGCCTACTGTACCTACAAACAAATCACGAAAGCCTATAAATAATCTTCCATTATTGTCTACTGTACCTACAAACAAATCACAAGAGCCAATGAATAATCTTCCATTATTGTCAACTGTACCTACTAACAAATCACAAGAGCCTATGAATAATCTTCCATTATTGTCTACTGTACCTATAAACAAATCACAAGAGCCTATGAATAATCTTCCCTTATTGCCTACTGTACCTACAAACAAATCACGAAAGCCTATAAATAATCTTGCATTATTGTCTACTGTACCTACAAACAAATCACAAGAGCCTATGAATAATCTTTCATTATTGTCTACTGTACCTACAAACAAATCACAAGAGCCTATGAATAATCTTCCATTATTGTCAACTGTACCTACAAACATATCACAAGAGCCTATGAATAATCTTCATTTATTGCCTACTGTACCTACAAACAAATCACGAAAGCCTATAAATAATCTTCCATTATTGCCTACTGTACCTACAAACAAATCACGAAAGCCTATGAATAATCTTCCATTATTGTCTACTGTACCTACAATCAAATCACGAAAGCCTATGAATAATCTTCCCTTATTGCCTACTGTACCTACAAACAAATCACGAAAGCCTATGAATAATCTTCCATTATTGTCTACTGTACCTAAAAAACAAATCACAAGAGCCTATGAATAATCTTCCATTATTGTCTACTGTACCTACAAACAAATCACAAGAGCCTATGAATAATCTTCCCTTATTGCCTACTGTACCTACAAACAAATCACAAGAGCCTATGAATAATCTTCCATTATTGTCTACTGTACTTACAAACAAATCACAAGAGCCTATGAATAATCTTCCCTTATTGCCTACTGTACCTACAAACAAATCACAAGAGCCTATGAATAATCTTCCATTATTGTCTACTGTTCTTACAAACAAATTACAAGAGACTCTGAATAATCGTCCATTACCATCTATTGTACCTACAAACAAACACGAGAGCCTATGAATAATCTTCCCTTATTGTCTACTGTACTTACAAGCAAATCACAAGAACTTATGAATAATCATATTCTCTATCTACAAGTCGCAAAAAATTAAGGTTCCAATAGGAGCAAAATCAACATATGCATAAACCATATATACGCTTACCACATAGAGAAAAAGCGTATGATTTTTTGGGGACTATTTCACAAAATTAGTTATAGCTAACAAGACAATGTAGATGTTTTAAAAGAGTATGACTAGAAACTGGATCAATGCTCATCGTTCAAGTAATGTACGATTTACATACGGTACAAATAATAATCCAAAATATTACAATTTTCCTCTTTGAACTTTTTAACTGCCTAAAATGAATTTAGAAACGGTATAATAATTAAAAATTGTCAGTATATGTTGGATGATAGATTGAGACAAATTGCACAAGTACCTGCATATGTAAAACGGTCATTTCTGATTATCCTTGCATGTAGCCAAGATAGCTATAATAAAAGATTTATTTTGGTTTGATACCTCCAAAACTCATTTCGTCTTTTAAATGCTAGGACTCATGTGATCCAGCTATCAAGAAGACACAGTGTAAGACCACCCTGGTAATAGCGGAAGACACCCGCAGGATTGTAGTACACAAGGCAAAAATTATTCAAAAGAAGAGGGGAAAAGAAGACACACAAATACACCGCATATACCGATCAAGCAATCTATCAACAAAGACTCCCCGAAAAATAAAACAATGATTAACTGTCAGCATAGCGAATTACATTACAATGAAGTACTGTGAAGTCAAGACTTGATGAAAACCGTATTATGTACAAGCCTCTTTAGAATAGTAAAGATTGATTCTATAAAAATCAATGTTCCATTTATCGTGATTATATCTAGCTATCGTGAATAAATATTTTTGGTCCCTTTGAAAAAAAAACAGCAGAACAAATTGCGATACGCTTGTGACGCTAAGTACTCGTTGACTTTAGGTCAAGAATGGCAATATTATAATGTAGGTAAAATCCCCCTACAGCTACCTTTCAATAGGGTCGCCAATTAACAAAAGTCATAGTAAATGAGTATTTTATAGAATTTGCAAATGACAAATTTGGACCATTTAACTAATCATCCGCGTTTTTACCTACCTGTGAGCAACCATACATTTTTAGATGGAGGAAAGGGGAATTTAGTGAGTCTCACTCCACACAAACCGGAGTTACCACGTGTAAAGATGTGTAGGAACTTTTTACCACAATATTTCTTTCCCTGTGAAAAATAAACACTTTAGATACCTCCTTACTGTGTTATAAATATCGACAATTGTGCAGTCGATATAATTCTATGCTTTTATAATGAAAGTTATTGAAGAAATGACTGTCTTACTTTTGGTGTTCATGGGTGTATCATTCTGGTTGGTCACGTGCAAATTCCATGAATCGCGAAGAGATTCTCGGAAAATTTTCACGTGTACAAACAAAAGTATGTTTGTAAATTCTCCCTAAATGCAAAACTGGAACGTGACGTCACAATAGCAACCCAAGTCATTGGAGATGCTAACTCTTCCTGGGCACCTGGTCTCACTCCCATATGGTGTAGGTTTTTGTAAGTTTGCTTTGGTTCCTGTTTTATCCTGATTTATTTATTTTTGGTCATGTTGCATTGTTTGGGTTGAGGATCACTGACGAGGGTTTATTAACCGAAACGTGCATGTCTGGTCCATGCTGTAAATTTATCTGCTCTAAAATAATGCTAATGAATTTGAAGACGTTAAACATTTGTATGCCTTCGGTTTCTGAATTATCGATTTTGTGCTGTATACAGGGATATGGTCATTATCCATATTTGTCATTGGAATAGAATTCTAGTTGCCTGTTGGGCGTTTTACATGGGGAATCTACTATTAATGTAAATATATCTGTTTGAACTTGATATTGTTTACTACGAATGTTTATAACCTCACCTTGTAAACTTGTATCACTCTAACCCTGTACCTGAACAATGCGAAGTTAAAAGCAGGATCTGTTGTAGCATTCTGGCCATTTTGAAATATAAGTTTCTCACTGAGTACCCTCGCTTTTATTGCTGTTTCATGTATAAATGAAAAGAAAATACGGTATATTATTGTTTCAGTTGTCTTCCTACTGGAATAAGAAATATACATCATTTCGATTTTCAAAATAGATTTATTAAAAAAAAAGCATTGTTTGCTCAGAAGAAAGGTTATGTATAGTATCTGGTCCAAACTTACGATATAATTATTTACTATGACAAAGCTAAAACTACATGCTTTCTGTTTATACTAGTAGTTATAAAGGGGTGAATATTCGAAACTTTTCCATATGATATATTTGTTTTCAGAAATGAAAAACGTTATGAATTGTTTTTGGTAATCGTGTTCCTGACTTGAACAGCATATGATAGAAAAGTCGAATTGTTCTCAGCTATTTATACCATAAATTTCATGTATTCAGTATGTCATATTTCCTTTGAAAAGAAGAAAGAGGTAACTATGATTGATTTACCAAACTTTGCTTGGCAGAATTTGACTTGAAATGGGGCGGGTATGCAGCTACATGCATGTGTAACTTCTATGTAGGCGATAGCAATCACTGTCACTAACAATAGCTTCAACATCTGAAATTAAATATAGTTTTAATGTCATTTATGTTTAAGTATATATTACATTCTGATATCTGAATTACTAGTATTCAATTTGAAATACTAGTAATGAAAAATCCAGGTTTCCTTTTAAATACGATTTCGAATTTCTGAAAATACATTGTTGTCAACCCGGCCTGGGCAGTAAAATAGGTTGATTTACTTTATATTCAAAAGAAAGGGGTGGATCCCAACCAACATTCACAACACCCACGGCAAATCACCAAAATAATCCATGACAAGAGGTCGAGAAGAATACTCAATAGTAGTGTAAAATAATCTCCTCACTGTGAGATGACCATATAACAAAGACTGCATGACGCAGGTACCCGAGCAACACACAGATTGGTATGTAAATGGATATAAAAATAGAGGGCGTACGAATTACAGTCCGAGCTCTGTCGGCTGTAGCGAGCTCATGCATGTTATCACCCGGAGTCCGACCGACATTCAGAGAGGACAGGTGAACAGGACCCTGTCTTCTCTAAAGAGGTTTGGACAGTAGCCGCCAAGGAGTCCTGTCGCTAGTGAGAGGGCAATTCTTAAGAATGCGCAGATTCAAGACTGTAGATTGGTCAACTTCTTAACCAAGTGTCCTTCTGGTGATAGCAGGATAGTATCCATGGTATACATGTAAAAGGCGTTTGATAATTCTAACACAATTTCGATGGCAAATTTTGTTTATCATGTCATCATAAAAGGCAGGTTCTGAAATACCCACAGAAATATACTCTCATGCTTGTACGGGTCATATTTTCAAAAGAAGCTGACAACGAATTTTGTAACCATTCCGATGGGAATTCTCACGATTTGGCCTTGCCTTCTCGACTTTGAGACTGCATAACTGTTAGGTTCTTCTTTGATGTTTATGTAAAAAGATTTCAAGGAAGTCTTTCCTGGTTTGTGAAAGCGAAAACCTTGACCTAATATTTTCTTGGTAATTTGTAAATTTCTATCATGAAAATCCAAGTTTTTAGTACATGCTCTAGTGTGTAGTACTGGGTAAAATGTGACATGTATAAATACCGTATGAATCTAGGAACATCACCGTCAAGCCAGGGGAAATTTACTATGTTGAATCCAAATGTTAAACGTCTTCAAATTTAAAAGCATATCTTGTCATACACACTCGTATGAATCTCTCTATTTAGATTTTTGTTATTTAGGTCCAAAACTTGTGTTTCTGTGTTTGTAACGTTTGTCCTGTTCAATGTCAATTCTTGTGAATAAATTACATTCGTATATTTTTCAAAAACAGGATTGTCGACAGTGAGAATATTATTCAGGTACCTAAAAGTACCATTGAAACATTCCAAAAAGGCAAATCGTTATATTTATTGAAGAGTTTGGATAAATTATTTTCATAAATCTACAACAAGAGGTGCGCAGTTAGTACACTTTTTTGTACCCACAGGGATCCCTGCAGCATGTTTGTAGAGATTCTAACCAAATCTAACTTAAATGTTGTCCAAGAGGAAAAACCAAGGCATTTCACATGTCATTACTGATTTGTATTATTTGTATTCTGTTGCGGAAAAGAAACTCTTTGACACAGATGTTCAAATATAAGTTCCCCCCTCTCGATCAAAACAAACTTACATATGTAGCATTTGCAATCATTGTCGTATGTACAAGAGAATGATCTCAAAGAAGTAGTACTAGTAACTATTTCTGCTTTCTTCGACTTCTCTTTTTAAATATGCTTTAAAGATTGCATATAAAGTTCCTGCGATCAAAGTGTTACTAGATTTATAATCAACTTAGCAGCCAATGATTAAATTGTACTTTGACTTTGATGGATATCATTTATATTTTATTACCAGGAGTGTGGAAGGGATCTCCAGCAAGACAACCCTTCAGTGAGCACAGCGGATCGCACCCGCATAATGAAACAAATATCGGGCAACACAAGTCCAACAAGCATTAGAAAAAAAACGAGACACATGTCAACAACAATATAGAATGGTCAAACAAAAAGTCAAAGCAATCGCACGAAAACATAAAACACGTATGGAAATAAATGAAGAAAAACCAATTTGTGCCCTGATTTTAAACGGTGATTCATAATATCATAGCGAATGGTTGGTTTTTGATAACAAGAATAGATAGTAAAGAGGTAATAATGAAATGATTTATTCTTTTAAAAAGGAAAACAAATTATTTGTGTTTCTGATCGTTAAGCAGGAGCTAATTTATACAGACTGCTTTGTCTTTGAAAGATCAAAATCTGAACTAAAACTGAAATAAAAATGAAAGCGTAAGGGAGTTTTAGAGGTAAATCTTCGAGAAAGATAAAAGAAATTACAGTGCAAAGAAATAGAAGTCCAGGATCAGGTGGTTAGCCTGTTGAATTCCGCTTTATTGATATTTCTTAGCTTTTAGAACTTTAAATGATAAAAGAAATCTGTTTATTTTCACTTTCTTGAGAAATTAAACAAATCTACTTTGCGAATATAAAAATCAAGGAAATTTGATCTAAGAAGTGAAGATCAATTACTTGAACTATTCAAGTCTTCACAATTGTATCTATCTTGTAAAAGTCCGAGACGTCTAAAATTAGATTAATGGAGGAAAATTATGAAGACTATATTTTGTGTGTAGAATATTCAGAGCTAGATAACATCCCTTGACTAGTGAAAAAGCATGTCACTCAGATCCCAGGAAATTTTACATTATTTTCACTCTAGAGGTTCAAAGAAGCCTAGGAATTGATTTTTTCCAATCCGATGTCCATCTGTGCGTCTCTTCTTTGTGCAGAATACCTTTTTTTATATTTTCAAGGGCAATGAAATACAGAGTTACAGATTTTTTTTGTAGTAATGCCTTATTCTGATTTAATTTTCTGTATATAAAAAAGTCTGAGTGTCTTAGATAATAGATTTTCTCCAAAACATAAAGGAAAATAAGTTTCTGTCAGATTTTCTCTTTGTTTTCAAATAATCTTCCTGACATTACTCTTTTTACTCTTATAATTATTTTATTCTATATTTCGATTAGAAAGGTATATCATTCTGTATTGAAGATTTTTACTTGGGGAAACCAGACCTTTTTAAGTCATAAAATGGTACAAAATGTCAATCTTACGTTGATAGAAGGTGTCAGGTAACTCTCCTAACTAAAGCCTATTAACTCTAGAAGTAAACTTTCTCCCTAGAATTGTTTCTTAATCAATACGTTTTATGGAAATGAACACTAACTTTATGATGGAAGAAAGTAGCTTATTCTAGTCACAGCTGTTTGGAATTTGGTTCGATTCAACAATAATAAAACTGACCAAAACTAGTTAGTTCAAGTTGCTTTTTCATCCCTCATTATATGTTCAGCATGCAAAATTTTCATCTTTTTGGTTACCACATTGATACATGTAGTACAATAATTTGCATATTGCACATCATTGCACATCCAATAGTAAATATATTTATTTATCTTACATGTATATGCAAACTTTTAATTTACATAGTTTCACCTCTACTTTTATTAATCTATATACATAATGCATTGCGTTAAGACAGATGTTTACCGAGGACAGGTTCATTCTTAAGTAGGCTAAGGTGGCTTTTGTATGAAAAACCTTTTTCTGAAACGTAGAATTTAAACATGAGCATTACTTTGCAAAACTTCGTTAAAGTTATTCTCCTTGGAAAGTAGTACTGATTTATTTTATCTTGCAATGGCAATAATGAAGTTTTGAGGATTCACTAAATTTAAGGCTAAAGATACATGTATATCCGTTTACTAATGTGCATTTTTAAGACTTGCACTCTTACTGACTGTGACTACGGGACTCTATGACGGGTCCTGTACAGACCTCATTAGAGAAGACAGGGCCGCGACCACCTGTCCTCTCTGAATGTATGTCGGACTCATCGGGTGATAACATACATGAGCTCGCTACAGCCGGCAGAGCATTACTGCTGTATTTTTATATCCATTTACATATTCATCTGTGTTTCTTGGGCCCTTGCGTTTTGCGGTCTTGTTTGTATGTGGTCATCTAACAGTGATGAGGTTGTATTACAACACAAATGTACGTTCTTCGAGAATTCTGGGTAATCGGGAAAGTGAGAGGGTCGTGCGCACTGAATCAAGGATAACCACACCATTTGCTATTTGTGTGACAAATGGCCGTTGTAATTCGGCACCGGTTACCCATTGGTCTCGTTGGTTTATGTGTAGTCTTTGGTGTTTGATGTTTATATGTCGTATGTCTCTTTTTCGTCTCTAAGTGTGCTCGTCTTTGTGTGTTCGCATCGGGTGTTTTTGGTTTTGGTGTTTTGCTGTTTGTGCTGCAACAGGGTCTGGTTGGAGATCCCCTCCCTTCTTCTAAAAAGGATAGTCAATCTGTTAATAGAAATTTAATTTTATGATATTTTCATATTTTCGTCGAATTTATTAAATCATGTGTAAACGATATATTTTCCTTATTATTTAAAAAAAAATAGATCAATTTACAAAACCATGCTAACATTTTATTTTTTGTTCAGTAGCGCTAACTTTTACGTAAATTTGTTTCCTAATTGAAGATGAATATCAATGCATGATTCATTGGTCCAACTTCGATCTTGAAATCAATGGTAAATTGGTTTGTAAGGTCAATGCTAGATAGTTTTTAAAAGACCAGACTAGACATATAGATTCGGTAAATTGTATAAAAAATACTCTTTCAAATTTGCATTTAAATTTTCCTTGAAATTGTCGCCATAGCATTTTCTATATAGACAAAACCTCAGACAATGCATGTATCTTATATATTGTTTCATTTTCGTGCGTCACGGAACATCGACGGCTGGTGTGGCTAGCCAACAGGGGATGCTTACTCCTTCCGGGCACCTGGTCCCATCTCTAGCTTGCTAGGGGTCCGTCGATGCTCAAATTTGTGCTCTATTGTGAGTGATGTTGAGATCATCGTCAGAATCTTCTTTAACTCATTTCAGATGAATTATTCCATTCAACCTCATATGGTAATTTATCGAGGGTGTAGCGTTATTTTGCTTTATTTGAACCATTTTGGTTCGAAGTACGACTAATTAGTATTTATTTATGTCTGTACGTTGCATAGTATTGAGGAACTTTTTTACAGAGGCATGTTCATTGTCGACGAGTTTACACCATTCTTTTTCTTCTTTTTAAATTCTGGATCATTTGAAGTAAAATGTCCACCCATGTATCGAACTTAAACACAATAGTTTTCTTAGAATGACATCATTTGACCTGGGTTGAAAATGTATGATGGACGCTGACATACAGAAACCCAGTCACAGCTGCCAAAAGCAAGAAATTCAGCATCATAAATATATTCTAGAATTATTCAAATTATCTTAATTTTGCATTCAACGTGCAATAGACAAAATATGAACAGCGATAAATCTTATAAAAACAATGTATACCATGATTATCCCTTGTTTCGAATTTCCATTCGCATAAAATTATCAAGAAATTTTGCAATTCCACGCACATCATATTATGTAATGTAACAATTGTGAATAATTTAACGACATATAAACCGTTAATGCATGTAAGCCCCACGAGTTTAAGTACCAAAAACTGAGAAATCAGACATGACGAGTTCTTAGTGGGTTTAAATTGCTAGCCTGTCCATCAATAATCCGAACTTTGCGGATTATCTGCATGAAATCTATCCTCATGAACTAGAGATCAATGAAACAACAGAGAGTGACATATCCGCTTCGTACTTGGATATACTCCTATCTTTCGACGCAAACGGCCATTTGAACACCTCGCTATATGACAAGCGTGACGATTTCAGCTTCCACATAACTAACTTCCCTTTCATGAGTAGCAACATTCCGTCTTCTCCTGCTTATGGTGTTTTTGTTTCTCAACTGGTGCGGTACGCCAGGGCATGTTCCAAATATGAAGATTTCATCATTAGAGCCAGACGGCTCGCAAGTAAGCCTGTTGTTCAGGGTTATGTTACACAACGGCTGAAATCATCATTGAGGAAGTTCTTCGGTCGCTACGGGGATGTAATAAAAGCAAATGAGATCCCCTTTCCAGAATGATCAGTGACATTCTACATTGTGATTGAATGCTGTCATCATCACCAAACAAGACATACTTACCTGATCTGTACATCAAAATGTACATCGAGACAATCACCGAATTTGACAGGTTTCCATGGAGCTGTTGCGACGGGTGTTGCATGCAATCAGGAGGCCCTGACTCTTCCCGAGCACCTGGTCTCACTTCGGAATTTTGTTCATTCCGAGGTTCGCAACCTTTCCTGTGGAAAATCTTATGGTTTTGCCTTGCCTTCTCGATTTTGGGACTGAATAACTGATGGGTACTTCTGTAATGTTTCTTATTATACAGCTTATAGCCTATACGTTTAACTTTTAAGTTTTTGTTATACAGAGTTCCAAAGCTTTCAAAAATTACGAAAATTTTATTCTAATCATATATCCCGATTTCCTATAAAAAGGATCCAGATTTATTCATTTATTTAGACATCTAGATATTGGTTAAGTTAAGCTTATGTGTGAAGGAGGGGAGGTTCAATATAACTAGGCAGCTACTCTTCATAACTGACGGTAAAATTATTGTTTTGTAAGATTTTACATTAATTAGGTATTTAAGCACATTATGCAAATTTTGATATCCATTGGAGGCCATCTTGTTTCACAGATCAAAATTCGACTTTTGTAGTTGACCTCGAATTTTTGATGAATTGGAGAATTGGTGAAACTCGACCAAATTAACGACTGACGATGAACGAAAAAAACAAACAAGAAACCCGAAATAATCAGAAGGTTTACAAAATATTGGAGAATATAAAACAAAAGTGGTTTAGACCAGAATACCCACAATTTTCTGAAACATCATAGATGTTAAACGTCTTCAAATTGAATAGCATCATTTAAGAACAGACAAATTGGCAGCATGGACCATGCAGACATGCACGTTTCGGCTACTTAACCCTTGTCAGTGATTCTCAAATCTAAACAATGTAATATACCAAAAAAGTATGAAAGATATTTTATTAATTAGAAAACTCAACATTCTGATAACATCTTCTTCTGTGTGCCTTATTTGAATCGGAATTCAGATAAGTTAAGACAGTCATGAATACAGTAAAGATGACAAATATGGATAATGACCATATCCCTGTATACAGCACAAAATCGATAATTCAGAAATTCAGAAACCGAAGGCATACAAGATCAGGATAAAACAGGAACCAAAACAAACAAACAAAAACCTCCACCATATACAAGAAGCGAACTCCCGATATGCAATCTCCTCCATGCATGCAACACCCGCCGCTTCAATTCGGTAGAACTGTCACATCCGGTTACTTCCATTTCGGAAGACATAGAGTACAATCTTTGGTTGGATGGTTCAAATGGTCTATGGCAGAATATCATCCTTCACGATTCTGAAAAGACAGTCAGATGACAATATTTCTTTCGTAGTTTATGCTTTTTTTATTTCTACTGATGTGTGATGACCTGTACAGTTGCAGCTGATGCTCGGATTACTACAGAAGTATGGCTTATCTTAATATTATGCAGAAAAAGCAATTGATTCCTTTTTTATTAAAGGAAGACATCACAATATAAAGGAGGATTATATTTTACCAGGAAACCTATGAAAATTCCGACACTAATGTTAGTTGTTCATTCGAGGATCACAAATGTTCCGACCATGCGTTTTCGTTGATGGCTGCATAATAGCTTCTTTATGTAATAAATGTGTCCATAAAATACCAAAAGTTGTCGGTGAATTAGAGTGGTGTGTTCCAAATCGTTACTTTCGTGAAGAACATTTCAAACCAATTTGGCAAAAAGGAGTATGGTAGAAAGGGGATCTCCAACAAGACTCTGTTGCAGCACCGACAGGATCAAAAAGTATGTGCATAAAAGTCAACTCAATATGAAATAAATTCTTCATACGAAAAATTTATGATTTTAATTGTTTCAATGGTACTTCTTGATACCTGGATGATATATTCTATTTAGAACAATATAAGAATGAAATTTATCTGCAAGAATTTACACTCAACAAAGCAAACGTTACAAACCTGAGTATGAAAATTGTAAACGGAGAGATTCATACGAGTGTGTATACCAAAAGAGATCATTATGGACTGAACATAGAAATGTTTCCCTGACTTGACGATTATGTTCCTAGACTGCTATCATACGGTATTCACATATCTCAACGCTAGAGCTTGTACTAATGTTTTGATTTTTGAAAATCATTTTTTACAGTAGGAATTGAATTACCAACTTGAAGAAACTTAAAGGGAAAAGTTTCCGCTTTTAGAAATAAGTTTAATCTTTCTGGTAATTTGAAAATAAACATCAAAGAAGCAAAAAAAAATACTCTTAGCTTCTATTGCAATTCGTACCCATACAAGCTGTTTGAGAATTTCTCAACCTGCTTTGAACCAAGTATGAAGCGTAAAAGGTCGACAGAATAACCCTTGAAAATGCGTCAGAATCATCAATCAAATTTAATACCGTGGATATTACCCTGCTGTTACCAGAAAGACATTCGGCATTGTATTTAACCAATCTACAGCCTTTTACCAAGTTGACACATTCTTAAGAATTGAACTCTCACTTACTGTGTCAACGGGTTCCTATGTATGCCCCTGTCCAAAACTTGCTAGAGAAAACTGGATCCTGACTACATATACTTTCGCAATATCAGTCAGACTCTTCGGGTGATTTCATACATCGGCTCGTTCCAGCCGTCATAGCTTTAACGTTTCTGATATCCATTTACATATCTATCCATGTGTTACCTGGCCTCTACGTTTTGATGTTCTAATAGTGAGGAGGCTATATCATAAAAGTTGTGAGTGTGATACAAATTAAGGTGTTTGCTTCAACTTTGTTGTAAGCTTGCATCAAATATTAGCAAAAAGCCCTTTTTTGTAAGGGAGTTGTGCGTCCTTTGAGACCACTGAGTGACCAGAGAAGCTGATAGGTTGTGTGCAGGTAATCCGGAAAACTACACCATTTGCCACTGAACTGGCGAATGGCCGCCCGAAGTAGGCACTTATTAATCATTGGTCTCGATGTCTTTTGATGACGTATTTAGTGTTCCTTGAACCTTTTGTGTCTCTTGTTGTGTGTGTCTACTGTTTTCAAACGGCGGTGTTACGGTGTTTTACTGTGGGTGCTGTGGACTGTATGTAGTCTTGTTACAGACTCCCTTATTTCTTGTATTCAATAAAGAAATAAAACCTTCGGTAATATGTTGCATATTATGCGTTCTAATGACGGATTTATCATACACGAGGAAAATCCCTATATCAAATGTTGCGTAAATTTGCATTTAAATCGATTTGACTCTTAAGTTCAGAGGATATAGGTTAAGGTAAAAAGACAACTTCGATTTTGTTATAATTTCTCTATTCATTGACCGACTATGACTGATCTTCACTATAATGGTGAAACTGATACAAGCAGCAAATGAACCTCAGACTGTAAGGATCCACAAACCTGAGCACGAAGTTTGAAAATGTGAAAGAAGTATCAAAAGCGGTAATCTGGCAATACATGTAATATACATGTACATGTATACATTACATACTGTTTTGTTTGCGCTTTCTGTACATGTATATATTTACATACTAAATTTCTGTTCGTTTATGTCGTTGTAGGTAAATTTTGAAATAAATATTTTGTTCGATCAGTAGGGTCAGGGTTATATTAAAATTGAAAACTAAGAGTCCCTTTCGGCGTTGCCGGTAAGGGACTAACAAATGAACCTACAAGATAAAGTTAGTTTTCACAAACCATGTGCGAAAACGTATTCGAGAGCACCGTAATATCATTTTATAAAGTTTGATTAAGATCTGTGTACCAAATAACAAGGGTCTCCTCAGATCACTACGGAAGCCAACTAGTGCCAACCTAAGTAAAAATTTTAATGACTTAATTAGTATGTCGTAATTACGACTTAGCTATCTCGTGATAAGACTTAGCTATCTCGTAATTACGACTAATTATGTTGTAATTACGATTTAGTTATCTCGTAATTACGACTTAACTATCTCGAAATTACGACTTAATATGTCGTAATTACGACTTAATATGTCGTAATTACGACTTAACTATGTCGTGATTACGACTTAGCTATGTCGTAATTACGACTTAACTATGTCGTAATTACGACTTAGTTATCTCGTAATTACGACTTAGTTTGTTATGATTTCCACTATGACCAAGGCCAACATGAACCATGACTGCAGCTAGGGAGATCGCAGGGATGCAAGGAATAACAAGAGGCCCAAGTATGCCTATATTGCTCATTCGACAACCCTATCCACCTTGTTGAAGAAGAAGAATGAAGAAGATAAAAATTTACGGGAATGATAAATTCACCCCCTTTCTTTAATCAATTAAAAATCATGAACACTCTTAAAATAAATCTCATAAAAAGCATTGTATAAATATACAGCTATTAATATGTGAAAAATGTTCAATAGATAAAAGAAATAATACAATATTGATAATTTTGGGAAAACTTCAAAAAGACGTAAAAATGCGTCAATAATCACTTTACAGGGAATAATATTATGTCGAAATTACGACATAATTAAGTCGTAATAACGAGATAGCTAAGTCGTAATTACGACATAGCAAAGTCGTAATTACGAGATAACTAAGTCGTAATTACGGGATAGCTATGTCGTAATTACGACATACTTAGTTGTAATTACGAGACAGTTAAGTCGTTATTACAAGAGAAGTAAGTCGTAATTACGACTTAGTAAGTCGTAATTACGAGATAGCTATGTCGTAATTACGATAGTTAAGTCGTAATTACGAGATAACTAGGTCGTAATTACGACATATTAAGTCGTAATTAATTACGAAGTCGTAATTACGAGATAAGTAAGTCGTAATTACGAGAAAGCTAAGTCGTTATTACGACATACGAAGTCGTAATTACGACTTAAAATTTTCACTTAGGTTGGCACTAATCGGCTTCCGTAGATCACCAATCAAAGCATGTGCAAGTATCGTCGAAGGCAAAGAAATAAAGAAGCATAGGTTGGTGAAAACCAATATTTGAAAATTATTATCAAATGAAAACCAGATATCAGTAAGAAAGTGGTATTTGCCATATTTACTTCAAAATTGAGTGACAATATCAATATTTCAGTTTTAATAGGGGAGACCCCAAGTCATCATTCAGAAACCAATACATGTATTTTTTTTTCTAGTGACCTTGTTTTAACCTTTTTATCCCAAATCCAATATTAGGTTCATTTCACTCCCAAAAGTATCAATATCTAAATTGGGTTTGGATAAACTGATCTTGAAACTATAAAATTAATAGAACAACATGTCAGACAGAATAGCATAAGGACAGACAAAACAAAGTCCAAGTACCAAAACCATTATGAATTTATCATTATGTGAATACAAGTTCTGTATTTTATTCTTTCTCTCTGTTTGGGCACCCGACAGCCTTCCATTGGCTGTATTGATGTTACATACAGGGAACTCAATGGCCAACTGCCCATTGTAAGAGTACTCTAGCAAGGCTGTTCCACTTTGCGGTGCCCCATAGCCCCTTCTAAGGGGCAGAGTACTAACCCATTTCATACCCAACCTCCTCTTGTGTATGTGGTGTATGCATGAATGCAGGAGCGTCATATAATTATGTACTGCTTGGATGGTCCGTATTTCCGACTTACATGGTGCCACCACATCTAGATATCTTTGCTGCAGCATGAACATGGATACCCAACCGGGCCATTTATTCTCCCAAGTCAGGAGAGGAGGGACTAAGGAGGGACAAACAAATGGATACGACTTTCAACACCCATATGACCATACCAAGGATCAAACTCCGGTAGTTTGATCGAGAGTTGAACGCCTTATCCATTTGGCTATCCGTTTCTTTTTGATGTCATCAAAATTATGTCAATACTTTTGACAGTTTTTTGATTTTCTGATTTTGTTATTACATTTAGCTGTTTTTGTAATCTGCAATCTTTGATTTCGAGTAGAATCGATCCAATTGATTAGCATAATGCTATTACAGTAGTACATTATGTAGTTGGTATGGCACTTGGAGGCCATGGCTATATGTACCCTAATGCTTACTGCAAAAAAATGTCAACCATTATGTTCATTCTCGTCATTTGAATTCCATATAACATGTAGTTTGAACAGTGTTTTCTCCTGGAGGTGCACACAGAGAATGATGAGCGTGCATACATGTATCTATTTATCTAGCTGCTTGTGCTTGTTGAGTTTTCTCCTTAAATAAAAAAATATGGAGTTATCTTTTTAGCAATGATAAAGTGACCTTACACCGCAAGTATAATGAGTTTTACTGAATAAGCTGGAGTACTTTATGAAAGCGGCTGGACAGCTCCATGGGTAAAGGCATCTAATAAGATGGAACAATTAAGGTCCTATCTAGGTAAGCATTTTGCTTCTGACACAAATTTTCTCTGCCAGGATAGCAGGTCCAAGTTCTATTCATGTAAATCAAAATTGAAATCAACTACATGTAGTAAGCACTAGGAAGATATTATGTATGCAAGTGTCTACAAATGAAGTAAATAATAGTGTCTCAGATTTGTTATTTCCTCCATTGCCCTTGCAATATCAAAATAGTCAAGCTTATTCCCAAAATGCCAGTCTTTAGTGTAGATACAGTATCACATTTCAGCATACATGTATCTAACTTAAGTAAGAGGTAGATAAAGAAAGATCAAACTCAAGTCATCCTCAAGGATGTGTTACAAACTAGATGTAAATGTCATCAAGGGACTTACTTTAGCCTACTTGAGGTCATACAACTACAAGACTAAACTTGAGCCTTGACTTAAATGAAACACAAAGCTACAATCTTGCTTGCAGTCATCCAGAATTCAAATGTTTTACTACAATGCCACATAGGCTAGATATCATCTTTTAAAAACACTTAATAAAACAAACTCTCAATTTTTCTATTTTTTTAATAATATATACTGACAACTATCTGATTGTTTTTATCCTGAAACATAAGGGTGAATTAAAACTCAAATCAACCATCTCTCAAAAACTTACCCAATTAAAAGTTTGCATATCACCTCTCAGAAGTTGACAATATTGCATTTTCACAAGCTTGCTTGAGTATAACGTTAACATTTAACTAAGAACTATTCATCAAAATGCTATGGCTTTGACAGCCTCTTTAAGTACATAATGTAAACCATGCAAGTATGATTTATGTGTAACAGATTTAAGCTTTAAAACAAAAAATAAATATGCATTTGATATGTGCATAGACATTTTAAATACATAAGGGTCCTAAGAATATAATGTGTGTATATAATTGTATAGCCAAAGTGTTTTAACAAACATAGAAACAGAACATTTAGTCTCAGAAACCTCGCATACAATAAAAAAATCAAGCATCATTTTCAAAGCAATCATGAACTATGTACAAATAGCACTATTATTGCTGGCATTTTCTCTGAATTACATGTACATTTACCTTGACATAATGCTTTATTTCTAATCAATTGAATTCTCTACTTATTTTCATCACAATAATAATAATCTATGATTGATTAATACAGACAAATATTAACATATCAACAAATCCTTGAGTTTAAGTAATTCATACCAGAATTTTTTTAATTTATTTTATTTTTTTTTTTTTCATTTTTGAATTAATCTCTGAATTTGTAACTCATTCAAAGTCTTGTTTTCATAAAATCCTGATGAAAATCACTGTCTGTTAAGAAGGTGTATTAAGTCAACAATAGAACAACAAAAACTATAAATAACTCGATGATTCTAACGATAATATCCTCTTAATCCATCAACAATTCAACACAGTAATACAATCTTGAACACTTGATATCCTAACAGAAAAAGAAACTAATAGATAAATTAAAGGATGAGACAGTATAAATACATATATGCATGAAAGAGAAGGAAATTTGGTAATATCCATAGAATTTGTGGTGATTATTAATTCTTAAGCTCTCCCTCTTTGGCTAAACAAAAACCTAATACTAATGCACTTGAACTAATGCACTTGAATCAAGTCAGACATGACCAAAATAATTTCACAAACGAAAAGAAAGGAAGATAAATATAACTACAAGGACCCTGATCTAGTCATCCTGTTGGTTGTCTTCATACGGGCCATCCGCGTCAGAATCATGGTCTCCGTCCCCTTGCTTCAGGCGATTGGAAACTTCAACTCTTAGCTTTCTGCCACGGATCTCAAGATTGGCTAAAGCATCCAAAGCTGACTCCATTTCTTGCATTTCCTGAAACTGTAGCAAAGAATAACCCTTTGCCCCATTCCAGATGACACGTATGGGGTTGACATCTTTTCCTCGGATCTCGGACTTCAATTCGCTAACTCTGACTGACCGTTGGATGCTACCAACAAAGATGGTTGGGATGGGTGGTCTCATCCTCGGGTTACGGCGGCGACGAGGTGGGCGTGACATGCCTTCCTCATCACCTGTATTCTCAGATTCCTGCCTTGTTCTTGGTCTTCTACGTCTCATGTTCCTACGTCGAGGGGGACGGCGATCTCCATCATCATCTTCCTCGTTAGTATGTCCGTCCTCTTCATGTGATTCCTCATGGTCTCCATCATCACGTCTACGAGGTGGACCTCCTCTCCTGCGGAATCTACGGTTACGTCTCATCCTAGGAGAATTTCATAGTTGTCTTTTACTTATATTTAAAGTACATGTAGATATAAAATGTAAGATTTACTAAAATATCAGTCTTTCAAAGCATTTGTGGCAGTGATTAAAGAGTTGTGACTTCAGATGCATTTACTTTGTCAATATCCAAATATTCTCCTGTATTGAATCTAAACCTAAGACATGATAAGGTCATCAAACAAATTTGAGATATTTGTTTTCAATGTATTTCCTAGTATTATTTGAAAACAGTGCAAACATCTGTTTTCTATATATCGAACTGCCAAATATCTTTCAAATACATTAAATCAATTATTTGATAGGTAGAATTGGTATGAATCTGTCTAGTATTGAGTCTCTGCAGAATACAGAGTTATTTCTCCTTACAGACGGTATCTGACATAAAACCATTGTGATGTCATGAAAATGGTATCAGATACCGTCTCACATGGGAAGTAACTCTGGTTTTGGAAAAAAGCAAGTAAAGGGTTACAAAGCTTAAAACGATTTATGAGTTTCCACAGTATACTTATCAAGTAGAAGTTATAGGGTGTCAATTTTTTAGAAAAAGGTGAAAGTTCAATGGCATACATCTTTCATCAATATACTTTTATATTATTATTTTTACCTTGGTTTTGGTTTGTCATCATCTCCTGCCCCTCCCTCACTAACTTCACCATTCTCGTGTAGCTCACCACTCTCGTTGGTATCCTGTCTGCGGCGTGATCCACCCCTTCCTCCTCCACCTCCTCGGAATCTTCCTCCGAATCGACGATTCCTACGGTACCTTTATAATAGCAAAATTTATAGGAAATGTAAGCAACTTAATACATGTACAGCAATAGTCTTACTTTTCTAATAAAAGCAATTTTTTTTAGGAAAAGCGGCAACTTGACTGAACAAGTGTTACTTTTTTATACATATGTAAGTTGTTCATTCAATAGATTTAGAGAAACAGGTAAATAATAAATTCAAACAGTGTTGTATACTGTACAAACTTTAAGAGTACATTAATTGTTTGGACTACCAAGAGTACTCAAAACTTTTACTAGTGTTCATGTAGTGTATAAATAGATGTTTAAATTTAGGAAAAACTCTTCATGAATTCATATCAAATCAACTAATAAAGTTACAGTATATCTAGTTAGATATCCTGTGACATCCATTACAACAAGATGTGATTTTTAATACCCTCCATCAGCAGCTACATGTATATCTACCTATTCACAAATTGAAGGACAGACCAAAAACTATATGCCCCCGAATCTCCGATTACAGGGGCATACAAGTCCTAAATAGTGCCTCACTTTGCATATACATGCACATATATATACTTGAAATATTCTGACCTGTATCTGTAGCCTGGACGGTCATCATCACGGTTCCCTCTTTCTTCCCTAGCTGGTATATCCTCCTCTTCCCTTCCATCTTTTAACGTGACATCCTTTCCTGCTTCTTTCTCTAGGTCTCTCAAATGTTTCAGAATCGGCACTTGTCTTACCTGAAATTACAATGCTTAAAATGTATCAGGGTTTTAATCTTTTTTAATTTCATTCCAATAACTTTTAATTCAAGGGACATTGAAGAAATCACAAGGCTAGATTGTTATAAATATGCATAAACATATCTACTCACAAACACATGGTACAAAAAACTTCTAGTACATAATGACCTTTAAACTTATCATAACATATGTATATGTAAAAGATATATTGTACTTGCCTTTAAATTAAAATAGTTTCTTGTTTTCAATAAAGACATACAATGTAGGTGCTAAAACTTTGTGTATGTACATTGTATTTGTATATTAACATTATCACTTAGAAGAACAGCACTACAAAGAAGCATACAAATCAAAATGATTCACTTTATATAAAAACATTAACAACAAAACTTCGAATAAAAGTAAATATGGTTAAAACAATTTTCATGTACTTTAATTCTAAGCTCTTTTCAAATCGCACTCAAAAAATATCCAAATCTGAACATGTATGCACTTATCTTTAAAAATTTAGCTACAACATTCCTGTTAGTCCATATTATTATAACCATTTTCTTTGCTACATGTATTAATTGAATTTATTCCAGATACGAGTATTATCTGATATACTCCTTAAGTTATGAAGATTTGTAATAAGGTATTCTTTTTGAATTATCATCTTATAATCATGTTAGCTACTAAAGTAATTGGTGATAAGGTGGGTTAATTACAAACAACCTTCTCTGGAGTGAGCCTGTTCCAGATGATTCCCTTGGGCTTTGGTCGAGTCCTGTTACATTTAATGACTTGGGTTTCTGTCACAATGTAATCTACCAACAAGTCATGTTCCTCCATCAGTGATTCTGGTATGTCCATGATCTGTGTGTCATGGACGGTTGTCACGACGATGGTATCATCAGACACTGCTCCCATGGAAACCATCATGGCATACTCCAAATCTGCAAAGCCCTCTCCTTTCCCTATTCTGAAACCTGTAAAAGAACCACTCAAATAAAGTAAAGCATACATGTATTCTATGCAGTTTTCATGCAGTACTTACATGAAATTTGGTCCAATTACAGAGTAATATATAAATTCTTGAATAAGCAGATATCAAAAATGTGGATAAAGAAAAGACACTTTACCTTCCTTGGAAACAGCAACTGATCCGATAACAACAAGATCAACCTTGACCTTGGCTTCAAGTCCAATTGGTACACTGTACTCTTTTAGCCCCTAAATCAAGTTTATCAAGAATATTAAGCATGAAGCATGTTTCAGATAACATCAAAGTCGATAACCATTTCAAAATATTTCTACATATACATGAATGAAGAGAGTGTTCAAGTGAAAATTGGTTTTACTTATATATTGTTTTAAACTACAAGAGAACCTGGGATGTTGAGCAGTAGCGTAAGATTTCCTTGCTACAACCAGGCGGAGGGAGGAGCTTGTTGAACAGTCCATGTCGGAGTCTAGGAGTTGGAACAAGAAGGGTTTTATTGGCCTCCATTGTCAAAAACCGTGCATTCTCCTGCGGTTTATCTGGGTTGATCTTTACAGTCTTAGCCTGCTTGAACTCATCCATGGTTGTCATCTTTTCTGCTGCTGTTGCAGCTCCCTAAATGAGACAAAAATTAATTTTCATCCTTCTTGTCTAGATAAACATGCATCATGAGCAAGTTTGGTACAAAAAAATGCAATGATCGCTGTGCGATATAAGTCCCCTACCGGCGGCATAAATTTATGACTTGCATCTCTGTTCATCAGTTCATCTTCTGCAACAACAGCCAAGAAAAGTCTGGGAAACTGAATTCACGAAATTTGCTAAGTCCAATGGCCATAACTCTTGTGAAAATTAGTCAGTCTAAATTAAACTCAAATCTGCATCACACTATAATGTATTCACATACAAAAAATCAGCTCATTATCTGCAATAACAGGCATGAAAAAGTCCGGGAAAATAAAAATTTCATGAAATTTGCTTAGTCCAAGGGCCATAACTCTTGTAAAAATAGGCCAATGGAAACCAAACTCAAACTTGGTCTGTATCACACTGAGATGTCTTTATTTACCAAAAATCAGTGCATTATTTGCAATAGAACCAAAGAAAAGTCCGGAAACTGAAATTTTCATAAAATTTGCTAAGTCCAAGGGCCATAGCTCTTGTAAAAATAGATGAATCTAAAGCAAACTCAAACTTGACCTGTATCCCATTGAGATATATCCACATACCAAAAATGAGTTCAATTTATCCAACAACAGCGGAAAAAAGTCTGGAAAACTGAAATTTTCATGAAATTTGCTAAGTCCAAGGGCCATAACTCTTGTAAAATTAGGTCAATCGAAAGCAAACTCAAACTTGATCTGTATCACATTGAGACATATCCACATACCAAAAATGAGTTCAATATATGCAACAACAGCGGAAAAAAGTCCGGAAAACTGAGATTTTCATAAAATTTGCTATGTCCAAGGGCCATAACTCTTGTAAAATTAGGTCAATCAAAAGCAAACTCAAACTTGATCTGTATCACATTGAGATATATCCACATACCAAAAATGAGTTCAATATATGCAACAACAGAGGAAAAAAGTCCGGAAAACTGAAACTTTCATAAAATTTGCTAAGTCCAAGGGCCATAACTCTTGTAAAATTAGGTCAATCGAAAGCAAACTCAAACTTGATCTGTATCACATTGAGATATATCCACATACCAAAAATGAGTTCAATATATGCAACAACAGCGGAAAAAAGTCCGGAAAACTGAGATTTTCATAAAATTTGCTATGTCCAAGGGCCATAACTCTTGTAAAATTAGGTCAATCAAAAGCAAACTCAAACTTGATCTGTATCACATTGAGATATATCCACATACCAAAAATGAGTTCAATATATGCAACAACAGAGGAAAAAAGTCCGGAAAACTGAAACTTTCATAAAATTTGCTAAGTCCAAGGGCCATAACTCTTGTAAAATTAGGTCAATCGAAAGCAAACTCAAACTTGATCTGTATCACATTGAGATATATCCACATACCAAAAATGAGTTCAATATATGCAATAACAGCGAAAAAAAGTCCGGAAAACTGAAAATGGGACAGACGGACAGACGGACAGACGGACGGACGGACGGACAGACAGACAGACAGACCGAGAGGAAACTAAGAGTCCCCTTCGGCGTTGCCGGTAGGGGACTAATAAGAGAAAAACAAAGCAAATGAAATACATGTAGGTTTCTTTTGGTATAGTTAAATAAAAGTGTTGTCATAGATTAAATGACAATATGAACAAGCCACCAGAGCAAAATCAATTCATTTTCAAACATGAATCAAAATGACAAGAAAGTCAATATTGGACGATTTGGAATGCAGCAGTTAACATCTTTAATTACAAACAATATTAAGTATTTTCCAGATTTTTTATCGCTATCTATAATAATTAATTGATACTTTAACACATAGCTTTATTTAGAACTATATCTCACAATAAAGTTTGGGATCCTGTTAAACACTGGCCTGGGGAACTGGACCAAATCATTGTCTTCAAGATAATTCCACACTGACTTTCGGATGGCTTCTTTTGTCACTTCTGGAAGGTATTAAATTTTCAATTACATTTTGTATTTAAGATAAATCTCTAATGTGTAGACACAACGTTTCCTGCTGTCAGAGATTGATTTCACTTGCAAAATGCATGATAAGTAAATTCTATACTTTTAAAATTTATACAATAATTTATCTATAAAGGTTTCATATTCATAAGTCTTTAGACACATGTTTACATCAAAATAGCAGTCAGGAAGGGTAACAATTTAGGCAAAGGGGACTCACTTCCAGGGAGGAATTTGTAAATAGGAAAAGTAAATTTCAGTACATTTATTTCATCACAGTCCTTTTGGTACATGAAAAAAAAAAGAGTAAAACATCAACAATTCTCATAACAACATTTTCATCTATAAATTAATACATGTAGAACAAAAAACGTTGTTATGTAAATTGTTGATGTCTTGCTCTTTTTTCACATATCCAAAGAACTGCAATTTCATGATGTTTTGTGGATTCCGTAGGATCTTGATAGCACATCCTTTAATAAATTCTATAATACTAATTATGCTACATGTACTATCTACTTACACATACAGATTTTTTAATACTTTAATTTTTTTATACAATGACTGCATTAGGGGATGGATTAGCATAAGTTTTTCCAAACTTGTTTCCAGATCCTATATCTATCACCATCATCATTAATATATACGTGTACTACAGTAAAGCATGAAAACTAAGAACACGTATACAGTGAATTCATGCTTTTAATGAACTAATTTGAAAACCCCAACAAATTCCCTCAATAAAGATAGCAATATTTGAGGGTTAATACTAACACGGATATTGGAATTCACACAGCGAACCCATTTTGAAGATTACTATATAAACTCCACCTTTATAGTGAATTAGGTAAACGCTTACCAAACAATTATCTAATTAAGTAAATATTAAATAATCATAACCAAGCTCGCTCATCTGTGTTTGTTTTGATGACAATTCCAGTACATGTCGATGTTTGGGACCAGTAGTTATTAATTGAAAAGCATATTTTATGAGAGAACGATTAGTTTACGACTCTGACGTGTAAAAGAGAAGCGATTTTGATCGAAACTAACTATGAAATAATACAAACATATTTTAGTGATGCTGACAACGATTCAAATAGCACCAAAATCCCCGAACCCACGCACCCCCCCCCCCCTCCCTCACACGTATGAATGAGATAGACACCCATTTACGGGATATTGACACCCATTTAAGGGATATTGAACATTTTATCAATGCGCATTAAGACTCTGTATCCGATAAAATATTTCTCTTGCCACTGTTAAAACATTCGTTCAAAATGTAAAGGGTCAATGCCAGCGCAAAAAGAAAATTGCCAACATTCTTGCTGATTCAACCCATTTATTCTGAAAATGGACACATCATATTTCAAGAGAGTACCGAAAACAAAATGTAAAAACGTTTGACGCATTGAAATCAGGGGTTTTTTTTCTGTTATAGCTACCTGTATGTATTATTTCTTTAACTAAACAGATAGTACGAAGTTTTTCTATAATTTCATCAAAATTCGTTATATGCATTGTACGAACTATGCTTATAATGAACTGAAATATGAGGTCCCTTCGAATTCGTTGTAAGCATGTTTTACTGCACATTATATTAAGTGATATATAAATGTTAGAATAACTTACATATATTTTAAGTTAAGCACTTTTTTTTCAGAAACTTTATTCTAATTCAGATCATTGTTTCCATGTGCTAGTGGCATCCCCAAAGTTTTCTGTATAAGCTATCCACTATTACATATATATATATATATGCACAACCAATTCAATTCCTTTGATGCAACTATTGATAGAAAGGTGCTCCATTTCTGCATGTAAACGCTCGTGACTTCAAAAAATAAGATCTGAAGAAACATGCCAGGATGGCTGTGCCAACATGCTAACTGAACTTGCAATGACTTAAATTTTAACATCACTTGTTTACCTAGTAAAACGCAATTTCAGAAAACAAGAATGAAAGAGACAACCATGGAGCATATATATTTGTTACAAGTATGCAAGTGCATTTATCGCAAAATCAACCCAGAATTGGCCCCTCAAAATAGTGTTTTAAAAAGTTTAATGTTTAATTCATTATAGAATAAAATATCAAGATTTTCTGGTTATTTTTGCAAGAAGTAATGATTTAATAGTAACAATAGTAAAGTTAGTAAATAGTAAAATTAATAGTAAAATTATCCCCAAGTGTCGCTATGCTTTGCAGGCGACACAATACTGAATAAACATCAAGCTCCAAGAGGTATTCATTGGACATTTCGATCCAGCTAGAAACATCGGACCAATCCAAAATTTGTCTGGCCGGGCAGACTGTCCGATAAATTTGGCAAACACTGTTACATGTATGAATGCACTTGCTTTGTGTTGTATATCCATAACAAAACACAAACTATGGCATTTATTCTCTTCATAGAGCACTGAGTATGTACAACGGTTGGATTTTGATCTACAGGAAATGGTGCTGTAGGTTTTACTGTTTACATAATATGTATATACGATTATATATATCCCTCAGCAGTTACTTTTTTGTCAGTAAACTATGATTGATAACTTCATTAACGTGTCCAATGTACTAATGGAGATCTCGCTGATGTCTCGTCGATTTAAACAGTGTTAAAATTATCTCTATAATCTTTCGCAGTGTCTCCATAGTTGCTTAGAATATAGAGGTTGGCATGTTGACCTTTGATGTTGAAAACCAACTTTTATGATGCATTATGGTATATTCAGGTAAAGATATGCCGTAATTCTAACTATATAAATTATAATACACTTGATTTTTATTTGTACTTGTAAGGGATACCTAAAGTAAATTGATTCTATATATCTACTAGTAAATTGCCAAAAGGATGCTTTGAACAGGTATAATTCTACAAATGTGCCTCATGTTGGGATTTGCCAGCTTTGGATTGACAACATGTCTAAATAAGACGAATTGGAATATATTCAAATCAGATTTTGTAATAATGTGTCTCAGAATATAATAATATGACTTTGAAACAAAGCTTGCCTTTTTCATTGTTATCAACATATAAATGGACGTAAGAATATGAAAATAACTTATATTTATATATAAGTTACAGGGATTAATCTACCTTTGCGTCCTGCGTCTCTGACCCATGAAAATCGCCAAGGACCCATTGATTTTCGATCGCTGCATCCCACCTACGCATTATTCACTATCGTATAGTGCGTCCCCTTTAGTTCACGGTTTACATAAAACTTTCAAAGTCGAGAAACTGGAAGTGTATTAGCTGTATATCGTGTTAATGTCTCATGTTTATATTTTGTTCCCTCTTTTAAACCCTACAATAGGTTGATAAGGCCATGTAAAATAAATTCTATGTTTCTCAGATAATTGGGTCTAAAAAAGTGGCAAGGTAGGTAGGGTTTTTATTTTTTTTTTTTTTTTTTCATCAAGAGTGCTCTTATTATTCATGTAAGGCAAAGAAGTCGTCTGTTCTGTCCCCCCCCCCCCTATTATTCATGTAAGGCAAAAAATCTTATGCTCCCCCCCCCCCCCCCCCGTTTTTCTTCATAGAAAACTGTCTTTGAACCGTCAGTCAAAATAATGGTACATGTACATTAAAATGTATGGCTTTCTCCTGTAAATAAGTTGATTTTTTTTTAAGTAAAATAACCTATTCCTTCTGAGAACGGGGAGTCGTAGCTCATCTGTCTGAATGGAAGAAGCTAATCAAATTTGATATACGAAGTATGACATGTTTTGTTTGCCGTGAGTATTTAGTAGAATCGCGTAAGAGACTCGACGGCTGTTTAAACAGTATTTTAAACCAAGTTCAAATTAAATACGACCCCTCACTTCCTCGGATGGATCCGTTCATATAAAATTTGGCCGATAGCGTATATCTTCGGAAGTCAAGTCTGGATGAAGCAGAATCTTTAAAAATCGAATGAAGTGTTTAGCATTAACCACCGTCTGATAAAATAATGTACACGGCCCGGGTACAATATACATTCTTTTATTCATAGATTTAAGGATTTAACTACGTTTCTCTTGCGTTCGTCGGCGGTCCTTGCTTATACTTTTTACAATGTGAATGTCATTATTAATAGATTCGGAAGTATTACAATGGACACTTGCTATTGTTCGGCATAGGTATTCACATATGCTGTGGAGATCAATAAAGAAAACTATACGAACGTTTTAATACATGTAATACTCGATGTATTAAACACGCGAATAGCCAGTCGTCCAAGTGTCCGCGGCACGTTGTTAGTATATCCTATACAATTCCCTTTAAACGACGCGTGGATAAAGTCTTTACCCGTTACGTAAATATGGAACGCGCCGTGATTTATACGGGCTTTTAAAAGTATTTATTCATCGGGTACAGTTTTGACGATTTTAAAGTACAATAAACATGTTCAATGAAATAAATGGATATTTCGTTTTTAATCGACGATCGAGGATGAGACACGGCGTATATTTTTTTCTGAAGTTGCAATAAAAACGTCTCGTCGGCGGCAAATTATAGCGCGCGGCGGTGTCTGAGAAACATAGATTTTATTTTACATGGCCTAAAGTCCGTAGTATTGTATGAGAAACAAATTGTTGCACATCAAAATTTTTCGATATAAAAGTTATATGCGGTCCGATGCAAGTCTAACTTCTTATCATTCGGATTCAGATATACATGTAATATATACAATATATTTATGAAAAGTTCTTCCATTGTAAACTTTGCAGGGTAATATGGAATTGTTTAATTCACACCTAAGTGTAGTAACTACCGTCTTTGTACACCATATATAACTGGTCTGTTTACTATACACATGTACGAAGCCTCACTTGTGTAAATAAAGCAACTGAATAAACAATATATTACTTAATTCAGCAAATTTAACTATTAGATTAAAGTTTGGGAGATAGACGTTTTAATTCTAATAATTTCTTTCTGGAACATAAAGATCTCGCGGATGCAAGCCATTCATATCTCTTTTATTCGCGAACTTAAGACGCCATGAAAAAAGACGGTTTATAGTACTTGGGACCCATAAAATTCTGCTGGGACCTGTTGTTTTGGCTTGGGACCCATTGGTCAAATTTCATCGGGTCCAAAGGACCCATTTAAATCAAATTTAGATTAATCTCTGAAGTAATGAAATGATTTTTAATGAAGCTGCAAACCAAATAATGCAATTCATTTTACTGTCTTTTTTGCTGAAGCTCAGTTTTCAAGATACTTTCTAATTTAACTAAATTGTAAGTTCTACAAAATTCATATACAGATAATTTCATAGTGAGGGGAAACAATTATACTTGAGTTATTTACTAATTACTATCTTTAAATCATCCATTCTTTGGGAGAGGGGAGAGGTGGATAGGGGGATACCTCTCTCCCTCCCATCCTTGTACATGTACCTCCCCCTCCTCCCTCCTTTTCATCCTTCCCTTACATTCCCCTCCCACCCCCTTCCTCTCTCCTCCTTTCCTCCCTCCTCTCGCTCCCTCCCCTTTCTGCCCCTTCCCTCCCCCGTCCTGCCCCCTTCCTTCCTCTACCTTTCACCCTGTCCACCCCCTCCTTCTTCGGTTGTTGTAAATGATATACATGCAACCATCAGACTATTTACATATGAATTAACTTTTGTCATTGAAATAATTATATATAGAATGGACAAGATCTATCCAAACAGCTAGCTAGGTTTTTATTGACTTTGAATAAAATCTACATGTACATGTATCTTATTGCACATTATATTCATAAGTGAATTATATTTTAATTTACCCATCTTCATGGGGTAATATGAATCCATGAATACTTGTTCAATTGATCATTTGTACTTAAATAAATACTAAATTTACATATATATTAAAGAGTTATACCTTTCCCCATATCAAGGACAGATTCAGCTGGGGTTTTTGTTTGCTTTGGAGGCATCTTGATGCTCTTCTTCAAAGCGAATCTGTGGATTGGTATTGCTTCTTTACTTGTTCTTTCTTTCAACTAGTGTTTCATAACAAACTGCAACATGAATCATGCACTGATAAAGCGTCTCAAATGTGTCAACAATATTACATCTGATTATTCTACTTTCTATTTGTCATAAAAACATTATCTGAGGGCAAAGTTTAATTCCAGGTTCAATGTACATGAATGTTATGTCGTATACACATTTTTAAATGTTTGTTGTGAGACTGTGAGATGAGATACAACGAAAATACTTCAAAAAGGAAAATAGCATTGAACTGAACATGCTTGGTCTCGACTTTCTTCTCATCATTCTTTACATTCCTACACGAAATAACAATTTCGAGAGTCAAAAATACCAGAAATATTGAGACAGTTAAACACATCAATAACAAAAAATACTTCTTAAACATGCAAAGGAAAGGAAAATCTAAAGACAAAACAAGATAAGTATCAATATTAGGGCGAAAATTTAGTTTTTTCTCTCAACGTGGCATGAGGAGGCTACCATTTTGTAACTCTGCAGTAAATAAATAAAATTTTCACCAAAAGAGAGAGAAAATATTTGAAATTGTACAAAACATATAAAAACGAAAGAAGAGACATATAAATGACACCATAATCGATTAATGATGAAAAACAAAATAAATTGTACTCCAAAAGTTATTCTGCAGACGACATGAGTATTTCCGGTTATGGCATTTTAAGGTAGCACCCCTGTATTGATTTTTACTATGTATTTCATTGTACGTTTTCTCAATATATCTTGTTTTACGAAGAAGTACGGGGTGAAAGACACCATTCATTTTGTAGACTAATATTCCATCTCCCATCTATAAAAAAAACAGCATAGGTTATGTACCTGTTAAGAGATTTCTTTTCTGCAGAACAACACAGGGGTATGTTTACATCATGATTACAAGAATGACAAGCGTGTTTCGCACTCTGTGTATAAATTTCGTACATCGATTAACCGGGGCATATAGGTTATCAAATATGCTCTTAATTTAAAATGTATATATTTACTTTTTCCGTGCATGCATGTTTCAAAACAATTTTTGTGTCTAAATTACACTTTTCTCTGTTTTAATTGTGTATCTATGGTAAACAAAGACGCCATGTTTCTTGTGTTACAAATTTGATTGGTTCAATACCTCCATGACCCCTTAAGTGAATGTACTTTTTGGCTTCTCGATCAAAATCACAATGCCGTTACATACATCAATATCTCCTCATGTCATATTCCAAGTTTCAGGAAAAAATATTCATCCGTCTGGTTTTTATACGGTCATCTCGGAGGTAACCCCAGGCCGTAAAAGTAAGCAAAATACACCATTTTCGCTCTTTTCAATGTGCCCATCTACTCTTACTTAATATACCTGTATTTGCATAAAACAAGTTTCAGAACATTTCCTTAGCTTTGTTTCTACTATATTTTTAGATTTGAAAGCTGATGATTTCCATTTGGAAATACTGTGAGTATTATTCAGGAGTCAATCAAAAGAGCGATAAAAGTAAGAAAAAAACGAATTAAAATTCGTGAAAAAAAAAATTTGAAATTTATTTCATAAATTTGGGATGGATTTACATAATAAATATATATACTAACTTCACAGCTGATAAAATGAAGTTTTCGTCCAGAGAAAGTCTTTTAGTGTACAAAACATAAGCCCAACCCCCATAAATCGGTAAGCTCATTTTCTTGTACTAGTGCGTAACATCTTCATAGAATGTAGCCTATAGCTCAACTTTTTTCTTCATCTCGTACAGAATTCGATGCTTTAACAATCACTTTGGAAACTGGAATCATTACATGAATAAGAGACATTGATTTCCATGTTAAATCGAAGAAAAAAAGGTGGGTAGGGTGTCATGGAACGCACCCCCCCCCCTTCCTTCCTCCCGTCTTCATATTCTATACAGCAGGATGTCGACTACGTTGTGTGTAACGTCTCGATTTTGATAGAAATTAATCATGAAAATACAATCTTTCATCTTAGAGTCGATCTTTGATACGTACATAGTCCGTCGTGTACATTTTCACATGCATACACATGTTCGTTCTTAAGGTAGCACCCCTGTATTGATTTTTACTATGTATTTCATTGTACGTTTTCTCAATATATCTTGTTTTACGAAGAAGTACGGGGTGAAAGACACCATTCATTTTGTAGACTAATATTCCATCTCCCATCTATAAAAAAAAACAGCATAGGTTATGTACCTGTTAAGAGATTTCTTTTCTGCAGAACAACACAGGGGTATGTTTACATCATGATTACAAGAATGACAAGCGTGTTTCGCACTCTGTGTATAAATTTCGTACATCGATTAACCGGGGCATATAGGTTATCAAATATGCTCTTAATTTAAAATGTATATATTTACTTTTTCCGTGCATGCATGTTTCAAAACAATTTTTGTGTCTAAATTACACTTTTCTCTGTTTTAATTGTGTATCTATGGTAAACAAAGACGCCATGTTTCTTGTGTTACAAATTTGATTGGTTCAATACCTCCATGACCCCTTTTACTGTTACCGAAGTTTTTTAACCATTTGCAAGCGTTGCATGAGGTCTAAAAGACACTACACATACGAAGCAGTAAGCATAATGATTGTTGTGATGTGTAACATTAAATATCATCATTTATAGTACACGAAGAAATGCGAATTTCCTCTGACCTCTATTCTTTACTGTAGTCTAGTTTAGAGTGTTGGATAAACCCATAACATGCTTTCACGCATTGAAACGGCGAACATAAGTAAGAAAGGAATGCTGGCTTAATTGTGTAGCGAGGTTGCACTCCACCATTATTTTGACATTTTGCGTTATCGCAGACCCCCACCTCTTATATTACTCATTATGGACAACCTAATGTGATGTCATACTATGTATTTGGTATCAATAAATTCAGAAAATTTCAAATTTTTAATTTATAGACAATTTAACAATAAAATTTAATATAAGAACCACATTACCTGTGCTGAAATGGCATGAAAATGGGTTGAAATTTCATGCAAAAAGTACCATATTGGCCCATGTTTTGGGCATTTTTTCACCAAGTTGCTTGATTTTTTCCAGAAATTTCAATTAATAGTCTGAAAGATATATTCTTACTCTAAATCATATGGAAAAATCAGAGGGGCGGTACGGCTAGTTCTCGCGAAATCACTGTCGAACCGACTTGAATGATTTTTGGCGCAGGGAAATTCCGCCAAAATTCACATGGTCCATCGCACGTTGTAGTGTTTATATAGGATACGAAACTAAGGATTCAAAAATTTTCAGTGTCCTGTTACAAACATATAACCTAATACTTTTCAACCATTTCATTACTTTTCACCCTTGCTTTATATAAGCTGTCTTATTCAGGGGTATATGCCCTGATAGCCTTTTACATTAATATTCAGTACCCCTAATTTTATACGAAATGGTGGAGTGCAACCATAAGGGGAATTTTTTTTCCCGTCGAAGATATAAATTTGTGTTTATTTGAAAATTTAAGTTTTTTCGCATCTAACGGTACCATAGTTATAGCGCTACACCTTATACTTTTGTCGCTACACAGTACCGAAGGGCGCGTGACGCGCCCATCCAAGTACCCCTTCATGACCATGATGAGGCTTACATAGACAGACATGTATATATTAATGTTCAGGTAGAGACACCATAGTGACTTTTTGTATTTACTTTGATTCACATTTAAGAAAAAGATGAAAGAAAGCCAAAAATTCACTTTTGAGGATGGTTGCTATGGTAACGACAAAATTTTGTTGCTTCGGAACCCGTTATTCGATTCCGCAATAAGGCCAGTATTGGAAATGGTTTTATGCATCATTTGTGTTTTCAGGTCAATTTGGTTGCTATGGTAACCATTATTTTTCAAATATTAGCTTATTTACATAAATTTGACATTTTGTTAATGTGTTGATACCTGTCATTATGTGTTAAACCTAATACTTTTGTCTCTTTGGTGTGCCAAATAAAGCATGAGTGCATAGCTTGTACTGCCTTTTTCTCCAAAAATAGTGCTAACATAGAGTCAGCATCAATTTTCATAACAATCAAAAAATTTTCAAATTTGAAAGAATCCAACAATTATTGGTTTATTATGATACAGCAGGGTCATGACCTTTATGTGAGTAGGGTTGTTACCATGGCAACCAATTTTGAAATTTGAACCTAGGAACAGTCAGGGGTATAACTCATTTCAGTTATATTTTTCGTCACTGAAATCAGTTATTTTTCTTGCAAGATATTCATAGAATCACCCAGAATATAACTGGTTCAGGTTACAAAACTTTCCAAGGTCAAATACGATTATATCATCCAATGCGTACAGAAAAGTTTGACTTCATCAGATACAACATTGGTGCCTCTTTAAAAATAAATTAAGGTCACAGCTGGATAAAATCATCTTTGTGCAAAATCTGGGTCAAAAATAAATATAACTGAAAGAAGTTACTTTTAAATAACCATTTTTGGTTATATTTTTTTGGTATTGCTTAAATCTTCTAATCCAGATTTTTCCTGCTGATAATCAAGTGTTCAGTATCATTTTAATACATCAATACCTTAAATTTTGTAAAATAATCCTTTACCCAATGAATAAATATGAAGCAATTCCCATAGGAATTTTTATATGCAGAAATCAGTTATTTTTCATGACCTACTTTAACATTACTGATTTTCATAGAAAGAAAAGTAACTGATTTCGGTTATAAAATTTTATCACTGAAATGAGTTATACCCCTGACTGAGGAAGCTATATGGTTGCACTCCACCATTATTTTGACATTTTGCGTTATCGCAGACCCCCCACCTCTTATATTACTCATTATGGACAACCTAATGTGATGTCATACTATGTATTTGGTATCAATAAATTCAGAAAATTTCAAATTTTTAATTTATAGACAATTTAACAATAAAATTTAATATAAGAACCACATTACCTGTGCTGAAATGGCATGAAAATGGGTTGAAATTTCATGCAAAAAGTACCATATTGGCCCATGTTTTGGGCATTTTTTCACCAAGTTGCTTGATTTTTTCCAGAAATTTCAATTAATAGTCTGAAAGATATATTCTTACTCTAAATCATATGGAAAAATCAGAGGGGCGGTACGGCTAGTTCTCGCGAAATCACTGTCGAACCGACTTGAATGATTTTTGGCGCAGGGAAATTCCGCCAAAATTCACATGGTCCATCGCACGTTGTAGTGTTTATATAGGATACGAAACTAAGGATTCAAAAATTTTCAGTGTCCTGTTACAAACATATTACCTAATACTTTTCAACCATTTCATTACTTTTCACCCTTGCTTTATATAAGCTGTCTTATTCAGGGGTATATGCCCTGATAGCCTTTTACATTAATATTCAGTACCCCTAATTTTATACGAAATGGTGGAGTGCAACCCGAATATATTGGTCGGGTTAGAATTCTATGACAGAAATTTGGACAATCTAAATGTATAATATTTCCCCAACCTCTCATCATGCTCATGGGAAATGGTACGTAGGTCACTACATCTTCCTACACCTCTTTGATTTTTATAATTTATTGTATGAATTTTTCATCAATTAAAAGAAGAAAGTTCAAAGATTCAAATACTTGAATTTTGTTGAAAAAGTTTAAGATTTTATTTCAGTATAAGCTAGATTAAGAACAGGTGGAGGTGGCGTCAATAATAATGTACCCTTCCCTTGTTCAAACATGGCCCAACCCTTACGTTCACGACAATCACCGGTAAACAAGAACCGATCATTAGATTTTCATGAAAATTAAAAATAAGGGTTATTTGAAATTTCTACCGAAAAAGATTCTCAATTTTTGCATTTTGAAATTTCAACTTTTCAGGGCAGATTCTACGCCTTATCTTAACAGCTCCTTTTTCTGTTACATCTACATGTATTTTGCCTTCCATTTTCTATAGGTAAAAAAAAAGTATGTACCAGAACGTATTATTTAGCTGATCTGTCCAGTTAAACTTCAAATTTTACTGTCCAGACCAAAAGTCCAGTACTGAAAAAGTTTCGCACACACTGCCTAAGTAGTCTTACATTTACAAAATTTCAACCAAGCAGATTAAGACTCAGTTACAAACTAAGTCTCAACAGAGTGCATGCTTAAGCTTTGCTCTATGATATGGGTTTCATAGTTCACATGTGTATAATTCCTTGTGACAAGACCTTTCCATGGATTCCAAAACTTTTGATTGACCTTGGAGTTTGACCTACTTTTGAAAAAAAAACTTTAACCATGTCCATAACTTTTTAATGGTACCAACTTTTCAGTTAATCGTTACAGCTCTAATGGCGAGCTATTGTAATCTTTGATTACCTTACATGTTGTTTACAAAAGGCTCATGATAAGCATTTTATAAATCACATTCACTCTAAGATTTCCAGTACTGTTCTCAGGTAAGCAATGTGGCCCTTGGGCCTCTTGTTTGAAAAATTTCAAACGGCACAGACATTGTCTTAATTTAATATTGCTTTTTATTTATGATTTAAATTATAATTGCTTGGAAATTAAAAATAAGTAATTAATATAAGAAATACCCTCTGAGGCTCTCTAAGAGCTATTAAACTTTAAAGCAAGGTAGAGAGCCTTTTTTAACTATCTTTTCATCTTTTGATTTGATCTATTCTCATTTTCAGATTGCCTTACCAGCATATGTAAAAATTGTGGAAGTGGGACCAAGAGATGGACTTCAAAATGAAAAGGTGAAGAAAAAATAATTATATACAAAGAATTTAATCATAAGAAATTATGTAAGTGGGCAAATTCAGTACTGTCCTATCTACATTCGGTGAAAATAAGACTGGACAAATTCAAAGCTCAGCTGCATGTATACAGACTTCTCTAGAAGGAAAATCTTTGCTTAAAGCCCTGAATTTTTATTCTAAGATGAAATGAATACTGGTATACATATTTGAATTTTATACCAAAGAATAAATTTTTATTTTGCCTGCATGGGCATGTGCTCGTGTAAGGATTCTATTTTTTAGGCTAAAGAATATATGCTTATTTTACTATTTTTGTCTTTTGTCTATGTATTTTGAAACGATTTTTACCTTAAAGTGTCTCGTAAGTCTTATATAGGCTGGATGTTTGATATGTTTTAAATAACGGAATGTTTTATATATATTTGTGTATATTTGTGTAATCAAACATGCGACACTATAATAAACTAATGAATTATTATTATTATTTAGTACATGTACTAAGAACTTAGAAAAAAATATTTATTTCTAATGCTCTTACATTTTGTAATTCTGCAGATACTGAATGGAGAAAGTTTTGATTTGGCTATTCATTTTCAAAATACAATTACAAAGGGCATGTCTGTAAACAAGTTATCACAGATAGGGGGAGTGGCATTGTAATTAATTTTTTAACATCAAGATATTTAACTGATGAAACTTTCCAGAACATGGTTCCAACTGACGTCAAGGTAGAATTCATTAACAGACTCTCTGATGCTGGAATTCCTGTCATAGAAGTTACTAGCTTTGTTTCTCCAAAGTGGGTACCACAGGTAAGATTTTCTATTTTTGATATTGCATTATATATTGTTTCTTTTCATTTTTTTTTATTTTGATTTGTCCGTACTGTTCAAACTTTATCTGATTGAATTTCACGTTTGTCAATGTCATTTGCTTGAAAGAAACACAAGACATTGAATTATCCTTTTGATTGCTTTTGTCATAATTCATTTCAATTGTGATCAATGTGGACCTTCAATGAAACTGATTAAAATCAGAGTGTTTCATTACTTTCAATGATTTATTCATGTAATCTAGAAGGGCGCGATATATTGCAGTATGCTTTTGGTATCACAAATTTATCAAATATCGCAATATTATACAAATATGGACTGGGTTGAGGTCATTATAATGGCATACAATGTATTAATGACTGAGGCCAAGTCCTTATTTGTTATATTATATAACAAATCTTAAGACTACATACATGTATGATTAAAATAATGATTCAAAACAATATGAACATATAATTTTAATCAAGAATTCAACAATTGTTCTTTTTTGTGAAAAGTGTATCTAAACTTTTAAAACTAAACAAAATACCTCTTCATTCTTATTGTAAATACTGAAATCAGGACAAAAATCACACCGAGTCATTATCTTCCGTCAGCGGTCATTATCGGAAAATAATGACTCCTGTATCAGCCAATCAGAATTGACGTTACATCCTGGTTATATAATATATACATGTAATTTTAGATGGCAGACAATGCAGAAGTTTTGGGCAAGATTAACAGGAAACTAGGCTTAAAATACACAGCATTAACACCAAACTTGAAAGGATTCAAGGCAGCGGTAAGGTGTATATGATATCAGTAAATGAAGATTCTTGAGCTTTCACTAAGTAAATGTTGTCTCCTTTTATGATTGTATTACATAAAAAAAACTCCATACTTGAATCTATACATCTGTTGAACCCTGTTGATTAGACATCAATATATATTCACCCCATCTTTGCAAGCTATTAAAGACTCCAATTCATTTTCACCTTGATATAAAAGCACTACACATTTTCATTCAGATTTTAGTTAATGTAAGCCAGAGGCTCATATTGAGCTATTGTTATAGAATTTCATCTGACATCAAGTGTCCATCCATCTATCAATATTTCAGATATTTGACTTTTCCTCTACAACCACACAGAATTTCATGAAACCTTTCAAATACATGTGCAGATCCTAGCTCTACTAAGTATTTGTATCTGGATATGATCTATTGGCAATCATGGCCACTGATTTGCAGACAAATTTTTTATCTTCTCCGCTTCTGCTGCTAGGAATTTCATGATCAGATTTAAAGGCATATTTTAGGGAAAGTACTTTGAGTATTTACTCTGTTTAAGGTTTATCAAATTCTAAAGCATATATGTTTATCAGATCTATTGATCGTTATCTTGATTGACAGATCATTGATGAATACAATTTTGGCAGAGGTTTCCTGTAACGCTTCATGTTGTGAAGAAATTAGATTAGTCAGGCAGTAAGACAGGCAGATGTATGTCGGAAGATACATGTATCATATGTAGGCCAAGAAAATATTCAAATTGAAAATTTGGCACTGGTGAACTTGTTGAAAGGTATATCGAGATGTACATGTATATGAGTAATGAATGCCATGTACTAATTATTGATTATACACATGTTTTATCTCGTGGTTTTCTTAAAGGTAGCCGCCAAAGTAGATGAAGTTGCCATATTTGGTGCAGCCTCAGAAACTTTCAGTCAGTAAGTACTTTTATCCTTTTGTCTTCTTCACTATACAAAAATCCTGCCTCATTTTACTTAATCCATTCATTATCTGATACATGTAGGTGTAGCCACATTTTTAGCTCACCTGAGCAAAGTTTAAATGAACCTTTGACGGTTTGGTATCCTGCCTGGTTAGCTCAGTCGGTAAGAGGGTCTGCCCTGTAAGCAGAAGGTCGCGGGTTCGATTACCAGACCTGCCACATTTTCCATTCCACCTGCGGTCACAGTATTTGGTGCCGTGAGAGTGAACCTCATGAATTGCTTGTGGTTTAGGGCAACTATGGGGAAGAACCAGGGATTTATTTGTCTTTCTTTGTGAGGTTTCCGGTTAACAACTTTGGGAAACCTCAAAATTTGGCGGGATGGAGTGTGACGGTTCGGGTATCGTGCCCAGTTAGCTCAGTTGGCAAGAGCGTCTGCCCTGTAAGCAGAAGGTCTCGGGTTCGATTCCTGGACCGGCCAAATTTTCCATTCGGCCTGTCACAAACCAAAAGGCTAAAAGTAGATTATGAAGGAGTCTGCTGTTTTCAGTTAGCATAAATTTTCAAAAGATATTTCAGGTTTCAGTAACTTTCAATACTTTAAAATCCAGCCTTACTGTCTTAATTTTTAAGATACTCATTTCTCAAGGAGTATATTACTGTTTCGCGATTTTAGCTGTATGCTCACTTTGGAGACTTGTGGTGCGCGGTGGAAAAATAGTTCTAGATTGTGTCAACAGTTTCTTGTTATCAAAACTTGCGTCTGGAAAAATTTCTATCTGCATCAATTATTTTGAGATATTATTGAATAAATATCAGATAAGTTGAGATTTGACAGATGAAATTTGATCTTTACATGTATAAATTGTTACTTAGTGTATGAAATCCCAATCACATAATGTGCACATCGAATATATTGAGATATTTATTGATATGCTGCATTGATGATCAACCCTTATACAATAAATACTGAGATTTTAAAGCTAGTTGTGAGTGGAGTATCTTTCAGGGCCATCAACCCTTTGATTTCTTGTTTATCTTTAGATAGCAGCAAAGGAGATGTTTGATTGTTTCTGCTACATTAATGGCATTACGTGATATTATGTCCATTTATTGCCTGTAATTCAACTGTGAACCATTATTGGGTGCTTGAAAATACGACATCGATTTCTACTTTATACTTAAATGTTTCAGAAAAAATATCAACTGCAGCATTGAAGAGAGTTTAAAACAATTCAAGGAAGTAATGGAGGAAGCTAAGGAGTCAAATATACCTGTTAGAGGGTAAGCAAATTAAATTAATAGGTCATTTTTTCCATTAGCACTTTTTAACTACATCATTTACTCAAACATTTCATCTTAATCCTCTCTAAAGGTGTATTGATGGAAAAATATATCTGACAAGTCTTATTGATGCCATAATCTTTAACCTAGTCAACTCAAACTTAATGAGTGAAATTTTATAAAAGCAATGCTTCGAATGATCAGTTATGCCATTTTACAAGCATATTTTGTCAGAAAATTTAGATATAAAAAAATATTAAGTTCATGTGAAAGATTAGAAAAGCTAATAGCACCTTATACAGGAACATGATGATTAAGATCAGCAGCCCATAACTTTGAAACCTAGGAATTCCCTGTCCCTGTATATGGCATTTTGGTGTTTGTGATTATTTTCTTTTAATCCTGAATTTACGTATATTTTTTTATTATCACAAATACATGTATATACATATACAATGTATATTGAAGCATGTTGTGGCACATATAAATACTGTATATCTAGCATGTGACATCAAAAGGGATTAAGAATAATATCCTGGGTTGATGTCTGATAACAGAAGTTTAATTTGAATGCTTCTACCACAGATAATCTTTCTAGGGCATAAACGATCACTGTAACAATACTTATATGTTTCAAGAATGATGTATTGAACATTTTCTTAATTTTTAAGCTCTGTTAGTGAAAACACATTTATTCTAGATCACACATAGATGGCATAAACAAATTGAGTGTCTTTCTTCCAGCTATGTATCCTGTGTACTAGGTTGTCCTTATGAAAAGTATGTCCATCCTGAAAAAGTAGCAAAGGTAAAATTTCGTAGAAATTTAAACAAATGTGTCATATATATCATATAAGTTCAAAAAATGAGGATCTTATTGAATGGATTTTTGGTTTATACATTCTGGTTTGTCTGTAAGCCAATAATGATTTTATTCATATAACTTTGTTGCTTTGGATACATACAAGGGCTGATTGATATGTTGTGAGTCTTATATTTAAGGATTTGAATTTTATCAGACACTTTGCATTATTTTTCTAAATACATTTTTGTAATCCCTGTCAGCATCTATACACCTTTGCCATCGGTGTTTAAGGGTCTCAATACCACTTTTAAAGAACTCCTTATCTTAACTGGTCAGAAAGCCAGAAATAGCTGCGTACAGTTTGGAAATAAAAGAAAGTCATCTTCTCAAGACAAGTGTACGTAATACCTTACTCCCCCTTGTCGGATGTCATACATAAAACTGTGTCTCCAGTGAGTGTTGTAGTGGAGGGTATATACGACAAGATCAGAGTCCATATTATATTATACTTTCATATAGAAGCAATTTTTGGGATAAAATCATTCAAACAAATTAACAAGCACTTAAATTGCTAGTAATTTGTACAAATTTTTGGTCTGATAAGTCTCCACTACGACACTCACCGGAGACACAGTTTTGTGTATGACATCCGACAAGGGGGAGTAAGGTATTACGTACACTTGTCTCAAGAAGATGGATGAAAGTCTGATCAAGCAAGATCTGGTGAATAAGGCGGATGCGTATTAAAGCCACAATCATAAGTGGCAGCCATGGCAGTGACAGACTTGTAAACAGGAGCATTGTCCTGATGGAACAACACACCTTTAACTAGTGAGCTCTCTGCGGCACTAAAGTTTTATATTTTCCTGTAACTGTGTCAGAAGTGAAGCATAGTATGTGCCACATTGATTGTTTGTCCTTTTTGGAGATAATCTATCAGCAGAATACCCTCTGCAACCCTGAAAACTGAGGCTCACAACATATCAATCAGCCCTCCTAATAACCCCACTGTATGTGTGCGAGTGTGTCTCTACAAAATCCTTGTAGACAATCTAGTTTTCACCCTTGAATGTAAGTCAAACCTAGCATTTGATTTCCCATGAGAGGAGAACAACACCAATGAATTTTCAAGCTCAAAGGTCAAGGTCAGGTCATACATGAAAATTTTGAAAATACCTTGTGGACACTTCAGAGGTCAAAGCTTACATTTCCGCTATGATAACTTCAATATCATCATGTGAGGGATCTCCTCCTCTATCAAAGGAGAAGGTCCACTAACCGTGATTTACGGCCCTGTATTTAGTGACTTTTTAAAAAGATATAATTTTGAGTCATTTTGATGTAAATCTACCTATCAACATCGGTATTTGTCAACGGTAAAAAGTTTGGGAACCTGTGCGTTCCGTGACGTCATATATGACGTCAGAAACTGGTGACGGTACGGTAATATCCGTATTTTTTGTTAATTTTCATACATTCTTTGCAATTTTTCGCTAACATCACAGGCGGGTACGTTCCTAATTTTTATTTTAGATTAACAATTATGACATATTCTCAACATAAACGAATTTTCAACTACGTACCTACTTGTGCTCTATATGAAAACCTTTAAAATGTTACGATATTTTACTTTTTACCCTCTGGTTGCAGTAGGGGTCACAGGAGTCTTTCTACCGATCGCTGCGTGTCCTTCTGTAGTTTCGCTTTACAAATTCCTCTAATTTGTTTCTTGGCGGATTTTGACAAGTTTTGTATTGATGATACCGGGAAAGAAAATTTAAGTTTAACGATTAAACGATATATTGGGTAAGATATATCAAAAGTTTGGTATCTTTAATTATCTTTGATTATAAGGATTTTTCTTCATTTTTTTAAATTTTCGTACTTTGCAGCGAAATGTTAATAATATCAAACAAAATGTCTTTATTTGGAAACTGTGAGCGAGTTAATTTTAGTTTGAACCCTACTTTGTTCAAAGATGTATCCATAATATAGAATACTTCATACATTATCGAGAACGAGCGAGTTGAATGACGTTCATTTATTGAACTGGAACGTCAAAATTTTAAACGCCTCCGTTACGGAATGAATCCTCCCCATAGGGATTTATGTTTATATCATAAATTACAATAAACACATAAAGTCCAAAAAATGTTGGCCTCTCGGTTTTTAAACATGCCGTTTACGTATTTCTTTCCCTCTGATTTTTATTAACGAGCATGGAACTAGAAATGAATATTTGCGTAAAGCACAATATTGAGTGGGGGGGGGGGGGGCAAAACTGTTACCAGTAAAGCATGACAGGTTAATCTATATACTAGCAAGTATTGTTCAAGAACAGGTATGTTGCTTGTTGTATGTTTGATCCTAAATTCAGTTTAAACATGTTTTATTTTCCAAAACATGAAAGTGGGATTGAGCAAAAAAAAAATACCAACATTACAGACGCCCTCTCCTTCAGTACGTGAACCTGAACTTTAAAGTGACCTTGACCTTCATTGGATGCCGAGTTTCATCATGCTATACAATTCCTGCAAAATTTAAAAGATGCCTGATGTGTATCAAGTTTATTTGTTCTAGCGAAATACATGTATATGAAAGTATGACCTACAGACAGACGGACGCCGTGCAAAGTGATCTCTTTATGTCGCTCTTGCGTTTCAGGCGACATGAAAAGAAAAGGTCGATGAATAATGCTTGACCATTACACAATAATGTTACATTGTTGATTTTTTTCAGCACATAACTTTATAAGCTTCTTTAATTTGATTTTATTCGATGATTTCACAGGTGTGTTAGGAAAACAAATGAAAATAAACGAATCATGGGATTAATCTTCCTTGTCCAAAGTCGAATGCTGGGTGGAAAGAGGGTTTTCTCGCTCGACTCGGAGTCACTAGTTTTATTTAATATCTTTTCATCTTTTATTTATTTATTTATTTATTTATTTATGTATTTAATCATTTATTTATTTTTTGTTTGTTTGTTTGTTTGGTTTTTTTTTTCAAGCTCCTATTAAACTTATTTCCCGTTTGCTTTCGTAGAGAATATATCCATGTAGACATGAAATTCAGAATTTAATAGTGAGAAGTGAGGACAGTTAAAGGTCATAATAAATAAGGGATATATACATGTACTTTCGGATCGCAGAGTAACCTACTTCGGTAACCGACAACAAAAAGACGAAATTCAAACTAGATATGCTTGTCACTGACAAATATTATAATTGTTCATACCGACACTCTAATTTAAAAAAAAAAACATCCCATGTTATAGATAAAAACAATAAAGAATATATAAATTCTACAGATTTGTGAAGACGGAGATTTCACGGGCTCAGCCAGGCGTACATTTGTACGCAAAAACGTGCACATTTTTTTCGCAAAAAAAGAAGGGAGAGGAGATAAATAGACCCCACCATTCCTATCCCCAAAAATGTGGGGTCTACTTAAAGGACGTAATAAATAACAAAAGCGATATCAGTGATATAGCCCAAAAAACAATCAATAATGATATTTGGATTTTTATCTGTATTTTCTCAGGCGTAGAAATTCGCGCTAACAATGTGCGCACGGCCGATTGGGACAGATGTAGGGCTGCACATAAGCGTGCTTGAATTTAAAAAAAAAAGAATACAGCATTAATTTTATGTTCATATCGGCATATCGGATATTTCATTTATCTTAAATACGTTTCGTGCTCTTGATCCCTTTTAAATGCGGCTCAAAAACGCTCAAGAGCCACCAATTTGCTTAGGCACGGACCTGATATTCTGGGGGGGGAGGGGCCTTGGGTTTTTTGTCGGAGCAAGATTATTTTTTTTCGCCTCGGACCGGGGCAAAATTATTTTTTTCTTGCAAAGTCGGAGCAAGGAAATTTTTTTAACAAAGTGATGTGCATATATATTAAGAATGTTTGTGTTTTATCAATAGATATTATTTATATTTTTACTCAAAACTCTAAATATTAATATGTACTTTATTTTTATGCAAGTATTCAATTCAATTCTAAATAGAGAGACAAAAGATTTCTACAATACAATTCTAAATAAACAAAATTTATATAAGGTACATGAATATAAGAGGGTCTTTGGGGAAGGTCTTGTAGACAAATTTTAAAATGCAGAATTGTAAAATGGTGAATAACTGAAGTTCTCCTTCCAATTAAGCTTACAAGAACATAAAATGGAGACTCTATGGGATACATGCAACATGTATTAATAGTTATACATAAGTATTGTCAACACTTTTGATATCTTCAAATATATGAATTTTGACATTAGCAAGACTTAGTAATGATTGATAGAAAACTATGGCGAGTGAAGCGAGCCAAACATTTTTTGATAGACTGAAAACTGTGGCGAGCGAAGCGAGCCGGAAAAATTTCAAGAATTTTAGCAAAATTTTATGGTAATTCTTCAAATTCAGATTATTTGTAAGAGCAAGATTATTTTTTTCTGTCACACCAT